>OX459193.1:5000-2505000 GCA_949775195.1 Diarsia dahlii | reverse complement strand
CCACCCTCAAGTAAAGTGTTGATTAGGCTAATCGCCAGTTAAAGTGACCCGTAACTTGACGTGCCAGTTTCACGACGTTTGAGTAGCACTAATCATAAGATTAACCGACCCGTAACTTACTTGCCACAGCTTCTGCCAATTAGCGTGTTTTACTCGACGATTAAGTATTGTCTGTTGTCATTTCTTGGTTAACACCAGCGATTGTTTTAAAATAAACGAACAAAAATGGATATAATTGATTTAATTGATCACCAGTTGGATGAATTAGAATATTCTTCGACGCAACGAGTAGCGAGGATTCGTGTATTTAGATTCCGTGTTTATTATTTTACGGACCTGGATGAAACTGATTTTTTCGCTAGATTTCGTCTATCGAAATATGCAGTGAACCAAGTGCATAACTTTATAAAACATAAAATAATGCCTAAATCGCAAAGGTGTGTGGTATTTTTTTAATAATTCAAGTGTATTTTACATAAAAGAGATCTACATCTTATCATCCTAAAGATAATTAAATAGTTATAACTTAAATCACACGCGTAGTATTTCCAACCAAACAGTCACAAACAATCGCACACACATGGACCTATAAAAAAAAGCCATGACCTGTAAAAACACCTTTTTTTATAGGTCCATGCGCACACACTGCACAACTGACAGCTCCAATGACGTTTGACAAATGACATTGACGTAATATTGAACGAATGTGACTTATAATTTGTTACGTTACTCACTTAACCGGCAAGTTGTTACTCGGAGCTTATTTTTCGTTTGTGAAATTGACAAAAGATACTCGTAACCTTTACTTGCTGATTAACGTTAACTAAGAAGTAACTAATCAACGCTTTACTTGGAGATGGTGAACGAGGCCCTTAGCAGTACGTGTTTGGAATTGTGATTTAGAGCCATGTTTGATAAAAAAAGTTATTGAGCCAATCATTCTAAATCGTGTTTCTATCTTTACGATTTACTTGACAGTATGTTCAATTTTTATGTAATGATTTTTATTTATTAAAAAACTCATATTTAGTTCGATTTTCATAGGTTCAAAAATCTTAAAAAGTACTGCAACCTCGCCTTAATGTCATATTTTTATTTCAGTCGATGAGAGACACTGGAAATCATTCAATCGAAATTCTTTTTTAATTTGTAAAAACACAAAAAAAGTGTCTTATTAATTATAAGTTAAATTATGATTACAAAAAATCGTCAAAACAGGCTTTGAGAAGCATCCAGTAGTCAAAACTAGCCCTTAAAATGCGGAAGGTGTTATAAACTCGACTGTACACTGAACAGTACAGGTAACGCAATCATCCGCTTTAATGACGTCGTTAACTTGCATGCAATGTGCGATGTTGCTGTACTTGCGTGTTGGGCCGTCTAGCATACAAACGCAACTGCAAATTGGGAAAAATATAACTAAAATTATAATAATTATTCAAGTAACAAAACGGGATGAATTACAGGGCGTCAAAAAATTTGTCCACACCGCTGTCAACACGAAAAGTGCCCAGAAGGCTGGCAGCATTCCCACGTTGAATGGCAATGCTGATTCTTTGCAAAACATATTCCAGCCCTCTGGTCACGTGAAATATTGTAATGTTCTAACTCAGGTCTAAGCGCTTGCTATACCTAACATCCGACCGAGTTAAAAATAAAGAAAAGAAAAACATTTATTATATGTATTTTTCGCAGACACATGACGAGATACACACACACGACACATGGTGAGTTACTTTCACTTTCATAAAATTAGAACGATCGCTTGGCTTGCCCAGTGTGTTATGGGTAAACTGAAACAGGCGTTTGGTGTGGCATCCATTGTAACCATTTTGCGGCCGATGATGACGATTGTTAGATATAAATCACAAGTTTGGTTGTGGTCTTCAAGATATCTATCTTCTATATATATAAAAAAGGAGAACTTGGACTTTGGATGGCACGGTTGGCGCAGTGGCTCAAGCAATGGACTACTGCGCTGCGTGTCGCGGGTTCGATCCCCGCACGGAACAAATATTTGTATGACCTACAGATAGTTGTTCCGGGTCTGGGTATTTGTGTATGTGAGTTTAAATGTTTGTGAACGCACCCACGATACAGGAGAAATGCCTAGTGTGGGCACGTTTTTTTTTAAAAAAAAAAAAGGAGAACTGACTGACTGACATATCAACGTACAGCCGAAACTACTGGGGCTAGGAATGTGGAATTTTGCACACGGCTTCCTATTATAATGTAGGGGAGCACTAAGAAGGGGTTTTTGGAAATTCAACCCCTAAGGGAGTTAAATAGGGGATGAAAGTTTGTATGGAAAATCGTCATTTTTGTAGTTAAACCGACATCCACGCGGGCGAAGCCGTGGGCAAAAGCTAGTCAGAATCAGAATCAGAATCAGAATCATTTATTCGTAAACATAGGTAATAATTACATAAGCTCTTAAAAATTAGGTCGTGCGCTATGTTTTGCCAATTGGCATACAAATTACAAAAAGGATGGTAATACATTACATACTATTAAATTTGAATAAAATGTCTTACAAAATAGTTACTTTCATGCTTGGGCTATCATACCTATATTACTGTACCTACATGCATTGGAATTCAATTTTATTATTATTATTCATAATCAATTTCATATCATGTCAAAGTTATTAGTATTAGATAATAATATCAATTAATATATTAGTACTCGATTACTCAGACGCAATTTATTTTTAATAATACAAAATCATCATTCTCTCTAGCTCTTATTCCCATTTCATTCGGGGTCGGCGCAATATTCTTCTTCCATACTTCTCTATTACGCATCATCTCATCAGACACACCTCCTGTCTTGCCATATCATCCTTTACGCAGTCCATCCATCGTTTCTCTAACCTCCGTGTTATTGTGACCGTTCGTCAATTTACCCTAGCCTGATAACATGTTTTTCGTTATTCTTAAATCATAAATTAATATTACGGTTGATTTCCCCTTCAATAATACAAAGTATTGTATACAGTACTTATCTAAAATGATCATCAAAATACGCACTTACCCCACCATGCAGCTCCACCGCGCTACTAAAAGGGGTCCCGCGTTTCTAACTACTGAGTACCATCAGGCTCGTTGTGTTATTAACATGTAAATGTGACGTCACTGTATGTTTGTATGTTTGTTTGTCACTGCGCGACGGAATTTAGTGCTAAATATGATGCGGCAGATATGACGGAAGTTATGTTATGTTTGTTAGTTACGGTGTAATTGGAGAAATGTACAAAATGATAACCCATTTTCACCCGACTGAGGCCGAACCCCAAAAGGAGGTTCGGCCTCAGTCGGGTGAAAAGATAGTAAGACGACGAACAAAAGGTTACAAGGTAGATCTGATACTTAGATAATATTTGAACCTCTCTTTCGCCAACGTCCATACTACGTTGAATACACCGGTTCTCGTCCGATCACCGAAGTTAAGCAACATCGGGCGCGGTCAGTACTTGGATGGGTGACCGCCTGGGAACACCGCGTGACGTTGGCTTTTTGATAATTGCTTGTTTTCTTTTATATAATTTATTGCTTGTTTTCTTATATTTTAATATAGGGAAATTTTTGCTTACTCAATAAATGTCCAATTCTTAAAATGCCTAACACCTTGATAAAGGACTAGTTAGATAAATACCTAGTTCTGAAAATACAGCTTACGTATGTATGTACTACCGAGATTACTCTTTATCTGCCACTCTCTCAACAATATCCCAAAAGCGCTTTTCGCCTATTACTCTGATTTTTACCTTTTCACGAACATAGTATTTTGGACGCTTTACTCATACAAAATAGGTCTTATCACATTTTTTTTTTTTTATCCTTTATTAAAAAGAACCAGGTTCTTAATAATTAATTACAATCTAGCCTACAAGACTAATAAGCAATTTTAATCTAACTTAATTTTTTACGTGAGAATTACCTTATCACGATGGAGAAGCCATTGTTTCCCGTAAATAACGCTTTTGTAATTTGCTAAGTGTAAACACATAATTATTGCTTGTGACAGTACATCTCTACCTACCACCCTACCCACAGATTTAGCGTAACCATATTGAAAACCATTACATAAGCCAGTTTGCATTGCAGATTCCCGTTAGTGCAATGCAAATACTAATAGATGCTCGCCATTGTACAGTGTACACTGCGGGACAAAAACATGTCGTCCATGGAAAATTGAATTTCCATAGTTACGCCTGTGACCAGCCTAGGATGGGTTTACAATGGAATCTAATAGTCTTTGTGTTTACCAAATGGTATTGTAACGGAATGTCACTTAAATAGGGGTCGGTTTTGTGGGTGGGATGTGTAATTTTGGTGTAGTTATGGTATGGAATTAATTAAAACACTATCAATTAAACACCAAATATTTCTATGAATCACTTATAACTCAATCATAAATTCAGTGCTGATAACTATTCACTTAGATATTACTTAGTAATTCACTTCAATTTGCTTCAAAATACAACCAAACCCTATAACTAAGACAGTTTTCATAGGTCCATATTTTTTAAATGTAGTGTTTCCAATAAAAGTGCAATACTGACATGGCCATAATGTATGGAATGGCAATTTTATTTAATTACCTACCTATGAAAATTACCTACCTATGAGGTTCAGAATGATACACTGAATATGCGTTTGTGCGTTGGTGTCCGATCCACCCTGTATACCTAAGTAAGACCACACCAGTGATCCCCGTAAGGTTGAGGAGAGGACACCTATATAGCACCCAGTAGTTTCAAAATCGTGAATTCAGGTTTATTTGATGATTTTCCACACAGAAAAAAAAAAGAAGTTTCTGCTGAAAAATTACTGATGAATACATCCAACTACACACGGATCTATATAAAAAGACACCTATCTAAACCTACTTATTAGGAAATCAGGCATTTTAATATCCTTTAAAGAACAAAGATTTAATTAACCAATTTAATCCAATGATTTAATTTCCCCACACTAGGTTCTACCCTTACTACGGAACCCAAAGCACGGCAGGCCAAATATGATTAATATTGCAAATAATTCGATCGCAGCAAGTTTTGTTTGAACACCTCTCCCTCTGCCAGACTCCCTAGAGAGCCGGCTTAATTATTTTAAAGTTATGACTAAGTGAATTGCTTAAAATGTGTTTGGGTTGTAAACTTGTGATTGGGAGAAGCGCGGGTAATGGTGATTTGATACGGTCGGAATGTATTACGGATAGTTAGGAAAATTTCAATGTTTTTTAGTTATTAAGTAATAATAATAATACTTCTATTATTATTCTATTATTATTATTACTTTTTAACTAAAAAACATTGAAATTTTTATATTGAAATTTGAAATTGAAAAAAACTGTGATTAAAAAACATACAACAGCAACAAACTGAAAATTGACTGCACTGATTTTCATGCTGTTTTGAAGAGTGGTGCTCGTTATTTGGTTAGAAGAAAAATTACGGGGTGTTTCACAACCCTTTTTACCCGAATACGGCGAAGCCAAAAGGAAGGGTAATGATTTTGGCAGTCAATTTTTTTTTTTTTTTAATTTTTTTTAAAACGTTGCCCCACACTAGGAATTTCTCCTGTATCGTGGGTGCGTTCACAAACATTTAAACTCACATACACAAATACCCAGACCCGAAACAACTATCCGTAGGCCGTACAAATATTTGTTCCGTGCGGGGATCGAACCCGCGACACGCAGCGCAGCAGTCCATTGCTTGAGCCACTGCGCCAACCGTGCCATCAAAAGTCTATGTATGTATGTATGTATGTATGTTCCACCGTAGCGCCTAAACTACTGAACGGATTTTAATAAATTATTTTGTAAAACACATTGAAATACAACGATGAAACATCCTATACAATACAGGATAGAAAAGATACCGACGACGGTAAATCGGTTTCCCCGTATTTAGTTCTAATTCTAAACCCCATACAATACAGCATTATTTTATTTAAAAAAAAACTTAGTTGCCTTCTTTGCAATGCCAGAAAAACACGAACGTAATAAATAAATGTACAGATAAGAAGAAATGGGTTTTATAGAAAAACTTTTCAGAAAATAATTGTGATAAATCAAACGTTTTTGTCTCAAATAATTTCAAAGAAAGGAGCCAACAGATAGATTGCTGTTTTGATCTAACTTGTTTTACATTTTACATAATAAATAAAAAAAAACATTAGCAAAATCTTGATAAATCCCAAAATTGACTTACAGAAAATTGAATTGATATCACTTCGGCGTCGACCCGCACCATATACAATGGGCGCACATTATTTGCATTTTCATACAACTGGCCAATCTGCATTGCAAACTTCCACTACAGATATGCTAACTTAAACCAACATATATCTAGGAACCACCCTTTTGAAATTACACCGTAACCCTACAATAATAGGGTTTAATATTCAATGGAGGAAAATGAAGTCATGTTATATACAGGTTGGTGTATTTGCTATACGTCGGGTTGTCATGGGTTGGCTTTGACGTGTCGGACAAACAATTGCTCAAACAATGTTTGGACGATGGCTCGTTTGTCAGAATTTGCCGTTTAATTCTCATGTAATCGGATATCATATGCAGTTGATATGTTTGTTTTAGAATTCGGATGTGACAGCGATTTTAATCAGAGGTTGACGTTGAGGTTGAAGGTATGGTTGACGATTATCGTGTTAGAAAGCGGTTTCATTGTTTTGGATGCTGAAATTAATAACAGCTTGTAATCAAATCATCATCACTGCTATATCATTTTGAAAGGCACAGTCATGTCAGTCCCCAGTGTTAATGCTGGACAATGACAACATCTAAATTCTAACTGACCCCTATAAAATCTTAACTGACCCCTATAATCTCTATTCTTCTTCATGAGAGGGATCTCCACGGTCGAAACCGAATTGTTGTGAACTCAATCATACTAAGTTCGAAGACGGCAACCCTAACAACTTCAAAAAATCTTAACCTGTAGTCCCTTCAGATCCTTGCCTTGATCCTGCATGAACACCACCAAGTAGTGAAAATTAAAACAGCCATTCCAGAATAAATGCCAACTGTTAATGTTTTTGCAAAGAAAAATATGCCCTTTGTTTTAAAAAGTAGCACCCTGTCTACAATCAATACAGCAATAAATTTTATTACACTTCATGGAATTTTAAAACACCCATCAAATTTACACTTAGTGCCAAAACATTGGTAAACTCGTCACGTCATCGATCGATTACAGTGCTCGCTAGTAAACTTGGCACTTTCAATTGCTAGACAGTGTAAAGTTAGGTCTTAAACGTGCTTCCTGTTTTAACAAAAATCAACCTTAATGCCAGGTAATAAGCTAGTTTGTAGATGATAAAATTAGCGTGGTTTTGTGAAGAAATCGTTATTTTATGGCGAATGTCTAGGGAGCTTTTGAAAATTTTAGGGCCTTCATTCACGACTAGTTTTAGTAGATATAATTTTTACTGCGATTTTAATAGTGTTTTGATCGTATCTCGTTCGTTCGCGTTTTGTTTTAGCACTTGAACAAGGGAATAAAAAAGAATTGTTATCTGTAGGTGATGTGTTCAGCAGATGTCTGGCTTTTTATGTCGAATAAATTGAAGTGTCAGGTTCTTTAGACCTTTTATAAAATAGCTAGTAAGAACTTTTGGACTCTCTTCTTTTTATACTTACCAACCTAAAATGTGGTAAATAATAAATATTTTTTTTTTCAAAATTTTAATGGTTCCATTTTGGCTAAAGAAAACAAAAAGTACAGTTAAAACTGGAATTACCTAATACTTAACTTAAATAAGACATAACATAACTTAACATCATGCCCGTGCCGGAAAGGTTAGGCAGAGGTATACCCATTAGTACAGTCGCCGTCAGATATATTGTAGCAGACAAGGTGACCAAATATTTCTGAAAAATTTAAAATGTCAAGAAGTTCCATACACTACAATTTACCATTAATATCTGAACATTCAATAGTTCATTAATATCTGAGCAGATGCTTGTCAATAATTTCTATACACACAACTAATCAAAAATATCTGAACACTTACAACGTTAATTGTATCTATGCAGATGAGGTAGTCTTAGAAATATGAGCAGTTGAGGAAAAATTTTGAAGTGCTTCCAACTTTACTATAAATACAATATTATAGGACTCTTTTGCTAATTCACTTTTTTCTTTGACGCTGTAGTTCAGATATTTTTGGTTAGTTGTTTGTATAGAAATTATTGACAAGCATCTGCTCAGATATTAATGAACTAATGAATGTTCAGATATTAATGGTAACTTGTAGTGTATGGAACTTATTGACATTTTAAATTGTTCAGAAGTATTTGGTCACCTTGTCTGCTACAATATATCTGACGGCGACTGTATGTACACCCACATTTCGCCAGTTATGTTAAATTCAAACCTATTAGGGGGTGAGCCTATTGCCATCACCCGGGCACAGAGAAATATTTTTTTTCGCCGATTAAAATCTTTCAACAAACAACTCCTTGCTTGACCCAAGAACAGATCCTACGACCACAGCCACGGCAACCACTCTAACTACTAAACCCATCGGACACAGCATCAACATTGACCGGATATTGAATTATACAGAAACACTGCCGGGTCATACAAACAAACGAAAAATACAATTATTTGTTCCGTTATAAAAATACACAAACCATTTTAAAACTTCAATATTTGACTGGTATAGAGGAAAAACTGTTTTATTTACTAGGAAAGCATTTGTCCATCTCTCTGCCAGCTTGTTTGTGTAAGGGCCATCAATATATTAATTTCTATGACTTTTATAGATTTTTCCTGCGAAACTCGAAATCAACGTTAAGTAACCACAATCCGGCAAGCGAGGCAGTCTGATTAAACAGCCACGGAGTCTAGATTTGTGCCCAGAGGCAAAAGGCTCATCTGCTATTACGTAGGACTTAAACATACGCGATATTACTTTGTGGGTATACTATTAGGTCTGCGGTTCGCCTCTCGGTTGAAAAGTGGTCGACGGTAAGTAAACTCGGTGTGCCACCGGTCTATGGGGATAAGACCGGGGACTGTGGGATTTTTACCGCACCAAAAACAACCCCGGTGGTTACCATTCGCACATTAGAGGAGGCCTACCATACCTATTTTCTTATACCTACCAATATCCCAATCCCAGAACAACAAGGAAAAGTCAGCCCCAAATCTATACTCAAACTACAAATTCTATGGAACGCAGACTTTACACTGCAGTTCAATTAAACATAAGCACCGTCTAATATAAGCGCTGAGTTTGTAGTTGGCATAATTTCGCATTAAGCATTCGCATACAATTAGAAGATGATCAGACGGCAGGCTGTGCAAACTGGATAGATTAACGAACTTCGTGCAAACACACTATTGGGGGCGATTCGTGCGTCTGTGTGTGTGTTTGTGTGATTGCATGCGGTATGAATATTGTGAGGAGATGGTTATGTATGAGGATAATATTGTTCTAAGATTTTGTGGTTACAGTAAATTACAGGTATTCAGCTGCAACTGCAGTCGGTTAGACTGAAGCCGACCCCAACATAGTTAGGAAAGGTTAGGTAGATAATGATGTTACAGGAACTTATTACAATTACCGATGTTTTAATTTTCCGAAACATTAATACATGTATATCGAGGAGGAGCTCGTGGCTTAATAAGAACTGCCACTCGGGACGATCTTTAGGTAAAGCTATGCTTGCCTAGGTTAGTCTGTGGATGGGTGACCGCCCTACATACCGAGTTTCCTCCGTGCCTCGGAAAGCAACAGGTCCCGGCTGCCATATATATAGATCTTTGGCAGTCGTTACAGGTAGTCAGTGACCTGAAATTCTGACATCCAGTCTTACCAAAAGGGTATCGTATTACCAAGTATTAACTGGGTTGTGGAGGTCAGATAGGCAGTCGCTCCATGTAAAATACTGGTATTCAGCTGCATCCGGTTAGACTGGAAGCCGACCCCAACATAGTCGGGAAAAGGCTAGGCAGATGATGATTAATACATATACATATCAATTTTAGTATAGCACAGGTTCTCAATGAAATTATGACTATCACGTCTGTGATCTCCGAAGGATTTGGCAGCATTTCATATTTAAGCCTTCTGTTAGGGCGACGAGCTTATTGTCATCAAGCAGACTCAATAATAATCTCAATTAGACCCAAAACAAAAGGCGGTTTCTGAGGAAATATACCAACATAAATTTAAGGGAGGTTTTTAGCTTAGGAACAGTTTTTTTTTTTTTTTTTTTTTGAATAATGTGTCCTAATACGGTTACATCATTAAAAATACAATCTAGCTTAATACTAAAGCTAATGAGTAATTCTATTTTGACTTAATTTGCTAGGGAGACTACTACTAAGAATGTGTCCATTAACACTTTTCTTATTGTCTCTATTAAGGGGAAGACACTTTTTTCTTGTGTTCTTTATGGGTAGCACTCACTTCACTACATTAAACTAACACTTCACTAAATTAGCTCGAAAGGTTTCGTCCTTTTTAGCCTTCTCACTATGTCCGTGTGGTCGAGGAGCTGGATAGCCTCGATGTTCACATGATGGTGAAGCCTTCGTTCATGAGCTTCGGCGTTCTTTTTAATTATGTCTATGACGAGGTTTACTTTGAGGTCCCGATGAAGGTCGTCATTTCGAATGTACCAGGGCGCATTAACGATACCTCTGAGTACTTTGTTTTGAAAACGCTGTATAATTTTGATGTTACTTTGTTTGGTACAGCCCCAAAGCTGAATACCATAAGTCCATACAGGCATGAGGACTTGTTTGTACAACAGTACTTTGTTGTGTACTGACAGCGAAGAATGTTTTCCTATCAGCCAGTACATCGACTTGTAGCGAAGCTCTAGCTCGTCGCGTTTCTTTTTAACATGAGCTTTCCAGCGAAGCTTTGCGTCTAATGTCATGCCTAAGTATTTGGCTGTATTTTCGTATGGTATGACATGACCGTTTATGTTTATCGGATGATAATTTTGCATTTTGTTTGTGAAGTCTATGTGAACAGATTTTGTTTCATTAAGTTTCACACGCCATTTTTTTGTCCAGTCAAAGATGATATTGACGGCTGTTTGAACTTTTTTCACTGCTTCTTCTTGAGTGACGCCTGTGGCCATTATAGCTGTGTCGTCTGCAAATGTGGCAATGGTATTGTTCTCTAATTCGGGAATATCGCAAGTATACAATAAGTACAAGACGGGACCTAGGACACTTCCTTGCGGTACTCCAGCTTTTACCGGTTTTAGTTCCGAATGTGCATCTTCTTGTCTTACTCTAAACATACGCTGTGATAGGTAAGACTCTAAGATGTCAGCAAACTGTTTAGGGAGCATATTTCGTAGTTTGTTAATGAGGCCTTTGTGCCATACCTTATCAAATGCTTGCGCTACATCGAGGAAGACCGTTGAGCAAACTTTGTTTTCCTCTAAAGCCTTTTCTATAATGTTGGTAATCCTGTGTACTTGATCTATTGTCGAATGTTTTTCCCTAAATCCAAATTGGTAGTCAGGGATCAAGTTTCTTTCTTCTATGATGGGTTTTAGCCGCTTCAAGAGAAGTTTTTCAAATAATTTTGACATGATCGGTAGCAGCGAAATCGGCCTATATGATGTCGTTTCGTGAGGTGGTTTACCAGGCTTTGGTATCATTATAACTTCGGCAACTTTCCACAGGTCAGGTACAGACTTAAGCCTGAACGTTGCATTGATAAGAGTCGTAAGTTTTACGATGGCTTTACGTGGGAGGTTCTTAAAAACTTCTCCGGTAATAAGATCGTAGCCAGGTGATTTCTTTAGTCTAAGACGCTTGATTTCGTTGTATACTTCTCTAGGTGTTACCAATTTGATTTCTTGCTCATCATTATTTGATGTTTCATCTAACAAAGCGCTGTCTTGGTGTTCTTTATTTGGCGTAAAAATTAGTTCCAGATGTTGTGCAAACCTAATAGCTTTTTGCTCGTTGCTTATTGCCCACCGCCCGTTAGTATCCTTGATAGGGGGAATATGCATAATTGGCTTTTTTAAATTTTTTGTAGATTTCCACAGAGAGTAATCTGTCGTGCGAGAGCTAGTTAGTTGTTTTAGATAACTGCTCATTGATTCATTTTTGAATTTCTGAATTGCACTACTTAGCTGTTTTGTAAGGTTGTTCAGAATCCTTTTATCTTGTGGAAATCTTGTTTGTTGCCATATTCGTCTCTGTCGCCTCTTTTCATTTATGAGTTTTGTGATTTCTGCTGGATAGTATGTAAGTCTGTTTTTGATCTTAAATGTAGGCGTGTTTTTCCAGGCGCATTGTTGTATTTGTGTAATAAAATGACTGATATCCCGATCCAGATCTTCTGGTTTCTTTAGTGGAACTTTTAAATCTATTACAGAGTCCAAGTCTATTTTAAAGCTTGCCCAATCAGTGTACTTATTTACCAATGTCGGGTAGGTTTCTTTCAGCAAGAAAGTCTCACTTAGAGTAAGTAATAAAGGTGAGTGGTCTGAGCTCATATCATAACCTTCTTGAATGTGGAGAAGGTTAGGCGATACATTTTTATATATAAAAAAGTCTATGAGATCGGGAATCTTTTTTGTGTCAGTAGGCCAATAAGTGGGCTTACCTGTTGACAATGTTTTGCATTGTGTTTCTTCAATTGCGCACAGTAGCTCTCTTCCTTTGGTTGTTGTCAGTCTAGATCCCCAAAATGTATTTTTAGCATTAAAGTCGCCACCTAATATGAATCTGTTTCCAAGAAGGTTTAGAAAATTATTGTACTGATCTGCTTTTAGTGAATACCTAGGTGGACAGTATATGGCTGAAATAGTGACAAGACAGTATTTCGTTTTGACGCAGACAGCCACTGCTTGTATTTCTTCTTTTTCATATTTGAGTTCTTCATAGTGAAAAATATTCTCTTTTATAATGACAGCACTACCACCTCTTGGTGTGTTATTGGGATGCAATGCATGGTATACGTTATATCCTTTGATTTGAATATGAGATTCCTTAGTGAAATGTGACTCTGATATAAGGCACACATCAATACTTTCCATATTTAGGACTGCCGTAAGTTCATTCTGATGTTTCAGCAGTCCATTTGCATTCCATGCCATAATTTTTAATAAATTAGCCATGGATATTGCTTTTTTGTTTGGTAGCTGCTTTAGTGCTACTTTCAAGTTTTTTCAGCCTTTCGTCGAACGTAGTTAAAAGATTTATGATTGTGTTAATCTTTTCATCCATGTTAGGGCTCATTGGTTTCATATGTGACTGTGGCAACGATTGGACTCCTTTTGTCATTTGTGCATACGAAACACTTTTAGTAGCAAGGTTGGTGACACTAGGTATTTTGTCTCTGTTTGTACTTGGACCTTGAGAGTTTGGTATCGGCACATTTTTTCTGGTATTTTTATCTTTAATATTTTGTAGCTCTTTAGCTACTATGCATCCTCTATAGTTAGCCGGGTGGGGCTCACCACAGTGAACACATTTTGGCTTTGCTTCTGCTGGTTTATTGCAGTCTCTGGTTAGGTGCTTGCCTGTACACTTCACACACCGGGGTTCTTTGGAACAGTATTTCTGAGTGTGGCCATATGCTTGACACCTTTTGCATTGTGGAATTAACTTCGATGTTTTTAACGGCTGTATATCCACTTTACAGCCCAGTATGGATTTGATTCCGTAGATTTTCTTAATGTCTTCATCTTTTTGGAATGAGAGCATAAACATACTGAGGGGCTCTTTGCTCTTCCAACTCAGCTTAGGAACAGTGACACTAGGAAAAAAAGGCAAACCTAAATGAATGTCTAAATGCTTTTCAACACAATTTTTTTGCAAAAATAAAACTGACTCCAAAAACACAAAATAGTGAAAAATAACTATAGCTTCAGAAGTCAGTCGAGTTTATTTTTTAACCTAGATAGATAAATTTTACGGCTAATTTAGATCGCAATTTTCCGATGTTATTTAAACCTCAAAATAATGCTAGCTATCGCCATGATATAGGATAACAAACAAGCCACTGACTAACGGAATACGTAAATAGATGGTTCCATGCAAATTCGTTAGCTGCACATACTCGTATGCACACTCATTGAGTGCTTCTGTTATAGGTCAATTGGATTAGACATAGTGTAATTGACATACATTGGTACACAATCTATTTTTATTCGCGACGAAATAGGCTTCTTCTGGGTATGCTCGTTCCATCGTCGACCTCATCTCTGCCCTTAGGGCAAGATTGTGGTCAAGAGTAAGCCCATTTAAAATAAAAAAAAATTAAAAAAACATAAGAGTATGAGTGAAAAGCTGCGTGAAAGTGCTCACTAAAAGGTTTTGCGTTCCATACCCGGGTCCAGAAAAGTGTGATTGGGTTTTTTAACCGACTTCTAAAAAAAGAAGGAGGTTCTCAATTCGGATGTTTGTTTTTTTATGTTTGTTCGGGCATAACTCCGTCGCTTGTATTGTAACCGATTTGAAAAATTATTTTTTGTTGGAAAATGGTTTCTTCCCAAATGGTCCCATATTTTTTTTTATCGAAATCGGACAAGCAGTTTTTGAAAAATCAACAAAACTCAAAAAAGCTACATTGTCCACATTATGACCCATGAACATGTGAACTTACATGTGAACCACTAAAAAGTGAAAAATAAAAACTTTAAATAAAAACCGACTTCAAAAAAAACACAAAAAGTGAAAAATAAACTTTAGAAGAAAAATCAGTTTCTGAAGTCGGTGACTTTTGTTTCTTTGATTTCATTTTTTTAACTCGGTTTTATTTTTTGTTAAAAAGTTTTTTCCATCAGGAATTTCTCAGCAGCTGACTCTGAAACTCTTACAATAGGCTCTTCCATCAGTCACCCATTGTGTTATTGTCTTCCTCTACTTTTAAAAACGTCCTTTAGTTTTAATCACTACAAATCACTACATATAATAAAACAAAGTCCTCCGACGCGTCTGTCTGTCTGTTTGCCATAAACATAATAATTACTGCACCGATTTTCATGTTGTTTTCACTAATGGATAGAGTAGTTCTCTAGGAAGGTTTTGGTATGTAATTTGTCAAGTTTTTGTATACCAATAACCAACATTCACGCGGGCGATGCCGGGCATCAGCTAGTCCGAAATAAGCTTCTTATGGCTAAAATGAAAGGTTCCTAAAATTTTGCTAGAAATACTAAACGCATTCAGACTCCTTTCCCCAAGCTACTGCCACAGAGCAACACAAGACCTCAACCCAACATCAGGGATCACAAACCTAAACAACCAAACATTGCTCACCACTGTCAAAGCTTACAAATACATAAGATAAATGGCGGGCCTAACAACAGACCCTTAAATCCGTGACGTCATTGGTAATGATAACAAATGAACGGCGGGCGTCGTAAGCAGGGGCTCCCAGGACTCAGGGATCCCGGTGGTTAAGGACAGGTACGTGATACGTACTGGGGGGAAAGTTCGGTGAGTAAGTTAGCGAGCATGTTTGAAGAATGAAAATGTTAAGCATTTTTTTTTAAATAAAGTAAAGGAAATAATAATAATATTACCTACTAGGTTCACAAAAATCATTTTCCAAATTAAAATGAACGTAAAAGAAGTGCATCTTCGCAAATGCCACAGAGGGCGTATAAGATCACCTTTTTTTACAAACTTTCATTCGAAATGTTGTACGGTATTTTTTGCAAGTGAGTTTTATAACATAAAATAATGAGGTGATTCGTAATGCCAACAGGGTGACTGCTATGCAGCTCTCTTTACTAACTGTGTAGAATATAGTTTATCTTTTGCTACGAGTATTATCTAGTCCACTGCTGGGCATAGGCCTCACCGTCGCCTTCCAAAGCTACGTCTGCCAGTTCGCGGTCACACCTCCAAAACTTTTCTACTTTATGTGCCATCTGTGCTGTGAGCAGCTCAATATATACATGTCAGTCATGTCCTTGAAACGATACAAACTCAGCATACTCGTGTAAGAAAGACGTCCTTATGCACTGCAAGAAACTTTTGGAAATTACTAGCAATAACATACATTACCCCTATATTTCGTTACGTGACAAGCAAATAAAATAAATATTTGCAACAATAAATAGTAACATTCAATTGACTTTATCGTCCGTGTGTCACTTATATAAAGACAAATTGGCTCCTTTACATAATAATCGCGGCAACTCCTGGTACAATGGTGAACGACTATGTCTGATCAGCAATATTGTACCTTTATAGTGGACTTTATAATATTAGTGAATGTGAATGTTACATTAAGGGATTTTCCAACTTAGGGCGACCGACGTTCACCAACATTGAAAATGACGCTGACAACTGTTGAACACGGTTTATGTTGCAAACAAATGAAGAAAATAGTAGGTTATCTATCCCTTTCTTTGTTTAGCTACATGTAGGTATGTACTAGGAGGTAAAAAATACGAAATTGACCCCTTAGTCGAAAACAGGCACAAAATCAGCCCGAAGAGACGTCGTGTGCATCAGCAAGTCACCTCTTTTGAACAGAGAAGAAGGTCACAGTTAGATATAAAGCGCGAAGATCTTAAAGTTAGGTCACCTACAGTGACTTAATCACCAAACGTTTTCCACCAATTTAATAGGAGGATAGCAGGAGGTGTTACTGTGAGAGAAAATTTAATTAGATGGAAAGTACAGAACTAGCATGAATTTTATTAATAACCTAGCAAACTTGGTCGTTGTCAATTTTGTGTCTCAAG
The DNA here is from genome assembly GCA_949775195.1 of Diarsia dahlii. Taxonomy (NCBI): domain Eukaryota; kingdom Metazoa; phylum Arthropoda; class Insecta; order Lepidoptera; family Noctuidae; genus Diarsia; species Diarsia dahlii. The sequence goes on along the minus strand of OX459193.1, from coordinate 2,488,281 downwards.
AATAAGAATTCCATCCATCACGAAGAATTCCAGATATTTTTATAGCATGTTATTGTATGTTTACGATAGAGCAAACTTCGCGTAATATATTTTTCACACGTAGGTATATCTATATACAAGCCATACATACCCCCATCATTTGTTAACCTCAATTTATATGTGTTACTTACTGAAATAACGTCGGCATTTCACGTCTCGACATAAAGCCACTCTCCTTCATGAAAATATTATAATAACAAGAACATCACCGCCATTTTTCTCAACTAAAAATACTAAAACTTAGTACTTAGGTGCTCACAATATTGTTACCTAACCTGTAGGCTATTAGAGCGACAACACATTAACATACAAAACGCACTAGCGGTCCGTTTGCGGGGCGTACGCGTTAAACTAATGCACCAAAACTTTTGTGGTGAAACAACTACTCTAAAACTAAACAGTCGTTTTTGAAATTAGCGCGGATATACAAATAGAGGTGGTCAGGAACTTTTAGTTGGTGATGTTGTACAAGCATAACTATTATGGCTGAATAATAACTTTTTGCGAATGTGTTATAGTATGCTTAAGAACTGTGAGCTGTTGTGGCTTGGTGAAAACCACCGATATACTAGAAGCGACACTTTACAATGTCTATATTATTTTATCTCCAACTTGCTGATGCCCGCGGCTTCGACCGCGTGAATGTGACAAATATACTAAAACCTTCCTCGAGAACCACTCTATCTATTTGTGGAAACAGCATGAAAATCGGTGCAGAAGTTTTTCAGTTTATTGCGAACAGGCAGACAGACAGACGCGGCAGAGGACTTTGTTTTATAATATGTAGCGATGCCCCTAAATCGGTAGAGAAACAAAAACATCCAAGATGATGTCATTCACCAACTCGCATAAGTATTGAGTCAATTCTGTTTAAAGTCCTTTTAGAAATAAGAGACGGTTTTGCTTGCAAAAACATTTTTTTTTGGAGGGTGGGAAATCATAAAATTACTTCAATCGCTCTGGACGGAGCGGTAGGGTGTCAGACTGTTACTGTCTAAAAACGAGTTACTCCGGTCTGATCCCCTAAAACTGATACCCTAGGGGATCCGTTTTATTATGAATAATTTTCTATTCCGGTCTGATCCCCCGTTAAAGATTATAATCTGATCGGATACGCTGACACACTTTTAGGACAGTCAGCAGCAAAATATTTGTACAGGTTCTATTATCCTTCTTAACCCTTTGTGCCCGAGGCCATGGTATCTCTTTCGAACAACCCGCAGCCTGTTTTCGCTAGCCTTATTCCATATTAACGTTTTCTCATAGCTGTTTGTTCAACGTATAAGTAACTTCAAGGCAACACAGAAAAATTCACATGCGACAAGATTTTACCTCCCAAAAATACAATAAGACATCATCAGGAACGCGTAACTTTCAACCCAAATAACCCAAACGTCTTACTGACACAGATACAGAAGTACCCACGCAGCGTTATACCCCAAAACTACGTATACAGTCTCCCTAACACTTGAGGGTACAACCGCAATGTCACTTATTATGATATACGACTGAACTGACTAAACTTACGTCGTAAACTGAAAATTTAAACAGAGCTGTTACACTAAACATTTTGCCTATAGTGAACTAAATGAGATGTTTTTGTGTGAAAATTACATCATAAACAATACAGCCTTGATGGATTTTCCAAAGACGAAGAATTCTGGGACAGTGAGCTAAAAAGTAAATATTTGGGTCCAACGCAAGATCTCCTTCTTGTATTAGATTTTAAATCGGATTTAGACTTTTTGAGTATTAAATTGACCGTGAATGATAATAAGTGAAGACTTATTTATGCTTACTTTATATTTTTTGAGTATCACCCCGGAGATTGAAAACATGCATACAGTACGCACAGCCCTGCGTATTCTGTCGCGGCTAATGGGCGTAATGTTTGTTATATTTCAGTCGTTTCTAATGATGAACTATTACCCTAAAACACCAGCAAAGGCTGTCTTATATGGTGAGGGTTGTTCGCGGTCCCGAACCCAAAGGGCCAAGAAGTAAAATGGGTGGTTTTTAGTCAGTAGAAGTCTGACACCCCTTTCCGCTCCGCCCAGAGCGGGAGGAGTCTTTTGATGATTTCCCACCCTCCAAAAAACTAAAAAGGCTGTCCATTATTATTACATTATTCAGACCTGAAAATAGCCTAAGTTCATCTCCACATCCCAATCAAGAAAAGGTCACTATCCTTAAAAATCACACTACCTAAACCCCAAGCTAAAACTAACATCAAAATCATCTCCATTCACAAAACTTTAGCACTTTCTTGTCCCAGACATACCACGGCACTATCTCGCGACTAATTTTCCTCCAGCTCGCGAACTCCGTGTGCTAATTGCTAATGTCATCAGCGCTTGATTGGCAGCTAGGCACGGTGGGAGCCTGTTAGCGTTTACCTGTACGGAGTAATGATGTGGTCTTACTTGTAAGGACTTTATGGGGCGATGAACTGTAGTAGTGGGACCAGTAACAGACATGGAGGCTGGATTTGTGCCCGTTTGATGGCAATAGGCTCGCGCGCTTTCATATGGGGCATTTTCATAATTTGCTGGGAAGCTTGTTCCGCCACTTCTTCTTTCCAGCTGAACACAAGGAAGTGTCGATGGGTGGGCGTTTTGGGGGACTGTCTTATAAAAATGTAAATAGTAAGGAAATAGTAGTTTAAGCAACTGCGTATAATGAAGGGCATTACAACACAGGCGAGTTTCATAATAGCATCACACGAGTGTAATGTATGTATGTAATGTATGCCTAATTATGTATAGTTGCATACACTAATTTATCTACCCAAATATCATAAGGGCTCTATGATGGGTTCAGGAACCATAGGGAAATGACCAGCATTGTTACCAGTGTAATGCAATAAAAATGTAGATGTTCAGATGTCTTTTTGATGGTCTTAATGTAGAAACTAGAAATAGCATACTCACTTGAATTTGACACCTGTTCCAACAGTTCATTACAGTTCCGTTTATTTCTGCTGGTTGGTAATGCTGGTCATTGCCTATGGTTTTTGAACGCATTAGAGAGGGTTTATGATATTTGGGTAGATAAAGTAAATTTTTGACGTTCGAAAAGTGCTGATTATCAGCCTAGTTTGAATAAATGACTTTTGATTTTGATTTCACTCGATATCTACATGTACAAAAAGAAAAAAAATACGTACACACGAATAGTGTACCTCCTCCTTTTTGGAAGTCAGTAAAAATCAGAAAGCCTCGTGTCATGAACTAAGCGATCAATCGCGTGAATACAGTATTGGCCAAGAGCCACTTTACGCAAAAACCTAAATCAAAAAATCAATTTTTACCTTTATAACTCGTACTAGAAAAAAGTTTTTATTTACAGCATAAATTAATGTTCCCACTGCAGGGACACAAGCCTTCTCTCTTTGAGAGGGTATACATTTTCTAATTGTTACTCATTCTTTTTTTTTATCGTGTGTTTAGTGCTAAGTGTCAGAATTTTTTGCTGTCAAGAAATATCACTCAGGTATGAAGGTTTCCTGACGATGTTTTCCTTCATCAAAGAAAGTGATAATAATTATACAATACGCACATGAATGTGTTTTTGTTCCAATAAAGATACTTGATTTGATTTTGATTTGAATCCAAAAACACAGATCTACGTGTCTTGGGTGCAAACAACTAGCCTATCACTGCTTTATTCATTGTATAAACTGATAAAGCTAAGTAGAGATAGGTTAAGTACAAAATAAATCGTAAATATATGTTTAGTAAAAACTAGTACGTAACAGGACACGAATATAACTTGTTTTTACAGTAAAACACACATCAAAAAGCTAACAATACCACCCAAAAAAGAACCATACAGGAACCTCCTAAAATCCCTTTTAACTTAAAACATTGTAAAATAAAACAACTGCTTATCATACATTGCTTTTAACATTACATTTTTAATATACTTAAGTGCAACTTTACCGTAAAATGTTTCGGTAACATAGAGGGAGGAAAGAGGCTTTAATATCGCGTAAGTTTTAGGATACACACGTAGATTTTTATTATGTAAAAAAGCTGTTATAAAAGGGTGTGTTTTTTGTTAGCACGGGGCTATGGGGATCTTATGTGAGTAATTAAAATGTGATTGTGAAGAAATGTTTCTTGAGTAAAGAAGTAATTTATTAATACAGAGAGTAAATGTGTTTGAGCACACATTTCTTTTGTACTGCAATTTATCTTAATAATAGTCTTCCTACTCCTGCTTTAATGTTCCCGTGTCCTCGATAAGACTGACCGTAGCCGTCATTAGATAATTAAATCAGATTATGTTTCAAACACCAAGTAATGCGCCTGACTGGGTTCGAACCCACGATTTACTGTTTGTAAGCTGCCACCACTGGGCCACCATTGCTCGGGAACAACGTTACAACTCAAAAATTTAATTCTAGATAGTTAAAATAACAAAAAACGTAGTGTAACCTATTTTATATAGTAAAAAGTTAAATAGTAACTGAATAGTACTTATGAAATGACACGCTTGTTTTTCATACCAATCGTGATACTTGCATTATCTAGATATTTCTTTAGCTGTGTATGGTTTCTATGAAGAATGGAATCCTGACCGATGAATCTGACAGATGTCGATGCCCATTGGTCGATATTATTGGAGGTCGTATATTTATATGTATATACTGGCCTGCGAGAAATAATCATATGTAACACATTGCTGTCATTGATTTAAATAAGCTTAGTTGCGGCTTGTTTATATTCTATTGTACTTTGTAACTTGCTTGTAAAATATTAACCACGAATGAATATATTGTGCTGTCCCACTGCTGATCTCATCTTTATTTCAATTGGTTATGGGCCCAGATCCCAGAAGCACAAATGTTAGAGCATTATTTATAAGTTGAGTGGTTTAAATATTATTTTTGTGCTTGTGAAACGTGTGAAACTTACGAAATCGCAATTATGTCAGCTGAGGTTGGCATAAGTGGTATTAAGAGGCTAAAAAATTCGTCCGACTACCCGAATTGGAAATTCCTGGTGCGAAATTACCTTGAAAATAAAAACTGGTGGGGAGTAATTTCTACAGATGTAGTGAATGCTGACGTAGACAGGCAGGCACGAACAACAATATGCTTGTTGTTGGAACCAGAGTGCTTTACCCACGTCTACAATGCGAAGACTGCGAAAGAAGCCTGGAATAGCTTACGTAAAGCGTATGAAGACAAAGGTTGGGGAAGACGCATACACATTCAGCGAGAGCTTTTTAACTGTAAGTTAGAGAATTTTGATTCTATGGAAAGCTACATATCAAAAATTACGTTCCTGACACAACAATTGTCAGATATTGATGCTCCAATCCCTGATGATTGGATCATATCGATTTTGCTGGGTGGATTGACCGCCGAGTACAGCCCTCTCATTATGGCTGTAGATAATAGTGGACAAGAAATCACGTTGGAGCAAATCAAAATGAAATTGTTACAAGAAGGAAGTAGACAGAGTAAGTTGAACACAGAGTACAAAAAAGCCTTAGTAACACGTAAAGTACAGAACGATGCTAGATCTAACACTAAAACTAATGATCGTAAGCAGAAGTTCGTCTACAAGTGTTTTAAGTGCCACAAGGAAGGACACAAGGCGTCCGAATGCAAGGAGCGGATAAAAACCGCGAATATCTGCCTGAATACAAAGGGGGCGATAAACAAAGATAATTGGTATTTAGACAGTGGGTGCTCAAATCATATGACCCATGATAAAAACAAATTGTTGTCTTACACACATGTAAACGGCAACATGAAGATCGCAGTAGCAAACGGGGAGAAGTTATTGGTGAAAGGACGAGGAAATGCTGAGCCACAAGTCAGCGAAAACGGAAAATTAATTTTAGAAAACGTTTTACATGTTCCTGATTTATCCATGAACCTAATTTCGGTGAGCGATTTGACCAAGAAAAATTATTGCATGAATTTTGACAAAGAAGGTTGCATGATTCAAAGTAAAAAACAAATTATTGCAAGATGTCAAGAGGTCGGTGGAATTTATGAGTTGACAGAATATCAAAATGACATCGTGAATGTGACATTGTCAAAACAAAATGAAAATATTTCGAACGTTTGGCACAAAAGATTAGCTCATTTATCGCGTAATTATATGAATAAAATGAAAGTTTTAGTAAGCGGTATGGAATTTAAGAGTACCGATTTATGCGAGCCGTGTATTCCATGTATAGAAGGAAAGACATGCAAAAGTCCCTTTAAAAAGCAAGGTACGAGAGCGAACGAGGTCTTACAATTGGTTTTTAGCGACGTTTGTGGACCAATCGAGGAGCCATCGTTCGGTGGTTCGAGGTATATTCTTCTATTTATCGACGATTATACTAGAAAGACTCATGTTTATTTTTTGAGGAACAAAAGCGAAACATTTGATAAGTTCCGTGAATATAAGGCGGAAGTTGAGAATGAGACAAGTAAATTGATTAAATGTCTGAGATCTGACAACGGCGCGGAGTATTGTAATGGTAAATTTAAATCATTTTTAAAGTCTGCAGGTATAAAACACCAGACGACTGTACCGTACACGCCGGAACATAATTCTGTCGCAGAAAGAGCGAATCGTACCATAATAGAGAAGGCAAGAACATTACTGTCAGAATCGAACTTGAGCAAGAAGTATTGGGCCGAGGCTGTAAATACTGTTGTTTACTTAAAGAACAGAAGCCCTACGAAAGCATTGAATAATGCGGTACCAGAAAAGCTTTGGAATGGAAAAGATGTGGATGTTAGTCATCTGAAAATCTTTGGTTGTTTGGCATATAGATTGATACCCAAGCAAAAGAGACGGAAACTGGACATGAAGACGGAACCGATGATTTTTATTGGATATCCTGATAATCAGAAGGGTTATCGTCTGATGAATCCTAAGACAGGTGAAGTGACGACTGCGAGAGATGTGAAATTTCTGGAAAACGTCTTTCTCCAAAAGGAAAACGTGGAAAAGTCGGAAGTAATCATAAACCTAAATAAAGATTCTGTTCCTTCCAGTTTACCGAACGTATCTACAAGCAGATCTGAACATTTAGAGGCTAACAACGATATGTATCGTGATACTGAAGACGAGAACGTAGAAGTATCGGAGGACATAGGACCTGAACCTATAGTACCAGAGCGAGTACCTGATGACGTATTGACTGAAGAAGAAGTCAGAATACCTGAATCAGAAAGGAGGTATCCTTTAAGAGAACGCAGACAAGTCGACCGGTACGGATGCAATGTTATGTATGCCAAGGAGAGCAATCTTGATGGTGATCCATTGACTATTAATGAAGCGTTGGCGAGACCAGATGGTGATTTATGGCAAAAAGCGATAGATAATGAACTTCTGTCACTGAAGGAGAACCAGACTTGGACGTTGGTGGATCTTCCAGCTGATAAGAAGCCTATCCAATGCAAATGGGTGTTCAAAATCAAGAAAGATAGCGATGGCAAGGTAACAAAGTACAAGGCTAGACTTGTAGCAAAAGGCTTCACACAGGTATGTGGTGTAGATTATACTGAGACATATTCTCCTGTAGTAAGAAGCTCTACTTTAAGATTGTTGTTCTCGCTAGCTGTTGAATACGGTTGGTTTATTGACCAATGGGATGTCACGACTGCCTTTTTATACGGAAAAATTAAAGAGGACATTTACATGCTCCAACCAAAAGGAGCAGTAGTCAAAGGTCAAGAAACCAAGGTATGCAAATTGCAGCGTTCTTTGTATGGATTGAAACAAGCTTCAAATGCTTGGTTCAAGGAATTGGATAAAGAAATGTTGAATTTAGGCTTTGTACAATCAAAAATAGAACCGTGTTTGTATCAAAAGCAGTTTAAAAACAACAAGAAGTTGATTGTCGTTATTTACGTAGATGACCTTTTTATTTTTGGAAATTATGAACAAGAAAAGCAGAAATTAAAAAACTAGGCATGTTTTAGGCATGAGGTTGAGGAGGGACAAAGATGTTATTTGTCTAGATCAGCAACAGTTCATTTCGGATATTTTGAATGACTTTAACATGACAGACGCTAAGCCAGTTTTAACCCCAATGGAAGTCGGTATGAAATTAGAAAGATCGACAAATTCTCATAGCGATCTGCCGTATCAAAGCTTAATAGGCTGTCTAAACTATTTGGCCTGTAATACGCGACCAGACATAGCACATGCGGTAAGTGTACTTTCGCAATTTAATTCATGCTATGATGAAATACATTTTAAATGTGCGAAACGGGTCTTAAGGTATTTAAAAGGTACGTCTAACCTTTGTCTCACTTTTAGGAAGTCGGGAGATTTAGACTTACGAGGCTACGTAGATGCAGATTGGGGAGGGGCACTTGATAGAAAGTCTTTCACAGGATTAATTTTCAAAATAGGTAAAAATATAGTGTCATGGGAGAGTAGGAAGCAAGCGACAGTATCCTTGTCAAGTACAGAAGCAGAGTACGTAGGATTAAGTCAAGCTTCGAAGGAAGCTCTCTATTTACGGAGTTTACTAAATAGTTTAACAGCTGTGGATAGTAAAGCGGTAGTAATATACAATGACAATCAGTCGGCGCATAAAATTGCAGGTAACAAAATGATGCATAATCGGACAAAACATATAGACATAAAATATCATTTTATTCGCGAGTGTGTACTTAATAACAAAATTGAGATAAAGTACATGTCAACTAATAATATGATAGCTGACATTTTAACAAAAAGTGTTCACAGCCCGAAGTTAAGAGAATTTTTAACGGATTTATCTCTATCAAATTATTCGATTAAGGGGGCGATGAGGAGTTAAATGTTAATTTTTATGTTGTTTTGGTAATAGATAATTTTCTATGTAGTTTTGTTATGCATTCTTTTCTTTGTTAAATTTCTTCTGTTTTTTGTACTATACTTTTGTATACAGCTAGTACAGTTAAACACAGAAGTGTTAGTGTTTGATTTATTTGTATGTACCGAGTATAGAAGTAATATGCATGTGTAATAGATTAAGGGGGCGTATTGGAGGTCGTATATTTATATGTATATACTGGCCTGCGAGAAATAATCATATGTAACACATTGCTGTCATTGATTTAAATAAGCTTAGTTACGGCTTGTTTATATTCTATTGTACTTTGTAACTTGCTTGTAAAATATTAACCACGAATGAATATATTGTGCTGTCCCACTGCTGATCTCATCTTTATTTCAATTGATATTGCCCACAGAATAAGCAAACTGAAGTGGCAATAACCCGACCATATTAATCATAGACCGATCGCTGAATGAAAGGCTGAGATGAAAATGCTAAGGGGAATATGTGGTGTATCGCAAATGGATAAAATAAGGAATTGAGGCGAAGTGTGAAAGCAGTACCAGACACTAGAAAGTTTAATGGAAATCAAATGATGAATGTTGAGTATGAATGTGCCATAACCCGTCGGGGCTGCGGTTAGTTCGAAAGAGATACCGCGGCCTCGACACAAAGGGCTAAGAAGGAACATATGGTTGGTTTTTAGTTAGTAGAGTAGCCTCCTAGTGGTCTACCCCGGGCAACGGAATCGCTGACTTTTGTTAGCGGTTACGGCTGAATGATCCCAACACTGGTGTAAGGGCCTGCAAAGGTCCGCCTGGCTAGTTACCACCCTCCCGCCGAAGTCCGGCGCCAAACAGTTCGCTGTGTTCCGTTGGTGCGCGGGAGAACCAGTGCTACTGGGAAGTCTCGCTCCATCGTAGACCTCATCCTTGCTCAGGCAAGCCTCGAGGTCAAGAGCTGACCCATCTTAAATAATAAAAAAAAAATAGTAGAAGTCTGACACTCCCTACTGCTCTGCCCAGAGCAGGAGAAGTCATTTGATGATGTCCCAACATCCAAAAAAAGAAAGTGCCTTAAGAATAGAGAAAGACAAGTCAAAGAAACGATTAATTAACTGTGTGAAGGATGATATGGCTGGAAAGGATGTGACTTCTGAGATTACGATTATTATTTTTTTCGTTTGCGTCACATTTTGATGTAGGTACGTTAATTGTCCATGTAGATATTTAGATAACGCCGAAACGTAGTTGAAGTCTCGTTAATTTTTTTCATTTGTTCGTGAAGAGCGGGATCTCCTAGCACAGGTATATCTTTTACTTAAAAGGAGGTCCCTATGTAAGATAAACTGTAAAAGTTGTGCAAGTTTCTGCAATAAACCTTTTTAACCGACTTCCAAAAAACTTTTTTACAAAAAATAAAACCGACTTCGACAAAAAAAACACTCAAAAGTGAAAAATAAACTTGAGAAGAAAAATCAGTTTCTGAAGTCGGTGACTTTTGTTTCTTTGATTTCATTTTTTTGTCACCGACTTCAGAAACTGATTTTTCTTCTCAAGTTTATTTTTCACTTTTGAGTGTTTTTTTTGTCGAAGTCGGTTTTATTTTTTGTAAAAAAGTTTTTATTTTTCACTTTTTAGTGTTTCACATGTGCTTACCCCTTCACAACGTACTGGCGTGATGTTATGTTAGGAACTGGTATAAACAATAGACAGACAATATGAGATTTCAGCAATCCCAGTCCATTTGCTATCATTTATTGAGGAGTTCCGTTGCCTATCTCCGAAGTTCTTCATCAGATCTTCACAAAATAGTTTTTATAACCTTTGTAGTGAGTACAGGCGTGATATTATGTTGTGTGATGGCGTAAACAATGCTTAGATATGCTATAGCAACAATCGCGGTTAATCTGCTGTTATTTATTGAAGAGTTCCCCCGATTTCTACAAGATCCCATCATCAGATATTGAAATGGTGAAAATGGGACCACACGGGAAGCACCAGCTTTCAAATGAAAAAAGAATCATGAAAATCAGTTCACCCAGTCGCAAGTTATGAGTGAACAAACATAAAAAAAAAAAAAAAAAAAAAAAAAAAAAAAAAATACAGTCGAATTGATAACCTCCTCCTTTTTTTGGAAGTCGGTTAAAAAAGGAGGAGGTTATCAATTCGACTGTATTTATGTTTGTTACGTACGCCGGTACGTTGTGAAGGGGTAAGCACATGTGAAACACTAAAAAGTGAAAAATAAAAACTTTTTTACAAAAAATAAAACCGACTTCGACAAAAAAAACACTCAAAAGTGAAAAATAAACTTGAGAAGAAAAATCAGTTTCTGAAGTCGGTGACAAAAAAATGAAATCAAAGAAACAAAAGTCACCGACTTCAGAAACTGATTTTTCTTCTCAAGTTTATTTTTCACTTTTGTGTGTTTTTTTTGTCGAAGTCGGTTTTATTTTTTGTAAAAAAGTTTTTATTTTTAACCGACGAGTTTATTTTTAACGAGGTTATCAATTTTTTTTTTTTTTTTTTTAATGTTTGTTCACTCATAACTTGCGACTGGGTGAACTGATTTTCATGATTCTTTTTTCATTTGAAAGCTGGTGCTTCCCGTGTGGTCCCATTGTCACCATTTCAATATCTGATGATGGGATCTTGTAGAAATCGGGGGAACTCTTCAATAAATAACAGCAGATTAACCGCGATTGTTGCTATAGCATATCTAAGCATTGTTTACGCCATCACACAACATAATATCACGCCTGTACTCACTACAAAGGTTATAATCACTATTTGGTGAACATCTGATGAAGAACTTCGGAGATAGACAACGGAACTCCTCATTATATGATAGCAAATGGACTGGGATTGCTGAAATCTCATGTCTGTCTATTGTTTACACCAGTTCAAAACATAACATCACGCCGGTACGTTGTGAAGGGGTAAGCACATGTGAACCACTAAAAAGTGAAAAATAAAAACTTTTTTACAAAAAATAAAACCGACTTCGACAAAAATAAAACACAAAAAAGTGAAAAATAAAAATCAGCTTCTGAAGTCGGTGACAAAAACATGAAATCAAACAAACAAAGTCACCGACTTCAGAAGCTGATTTTTACTTTTCACTTTTTTGTGTTTTATTTTTGTCGAAGTCGGTTTTATTTTTTGTAAAAAAGTTTTTATTTATTTTAAGTCTTGACATCTTCTGTTGCCAAAATCCTGGCAAGGTCGCCATGTAGGATTGGGCTGAGGGTTAGGCCAGTTAGGAAGAGCTTATAAGGAAACGTCCGTATGTCGTGGGATCCATTTATTGACTGCTTACACATAATATATTATTTGCTATTCTACGTAAAGTACTTGCAAGCTATTACTGCAACCTTGCACATCATATTACATACCACAAGTAATGGAAAAGTATGGAAGATTACATGCTGCGCCGACCTTAAATAAATTGGGAGAATGATGATGACGTCGTGTTGCTTCAACTAAACATTTCGAATAAGAATCCTGTTCTGTTTTGCTAAAAGGCGATTTTTAAAACATTGCTGGGGGCTTATCAGATCCGCATACTTTTAATGGATGCATTAGCTCTCTCAGCTTAAAGTAAACGTAAAAACTAGCAACACTGCCTATGTTTTCACCTGGATTTTCATTTTGAGCTCTTTGTAGATATAAAGAGCCTTAAGCTTTTCCCGTTGTTATTTCGGAATTAACAAAGATAATCCTAAACACTAGCGTGAATTTGGAAACTGTAAAAAATACTCTTTCATAAAAGGTGAATCAATATACTATTTCATTGAAAAATTGGAAATACTAAATTCATTTGATAGAAGAATACTTCGCTAGTAGCGGTATGCTGGAGGCGTCGCGCGTCGTAGACTTCGTAGCACTGTCGTAGCGGCGAGTGGCGTAGGCAGCTACGTAGACTTGGCGTAGAGGGGCGCGTAGCAAGAAGATTGTCTTTTAGGTTTTCTTGCTTCTATATGATATTAAATATGATCTAAATAAACATAATAAGTGTTATAATAATCGATGTGTAGGTTTGCATAAATGTTCTATAGTAAAATATAATACACAATACCATCATCTGCCTAGCCTTTTCCCAAAACAATGTTGGAATCGGCTTCTAGTCTAACCAGATACAGCTGAGTCATCATCATCATCAGCCTATAATGTTCCCACTGCAGGGACTCAGGCCTCCTCTCTAGGAGATGATGGGCTATAATCTACCACGCGGGCCCAGTGCGGATTGGTAGATGTCACATAACGTCGAATTTTTTTTTGGTTCCAAGACATGCCGGTTTCCTCACGATGTTTTCCTTCACCGTTTTGAGATCAGTGGTGATGAAATAAATTACACAAAGTAATGTGCCTGACGGGGTTCGAACCCACGACTCACTGTTCGTAAGTCGGGGCTGCCGCCACTGGGCCACCACTGCTCTACAGCTGAGTACCAGTATTTAAATTATAATACATTTAACTTTGTATAAACAAAAGTAGTCCTCCATATGGTCGTTCAGAAATGTGCCCTTTGGTCAAAGAATTAGCATTTTCAACGTGCCAATGCTGATACTGGCAGCGTTGGCACGTTGAAAATGCTAATTCTTTGACCAAAGAAAGAACCAGCCCTCTGAAACTTAAATATTATCAGTTCAAGAAAAAAAGTAACTTAGAAGAAAACCCACCAACCGACTTTTAAATTACAAAACTACAAAACACATGAAAAATAATGAATCCGAAACTCTTTCTATACAACTTAGCAACACTTTAATTATATCGATATGAAAATATTCTAAAAACTTTGCCCATTTTTTGCGCGAACCCTGAATAATACAGCGTCGAAACTAGAGCTAATTAAAAGTTCGATGCCTCGGGACCGAGTCGCGGGGCAACCCAACTAGTTATCATACATTTTAACACTTTATTTACGTATTACAACATAGTGATACTGTATATTTTTAATGAAAATGGGAAGAGAACTGCGTCATCTGTCTATTAGACTATTCTCAACTAAGTTAGGGTCGGCTTTCATCTACACTAATATTATAAAGAGGAAAGATTTGTACCTATTTTTGTATGTTTGTAATGAATAGGCTCAAAAAGTACTGGGCCGATTTAAAAAAAAATTTCACCAATAGAATGCTACATTCTTCCAATTTGACATAGGCTACATTTCATTTTGAAAAAAATTAGGGATCCTTGGTAAAATTTGAACAATGTAACCGAAGGTGTAGAAAAATGAGTCTTAAAATGTCTTTCGTCGAATGCGCTGCCGAAACTATTAGCGATAGAACAAAATAATGTACAACAATATTGAAGAACATCATAATGTCTACAAAAAACTCAGTGGTAGCATATGTCCAACTATTGTAGTTATGTCACTACAACAACTTTTTTCATTTTAAACATTAATGAAAATGCTAACCAAATCCAAACCATGCTATTTATGTGTTTATATTAATCCTTATCCAAATAAATTATTTTATGGTCAAGCCCATTTAACTACCTATAAAATAGTTTTTAAATTATTTAAATTGGACTTTCCATTCAAAAGATATTACGAATTAAAAAATTCAAAAAGTAAACAAAACCGCCATAGCGCCGTGGCCGTTGTTTGCGATGCAGTCTGAAAAGCGCGCCGTGCATCGCGGTGGGCGGGGTGCCATAAAAATATTTGTGAAAAACTGTTTTTATATCCGAATTTCCAAAAATAAATAATTGTCTACCCCGTGCGAAGCCGGGACGGGCTGCTAGTTATAACATATTTAAACAAGTTTCTTCAACTAACAAAATTTTGGTCAAACGGTTGATCGTCTCTTCTCGTGTCCTGTACTATGACATCTTAAAACAGTCCTAACTTAATCTTATTCCAGTGTGGAAACATGATAGAACTATCTATCTCCATCTAGCGCCATCTTTTTTACCATAGTAGGGTCCCAGAGGGCAGATCTATTTTTAAAAACACCAAAACAATTCAGCCTTCCTAAGTCACAATTTCTCAAGACAGCGCTATGGACAAAGTCGTAAACGCTCTTAAATGCTTTTCATATTTTCGAAAAGTACTTAATTTATTGAACGATAGGAAATTGTGTTTGTTAAGAACAAAAATACAAAACACATGAGGAGAGGAAGGACAGCGCCGTCGAGGTCGACCGGCGAAGGTGGCGTGACGATCTGATCATGTTTGCGGGGCTAACATGGCCAGAGATCGCCCATGATAGAGATGTATGGAAAGAGAAAGGGGAGGCCTTTGCTCAGCAGTGGGACACAAAGTAGGCTAATAAAAAAAAAAAAAAAAAAAAGAACAAAAATAACTTTTAAAGAATTGATTGAATACTTAAATATGAATTTCCTCGTTAAAATATTCCCCGACAAGGCCTTCATCCTCCGATCAGAAAGCCAACACCGTCACATACATATTCATGTACAAATAATATGTTAATCAATAATGGTATAGTTTAAACGCAGCCCGTAAGCCGATGCCGGCGACAACACATAAATTTGAATGGTCAAGTGAGCCCCGACATCCGACAGGGGTGCATAACATTTGGTTTGTTTGAGGCCTTTTGTTTTTGTAGGTAGAACATGGTGTTTTCATTAAGGAAAGTTTTATTTTAACATAATACGGTATGTCCATAAAGGGTAAAGCAGAGATGCTAATTAAAAAGTTTCTTCTTTCATTTTTGACCAGTTCTGATTCAGATCAGAGCTGGCTTAGATTCTAAAGGTATTCTAATAGTACATTCATATTTTGCCAGTTTTAATATAATAGGAGGCGGGTTTTTTGCCATTAATAGGGTAGAAATGAATTTTTATGAATTGAGAAAATTCTCAATGGAAAAACCAAGTAACATTTACCCGACCTGGGATCAACCTGGTCAAGCTCGGCCCTCAACCTGAAGATTGATCCGGATCCGTGTGGCTTTTGTTATCTATAGGTGCTGCCAGTTAAGATCTAAATAGCGGCCATTGACCCACCAACAATATTAATAGAGTTCTTAACTCTGAAATCCAAAAATAAGCCTGCTCATGTCTCATCATGAATCATCTTCTATTGTGATCTTCAACATTTTTTCTATTGAAAACCTATACATGGTTCATTTGTTTTGGTTCGAACGAAGAGATAATAAGGAAAGGGCAGTGACCGATATTGCCATTTTAACTGGCAGCAACTATAACCACGAGTTTCTCTACTAACTTTACACTAAGTCAAAGTATAATTTTAAAACTAAAATATTAAGTATTATAATCTAAAATGATAAGCAGTTTTCGTCAAAAACCAGACGTATTTTAATAACTCCACTCAATATTCGTAGCTGGTGCAGTGCAGTTGACAATCTCGTCGCCTCAGGCGGTAATATCATGCGAGTGAGACATCTCAATATAAAACCGTGTGTCTGTTTGTTTGTGTGCAGTTTTCTTCTTCAACTGTGTGGGAGGAAGATGGCAAATTCTGCTCTAAGGTAGTGACTCCAGTGTAGTCAAAGAATAATAAGGAATTTGGAAGTTGATGATGACTGTACATGGAAATAAAAATCTTTTTGTACAGTTGTGTCTGGTGTTGCGTTTACGGTTAGTTAGTTATACGCCTAAGATCATCATCATCATCATCGTCATCAGCCGGAACACGTCCAGTGTTAAACAAAGCAAGCAAGGGGGGGTTGCAATAATCCCCACGCTTGGCAGGCGGCTTGGGGATCGCAGTGATGTCACCGAAAGTTTAAAGGACGCTGCTGCCCGTCCCTCGATGGCTGGTCGCAGTTTAAGGACGTACCCGGGCCCCTACGCCTAGGATACTACACTGCAAAACACAAATACAAATCACTGACGTCGCTCAAAAAGCCATTAAGCTAAAGTAGGACTGAGCTGGCCACGTCTGCCGTATGCGCACGAGCTCTGACACAGCCAGAAGGCGACGCGGTAGGCCTCGCAGGAGATGGTGGGACGAGCTGGACAGAACCAACGACTAGCCCCCGTAGCATGGTGATTCTATCTCTATTCTACCAAGAATAGACAAAGATTTTTCCATACAATTTGACATGAAATCTTGCTACAATCTGTCATTTTGTCGATTCTTCCGTCGACAAAACCCGTTTTTTCGGTGGTCATGCTAAGTCCACATTAGCTCTGGATCGCAAAATTTGGACGTCATGGGAGGATGCCTTTGCCCAGTAGTGGGAAAACACAGGCTAACAGTAACAGCTGTGTGGATACGAGATGAAGCTATACAAGACGTGTAGCTAGATCTTTCGCACACTAAAGTTAAATTACAAATATCATTCTAGGGCATTGGGACTTAAATTGCTCACGCGGTGAACTACTAATCTGTGCTTATTTGATGTATACTTATTTCACGTGACGACGTGTTTGGCGCAGTGACTGCGCGATTGATTGCGCTGCGTGTCACGGGTTCGATCCCCGCACGGAACAAATATTTGTATGACCGACAGACAGTTGTTCGAGGTCTGCCATGGGTGTTTAGTTTGTATATGTTTGTTTAAATGTTTGTAAACGCATTCACGATACAAAAGAAATTCTAAGTGTGTAACAGTCACTATCATCATTATCATAATTCATAATTTCAGCCAGAAGACGTCTACAACTGGACTGCCTCTCTCATCCAGCGGGTTGCCGCAACCTTCACCAGGTCCACCTGGCCTTCACATATAAGCAACGTCTTCCACGGTTGCTATAAAATTATTAAATTACTGTTATTGTTATTAAATTTACCAAGAACAATGCAAAAAATGTTATCTACCCCTATCGCATTCAGACTGCGGTGCCCAGAGCTGTTATATGATGCACAAGTCAATTCACACCCTCGTGTATAAATAGATATAGACCGCCATGCCGCCTGACAGGCCATGCATGGGATATCGCTTAGCACCCCTTGTCTAGCTTTGTACCTATCTATGTAGAATGGGTGCTGGTCTTGTGTTGGTAATCCGTTTTGAGTTATAATTTGTAAGATTAATTTCGAAAATCGTCAAAAAGGTTTCCCTTTTTTTGCAAACTAAACTTTGTAAATGATAAATGATGTTTATTTTGCAAATAAAATTTTACAAACATTTTTACACGTAGGTACTTTTTTTAAATCTGGATGTGACCTGTGTTTCGTACCTGGCTACTCTAAACAAACTCAAGCACCATGATCACGTATAAACTGAAGTCAACTCAAGGTAGACCGTTTTGTCTGCTCATAAACATCCTACCGCAATGACTTCAGTTTATCCGTGATCATGGTGCTTGTAACAACGCCGAAATATCGGGAACTCGAAACAATAAGCTACCGTAACAATTATATTAAGTGAATGTATCCATAACAAAACTCTTCCCTATCTCATCAAACAGCCTACCTTTTACCAAAAAAACCTCTGCAATCGCTAACAAATGCACCGACAGTCGGCACATAAGTTAGAGCATCCGCAAATGAATGACAGAAGAAGAGCGCCACCAAATTGCATAGTCACTCACTGGGGGACAAAGCGAAACGATGGCTGTCATCTATTTTAAAATCTGTCGCCAGTCGGGGTGGGTGCGAAGAGTTTGGACTTCGGAGAACTTGGGAGCTTTCAAATTGTTCATAGATTAATGGCCGTTCTCAGTAGCGACTATTAACAGTTACTCGTGGGTTCGAACCCAGGCAGGCGCATTACTTTGTGTAATTTATTTCATCACCACTGCTCTCAAAACGGTGAAGAAAAACATCGTGAGGAAACCGGCATGTCTTAGAACCTAAAAATTCGAAGATAAATGTTACATCTACCAATCCACACTGGTCCCGCGTGGTGGATTATAGCCCATCCCTCTCCTAGAGAGGAGGCCTGAGTCCCAGCAGTGGAACCATTAATAGGCTGTAGATGATAGATTATTTTTTTTTTTTTTTATTTATTTATTTAAGGGCTTTGTCGCTTAGCGACCACATCGCCCAGTAAAGGAAAACAAATTACTTACGATCTAATTAACACTAACTTACGATCTACTTATTGCTAACTCATATAATTCTTTTGCTTTCTCGGACACTGGAAAAGCAAGAGTGGTATTACAAATACCAATATTAAACGATTTAAATTGTCCAAGGACATTTATTCTACTATTTTCATTCCGGACACATTCCATCAGGATATGAAAGACATCATCAACTACTCCACAGTCATCACAATTTGGAGACAAAACTTTCTTCATTAGATGATAAAACTTATTCGAAGGAATGTGGCCGGAACGAAGTCTTAAGGCTATAGTAATTAATTTCCGGTTCAGATCACAATCAATCCACGGAGCCCGAGAAATCACTGGCTGGATAGTTCGGTACCATATCCCCTTTTCTTTTGATCGTTCATCAAAATACTCTTGCCAAAGATCTAAACACTTTTTTTTTGCCTTTCCAAAATAGTCTGAATACAGCGGGGCAATATTCGTAGGGACTCCATCAACACACGCTTGTTTGGCGAGTAAATCAACCATATCATTTTCTTCAAATTGAATATGTGACGGAATCCATTGGAGGCGCACCGTTTTGGAATTCGCTTGAAGTTTTAAGATCAATTCATATATCGCGTAGGCTGTCGGAATACCTCGCATGTGAGAAGTGTGCCGAGCCAAGTGTTGCAGCGAGCTTTTGGAGTCTGTCAGAATCACAAAATTATCGCCATTAATTGACAGAATATAGGACAAAGCTTCCAATATAGCAATCAACTCAATGTGCATTATAGAAATATCTGAATCAATCTTAAGCTTCATGCGGTTCACAAGAATGGGATCCAAAAAGGCAGCGCCTCCTACATGTTTATCTTTGGAACCGTCAGTAAATATTGTATGATAACCAGAATAATGTTCTTTTAAATAAGAAATACATAAGTGTTTTAGTTGAGAAATACTGTAGTGACGTTTAGCTTTAGAAATACTAGGGATGTTATCGAAGATTATATGAGAAATATTAATGCTACTAATCCATGTATCAAGTGAAAACATACCAAGTTGTACACTCGAGTACATTGGGACGGAATTATATTGGGAGAGGATGTCAACAAGCAATGGCAGTTTCTTGTTCTGCCAATAGTTGGAGCCTGTAACCAGTGAAAGGTTTTCTAGTGATTCTAAGGTTTTGTTGCTGCGAAAGGATTTTGATTTTAGAATAAATTTGCTACCTAGGTATCTCCGACGAATATAAAGTGGCGGAAGGCACAGTTCGCTTTCCATGACATGTATTGGGGTGCTCCTTATAAATCCGCCGACAACTCGTAATGCCTGGTTTTGGACCCTATCTAATTTTATTAGTTTAGACTTGCAACCATTGTCGAACAAGAAACTGGCATAATCAAGCCTACTACGAATTATGGAAATATAAATACGTCTTAAGTGTTTTTGATGGAGACCCCATCCCGGACCGGATAAAACTTTAATCAAATTAATGAACTTCAAAACTTTCTGTGAAGTTTCATTGATATGTTTGCCCCATCTTAATGAGCTATCCAGCCACAGACCCAGATATTTCACATTATTAACGACTTCAATTGAAGTATCATCAAACTCAAAGTTGACAGCTTTTCTAAAGCAACCTTTTTTAAAGACACATATCTTAGTTTTATTTGAAGACATAGTCAAACCTAGCTTATCAATCAACACTTTGGTATATTGTAAAGCAGACCGAAGTTTTTCAAACGCTAAATCTAAACTATGATTTGTAGAATACAACACAAAGTCATCAGCATATTGAGACATATTAACCTGTCCAACTTCCTTACAAATATGTAGTGTTAAAATATTGAATAAAAGTGGAGCCAGTGGATCTCCTTGAGCTAGCCCACGGCCAGTAAATCTAACGACATCACAACCATACGTCACCACTTGCAGATGTCTATTTGATAAAAAGGACCACAAGTAAACACAGAATTTTGATCCAACCCCAAACTGATCTAAAATACGTAGCAGGCAAGGAATATCAACATTGTTATAAGCGCTCTCGATGTCTATGAAACACGCCGCTGTTACCAAATTTTTAGAGAATCCTAGTTGAATTTCAGACACCAACCGCGTAAGATTATCCAGACAAGATCGTGCTTTACGAAATCCTACCATGTCCTCAGGAAAAAGATTTTGTTTTTCAAAGAACCATTCTATACGTTTGGCCAAAATGGCATGGAATATTTTACAAATACAAGATATCAGGGAGATAGGACGTAAAGATGAGCTACTATGCTTGGGAATTGGAACTATTTTGATTTGACGCCATTGTAAAGGAACAAAACCAGCAGAAAAACATTGATTAAATATTAGAAGTAACATAGATTTACCGGAAGGTGGAAGATGTTTAATCATGGAGAAGGAAATTTGATCTGAACCAGGGGCTGTGTCAGAAGCTTTAATACAGTTGACCAATTCTGGCATTAAGATTGGCGACTCCAACATTGCATTATCAGAATTAAAAGTAGGCTGCGAGGGACAAACAAAATCTGGGGTAAGGTCGCTAAGCAATCGCTCAGCTTTTTCTTTATCTACACAACTTGCATTAGGAATTTGCCGATCCTTTAACCATCTCATCTTGCGCCACATTTCAGATGCTGAAGAGGTTTCATCTACAGATGAACAAAACTGCTGAAAAGATTTACATCTAGCGCTGCGTATAAGCCTTTGAGCAGTGCTTATTTTTTGTTGGAGGATATCTAAATTCCTTGGAGAGGGACAGCCTCTTAGATTCGCTAGAGCCAAGCGCCGCTCCGCAACCGCCCTGGACAGTTCTGAAGACCAATATGGTTTTGGCTTAAATGTGTTGCAGATGTTTTGAGGGATTTT
The DNA here is from genome assembly GCA_949775195.1 of Diarsia dahlii. Lineage (NCBI taxonomy): Eukaryota > Metazoa > Arthropoda > Insecta > Lepidoptera > Noctuidae > Diarsia > Diarsia dahlii. The sequence goes on along the minus strand of OX459193.1, from coordinate 2,466,664 downwards.
AATGTAGGGAATATGCTTATCCGCAGCTTTTTGCATTACATTATGAAGAAGGTCATATAACTCCTGAGGATCCCGGGGAGTTACACAGTTTTGTAAATAATCCTCTATAAATCCAGCATATAAAGTCCAATCAGATTTTTTAAAATTCCTTTTGCATTGGTATTCACGCCTAATATTAAGTACACACTTTAATTGAATAATTAGATGGTCACTTCCGAGTGATTCATTTGTTGGTTTCCACATAAATAATAAGGACAGATCTGATGAAATAAATGAAATATCAGGACTAGATTGCTGAAGAACTCCGTCAACCATTTTGATTCTAGTGAAACTACCATCGTTCAAATGAATGAAATTTTAATCCAACATGGAGTCAAATATTTCGGAGCCACGCCGATCAGTTCTTACAGACCAATTAGAGTGATGCGCATTAAAATCTCCTAATATTAGAGTTTTACTGTTCCCAATAGAAAAGATCGCGTCCCAATCCCCTTGAGTGGTATGTACTGTCGAAGGGCAATAAATGGAAATTATATTCTCAATATGCTGACAATTCAGAATTCTAATATGTAACAATTCAATACCGGGGTTGCGACTTTGCGTTGTACAAACAACAGACTTAACAGAGCGATGAGTCATAATGGCAACGCCACCGTAACCATCGTCTCTGTCCAATCTATACGTATTATACTCACTAATTTTAAAATAACTATCGGGCTCCAACCATGTTTCACTTAACACTGCAATATGGACTTTTTCTTGACTTAGATGCAATTCCAGTGAGCGAGATTTGGGCCTTATACTTTGGCAATTCCATTGTATAATATTTAAGTTGGTACAGTTATTGTTATCAGCCATTTCCAGCAAATAAATTAAATAACGAATCAATAGATAAACTACTTACAATTTTATGTGTCAGCCACTCAGAAAATATGGAAATTGATTGCTGGATTTTAATCTGAAGAGATTCTTTGCTTCTTATAATATTTTTAATTTTTTTAATCAAATGCCAAAAACTTAGATTATCGGAAGACTTAATAGAATCAGAATGATGGTTTTTATTCAAACAAGGTGAGTTAATTTTCTCTGATGTATCTGAAGATTCTGAGATTTCATTCCATGCCATATCCTCGGCAGGTATAGGGGTTACTGGTCGGCGATTTTGTTTCTTTAAAGTGCGTTTCGGCAGAGGCTTAATTTGTTGATTTATTGTGGATGTACCTGGGCAGACCACTTGAGAGGCTGTGCCGACGTTTTCTTGAGTTGGGGGTAGCGTTGGAACCGCATTGATAGTTGTGGCAATCACTGTAGAAGACGGTTCGACTTCAGGCATTGGTTCAGAAACTACTTGTGGGACATTAGCAGGGGAGGGTGGGACGTATAATGTCAGAGCTCTCCTATAGGTGCAATTAAATTCTGACATTAAATCCCTCAGCTTCTTTTCTTTCTTAAAAAAGGGGCATATTTTGTCAAACGCCATATGACCACCTAAACAATTCACACAAGAAAATGATGTAATTGTACAGTTTTCGTGTTTTTGGGAACACTTGGGACACACGGGTTTCTTTGATGGACATCTTATCTTCAAATGGCCATATTTCCAACAGTTAGCACATTGTGTGACAGGGAATACAAACCGCTCCACTGGGATCCTCAAACTGTAAATGTAGACATAAGACGGAAGAGAAGGTCCTTTAAATCCTAGCCGAATCGTTTCACTCGGAGTCCAGCCGTTACCGTCAAGGTCATCCGGGCACCGTTTATTTAGCCTCTTGATAGATATTATTTCAGCACTGCTTGAAAGATTAGCTTTTAGATCTTCATCAGATATCTCCAGTTCCATGGCTTTAATAAGACCGTACGACACTCCTACTTCGGAGGTTTTCAGACAAGACCAGCCCATCTCAGTAAATACTGAACAATTTATAAATTCATCTGCACCGATATCGTTATCAAACGTAATGAGCATTTTATTCTGATGTACGTATTTAATTCTATAAATCTTGCCACTGGCAATGTTATGCGTCTTAAGTAATCGAGCTAAAGCGAACTGTTTCGGCAGAGGTTCTTTACAAGTCACGGCCACCTGTGTCCTCTTTTCTTCGTCCATCTCACCTTGGTCTCCACAACATACTACTTCGTGTCGTCCTCTCTTCACCACGCTCCATCCTTCTTCAAACGAGGATACCTCCCTTGTTCTTTTCCTTTTTGCCAACTCCGTGTCATCTTGTTGTTGTGTATTGTCCTCAAATTCCATATTTGTACCGTCCTCCAACTCGTCAGCGCTCGATAATGAATTGATGTTTACATTACTTAGGTTTGATTCACTCATGAGGGCAAAACAACAGCTGCAGGGACCGACCGGAGAAAACCGGTTGGCCCGAGCGTAAACAAGACAAAAAAATATGCGCACACTAAGCTGTAACAGATGTTAGTAAACGTCCGACCACAAGGATAGCTCGTGCGGCACTCATGATAGATTATGAATTCGATACTCCGTGGTAAGGCTGGTTGAGAGGAAAAATAAGATTTTTTACCCGACTACTACTTTTACTTTACTTGTTTGTTACGATTTAGCTTAATTTATGTCGGATCAAAGCCACTGACTACTTATAACGACTATCAAAGATCTAACCCCGGACGGGATCCGGCTACCAAACATACCGACGACTGAACCTGGTAACAAATAACACGCGCACACTCCGGGCCGACAAGCAGCTGGCGGAACTCGAGGACGTGCTTTTTGCGAAACTCGGTATCATACCCCCCAATAGGGGATCGGACAAAAAAAAACAATTAGTCCGTCAGATAGATTTCCAAAAAATATTGACCACATATTTTTTCTTTTTTCACGTAAACAAAAAATGAAGACGATACAGTGCTTTGAAAACTCGTGTGACGTCATATGATAGTACATTTTGTACGTTCAAGTGACGTTTCAAGCCCCACTCCATGATCTTTGACGCGCTATAGCTTCGTCAAGTTTTATTGATTTGATAAAACAAAAAACACGTATCCAATATATTTCGAAAATCTAACTGACGGACTAAACAGAATCATATTTTTTTGAGTCAGTCCGATCCCCTATTATACCCCCATATGACCCCAAGTCCCCAGCATCCGTAGTGCTGCGCTATGATTTATGGAACGGTGCAAATGGGTTACGGTGACAACGGGCGTGTGTCGCCACAACACTACAATTATGCACATTGCATTACGCTTTGAAAGCGATGCAAGCGCTTTTTTGTACAGTTTCCTTCGTTTCTGTGTCATACGGGTGGCTTGATACGGTTTAATGATGGATTGTTGATTCTTTATGAGGTTTGTTAATCTATGTACTTTAGTTCAAGTGTGTGAAATAATTTGAGATTATTCTCAAGCTGAGCAAGAGCAGCGGTGGCCCAGCCCCGACTTACGAACGTCGTCCGAGTCCTTGCAGTGGGAACATTATAGGCTGATGATGATTATTTTCAAACTTTTTGCAGTCTATTCCGGCCGAAACAGCTGGAGCTGGAAGCCAGGGGCTGGTTTTGGAAATTTGTGTTGTTAAGTAACCAGTAACTTCGCTTGACATTTTTTCAAAGGTTTGTAAGTGAAGTCCACAAAAGGCGTACAGGATCTCTGTATGTCAATGTAATATTATCATCATAACATCACGCCTGTAATTTCCGAAAGGTTACGCTGAGGTGTGCCTAATAGTACGCCCGTATTTCCTCAGTTATGATTAAGTTCCAAGTAATAGAGTGCAAACTTATTGCCATTAACCGAGCACAAATCTTGGCGCTATGGCTGCTACTGAGAAATTTCTGGTGGAAAAACTCAACAACTCTTTACTCGACGTGGGAATCAAACCTATGATCTAATGTTCAGCAGTCTCCCTTTGTGACCACTACACATACTATGCAATAGGGGATCGAACAAAAATAAACTAATTAGTCCGTCAGATAGATTTCCAAAAATTATTGAACATGTATTTTTTCTTTTTTCACGTAAACTTAAAATGAAAACGATACAGTCCTTCGAAAACTCGCGTGACGTCATATGATAGTACATTTTGACGACACAAGTAACGTTTCAAGCTCCAATCCAAGATCTTTGACGCGTTTTATCTTCGTATTTTTTTATTGATTTGATAAAACAAAAAACACGTGTTCAATATTTTTCGATAATATAACTTACGGACTAAACAGAATCATATTATTTTGACCCAGTCCGATCCCCTATTCTCCATCAATGGCATTGCATATCGAAATATTTACAAAGTACTGTATCACAATCACCTACAACCACTATTTAATCTCTTTACATTTAACTTTTTATTTTTAAATGAATGGGATCTCTCATACACCATTTACGCCTACCAAAGTGAAAGAAACGGGAAAATAAAATGATTAACTTTCAGTTTAACAGATACTGCGCACATATGAATAAACTTCAATTTCGTGGGACACCAAAAAATACAAGAGGAATACTAAATTAAAAACTGATGGCTCATTTTAAGGCAAACGTAAGTGCACTAACACCGCAAATGGAGGAAATGGCAGAAGGTCTGGTGTTGATAAATATAGTTCGACAGGTTACGAATAGTATATAACATAATACAAGGTGTAATCGAACTCTTCGTGAAGTCATCAACCTTTGATTCTGTACATCAAACTATGTAACATTACTCAAAAATTAAAACTAGGTAATTTTTTTGAAGTGAATAATCACATCTGCCTTGTAAATACTTTATTTTAGTAGTTTTTCCATAGTTTTTCACTTATCCTCTCCATAAGATCAATGCCATCTAACCATGTACTTTTCAATGTTTGTCACAACTTCTTATTTTAAACCGCAACATTCTCGTATAACCTCATTCTTCAATCAGAGTTACACAAAGGTAATTTCTTGGAATCCATTCATCGCTATGGTATTAAATCTTCTAGGTATTGCAGGTTGTCTCATCCAGGTTTTCAAAATTTTAAACGATGCTTCAGGAAGTTTCACAAAGAGTTTTACTAGTACTTTTACACCCGTATTTATAAACAAGTCATTACTATTACTTGAGTAAATGTCATTGTTTAAGATACGATTTTTTCTCTGTAGTTTAGTAATTCCTTAATGTTAGAACTATCAAACGTTAGAATTCTTAGTTTTGCTTTCATTGACGGTTCTAACTTCGTTTAAATTCTTGTCCATTGCATAAAAATACATATTTGCAATTAATTACTTAAGTCCAAGTAATTGACCTGAAATTCTGGCATCCAGTTTTCCCAAGGGTATTACCTAGTATTAACTGGGTTGTGGAGGTCAGCTAAACAGTCGCTCCATGTAAAATACTGGTACTCAGCTGCATCCGGTTAGACTGGAAGCCGACCCCAAAATAGTTCGGAAAAGGCTAGGCAGATGATGATGATGACTTAAGTCCAAGTATGATGAAGCCTTCTAATACAGGCATTGTTTGCCTAAATGGGGGCTCCAAACACGTAATCATGTAATGTTATACCTAATTCGCACAATAAACTATTTTGTATTTTGTATTTGTATTGTAAGTAATTACTTTGACTTGACAATAAATACGGGGGTTAGTAGTTCCTATGAGCAGTAATAGCCCAGGGACCGTCGGAATGCCAAGTCAGGTCTCGAATTAAAAACTAAGAAATACACATAATATTTTTTAGTTTCATGTATAATTATCACTTCCTGCCATCGAGATATAACCACTCAAGCGTCAAAGATGTCACGTGATGTCAAAAATAAACACCCCTCAACTGTCCAAACGACGCTAGGGTCCGCGGTTTTCCTTCGCGTGACATTTTGTATAGGTACGTGGAGCATGAAAGTTTATTCTATCTCGCTCAAACTTGCACAGAGTCTCGATGAAAGAACAAGAACGACATTTTGTCTTAGTTCAACCTCGATAAATGATTTCAAGTGACCAAAAACAAGCGATTCTTTTGATAGAAAATGACGTCACGTGACTGTCACGTAAATGTTTTTGCTTGTGAGATGAAAACCATAAATTGCGGCCTAATTATGTAGTTTCATTTATGTGACTTAATATGTACTAGTGGATATAAAACAATAACATTTTGAAGCAATGGTTTACTTTTATTATTAAAAATAAAAAAACCGGTAAAAAATTCCTAACACTGAATTACTTACCTATTACTTTATTACTAACTAGCAGTTGCCCGCGACTTCGTTCGCGTAGAAATTTTGACTCTCTTGTCTGGACTGCCTGTGGATGGTACTATGTCAAATCGAATGCCAAATGCCAATCGAAGCGATTATACTCCCTTAAACCAGCCCTGTCGTAAAATCTATTCCTACCTGAAATGTCTTAACTATATTCTATCTCTCTGCCAATTTTCAGGTACAAAAAGCCAAGGATTTCATATGGACTTACGGGAGCCCTTAGTCCAGGTCTTCCTTACAAACTTAGCTTAGATCTCCTACTCCTAAACTCTAGACTTGTTAAATTTCAGGTTGTTAGTAAAAAAAAAAACAGTACATTTTTACAAACATGTGAAAGCCCTCAGACCTCCTTATTCTGGCCATGTTGCTAAACTCGCTAAATCCGTTCTTAGTCAACGTCTACTAACTATAAAGTACCTTCCTGCCAAAATTGTAGCACAAAAAAGGAAGGACTGTCATACAAACTCGCGTGAGCCCTTAGACCTCCCTAGTCCGGCCCTGTCGCAAAATCGGTTCTTAGCAAACTTCTACTCACTTACTACGTCCCTGCCAAAATTCAAGTTAGTAGCACACAAAATGATGGACTTTTAAACAAACTTGCGAGCGCCCTTAAACCTCTCTAATCCGGCCCTGCCACAAAACCTGTACTTAGCAGAGTTCTTCTAACTATAAACTACGTGCCTGCCAAAAATCAAGTTTGTAGCACAAAAAATTAAGGATTTTCTTACGAACTTGCAAGAACCCTTAGACCTCCCTAATCCGGCCCTGTCACAAAATCTGTTCTTACCAGACGTCTACTAACTATAAACTACGTCCGTCTCAAAAATCAACTTTGTAGCTCAAAAAATGAAGGACTTTCATACAAACTGGCGAGAGCCCTTAGACCTCCCTAATCCGGCCCTGTCTCAAAATCTGTTCTAAGCAGACGTCTACTAACTTTAAACTACGTCCCTGCCAAAAATGAAGATTGTGGCACAAAAAATGAAGGACTTTCAAACAAACTTGCGAGGGCCCTTAGACCACCCTAATCCGGCCCTGTCGCAAAACTAATTTATAGCGGATGCCTACTGACTATAAACTACGTCTCTGCCAAAAATCAAGATTATAGCACGAAAAATTAAGGACTTTCATACAAACTTGTGAGGGCCCTTAGACCACCCTGATCCGGCCCTGTCGCAAAATTAATTCATAGCAGACGCCCACTGACTATAAACTACGTATCTGCCAAAAATCTAGATTGTAGCATAAAAAATGAAGGAGTTTCATACAAACTTGCGAGGGCCCTTAGACCACCCTAATCCGGCCCTGTCGCAAAATCCGTTCTTAGCGGACGTCTACTAACCATAAACTACCTCCCTGCTAAAAATCATCTTTGTACGTCCAGCGGTTTTCGAGGTTTCGTGATGAATCGGTGAGTGAGTGAGTGAGTGACCTTTCGCTTTTATAGATATACACACATCAAAAGTGTCTAGGGATCAACATATATTTTTGCAATAACTTTTCTCCTGATTGATATTAATTAAAATTTTCTTTAAGGATTCATCAAATAAAGTGTTTTCGTTTGTCACAGTAACGATAAACCAAGTCACCTTTGCATTAATAAAGAAATTTGCCATTTTCCTAATAAAGGGATTTTTGAAATTTGAACCACTAACATTAAAGTTCGAAAAAAAGATTGAAATAACAGTTTTCTTTAAAATTTTATTGGGTAACTTAAACAATTAATAATCCGTGTTTCTACCGCGAACACTAACAACACAAGAACATCGGTTTGGCATACTCAAAATGAGTTCATCCAAATCACGCTGTGGAATGGCCGCCCATGTTCGTTGCAACAACAAAAAAAGGTCTTCTTGCGACTGGATACCCTCCATATTCGGCAGAGCTCTTCTCTGTAGCATATCCCATGCATGCTCAATCGGGTTCAAGTCTGGCGACTGAGCAGGCCAGGGCAGGACATTGATGTTAGCTGCGGCGAGAGTCTGTCTTACAACTCTTGCGGTGTGCGGTCGTGCATTATCATGCATTAACTGAAATAAGGGACCGATTTGCACTTGTAGAGGAACGATGACGTCTGATACAATCGTCTCAGCATAAATTTGAGCGTTGAGGTTGCCTCTGATCCAAATCAACTCAGTTCTTCCGCCGATCCAAATACCCGCCCATACCATGATGGTTCCACCACTATAAGGATGGACTTCCTGGCAGGATTTTAATCGCTGTTGGCGTCCAGGGGTTCTCCAGTGTCGTATACGTCTTGTATCCGGTCTCATACCAAAACGAGACTCATCAGAAAAGCACACGAAACGCCATTGTTCTTCTGCCCAATTTCTGTGTTCAAGAGCCCATTGATATCGAATCCTACGATTGTGCATTGCTATAGGTGGTACCCGTAGCGGTCTTCAGGAATGAAGGTTCACTTCATGCAAGCGGTTTCTGACTGTTTGGTCGCTAATTAAGTTCCCTGAAGAGTGATGAAGCCTCACGGCTAACATCATGGCGGTTATTGTTGGAGCTCTTCGAGTTAAGATTTGAATGTATCGGTCTTGTCTCCGTGTGGTGCAGCGATACCGTCCTCCATGGCGCACAGCCACGGTACCAGTGCTTCGGTAACGTGTCCAAAGTCGACTGATAACACTCTGACTTGTATTCAGAGCTAAAGCCACAGTACGTTGCCGGGAACCAGCTTCTATCATTCCCACGGCTCTGAGCATTTCTTCCCTGCTTAAATGACGTCGCCGCTCCATAATTGTTTAAGTTACCCAATAAAATTTTAAAGAAAACTGTTATTTCAGTCTTTTTTTCGAACTTTAATGTTAGTGGTTCAAATGTCAAAAATCCCTTTATTAGGAAAATGGCAAATTTCTTTATTAATGCAAAGGTGACTTGGTTTATCGTTACTGTGACAAACGAAAACACTTTATTTGATGAATCCTTAAAGAAAATTTTAATTAATATCAATCAGGAGAAAAGTTATTGCATAAATATATGTTGATCCCTAGACACTTTTGATGTGTGTAGATACATCACAAGGCAAAACTATACTAAACCATACAAAACCTGTTAGCTAATTTAATGGTGATTAAAATTATATAACTGGTAGCGAGCTAACTAACGTATTTCGGAGATATCGTCGTTTTAATGAGGCGCGCCCGAAACGGTCCTCGAACAGATAATGGCCGGGACGGAGGCGGCCATTTTGTGTTCGCGGACCCTAGCGTCGCTTGGACAGACGAGTGGATAAGTACTAACGTACTAGAGAAGACACCGTAAATTCCTACTTTGTCTCGTTCAACTGCGGCGATTGCGCCGCACCGTCGCCGAAGAAAACGCGTAAGTGCCGTGATTTACATGGCGCTTAAGACCGGAAACTGAACTAATTTACTACTTTTCTTTAACTTGTGGTAAATTAGTTACGGTTCAGACGAATTGTTATTATTTTAGCGCTGCATCGAACTAAAGATTCAAATTACGAAATAGGACAATTCAGTTATTTGACGTAGCTTCTCTAGTACGTTAGTACTTATATCTCGATGCTTCCTGCAGTGAAGGAAACTTAGGAAAACCAAACCACCTTGAGAGATATCTCTCTATGGCATGTAAACCCACGTCAGTGGTATAAACACTCTGAAACCAGTTTAGGCACCAATCACAAGATAAAGAAAGAAGGAAACAGTTGTTCCTATGACACTTCTGTGTCCTACCTCCCTGGTACTACGGCAGCGCGTTACCGCAAGCTAATATGGTGTGCTAGCTTTTACCAGGCGGCTTTTAGCAAAAATCATTTTCTAGCGGCCTGTATTTAGAGTTAAATCATTTTCTGCACCAATTGCAACGGTAGAACGAGTTTGTTTGTGGGTGTTGCTGTGTTTATAGTTTTTGGTAAGTATTTATTTATAATAATAAATTGCCTTGGCCTTGTTTATATTAAAATAAATACAAAACTAGCCTATTAAAAGCTTTCTGCAAGCCAAATACATCTTCTTAGAGAGAGAGGTCACCTCGCTTGCTTAAGGCGGATTGATAATAGGGGATCGGACAAAAAAAAAACTAATTAGTCCGTCAGATAGATTTCCAAAAAATATTAACCACGTATTTTTTTCTTTTTTCACGTAAACAAAAAATAAAGACGATACAGTGCTTCGAAAACTCGTGTAACGTCATAAATGATAGTACATTTTTTACCTTCAATTGACGTTTCAAGCCCCACTCCATGATCTTTGACGCGCTTTATCTTCGTCAATTTTTATTGTTTTGATAAAACAAAAAACACGTATCCAATATTTTTCGATAATCTAACTGACGGACTAAACAGAATCATATTTTTTTTGAGTCAGTCCGATACCTTATTACAAAATTATAATTATTAGTTTCGTAAATTTCCACCAACGATGTCAGTGATGTCAAATAACAATTATGGAAAGTGATACTAGGACTTGCACGGACTTGAACCTACAACGTTTTATAAGAGAGGAGGGTCAACTCGATAAACAAAATGTGGCATAAGTCTCTTAGCATTATTATAGTTTGATGTGAAAGGACAATACTGACACATTTTTCTTTGTAAATACAAAAATATTTTTCACGGAACCTACAAATTCAAGTCTATAAACAATTTCTTTTTCAACATTTTATCTCTTTTCTCCGAACTATGAACTAGTTCGAATGTTTCACACTAGACCACCTCTCTAGGGACAAGGCGTGAAGATAAGGCCACACACTATGACGACCAGTGCCATTAGCCACTGCGACTAGAAACGGTGCGGGAATACAAAAGTAGCCTTATTTTTGGGGCGAGTTCAACTGCTGCGATTTTAATGGAAAGTCTAAAAGTTTAACTGAACTAACTTGTCGGTAGGTATTTCTGCTAAAACAGAAAGGTATTGCCAGCATTTATCAGGTATTGAGCCTTTTTAGGGTTCCGTACCTCAAAAGGAAAAAAACGAAACACATGGGATCACTCGTGTGCCTGTTTGTCCGACCAAAATTTTAGGCTCAGTAGTTTCGGAGATATAGGGGAGGGGGCCTTTATCTCCGAAACTACTGATCCCAAAATTTTGAAAAATATACCGAATTTAGTTCAATACATAAAGATTACAGGAAAACCTAAGAAGTCTATGGTACTAAAAAACATGGAAAATCTCTCGATATCTACTACAATGGTCTGGACCCCTCCATGTCCAAGTCCGACTTGCACTTGGCCAGTTTTTTGTTATCTTTTTTTTCTACATACAGCAGCGGGCCCCACCAGCTTATTGATTTTCTCAGTCTAAAATGTCTCAATTATAGGCAAAATTCTTCAGCAAGCAGCATTACTGAATTGAAATGAAACGAAAGACTTCAACATTAAATCGGTGTAAGGAAACCTACCCTTTATTTAGTCTACACTAAAATTCACGAAACGTCAGTCGTGAGGTATTATTCCCTTTTCAGAGTTTGTGCGAATTATTCTTTGAGATGAGCGGTCACCGATTCCTCTGTGGAATAGGAAAGGACTGATATTAATAGTTCTTAGAACTGGAGAGATCTTTTTTTTGGAGATTTTTGCACATTCTGTGCTATGTAAATGAGATTGAAAAGTCCTTTTGCCAATTTGCATGGCATCAACTGTCTAGTAATCAGACAGACACATTATGAGACTTAATATAAGGTCACATTGTTTTTTATCGTGTGTTAGTCACACAGGTTAACAGCTGAGTGTCTGTCAAAGATGTACAATTGACCAGCTGTCAATTGTAAACCAATGACTTAGCGTGCTTTTCGAGGCACGGAGGATATTTGCTAATAATGGGTAAAACGTATAAAAATATAATGCCACTTGCTAAGTATAATTTCCAAAATTGTAAATTCAACGTATTTTACGTTCTCCATAATACATCCCCCCATATCATCACCATAGAAAATACCCCATAATCTGCAATAAAAGCCTTCAATTACCCATAAAAACAGCACGGTGGCCATTTCTAATAGGGATTATTCGCACTCCGTTGAAAGCGGCTTTCGTTTGACAATTTAATAGGTATTTACCTCAGATGGCGGAAATAAATCAGATATGCTATTAAGATAAGTATTTGGATGTGACATCAATATCGCAATATATGGTAAAAAGAGGGCAGGTTCGACTCTCAGTTTAGCTAAGTCGTGTTTTTTTTCTTTTTGGGGATTTAAAATTCTCATTTGTTATCTTTCGTGAAAATTCTGAGCTGCCTGGAAGTTGTATTTTACATCAAAAACGGTTACAGTAAAAATAAAAGCTTTTGACAGACATATCTCTTCAAACTCTTTAATTAATAGGTACCCATGTCATGGGAATGCATAAAACAAATCTATTAAATCATTGAGAATTCGCGATATTCGATTTAGAACGTCACTAAAAAATTAGTCGTACAAACTTTATGTATGCGACTTGTCAAAAGCTTGTAAAATACAGACTGAGCTAGATCAGTTCTCATTGCGTTAGTAGCCGAAGTGGTCTCGAGTGGAGACTGTGAATTAGAAAACTTCCAAAAAAAAAAATTAAAAATGTAGGCCCTGACGAGCAAGTGACAGCAACTGAATGAGTGTTGCCAAGAAACACTTATAAGTCGGCATTATTAACCAATCTCCATTTACAAAAACAACACATCTCCATTGTTTCCAAGATCAAAACCCTGAGGTATTTACGTAATCCTTACTTTAAACTCCGTTTTAATGCTTGCCTTTGTACAAGTCTTGGAAGAACCTCGAACGAACAAGTCATGAAATCTTAAGATTAAGTGAGAGCTCCGTTTTATCTTATAGGGGCAGCGGACACCGGATTTAACCGGTTTTTACCGGATTCCACTAGTTCACACCAGTTTGTAGAAGCTTAAGTTTAGAAATTGTGGGAAGTTGGCGTCAGTTTGAACTTTAGAAGCCTTTTGGACTTTACTTTTATCTGCTTGCTTGAGTAAAATATGTGTTTATCAAGGGTTTTTATTGTAAAATCTTTCTGTTTGGATATGCCAAGCTGTGTCCTAAACACACTGTTTTAGTACGGTTACCAGATAAACAATGTACCTACGTAAAGTATCTTGTTTGGATGTGATCTTAGAGGGTTATATGGCTTCTTTAACCAATAGAACCAGCCTTAGATTGTTACAAGTATCCCTATGTATATTGGACTTTTGTCTTTTGTATTATTCACATTTCCTGTAATTCCTGTTATGTTTTTACTTATTAATCATTTCATGTGAGACTTAAAAGGATATTTTGGGAATGGTTTTGGACCATCCATGGAACTCATATAAGGATTTTTTTTATTAATTGTAAAAGCAAGATGACGTAGCCCACTTGTGGTTTTTTTGCTAGCTTTATTTAAGACTTGTTTTTAATAAAATTATTTAATGATCTCAGACGATATGACGTTTTTGTTATAAAAAATATTCCCAACTCTTTCCCATTCCCATCCAATGTGAGTGTTTCCCAAAATCATTGTTAAGATTGGCCGCAGACGCTGCTTTGAATTAATGAGTAGATCGCTCGCGCGGCTACCCTTAATTAATAGCTAATGAAGCCTCCTACAGGGAGTTGTTCTTAGAAAAATGCCCGATACTTTACTTTGTTATACAGTGGACTATTTTTGTTGGAGATTTTTTTTTTCGCTACAGATTTTATGAGCATCAATCTATTAGGTTGGGTTTTTTGAGATGTTCTACTTTTAGGTCTCAGACTAAGAAAAAAAGAAAGACGGCGCGCCGCGAACACCAACAGTGAAGTCACAAAACCACGCGCCTATAGCAAGTAAACATACAAGCTCACGCACACACCTACACTAAAACCACACGCATTTCTCCTAGAACGTCACGACTTCACGAGACATTGTCTACACACATAGATAAAAAGTTGGCTTCACTTTTGATGTTCGTGGCGCGCCGTCTTCCTTTTTTTGTTGGTCTGAGTTTTAGGTTTAAAAGATTCTAGAAAGTTCTTAAAAGAAGAGGTTCCTAATTAATCGCCCGCGATTGTACCTATGTTTTTTTTATAAAACGATCGGACCGACAAGATGATTATTTTTTTAAATATGGAGTCTCATTAGAAAAATAATCATCTTGTCGGTTTTATTATCGAATTATTGTGTCGTACCATAAATTGTAATTTTAAACCCCAAAAAATATTTCCTAGCAATAGAGCACACGACAAAAACAATCTAATGAGTCCGTCAGATAGATTTCCAAAAAATATAGGACACATATTTTTTCTTTTTTCACGTAAACAAAAAAATAAGATAATTCAGTGCTTCGAAAACTCATGTGACGTTATATTTCAGTACATTTTTTACCTAAATGTGACTCATGATTTTTGACACATTTTATTTTAGTACCTAATTTTTTATTAATTTGATAAAACAAAAAAAAACATAACCAACATTTTTCGATAATCTAACAGACGGACTAAACAGGATCATATTTTTTCATCAGGAAAGTAGCCAATTGCGTATAGTATCTTAGTTTGGTACAAAATGCTCGGTTGCCGGCTTCATGAAGGCTCCGTTTGCACCTAGTATAACCAAGACAGGAAAATTCCTCACAAAATTTGTTTACCCCAAGACTTTTCCTCTCTACGCCGCTTCAAATGAGCTAACACACAGCCCTCCTCCTCCGTGCCTCTTGTAAAACTCTGTGCAAACGTGTCCAAGCGGACTATCTTTTTTTTTCTTTTTTGGGGGTGGGAAATCATCAAATGACTCCTCCCGCTGTGGGCAGAGCGGTAGGGAGTGTCAGATTTCTACTGACTGAAAACCACCCCTGTTCCTTCTTAGCCCTTTGTGCCGAGGCCGCGGTATCTCTTGCGAACAACCAGCAGCCCCAACGGGACTATCGCTCCATCTTGCACCTAATACCGGATTCTAGTAGCTGATGTATAAAATACGCCAAGTAAGATGCTGGTACTGCGCCGATTAATTTTCCTGCTGGCGGTTTATCGTGAGAAGTAATTTATACTCTCAATTTTACCCTTTTTAAATCAGGTTTGAAGTAAGGTGTAAGTAACTTTTGTTACGTTAGCCTAACTGATATTGCTGATCATCTAGAAGAAACATGTCAGGAAAAAGATATGTAAGTACTCCGAAGAATTACCAAACTTAAGTGGTTGTTCGACTGTTGAGGTCGAGTAAAGTGACATTGGGTTTCTCTAATGAGGAATGGAGTCTGAATTTGTACTTGGTTGATGGTAATAGGGCTCGCCTCCTATCACATAAGATTTAAACATAACTAGCGAAATCTAGGTGCACTATTAGGTTCACCTTTGCCTTCAGTAGTTACTGAAAGAAAGAAAGAAAGAAAAAATATTTATTTGTCGCAGAAATATGAGATAGGTACAATAAAAAGCAGTATACAACTCACAACTAATGTTAAAAAATAGGTACAAAAAAGAAAAACAACAGTATGGTGATGATGATGATGATGGCGTGATGATATGTTATATTATGTTATGTTAAGTGGTCGTATAGGTAATGCACATTTTCCGCAGAGCAGTAAGACAATATGGAGTCGAACGGTTATGGAGGAACGACCACAAGGTGGACCAATGATCTGGTGATGATGCGAGAAGCACAGGAATAGTCGACGAACCATAAGTCACCTATTTTTTTGGAAAATCATCAAATGACCCCCCCGCTCTTGGGCAGAGCGAAGGGGAGTGTCAGACTTCTACTGACTAAAAACCGAACCCATGTTCCTTCTTTGCCCTTGCGCCGAGGCCACGTCATCTAGTACAAAAATCCGCGGCCCCGACGGGGCCTTAGGTCACCTACATCCAGCAGTAGACGCATTTCAGCACATGCAAAGTCCTACCAAGGAGTATCGCATTACACAGTACTAACTAAGTTGCGGGGGCAGCAATAGGCAGTCGATCCAAGAAAAAAACTGTTGTTCAAATGCATTGACTGGAAGCTGACCCCAATAAAGTTGGGAAAAGGCTGGGCAGAAATGAAATGAAATGAAATGAAATGAAATTTATTTATTTGCCAGAATATAGGTACATACATAATTAGATGGTAAAATAATTTTAGTCTCACTATATTCGACTCATCAGTCGTGCAAATATTTGTGGTACATGCATAATAATAATTACATTAATTGCATTAGTCACAAACATCATAATCGTAATAATAAAATAAGCTTTAAGTAGAATTTATGGTTTTGCTGCGTTGACATTAATAAGGCGGCAAATTACATTATAAAATACATTAGATTAGTTTATTATAGAATTTCACAGTCAAGACAGTTCATCAATTTGTTGATTAGATTTTAAATACTTAATGTCAATAAGTAAATAAGTGAAAAATTATCATGTCAAAATATTATCATGTCAAAAATGTATCAAGTTATGCATCATGTCTGTTTAAAATTTAAATAGTCGTCTATTATATTATATTTCAACAGTAACATTCTCATCTCAAGTAAAAGAGAACGATTTAGCACCCAAACACGCTTCCCAATCTACCTCCATACCATTCTCAGTCCAAACTAAAACTATCCAACACCTTTTCTACTCGTAGTAGCGAAACTGCAAATAACCACGCTGTTCGTTTGAGTAGCGAAGTTGTACTGAGCGCAGCCATATTTTGTGCATCACGGTATTAGGCTGGCTACACACGCGGCAACAGCTAGCGAGGGAAGTGTGAGTGAGACAGGGTGTGAGTGTGAGTGAGGCAACGTTTTGTGAGTTACGTGAGCGGCGTTGTAGTGTCTTGTAAGTGGTGTAGAAGTTTGGGGATGAAGTGAATTTTTGGCTGACTTGTATTATCTGAGTATGACATCATCGTCATCATCATTTCATTTCAGTATAAAGACATCCACTGCTGGACATAGGGCTCTCCTAAGTGTCGCCACATTGATATGTCTCCTGCGTCTCGCATCCAGCGGATCCCCGCTACCTTCGCCAGGTCATCGGTCCACCTAATGAGAGGCTTTCCAACACAATGTGTTCGGGTTTGCAGTTGTCCCTCCAGAACTTTTCGGCCCCATCGGCTATCAGTTCTGCGAGCAATATACCCTGTCCACTGCCACACTCTAAAGAATCTCTTATTTATGATCTTTAAATGAATGCATGATTAATATCGTATCTACATTTATAATTAAGACATAAAAAAGTGTCCCACCATGCAGCCAGCATTATTCCCCATATTATACTGATTGTGAGCTTTCTATTTCTCTTGTGTAAAGTTAAAACTTGAGATGTGATGAAACACATTTGCATACGAATAACATTTTCATATTATTTATAATTTTACTTTCCAACGTCTAGACTGGGACGTTAGGAATATTAAAGTAAATTTTATTACGACGAATGTTTGAATGTATTGGAGTCTGTAAGATAAAATTACTTGGAAAAAATATTAAAAATTCTGTATGGAAGTGAAGATAAGACTTACAAAGATCTTAAGTACCTTTAATAGTTAAGTGGTTGTTTCTTGGAAGGACAGAGAACCTTTTTAATAGTAAAAAGCATGTTTATGTAAGGTTTACTTCAGCAATGAGGGCCTTGACAAACTGACGTCCAAATAGTAATAATGATGCTAGAAAAGTAAAACATCTACTGAACTAACTTATAGTTTAACCACTTTAAGTGTGATAGTTTGATGTAGCAACCTCATGCTAGTCAAGATAATATTCACCGATTTTAGTAAAAGACATAGGCTTCATACTTTTCATCCTAGATTACTAGACGAAATCATGGGCAAGAGGCCAGCGTCCAGCATTCCAATAATTTCATAACTAAATTCCATATTTCTCCAATACACAACGGAACTAACAGAACTAAATTCCATTTTCAATATAAATAAACAATTGGCGTTGTTTATTTTTGTGTATTGCAATACATTTGTTGTGAGCCATAAAACAAGCGTGGGGTCAGCTTAATGTTACGGAAAATTCGCTTTTACGAAGGAACTGTAGAACTGTCGGGAGAATGAATGCGTCGGTACGTGGATGAGTATAAAACAATGGTTTTATGGCCCAACATGTTCTTTTCTTGAGATAGTAGTGTTAAAGGGTTATAAAAAATGGTAGCGTTATTCTTGGTAAAAGGTATGGCCACCCTCTGTCTTCTAAGGGGTGTAAAAACTCGCTGAGCAAGTTTTGCACACTCTGCCTATATCTTTCCCATTCCTCAAACACTGGCCTTATTTCAATGAGAAGGAATGGGCTATAGTTCACCACGCGGGTCCTATGTGGATTGGTAGAAGTCACAAATCTTCGATTTTTTGACTCTGGGATGCCACTGCACTATTGCCGCTGTACTGCATGAATTTCCCTACTAACGTAAGTAGTTGGAAATCATGAAGACCTAGCACCCCAGAATCTCACCTGATCGAAGACCAACTAGCCTTGTATCCCCCACTGCAAGAAAAACCCACCTACCTGTTAGAACATTTTTTTACTGAAACACTTTTCTGTCCCTCGCAACAGTGCCTTCCTAGGTGTAAAATAGAAAATAGCCAGGTTTAAAACAATTGAATTTCCCGAGCACCTGCCGAGGTGTTCCGAAGTCAGTCGAGCGAGACTTGCACGTGACGACAAGGATTCGAAGACGACGGTTGTGAATAAAGACGTACATTTTGACTTGAAAATTAATACTCAGGGCACATTTTTAAACGAATGAGAGCCATAATTCAGAGAGAAGCCTTTATTTTTTTCTTATATATATTTGTTTCATAATTTCAGCCAAAAGACGTCCACTGCTGGACATAGACCTCCCTCCGGTGTCGCCACATTGATCAGTTCCGTGCGTCCCTCATCCATCACCACCTCATCCATCGGGGAACCTTTTTTTACACCATTTTTTTTTACATTAACTATATTGTTTGACTGTCTGGTTGGTCATGGAACTTAAACCTACCGGGCAAAATGTGGGTGTACTAATACGTACACCTCAGCATAACTCTTCTGGTACCTATTACAGGCGTGATGTTATGTTTTCAGGCTACAGATGATGATCATCATCTGCGTCGTCTTTTTCAAACTGTATTGGGTTTGGCTACCATTATATAACTGAATAAACTTTTTATCAGTTTAAAGAGGGTTGCTGCAAATTAAAAGAAGTTATATGTATACCAGTTTTATTACCACTGTATTGGTTATACTGCAGTAATAAAATTGACACCATAACTATCCTCCAAAAGGCTTCAAAGTAATAAAAGATGAATTTTAATCCCTTTTCAACACGCAGAACTAAAACAACTTAGCACTAGCAATCGCAACTATAATCACCCATTTGTACACAAACCTTACAGCGCTGCATCGCTGGTACCCAACAATACATGAAAGCGTTTAAGCGAAACAGCCAACTCTTCTCCCAAATAGTTACGCTGGCTGTGCATTTGACCACGGCAGTACTGTTGGTTGTCAAGGGGTTTTGAATCTGGTGAGTTTCGAGTGGATTTCGAGAAAACTTGACTTTTATTCCAATGTTTTAGTTAGCTTGAAAGAAATCAAGGTACAGCGTAAGCGCAACGAATGGGACAAATAAGTAAAAAGTCTTCATTCAGAATCCCAAAAAGCATCTCAATTAACTGCTTAAACTTTGTAGTGTTTGTAGTTCGACAGAGAAATATTTACTATGACTTACTTATTGTTTTTTTAGGTATATTTTATTTTTAGTTATTTTTCACTTGTTGTTTTTTTCTGTGAACGTGGCGTCACCTTTGGGCCCATCAGAATACCAGCGCTGTGACATTTGTCATATATGTTACAGCACCATGCTGAGATAGTGGCCTTTTGGCTTCGCACGGGATTAATTAAAATTGGCTACAATTTAAATTGAATGTATATTATGTATGTCCTAATTTTAAGTGTTTCTTATAATATGTTTACTTTGTTAACCTTTAATTTTTTGACAATTTGTTTTGTCCTGTGGGAAACCAATAAATACTTTTTTCTTTCTTTCTTTCTTTTATGTCTAGTGGTCGCAAGCGCGAGTGCTTATCATGAGATCTCGGGTTCAATTCCCAGGAGCAGCAAAGTTTTGTTAGGAGATTTCCTCCCCCCTTTTTACATGGGGCTTAACCATAAATGGCGAAATGCTGTGTACCTACTATCATGTGCAGCACCTCTGCCTACCTCTCCGGAGAATACAGGCGTTATATTACGTATTTTTCTAAACTTTCATCATTTCATCGAGTTACCCTAGTAGTTTCCACAGAATTAGAAGCAACATTAGTCGCCGGGGCAAGTTTAATGTTCGTCGCCATAAATACGCTCCGCTGATGTATTTACAGCCGCGCTAACTGTACCTTTATAACTGCTGGGAGGCCTGGAGATCACCTGGGAGCGCTGGAGCCATTGGCCTTAATGTGGGCGATAAAAGATCATATTGTTTACTAGCTGGTTTGGTCTTTGGGGCCTATGAGGTATGATGGTTTGATATTTACGTTTGTATCTTGTGGAATTTGGTAAGGAGTTCGTGGATTATTGGAAACAGTCGCTTGGGTCACTGTTTAGATTAAGCCGTGCTGCCTAGATCATCCATACAAACCAAATTTCCTCCGTGATTCACAAAGTACGTTAAGTTGTTGCTGATAACGTCATCGTTAGAAATGATTCCTTTGCTCATTCAACGGTTTAATACGTGAGTTACATTTTAATGATAGTTTATTTTAGCATTTATTTGGCATCCTCATGAAAGGCTCGTACAGACTCGCGGCAATCACATGATTACCGTATCCATTACTATCCATATCTAAACGCAGGCTTTTTGATATTCCGTCTTGAGATAACGTCATGGAAGGTCAAATAACAATTAACCACATTTCTTAAAAATATAAAATTAAATGAATATAGTGTAGTTTTTGTATTTAAAAGAGAAATAAATGACTAGAGACCTTATTCCTCGAAATGATTTTGAAATTAGCACAATTTTTGAAAACTGTACATCCCCGTTCCACTACGTAGTATTATTATTCAACAATGATTTCATTATCTTACAATCCAGAGCCATAACTCCGAACCTCCTAACTACCCTCCCGGGACAATGTTCATAGTTACATGAAACGGGAGGAGTGGTTCATACTAACAATTGGTAGTTACAGCTTCGTAGTCGCAATGCAAGGATGCACGCCTTTGTAGATCGTGTTTGTTAGTGAAGTTTGTACTTTATCGTGTAAGATGTAATTAAGATTTTGTGTGTGATCTTGATTCTTGATTAAACTTAGATTTAGGATTTAAAGGTGAAAATTAGTGAGTAAGAGGCTGCAAGTTTGAGTTAAGTTGAAAAGCTATAGCTAGATTTAAGGCGTTCGTGGTAAGTAGCTTTGGGCTGTTCGAAAGTTGCGCGTTGTTCGAAAAAGGTACCGTGGCTTCGGTACAAAGGGCTAAGATGGAACATGAGTGGTTTTTAGTCAGTAGAAGTCTGACACTCCCTACCGCTATGCCCAGAGCGGGTGGAGTCATTTAATGATTTCCCACCCTCCAAAAAAAATGTGTTCGTTGTACGAATACCGACATGTTATCTGCACCTCGTCTTGGAAGAGGACTTTTGGCCGCAGGGAGTGGTGTTACGTCATTGTCGCGGGCAAGTGCCACGTGAACGCACAGTGACAAGGTGCTTAAGTGATACTTACATAGTTTTAAGGTTCTATTTACTAACATAAACTATAATATATCATAATTACGTACGTTAGTTTGTAAGGTATTTATCAATGGGCCAAAGTTGCCTGAAAATAATTATACTTCGTATCTCTCCCGAAGATGATTACAGTTTACATGCAGCAGTACGAGAGTTGATGCTGTCCTTATCACACTTTTTAGAGAATTTATTTTTAAATAAATTAAAAAAATAGGATAAAAAGTAGTGTATTGACTATTTCCCCCCACTGTAGTGCAAGCCGCCATTGCGCTGCAACGACAATCCTTGACTCATTACGTGATTTCGTGTTGTCCGACTCACACAAAACTTTGTTTCGTCCGGAAATAACTGTAATTTCGTTACACGATGGGAAAAATAAAGCGATCATCGGGACGATAGTGACAGTGTCGAAAATTTACTAACAAAAGTGAAAAAACGAAGAAGAATCTCCTCATCGTCATCGGAAAGTGAACCAGCGGTATCTCCTTCGCATTTTCTGTCGGAGGATTTAACTATTTAGTGATCTAGAACCATTTAAGATTGTTCTCAAAAAATAAATTCATTGTGTTATGCCCCCACCAACTTATATATCCCGACGTATATCGTGTGTGGATACTATGGCCGCCGAATGTGTTGATACCGGCACCCACCAACTTATATATCCCGACGTATATCGTGTGTGGATGCATGCCAAAGTTACAAATGCCATAAAATGATTTTATTCATTGTGATATCCCGACGTTTATCGTGTGTGGATACTATGGCCACCGAATGTGTTGATACCTGCACCCACCAACTTGTATATCCCGACGTGTATCGTGTGTGGATACTATGGCCGCCGAATGTGTCGATACCGGCACCCACCAACTTATATATCCCGACGTATATCGTGTGTGGATGCATGCCAAAGTTACAAATGCCATAAAATGATTTTATTCATTGTGATATCCCGACGTTTATCGTGTGTGGATACTATGGCCGCTGAATGTGTTGATACCTGCACCCACCAACTTATATATCCCGACGTATATCGTGTGTGGATACTATGGCCGCCGAATGTGTTGATACCTGCACCCACCAACTTATATATCCCGACGCAAAGCGTGTGTGGTTAAAGTCAAGTACCTACCTACCTACCTATTTATGGCGGGTGACTTATGATTATATTTTACTCCTTGGTAGGTGAGATCCCAAATAATGAGGCACCATAAGAAGGAAAATAAACGGTTGTTGAAAATCCTGATGATCTAGACCCGGATATTTTACAATTGTTGGGCAGACCCTACACTAAATAAAGCATTTGGAGACAATTTACACAAAGATTTGACAACGCGGTGGAAACACATCTTAATTAACGGTCTGACTAAAAAATCCGTTCAGTAGTTTAGGCGCTACGGGAACATACATACATACATAAATACATAGACTGCCAAAATCAATACCCTTCCTTTTGGCTTCGCCGTAGTCGGGTAAAAAGGAAAACGTTGTTATCTTAAAACAATATCTGGCTGCTGAAAATTGTATTCACATGAAAGCACCCATGCTAAGCACACAGTGAGTAAAAACAAAATCAAATGGCCAGCTGTTTCTCAGCAATCTGCAAAGCACAGCTTTAACTCTAATCGTAAACATACCACAAGACATTATTAAGACACTCGGTGATAATGCAGGGCGACTAACGCGCAACGCAAACCACAGAGAATCTCTGTCTAGAAGATTCACTGTTACAATCCGAGTAAACGAAAAAGGGATGTAGTAAAAAACGCTACAAAAGACGATTATCTATTCGGTTCTAATTTGCCTGTTCATCTAAAATCTACCCAGGCTATAAAACGACTACCTACCTCAGAATTTTATTAAGATTCACCGCAAATAATGCGAGATTCAATCAGCAGCGCAATCAGTCGAGTACTACGTATTGTCTAAACGGTCCTTTAAACGCATGGGGGGTGCCGCGTGCGGGCACCAGCCGCCGAGTCGCGAGCCGCCTCCGCCGCCGCGGGATCACCGCCGCCGCCGCACCGCGCACAGACGGCCACGCGTGCACGGGTGGCCAACCACGCAGCCTGACGCCGCTAATCACCTCGGCACAGGTAGACAACAATATTCCAATAGCTGGCTGGTTACAGCATTACTTTAATGAATACATACTCATTACAAAGGATAAAACTATCCTTTCTTGAATTAAAGGATATAAAATACCTTTTATTTGTGAACCACATCAGCCTGACATACCAAAAAGGTTATTCATGGTCACAGAAAATAACATTGATAATTGTTATTCTGAGCTATAATCAGGTTTTATTTCTCAATGACTAGCTGTTGCCAGCGGCTCCGCCACCTACAACTCAAAAATTATCCCACGGGAAGATAAAATCGGGATTAAAACTATCTTATGTGTTAATTCAGGTTATAAACTATCTGTGTACCAAATTTTATCGAAATGCGTTCAGTAGTTTTTGCGTGAGGAACTAACAAACATACACACTTACAAACTTTCGCCTTTATAATAATAGTGTGATGTATTTCACCTTCACCTTTGTTTACAGTACCTAAGCCTAACGGGAAACATTTCCTTAATTTAAAAGGATTAACTAATCCGTTCATGTTGACCACTTTAAAATGGAAGACTACCGCACAGTTATAAATCAAAATTGTTTTATGGCAAATATGGACTTAAAAGACGCGTATATTTTTGGTTGCAGTTGCCCAAAGCGAGATTATTTAGGTACCTAAGTCTTACTTGGAACTTAAAAAGATTTACCTACTAATCAATTATTTGAGCTTAACGTTTTGCCGCTTGGACTCTGTACCGCACCCGTAGGTACCCTACGAAGTATTATAATACCTGTGCCTACGTATTCACTAAATTAACAAAACCTGTACTGAATTATTTACGTTCACTGGGGTATTTATCAGTAAACTATAATATGATTTTTTATGCATCGGTTAACCTGTCATAATAACGTCGAAGCGACAAAAGAATTTTTATAAAGATAAGGATTTTTAATCAACACTGACAAAAGTAAAATTTACCCAAGTAAAAAGTGCCTGTTCTGTGCAAGCAACATGCCCAAAACATTACCGAAAAGGGAACCTGATAGACTTATAGGTCTGTTAACATCAGCATGCTCCGCCATTCAATACGGCTGGGTATACACAAAGGTTCTAGGAAGAGCAAAATCTCTGGCACTAAACTATTCTAATAATTACAATAAACACATATAAATATCATAAATACTATTGAGTTACTGGCAACTTTTTATGGTCTAAAAATCTTTACTTCACACAATGGTGTGAAGATACTCAGAATAGACAATACTATAGCAATTGCTAATATAGATACAGAATCGGAATAGCAGATTACGCATTTAATAAAGTAACACTTTCACTCGGTATTCCACAGTTCGACTTATTTGCAAATAGCCAGAATCATAAATGTTACAGATGTAGGTACTTCCTGGAAATTGGATCCAATTTCCGAAATTATTGTTATTATTTATTGTTGTTGGAGGAGCCTTGCTTGCCTAGGGCGGTCTGTGGATGGGTGACCGCCCGACATACCGAGTTTCCTCCGTGCCTCGGAAAGCACGTTAAGCTGTTGGTCCCGGCTGCCATATATATAGTCTTTGGCAGTCGTTACAGGTAGTCAGTGACCTGAAATTCTGACATCCAGTCTTACCAAAGGGTATCGTATTACCTAGTATTAACTGGGTTGTGGAGGTCAGATAGGCGGTCGCTCCATGTAAAGTACTGGTATTCAGCTGCATCCGGTTAGACTGGAGGCCGACCCCAATATACACACATCAAAAGTGTCTAGGGATCAAGCATTTTTATGCGGATTTCTTGAGATTGAGATGTGGCTTTGTAATAAATTTATGATTTTATAAATTTATATGGATCCTTTTTGGTGCATTTCATAATTTGAATCAGGAACTGTGAATCAAATTCGAGTAAAAGATGAAAATCAGCTGTCAATATTTTCCCTATAAAAACATACAACGCATTGAAGACATTATTAGTGCTACTGTTTCCCTACTACTGATTAAAACCAACGTTATTATGGAGCGGCGACGTCATTTAAGCAGGGAAGAAATGCTCAGAGCCGTGGGAATGATAGAAGCTGGTTCCCGGCAACGTACTGTGGCTTTAGCTCTGAATACAAGTCAGAGTGTTATCAGTCGACTTTGGACACGTTACCGAAGCACTGGTACCGTGGCTGAGCGCCATGGAGGACGGTATCGCTGCACCACACGGAGACAAGACCGATACATTCAAATCTTAACTCGAAGAGCTCCAACAATAACCGCCATGATGTTAGCCGTGAGGCTTCATCACTCTTCAGGGAACCTAATTAGCGACCAAACAGTCAGAAACCGCTTGCATGAAGTGAACCTTCATTCCCGAAGACCGCTACGGGTACCACCTATAGCAATGCACAATCGTAGGATTCGATATCAATGGGCTCTTGAACACAGAAATTGGGCAGAAGAACAATGGCGTTTCGTGTGCTTTTCTGATGAGTCTCGTTTTGGTATGAGACCGGATACAAGACGTACACGACACTGGAGAACCCCTGGACGCCAACAGCGATTAAAATCCTGCCAGGAAGTCCATCCTTATAGTGGTGGAACCATCATGGTATGGGCGGGTATTTGGATCGGCGGAAGAACTGAGTTGATTTGGATCAGAGGCAACCTCAACGCTCAAATTTATGCTGAGACGATTGTATCAGACGTCATCGTTCCTCTACAAGTGCAAATCGGTCCCTTATTTCAGTTAATGCATGATAATGCACGACCGCACACCGCAAGAGTTGTAAGACAGACTCTCGCCGCAGCTAACATCAATGTCCTGCCCTGGCCTGCTCAGTCGCCAGACTTGAACCCGATTGAGCATGCATGGGATATGCTACAGAGAAGAGCTCTGCCGAATATGGAGGGTATCCAGTCGCAAGAAGACCTTTTTTTGTTGTTGCAACGAACATGGGCGGCCATTCCACAGCGTGATTTGGATGAACTCATTTTGAGTATGCCAAACCGATGTTCTTGTGTTGTTAGTGTTCGCGGTAGAAACACGGATTATTAATTGTTTAAGTTACCCAATAAAATTTTAAAGAAAACTGTTATTTCAGTCTTTTTTTCGAACTTTAATGTTAGTGGTTCAAATGTCAAAAATCCCTTTATTAGGAAAATGGCAAATTTCTTTATTAATGCAAAGGTGACTTGGTTTATCGTTACTGTGACAAACGAAAACACTTTATTTGATGAATCCTTAAAGAAAATTTTAATTAATATCAATCAGGAGAAAAGTTATTGCAAAAATATATGTTGATCCCTAGACACTTTTGATGTGTGTAGTTGGGAAAAGGCTAGGCAGATGATATTTATTGTTGATTAGTAGTATATTTTTTATGCTTTTACTCCTTTTAGTCTTATCTCAAAAGTTTTCATAAAATTAAAAATGACAAGCAGAAGGGATTATAGTACTACCATATTGACCAATACAGCCTTGGCACCCAGTGCGGTTAAAATTACTTATTTCGAAAGTACTTTATTTTAATCCTGACAAAAATCTACTGTGTTTTACTTTCAAGGGGGAGTATCCTCTCCACTCGGATCTTACTCTGATGGCAGGGAATTTATCCGGCAGTCACTATTAATGCGCGGAACCCAAAGCATCTCTCAATATATTGATGGCCTCTCTCTCCATAAACGCGCTGAAGCAATATAATACTGCACTAAAATCATATAGTGGCTATATTGTAATGGTAAAGGTTTAGATTACTGTGATTCCCACACTATTCAATTAATAGAATTCTTGACTTAGCTAGTTAATTCGGGTGTTACAGCACACTTAATAGTTCTGCAATATCAATATTGTTAGGTCAGGAAATTTAAAAAGGTTTTTCAAAGAGGTCTATTGTTTAAACCAAAATTCCACACCTGGAATCACAATCTTGTATAAAGTTATTAAACCAATTAAGTACTTTCCTAATGATTCAATTACACTAAAAGATTTTATTAAAAACTGTAACTCTTTTAGCACTAGCATCTGCACAGAGAAATCAAACTTTAAGCATAATAAAAATAAAAAATATTACTTTTGATTCAGACAAAATTATAATTAAAATCGAAGATTTAATATAAACCGGCCAGGTACCATTAATTCTGTTGCCATATATTAGAAAAAGCCCTAACGTTTTCCCAGCTTTAACCTTCAAACACTGTATAGATAAAACTGTTTGCTTACGTGTCATGTGTCAAGAAGATTCTTTATTTTGTAGTTATCAAACCACATAAGAAAGTGGGTTCTCAAACTTTTTCTCACTGGGTAAAAACAAGTTCTAGAAAAAAGTGGCATAGATGTAAAATTGTATGGGACACACAGTACAAGGCACGCATCTGCGTCTGCTCACAGAGCAGGTGTCAATCTGGAAGTTATTCGAAAGGCCGCAGGCTGGAGTGAATCTTCCCAATTCCCATGTATTACAAAAACACTATAATAAGAATGTACCTCCCCATAACTAAACTGAATTTGTAGATGCACTCTTTAGATGATTATTTATTATTGTTGTACCTTAGTTTTATGATTATTACAAACAAATATAATTAGCATTACGTTTCAGTAATTAAAACGTAGTAAATAGCATAATATTTTATCGATCGCTTTAATGTCAATTTTTTTCGATGCTCTAAACATCTGCATGTAAACTGTAATCATCTTCGGGAGAGATACGAAGTATAATTAAGAATCAAACGAACTTACCTAGTGAAGTTTGATATCTAATTATACGAGTGTCTCTCCCGAAGATGATTACACTCCCTCCCTCCCTGATAATCCCGAGACCTATCGAAAAAATCGAACTCTAAAAAATGAGTCAAGGATTGTCGTTGCAGCGCAATGGCGGCTTGCACTACAGTGGGGGGAAATAGTCAATACACTACTTTTTATCCTATTTTTTTAATTTATTTAAAAATAAATTCTCTAAAAAGTGTGATAAGGACAGCATCAACTCTCGTACTGCTGCATGTAAACTGTAATCATCTTCGGGAGAGACACTCGTATAATTAGATATCAAACTTCACTAGGTAAGTTCGTTTGATTCTTAAATAAATGTTGTATTGTGTTAAGCCGCGCTTGATGAGGCTTATCTATGGACGGCTGACCATAAAGTAACCGAGTTCCAATAAACACTAAAATGTCTAAAATTACTTTTTTTTTTTGGAAGTCGGTTGCTAAACAGGCAATAATAAAACTAACAAAGTCAACGACTTCCGAAAGTAAATTAGAAGCAAAAATATTTTAGACGGTTTAGCATTTTTCGCAAGAAGACTTACTTTGTCTTCCTTTCATTTTCACTTCAATTGATCCGCACCCCATCTTTGTGACATCAACAACATCTATTCCTAATCAAAATCAGTCAAATTTGATAACTAAACCAAAAGCAAAACTGAGACTTAGCAATCTGACAACGTTCTAACATCCTGTGGCATTGTTTTCACTTAATCGGACAAACGATACCACTTTATTGTATTAGATGACCTCAAACCTTATCTGATTCATAATAAAGTAGTTTTGAGATAACAATTTGTACCTAAGTACCTCAGGTTTTGATAGTGATTGTCTACATGTACTTGTGATTGGTTAGACTTTTGACTGCAATAAATTTGATATTATCATGTAGCTCATTCGCAACTTTGTAGTGGATTTCACTAGGAGGTATAATTCTACCAACTTAACTTAACAGGCTGGTACTCGTAAACACAGAACTTACAAAAATGTACTAAGTTTGACATATCGATACAAATTTTATTGACAAGCCACCTGAACTGCCCAATTAAAGTGGTCCTAGTACTACTATAACAATACTAGTATCCATTGGTAAGACCTGTTGTCAGATTTGCGAGCTTAAGAAGCCCTTTGACAGTCGTTACGACTATGAAAGGTCCCATTCGTAGACCAAACCAATTATAATTAGTCCGACCCGGGAATCGAACCTAGGAAAGCGTGCTCAGCAGTCGCGCTTTCGTCCACTAGTCCAACGAGGTAGACAATAAGTAGATATAAGAATAAGAAAGACAACGTTGGCATAATATAAAACAAATAGTAACCATGGTATATTGGTATTTCGTTTTCAGAGTCCAATGTTTTATTATACCATGTCAGTTCAAAAACGTATTTATGGCATCAAACTAGCCAATGAATTTGTATTTCTTGACAGGGCACAAAACTAATTGGCTCCAATGTTTTGGCTCCGGCGACCTAATTGCAAACATGTATTCTATTCCTAACATACAGAACATACACTACAATTAAAATCAAACAAGGTTTTTGTGTACCGTGTTATTTTATCAAAAAGTGAATGCAGCTTGACATTCGTGCTGCAACCTAAATAAAAGCTGTCAATCAAATGGTTCCGTAGGCGATTTGGACGCACACGACATAAAACATTCTGTTTTGAGTGGTTCGAGTGGGTTGTGGTACAGGTAGAAGAGGTCGCGATTGTCTATTTACCCGACTGCGGCAGAAGGAGGGTTATGTTTTTTAAGTGACTGCTTTGGAAGCATAGAATCATTTTGTTATTTACCTTAAAACAGAGAAGTTCCTAATCATGAATTTTGAAGACATTACTTATAGTTTAGAAATTTGAGAAAACTAGAAAAATTACGACTTGTAACTTAGTTTTCTCCGCTCCAGGTTCATTTAATTTCAAAACCGTCTTTAAACTGCAAGCAAAACATGCCATGAACACTAACGATTATGTAATACGAAATCCTAGAGTCAACTGCATTTCCACACCTGTCTTTCTGTCTCTCTTCTGATACGAGGGATCAAGAAATCTTAAAAAAATTGTTTCTGACTTTATTCCTACGTAACAATGGGGATTCTCCAATTTACAAAAAAATATGAAATTGTTTAAACCTTCATTTGAGCTTCAATGACGTTATCTCAAGCAATCGTGCGGTTCCCGCAAGTTTGAACTAGCCCTTAAATTCATGTGGAACTGTTATTAGTGTCACTCATGTATTAAACCATTGAATGAGCAAAAGAATATTTTACAGTGATGAAGTCATCAGCCTTAAAACTTTAAAATTAATTTAAAAAATATTCATATTAGTTTCTTGGACAACGCACATGCTTTTCGTCGCTACCGCCTATCACCCGGCCCACAACGACACGCAGTGAGCGCGTAACATAGCCTGGACGTCGGACGCGCATAACGAATGCCCAAACACTGAATTGCTGATGAACAATTTGCATACCTGAATCCCTATTACGTACTGACACCGCTACCGGCATAGTTTGAAGGACAAGCCCTTAGATTTAGGGTGTTATGATAGGGCCATCACGGTTGTATTCCCTGAGGGTAGGTAGAGGTTCTGCTTTTCACTGGTTATGGTAATTCGGGGGTAAGCCTAATGCTTTTGAATGGTCATAAATGTAAACGAGCCTCTAGCAAGCAGATTTATAGCCGTAGTACTTGAGGTATTTCTCATTAAAAAAATCTCCAACCTATAAATTATTATAGTCCAGACTTTAGACTAAAAAGACGGTCAATAAGTTTTACCAATTGAATGCACAGAACCCACATTAATTAAGTACCTCGTTTTGTACAATGAGAGATCAGTTTTATGTCGTTTTGTAAGCTAGATTGGTCGTCATTCATACAAAAGTTTAAAGAATTGCGGTAATGGAATATTTATCATCGTGTCCTATTTTTTTTTGGAGGGTTTGAAATCATCAAATGACTCCTCCCGCTCGATGGGAGGGGTAGGGAGTGTCAGACTTCTTTTTTTTTGTTAGCCTGTTCATTTCCACTCCTGAGCAAAGGCCTCCCCCCATTCCTTCCACTTTCTTCGTTGTTGCGCCTCTTCTACTTCTACTGACTAAAAACCACCCATGTTCCTTCTTAGCCCTTTGTGTCGAGGCCGCGGTATGTCTTTCGAACAACCCGCAGCCCTGACAGATATCATCGTGTCTTAAGTAGAAAATGCTGCACAACAACATCTATAGCAAACGTTGATAGAAATTATATACATTCAGTTGCAGGACTACTGCTGGCTTCAGCTAACTGTTGGCTTCCCCACACAACCTACCCACGGTAATGCAAGTGTCAATTTTGAACTCATTTAAAGGTCGTTAGCTTGCACTTAAGAAAAGTAAAACATGAATAAATATGGTACCAAATATCTTCTCAATAAGCTGAGCACGTAAAAATCGAGCGAATACGTCTAGTTTCTTGGGTTGATGCGCTTTTAATGTGAGTCAAAGCTTTTCAAAATAATAAGATCACTTTAGGTTTATTTCGTCGGTTTATGCTATATTTATGGTAATTGCACTCTCTTAGTGACTAGAACGGTGACTGCTGAGATGACGGATAAGGAAGACAGATACAGAAGACATGCTGTTCCAACCCCAAATAGAGAAGTATGAAGAAGAAGGCATGCTGTGCCGACCCCAAATAAATTGGGTTAAGGGCAAACGAATGATGAACATTCTCAGCGATAACTGGTAAGCTGATATTTCAGTTTTATACTAATACTTCTTTTTTATATTTTTAGGATCGTAATTTAGGCACAAAAGTATTCACAAATATCAAATCAAAAAAGAAAGAAAGAAAATAAAATTAATTCAAACGCAGACCAAAAGACGTAATTTTCTATAGAGTAGGTGGGACAGTCCTGAAGAGACGCAAACAGCTAGGTGGACCTCAAGAACCTCAAAAAATATACAGACAGACAAAATGCAGAAACTTGAGGATTATCCGATAGGGTACTCTGATGGGCCGAGTTGATTTGACCGGGTTTCATTGTTCAAATTCGCCGAACGGGTGTACCAAAAACCACGTCCGTACAAGTTTTTTTTCCTTAATTCTAAAACCAACAAATCACCCACATTCCTACCTCGTATACGTTCTAAATAAAAGTCCCCAATTAGTTGAAAAGTCTCTCAAACCGGCACAGCGTGGCCACCGGACGTTTGAGCCGACATAGTGCGATTGCATTGATTGAAATGTCCTGCGTTTGAGTACTTTGACATAGTGTGTGCGTTGTCTGCTGGACGACGAATTTTGTGACGTTTCCTATATTTTTGTTAGCATGGAGGTATTTTTGTGGATGAAATATCGGGCGATATGACGGATTTTCTCATACCGTTTTACGAAAAGAGCCAGCAAGCCCGCCACATTATTCCCAAACCACTGTAACTCCTGTAAGCCGGAATCAACAGTGGCGACCACAAGAAAAGCGCCAAGACAATGAAGCTCGAGAAAGTCCCAGAAAAACGGAAATTCATAACATAATTTCAAATACCAGCAATAATGAATTAAGAATCGACTGTAAAAGAATTATCATCATCTGCCTAACCTTTTTCGAACTATGTAGGGGTTACAGTCTAACCGGATCAAAATTTCACATAGGCTATTTTCATGGATTGGTTTGGTTGTGGAGGTCATATAGGCAGTTTCTATCTGACCTCCACAACCCAGGTAGTACTGGTTAATACGATACCACTTACTAAATATACACATATTTCTGATAATCCTTACAAACCATTTAAAACTTATAAGGTGTTTCTGTTTTTCTGATAAGAAGTGTACCTTTAGAGAGAGACCGGTTGTCGGGCTTCCGTGTCACTGACTACCTGTAACGACTGTCAAATCCACAGGTGACACCCGGAATGTGCTAGTCTAATAACGAATACAGAACAAATGTAACCACCACCTTTGTCATCATCATCATCAGCCTGTAATGTTCCCACTGCAGGGACTCAGGCTTTGTCTCTAGGAGATGGGCTATAAATCCACCACACGGGCCCAGTGCGGGTTGGTAGTTGTGACATGGCTTCGATTTTTTTGTTTTTAAGACTTGCCGGTTGCCTCTGGGTCTTTTCCTTCGTCGAGAGCAGTGGTGATGAAATAAATTACATAAAGTAATGCGCCCGACTGGGTTGGAACCCACGACTCACTATTCGTAAGTCACTGCTCCTTTGAACTTCTCTCGAACGATCTCCTAGTAAATTTTTAACAGTGTAAAAGCCAAGACCAATTAATTGCAGCAGTGATTCACAAACATCAAGCCGTCACAGACAGGATGCTGTTGGCGCTACCTCATAACCAAAGGATATGCACCGTTTCCGCATCACCGGTGTAGACAGAGCCCTATCATTAATAGCCTATTTAATTATTAAAAGGTTTATGGCAATATCAATAATTCCCTTGTAGTGTCCAAAAAGTCGACAACGTTTTTTTAAACTAATAACGGAAGCCACCCACAATTTCACAACTATTTTCCCTAAAAAAACTCAGCCGCCGATTCGGCAATTTTCCCAGCGCTTCTTCCCAATTTTTTTTCGCAACACAACAGATCGATGGGCCGTCCATTGGTCCCATTTGAATGGTCTGTGACCCACATAGCCCGGCAGACGTAATATCCGGTCGAGCGTCCAGCGAACACCGGAAATTTCATCAAATCTGTCATTCGATTGATAAGTTATCAACGACTAATGTTTGGAAGTGAAAGTTTCACTTTTACAGTGAGTGGATAGGTAGAACTGTATAACGAGAAAGTTCGACCTATCCGCTCACTGTAACCTAGACCAACGGGTCTACTGGTCGACTGCTGACCTCATGATCAGCAGTCACACTTGCGACGACTAGCATACTTGCTTGGGCCTCATGGTTCCTGGATCGATTCCCGGTGCGGGCAAAAGATTATTGGGTTTTTCTATCAGTAACTCAAACATAACTAGCAAAACGTGGGTGTACTATTAAGTTCACCTCTGCCTAACCCTTCGGGAATTACAGGCGTGATGTTATGTTATGTTTAAGCTAAGTATAAATATTACAAGACGTTCAAGAGCGTCTGACACTTGACTGAATTACCAAAGCTAGTTGTAGACGAAGAGCTAAGCTACATTAGTTTAGGTTCTACAAACTTCCAGCTACCTCTCAAAGATAAAGAAGAACATTGTTAGGAAACTGGCTTGTCGTAAGCTAAGTTATACTTACCTTACCTAACTCTTGGTCTACAACCAGCTTGAGCTGAGAGCTAGTGAGGGGTAGGTATCCGATGAAGTGTCGGAAGCAGAGAAATGCGAGTTCCTAGTCTGTTCTTTGCCATAGGAATCTTCGCTTTCACACGGACACTTAGCTTCATCTTTCAGACTAACTGACCAAATAAGCAGTGAAATTAACTTAAAAAAAAATAGTGTGACACCACGAACTTTCCAAACATAACCAGGGACTTCTTAGACCTTTAGAGGTCTTTTTTTTTTTTTGGTGAATGGAAAATCATCGAATAACCCCCCCCCGCTCTTGGGCAGAGCGAAGGGGAGTGTCAGACTTCTACTGACAAAAAACCAAACCCATGTTCCTTCTTCGCCCATGTGTCGGAGCCGCGTTAACCTTTCGACAAACCACAGCCCCTGTATAATCTACAACAAACAAAAATATATATCGGCTTCCAGTCTTACCGGATGCTGTTGAATACCAGTATTTTACGTCGATCAACTGCCTGTCTGACCTGCACCATCCAGTTAGTACAGTGGACAATACCTTGGTTAGAATGGTTGTCAGATTTTCGGGTCACTGAGTACCTGTATCCAACTATCAAAGATCTACAAGTGGCAAAATAAAAATAAAAATACAGATAAAAAGATACCTCAATAAGAAGAGGTAGGTTGCTACTTATAAAAAACTAGTCCAAAAATATACAATACCCACCTACGGAACCCGTAAAGTTTAGCACAAGACTTTTGTTTGACTGTAGTAGTAGTAGACATAAAAAATGTGAAGCAATTTCACTCGCCGCCCGCAGACTGTCATGAATATTAACCATTTTGCGCCATCCGACATAGAGTAGGGAATTAAGTAGTAAAGGTGAATTAAGATTTTTCGTACAAAATGGCTTTATTAACATAACATCATGTCGTTGAAGGGTTAGACTTAGGTGTGCTCTTATGGTACACCCACATTTTGCCAGTTATGTTTAGTCACATGCAAGCCTAAAGGCATCAACCGGGCACAGTTCCAAGCTCCGTGGCTGGCACTGAGAAATTCCTGATAGAAAAACCCAATTACATTCCCTAATCCGGGAATCAAATCCGGGACCTCATTCACAGCAGTCGCGATTGTGACTTCTAACCTAACGAAGCAATCCAATGGTGTTTTCATTAATTTATCAACTATTTTATTTATCTTTTTCTGGGCAAAATAACTTTTACTGTTTCTTTGGAGTCCTGAAATAGCCAGAAGATGGGTGGCAGACCTCGCAGAAGATGGCGGGGCAAGCTGGATAAAAGTAACGACCAGTGGTCCACATTTGTCGAGTATTAACTAAACTAAAAGTCAAGGGGAGGGGACTTTGCCCAGCTGTGGGATAGCGAAGGCTAACGATAACGTTCTAAGTTATACTAACAGTTATCCAGTAATATTTGGTAACAAAAGTAGAAAAGACATTATCATAATCAGCTTCCAGCAGACCACTGCTGGACAAAAGCCTCTTCAATTGCGCGCCATTCAGCTGGATTCTGGGCAACTCGTATCCTTTTTTTTGGAGTCATCAAATGATGGGAATGTAAGACTTCTACTGACTAAAACCCACCCGCAGTTCGAACAACTCACAGCCCAACTTTCATCCTTCCACTCAGTTGCCCCTGTAGTTGTTGTTCTGTTGTGGAAATTGTCGGTCTACGTTCATACATCTTGTACAAAAACGTGGTGGCGAGTGCTTCGCAACTAACCCTTCTGGAGATCCTCCCAGTAAGGTCTGTGTATGTCCTTCTAGGGTGTGTCCCGACATGTGTTACTACATTAAACTAACTTGGCGTTTTCTTAAAAAGGATTGATTTTTGAAAATTATTATAATCTAATTTACATAAAAAAATCCTCACTAAAGACCTCTTCATAAGTTTTAGCAATATTTTCCTCATCCGCAAAAAACAGAAAACATTTACTTCTCGATACATTTTAACAAATGAAAGTTATGTAGGTACGAAAAATTCCTAGAAAAAAATTTGCCATGCCTTTGAAGCAAAACCTTGAAGAATTTTAAGAATGAGAAAGTTCAAATTAACAAAAAAATAAAGAATGAGTTACAAGCAAAACCCTTTTAGGCAAAATGCTTTGACCTATTCAGTACCGCATCCTTGTAACGCAAAGGCTGAAAAGCAGAAACAGCTTTTAAATGAAGTGTTGAAAGATTAAAGCTGTGACGAGGTAATGCATCCTTACCTTACTCATTCGTTACACCTTCTAAAAACCTCCCACCTGGACATGAGTTGTCATGGTCGAACTGGAAGTCATTCAATAGATTCGGACCCAGGACTTCAGCATGGAATACCTGCTGAGGTGGAGATTCATAATGATGGCTCTAAATGAGATATATGAGTGTAAATGAGATGCTGCGTGTTTCGCGTGTCCTGTTGTTTGTTCACTACAGGAACTGATGGATGCTACCAAAAGCGCCAAACTATAGTAGCTTTGGGCTGACACAATTTAAATGGCCATAGACACGCTTAAAAGACGAAACAGAAGTTTCGCATCTATTTCGACCCTAATCTTTGGCAAAAAAACCGTATAACAAAGTGCGGGTGGCGTCGATTGGCGCGCTTACGATACTTCAGGGTCGTATTTCAGCTGAAACCGGGGCGTTACAGATTAGCTCCAATTTTCTTTCGTACTACATTGAATTCCCTTCAATTGGGTTGTGTGGGGAACCCGATTTGACTTCTCTTGTAAGATCCCGTTAAAGTTTAACGAGAATGTGGGTCTAGTTTGTTTTTAGAATTTAATTTGTATGCAGGCAAATGTGAGTAGTACATAAGATAATTGACTTGGCCGAATAGAACAAAAGGATGGTATGAAGTCTAAAATATGGCAGCTGCGTAATCTGCGTCGCCATTCGATCAAAGACGGAACAAAAAATTATAATTTGCCTTTTGTCTTTGTTTGGCTGTTTGTATAAGTACAGGAGTTTAAATGTTTGTAAACGAACCTACGATACTCCTGGACTTTCCTGATGTAGTAATATTTTTTAAAAGAAAAAGACACAGTCAAATTGAGAAAATGTAAAAAAATATCCAAGAATAATTGAATAACCAACCCTAAAACAGACCAGAAAATCAAAATAAATGCAAAATTTAAAACTAACATACCCAAACTAAATCACTTTAAAGCTAAAACTAATCACCTAAAAGGTCCGACCCTCCATAAACAAAGTAGACTGACCGATAAATTTTCACGTCGAGCGCCTTACGGTAGTTAATTTTTAATTCGACAGTCCGCAGGTCTTACGCCGCGGACGGTCGATGCGAGACTGATGACTTTTGTGGTGGGAGGAGACCGCACAGCTTAGTTATTTCGACCTACCCTCATTTGTTGACTTCTCGTTTTAAATTAGATGTCCGAGTGGATGTTTTCTTTTATTTTTTTTGGCTCTGTTCGGGTTCGTTTACCTGAGTTAGGTTTATACCTTGTTGGGATGTACTGTTTCATGGCCGTTTTGGTGTTTAAGTGGGTCGTGAATTGGTTCAAGGTCAATGAGTGTGTAAAACAAGATTTACTCTAAACGCATCATTGGTTTTGCTGTGCAAAATAGGGTTGATCAGGTTAGTATAAAACAGAAGTATTTTTTTATAGACAACAGCTGACACCATACCTTATCTTGTTTGTCGCACGCAATAGGTAACCTCAAGAGTTATGTGTCTTGCTACGTGATCACTGAAATATATGTGGTTCTCTCTTCAAAAGACCATCTCAGACACTATATCTGCATGGTCTTCATACAACTTGACTAATGTCTAGGATTTAAAAGAGTTACTCTGGACAGGTCTCTAACATTCGGCAAGAACTGCAATAACATCCAGAAAAGGTACACTCTCGCAATAGTCTTTTACGCCGACTAGTCTCGTCAAAGTGGGGTGCTTCGCCTGACTTCATGCGGACTACTGGGTTGGCATTATCTTTCTCTGCGGGTGAATTCGCGTGCCCCGTGTGGGGTCGTTCAGCCCATGCAAAGTTAGTGGATACAGCACTGAATGAAACGTGCCGGATAATCTCTGGCTGCCTCAAGCCGACCTCAGTACAGATGCTATATCCATTGGCAGGCATAGCGCCACCAGTACTTCGCAGAGCGGTGGCGAGCTCTACTGAAAGATCCATAATGGTCTCCGACGCTAGACACCCTCTACGCAGTTACGTCTTAGTACCGCAAAGGCTGAAAAGCCGCAACAGTTTCTTGAAGTGTATAAGGGCTCACTGGCGAACTCTCTAAGGAAAGGCTTAAGCTGTGGCGAGATAGCGTTTCTTTACCCAACCAATTTGTGCCACTTGCCGAAAATCTTCCGCCTGGACACGAGTTGCCATAGCTAACCTGGAAGTCTCTAAATAGACTCCGGACACAGGTGGGCCGAAGCAAGAAAAACCTGTTCAGGTGGAGATTCATAGATGACTATGCCTTGGAGTGTAAATGTGGTCTTGCCCTACAAACTATGGGGCACTTGATATCGTGTCCAGCCTGCCCTGTTACTTGCACATCACAGGAGCTGATGGAGGCTACTGAAAGTGCCAAACTCGTCGCCAAATTTTAGGCTGACTCAATTTAAATTGTCATCGACACGCTAAGAAGAAGAGCTGTTTCTTCTCATTAGTCAAGTACCAAACACCGGCCCCATCTGGTTTTAAAACATAACATGAATGATGTGATGTGTAAAAGTGTTTTAAAAAATCAATTTACAGAAATAAATAATTGTGATTTAAGACCGGTTAAGACCAAATCGAAACGATATAATCCTAACCCACACTTACTAAATCTTTCCAACGGCAGAGACAAAACTCCTAAAGGCGTCTTTAACAAGTGTGACACAAACTTGCTCAGTATATTTATTTCTCCTCTGAAACTTGTTACGAAATACCGACCCAGAAGTTTGGTGTATCGTTTTACAGTCCATTGCACCATCTATGTTAGGTCATTAATCAATGTCAAAATACTTTGGAGTAAACCCCGCATTGGAATGCGCATAAAAAGGAATTTGCTACATTTCACGCTGGCCTGGTACACGATTTTTCTTTTTTGTGATTTGAAGTGAAAGAAATATGCTTCGGGTTAATGTGTTTTTAAATGCTTTAACGCTAAGGGTGAACAGCTAAGAGGTGCATTTTAGGGTGTTTTTTTAAAAATAGTAAAGTGGTAAGTCTGGTTTAAAGTAAGTGATTAAAGGCTTAATTTGTATTTGTTAGTGCAGCATCTTTGTAAGCAGTTTGCTCAGGAATCATGACGGTTTATAACTTATGTAAACTAAATTATTTGCTTTAATGAAAACTTGTTTTTTTTTTAAATCTGGAAGAACTTTAGTACTTATACTAACTAGTCTTACTCATCATCCACTTCCGTCATACATTATCTAAATAAATTTAAGGGAAGTCAATATCTTATATTTATGTCTTTAATTATTTTTTTTACAAATGTGTCTGGTTTCGGATATCGGGAACAGCGTCCAAGCTACCGACGACGGTCAAAGCTCCAGAGCAGAGAAAGCAACTTCCAACAATACAGCAGTACCGCTTTCTGAATAAAACCTTAGACCCAGCTACCTAGCGAGAACCTCCATGGGTATTGAGTGAGGCTCTCGGTAATTAAGCTATTGGCTGATACAACTATCGGCACAATGATCACTGAGTCCACATCCCACAAATCGACATCCTAGCGAGCCAGTCACTTTGATGGGGAGTTTGTTA
This sequence comes from Diarsia dahlii, assembly GCA_949775195.1. Lineage (NCBI taxonomy): Eukaryota > Metazoa > Arthropoda > Insecta > Lepidoptera > Noctuidae > Diarsia > Diarsia dahlii. The sequence continues at coordinate 2,426,160 of OX459193.1, read as the reverse complement.
TTATGTATTTTTAATCTAAGGGAAATTCACGCGAAAACCACAACACACAATTTCTAACCGACTCCCTAATTACTACCCCAGCAATCAAAACCCAAACATGTCCCAGTCTATTAAAATTCACGCGTCGCCCTCAATTCGGGGGGTAAACATCAAAAAAAGTTTTTTTTTACCCTACACTCTTGAACAGAAGGTATATAAGTAAAAGGACTCATGATTTCTCAAAGGAATGTTTGCAGGGGCTGTGCCGACGACGCACGAGTTAACTTTTTGACAGGGATACCTTTGCCGACGTGATAAGAATCATAGCAATGTTGTAGGAGGTGCAAGTGATAAGCTCTGGGACTTCGTCGAACTTCATTATCGGGGCGCTTTTTTGTTGTTGCTGGTGGTCACAGGTCACCACTGTTGATTCTGGCTTTGAGGAGTTTCAGTTGTTTGTTGTTTGGTTGTTGTGTGGCACGATTATGACCTAAAAATAGTAATAAGCTGGATGAACTATACGGAGTCATCAGTAGTAGTTTGGTATTAGAATGATGCTTTCTCTGCGGATGAATTTTTCAATTTGGTTTTTGAAGGGTACGGAAAGTGATTTTCTTCCAGACAAATGCATAACTTGTAACAAAGTCTTAGGGGTCAACAAGGCTACTTTAAATTGAGTGATGTGAACTGTTTAACTTTAAAATGGTTAGCTTTGACCCCAAATGCTAAGTTCCATTTCTTGTAACTTCCACCTGGTAAAGTTGACGTTACAAGCTTTAAGCATACCGCAGGATTGGTTCACAATTGCTGAAGTAAAACAGAATGAGAAGAGAAAGTTAAGTTATCTGTCTCACAGAGGACATGCCAACATCTGGTTAAATAAACAATAAAACAAAATTATATTTAAGTAAACAGAAGAAAAAAATGAGACAAATGCTGTAACATTAAAAAAAATACACAGCACTGGTAATCAAAACAAACAAATACCTAGAAATTAAATATTTCTCAGTCACCGCCCGCTATACTCTCATATCTTACACCAGACGCTAACCACAGAATCCTGTGAGTTTTTCCGCTCTGATGATTTTCAGCCAGATCTCTTGTTGATCCGAGAAAGGCGAATTTTTCGCCAATACGTGAACGAATTCAGTAATATTTGGGGTTAAACGCGTTTACTGCAGCCTATGGCCTTTCGTCGGTACCTCAACGGTATAGTTACATAGTTTATTTGTTCAGGACTCGTTACCAAAGATTGTAGTCAGCTGTTCCCAACTGCTGAAATGTTGGGTAAATACGAAAGTATTTTTAATTTTTCGTGGTGAACTGAGTGTGTTTCAGTGTAAATTTTTGGTTATACCTTTTTTTTAAGGTTTGTAAATTATTTTTGTTTTCGTCAGAAGCCACAAACGGTATCTTAGAAGGTGTTTGGATATCGCGGAGAAGAAAAGTGACCATCTAAGTCTAACGTTAACATAAAATTCAAAGATAGTGTCAGTGTAGGAAAGAGATCGCTTTATGAATCTCATCGCTAAATGAAGATTTTAAGCATGTGCCCGGTTGGTGGGAGTAGCACAGGTAGTAGGCTCACCTTATATTTACCTAAGACTTTAACATAACTGGCGAATTATGGTTATTCCATTAGGTACACCTCCGCCTAAGGCTTTCGAAGATTACAGGTGTGATGTTATCATATATTTAATAATTATTTTTCAGAATTTCAATTAAGATAAAATCTCCAAATAGAACTTTATATCATGCTTTTATCAGACAATCAAGTCAAACATCTCGGCAAAGCTTCGAGACTGAAGGCAAGCTTTGAGTCCATCATCGAACACGTATAATAAACGTATAGCGGGCGACATAAAGTCATAATCGTGCGGTTACGGGAGCTTCACGCAACGGCCACTAGGGGGCCATCAGATGTGTAGCGAGTGAAGTTGGAGCTACCATGGGAAATCGAACTGTAGCCGATGAAAATATGAGATCTCAGAGTGACAAGTTTACGTAGAAATAGTGAGGCCCCACGTAAGGTGTTTAATTTATCTTTTTACCGTTATCATATTTTCTACGAAACACGAGGTAAGAAAATATTTAGGACAACATCACGACGTGCACACTCACATTTCGCTAGATACGATACTAATCAATCAAGCTATACAAAATAAGCTAATACGATCTCACATGTGTGGGAAATTTATACAAAGCCAGACCACGTTATACTGAGAATGTATAGCTTTATAATATAACAGTGTGTTTGAGTACCAAGGGGCGAGCGGAACTGTAAAAAATCCTGATAGAATAACCCAAATAATACTATACAGCGACGCAATGAATGTCCTGCTGAATGATGTACTTGTCTCATTAAAATTTTATAAATGGTGTTTTTTTTTTTTAAACGTTGCCCCACACTAGGAATTTCTCCTGTATCGTGGGTGCGTTCACAAACATATAAGCTCACATACACAAATACCCAGACCCGAAACAACTATCTGCAGGTCATACAAATATTTGTTCCGAGCGGGGATCGAACCCGCGACACGCAGCGCAGCAGTCCAATCGCTTAGCCACTGCGCCAACCGTGCCGTCATCCTGATTTTTTAATATTTTCATATTAAACTCGACTCCTATTTCCCATAGTAGTCCCCCAGCCAGAAGGTCATGTATCGCCGAAATTTCTATAATAATGTGGAGCCGCGGCGGCCCCAACGAGTGGTAACCACCGCTTCTTATGAATAAAATTATCTCTACTCGCTGATAATGTAAATGTTTGATGGTGTACCTATTAAGCAGGGAAACTTTGAATCTTAGTTGTGTAACATGCTTGTATCTGTGATGGGGTAAGCTGTTTATCAGACCAGCATTATAACATAATATTTATAACATAACATAAAATTTATTTATTTTCAGGCCACTTTGGCCCAATAAGTATTCCCAATATATTTTAATATTTTTGAGAGGTGCTTGAGGCTACATATTGACAGCCGCTGACGGAAAAAATGGTAGTAATTAGTTTTTTTTTTTTTTTTCCTTTATTTTTGACCTGCGATCAGTCGCATAGACTATAATCAGGTGTGTTGCAAGCGGTTGAATTAGTATAAAAATACATTATTGCATGACGTCAATTTCTACCATTTCTCAGAATCAACTCATAACGATCTAATGCTGGGACGATTCGAACTGAAGATCTTACAACTCATAAGCTGCCGTTTTCACTACGCCAAAATAACTCTTTAAAAAGAGTTTCCAATTTTTAAGTATTTCAAGTCTACTCGTTAGTCCAGTGCGACTGCTAAGCATGAGGTCCTGGGTTCGATTCCCAGGTCGGGCAAAGTGTACCTTATGAAAAGCGCACCTTATGAATAAAATTACCTCTGCCCGCTGATAATGTAAATGTTTGATGGTGTACTATTATGCAGGAAGATCACTTTAGAACTTTGAATCTTGTGTAACACGATGATGGTAGGACATGTGATGGGGTAAGCAAGGATGTTCGTCAGACCAACATTTATCCCAATATGTTGTAGTCTTGATGAGAAAAGCTCGTAACTAGATAATAACAGCCACTCGCATCAATCTTCGTTCTTCAGGATAAGACGCGCTTGCTTAGGTTGGTATGTGGATGGCCACCTATTCCATATCGAGTTTCCTCCGTGCCTCGGAAAACACGTAAAGTCGTTGGTCCCGGAATTAATCATTTTTAGATCTTTGGCAGTTGTTACAGGTAGTCAGTGGGCTGAAACTCTTATAACACTCATGCACAGTGACAGTCTTTCCAAATCTTTCCTCACGACGTTTTCCTTCACCGTTTTGAGTGGTGATGAAATAATTATTATCGTAAGCAGCCATTTATACTGCGCCATCATAAATCTCCAAAAACAGTTTTCAATTTTTAAGTTTTTAATGTCCCTTGGGTTCGATTTCTAAGTCGGACAAAGTGCTACAATTTACCCTAACCATTCGTGAATAACGGCGTGATGTTATATCAAATACTGGCCAAAAACTCACCCATCGCTACACAAGCTTATAACATCAAATCTAAAAACATGATCCATATTCGATCAATAAACATACAAATCTTTCAGAATAGTTATTTAAATCCAGCTGATATTCCCTCACGGTCCAATTGCTAGGATCATGCCAACCGCATTACAGATCAAGTGATTTTATGAAGGATTTCAAGTATTTGCTTCCATTTCTAGTATTTTTGCGGTTATTCGAAGTATTTTGCTGTGATTTTCATGCTCTGGTGAAATTGGATTGGGTTGGTTTGGACTGTATGCTAGCTGGTTAGATGGTGAAGAAGTATACATGCCAACTAGGTGATGAACCCTGTTTTAGTTGAAAGATTTCCTTAGAAATGTGGTTGTAGATAGAACGGGTTTACGGGAAGCCAGCAGAGGCAGTTAACACACCCGTCGGGGCTGTGGATTGTCGAAAGGTTAACGCGGCTCCGACACAAGGGCGAAGAAGGAACATGGGTTTGGTTTTTAGTCAGTAGAAGTCTGACACTCCCCTTCGCTCTGCCCAAGAGCGGGGGGTGTTATCCGATGATTTTCCACCGACCAAAAAAAAAGGCAGTTGACACAACGATCCTTAATTTCACAGGGTCATGAATTCATGGTGGGTCAATTCGAACCGTGCACCTTTTTCTCGAAATTATCATTAACACAGAAAATATCCCGTATTTACCGACACGCATCGACACATTACACACACACACACATTTCATTCATTTTAGACAGCGCCTATGAGAAATAATAGTACATTGTTACCTTAGGGGTGAAAGGAACTTATTTAGTCCCGAGTCGGGGTTTGGCGCCTGAGCGCAGCGAGGGCGCTAATAGTTCGAGGGACTAAATAAGTCTTTAACCCGAGGTAAACACTGTGCTTTTCATTACGAATACAAGGAAAGTTGATGGGAATAGGCTTGCCCCCAATTACCTAAATCGGTGAATAGACTTTGCTCCTAATAACATCGGTTGATGGCAATAGGCTTGCTCCTAATTAGATTAGTTGATGGCAATAGGCTTGATCCTAATTACATCAGTTGATGGCAATAGGCTTGCTCTTAATTACATTGGTTGATGGCAATAGGCTTGCTCCTAATTAGATTAGTTGATGGTAATAGGCTTGCTCCTAATTACATTGGTTGATGGCAATAGGCTTGCTCCTAATTACCCAAATCGGTGGATGACAATAGGCTTGCTCCTAATTATATCGGTTGATGGCAATAGGCTTGCTCCTAATTATATCGGTTGATGGCAATAGGCTTGCTCCTAATTAGCTTGGTTGATGGCAATAGGCTTGCACTTAATTACATTGGTTGATGACAATAGGCTTGCCCCTAATTAGATTGGTTGATGGCAATATAGGCTTGCCCCCAATTACATCAGTTGATGGCAATAGGCTTTCTCCTAATTACATTGTTTGATGGCAATAGGCTTGGTCCCAATTACATCAGTTGATGGCAATAGGCTTGCTCCTAATTACATTTGTTGATGGTAATAGGCTTGCTCCTAATCACATCGGTTGGTGGCAAAAGGTTTGTTCCTAATTACATCGGTTGGTGGCAAAAGGTTTGTTCCTAATTACATTGGTTGATGGCAATAGGTTTTCTCCCAATTACAACAAATAATTTGACAGCTGTCAGTAGAAAGCGATTCTCCCTAGGGCTGAAAAGTAGTACTTTCAACCCGCTCCGCAGGCATGTTCTGACCTACTTTCAGAGTATGAGTAATGAAAAATATTTTGTTTTTTTTAAGTCCAAGTATTTCTGTTTTAATTTTCAAATTAGGCGAGTCACACATAACAACGAAACGTAAATCAAATCTAGAGTAAGTAGTGAGGAATTCTTAAAAGTTTCGGCCTTCGGGCATTACAATCGTCAAGTTATGTACCTACCTAGTTTTTAGGGTTCCGTAGTCAAGTAGGAACTCTTACCGCCTTATTAATAAAAATAGTTAAACCTGTTTATTAGTATAGTTTATTTCGCATGCCGTCACTTTCTTTTGAATATTTTTGAAGTGAGAAGATAAGTTAAGGCGGTTATAGTTTCGCCATGTCTGTCTGTCCGTCTGTCCGTCCTCGCTTAATCTCTGTGACCGTTAGCACTAGAAAGCTGAAATTTGGTAGAAATATGTGTATCAATCACGCCGACAAAGTGGTAAAATAAAAATTGGAAAAAAATGTTTTAGGGTATTTATTATATAATGGTATTTTTATTTGTATTTTATTTTTATAAATTGGGAAGTGATTTTTTTTTTAATTTCAACCCTAACGTGTGATGTATTGTTGGAAAGGTATTTAAAAATGAATAGGGGTTTATTAAAATCATTTTTTGATAATGTCAATAATTTCGGAAATAATCGCTCCAAAAGTAATAAACAATGTGTCCCCCCCCTCTAACTTTTGAACCATAGGTTTAGAAAATATGAAAAATATCTGAAAAGTAGAACTTTATAAGAACTTTCTAGGAAAATTATTTTGATCTTGGATGGAAACAACAGTTTTTGTATAAAAAAGATAAAAAATTGTACAAAATAATTTCTGGACTAAAAAAGTGTAGTTGTAGTATAATCTTAAATGGTGCTCATATGTGGGAACACTTATTGTGACGGACGGGAAACTACGGAACCCTACACTGAGCGTGGCCCGACACGCTCTTGGCCGTTTTTTTTTACTTCTTTCCTACATAATTATCTAGTTTCTCGTGCCACGAATTACGACTTTGAATCTTATCATCATGCAGTAGCAATATTAGATCCACAACTCAATCAACTCTCAAAATTAATAGGCAGCTGACATCTCGTTCCTAGCCTTGTAATAGAATTAATAGTAGTAATTTATCAGTTACAGATGTCTGCGATGTGCCGGCGCCTGGTGGCTGATGGCGTTATTAATAACTTGCCGGTTAGTTTCATATCAATATGTTAGTGCTGGCTTATAAGTATTTACTAACCTCCACTATATAGGTAGAGAAATAATATTGGGTGATATTATTATTTTTTAATCTTGATACTGCCATGTAAGCAGAATAATATGCCTATAGATAAAAACACTAAAAAACACGCTTTAGAGTGACGTCATTTTGTTCTCGTATTTTTCAGAACAAGCACTTTCATTTGATACCCATAATTATCATCGGCATCGTAATGTAAAAAACTAGTCCACCGTCTTTAGGAGTCCGCTTTAATGGATTTATCAGGTATTTAAAACTAGTACATGTATGGAATAACTCGTAAAGACGCAGTAAATCTGGGCGTATCATAATGCCTTCTGCTGTTGTACCTTACCCATACTACGAGTGCAACTATCACATATTAGTAACGGGGCTAGTGAAAAATGTGGATCTTTGATAGGTATCAAATCCTCATTTAAACAAGTCAAGTAACATTGCCACATACTTGTACATCCTTTTAAATATTTAAAATTCAAAATCGTTTCCCTATTTACAAATAAAGTAATCTATCCCTACTTATCATCGAGCCTGGTTAACGCGAACCTGCCCGGTGATCCGTGCTCCGGTCAAAAGGCTCTATATCCGGCCCGGTCCGGTCGAGCATATTATGGCGGCGCGGAAAATATTACGTAAATCAAACGTCGTCGTATCGGTTTCCTTTTATAAGAGCCCTTTTTTATTTTGAGTTGGATTTTTAAAGGGTTTTCGAAGTGTGGAAATTTCTTTGTTGCTTGTTTGTAGAGCAATTGTTGTTGAATGTATTTTTAACTGATGCCCACGACCTGCCCGACCTAAATTATAAAACAAGCAACCCCTCAAACCCCCCTCAAACTATTTGAATTTTTCTTAACAATTTTATGAGTTTTATTTCTTGGGGTCCAAAATCAACTCAGCCGTTTCGGAGATTTTTCGGAATAAACCAAGTTATGTTTAAGTCCCATGTAATATGGTGCTATTTCCATCAACAGTCAATAAATCCATACTCCATGGCTGATAAGAATATAAGTCAAGTCAATGGAAATACACGATTTTCTATCTATAGCACTGAAGCAACAATACAAGACAATCAAAATTTAAATAAAAAACGTCTCAATTTTCCTTCTTACAATGCAGCAACACGAAAAAGGGCGAAACTACATTTTACACATTTTATCACAACACCGAAATAACCTGGTACACAAGCCTCGTTTGTATACAAATGGTGCGAAATCTCTTTATGTTTCAAACCTTTTTGAGTAAATAAATACCAAGGGATTTTTTTTACTGTAAATATTCGTTATACCTTAAAGTTATTATGAACGGGGCGATCGGCTAAAGGGACGGTACGTCTAATGTAGGACCCTCAGTTTTATATAGAAAAACTTTCACGCCTAATTTTCTGTGTCGCGTTTCCGAGTTTTCGTTAGCGCTGTTATTTTTGGTGAGCTAATTTATATGTTAATTTGGTTTTTGACTGTATTAACTTGACATGTAGGTAGGAATTTAATATGATTAAGTATTTATGTTCTTACTAACTCGTTGGGATGAATAAATAATAAATAATTAATCAAAATTAATTATTATATTTTTTTTTTAATTAATTATTCGTGATGGCAAGGCTCGCCCCATGTTACATGGGAATTAAGCATGACTGGAGAATTCGGATTTACTGCAGCTACACACTTCCTAACCCTTCGGGGATTAGAGGCGTAACATTATTTAGGATGTTACGATGTTCTGTAAATTAATTTAATTCCACTATTAAAATTAATACCACTACAATAATTATTAAACAGAAATAACTTACAATTCCTACCAATAGATGGCGCTACGTCTCCCCAAACCTCACCACCCCCTATGTTTAAATAAAAAATCATCTCAATATATTTCTAGAAAGCTCCCGGTTATCGTTTCACCAATAAACGTCTCCGGGACTTTGCCATCAATTTTCTAATCGTCCCATTTCTCAACAACGAGTTGATACGAAAAAAATAACTGAAAACCACAGAGTAGGACAGACCCATACATTTTTATTGGTATACTGTGTATTTTAGAGCGGTTCTGTTAAAGATATTCTTCGTGATAAAGTTTTATGGTCTCGTTTCGTTTGGAGTTGAAAACTGTTTGCATAATGTGTCTTCGCTCCCTGTACCTATAAGCCCCCTTCATTCATATGGATCATAGTTTTCTTAAAAGTAGAGTAAAAGTGATAGAATTTTCTTCGGGAATTTATAAAGTAGGTGGTATCTATTGAATAACATAGTATATGTTAAGTAGGCAAGTGAAGGATATTTTTATGACATGCAGCGTTTTCCAAAAAAGAGAAAGGATAATATTATGTTTTAAAAGATGAAGCTTTATTTACTAGCTTTCTAACAATGTCGTCAAAGTACAAATTACAACGGTCAAACGACACAATAACAAAAACTGATTAAATTTATATAGCCTATGTTACCCGGGCTATTCTTACGAATCTATTGACACCTCATCTATTAAAATCCGTTTGGTAGTTTAGGCGCTACGGTGGAACATACATACATAGACTGTCAAAATCATTACCCTTCCTTTTGGCTTTGCCGTAGTCGGGTAAAAAGAGTAGTAGTCACACAATGTAATAGGAAAATAAACTGTATAAGTAGTAGGATGAAAACACAATGTCGCCTCTCTACCAATATTCCCTAAAACAAACGTCTGCCAACAATAACAAAAAAAAACCTGCTACATAAGTAAAATGCATTCACCACCCTCCCTACCTACCCCCGACGTCTGGCGCGGATATAGAGGCCCGGATATGAGATGCCCTTTGACCGGCCAAGTTATATCCTGCCGGAGAATGTAGATATGAGTATATAACGTTCCTAGAGTAAGTATTACTGAGCATTCAGTGGAACAAGCTGTGTTTATTTTTAGAGTTTGAGAAACTTGTTTTTTGGAAATTTTTGTTGTGTGATTTAGGTGGTTTATTGAAGCAAAGAGGACCGGTTAAAGTTTATTACATAACATAACATAATCTGCGAAGGATTAGAGAGAGGTGTAAGTCCCTATAATATTATTGAACATCCACATTTCGCTAGTTACCTAAGTATTTTTTAAGTCCCATGTGAAATGAGGAATGTCGTGAAGAAGGTTTTGAATAATATGAAATAAGTATAGATATGAGTAGAGGATGACCAAAGAAACGATGCATGGTCTGTGTTAAGAATGGTATGGTAAAAGAGAGAGAGATATGGAAGAGAAAGGCATGCTGCATAAGGGCAAGAGAATAATGATGAGCAGCGGTGGCCCAGTGGTGGCGGCCTCGACTTACGAACAGTAGGTCGTGGGTTCGAACCCAGGCAGGCGCATTACTTTGTGTAATTTATTTCTTCACCGCTGCTCTCAAAACGGTGAAGGAAAACATCGTGAGGAAACCGGCATGTCATAAAACCAAAACATTCGAAGACATGTGACATCTACCAATCCGCACTAGGCCCGCGTGGTAGATTATATATAGCCCATTCCCTCTCTAAGAGTGGAGGCCTGTGTCCCAGCAGTGGGAACATTAATAGGCTGTTGATGATGAGGAGAGCCCATTTTACAAAACGCACATGCATCCTATTAATCAGAGGCGCGTATCTCGAGTTCGAACTCGAGATCACTACTGACTAGCCAGACCGACGGTCTCACTCAGACTGTCGCTGCTTAATTAATCCATCCATCCATGGATGTGTTTGGGTTTTGGGTGTCGTCTGAGTGTTCTCTTGGAAGCAAAGAAGAAAAAAAGAAGTGCGTTTGTAGTGCTGGTTCACAAACAATGGGCACCGTACGTGTCATGTTGTTTGTTCATTAAAGAAACTGACGAAAGTTAGTAAAGGCTCCTACCTAACGCATGGCTCAGTTCAGGACGTCACAATTTAGATTGCCAAATGCCATCGTCACCCCTATGAGAGGAACAAACAATAGCAGTAAATATAACTATTGGTAAATGACAAAGTCAGGCCATTAGTATCACGATTAGTATGTATCCATGAATACCTTCACATACAGTAAATAATACAGTTGAGCCATTTTTTTAATAATTAAATATCCCATGAGGCTTATTACTTCGTTCTTCAGAGTTCTATAAAACAATCCGTATTTTAGCAGCATTAAACAAGTGTATAAAAGTTAGGTATGTACTTTTTAAATTCCTTAAAAAAAAACTTTCCTGATATTTTAATTAGCGTCATCTAGTATCGATATAACGAACTGAGGTACTTGTGAGAACAGTGTCAGAGCACTTCGAAAGTAGTTTAATAAAGTTCCGCTAGATGGCAAGTTCTGACATGAACTATTAATAGTTCTGCGTTCTCCAAAAATTACACACTGGAAATAATCTAAAAAAATAAACTGTTCTTTCTAAATATTGGCAAAATATTCTTTTGCTACTAACCATCGCAAAAATCAGCAATAGCAGAATCACAAAGTTTGGACTTTGGATCCTTCACTGAACATACATAAAATGTTGTAACTTGTGCTTTCTTGAAAAGTTTTCCCTGTAGACCGGTGCGTCAGTCATACATAGTGATCGGGTTAGCTTTTTGGAGGCAGAATGGTAAATAGGTAACCGTAACCCAACCACGGCCGATCCCGAAATCTTAAATTTGCAAAAAAAACTGAAAATTTGTCCTCGCTCCATAGCGTCCACTAACGTCTTTTAAACAAGTGGCTGAAAATATGAAATTAAATATTTCTGGTACAATGGCCTAGGGAGCGTTCAAGTATTACGTGGGGGGACGCGGACGGGGGATCTTGTAAAACGTTAATTACGATGCGTTACAGGGGTGGGAGGGGGGTTTGGACCACGTGTTACGTAATATTGTTTATTTAACCCTCACGTAGAAAGATTCTATCACGCATTTTTAAAACGTTCTTTTTTTCTCAAAATTTCCAATTTTAGGTAAAAATGATCACTTGGTGGTTACGTAACGTTTTAATAGGGGGGAGGGGGGGTACAGTAAAATGAGTACATGGGGGGGAGAGGGGGTCAAAAATCTCAAAAAATTGCGTTACGTTATATACTTGAACGCTCCCCTAGCCTCAAAGACATTCAAATATTTCAATCTCTTTGCATAGTCTCCAGTTTTCTGGAGGCGATAGCTATCTAGCTCTATATATCTAGCTATACAGATAGGCAGTCGCTACATGTAAAATACTGGTACTCAGCTGCATCCGGTCAGAATGGAAGCCGGCCCCAACATAGTTAGGAAAAGGCTAGGCAGATGATGATGATGAATTGATGACGCAGACTCAGGTGCATTATCACTTCTTTTATTTTCATAAATTAATGGAAAGGTGGGTAATCAAACACGACCGGGAGACAGATCTGCCACACCACCGACAACTTTCAAACTTCGGGCTCTTCTTAGTATTGAATTGTACAAAAACCCAATGGGTCGAAAAAAAAACGGACAAAAAAAAAACTAATAAGTACCTACGTCAGATAGATATCCAAAAAATATTGACCACATCTTTTTTCTTTTTTTTCACGAATTAAGACGATACAGTGCTTCGAAAACTCGTGTGACATCAAAATATGCTAGTATATTTTTGTACCTTCAAGTGACGTTCCAAGCTCCATGATCTTTCACGCGCTTTATCTTCGTCATTTTTTTTTGTTTTGATACAACAAAATACACGTAGGTACCTACTACCTATCCAATATTTTTCGATATAATCTAACTGACGGACTAAACATAATCACATTTTTTTGAGTCATTTCGATCCCCTATTGCACTTCGTGCCAGACCCAGGAATCGAACCTAGGCCCAGGACGCACCCGTTGGTAGTCTGTGTTAGTCTGCTCACGACCACGAGACCAACGGGTTAGTTATCCGATACTCTTCGGAGGAAGAAAATCTAAATACGTTTTAAGCTAGGTATTATTTAACGTAATACATAATGATGTACACACGGCTACACATCAAGCTATACAAAACCAGTATAATCTGATCGTTCATTGTGCGAAAAGATCTAGTAAAGAGAGGTCAAGATTAACTGGTTTTGTATAGCTTGATGTGTAGCCGTGTGTACTAGTATATATCTTAATACATTACTTATTTCTTTTGTTTTGTTTTTTTATTGCGTAGGTACTAAATAACAATTATGTAAGCAAAACCTGAACAAAGTTACGTAAAAGAAAAAATATTATGTCAAAAATACTATTTAGGATCGTTTTTAAGGTAAAAGTGAAAAAAAATATCACAAATATCAAAATATTCCGTATTCTGCACAAAACAAAACCAAAAAGGAATTTTTCGACCGTGACAGGACTCGAACCTGCAATCTTCGGATCCGAAGTCCGACGCCTTATCCATTAGGCCACACGGTCCTTGCATATCGTGGTCAAAATTATAGCTTACATTCAAATTTTAATCGATCGGTCATCTTTTCGGTAAATAAATAAAAAATATTTTTAAAGACACCATCATGCTTTGTAATCTCTGTAGGAGTAGGCAGAGATAGACTTAACAAGTACATCACCAGTTATACCATTTTCACCAGTTACCTATAAATTATAGGCGAGCATAATGCTATTATTTAAACATTTTGTTTATTTTTATTCATAAAAATTAATTAAATTAATTTGCTTGTTATTTAGTGTACCCCAAAGAATTAGAAAAGATAACATTTCCTTATCTATATCGCAATTTACGTTCAAATTGTACTATATTTTTTCAATAAAATATTTATCCACTGAGGTAGGGTACTAGGGTTACTTACATTATGTTACAGATGTACCTAATCTAGCCATGAAGGTGAAATAGTGAATAGACCTATACTATGTAACATAAATATATAAGTATACTTCGTGTTTTATTAATAGTTTTTTAAGTCATAGTAACGCGTACGTAAACATAATAAATGCAAGTAATAATAATATTTAAACAACAAGAAAAATTACATCGTCGTAAGAATCAAACAAAGAAAATTTTATTATAGTACAACGCCATCTACCTTATTTTATGAAAACTAGTAAATCAACTCAACAGCCATAGGAACGCGTGCACAAAAAGCCTCCGTTGATGACAAGCTGATAAACTAGTTCCACACACAGTAAACAGATGGCGTTAATACGTTGATTCAATGTTCCGCTAGATGTCACTACGCGATTCTGTGTTCCTTTGTTTCGATTTCGTAGTTTTCTTCATTGTAGCGACTGGTTTCTTTCTTTCGACTCGTTTCTCGAGATTTATAAATTAGTGGTTAAATACGGGTTTACAGAAAATCAGACCAGCGTTAAGCATTTTAACGTAAAATGTTATTTTTATTCTTATTGTTTTATTTTATTAATCTTTCACACCAAAAAATAAGATAAGTTGGTAGGTATCTTATTGTTTTAGGTACCTAATCCTTTTCCTTCCTAAATAAACTGTTTTCGTAAAAACTGTAGGCCATAGCAGAACGTCTTCAAGAAACCCAAATACACTTCGGGCCAAAATCATTAGGTTGCTCGACCCATTGACTTGGCACCATCGTCCGCCTCGAGTGCCAATTTGCCAGTCCCTGGAACACTTAGACGAATGTGTTTGCCCCTTAGTACGTGCCCTCCTCGACGTTTAACGACAACTTGGCAATTTTGCCATTCTCGAGTGGCGTCCGTTTATTTGGCTGTAAGTGTACGTGAATTTTGGCTATTTTAGAACTTATTAGCTGTATTACCTACCTACGCATTATGTAACGGAGTTATTTATAGAAAATATTTATTTATAGGAGACTGGCACAAAAACGGGGGGGCTGTCACAAGCAAAAGGTTTAATAAGGAGTGGGTGAAGTCGGGTTGTGGATGAGGTAGTAGACGGTATCGTTTTTAACCAACTTGTAAAAAAAGAGGAGGTTATTTATATAAAACTTCAAGCACAAAGTACAGTGCGATCAAATTATCTTGGCAGCTCCGAACTTCGTGCAGGTCATTTTGTTACAACGAATGTATAAAAGTGTTATGATATTTATTTTATTTGTATTTCTCACTGTTTAAATTAGATATTTTCTGATCGTTTAAGTATTGGTTTATCTGGCAATAACAGTTTTATTCCCAAGTTTACATGCGTAAAATTTCGCAAAGCCTATGTTCAGAGCTGCCAAGATAATTTGATCGCACTGTACCTACAGACTTAATGATAAAGACATTTTCTACCAGTCAACATTTTTTTATTTGATTTTGTTATTATGTAGGTGCCTAGATAATTTTCACAGGAGGGAGAGTGAATGAGAGAGTTACGGATGTAAGAGTCTTTGGTCAATTGGACACGCTTGCAACTGGACCCACAACCAAACTATGAAAAAAAACAATTTCAAATGTTGTGATTTGTTCGACTGATCTCGTGGGTCCATTTCGAGTGGGTTCAGTTGACCAAAGACATCTTTATTTGTCGCACAAACAAGAACATACAAGGAGACACAAAGAGAAGAGCAATAAATAGGATCGAGTACCTAGGTACCTATTAGGTATACTTAAAATGCTTAACAAACAGAGATTATAGAGATAGAAGAGATTAGTTACCAACTTTAAACACATGTTATTTTAGCCCCAACCTTATGAGCAAGTAGGTAGGTATATAGGTATAGTTCTATCACGATATAGGTGTAACAATACTAAATGCAAGACTTCCCGTGTTGTCTAGCGTGTCATGAAATTGAACTAATTTCGTTCTACGAGATCACAAAAAAAGAAATGGACATTCAAAATCAAAATCAAAATTCATTTATTCAAACTAGGCTGATAATCAGCACTTTTCGAAGGTCAAAATTTACTTTACTTTACTACCTATTTACATTTTTATAAGACAGTCCCCCAAAACGCCCCACCCATCAACACTTCCTAGTGTTTAGCTGGAAAGAAGAAGTGGCGGAACAAACTCCCCAGCATACATATTATGTCTGTTTGGTTGGTTAGAAGAACCAGACTCGATACAATAGCAGGGTGTCAGTTAAATTTAAGATTTACTTCAGACACAATTCCATAGGAACTGACACCATCAGCTGATCAACATGTATTGTATCGTCATCATTTCAGGTGAAAGACATTCACTGCTGGACAAAAACCTGCCCCAAGTGTCGCATTGACCGGTCCCGTGCGTCTCACATCCAGCGGATCCCAGCAACCTTCACCAGGTTATCCGTCTACGATCCAGTCCCGGGTCAACATGTAAGTAGGTATCACCATCATCAGCCTATAGGTAATGTTCCCACTGCAGAGACTCAGGCCTCCTTTCTAGGAGAGGGATGGGCTACTTATAATCCACCACGCGGGCCCAGTGCGGATTGGTAGATGTCACATAATTTATATTCGAATTTTTGGTTCTAAGAAAGCTTTCTGACGATGTTTTCCTTAACCGTTTTGAGAGCAGTGGTGATGAAATAAATTACAAGAAGCGCCTGCCTGGGTTCGAACCCACGACTTACTGTTCGTAAGTCGGGGCCGCCACCACTGGGCCACCACTGCTCTAAGTAGGTAAGTATGGTAAAACATAAAAAAAAACAATGGACATAGACAAAAGTGGTTCAGTTTTATGGTCTAAGACACCTAAGGAGAGTTCTTGTGTTTGACCTTTGTCGTCAATTGTGTTTGTCAGAATGAGACCAAGAAACCCCATTACGAATATAGGTATCATCATCAGCATTTTTTTTTTGGGTCGGTGGAAACTCAAACTCAAATTCTTTATTTTAATTAAGCCATTACAGGCACTTTTGAATGTCAGAAGAACATTTCACAAAAAAAAACGAAACTACGAGTGCAATACGTCATTCCGAAAGCCACCACGCCGAACCACACACCACCGAATGCCCGCAACAACGAACACTGCGAGCACGAAAGCACGCAGCGACGCAAACCGCAACAACGAATGCTCGAGAAAAAATGCTCGAAAATCATCAAATAACCCATTCCGCTCTTGGGCAGAGCGAAAGAGAGTCTCAGACTTCTACTGACTAAAAACCACCCATGTTCCTTCTTAGCCCTTTATGTCGAGGCCGCGGTATCTTTGTGACCAACACGCAGCCCCGACGGGCTACATCACCTGCCTGCCCATTTCAAACTATGTTTTGATCAGCTAATACCAGTCTAACCGCATAAAGAACTCCAGAACCTTCTTAGCACTGGTTAGGTATCACCATCCTGCCCTTCATCATTATCATCATTTCAGCCGAAAGACGTCAACTGCTGGACATAAGCCTCCCCTAAGTGTCGCCACATTGACCGGTCCCGTGCGTCTCGCATCCAGCGGGTTCCTGCCACCTTCACCAGGTCATCGGTCCACCTAGTGGGAGGCCTTCCAACGCAACGTCTTGCCCTTATCCCATTCTATTTGGGGTCGGCGCAACACGTTTTTTTTCCATTCTTCCCTGTTATACTCCATTTACTATAAGATTAGAATTTTAAGTTAGCCGTTTTTACAGTCCGTTCAACCGATTTTGACTTCTATACCGTAGGCATAAGGAGGCCATTAAAAGCAAAAAGAATGTTACAATACCGACTGTTTACTGCAGCTGCATTTTGTCTTGCTGTCAACGTAATAGAGTTCACAATCGGTTAAACGGACTGTAAAAACGGTTAACTTAAAATTCTAATCTTATAGCAAATGGAGTATAGATGTTACGGTGGCATTTACTCCTTTCTCTTTCATATCACTCCTCACACACTCCATCGATCTTTTCTTTGGTCTTCCTCTCCCTCTCCATCCATGAACATTTATATAAGTTAGTTAAGTTATTACTGTTTTGTTTTGTCTTAAACTCTTTTGCTTTAATGTTTTAAAATTGTATTCTGTCACAATCTGTATGCTACGTAAATAAATGTACAATCACAGAGAACGAGGGACACTGTTCCACCGTAATACAGTATTTACTAGTACGGGGAACAGGGTGAATGTGAATCAGTTCTGTGAAAACAACTATCAACCATTGTAAGTACCGAAATGTAACAAAATTGTAAGTACATTTACTGCTCTAGAATACCTAGGTAACGAATTGTACTACTTATGTTGTTATTTTTACTTTGTCAAATAAACAAGTTGTTTTTTTTTATACATCACCTTTTTAGTCACAAGCGTTTCGTCCCTCCTCATAACATGTCCATACCACGACATTCGATTCCCTTTCAACTTTTCTGCAACTGGCGCAACTTTAAAAATTCCTCTAATAATAATATACTCGTTCCTTACCATAACCATTTTTGTCACACTACACATCCACCTCAACATTCTCATCTCAGCTTGTTAAGTAATATGATACCCCTCTAATAAGACGTATTGAGGAGCTCGTGACTTAATAAGAACTACCACTCAGGTCGATCTTTAGGTAAAGCTGTGCTTGCCTAGGTCAGTCTGTGGATGTGTGACCGCCCGACATACCGAGTTTCCTACGTGCCTCGGAAAGCACGTTAAGCTGTTGGTCCCGGCTGCCATATATATAGATCTTTGGCAGTCGTTACAGGTAGTCAGTGACCTGAAATTCTGACATCCAGTCTTACCAAAGGGTATTGTATTACCTAGTATTAACTGGGTTGTGGAGGTCAGATAGGTAGTCGCTCCATGTAAAATACTGGTATTCAGCTGCATCCGGTTAGACTGGAAGCCGACCCCAATATAGTTGGGAAAAGGCTAGGCAGATGATGATAATAAGACGTACTGTCGGACTTTCATCCACACCTCTAACAACCGTCAAAGATTTACAACAGACAGCCTGGGTACACGGCTTCACGTACTCTCGGAGATATGGACGAAATTCGTTACGTGACGGTAACGGTTGGCGCAATGACTGAGCGATTGGACTGCTGCGCTGCGTGTCGCGGTTTTGGCATGGAATAAATATTTGTATGGCCTACAGATAGTTGTTCCGGGTCTGGTGTTTGTGGATTTCAATTTTTGTGAACGCGTGAGTACAGGAGAAATTCCTCGTGTGGGCCAAAAATATTGAAATTGAAAATTGTTTGTCACTCTTCTACAGACTGACCTTGACAAGCGCTGCTTAATCTTGTAGCTCGACACGTGTGATTGTTTTTATTTAGCTACTAGCCTCATAAGTGTGAATTTATCCGTTAAATAATAATTAAAACGGTTCACTTCGTCTTTCTAGACTTCCTTAACGATTCTTATGTGTCAAAATTGTATACTGTGGTAAGTATCTTTAACAGTTATAGGTAAACTGTACCAAATTGATGAAATATCACCTAATTATACAGCTACCTAATTAAAAACAAGCTACTCACAAGTTATAAATTACGACTCCCGTGTATCTGCCATCAAAATCTAACAACTGGCTACCAATACACCCAGTCGTAAACTGAAAAAAATGAAGTCAACCTCACAACAGATCCAAAATCCACCCTATTTTAAGTAAAGGAGAGTTGGAGTTCCCCTAACAACAAAAACAACGCATTCAAAAAAATACTATTTATAGAGAGCTGTCAATTTAATTCGGATCAAATTCTGGTCGATTAAAAGCATCTGTTCTTTCATAGCAAACAAAAATCAACTCTATTTTTCACCACACAAGATAAACTATCAATCGATCCACCGCTAAGTGTGTAGCAACATATTTTTTTTCCAAAACATTCTTGACCGCGGGTGGCCTACACACGACCGTTTTCTCCTCCAATCAGAATCTTTGTATTTGAGATGAAACAATGCCGCCTTTGTTGGGGGCGTGGCTTTCTTTGTTCCCCACAATGGGATGACAGTTGGTCCCTTTGTGCTCATTGTTGGGGGCATTGTTCGTCTATTGTGTGGTTGGCAGGCAGAGACGGGGGGCGGGGCGAGTCTGATATGTGCTGAAATTTCGTTTTTACCTAAAGTCAGATTGTTTTGATTGGTGTGGTGGGAAAGTGTCTTGGGTGGTGACGGGAATAAAAAAGACGTGTTGATTAGGAGGCGTGCTAGTCTCCATTCTACCTCCTATATAGAGTTGTTTAGACCTACAAAGACTGCTATAGATGCTTTAGAAAGTCATCACGCCTGTAATCCATAATAAGGGTTCGATAGATGTGTCTCACCCACACACCTCACATAGTACACCCATATTTAAGACCAATTAGGACAACTGCTGTTATTTTCGCCATATTAGAGATTTTTTTTTAATCTCCTCTTAGAGACACTAACTCTCTTCCTTCTAGCTATTGTCACCTCACACTCCACACTTCATTCTACTGAGCAACACAGAGCAATAAAAGTGACGTAACCTTCTTAAGTCGCGAGTCTCAACCAGACAATGTTACCCTCCCAGGATTATAAAACATCCAGTTATCATGATACTACAGATTTTTTTCTTGATCCCGTCTTAGAAATCATTAAGTCACCGGTAATCTTCCACCTAGCAGTACTAGTTACCATACCATACACTCTTCAAACCAGCAATCCTCGCTACAGAGCAACAGAGCAATAATATTGACATACCTACTTAACAAAAAAGTTTTAGTGTGCCTAACTCTTCGGGTATAAGACCTGGGACATTATCCACTTAAGTATTTTATTTTTGAATCCCCACCACGAGCCATGAAGGAACCAGCATCTTCCTCCTATTTACAATCCTCACACTCCTCAAACCAGCTCATTCTACTCCTCTACAGAGCAATCAAAGGGAAGTGACAAGAAAGTGTCAGTGTGACGTAATTATCTTATTTTAATTATTTATCCCAACTTGGAACCACGAATGCACTAGTATATTCCTCATCATTGCCATCCCTCACACTCACCTTAAACCTGCTCACTCGAGTCCTCTCTACAGAGCAACACAACAATGAAAAAAGACGTAACATAAAAGTTACAATGATTTTAACGGACTGGCGGAACGGCTGCCTTCGGCCAATATAGCTGTCACGTTATTGTATTTCTCAAACCCCACTTGGAGTACCAAAACCACCAGCATCTTCTTCTTAGTTACAATCCTACACACTCCACTCCTCTACAGAGCAATACACAGAGTAATAAAAATGACGTAACAAGAAAGTGTCAATGTTATTTTCTTTCTTAATCCCCAGTGTGCCTAACCCTTCGGGCATTACAGGTCTGTAGTTATTTTCTTTCTTGAAATCCCGAAGGCAGCAGAGCTTCTTCCTCCAAGATACAATCTCACACACTCCTCAAACCAGTTCACTCGACTCGCCTCTATAGAGCAACACAGAGCAATAAAAGTGACGTAAGTTGCGAGTGTCAGCCAGACATTGTTATTGATCGCAACGACAAGCGCCGCGAGACGTACGCTATACCTCGCGTGACTACCTACATGATAAACTTTAAATACATTTTCCGAAACAATCGCGCTCAGCTGCGGAGGACGAATTGTATGATTCTTTTGTTTGGAAACTGTTTTGTTTTAAAAATAAGTTGAGAGGTGTGATCAATGGTACTGGAAAAAGTAGGCGATTGCGATATTGGTTATATTATCTCGGGGAGATGGGTAAGCTGTTTGTCAAAGAAAGAGATAAAGATACTACACAATTATGCAGTTTCATGTGTTTTGTATTTATAAAGGCAGGAACTGTGATCTCTGTAAACTCAATGCATGCATGCATATGTGATGATGTGACCGTACTGTCAAAAGAATTACGCAGTTTAATTTTTCTTTCACGTAGTGTTTCTTTATCTCTACAACGGCATCGATTAAACAGTCTACCAAACCTGGTGAAAATACAATTTTCCACTTAGCTAACAAAGAGTAAACTTTTTGTTATAGCCAAAACTAGGAAAGAATAGGCTCCTACCTAATACCTATTCGGCAGTTGTACAGAAACTAAAGAAGACTAGAAAATCCATAACGACATTATAAATGCTATAGTGACTCTCGTTTGTCACCTTTTCACGACTAAACGGCTGATTGGATCGTAATGTTTGGCATTATATCTTGGCAAAAAACAAAAACTATTTTTTTCAGACGTTTTGTTACGAGCACTTCTGCGAGCAATTCTGGGTTAAGCTCGCCTTTGTACATAAGCTTTATAATTGTAATTTTTGTTTATATTTGTTATTTTATGTGTGTAAATAACAGCTTAGATATAAGGCTAGATGCATGTAAAATTTAGCCATGTAATCGTGTTATTTTTGTTATTAGTCCTTGTTAGAATAGTTTTATTCACTTCTAAGGCATATAGGAGCCTTATTGCTTATGTATTAACGTAAAGAACCACTTTTGTTTACTGTTTAGCGCCCTTTAGTGCCTAATACATAAGTATAACTTGTTATGTACAACAAAAACGTAGAAAATCTACACATGTAACCTAGATATATAAGATTTTTACATTGTATGTTCAACTCTGACCTAATATGTACTAGATTTTACTATTTCCAAGTATGTAACTATGTATTTCAAATTGTGTCTTATGTACAATAAATAAAAGCTGCTTACACACATATACAGACATGCGTTTACAGCTCACACACACATATACATCATAAATAGTCGCCTCTCATTGGCCAGTCAAAAAGTTGCCGCATTTTCTCACTGCCGCGCCTAGCGCTAAGATGTTAAGGCTATAAATATAGCCCGCCCACAAAATTCTGATTCACTATTCGATTGACCGCTGCTTGAAGACACCACCTACAAAGAAGATCACCGTCTCCCCTACACTCCACACGCACTACACTCTACATCGCAGCGCCCTTGTTTTTACTGAAGAAATCGTCTTTCATTTATCATCCCGATTCTGCTGAACATCCTGAATATTAAGTACATCAAGTTACCTATGGTTACAAGTCTGCAAAAGTTAGGCGTATCATTCTGCTGAAAAAGTCTGCGCCTTTCAATGTGTGCAATAAAGAATAAGATAAGAATAAGAAGCACTTATATACCTACTTAAAAAAAAAAGCGAATGTGAACGCACTTTCACGGCAAAAATTGGCTATGTCAGTCACCAGAGAGCACACCAGCGATGCTCTTAATAGGCAGATCCAAGTCGCTGTGGCCGAAATCGGTCGGATCATATATACATACTTAACAAAATCCAAATACTTTGAGATGAGACCGAGACTCTCCAAAATACTTCGTGATACTTAACGTAAAGTTTATACAATACAGTAGGAGAAAATCACTTTTAAAAGTTGCTTCGTATTCACATTAGTACCTACTCGTGATTGTACAAATCAACATTTTCACGCGAACGCGGGCAACAGCGGTACGGTGCAACCACAGTCGCAACTTTGTCAGTAAACTGCGACCGCTGACAAATTTATCAAATCCGAAGCAAAGAAGCTAACACATGAGCAGAAGTGTCTTCGTATAAAAAAAGAGTTTTAGAGCGACATTTCCCCAAAGAGTTTCCACGATACTAATCCTTTTTAAATCAATCAGGGTACTATTCACCTCCACTCAAGTATAGAGGCACAAAATATTAATAATGCACGAGCCTACACGCTTCGCCGTTTATGGGGCTGTATGGGGCTGTATAGGGCTGTATGGGGTTGTATAGGGCTGCGTGGGGTATTGTGACACGTTCAATGGGTAATACCCCACGACAACAGTACACCTGTGTCGTCGTATTGATTATTTTACATTTTTGGGTCTGTTTTAGTTTCAGTTTTGGGAAGAGTGGTGTTACAAATCTTGGTCAATGTTTGGACAAAAATCGTAGGTAGATAAAACATAACATGGCATTATCAAGGAATCTATTTATGTAACAGTTTTTGCAAAATAGTTTTTCGAAGTATTGTAAGGAACCCGTTTGGATAACATGTGCTTGTATTTCTCTATTGTTTTTAAGAAACAAATTAAACTTAAAATGAAGATAATGTTTAGTGACCATGTTGGTTTAAAAACGTCTATGTAAATGGAAACTTGGTGCTATTATGCACAATAGGGGTGGTAGATAACATAACCTTAAAGATGTGGATGTAGGTAGGTAGATATTAGGTAAGCTAAAACGCTTAAGTACCTGGCACACAGTTACACATACCATCACGACTGTAATTCCCGAAGGGTTAGTAAGAGCTGAAGGTAGGTACTTACCTAAACCACATTTCGACAGTTATGTTTAAGTCCCATGTCCCGTGGGAGCGAGCCTATTGCCATTCATGAACAAGGCACAAATTCAGACTCCGTGGCTGATACTAAGAAATTCTTGATACGAAAATCCAAATTCTTGTTCCATACACATACCGGTTTAGGAACATAATCCAAAAATATATTTTTCAAAACGACGAAGTCTTCTTAAGTCTCAGACCAACAAAAAAAGGAAGACGGCGCGCCACGAACATCAAAAGTGAAGTCAACTTTTTATCTATGTGTGTAGACAATGTCTCGTGAAGTCGTGACGTTCTAGGAGAAATGCGTGTGGTTTTAGTGTAGGTGTGTGCGTGAGCTTGTATGTTTACTTGCTATAGGCGCGTGGTTTTGTGACTTCACTGTTGGTGTTCGCGGCGCGCCGTCTTTCTTTTTTTCTTGGTCTGAGTCTTAAGTACATTAAAACCGTCTCCTCTGCCTACCCAACAAAGCTAGCAAGCTCACAGCTACCCACAGTCCACTCTTATAAGCCGCAGCCTCCCGAGGCCGCGAGATTGAATGGACCTGACCGTCTGGGATGAACGGATTACCTTCTGATATCAATGGCTATGTTATTATCATCCTATATGTGGCCTGGCCTTTTGTGGTGAAGAAAAGTAATTTTGTTGTGGTTGGATTTCGATTTTGTTTTAGAATGAAAATCATTATTTTTTAGTGTTTTTTTTTTTTTAATCTGACTTAAAAGAAAACACTAAAATAGTCCAAAATAACTTTACTTTCGGAAACCGGTGACTTTTTTTGTTTTGGAGTGTGGAAAATCATCAAATGACTTCTCCCGCTCTGGGCAGACCGGTAGGGAGTGTCAGACTTCTACTGACTAAAAGCCACCCATGTTCCTTCTTAGCCCTTTGTGTCCGAGGCCGCGGTATCTCTAACGAACAACACGCAGCCCCGACTTTTTTTGCCATCTAAATTCGAAAGTGCTTACGTAGTACAGTACTTATTTTTGACTTTTCAGTCTTTTTGGAAGAAGTTTTTTTTCTCCAGTTGTGCAAAACACGTAAACATTTCCAAGGAGTGATCGATTTCACATACAGCGAAGTGTACAAGCTTGATCGAAAGCTCGAATTCGTCGTTCGGTGTACCCACTGGGTTCAGCCGTGAGAACGAAGTCAAGGGTCAACAAAATCATCAATTATGATCTGTACTTAAAAGGTAAATGTCTTCTTTCTGTACTTACGTACAAGTGTATGAACCAGTATTTGTACTCACAAATTAATAATGTAACTCACACTTCTTAGTTGGTGTCAATATTCAATACAAATCTTATTGAATAGTGAATACTAGTTGAGCCTCGCGACCTTCGTTCGTGTGAAATTATTATAAATAAAAGGTTACTTTCTTATTTGAATCAGTAAAAATTTTAACACGTATCTATTTTTTATATATTGATCCTGCTGTTTCGAAGATTATCCGGAACAAACACACAGAAAAATATTGAATTATAACGGTACCTACGACTAGGTATAATTTTTCTGCATTCAGTCAAAAGCTGTTATTTGGAATTACAAAGCTCATAGTGTAAAAAAGGTACCCAGTCAATAACGTGGTATTGAAGTTACTACCTAGGGTATAATATGAAGATTCCCGTGACAGGTAATGCACCTCATCAAGTCCACGTGTTGTACTACCAAGACAAAGACAGAACCCAGTTGCAATAGACCCTGTGCTTATTCTAGAGACAGTTGCAATAGACCGTGACGAAGTGTGATAACTGATACGACTTGTAGCTCATACTGTGTTAAAAATAGTTCCTAGATAATAATGGTGGTGAAGCTACTACCTAGGGTATAATATGAAGATTCCCGTGACGAAGTGTGATAACTGATACGACTTGTAGCTCATACTGTGTTAAAAATAGTTCCTAGATAATAATGGTGGTGAAGCTACTACCTAGGGTATAATATGAAGATTCCCGTGACAGATAATGCATTTTTCTTCAGTCCATATTTAATACAGCCAAGACATGGACTGAACCCAGTTGCATTGCAATAGAGCCTGTGCATATTCTAGAGACAGTTGCAATAGAAAGTGATGAAGTGTGTGAAAACTGATATGATATGCAGCTCATTCTGTGTTAAAAATAGTACTCAGATAATAATGGTGGTGAAGCTAGCTAGCTAATATTGGTGGTACCCTAGGTAGTAACCTAGGGTATAATAATAATATGAAGATTCCCGTGACGAGTAATACATCTCAATTCATCTCATCAAGTCCATGTTTAATACAGCCAAGACAAAGACTGAACCCAGTTGCAACAGAGCCTGTGCATATTCTAGAGACAGTTGCAATAGACCGTGATGAAGTGTGATGCTGAATACAGTTCTATTACTGCGTGATATCACTTATCAGTGGTATTAATTTAGCGAGCTGAGGTAGGTACAAGCTTGGCTCGGATTTGCTCAACAATGCGCGCCTAACGCTTCTCGGGTGGGGAACTGTGTTCGTGTGACTATGGTTTCGTTAGAAATAGAGATTCGACAAGTTTTGGCTTGTGATTTAGGGCAGTTAATAGTTAATGGGATGCTTGAAATATTCAGAGAATAGAAGCAATTCGTGTTCCTATTTCATCATCACGCCTGCAATTCACGAAGGGTGAGGCAGAGGTGTACCTATAGTACACTTATATTTCGCCATTTTAAGTCCCTTGTATAAGTCGAAGAGCTTATTGACATCAGCTGGGATCAAGTCCAGACTCTGTGGCAGCAGTCGCGACCACTAGACCAACAATGCTGTCGCTCGAATCAACCTGCTGTCAAATCTCAAAAAATTCTAATTTCCCTACACTTTTGATAAAGAAGATGTAAGTTGTCTAGAAGTCAACGTCGCGCGTCGTGAAGAACCCGATGCTGATTCTTCTTTTTCATGTGGTTAATGCCTAATCTGGTTTTAGAGATTTTTATGCTGCCCATGGGCTTCTGACTTGACTTTATAAGGTGATGATGATGTGATAAAAGGCAATCTAAAGCAAGATAACTACAGTAACTGTGTCTCTTTTACGTACACACTCCTCAATAATCTGATATCTCTCATTTCCCAAAAGTGCCTTTATAGTTTATCCTGCCTCAGCTCACTCGTGCAGCCACCCTAGCGGGGAGACCGGGCCCGTCTGGCACACAATGGCGCCGCGTAATAATATAATCGTCTGTCGCCACTTGCCATTAATTAAATTTAAAATTTTCATTGCTACGCTTGCTGTTTCAGCGTCTTAGCGCGTTGTGTTGTGTGTGGAATTTGATCAATGTTTCATTATTTTAGTGAATAGCTTGTACTATTATTAGATAAAATAATTTATAAGCGCTAAATAGTTATAATTATTATAAATTTCTTATAATAATCCTCGAATCTTTTTGTACCCAAACTTAGGAGAGTCTACTTTAATATTTTATTCAATTTTACTATTGTTAAAAGGTTAACATTAAACAACATTTTATTAATAACCTGAGTTTTGAAATAAATCGCAAAAGGTTCCCAAAGAGATTCGTTTTTCTACATGATTTTCAACAGAATTTGGATTACAATAAGCCTACATTTTCAACTTTTCCTTTAGCAATTATATCAGTGATACAACCGACCAAAAAACACGAAAATAGTTGGTAAAGGTAAGACAGGTGAGAAAATAAATAGCTTCTACCTTCCCCACTCAATCACTTCGGCAACGTGTAACCTCAGGTTAAAAAAGTTCTGAAGACACATTGGCCAGTTCTAACTTTACCTCCGACAAACTTTATTTTTCCGTTTACCTATGTATAAAATAGAAGCCACATTCTTCCTCGACCCACACAAAAACTCTATAATCAATCTTTTATAAAAAATACAACCGATCATTTACATGAATGGCCGAGTTTATAGGTTAGAAAAAACATGGCGGCGGTACAGCGGCGTCCTAAAGAGGTGCATTGACAAACAGCCAACCGTTTGGCTAATCATTGGGTGCAAGGGTGCAACTTTATAACTTAGCACCTGCGTCTTTATATCCACTATAAATATATCGAAAAAACACCCCCTTTGAATAGAAAGGAAGTGATAAAAAACCCTTGGAACTGACACCATAAAACTTCTTGGACTTGACTTTATTTTTTTTAATTTTCATTCATAAAGTTTGGTTGTGTTTGGGATTCGCGTTCGATATTTTGAATTTAGAATATTGTGGAAGAGGATTTGATTTTCTTTGTTTATAAGATTCCAATGCAACCTATTTGTAGACAGATGAATTTATTGTTTGTATTTAGAGTTTAATTTGCAAAATTGAAGAAAGTTTATTGTTTCAATTAAACTATCTATGTTGGTAAGACAAGTACCTACATATTATAGAATACAGAAGTTCATAGTAAGGTTAGGTCAAACCACAACAAACTTCGAGTTCAGCTGCGGGCATCAGTTTCTGACAGGTACTTACTTCATTATAAAAGGTCAGTCAGAGAGCCAGCAAATGAAGAGTTAAATCATCTTCTTTCTATTCAGAATAAATGATCAAAATCCCCACCAAAAAGCACACTTTCCTAAAACCCTATAAATTAAACTCTAAAAAGATCTAACGACCACCACAATACCATTTCAACAAGTACTTAATTTAAAAAAGAAAATAATAGCACCTCCTTTGCTGAGTCAGATCTCACAAGGACATTTAGTTACGGCCAGAGACAACATAAAAACTCCATGGGAGCCGGGAATTCCTTGCCACTGTCCCATCAATGACCTTTTTTTATTGACTGCCGCCATTGATTTGTAGACCTGTGTTGTAGTTCGTTTGTAGCTGAAAATATTAGAAAGGATAGTTGGAATTATTATGCAAGTGATTATGATAACAATTTCATATTAATACGAGTACCTACTAGTTAGTAGGTACTCGTATTAATATGAAATTACGAAATTAAATTATGAAATTATGAAATACGGCAACTTAAAAATCTTCAGAAATTCTCTTTTTTTAACTCACTTTTTTTATTTGACTTCACCTGCAACCATAAACCTGTAACTTACCTATATCTAATTATTATTATCCAAGACCCACTTCCCGGTTGCCAATTGAGCTGACATTTTGCATACTTTTTAGTTTGAATGACAATACATTAGTTAGCAGCTCCCAAAGATAGTTAATTAGTTAGTTATAAAGGGTTTGCTTAGAACAAAACAAGAAATGAAATGAGGTCACTCCAAAGCGTATTTTTGTAAAAATAGAATATTATTTTCTACTTTCTACATAGGTGATCCTATTTATTTATTTATTTTACTATTTATGTACACACAAATACTAGACAACACAGGACAACAACATAATAATTATAACAGTTTAGTACAAAGGTAGGTACCTACTGCTTATTTCACAAGAAATTTTTAATAACAAGAAATGTAGACTATAGTGTGCCTATTCTGTTTATGTGCTGCCAACATTTGTATGGGAACAATTTCGGTAACCAATAAGTACCTATATTGAGCCAGTCTTGAAGTTCGAATTCCTAGACATCTACCAACCCGGCTGGATCCGTCGACGCACTCCTTTTTCAAGTAAGGTGGTAACAGGCCTGACCATCAGCAGGTTGAGAGGTATAAAACAGCAGGTTGTAGCTACTTTTAGGTATCATACACTGTCCAGAGCTTCAACTACTATCTTCAACCTGAAGACATAGCAATCGCCGAATCATTTCTCTTCCACGTTCATTGTCATACTTTCATGATACTTCATCCATTAAATTCCACCTCCAAACCCTCAAAATTCCCCCATTCAAGTTAAGCCCTAAACTCCGACAATGCACTAAAAATCCAACCACAAGAAAAACACTGGCTACCTATATATTATTTTTAATCAAACCTTAGCCAATTAGATGGAGTTCAGCACAATTGTCGCCGCAGAACTTTGATTGGCCCCACTTGGGCCCAGTACAGACCAATTATGTTGAATAGAGGCCAATTCAACGCTACCAAGTTTTATTGTGGTGTACTGAACCCGGCGTCAGAGGCAGGCCAGGGTTCAATAGGCCAATAATTAAAACCGACGACATCGGCTTCTTCGTTCGAGAGATTTCGATTTTTAATTAAATTCTGTTTTGTTTTAGTTCGTGGCGGATAATTGAATTGTTTTTCGTTTAAGGTTGACGGTTTCTGGAGTATGATCAGGATCGAACAGTGCTTGTTGGATTTTGTGTTGGTTGTTGTGAGCACAACCACTCATGTAAGGTGGTGTGGGTTTTGGACTTTCTGGTTTCGTGGTCATAGTCTCATATATTTCTAAGGTTCTTAGATCCTTCTAAAATGCTGGAATATGCTTCTCAATTCCATGTGTGTTGACATGATAAATTTTAAAGATTACGTAATGATGGCACCATCCTGGCAAGATTCTGTTGATTGATATAATTAAGAATAAGGATCACGTCTTTTTTCCCATGGAGGTAAGCAGAAATCACATAACGCCGTGTGGCACAATCCTTACATCTGCCTTCTACCTCGTCCACGTTCAGAAATCTGGTCATACACCGCCTAACCAAGCTAAACGCTATTTTATCGGGCTATCGACACTTACTGTCGATAACCCGATAAAATAGCTTCTTCTTCTTCTTTTCGAGTCGATAAATCAAATGCAGCAAGATAAAAAAGAGCAACCTGGACAGCTCTTGCGTTAGCTTCATTAAAGTCTTATTGATCGCAGTAGCCACGCTTGGCAAAAATTGAAGAAAAAATTAAGAACACGATATGTTTAATGAATTCTTACCCTACTATTCTTTAATATGGAACTCAGCATAGAAATCTATTACATGAGTATCATATAACAATCTATCTCTACAATAGCACAGTGCATGGCACACAATAAAGGAGTCGGGTGGGTGACATTAGATTTCCACTTGTTATACGATAATGTACCATATTGTGTGGTGGATAAAGGTTGTTGTGTATTGTCAGTAGTTCGTTTCTACAGGATTGTTGCGTATGACGTAGGTAGGAAGGTAATTTCAGTGTGGAAGGATTATTAGAGCAAACAAGGTTCTTCCTTGCACAAAAATGAGGGCAGTAGCCAGGTTTTGAATAATATTCTTAAAAAAACACACACACACACATACAATTTTGAAGAAATCTACTCAAAACGCAATAGTTCAGTTCAATATCAGGGCGTCGGCCCTATGTCAGAATTAGGCCACACAGTCAGAAAAATAAAAAAAGAACTGAGTGAAACGTACTTGATGTTCACACGACCACTAAAGAAGAAGTTCTATTATAGTCAAATTACATACATAATATAATTCTTATTTTTCTTCAGATCTAGTAAGTAACGAATATCATCTAAGTTTCTACCATCTAGTTCCATCTACAGAAAACAAACCGACTTTTCGACACATCCAGACAAAAATATTCAAATAGGTACACACTCCCTTTTTTGCTCCCTTGAAACCGCAATAACACGTAGCCACTCAAAACTCCCTAGGACCGCGAGGCGTGATAAAAAGCTTCATAATTAAATACTTTTGTACACAGACTCCATAGATAATATCCGTCTGCCTGTCTGTGGGAGATAGTCTATGGATCTGCTTGACAATGTATGTGTCTATTGTTGTCTGTGGTGTGAATGATCAAGGGGGTGAAGCGACAATGTGATGAGTTGATAACGATTTTAATTAGGGTACCTACTACACAGTGGTCTATCTTGGTCACATTTTTGAGTTGAGGATGATTTGACGAGCAAAAATTTACACAGAATGAAATCGTCCGCGAAATTGAAATTTACTTACGTTTTTGCAGTTTGCAGGTTAGTGTCAGACCGTTTGACAAACAAATGAAGAATAAATTAAATAAAAAACGATTTAATCCTGTTTAATGTTTTTTTAATGAAAAAGTCATTCAATGGGATTACATTAACAAAGGGGGTTGTATTGTTAATTTTAATGACTATGACTCTCTTGCCATTTATTTGTTACGGTCCAGAATCACATTTCATTCAACATACAACCTGACACTGAGCTGAAAATAAAACGTAGGCACGACCATTTGAATTTTGCTGGCTATCCAGGCGCTTCCACTAAGAAATGTCAAATACAGGGTTAATATTGTGCGGTAATCGGCTATCGTGTTGGCCCAATTCGAATTATTTAGCAGCTCAGATTTTCTCACATTATTTTCAATCATTATGAATCATCATCACACTGACATAGAAGATAAAGCTAAATTAAACAAAAGCAAAACGGATTTTCATTAATTTCATTCCAAATTCAAAACGAAAAAAAAAAACAAATTTCCCCTGCCTCCAATCTTTCTTCAGATTGAAAAAAAAAACACAAAGAACAAAAGCCTCACGTCAATACTTGATATCACTCTTAATAATCAATAACAAATCTTAGAGGGGCAATCTTTAAGGTATAAAAGAGGGTTTTTTTAAAGTCCTCTGGGGGTCTAACAAAGGATGTTTTGCAGAGTGACAGAGGGGTGGGAGGTACACAATACATGTCAGACAGCACCTAAATTATGTGTTTGTACGAAAAGTTGTACAAAGTTTGGGATTCATAGATTTATTGTATTTCTTGTTTAAAATATGCGGGAAGGTTTGTGGAATGAGGTAGTGTGGACTTGTGGAGATGTTTGGTGCAGTTTTGCGAGACGTAAATATTGTTGTAGCTAATGCTTACTAGGTGGGAGGAGCATCAACTATACTATTAGTTTTTGTCAAAACCTTTACTTAGTGATGGCCTAAGTAATCATTAAAGCTCTCTGAGTGCGGCAGTCAGACTTGCTTTAGTTAACTTACCTTCTTGCTGAGTAATAACTATCTGTTTTAGTGTGTCAGGGTATCTGATCTGATTATAATCTTTTAATTATTTCTTTAAATTATTCTCTTATACCTGATCGGGGATCAGAACGGAATAGAAAATAATTTATAATAAAACGGATCCCCTAGGGTATCAGTTTTTGGGGTTCCGAACGGAATAACTCATTTAATTGTATCAAAATATAAATGTCATATTTTCATAAGATACGTCTGTTTTTGCGGATCTCGGGAAATCTATGCAAAGTGAGGCTATATTATTCTGGAAATGTTTTGATGTACATTGGATGTGATGTCGCCGTTTATGTCTCCAATTTCATGAACTTCTAATGGTTAACATGTAATAGATGTGACAAGTTTACCACCAACGGGGTAAATTGACCAAAAAATAAATGCGCTGTCCACATTGATATAAAAACTAAAGATACGGTCGTCCGAACATTTTGCTCGATGCGTTCCCCATACAGAGAAACACTAACGTCATCTAGAACTAATCAGGCTGCTCGTAAACGTAACCTTGTATGGGCGGCGTGGCGTGGTATTATCGAGGTACAAAGAAATTAAATAAAGCTTTCATTAAAATGTTAATAAAAAAAAATGTTAAATTTTAATTTTTCATTTTCATTTTCTTTTAAACTTCGGTTTAGTCAAGACCTATTTGGGACCAAATTCGAGGCGTCATTTTATCATGCGGTCCGCCCGGTCCTTACGCAGTAATATATAAGTCAATGGCTGTCCAATTAATACCTGATAAAAGTAATAAGAAAAGAAATCCATTAAAAACTACACCTTATGGAAGGGGTTATTTACCTGTAACAAAGGTAAGTAAATAAATATACTTAAACCTTCAGAAAAAAATAGTTTTAAACAAATAAGTACCCTTTCTAGTGATTCATAATTTTTCCATACCATTTCTAATTCACACCACACAATAATAATAACAAACCAAAATGATTATCTTGCGCCGTCACCCACTACTCTAAACACGATCAACTTTTGACAGGATGCTGTCAAAATCCGATAAAAGTTTAAAGCGCACGCGCCGACACGTGCCGTTTTGACATTTGACATGTCGGGAACTGTCAAAATTGACAATAGAGAGCGAACGGTCAAGTTATTGTTCTTATAAATTGACTTTTGACCACAGGGGTTGGTGGTGACAAGAAAATTGTTAGTATTGAAGTGTTATATGTTTTCTTATAATGGGTTCATTTAACCCCATGTGTCTTTATTGATACCTACAATGATTCAGGAATTTGTAGGAAAAAGGTAGCAAGCAATGTTTTTCATTTATCTACTGTCTATTATTTTTGCAATAACCTCTACTAAGTACTTATACACGGGTTTTAGAAAATAAGTGGCGAAATGTGGGTGTACTATTAGGTTGTAACGTTGTACGTTACATTTTTGATTAATTCACACATATTTCCTAAATTAACATTAAAAACATCACGATTCATTGTTTGTTTACATTCACTGACAATGACAGAACGTAGAAACGTCAAACGTAATAACCACAGATATTAACAACCAGTAGTGCGGTAGTAATTAGTATTACTAAATTACGATCCATGAACAAACGGGCGCGCGAGTGAGGATTTATCTATGGGCTCGCGCAGTTGTCTATGGCTCGCTCGTGCTCTATTACTTCCAACGCGGCGCTTGCCTTTTGACATTAGGAAATTTGGTCCGGATCAGAGCGGTCACACGTCTCATCTGATTTTAATTTACATCAGTGATTTCACACGCGTCTTAACTCGCCATTATCCGGTCCTAGAACAGTTAATTACCTAATCACCAAAATTCTCTGCCATCGAGCATCTAAATTCGGTGTATTGGAACCCCGCATAAAGGGTAAGCGTTTGATAGCATGTTCATGTGTATATTTTCTGTTCTTTATCTTTCTAGGTTAACTTGGCATGTATGCTTGTTTTATCTGACTTTGTTCTACGCTAATTTCATGTATTTTCAATTCTAATCGCCTTCAGCTAATAAACATTTTGACAGTGTTTCGATGACACATCAAAATGTGCTATCATGCCTAAATTCTCATTTTCATCTTGTAAACTCCGTCTGATTGTGACAATCCACCAGCACCTTCATTAGCGCACTGTTATTGCTGCTCGCTTTGCTTGGCTTGGTGTCCCAATCAGCGGGGTTGACCTTTGGTCATCTCGTGACACGCTGGACGTCATGTTCCAGGGTCCAAAGTTCCGGTTTAAGGAACACACCATCTCTCTGCGCGCCAGCACAAGGCGAGCCCGTCTTGGCTACGTCGTGCGCGCCATAAGTTCGGCACGGACTTCCCACTTTGGCCATCCTTGCCACGTGGGCCTCGCCGAGAAGATCACCGGGTCGACGAGACCACCTGTCGGCCTTCACCCCTGTCATCCAGCGTGGCACCTCGCTGCGGTCATCGCCACGCCAGCTAACAGGGCAGTAACGTGCACCCCACAGGAAAGCCTACTGAGTGTGTGATTTGTGAACGTACACCACCCCTATCTCTTTTTAAATATATTTATGTTGACCAGGGTTCGTGGTTTTATTATATAACCTGCGCCACGCAACCCACTATCGTCACATTGGCGCCCAAAACGTGGTTTTACGGTCACACACTCTTTAAGGTTAACTTGTGGGTAATTTTTTTTTTTATGTTGGTGTATTTTTTGGTGGTTGTCTTCTTTTGTAAAACGTGTTGGTTGACAGCAACTAAGGTGTACGTGGTGTTACCTTAATATTTTATATTGATAGGTACGGATTGTGCCATTATTGCAAAATTGTTAATTTTATTATTAAGAACGACTTCATCGTTCTTCTATAGTGGTAGGGCCAATAGTAACGGCTCGCCCCGGGGAGGTACCACGCTCATTCCTATTTCTTCCAGTAAGCAGCTCTGCTGTGAGCTGGTTGAAGGGATTGGGTTGCCGGGTTTTCTATTACTAGCTAAATTTTTTAGACATAACACCCTTGTCTACTTGTGACACAAACAGTGCATATAATAATATCGCTCTTGTGTCCAATTCTTTATAATTAACTTAGAATCAATTTTTAAACAACATTGTAACTTCATAACAATTCATAATTAACAATTTTAAAATCATCCATTAGAACTTAACACTAAAAATTTTTTTTTTTTGTTTTTCATACAACTTGTTTTTGTATCAACAAACTTGTATATTGGAATTAGAGCC
This sequence comes from Diarsia dahlii, assembly GCA_949775195.1. Classification (NCBI taxonomy): domain Eukaryota; kingdom Metazoa; phylum Arthropoda; class Insecta; order Lepidoptera; family Noctuidae; genus Diarsia; species Diarsia dahlii. The sequence continues at coordinate 2,390,297 of OX459193.1, read as the reverse complement.
TCTAAATCACTAAACCTTGTACTAGTATACATTTGACCTAGATCACTTATGTTCAATTCAGTGAACGTTATTATTGTTGACGACTCAAAAGTACAGTACTATTTTATTGATTTACAGCTGTTTCCAACAAGTGTTGTAACCACAATTCCAACCTACTAACTGTCAACCTATCCAGTAACCAACCAACCAACTACCTATTAACACTTAACAAACCAACCTACCCAACAACTATTTAACCTACCTACCTACTACTAATAATTAATTAATTTCCTACTAACTGTCTACCTGCCTAATAACTCAATACCACTTACCTTGTTCAATATTGTTATTCCTGAGTACAGTCAACAGCAATAACTTGTCATTGATTGTCAATAGTGACTTATATTATAATCTTCAAAAAGTAATATTGTCATCTTTTCAGAATTTAATACCACAAACGTACACATTAGTTGCACCGATTTTTTTTTAATAGTAACTTTTCAACTTTAACTTAAACTTTAAAAAAAAAAAAAAAAAAAAATTTTTTTTTTTTTTTACTTTTATTAACTTAGCATCCTTCGCATCACACGGACAACAACCAAGACGTTAAATTTCAGGTTATTTTGTAACAGTCGGAGTAATTCACGCTCATAATACCTTGCTGATTGCTATCCAACGCTTACCATTCTTGCGGATTTCTTTTAAATAATTTAAACTCACTTTCAAATAACAACATAACTTTAATTATTTTTTTTAACAAAATTCAATATGGCTTATCCAGTTAAATTCATGTCACTGCAAAAAGCAGAGCTCGAATACGAAGTAGCTATCAGAGGAGAAACACCCGCCACTACTGTGCAGGAATTGCGGAAACAGATTGCAAAATGCGGACCAATGTTTCCTTCTGAGGACATTCTCACGAGTCCATTTGAAGTATCGGTAGATTTAAGTGGAGTTTTAGACGTTTTAACTAAGGCAGATACTAGTTTAGAATCAACAACTACGGATAAACAAACATTACTCAAAATTCAAAATCTTTTAAATCATGCTTACCACAGACTAAATAGAATAACATGTGGAAGTAAAAACAAAGCGGAGTACGATGAGTGTGTAAATCTATATAAGTCGATGGTGTTAAAATCAGGCGAGCTACTTGCGTCAGCTTCGGACCCCTTATCACCAGTCAGCAATCAACCTCAAGCCACACAAAAATTGACTTCTCCAATTCACGTGTCGGTGTCATGTGATGGTGGTCAAAATAGATTTGCTAAATTAAAATTCGAGGGAAATTCTTGCGTTCGTTCCTTCTTACAGCGGGTAAATGAACTTTGTCTCGCCAAAGGAATACCAACGGATAAAATCCTCACTCACGCGACCGAGATTTTTACTGGCGGCGCGCTCCACTGGTACAGAAGCATTAGGGATTCAGTATCTAGCTGGGATGAACTTGCAAATTTATTAAAACGCGACTTTGATCAGGCAGACTATGATTATAGACTCTTAACTGAAATCAGAGCGCGAACCCAAGGGGAGTCAGAAAATATAGTAATTTACTTGTCGATAATGACAGGCTTGTTTTCGAGGTTGACAAAAACACTATCGGAGGAAGACAAACTAGAACTTCTTCTTCATAACATTCGTCCTTGTTATGCTAACATCTTATCATCAGTTGCCGAAATAACATCAATCGAACAGCTGAGGTCTCTTTGTCGTAATTACGAAAACATACAATCGCGCCTAGCTCAATTCAGAGAACCACCAAGACCCTCATCAAATACTTTAGCACCCGAGTTTGCTTATTCAGGAAATCTTACAGAAAATAAAGGAAATAGTAATTATAATAAAAAATTTAATCAGTTTAATAAAGGTAGTAGTAGTAATAGTAATAATAAACCAGCTTCAAATAACGGTAACGATTCGTCCATATCCCCTAACTATGTTCATGCAATAGATAAAGGTTCACATAAAAAGATTCCTTATTGCCCTCGTTGTCGTAGTAACGAGCATGCTTACAGGAATTGTACGGTAAAGACGGATGAGATCTTTTGTTTCGGCTGCGGACAGAAAGACGTTAAGCGTCCAGCATGCAAGAAATGTAGTAAGAGCAGTCCAAGTAAGAAAAAAAACGAATAACCGAGAATTGTGTCGTAAACAACTTTGACAGACAAGACTGGGAAAAATGGTTGCACACAGTTAAATGGTTTCACAAGTCTTTCAAAGTACACACAATTCTCGATAGAAAAAATAACTTAGATGACAGACCTTACGTATCAGTGCATATAGAAGGAATTCCAGCCACTGGACTCTTAGACTCAGGTTCGGCCGTCACAATTTTAGGCAATGGTGCTCATACGATTTTATTGAATCGGGGTATGTCTCTTATCACGGACGACTGCATTGCGGTTAGGGCAGCAGGCGGACAAAATTTGCAAAGCATCGGTTACATACATGTACCAGTTCACTTTGAAAACCAATTCCACATTCTCAAAGCTTTTGTAATACCAGATATCAAATCAAATCTCATTCTGGGCGTGGACTTCTGGCGAAAATTTGAATTGTGTCCCAAGTATGTTGGTAGTGTAATGATTTCAAACAACTCATTGGAAAATTGTACTCTAGAGAGCTGCAATCGTACCACAATTACGGGTTACAACAACTTAGAGGAATCACAAAAGCATTTGGCTGATAGTGTAATTAAACAGTTTGAAAACATTTCATCACAGCACAAGGGTCTCGGAGTAACCGATCTAATAACTCACCACATTGATACAGGTGACAGTCAACCAATTCGTCAGCGTTACTATCGACTATCTCCTGAAAAACAACGTATACTGGTAGAACAAGTGGACGAGATGCTTTCCCTCGACGTAGTTGAGCCTTGCGAAAGTGCGTGGTCATCCCCTGTTCTCCTTGTCACTAAGAAAAACGGACAACCTCGATTTTGTTTAGATAGTCGAAAGCTAAATTCAGTCACTAAACGCGATGCTTACAACTTACCCTATATCTCAGAGATATTAGATAACCTCAGGGACGCGCGTTACCTCTCCAGCATAGATTTATCGAAAGCTTTTTGGCAGATTCCGATAGCTGAGGAGGACCGCGATAAAACAGCATTTTATGTTCCGGGCAGGGGCACCTTTCGCTTTAAAAGGACTGCTTTTGGTCTCACGAATGCCCCGGCCACTCAACAGCGTTTAGTTGACCTGCTGTTCGCTGAATTTGATCTTAAGGTTTTCGCATATTTAGATGATATAATAATAATTAGTAGCGATTTCAATAGTCACGTAAACTTACTTTTACGGGTACTAGAAAAGCTTAAAAAAGCGAACTTAACAATTAACTTAGAGAAATGTAATTTTTTTAGTTCCCAATTAAAATACTTAGGCTACGTAGTTGATGCCTCAGGTTTGCGGACCGATCCTTCCAAAGTTGATGTTATACTAAATTATCCAGCACCAACCAATAAGAAGGAACTTAAACGTTTTCTAGGTACGGCGACCTGGTACAGACGTTTCGTTCCCAACTTCAGTACTATAGCTGGTCCCTTAAACAAATTAACATCAACAAAGAAGGGTACCCCACCTTTCAAATGGACCACGGAGGCCGACGCCGCTTTCCAGAAATTGAAGGAAAGTCTAGTGTCAGCTCCAGTCTTATCATGTCCAGATTACAATAAACCGTTTGAGGTGCATACGGATGCAAGCGATTTTGGCCTTGGAGCAATGCTCACCCAAACAATTGATGGAAAGGAACATCCAATCGCCTACATGAGTAAGTCATTGACCGGGGCTGAGAAGAATTACAGCATAACCGAACGCGAGACGCTGGCCGTCGTAACCGCCCTAGAATATTGGCGTTGTTACATCGAAAATGGTCAACAGTTCACTGTTTATACTGACCACAGCGCGCTCAAGTGGTTTCTCTCTATAAGCAATCCAACGGGTCGGTTAGCTCGTTGGGGAGTTCGTTTATCAGCGTTTAATTTTGTTCTCAAACATCGGCGTGGCGTGGATAACGTCATACCAGATGCATTGTCTAGAATCGTCCCTATCAGTGCCATTAGTACTTCCAACTCTTATTTGGACACTAAAGACTCTTGGTACAGGAATATTTATGACGGTTGCTTAATTGACCCTACTAAATTTAAAAACTTCATAATTAAAAATAACACTTTATATAGATTATCGAAAAATAAACATAACTTAACTTCAGAATTCGCGTGGAAGGAGGTCGTGCCAACCGAATTACGTGAGCAAATCATTAATGAAAACCATTCAGTGCCCACGGCTGGTCATATGGGCATATTTAAAACATACCGTAGTCTTGCTTTACGCTACTACTGGCCAGGCATGTACCAGGCAGTGGTAAAATTCATAGGTACTTGCGACAAATGTTTAGCCTACAAGTCCCAAAATCACCAGACACTGGGAGAAATGGGTCGCCCAAAAGATTGTTCACGACCATTCCAAATGTTATCAATGGATCCTATGGGACCACTTCCAATTTCGCGAAAGCAAAATAGTTACATATTAGTAATAACATGTTGTTTTTCAAAATATTGCCTAATATATCCAATCAAAAGAGCTACCGCTGAGATCATTACCAAAATCTTAGAGGAATCGGTGTTTCTCGTTCACGGCATACCGCAAGCGATATTAATGGACAATGGTACCCAATTCACAGGGAAGGTCGCGGATGCCTTGTTCAAGAAATACGCAATTCCAAACGTTTTCTACACCCCAAAATATACCCCTCAGGTTAATTTGGTGGAACGATATAATAGAACGATAATAACGTGTATTTCAACTTATGTGGATGATGATCACAGATCCTGGGACTTATATATTCCTAAGGTGCAATTTGCCATGAACAGCTCCGTTAACGAGGCCACTGGATTTACTCCAGCTTTCCTGGTCTTCGGTCGCGAACTTGTAACTTGCGGTACTCATTACACGGACAACGACCTCGGCAACGAAATAGTGTTTTTGCCACGTGATGCCTACGCCGAAAACTTAGGATGCCTTTCTAGCGTTTTCGATACGGTGCAATCCAGGCTATGGCAGGCTCATGTGAAGAACACCTCGCACTACAACTTGCGTCGAAAATTTGCCGAATTTAACGTTGGTGACGTGGTCATGAAACGCGCTTATTTCTTGAGTGACAAGGGGAACAGGTTCTCGAAAAAGTTAGCTCCAAAATTTATTAAGGCAAAAGTCATAGCCAAGAAATCACCATTGGTCTACGTTCTTCAAGATATGAAAGGCAAGGACTTAGGTTCCTGGCATATAAAGGACTTAAAATTAGTAGGAGTCAACAAATAAAATCTCTTCAAATTCTTAATTTCATTTATTTAATTATTTTATAATATAAAAGCCACTGCATAACACAGTGAATAAATTCAACCTCCGACGAGACACGCTCACTGGATGGCATCATCAGTGTCTTAAACGTGTCCTAATCCGTCATTTTTTTTCGGCCTCCTAATTCAGCCCCGATGGAGAACCACGCTCACTTGATTCTATCATGTGCCTTACCCGTGGTCTCTCCTCATTTGTTCGGAACCTCTGGATTGGTTGTCGCCAAACTCGGTACGTTTTTACCGGTAGTCGATATTTCAGAGCGGTTGCAACTCGTTAAATAAGCCTATGCAGGAGCGGGTGGATACTCCTAAAATAAGCCTACATCCAGATTTTATTATCACAAAATTAACTTTCAGAGCGGTTGCAACTCGTTAAATAAGCCTATGCCATATCCATTTCAATAGTATAACCCAGTAGGATTCTTTTGCTGTCATGAAGCCGTTTGCACGTCTGTTTTGCGCGAGTATCATGTCAACTACGGACATGGTACTCTCACATAACTGATAGGGCGCGGACTCACCTCTTGTTAAGGTAGTCTGCCAGTATGCAAAGATTACGAATATGAGATATGATGGATGAACGATGATGAATAAAAGGGGTCGTAAAACAGATGGAGGTGTAATAGGAGTAAAGGATTTTTACCGAGGTAAAAACCCTCACCAAGCGGCGGGGTACTGTAACGTTGTACGTTACATTTTTGATTAATTCACACATATTTCCTAAATTAACATTAAAAACATCACGATTCATTGTTTGTTTACATTCACTGACAATGACAGAACGTAGAAACGTCAAACGTAATAACCACAGATATTAACAACCAGTAGTGCGGTAGTAATTAGTATTACTAAATTACGATCCATGAACAAACGGGCGCGCGAGTGAGGATTTATCTATGGGCTCGCGCAGTTGTCTATGGCTCGCTCGTGCTCTATTACTTCCAACGCGGCGCTTGCCTTTTGACATTAGGAAATTTGGTCCGGATCAGAGCGGTCACACGTCTCATCTGATTTTAATTTACATCAGTGATTTCACACGCGTCTTAACTCGCCATTATCCGGTCCTAGAACAGTTAATTACCTAATCACCAAAATTCTCTGCCATCGAGCATCTAAATTCGGTGTATTGGAACCCCGCATAAAGGGTAAGCGTTTGATAGCATGTTCATGTGTATATTTTCTGTTCTTTATCTTTCTAGGTTAACTTGGCATGTATGCTTGTTTTATCTGACTTTGTTCTACGCTAATTTCATGTATTTTCAATTCTAATCGCCTTCAGCTAATAAACATTTTGACAGTGTTTCGATGACACATCAAAATGTGCTATCATGCCTAAATTCTCATTTTCATCTTGTAAACTCCGTCTGATTGTGACAATCCACCAGCACCTTCATTAGCGCACTGTTATTGCTGCTCGCTTTGCTTGGCTTGGTGTCCCAATCAGCGGGGTTGACCTTTGGTCATCTCGTGACACGCTGGACGTCATGTTCCAGGGTCCAAAGTTCCGGTTTAAGGAACACACCATCTCTCTGCGCGCCAGCACAAGGCGAGCCCGTCTTGGCTACGTCGTGCGCGCCATAAGTTCGGCACGGACTTCCCACTTTGGCCATCCTTGCCACGTGGGCCTCGCCGAGAAGATCACCGGGTCGACGAGACCACCTGTCGGCCTTCACCCCTGTCATCCAGCGTGGCACCTCGCTGCGGTCATCGCCACGCCAGCTAACAGGGCAGTAACGTGCACCCCACAGGAAAGCCTACTGAGTGTGTGATTTGTGAACGTACACCACCCCTATCTCTTTTTAAATATATTTATGTTGACCAGGGTTCGTGGTTTTATTATATAACCTGCGCCACGCAACCCACTATCGTCACAAGGTACCTACTTCTCTGTCTTAACCTTCGGCGTGACGTTTCTATGTTTATGCAACTGCGGGTGAACAATTTTGAAGCAGATAGTTTCTGTTCCGTGGGAGTGTCGAATAAGTAATAATACCGGATTTTCTACTACCCTTAATTATAAACTTCTCCAAATAAATCAATTTCTCTATCAACAACAAACATTACTAAGAACCTATCACAATGGCTCACCTGTCCACGTTTCCACACTGCATTTGTAACGTTATTGAAGCGGTTCCTAGCAATGACGGTCGCGTAATAACTGTTATTAGGTATAATAACTGTTTTCATTGGAAGCTATTAGGCACACCTCTAGCCCCTCTAGGGTCTATGATTATAGCTTAGGTATCGGTGTTATGGTTTCAGGCGGATAATGTCATAATTAAAAGGAAAATTGTAGTGGAAAATGAAAATGTGTGAAGAACATACGTGGTGTCAAAATTATAGGTGTTTGTAATTGCTATGGATTATTTTATTAGGAATGTCTATTCCTGAATACATTTTCATTTCATTTCTCGTGCTTGCCTTGGCCATTTTATTACATACCGAGTTTCATCCGTGCCATCTTACTAAGGGGTATTGTATTACCTTTTTTTTTTGGTGGGTGGAAAATCATCGAATACCCCCCCCCCGCTCTTGGGCAGAGCGAAGGGGAGTGTCAGACTTCTACTGACTAAAAACCAAACCCATGTTCCTTCTTCGCCCTTGTGTCGGAGCCCCGACGGGATTGTATTACCTTCATGTTTGGGAAATGGCGAGGCAGATGATCTGAGGTTTAGAAATACCTAAGGAGCGATGTTTTAAAACTTATTGAAATTATATTATCAGTACCATGGGCAATAGACCTTACGTCGGGGTTGTAGTAAAGCAATTATGAGGACGACTAAACATACTTTCTTAATTAGGTACGAGGAATAGATGATCTTCTTTTTATTGGGATTATCCCGCCACAATTCCAGAACCACTGAAACTCTTGAAAACCAGAACCAACAGTGACAACCACCAGTGCAGCGCCGAAAGATCCAGAGTGTGATGTTTTTATTTAAGGGGACGGTGAACGAACATTTCTCCATACAAACGTAATACCAAAATCACTCGCGATACGAACATAATACCAACTTAAAATTATGTTATTCGGATACAGACGATATTTATCTAGGTTCCTATTAAACTTTTTTTTTAAAACATTTACTATTTACGAAATGCAAGCGAATTGCATTTCGTCAATAGTAAATAGCAATTCTCTTGCATTTCGTAAATAGTAAATGTTTTAAAAAAAAAGTTTAATAGGAACCTAGATAAATATCGTCTGTATCCGAATAACATAATTTTAAGTTGAATATGTTCGTATCGCGAATGATTTTGGTATTACGTTTGTATGGAGAATGTTCGTTTACCGTCCCCTTAAGTAGGTACCTAAGGACTTTACAAAAACCCTTTGCTTCCATAACAAAACACTGCCATATTTTATCATCCACTTGAACAACCTAATTTTTTATCCAATCTCGTCAATTTGAAGTGGTAAAGACCCTCAGTATGGTATAGTAAGTAATATTATATCGTCAAATATATTTAATATTAATGCCGATTTTGTTTATAGTAAAAACAATCGCACGAGAACTGCATCCGACGCGTTGATTGTTTATTTTCCTTCGTTTTGTCGTAATGGTATAGGCAGGGGTGTGGGGCGTGTACAGGGTGTGGTCGTTTTTATTAATCAGTTTAAAATTTAATACACAACACGGTTTTTTTTTTAAATAATAAACTAATTAATCAAATTAATATAATTTTTGGGGGAAGACCTTTCCCCAGCAGTGTGCGAATCATAGGCAAATAAAAAAAAAAATTGCATTCGGTAGGTATGTTTTTGATAAAAATCTAATTAATTAAATAAATAAACGACAACTAGAGTAATTAATGGCATTTATAGAGAGATTGTAAAATTAAACAAAGGGGTTTGAACTTTTTTGTGTGGGAGCTGGCATATCGACCCACCGCCATTTTGTTTTTTTTTCGAAATCGCGGCCCACGATGAAAGTGGTACCTATGTATGGGTAGAGATAGACGAACAAAAAATGACCCGGTACCCAAAGTGTCACGTTACTGAGATATTACTTCTATCCATACCTACCACTTTCATCGTAGGCCATGATTTCGAAAAAAAATCAAAATGGCGGACAGGTTGATTTGCCACATCGGTTCTATCCCCTTACGTAAAAACACACTCTATTTACATATTTTCTACAAACACACCTACTTAAATTTCTTGATCTCAACAGAACTAGAACAGATATCATTATAATATTATTGTTAGAAAGAGTATCTTATCAGATATCTTTATACCTACTTAGGAATGAGAAAGAGTGCATGCGTAAGATAACTATTCCCACGTATCACTGAACCGAAGTATGGGCGAGGCAATATCAACAACATCGAGTAGGTAATAATTATACTAACCTATACTATACTAGATAATATATTCTGGAGGCGTATTTAATTGCTTTGTAGGTATTATATATTTCTATGCAATATATGTTTAGTATTATAAGTATTTTGTAATAAACATGCGTACTCTCTATGACTGTAAGTTATGTACTTACTAGGTTGGCATAAAATAGTGTTATAAAAAAATGGCCGGGGATCTCCGTTATTGCTAAGCTATTTTCGACTGTGTACCTACCTAAAACTGAAAATACATATTATAAGTATTGTTAGTACCTACACAGCTGTTTGTAAACTATTATTAATTAACTGAAAATATCTACTCACATTTTTATCGCGCCCTGTTCTTCTTCAGCTTTCACCAAGAGTGCGTGCGTCAGCGTGCACCACAGTTGTTCTGGTCTTCTGGATACCAAATGTTACTTTTTCACGGCTCATTATTTAACCCCATCCTGTATATTTTCACCTTTCAATTACTAGGGCTCCATTGTTTATGTTATTCCGTCGTATTTGGCGCACAAAAGACAGCCCAGTTGTTTATTTTATGCCAAATCACTACCCTTGTGCGCACAGCGCAATGATATCTATCAAGAGCGCATATTTTATTAAAAAACATAGGGGAAATACGCCTTTACGAATTTCATACTTCATTGCTACTCGAAACTTTTATCGTCACTGCGAAAATAAACTTTATCAAAACGAAATAAAGTTACTTTTAAGTTACAATATCTTGCCTACTCAAATTTGTATCGTCACTGTGAAAATAAACCATATTTTTGAAGAAGTAAAGTAGGTTTTTGAATAAGGGGATGGTAAAATAATTTGGCAACTGTCGTAGGGCATTTTATTATTTTAATAAATTTTATAATTGTTTACTGAGCAGTGATAATGACTGAATAAATAGATTGTTTTGCTTCAAAAATTGATATGTTGTTTTTGTATGGGAGGATGGGACTTGTAGAGAGATGGGATCTTTTTATTATAAAAGGGATTGGACTGTGTGATTTTTATTAAGTAATTTGGTCTAGTTTTAGAAGCTGGAATGCAGGGCTTCTCTGTGAGTGGAAGCAGGCAGGCCATCATCACAATTCTTCCACCCTTATCCCTTTTGAGGTCGGGGCAGCATGTTTTTTTTTTTATTAGATAAAATACAAATTTTCTGCCAAACTGCAGGACAGTGTGTCGGCAACTCTCAGACAGTTTGTATTCTTCCATACTTTTGTGTTACTCGTCACCGTCTTGAGGTACCTATAGGTACGCAGTTTACAGCACACTCTACTACTACAGTACACTCACGAGTTATTATGCCTTGTGACTGGGATTGTAGCCTAATTTATTTAGCTTCATTAGTTTAGTAGTTTGCTGCCGCACTCGGAGAGCTTCAGTGGTTGCTTGGGCCGTCGCTTGGTAAAGGTTTTTGGCAGTTTTGTCATTCAAAAGTATGTCAGGCATTTGCTGGGTGGCGGCTTGAGTAATCGTTGGATATCTCCGAGTGCCGCAGTTAGTTTAATTCGACTATTCAAAAGTGCCTGTAATTGGCCTACTTTGATTTTGATTTTATTATTGATCGTATTTTTGGTGCCACCTGTACCTAATCTACCACGTGGGTCCAGTGAGGGTTGGTGAATGTAAAATGTAAGTAATCGTTTGTTTTTTTCCAACGATGTTTTCCTAGGATAACTAGTTGCCGTTTTTCTTTCTCAGCTATTTTATTTAGTTTTAATAAAAAAAATAAATAGGGTTGGGCAATTATTTGGTAAAATAAAATTCAGTCATAAAATTTTCTAATCATTTTAATTACGTATAATATTTTTAATCGAGATAATAGTCCCATCATTACAATCGGCTATAATTTACAACATATTTTTACAAATACGCTTATTTTTTTCCATAAATTACAATTTATGTCCTAAATATAGTGAATAAAAAGTTATTTTGTATTTTAACTTACAGGATATTTTTTACTCAAATGTGGGTTGCAATAATACAAAAATGAAATTATTATTTTATATGGCAACTTATAAATGCAATGTGGAAATAAATGGCCAAAGGAGAAGTAGGTACAAACTTAGTAATTTTATTATTATTTATTTGTAGATAATAACATTTATTGAAAATTAAATAACTTCAAGATCGAATGTAAGCTTTGGACCCCATAGTTGCAAATGACAGATTAAATTAAAAGTTATGGAATGTAGGTGTACACAGGAAAATTATTAACTAGAGATTATTTAAAATAATCTGTCCTAAAAACTACGGGTTAACAACATCTATTTAACTTTAGTTTAACATTTATTCATTGAAACAACGAAAAAAAAAAGCTTTGTATCTACGAAGCCTTTAAAATTAAAACAAAATTAAATCAGTCAATAATTTCCAATTAAATAGCTACCAAAATCAGATCTACTTAAGTAATATATAAGCAGAATAATCCCTTTTATAGGTATAAACGTCACTGGGTAGGACCATAATAATTCTAAAGCAGTTTCGACATTTAAACATTTTTTTTATATTTTACAAAAATGACACGTACGAATCTAAAGACAAAAATATTTAACAATTATTTAACTATATTTACAAATAATATCAAAAGTCGTTGTAATTAAGTTTGGACTTTTAAATTCCAATAAATATTGTAATAATAAAACACTATTATTTTCTGAATAAATTATTATTCAAAATAATTTATTGTGTAAATATTAATGTGTTACCATTATAATAATTGAATTAAATATTCCTTTATCGATGAACAAGTTTTATGTTGTTTATTGAATCTGTTATTTCTATCTGACAGCTATTAACTTTTTGTTCAAATTTCGTGTAGTTAAGTGCTACCGTGGGCTACGGTGGTCGACCACTTTTTACTCTTATTTCCTTAGAAATAAGGTTGAAAACCTCTAATATTCATTTTGGTACATCGTACCAAAGTAATGACCAACGTAGATGTGACCAGACGTATATTTCTTGTGGAATTATTTATAGAGTTTAGCTAAAAGTACCGGATTGATATCAAAAAGCGTGTACAAAAAAATAAAAGAAACCCTGAAGTAATGTTTTACTAAAACTTTTCATCGATAAAGAAACACCCCTATCTTAACACCTAACTATATTCACAATGTACAGATAGGTACATAATTCAATACACATAGTGATATCTAATAACTATAATTTATTTCCGAAGAAACTAAGAAGGAACTTTGGAGCACAAAATAATAAAAATATGAAATAGTCCAACACGTCGTCTAAAAAGACCAAAACTTTCTGACGAAATCAATTTAGTCCGTGAAAAGTCGCATAAAGACATTAAAAAAAAAAACTATTCATCTCTTGAATAGAATAATAATAATCTTTTTATTATAATAATAATAGAACCAATTTATAATTTCAAATATCGAATTTCGTGTTTCTAAATATAAATTTCGTCGTTCCGAAAATTCGAAAGAAACCTCCATATAATTCGCAGTCGAAGAAAAACTATAATAAAAATAAAATAATAAATAAAAATCAACAACAACAATTTAGGTTTCAGGTCAGAATATGACAGTGAGGGGTCGCCTGAACTCCGGCCCTCCTTGAGTCGCCTGTGGGTACTGACCAGGGTATTGCGGCATGAGGATACTTGATGATCCTTGGTAGTAGGGAAGGGACGGGGAAGGGTTTGACCCTGAAGATGAGCTGCCTTCGGTCCTGTCCTGAGCTTTGGGGGTCATATCAGGGGATTCGGCAGGGGAGCGTGGGGATAGGCTCGACGGCGCTGAGTTGACTGAACTGAGCCCTGCCATGGCTGCTGCCGAAGCCTCTGAGTACATCTTACTGATGTCTACAGGGTAGGAGCGCTGTTGCTGCTGGTCCATATACATGTAGGCCTTGGACAGGGCGGCAGAGTCCAGGTAGCCGCGAGAAGGGTCGGGGTACATCCCGTAGCTGCGGTACTTCTCAGCCTCGATGGAGTATTTCGACATGTCCATTGAGGAGCCAACCTGGAACAAGCGAAAAAATTGGTTAGTTACATATTTCACGGAAGAAGAAGACTTGCTGCGACGACCGCAAATTAATTAGAATGAAAGCATGATGATAACATTTTCCCTTAAAATTGTTTAAAATGTTGATATTTCAGTGTCTTTTCGAGGCAATGCTTTTAAGCCAGACAATTTCTGTTAAATAAAACCTTTTATACCACAAACTTGTGAAAACGGAAATTATGTGCGTGTTACTTTTAATTAATTTTAAGTTATTGAAAATAATTGTATACTTTAAACAAGGTAGCCAATTATATATTTTAATCCCATTAACATGAACGATTGCAGTTAAAAAGAAATATTAATAATACAAATATATAACGAAACTCAAGAATGACCTTATCAAGAGTCAAGAATTCGAGAGGAACGCAGCGAAATGAATAAAGTCTTCATTTCAATATCTTGCTCATAAATATCGGATAACTACTGAATACCGCATTTATAATGAAACGGCCGCAAACAAATCATAAATCGAGGCATTGCCCAACATTTACAAGTCAACAGCCAACCAAGATCTTTTCATACAAGTCCATACAACTTTTGTATGAAAACTATAATCTATCTTAACAAGAATTACTCAGAAACAACATAATTCAACTGAAATTAAATATGAGTTTTCGTTAACAATTTACATGTTTAAACAGACAGTCAATATCCTACTTTATGATCTACAGATAAGGTTCGAATTTGTGTGAGGACGTGATGCAGTACTGTATTTTACACGCTCAGACACACAAATCATACGTAACAATGGAATCGAATAAAGCTTCGAATTTTAAATTTTTTAATGAAGTGAGCCCTACACAATATTGTGAGGAAAATATCGTTTGGACGTAACACACACGAACACTTTGTTCGGCGAACAAAGAAAGGATACAGGTTGGAGTTACGTGAGCTATAATTTACGGAGCTCGACAGGTGATACATTTTGTAGCGTTAATATTTCATGTAGCTGCAACATTGTAGTGGACTCTGTCCTATGCAAATATTGACATGCTATCCTGGAAAACTGGAGGTAAAGTATATTTGGATAGGGTTACAACTTATAGAAAGAAATAGTTTATTTTCTTTTCATGTTATACTGACGAAAAAATGTTTAAAGCTTCTTTAGATTCGTTTAACCGTTTCACTACAACGTTAAATTAGGATTAGCCGGACTATTTGACGTTTATCCACACACAACAACGTTCTATCGAAAATCCATAAAATTATATAAGGACCTTAACTAATCCCGTATTGATCGCTTTCCAAATCCTGTACTAAAAACTCTTAACAATAGAACATCTTTACCATCAAACCACGATACGAGACAGCTACCCACTCAAAATATACCATCCCTATCAAACCAACAGACATTTATGTTTTATTTTAGGGGACAAGCGCACCACTCTTTTCCCAAATCACTGAAGTCCTGAAAGCCATAATCAACAGTGGCGACCACCAGAAAATCACCGAGACTATGAAGCTCTACGAAGTCCCAGAGAAACAATTAAACCGTCTTAGATCCCGAAACGAAATTATTCAGAAAAAAAGGCGGAGGAGTAGAATAAAACAAATTGATATTAAAACTATACAAAAAGCAAATGCCTCAAAATATCCCCAACAAGTTCGCCCACAAGCTATCCCACCTCCTTCCCCGTGTGTAGCGTCCGTTTGAGCACAACATACGACGGCCGGTCACAGCTAGAACGCTAAATCAGGATTAGTCCGACGCCCAGGCATCATGTACGCAGTTTACTGCCCACCCTTACGGCTATTTTATTGCGAGCCTGTTATATACGAGCCACGGACTTTTTGTTCTGGAAAACTATGCGGCGTTTATCAACGTTCAAATAGGGTGATTTTGTACAGGTATTCGAAAATAGGCGATTTGAAAAAGGTATGTTGGAGAGGACGTTTTACAATTTTTTGTCATCATTAGGGTTCCGTACCTCAGAAGGAAAAAACGGAACCCTTATAGGATCACTCGCGTGTCTGTCTGTCCCCCCTATCTCCGAAACTACTGACTTTTTGTTCTGGAAAACTTTGCGGCGTTTATACGATTATTTGAAAATAGACGGTTTGAAAAAGCTATGTAGAGGACGATTTACAATTTTTGTAATTTTTTGGTTCTCTCCGTTGTAATTTAGACGTAAAATGTAGTAATGTTAGGTTGCAATTTCAGTGTTTCGTGTTTTACTTAAGCAAAAAGTTTGTCCCTTCTTGACTGACAAAATGTTGAGAGGTACGAAGACTAAAGAAGACCTCATCATCTATTAGATTTTAAATGCGACAAAAAACAACGAACCGTCAAATCTACGTCTCCCCTTTTTTTTTCAACAAAAATAAGCAAAATTACTCTAAAACTGATTTCACACTGCATCAAGGTAGCTAATGAGTGGCCAACCATCAGCAACCGTGAAAGTAACCAAGTAACCCATATCACCCGTCGATAACCAACCATGGGTAAATCATCTATCAACATAATCGAATACTGAAATCACAATGGTTCATTAAAGAACTCAACATTTGGCGGTAGGAAAGATAGGTAGGGCTGCTACCGAGTAAAAAGTTACCTACAATACCGTGGTTTGGTAAGCCATTGAAAAAACTACTGTTTGAGTATAGACAGGGAAGGTTTAGCTGCCTTCGGTGGATTACATATTGAAGATCTTTGGGAAGGCCTGGGTGAGCTTCAGCATGACTCAAAAGGGCAAGACAGCCATGAAGATGATGAAAAAAACCTAGTTTTTAGAAGAACTGAGATGGTAAAACATTTTGAACTTTGAAGAAAGTGCATTATGCACGCAATGCCTGTGTTTATACAGTTGCTTTTTCGCCCTGTCTGATGAGCCCTCAACGTGATAGACATATAGCAGGCAGATAGCATTTAAGCATTTTTTTCGGCCCTGCTATAATATTTTACAGCAGGGCCGAAAAATATGCTTAAATTATAATCGTTGTAGTATATTTCTTTCATTTTAAATACGAGTATGTAGTTGCAGTCAAAGAAAAACAAAATAACCAAACTTTTCACCACTGCAACATCCAAAACAGCCAACCCTAATGAGTCGAAAACGCCCAATCACCATTTTTAATACAACACAGGTAAACTTGCAGTTGTTGATATGAATAGTGGCTGATTATATTGTTTACTACCGGTATCCTGGTATCGGTACCGCGGGCATTCGACACGGTAATCGGAAAACTGCGGTATCATCCAATAGATGGACTATTAAGGTTTGGGGTGCGAAAGACCTATGCCGCCGACGGGTGCAGGGTTAATTAAATGTTTTGGTCACACCTCGGCATTTTAAGGTTAGGTTTTTTTGATGATGTGTGAGTTATGATGTTGAGATGTTGCTCTATAGATATTTTAAAGTTTTTTTTGGTGCTGGAGCTGATTGACCTAAATAACCATTCAAGGATTCCGAATTTAGATTATTTGATGTCATGGATATTATCGCACTTCAAAGTTTGAACTAGAATCACTAGAAGTTACGGAGGATTTTATCAAGCAATTGAGTATCACTATGGTTACTTTCCGAGTAAAAATACTGTTTTCGCAGAAATGTCTACAAATATGAGAAGGTCATCGACGTTCAAACTATATAATAAAATAATAATTAAATAACTATGATACGTAGACAATGGCTGTGGTCCACATTGCCCTTGGATTGAAACAACTGGAGAGACTAGGCGTACTGCAGGTTATCACCCATACCTTGTCGATGTTCCACACATTCGTACGAAGCGTTTTGCTAAGTCTTTCATTATTCGTACAGCCAAGGAGTGGAACACCCTGCCTGCGTCGGTTTTCACGAGTTCATATAACCCCAATCTATTTAAGTCGCGAGTAAATAGGCTTCTTCTGGGTAAGCTCGTTCCATCGTCGACCTCATCTCTGCCCTTAGGGCAAGATTGAGGTCAAGAGTAAGCCCATATTAAATAATAAAAAAAACTGGAAGAAATGGGAGAGGCCTTTAAAGTCCATTTGACGAAAGAAGTCTCGCGGACAATTGTGGAACTAAATTTGACAGATGGGGAGATATGGCGAGAGAAAGTGAGATAGCAACATTATGTCGCGCGAATACAGCGCTGCGTCTGCGGGACTTCTTTCGTGAAATGGACTTTACCCAGCAATTGAATGATGCAAGTTAACAATATCAGTAATTATGATACCCTGCTGTGGTTCAGAATCATGCACCCAAAGTACTACGCAACAAAACAAAATAATACTATCACACTATTCTATAAGAATCAGAAGCAATACCAAACAGAATGAGTACCTATTTCATAATTAAATAAATGCCCAATTCTGTTTACATTTTCAATGAATGCTTTATTTAATTGAATTAACTATCAGATTCGTGTCAATGTCAAATGACAATCATATTGATTCAGCCTTTTCTTGTCTTCTATTAATTGGATAGGCAATCATGTTTCGTAATATTAAGAAGAAAAACTATGTATTTTCATTTAAGTGACTTCTTTATTTCTCAATCGCAGCCACGGAGTCTCGACTTGTGCCCGGTTGATGGCAATAGGCTTGCCCCTATTACATGGGCCTTAAATATAACTGGCAAAATGTGGATGCACTAATGGATAAACCTCTACCGAATATCATCGGGTATTATGGGTGCCATGTTGTTTTGTAAAACTAAAATAACATTTAAGTTTAAACTTTGATTTGTAAATGCATGAGAATAGGGATATTTACTGACTAAAAAAATATAATTCTAATTAGTCCATCTTTTAGATTAAGTATCGAAAAATATTGGATACGTATTTTTTGTTTTATCAAATCAATAAAAAATTACGAAGATAAAACGCGTCAAAGATTCGAGTGGGAGGTTGTGACGTCACTGCTCGCTAAGAAATGTCATACTAATGTTTTAGAATATGACGTTACACGAGTTTTCAAAGCACTGTATCGTCTTCATTGTTTGTTTACGTGAAAAAAGAAAAAATACGTGTCCAATATTTTTTGGAAATCTATCTGACAGACTAATAAGATTTTTTTTGTTAACTACCCTCTTGTTTTGTCATAAGTTATGCATAAGCCATGTATTTAATTCTGTCTTTGACATAATCATGAAAACACATTTTTTTTACAATAAAGATATCAAAACAATTCCTTCCAGCCATCACTTAACTTTCGAGAAAGCTCAAATTGCGGCTAAAAGCATTTACCCAAACACGGGCTATCAGTTAATGTGATCAACTAATTGAATTCCGTACAGACAACGGTTATCAATTACATCTGCACTTTCACTTGAACCTGACAAGTACTTAATGGTTTTAAATGAGACTTATGTGGCGTAAGAATTTAATGCTTTAAAGATTGCAATTGCAAGAGAGCGAGCCTATAGTAAATTTTCAGAAAAACATTTTTTTTATTTTTTATTATTAATGGGCTTGCTCTTGACCTCAATCTTGCCCTAAGGGCAGAGATGATGTCGACGATGGAACGAGCTTACCCAGAAGAAGCCTGTTTACTCGCGACTTAAATACATAGATTAGGGTTATATGAACTCGGAAAAACCGACGCATACATACATAAGATCATGTCTATAATCCCCGAAGGGTTAGGCGGAGGTGTACAGTCAGCATCAGAAGTAGCTGAACATTTTGGAATTTTAATTCTTTAATGTACAGGACTCTAGCTATTATTTTTAATTTTTCAGAAGATTATTCGTTAAAATAGTCCTTATACTCCAATAACATTTAGTAATGAGTAATATCTAACAAGTTTTTATTAAAAAAACAGCTTCGAAACTTTGAGTAATGTTAATATACTTCTGATGCTGACTGTACCTAATACCTAGTACACTCACATACACCAGTTATGTTTCAGTCCCATTTAATAGGGGCGAGCCTTTCGCCATCAACCGGACACAAATACAGACTACGTGGCTGCTACTGAGAAATCACTGATGGAAAAACCCAATAACACTTTGACCGACCCGGGAATCGAACCCGGGACCTCATGGTCAGCAGTCACGTTTTCGACCACTAGATCAACGCAACGCAGAATATGGGAAGAAGAAGATATAAAATTAGAGAATTTCCCTACTTTAATCTCAAAATGCATTAGAATTGTTTTGACTGGATGGACTCAATTACGTAGCTACTAACCTGGGCAACCGGAAAACAAGTTCCATCTATCTATCACCAGACTTATAATCTTGTCTTTATTATAGTTAAAAAAAAAATCGAAGAGTGATTCTGAAGCATCAATCTCTTCTCCTTTATCAACAGATGCTAACAGTCGCCTCATAATTCAATCAGCCACACCATTTAAACATTCTCCCACATTACTACCCCACATCTCCAATTCAATCACGTACTTACAAACAAATAATTTTATAATCCCAACATAATATAATAAATCTGAAACAAGGCTCGCCCTCCGCCCTCAGTCCTCAGTATGGACGTCACTTTCACAAGATTAAACGTCGAATATAAGGGTAGGAGGTTTTTAAATCGGAGGGCAAAGTCCCAGGGGCAAGCGATTAGGGTGTTGTCATAATATGGTGAAGATTGAGAATTTGGAGTGATGTTTTCTGGTAGAATGATGCTGTAAGTTGTCGACAAATCTGTCGAGTAAGTACGGGAAACTTATTACGTAATGTAAAATATCAGATTTTGGGATATCTTACGTAATTTACGTAATTTAGAAGAAGAAAAATGGCGTTGTAGTCAATTTTCAATATCGTATTTAAAGATTGGTTATTGAACTACTTATGGCAACTGCTTACTTTCCCATATCTGCAGTAGATCATATAATATAATATTTTGAACTCAGGCTTGGCCTCATTGTGTTTTAAGAAATTAAAAAAAAATTGAGTTTGCCAGACCATCATCTGCCTAGCCTTTTCTCAACTATGGTGGGTCGGTTTCCAGTCTAATCGGATGCAGCTGAACCTATTTCACATGGAACGCCTGCCTATCTGACCTCCAAAAGCCAGTTAGTATCTACTGGGTACTATGATACTATTTGGTAAGACTGGTTGTAAAGCAAGAAAAAAAAAAATAGAAAAAACCTCATAAACTGATTTCGTTACGTAAATTCACTCAAAGGAGGGTCAAAATTCACCATAAGGCATTTTCATTCCTAACAGGGTGCTTACATGTCAAGTAGTGTGTTAATTCGCGAGTTTATTCTAGGGAGCATTGTGTTTGCAGGGTGTTTAGTTTCAACTGCCAGAGGAGAATGGGGGAGATCGCGAATCAATGAGATGTGCTAAACAAGTAGGCGTTTTGGCCGTAATCCTTTATTTTTTTGACATGTGATTGAAAAAGGGTTCTTTGTGGACTTAGGCAATGTGTTATTTGTAAAATGTAGTAGATTTTGGTGTTATTTGAGATGATAATGTTTGTTCAGTGTTGGTGTTGGAAATGGCTTGGGTTGTGTGATCGGATTGAAAGTATCTTGAAGAAATATGCATTATGTTTTACATGCACAAAATAAAAGTTGTTACAATAAGATAGAGAAGATAAACGAAATGGATCTTTGGAAATAGTTGGATGATATTTGTATAATGAGATTTTAGATAAATTGAATTCAAGAATAGATTTAAATGATTAAGAACCAACAACTGAAAATTCTCAGAGGAAGATAGAGGAAGGAGTTGGAAAACTTTTCATAGATCTGGCTAACAGAGGGACCGAAGAGAAAATCTCGTAGCCATACCAAATCTTTCCATATTAATGTTTACAAATATCCAATCCAATTTTAACACCACCGATTTACATTTATTAGAACATCACAAACAACCCCTCGACCACTAATTATTTCGCAACTACCCGCTGTTACGCACAGGGGTTGGTCCCGTGCGGGAAGGAATCCGATTCAATTGTAAATCTTTGTACCTGTTATGGTTTAATTAAATTGTAATGTAACGTTGCGTTATGTTGAATATTTTATGACCGAAATAAGTAATTTGATTTTCATAAGAATTGAGAAAAATTATGTTGTACAAGCATGTAAGCAGTATGGGAGCAGCGGTGGCCCAGTGGTGGCGGCCTCGACTTACGAACAGTAAGTCGTGGGTTCGAACCCAGTCAGGCGCATTACTTTGTGTAATTTATTTCATCACCGCTGCTCTCAAAACGGTGAAGGAAAACATCGTGAGGAAACCGACATGTCCTAGAACCGAAAAATTCGAAGACATGTGACAACTGCCAATCCGCACTGGGCCCGCGTGGTGGATTATAGCCTATTCCCTCTCATAGATAGGAGGCCTGTCCCAGCAGTGGGAATATATTAGTGGGCTGATGATGATGATGTTATACAAATAAATTGGGATATTAATGGCTGCAGGATGAAATCTGAATTTAAAGGTGCTTAGAAGAAAATGTCGTACTTAAATAAAGTTTTGAGAATGAATGTGGATGGGTATGAGAGCAGAGGAAGACCAACGAAAAGATGGATGGACTGTGTGAAGGATGATATAGCAAGAAAAGGAGTGTCTCATGAGATGACTAGTAAAGTATGGAAGAAGAATATAATAATATACTGTGAAAATGAATTGGGAAAAGAATGATGAAGAGGTAGGTACTTTGTCGAAGATAATCTGTTTAAGTCGCGATTAAACAGGCTTCTACTGGGTAAGCTCGTTCCATCGTCGACATCATCTCTGCCCTTTTTTTTTTTTTTTTTTTTTGGTGGGTGGAAAATCATCGAATAACCCCCCCCGCTCTTGGGCAGAGCGAAGGGGAGTGTCAGACTTCTACTGACTAAAAACCAAACCCATGTTCCTTCTTCTTCGCCCTTGTGTCGGAGCCGCGGTAACCTTTCGATATCCACAGCCCCGACGGGCATCATCTCTGCCCTTAGGGCAAGATTGAAGTCAAGAGCAAGCCCATTTATAATAATAAAAAAAAAAAAAAAGATAGCTAAGTACTGAGTTTTTGAATAATAATAATAATAATAAATTCATTTATTCAGGTAATTTTACACCCGTTGTCATGTCAATTACAATACAAACATGAATAAAATATTAAAATTCAGATAAAAATAATAATAATGATTATGAATATTATTAAATTAAAAATTATAAAAACAATACACACAAACATACAATTAAAAGTCAAATAAAATTTTCTTGAGAGGGATGAAGTTAAACGCCAGAAAAAGATCTTAAATGCCAGATAAAGTTGAGGTTCTTATTTACGAAGTTACGTCAAAAATTGATCACCTTACCAAGTATTAACACACCGTTAAAATTAGATTCCAAATTGATCTCAACCGCGTTAAAATCCCACCCCTTACAAATTGAATTTCCCATCTTTCATAAAACCATCAATTTCTAACATATGGTTTATCAATTCCAAGCATATTATACGCTTATCTAGAATTTTTTGGAAGGTTTCTCGTCGGAAGTTTTTTCTCTTACTACTTAAGTAGTAGCAAATTTTTCGAAAATTAGATAAAATTATTAACATGCTTCATAATTATGATGTGTCAGCACATTTTTCTTCTATTTTGGAATATTTCTTCCGCACGTCTTTCCTATTTCATGGTGTTAATAGGTTTAAGAAAAACTTTAAAGATTTCATGCCTTCATGCTAACTGGCTGATCATATAATTACCGCCTAGATCGGGCGATGTTTCGGCATTCCTCGGTCATATTCGGTAATCATCGTTGTTTTTTTTTGTTGGAATTTGTAGGGGCCTCTTTATTACGTAAAGTTAAATGAATTTCAATGGTTAGTAATCAGTTGTAATCTGTTTAATTAATTTGATTGAAAAGAAAGTTAATTCAGGAGAACCACTTCTGATGCTCAGCAAGAGGACGCTCTTGGTGAGTAGGTATCAGAAGTTTCCATTTTCTCCTGGTTACATTACGAATATATGCCTATATTACCGACAGAGATTTTAAAACAATAAGTTCAATAAGAAACTTCTCGCACAGAAAGGAGGCCTGACTGAACAGAAAGCTGATGATATGGAAGGAAATGGACATTACGTTTTTCTTCTCCCGCTATACTTTTTGGAGCAGTGTACTTAAAGAGTAGTGACCCAGTGGATGCGGCCCCGACTTACGACCAGTAAGTCGTGGGTTCGAACCCAGGCAGGCGCATTACGTTGTGTAATTTATTTCATCACCACTGCTCTCAAAACGGTAACGGAAAACATCGTGAGGAAATCGGCATATCCCAGAACCAAAAAAATCGAGGACATGTTAATTCCACCAACACGCACGGGCCCGCGTGATGGATTATAGCCCATCCCTCTCCTAGAGAGGAGGCATGAGTCCCTGTAGTGGGAACATTATATGCGGATGATGATGATAATGATGATACGTTTTGGAATAATTTCGTTGCGGGTTCATAGACATTTAAATTAGCGTAACTCTCTAAGCGCTTTCTGAACGCCACTGCTCATTCTGACTTTCAGGAGTTGCACTGGTTCGGGAATAGTGTTGCGGGTTTGTCTGAGTAGAGAGAATATGAGTATGCTTCAAATCTTACCTGTGGGTTAGGCTGTAAAGCAGCATTGATAGCATTCTGCTGTGCTGCTGCAGCCGCCGCCGCGGCCATGCTAGCTCCTAGTGGACCATACGCCGCGCCATAGTACCCACCCATCGCTTGGCCCATCCCCCCACCTGCCATACCTGTGGAAAAGAAAAACAATTATTTATTAAAACATAATTTACTGACAAACAACGAACCAGTCGGTCTCGAAGAATGGACATTTTGCACTAGGGTGATGAGCAGTTAGAATGGATTTTTGAAAATATAACCCCTAAGTTGGTTTAATAGGGGTCTATTTGCACGAGA
Organism: Diarsia dahlii; assembly: GCA_949775195.1. Lineage (NCBI taxonomy): Eukaryota > Metazoa > Arthropoda > Insecta > Lepidoptera > Noctuidae > Diarsia > Diarsia dahlii. Next base: position 2,365,835 of record OX459193.1, on the reverse strand, counting down.
GTTTGTAATTTTTACCCATATCGGATAAATCAAAAGAAAGTCACACGTATCTGTAATACATGGCATTTTTATTAATGAAAGGCTCTGGATATTAATTAACACCATTTTTTTTGTTGTTAGGTTTAACATAGTCTTTTCAAACAGGGCTTTAGTGTTCAACTTTTTTTTTCTGATTTGAAATCCTATCGGAATCGGTTGAAAGAAGGAAGTTGTTTTGGAAGTTATTGTTTTATTACACGCTTTTGTTTCACATGCCTTGTTAGTTATTTTTCTCACTACAGGTATAATGACGTCATCGCAAAGGCTTTTTAACTTTATTGTAAGGAAACGTTTTCATACTTTCAACCACAATCAAGTCTTTTGGAGGGATTCTTTGCCAACTCGAAGAAAGCAATCTTTAGGTCATTGCTCTGGTAGAAAACATTGGTTACTGGGTTGACCAAAGCCGAACAAAGCCTTAGTGCATTGATTTCTGATAATGGGACGTAGTTTAGAGGGTATTTGGCTCAGTTAGAGGGGTTATTGAGCTAAACACACTGCTGGACATGTAAATAGTAATTTATTTTTATCATTTAAGCCTTTTTTCAAACTGTTAACCGGGTGCAACTGAGTACCAGTATTTTTTTATATTTTTTTTTTATTATAAATGGGCTTGCTCTTGACTTCAATCTTGCCCTAAGGGCAGAGATTACATGGATCATTGATTCATTCATGGATGGTTGGATGGATTTTTCATGGATTTTACATGGATCGACTGCTTAGTGCTAACTGGGTTGCGTAGGTCAGAACCTACGCAACCCAGTTAGCACTGGGTAATATGAGACTCTTAGACAAGACTGGTTGTCAGAGTTTCGGGCCACTGACTTGCTATAAAGACTTCTAGAGATCTAAAAATGGCAGCCGGGACCAACAGCTTCACGTGCTTTCCAAGGCGCGGAAAAAACTCGGTGTGTAATGGGCGGTCACCCATCCACAAACCAGCCTAGGCAAGAACGGTTTAAACTGAAGACTGATCCCAGCGGCTGTTAAAATCTAACTACGAGCTCCTCTAACTAGTTTATTTATTTACAGAATACGTAAATTATTTTATAAAAAAATAAATGTCATTTCTTTTTTTTTAATACAGATATCTCGTTCGTTTATTGCCCGTGGTCCACCCGCCTAGTCCACCTGGGTGTCCGGTGTACTACGGGCAATTATTTTTGCCCATGGTCCACCTCCATGTCCATATGCTTTTATTATTTACTTTACTTTTTCAAGTATGATATTATTATTTTTTTGATGTATATTTACCTTGTTAAATATTTTTATTTTGTTTTTTATTAATTTTGCGTATTTTTGACATGTTTAAATAGCTTGACATTATTATTTAATATGCTTAATATTTAATTATTTTATATTGTGAATGTGAGGATCATGTGGGTCTTTCTTTAATTTTAACGATTGTCTGGCAGTTTGAGTATTATAAGCGACCCACCCAAATGTCCTTTCTTTGGTACTGTTCGTCGTGACGTTGAGCTCCTTGCGTTATAAGTTGAGCTCCACGATAACTGACAAATGCTTGCACTGACTGGACGGGTCCACTCAAATCTGTGTGGTGCTTTCTTCAAAAGACCATCCCAGACACTAATCTGCATAATCTTCATGTATTTTATTATTTTTATATTGTGAATGTGAGGACCGTGTGGGTTTTTATGTAATTTTAACGATTGTCTGGCAGTTTGAGTACTATAAGCGACCCACCCAAATGTCCTTTCTTTGGTATTGTTCGTCGTGACGTTGAGCTCCTTGAGTTATAAGTCGAGCTCCACGATAACTGACAAATGCTTGCACTGACTGGACGGGTCCACTCAAATCTGTGTGGTGCTTTCTTCAAAAGACCATCTCAGACACTAATTTGCATAGTCTTCATGTGTGTATTATACCAAGATTATGTCTGTACCTTGAACATATTGTAAACCCAAACGATTTTAAAAGAGTGTCCATGAAGTTTCTTGCCATTCTTCTCATGAGACCAACGCTTTGGAATGGGCAACTACAGTACAATCACGAGTTATTATGCCTTGTGACTGGGACTGTAGCTTAGTTTATTTAGCTTCAGTAGTTTACTGCCGCACTCGGAGAGCTTCAGTGGTTGCTTGGGACGTCGCTTGGTAAAGGTTTTTGGCAGTTTTGTCATACAAAAGTATGTCAGGCCTTTGCTGGGTGGCGGCTTGAGTAATCGTTGGATATCTCTGAGTGCTGCAGTTAGTTTAATTCGACTATTCAAAAGTGCCTGTAACGGCCTACTTGAAATAAATGCTTTGACTTTGACTTTGACTTTGACTATTTATTTATTTAAACTTCATGCACAAGAGTGGTACAAAGGCGGACTTAATGCCACAAGGCATTCTCTACCAGTCAATCTTAGACTCAAATAAGACAGCACTGTGGTAGAGTACAAAAAAAAAGTAAAAAACTAAAACCCGACTACGACAAAAAAAAACGACGCTGAAAAAGTGTGAAACAAGATTTTCAGGATAGAACAAAAAGAAAAGCCGTAGTCACACGGTATTAAAGTGTTTAGGTTGTTACCTATAACGTGTGACTACGGCTTTTCTTTTTTACTTTTTTTTGTTTAAACAATTTTGGTGTTAAATATTTTTTTTACTCTTGAATTTTTGTCCGCTAGAGGGCGTGATTTTAAATTTGAGCAATATTTTGGAAATGTACAAGTGAGGCTCTTTTAAATGATACCAAACACGGCGCATTTATCTCCATTTTTATTTTTTAAGCCTTACTTTTTGTCCGCTAGAGGGCGCCAAATCGCTTTTTGTGACACGTCACGTAGCCTATGTTCAGCGGAAAATTAAAACGGTTCTACCGATACCTCATATGTCGAGTTCCGATAAGTAGATTAGTAGCTATGAGGGAACAGATGAAGATACACACATGCATACATACATACATACATACATAGCCAGTCAAAATCATAACCCTCCTTTGGCTTTGCCGTAGTCGGGTAAAAATAATAATAAGGAGAAACGAAACGAAACGAAAACGAACGAACGAAAGAATAATAGAGATAATAAATTGCCCGGAGGACACGGTGGTCCGGAGGACACGGTGGACCGGAGGACACGGTGGACCGGAGGACACGGTGGAGCACACTGTGGAGGCGTGCCCTGCTTGGGCGGAGCCCCGCCGTGTTCTCGTAGCGGCGATCGGCGGCGGCGACCTCTCGCGCCCGGCCCTGGTGCAAGCCATGGTCCGGGGCGAGGAGGAATGGGATGCCGTCGCCTCCTTCTGCGAAGCAGTGATGCTAGCGAAGGAGGTGGCGGAACGAGAGAGGGAGAGAACCTCTCAACGTCCCAGCCGCCGCGGAAGGCGCTCCGGGCGTCGGGGGTCACGCGATGACCTCCGGCCACCGTAGACGCGGGCCTGTGGACGGTGAGTAACGGGCTAGCTCGCCGTCCGGCCGTCGTCATGACGGCAACAGACCGTGTCGGCGGCGCGTACGTGTTCCACGCGCGCCTCAAAGAGATGTCAGCAAGGAGGGCCCCGCAAGGGCCGACGCCCGTCGGGGCTGTGGATATCGAAAGGTTACCGCGGCTCCGACACAAGGGCGAAGAAGAAGGAACATGGGTTTGGTTTTTAGTCAGTAGAAGTCTGACACTCCCCTTCGCTCTGCCCAAGAGCGGGGGGGGTTATTCGATGATTTTCCACCCACCAAAAAAAAAAAGATAATAAATTGCAAAGCCAGTGTGAAATCTATGTTGTAATTTATTTATAGGTACCTCATTATACATTGGACATAAAAAAAAATATTAACGAAATTAGTTACGTAGGCATAAAAAGTGATGATAAAAAATGCATGTGTTGTACTATGTTAGCGGAGTTTTATGTTCTTTGATAGGGATTTGGGGTTTCTGCACTTAGACCTTAATGTGGACCATTATACATACATGACATGACCCATGGCGACCGTTACTCAAACCAGCCTACCTTCCTTTCAGAAGCAGATCAAACATCCCAGTCTTTCTCGGGGCATCTGCAAGGGATCTTGGTGTTCAAAAAGTTTCCTTGTGGATTTGAATTTTGGGCTACAAGCTAACTGAAATTGTCTTGTGGGAATATAACCCAGCAAAAGTACTAGGCTAGCATAGGTTCCAGGTGGTATGTATTCAAATTATTTTGGTTCACCTACCCAAAATAATTTATATAGATACTACCTGGAACCTATGCTAGCCTAGTAATTTTGTGTGTGTATAGGTATACTAGGATTAAAGTACCATCACTTTCTTTTATTAAGGTTATCATATCATCACCCAGGTGAACCACTACACGGGCAAAACTTCTTTTCCCGTGGTACACCCAGGTGGACTAGGCAGGTGGACCACGGGCAATAAACGATCTCGTTCTTTCCGTTTCATTCAGTAACCACACACAACCCACCAAAATACACGTAAATAAAATCTGCAACAAAATAAACAAGTATGTTTACGCTCTTTGGCGCCTTACACGTATATCCAGCCAAAAAACAGCTTTACAAGCCTATCACGGATATGTAGCCTCTAACCTACGATATGGTATTCTATTATGGGGTGGCTCCGTGGAATTTAATAGAGTATTCTTGGCTCAAAAACAGTGCATTCGCGCACTTTGTAATGTTGATTCTTTAACTTCATGCAAACCATTGTTCCAAAAGCTAAATTTACTAACAGCACCGTCCATGTACATATTTGAATCTTGTAATTTCGTCAAAACACATCAGTATCTGTACAAATCCTTTGGTGATTATTGTAATTTTAATACCCGATATCCTAATAGTTTTCCCTTGCCGAATATAAAAACTGACCTGTATCGAAGAAATTGTTACCCCATGTCAATTAAACTTTTTAACAAATTACCCACTGAACTAAAACTGACATAAGATCAATACCTTTATTCCGAAAAAAATTATACGCCTGGTTAGTAAATAAATGTTTCTACACGACCCAGGAACTAACTAAGGTATAGTTATAAGAATAGAAAATTACTGTAGCGCCTTAATATGTATGTTCCTATCAGTGCAATATAACTAGTTTAATTTAAGTTAGTATGTAATTCCACATACCTATAAGTGTGTACCTATGTAGGTGCTTAATTCATTTTTTTTCATAAACTTTTATCTTAAGTTTTAAGTTTTTGCATACCAGAAATGGTTAATATGAGGATCGTTTTTTTGTATTATGTAATGCATTATGTACCATCTATTTTACCCATATTATGCAAATAAATTATTTGATTTGATTTGATTTTGATTTGAAAAAAAAGCCTCAACCTCCCTTATTATTCAAACCTCATTCCACAACAATTCTAAATTCAAAACATCCACAGACGCTAGAACGGAATGTCTAATTCACACCAGCCAGTGGGCAAGTGGCCGCCGTAATGGACAGTGCTCTATAGACCGACGCACTCTCATAATGGCGCTCCGGGAACTCTGATTCGAGCACCAATTAATTATTTCATTGTGCCACGAATAATCCCGCCCTCGAGTGCCATTAACTAACGGTCAGTTCCTTAGACGTGTTTATTAAATACGCCTCAACGGGACTAGTTTACTCGCCTATTGATAACTAATGAATTCGGATTAGGAATTTAATTTAGATCAACTGATTTATTAGGCTTAAATCTGGTTTTTTAATGTGATTTTTCCTAGTGATCTATATATGGACATAAATTATACAGATCCTAAAATAAAAACACATTGTTGCAAGATACAATAAAATTCAATTCTATACGAATATTGATTTCACCATTTTTAATATTGTAAGAGGGATCAGCATAAATAATGTATTTGATTAAATTAAAACTTATAAATTACGTCGGCAATCCACGTCACAGCAGTAAAATGGAACTGTCAAATTTTACCGCGAAAAATATTTTATAATACAACCAAATTAGGATGTCACGACAATCTAACCACTCGTAATGCTATTACGTGAAAATCGAAATACACTTGATGTCTCGCCTGAAATATTCGAATATAGAATTTAAATAAAAAATATATGAGACACCCCCATTGTGGTGACGTCAGTCGAATCTACAATATATTATAAACCGCAGCAAAATTACAAAGCAGTTTATTAAAAGGACAATGAGTTCTCCGTCAAAGCAGTAAGGTGCGATATCGCTTGGGAGTTTATTTTCAGGAACGCAAATAGGTACGTCAAGGTTTTTAGAAAGGGACGATCGAGATTTTTTTATTATATTTATAATTAAATTCCCTGTCATCTCTTTTGGGTATCTGGCCTCCTGGTATTGGCGTTGGCGCGATGGATTTTAATTTTCATATTTTCCAAGTTTTCATTTAATTTGTAGGAAATATGAATGAAGTCAGAATGGTAATAATGGCGTTTGATTGACGGCACGGGTATCATTAATTATTGCTTGGTAAATGGTAGATTTGTTCAAGTATAAATGGCGGTTCGTTGAAAGGAAAATGATCAGTTACATGTAACTGACATACAAGGTGCTTATGTAGTGATTGGCGGTATTCACCGTGCCTATAAATTATACGACTATTTACATGCTTATCCGAGTATGAAAAAAGAATTACGGTATAAAAGCTTGTTATGGCGCGCGTGACAATTGAGGAAAGCGTGGCATTGTGGTATATGTTGACGACTTTGTTGTAGCCGGGTCAAAGTTATAAAACCACATGAACTAAGTATGTTCTTTTTTAATTTAGCCATAAATACAACTAAATCGAATCACTCGAAAGGTAAACCTTCTAACTTTCAGTTACATCTATTCGTCTCATTCGAAACTAGCAAGAAGAGACAACAAGGCTTGAATAATGTGGCAACACCGGCAACTCCATCAGATTTTCTCGAAGCGAACCCTCTCAAGTTTATCAAAGGCTGCACATAACCCTAAATTAAGTCACTGTTGGTCGAACAGACCCACAACAAAAACCCAATTAATTTCTACCAACAGTTTATACAGAAACCGCTTAAATGCAACATCAAAACTGTAAATGGCTAATTTTAATTAATAAAACAAACCAAAATTTCCTTAGAGAGTCGTTACGTGGGACTTTTTCGACTCGAAACTTGGTTTAGAAGTTGAAAAAGTCCTTGAAAGGGTTCAAAATGGTTATTAAAATCCGCAATTTTTGTTACTTTGTCGAAGTTTGTAAAGTAAAAGAAAAGCAAACCTGCCTTGGTTATAAATGTTTACGAATTTGTATAGAGAAAAAAATAAGTTGTAGAAAATTCGGGGAATTGTAAGAAAAAGTTCCACGTGGAAAACATAGGAATGCATCAATCAGCTTAGAAGTTGCAAATCTCACGGGGGAGAAGTTTGATTTATGTCCCGGGAATATTTTGTACTAGAATGTGAGGAAAATGGAAATATACAAAAGAATTGTTACTCATCAATGCCGTGGAGGTCGCTCCACAAAAATTAGAAGCTGGGCCTACAATGGATGTAATTTCAAACACGATTCACCTCCGTCACAATCCGTACCGTTCATAATGACCATCTTCCGACCGGCCCCTGAATATGTAAATATAGCCCCTGCATTGTCCGGATCGACAGAAAGGTCGGACGGACACCGGGCTAAATGGGATTTTCGTACGGGTTTCCTTTTCAATGCCCCCGTTTTTTCTTTCCACTCTTTATATTTGAATGTGTTAAATTTCTCGGAAAAATGCGTATTTTCTGTCCCGTCAGGTAGGTTAGGTGATTTATAGAGTGACCTTAGATGGTATCAATGGCTGAATGTGTGGCTTATTTCACAAGTTTTGCTCGAAATGAGCTTTGGGTTGTGGGACTGTTCGTGTTTATTTTTTTTGGGTTCATTTGCATGGGTCGAGGTCTGAGGTTACCATAAAAACATACTACAAAAATTGAGCATAAAGTATCCAATTCTAAACCAACACAGTGGATTCTAAACCTTAAAATGTTCTATAGCTAAAGCTCGATTTTACTAGTCGAGATTCTTATCTCAATAAAACTTTCAAACAATTTCCATTCTCCCAAATGTTTTTGGTACCTACCAAAAAAAACAAAATCAGATCACAAGTAATCACAACATAATCCCGTGGAACCCTAAAAACCTTGAGCAGTTCCATTTATCCTTCAAAACCGATCGGAACAAATGACAAGGGGTATATTTTCGCCGTTTCATAGCACGGGGAGGGTTGTCCGCAGACGTACTTAACAAGCCGTGGTTAAATTGATAGATTAGCCACAATTTGTGCAATTCATCGTTTTTGCTTGTTTGCAGTTATGGATATAAAGTTATATGGATTTTGGTTGAGTGATAGAATTATCTCGTTGGGATTATGGTAATAAATGTTGATTTGAAGTGATTCTTAATGGCTATTATCGAGTTTCATGTGGGTTTTGAGTGGTAAAGTTTGAATTGTAGATATTAGTACAAATGTAAGGCTTTTAGTACTTAGTAATAAAAAGAAAAAAAATATGTTCTAACTGTAACACTTAGAACATTTTATTGGACTATTGTTTTCTCTACATCACAAAACAAAATTCTCACGTTTAAGTATACCATCACTGAGTCGTAAACCATAAAAAAAAATCAAAGCAAAAATATAAACAAAACGGCGAGTCATTTCCTAGAGCCATAAACAAAAATTTCTCGCTCCACACGTCCGCTCTCCCCAACGTCCCGCGCTCAACTGTCATGTAAATGACGTCACGTGACCGGAAGCAGTTTGGCGGGGGGAGGGTCTTCCGGCGACGCACGCGATTGGACACTTCCGTTCGGTAACAAACTGCTGTTATATAATATGCTAATCGTGAATAAGCAATTTATTGGATTATTGTATGGATTAGCGTTGCCTGTTTTGCCTGTAAGTGAGGATTAGGGCGGATTTTTTGGCGATAACAGGAACTTTGTTGTGCCATAGAAGAAGAAAATAACGGTACTAAAATGTTTCGGTACCGTACATTATGAAAATGACTGACAGTTTTTTTCCTTACAACATTTTTACATAAGCCTCGTTGTTTAGTGGCCACAAGCGCGACTGCTGAGCATGAGGTCCGGATCGGGCAAAGTGTTATAGGGTTTTTCCATCAGGAATCGATCAGTAGCAGTCACGGAATCTGGATTTGTGCACGGTTGATAGAAATGGGCTCGCCCTCTGTTACATGGGACTTGACAATAACTGTCAAAATGTGGGTGTATTATTTGGCACACCTCTGCCTAACCTTTCGAGGATTTCAAGCGTGATACTGATGATGTTATTTATTTTTACATATCTAGTTTTTTTTTTGTTGTCGTCCGCAATTTTCGTAGTTCATATTAAAAGCGTCTATTACTTTCTCTTGGTAACCCAATTAAACTTCTATTGTGTATTAATTTAATTATTGCGACCATTTTTTGTGTGTTAACAGTGAACATGTTTTTTGCAAACCAATCAAGAGACGGAAGTTCTGTAAAAACTGCCTTAAGGTAGGTAGTTTTAAAAATGTATGCTAGAAAAAATCTGGTTTCAATAAAAAAAATTCAGCGGTACCTACTAAGAACTTATTGTCATTAAATTAATTAACTGTTACTAGTACTTATAGCTGTACAGACGCCAGCAAAACAAGCTACCCGAAACTGTAAATTTTTCAATCAACCTTGAACCTAATGCCTTAGCGCTAAAGTTAAAAATTAATTAAAGACATATTGTAGAACTTTGATTTGCAGGTATCTGTACTACCGTGACAATTCCATACCTATTAACAGTACGGTACCTTAATCAAACCAGATAAGACCAGTTTCATCTGCATTTTAAGACGGTTTTGAACTCTTATTTAAGAAATCTTGAGCAAATAATGATAAAAAGGAAACAAATCGATTACGTTATTTGTTACACTTAAAGCTAAGAAAAATGCAACATCATTAGCCGAACAAACAAAGAGTTGCTTTGAAAAATACACTGTCGTGCAAAAAAAAGCGGTGTCTCCCATAATTTGTTAAAAAACTCTTCACGGTGTTTAATTAGGGAAAAATACTGAGATTGGCGAACTTTTTTGGATGGCATTATAGTCCACAATGGGCTTACAATCGTGGTGATTTTTGTTGTAACTGCGTTATCTTTTTGCTATGCATAATAATATGACAAAACATTATTATATTATAAATAAAAGAACCTGAAATGCTTGGATTTTAGAGCACGTCGGAAAAAATATACACTTTTTAGACGTACAAGTAGTTAGTCACGAGTACCAACTTTTTAAAGTGAAATTTTGCAAATTTTCTTCTACAGTGTTGATTAACGTTTTCACAATCAGAACATTTTGGAAGCCGTAGTTTTACGAAATTGATAAAATAGGTTGGGTTTCGAATTTTGCTAAGTGTGTCTGTAGTTATACTAGGTAACGAAACGATTTTCAATCATTGCTGGTTCTGCTTTGTATCAATAAAGTTGTACTATTTACTTATGAGGACAATAGGGGATTAGACTGGGTCAAAATAATATGATTCTGTTTAGTCCGTAAGTTAGATTATCGAAAAATATTGAATACGTGTTTTTTGTTTTATCAAATCAATAAAAAATGACGAAGATAAAACGCGTCAAAGATCTTGGAGTGGGGCTTGAAACGTCACTTGTGTCGTCAAAATGTACTATCATATGACGTCACACGAGTTTTCGAAGCACTGTATCGTCTTCATTTTAAGTTTACGTGAAAAAAGAAAAACTACGTGTCCAATAATTTTTGGAAATCTATCTGATGGACTAATTAGTTTTTTTTTGTCCGATCCTCTATTACAGAAGGTTACACTGTACTAACAAAAACGAGTTAAATAAATTCTAATGGTAAATTATTGTCTCGAATAGTAGTAAAAGTAGCAAGAATAAAGATAATAAGACAACTTTATTCCTACCAATAATACAGCCGTGCAAAACAAACAAGAAAACAATCGAATATCTGCGTCAATTGTTATTAGCATTATTAATAGCCGTACAAAACAATAAACTGAAAAACATATATTATAACAAATATGTAAACGTAAATTGTATGAAAAGATGGCATTGTAACATTCTAATTAACATAACAATTAAAATAAGTTTAACTTGTATATATAATATAGCATTTATATATGGGCGTTGCGAAACAATAGACCAATTTTATGAAACATATATGTTATATATGACAATAAGGTACACACAGTTGTGAAAATAAATGTAATGCTTGTCAGGAATTATTGACTATTTTATTTCGTCATTCATATTATTTTTGTTTGAGTAGACCGTGAGTAATGTCTGACGACTGAATTTTAAAATGGTAATGCTAGATATTGATTTTTGATGGATTATCTTATGTCTGGTGTTAAAGGAGATAATCGATTAACTGGCAACCGCGACAAATCTATGGTAACAAGATACAGGTACACTGAGTATAAAATGTGTTCATTTTGAATGTCTGACGTCGTATAATACCTACCCATAGTTACCGTGAGGTGGAATTTTTAGTCAATATTTTAGCGACCCGAAGAGGAGGGTTATGATTGTGACCAGTATGTTTAAATTCGTTTTGTTTTAGTTCGATACAAGTATTGCAATCAGTAAACGACAGCTTCTTGTTAGAATTAGTTGTTATTCTCGATATCTTCGGTAATATAATAAATTCTGGAGTATCATTAAGTGTTACGAGTTGTTGAAGTTTAGGTAATTTTGAATTAACAACGAAACAGTGAAAACACTCCTGTATATCGTTTTAGGTAAAACTGATGAAAAGCATGCATACAATGCCTATTTTAGCATTATTCACTTATGCATGAAATTAAATACAGCTGAGTCAATTCTTATACTTTACTTGAAGTACCAGCGAATCTTATGATTTTCTAGGCAATTATCCAAAGATAATTAGACACTAGAGAGAGACTCATCATCTGCCTAGCCTTTTACCAACTATGTTGGGATTGGCTTTCAGTCTCACCAGATGAAACTGAACACTAGTATTTTATAAGGAGCGAATGCCTATCTGACCTCCAATAGTCAGTAAGGTTTTCAGACTTTTGAGTAACTACGTGTAACGGCTGTCAAAGATCTACAAATGACGGCTGAGACAATGGCTTAACGTACTTTAGGCAAGTTAAGAGATACAATAAGATAGATATATATATATAAATTAAGATATATATATACTTAATATTATATATAATATATTATATTACAATATACATATTTATATATATCTTGTGCTTTTATTTACTCTCTTTTCGAGGTATGGAGAGAACTCGGACATAGATAGATCGGATAGAGGGAGAGGCAATCAGAAACTAAAGTTATAAATAAAAGAATGTAATCCTATTTCAATGTAACTTCCAAGCTTAACATTTTACCGACCAGTGTTGCTTATAGATTAGGATACTCGCTTTTCTCAAACTATAGCATAGTGCTTCAACTATTTAAATCCTAAAGCTTTTTTATTGGGATTAAATATTTCAAAAGTAGCTTACAACTGCCTTACATAATCTGTAACACGTTATTATATTGTCTTTGTATTTATGTAGGTTTAATGTGAGGCTTGGGTTTCAGTGACAGCGAGAACCACACTGGTCATGCTCAATAACATATTTATATTTTTCATGGGTCACCACAAGTCCACAACCCAGTGACTTGGTTGGTATGACTTCGTCATCTACAAATGGTGGACCCGACCACCACGACCAGTTTGAGATCTCCGCTACCCGCTCACATACTGACTACAGCTCTACACTATTTGTTCAAGAGATTCCTCCACTGTGTTCAACATTATTCGTGCGGAGTTTTGTTTGTATTGTGTGACAACAATGACCGATGGAATGAATCCGCTACTAGCGTTAAAATACCTTCGTATTCCCGCTACTCGCTCACATACTGACTACAGCTCTACACTATTTGTTCAAGAGATTCCTCCACTGTGTTCAACATTATTCGTGCGGAGCTCTGTGTGTATTGTGTGACAACAATGACCGATGGAATGAATCCCTCTGCCTCGCTACTTGTGCACAATGTCTGATTATGATTGGGAACATCACTAGTATATGTGTTGGAGTTGTGTTTTTTAGATGGATTTATGTAAGGTGGTGTCTGATAAGACGATAGTAGAGAAATATGGGTGAAGAAGGGATTACTATACGGACCTTGTAGAAACTAGAACAAATTTCCGTGCGTTCAAGCATTTTTGTCATACCTATTATTGGAATCAAATATAACAGCTCACAACTTAGGACCCAGTAATATTAATGACAATAATATCCGTGGTGCTAGGCAACTGGGCTTATCCCCAGTTGTATACGTCCCTGTGTGCCTATTGGCCTTGTTCTGTTCTGTCTCCTGCTGATATGGAGGGAACTGGAAATTATGTTTTTTCCTACTCCTCCGCTATTTTTTTCTGATTAATTTCGTTGCGGTATCCAAGACAGTTAAATCGCTTCTCTGGGACTTCGTCGAGCTTCATTGTCTCGGCGCTTTTCTTGTGGTCGACACTGTTGATTCTGGCTAACAGGAGTTACAGTGGTTTGGGAATAGTGTGGCGGGCTTGTCCCATATAAAAAAAAAAGAAAAAAGACGAAGGGATGCTGTGCCGATCAGAAATGAAATAATGAGTGAGGCCGGCGGGTTACGAGCGGTTAAGATGAGCGCAAGATACTGATGATGATGATGAGAAAACCCGCGAAGACGCCATATAATAAGATATAAGTACACATGAGCACGGCTGAAAGAGTGGTAAATTAAAGTTGTGGTAATTGGTTGTTGTGATGCAGAGGAATGGGGGAAACGTCGTGGATATAAGACAAGAGAAAGACCTAAGAAGCAATGGATGGACTGTGTTAAGGATGACACGGCAAGAAAGGTACTTAAAGACATGGTGAGTAATAGATTAAGTATGGAAGAAGAAGACATGCAGCACAGAGTGAGGCCCGTAATCCACCAAAGCGGAGACGAGCAGAGCGGAGAGGAGATGTGCCAAATTCGACCAATCACAGGAAAGGCGAAAGACCAGATGTAAATTTTAACTAATGTGATTGGCCGATTTCCGCACATCTCCTCTCGTCTCCGCTCCTCTCCGCTTTGGTGGAAACCGGGCCTTACAGCCGAATTGAGAACCTCCTTTATAGAAGTCGGTTATAATGTTAAATCAACGCCTTATTGGAAGCCGTTTTGTTTTAATGTAAATCAAACGTTGCTAATCGCGCCCACGTCACTATTTGTCTTAGTAATAATATCTACAGTACCTACAAATGCTTCCCATTGGTTGTTTAATTAAAGCCGACAAACTCAGCAGCTTATTTGTGTATTTACGTGTTAGTACCTATTCTTCTAACTGTTATGTCTCTTATATTATTGTTCTTATTTCCTTAATTGTAATATGACACACCTTGGTAAGACTGGATGTCAGAGTTTCAGGTCACTGACTATCTGTAACGACTGCCAAAGATCTATATATGGCAGCCGGGACCAACAGCTTAACGTGCTTTCTGAGGCACGGAGGAAATTAAGTATGAAATGGATGGTCACCCATCCACAGACCAACCTAGGCAAACGCGGATTATTCTAAAGATTGACCCGAGTGGCAGTTATTATTAAGCCACGAGCTCCGACCACCTCCATAGATGTTGACAGTAAAACACACCACCAACATTGGCTCCACACATTTGACCCAACACGCGCCAACCTCCAAACAAACTAACCATATCAGAGCAATTGCCACAATTTGTGACCAAATCACCAACATGAACCCATCCAGTTCTGGTCAAATTACCCAGTAATGGGCGGGGCCGGCGCGTGCGCAGGCTCTTAGGACGAAGTGTGGAGCCCTAATGTTAGTGACGTCACGTGTTGGCCGCGTGGCGCTTAGAGTTAAAGGGCTTTTAGTGGATAAATATATTTTTGTGTGAATGAGTTTTTTTTCGGGAATGGCCTGTTGTGACTGTAGTTTGTTTTTGATTTGTGTAGACAAAAAACACCAAAAAGAGAAAAATAAACTTAAAAAGAAAAATCTGCTTCTGAAGTCGGTGACTTTTGTTTGTTTCACTTCATGTTTTTGCCACCGACTTCAGAAGCTGATTTTTCTTCTTAAGTTTATTTTTCTCTTTTTGGTGTTTTTGAAGTCGGTTGTTTTTTTGGCAAAAAAGTTTTTTTTATTTTTTTATTTTTAGTTGTAATAAGTACCTATATATGTATATCCTATACAAATATTTACTATGCATTTAACATTCAACCAAGACACCTAACCCTTAACCTTCAAGATTCAACTATTTTTGCTTTCAACTCTTAACCGTTGAGGAGTGGTACTACTCCTCAACGGTTAAGAGCATGAAGACAAGTGATGACTGCTAGATGCGAATACTTGAATAGCGTCAGAAAAAGCACGAAACACGTCGAATGTGTCTATGTAATTCATATATAACAACTAAAAAAATGTGTATTGTACACATCTGCATACCCCCTCAGAGCATACAGGCGTGATGTTACGTCATGATAATGTATATTCAATAAACATCCAAGCGATTCCAGCAATTACGACAGATTTGCCGTCTATTTTTGAAGAGTTCCATTGTATATCTCCGAAGATCAGCACCAGATCTTCACCAAATTAAAATGGGATCACCTCAGGAGTTTACTCTTTCAAATAAAAAAAGAATTTTGTTTGAGAATCGGTCCACAAATGGGGGAGAAATCAGGTAAAATACATAAAAAAAATACATACACACGAACATAATATAACCTCCTCCTTTTTCGAAGTCGGTTAAAAAAGGAGTTAGTACTGATGCTGTAGAACTTAGAAGTATCTATTGGCGCTTGGATAAGATTAATTGACGGTTATGACATAAGCGTAACACGAAATCTTATTTTAGTCACAAGTCAAAAGATCTGTGTTTAGTTGTATAGGTTGAATGGTAGATAACGACTATAGAAGAAAAGAAAGAAAAAATACATTTATTTGGCATATGCCACAAGTGCACACAATATTAAACCAAAATAATATACACCACCTATGTATGCGTGCTTGTGTGATCGAATCAGAAATGAGGACATCCGCATGAGAACCAAGGTTACCGACGTAGCCCGAAGAATCGCCAGACTTAAGTGGCAATGGGCAGGGCACATTGCTCGCAGAACGGATGGCCGATGGGGCCGAAAAGTTCTGGAATGGCGACCGCGAACCGGAAGACGTTGCGTTGGAAGGCCTCCCACTAGGTGGACCGATGACCTGGTCAAGGTTGCAGGAACCCGCTGGATGAGAGACGCACGGGACCGGTCAATGTGACGACGCCTGGGGGAGGCCTATGTCCAGCAGTGGACGTCTTTTGGCTGAAATGATGAATGATGATGACCTATGTATGGCATTAGTAAGGCTCTCTACATTTGTACTCTTAAATTAATTAAATAAGTAAATAACCAACCAGCAAGTTTTTTTAAATCTTTTATGCTAAGCCAAGATATATTGTTGCATGGGGAATAAAAAATCATAACTAACACCTTTTCAGCGTATTATTTTACTTGAGTAAATAAATGCGTCGATTTGTACCCGTCAAATTATCGTGTGTATTATTATTTGTCTGTCAACATTTTAAAAGAGGTTTTTTTTACTAATTACCACCCCACATGCTCATATCCATCAAACTTAAATATTTAATTAGTTTAACTCGTAAAAAAACTCGCGAAGTACTAGGTACCTACTTTCACAAAACAAAAAATATTACTAATTAAAACATCCGCAGCCATATTAAAAATGATTTCGAACTCGCGATGTAATTATTCACCCTCAGTTTTATTTCTGAACATAAATTCACTACTGCAATTAACTTAAAAGCCATGTTAGTGCAAAGTGTGGCGCGACCCTTAAATAAGGGTCATGACACACGTGCCGACTCCGCCCACGTTTTAGTTCGGCGACCGCGCGACCGCAATGTTGACGGCAAGTGAAAAATAGTGTGAATTGGGTAATTTACGAATGGTATGTAAAACGTTGGTATTTAGCTTTGTCGATATTTATGTGGATGGTGTAAGCAACTAAAGCAACGATGGATGGATTGTGTGAGGAATGATTATGAAAGAAAAAATAAGCTTCAGAAGAAAAATCTGCTTCTGAAGTCGGTGACATTTGTTTTGTTTCATTTTGTTTTTTTGCCACCGACTTCAGAAGCAGATTTTTCTTCTGAAGTTTATTTTTACCTTTTTGAAGTCGGTTGTTTTTTTTTGCAAAAAAGTTTTTTATTTTTTCAATTTTAGTTTTACCTGTAGAAATATTTACTATACATTTAACATTCGACTAAGAAACCAAAAAACACGTAGGTAATACGTGCCTATGAAATTTGAGGGTTGCCCTCGAGTTCTCTTGGATTCCATCACCAGGTCCTGGTTTCCATATCATAGTACTCCTCCTTTTTGGGAAGTCGGTTAAAAAGGAGTAAATTATAGTTTGACGGTTGACAGAGGAGAATGGAAAAAGAAACATGTTGCGATGACCCAAAGTAACAAGGGACAAGGACAAAAAGATGATGTTGATGTGGATGGCGGTGATAACAAGCAGGATAATCCATACTATCTATACTTTTACTATACTAATATTATAAATGCGAAAGTAACTCTGTCTGTCTGTCTGTCTGTTACTCTTTCACGCCTAAACGGCTGAACGGATTTTGATGAAATTTGGTACAGACATAGTTTGGAACTTGAGAAAGGACATAGGATAGTTTTTTTTTTTTTTTTTTTTTTCGCGAGATAAACCAAAAATCTGCCGGAAGTCACTATTCCACGCGAACGAAGTCCCGGGCAAAAGCTAGTAATTGATAAAAGTTACATAGGTAATTGAAATTCAGTTTTTTCGAAAGCTAACAGAGCGTCCATTTATCATAAAGAAATTAAATTAAGTATGTGAAACTCTATTCATTTATTTTTTCTTGTATTTATTTTACACTGTTTTGTTTTTCAACCTTTTGTCACACTAATTAAGTTCGCAACAGTTTTAAAACTTTTTGGTTTTCTATTCTAATTTTATTTCAAGAAACCTTATAAACTGTCAAAGTAAGCCACAAACAACCCTTTAAAATTCAATAACAACACGCATATCGTTTAAAAAGCGAAATCTTTCAATAATTTTAATCGCATGTCAATGGGGCAACCCCAAACGGACGAGGCTTGACGCACCCCAACTAACCCTATTGTCACTTTCGCATTGACAGTGAAAACTGTCAACTGTCAAAAGCAGCCAAGACGGTTTAAACTATGCGTTCCATTTTCGCTTTTCATATTTGGAAATCTTTTGTTGAGTGCGCGGCGGGCGCTCTTACGTGATGTAAGCGCTTTTTCGATTATGTGTGTGTACTAGGCTTTATTTAAGTGTGCGTGCTTTTAAATTGTATTGCCTAGGATGTTGTTTTTTTACATCTTGGGTCTTATTGTCATGGTTGTATTAAGAAGAAAGTATAGCCAGATAGAAAGCGTACGTATTGTAGATTATGATATCGATGCAGATAGAACTAGAAAAAGAAAAATTGGCCGCCTAACTATAAAGCAGCCAACTCGAACATAGAAGCCTATTACAGCCTTACATCCAATGAAACAAATTTGATATGTGGACACTTTGATGACAACAAATAAACATTTTTATCAAACACCTTTGAAAAAGAACGTTTCAAAACTTTCTAAATAAATCGATACAATTTTTAGATGACGTCAAATCAAAAACTATCACCAGTCATCATAAACAACGATATTTATGTGTCGATATCATGTAAATAGCGTATCAAATATATAGATTTGTTATAAAAACGTTTTATATAGTGTAAGTGTAAAATTTTTACGTCTGTTCGTTTTATTTTAGGAGTCACGGTATATGATCGTGATTGTGGGCGTAGTTTTTGTTGGCTGCAGGCGACTGACCTGCTTGCTGCGTTTAGAGTTGTTTTGGAGCCAGTTAATGTAATACGGTGCTACTGGAAGATAGTGGTCTAGTTTGATGTGTTGTTGGGAGAAGATAGAGTTGAATTTTGTAATTTATCCTCACCATACTCCTGTATACAAATTATTTCGGGTCAGCGGCAGCATCTTTTCTTCTTCTATTTATACTTCTTTAATACGCTTCATCTCAGTAGTCACCTTATTCAAACCATGAATAGCCAATTCTATAAAGTTAAATGGAATTTATAATAAACTAGCTGATGCCCGCGGCTTCACCCGCGTGGATGTCGTTCAAATTATATACTAAAACCTTCCTCTTGAATCACTCTATCTATTAAAAAAAAACCGCATCAAAATCCGTTGCGTAGTTTTAAAGATTTAAGCATACAGACAAACAAACAGACAAAAATAGCGACTTTGTTTTATACTATGTACCTACCTATGTAAGGATAAGGATAGGGTGAAACTAAAACAGTAAATATAGAGAACCAAAAACTATCTAGTCACACCATCAATTCTATTAAAATGATTGAAACGTAATCTAGCTATAAGTACTGTAAACAAATAGATTCAAGAACTTTCCTCATAACTGACCCATGAAACCTGAAAAAGATATGAAGCTCCGATACACTAACAGTAATTTCTTTCAACAACAACCATTCTTTCCGTCACAATAGCGAGTACAAATACCTACTCGACTCAATCCACTATCTCGTCCACTGCGTCAAAACGAGGCACGAGCAATTGTGTAATCCCAATTCGGCTGGCCCAGTGGTTCCAAACATTTTTAGACTTGCGACAATTGTGGTTTTTTATTGGCAAGGACCGTAAACGATCAAGAAGAATAAACTTTTAATCTAGTCGTTTTATTCAAAAGTTATGGTGGCTGTATACTCTCAACCTCTCCTTACGACCTTTTCTCCTGAGATGTCTCGCAAAACACCGACCTGGGCCTGCAGTCTCTACACTAATAACGACGCTACGAATGTCGCTAACTCGTAAAATCGTAAACTTTCTTTAATAGATTTTGAACCTTATGCTGTTGAAATAAAGCTGAAAATCTATTACAGAAAGTTTACGATTTCTCGACTTAACGACATTCGTAGCGTCGTTATTAGTGTAGAGACTGCAGGCCCAGGCCCTGGGCGCAGAGCAAGCGAGTAAACACCACACCAAGGCCTACTGGACTCGCACTGCCTCGGGAATGTCTCATCGAGAGTGTGAAAACATGCACCATAAGTCCGTATCACATATCATATTAGAGAAGACTACACACAAATCGAAATTCAAAATTCGATTATTACAGATGCAATTAAGTTTCAATCTTAATTCTTTTGTACAAGAATAAAAGACACGGAACATCTTTCGGCTTTACGGACCACTGTTGGTCCGCGGAGCGTAAGCTTGAGAACCAATGGCCTAGCGGATTCGATGACATCGAATGAATAGACTGATAACGTCAGTACAACTGGGCCTGCAGTCTCTACACTAATAACAGCGCTACGAATGTCGCTAAGTCGTAAAATCGTAAAATTTCTTTAATAGGTTTTCAATCTTATGCTGTTGAAATAAGGTTGGAAATCTATTAAAGAAATTTGACATCGATACGACGTAGAGACATTCGTAGCGCTGTTATTAGTGTAGAGACTGCAGGCCCAGGCCCTTTTGTAACCAGACTCTATCTAGCTATTTGTACAGAAACTTTTATAACATTCACTATATCAGAATATTGTTTCGCGTTGAAAAAAATGTATTGGAATACGATATTGGATCGTGGACTGGCGCGGAACGAGAGTTTTGACTGATTTAGTTTTTGGAACGTTACTTACGAGGAAAATTAATTGAAGAAAAAATTGTTGGAAGTGCTTTTTTGTGGCAGATGTTGTTGTTTATTTAGACGTTGGTAAAGTTGTTACGTGCTGTATAAAGCTTAGATGTTTTCGGTATTATGGCAAGCACAATCAGGCCTTTTAGTCGGTGCCCTTGATTCGTATCACAGCGAAAAGTTAGATCAGCTAATGCTGGACATAGAACCGTCGGCACTGATAGCAAGCATTTAGAAAACGTAAGCTGGAACTGACACGGTCTAAGAAGTAAGCTCAACGCCCGATTCATTAGGCAATCGAAGTAAATGTCTGAATAAAAACAACATGTTGGACTTTCAAGGTTCATGTAGTGCTATTGAGTAACTATACTCAATAAGGATTAAGGTAAGGATTTTCTGCTTCCTGATACTGAAAGAATTTTCTGAAACAAATCACTAGTTCCGAAGATGACCCCCCACACATCCATCTATCCATCCTCATCATCATTTCAGCCGAAAGACGTCCACTGCTGGACATAGGCCTCCCCTAAGTGTCATTTTTGCTTAGGGGGGGTTTGCCATAATCACCACGCTTGGCAGGCGGGTTGGCGATCGCAGTACGGTCGATACAAAAAGCACAGAGAACGCTGCTGCCCATTCTCTGGTACATCCCTTAGTCGCCTCTTACGACACCCACGGGAAGATATGGGATGGTGCTATTCTTTGCGTCCGACACCATACGGAACTCCGACACTATCCATCCTCATGCAATACACTATTAAGTACAGCTTTTACATCACACAACCTGTCAAATAAACCTGCAAACGGTACCACAATCGTGTTATCCCTCCATCAAGGCGCAGCAACAATAAAAATAATAAAGTGTAATAAACAAAGGTTTTACAACACATAATGACAGCTCTTGAAGCAATAACATTACTTTTTGTTGGACACAATGACGATTAGTTCGCTATTAGCGACAATGTTGTGTGTTAGTGTGTAGAGGGGTTTATTTTCGTCTTGGAACTTTAAAGTTGCTTGGGAATTTAAGGACTAGAAAACAATCGGTTTAAATTTTCGCTCTATTTCCGGTAGGTACTTTGATTGTCGACAGATTTTCGACTCTAATCTCAATCACAGACTGAGAAGACATAAAAATTAAAAAAAATTAGTCTTGCATTTTTTGCACAATTTTGGTGCAATTTCTAAGTTACAGGCACCAAAGTCCAAGACGAGTACAGAAGGATAAGCATTTATCAAGACTCATCATCTCTTCTAGTAGTGTCGGCTTCTAGTCAAACCGGATGCAGCTGAAATACCATTATTTTACATGGAGCGACTGCCTATTTGACCTCCACAATAGGGGATCGGACAAAAAAAAACTAATTAGTCCGTCAGATAGATTTCCAAAAATTATTGGACACGTATTTTTCCTTTTTTAAATGAAGACGATACAGTGCTTCGAAAACTCGTGTGACGTCATATGATGGTACATTTTGACGACACAAGTGACGTTTCAAGCCCCACTCCAAGATCTTTGACGTGTTTTATCTTCGTCATTTTTTATTGATTTGATAAAACAAAAAACACGTATTCAATATTTTTCGATAATCTAACTTACGGACTAAACAGAATCATATTATTTTGACCCAGTCCGATCCCCTATTCAGTTAGTACTGGGTAAAACAATAGCCCTTGGCTCTACGCCTAGGCACCTATTCATTGCTACTGGTTCTCAGACTTTCAAGTCACTACCTGTAACGACTATCAAAGATCCAACAGCCGAGACTAATAGCTAATCAAGACTATACTAGTAAATTAAAATACGTAAAAAAAACTCACCAGCTCTCAACGCATCCATAGGCACACTGGGATACGGAATGGAGTACGGGTAGCCCTCCTTCCGCAGCGTCTTGGGCTTCCTCCGGGGCCTGTACTTGTAGTCAGGGTGCTCCTTCATGTGCATGGCTCTGATGCGCTTCGCCTCGTCTATGAACGGCCGCTTCTCGTCTTCGGAGAGAAGCTTCCATTCGGCTCCTAAAAGAAATTAAAGTTTTGTTAGTGATCGTGGTATTAATATGCTTAACAAGATTGGCATTAACGGGAGGTTAGCGTAGTTCGCGTAGCTAAGTTTTTAGGCCAAATATATTTGTTGATTTTTTTTTTTATTAGCGATCTTCTGGAAACCTTCTAGTTGCGGAGATATTGGAGGTTAGATTTCCAAATATTTGACAAGTTTCTTTTTATAATAAATATTTTTTCTTTCACGATCCACCAAGACCACGTATTGAGTGCGTAAAAGAAGTTCTACCGTAAACCGTGGCATTTCACCCAAAAAAAGTCGTAAAGGTACAAGTTGGTAGCCGACTGCACGCAGCAGCAGCAGACGACATGTCGTCGCTTCTACGTATTTCTATAAAATTGAATAATAATAATTTATTATTTTGTATGAAGCGACGACATGTCGTCTGCTGCTGCTGCGTGCAGTCGGCTCCCAACTTGTACCTTTTCGCTGCAGTTATATTTGCGTAGAGTTACTGAGTTTGATGTAAAGAATCCTTGGTTGACGGTTTTGTAAAGGTTCTGTTTACCACTGTAAATACTATGTAGGGTAGCTGAAATAATATAATTTACAGCCAACGCCTACACTGAAACTATTTACTACTACTCGTACGCTAACGAAAAGTTTCACACCCACGTAAAAATTTAAACTCTCGTAGCTATCCGAAATTTCATAACTTTTCGCACTCACAAAGTGTCATATTCACTAACAGGTCCCCAACGCTGAAACTTCGTCTTTTATTGCCCAATTCACAGCACTGTGTGTAATATTGCTATTAGCACTCATCTTCTGTATATTATTTGACCATTCGATGTTTTAAACGTCTCTTTGTAGTAGGATCCTTTCGATATTTAAGATGATTTTAACGAACTTTTCGTAACGGGATCTGCTAGCATACATTTGCCGTATTTAGTTTGTCAACAAAACCAGGCTACTGACGATGTTTTGCTTTCATAGTATAGTTCTTTCTGACCAGAGTCTAACCCCCGTATTTATAGTCAAGTCAAAGTAAATACTTGGACTTAAGTAATTACTTATGCAAATATTTTTATGCAATGTGCAAGAATTTTAACGAAGTTAGAACCGTCAATGAAAGCAAAACTAAGAATTCTAACGTTTGATAGTTCTAACATTAACCCTTTAATTCGCAGTGTTGAACCTGAACGACATAGTAAACAAAAAAATCTGGTTCATTTTCTGCTGATAAGTTTTTGTTTTTTTTTTAATCAAAATGTAGCAAAAATGATTTGCAACCTAAAAATAATATAACTGTCAATTCGCGCAAATTTTTTCTCTCTTTTTTTACCAAGATGTCATGGAGGTGAACTGTCATGCGCGGATCTAAGGTTAATAATTTTCGATTTTGGACATTTGCATTTAGTTAATGGGTATTAATCATGAAAAATTTTTGAAGAAATATCGCCTTTATTGATTAATGTAAAAATCATCTCATTTGAACCATGAATATTCAACCAATGAGGCTGTGAAATCTTATGTTGTTTGTGACCAACACTGCGGAGCTCTCAGAAAATTACCGAACTTTCTGTATGTTGTACAGAAACAACGCTGCTCTCTTGCTTGTCAAGTACTGCATATATTTTATGTCGGTTCTTACAATGAAAATCGACCGCAAGAGTAACTTCCTTTCATGCTAAATTTAGTATCATCAATCCTCTCCCTGTTGACTAATTCACCAGCAAGTACAACTCATTCAAAGAGATAGGTAACCACAGTACATAAGCATCTGACAAAACGGGTGAAGAAGTTTGGTCGAAAACCCCTAAACTTCAAATTCAAAAAAGGCAAATTTCACTACACAGCAATAGTAGAATTATCACAATGTAATCTGCCTTTTGATGTAGGCCTGAAACACCCTCTTGAATACTTCCAGCGTTTTTTCTCCCACCGTAGAAACGGGTTTTGTTGGCGGAAAGATTCGACAAAATGACAGATTTTAGAAAGATTTCATGTCGATTTGAATTATTGAAAAGCTTTATTTATCCTTGGTAGAATAGAGATAGAATCGCCATGTTACGCGGGCAGTAAGTAAGCGCCAGTATCTAACCAAGAAGCAAAAGAAATGGGGATTTAAGTTATTTATACGAGCAGGAGTCTCTGGATTAATAAATACTGCTTCCCATATGCTGGTGAAGATACATCCAGAAACCTCTGTTTTACGGACTACGTAAATAGCTTAGGTCTTGGAGCTGAAGTTGTCATAGCTCTATGCAAGACTTCACGGGATTAACCAGTATAATAATAGTCCTCCTGAAGTCCATTTTCGGTCATGGCGGCCAATCTTAGCGGAGATTGACAATCGGCGCGGGAGATATTATAGTTAGTTTAGTTAAGTGTGTGGTAGGTACAGGTGCACTCTTTGTTTCTTTTTCCTCTCATAGTCCGATGGGACGGCAATCCGACATGACAGGCGATAGATCAGGCGCGATCAGGCCAACCAAACCACCAACTTCCAAACTCCGGCCTACTACTTGGTTTCTAATGAAAACCCAATAGTTATTTTGGCCCGACCCAGGAATCGAACCAAAGACCCCACGCTCAGCAGTCGCGCTTTGCAACCGTGAGACCAACGGGGCAGTCTACCAAAAGGGGCAGAAAACCAGTATACCATGCAGTGTAAATTGCAGTAAGTGTAACCTTAGATCGTGGTTGTTGGAAAATAAAAATTGTTACTATCATTATGATGTCAACGTCTAAATGACGATAATTATATTTCAAAGAAAGATGATTTTGTGTGTTGTTTTGAACAGTAAACTTTGTTTCTTCACACATTATTTTTAATTTGATTGTAAATTTTACTGTCCACTCAAGCCGCAATGTTGGTAGTGTACAACATATATTCTGCCATTTACTCTTTAGAGTGTTTCGCAACGTTGTACCTCAACAACATATGTTTTCTCAAAAAGTATATAAGTTATATTTTTTTAAATATTTTTATAAAGCCATTTAGACTATAATTAAACCCCCCAAAAAGAAAAAAGAATGAAATTGCAACATTTTTTCACCTGCGAACTAAAGGGTTAAGGAATTACTAAACTACAGAAAAAATCGTATCTTAAACAATGACATTTACTCAAGTAATGGTAATGACTTGTTTTATAAATACGGGTGTAAGAGTGGTCACTCCCTAGGAGTCAGTTATAATACCTAAGTAACATTTTATAGATGATGACAGGTATTCTGCTACGATGACGAGTAATATCTAAGAAGTATGGTGAAGGAGACATGCTCCGCCGACCCGAAATAAATTGGGATAAGGGCAAGAGGTGATCATGATGACAGAAATTCTATACAATGTCAAAAATATAGCATGAAAAGAGTAGACACCAGACGCAATAAACATTCCGTCCATGCCATGTCACATCGATGTTTCATGCCAATATTTTTAAGCGTGTCGGGCGAACTCCAAATCGGATTCCCTGCATTTCAAACTAGGCGTGTTACTAAAATTAGGTTACGTGACCAGATCTAACTTACAACAAAAAGGAAAAGAAATCTGATATCATTTAGTACGTATTATGCTGTAATTTATCCTAAATAACAGCCATAAACTATGAAAACAGGACAAAAACAGAAAAGTAATTTGCCCTAACCATCCTTCATTGCTGAAACAATGAATCGATACAATATAATCGAAGGCACCAACGACCTGTCTCCCAGCGCGATTCAAGAGACCAACCCTTTGTCTCCCCCCAGTTATAGAAGGTTGTATTCATCCACCGTGGAGGGGCGCCAGCGTCCATTCAAACAGACAAGACAATCCCAATTCAGGCGGGTATAAAAGCGAAAACAATGTCGCTAACATAGAAAGGAACAATCCAGCTCGAAGGACCAGTGGTAGTCTCGCTCGCGCTCCTGCAATAGCTCCTAAGAGTGAAAGAGATAGAAACAACAATGGCGGAAAGCGCCGCCTAATGACGAATTTGCGCTTTTCATTCCACAACAGAAGTTTTTCCCGGTTCCTCATTATTATGTCGATACTTTGGGGTGGGTTCGTATCTTTTGTCGGCACGGATGATAGGATCGTGTGCTTAGTAACGACAATGGTATAAAAGACTAATGTTCTATTAAAATTACGTTGACGGTTTCCTGATTGTTCGGGAAAAATCGGCTTTATTTTTTTCTGGTGAGAAGAAAAAATGTCGCATTAGTGTTATAAGTACAAATTGCTTTGGTGTAATTTCTTTGAGGATAAGATAGCAAAACCCTACACATTCGTTTTACAAGTCCACTAATTCGACAGAACGACATTTTTTTAGGAAAAGCCACACAGTGGGCTTGTTATGAAAAGTTGTAGACAAAATTTCAAGCTTAGAAATATTTATAAATGATAAAAATCATTCACAATTTTAACAGACCATGAAGTTTTACATCAAAACGCTCAATCTAAATATAAATTTAATTTGCAAAGGTAGATTAACTGGGTTTCAAACAAAGCATTGAGAACAATGATTGATACTATTCGATTGTGACCGGGCATTGCAGCCTTTGTCTACGTTGGAATCGAATAGGTTTTCACAAGTTCAATAGTTTGAAAAGTTCGTCGACGAGCATTTGTAATTACGCGACCTGTTATGAGATTTAATTAATGATTGAATTAATTATTCATTGATGGAAATGCTCAATGGTTCTTTATGATTATAATTAAAGTACATTGACTTTATTGATTGTTTAATTGTCACCAATTATACTGGTTTGTACATCACAATTATACATTTGTGGCAAAGATGCATAAAACTTTTACTTTATTTATTAACATTCAATGTCTCAAATTGTATCTCAAAGTAGAAACCGAAATAATTTTTGAATCTTGCCAAGTGTATGCATACTTTTGTTCGCGACTGTATACAACGCCATATTCATTTGATGTTATAAACAGCTACAGTAAGACCTTCAAGTACTCTTGTAGTCTAATTTAATCACCTAATTAAACCCAGCCACTTCATGTGACACTATTTTCCTTCCAACTGAAACGTCAAACAATAACAAATTCCATGCTTTATTTATTCAATTGCTTACCAGCTACCAGTTTTGAACGCAAAACACACATTCAATATTAGCTAATTACAACTGCATCATTCATTTGCATAAGACAAAGCGAAAAACAAACCTTTCAACACAGTAGAACAAATACTTTTGTAAATATCGAGTAGTTTTCCAACAACCCACTGTGCACGCTTGTCACCGCCATTTTGGAACACAAGTGTCACAATTTCTTTACAAGTGGCAGCACTGTGCATATTGTGTTGGAAAGCTGTGGAGCGGAAGATTTTTTTTCTTGGAGTATTGTTTTTGAGACAATGCTAAATTATAATGTTAATAGCAACTGCATGTTTTTGTTGTTCGACATGTAATTCTTGTGTTTCGTGAAAGTTTTTCTGACGAGCTTGTAATGTTATTATTGTTGACGTGTTTGCGAATGACAGTGATTTAAATAGACTTGGTTACTTGCATAGGTACGTGTGGTTCGTTTGAGAATCGTTCTTTAAGTTTTCATCCAAGGACCAATAAAGGATTTTTCACAAAAGCTTTCTGAGGAAAAAATAAATAAATTTCCTTGAAGTTATTTCAAAAACTTTAAATACCTATACTTGAAATATACTGAATCTGGGAAATATTCAAGTATATTTAATACTTGAATATTTCCCAGATTTGGCAATAAGTGTTTATTATGTTTCCATTACTTACATCTGAGTTTCGTGCAATAACGAAAATCGTCACTTTCAACTCCTTCACGAAAATAAACTTTAATATTATGACCGTTACCAATACTTTCAATACCACCCACAAAAAGCCGGTTCATATTTATTTTACGACAATACAGACATCCTTGCTATACAATTTGATCCCCCACATTTTTCGCTCTGTCAACCCTGCAGGTATTTATTTATTCTTAATTAACGGCAACACTAACAATCGTAGCAACAATACGCACGTGTCGATACTACTAAAGTGTTGCCACTACACAATAATTATTTCCTACAGCGCCCGTTCGTTACGGGAAAACAATGGCAATGGGATGGCAACACAGAACAATGATTGTCCGGTATTCAGTTGTGGAATTAGGTATAAATGGTTATTAGTTATTTGTGTTTAATTGGTATTGGGAAATTATAAAATGTTGGTTTAATTATAAGTCTAATTAGTAGTATATTTAATTAAAGCTTCAATTTATCGAGCATCTCTTTTTCGTATATTCTCTTAGACTTGGAAAATGGATAAGCTTGTACAAATTAGTGATATTATTATAAAGTTTCTCAGTAAAAAATTGGGGTGACTAGAAAATGTGTCCTCGAATTCGTGGAACAGCACTTTTCTCGGGAAAAACACATAAGATACAACATTTTCGCTTCAAGTTGTGATAGACTTTTTTATTGATTTCTTTGAAAAGAAACAGTGGCTCGCTTTATTGTTCAGAAAATAGAAGGTTTCAAAGAAGTCGAACGGCAAGCCTTTATTATCTTCTTTTTTTAACATACACCATAGCTCCATTGATTCATTATTGCATAAAGATGTAAAAAAAGCTTTTCAAATTATTTTCGGCATCAAAAAAGGCCGAACAAATTAAAAATTTCAACTGAAAACGTGATACGCTTCACATTATAGGTATGTCTACACAATAGCACCTCTAAATTTAGGACACGCACAAAACATCAAACACCTAACATTAGACAGATCATACATAACGGCATTGTCTGTCACAATCACACGAACAAACACAACAAAAAACAAAGCGTACACCAAACACACACGGGTAGGTACAATACTCTTGTCAACAAAGAAGTTTCCTCTCTACCTAGTATTAAAGAGGCCATTGTGTTGAGAATCGGACGAAAATGCTCTTCATTACTCTGAAAGCTTGTGTGCCATGCGACAATGGTGAGACGGGGTAGAAATAGGAGGGGGGAGGAACCAGGAGTAGGGGGCGGTTTACAAAGACGCATGGCGAAGGAGCACCCGCCACCCTTTCGTCCGTAAAATTGAAATGGTAAGAAACGTTATTTAGGTCATGATTTTATTAAATGTTAATAGATTTATTTTCGAGGGGTGTCGCTTTTAGTATGTTTGATAGTTGTACTTTTGTTGGGGTATTAAAGTTTTGATGTAGTTGTGTCGAGGTCGGATATTGCGTTAGTTCTTGATAGTTTCAGGAGTTCATACAGCGATGTATGTAATATGTTACTAAGTTCAAAGGTAGTTCGTAAAGGTTAAGTTTCGATTCTCATAACTGTAGTGGATGTCGTATTAATAGAAATGCTCTAACTTGCACGAGACTATTTTAGTACCCTTTACACCATCAAACATAGAATACAACTCGGGCTTTTCACGACAATCAACCAGACACCATACACGCTTCATAAATTAAGCCAACAAAAAGTAGACGAGGAGCTCAACTCAACAAAAATATAACATCGTTTACACACCGTCACAAAAACGCTAGTAATTAAACAACAGCAAACAACAACCCTTGCCGGCAACAACGACAACAGTCGACAACAGACAGCAACAATAAGGAAACAACAGTATTTTTGTTGCGAACACCCCCGGTGGGGCGGAGTGCCTGCGACGGGGCGATAAGCGCCCCGTTCCAAGCACATAACTATGTATTACGTGTGTACTAGACATCGTTTTTAAACTAACATCAATCTCTGGTAACAGACTGAAGTAGGTTTATTGTTATGAGTTTTACCCGTATGATAAAACTAGAATTTAAGTACAGGCAATTTTTCTTGGAAAACACTTGTGTTTTGTCTCGTTTTTATGAATTGACGGAAGGCTTTGCTTTTTATTACGGGGCTAATCCCGTATCTAGCAACGATCAAATGAAAAAATAATATATTATGTGAACCTCTTTGATATTGCATTGTGGGTTGGTAGAGAGGAACACAGAATCTTGAGCATTTATGATATAGCGAGTTCGATAAAGTTGGAAATTATTTTTCCATTAAGAAGTAACATTTTTTTTTTTTTGTTGCTGCGACTACTTGGATAAATTCATTGTAAATTACCTTCCTTCGGATCACAGCGGTCAAGTCGTTGTGTTTGAATCCTTCACACCAGTACAAAAAATCCAAATAAAATCTAGGCAGATAACACCCAGCAATTTAAATAAATTTAATGATAATTTAATTAGTAATTTAGGCATTCCAAGCCAGATTAT
Organism: Diarsia dahlii; assembly: GCA_949775195.1. NCBI lineage: Eukaryota > Metazoa > Arthropoda > Insecta > Lepidoptera > Noctuidae > Diarsia > Diarsia dahlii. The sequence continues at coordinate 2,334,912 of OX459193.1, read as the reverse complement.
CGACAATGTAAATCTATTTTATGAAGAATTCTTTTCGGTGATTCACACGGAGTTCAATAATACAATAAAAACGAAAACTAAATCTATTTGCCCTAAGTTTATGTTCAGTGACTGGGCAACTAAGGGCATTAGGAAAAGTAGGGAGCGATTGTTTGAGTTGTACGGTCTCAAGCCCTACATTAACTCAGAAACTTTCAATAAATATGTTGCAAGTTACTCTAAAATCTTTAAAAACGCTTGCAAAGTAGCTAAAGCCTTATTCATTAGTAACAAGATTAAATCCGCCGATAACAAAATAAAAACGGTTTGGAAAATTATCAATAGTGAAACGAATAGAAATAAAAAATATAATAATGATATCACTCTAGAGACTTCACGTGGCCTTTTAAGTTCTAAAAACGAAGTTGCTCAAGAATTTGTAGATTTCTTCACTGGTATCCCACTTAAAACTACTGAAACCTTAAATTCGTCACCCTTGCTTTCTATTGAGTTATTAAGAGCGAACGTTTCAGCCTGTCCGGTTGAATTTCAATTTAAACATATAAACCCCATAGCAGTCATTAAAGCTTTTAAGGAAATTAAAGTCAAATTAACCGAAGATCTATGGGGACTGTCGATTAAAGTTTGTCAAGCTATTATTGAGACTGTCGCTCCGTACTTAGCCTTAATATTTAATTTGTGTGTGGACCAGGGAGTCTTCCCGGACCTTATGAAATACAGCAAGGTAATACCACTTTTCAAATCCGGTGACAGTAAAGACACCAATAATTATAGACCCGTATCCGTTTTGCCAGTTTTTAGCAAGGTGTTTGAAAAAGTAATGCTTAATCAAATGCTCATTCACTTTAACACCAACAAAATCTTACATGAGAAACAGTATGGTTTCACCAAAGGACGTTGTACGACTGACGCCGGTGTCACCTTATTAAAACATATATTTACTGCGTGGGAAGAGTCACAAGATGCCATAGGGATCTTCTGTGACCTCTCCAAAGCATTTGATTGCGTCAACCACGAAACCCTTCTCATAAAGCTCAAACATTACGGTTTAGGGAATCTTGCGCTCAGTTTAATGAAATCGTATTTAAGCGATAGACATCAGCAAGTACAAATAAATGGTGTCAATTCAATGGGCTTAAAAGTAAGCATGGGTGTGCCACAAGGTTCGATATTAGGTCCCTTTCTCTTTTTAGTCTATATTAATGATCTACCCCATTTATTTAAAAACCAACCTGAAATGGTATTGTTTGCCGACGATACTTCTTTAATATTTAAGGTAAACAGACGTGCCACGAATCTTGATGACGTAAATAACGCCTTACTGCAGGTTCATAATTGGTTCACCGTTAATAATTTAGTATTAAATGGGAAAAAAACGAAGTGCATAAGATTTGCTCTACCAAATGTCAAAAGTACTGATTGTGACATAGTATTGAATCAAGAGAAACTAGAATTTGTCAATGAAACTGTTTTCTTGGGGATAACGATTGACTCAAGGCTACAGTGGGGTCCGCATTTAACATCTCTTGCAGGACGGCTGAGTTCAGCAGCACATGCTGTTAGGAAAATCCGTCAATTTACTGACGTAGATACCGCGAGACTAGTCTATTTTAGCTATTTTCATAGTGTTATGTCATACGGTATTTTACTATGGGGACGGGCTGCAGACGTCGAGTCTATATTTATTCTGCAGAAAAGAGCCATTAGAGCCATATATGGTCTACGAAGGCGCGATTCTCTGAGAGAGCTGTTTAAGGAAATTAACATCATGACAGTACCTTGTCAATACATCTATGAAAACATCATGTACGTCAGGAAAAATCTGCATTTATTTAGCAAAAGAGGTGATAGACACCACTATAATACGAGAAATAGGGACCAACTAGTTCAGCCAGGTTTCAGGCTAGCTAAAGTAGACTCATCTTTCATGGGGTACTGTTTAAAATGTTACAATAAAATACCCCCTCACATTCTTCAACTGAGTGAGACGAAATTTAAAACTTGTGTAAAACGCACACTATGTAGGCAAGCATACTATAAGTTGGGGGATTACATTGATGATAAAAATGCTTGGCTCCATGCTGGTCCTGCTCCACAACCATAGGGGCAATTACATCGATTATCATGTGAAGTTATTGTAGAGGCTGCAGAAGATTGTAAAAATATCTTTGCATTGTATAGATTCAATGTCTTAATATTGTATAATTGCATGGCACATGTGTGAGTACTATGTACTATAAAGCCCCTTTTTACATTTTTACATTTAGTTATATTTTAGTGACGTTGCCCTGGTGGCTGAGAGAATGTCATGCTCACTCAAATGTCTCGCTGATGGTGGCGGGTGTGTCGGATCATTTAGTTCCCTTCAAAATGGTTGAGTTGAATGGTGCTGATCCATGCGTCATGTTCGTGAACGGGCGCTGTCAGTGGAGACTGGTCATTCCTTAGTTGCCATGGTGTAAATATATTTTTCTTTTTGATTTGTTTATTATATCTTTTTACTCTGGACGCTCTTAACTTGCACGTCTTGCTACATAGTTCTCACATAATATACCATCTCAACATGAATGATATAATGTACCAAGATTTTGTAACAAATTCTAATTTAAAAGAGTGTCCATGGAGTTTCTTGCCCGTTCTTCTTCATGAGATCTACGTTAGGGAACTGGCAACTACAGTACTTTCACAAGTTATTATGCCTTGTGATTGTGACTGTAGCGTAGGAGTGCAATGCGTCGTTTCGGGAGTTGCTGCGTCGGGCTGCGCGGCGCCGGATGTTACCGGCGGCGAGTGGTGTGGGTGCGGGGGCGCGCGGCGGCGTGTGCCGTGGCGGTGGGTGTGCGGGGCTCCGGGTCGCGGGGCGGCGGTTGCACGTTGCGGCGTGCATTCGTTGTTCCGTGATTCGGGGTCTCGAGCATTCGTTGTTGCGGTTTGCGTCGCTGGGTGCTTTCGTGCTCGCAGTGTTCGTTGTTGCGGGCATTCGGTGGCGTGTGGTTCGGCGTGGTGGCTTTCGGAATGGCGCATTGCACTCGTAGTTTCGTTCTTCTTCCGTCCTTCTGACATTCAAAAGTGCCTGTAATGGCTTAATTGAAATAAACGATTTGAGTTTGAGTTTGAGTTTGACATGTCGCTGAGTCAAAGGCGGAAAATTGAAGAAAGCTTCAGTCACCTTATGGAGTATTACCAACTGCATTGGAAGTACTAATTATATAATAAAAAGTAATAGGAATCCCAGCAGCAAACCTACAGAACCACAGAACCGCTGCTCTTCTTGAGAAACAAGAACATTTTCACATGCAATGTGAAAATCTCTCGTTTAAAATTTTGACTGATGATAAATACAGTGCAACCTGTCACTCGAAACAATGTATAAAAGAAATGAATAGCTCTTTTGCTTCTTTAAGGACGTCATAATGTTAGATTAACATCCAAATCTCGAATACGTCCAAAAAACTCTTGGTTAATTAGTAAAACACGTATCATCTCCTATCAGATCTAAAGACGGCACCAATACCGGACATCAAAAGTACAATAACCTTTTAAATCAATTTGAACACAAAACCAGTCGAGACATGAATAACTCATCCTTTTTCGACATAATAAAAAGTATTATGCAATTTGTATCAGTTACTTATAATAGATGAGCTCCCTGACTATAAACGGAAGAGTCATTCTCACAAAATTCACTACAGTATCACTTTAATAGATTCTTTACAAAGAGTATAGGTTATTTGTGCGGACTATACACTGTTTTGTTGGTAAAAAAGCCTCAACTGTTACATTAGAAGAGAATTCTTTGTTCCCATTCGTCACGGTCCTACGATTGGCCGTGCCCCTGTTGTGGTCGGTCCAAAATATCCAATAGTATTCTGTAATTACTTGCATCGGACAAAAAAGTGCCCAAAACAAAAAAGTGCCGAAAAAAGTCCGATACGCTTACGATAGTTGGAGCGAGGAAAATCGACGTAAATTAGGTGTTTTCTATGTGTTGTTGTTATGTAATACAAAGGGGCATCTGTCGTGGTATTCATTTCTTGAAAGATGGGGATGGAGCGATAATGTCATGTGTTCCTTTAATTATGTCAAGGTGGTTGAGAGGTTCTTGCCGTTCACAATATGGCGGATGTGGAAATAATTGAAACGTTTTTTAATTACTGAGTCGGTGGGATGACTGTTTGTGGTATCACAACGTGTCGAAGTCCTGTCTGAAAACCATTGATACAACGGTAATCAAATAATTACTGTATTGTAAAACGTTTGTTGATGGTGCACTTTTGGCAATTTATGTTTACAGGACTTTAAAAATCCCTGTTTCTTAACATTTTTTGATGTTCAGCAGCACAACTGACTTTTTTTTAAAGGTGTTTGTCATCATTTAGATTTTCCCTCTTGATTCTTCAGTGATGTTTAATACTACACAGCTTGGTTACATTTAGGAGCTGAATTACTGTTTTACTGTACAGACTCAATTGAATTCACAAGAATTCAATTGAGTCTGTATCACAAACAGTCGCATAATTGATGTCTTTAACGTCAATTCACCGTCAATAGTTCGAATTTACCCATTTTGATACAGTTCTTTCAGTATTTTCAGTAACAAATTGAACTGTACGAGCCCTTTGAATTTATAATAGAAGCAACAAATCCAGACTTTGAGCTGTAACATAAAAGCTGCACGAGTCGATCGCAACACTTGCCGCGGTCTGTGCGTAGATGACCTGGCATTGCATACTGAGACTCCATCATGCACCGAAAAGAACTTAAAGTTGGTTTCGTCTGTCATCAGATCTTTAACAGTCGAAGTTACAGGTGCTCGAAACCTCATGATCAGTTTTACCATCAGGGTATCGTACAGGTACAACCCAATGACTGGATTGAGGAGGTCAGATAGGCTGTCTCTCCATATTAAAATACTATTCAGCTCGTGTTAGACTGGAAGTCGTTGAGGTTGGCATCCGTTGTTAGTTGGAAGCCGGCCTTTCGGGTACTTAGATAGCAACGAACCAACCCAATTGACTAAGAACTTACAATTAATATGCATTACATAGTAATCAAGTAGTACACGACACCAGGCGATAGCTGGGCCCCCATTACACATCACACAATGGCCCACTCCCTACCTTAATTAATATTAACTGGCTTGCAACGCCCCTACGTGTAAACTATTAAGGGTATGCATCAGACACTGATGAAAACAAACATGTGTGACATACGGGGGTGTAGGATGGGGAGCAATTAAATGAACATGTTGTGTGGTAGAAAAAATGATGGTAAACCGTTTCTTCCTACTGGCTGCCAATTTGCGTAAAACAATACAATTTCTGTTATCAAAAAGTCTTAAAAGGTGCATAGCTTATTAAACTCGCACTTTCTTAATAATCCTTCGGATTTAAGGGTGTGTTATGAAGTTCGGGCACTGTTGCCAGGTAAGCATTTGACAGAAAAAGTAAAAATTTGAACTTCACACAAAATTATCTGTCAGATAATAATATGGCAAAGAAAAAGTAGACGGTAAAAGGGCAATTAATATTGGCCATTCTTCAAGCTAGCAAGTTAGAAACTTAAGAAACCTATCAAAAGAAATTTCCCTAGCAACGGGCCTCAGCGATGATTGCATCGCTGAGCCCCGTTGCTAGGGAAATTTCGAATGGCCCAGCGGTCGTCAACCCGATTTCCCTCTTCTTTAACTACAGGCATTACGGGATTCCCAGAAAAGACACAGTCCGGCAATAAATTTCAGTGTACCGAAGTATTTGATGAGCCTCAGTGCAAAGTAACCAGCCATTAAACACAATTTACCTTATTTGGGAAGATCAATTATGTTTGGTCATTACGTTAACACACTAAGCTTTTATAATAGCATAGACTAGGTCTTAATAATTATGATCATGAAATGACTCATAAAATTCTAGTATTCTGTAAATATCTGTAATTAATTGAGCGCACTTGCGGAAAGACTGCAATGAAAAGTAAGCATAAAACGAATCGTCTAGTAATTGTTCCCCGTTCTTAACTCACAAATAGATTTCAGTATTTGTTAAAGAATAAAATCTCATTTATTAAATTAAACTGTACAATAAATCTATCCACTAAGAAGTATTAAACCCTGACAAACTCCAAAGCAATTGCAGTGCACTAACCGCAGCCATATTGTTTTTCAATACAATAAACAGAGACAATTTCACAAATGCTTACCAACCATGTCCTCTAAATAATGACACTAAAACGCCAAACCATACAGTACTGTATATTGATGCTATAAAATCAGTGCCATGAAATCAGTCATTACCACACACAGTTCAATCCCCGAAACAAACCAACAAGTTCGCGAACTGACTCGCCATCCATTGAACCAGTAAATCACACTAAAACTTTCCCGCCATTGTGCAGCGTACCTTTGTACCGATCGACATAACGATTGATTTGACGTAAGTACAAAACGCGCACTTATTTGTGCGCGAGCAGGAAACAATGCGCGTTTTGTCGACAGGTTGCGTAGTCAGTGTACTGCACTACGCACTACGCAGATGCGTTTACACATGTTTGGGGAATACGATATGTCTCGTGTTTTGTGTGTTTTTGTCTTCAATTTGAGGGTGGGATAGATTTTTGATTGGAATGATTGATTTCATGTCGAAGCGTGTAATTTTCTAAACAACATTGATTGATTGATTGCAGGTTGTTGTTTTTGAGAAAACAAATAGGGATCCTTTTATTTTTAGGTCATTGAAAGTGCAAACGAAAATTAATTTCAAAACTTTATCTTAGTTACCGACTTGAGGACTGTAGTTTACAGCAGCAAATGATTAAATGCGAGTTAACGAAACTGCTGTACATATTTACCTATGCATTGTAATTTGTGAGTCTCAACCAAAAAATACTAACATACATTCAAACAATATTAAGACGTCACGAAGAAAAATACCTACTTTTCATTTTAATCCCCACCCTCTATAATCCAAACATACGACACAAAAAGCAAGACGAAAACGTGCCACTATGAATAATGCATGCCCTGTATTTAAACAGGACAATACGAGTTTTACGTAAAGCCTTGTCGCCCTCGCTTCACTTGCAAAAGGAAAAACTAATATTGAACGCGTTGTTTTCTTTCGACAATAGATGGCGTTGGCTGTTCGGTGCGATTCGAAGCGGGATGTGCTTGTAATACTAATTTAGGCGAATGAAGCTGTCTTGGCAGTCAGAAATTAGAAGGATTTTTTTACTAGCAATTGTCACGCTTAATAACTGAGTAATTTCAAAAGCTCGCAAAGCAAAGCAGCAAAAAATCATGACATAATCAGTTTTTATCGAATTCTATACGCAGTCAGTCTAAAAGTTGAAAAGATAAACTGGATACCTAATGAGTCTTTAATTAAGTAGAAAGACAATTATTATTTTATTCTTCTATAAAAAATATCCATTCGATTCAAAACCCCAACACCGCACCGTATAAAAACGGATCTTCAATATTAACAAATAGGTGTCTAAAACCGAGTACACACCGCATCGCACGGGCCGAGTTGAAAAAAGCCGAGAGGGGGGAAAAAATAGAAAATGTCGTTTCCTCTCGCCGTCACCGCCAGAATGGCCGTGGCCGGTTTTGCTCGTATTTCCATACTCTTCCGCTCGTGTCCTCCCATCCCTATTTCTGGGCGTTTTTAAATTTCGAATACGAAACTGTGCTTACATTTGAGCTGTTGATTATTTTCGAGAATACCCCCGCTGTGTAAGCTTCTGTTGGCTGATTGCGGCCATTTTTTTTTACTTTCGTCTTTAGGTTGCAGTTTATTTTTAATTTGTGCTTCAGAGTTTTGGACTCGTTTCTGTTGAAGGGCGATGGACTGTTCGGGAGTGGATGTTGGGATAACTTGTTTTCAAGCTGTTTTTGGTGCTTTAAACTTTATCATTAGGATGCTAGTGTGAGCGTATACACGTTAAATTAGGTGGAAGTTTTGCTGTTGCACTTTTACTCTTTAATTATGGATGGGAAATTATCAATTGACTCCTCTGGGCTGAACAGAAGGGAGTCAGACTCTAACAGACTAAAGCCCTTCCGTTTTCCTCCTAATGCCCTTTGAGATCCAGGCCGCGGTGACTCTTTCAAACAGATTCCGCAACTATTACCACACCTACTCAACGTTTTTTGACATTATCAGCTTGCAACAATGCTTAGCAAGCCCGTCAAGCTCTTGTCATCTTAACTAAGTTGAATAGCGACAATGAGCTAGACAACGCTGCCAAACTAACCACCTACGGAACCACTTCTCACTTCATAAATTAATATTAAATTGATTCAATAAATCATAATCCAGACGAGATCCTAGAATGATCAATTTGCAATCAAAATGAGCCCTTTACAAACTATGGAGTGGGATCCATCGCTTACCATAATAGTAATTTACTTGTGCCGAATTGAATGGATTGTGTGGAACAATGGTGTCTTAGAGGAGTGACGTAATCGTATATTACTATAGTTATAACACAAAGGTGTTTTGTTACTCACAACGTTAATTTAGAAACGTGAATTCGTGTTTAGTGTGAAGGTTTTGTTTGATCTGATTCGGTTTTGCTCTAATTAAACATTCTTCAAGTATAAAAGATGGATCTTCACCTGTATCCTGTGCATTTGGAATGAAGTTTCTAATGCATCGATTCATTTGTGTTTGACAAAAAAAAAATAGTATCTGATAGCGTTAATAACGCAACAAATCATACTGAAAATGAGATAGGTACCCGCTAGAAATTTGAAAGAGCATATGGGTTTAGTCTACAGGAAGGCTTCAGAAATAGAGGTATGGAATCATTACAACAATCGAAATAATGTTTGCTGGTTATTTCACAACTGAAAGTCAACTAGGTACCTATATCATTCACATAGAACAAAACAAATACCCTCCCCCTTCTGAAATAACCGTCATATATTATGATCTACATTCAAATAAGCTTAGTACACAAGTACCTACACATAATAGAATATGTTTGTAGTAACAATCAAATAACGTTACTGTTTCACTTGTGTGGAAACACGGCCATATTTATATTGACATATTTGAAATTGAAATATTTAACCAAATTCCTGGTAAATTGGTAATGATCGAAATTGATTTTCATTTGTTTAAGAAGTACCTAGCAGAACTTTTTCTGACAAGTCTGAGAACTTTCGGTACTAGGAATTTTATTACAATAAAGTGTCCTTGTTTTTACCCGACTGCGGCGAAGCCCACAAGGAGGGTTATGTGTTTGACGTGTATGTATGTATGTATGTCCGTTTCTTTGTTCCCTCATAACTCATAAACGGATGAACCGATTTGAATATACGTCGTTAGATTCGTCTTGATGGCGCGAATGTTATAGGCTACATTAAAATTAAAAAACTAAGAAAAATTGTGGATTTTGGGGGCCAAATCGCGGAGTTCAAAAAAATTTTTTTTTCCAATACCATCGATTAGGGTATCAAAATAAAGGGTTTTAAAAGGAGATTACGAAAATATATAACACTTATAATATGTTTAAAAGAAATTCTATGTGAAAAATCCTATAAACAAGCACAAAAGTTAAATAAATCATCTGCGAAGAATTTTACGCGACCAACGAAAGAACAAACAAAAGAACTAAAAAGTTGGAAATAAAAAAAGTAGTTAAAAAACTAAAAAACCCGACTGAAAAGCAAAAAACAAGCACATTTAAAATTAAACAAAACTTGGAAGCAGGCGGCTTCCAAGTTTTGTTTAATTTGTTTGTTTTGTTTTTAACTACTTTTTTTTTCTTCTAAATTCATGGTTATATTACCTAGGCTGTATCAGTGGATTTCTTTCCTAAAACTATCCAGGGCCAGCAGTCTCTACACTAATAACAGCGCTACGAATGTCGTAAAATCGAAAATTCGTAAACTTTCTTTAATAGATTTTCAACCTTATGCCGTTGAAATAAAGCCGAAAATCTATTAACGAAATTTGACATCGATACGGCTCAGCGACATTCGTAGCGCTGTTATTAGTGTAGACACTGCAGGGCCTGGGCCGGCAGTCTCTACACTAATAACGACGCTACGAATGTCGTTAAGTCGAGAAATCGTAAACTTTCTTTAATGGATTTTCAACCTTATGCTGTTGAAATAAAGCTGAAAATCTATTACAGAAAGTTTACGATTTCTCGACTTAACGACATTCGTAGCGTCGTTATTAGTGTAGAGACTGCAGGGCCTGGAGGAAGGTGAAAAGCAAAGGTTTCCGTTACAAGATGTTAAGATGTCCTGTGTACCTCGCGAATCTCTGTATTATGCAGAGATTCGCAAAAAAAGTAAGTAATTACGGAAAATTCATTGAATGCACTCACCTAATCTCTTTGAAATCTCCGAGTTATGCATCTTCGGATTATCCTGTGCGATCTTCCGCCTCTGTAGCCTCGACCACACCATAAAAGCATTCATGGGTCTCTTTATATGTTCCTCCTGTACCTTCTTCTGTTGGGGCCCGTTCATGGCGGAGATCGAACCCATGGTCCCGATGGCCCCCATGGCGGACATGGGGCCCATGGGGAAGTGGCCCATGGACGTCCCGAAGCCCGTGCGGTCGCACATCGCACCAGCGGCACTGGAAACAAAGAGGTTGCTGGTTTAGTTATTATTTGATGATTAGTCATCGTGATTTTCGTGGTTGGTTTCTGTAAGTAATGGAATGCTACAAACGTCGTCGTAGATCTCTGCTTTTTTTCATCACAACTTTTCTTAACTTTTCCTCTTGCGTAAAAGCGTATTTAAAATACAGCAACTAATATTAACTGCTACTGTGCTTTATTTCGATATAGGTACTCCTAATTTCCTTTCCAACCAGATTTCAAGACGTAGACGTAAACGCTAAATATTTGCAGTAAATGCAATTTGAGCACTTATACATTCCAGGTGCAGGACAATACTACTGTTCTAATGTTGTAAGTTGATAACACAATTGTAGGTTTTTTTACTGCGTGAAGTCATCGAAGCACTCACAATGCAATGAATAGACTATCTTGTAAAAAATGACAGTACCTTGTTATTCTTTATATCACCCTCAACAACCCTACTACATCAATTATTACACTACCTAGACATAACTGCAAAATCATGTTTTTAATAATCAAAAAATTTCAAGTGACACCCCTTAAAAATTAATAACCGTTTCCACGTAACATGGGCATTAGTGCCCCTACACACGGTCCACCACGTGTTCCTAACTTGTAATATGGCAGACAATTATCGTGTTCAAAAATGTGGAAAATATTAATATTAAAGAGGGTGTTATAATGGCTTATGATGCGGGGATGGTTTTAAAGAGCCCGCTTCTGATTGGCTCTCCCCTCGAGACGGTGTTTCCATAAGTAAGACGGTAAGAAGTGAAATGCGCAGTGGAAGTAATGAAAAGCTTATGTTGTTAAGGGTGTGAGGATGAAAGCGAGTTGAGGGAGGAAGAAATGGTTTTTAAAGGCTGGCTTCTTAAATCTTGTTTGCTAGAAACCAGGTTTAAAATGTTTGAGAGTAGCATAAAAGCTGTACTTAATTATTGCACACATTTGTTTAATTTATTAATGTTGCTTTGGTGTACAGTGTACGTAAATAAACCAATAAATAATTAAAATAGACAATAAAGGTAAGATTTATCTATCTTTTATCTGTTTTTTATTATACATCGCGACAAACGGTACTAGAAAAGTCTTTTCATCAATAATTATTTTTAGCGTTAGGAACATAACATAAAGTAAGTTAGTATTGTCATATTGGTTTATTAGTTTCAGTATGCGGTATGGTACGATACGGTAATGTACAGTTAGTAACAAAAGCCTAATCTTGGCCGACCAGTCGATCATCACTATAAGATGAGATATTAACAAAACGATTGTACGAAACAAACCAATTCAGGGAGATTGTACAGAAAACAGTCTTAACCACAAACTCGAGTGCATAGGGTGATACTATCATTTATAACGGGCGAACATAACAAAATGTATAAAAACGTATGTCCGTCATTATTGATGGTCACCCTAGTGCTAGGGTTGGTACTTGGTATTGGTAGTGGATGTGCTTATTATTTGTATGTATTTTCCTTGTCTTACACGAGGGGAGGATTATGTTTGTTATCAATGCACGATGTCAATATCATTAGATACAATTACATTTCGCTACTGTTATATTTTATCGATCAACACCACTTCCATAAATAAAAGTGACAAAATAAAGAAACACTTTTATTTCTACAAAATAAACAGCGGACAAGATGTGAAAAACAAACATTTCAATCAATTGACTTAGCTTTCTAATCCATACAAATAATAGTTTTCTCATTGCAACACTGTTACATGAACATTAACAAACAAGAAAAGTCAAGAACATGACACAATAATGACATGCGTTTCCGTCACTAAATTGACACTGTATCAAAACACAGTGTGTGTGACACAGTGTCACATTAGGAAAACACCTTATTACCACACCCTTAGTAACTGTGCGTGTAAAATACACCAGTGTGCACAACTAGGGTGACCCACTTAATGAAATTCAAATCCCGGATTACAAATCGAACTGTATTTCAAAAGTCGAACATTATTTCAAAAGTCGAACGTTTTTCTTTTAAAAATTAACGTTTCATGTTCCTGGAAGGCTGTATTTGGGTCAAAAAGGGTGTGTGTCTGTGTGTTTGTGATCGGAATGTGTCAATATTTGTCACCGAGCAACCGTGCGCTACTGCCTGCTATTTGGTCATGTTATTCTTGATTCCGGACGCTCTGTTAGAAGGCATTATCAGGTTTTGACAGCAATTAACGTAACTACAGGATTGTTTTACTAGTTTTAACGCCATTTGATGATGATTGCGTGAAGTATTGTTTTATAGTTTCCTTGTGAGCTCTAAAATGTTTATTGGATGATGTGGTGTTTGTTTTTATTCCTATTTCAGAGTTTGATGGTTCCATTACATGAACAGTAATGTAATTAAAGAAACAGGTGAAACCTAAGTTTGTTGATGTCACTAAGAATGAAGTTGTTAGGTAAGGATAAAAATACTTGAAACAATCAAATGCAATGCAAATTAGGCAAAGTTTAATCCCTGATCTTAGCTTATGAATTAATTAAATAAATCTACGATGCTTATATTACACAAAGAAACAAAAGTGATTTCAGAGTCACAAAATATTTGTCAAAACATTAACACATTCAACGTCGTTATTCCTATAGTTTGTTTTACAAAACAAAACGCCAAAGGTTTCCTGCGAGGCTGACAATTTGACAGTAGCGCGTGAATATGTCACCAAACATTGACAATTGACGTGTAAGGAGCTACTGTAGGCGGCTGTAGAAAATATTTATAAACAGGTACCTACCTATACTAATTTAATTTTACTGAGATATAGACTAATATACAATAAGGCTATATTATCATCTAAATAGGTTCAGAAAAATGATTCGAGGATTGCATTTCATCCTTCATTGAACTTCTCAACAAAATATTTTTTATGAATTTTCCAACTGTTTGCTTCCACGTGCAAACTGAAGAAACATAATGAGGGTTTAAATAAGGTGTGATTCTGACACCTAACCTGTCATTATCGCTCATTAGCAAACGCGGGAGTCTCCTTCTGACATACGGCATTTTTAAACGCAATTATTTTATTTTTTTCAATCGTATTGGAAAATGGAGGTAAATCTGTGTTTTATGATTTGCTTGAGGTTCTTTCTAGGATTCTTTTAGCTTTTACTTGATTTTTTTTCATTGCATTATTAGCAGAGAAGTTTCATACAAATTCTCAGTTCTTTTTAGGGTTCCGTAGTCAACTAGGAACCCTTATAGTTTCGCCATGTCTGTCTGTCCGTCCGTCCGTCTTCGCTTAATCTCTGTGACCGTTAGCACTAGAAAGCTGAAATTTGGTACCAATATGTGTATCAATCACGCCGACAAAGTGGTAAAATATTTATTTTAATATTATTAGGGTAGCCCCCCTATATGTATGTAAAGTGGGAAGTGATTTTTTTTTTATTTCAACCCTAACGTGTGATATATTGTTGGAAAAGTATTTAAAAATCAATAGGGGTTTATTGAAATCATTTTTTGATAATGTCAATAATTTCGGAAATAATCGCTCCAAAAGTAAAAAACAATGTGTCCCCCTCTAACTTTTGAACCATAAGTTTAGAAAATATGAAAAAAAATTAAAAAGTTGAACTTTATAACGACTTTCTAGGAAAATCATTTTGAAAGTGAAAAAAATTAAAAATATATATAAAAAAACATAATGGATACCCACCTTTAAACTCATAAGTGGGAACACTTATTGTGACGGACGGGAAACTACGCAACCCTACACTGAGCGTGGCCCGACACGCTCTTGGCCAGTTTTTGTATTACATGTAGTGTAGTGAGTAGATATTTGATTCCGGTGAAACAAGCCTTTGAATATATAATAGAATTTTTCATTCAATTATTTATGAACAACTGCGTCAGAATCAGAACCTCAGTCTCTTTTAAATAAGCTGTCGAAAGACCAAAGTAAACCACGGTAGTGAACAAATAGGCTACTGTAAACTACTTACGGCTCGTAAGACATCGCCGATGCAAACAACAAGAGAATTTGTCTTGAAAATTAACGACCAGACGTCGAACCTTTGAGATTTCGCTTGGACGCTCGAAAAATGTGCTTACATTCTTTGTGTGGAGGTTCCGTCGGTTTTGTAGTGTTTTGTGGATGAGTAATGCTAGGACTATGTTTTCAACTGATTCTGAAGATGAGATCAGTTTTTGAACAATTGAAACATTGGTGTATATATGAAATCTTAATCTTTCTCACTTTTTGGCCACAATTTGGGATTTGAAATTGAAATATAATTTACCAAAGGTTATGTGCAAGACGTAACTGCTTCCCACGGGGCACTACCCTACACAGTACACTGCTATTCTAAAGTACACTACAACGGCATGAAATTTTCGGCAAGTTTAAAATTGCAACAAATTATTGAGCTAGTGTTGTGAATCGACCATAACGTACAAAATCGTGAGTCATCCAAAAAACAAGCAAAACTATAACAGCATATTGTTTCCAACCAATAAGGTTCAAGAATGTGATACACGTTAACATCTACACAAGAACATAAGAATCTAATACCACATTCCAGCTAAGTAACCTTAACAGCACCACGACCTTTTGTCTCCCCAAAAAAAGAACACTCGTCTGACAGTAGGTACCTAAGTGAAATCGGCGCTCGTTGAGAGGCTCTAATTGAATGCGCAAGCGCAGGCATGATCTACTGTTTGCTGGCGGCGAGAACACAAGCCCATGTTTAATGTAACCGACTGCGGGAAGGTGGTAATCAGAATTAGAGGCACTGACTATTGATTTTGAAGTTGGTCTTTATGTCATAGGTAAGGAGGTACTAAGTAATTGTATGCTAATAAGAGATGAAGAGCTTGATGTTTCCGATGTTGTAGGAATTGATTTGGAGAATTAAAGGCGTGTACTTGCCGCAGCCGAGAAGTCTTGTCTGTCTTTTAGCGTAAGAACGCCAATAAGAATGTAAGGTTGGGCCGGATTTGTCAGTTATTTGCAAGAATAAGGTTATTTGCAACTGAGTTTTGTGATATATACCTAGTTACAATCGAGGGAAAAACCTGAATGACGCTGGCACAGAAACGTGCACATTGGTACCAGAAAAGAGAGGCCTAATAGTGCCTAATACCAAGCAGTGGGTGAACTCAGGCTGTGGATGTTGATAATGATGATGCTTAGCTTGATGTAAAAAATATTTATTCAGCTGATTCCGGTAAGACTGTAAGAAAGTCAACCCCAACATAGTTGGCAAAAAGCCTTGGCAGATGCTTAGCTATGAAGCAGCATTATATTAATAGGACCATTTTCAGCTACTTTCGAACTCTGTCAAGGAGTCGGTCAGCAAGACACACTATCAACCAAACAAAGCAAGAACTCACATTCCTCCACAACACACACCAACATATTAATCTGAATACTTTACAACAGAATAAAATTCGTCGGCCTACCACAAAGGCTAATCACCATTGTAAACGTGTAAATACGGGTCCTTTACGACCCGCTGTAAAGGAGAGGCGATTGTGGCCTCATTAGGCCATCAGTTCAGGCACTAATTGGTTTTATAAAACATTGCCGATTCGTTAGGGCCAGTAAATGTGTCATAGCGATTTTTGTTCTTATGATTGGTGCAAGTGGTTCCTTTCTTTATCACTTTTTTTATTTTCAAGAAAGTTATGAAAGTTTTTACACGCTATTGTATTACAGCTTCTCTGTGTGAGCTTTAATATAGCTAGTCCACTACAAGTATAATTGAATAATTAGAATCTTGCATTTTTGCCGCAACATTTGTGTACGTTCTTATTGGAAATAATTCTAGTTGGAAATACATTTTTTCATAGCTGGAGAAATGTCACTTTATCTAGGTTCTATCCTCAATAATCAATTTAAAACCCGTTATAATAGGTATTATAAAAATATTACATGTCCCAGAGTTTTTGTAGAATTGTGGTCACCCTACTAAAAAAGTAAGTAATGACAGGTGCCAGTTAATAACTTAGTAGGTACGATCTAACTAAACTAGTTAGTTTTATTCATCAAAGATTCCTGATCCTAAAAATGTTTTGTTTTTTATTATTTAATATGGGCTTACTCTTGACCTCAATCTTGCCCTAAGGGCAGAGATGAGGTCGACGATGGAACGAGCTTACCCAGAAGAAGCCTATTTACTCGCGACTTAAATAGATTGCCACTCCTTGGCTGTACGAATAATGAAAGTCTTAGCAAAACGCTTCGTACGAATGTGCGGAACATCGACAAGGTATGGGTGATAACCTGCAGACAGTACGTCTAGTCTCTCGATGAAAGAAGGGAGATGGTGGAATAAGCTCGTGGAGCTCTTGCGCACACTCTCCGAAGTACAGTCTGTAGAAGACCGACAGACATGCAACTTTGCGGCGGTGTCGTATTAAAAACGTAATATTCCACCAACTGGAATCTTATAAGTACCTACGACTTACGTATCTACCTACTCCTATAATATAACCAGGAGAAATAATATTTGAATTGTTATCTATTTTTAGGGTTCCGTAGTCAACTAGGAACCCTTATAGTTTCGCCATGTCTGTCTGTCCGTCCGTCCGTCCTCGCTTAATCTCTGTGACCGTTAGCACTAGAAAGCTGAAATTTGGTACCAATATGTGTATCAATCACGCCGACAAAATGGTAAAATAAAAATTGGAAAAAAATGTTTTATTAGGGTAGCCCCCCTATATGTAAAGTGGGAAGTGATTTTTTTTTTTAATTTCAACCCTAACGTGTGATATATTGTTGGAAAGGTATTTAAAAATGAATAGGGGTTTACTAAAATCATTTTTTGATAATGTCAATAGTTTCGGAAATAATCGCTCCAGAAGTAAAAACAATGTGTCCCCCCCCCTCTAACTTTTGAACCATAAGTTTAGAAAATATGAAAAAAATCTGAAAAGTAGAACTTTATAAGGACTTTCTAGGAAAATCATTTTGAACTTGGATGGAAACAGTTTTTGTACAAAAAAGACAAAAAGTTGTACAAAATAATTTCTGGACTAAGTTTGTAGTATAATCGTTTAAGCAAACATTTTTTTTTAACTTCGTTTACATATTTTATTATCCTGAACGTATCTTTTTCAAACAAAAAAAGAATTATTACTACGGAACCCTACACTGAGCGTGGCCCGACACGCTCTTGGCCGGTTTTATCTTTTAAAACAATGAGTTGGGTATTGCTTTCGTTCATCATCATCTGCCTAGCCTTTTCCCAAACATGTAGGGGTCGGCTTCCAGTCTAACCGGATGCAGCTGAATACCTACCAGTATTTTACATGGAGCGATGCGGGTCTGTTATTTGATAAAAATATTCCTATTCATCTATTTTAATAGGTAGGTAAAATAGACGCGGTTATTAAAAATCGCGACGGCCGGGCGTGTCGGTGGCATTTACCGTGCCGTACCACAGATTCCAGTACATCTTATAGGTAAGAAGATAAGTGAGAATTATTTTACTTGACCAGGTAGGCTCTCAAATGAGTTGGTCATGATCTGCCTAACCTTTTCCCAACTATTTCGGCGTCGGCTTCAAGTCTAGCCGGATGCAGCTGAATAGTTACCAGTATTTTACATGGAGCGACTGCCTATCTGACCTCCACAACCCAGTTAATACCTACTGGATAATATGATACCTACCCTTTGGTTGGTAGTCTTTCAGGTCACTAACTACCTACCTATGCCAAAGATCTATTCTATTGGCCGCCAAGACCAACAGCTTTACGTGCTTTCTTAGGCACAGAGGAAACTCGGTATCCAACCCATCCACAGACCAACCTAAGCAATCGCGGCTTAACTTAAAGATCGACCCGAGTGGCAGTTATTAGGTATTAAGCAAGTCTTTAAACGAAACCCGGTTATAGCCTCTTTTTTTATAGCAGCTATGGGCGGAATAGAGAAGCAACCGATTCAAAGGATCTCCGGGCGACCTCTAGTTAAGGGGGATGAAATATTTAGAAGGCGGATGGGGCACAAGCAGCTCAAATACCGGTCGGTAGATCATCTTAGGGGCGAATAGGGATACTCACCTATGATGAATAGATGTTCCTAAAGTTTTAATTCAGTAAATATCAAGATTCTGTAGATAGTCTGTATTTTTAGGAGGGAACAAACTACCTAAGTGGTTCCCTGCGTGCTTGAAGAGAAGGTAGGTAGGTAGGTACCTACTTACTTAGGTATTGAACTGATTTTATATGTAACAGTTATGTACCTAACCTATAGTCTTGATTTGTTGACATGACACATAACAAATGAATCATAATGCTTATTCCCAGTCCTCAGCCGTAGATATTATTAGAAATTCGGTAAAATTGGACACGCCCTGAATTAAATTAATCTTAATTAAGTAGGTAGTTATTTTTACTGAAAAAATCTGCTGCTGCTCTAATGTCCACTGCTGGAACACGGTAACAGTTTTGGGGTTTTTGCCAAAGGTGTTGGCTGATAACTCCCTTGTTTGTAGTCTGGAGCGTAGACTTTAGAATAAAACGGCGTAGGTAGGTAGATAAGACGGATTACTGATGTATTTCTTGCAATATTGGACAAGGCACATTGAGATAGATTACAAGATACAATTCTGGCTTAGGTTAGCGGCAACAGTCTCTTCGTGTCCAAGTGACAGCTAGTGTTGTAACACAATAGTAAATAGGTACCATAGTGATGTGACAAGGCGGATAACCGCCACACCCCACGGAGTGAGACAAACCACAAAAAATCTTAACTAACATCATAGTCATCAAAGGTTTTAAATCGCACACATCTCCCAGTCCTGGTAGTGTACGAGGGTTTATTTGGCGAAAAACTAGTAGGTTGAGCTACTGGCTGAGGTGGTGGTTGCTGCTGGACAGGAACTGGAGCTGCAGGTGGTGGTTGAGTAGGTGGCAAAACCTGATTAGACGGCTGCGACTCGGTCTCGATAAAAGCTGGCTTGACGCGATCCACGCTCACTCACAACCATAGTCCTGCCCCGGACGTTGATGGTAAGCGTTTTTCCATCGTCCGAGCGCTCGAGCACCTGGGAAGGACCTGTGTATGGGGGCTGTAGAGGACGACGCACAGTGTCATCGCGATTATAGACATAGGTACGACGCGGAAGAGAGACCTTTGAAAACGAAAGCAGCTGGTTCAGAATGGCGCGATGCAGGAGTTGGTCGTACAGACGACTCATTAAATTTAACATCTTAATTAAATTAGATCGCACTCCGTTTACAAAAATACGAACATAGATGTTTTTGTTTTACTGAGTGAGATAGGTACCTAGGTTGTATGCATTTAGATAAATAATGTAGGTAGCTAGCTACCTATAACAATAATGTTAGCCTATGTTTACCTACAAGGTATAGGTACCTACATGTTTGGGTTACTTAAGTAATAAGTACCTAGTAACTACAGCTGATTAACGTAGATTTGTAATGAAAATTAGTATGAACAAAAACAAAAGCAAGCACATGCAATCCGATGCAACCAAATAAAAACTTTACTTATTACCTCATTCAGTTTCAGGCTTAACTTGAACTCTTCGCTGGCCTTGACATTCTTTACCAAGAAACTAAATCGAGGGTATTTTTACTAACTAACAAAAAAGCAGGAAACTACAATCGTGGAACAAACAGCAAAACAAATCGATTGGCCACAAGTTCATCGACCATCTCCAGTGTTTCGACCTCAGAGGCTCAGAGACAGCCGCCATCGTTAAAAACGTTCCACTACAACTTTTTTTACAAAGAAAAACCATGTTTACCTCATAAAGTGACCGCTGGCACGTTGGTGTAACTCCAGATCCAGAATGAAGCCTTTGAATCACGTTTAAAAACAAAGTCCCGGCGGCACTGCACACACAAATCTTTTTCGAAAAAATAAACAAATTACTCAATAATTATAAACAACTGTTGTCATTGTATACGTAACTGTTATTATATTACACGATCGATTTACTCGATTTACGTTATCGTATCGCGTGTTGCAAATCAAACAAGCGCGAGCTCCGCGCGTCCGTCGTTCGCTCGACACAATGGCGACAATCGACAATCGCGCGCCGCGACTGCGGTGACGCCGCTACCGACAAATCGAGTGATAAACCCGAGCGAGCGGACCAATCCGCGCGCTCCACTACGCCCACGAGTGCGCGCCGCGCCTCCCCATTGGCCAAGTAACTGCCATTGCCTTACGGATGTTATTATGCAGAACGAGACCAACAGTTCGAAATAACAATTTAAACGTTTACTAGCCGGGCGTACAATGCAAATTGGTTGCGCGGGTTTGAGCCGCGGTCTCACTCTGATGCTTCGTCTTTTTGTTTATGATGAGTTGGTGTATGAAACCAGAATAAATTCCTATGACACTACCTGTCGTCTCAGTCTCACACACCTGTACCACTCAATGGCCACTTAGCGTTTTCATTGTGATGCTTATTGAGAAAACAATACTGGCGACCAATATTTAGTTTATTGTTGATAAATATACGCATGTTGTATTTACTGAGGTACGAGTGTAAACTCGAATGATTCGACAGACAAATTATTAATTATAAGTACACCTAAATGCTGTAAATTATTTAGGACATTATAAACAAAATAATAACAAGTCTTGTTAAAAATAAACTTTCAGATGAGAACCTATAAAACTTTTCTTTAGTCTTTCTATGAATATTTACATAACATAACATCACACCTGTAATCCCCAAACGGCTAGGCAAACGTGTACCTAATAGTCCACCCACATTTCGCCAGTTGTTATGATAATTACGGTCCCTTATATTAGTGAAATAATTGATTCTTAGTGAAATTAAAATTGACATAGTTAATGAAGTAAAATTTCTAGGGTTATACATTGACAAATATTTAAATTGGAAAAGGGAATTGCAAGCCATTGATTCCTATATTTCTTCAGCGTGTTATGCCTTACGTAGTCTTAGGGACGTAATAGACATTAAACACCTTAAAATGGTAGTACTATGCTCTAATAGAATCAAGGTTGAGATATAGTGTTCAGTTTTGGGGTAATAGTTTCAAATATAACTGCCAGAGAGCCTTGGTGCTCCAAAAGAGAGCAATACGAACCATGGTACGGATACCGCAAGTAGAGAGCTGTCGGCCCCACTTTATAAATTTAAAGATTCTTACTGTGCCCAGCCTCTATGTTTTAGTATTACTAGTGAATTTAAAAAAATATCTTCATAACTATGAAACAGATGAGGAGAGAGAGCTAAGGGAAAGTACGCGCAGAAAGGATTTTAAAAACAAAATAAAACCCCAACTTAATATTGTGCATCATAGTCCTCAATATCAAGCGGTGGAAATTTTTAACAGGTTGCCATTGGACTTAAAAACTATACTTTACAAAAGCTCATTTAAGTCGAGACTCAGGGCATTCCTGTTGGACAAATGTTTGTATTCGGTAGAAGATGACATATTAAATGCATTTTAATATTTTATTATATGATTTCTTAATTTGTAATGTCCTTGATTATTTAATAATAATAATAATAATAAATAAATAGTGTTAGTTTTTTTTATAATTTTCATGACCATGTTTTTTTATGATTTTGTTATGTATAGATGTATAATTTCAAACACAATGAGAATTGTTATATGAATAAATTGAATTGAATTGAATTGAATTAGGCGCGTGCCTATTGCCCTCAACATGGCACAAATCCAGACTACGTGGCTGCTACTGAGAAATGCATGGTGAAAAAACCTGGGTATTGAACCCAGGAACTATTACTCTATTATACTTACCATATTTACCAAGTCGAAATATATTCCAAGTAATACCTACTTAGTTAAGTTACATTATTACTAGGTTATAAATTACGATATTAAGACATATTGCTTAAGGAGAGGTCAAACACGAGACCCTGTAAATTATCTAAGTATAGAGAGGTAATTGATCAGCAATAGGCAAAGTAGGCACCATAAAGTCAAACTTAACAAAACTGTGGTGTAAAGTCAAACAAGATTTATATCTTAGTAGAAAATAATATATTCTCCTTGTGTCACACTCACACCTGATAACTAAGAAAAGCATCATATAATTTATAAATTTATTAAATGTTTACAAAAACAGTTGCTTGGATGAATCATACAATATTTTTAACCCTCTCTCAACAGTTATGTCAGCTAATATTAATTAATAATAACATGACTGTGACAGGATTAGTTATATTTTTGTCCTTTAAAATGACTCTGAGCAGAAAACAACATAAAGAATTGGCTAGGTTGGTAAAAATAAAGTAGGTATCAATTTTCATAACGTAACATCTGTGTCATCCTTAAAGGGTTAGGCAGAGGTGTGTCCGTGTAGGTATCTAGTATACTCCCACATTAGGTTTAGGATAAGAGTTATAGGGGTACTAAATAAATATTTCACATACCTAATGTGGGCACAAGTCTATTTCCACTAAGAAGGGAATAATTTCAACTTCGAGGAGTTAACTTATAGGAAAAAAAAATAACAATTACTTACCAGTACTTTTTTTGAGTAATGAAGTATGTTCATTCAAGTATCATTGGAATCAGTTTCAATTTTATTTCATGCTTACATGTTTTTAAAATCGTAGTCTCATTTCAATACCAATTCGAATATATCAAAAGCTATGCTATGGTGATTGTGTACTACCAAGAAAGGCTTGTATAATATTATGACCAGCAGATGATTTTTTAATCTCTAAAGAATACTCTACCAAAATAAACACCTCGCCAAGAGTCTCCCTCCAGTTCCAGGTAAGACAGGATAAAGAAATCGCCCACACTGAAATGATGAAAAATGACCTGGGAAAACTTTTTATTGGTTGAATCAAAATTAAAAGGATCACTCCCTTCCACTAGATAGAAAATTCATGGACATGTGTATTCTTTCTAAACCCGATATTACCAAACATTTGTTCCAAAACATAAATGGCTGATGTAGGACACACGTCTACCAAAACCAAGCCAAAATGGAACTGGGCTGACTATTTCTGTTGCATGCCGGAGAAGATATGGACTAAAGTAACACAATAGGTCTGAAAAAGATGAAGGATGTGGGCTGTTATCCGAAAGTGAAATACTTACTTGTAAATAAATATATTTTATTATTTAAATGAATTTAGAGAAAATCACACCTTTTGACAGCATCACAGAAAAGCAACAGACAGAAAGAGAGAAAAAACAACTTAAATTTTAAAAAGAAAAAGTATAAAACATCCAAAGAGTACGTAACAAGGTCCACAAACAGCAGTAAACGGCAACACGGCAGGTCCAGGTGGAGTTGGCGATGACAGGTCGAACTCGAGTCTTATCACGAAGATTGACCACGAACAGCGCTGGATAGGAATAAGTGGAAGGAACGAAAGGAAGCTTTTACCTTGCAGTGACACAGGTGGTTAATAATAAAGATTCAATTTTTTTTCGTATGTTTTTTATAAATAATAGTTAAATCTAAATAGTAATAGAGTCTAGATAGTAATAGATAAATGACATACTTATCAATATCATACACATCTACAGACAAAAAAAGTATAATATTTTACGAACTGAATTTGTAAGTAGGTACTTATGCTAAATTGCCGTAGGTTTGTTCTATTTTTAAAGATAAATGATATTTTCCAATCGATTCATTTGAAAATAAAATAAATATTTCGATGATTTCTTGCCATCAAACGTTATGCCATAACAACAATTATTTAATTCTTCTTTTTTTTATTAAAAGTTTCAATCGTAACCACCGATCTACTTGTACAAGTACGTGAATTTCGTTAAAAAATTTGAATAAGAAATTATTCCACATCATTTCTCACAATATACTTAAAAAAACACAATAACGAATCGATTTCTAAGCTAGAAGACCGTTGGAATATTTTAAGGTCAAGAATCGATCTACAATAATGTAATTTTAACATCAATAGAAATCATAAGAATCATAACGGAAGCTAGATTGAAGAATAACATTCTGGCGAATCAAAGGAGGCAATAACTCCAACGGCTGAGGATCAATATAATTTCTATGAAAATTACCATATGTCTATCATGTACGATATGATCCAATAAAACTACAATACCAAGTTAAATGCAAATTTGTAAGTGATACAAGATGTCCCTTTCCAAATCGCTAAAAAATTCAGGAATGTCATCCGTTTGCTTCAAATTCAAATGAGGTTTTGTCGAGAAATCGACATGGCCACCAAAACGTGGAAGGCCATTTAAAATTATGAATATGACACAATGAAAGCGTTCGATAATTGAATTGTAACGTTGTGTGAAATGTTGGTGACACGAGGGCAGCGGGTCGCGCCCTAAGGGCGGCGGAGTGACGTGTACGCACAATGTGCGGTCTACAATGCAACATACGCAAATTAACTACGTACACATTTTATTGGCAATAAAAAATCTATTGAGCGATTCGTCGCAGTGTACATGTGCCGTTGATAAAAGAATTTAAAATGTCGATAAATGATTTTTACATATGACTGGGGCACGAAAATGTGTATGCAGATTTCGTAACATGTGTAAATGCAGGTAGCTTTGTTATGTTTATTGCTTCTGCTACTGTGATTTAAATTGCATAAAACGATCCACAACGGAACTCAACAGACCGTTACAAATTCGTTTATTTGCAAAGTGATATAAATACTTAATTTAGCAATAGTCAAATGGTCCATTAATGAAAACTCTTTGAATAATAATGTGTTTCAAATCTAATATGTAATACCCTCATGTTCAATCAGTACATTTTTATTGGAGCATGCAATTTTTGTGAGCCTGTCTTTAGAAAACATGTTATTGATTTGATCATAAATATCTGTCTCGATAATGACTAATATGTCATGTTATAAATATAGTTTACACTTGAATTGCCAATTCTCCTATATTATAGCAAATTAATTCATAAGCACTCTTTCATATCCGTTAAAAACCCGTTGATGAATTTATGACTTCATCTGCTTTTTAATACTCAATTAGGAATTTAACAAAAATATTGAATAAAACTAGGCAAAAGTAGTAAGTATAACATAGAACTTTATTTACGTGCAGGTCCAGTTTCATACCTACGTGTTCACATAAAGCAGAAATCGAGAAGGGAAGATTTGTCTATACGATTATCTGAAAATAAATGGTAAGTATCATCTTTTTCTTCTCAAAAAAATCATAACGAACCTTTTCATTTTAAATTAACTAACCATTACAATTTGTTTTTTTTTAAATAAGTCTTGCATAATCTCTATGTCCTTTGTAACTATTCTATAAAAGTATCACATTACTATTCAAGAAATTCGTAATACGCCATAAGTCAGCTATAAAGCTATCAGATTTTCCATGAAATCGCGTAACAACAAATAATTTTGCTGCCAAAGCGATTCACTGATTCACCACACCGATCACAATAAAATATCATTAGCATATCGAACTCTGTAACATTGCTTAAGCACATGACACAATGTCATATGTTAATTTATTTGGATTACAATGGGATACAATTTCGCGTATTTGTCGCACATTGTGCTACTAACAAATCCGTTAAAGTGATATTTTCATGCTAATTCTAATTTTTACAAATTTAAAATCGATAGTCATAGTTGAATACGATGGTTCCTTTGTGCATGAATAGGCGTGAACGGATTGCACTATTTTTTGAAATTTGAATTTAGAAACGTTTATTCTGAGTTCGAATTTTTGATTGATTGGAGCTTTCTTATGCAAAAGTTTGAGAATCGAACGTCAAAGTGATCGATCCGTTATTGTAGAGAGTTTTCACGGTCATTATAAACCTTATGACAACAAGAATAAAGGTCACTTACGACTGTACTATTATAATAACTGATTAATTGATATTTAAATATCTGCGTGATACGGTGTGATTGGACTATCACGCATCGATTCTATTATTAGCTATATACTGAAGAAGGTTGTCAGTTTGATAAAAGAAATTAGAATATTGTACTGTGTGCCAAAAATCATGGAATACAAAGTTTATTATTATTTTTAATGTGTGTAAAATCTGCCTTTTCCATCGCTATTATACACAGATAAGCTCCATTGTTCTTATTTTGTTTTGTGTCACAAGAACATAAGTCTTGTACCCTACTCGTCAAATCACCCGTGGTAAACCTTACCTTGAAGAGAGCTATGCAAAAAATAGCTGAAAGCGTTGATCATAAAACGCATCTTTCGAGGCTGCGGGTTGTTCGAAAGAGATACTGTGGCCTCGGCTCAAAGGGCTAAGAAGGAAGGTGGGTGGGTTTTTGTCAGTAGAAGTCTGACACTCCCTACCGCTCAGCCCAGAGCGGGAGGAGTCATTTGATGATTTCCAAACACTCCAAAAAAATGCAAAAAGGTAGCACTCCGGGAGTGCCGGCAGAAGTGAAAACTTCAATATTAACAAAAAAAAGTGCTCAGCGCCGCTAAAGAAGTTTTCACTTCAAAAAACCGGCCAAGAGCGTGTCGGGCTACGCTCAGTGTATGGTTCCGTAGTTTCCCGTCCGTCACAATAAGTGTTCCCGCACTTATGAGTTTAAAGGTGGGATCCATGTTTTTTTTTTCTATAAATATTTTTAATTTTTTTTTTCACTTTCAAAATGATTTTCCTAGAAAGTCCTAAAGTTCTACTTTTCAGATTTTTTTCATATTATTTTCTAAACTTATGGTTCAAAAGTTAGAGGGGGAACATTGTTTTTTGCTTTTGGAGCGATTATTTCCGAAATTATTGACATTATCAAAAAATGATTTTAGTAAACCCCTATTCATTTTTAAATACCTTTCCAACAATATATCACACGTTAGGGTTGAAATTAAAAAAAAATAAACACTTCCCACTTTACATAGCCCCCGGGCTATGTCGGCGTGATTGATACACATATTGGTACCAAATTTCAGCTTTCTAGTGCTAAAACGGTCACAGAGATTAAGCGAGGACGGACGGACGGACGGACGGACAGACAGACATGACTACGGAACCCTAAAAAGGTAAGTACTAATCATTAGTTACCGAAAGGTGATGGTGATAGCGTCATTTGGACGTACGTAAATGCTACCTACTTATACCTTTTTTTTTGAAAAAACTGCACATGTGAGGAGGTAACTAGCCCAAAATGATTCTCATAATCGAAGCTTACCTATCAATATCATGGCGATGTCGAGTGGACGTGCGTCTGATTGATCCGATTGATGGTACTTATCGACGCGTCTTTTTGGGGGGTGGATAATTTTTATTGTCTGTCTGATCTGCTGAGGGGTAATTATGTCAGATTCACGATGACTGTTCGTGATGTGTTTGTTTCGAGTGTTGTGCTGACAAATGGTGAATTTGGTAGGTTTTGTGGAGTAAAGACTGCAGATTGAAAACTACAAATTTGATATAAAAGGCCATGTAATATGGTATGAGCAAAACCAGCTTATTATATTGAATTACTAGAAAATTGGTTCAGTACCAGCCTTGGAGTCTGAATTCGTGCCCGGTCGATGGCAATAGAGTCCCCTATTAAGTACACAAGACATAAAGATATCTGGCGAAATGTGGGTATATCAACTAATGGATACACCTCTGCCAAACTGTTCGGAAATTACAGGCGTGATGTTATGTATCAGGTAGACACCAGCCACCCTCTCAACTAATTCAAAAACTCATCGTTCCCAAACTTAAAACTAACAAATGACAACCGCACTTCATCAAACATCAAATAGAAGTAATAAAACGCTCTAATAACCAAGCGCAATAAAACGACATTGACGTCCTTTCCCTCAAATTTTACACTACACGCAAACTGATCTATATCCTCATCACCATAAGGCTTACGTCAAAGAGTTCAAAAAAACGTGAAACCACTGCAATCCTCACAGCGAAAACCCACAGAGACACATCACTAGTTCGATCACTTTCGCAAACAAAGCGGCAATCGACAAAAGTTCGCAGTACCATCGTTTTTAGCTTGCCACAATGGGGTATATGGGATGTCGAACGAGTGGGTATTCGTATTCGCACTCCGTCGAGCGAAAGACCTGCGACTTAATCTGTGTTGAATACGAGCTGATCATTTTGTTGGATTTAGTGCGAAATTGTGGTGTGGGTTAAGTTGGACGGTTTGAGCGAGATGAGGCTACATAATATCACGCCTGTATCTCCGAAGGGTTAATACACAAACAGGGTGTATCTGACAGGTTTGCCTGTACAAGTAAACCGGAGCGTCTATTTCGCCAAACTGAGCCGGTTTCCTCAAGACTCTGCTCTAGCGTTCTTTACGGGTGCACCTACACAGCTTGTTGGGAACAGTCTAGCGTGTATGGCTGCCTTGAGACAGAGGAGTACCTAATAGTATACCCACATTTCGCCAGTTATATGTTTAAGTCTCATGTAATGTGTAAAAAATATAGGTAATAAAATCTCATGTTCTCATTGAGAAATTTCTGGAACGTAGAAAAGTAGGTAGTAAAAGCTACGTAATAAGTATACGTATCCAACTGTTAGAGCAGTTCACAAGGTTTTTTTTGACAGTTCTATTATTAGCCATGTATTTGAAATCAGAAGAAACCTACATACAGTGACCTCTTAGACATTTCTAATAAAGTAGCACGTTGCATAGAGCCAAGTTTTTTTAATTCAACATCCTATGAACCGCTTCAGCTTGTCACAAGACCACACGCTAATAAAACTACTTAATGAGATATATTTTTTTCACCTTTACGACACTCCACCACCATTCCTCACCTTCAACCTTATCCCTCAAACAATACAGTCGAAAATCCCATTAATTCCATCTCAATTTAAATAACCATGTCCTCTATTTGTTTAGGTGCAATGATAAGATCAAAGTCCAATGAATTTAATTGTACAGTGTTAAATCCAGTGGAAGATAGAAACCCGTCTGATGTCAATGGGGCCCGTCTGATGTCAATAGGCACTGGTCTGATCCTGTATGGGTTAAGGAAACCATAGAATCGGTTGCTTATCTCCCTGAGATAGATGTCAATTGCCGCAAAAAATTAAGCTCTATTTGTGGTGACTGTCAACAGTAGGAAAAGGGTTGTAAATTAATTTTAACTTGATTTTACCGGCTTCTAAAAAGGAGGTGGTTTACAATTTGGCTATTTTGTTTATGTTTTGTTAAGACAAACTTAGTTAGTCTTTGAAACCATGTGTAGGGTAAACTTTTGATAGATTTAGAGAAATAGGAGAATTATCATCTGCCTAGCCTTTTCCCAACTATGGCGCTGGCTTCCAGTCTAACCGGATGTAGATGAATACTAGTATTTTACATGGAGCGAATATCTGATCTCCACGACTCAGCTAATGGGTAATACCCTTTCATAAGACTGGTTGTTCCGTGTGGTGTCGGACGTAAAGAATAGCACCATCCCATATCTTCCCGTGGGTGTCGTAAGAGGCGACTAAGGGACTTACCAGAGAATGGGCAGCAGCGTTCTCTGTGTCTTTGTAACAACCATACTGCGATCGCCAACCCGCCTGCCAAGCGTGGCGATTATGGCAAACCCCCCCAAAAATGCCTGGGGGAGGCTTATGTCCAGCAGTGGACGTCTTTTGGCTGAAATGATGAAGACTGGTTGTCAGATTTTCGAGCTTTTAACAAATCCCAAAAATCGACAAATTACAGTCGGGATCCACGGCTTAACGTGCTGTCTCAGGCACGGAGGAAACTCAGTATATAACAGGCGGTCACCCATCCACGGACCAACCTATGCAAGCGGCTTAACCTAAAGATTGACCCGAGCTGTTTTTATTTAGCCACGAAGTCCCACAAGAACTCTCGATGGAGAATCACAAAGCTAATAATGTAATAAGGAGTGTTCATTGGACAGTAAAATTCTCATCTGTTGGCCATTTCTCATGACCTAAATACTTCACAATAACTCCATTCCCATCTGTCCTTTTCCTACAGTGAAAATAAAACTCAGAATTGGTCATAGTCACTAAAGCTGTATGCACCATTCATCTTCCGATTAGCCGCAGACTTTTGTCTGATCGAAGATTAAGGACTTACTACCGAAATGCGACAAAATGTGGTAACCAAGCGTGTCCCCTTAACATAAGATAAAATCTATTAAGAAATTAATGAATGGAACTTTCTTTTGCATGGAAATACAGGACTTCCGACTTCAAAATGTTATTCAAGCAACCTTTTATACTCATTATATCGTAAGGTGAATGGTGCCCGAAGGGGCAGATGACACCACTTAACTCGCACAATTCAATTAACAGAAGATTAAGTACTTCATTATAAAAATGTAAGGACTTTCTTTCGTTAATCCCGATTTTATTTACCGTAGAAACTAACAAAAACTGGTTCCAACCGGATATTGTGGAACCGGCCACATTAACAGATAACAATCTAATTTTGAATGCAGATTTGCGGGATTGCATTCTATTGACGGACGACTACTGGTTTTTACTTATTCTCCCCCATTTAACGCTCTAGCTCTTAACACATTGACTTACAGTCGCTTTTTGTATGAAAAGTATTTCATCAGCAGTCATACAAAAGTATGTAATTTCCTACTGAGCTTTTGGTTTGCCAAAGATATCTTTAGCATTACAATGGGTTGTGTTGCTTTCATCCTAAGGTTGAATATCCCATGTTTAACTGTAAGATAACTTGGTAAAAGTCCTCGTTCATTGGGAGGATTATCGATGTCCGATTTTCGTTAAAGATTCCCATAGGTTTTGTTTGTATCGGCAGCTTTGACGGTATACATGGTGTTACGTATTGTTACACGAATGTAAAGCTGGTTCACTTTTGTGCGATTGTGTGTGAACTGTGAATATTCAGACTTTAAACGTTGAAATGTTTTCGAAACATGTTTTAATTTTTGATGCTGGGAAATGTTTTCATCTTGATTTTGTTTACTGATAACTTAAACCAGATTTAATGGAGTTTTTGAACCTAAGCTTTATGGGTAAACTTTCACACAAGATTTTGAGTAATATGAAGACATTAGTTAGACATAGGTACCTGTTTTTACTTACTCCAAATATTGAGAATCTGGTGAAATTGATATTCAAAAAGTTGAACTAAAAATTATGCGGAACTAGATACCATTGTGCCATCAGCTTCTATCTTGGAAGATCAACCCTTACATCTATATTAAACCAGTATTGACAAAACCACTTAATACTCAATATAAATACAATCTAACAGATTTAAAAACCACAGAAAAAAAATTGGAAACCTTGAAAAAAAAAACATAACGGAAATTCATCAATCTACTTTGATCACCCCTTCAACCAAAATTCAACTTAAACTTGCTTATTTTACAATCCAAATTCCCTTTACTTGTGGTGATAAGTGATCCAGATTCGGCCGAAATCTAATTCAACTTTACGTGTCTTGGAATATAGTCCAGTTTCCTTTGAGTAACAAAATCTATAAGAAAGGCTTAAAGGACAGTAACGAGAAAGTCATTGTAGTGATTAGTATAACGCTGCGAACGGAAGTGGGTGAGTAGATATTATAATATTTAGTCGAGAGGGTATACAATGGAGAGAAGAATGTCGGATGTCAGGTTTTGAAGCCTTTGAGGACTTAAAGTTCCGACTATAGGGTATAAGTAGCGGTTCCGGTGTGTACGTGTTAAAGGGTTTTCAGTTCCTGGAAGTATTTGAACTGTTCCGTTCCTCAATAATAAAACAGGACCTTATTTTCTTCTTCTTAGCGTATAGATGGCAAAAAATTCAGATGTGTATATCCGGGAGGAGACGCCCTAGGAAGACATAATCATCATCATCATCATTTCAGCCAAAAGACGTCCACTGCTGGACATAGGGCTCCCCCAGGTGTCGCCACATTGACCAGTCCCGTGAGTCTCGCACTCGCATCCAGTGGGTTCCCGCTACCTTCACCAGGTCATCGGTCCACCTAGTGGGAGGCCTTCCAAAGCAACGTCTTCCTGTTCGCGGTCGCCACTCCAGAACTTTAAACAAACTGAAAGACATACACTGACTTTATTAGTGACGTTCGTTCTTCAGAAAGGACAGGTGCGTAGTAGGACTCATCTTATTCTGTGATTCGCCTCATCATTTCAGCCGAAAGACGTCCACTGCTGGACATAGGCCTCTCCTAAGTGTCATTTTTGCTTAGGGGGGGTTTGCCATAATCGCCACGCTTGGCAGGCGGGTTGGCGATCGCAGTACGGTCGATACAAAAAGCACAGAGAACGCTGCTGCCCATTCTCTGGTACATCCCTTAGTCGCCTCTTACGACACCCATGCACGGGAAGATATGGGATGGTGCTATTCTTTGCGTCCGACACCATACGGAACAATTGTGATTCGCCTAATTCGGTGATATTTGAAACTTAGTTAGTACAGTGCAATCAAATTATCTTGGCAGGTCCGAACTTCGTGCAGGTTATTTTGTTACAACTAATGTATAAAAGTGTTATGATATTTATTTTATTTGTATTTCTCACTGTTTATATTAGATATTTTCTGATCGTATAGGTATTGGTTTATCTGGCAATAACAGTTTTCTTCACAAGTCTACATGCGTAAAAGTTCGCAGAGCCTATGTTCAGACCTGCCAAGATAATTTGATCGTACTTTACTGTATTTTTATATTTCTACAAATGCCTTTATCACGAAGTTAGATGAGTTCACTTACTCGCAACCGGCGTGCGTGTACTATGACCAGGTTTATAAATGTGTGTGGCAAAAGGAGTATGTAAGGATCGGTTCATTCGTCGTTGTGTGATTTTTGCCTACACCCATGGAAAAGGGCGTGAGTTTATGTTATGTACGTATATAGCCCAAAACTCAGCCATGCTAACTTCAGTCACTGATGCAGTAAATAGATCATCAAGTGTACATGCGGTGCAATATGGAAGATCGTAGGTGCAATAGGCCACTGTCTGTGGCGAGACGCCGCAAACACACTTGAGGACTGAGCAGTCCAAGAACCCTCATCTGCAGAGATTGTCTTTGCTCCGGCCGACTTTGTTCGAAGTGGGTATAGAGATTTCCAGGTCGGCCACGGCAATGTATGCAAGGTTTCAAGGATCAAGGCTGGATCGTTGAAGGGGTTAAACTTCCCCCGTCGCGGGGCTGCGGGTTGTTCGAAAGAAATACCTAAATACCAAAGGACTAAGAAGGAACATGGGTGGTTTTTAGTCAGTAGAAGTCTGACAATCCCTACCACTCTGCCTGAAGCGGGAGGAGTCATTTGATGATTTCCCAGCACCCAAAAACAAAAAAGGGGTTACTGCTCCCGCTCCCGCCCCCAGAGACTGGCGGGCAAGTCTTTTGAAAAGAGCAGAGTTCTGTAAATCAGAGTGATTCAATTCAGCAACATCTATTACGTTGTCAAGAAGACAGTTGTGTGTGACGAAAATTGCTTATAACACTGGAGTCTTTAGATCATCATCCTTACAATTTTTTAAAGCTTCCACACATCGTACTACCTACTGTTACTTGTCTGTTTCTCGGAATTTCCTGTAATACGACACGTAGAAAACATTGCGTACGACAGCAAATTCGGAGAAACAGACACGTGTACTATACATTCTATTTATTTAGGTATTTGTTTTAACAAAAACATATACAATATGACAATAAGAATCCAAGCTATTGTACAGGAATGATAAAAATACTTAAAAATAACAAGAAACAGACACCTTTCGAGAGTCACCTTTCGTCATCTCAGAACAAGCAAGAAAAAATCACTTTTCGTTCATCCACTCCCGTACTTTAACTAGGCTCACTCACCACTACAATATTACTGAAGTTCAGTTCAACTGTGGTTCAAGTAACAGTCAGGGTCGGCCACTGACTGTCGTCCGGTCAAACCTATCGGTTAAGGAGTTCAATAACTGTGATAAAGTTTAGTTACATAAGAACGTAATACATTAATAAACTGTTGTAGAAGTTTCAAGTAGTGTGGGACAACACGTTCTTTGGTATGACGCCAAATTGAAGGAGAAACAAAGCAAACAGTACTAGCATTAACCATGTAGGTGGACAGACGATATTATAAAAGTCTGCTACAAATTGAAAGATTAAAGGGACACATACACTTAGCACTGGGTGGAACAATGATGATATTGATGAAATGACCGATGAACGAGCAATAAGTGAAGTCCAGTAGATGGGCAGTATGGAATATTTTGGATACAAAGCAGACATCCCATCTGTTGAGAAGTATGGAACAAGAAGACCATGTTGCACCAACTAAAACTAAATTGGGATACGAGGAAGAGAATGGCGATAATGTAAATGTAAGTGAGTTATGAGTTAGCAAGGTTGTGCAAAAGGCGTAACTTAGTAAAGACGTCAATGGGTTCTACCAATCAAAACTACATTAAGCCTATCATGTCCTATTTATGCACAGAGGGCTGTGCTTTCTGTCTTCTCAAGGTAGGAACGAAAAGGAGCCAGAGACGAAGACGTTGTGCAAATTCACAAGACAACTTGCTAACCTAAAGCAAACACCGACTCAGTCAGTTGACTCTTTCAACTCCAACCTGACTAAACCCAGCTGTATCATCAACTCTATTTTTCTTCCATTAAGGAACCATTCACATAATCCTCTGTTTGCCTCCTCAAGGAATAATCGAAAGCCATTTACCAAATAAATAAAATTACTATTAAAATTCGAACAATGCGGATCATTCTCCGGCTGTCATCGGTTCGATTCGGGTGTCTCCGTCAGCTGCGTGCGCGCATTCTCACGAGTTGTCGTATGTGTGACCTGTCGCGGAATTATTGTACTAGCGAATTGCGTGCGATTGTTACAGCTAGGGCTGGCAAAGACAGTTTAAAATATTTTAGAAATTGTTAAGAAGCTGTTTTTTACTGATAAAAAAATCAAGTAATTTCACTGATTATACTTGATTGATGAATTATAAGAATAATTGGTAATTTATTTTAAAACTTACAAAAATATATTTATTTACCCAACATTTTAATAAGTGTTGATTAAAAATCACGGATGGTTGTCACTTTCAATCAGAAATTAAAAAGCATATTAGTTTTAATAATCCCACAAACTAAAAAATTGGATTTCCCAAAAACAAACCTCACATAATTTCTTATTTATATTTAAATTAAATTGTCTTTTATACCAAAAGAGAATGTGGTCCATTCTACAATAATTAATAAGAACCGTTTTGATTTATGTTAAAGTCTCAGCTTCTTATGTGTCAAACCTGTTTTAGTTCGTTTTCACTAATAAACTTAATATCATTGATAGAGACGAAGATTGTGTGGTCGTAAAAAACTAATATCTTTGGTATTAGATTATTTTTTTATTAAAATTACGTTATTATAACTAAAGCAGACTATTTTTGATGAGTAGGTATTGTTGGAATAAATTAGATTATAGTTATAATAGAGGAATTATTTAATAATATGTTTTTGTGTTTTTATATATTATAAAACGTATTCGAAATGAATCTTCAAAGATATAGAAAGACGAGATTATATGTATAATTCTCTTTACATGTTATATTGAAGCTTATTTTGATTTCAATACTTATTTCTATTTATTTCTTTTCAAGTTTTTCGTAATCTACACGGTATTATCAATGCGAAATATTATTATCTTTGTTTGTCTGTTACCCTTTCACTCCTTAACTGCTGAACGGGATTGGCATATAAATAGACTGTGACCAGGGTCCAAGGGAGCAGACTTTTGTTAGATATTGATAATTATTTTTTAGTTACAATTTCGAAAAAAAAATGTAAACCAACCGTTTTCTTTAAAGTCTATTCAAAAGTTAAAAATTAGCATTATAATAATATGGAACAGATACTTGTGAGTGACAGCCCTGTGTCTTGAAACAGGAAGTATAGGGGTGTGAGCAAGTATGACCTCAAGTTACCCATAACGCACCCTTACGACTTCTTTCTCCCAATTGTCCGTATCTAGAGCATTACACGCTGAAATCGAATCGATGCGACAAAAAAAACGCAATAAATATCATTCGATTGTATTTAAAAAGGGTTTTAAAATTTAATATAACTACGATTGGGGGAACACAATGACATGAACTGTGAATTCTCTGCGATTGTGCGATTTTTTTTCTGTCTTTGCACATTGTCGAGTCTTGCGTACAATCGCATCTGTCCCCAATTTCGTAGTTGTCCTTTGTATTTGAGCAAAAAAGGAAGAATTGGTTAAGACAATTTTCTGTAATTTTCACCCTTTTTTTAAGGCGTGTGTATAGAAAACGTAATCATCCTTGATTCACGGTTGTTCAATAACATTTATCTAGTTTTTTTTTTCAAGTTCTCAAGTATGGTTTTTTTTTTGGTTTTTTGCTGGTTAACCAATGGGTTTATGTCGTCCATGATGGGTTTTATCGAAGTCGTTAGATCTATTTTCAATTGGTCCTCAGGTCCTGTAGAACAACCTTTTGGCCAATGTCATTATTTCATTCATCTTCCTCTTCACGAATCTATCACTCGATTTTGTCCGACCACTTCGTAGCATCTGAGACAACTATGTCGTTTGCTTCACTCAAGTCCTGGAGGGTGCACATTTTTTTCATTTATTTACCATTAAAAAAAAAAATACATTAATTTGTTTTTTTTAATTATTTGCGCACGACGGGCAAAAGAGTCCTAAGGTGGTATTAGTTACCCCGTCGGGGCTGCGGATTATCGAAAGGCATAACGCGGCCTCAAATGGTGTGTGGCTCAGTGGTTATTTGATGATTTTCCACCCAGCAAAAAACAAAAAAAAAGGTGGTCTTAGTTAGGCGCATGATGTATGAAATCGCATAAAAGGTTGTTGAATTACTAACCTGAGTGTCTCTCTATAGGTAAACCTGGAAACGCACTTGAGTAAGTAATTATATTCGTGGAAAATATTGTCTTATAAACCGCTCCACCAGCACTTCCAATAACCAAAGAAACACTAAACAAGCCCGTCTCCACCATACATTAAATCGATAGCTCATTAACCAGCGTTTAATCCTCCGTTACATAAACGCTAATCT
Source organism: Diarsia dahlii (assembly GCA_949775195.1). Classification (NCBI taxonomy): domain Eukaryota; kingdom Metazoa; phylum Arthropoda; class Insecta; order Lepidoptera; family Noctuidae; genus Diarsia; species Diarsia dahlii. The sequence goes on along the minus strand of OX459193.1, from coordinate 2,297,401 downwards.
TCGGCTAATCTTTAGTTATGTTGGCTCGTTAATATGCCATAAAAGTTAATAGGCTGGCTGCTTACTTTAGATTATGCGTTATGAAGCATAGCGGGAGAATTGGAGAAATCATCGGGTGGCGAAAGTGTGGAGACGGCTAAGGATTATGTATGTGATCGGTCGTATAATTGCGAGTGCGACGGCTATTTGTTTTATATTTTAGATGGTTGAAGCCGGTTTTGTGGAAGTGGTTGTGGTTGTGTGGGATCTTATATAACTAAAGGATTGCAGGCATTTCTAGTAAAGTTGGCGTTTGGTTGTAAATCTGCTTGCTTGGTTTACCGTTAAGTAATCGTGGTAACTAACCCGAGGTTTAACACGTAATTTAATGGATTTCAATAGGTAGATAGTAATGACTATACCCGCGCAAGCTCGTAGCAAAGAAAATCTGCTGAGCTGGAGATTTATAAATGACTCTGATGACCGGAGTGTAAATGTCGTACTGTTCCACAAACGCGTGCCCTGTTGTTTGCTTACTACAGGAACTGATGTATGCTACTGAGAGCCGCAAACTAGTAGCTCAGTTTTGGGTAGACACAATTTAGACTTTAGATTACCTACCATCGACACGCTAAGAATAACAATACCTACTTATACGAAACCGAGAGCAAACATCTAAAAACCAATTTGCAGGAAACCTCGATGGTTTCGAAACATGTTTCTATCAGGAGATACATTTTGAAACGAAATTCAAGACCAAAATCAACAGGATTATGTACGAACTAAATAAGACTTAATAATTGTGCACTTACTCTAGTTATAAGTCAGTATAGTAATCATATTAAATTGAACATTTATGGGTATTTACTTACATACCTGCCCGCGTCGGTTTTTCCGAGTTCATATAACCATAATCTATTTAAGTCGCGAGTAAACAGGCTTCTTCTGGGTAAGCTCGTTCCATCGTCGACATCATCTCTGCCCTTAGGGCAAGATTGAGGTCAAGAGCAAGCCCATTTATAATAAAAAAAAATAAGAAAAAAAAAATAAGAGAAAAAAATACCTGAGTATATCATAATCTCGTTACAAATGCAAAGTCATAAAGGAGTTAATGAAAGATATTTTAGCACTATGATAATATTCTTAACACCCTTACATAGAGCATTAAAAGTGGTGTGGGTCATCATGTGCCTAGCCTTTCCCATGTTGGGCCTGGCTTCCAGTCTAACAGGATGCAGCTGAATACCAGAATTTAACGTTTCTACCGCCACAGTCAAGATAGACGACAAGCCAAAGAGTACCTTAAGTCGAAATTCGACTTAAAGTACTTTTTTGCTTGTTCGGCTTGTCGTCTATACGTGACTGTGGCGGTTAATATGGAGTGACTGCCTATCTGCGACCTCCAAAAACCAGTAAGTAGGTACTGGGTAATACGATACTCTTTGGTACGGCTGGTTGTCAGACTTAGACCATTAACTACCTGTAACAACTGCCAAAGATCTTTATAATGGCTGCCAGAACCAACGGTTTAACGTGCTTTCCAGACACGGAGGAAACTTGGTATGTAATGGGTGGTCACCAATCAACGGACCAACCTAAGCAAACACGGCTTAAGTTGGTCTAAAGTGGCTATTAAACTTAGGAACCTAGATAAATATCGTCTGTATCCGAATAACATAATTTTATGTTGGTAATAATAATATGTTCGTATCGCGAATGATTTTGGTATTACGTTTGTATGGAGAATGTTCGTTCACCGTCCCCTTAATCTAAAGATCAACCCCAGACGGAGTTATTATTAAGCCACAAGCTCCTCAATATACGTAACATCATCATCATCATCAGCCTATAATGTTCCCACTGCAGGGAATCCTCTATCGTACATTCATTGGCAGTCGATGACCTAAACATAACATAACATACAGATAGATTACCAAACAGAATACCTTTTTATTGAACCAAGTCTATGCACAGAACTCCTATGTTGAAGCGGTCCAATATATTACGAAAAGCCATTAAAATGCTCGTCATATTAATTTTTCAATGAATATTAAAATCTTGCTACTTATTTAAACCAATTTAGAACTGATAGATCGTCTTTTATTAATATTAATAAATTAGATTAAGCATTCGTTTTTGTCTAGAACCAGTGAAAGTAGTTTTTTTCTTTGTTTTTAATTTGTATATTTGCTAATTTAAATAATTATGATAAATCGTAGATTTAAATTTTTAATAGAAAGTGTTTTTGTTGTTCTGGCGTCTCATCAATCCCAAAATTGAATGATGATATCCTTTATTAATTCATCATCTTAGTTAAGTTCTCGCTTTGGTTAAGTCTAGTTGTATCATCTCCCTATGTATGAGCTACTCAGATGGGAAATCCTAGGAACAGATGAGATTAATGAAGAGAAGCTTGCAGAAATCTCTACCGAACAACTGGTGAGCTTCTGCAAGGCTTCTGGAAGATTCGCGATGCCAACCACCAGTAACCCATGAAGGGGATCCACCAAAATGGGGGCGAAATAATCCACAACGAAAGGACTGATCGCCCGCCTGGTGTCTGCCGGCGTCCCCGAAGATAAATAGAATCATCTCCCTATTCTCTACGTGATGCTTGGAAGGTTTCTAGTCAATAGTAAACATAATAAGCACGATTGCACATCAGGGACTGAATTACCCAAAAATTACGGTACCTTTAAATTTCGGTATGACGTCATACCGTTAAATAAGGGTTACCGAAATATTGCGATACCGTTATTTTTTCCGGTAGTGAAATTCTGAGTCTGGAAATGCATACCGGTATATTTCGGTAGAAGTACCATAACCGTTATAAATATAATAATAATAATATTCCACAACTATCACACAACGCCATCTAGTCCCAAGCTAAGCAGAGCTTGTGTTATGGGTACTAGACAACTGATAAACATACTTATATATTTCTAAATACATACATATCATACATACATATCGGTAGCGGTACCTAAACCTTAATAAATAGTGGTTTGCTTTGACGCACCGCCTCGCCACTCTGTCTGTCGTTCACTTGCCGATTGTTGCACATGATTATAATATAAACTACTTAGGCAAGTTCTAACGTGTTCCACCGCACACACGCGCGCCGCGCATGCATTTCGGTACCGAAATCGTGTAAGGGTTAAATAACGGTTTAGCCCAACCTTTATTTATAAAGGTACCGGTATAGCTCAACCTTTATTTTAAACCGGTACCGGTATATTTTTGAGGTATCTTAACCTTTAACCGTAACCGCTTTCAGTCCCTGTTGCACATATCAATAAATTCGTTAAAAGATAAACGTGCCTTTAAGTTTTGCGTCTATAAAATTGTTTTTTTTTTTTTTTTTTTTTTTTTTTTTTTTTTTTTTTTTTTTAGGTTTAAAATCAGTTCAAACAGTCAGCTTAAAACAGTCAGGTTTCGTACTATAGTCTTAAAAAAAGATCCGAAGAATCGAGCACATCCTACTTTTTGAAGTCGGTTAAAAATAGGATCCATCATCATCATCATCAACAGCCTATTAATGTTCCCACTGCTGGGACACAGGCCTCTTTGAGAGGCTCTCTTTTAGAGAATCGTAATGTGAATCGAATCACGTTGCAATGTTGAAAATGGTCACTGACGCAATTAATATTATGAACCGTCACTTTGTGACCACGTTACGAATTGCAACGTAATTCACGTTATTATGTTGCAGGCAAAACTCTTAATCAGTCAAAACTACTTTTGACTGGTTTCAGTCAAAACCCTTATTGCGTTAAAACGCGTTTATTCTAATGAAATAAATGTTAGCTTTCATACAAGGTTTTACAAAGGGAAAAAAAAACCTAACAAACCTAATAAGTTTCCTAACGACATTTAGGTTATTATAATTTAGTAGAGAAATAAAACAGAAACTACCTAATAATAGTTTTGACCGGTCAAAAGTAGTTTTGACTAGTCAAAAGTAGTTTTGACTGATTAAGAGTTTTGCCTGTGACAATTTATTTTATTTATTTTTTATTTATTAAAACTTTATGCACAACAAAATCGTACAAAGGCGGACTTAATGCCTTGGGCATTTTCTACCAGTCTACCTTAGGGTGATGCAGAGACAATACATAGTAGGTGCAAAACAGAAAAAAAAACATAATAGAAAAGATATATACCTAAATTATAAGAATAAATACATACATATATACATACATAAAATATATAAACTTTTGAAAGAAAGGCAAGGAAAACTATAACAACTTAATTTTGAGACGAATCTGCCAACTTCTTGTGAATGTGTTCACGAGCTTTTATTTTAAAAATAAACCGACTGTTTACCGTCCTAATATTCTGAGGGAGGTCATTCCAAAGGAATACCGCCTGGACAAAGAAGGAAGACTTTATAAAGCCAGAGCGATGAGAAGGACAACGTAGAAGGCGATTATTGGCGGAACGAAGAGTCTTGCTGTGCGCAGTGCATAAATATTGACAAAGAGAAGTCAGATAAGAAGGGGAAGTGGGCTTGTGAAGAAGAGAAAACAGGGTTGTCAAAGCTCTCAACGCTCTGCGCTGCCGAATAGGTAACCATTTCAGAAGTGATCGATGCTCTGACACATGATCATACTTGCGAAGATTGAAAACGAATCGAATACAGTTATTAAGAAGTCGGTCAAGTTTATTGAGGAGATCTGCATTCAGGTCATAGTAGCACATATCACCATAGTCAATAATGGGGAAGATTAGGGACTGTACAAGCATTGCCTTGATGTGCGCTGGGAGAATATTTCTCAATCGATAGAGAGACCGCAACGTTCCGGTGACTTTCTTGCTCACAATCGCAACCTGCTTACGCCAGTCAAGGCAAGTGTCAACATGCAAACCTAGATCCTTGACGTCAGAGCTAAACGGGATCACTGTGCCGTCAAAGGTAACCGGTGGGACCGTCAAACTGTTCAGCCTCCTCAAACTATGGGGGCTCCCAATAATGATGGCCTGACATTTGGCAGGATTAACCGCCACCCCGAAACGATCAGACCAGTCCTTAACAGCTCGTAAATCCCGGTTTAGCTCGTCGATCGCACCAGATAAGCCGTCAACACCCGCCCGACAGTAAAGCTGTAAATCGTCAGCGTAAAGATGATACGCACACTGAAGTTCGGCAGTTATGAGATCTATAAATATAGAGAACAAAAGCGGGGATAAAATGCCGCCTTGAGGGACGCCAGCATCCAGATCACACCAGCTGGAGTTAGAGTCACCAGCAAGCACTGACTGTTGACGTCCCCGAAGATAGGAAGAAAACCAAACCAGAACCTCGGGAGAAACCATGCGATAGGAGAGGATGGATAAAAGGACTTCGTGACTGACGGTATTAAAGGCATTCGAGAAATCGATTAACACCAAAACCGTAACTTTAGTGTCCTCCATTCCCCGCCTTATATCATCAGTCACTTTAAGGAGAGCGGAAACGGTACTGTGCCCGGGCCTGAACCCGGATTGGAATGGACTGATTAGGGAGTTTTTGTGGACAAAGTTGGAGAATTGTTTGTGTACACAAGCCTCGAGAACTTTGGATAGAAAGGGAAGGATGGAAATTGGACGAAAATGGCTAAGAAGAGTGGGATTAGGAACTTTAGGCAGCGGTCGAACATGGGCTTTTCGCCACATGGACGGGAAAGCACCGGAGTAAAGGGAAAAGTTAACAATATGGGAAATCGCAGGAAGGAGCTGATCGACCACTGTCACGATCATGTGTCGACTGATGTTATCGCAACCAACAGCTTTGGATTTAATGGAAAGGATGATCTTTTTGATCTCTCCCGGGTCGACTGGGGTGAAGGCGAAAGGAGCAACATTGGGTCGCGTCAGACCAGCAAGGTAGTCAAGGGTTTGACATTTGGTTGAACTATCAAGGGTGGGAACAGTGGAGAAATGCCGATTTAGATCGTCCAACCCAAATGTCGTAGGAAGGTCTGAATGCCGCGATTTGCCGATACCTAGGGTTCCAAGGAACTTCCAGATATCAGCAGGAGAAGAAGAAGTGATATTATCAAGAATGTGGCGGCGTTTAGCATTGCGTATCATCTGATTACAACGATTGCGAGCAGATTTGAAGAGAGTCCAGTTGTCATCCGTACGATCCTTTTTAAACTTCCGAAACGCGCGATCCCTTCGTCGCATTGCCATCTTGATTCCCCGATTCATCCATGGCGCTGGCGGGCGCTTAAGCTTGACTTTCCTGATGGGAGCGTGGGTGTCGTACAGATTAACTACAACAGAATTAAAAATATTAACCTTATCATCAATTGAGGTAGCTTCCTCCAGGGGTGTCCAGTCAATATTAGAAGCATCTTGTTTAAGTTCCTCAGTATTCATCCGCGCAAAGGCACGCCTGTACTGGAATATAGGTTTGGGTTTCGGGGGTTTAAGGACATAAGACAGGAAGATAAGGTCATGATGGGAGAAACCAGGAGCATCATGTTGACCATGTGAGGAGACTAAGGAAGGATTAGAAACAAGGATTAGGTCGAGCCAAGTATCATCACCGACAGTGTTGTGATGAGTTGGTTGGAGAGGCAACACGTGTAAACTAGCTGACTCGACCAGATGGAGGAGTTTACTGGACCGAGAGGAGTTCTGGGCAAGGAGGTTGGTGTTGAAATCCCCCATGACAATGTGATGTGCATACTCTGAACCCAAAGATTCTAGGACCGACTCGAATTCGGTGAAGTAATCAAGTAAGGGGGGACAATACACAACTCCAATGACGGCTTTAGCTCGTTTAACACAAACCTCGAGAAAGAGAAACTCAGCCGAACTATTAGAGGATGACGTAGCGAGAATTTTAAAAGGGAAATCAGCACGAAGATAAATTGCTACACCGCCTCCTCTCCTTCCAATTCGATCATTCCGTAGAAGAACGAATCCTGGGAGAGAGTAAGTAGCGGACAAAAGTTCAGGTTTTAGCCAGGTCTCAGAAATTAGGACAGCGTGAACATCGTTATTCGTAAAAGTATCAATTAGGTCATTGTAGTGGCTAGGAATACTCTGGGCATTGATGTGACAAACGTTAAACAACCGGTCAAGGTTTTGGTTGAAACTTTGACGCAAAAGATCGCCAAGAGTATCTGTGACGGAACAAAAACTATCATCTTCAGAAGTGGCAGCAGATTCGTTGGCAGAGAAAAAAGACTCATTATCAAACAAAGTTGTCATAAATATAAATAGAATATAAATACAATAAAATAAAGTAACGCAATATAAAAAAAAAACTAAAATAAATAGGTGACCTACACAATAATCTGGTACAGCGTTTGCATCTCTGCACCACCCGCCAGCTAACATCATCATATTAAAATAAAGACAATTTATAAAACACTATGGTAATTGTAAAATAACAGTAGCGTAACATAAAATCCGTTGAAATAATTATTGCAAACTAACTTTAACTAGTGTTCGGAACGCACCCAAAACTTACAACACAAATTTTAGAGAACGTATCCGATCTTTAAATACTTCGTTATTGTCAGATTTGACATGGACAGTATTTGACAGTAATGACATTTAAACAAGATTCTTGTTCAAGAACAAACAACTGAGAGAAAACAACTTCTTAATGAGGGTAACGGTAAATTAACTTGATAAATAAGAGACTTGTAAATGAAATAAAAATAAGATCGAGTGACGAAAACAACACAGAGATTAACATCAATGGTTACAAGCCAAAAGTTACAATAACAGCAATAAACTGTGAGAGATGACAGAAAATAAGGTAAGTGAATCCTACGCAACGTAGGAATAGCTGTTGCTAAGTTACTGAAAGTATATTATTACCGTAACTAACGCGTCTTGTTTTTCAGGTTATCTCCAGAAGTTTGAGCCTTGGGATACTTCACCAGCAGCGGATTTAGTTCTTCCAATGAGGTGACCTTGTGTTTGCTTCCATCAGGGGCTTTTATAACAATGACACCGTCCTGAGTCCAACACGACCGCATAGAAAAGTGAAGCCGCGCCTTCCCAAAGATGGATTGTCGGATCTTCGTCAGGAACTCTTTGATGGAGATAGATGAACCCTTCAGCCCAGTTTTTGCCCTCCAGACTGCAGACCTATCCTCATAGCTTGCGAACTTGACTAGGATGGGCCTGTGATGATCCTTGTTAGCTCCCCCAAGCCTGTGGCAGGCCTTTATTGAGGATGCAGTGACTGTTTTTAGTGCCAGCTTCTTGTTGATTATGTCTAAGATGACCTCACCACTGACCTCCCCGTCAACCTCTGCTACTCCCTGGAAGATCAGCGCCTTCCTACGGTGCCTGGTCTCCAACCCGTCTACCTGTGCAGCACACTCGCTGATCTGCCTTCTGAGAAGACTCAACATACTGAAGATCAGCTCCCTGAAGGTGCGAAACTCTTCAGCAACCCTCGCCACGGTGTCCTTAGCAGGTCCAGCACACTGTATCTGGGCTTCAAGTTCATTCATCTTGCGTACAAAATTGTCCTCCAGACACCTCTGTGCTGATAAGATCTCGTTAAGTTGAGACATAGCTGTGATCCTCTTGTGTCCAGTGTCAGTGAAAACAGTGATATTAATTGATGAGCTGACAGGTGGTGTAAATTTATGTATTTAGTCACATAAATGCGCTGCAAATGTGAGTATCAGTGTTTTAGAGGATAAACTCGGAAAATTGTTGATAATTTTAGTAAAAAAACTCTGATTTTCTATTTTACATATAAATTCAATTAAAGAGCAATTATACTATTATGAATCTGCTAACACATTACAGTTTTTAATATCTACTAGCGCATTTGTTCTTATAGTTATCGAAGATGATAATCAAAACAAAAGCGAATTTGAATCATTAAGTAGGTAAATGGGTCAAAGTTATCAAAATAAGTCACCAAAAAACTTAAATACATAAATAAAAACACAAATTAACACTTTCCAGGAAATCGGATATCCAGCAGCAAAAGTCAGCGGGAATGCCATATGCGAAAGTTTGCTCAACAAACTTGCGTGCCATACCCTGTCGAAAGCCTTTGAGATGTCCAGTGACACGGCAAGGGCCTCACCGTGTTTCTCGATGGCCTCGCCCCAGCAGTGCGTAGCAAACATCAGAAGATCCCCAGTTGACCGTCCCCGGCGAAAACCATACTGACGGTCGCTGAGTAGGTCGTTTGCTTCAAGGTGGGCCAGCAGCTTACCGTTAAGTACCCTTTCCATTACTTTACAAAGTATGGAGGTGATGGCGATTGGTCGATAGTTACCAGGGTCGGCACGAATACCATTCTTGGGTACTGGTTGTACATTAGCAACCTTCCAGGAGTTCGGCACCGTTCTGGTTTTAAGAGAGAGGCGGTACAGGCGTGTCAACATAGGAGACAGCTCAGGCGCACAGTTCCTTAAGACCCTTGCTGGTATGCCGTCCGGACCGCTAGCCTTATTAACGTGTAGGTTTTGAAGTACTTTACTTTACTTTTCCTGCAAAAGACGTTGCCATATATCTTCAACAATAAAAGAGACGTGTTAGTGATCACACTTCTATAGATAATCATGATCCCCGTTATAGGGTTAGATATGAATAAAATGAATACTAACAATTCTTTTCCTCAGTACAAGCAAACTCAGTGCAAAACATACGAGTACAACATCGATAATACAAATCAACAAAAAGCTAATAGAGGAAGTGTTCCTGTATAATTTGGCAATAAACGTCAAATTTGTAACTCTGTGCTGACAACTTTATTGCTTCAAGGGATGTAGTCACCTCCCCGTCTAACCCCATACTTTAGACAGAGGCAGAAATATAAAATTGCAGTAAAGGGGTTACTATTAGTAAATTTGCACCACGTTAGGGTTAAGTGGGCGTAACTTTTATGTCAGTTTTAATAAATCGAGTGGAAGATATAGTTGTCTGATGTATTTTTTTGTGTGAACCACTTTGTATGGCACGATTCGAAGATAAAATATTAAAATGTATTGTGTAGACTTCGAGTCATAAATTCTGTCAATAATTCAATTAATAGGATCGTTTATCCTACCATTAATCAAGAATTTGTTAAAATTTTGTAAGAAGTGATTCATCATCATCATCATCAGCCATTAGACGTCCACTGCTGGACAAAGGCCTCCCCCATAGAACGCCATACATATAAATTCAATTAAAGAGCAATTATACTATTATGAATCTGCTAACACATTACAGTTTTTAATATCTACTAGCGCATTTGTTCTTATAGTTATCGAAGATGATAATCAAAACAAAAGCGAATTTGAATCATTAAGTAGGTAAATGGGTCAAAGTTATCAAAATAAGTCACCAAAAAACTTAAATACATAAATAAAAACACAAATTAACACTTTCCCTCTCTCTACAATAAAGTAAAAGTAATGTGACGTACAGTTTTATTAAACTAAGCTTAAGATAGACTTAAAGTAAACGTTTAACATAATTTATTTCGTCATGTTCTCTATTTCTGACATTTGTTAGTATTCTGATTTCAACGGACTTGATCTGTGGTTTTACATAATGAGATGATGATATTATTTATATTTTTAGGACAATAGGGGATCGGACAAAAAAAAACTAATTAGTCCGTCAGATAGATTTCCAAAAAATATCGACCACATATTTTTTCTTTTTTCACGTAAACAAAAAATGAAGACGATACAGTGCTTCGAAAACTCGTGTGACGTCATATGATAGTACATTTTGTACCTTCAAGTGACGTTTCAAGCCCCACTCTTGTGATCTTTGACGCGCTTTATCTTCGTCAATTTTTATTGATTTGATCAAACAAAAAACACGTATCCAATATTTTTCGATAATCTAACTGACGGACTAAACAGAATTCTATTTTTTTGAGTCAGTCCGATCCCCTATTCTGTTTATTTGATTTTCTGGGTAGGTTGTGATCCTCTTTAATAGATACAGTATCTAATCATTTGGAGAGGCTACTATTCTGTTTAAAATGGTTGACTTTAAGAAGATATCAAGTTTAAATTAAACATTATACTCTCCTTATCCGCCCTTAGTAGTCAGTGATCCGATAGTCTGACAACCATCTTACCAAGGGGTTTCGTATTACCCGGTACTAACTGGGTTGTGTTGGTCAGCTGCATCCGGTGATGGATGATGGTGACTCTCCTTACGATCATAATAATCTTATTCTTCATTAGCCATTCCTTACAAATTTTCTACTTCAACGATAACTAGGATATTATCTATATCTTCTTATTATTATTTTTTTATTATTTGTTTTGGGCTTACTCTTGACCTCAATCTTGCCCTAAGGGCAGAGATGGGGTCGACGATGGAACGAGATTACCCAGAAGAAGCCTATTTACTCGCGACTTAAATAGATTGGGGTTATATGAACTCGGGAAAACCGACGCAGGCAGGAAGTTCCACTGATTGGCTGTGCGCATTATAAAAGAATTGGCAAAGCACTTCGATCGAATCTGAGGAACATCGACAAGGTATGGGTGATAACCTGCAGTACGTCTTGTCTCCCGATGGAAGAAGGGAGATGGTGGAATCAGCCCGTGGAGCTCCTGCGCACACTCTCCTAAGTACAGTTTGTAGAAGACCGCCAGACATGCAACTTTGCGGCGGTGGGCCAGGCTATGAAGCTTGGCAACCAGTTTATCGTCACCAATTAGCCTCCTGGCTCTGCGCTCTACAGAGTCAAGTACGGCAAGTTGGTATTTGGCATCCCAAAGGTGACAGCAATACTCCATGCCGGACCGGACTTGAGCTTTATATAATATTGAAAGCTGTCCTAGGCTTGAAGTACCGCTTAACCTTATTTAGGATACCCAGATTTTTTTCCGCAGTTTGAGCTTTTGACTCAATGTAGGCGCCGAAGTTCAGATTCGCGCTCAACTTCGTGCCAAGAAGCTCGAGACTGTCGGTGACTTGTACAGACGCACTCCGGAAAGTAGGGGCCAGATTGAACGGACTCCTTGTGGCGGTGAATAGACACACTTACGTTATGGTGGCATTGAAATCAACCAGATTCTCATTGCCCCACTTGGAGACAAGACTTAAGGCTGAATTCGTTCGCTCTACCATGGCCTCTCTCAATGAACGTACTTCATCACCTGCTTCCGATTTTGCGCTGGATGCTAACTCTCCATGACAGTGCTGTCATCTGCGTACCCAACAATACCAGGACCAAGAAGGTCATTGATGTGCAGCAGGAAAAGTGTCGCGGATAGAACAGACCCCTGAGGAACTCCGGCATCAATAGCCATAAGGTCAGAGGAGCAGCAGTCAATGATCACTTGGATCGACGGTTCACTTAGGAAATCGGATATCCAGCAGCAAAAGTCAGCGGGAATGCCATATGCGAAAGTTTGCTCAACAAACTTGCGTGCCATACCCTGTCGAAAGCCTTTGAGATGTCCAGTGACACGGCAAGGGCCTCACCGTGTTTCTCGATGGCCTCGCCCCAGCAGTGCGTAGCAAACATCAGAAGATCCCCAGTTGACCGTCCCCGGCGAAAACCATACTGACGGTCGCTGAGTAGGTCGTTTGCTTCAAGGTGGGCCAGCAGCTTACCGTTAAGTACCCTTTCCATTACTTTACAAAGTATGGAGGTGATGGCGATTGGTCGATAGTTACCAGGGTCGGCACGAATACCATTCTTGGGTACTGGTTGTACATTAGCAACCTTCCAGGAGTTCGGCACCGTTCTGGTTTTAAGAGAGAGGCGGTACAGGCGTGTCAACATAGGAGACAGCTCAGGCGCACAGTTCCTTAAGACCCTTGCTGGTATGCCGTCCGGACCGCTAGCCTTATTAACGTGTAGGTTTTGAAGTACTTTACTTTACTTTTCCTGCAAAAGACGTTGCCATATATCTTCAACAATAAAAGAGACGTGTTAGTGATCACACTTCTATAGATAATCATGATCCCCGTTATAGGGTTAGATATGAATAAAATGAATACTAACAATTCTTTTCCTCAGTACAAGCAAACTCAGTGCAAAACATACGAGTACAACATCGATAATACAAATCAACAAAAAGCTAATAGAGGAAGTGTTCCTGTATAATTTGGCAATAAACGTCAAATTTGTAACTCTGTGCTGACAACTTTATTGCTTCAAGGGATGTAGTCACCTCCCCGTCTAACCCCATACTTTAGACAGAGGCAGAAATATAAAATTGCAGTAAAGGGGTTACTATTAGTAAATTTGCACCACGTTAGGGTTAAGTGGGCGTAACTTTTATGTCAGTTTTAATAAATCGAGTGGAAGATATAGTTGTCTGATGTATTTTTTTGTGTGAACCACTTTGTATGGCACGATTCGAAGATAAAATATTAAAATGTATTGTGTAGACTTCGAGTCATAAATTCTGTCAATAATTCAATTAATAGGATCGTTTATCCTACCATTAATCAAGAATTTGTTAAAATTTTGTAAGAAGTGATTCATCATCATCATCATCAGCCATTAGACGTCCACTGCTGGACAAAGGCCTCCCCCATAGAACGCCATAAAGATCGGCAGCCTGCCGTTTGCATCCACCGGTTGCCCGCGACTCTCACGATGTCGTCGGTTTACCTGTTGGGAGGCCTGCCAACGCTGCGTCTTCCGGTTCGTGGTAAAAAGTGATTATAATTAATTAATGGGCGTCAACAACATCATCATCAGCCAGAAGACGTCCACTGTTGAACAAAAGGTCTCCTCCATAGAACGTCATAACGATCGGCAACCCGCTGCTTTCATACACCGGTTGCCCGCGACTATCTGGAACGCTGCATCTTCCGGTTTGTGGTCGCCACTCGAGAACCTTTCTTACTCTATAACAAGTTAACAACTACATACGTACTTGTAGTTTTAGTTCCTATTCTAGTATTAATTTACTAATCCTCCTCTTCATAGAAAAGTTTAGGTGACTCAGGTTCTAATTAGAATGAAACTGATGTTGCTTAACGATGTAACTACTGATAATCTGATAAGAGTACTTGCCCTAGTCGGTACTGAAATGACACGAATCTAATTCATACGAATCTTATTGGCTGAAATTGAATCTAAAATTGGTACAAGTTACTATCTTTTCTTTATTCAGTTTACACTCTAGATTTGTGACATTATCATTATTATAAAACTTTAAAGGTGTTGTTTTCTTCTCTGCATTAAATTAACACACCCTTCCACACAATAAAGCCACAAATGAATTGCATTCTTAAATCTGATTTACACTTTACAGTATCCTGTTCATCATCATGTCAAACAAGTTTGGATTCATTCTTAAAGCCATTTAGGTTTATTATTACTCAATACTGCAAAGTCCAACAGTCTCATATAATCCATATTTTTGAGAAATCATAAACAACTGATACTTTATTAGCTGTAGTCGTAAATATCAACCGTTGTCTGAAGGAAGAGTATCACACGTTTTGTTTTTATGCGGATCCAAGGCATAAACGAACGCGGCTGATGTGAAAAACATTATAGTGCTAATAATTTGCTAGAACAGCATGATAATATTTCAAAATGTTAAAGTTTCCTCTGAAAAAAGCTCCTGTTTAAAGTCTTGCGTAACGTAGGTATCGGGTCTTATGATGTAAACTGTTTGCATTTTGTTTTATTTATTTATTTATTATTCACAAAATCCATAGCTCTTTGCTCTTTGTTCTTTTTTATTGGAAGTATTCAATCACTGCGTAATCCACTACGTAAATGTCAGATGTCTTCAAAATGTCAGGTTCTCCGAGCTGTTTCCTCACAACATTTTACCCTGTTTAGAGATAGCAGTAGTGATAGAATAATTTACACAAAAATTCTGCATTAGAGAATCGAATACCAGTGCTTTGGTACGTGATGAAATTAGCATCTGTTATATTATTATTACGTTTAAGTTCCATAGTAAGTAGTTAGAATAGTCATTGTCTCTTTCGCTGTCAGCTTCTACATTGTACCATCACTCCACATTTCCTATAATTGGTAGGTTGCCGTAAACAGCTCCAAACTCCCGACCACGGCAGACAGTGCGTCTCTTTATGTAAATTATGACAGTCTTAATAAAAACTGCTTATAAAGTCTGACGTGGAGATCATTTCCTACTTAGGAACCTACATTTTGTTCGATATTTGTTTTATAATAAGTCCTTTGAAACACTGTTTTAAGCTTTCACGGTTTATAACTAAACTTATACTGTCACTTACGGGGTATTTTATATCATTATCGATTATAATGAGCTCTCGATAATAATAATATATTACGATATTAATAACAATAGATTGATTTGCATATTGTTTTGTGTCATACCGTGATCATGGCGCTTGCACAGCGTCAGAAAATCGGGGCCTCATATAATCTAGTTTTGTAAATTGAAATTCTTTATGAAACTCTCGTCGCTTTATCGCTAACTGCTGTAGCTTTGTAATCGTGTTTGGTTGAATCCTTAACTGTAGTTTTGGTAACACGAAGAAACATCTTACAAAAGACCTCATAACATAAATATCTGTATCCACATGTGTCTTTAACTTACGCAATCATACACACACGAACCTTCACATGCACTATCAAAGACACAGCTCCCATTGACGCAAAAAGGGCCCAAACAATGTCATCAATACAAACTTTCCCTAATTCTAACATCACAATGACCTAGCAAAAAGTCCCCTAATGATTTATCTAGGCGTACCGGACCAGACCGGACAAAACCGGACAAGTACGGACACGGACATCGTCCCCTCACCTGCTAAGCTGCCGTTAAGCTCTTCGACCGCATTTCCCATAAAATAAGATTTAAAACATGCTCCATAAATAATGTTTGCCTTATTATTCATTGTTGTAGCTTTGTCTGCAACAATTTAATTTGACATGGTTGCGACGCCCCTTGGTGTGACAAAACGACACAACCCTAGCACCCTAACAGTGACAGCTCTAGGGCTAATTTTGTTGGTGGTGTAAATCATTGCGTGTTTTATAGTTTCATGGTGTGTATTCCCTTCTATGAAGGTTTACTTCTTGTTACCTTAAACTTAGTTGTTGCTTGATATTAACTTTAATTGAAAGCTATCGAAAACCGCAAAAGTTTTTATTTATGATCAGAGTGAATTTACTTAAAATAAACTAGGTACTGATTGACAATTCTTCATTTAGTATATAGGTACCTAATTATGTAGTTGTTTCAAGGAGTACGGCTTAGGGCTCCCACACATAAACACGATACGACGCCGCATCGTTGTACGACGTCACAACGTGCCACGACACGGCACGTCGTCGTGACGATAAGAAAGATATTATGGATGGATCCAATATTTTCTTTGTATTTGTTTCTTCTTTATCCGTCTTCCTAATATTAGCAGGAGGAGAACACGTCTAGTGTGGTCAATTTCTCGAAATTAACTGCGGCAATTCTACAAATGCGCCACCGTCAATACGACGACATCGTTCAACGAGGCACGTTGTCGTGCCGTGGCACGTTGCGACGTCGTACAACGATGCGGCGTCGTTTCACGACACGACGTCGCGTCGGGGAAATCTACGACGCGACGTCGTATCGTGTTTATGTGTGGGAGCCCTTATTCTAAGTTGATCTTTAGGATACACCGCACCGTCTTTAGGTTGATATGTGGATGCACGGTATGCTGTTGCTCCCGGCTGTCATTTCTAAATCTTTGACAATCGTAAGACTGGTTGTTAGAATTCCGAGCGACCGACTACCTGAGTCGGTCGCTCGGAATTCTAACAACCAGTCTTACCAAGGGATATTGTATTACCCAGTACTAACTGGGTTGTGGTTAGATAAGCAGTCGCTCCATGTACAATACTGATGTTCAGCTACATCTCGTTTGACTGGACGCCGACCACAATATAGTAGGGAAAAGTCTAGGCGGATTAAGAGGTGATGATGAGGTAGAGGGGCTTCGGAGAGTGAGAGCTCCTCGAGCTTATTCCACCATCTCCCTTCTTCCATCGAGAGACTAGACGTATTGCAGGTTTTCACCCATACCTTGTCGATGTTCCACACATTCGTACGAAGTGTTTTGCTAAATCTTTCATTATTCGTACAGCCAAGGAGTGGAACACCCTGCCTGCGTCGGTCTTCCCGAGTTCATATAATCCCAATCTATTTAAGTCGCGAGTAAATAGGCTTCTTCTGGGTAAGCTCGTTCCATCGTCGACCTCATCTCTGCCCTTAGGGCAAGATTGAGGTCAAGAGTAAGCCCATTTAATATATAAAAAAAAATATTGTTACAAGATGAAATCTTTGTTGGAGTTTGAAAGCCCTCATTATAATGATCTAACACATTCATGGACTCCCTTTAAGGATTTCAATCTACCAAGCGTTAGAAGTTTAGAACAGAGACCCACATCAGCCCACAACTACTAACAGAGTCACATTTAAAAATGCGACATAATATTATCGACATAACACTAAAAAAATGTAAAGTCACCGCTCACAGTTCCCACGTCACGCCAGTTCGTTCGGGAGCAAGGCAGGGATATAAAAATGCCTCCGACCATCCTTGTACATTAATAAAACCTTTAATAAAATGGAGTTCGATCACTTTGCGATGCGCGGGCGCTGGTGGCCGAAGTATGTGGAATGTTTTCAGATAAAAAGATGTTTGAAATTGTTCTGAGAGCTAATGAGAGCTTTTCATGATATAGCTTTAGAGAAAAAATATATTATGTCTTTGATTAATATATCGAAGTAAACGGTGATGTAGATTGTAGGCAATAATCATAACAACAAAGTAAAATATTTTATCGGAATCAATCTTGAGCAAAGAAGTGTTACAATTAAAGTATAATTAAGTGTAATGAATTAGATACTAATGAAGTAGTTACATACATACAGGCTACCTATCTTGTCAGTTGATGACTTTTTTTTAAGGTAAGTACTAAAACCACAATAAAATCTAAGAAATTTGTGTCATCTGAAAAAAACCTAACCTATAATTGTCTTAAAACCCCACATATACTGTTCTTCATACCCGATATATTCAGAAATATCATTCCTCACACATTAAAAAAAAATAAAAAAGGCCTGCATTAAAAATATATTCATCTGAGATAACACTTTATAATGACGTGGGTCAGTTCGGGCGGCTAGAACAAACAAAATCGTACTCGCGCCAAGCTTTTTTCACCTTTTCATTCAAATGAAAGGAATGATGTGTTCTTGTTTCATTCACCCATACAAGAAACATGTGTGTGCGAGTGAGATGGAAGAAGGATTGGAAGCCAGGTAGGTGCCGTAGCGTCTGCCACGGCAGACAGAACGGCACCAGCATTTGGATTTAAATTCTGGAATATTTTTTTTGGTTATCTATGATATTAATTGGTTTGTTGTAATAAACATTTTTGAGATAAAATGTGTTTTGAAAATATTTGGGTTTTAACAAAACAGAATATTTTTAAGTTGGATTGATTTCTAGTTCTACTTTTGTTTGTTTCTTTTTTTTTTTTGCAGATCTGAAGAACATTTCCGTAGTTGCCATTGCATGACTGACTAGAGACAATGTCACGAAACACGTGCAGGTGGTCAATTCGTGGAACAGATCTATACGTCCAAAAAGAGACCTTAGAGCTAGCGAAGGCATTTGCCGGAAATAATAGGAGTAAACTCTAGTTAAATGTTAAATGAGGAGTCATTTTTTCTGCAGTTCCTCAAAAGCACTTTTGATTGATCAATTAAAAAGATTTATAATCAATTTTCACACGTTCCACAAAATTGAACATTTAAACACACCACAAAACATTAGTTACATCACCTATGCATGACTGCAACTGCCCCTAAACCCGACTTTAATAACCAAAATAATGGTGACATCCTACCGTAATACAATCGTAATCAAATCAAATGACGAATTAAATGGCTGCCGTGACGTCACACACCATATGTTTCTATTTGCCTTTGATACGATCACACAAATGCCTATTTTTGTGCCTTCAATACTGTTATCTAACATCCAAAGCTCTTATGGATGTATTAAAAATATACTGGCAGTAATTTCTTTTAGTAGAAAAGGAAAAAAGAAGAAAAGGTATTTTTAGAGTCGTTTGTTGGAAAATAGACTGATAGGAGGAAAAGAAAAGAGAAGGAAGAGATACATGTTGAAGAAATGGATTGAATATTAAAGCAAAAGAATTGAAAACGAAGATTAGCGATATATTTGACAAAGAAAAATGTTATGCTAATCAACAAAAGACTTTTGTAGAAGGTTTTGATTAATTTGTGCTTGAACTGCCTAGAAATAACTCAAACGAATTTGAAAAAGAACCAGCACATACACTCAAGGCTATTCAACTCAAAATAGATCCTTTTTATTTCTGAGACCCGCAAACGATCAAATTGAAATAACACACGTACAACGTTTGCCATAATAGGCTCTATTCAGCAAATCAAAGCTGTATGAGTGGCGTTTAAAGCCAAGTGGCTTTCCATACAGGCTTTGATCTGTATGGAAAATGTATGGGGTATTTGGAACAACCTCCCCTTCTCTGAATATGAGGGCTCTTAAGGTTTGGTGTCCAGTCGCTTTGGACCCGCTGGACCGATTGTAAAGGTGTAAACTTCAAAGGCTAGTTGTTTTTCTATAAGCAATTAAGTTAGGTTAGGGTCGATGATTTTAATGTAAGTAATTGAAGAAAGTATATTTTTATACGGGTCATTGGAATTAATTCTTGTTTAGCTAACAGTAAAATTATGTTTTCGATAATAGACTGTCACTAATAAGTATGAGTGATTTTATAACAAAACTTGTTCTTGAAAATAATTAATCTAACACAGTGTCACACTAGCTATGTTTAAAAAAAACTTATGCTGGCACAACCTATACGAGAGTAATTGTGTTTACACCAGATCAGAACGCAACATTCCGTCCACACGAGAAACTTCCCTATTCCCTATAATACCTACAATTTAGATGCTTATGAAGGTCAGAAAGTCATCCACATACACGCCGAACAATTTTCTGTTACATTCACATGATGCTTCCTAATGTCCTTCACCATTCAGGGCGACCCTCAATTCCTTAAGTCCATAACAATCGGTTACTAAATGCACAATGGCACCCACGTTCCTTGTTATAACCTGTCGAACAAGTAACTTTGGATTTTTTCCAAACCTGATCATACCCTGTCGCTATATCCACCTCTCTCTTTCCTTTTAAAGAATTTAGACAAGGACGGCAGATACAACTCGTTTCCTAATCTTTGCCGCGGGCAGTTTGGTTAGGATCTGACACGGTCCGACGCCTATCTTTAAGGGGTGACCAGACGTTGATAAATATGATAAGCACCCTTTTACGTCTAACGTTGTTTTCTTAATAAACTTGATTTTGTTGTGTGAATGTATTATTAGAAGTCAAAGTTTACTTAGTAACGGTAACAAAAGATTATTGTTATGCCAAAATTTGATGTATTGTGTTCCATCTTCAAGGTCTGATTTATACTGGATAAAAACTCTTAGATATAAATTCCCACCAAATTACAATAAAGAACCCGATAAGTGATATTATGCCGGACATAGCAACTGAACTCACAAACGCCGATCTTAATATTACTGACCCAGTAAACAATATAGAAGAAGATAGAAACCAAAACGTAATCGATTACAATTCATCGGAAGACAAGACTTACACCTTACCTATTAAAGACCGACACGACACTAACAAAGAAGATTACAATATCGTTTTACACGAACAAAAAACGTAAGGTGTAACACATTGTGAGTAGTGTACGGATAGCATTACTGATGCGACTGGTGGGCGGGCACCGGATGTGTATGATAATACAGATATGAACAGGGGAGGTTCACACCCTGCGATTGAATTTAATACCGAGTTTGACACAGTTTTTTTTGTATTTTCAATTGCAGGAAGGGACGGGATTTAGTCCTGGTTTGATATCCCTAAAACATCTTGGGTCTACTTGAAATCTTATTAAATGAAAGTTCAATAGTAATTGAAATATATTGCGGTATAACTTGACGATATGTTTGCAGTCTTTCTCTTCCCCTCAACAAAAATATCGGTACTTTAAAAAGGAACCTAATCTATACTACCAAAAGACCGTCCACTCGACTCAAATAATTTCCAAAAACACCCACAATACATATGGACCAAATAAAGCAGATACAAAAGACTTTTGTGGTACATTATATGACGAATATATTCCACGCTGATGATGAATGAACGTCAATATGGCGGTCCGGCCAGACTCTCTGGAACCGACCATTCACTAACAAATGACCAAAAAAACTAAGCATTATTTATCTATTTAATACCGATTTTGTCGTGTGTATTAAAATACAAATGTAACAATGGAGAGGTATTGTTGGAAGCAGCGGGTATGGGATCAGGTTTTTGGAGGTTCCGCATCTTAATTTCAACGGTTACTTTAGTATCATATAAGGCTAAACTTGTATTACTGAATTCCTGTACATGCAGAATAAACATGAAAATGTATGAATAGAAAAATCATAGAAGAAACTCCGTGGGTATTTCTAGGTCCAATGATTAAGGACCTATATACTCGTATGGCCTGTTGGAACCACACTTAAATAAATATATTAAAAAAAAAATGTTCATTGAGAGTAAACCTCTGAACACCTATCACTGGACGGTAAAAAATCTTTAATTAAGAGTATTTATCTATTACAAGGATATTATCGATTGAACCTTATCGTACGGAACCCCAAAGATGTGAGGGAATTTGTTTCCACCGCCATCGCTGCCCACAATAGCCTGTGGGGCGGAGCGGGAAAAAAACCATCAATGAACGAGTAACAATACGTTCCTCAGAATTCAGGATATACTCCATACATGGACTGGCGTGAAATTTGCTCTTTCTCGGTACCCACTCTCTCATTACATTGAAGACAAATACTATAGGTGCAACAGTAGCCAAAACCTTTGTGGGATATTCCATTGTCAGCTGAGATGAGTCTCGAAATTGAAATTTAATGGAAATATCAAATGAAACTGACACAGGCGCGAGTTCTTTGGCCGATGTTTAGCCAATAATGGCATTTGTTACTTGAAAGTGTATTGTGAGTTAAATTAAACTTTGTGTTGCTATAATGCTGTCTCGATTTTAATGCGTTTGATATCATTTGAATTGCTATCGAAAATTATATTAGATTTTGTTGCTTTGTTAACTTTGGGAGAAGTATTATATTCCTGGGAGGAATGAAATGGATATTATTTTCTTTGTGGTTTTGTAGGGAATTTAATAAAATGTTTAGTTAGAGAGCAGCGGTGGCCTAGTGGTGTCGGCCCGACTTACGAACGTGGGTTCGTAAGTCGGGCCGACACCACTAGGTCGTGGGTTCGAACCCAGGCAGGCGCATTACTTTGTGTAATTTATTTCATCACCGCTGCTCTCAAATCGGTGAAGGAAAACATCGTGAGGAAACCGGCATGTCTTAGAACCAAAAAATTCGAAGACATCTGCCAATCCACACTGGGCCCGCGTGGTGGATTATTCCATCCCTCTCCTAGAGAGGAGGCCTGAGTCCCTGCAGTGGGAACATTATAGGCTGATGATTTTGTTTCTTAGTTTACATAATTAGTATGTAAGCTGGCAACAAGAATTTTTACGCAAAAAAGGTACGAAATAGGGATTTTAATAGATATGGAAAATAGAAATAATTATTTGGCAAACACCCGAGTTTTTTTCGTGCCTCGGAAATCAGTTTAAGCCTTTGAGATCGGCTGTCATTTGTATATCTTTGAAAAATCGTTAAAGGTGCTCAAGTATTGGTGGTAATCCGGTTGTACTTAACTGGAAGCCGTCCTCAACATTAAGGATCACAGTGTTAATAAAAAGATAGTTACGGTCAGCAACAGAAGTAGCTTAACATTTCGCAATTTTAATTACCTACTTGATGTAAAGGACTTGAGCTATTATTTTTATTGTTTCAGAATATTATTATTAAAAATACTTCTTACTCTTCAATAACTTGTTAGTTACAATTAGTAATATCCAACAAGTTTTTATTAAAAAACCTACTTTGAAACTTACAATTTCCTGTACACGGTTGACATAGTACATAAAACGGGATATTGAACATGTTAGACCATATCATCTTGTCGGTTACATACCGAGTTTCCTCCTTACCTCGGAAAGCACGATAAACCGTTCGTCTAGGCTGCAATAAATAGATCTTTAGCAGTCGTTACGGGTAGTCAGTAACCTGAAAGTCTGACAACCAGATTTACAGGACAGAAGTCAACACCAATATACTTGGGAAATGGCAAGGCAGATGATGGTCACCTTGTCAGTTATAGTTTACTCACCAATAGATATAGAGCCAGTTTGGTATAGCAGTAGCTTCAGCTTTTCTGCTAAAGTTATGTTGTACGCGAAGCAATCTGTAATCTGGACCATTACTTTCATCTGGGCACATTTCTCTCTTTTCATAAATTTCTCGACTGGTGTAAGGATTATCAGCTTCGGTTTGAAGACCGCCATTGTCAATCAGCCATCAAGGCATTGACATCCAAGGTTCGATTGGTCGCAGTCAACAATTTGTTGCTTGAAAACTAACAGTTTTTTCTACTTGATATTGCCCTTCAATGTGTCCTGCAAATAAATGTAGTTGCTACTGCTTTATTGAATTATTTATTTTGTGAAATTATGAGAGTTTCGCTGATAGTTCTCAAGATATAGCTTTTGAGAGATGAGAGGCTCAATTTTTTTCTTAAGTATTCGGTTTTTGTTTTACGCTTTACTCACCAATTACACTAAATGCTTAGCAGCTCGCACAATAATCTTGTCTCCTATATGGCGTGACAGCGTTATAGTGGCGCCAATCAAACGAATCCGGCGCGGAAACGTAGGATATGTCTCTATCGGTCAGCATCTTGCAAGTTCAGACCCTTCTATTCTGATATGGTCTTCTTGACTTCTTAGACCACTATGTAATTTCAAAAACTCTTCGGTATTCAGATCCATAAATTGTGTTATCCCTGAAAGAATATTTTCAATGTAGCTTAATGTGTGAGCTACCTTGTGAACAGGTAATACTTTTGAAATAAGTCATACTAAGAAATAAAATTATAATGCTGGAATATCGTGCCCTTAAAGCGAAAACCAACTAAAGTCACTTATGGGCAAAAATGAGTTACAAATACCGTTAGAATCTCCTTTTCAAGATCTACGTACTGGTAAAACCCGTTTTCCGATATGACACTCCGTTCTGAATTTAGCTTTTAGTTAAAGTATCATGCAAGGGAGTTTTTTGAAAAAAAGAACAGGCAAAACCCACGTGACGGTTAAAGCAATGTTTTTGCACTGAAAACAATGTGTTTCACCAGGAAAAACATTTAATCGCCGTTTAAGTGGTTTTGAAATGATTCAAGTTAGATAAACAATAACAATTTAATAACTGAGTAAAGAGACTAAAGATTTCTAAATAGTTTTAGCAATTACCCACTATGTGAACATCCAAATCTCGTTTTAATTAAATTCATAAAAAAACTGCTTTCCTATCTCTATTCTTCAAAAGATAGGAAAACATTGCGGCTACAGGTAAAACCGCTAATCTGCAGCACTTTTCAAGCCAATCCTTAATTTTTCGTACTTGTTTTGAGAATTAAGTTCTTTTTTCTCTTCCACCCGAATAATGAATACAATAAGAATTCAAATATACACGTACTCTCCTCATTATCAGTTGTTTTAATAGAAATTTTACGATTTGAACCTTTAAACACGATTTTCTCGAAACTACATTTTGTGCAGTTAGTTGGGTTTCGAAGTAAGGGCACGCTATGTGATATTTCAAAAGGAGCTGCATATCGAGACAGTAAATTTATAAAATCATATTGGTTAACAAAAATATAAAAATTTCACCGAAAGTTGCATGTTCGCTATCCTAGGTCATTTGAAGCGTTTTTTCCAAATTATCTTCAAATAATATTTCGAACTTCACTTATTTCTCTTCTTCATCAGCATAGCGTCTGTTTGTGCTCTTTTATAAAAACTACAAATTTAGTCTCGGCATTTTGAAGGTCGATCAGTGCCTTGGACTGAACAGCTTGTGTAAGGCACAATACATACAGAAATAATACTAACGGTGCCATTTTTTACTGGATTGCTTTCGAAAATATTAGAAGACGCATTACTTCTTTTATACCTCGTTAATCAGAATTGTTGCGCATTAACGCAGTCAGAATTGTCAACATTGTTGTGTTTGATTTACAGCTTTGCGCTAAATATTTTGTTTTACGTTTTTTTTACCATTTGATAATTAGAGTAATTTGGCACGTGTATAACTTTTATAATTCACGCCATTTTACCTCTATGCGTATGTGACCTACTTCGATTAAAAATTATTTGATCATTGTAACTGATCTTTAAATTACGCTGTTATTATACACATTAAGAAAGTTAAGTATTTGAGTGCTGAAGAAAAATATGATTTTTATGATTTAATATGATTATTATTTTAAAGGTAGCTGGAGGCAGGATGTTCGAATTTTCAAACGAAGATATTTCTGGACCTTTGCTATTCCATAACAATTATCTCAGAGTCAGACCTTCGTTTTATGAACGTTCAGATCAGCATCAAACTAAAAATGTTTACCACGAACAAATATTACGAATGATTATTCTTCATGTGACTTAGACACGTGTAACTAACGTTTTGATTAAATAGCACGCAAAAATAAACGGAATTCTAGATTATCTACAAAATTTAAGTTTTATTTGTTTCAAAGAATGCTCGTTAAATATTGATGGTATAAAAGAAAACAAAATGATGGTACTGCCAATTAAGATCAGTCACAATGTCTCCAATGTTGTTCTTGCTGTGTGCTTGTTGCGTTGCGCTGGCTACTGCGTTGTCAGCGAAACCTTACGATCTCGAAGATGCTGAGCTACATTTTGAGCGCTTCATAAAGCAGTTCAACAAACAGTACTTTAATGAAGCCGAGAAACAAAACAGATTCGAAATATTCAAAGCCAATTTGGAAAATGTCAACGTTGAGAACGAGAAAAGCGATCATGCTGTTTTTGGTAAGGAAATCTTTTTTATACGAGTTTAAAATGCAATTTTTGAGATATAGTTATGCTGGTTAAATATATGTAAAGACTATATAGATCTTGGCTTCAATTCTTTCTTCTTTCTCGGAAGATTTTCTGGGCAAAATATGAATTTACAATGCATCCTGGATTAATCAAGCCATTAAAATATAATATGTTACAAATATCACTACTGTTCAAAAAACTCCAAAAACGTTAAATATTCTTGCAGCTATAACGAAATTCATGGATCTGACTCAAGAGGAGTTTGTAAGTTTTTACACAGGTTTGAGAACATCCTTCAATGTTAATGATGATCCGTTTGGCCCTGACTGTGTCATGTTGTTCGATGATGATGTGCCTCACGTAGATGCGCCGGAGTCGTTCGACTGGCGAGAACACGGCGTAGTAACTCGTGTGAAGGACCAACAGCAATGTGGAAGCTGTTATGCTTTTGCTGCCACAGGTAAGAGCTGAAGTACAGGTTATATGTTGGCGTCAAATAAATGCATTTAATAATACTTAAGATAGACGAAACATTACGAACCAGGCTGGAACTGAAAAAATTTTGAAGGAAAAACCCGATAACACTTATGGGAGTCGAACCACGAACCTCATGCATAACATACAACTTATAAGCGGTAGAATTCCGCATAGTAGTAATAAATATTTTTATCTTACAGGCAACATTGAGGGTCAGTATGCCCTGAAGTATGGGAAACTAGAGGAATTTTCAGAACAGCAAATTCTCGACTGTGGTCTACAGGAATGCGGGTGTGATGGTGGAGAAGCATACGAGTCTCTTTGGTACTTACAGATTTATTTGCAACTATTTTAGCATCAGCTGTGCCATCACAATTTATTTGACTGCTAACAAGCAAATTACTATTTCTCACCGCCAGCGCGTGCTGGGTTTTGGCGGGTTCTATTCCGATAATATTATATTATTTTCTCAAAAGCGACGGTCGCTAAAATGCACTCACAACTCATTCAGTATTCAGCTACATTAACATTTCTTTTCCTTTCAGGAGGCTCATAAAAATGGGTGGAGCTATGTCTGAAGCTGATTACCCTTACACAGGAAATGATTGTGATTCCTGTAAATTTGACCAAAGCAAAGTGAAGGTCAAACTGTCTGAGTGTCTTCGTTTCAGTCTGACTTCTCAGGAGAAAGTGAAGCAACTGCTGTACAAAACTGGACCACTCGCTATTTGTAATAATATTGTGAATTTAAATCCTAACATAAAATCACCCTTACACTCCCTGACAAGTTAGGCAAAGGTGTACCTATAGTAGTTCCACATTTCACCAGTCATGTTTTACTGCTATGTAAACGGGGACGAGCTTTTAACCATCAACTAAGCACACATACGGACTACAGGCGAACCGGAACGTATCACCCGACCTGGGAATTCCACCCAGGACGTCATATTTAGCAGAAGCTCTTGCGATTCCTAGTAAAACGAAGCAGATAACCTGTGTTAGTGGTTACTTGACGTTCAAATGAGTTTTCCCTATTTCCATTTATGTTTCCGGTCTGATTCACTTAGACCAGCTGAATACCACTATAATTCATAGACGCAATGCGCTGTAATGTAGAAAAATCGTTGAAGTGGTACAAAAGGTTGCCCAAATTAGCTAAATGGGCCTGGGTAGGGCAAAGCTCGGGATTGTTGCCTTGGAACAGTGAAACGGGGTCGCGGCAGACCGTGGACGAGATGGAGGGGCGAGCTCGATGTCTTACTTGAGAATTGAAAAGAAGTAACGCAGAAACGTGGCTGTTAGCGGTAATCGAGGCTGACCTTTGCCCAGCTGTGGGACAGTATCAGCTAACAATAATATTTATTAAACACTTTCAGCCATCACTGCAAACAACTTCCACACACATGACACTGGAATAATTTCTGACAAAATGTGCGGCTACGGTGATCTCAACCATGGTGTGTTGCTCGTTGGATACGGAACTGGTATGATTGCCACTATTGTGATTTTTTTAATAAAAAATTATCTGATTGAGTAAGAGTTCGGACAAAGTGATATTATTGTACAGTCGAACAAGCTAATAAGTATACAGGTTTCATTTTACATCTTTATAATTCTGTATCACTTAAAATAATTATTGTAATTTTGTTTTATCAAGTGTTTTGCATTAAGCAAGTTATGTCAAATGCTGTATCGTTTCATCGTTGCATCAGTCTCTAAATGTATCTAAAATCTATCTTAACTTGTCCGACTGTACTAGAAAAATAATGTTGGATTTCTTAAAATGTGTGTCACTAACATAGCTATTGATGATGAGTTTGTTTTACAGAAAAAGTTGAAAGATATCGTATGTCTGTTGAAATAAAATGGCAGACAACCATACCCTTCCGTCGGTTCTGCGGGTTGTTTGCAAGAGATACCGCGGCCTCGTCATAAAAGGCTAAGAATGAACAATCAAAAAGGCAACCACACCCTTTTTTGAGGCCGCGGTATCTCTTTCGAACAACCCGCAGACCCGACGGGACCATACCCTTCAAACCTAGACACATAGATGTGATGCGTTGGTCAGTTTATACAAGATCAAATTAAATAGGACTTTACGGACGTGGTCAACTTGAATTGCTGAACTGTACTACAACCAACAACATAGTACTGCAGTTTATGAATACACACACATTCTTTTGAACCCCTTATTTATAACCATCGCAGAAGTTAGGACAGGCCTACACGTATAAGATTATAATTTAAAATTTTATCATTCACCGTCGTCGCTTCCACAGTTGAAATTCCAATTCTCGGCGCTGAGCCGAGTGTTGTAAATTAAACAATGCGCTTTTATTTGCGCATGTATTGGTGAATAAGCAAGTCGTTAATGTTTCAGAGAATGGTAAGGATTATTGGATCATAAAGAACTCTTGGGGTGAAGACTCTGGTGAAGATGGGTACTACAGGATGCAGAGAGGTGAAGGCGCATCTTCCTGTAAAATGATGAATCTGTTTATGGCGTCGTCAATCATTTTGTAATAACATTCAGTAAATCATAATGTTACCGCCATGGGAAAATGGTGTGAGTTTATATATTTTAAAATAATTATGAAATATTTATAAAATATTAAATCCGTGAATAAAATTTATATATGCAGCTGTTTTTTGTTTTCTCAATTAATTCAGTATTAGTTAGATGACCGGCACAGAAAATTTGTTCAGGAACGTTATGGCAATCCTAACGATTTGTGTTATTTCCACATACGCAATGCATCGTTACCGTGGCGAAACGCATCTAGCGAACGACAAGCGTGCCGAAGACTTCGATGAACTCTGTAGCTAGCAGCGAAGTGAACTGAGCTGATTGCAATTACCCATTGTTTTATTTTAGCCGAATTACTTACTTATATGTAATGCTGCGTACAGAAAATAATTTTACATTGAATTAAAGGAATAGTAACTAAAACAAACAAAAACAAAGCCGGATAAAATTTCTGAGGAATATGATTTAAAATAAGGAGCTGAATGCACCCTTTCAGTATTGCAGAGGGCTGTCCCTTACACCAGTTTCCTCACAAAGCTTTTTTTATCGTAGTGAGAGCAGTTGTGATAAACTGGCAGGTTAAGGGACTCACTAACAACTTTTAAACAGCTCTCAACATAACATAAAGTCCTACGAGTTTAATACACCCCCTGCCTTGTGTATTTTAGATTACAGCAAAGCTTTCTAATGTGTTGTCTGGTCAGCTTTGTGGGAAATATTGGAGAAACTCGGAGTACGTAAACATCTTGTAGCTCTATTATAGTAAGTTGTTTCATCTGAACAATCGTCATACGGGTAGAGAGACTACATCTGAGACTTTTGACTTTGGCAAAGGTGTTAGACAAGGCTGTATTATATGCCCCATTCTCTTTAAAACGTATGGAGTGTGTATTATCAGACGAACCCTTGAAAACTAGGAGGACGATGTCACAAATCACAATAGGTGACCGAATAAATTTGATTAATTGCCTTGCTCCCAATATAAGTGGCTTTTCTACTCAGCAGTAAGGAAGTCATCAGCATGGATCTGTTTCAATATCAATCACGCTAAAACTAAGTTGATGGTGGTGGACCACACCAACTAATTACGAAGTGTACGAGCACACTGTCGTGAAGATTTTGTGGACCTTGGAGCTAACATCAACAAATTACAGGTTCATGCGATAAAGAAGAAATAAGGCGTGTATGAATGACCAAAAATGTTGAATCCCAACCGCAAAGAATATATATATTAAGGCTGCAATATCTCTCGAAAAACTAAACTGAAACTTGTCGAGTTCTCGGTGTTTTCCATAACCAGTTACACAAGGTGTAGTTGTGCATCCTCATCTAATTTCAGAAGGTTGTCTAAAACACATTAAAATCAAATTAAATTACGGTACCAGGTTAGTAATTAATATTTGCTGTTTCTATAATAGTTAAAAATTTAACATTGTTTCAGAATAACTCTCATACCATGGTTTAGGGTGTGACGGTAAAGGTTAGCGTGGTGCATACCTCATCTTCATAAAATATATTATATTAAACAATAGCTTGGCTTATTGAAAACTGTTTTTATTCTGTTAGGGAATTTATGAAATATAGGTCAAATGTAAAAGTTGCATGACATGATAATTTAATTTGACATTTTTTATTTTATTTGACGCTATTGACATTTGTAATTTATTTTCTTTTTTTTTGTTGTTGTTTATATTTTTGGAAATTTGTAATTGATTTAGGTATTAGGTATAGGACATTTGTAATTTAACCATTATTTTATTTTTATTTGACATTTGTAATTTAATTATTATTTGACATGTATAAGTAATTTGATATTGAGACAATTATTGATGTAGTACTTTTGTTTTTAATTTTTTGGACATTGCAATTTAATAATTTTGTTTAATTTGTTTAAATTTATTTCAATCATTTATGTCACAAAATTTGCATGCCTTATTTAGAAGGCGGAATATGAAGAACTAATGTGTACCTGTGTTATAAAATCTGTAAAATACCATATTTCAGGCAAATAAATAAAATCTAATCTAATAAAAGATGGGTTGGGATTGGTTTTATCGTCTATTTTTCTCTTTACCTCAATCTCGCCCTAAGGGCAGAGATGAGGTCAACGATGGAACGAGATTACCCAGAAGAAGCCTATTTACTCGCGACTTAAATAGATTGGGGTTATATGAACTCGGGAAAACCGACGCAGATAGGGAGTTCCACTGTTTGGCTGTGCGCATAATAAAAGAATTAGCAAAGCGCTTCGTTCGAATGTGTGGAACATCAACCAGGTATCGGTGATAACGTCTAGTCTCCCGATGAAAGAAGGGAGATGGTGGAATCAGCCCGTGGAACTTCTGTGCACACTCTCCGAAGTACAGTCTGTAGAAGACCGACAGATATGCAGTTTTGCGGCGGTGGGCCAGGCTATGCAGCTTGGCAACCAGCTTATCGTCGCCAATTAGCCCCCTGGCTCTGCGCTCTACAGAGTCAAATGTGGCAAGTTGGTATTTGGCTGAGCCATCCCAAAGGTGACAGCAATACTCCATGCCGGACCGGACTTGAGCTTTATATAATATTGGAAGCTGTCCAGTGTCCAGGCTTGAAGTACCGCTCAACCTTATTTAGGATACCCAGCTTTTTTTTCGCAGTTTGAGCTTTCGACTCAATGTAGGCGCCGAAGTTCAGATTCGCGCTCAACTTCGTGCCAAGAAGCTCGAGACTGTCGGTAACTTGTACAGACGCACTCCGGAAAGTAGGGGCCAGATTGAACGGAGTCCTTTTGGCGTTGAATAGACACACTTGCGTTTTGGTGGCGTTGAAATCAACCAGATTCTCGTTACCTCACTTGGAGACAAGACTTAAGGCTGAATTCGTTAGCTCTACCATTGCCTCTCTCAATGAACATACTTCATCACCTTTTGCGCTGGGTGTATAACTCTCCGAGTTTAGGAAAAAGAAAGAAGTCGGCTGGATCGATGTGGTTGCTCGATGGTATTTGTTGAGTGTTTGGTCAAAAATTCGTTCACAATGATGGCCTTGTGCGAAGGCGCATTTTCGTGGTGGAAAATCCTTTGAGACTAGCCGAGCGGTATCATGTTTCATACCCAAATGATTAGTTAAAATGGCACGGATGGACTCGTGAGATACAGAAAGTGCGGCGGCTATCTCTCTCAAAATTAAATGAGAGGATTTTCAGTCACTATTGCCTTCACTATTGCGATGTAACTTCAGTTGCAGACGTTGATGGCCTACCCGAGCGAGGCAAATGTTCCATCACATGTCGACCGCTTTTGAACGCTTTGTACCACTCGTATGAGCCTTCTGTAACATTTTCAATGACTCCGATCACGAAATTCCATTTGCGAAGCAAAATTTAAGACAAACTCTTTGTTCGATGATTTTGTCCATAATGAACTTCGCTATACACACTAGATATGATATAACCAAAAAATAGCACTGTATTTAATATAAATAACAGATACAACTCATATGCATGGAGCTCGTGGCTTAATAAGAACTGCCACTCGGGTCGATCTTTAGGTAAAGCTGTGCTTGCCTGGGTCGCTCTGTGGATGGGTGACCTCCCGACATACCGAGTTTCCCCTGTGCCTCGGAAAGCACGTTAAGCTGTTGGTCCCGGCTGCCATATATAGATCTTTGGCAGTCATTACAGGTAGTCTGATGATTTGAGTGATCTGAAATTCTGACATCCAGTCTTACCAAAGGGTCTTTACCAAACCTTATCGTATAACCTAGTATTAACTGGGTTGTGGAGGTCTGAGCAGTCGCTCCATGTAAAATACTGGTATTCAGCTGCATCCGGTTAGACTGGAAGCCGACATTTGGTATAGTTGGGAAAAGGCTGGGCAGATGATGATGATGAACAGATGCAACTTATAACTCCGCGCCAAAATTGAAAACAGTTGTGCCAATCTAACAACAACAAAAAAAAAAACAATGTTTTTAATTTGGAAGTGATTTTCTGTAAAATGCAGTTTATGCTATCCGTTGCTGTGAAAAATAAAATTATGTCATACGAAGTTCTGCTTTAAAGGATATGTAGACTCGCCAAGTAAAGTTAATTTTAAAATGGTAAAAGCTGCATTAAGGGAATTTTCAAATACAAAGTATGTTAGAAAGAAAGAAAGAAAGAAAGAAAAAATATTTATTGCCGCAGAATTATATAGGTACACACGGCTACACATCAAGCTATACAAAACCAGTATAATCTGATCTTCATTGCGTGAAAAGATCTAGTAAAGTAAGGCCAAGATTAACTGGTTTTGTATAGCTTGATGTGTAGCCGTGTGTACAATAAAAACAACTTACAACAAAAAAAAAAAATAATTGGTATAAAGAAGAGAAAAAAAAAAGTTTGAGTTTACATAACACTTAAAAATTAAAATAAAAAACAACTGCGACAAATAATAGGTTACCACTCAGCATGGTGCTGCGCTATGGGGTCCCACAGCACAGCGCTGGTTTTCAGTGGTAACCCTTAAAACAAATGTATGTATGTATGTTATGTTGATAGTTCTAATTGCGCATATATATATATGCAGCAATTTTGATTTGACTAAAATGGGGCTGGTGCAGGTCATGTCTGCAGTATGGTAATATCGCAAGACTGGAGTCCTGAGATAGCTTGACCGGGTCGTGGCAGACCGAGAAGATGGCGAGACGTCTTGGATAGTTTCCTCCGAACTGAAGAAAACAAGCACACCATCGTGAGAAGTGGAAAGGATGGAGGAAGGCCTTTGCTCAGAAGGGAACTAACACGAGCTAACAATTTTTTTTTAATTTTACTTTCCTTACTCCTGTATTGTATTTCATTCACCAGCGCTATAGTTTGAGTGCGTAATATTAAGCGCTACTGTTTCACACCATTAAAACCACATTTACTATGTCTAGAATTAACTAAAACGTATTTAATGTAAATACGATCAAACAAACAGAGTTATTTTTTATAAATGTTTCAAACACGTGTAACTTATAATTCCCCATGTTAAAAAATAAGATTATCTACAAAACTTCAGTTTTATATGTTTCAATGGACACTAGTTAAATAAAAGAGAGCTAAATGATGGTCTGCCAATTGAGTTCAGTCACAATGTCTCCAATATTGTTCTTGCTGTGTGCTTGTTGCGTTGCGCTGGCTACTGCGTTGTCAGCGAAGCCTTACGATCTCGAAGATGCTGAGCTTTATTTTGAGCGCTTCATAGAGCAGTTCAACAAACTGTCCAGTCGTCAGCCATCGTTACAGGCGATCCTTCAAACTGCAAGTAAGTCCTAATACCGTTCTCTCTAAATAAAACCAGTTGGCAGCATTCACTCCCGCTTAAACTATAATTTACACAACGCTTATTGGTCCTTCGCAGCCGCTACTCTCATAACTCCACCATAAGTTTTTGGCATATATATTTTATTATTGGTTATTTATATTTTTGACATTTAGATTATAATTTGACACTTGACAGATAATTGACAATACTTGCGTCTTACTTAAGTATCCGCCTTCTTTAGTGTGTCCCAATTCTATATTTGTTTCTGAACTTAATATTTGGGAAATTCTTTTTCGGTTTCCGGTTCTCCTTCTTCGGAGTTCTCCTCATAAGTGGGTTCTGGTGGCACATAAAGTGTTAAAGCTCTTTTATAATGCAGTTAAACTCTGACATCAATTATTATTCTCTTATCTATCACACAGAATGCGCGTCTAACGTTGACAAGCGCCCGCGCGCAACTGCGAGACAACTTTGTGATGGCATATCTATTTAACTAATGTCTGCATAATGTTGATGTTTTAGTATAATGTACAATACTTACCGTCAAGTACGAAAAAAAATATTTTTTGAAATACCGACACATTAACAAAAATTAATTATGGAACACTAACTTTAAAGAATCGCAGTTAATTCCTTAGTCTAGCCCTGACATCATAGTTAGCCACAATTGTAACAAAATGAGTTAATTAAGCTATTATTGACATTTTTACAACAACATGTAGTAAACGATTTTGACTCATTAAATCTTCGTAAGGTTCGAGGTTCGTAAGTCACGGACGCTGCGCTGTTTTGAATACCAAACGTAGTGAGGGTTGTTTACGGACGATTGCTATAGTTATTGAAATAAAAACAGTGATTTTTTAATAGATAAATATATATTTTTATTATATTTCCAAAATTAACAAAATTAAACCCGAGTTTAGTATTCGATATTTTGCATACAATACACATTACATACAATACACATTACATATATAAATAGGGCAGGCAGAAACTACAGAAACAAAAATTATAGGTGACATAAACTTTATATTTTAAAACATTTATGCGACGATGGCTGAAGCCATGTCTTCATTCATCATGCCACATGAATGTGCTTTTTCTCCACGATGCATCCTGAAGTAGCCATTTTCACCAAACCATGAGCCCCATGAATTCTTGACGATCCAATATGGTACATCACCCTCTGAAACAAAACATAGAGAATTGTGTATTTGTACTTGTTTGTCCTGACTGACTATCAACGTACAGTTCAAACTACTTTACGTGTTCAACCACATTGTCTGGCGATGAGTTTCAAAATAAACATATACGAACAAGTGAGGAATGTTTAACAATTCTCATTAAAAAGTAAATGTTAAATGTTTGAAAATATTCAATGAAACATTTGAAGTTTATGGCAGTTACTAAATAAGTACTATCCTTACACAGTTCATTTACCCAGCTATTATATGTAGTTAGTTAAATTATTTTTTGCATGCCAAATCGTAGAATGTACCCGAAGAAATAACTACCACTGTAACAACTCATGTATGTACCTACATTCAATGCAAATTTATATTCTAATAATAAAAACATAGTCATATTAAGTTTTATGGGTTGTACACTGTCCACTAAGAGCGTTTTCTCCCGAGACATCTCGAAAAAACATCGAAATCGGAATCGAGGAACTAAGATGCAAGACAAGTGCTACTATAATAAACACACTCTCGCACTCGCCTTTGCTCGGAATGTCTCGGTGAGAGTGTACAGCCACCATGATAATATGTAACGAAGAGACCGTACCTGATCCATATCCCACCAGTAGCACTGCGTGACTTATAGGACCCTCATCACACAGATGATCGTCTATAATACCAGATTGATAGATCTGCACAGCATGGTCCTTGATAGCTTCAAACAAAAAAGATACTCAAACTCGACTCAATGAGTAAACCAACATAATTATTTTGTCAAATTGTGAAAAAGTGTAATGGACCCATGACTCTGTGGCAATAAACGCATGCTCAGTGCCCTTAGTCACTCGGTCTTCTAAGATAACTGAGTGAACTCTTTTAGCTCTAGCCTACTAAACATTGGACGACAATATAAGTTCATGGGATTTAGGTACGATGTAAGATAAAGTAGATTAATATTAAATTTAGCTCAAATTGACAATCGCGATGGGTATGGAATGTTGTGGTGGTAGTTCATTTAAAAAACAATCAAACACAGCCGTATGGTTATGCTCATGCGGTTGTTTTTTTTCGTATAAGAAAAAAAAAACACACAGAGTAGTGTACGTGCTGTCGAAGAACATTTCATCGCCTTTGCATTTCGTCTGACGCGGACACAGTGATTTTGTCAGTGTGTCAAGTGCCTGCGAACAAAATACTAAGTATTTTGTTAGCAGGCACTTCGTCTAAATGTTTTTATCACAAAAGACCCCAAAGCGGTGAAAGAAACATATACAGAAACTGACATGCCCTAGAACCAAAATTACAAAGACTTATAAAATCACAATCAGTCCATTCTTTCGCAAAGAGAAGAAATCTGTGTCATTGCAGTGGAAACATTGTACGCTAATCAAGCTTCAGTGAATAAAGATGAATGGTTTCTTAGCAACTTACAAATCGAGATAGGTCCGTTATGGTACAGCAGTTGCTTCAGTTTCTCCTGAGACGTGAGATTATAGGAGTTGCAGTCGGATAACTTGACCTTCACTTTGTTGGCATCAAATACGCAGTTAGCATCTTTTCCTTTATATGAATAGTCAACTTCAGTCATACTACCTCCTTGCACGATCAGCGACCTGCCAACATCACCATAAAATACAGTGTATATAGAACCGAAGACCCGATGGGACGAGGGTAATAAATTAATCAGACCGTATAAAGGTATGTTTATTCCTCTGTGAAACTCTAGAGACCAAACTCCTGAGTCGATTTTGATATTTTAACTTTAATCGATTAGGCCTAATCTTACGAGTGTCATTAAAGAGATAACAGCAATCAGAAAGTAATATGGCGATTACCAGACGTAATATATTATTGATGAAAATAAAAAAATACACGACGAATTATATAAAATTCTACAATTCAATGAGATCCGACTTGACATAGAGTCGGATCTCATTGAATTGTGAAATTTTATATAATTTGAATATTGAAAGTGCACTAAGGTTTTTTAGCAATTTAAATGTGACTTATCCAAACGACAAATCACAAAAAGTGAAAAATCGTGTTTGAAATCTTCCACACTTTCAAATGCTTAAGTTTTAAGTTTTTGTAATTATTTCTTGTAATTAACTCGCATTGACATACACGTCAGTCCTGGTATACAAAAAGGTTTACAATTACCGCATTGCAACATTCATTGATCCACCGTCGCATCCATAATTACTTTTGTCACAGTCTACAATTTGCTGTTCAGATAGACTCACCAACTCTTGGTGTTTGATAGCGTACTGGCCCTCAATATTTTCTGTGACAAATAAAAATAATTGTTGGTTTTTTGTTGTAAAATTGCAGTTTTCAATCATATATAAAAAGTTTTAAGAAAATTGTTGCCCCATGCCTCGGATAGCACGTTTAGCTTTTGTTCCCCCTAATGAATTGGGATAAGGGCAAGAGAATGAGAGTTTTGTTTCTGCGCCTGATCTGTTCCCAATTGTGTCGAATTATCTCCGTGTAGGACCATGAGATTGAGAAAACAGAGCATACATGAATGACAATTCATTATTGCACTGTAGAAAATATGTCTGCGTCCATGGTGTAGTCTCCGCTGAAATTAACCACCGAAATTGAAATGTGAGACCTTTGAATAAAACCAGCACTTACCAATTGTGCTAAATGCATAACAACTTCCACACAGGGCTTGGTCCTTAACGGGAGTGACGGCTTTGTGTTCGCGCCAATCCCACGACTCCGGCGCATCATTATACTTGATGTCACTATCAATTAAGTATGTGCAAATATCGTCGGTAGCTAACTCAGGAACAGATGAAGCTTTGAAACAGCTAAATATCGATCTCAATTCTTCAGGATATAGATCCGAAAACTGCGTTATACCTGAAAGACAATCAAAGAATTTTACTAAAAAGCATCAAAAATTTAACAGAAATCAAATAAATATGAAATAATGTTACCAAAAACAGCGTGCTTGCTTTTTGCGTTCATACTGTTTATTTTTTCCAAATTTCCTTTGAATGTTTGGAATCTGGATTGCTTCTCATGTTCGTCGACGTAGTTTCTTTCAAATTCTTGTATGAAGCGCTCGAAGTGTAGGTGAGCGTCTTCGAGAGCGTACGTCGGCGGCGTGGGCATGTGGACTGACCACGCAGCTGCGACCGCAAACCAACCCACACACAACAGTGCCAACATTGATGACATGATCGTTACTAACGAGAACAACTGCTAACTATACAGTCACTTCCTACAGTGTACCTTTATAGCACGATTGCAGTATTATATACCACTAGCTTTTGCCAGCGGCTTCGCCCGCGTGAAAATTACGATTTTCCATACAAACTTTCATCCCCTATTTTTTCCCTTAGGGGTTGAATTTCGAAAAATCCTTCCTTATTCCTTGTGTACACTATACAGGGAACCTCTGTGCAAAATTTCAGCTTTCTAGGTCCAAGAGTTTGGGCTGGGCGTTGATGAGTCAGTCAGTCAGTCAGTCAGTCAGTCAGTCAGGACTTCTCTTTTTATTTATATAGATTTGCCTGCGTTTACAAATTCTAGACGTTGAAAAGTATTTGGATTTTATCGTTTATGATAAAATGTTTGTTTTAATGACACACTTAAGGACACAAAAGAATTCGGTAAACACGCAGGGCTGAAGCACCTAAGAGGCCGATTCCTGCGCCGCATCCCTGCGGGAAAATTACTCTCTACTTAGTATCTACTCTTACCATGATGAAAAAAATTTGCATTTTTTTTCTGGTTTTCGATATTTTTTGACATGTGTTAATTTCGTAATTTTTACGGTCGCTGATAACGAAAATAAGGTTAAAACAAGCAGATAATAAACTGAAATAGTTTTTAAAAAAAAATTGTCATCTGCTTCCCATCTATATCTATAAAAGCGAAAGGTCACTGACTCACTCATCACGAAATCTCGAAAAACGCTAGTTTATAGTTAGTAGACGTCCGCTAAGAACGGATTTTGCGACAGGGCCGGATTAGGGTGGTCTAAGGGCCCTCGCAAGTTTGTATGAAACTCCTTCATTTTTTGTGCTACAATCTAGATTTTTAGCAGAGACGTAGTTTATAGTCAGTAGGCGTCTGCTATGAATTAATTTTGCGACAGGGCCGGATTAGGGTGGTCTATGAGCCCTCGCAAGTTTGTATGAAACTCCTTCATTTTTTGTGCTACAATCTAGATTTTTAGCAGAGACGTAGTTTATAGTCAGTAGGCGTCTGCTATGAATTAATTTTGCGACAGGGCCGGATTAGGGTGGTCTATGAGCCCTCGCAAGTTTGTATGAACGTCCTTCATTTTTTGGGCTACAATCTTAATTTTTGGCAGGGACGTAGTTTGTAGTTAGTAGACGTCTGCTATGAACGGATTTTGCGACAGGGGCGGATAAGGGAGGTCTAAAGGCTCTCACAAGTTTGTCTGAAAGTCCTTAATTTTTTGCGCAACAGTCTTGAATTTTGGCGGGATCGTAGTTTATGGTGAGTAGATTTTTGCAAAGAACAGATTTTGGTTCAGGGTCGGATTAAGGCGTTCTAAAGGCTCTCGCGAGTTTCTATGTGAGTTGATTTTTGTACTTCCGGCCTAAAATTTAGCAAGTTATAACTACAACAATTTTTTTGTGACGACCTGCAGTAAGGACTCCCGCAAGTATGTAAATGAAATTCTTGGCTTTTTGGAGCCGAAGATTGGTAGAGAGATAAAATATAGTTAAGACATAAATGTATGTGTGGGAACAGATTTTACGACAGGGCCAGTTTAAGGGAATATATTCGCTTTGATTGGCATTTGTCATTTGATTTGGTATAGTACATCCCAGAGGCAGTCCCACATACACGTCAAAATTTCCTCGCGAACGAATTCGCGGGCAACAGCTAGTAACATATATTTGTTACTTCGCCACTGATAATACGAGTACAGATTAAGTTATTTGACTTTATAACATACCATCAATAAATATTAAACGATTATCATTAAAAGCACATAAGACTGAAGTTTTGTAGATAATTTAGGATTCCGTCATTTGCGAGTTATTTTTAATATCTGCTGGATATTTTCTTTTATGTCGTTTGTGCCAGCTTAACTTAGCACGTGTATAACATTATTAATTCACGCCACTTTACTTGTTTGCCAAAAAGACATGAAATTGTAGGGGGATTATCAATATTTTGTAATTATTTATATTCTAAAATTTACGATTTTATTTAAAAGTTAATAATTTGACAAAGTTTCCCATCATAATTTAATATTATACTGTGGTATGCTGAAGGACCATGGGGTGCTAACTGGAAGTTTGTTTTGTTTTATAGATAGCAGGATTCCGAAGTCTGCATTAAGAATATTGTCCACCTGTATTGGAGCTACTGATGTGATTCCACAGGTATGTATGTGATTCTATTTTAGAACTATAAATACATACTAACGAAATAGGACAGCCTATTTCGTAAGTATGTATTTAAAGTGTACCGCGAGCAAACAGACAGATTTTCGATCATTTTTGTGGAGTGTAATTCTTCCGCAGGAATCAGCCCTCATGCCGGTGCCTTCGGCCTTGCGTGTTTACCGAATCTTTTGTATCCTTAAGTGTGTTATTAAAACAAACATTTTAACATAAACGATAAAATTCAAATACTTTTCAACGTCTAGAATTTGTAAACGCAGGCAAATGGTATATAATACTGCAATCGTGCTATAAAGATACACTGTAGGAAGTGACTGTATAGTTAGCAGTTGTTTTCGTTAGTAACGATCATGTCAT
This sequence comes from Diarsia dahlii, assembly GCA_949775195.1. Classification (NCBI taxonomy): domain Eukaryota; kingdom Metazoa; phylum Arthropoda; class Insecta; order Lepidoptera; family Noctuidae; genus Diarsia; species Diarsia dahlii. The sequence goes on along the minus strand of OX459193.1, from coordinate 2,256,224 downwards.
CAATGTTGGCACTGTTGTGTGTGGGTTGGTTTGCGGTCGCAGCTGCGTGGTCAGTCCACATGCCCACGCCGCCGACGTACGCTCTCGAAGACGCTCACCTACACTTCGAGCGCTTCATACAAGAATTTGAAAGAAACTACGCCGACGAACATGAGAAGCAATCCAGATTCCAAACATTCAAAGGAAATTTGGAAAAAATAAACAGTATGAACGCAAAAAGCAAGCACGCTGTTTTTGGTAACATTATTTCATATTTATTTGATTTCTGTTAAATTTTTGATGCTTTTTAGTAAAATTCTTTGATTGTCTTTCAGGTATAACGCAGTTTTCGGATCTATCTCCTGAAGAATTGAGATCGATATTTAACTGTTTCAAAGCTTCATCTGTTCCTGAGTTAGCTACCGACGATATTTGCACATACTTAATTGATAGTGACATCAAGTATAATGATGCGCCGGAGTCGTGGGATTGGCGCGAACACAAAGCCGTCACTCCCGTTAAGAACCAAGACCGGTGTGGAGGTTGTTGGGCATTTAGCACAATTGGTAAGTGTTGGTTTTGTTCCAAGGTTTGTCTGACATTTCACTTTTGGTGGTTAATTCCAGCGGAGACTATACCATGAACGCAGAAATATTTTCTACAGTGCTATGATGAATTGTCAGTCACGTATGCTCTGTTTTCTCAATCTCATGGTCCTACACAGAGATAATTGACACAATTTGGAACAGATCAGGCGCAGGACTGAAAAAAGCTCTCATTCTCTTGCCGTTATCCCAATTCATTAGAGGAAACAAAAGCTAACCGTGCTACCCAAGGCATGTGGCAAGAATTTTCTTAAAACTTTTTATAAATGATTGAAAACTGCAATTTTACAACAAAAAACCTATTAATAATTATTTTTATTTGTCACAGAAAATGTTGAGGGCCAGTACGCTATCAAACACCAAGAGTTGGTGAGCTTATCTGAACAGCAAATTGTAGATTGTGACAAGAGTAATAGTGGTTGCAACGGTGGATTAATGAATGTTGCAATGCGGTAATTATAAACCTTTGTCAATGCGAGCTAATTACAATAAATAATTATAAAAACTTAAAACATTTGAAAGTGTGGAAGATTTCAAACACGATTTTTCACTTTTTGTGATTTGTCCTTTGAATAAGTGCACTTACCTTAGTGCACCTTAATGCACTGTCAATATTCAAAATATATAAAAATTCTACAATTCAATGAGATCCGTCTTAACATAGTTCGTCGAGTATTTTTTTTATTTTCAACATAATATATATATTATTACGTCTGGTAATCGCCATATTATATTCTGATTGCTGTTATCTCTATAATGACACTCGTAAAATTAGGCACAATCGATTAAAGCTATAATCATCAAAATTTGCTCCGAAGTTTGGTCTCTAGAGTTTCACAAAAGAATAAACATACATTTATACGGTCTGATTAATTTATTACCCTCCTCCCATTGGCTGACTGTACTTCATGGTGTTGTTGGCAGGTCGCTGATCGAGCAAGGAGGTAGTATGACTGAAGCTGACTATCCTTATATAGGAAAAGATGCCAAATGCCTGTTTGATGCCAACAAAGTGGAGGTCAAGTTATCCGACTGCAACTCCTATAATCTCACATCTCAGGAGAAACTGAAGCAAGAGCTGTACCATAACGGACCTATCTCGATTGGTAAGTTGCTAAGAAACCATTCATCTTTATTCACTGAAGCTTGATTAGCGTACAATGTTTCCACTGCAATGACACAGACTTCTTCTCTGTGCTAAAGAATGAACTGAATGTGATTTTATAAGTCTTTGTAATTTTGATTCTAGGGCATGTCATTTTCCGTACGATTCTTTCACCGCTTTGGGGTCTGTTGTGATAAAAACTAGACTAAGTATCTGCGAACAAGCAGGCACTTGACACACTGACAAAATCACTGCGTCCGCGTCAAGCGAAATGCAAAGGCGATGAAATGTTCTTCGACAGCACGTTCACCACTCTGTGTTTTTTTTCTTACGAAAAAAAACACCCCTATGAGTGCACCAGTACCTGTACTGGTTACAGTACTTGGTACTGGTTTATTTTTTTTTTTAGTTTGATTGTTTTTAAAATGATCTACTGCCGCAACATTCCATACCCGCGATTGACAATTTGAGCTACATTTAAAATTAATCGTGCCTAAACTTATATCGTGCCTAAATCCCATAAACATCTATTGTTTAAACGTTTGCTGCGTTTAGAGACCTCGTCCAATGTTTAGTAGGCTAGAGCTAAAAGAGTTCACTCAGTTATCTTAGAAGACCGAGTGACTATAAGGGCATTGAGCATGCGTTTATTGCCACAGAGTGGACCCAGTCCATTACACTTTTTCACAATTTGACAAGATAATGTTGGTTCACTCATTGAGTCAAGTTTGTGTATTTTTCTTGTTTGAAGGTATCAAAGCCGTTGCTCTGTTCACCTATATATCTGGTATTGTAGACGATCAACAATGTGATCAGGGTGCTCTAAGTCACGCAGTGCTACTGGTGGGATATGGATCAGGTACGGTTTCTTCGTTACATATTATCATGGTGGCTTGTACACTCTCACCGAGACATTCCGAGCCAGGGCGAGTGCGAGAGTGTGTTTATTATAGTAGCTCTCGTCTTGCATCTTAGTTCCTCGATTCCGATTACGATGTTGTTTCGAGATGTCTCGGGAGAAAACGCTCTCAGTGGACAGTGTACAACTACCCATATAACTTAATACGACTATATTTTTATTATTAGAATATAAATAATTTACTTGCATTGAATGTAGGTACTTAAATGATACTGTTACAGTAGTAGTTATTTCTTCTGGTACATTCTACGATTTGGCATGTAAAAACTAAGTTCATCATCATCAACAGCCTATTAATGTTCCCACTGCTGGGACACAGGCCTCCACTCTTTGAGAGGGAAATGGGCTATAATCTACCACGCGGGCCCAGTGCGGATTGGTAGATGTCACAAGTCTTCGAATTTTTGGTTCTAGGTCATGCCGGTTTCCTCACGATGTTTTCCTTCACCGTTTTGAGAGCAGTAGTGATGAAATAAATTACACAAAGTAATGCGCCTGCCTGGGTTCGAACCCATGACCTACTGTTAACCTACTGCAACTAACTTAACTAACTATAATTGCTAGGTAAATGAACTGTAAGGACCGGACTTATTTAGTAACTGTCATAAAACTTCAAATGTTTCATTGAATATTTTCGAACATTTAACACTAATTTTAAGCTATTGCATAGCTTCTATCGCGGGCCTTGAGCGTAGAGAGCGAATCCAGAAATTCCGTAACGAAAATATTTTCAACCAGGTTGCTATGGTTACGGAAAATAACAAGGTTGTCAACTGAGGTTGTCAAATTAAATAATTAATTAATTGCTTAAGTTGATAAAAAATGCCATGCAATAGCTTTACCGCGGCAGTCTCCGAGTGCCACATTTTTTTTTATTGAGAATTGTTAAACATTCCTCGCATAATTGTTTATTTATAAATGTTTATTTTCAAACTCATCGCCACACGTTAATGTAGTTGAATACGTAAAGGATGTAGTTTGAAATGTACGTTGATAGTCAGTTAGGACAAACAAGTATAGATACACATTTCTCTATGTTTTGTTTCAGAGGGTGATGTACCATATTGGATCGTCAAGAATTCATGGGGCTCATCGTGGGGTGAAAATGGCTACTTCAGGATGCATCGTGGAGAAAAAGCACATTCATGTGGCATGATGAATGAAGACATGGCTTCAGCCATCGTCGCATAAATGTTTTAAAATATAAAGTTTATGTCACCTATAATTTTTGTTTCTGTAGTTTGTGCCTGCCCTATTTATATATGTAATGTGTATTGTATGCAAAATATCGAATACTAAACTCGGGTTTAATTTTGGAAATATTATAAAAATATATATTTATCTATTAAAAAATCACTGTTTTTATTTCATAAACTATTGCAGTTGTCCGTAAACAACCCTCGCTACGTTCGATATTCAAAACAGCGTCCGTGACATACGAACTTCGTATTCTCGCGCTGACCATTTAAATCATCGTTTACCACATGATGTTGTAAAAATGTCAGCTTAAATAAGTTATTTTGTTACAATTGTGGCTAACTATGATGTCAGGGCTCGATTAAGAAATACTGCGATTCTTTAATGTTAAAATAAAATCAAAATAGCCTTTATTTACCTATTCACAAATTGTAACATAATTGAACATAAAACTATACTAACTTTATTTTTTATACTAACAATACTTATTTCTATTTTTCTATATGTATATGTCACAGGCAAAACTCTTAATCAGTCAAAACTACTTTTGACTAGTCAAAACTACTTTTGACCGGTCAAAACTATTATATGGTGGTTTCTGTTTTATTTCTCTACTAAACTAAATAACCTAAATGGTTTTAGGAAACTTATTAGGTTTGTTAGGTTTTTTTTGATAACCTTGTTCATTTATTTCATTAGAATAAACGCGTTTTAACGCATTATGGGTTTTGACTGAAACCAGTCAAAAGTAGTTTTGACTGATTAAGAGTTTTGCCTGCAACATATATAACTTAACATTTAAAATCAGTTACCGGGTCAGGCTGTCTTGCGGCATAGGCCTCCTCAAGTTCCCTCCACATTTGCCTGTCCATTGCTGTCCTTCTCCAACCCTTAGGCAGATCGTCTTCCCATCTTTTTTTCTGCCTTCCTCTACGTCTTTTTCCGTCCCGCGGGTACCATTCTGTTAGGTACCTTTTTGGTCCAGTTTCACGTTGTTAATCTCATCATAAAATATGGCCAGTCTATTTCCATTTCAGGGTTCGTGTTTTTACTTTAACATCTGTTTGGTGATGCTCCAAATTTTTGTAGCCTTCCATTTGTTTTTTAACTTTGGTTCCAACATACTTATTTCCATTCCTCTTTGGCATACACCCAGTTTGTGCTCAATTTTCTGGGTTAGTGGCCAGGTCTGGCAGCCGTAGGTGAGACATGGAAGTATACAAGATTTATTTTTCATAATTTCCCTGAGGGACCAGTTTCTTTGCCAGGTATTATTTACTCGTCTTTCTACTTCTTTGATTGATAAGTCTTCCACAGATATAACTTTACCCAGGTAAATATACTCTTTTACGTATTCAATCTGTTCTTCGTCCACCTCAATTTTGACTTCGGTCTTGTTTGTCATCAATTTTTTTTACTGATATTCATCGTCAAACCTGCCTTTTTGCTTTCAGCTGTTAGTTGTTGGAACATTGTTCTTAGTGCGATAGGATCTACTGCAAACAAAATGAGGTCATTATCACCTCCAGGTGATTTACCAGCTTTCTGTGTTTGGATAGCTCTTCTTAATTCACTTTGCATAAAGTAGGTATGGGATTGGTTCTGGGTTTGGGTCTTCTTCTAATGATGTTTTGCATGAGTAATCGTTTTTATTATCCGTATACAATTCTTTAAAAAAATCTGTTGCCATGTTTGTAAAATCTGTCGTCGCTTGGTTGTAGTTTGTGTTTTGTTGTCTTTTCGTTTTTGCGTTGTCTCTGGTATCCATGTTGAATGTTCTTTAAGTTGTTTTAAAGCTATTTGATTCCTCCGGTTTTGTTTATTTGTTCTCTAATGATATTAAGTCTATTAGTTTTTCTGTCTATTCTTTAATGTAAGTGTCCCATAATTATTTTTGTTAATGTATCGGTATTTTAAAAAATATGTTTTGTCGGACTTGAGGGTAAGTTTTGCACATTATACTAAAACATCAACATTATGCAGACAGTAGTTAAATAGATATGCCATCTCAAAGCTGTCTCGAATGCTAAATTATTAGGCTTATTATTTTCGAGGTGTCTAATATCTATAAAAGCGACTAAGTATATGCAACTAATAAAATAACTTGGTATCGATTAAATAGTTTCTAGACTATTATATTAAATTAACTTCAAAAATAATTGTGTTATAAAAACTGAAAACAGCCAGCTGCGTTAAGCGAGCACATAAAGTGAACATGTCAGTAAAAATATTAGGCGAGGTGCTTTAAATAATGACTCGGTGAGTAAAACAGCGACTTGGTGACTATCTGGGGGTACGGCATTGCCCCCGCCAAGTCGTGCAATAAAGCGACACGGCCATACCATCCTTTTCTCGAAACAGTTCAGGCCATTTTCGACCTCCTATAACTTCGTTGTGGATAAAACTAGAAACCAATATGGCATTGTATAAACACAGTATATTTCAAATTTCATTGATTTTGAGCCAGTAGGTTAAGAATTATAACTAGTCAAAGTTTCTTAATGTTGTCACTCACTGACTGACTGACCGATCGTCAAAACTCTAAGGCACCTGGCACGTCTAGCCGATTAATTTAACACAAGTTAGTAGGTATACTGCGCTCCATTGCTCGTTGGCAAACCTAATAATTGAGCAAACGTAATTACGATAATTATTTGTTCAGTACCATAACTACCTGGGGGTCAAAGCAACTTATCCAAATGGTTTTTTTATACTGGTTTTTCACACCAACCACCACGTCGTTTGTCAGCAATAATTTCAGCGTAGGGTGCTTGAAGAGCTTCGTGAAGAGCACTTTTAGACCTTTTCGATCTGGCAGCGTCAGCGTCCGTCATTTTATAAGAAATACAATATTCTTCTAGGAATAATAATCTAAATTAACTACCTCAACGTTCAGTATTCTTTTGGTAAAATTCTATAGTTACTGTAACACACTTTTAGCTTCGTAATGCCATTCCATTGTGGAAAAAAAACGAGTGACATTAATTTATAAGTAACTTAAATATGTTATTAATAGCAATGTATTAAGCAACCCAATTAATGAATTGGGTTGTTGAGATTAAATAGGCAGTATAGTAACTCCATAATTCAGCAGGATCCAGTAAGGCTTCCAGAAATCCAGAATGCTTGATCTCACCATCACCTGTCTCCAACAATGTTGGGGTTCAACAAACAACTTCCACAACGCAGGTAGTGCCTACTGGGTTTTATGATACCCTCGCTAAGACTGGTTGTCAGACTTTCTGGCCACTGACTGCCTTTTATGACTGTTAATCATCTACGACAAATGACAGCCGGATCCAAAAGCTGGTTTTTCACTACCATCACCTTTTACGTAACGAGCTACCTCCGTGCCTCGGAAAACACGAAAACACGTTAACCCGTTTGACCCGGCTGTATTTGTAGATCTTTAGCTGTTGGTTCAGGCATTTAGTGGTCTGACAGTCTGACATCCAGTCTTACCAAGGGATGTTACTCAGTGCTAACGTAAGGCTCCAGTAGGGCTTCCAGCCAACATCATTTGTAGGGTAGGCTCATCTTTGATCTTTAATTTAGCTAAAATGAGTGATTAGCAAAAAAAAAGAGAATTAAAAAAGTAAATTATTAAAATTAAATGAATGAGCAGCGGTGGCCCAGTGGTAGCGGCCCCGACTTACAAACAGTAGGTCTTGGGTTCGAGCCCAGGCAGGCACATTACTTTGTGTAATTTATTTCATCACCGCTGCTCTCAAAACGGTGAAGGAAAACATCGTGAGGAAACCGGCATGTCTTAAAACCAAAAAATTCGAAGACATTTACCAATCCGCACTGGGCCCGCGTGGTAGATATAGCCTAATCCCTCTCTAAGAGAGGAGGCCTGTATTGCAGCAGTGGGAACATTAATAGGCTGTTGATGAGTGATTAGTGTTACCTACTAGGGATCTCAGTCGTATAGTTAGGGATTTTGTTTAGAAAGGTAACATAAAAGTATAATTTAAAAAACCGGCCAAGAGCGTGTCGGGTCACGCTCAGTGTAGGGTTCCGTAGTTTCCCGTCCGTCGCAATAAGTGTTAAGAAGAAGACAATAAGTGTTCCCACTCAATGTGACGGACTGTTGTTTTCATCCAAATTCAAAATGATTTTCCTAGAAAGTCCTTATAAAGTTCTACTTTTCAGATTTTTTTCATATTTTCTAAACTTATGGTTCAAAAGTTAGAGGGGGGGGGGACACATTGTTTTTTACTTTTGGAGCGATTATTTCCGAAATTATTGACATTAACAAAAAATGATTTGAGTAAACCCCTATTCATTTTTAAATACCTTTCCAACAATATATCACACGTTAGGGTTGAAATTACCTAAAAAAAAAATCACTTCCCACTTTACATACAATGCTACAATAATAAAACATCTTTTTCCAATTTTTATTTTACCACTTTGTCGGCGTGATTGATACACATATTGGTACCAAATTTTAGCTTTCTAGTGCTAACGGTCACAGAGATTAAGCGAGGACGGACAGACGAACAGACAGACATGGCGAAGCTATAAGGGTTCCTAGTTGACTACGGAACCCTAAAAATGAAACCAAGATAGCAATGCTCAATAATATTTATTATTATGTACCGAGAACCTCAGTATTAGTTTCCGTAAACAAGCTTGTGGTCTTTATTAATTTCAGGATATTGTTGTACTACCTACATAACGGTTGACGAAGACATTAATGTATTCATCATTCCACATGAGTGAGCGTTTTCTCCTCTCAGTATTTTTATGTAGCCATTCTCACCCCAAGTCGCGCTCCATGAATTCTTAACTAACCAGTATGGTACGCCGTTTTCTGAAAAATATTTTTCATGATTAACGTACATTCCTGCTATGTAGGATGGCCTGACTTAAATTAGTAAAGTGTAGATAAGAAGCAAAGAAGGGCAGTGGCCAGTAAGGATAACAATTCTTTCTATAATGAAAACCTAGACCGTTGATGTGGTACTGTCCGATCGGTCTACACCATCGCCGTTACCCACTGTGCTTATTTACTTCGCTAAAATTTGACCAATGAAACAAATGGGCCTGAGGGACAAAATACATACAAAAGATGCATCAACATGATCATCAGATGTCACTTTGCGACACCGCGCGCCGATTCGTGGAAATCGTGGCATCGTAAAAAATATTGTAGTAAGTGATTCGTGGTATAACTCTGGAGCAGGATAGCATTGCCAGCTCTCCTAAAAAGGGACCTCAGTTTGACGGCACGGTTAGCGCCTCAAGCAATGGACTGCTGCGCTGCGTGTCGCGGGTTCGATCCCCGCACGGATCAAATATTTGTATGACCTACAGGTAGTTGTTCCGGGTCTGGGTATTTGTGTATGTGAGTTTAAATGTTTGTAAACGCACCCACGATACAGGAGAAATTCCTAGTGTGGGGCAACGTTTTTAAAAAAAATAATAAATAAATAAAGTCGGACACCCAATACGTTGATCGCAAAAATCTGTTAGTGTCTGTACATTCCTTCTTCATATCACCACCACTTACCTGTACCGTAGCCCACCAAAAGAACAGCATGGTCAACCTCACCAACATCACAATCCGCATCAGTCATTACGCCTCCTACATATTTATTGAAGGCTGTGGCCTGGACGGCTATAAGAAAAAGCAGAGGAAATAACATTAATTTTACTGCTAGTACAGTGAATGCCCAGCTATACCTGAGCCCTCATATAAAGAAATTGGTGTGAGAAGAGGAGCCAGGTAATAATGGAACACCCTTGACGTTACACCGATTGTCATATTTAAAATACAGCACAGATAACCCATCAGCATAAAAAAATATAGCAGTATTAAAAAAATACGAGTAGGTCAGAATATTGCGAAGGTCAGATAGGCAGTGGCCAGTTGCGAAGGTCAGATAGGCAGTCGCTCCATGTAAAGGTCTGGTATGCAGTTGCATCAGATTATACTAGAAGCCGACCATCATCATCATCATCATCATTTCAGCCAAAAGACGTCCACTGCTGGACATAGGCCTCCCCCAGGCGTCGCCACATTGACACAGCCCGGTCATAGTATAAAGAAGGGAAGTAGGGTATCTTCATACAAACGCACCGCGCGCGGCTTGTATGTGTGCGCCTAGTATCTTTACGGTCGCCGCACGCACACTCAAACAAAATCTCGCTGCATTTCGCACTGCGCCAGTCAAGGTTAACACCGCACAAGGTTCGCGCGACGCACGGCTTTTCGGCACCGCTAAGTACCTAAATGAAAAATGTCTGATAATCGCAGAAGTTATTGCTGTGTGTTTGGGTGTCTAAATAATTCATAGATTCCAGAGTTGAGTATGTTCAGATTACCTACTTATTTTTTTGTTGTTGGTATTAGTTTTCTATCAGACAGACGAAGTAGGCAGGCCTACTTTCCCACTAGAATGTATTAGGTAGGTAGGTACTTTTGATGATATGCCGCTATTGCTTTGTTTACGTTTAGTCATGCCGATTTCTCAGTATTGTAGGTAGGTATAGTAACTAAGTATGTACACACGGCTACACATCAAGCTATACAAAACCAGTATAATCTGATCGTTCATTGTGCGAAAAGATCTAGTAAAGAAAGGCCAAGATTAACTGGTTTTGTATAGCTTGATGTGTAGCCGTGTGTACCTACTATCTGTATTATTTTATGTTGGTTTAGTCAAAAGTAAAAACATATATATTGTTCTTTATGTGCAAAAATACTACATTATGCCTATTAAAAAAAAAACAAAAAAAAACTGACAAGTATATACTAAGTAAATAATTTAAACACAAGCTCTTAGTCTATCCTTACATAGTACAAAACAAAGTCGCTATTTTTGTCTGTTTGTCTGTATGCTTAAATCTTTAAAACTACGCAACGGATTTTGATGCGGTTTTTTTAATAGATAGAGTGATTCAAGAGGAAGGTTTTAGTATATAATTTGAACGACATCCACGCGGGTGAAGCCGCGGGCATCAGCTAGTAAACTATAAATACCTATTTGTTGGTCCTCTTTTTAGGCAAAAGCCTTTTTATTCCGAAACTATTAGGACTACATAGTTGAAACTTGGTAAGTAGATATACGCTGTGAACCGCCTTACGATATTTTTACAAAAAAAAAAAAATGTAGTATGCTGTACATCTCAATAAAACTCAGACAACACAAATAAAAAAATACAACTTCCCGGCCCTTGCCAATTTTTAGGCACTGTATTAAAATTTAGCTGAAAGTGACAACCCTGACACATGCAAGTACGGTAGGTAATTATGTCGCGGATTGGGCCGGAGATGCTCTACTTCCCTTCTTTATACTATGGCCCGGTCGTCTGTGGGATGACAGTATACGTCATTTAAAATATTGGTCTTGTCTGTGGGATGACAGTATACGCCATTACGTCATTTTTCATTCTGTTGACATTAAAACTTACTTATCATCTATGAAAAAGTTTTAAAGCTGATAGTGGGAGGCCTTCCAACGCAACGTCTTCCGGTTCGCGGTCGCCATTCCAGAACTTTTCGGTCCCATCGGCCATCCGTTCTGCGAGCAATGTGCCCTGCCCATTGCCACTTAAGTCTGGCGATTCTTCGGGCTACGTCGGTAACCTTGGTTCTCATGCGGATGTCCTCATTTCTGATTCGATCACGCAAGGAAACTCCAAGCATAGCCCTCTCCATTGCCCTTTGGGTGACTTTGAGCTTTCTGATAAGGCCCATTGTGAGCGACCACGTTTCGGTCCCGTATGTAATCACTGGCAACACACACTGGACATAGACTTTCGTCTTGAGACACTGGGGTAAGTTGGACGAGAAGCCGACCATAAGCCGACCATAATGTAGTTGGGAAAAGGCTGGTCGAATGATGATGATCCGATGAAAAAAATCCTAACTTTGGGGGTAGTAAAAGCTTACTAGTTGATGGTTGACGAATGTAGTGAACCCTGGTTCCCTACACCCGCACTATGTAGCTACTCACCAATAGAAACAGGTCCGTTCTGGAACAGTAGCTGTTTAAGTTTCTCTTGTGAATTTAATGCGTATTGTGTGCAGCCAGTAAGTCTTACTGCTGCCTTTCCTGGAATAAACGCACATTGTTGTTGTGCTTGTACGTATGGATAATCTGCTTCTTTCTCAATACCGCCCATCTGTATCATTGCTCTGTCAAAAAGTTCAAGTATGAATAAATAAATCTTATCTATGTTATTAAATTGGCACCCATGGGCCTCTGACTTGGATTTACATACACTCCAGAAATATCTCTCGGACATGCTGATTTCTTCACGATGTTGCCGAAGCAAGTGAAAATTTTTCCATTGCGCACATGAATCCGAAAAATCAGAGGTAGGTACGTGTCTTGGGTTCAAACTCGGAACCTATAACTTGGCAGTCTGACGGTTATCACTGCTTTAATACTTACATTATGAAACAATAGTAGTTTATGCGACTGTGCATAATGAAGGGCATTACAACACAAGTGTGGGCATCACACGAGTGTTGTAATGCCTAATTATGTATAGTTGCATACACTAACAATTTATCTACCCAATTATTATAAGGGCTCTATGATGGGTTCAGGAACCATAGGGAAATGACCAGCATTGTTACCAGTGTAATGCAATAAAAAATATAGATGTTCAGTTGTCTTTTTGATGGTCGTAATGTAGATACTAGAACAGCACACTCACTTGAATTTGACACCTGTTCCAAATTTAAACTCATAACCTACTGTTTTCAGTAGGTTATGAGTTCATAACAGTTCTGTTTATTTCTGCTGGTTGGTAATGCTGGTCATTGCCTATGGTTTTTGAACGAATTATAGAGGGTTTATTATATTTGGGTAGATAAATTACATTATGAATTAATAAACAGTCATTATAAAACTTTATATTTACTCAAAATTGGACGTCATGAAGCCACCGTTACATCCCTTCGAGCCTGTATCACAGTCAATACTTTGTTGTTCGGATAATACTAACAGCTGGTTATGCTTGATTGCGAATTGTCCCTCGACATTACCTGTAAAATGAACGAAATACAAATACATAAATTCACGCCTTTTTCATAGGAGTAGGCAGAAACTACACAACGCCACCTGTGACGATCATACTCTTTTTCACCTCCACGGTCATCAAAATAATATATCTTAGCTGACATTTCACTTTTACAAGGGTACTAAAATATGTGAAGGAAAGGTAGTGTTGGTACAAAATGCTTTTGGTAAGCATCTGCATTTAGATGGTCCTGTAATAAAACCTGAATAAACTTATGGTAACGGGAATAATGAGATCACAGTCTTAAGAGACATCACCCAGTACGATGGTCTTAAAACGTTTAGCTGCAAGATCTCTGAAGCACCACGACATGCTCACGATAGTTACATGTACAGAGAGAAAGACTGATCTAATCGAATATATCAGAACGTCAGCCATGGGCTGACGAACAACTGACGTAGGAATGTACGTCAAAAATACAATCGTATTTAAAACCGTATTTTATTTATTAAAACGCATAATTTTATTATACTTGATTTTCTATGTTCTAAATGTTGAGTATGAATGTATGTAGATGGGTATAAGAATAAAGGATTATAGATGTTATGCCTGCTACAGATAGTCAGTGACCTGAAATTCTGAAACCCAGTCTTACCAAAGGGTATCGTATTACCTAGTATTAACTGGGTTGTACCTCCACAACCCAGTTAGGATAGACCAGATAGGCAGTCGCTCCATGTAAAATACTGGTATTCAGCTGCATCCGGTTAGACTGGAAGTCGACCCCAATACACTTGGGAAAAGGCTAGGCAGATGATGATGAGATGTTATGGCTGGAAATGAGGTGACTGCTGAGGTATAAATTGGGATAAGGGCAGGAGAATGCAGGTGATACTAACTTGATCTGCTATCTTTATTTATCTTGGTTTGAAAAGCATTTTTTTTTTAAAGCATTTTTTCGCATCACTAATTAAATTTTGTTCAAATGTAGTGTACTTACCACTTGAACTGAAAGCCTGTTATGACATACGGGGCTGAAACGTGGACACTAACGATACGGTTGGTCCAAAAATTTAAAGTCGCTCAGCGAGCTATGGAGCGAGCTATGCTAGGGGTCTCTCTCAGGGATCGCACCCGAAATGAGGTGATCCGACAGAGGACCAGAGTTGTCGACATAGCTCACAGATTATGTAAGCTGAAGTGGCAGTGGGCCGGTCATATTAGTCGCAGAACCGATGACCGTTCTTGAGTGGAGACCGCGAATCGGCAAGCGTAAGGTGAGACGCCCGCAGGCTTGGTGGAGCGATGATCTTCGCAGAGTGGCTGGTAACAACTGGAGGAGAGTTGCCGAAAATCGAGTTGAGTGGCGTAAGATTAAAGAGGCCTATATCCAGCAGTGGATTGCAATAGGCTGATGATGATGGAAGAAGAAACCATGCTGCACCGGCCCCGTATAAATTGGGATAAGGGCAGAAGAATGCAGGTGATACTAACTTGATCTTCTATCTTTATTTATCTTTGTTTAACATTTTCACTAAAAGATTCGGCAATCAACGAGAAATGTTCGGATTCCATGTCCTTAATATGATAATGACCAGTGTGGTCGGAATCACAATCATTTCTCGTTGATTGCTGAATCTTTTAGTGAAAATGGAACATGCCATCATCACCCTTGTCCGATATAGCCGTAGGTATATTTTCTGGATTAAAGCATTTTGTCACATCACTAATTAAATTGTGATCAAATGTAGTGTACTTACCACTTGAACTAAAAGAATAACACCCTCCACAATTTAATTGCGTTTTGACTTCAGTGACAGCGTTCTGTTCTCGCCAGTCGAACGACTCAGGCGCATTGCTATCAGGAACCTGTTCATCCGTTACAGTGTTGCAAGCACCCTGCGTGTAATTTGAAGGGAAAACACAGGTAAATTGATTGACGAATTCCTCTAGAGTTAAGTCGCTAAATTGTGTTATACCTAAAATAAAGGTTTAGACTTTATAGAACCAGTATTTTTTATTGTTACAATAAATGGTTAAGTCAAAAATATTATTCATGGTCTACTTACCAAATACTGTATGTTCACTTTGTTGATTCATAACGTTCGCTCCCTGTAAGTTTTCTTTGAATATTTCGAACCTGAGTTGTTTTTCCTCTTTGTTTGCATATTGCTTGTTGTGTTCTTGGATGAAGCGTTCGAAGTGTAGATTGGCATGTTCAGGAAGCAAAAGTGGAGGTGCGGTCCTCGTCGCTGCAAGCGACACTAAACAGGAACATAACAACAAAAATAATGGTGACATTGTCGCTCAAAAGACCCTGAGAATCTAGATTGGCAGAGGAAAGCGGAAACCTTTTATAGTTGCTAGTAAATGAAGTATTCGACGATGTGTCTTATCATTTAGAAATTGTGTAAAAGAAAATAGTTTGCTTAGAAATTTTAATCATTCGACATTTTTTAATAATTCCTCTGCATTACATGCTCATAAATAAAGAATGCAAATAAAAAAAAAACAATTTGAAATTTATTTGCATTCTTTATTTATGAGCATGTCATGCGGAGGAATTATTAAAAAATGTCGCGAGATAAAGGAGATTGTTTAGACTTGCCACGTGCAACTAGATTATCGGACATACCACGATAATTCATTATCTGTTTTATTACATTAGTTGCAAATACTTTTGTAACACGGATTAGATAAAATACCAGGAGAACAGAAGTAGGAAGGAGGTATTGTATTACAAAAGAGATACCGCGGCCTCGACACAAAAGGCTAAGAAGGAACATGGGTGGTTTTTAGTCAGTAGAAGTCTGACACTCCCTACCGGTCTGCTCAGACCGGGAGGAGTCATTTTATGGTTTCCCCACTATATAATTCACCATTCACAGTAGAAGTATGACACTCCCTGTGTCAGACTTCTACTGACTAAAAACCACCCATTTTCCTTCTTAGCCCGACTTAGCCTGTCGAGGCCGCGGTATCTCTTTTGTAATACAATAGGTACCTCCTTCCTACTTCTGTTCTCCTGGTAGTTTGTGGGACTTTACAACCTATTCTTATTTTCTCAAACAAAAAATAAAGAAACCGAACTGTTGCCACTAAAGAGTGTCACTAGTTCGGTGCTATATTTCAACCGGACTACTGTAACTAGACCCTCAGCAGTGGGACACAAAATAGGCTAGCAAAAAAAATATACTAACCCACCCTTCACTTGATTGAAGTCAAAAGAGACGTGGGCCCAGTTTACCACTATCAATTTTTAAAGGGACAACTGGTCCCTGGTAAACTTGGATAAAAATCCTATGTGTTAATCCAGGTTATAAACTATCTGTGTACCAAATTATATCCAAATCTGTTCAGTAGTTTTTGCGTGAAGAAGTCGCAAACATACACACTCACAAACTTTCGCCTTTTTAATATTAGTGTGATTATGGAGCCTCATAATAGCATCTTAAATTCTCCTTAGTTGAACTGTGAGTATAATGGTATTTAAAACATTTATTACTGTGTTTTTCTGAGGACTCGGTAAAAATAATAATATAGTATTTACCGAAAAGCGGAAGACATTGTTCCATCATGGCATCCATGTGAACCTCTATCACAGTCTACAGTCTGTTGCTGACCATGCTTGATTGCGTATTGACCCTCGATGTTACCTGCAAAATTGATTGATTTAAAAAAACTTTTTTGAAAAAAAAACTGACTTCAAAAACACTTAAAAGTGAAAAAACGAGTTATTCCGGTCTGATCCCCTAAAACTGATACCCTAGGGGATCCGTTTTATTGTAATTTATTTTCTATTCCGGTCTGATCCCCCATAAAAGAATCGGATACCCTGACACATTTTTAGGACAGTCAGCAACAAAATATTGGTACAGGTTCTATTAGATTAAAAAAAAAAGAATAGGTAGTAAAGTCCCACAAACTACCAGGAGAACAGAAGTAGGAAGGAGGTATTGGAAATTGGAATCTTCAAATCAAATCTATATTATGCCTCTATAGTAAAGCCCCACAAACTACCAGGAGAACAGAAGTAGGAAGGAGGTATTGGAAATTGGAATCTTCAAATCAAATCTATAAAAAGAAATAATAAAGAACGACAGAATAAAAAGAAAGAAATAATATAGATTTGATTTAAAGATTCCAATACCTCCTTCCTACGTCTGTTCTCTTGGTAATTTGTGGGATGATCGTACAATTGTAAGTTATAGAAATAAAAACTGATAATTTTTTCACTAACAACTGTTTTTCGGTTGACTGTACTTCACTTGTACTTGTGTCAAAAAGGGGATCAGAACGGAATGATAAATTACAGGGGATCAGAAAGGAATAAACGAAAGAAAAATATTGGCAGTGGATCGGTTTGGGGGATCAGACCGGAACAACTCAAAAAAACACATTAAAGTGAAAAAATCTTGTTTGTGCTTTTGTTGTTTTCACTTTTAAGTGTTTTTGAAGTTGTTTTTTTTTTGCAAAAAAGTTTTTTATTTTTCCATTTTTAGTTGTAATATCCTATACAAATATTTACTATGCATTTAACATTCAACCAAGAAACCTAACCGTTAACCTTCAAGATTCCCTTATTATTCCTTTCAACTCATAACCGTTGAGGAGTTATACCTTCCATCATTAGTTCATCAACATGAAGTGATGAATGCTAGATGCAAATACTTGAATAGCTGTAGAAAAAGCACGAAACACGTAATACGTACCTTTAAACTTTGAGGGTTGCCCTCGATTTCTCTAGGATGTCATCATCAGACCTTGATTTCCTTATCATGGCACTACCCTTGGCGATACCACTGTATCTTTCTCGCTCGGGTACACTCGGGTACACTCCCGAGTTCACCCGATCGAGCCTTTCACCTCAGAATGTGACGGATTAGCTTAACTTACTACCTACGGAAAAAATTGTGTGCACTCAGCGAGCTAAAAAAGACGTTTTCACTTCAAAAAATCAACCAAAGTCAACATTGGCCCTGGAACGAAAGAATGTCAGGTGAATGAAATCAGGGGAGAGGTCAATGGGTTGAGACAGGACAACAGTAACAATATAATTATAATATATACGTACCACTTGCACTAAAAGCGTAGCAACTTCCACAATCATATTGTTGCTTAACTCGAGTGACAGCGTTGCGTTCTCGCCAGTCGAACGACTCAGGCGCATTATTAATGGGAACCTGACTATCAGTGACTACACTGCATCCTCCAGCATTTGAAAGAGGTCCCAAACCGGTGAATTTTTCGGCGAATTCCTCATGAGTTAAATCGCTTAATTGCGTTATACCTGAAATATAAAAATCTTTATCAAGTATTTTACTTTTATAATGATATCAAGTCCAGCTATATTCCGCACTGGGTCCACGTCCTCGTCTCTCTCTCTCTCCCAACTTCTCAACGGTTAGGAGTTGAAAGAAAAAAATAATACGTACTTATGGATCGATAGTTCAATATTCTTTCATTCTTTCTTTCATTAAGGTTAATAAAAGACTTGAATAGCTTTTAAAAATGCACGAAACACGTAATACGTGCCTATAAAATTGGAAGGTTGGCCTCGATTTCTCTGAAATACCATCATCAGCAGGTGATGATGGTAGGATAATTCTTGAATAAAATATTATGGGGTCCAATATAATAATTATGGTTGTATTCTTTCAGGTTATCTAGGTGAGTTGATGATGGAAGGTACTACTCCTCAACGGTAAGGAGTTGGGGATAATCTTGAAGGTTAGGGTTAGGTTTCAAGGTTGAATGTTAAATGTACTTATAGTAAATATTTGTGTAGGATATTACAACAAAAAATGTAAAAATAAAAAAAAAAACGTTTGCTAAAAAGAAATTTCTTTTCACTGAGTGGTAAGTTTTGCCCATTGCTCCTCCGCCATGCGGCAGATGTGACCAGTTCCATTTTAAACTCGCAGCTGTAAGACTAACATCAGCTATTTAAGTTTCTTTAAATATAAAAGCATATATAAATCATTGGGTTTTTTTGCCGTAACTCTATTTCTTGGTTAACACATACTTTTTTCGAGTTGTTCCGGTCTGATCCCCCAAACCGATCCACTGCCAATATTTTTCTTTTGTTTATTCCTTTCTGATCCCCTGTAATTTATCATTCCGTTCTGATCCCCTTTTTGACACAAGTACAAGTGAAGTACAGTCAACCGAAAAACAGTTGTTAGTGAAAAAATTATCAGTTTTTATTTCTATAACTTACAATTGTACGATCATCCCACAAACTACCAGGAGAACAGACGTAGGAAGGAGGTATTGGAATCTTTAAATCAAATCTATATTATTTCTTTCTTTTTATTCTGTCGTTCTTTATTATTTCTTTTTATAGATTTGATTTGAAGATTCCAATTTCCAATACCTCCTTCCTACTTCTGTTCTCCTGGTAGTTTGTGGGACTTTACTACCTATTTTTTTTTTTTAATCAAATAGAACCTGTACCAATATTTTGTTGCTGACTGTCCTAAAAATTTGTCAGGGTATCCGATTCTTTTACGGGGGATCAGACCGGAATAGAAAATAATTTATAATAAAACGGATCCCCTAGGGTATCAGTTTTAGGGGATCAGACCGGAATAACTCCTTTTTTCTTCTATTTTGTTGCCAGTAACATTTTAAAACAATGTAAAAAGCTTACACGGTTTATAACTATACTTACGCTGGCACTTACGGGATACCTTTCGTGATTATCAGTTATTCGAGCTCCCGATATTTAGATACTGTTGCAAGCGCTATGATCGCAATATATTCCAAATATTGCGGTTTGAAAGCAATTGTAGTTTTGAACAATAAACAGCGTTTTTACTCACATCATCATCATCAACGGTTTACCCTTCTTCTACTGCAAATTTAGGGATGTCGGCGGTTTATAACAGCCCTTTTCTAGAAGGAATTAGGAAAGCTTGAAGACTGGACAAAAGCCCAAAAACTGGAGCAGACTAGGTTAAGCAAGAATAGTTTATAAGTCATGAAATATTCTAAAAGAAGATAATTATGAAATTACTAATCAGAAAATTAAAATCTTATAGGAACACCTAAACAATTCAGGCTCCTATTCTAATAAGAGTATCATTGCTACTGTATAAAAGCTGTGTTCTCACAAGCGAAAAATTGGTCGCTGCGGGAACCGGCTAATCCGGGGGTTTCAATAGCCACATTGTACCGTGTATAACGCACTTTATTGTGGCTTTAACCAATTAATTTTGTCACTCGACTAGATGATCACGCGTGGCTAGTTCTGAATGATGTCACACAAAATGGTAGTGTGTATAGGATGCGTATAAGCTGGGTGTCAACGGGTATTGATTTTTTCTTGGTAGCTTGTTGAAAATTAATTTAATTTGTGAGGTAAATACTTAGTTGAATTTTTCAGTAAGCGTTCAGGTATTCAACTAAAGTGAACGGTTTTTGATCTTTCGAAAGTTTTCTACCATATTTTCCTACTTACTATTATAATATCTACTAGGGTTTATACATAGCTAGAATTATTAACCCTCAAGAGTCTGCATACACCTTAAAAAATGTCGTTTCTAGTCTATTTTTTGCTTAACTTTTACAATTCTCCAGAAAATTCTTTCAAACGTACCGGTAGCTCAAAGTGAAACGAAAAAAAAACGACTCAAACGGACTTCCTTAATCCAACTTTGCACACAATACGAAGTTTACACTTCAACGTACAAAAATATCCAAAGATTTTAATATAAAAATATATCCCAGAGGTTGTTAATGAAACTTTAGATAACAATGAGGATAAGCCTGGTGCCGCTATGTCTGATGCTGCAGACAAATGAATTGAAGCCGATGGTATTATGAGTAAAATTGCAACTGAATAGTAAGTGCTCCTACAGAATGATGTTCTACGAAAGGTGTCGCTTGAAAAGAGATTTAGATTCAATGAATGGGTTGTAGAATTGCAGTTATAATGATCATGTATTGAGAAATGATTGTATAGTTAATGCATAGAACGTGAAAAGTGTGCTGATTGTTAATCGAATGAAACCTGAAAGTTAACGGAACCGTTGTATTCAACTCTGTATTCCGCCTGTGTTAACAAACCCTTTTAGGTTTCGAAGAAAATAATTAATATTTATTTATTCAAACGTTTGCTCAAGTTTTTCTATCAAACTTTTAAGCGGAAGCTAGTGGTGTTCCAACACTAAGTAATGCTGATAAGATTTTTAAAATAAACATAAAACTTGGGACATGGATCATCGTTGTAAGAATGGAAACAGGAATACTAGCAACCGCAATCCACCCAGAAACAGATGATCACAGAGATAAGATCGCAAACATAGATAGACAGATCCAAATACAAGTTTCATTGAATGAATCCACAAACGACCGGACAATACCAGGATTACAGGAACGCAATATTTGGATCCTGGACAAACATGAGTGAAACAGAATGTAAGTTCATGAATGAACCACGGAACGGTCTCAAGCATTGTCACAAATTAAAGCCGCATTTGTAAATATTTGTGAATGAAATTTTAGATAAGAGACGTTTCTTAAAGCTTGATCTGTACTTCTGTAGTGCTTCAAATGAACCGCTTACAATGCAGAGGAAGGCTTAAATAACTTTGGGTTTGGATGAGGAGACTAAGTAAGTAGCAATTCCTTGTTATTTTCGGCTTTCTTTAGTAGTAGTTATCTTGAAATGAAAGGAAAAGTAACGGCTGTGGCGAGTTTCTAAAAGAATGCTATCGAAAAAGGCAACAATCTGCCACTACTGCTTAACTCGACATTTTGTATGAATACCCGGTGTATAGAAATTACAAATCCGATTTTTTTATTATTTTCATTTGCTTTATCAAATTCTAAAACATGCTCGATTAATTTACAAGTTTCCTTTCTTCCTTTTGTTTTTTAGTATAAAATATTTTTACAGAATCTTAACGTAACCTGAGAAAATGCTTTATGTGTTATACCTTTAAGTGTTTTACTTTTTGTATTATGATTTCTTCTGCAGTAAATTAGAGTTTAGATATACACGTTTACAATTATTCTTGTTTGTTTGCACTGAAACCTAATAAACACGGGTAAATATAAAGTCGATCTCAGGTAATAAAGTTAAAACAGAACAATACTAAGATCTTGAGAAAAAACAAACTGAAGCTGAAAATATTGACATGAATCAATAGAATGTCGAACTAATTCGATTTAAATATTTTTCTTTAATTCAACGTTCACAAAGGATTGCATAGCAACAGTTCTTCTAAGTTAGTAGGTATGATGTTTAGAAAATACTCAAACTTTCACATATACGTATATTTTTTATAAAGTTGTGACAACTTTTAAGTTTTAGTGCGACGTTATATTGTATGATCGGCTGTTATATTAACCTGTTAGAAACTCTTAACGTTATCATTGTCAAAGTTGTTCCCCTTACTGCACTGTTTTGTCTAGAACTTGGAATAAGTATATTGACTCTCGGTGTATGAAGTTATTACCAGGACAATCCGCAGTAACATCCACTCAATGTTGATCTACCAATACTTATTCCACAGTCTCTAGGCAACCACCGTCATCAGAAAATCACGCCTGTAATCCCCAAAAGGTTAAGCAGAGGTCTATTAAGTAGTACACCAACATTTCGCAAGTTACGTTTAAGTTACATACAATAGGGTTTTGCCATTCACTTTACCTTTCAATTAAGACTTAATCAAAAGTAGTTAGAATTACCTTTTAATGAAATAGTAGTTTATGCGACTGTACATAATGAAGGGCATTACAACACACGAGTGTTGTAATGCCTAATTATGTATAGTTGCATACACTACTTTATCTACCCAAATATCATAAGGGCTCTATGATGGGTTCAGAAACCATAGGGAAATGACCAGCATTGTTACCAGTGTAATGTAATAAAAAATGTAGATGTTCAGATGTCTTTTTGATGGTCTTAATGTAGATACTAGAATAGCACACTCACTTGAATTTGACACCTGTTCCAAATTTAAACTCATAACCTACTGTTTTCAGTAGGTTATGGGTTCATAACAGTTCCGTTTATTTCTGCTGGTTGGTAATGCTGGTCATTGCCTATGGTTTTTGAACGCATTAGAGAGGGTTTATGATATTTGGATCTTCGATCAATAATAGTACTAGATTCAGCATCAGGAACAAAACTAAGTCGCTCAAGTGGCCACGTTTGCACACACGTAAACATCTACATAACATCTTAGAAAAAAGTTCAATATTATTAACAACTTCAGATGATTATAAACCTTAACACATAAACATAACGTTTAATTATCATTGTAAAGTATATTTATTTATGCCCTTTCATCGGAGAAAGATTAGAAGCAAAACATTTTAAATGTCGCTCCAAAGTAAAAAGTCATCAGTACAAAAATATTCATTCTAAAATAAAACTTAAACTCTAAGTAATACGGTTAAAAGCAATTTGTGTACAATGTCGTGCTTATTCTATTGCGGAACTAGCGTTCCCTGTTCAAGAACATGATACAATAGTTGGTGCGTTGTAGCAAACATTGGCCAAACAATTATAATATTCGCTGATTTAATTATATTTACAGTTTAATTATGTTTAAATATTATGAAAAAGCACATAGTGATATTAAATTACCGAAATATAGATATTCCTTCCAAAACCTTGGTGTTACTGTGGTTATTTACGCAGTTTTTGAACGCATCCTGCGGTATTTTGACGTCTTAATGTTGGCTATGATTGGACCATACTAATTTGAAATAAGACCACAAATACGTTTGTGGTCTTATATTTCGGGCCGTTTTTGAAGCGCTTATCGGGAATCTAGTACATTATTGATCGAAGATTTGGATAGATAAAAATATTTGTAGTGACTGTATAAGTATTATTTGACAAACCTCGTAGAAGACAGTGGGACGATCTGGACAAGACTAGCTTAACCAGTAGTCCATATTGGCCTTGGATCTAAAACAACTATAAGTCATGAGAAGAGGCCTTAGTCCAGCAGTGGGATGTTCCAGGCTAACAGCATCAGCACTATAAATAGATTTAACAGATGCACTTATTCCTTCCTTTGGCATTTTATTGTCCATTCAAATCCACCTTAATGCAACCACTTAACTTCCGGTGGTAGAAGACTCAATTGTGCAATCAGTGGAAATGTTAACCGGATGATGATTATGACCAAAATGATGCACAGGAATTTAACACTTATGGTACAAAATATTAAGGTGATTCTGGTGTAGAAATCGAAAATAAGAGTAACAATTATAATGGTAACAAAGTGATTGGATAGAATAAAGGTGATGCAAAGATATTGTATGGTGTTGTATGGGACGGATGTGTCGTGCCGGGATAGTGTTTGAGCCGTTGATGTATGAATGCATGTGGGGACAGTGTCGTATTGCAATAAATATTGTTTGCGTGGGCGGATAGAGAAATGAATGGAGTAGTTAGTTAACTACAAACATGAATAATATTTTAAGTATTATTTGACAAAACCATAGCTGTTTGCCTTTTAAGAACCATGAACCATAGCCATGGTTAAAAAAACTTTCGTTTAAACCAAAAACATAAAAATCGGTTCGTTGTTAGGAAATATATGGGACATACTTTACCATTTAATATATCTACTGAAGTAATGGTAATGAATGTACAGCGATACAGCGAGCTTTCTCAAGTGAGATCTTGAGTATCGTATCACGAAATCATTTCAATGTTTTTGAGTTGCAAATACGAATAAGTTTTCTCTTGAGAAAAATATTTACCACATCTTAAGCGACTCTACAGACTTCACACAAATTCACGGAAGACGTTTATAATTTAGTAATATTAAAATGTTTCTCATTGATCCATTCAATAGAGCTCGAACAATGCTACAATAGGTGTAGGTAACAATGACAACTATAGCAAACACGCGATGGACACCAAACATATAGAAAACGTCACAAACGTCATCGATTGACATCTCAAAATTATAATCTATGATTGAGCGTCCAATGTTTAAAATTCCTCGAATTTTGGAAGTGAGAGAGGACTGTGTGGTACTGTAGATGTTTTTATTGTTAGTAAAAGTGGCATTGTTGCGAATAAAGAGTGGCTAAGGATGGCCCATTGTGCGCCATTGTGGCGGGTGTGCGCACACAATGACTTGATCACGTTTAGAATTTTTGGACAATTTCTGTCTGTTTTTGCAACGGGTTGCACCTTGGGCACGGGGACGGATTTGGAATTTTATAGATAGGATTTAATATTCTGATATTTATTATACCGCTTCATTACTGGCGCATGCCTGCAATGACTGGACAGGTCTTATCAAATCTGGGTAGCGATTTCTTTAAAAAAACAAATTTAGACGCAAATCTTTGGAATTTAAAAAAAAGTACATCGTCTCAATTACTTTCAAGGATTCTTTGTCATATAGGAAAGGCAGAACTAACCTATGTGGTTAACAAAAATTTAAAAAGTGTTACAGCAATAAAAGTAATTTATCACTTTTATTGCTGCAATTTATCACATGAATAAACTGAATAACTTTAATAAACAATCATACTTTACGACAAAAACTCTTATAGTTCAAACAGAAAACTGCCCTTTATATTTAAATTCCTCATAATAAATTCACCATAAACTTAATAAACCTAATAACTCAAGGACTTTCACAAAATTACGCAGCAAACAACTACAATAAAACTTTCAAAAGTTAACACATAATTTTAACCAAATTACCAATTTAACCACGAAAAGTGTCACCCCCAACTAAGCCACCAAAATTCGTCCCTGTACAAATTAGTGCTAGATACGGGGTGGTATATTTTTCTGAAACTACTTGTCAGATGACAATGTGGCCTTTCATGCGAATCGGCTATCCACCCGCCGCCCGGTACAAACCGGGGGCAGAGATGCGCAAAATATGGGCTCAACCGGCTCAACCGACTCACCGTGCTCCGATGGGCTCAATTGTCGGACATTAGCTGCACAAAGGATGAATTTTTGAATTTGGACCGACACACTATATAATATTTTCGAGAATTCGATTGTTCGATTCATGAAAGAAATGTTTGTATCAATGAAATTTCTTTTTTAGTGTTACGTAGTACCTAGGTAGTCACTTGAATTTAATTTGAGTATGACTTTTGGAAATGTTTCTTTGCTTTTGACTATATTTAAGTACTAGGATTTAACAACCTACAAACCACATAGAAATATAGGTCCACTAAAATCACATTTTCAATAATAATTACAAACATAATAAATACAGCATTTCAAACCAAAAAAAAGTATATTCATACAAACAGTTACAACAACAAAAAATTGCCATTCCGCCAATTCCATTAGCACTTAAAAATAAGACCTACATACTTACACAAGTTGTTATAATAGAACATACTACGAAAACAAGCAAACAATTCTCGTAAAATAGAAAGAAAGAACAAATGTCTCGGTCTTTTAGTAATTATCCTTCATAAGCTATTGATAACTTCTCGCCCAACAAACCAAATTAAGTTATGACTTAAAAGTAATAATTACAATCATCGCTTTACAACAATTACTAGAAAAACTCTTTCGTTGTATGTTTGTATGTATTGTTCGTGAAAAAAAAGCATTACCCGCTTCAAGTTGCCATGTGCAGTGCTTCAGGGCATCTTGGGGTGGTCGGCGTGAGTCACGAGCAAAAGCGATTCAATCGATGTGTGAATGTTGGGCCACTTTCATCTAAAATGTTAAAAGATACTTGAGACAAAATAGATCTTTATAAGACATCATCATCATCTTATAAGCCCTTGTGTCATTCTAGTTGGGGCCGGCGCAACACGCTTTCTTCATTCATTGGCCCCTGTCAGACATCACAGCATTAAAACCCTCCAATCCATCATAAAGGCTGGAATACACATGCTACGTAGTAGCACGAAATCATGCTAGTTTCGAGCAGCTGTCACCTAGTAGCATACAAGTAGCACGTGTATACGAAAATAGCATGCTTATATTGAAGCTGTTGCTGCTGTTGCTGTTGCTGTTGTTGTTGTTGTTGTTGTTGCTTTTGCTTATCACGGAAGATATCCCTTAAGTGACATTTTAAATATAGTTATGAACCGTGAAAGCTTAAAATAGCATGTTTGTTTCAAAGTATGCTACCTAATCGCAAGCCGGTATTTTTTTGTGCTAACTAGCACGACGCATAAAACCTCTTTTTTTTGATATTCTTTGGTTTTACAATTTATATGTTTTTTTTACCTTTTTGTTGTTTCCTGTCAGTGTATCCAATAAAATACTGTAAAGCCGTGTCCCCACTTACATCACCCGAAACGTTCCTGTTAGGCACGCGGCTCGGCCTCACGGAGCCGCGCGGCCTAAGTGAGGATGCCGCTAATTGTTCCAGTTAGACCACGCAACTTAGGCCTCGCTCACGTCCACACTCACGAGGCTCTGCCGCGTGGCTCTTGTGGGGACGCGGCTTAAGATAATGTCACTCAGATGTGCTAAAAAAAGTATTCTCGTAAAAAGTATGCTTTTGAGGTCTGTGCTTTAGAGCAAATGTGCACACTCGGAAAACATGCTACAAATGACAATACTACCTATAGTAGCAAAGCAGCATGCTTTTCTAGTAGCATGTGTATTCCAGGCTTTATTTCTATGATCTGCCTCTTTCTTTCTATTTATTAAAACACATAAAACTGCATTTCAAGTATCTTAAATTAGAAACTAGGGCCGTTTATGTATATCTCAGAAATATTGTTTTACTGCGGTACTTAGAAATATTTAATGATTACTTAAACCGTCTTTATTATGACTTCTTTTGTATGGCAAAACTGTCAAAACCTTTACTAAGTGATGGCCTAAGCAATCATTAAGGCTCTCTGAGTGTGGCAGTTAGAGATCTATCTGGGCTCCAGCACCATCAAATGCACAATAGAGTGAAAAACCCTAAAATCGCTTTTCGCTCATTCCTTAAACCAGCCACGCACTCTCACTGGACAATAGTTTTACAGCAATTTGCACACACAATAAACAATCGACGTGTTTCTGCTTTATTATAGTGACGCCATATGCTTTTTATTTTGTCTCGCTAATTCTCGCTTAGGGGCTCCTCTGTTAAATGAAGCTATTTTCTTAATACAACTGCCGAGACACTAGCATGAAAAGAAATAAAAGGGTCTCTATGTAAGTATCTAAATGACATTTTATTTGAATATTCTAACAGACTGTGTAGGTAGTATCAAAGGACCTCTATTCTCAAAATGCTATTATTATAGGTATGGCAAAAGTACTAGGTACTTCGTTTTGATTGTTAAGTAGGTACTGAATTATCAGAGAATGCCATACTTACTTAATTACGTGAAAACAAAATGCTAGGTTGTGTGAAGTTTATCACTTCACACAACCTATACATATTTTCAAGATACTCATACCGTTAGCCTGCGTCATCCCACTGGGCACAGGTCTCATGACAACCGACAACTGACAACAGAACTTACCTAGGTCTTGTAAAGCTTTAAGCTATTAAACTTGAAGTCATCTCATACACACTCACATACTTACATGGCCCACAAGCCATGGGTAGTTAAATAAAACCATCCCAACCCAATAAAACACATTCAAAAAACCCAAAAACAAAAAGCACACTATGAAAGATGACATCGTAAAAATCCGGAGTTATTCATTTTTCCGCACGCAGCAACCTCGTAGCGTGGAGCGCGGATTTACTTTATAAATAACACACAAATGAGACTGCTTGGACGCGCGCTAATCCTGATTTACTGAGGTACAGCCATAGCCCAAGATATTCTTCGGTAGTGTCCATATTGACATGGGAAATAAAATGGGAAAGAAATATGTAAGTCCATGTAAAAAATAGTGTTCGAAGTTTATGTTGGTGCTCGGAGTCTATTGGGTGTTGTTTTTTTATGTTTCCGCGGTTGATGTATGATTTTAAGCTTGTTAAATAAATATAATCCTTTACAGAGTTTTTTTTTCTTTATTTTTTGTATGACATTTTTGTTTAGGTCTATCCAAAAATCGTTTATCTAAGACAGTTCAACATTGTAACTTCTCCTTAAGGTTAAGCCATATTTTAAGCTTTTCTGTAGTTCCTTCTATCTTCCTTGACATGTCTATCATACATTCTATCAATTAAACAGAGCTATTATTTTTGCATATTTCTATACAATATTCCTCTAGTAGACACCATCCCTGACAAACACCAAAGTAAACATTTTTCTTATCAAAATGCACAAATGCTCCGCACATAAAATATGCACTCATCTTTACTTTCAGTATCATAGCTCATATCGCAGAATTAAATTTCAATTCCTAAAGCCGTCTGCACACAGACGCTGGTTCAGTCGCAAAGTCGCAAGTCGCGACGTCAAGTGCGTTGACTGGTCGCGTCTGATATATGAGTCGGCAATTAATGACAGGACATAAATAATATTGACTGTAAAGTAAATATCTATAGGCTTACGTATTGTGAGCGATCTGGCTTTGGTATCGTCAATGAGGTTTAGGACGGAATTCAATCTTGGTTTTGTATTCGTGTTGCGACGAATCTTTAACTCTTAAAGGTAATAAAAAAAAACGTATTGCTTGTAGTGTTTCTAATGCATTTAAGTTAAGATTGTTGTGATCGGGATTAATCTTGAAAAAATTAAATATATTTAACCTCTTGAGGAGATGTTATCTTTTTAGTTAACTTAGTGCTCACCTTTTAAGTTTTTGTGTAATGTAATTCTTCCACACTTAGGTTTTACCAACTTAGGTAAAATTTCGCCAAAGAAACGGATCACTGTCATTTTGTGACTATTTTATCAATTGTAACGTATTTGACATTATGTATTTATACTTTATTAAATTAATCGTTTGTTTTTTAATCCCTGATAAATGCTTAAAATATTAAAAATGTGGTCCGCCGTTGTCGGCAGCAGGATTCCACCGATACCGGTGCCAGATGTTTCGATCGCTTTCATATTCATTAGCGTAACCCATTCTAGATAAGCAACACATTAACCATTGCATCCCTCCAGCCTCCAACATGTACACGTCCTAACATTTTAGTGTAGGTACCAACAAATCATTTTCCGTCTTCGTCCTCAAATTGTTATTGATCATCCATTGTGCAGCCATGCTGGGCCATGCCGAGTGCTCTGTGCCACATAATTCAGGATCCTGTCTGCTGTTTGGACTCTTACGGCAAAGGCGTGAAGGTGTGACGTATTGGAATAAACGATTACGTTTGTGAGTTTTCTTGTTTTTAAAGTGCATTGTGGAAATTGTTTATAGGGAGGTGTAGTGTGAGATGTAATTTAGTGTTTATTGTCAGTCGTATTTTGTCTTTAGATGTTTTTGTTCAGTTCCAGAACTGTCTGGAAGAACTTGTAGGTAATTGTGATGAAATTTGTATATAATTTATTTTTATCATTCTCTTGGTCGTTTCTAAATTCATTTGTGGTCGGTCCTTCTTCTATGCTATTATATCTTATCTTACACTATTATAATTTGTGAGTATGGATATCTGATACTCCTGGTTCATTAACCACTGAACGGATTTGGCTAAAATTTGTACGTACGATTCCCTAGGACAACTAAATACAAGAATAGCGCTTTAAAAGAAACTGTTAATTTCTTACATGATTATAATTTAATAGCTAGTAAATATTATTATTGTATGCTGTCTTGAAATAACATGAGTTGTTATCAAACATTGAGAAATGCATGCAGAGATACCACAGTTGCTTCATCATCATCAGCCATTATATGTGCACTGCTGGGCAAAGGCCTCCCCCATAGAACGTCATAACGAACGGCAACGGTCCACCTGGTGGGAGGCCTACCAACGCTGCGTCTTCCGCGTCGTGGTCGCCACTCGAGAACCTTTCTTCCCCATCGGTTATCGGTTCTTCGAGCGCGATGTGGCCTGCCCGCTTCAACTTGCATATTCTGCTAGCATTAGTTGCTCCATCGGCTTTTATGAAAATCTGGAATGAGCTCAATCCTTCACCTATTTGTCTAGTACCACGCACGTGCACCCGACTTACATCCACAAAAGGGCACGACACAACACTCTTGCGCACTTAAACTAATGTAATCTCCTCTCACTCCATTTTCTCATGACCACACCAATATATCACTATTAATTATACATTCATACACTAGGTAAACATAAAGTATTGTGTCCCATTTTGTCTATTTTTGAATTAAAATAACTGCCCACCGTACTAACTATGTTATAATACATCTAATTATGCTTCATGGTAATTCCATAGTGTTATTCTAACAAAGGGTGTATAATTTTTGTGTGGAAGTGAGTCTTGTATGGGAATTTGAATGGGTGAGTGTCAGAGTGATTGCATTAGCGGGATTATTTGATTTAGATTGTCGTTTTATGACTGTTTTTTTGGCTTCGGCCGTCTACGAAACCGTAGTTTCGTAACTGGTTTCGATGAAGGAATGATTTGTCCTTGTACGTAACTGGTTTCGATGGAGGACATATTTGTCTTTGTACGAAACCACGGTTATGTATCATGGTTACGTACGAAGAATTTACTGTTAAGGTTTCGATAAAGGAATGATTTGTCCTTGTACGTAACTAGATTCGATTGAGGTATTATTTTGGTGATTGAAGTAGTTCAGTAGACGCGTTTGCTGTCTACTGAACTGACCTTCATCTTGTAATTATTATTGAAACAAGGTAAGTTGAAATATAGCACCGAACTACTGACACTCTTTAGTCGCAACAGTACGGATTCTTTTTTTTTGTTTTAGAAAATAAGAATAGGTAGTAAAGTCCCACAAATTACCAGGAGAACAGAAGTAGGCAGGACGTATTGGAAATTGGAATCTTGGATTCAAATCTTTATGCCTTTCTAATACCAGGCCGTTTTTTTTGTTGAAAATGAGAAACAAGGATAGTAATAGTAAAGTCCCACAAACTACCAGGAGAACAAAAGTAGACAGGAGGTATTAAAATCTTTAAATCAAATCTATACTATGCCTTTCTAATACCATGCATTTTTTTGTTGGAGATAGGAAACCAGGATAGTAAAGTCCCACAAACTACTAGGAGGCCAGAATGGTAAATTAGTGGGGAAATCACCAAATGCCTCCTCCCAGTCTGGGCAGAGCGGTAGGAAGTGTCAGACTTCTACTGACTAAAAACCACCCATGTTCCTTCTTAGCCCTGTGTCGAGGTCGCGGTATCTTTTTTTGTAATACAAAACCTCCTTCCTACTTCTGTTCTCCTGGTAGTTTTTGGGACTTTACTACCTATTCTTATTTTCTCAAACAAAAAAAAAGAAACCGAACTGTTGCCACTAAAGAGTGTCAGTAGTTCGGTGTTATAATTCAACCGGACTAACAACCGGACTACTGCAACTAGCCAGATATTTGCGGCTATGAGATCCTGGACCAATTATCACATAAATCAATAGTTTCGATAAAAGAATTATTATTCCTTGTTCGTAACTAGTAAAATTTCATATTTTTGCAAAAATTCCTTGTACGTAACCGTGGTTTCGTACAAAGACAAATATGTCCTCCATCGAAACCAGTTACGTACAAGGACAAATCATTCCTTCATCGAAACCAGTTACGAAACTCCGGTTTCGTAGACGGCCGAAGCCGTTTTTTTGTTGTTGAATATTTTTTATTAAGGATTATGTTTGTTTATTTCAGTTAGGTGGACATACTTGTTTGGCGAACTATGGTTCTTCATAATGAATTAATTGTACTAAGGATTATGCGTAGTTTAACTAAAATGGTTTCTGGTTAAATTGGGGACAGTTTAAATATTTTTTTGTCTTCTTTAGTTTTTTAAAAGGTAAGGATGAATAACCTTGCTAATTCTTTGGGGATTTCATCAAACTAGTTCTCTGTTATAAAAATCGCTGGCGTAAAACTCATCAAACAACCGTTAATGTAAACTCTACATTTTGCATGAAAGGATTTTGAACAATAATGATAATTATAACTAATTCCTTTTAAATATTTCTGGACGTTAAAATCGTTTTAAAACTCTTTAAACTACCCTACATACTTTAAAATTAAATAGAACTAGCAATTACATTATTACACATAAACTAACTTCCCACACCCTTTAAACTTCAAATTCTCGAAATTAATCGTGTGAATATAATCTCCTAGGGCTCAGCGATGGGCGGGCCGCCCAGCATGATAGTACCCGCCTTACATCTACGGTCTCATGCACTCCTGGTACATTCCTGCAGTATGGAATTCTGGGTGGGTCTTCTCACCACTCCCATGGTATCCCGTGGTGGTGGGTGTGACGCCATGGTGGCTGAGAAAATATTATGATGGGGAAAGATCTAGAAAGGTGTGTTACAATTTTGGTGAAGTTTAACAGGGTTGATTTAAATCAATGAAACCGAATACAAAACTAGAAAGAGAATTTTATTAGCGTTTGTGTTTAATATATTTCTGTACAAACTTACCGCATAACATTTTAATCAAAATTAAATGATTTCATGCCTAAATCTAGCTCTATGTCAGGTTTTAGCTATAGGTTGAAAAAGCTGGATAACGGCTTTCGGCCACCAAATGTAAATGAAGGCACAGAAACTTTATTTCAGAGTCTTGTACGTGGAGTCGGGTTGTTGCGGACACTAACCAGCTATGCAAAATATCTTAAATAAACTACGTATAAACTAAACTCTCTTCATAAGATCATAAGTTAAAGAAAATGGATTGAAAATAGTCTAAACCCTTTTACCTAAATATTAAGTGTTACTTACTAAATATCTCATAATACTTACACATAATCACAGTCATAATTTTATTAATATATTCGTCACTTAAAACGATAAATTAAACTCTAATAATGTACAACAATATCCATTGAACAGAAGACAGCGGGGAGTCCCCCATTCTTGGCTAGAACTTGGCAACTTCACCATAACGCCTCTCCTTCGGTAGGCGTACCTTCACGCAGAGAAGATTGGGGACTAGGCAGCAACAAACATTGTTAATACTAACTTAGAAGCTAAGTAGAAAACAATAACAGTTCATGAGAAAAATGGGCGGGTTGATAAAAGTAATGAATTTGTTGTTAAAGAAGTTAAATACAATGTTGAAGTGTGAAAGACTTGCTTTGTAAGTTCCCAGGTTTTGGACTTTTTAATAATTTTATTGTAGAGCAATCGAGGAGAATAAAAGTGCTATAAGCAAGTTATGCAACTGTTATAGGAGCTGATGGTACAAGTTTTCAATATTACTGATTTTATGTTAGAATCTAGCTTGAACAGGAGAAACTAATTAGGATAGGTCTTTACCTATGAAATTGGAGCTTTGTTAGGTATTTTTTTTATTTCAGCTAATCAAAGTACTGGCCCAAATGATCTATACAATTTTGCCATTTTCATGGCAGTTTGTTTATCTCTTTACGTCTGTCTGAAGTCTGCCGGATGAGAGGCGATGAAGTCAGCGAAAGCGTTTTGTACTGCCTCTCGGGTGTCAAACTTTTTACCACTTATAAAATGTCTAAATTTTGAAAAAAGTAGAAATCTGTTGGGGCAAGGTCCGGTGAGTACGGTGGGTGACGGAGAGCTTCCAGCTGTAACTCTTATAGCTTTGCGATGGTCTTTCGGGAAATGTGAGCTCGCGCGTTGTCGTGGAGAAGCAATGGGGAAGAACGTTTGACTAGTCTTGGTTGTTGAATTGCGAGCTTCTCCATAATTGTTTGCAATTCTTGGCAATAGACATCTGCCGTCACTGTTTTGCCATTCGATAAGAAGCTGTGGTGTACAAGTCCGGCACTGGTCCACCAGACAGCCACGATCATCTTCCTATGAGTAATCTTTTTTGTAGCGCACTGATTAGGTGATGTACCCGGGTCCACCCACTGAGACAAACGCTTACGGTTGTCGTACAGGATCCACTTTTCATCGCAGGTAAAAATTTGATTAAGAATTTCATCGTTTCTATTCAGTAGTGCTATGCATGATTCGACGCGTAAATCTCGCTGTTGGTCGCTTAGTTCACGTGGCACGCACTTATCTAGCTTTTTTATCTTTCCAATTTGACGCAAGTGCCTCAATGTTGTTTTGACACTAAATCCAGGCCTGCAGTAAGCTCAGCCTTAGATTGCGTTGAATTCGCTTCCACTATCGCCTTCAATTCGTCGTTGTCGACAATGTTTACCAGCCAACCGCGAGGCTCGTTCTTCGACTCAAAATTTCCAGATTGAAAACGATTGAACCAGTACTGTAATGGACCGAGTTTATGCAAGCAGTGTTAAGTCCGTACACGTCGTTTATGTTTCGTGTTGTTTGCGCAGCGGTATTTCCACGTATGAACTCATATTCGAAAATTTTACGAATTTGTAGTTTATCCATGGCGCCAAAAACTACCACAATGTCACAAAAACAAAAAACTATCAAAAACAAATGACTGAATTTGATATTAAATTAACACGTCTTTCGAATAAAATTTACTTGAATTTCGACTTACGCGCCAATCCACACATAATTAAATCTGAAAATGCCGGTTATAGAATCTCCAATTACATAGGTAAAGACCTATTATTATGATCAATAGCATAACCAATACTTTTCTTACAAATTAATTTAATCCAACATGTTAAAGGAACAAATATTAAATGCGAGTTCAGGACTTATTATTATGCACAAGATACTAAGCCTTAATTTGTTTCCTTACAATGCTACCATGGTAACTAACCATCTTCAATATCAATGAAAAGATACTCCTTCGAAAACCAAAGCCTTGCATCCGGACAAAAATGTTCAATCTAACAACAAAAGAAATAAAATTGATCAGCAGTTTACTTCAAAAGGGATGCAGGATTCAGGTGTCAAAAGTAAAGAAAAAAAAACTAAAAATCCATTCATTAAAATCCGACGACGTATCAAATCTCTTTGTCACTAAAAAGATAAAAGAAAGAAAAAAGATACAAAGGCTTGTGCACGCAATCTTAGAATCCAATATGGCGACACAATGTCGTATGTTATTTTTGGTAGAAAAGCTACTGTGAGAATTGGAATTAGGCATTCATCTGTTTTTTCAGTGACGGAATCGATTTTGGGGTTTACACTTGCAATAATAAGGGGTTTTGTATTGCAATGTGTTGTGCAATCAATACTATCATGCAGTTTTGTTGCTTTCAATTCAAATTCAAATTCTATATTTCTTACTTCCTGTCGTTTCGCCATCAATTTTCCATCATTTAGACTCTTCGCCCAAAAGCTCAATAAGTTCATCTATAAGTACAGCTGAACTTATAGTTATTAACTCTATTTCTATTCTATCTTTGTCCTGTGATTAGTGCATTCAGTGTCTAATTTTTTTTGCTGTCCTTGGGCCTCTGACTTGACTTTACATGTCGTCAAGAAATATCTCTCAGGCATCCTTACGATATTTTTTTAGTTCGAAGCAAGTGATAATCATACAATACGCATCTGAATCAAAAAAAAAATATAGTATTGCCTTAGCTTTGAACTTAAGACCTGTGACTTGGCAGTCCGACGGTCACATGGCTATCACTGATGTATCTATTTCTGTTTGAATCAGAAATAATATTGATGACTAAAGTGACGATTTTCCATACAAACTTTCATCCCCTATTTAACTCCCTTAGGGGTTGAATTTCAAAAAATCCTTCCTTATTCCTTGTCTACATTATAAAGGGAACCTCTGTGCAAAATTTCAGCTTTCTAGGTCCAAGGTTTTGGGCTGGGCGTTGATGAGTCAGTCAGTCAATCAGTCAGTCAGTCAGTCAGTCAGGACTTCTCTCTTTATTTATATAGATAGATAGATGAAATTGATGAAGTCGATGTCCCAAGTATAGCAGATACTTTATCAAAGACTGTAGTAGGGTAAATCGCGTGGCAGATTCAAAGTCGTGGAAAAACGTCAGTAAATAAAACAAAACTATATTTATCGCGTGCTAACACTGCTAAAGTTAAATGTCGTACAATGAAAAGAACACAAGAATCGTGTCCAACCAACATTAGTTTTCGCGAAATTGTTAAACTAAGTGGAAATGAAACTTAAATCGATAAATTCGTGAAGCACGCTCATTGATTTGTCTGTCCGAGCGAAACAGAAATTATATTGAAGACATTTTGTTTTGATTACCAGCAAAAAGACAAATAAATCTAAATTCTTATAGATACTTTGTAAAAACAGAACAAAATTGACTTTTTAAAAAGTTTAAATCAGTTGAATGTCCATGGAGGCACACATTACAATTTTGACAGATGTCTAGTGCCGATGCAGCAATGGATGATTATAATGAAGAATCGTAAGCCATTGTACTCAAACAAGAACTTTAAAAAAGGATGCAAAAGAAAACATACCTAATAGATACGTTAAATAATGCTATTTTTCGTTGTATAGAACCGTCAATGACTTTTTAAGATTTAGTGGTTCTTATATAACAAGAATAAAAAAATACTTAAGTATAGACTTTGGGATATAAAAATATCAATCTTGTTTTGGCGTGGCATTGAATGAAATTGGCTTCCAAATAAATCTTATAATTAAACTTTCAGCCATTAGGTCAAACTTTAAGTTTGGGGACAGATTTCAAAGTTTGTTTAAGTTGATTAATTAATTTGTAACACATAATAGGACATTCAACTGTGACCCAAGCTAACACTACTATATTAAGACTTCAACAACTTTACAAATAGTTTACAAAAGCTCGTTAAAATATTAATAAGGGAACTACAAATATTTAGACATACGCTTGCTTTAGCGCTTCTAAAAGATCTTCTCTTCCAACAGAACAAAGCCTCGATAACGACAACAACACCCAATTAAAACAATAAAAATCTTAACAACAAACAATATAATATTTTACAATTACTGCATCTATATTTAGAATGCGATCCCGTTTGTCAGACTCACGCGCGTCAAATCCAAAATGGCTGCCACTGACAACCATCATTGTTCAAACAGAAACGACACAATCTTTTTTTTACATTTTTCTTTTATCTTTTATTCTATTCCGTTGACAATGGCGGCTCGCTGTGCCCGTGGTATTTTACTTACCTATGTTTTTCACTTTGTTTTTCGAGGGCGTTGAGTTTTATTACCCTGAGGTAAAAAATATGTTATGTTTTTACACCTGTGAATGTGGAAACTAAGCTCTCTATTCTTTCTGTTTTTCTTTAATAACGAGGTGATAGGAATTCATAGAGATCGACCAGAAGTTCAGAACAGTAAAAGTAGTAGCAGTAGGGACCAACAATTTTGTGACAATACATTTTTAAACTGACTTGATCACTAACACTATCATTAACATTCAAAATGGGATGTTTACTATTTATTTTGAGTTCGCGGTATCATGGTGCTCTTGCAATTCAGGTATGTTTAAGCAGTTTTAATATCATCTGTTTGTAAGATTGGTCTCTCCGTCTTAAAATTGCGTTAATTTCTAAGTCGTTACACGTGTTAACAGGAATTACAACAAGATTTCGTCCTTGTGAAAGAGTGAGAATCTTAGGGGCTAGTTAGAAGTTAGAGTTCCTGTGAGAAACAGTGACCGTTGGCTAATACATGCCTTTTGTTAACTTGCCATACAAGTTATTCTGGCCTGATATTCTTAAAGCGAATAATAAGCTAAACCGTCATCTTAAAATCATGTTTAGTGCGAACATTCGTTTAGTACATCATTGTGATCCTAGCACAAAGGGGTCAATTTTATTTGAAAAAAGGTGTCAAATCAGCATCCTTGCTCGTCGAGTGCCTAATCTCATAATTGTACAAACTCAAGGCCTCGATTTGCCACCATTGTCGGACGACAATAACACAATGGCGTCTCGCATATTATCCATTCATATCATAACGTTTATAAATACGTTTCACGGTGGCATTATGGACGTTGTCTCGCGTCTCCCCGAGGATATCCAGTAACAAAGAATTCATCATAATAGCCGAAAGTTCGGTACGCACAAAGCCGTTCGCAACCCGTCATTTTCGTACCTATTGGCTATTTTATGACAATAACTCTATTGTTGTCGAAAAGGAATTGTTGAAGTCTTATTGTGTCCATCAGAATTCGCGAAACTGGAATTGTCTCTGTACGCTAACGAAGTTCGCTTGGGGCGTTCAATTTTCTCGTCTTGCGCAGATGTTCGTAATCGTGACCTTAAGGATGATTGGCCAATTTTACAGCTTTGTTTCAGATTCAGATTCAGATTCAGATTGTTTATTTGTTAACATAGGTTTTTACAGAGAGGTGTTACATGGTTATAATGCGCTCTATGTTTTGCCATTTGGCGTACAAATATGATCAATATTACATTTTAACTATTAATTATTTACGAGCAACATAAAATATTATCAAATAAAATTATAAAAAACAAGAAGTGAGTGAAACATAAATATTTATAAATTGTCAACAATAAAATTTACGGAATAATAAAAATAAAAATGTCAGGAAAAAAATAAAATAATTAAAATAATAAAAAGTGTAGTGAACAATGTCAATCATAAAATTTAAAAGTAATACAGAAATGTCAAATTATTAAATCAAATAACTATTCCTACAATGTCAACAATAAAAACTAAGGTAGTACATTAATGTTAAATGTCAATAAAAAGTATTAGAATAATGTCAATGGATTGCGATGTCGATTAGCTAAAATAAATACAGTTATGTCAAAATAGGTAACCTAATACTTATTATCTAAAGGAGGGATTATAGAACTGTCATCCAAATAGTCCTTTAGCGAGTAGTAACATTTATCAATCAATATTTTCATTAATACTCTTTTGAATTCGTCCAGATTTAACGACTTTAATGTCTCAGGCAGTTTGTTAAATATTTTGGTGGCCATACAGAAAGTGCTTTTATTCATTAGGGCTGTTCTGCCATGTGTGATTTCAAGCTCTAACTTATTTTTGTCCCGTAGTTTTCTATAATGACTTTTGAAAGCTACTTTGTACTCCGAGATGTGTGTTTTAACAAATATATTTGTTTCGAAGATGTACAGTGCTGGTAAGGTAAGAATATTTAGGCTTTTAAAGAACGGTTGACAACTGTCGGTGCTTTTTAGGCCACACATGGATCTAATACATCTTTTTTGAGCTCTAAATACAAAATCTCTATCGACGGAGTTGCCCCAATACATTATGCCATACCTAAGTGTTGATGCAACATAACCATGATAAGCCGTTAATAAAGATTCTAGACTGACAGTCTTTGATAGTTTGTATAAAACATATGCAAATTTATTCATTTTTTTACAAATTTCGTCTGTTTGAGATCTCCATGTCAGATTATTATCAATTAGTATGCCAAGGAATTTGGCGACACTAGTTGATTCTACTGGACTACCTAAATAATGAATGTCGGGGGGGATCCTACTTGGAATTCTCTGGTAGAAATGCATAATTTTAGTTTTGTCTAAATTAATTACTAGATTATTATTTTCGAACCATGATATAATTGTATTTAATGTCATATTTATTTCATTTTCATAAGTCATATAATCGTCACATTGAACTACTACTGTGCTGTCGTCAGCAAATAGTACCATAGGATGATTTATGTGCCCGGGTAGGTCATTTATATATATTAAAAACAAGGGTGGTCCAAGCACACTGCCTTGAGGTACGCCGTATTTTATTGTTCTACATTTGGATCGATATTTACTCTCATAACCGTTACTTGTGCATATTTGTGAGATTTCCACAAACTGTTTTCGATTTACCAAATAAGATTCGAACAGTTTAAGAATATTTCCCCTGATACCATATTTTTCTAGTTTGTTTAACAGTATTGCGTAATCCACATAGTCGAAGGCCTTGGTCAGATCCATAAAGATGGCACAAACAGGATTTCTTTTGTCCACGTTTGAAAGAACAGGGTAAAGAAGATCATGTATGGCCATATTAATCGTCTTCTGTTTACGAAATCCCTTTTGCTCTTTAACTAATATGTTTGACTTCTCAAGATATGTATATAGCGATTTGTAAATAACTTTCTCGAATATTTTTGAGAAGACAGGTATCAAGGCAATAGGTCTGTAGTTAGCCATTAGTTGTCTATCCTGTTTTTTGTACAATGGGACAATTATGGAAGTTTTTAGACCTTCCGGACAAAGACAAAGGTTGATAATGTACCCTGTATTATCAGAGGAGTAAAGCTGTTCACTGGTATTGTTTGCGACAACCTCGAGTCAAGCTGTGCGTGATAATATTTAGTTTTTTCACGAACTGGCCACCATTGTGGTGTCTGGCCGGCCTGGCCACTTGAAGCATTCTTTGTACAGACGGCCATGTAAAGAAATTCTAAGGTGTGTTTGTTTAAAATCTCCTTTCGGCTTCTGTAGGTTTGTGAATGGCTTCTGTTATATAAACATGAGCAATTATGACGCTGTTGGTTTTGTGTGCTTCTACGTATGCCACCATTTTGTGTATGTACTTAGTTCATTCGTTATAGCTATTACTATATTGTTGTCTGAAGTATAATGTTTCATTCTTATTGATACGAACAGAAGTTTCAGCATTTCAATTAAATTCTGAAGATCAGATTAAAGTCTTGAAAGTTGTTTGTGGGAAACTAAAATATTAAGTCTAAAGTTTAATTCTAGTCACAATCGCTAACAGGCTTATTTGGATGACGTATTCGGAACAATATTATTTATTGGTTTGGCAACAAAAAAACTGTTATTCGTCGTGAGAATATCCGTAGAATCAGACACCCCTAGTGTGAAACTATAACATTCAATTCAGAAAAGGCATTAGACTAGAAAAATTAACTGATCCTATATCTCAAAACATACGGAATTATTTTTGCTGCACAGGACTATTGCTATCATCAAACTCTGCATTGACTTCTGTTTCGTCTACATAAGGATCAGTTTTCTTTGGGTCTTCACTTAAGGGACTCACAGTAAGTGTTGGTATTTTGTTATCGTTTATCTATTGTATGACACCCTTTGCTTTTATAGAATTAGTTTCTCTTGTCTTATAACGATCGTGGTCAGATAACAAAGGGGCTTCAATGGGATTTTAATTTGGACTTTAACTTTGATTCTATTGAGTAGGGAGTAAAGATGGCATTCATTTGAGTTTTATTTTGGGAATGTTATGGGTTCTTGTCACAAAAATAAAATCTTTTATTTGGAGATACATGGAAAATAATGTTCGAACCTCTAAACTCAATGAAAGTAATACCATTACTAGTGTTGATATGAATGTAGTTAATTATGTCAATGAAATTGTGACAATAGATTAAAAGCACAGAACAAAAGTCCTTCTGTGAATCAAAAGAAGTAGTTATGGCGAACTTTAGATCAACTTAGCGATAGAAATAATAAAAAGCGTCACACAAAAGCTTCAATAGAAATACCTTCACAATTACATCTTAACTTTAAAGACTTGAAACTAAAATTAATATTTAAAAAAGAAACAAGGTTTTGACTTCCAATTATATACACGGGAGTGTCTCAAGAGGCATTAACCACTCGTGTACAATCCAAGACGTTAATTGTACAATTATTTTTAACTATTGTATTAAAACGAACGGTAGTTGGTTTCTTTGGTACATTGTGAGTGGCACGTGGTACGCAAAGTACCACTTCATAGTCCACTCATTACTGTATAATGGGCTCGGGTAGAAAAAGTCTTTACTTGTAAAGTAGCTGACAAAGATACCAATAGTGTAAACGAAGAAGATTCTGAACTGTAAGACGATGTAGTAAGAGTGACAAGAGATGCATTCAAAAGGGTTGCAGTCATTGTGATGAAAGATACGTTATTTAAATTTGACGTTTAGGATGTCAGATAAATTGTCGACCTAAAAATTGGTTGTTCGTATTCACCGTCAGTAATTACTTCGGTTGTACCTACCTACTGTTCAGTATTTTAATTTGAATAATGTTTTTCGTCTTTTTAGAAAGGTGACTCTGGTATTTTTGTATGTTTGGATGATTGCTTTTATTCTATGTATGACGTAATAGATTCATTAGTGGGAGTGAATAATTGTGTGTTGAAAACTTTCATTGTATAAGAACGTTTAAGTAATTTCTTCATTGTGTCCTCATTTGGCTTTGAGATCTTTAATAACTTCTATGTGTTACTTGGTAGCCATAATCATTAAAACAGGTGACTCTTAATGGTCAAGTACAAACCAAAGAAGAATCGAAACCAATGATTAAAATATACTTAAACACAAAGGATTTGTTGGAACCAAAGTCAATAGCTATAATTGTTATGATTTCCCTGCGGGTATATAATAGACAATTGGCACTCGCTTTCACAGCGTTTAATATTTCTATCACGACTTTCGACGACGTCCATATTTTTTCTATAGCTAGTGTTTATCCAGTGCTTGTGTAATTTCAATTACCGTTATCACGCATAAAATATCTAAAATATCTAAACATTCGCACATGTCTAATCCAATTTTCCCCAAAATAGTTTGCTATTTTCTGATCTAAATATCTTCGTCCTATCTTAATTTTCATCATACCAAAATCACCTTCCTTACCTAATCACTATTCTCCACATAACAATAAACTAACAATCGTTCACTAGACGATTGTCTCCAAGCTTCTTAGTCAACAAAAAAGGACATCAATAGCCCACGAGTGTTACCAGTTATATAAATGTATTGTAGCACAAACGAGTTTAGGGACGGGCCAGACTGATCGTCGCCGTACACTCCGATACATTTAGGAGTATTGAGGTTTCAATCCTTGCTCAGAATTGTATGAGTGCTTTGGTTGGTATATAATGTATTGAACAAAATTTATTATTGATTAGTGTGTTTTTGGGTACTCTTAGAGATCTATTCATTATCATCTAGCCTATTCATTAGAATTTTTGATCATGTCTTCTACATTGGCGCTTCATGTATTGATCATACCTAAGTATAATCCATTGATTGATCGATTCGAATATATTATTATAATCAGTATTGTTTTTTTGTTACTCAGATTATAAGCTAACTTTTTGCTGTCTTTTGCCATTACCGAATAGAACAATGTCGATCAATTCATCATCATTTATCTTAGTATTCTCTTGCACAATAATAATATCATCGTCATCCGTTTGTGTTGTTCCTACTGGATCGCCATCAATGGATATTTTATAACATAAACATTATAATAGTCGAGTCATACTCTTTGAAGAAATATCTTAAACTACCAATAGTTAATTGAGTAGATTCATTACGACCAGTATTATTCTCTTATAAATAAATAGATACGTTATTATTATCATCAAGAATAAGGGATCCAGTAAGAAAGCAATGATCAAGCTCATTGTATTCTGTTTCGGAAGCTCAGGACCGTCCATTGTAACTCCGGAAAACTGCTGTGTCATTTTAATCAAATATCATACGTTATTTATCATCCTACCTTCTTTTAAAATCATTTTTTAAATAAACACAAAGAATGCTCTCGAAAGAATGCGTTATAAAAATATGTAAAGGATTTAAAGGTTTTTAACAGGTGTGCGATACGAGGCGGTTGCCGCTTTGTGTCTCATTTTGGTAGTTTAGACTTTAGTTAAGTACTGATAGAGTTCAGTTTCGATTGTTTGGTCGTAAGCTAGTGATGTCCACGTCGCTTGCTCATTGAAGGTTTTTTCTACTCTCTGTCTACTTAAAGTTATTTTGTTTTTATTAGTTACATATGTTTTTCCCTCTCTATGTGTGAGCGGCGCATTCCTTTTGATTGCGTATGTATGTCCTATCTTTAGTAGTTTGATCGTATCTCAATAAAATGGGTGTTATAGAACTTAATAGATGGATTATTCTTGCCTTTTTTCTTTTGGTAATTAAAAGTGTTTGCCGCATTGTGTGGTGTTCAAAAGATGCTTAGATGTAGATACCTGAATACTTAGAATTCTATTGTTTAAGTTTTTGGTTATAAATAGGTGGCTATTTACTGTATTTCGAACTTAAAAGTAACCGT
The DNA here is from genome assembly GCA_949775195.1 of Diarsia dahlii. Taxonomy (NCBI): domain Eukaryota; kingdom Metazoa; phylum Arthropoda; class Insecta; order Lepidoptera; family Noctuidae; genus Diarsia; species Diarsia dahlii. The sequence continues at coordinate 2,211,574 of OX459193.1, read as the reverse complement.
TGTTGGTGCGTAAGCCTGTAATCTCTATAAAAGAAAGAATAGGATTATCCGGTTTTATACAATAGAACATTCAAGAGATTACAAAAATACTTTTCTAATATATTATAATAGATTAAAATTTCAATATTTCTAAAGAGGAAATAAATAATTATGCTTCTAAAGGCACCGCCACTTATGAAACGGAAATAACATATCTTATCCTGAAATTATTATTATGATCCATAACTCCAAAGTACCCTACTTGTATGCGCATGAGTTGATTTGCGCAAAGAAACCGACTCCAACCATCCGAACTAAATTAGCCATCAATGGCACCGATATTTACGAAAAAAAACTAGATAGGTAAGTACTTGTTTTTTATTTGCACAATAGCATAATTTTATTTTTATAATAATTTCAGAATTTACAAAAAAAAACTAACTCAACCAAATCTCAATTCTTATTCCTCAAAAATAAAGTATACATTCGGATGGTGGATAGAAAAATATTACTTCTAAATCATTAAGCACGGTTCACATGCGCGGGTAAATGACGTCGCGTTTAACAACGCCCCATTTAACCGTATCGAATAAGTTTGCACAACAATCGCTCTTTACTCGATTCGACAGTTTTTTCCGCGATTTTTAACGCGTCCATTCATTCTATTGTTCGATAGACAATATTGCTTGTACTAAGCTTTATATCAGTTTGCCGGCGTGTAAATTTGATTATTTTTATTACACAGATGGTCGCTAATGGTCGTGTTTACCCGATTTCGATAAATCACGATCTGTATTGAGAGCATTTATTAAATGTTCCTGTTTCGATGTTTGATTTATTTTACTTATTTTCTGTGATCGTCTATTATTTATGTTTGGCTGGATCTTTTTTAATTTTAGCAAAGGAATGTGAGAATTTAAAAGAAAAATCAATGTACCAATACACCAATCTTTCTTTTTCAACAATTAATAAATTCAACTTGCAGCAAAATAATTAATGTTTAAAAAAAAACTACACAAAAATGATCAGCTACCTCAACGGACCTTTTACAATCACCATTTTCCACGGCGAACAACAAAAGCATATTTTAAAAAGCAAAAATATTCATAATATCAGTTTAAGATTACCGGATACGGGGGTGACACGTTAAAAAACCCTTTTTCGAGTGTTAATGCCGTGACAAATGTAGAATTTATGCGGTTGTAGTGGTTTCGAGCCACCCCGCTGTGTGTTCGCTCCTCGCCTTAGGACGACCATTATGGGACAAATAAAATAAGTATGGACCTAAAGGAGGCCGCAGACCAGTGCAAAATGGCGGATAGAAAAAATGTGTTGTGTGTTTTTCGAAATAGTTTCGAAAACTTGAAACAATGTTGTGTTTTTAGAACTATTATGACGTTTATGACACATTGCTTTGTGAGAAAGGGTCCTTGATTTACAGCGTCTGTTTCAACTGGTATTTTGTAATAAAGTATAATTAGGCTGTTCTTAATAATACAATGTTTGTAATTAAAAGCTATTTTGTTTAGTTTTTCTTCGCAAATGGCGTCATAATTTCATATTGAAGAAGGTTTACGGCGCAACTTTACAAAAGAATATCTATAAAAAAGATCATAACAGTATCGTGTTTGCCTGCCTAACAAACAATGCACACTGCACAGTTGAACCCACAGACAAATACCTGAATTACGCAAGAGCACCGACTTCGCATACTCAAAAAAAAATTTTCTTTCTTTCTTATACTAGTCACAATCATTCTGTATCAATGTACAATCTTCTTTACCAATAATACGAAAAGATCCATATTTTTCCGCATGGCTCCATAATGATGCGGTTGCCATCATTCGTGGCGGCAGACAGGGACATATTTACGGGCCGCTCTTGATACAACCTGCTGGTGTGACGTCATTACTGAACTCGGTTGCTTAGACCAGGTGGCTGGCAGGCAAGTTTTGGAGATACAACATGATGAAGTTGAGATTGTTTTGGGAAGCAACATAATTTAAAAAAAAACACATTAATATTTTTTGTCATTTTGCTTGCATGTCTCGTCCCTGGGAAAAATACTATTTCTTTCTTTCTTTCTTTCTTATACTAAGTAGTCACAATAATTTTTCACCAATGTACCATCTTCTTTACCAATAACACGAAATGATCCATATTTTTCCGCATGGCTCCATAATGATGCGGTTGCCATCATTCGTGGCGGCCGACAGGGACATATTAGCGGGCCGCTCTTGATACAACCTGCTGGTGTGACGTCATTACTGAACACGGTAGCTTGGACCAGGTGGCTGAAAGGCAAGGGTTTTCGGAGATTCCACATTATGAAGTTGAGATTGTTTTGGTTAGCAGCATATTTTTTTAATGAAAGACATTAATATTTTTTGTCAGTTTGCATGTTCTTCATGTCCCTGCGAAAAATATTTTTTCTTTCTGTCTTTCTTTCTTATACTAGTCACAATAATTTTTGCACCAATGTACAATCTTCTTTACCAATAACACGAAAAGATCCATATTTTTCCGCATGGCTCCATAATGATGCGGTTGCCATCATTCGTGGCGGTCGACAGGGACATATTAGCGGGCCGCTCTTGATACAACCTGCTGGTGTGACGTCATTACTGAACACGGTAGCTTGGACCAGGTGGCTGGGGATTTTGGAGATGCAACATGATGAAGTTGAGATTGTTTTGGGTAGCAGTGTAATTAATTAAAGAAAAGCTGTAGGAAAATGGACGAGCTTTGGACCCGTAAAATACAAAATTGGAGGCACCAATTTTGTATTTTACGGGTCCATTTAGCTAAACAGGACTACGAAAGATATGTGAGGACTCCAGGATCTCTTTTATAAATTTTTCTTAAATTAAAAAACTCTTAATTGAGAAATTAGTAACCAGTGATGTAGAGTCATGGACTCGTGGCTGTTGAAATACAGGGAAGGTATATCTTAGTTCAGCAGTGGGATAGTACGACTATTAAAAAGCCAGTTCAGCCACATAATTTGGACCAAAATTAGCACAATGTAAGCTGAAATTGAATTTATTCCTTTAAATTTTCATAAGCTCTTTATTCACATTATTTTTATAACAAACGGACAAACATGACAACGCAATCAAAGGCCTCTGTATTTGCAATCAACATAATAACTAAAGCTACACCTTCGTGTGACATAAATCTGTTTTACTTAAGATCTTAAAAAAAGTTCATACCTAAACTTTTACATAATTTACTGACACCAAAATTCAAATTGAACCTTGATACTTACTTTATAAGAGTGATCATTTTTTTTTTCGACTGTAAAAATATAAAGTTGGTATCCAAAGCTAATTTAATTTGCACGGCTTTGTATTTGATTAATCACGAAATGGATTTGAGGCGACATTTTTAGAATACTTTTTCGGACTTCTGATCAATGTTCTGTCACCTTATAATTTATTAAGTTGTGTGTTATTCATAATTTCGAAGATTTAATTTGGTAGGCTGGTCGTTAGAAAAGAAACAATACCTTGACAGGGTCTACTTTATGTGATCTTATTCCAAAAACCACAAATAATTATTGTATTACAGTGTTGGGTATTTTTATTTTGTCAAAATTCCTGATTTTCCATCATTGGTCATCATAACTAAGTTTTGAGTATAAATGTGGAATAACGATGAATGAATTGTGTAAGAGCAGCGGTGGCCCAGTAGTGTCGGCCCCGACTTACGAACAGTAGGTCGTGGGTTCGAACCCAGGCAGGCGCATTGTGTAATTTATTTCATCACCGCTGCTCTCAAAACGGTGAAGGAAAACATCGTGAGGAAACCGGCATGTCTTAGAACCAAAAAATTCGAAGATATGTGTCATCTGCCAATCCGCACTTGGCCCGCGTGGTGGATTATAGCCCATCCCTCTCCTAGAGAGGAGGCCTGAGTCCCTGCAGTGGGAACATTATAGGCTGATGATGATGAATTGTGTAAAGGATGATATGACAAGAAAGGAGGTTGCTGATGAGATAACTAGTAATAGAGAAGTATGGAAAAAAAGACATGCTGCGCCGACCCGAAATTAATTGGGTTATGCACAAGATATTGATGATGTTCAACTATCCTATACTATGTAACTATCAGTTACTTAGACTGCCTTCGTCCAAACAGTTAATGTTATTTTGAATTCTAACCAAAACTGCTAGGTCAGTATTTGTCTACATAGCGTAACTACTCTTTATTATTTTTAAGAGTTTTTTGAACAAAACAATCAATAAATTACCTACTTATAAATACGTTTAAGCGAGTAAAGATATCATCAAAAGACAATCAGGCTATTTGACACTTCACTACAAAAATACATTCGTAATTACATTTGTCCAACATAAAATAAAGCTTCATTATCACAATCCAATCTGAGGACCACCAGCCCGCTCTCACGCGCTGAGCTGGCACAAAAATGGCATTTTGACATTTACGTCAGTGTGACACATCCGGAAGCCATCTTGGAATGTTAATCGAAAGCGATGGTATCTGTTAATAAGACATTGTGTCAGGCTCATGTGGTCCCGGCTTTAAAATGCAGTGTTTAAGTAGTCATAGTCATAGTCATTTATTTCATAACAAAATACATTGTGTAGAAAAAAAAACTTAAAATTATATTAATATTAGATAGTAATGATAAAAAATAATTAAAATCAAAATAAATTCATGTCAAACAACAACAAGATTATACTGGCTACATACGAAAAAATTATTGTGTGTGACAATGTTGTAATTGTGACAATTTTTCTTTTTGAAAGGAATGGAGGGAAATCAAATTGTTTCATTTGAAGTGAGAACTTTTATAATAAAGTCATGCCTATAAACCCCGAAAAGTTGGGCAGAGGTGTTCCTAATGGTACACCCACAATTTCACCAGTTGTGTTTAAGCCCCATGTAATATTGACCTATTGTATCAACCGGGCACAAATCCAGACTACGTGGCTGCAACTAAGAAGTTCCTGATGGAACCCAACAACAATTTGCGCGATCTGTGAATCGAACCCAGAACCTCATCCTCAGCAGTCATGATTGACCAACGAAGCAGTTGCTAGAATTCAAATAATTTCACTTTAAGGTTGATGTTCCAGGGTAGCCCGCGAAATTCAAATTTTCTTACGTTTTTAGCGATTTGCAGGCCAGTGCTAGGTTGTATGTTAGTGAAAATATGATTCGCGGCTGTAAGACATTATGCAGTTACAGATTTATAATCATCAAAATCATCATTACAACCCTCCAAGTTCATGTAACTGTCAAGAATGAGTATTTCATCAAAAGGTCATTCTAGAATGCTAAAACGCTAAAAACGTAAGAAAATTTGAATTTCGCGGGCTACCCTGGAACATCCACCTTAAGTACATTACTTAAAATACTGCGTTTTTTGGAAACTCCGGTGAGTCCAAAAACACTGTATTTTAAGTTATGTGTTGTTACATTCCTACTGTTTTTGTAACTGTGACCTCGCTACTAGTCCTTCAATTTTGTTTGGTGATTTATTTTCACCTCAGTAAATGTCAAAGTACAAGGGGATCTTCGATCAATAAAAGGGGATAGACAAAAAGACATGGACAGATAGAAGACACTGGATATTAGATTGTCAAGCAAGATCACGATGCCAGTAGTGAGTTCACAATCTATCCGCATCGGTTTGAGCGAACCATTAATATAGACAAACCTTTGCCATTGTTTGGCATATTCCAAGATACTACACTACCTCAAAATATCCCCAAAAAACCCTTGTTAAACCATTTACCACAGTTTCCATCGACGAAAAAACTTGAACAACTCATTTACGACATACATGAACAACAATCGTTTCACAGGTTTATAGCGGCTACTGTGCCCAACAATAAAACGGTACAGACGGACAGACGGACTGAATGATATATAGGCACCAATTAAATTGGTGTCGTAAGTTCGCGGCCGTACTAATGACGGCTACCGGCGGTCCCGAACAGAGTTATGAAAGGAGTAGAGTCGACAAATGTTCAAAAAATTTATAATGTCGGGTTATGATCACTTTACACACTTCTATACACATAAATTCAAACCATTCAATTGACAATTTTATTGCAATTTATTTTATTCATTCATTTCCAAAAACAATATCGATTTGTCTGTCTCCTTGTCCTTTTACGTGTATAGCTGGTTAAAACATTATCAAATGTCATTAAGGTAAAGCCACATAAAACCTGAAAATGTGGTATAATTCACATTAAACTTCGATGTTTTCTTGACTTTCAGAAATTCCAAAACTTTTTCCACAACGATCCAATGAATTAAATGGGATAAATTCGTTACATACACTTTTTGTAGTATTAAGTCACGAAGTTGTTGCGTTTCTGCTTCGTTGATATTTGAATAGGTAGGTACTATTGTCTCTCTCATTTATAATACGAAGAGAAAGGGACACTGACGCTAAAACTGCTTCTACGTATTCAGTAACCTAACACGTAGATTCAAAATGATGTACTGAAAACCGTGATAACCGTTTTACCATCAGTGTCCCTTCCGCCTTGTATTAAATCGTATAGATCATCCATGGTTTCATGTAGATGTGCCAGCTCAATTTTCTCACTGTTGATATACTACATATTTGTGGCCAAATCTAAATCTTCACTACCAACAGAATTATTCCTTATTCATCCATTTCTAACTCTCAACTCTAACACTGGTTATAATAATTATTTCAAAATATCTATTCTAACACCAAGATTCACAGAATCTTTATATCATTCAGACATATTTATGGCGGCAGTAAACAGTTTTTTAATTAAAGGTTTTGAATTCGATGATGGGTTGCCTGTTTACGAGTGATATCGACCAATTAGGGAATGTGGTGGTTGTGGTTGAAACACCTTTGAGTTCTACAAGCTCCTTGTTTTATATGGCCAATCTGTTATGAAATGTAATCTGTTGAGAAGACAACAGGAAACAATGGTTCGAATACAGATGTACATATTTTTTAAGGAAGGGGTTTTTATTTCGAATTTAGTAGTACAGTCGAACAAGCTAATAAGTATACAGCCAGCTAACTTGTATTTACTTTTAATATTATACAAATACATTTAGAGACTGATGTCAAACGATACAGCCAGTGTTTCGCATCAGTGGCTTAATGCGAAACACTTGATAATACAAAATTACAATGAATATTTTCCGTTTTATAGAATTACAAAGATCTCTACCCTGTTTAGTTATTAACTTGTTCGACTGTACTAGTATAGTAGACTGCCTCATTGGTCTCGTGACCGCAAGTGAGACTGCTGACCACCAGGTCCCGGGTTTGATTCTTGTGGCGAGCAAAAGTGTTTATGGGTTTCTCTATCAGTAATTTCTCAAAGGCATACAGACACGCCAATTGCAAGTACTAACTAAGCATTTTACGTAATGTAAAAGCTCTTGTTAAACTATCTTAGGGCTCGTTTACGGACACGCGGGGCGTCGCGCAAAATGCTCGTCGAGTGCTTGTTCAATCATTTACTGAGAGGCGAATCCACCGCACCGAAAGCTGCATTTTAAACTATAACGAGTGAATAATCACTTCTCGTGAAATCGACATTTGAAATCTTTAACGTTTTCATACATCGCCATGTGTTTGAATAAAAAACGCACAACGCGCCGCGCGACGCTCCGCCTGTACTTATACACGCACTTAGTGTTTCGGTTTACTCTGAAGTAGGCGATTTGGAACACCAACGCTTTAAACTTGAGTAAGAATCCCAAAGTACCCTGAAAAAGCTTCCCTTCAGGCTTGTAAGTAGGTTAATACAAAAGTTTAAGTCACATTTTTGTTTAATTATTTTGTACTTGTAAAAGCAATAGCGTCTAAAAACAATCCATTTGCCTTCAAAAACTAATTTAATTAACTTTTCAATAGAAAGTTCTAGGTCACCTAAATTAGACCGACACAAAATACTCCACTACAGGGGGATGGTACCCACTTATACAGGGTGATATCAGCACAGTGGCACAGAATAAAGATACCAGTAAACCAATCAGACCCTTTTTGTGACTTCAGACGTGGGTTGTCAATAATGTTTAAAACTTGTGTTAACGCTTTGCATGTGCCTGAGAGCCAAACACAAGCGAGAAGTGCTAGACCTCGACACTAGGGTGTAATCAATTCAAGGACACCGTACCATCCCTGGATACGACGCTGTCTTTCTTTCTAACGGCCGCCATGGCTCACGTACAACACTCCACTTTAAGGTCTAAGTACGGAAACTAAAACCCTCAAATTAGAACATAGATTTGTTGTACTATTATTAATGTTGAAAACGGGATATTTGCCATGTTTACTTACCATGTTAACTTATATAGATTTGTTGTGCCTATAAAAAATATAATAAAATTGGTAATTGTACTTTTGTTCCGAGTTGAAATACTCAATGTTAAAACTGATAACGTCAACTGTGACAGCGGTTAGGTCTAGCCTGGACTTGTTGCCCCCTCTCTCATCATCCCCCCAACAGACCGACCATTGGAGGCGAGTTTCTGAATTGAGTTATAATAGATTAAATAATTGATTTCGACAATACAATTAGGCGTTTTGAATGTGGTATTGTAATGATAATAATAAATAAGTACAGTTACATTAATAACTTACTGATTGTACCTTTTTTTGGCCAAAATCGTGGCTAAGTAATCACATCCGCTCGGAGCTATCTTCAGATTAAGCCGCACTTGCCTAGGTTGATCCGTGGATGGGTTACCACCATATTCAGAGTTTCCTTCGTGCCTCGGACAGCACGTTAAGCCGTAAGTACCGACTGTTTTTCATAGATCTTTGACATTCGTTACAAGTAGTCAGTGGCCGAAAGTCTAACAACCAGTCCTATCCAGTGGTATCACAATACTAGCTGGGCCCCGAGTCTGCTATTCAATAGTGTCAGAATGGTGAATCATTGATCTCATAATTGTTGATTTGACAAGTTTGGTGTTGTCAAAATCAACAATAGGGGATCGGACAAAAAAAAACTAATTAGTCCGTCAGATAGATTTCCAAAAATTATTGGACACGTATTTTTTCTTTTTTCACGTCAACTTAAAATAAAGACGATACAGTGCTTCGAAAACTCATGTGACGTCATATGATAGTACATTTTGACGACACAAGTGACGTTTCAAGCCCCACTCCAAGATCTTTGACGCGTTTTATCTTCGTCATTTTTTATTGATTTGATAAAACAAAAAACACGTATTCAATATTTTTCGATAATCTAACTTACGGACTAAACAGAATCATATTATTTTGACCCAGTCCGATCCCCTATTATGAGATCAATGATTGACCATTCTGACACTATTGAATAGTGTTGTCAAAATCAACAATTATGAGATCAATGATTGACCATTCTGACACTAATCAGACAGACAGACAGACACGCAGTCAGGCAGACTCGGGGACCTGGGCTGTAGAGGTCACATAGGCAGTCGCTCGACCCAGGAATCGAACTCTCTTGGGTTTGATCTCCGGGGGTCGGGTAAAAAGTGAGTGTAAACACTTCTTGCTCAGCAGCCGCGCTTGTGACCATTAGACCCACGATGCAGTCGTTTACCGTTCATTAATAATGATGATGAGAAATAAACTCACAAAATATGGCCTTTTTGTCGGTACAATATATAAAACACCCACACTAAGAAACAGGGAGGTCTACAAACAATTTAATAGAAACGACAAAGCTATCAAACTGCTATAATAATATAAATAAAACTTTATCATAAAAAATTGACAACCATAAAAAGTGTCTAACATTTTGACATATACACCTACATTATTTATTTAGGTATATATCTAAAATTTTACATATACTTTGACACAAACCGCATATTGAGCGTTGCCTATAAGTTTTGATATTAAAATTAATTGTTACAAGAAGTCGAACGGACATTCCTAACATAACATTACACCTCCTGTTGGAAAAGTCGGTATCAATGGGTCGAGTCGAAAGGCCCTATTCTGTTAACGATGCCCGATGACGAGTGTAGCGAATCGGAAAGAATGTCGAACATCTTCGGAATGTAGACATCGATAGACTTTCGTTTTGATGATTCGATTTGATTAAGAAATTAATTGTTTCTTTTGATTAACTTTTTAATTGAAGCCTCTGGTATTACCCGTAGTGTCTTATGAGAAAAATACTGGTATTATTTCTGCTGGTATGCCGAAGGGCAATTTTATTTGAAAAAAGGTTGTATTAAATATACAGAGGGCAAACAAACAAACTCTCTCACAGTAACTCATAATTAACGGAAGATTAACGAAAGTTAAAAAAATATATTTTCTCTGCGTTATGAGTATGACATAAGCAGCTTAATTACAATGAATGCAAATTAATTAATTAGCGTACGACAACAGCCAGTAATATACCTAATAAGCCTGCATAAAATCTCTTGTCATAAAAATTGATACGGACATCTCATAAATTTTACGACGTAAAAAATTCGCTCTTATTTGAATATCCAATAAAAAGTGGGACAGGCACGACAGTTAATAAGTTGGTTTTATATTATTGCAGCACCCGAGAAACGAAATACGTCTCTCTCTTTGAATTAAAAAATAATAACTATCTTGACCAAACAAAATAAGAAATAAGTTAAATAAGTCAGTTTTTCGAAATAAGTTTTTAAACTGACTTGGTTACTAACAATATCTATAAAACAGAAATAATTGACTATTTGTTCGGAGATCCCGATATTTCAGCGCTGTTGCCAGCATACAATGATCAAAATCAAAGCATTTATTTCAAGTAGGCCAATTACAGGCACTTTTGAATAGTCGAATTAAACTAACTGCGACACTCAGATATCCAACGATTACTCAAGCCGCCACCCAGCAAATGCCTGACATACTTTTGTATGACAAAACTGCCAAAAACCTTTACCAAGCGACGGCCTAAGCAACCACTGAAGCTCTCCGAGTGCGGCAGTAAACTACTAAACCAATGAAGCTAAATAAACTAAGCTACAGTCCCAGTCACAAGGCATAACAACTCGTGAGTGTACTGTAGTTGCCCATTCCAAAGCGTTGGTCTCATGAGAAGAATGGCAAGAAACTTCATGGACACTCTTTTTTTTTCACACAGATTTGACCACGGATTAACTATCTTGATCGTGCTAAGGCCTCTGACTGCCAGTCGAAATCTTAGAAAACTCATTATTACCGACCAAGTCTCTTATTCGTGTACAAAACTCAGGCTATAATAATAATGTATCTTATGTATCTTCTATAATGTATCCAATTATAGAAGATCCAAAATGAGCTCAATCAATGATTACAATCATGATAAAAACTTAAGAGAATCCAGGACAAATCGCTAGTTTATTATAATCCCAGTCATTACGATTCAAGGACAGAATGCGGTTTGTTTTGGTGTTCAAATAAAACATTCAAATGAAAAGGGTTGTCATTTTTAAGTCGGCTAGTAAACGATTTATGGGTTTTGTTGAGCCGCCTGAATTATAATAATTTGGTTATTCGCCATGGTTCATATAGAATTTGGAAGGAATGTCGGCGAATCATCTTCCTGGGTCAGAAATAACTTTATTTTATGACTGAGTTATTTTTAATTAAGGTAGAAACCACATTAGATAATTTGCTAGCTGTTTATAAGATTTATGGGTATTGGCAGGTTATCCGCGTAAAACAAGAAGTTTGTTGCAGCATGGTAGCAGAAATGAATGTATGGCTTGTTCGGTAGCCAATGATGATTTTAGCAATTAAAGTAAAATAAACTGACGAGACGACGTACAAAAGTCTTTGATATTGGAAATAGAGTTATGGTACTTAAATGGAGTTGGGCTGGGCAGGACAACTAGCAAAACGCGGTGTTGGCAGGTGGAGTTAAGTGACGACCAACGATTGAAAGGAGAAGTGTTGGTCATCTGGCGGCAACATGGGCAGGCGACATTGTTGTTATCGCGGAAATATCATAAAGAGGGATGGCACAACCAAAAAGTGGCCTGTACGTAGCAGTATGTGAAGTTGGCTGTGACTGATGAACTTGAGGAGAAATAATAAGTAGTTTAAAATATTTAAGTACAGTAGGTGACAAATCAGTGGCAACAAAAACTGTACATAAGCTGGCTTCCTATGCTATTGAGCCTCTGTACTACGCTGGACCAGCCCTAGCTCATAATATTACCACTGATGTGCAGCCGTCTGTTTCCAGGTACTCAATTGATGAAGACGATATTAAATTAATACGCAGTTTGACCAACAAAACAAAAACAACTCTATTAACTAAAATATTCGCGGCCACAGTTGGAAAAGACACAAAAATACCTGACCAACATATCGCTTACGCCACTTTACGAATGCACCGTGACGATACTGAACAAATGACAGACAAAACACAGGTACAAGAGAAGACACACACTTATAAATCAGCCGACCAATTGACCATGCAGTGTGTGATGAAATATTGCCCTGTCCCAGACAAATGATGGAAGGAGACAAAGATGCTTTTGGACCAATTCTGACATAATTGTGGCTTTGAGATGTAGAAACAGTGGTTATGATAAATTTGACAGTGCTGAAGAATGTTTTTTATGTGGTGAGTTTGTCAAATGCTTGCAGATTTTTAAACCATGGCGGGGGGTAACATGATGGCTATTAAGTCATATTCGACAATTTTGTGGCAGAACTATAGTAGAAGTTGAAAAATTACAGTGGAAGTTCCTTAGGCAAAATCTAACTTCCTCGACTTTAACTTTCTTTGACTCTCTCGTTGGTCGCAATCGCGACTGCAGAGCAAGAGGTTTAGGGTTCGATTACCGAGTTGGGCAAATCGTTATTGTGTTTCTCATCAGGAATTTTTCAGTGGCAAGCATCACGAAGATGGTAAAATGTGGGTGTACTATAATTAAGTACATCTCTGCCTTACCATTCGGGGATTACAGGCGTGATGTTCTGTTAGTAGTAAATTGTAAGCCATTAAAAATGCAGGTTGTATTGGCGTGTTACAGATCCTCATTTTAAGTCCAGCTATAATAGAAATAAACAGCAAACCAAAACTGCAAATGTCTTACACTCACATCAAAATCTGTGTCACTCCAAATGTTTTTGTTCTGGAGTACAAAAAGCGTAACGAATCAGAAACAGGTAGAATAACAAAGACAAACACGTATAAATCAGACGATCATACGGTGTCCGGTGAATTATTAGTTCGTTTTGAGATAATGGCGGCGCGCGGCGGTAACACAAAGATTTTTGTGTATGCCGTGGTCCAGAGAAAAAGGGTTCAGTATTAGGAGGTCATTTGTAAAACAAACTAGTTGTCCTATCTACGTCAGATTAAAATACCTCACCATTGCAATTATTATAACAGAGCAAGTATTACGTTTATCGATTTGAACATTGAATTAACCTGCTTCTCAATACAAATCTAATAAAATGGGCTATTTATAGTAAAAATAAGTGTACTTATTTAGACATTTAAATTATTTCAATGACATTTACAGATATAAAGAAAAACGCTATAATATATTAACATAGACTCTCCTTGAAATTTTTTAAATAATCAGATCTGACATTTCCACAGTGAATGGGAGAAAACGTATTACAATTTATAAACGCATTGTTTTTATGATTAAAAATTGTGAAGAATCTACGAATAGTCTTTCACAGAAAGTAATAATGTCAGGCTAGCTTTCAAGCAACTAAATAAACAAATTGTTTAAAACTTAAAAAATAAGGATGTACAGTGAAACTTGGTTAAGTGGGACCTGGATAAGTGAGAAACCTCCATAACTGGAACTCATGCTGAGGTCCCAATACTCAACCCAACATATCTGAGACCCTGGGTAAGTGGAATACCTCTATTAGTAAGACAAATTTTCAGGTCCCTTGAGGTCTCTCTTAACCAGGTTTCACTGTACTATAATAATTTAAAATCCACTTCTCCATCTTTCATTTCCTGCCTTTATCCCAATTTTTTTAGGGTCGGTGCAGTATATCTTCTTCTTCTACACTTGTCCGTTACTCGTTACCTCTGCAGTCACCATATTATTATCATCATCCATTCATTCCATCTATCGTTTCTTTGGTATTTCTTTAATCTACATTAATACTCAACATTTTCCTCATTCTTCCGCATCACATGCCCATACCACAATTACAGATTAGCACACAACTTTTTAATCACCGGCCCCACTTTCAGACTTCCTTTTACGTACTCATTCCTTCCAAACATCCCCCTTAGGATTCTCATCTTAGTCACATGCAATTTTGATTGGTTATGCTAATTTATATTTTCTACCAAACGAAATTAAACGAATGGTCACCAGCGTACAAGTCAAAATGATCAGTACATTTCGATGCAGAACCCTAAATTATGACAAAGCGGGTGTCGGCCGAGTCTTTTGTCAACATCGGTCGCGTTATCAGGCGCATCTTAAAAGCTGATCGAACAATAAGTGAATCTTAAGCGCTCTTCTTATCAACGCTATCACGGATACGGTCAGGTGTGGTTCTGATGCTGTAGTTTATTTTAATATCTTCAACATTAGTTTTATGTTTTTCTATATTGATTTCTGGAGCTTGTGTGTAAATTCTTCGATTATTAATTTACATGAGATAATTTTTGTTTTATTCAATCGCTTTTTCACCTGGTCTCAAGACGATGGAAATCAAAAATTGCTCTTATCTTTTTACTACAGTAAAATTCTTTTCAGGTTTAAATCTACTATTTATTTAAATCTATATTAACTTTAACTGTTTATTTTTCTGTAGCTTCTCCCTTTGCATTGTCTTTTACAGGCTTCGCTTTCTCTTCAGTATAGTCTATGTTCTGTTTTATATTTTGTTTTAATTCGCATCAGTGAAACCCCACCTTAACAAGATCAAAAGTGTTCCCGCAGCATAGCTGTCCTGCCCAACCTTTATAATAATATTATTTTCGTAAATATTTTGCGTCGATCGCAACACCAAGATTATGACAGTCGTGAGATGAACTGATACTATCCAATGACAATCGATTTTATTTCCAAAACAATTGTAAATCGATACATTGACTCGGTTTAGTGTCATATTGTTTCGAATAAAATCTGTTTTATCGATTTCCTTTATATGAATATCTCGTTTAGATGTAAAAGGGTCTAATCGAAGTTCTTATTGTACATCTTTCTTGGTATGAGTGTTATTTGTCATAATGATTTTAAGCACGATACCTTTAGTAATATTGGACGGTACTTTTGGATGATTTAAAGATACTACTTATATCAAATGAGAGCTTACTATGTACTCGATAAGACCTGCAAGCGAATGGAGATTATTCCAACGTGGGAAATTTTATAAAGAACTTCTCTACAAAAATTCCCACGTTGGAATAATCTCCATTCGCTTGCAGGTCTTATCGAGTATACAAAAGAAGACATCATGAAGATTTTGATGAAAATAACAAAAGTCATATAACTTCAAGTAAGAATTTTAAATAACTAAAAGCCTAACACAGGGCACTCAAAAACAGATTCTCAAATGAATAAAAACCGGATAAAATCCTATTCTTTTTAAATCACGGCATAATAAACACTCTTATTGAGGTTAAATAACTTCGAAACTCTAATATTTCTGATACGGGATTTTTCTTTTATTTCTTTTCACTGCACTGTGAGGTTTTATAAGGTGAACTGTTACTGTTACCAAAAAGGTTGAATGCGTCTATAGTAAGTATTGTGGCACTTCGGGCAGTGATCAAACGACAAAGACGCTTAAAAATGTACTCTAATACACCAATATTACTGTTCTCGTCAATTCGAACTCTCCTAACTTTACCATCTCTAACATAAGGTTGGTTTTGGATTGGATTTTGGTTTTTGAGGTCGGGTAAAAAGGAAAAAGTAGTGGTTCTCATGATAATGTTATTATTCGAGGCTTTGGAACGAGTGGGCTGGTGATCATAGCCTATTCTGTTGGTGGAGGAGTAAGCGTAAAGTTCTTATTGTAATAAAACCGGTCAAGTGTGAACGTTTTGGTTCAAAGGGTTCCCGATGTGGAGGATACAAATTGGATTATCTTGGCAATCATGTTTCACGTATGAGTCAGTTTGTGGTATTTGCAACGGGGAAGATCTTAATTTGTTATGCATTAAATAAATCGGTAGGTATAGATCGCATCAAAGCTCGTTATCAGTCCTAAGCACTAATAAAACACCAAAGTTGAATTAGCGATCGAGTCTTTTGGTTTCAAAGCAACAAAAGCGAAGGCAAAAGGCACAAGTAAAGGTAAAAAAATGTTAAAAGCGATATTTATAAAGTCAAACCCAATTCGTAGAATGCTGTTTCTATCCCAACCTGTAAGGCTATTGCGTATCTTTTTAATGTCAGTGGCTATCATAAGTGTCCATAGATTAACTGGAAATTGGTTATGGTTTGATACATTTTTTTCTTAAAAACTCACCATTTGACAGTTATTTGATAGACACTTTATGTTATCCACTGACATTAAAAGATACGCAATAGCCCTGCAGATCACAGTCAGTGATATTCCACCACATTTACCAAAAATACACTCTACTTTCTTCACATATCTCAGAGTTCCCATTACCCGACGGAACCCTGACCATTACTAGTTAAGCTATACAAACATTTTGTGGTTCAAGCCAAGATTAAAGTTGTAACATAGGATAGTCGGATGCAGTGTATGTCACCTAACCGCCTTCACAAAGCAGATAATTTACTTATGAGAAACTTTCAAAGACTATAATCATTTCTTAAGTGTCCAAAGTCGGGTTACGTTAAATTATGATTTAATTTAAGAAGGTTCAAAGTAATATGTTTATAAAGTAGAGCCAATGGTGAAAAATTGACCTTTTTGTATGTGGTGTATTCTAAAATATTGGTAACTTGTATGTGTGTTCTCATCAGAATGTGGGAATCATCCGAAACATCTACATACTTGCAGAGGTCATTTTTGAATCTTTTTAAATATTGTTTATGGAAAAAAAATGTGAAAAGTGACACCATTATGGTTTTACTATCAGTACTATAACTTTCGTTAATTTGGTAGTACGTGTAAGCTTAAATAATAATAATAATATACTTTATTGATACAAATCCTTACAATATATGCTTAATATTCAACAAGGTTCACAATAGTTAAGGCGTACAAAAGCTGAAACCCTGACTCCTAAACTAGGGAAACCTGTGACTTAAGAGTCAGTGTTCTACTGCCACTTGGACACAATATACCTTATGGAACTTGAGAGCTGGTAAGCTTATTATTATTCGAGAGAGTATGTTACTATGTTAAAAACTAATTAAAAAAAAAAAAAAAAACAAAAATGAAAAGAAAAACTTAAGTAGGTACATTTGAAGGATACAAAATTACTGTGTGGTGGAATTCTGTTTGTGTGTATGGAAAGCGTAAGATTTTTTTGCATTGTGTATTTGTGTATGCGTGTGTGTGTGTGTGTGTGTGAAAAAATTAATAATCTTGTAAAATATATTTACACCCAGTAAGAAAAGACCATCAAATTAAATTGTTCCTATCATTCTTCTAACACACCTGTTTAAAACAAAAATCAATTCTTAAAACCTCCGATCTGCATCAGATAAAGCCATCCAACCCGAATCGAATCAGACCATCACAGGATCGAAACAAAAAACCATTTAAGAAATCGTTGACATTACTCAAACCGGGACTCGATCCCCCCACCCTACGGCCGCATTCCTTCGAGCCAGCGCAGACGCACCGTCGCCGCACACACACATGCGTAAGCGCAGGGAGGCAGAGAGATGTTTGAATTTAGAATTTATAACAGCGATCCGATTGGTTCCTTGTTGTGAGTCATAAAGATAAGGTTTTTGTTGTGTTTTGGGACTGGGATAATAACTATCAAGTTGGAGTAAATTAAGGGAGTTTGGGCTTAGGTATTCAGAATATTGTCTTATGCTTTGGTTCTGATATTTTTAACACCGAAAACAGGATAAACGGATACTCAGAAACATCCATGATTATGGGGCTTGCAACAGTGCCGAAATATCGGGAACTCAAAACAAATTGGAAACATGGTGAATAGTTTTCAGTCTTAATGATAATGTTTGGTAATGTTCTTTTTTAATTATTCATGCAATTTAGAACATTTTGTGGGGGCCATGCATAGGTTTACGAGAAAAGGCGATACAGACAATAAAATCATAAACTCTCCTTTAAGAACTCTTCAATAGATTGGACAACAATACCAAAAATTACGATGACAAAAATAATTTCACACATCTACACTACGAAAAATTTATGTCTCAAAAATATTATATATACAGCCAATAACTTACTAATTCAAACATTAATCCTTATAAGTTTCACAGGTATTGTGTCCCAACACAGCCTCCCACGCGAAATTCGCATAAATATGCATTCACACGCATAATTCCTCTCTCGGCATGTCGACATAAATATGGAGACTGCCTTAGCGTACCAACTCGAACTTTATATGAGATATGTGTACCTAGATGATTTTTGATGGTTTATGTTGAGAAGCTTTGTTGAATTCATCTGAATCATTCATATTGGTTACAGATTATATTCCATGAAATTTAGCGAAGTCTGCATGTTTGATAACAGATTTTGCTTGCTGTGGATCATTTCCTTCTATATCATCCAAAGCCCGACTTCACCCTATACTGGACTTAGACCTATCTTTCTTTACCAAGCTCTATGTTCTTGTATCTTGGATTAGATAAAAAAAATCCCATAAACTTCGTATTCACAAACACGATTCAGTAAGTCTTATGTCTATCTCGCCCGATTTCGATAAGCCAAAAAAGGAAGACATACGACTTCCCGAATCAAAATTGCATCGAAGCGTTTACGAATACGGGCTAATCTGTATTCTTCTTTTATCAGTTGTATATTATGTTAGCGCCTTCAAATTAGGGCGTTAGCAGCGCGGCAGTCGCGCGGCTGCAGCACATTTTTATAAGAACAGCCGTAACAACCCGTTGATAATTGTTTATGGTCGCGCGACTGCCGCGCTGCTAACGCCCTAATTTGAAGGCGCCCTTAGTCATGACTCAAATGCTAACCCAGTTTCAACCAGCACTGTGGATAAAATTCTTGCATCAACAAGAAAACTCCACAGTTTTACCCACATTTCAATTGCACCACCAATTTACCTTAATCAACAATAACAAATACCAACTCACTGACAGCATAAATGGTCCTTTTCTCCCATTAAAATATTGCTGCTCTATTTTCATACAGGTTTCAATGATGGCTCATTCACCTTTAGTTGCGAATTTCACAGTAACCAAATGCCACTGTTAACAAAAATGGTGGACAATACTGTCCTTCATACGAACCTTTGTAATGGAATTCCCGCTAAATTCGCGCCAAACGCCCGCAGTGTCGCCCAACGCGTGAAATTATCCAACAATGGCCTGTAATGATCCTTTACAAGTGAAGAAATAAAAATAAATACACAAAGCATTATTCCTGATATATTTTGCTGGTGGGTTTTGATTTTCAACCCTACCGCCCGAAACACAGATTTCATATTCCATTTTGTTCGTCAGCAAAACTGCATTGACAATTTTGAATGTTGACAAACTTTTCGAGCGCACGTACCAAACTGCTCTACCATCCATATCCGAAACGAGTAAGTTTCAAAATGCTTCAGCATCAACAGCAAATACGGTAATTTTTCTACACCTTTCCTAGTCATTGCGGATAGATCGGCGGGGTGCTTCAACAATTGTTTTGCGAACATTTTCTGGATACGGCGATTTGTGTCGTTTGTAATACAAAAATAATGTATTGTGTTGTACAAAAGGGTGGCTTCCGCTAACCTACAGTTGTTTAGTTTTGTGGCCAACCCTGCCTACCCATCAGATGCGGGTGTCACAGCGGGTTCATTTTGGTCACAATTTGTTTGCATTGTGTACTATTTTACTGATTTTCTTAAAGCCATTGTTAATACTTCTTTACGACACATAACTGTGGGAGTCGTTTGTGTTTAAAAGAAAGTCTAACTGTTTGGTTTTGTTTCACGATCAGTATTGAAATTGTCTGCAAAACCAACTATTGTAAATACATCGTCATGGTTGTTTGTCTCAACAGGGAGTCTCAGTGGTTAGAACGTAAAACCAGCAATATTTAGTACACTTTTGTTTTACTTAATTCTCTGTTAAGTTTTTATTTGTATAAGTGCAAACACATTGGCATTTGTTTTCGGACAATGGTATTAGAGGTGACTGCTTGCAATATTATTAAAGTTTTTCTGAGTGGCTACCTGTAGCAGTCTAGTGGTCGCGTCTACTGAGCATGAGGTCCTGGGATGGATTCCCGGGTTGGACAAAGTGTTATTGGAGTTTTTTTTAACAATAGATTTTACCCGCAGTTTCGCCTGCACCGTGTGCGTCTGTAATTATCCACGGGTTCAACCAATTTTGCGTAAAAGAGGAACAAACATCCATGCATCCTCATAAACTTTCACATGTATAGTGGTAAGATTCACGAAATCCAGAAACTCTCTGACAAATAACCCTCCTTCTTGCTCAGTCGGGTAATAAAGCAGGTGCACCATTAGCCAAACAACACAGATCTACAACAATTAGCGTCACAATAGTCGCGCGCGCATATCCAAAGGCAAGCGCAACGTGTTGGACAGTTTCACTTTTATTGATCGGTGTGTTCTGATTTATGTGCGTGCCATTCGGATGGTTGGACTTCCGGCCTTAAGAATCAAGGGCTGATGTTGTATCTACAGTAAATTGACAGTTAATTTTGGCTATCGTTTTTTAAGGTTCTTCTATGTTTTGGATTCTTCAGACTGCTTCGTTGGTCTATTTGTCGCCAGCGCCACTGCAGAGCATAAGGTCCTTCGATTACTGGGTAGAGCAATGTTGTTTAATATGTAGTAGACTTCAATATGACTTCTACTTATGGACTTCTTCCTACACACCATTTTGTCTTAACAGGATATTTATATGAGTACAATATAAGTTACATAACGTAGACTCGCCATTGAAAATAACCCTTTTCACAGAAATTCTCAACACATAAATAAAATAACGTAACCTTAGGAATAGCACGTAAAAATCTCACAGTCACAATGAAATTTAACAAGCACGAATAAAATATCGACCACGAAGTACCCTGGACTCCATCTAGAATATCTTGACCCCCTCTTGAGTTTACATCTTTATAGTATCCAGGTCAATTTAAATTGGATTGAATAATACCGTGGATGGACTATTATAAGTTGACCTCTGCTTCAGAATGCGGTGTTGCTCCATAAATGTCAATTTAAATTGGACGGAGCTCTGCCTATGTTATTTACATCTGGCAAGGTTTTCTTACAATTGGAACGGCCGATTCGTTGCGAAATATGGATCGTCTCTTGAGAATACTGTCGAGGGCATTGGTGATGGGATTTTTGAAGAAGTTGATTTGTTTTATTTTATGGTACTTTATTGTTTAGACGTTGAAACAGATGCTTTAGCACGTAACCATGAGGTGGTAGTAAATAATATTCAGTTACTTATAAAAGTGAATAAGGAAATATAGGGAACAGTTCCTCTCAAAAAAGCGAGATTAAAAAAGTTATAAACTGAGACTCGTTATATAATAATAAAAATTGATTAATTCTTTAGTAAATGTAATTACATACTTCTAGTAACTTCTGTTTGGGTAAGAATAAATTGATTCGTTTCCAGAAAATATGGAATCTTTATTGTATGCCGTCACTAAACAGAGATCCACAGAGACATTGTGCCGACATCGGTACAACATTTACATAAAAATATATTTCACATCAACCTGACCTTTTCCCGAATAGAACCTTTACTTTTGGGACCCGATGACCACACTCCTGTTAATGCTAAAGCTTTTGATATCTGAATAAAATCGCTTCCTGATCTTATTTTTGTAACGAATCATTTAAATAATCGAAAGTAATGCATTCTGAGTCTACAAGGCCAGTAAAAATAGTTTTCTGTTCTTGTTGCATATGATTTTGTAATATCTCCACTTGGAAGAGGGCACACAGGTCTATCACCTAGCAGATGAATCTGGGACTTCACACCATTTTGTAACCATTTCTTGTGTAATAAAGATTATTATTGATCATTATTTTTTAATGACGCCTTTATCATCATCATCACCATCGCCATTATTATTGCCATTTTTATTTTCATCATCATCATCAACAGCCTATTAATGTTCCCACGGCTGGGACACAGGCCTCCTCTCTTTGAGAGGGAATGGGCTATAATCTACAACGCGGGCCCAATGCGGACTGGTAGATGTCACATGTCTTCATTTTTATCGTAAGTCAAAGTAAATACAATGTTCACTTGTCCATAATCGTCACTTCGTATATCCCTTGCCTCCATCAAAAATTTTTATCGATTCTCCCAACGACTTTCCCCGACCAAATCTCCATGCATTACTGGGAGTGCATGATTTCGAGTAGATTTTTGATAGAATCAACAGTAGGCCTCGGTGGAGTGGTGTAGTGGTGTCGCCGTATCGATAATGTCTTCCCCTCTTAGACCCGTTTGAATGCGGAGTAAAATTCGGTTTACCAAAGTTCCCGTTTTCAATTCAACGCCGGAAAAGTTATAGATTGTTATTTTGTGAAGGGCTTGTGGGTACCGGAATTTTATTTAGTTTTTTTCTTCTGTGTTACTGGTTGGTTCTGTTTATATTTAGGCAAAGGGGTGGTTGGAATGAATGTGTTTTGTTCTTCGTCATAACAGTATTATTCAGGCTGCATTGCTCCTGTTTACAGAAAATAAATCAGTTTAACATGTTTGTAAATGCCTGAGTCTGGCTCATTTTAATGAGTTTAGATGCGTGTGTAGTGCTTTTTTGGGTTAGTGTTCGCAATCGCGAATGCTGAACACGAACGTTCTGGGTTCGATTAAATCGGGTCGGGCAGATTGTTAATGGGTGTCCATCAGAAATTTTGTCCGTAGCAGCCATGATGGAGATTTGTGCCCAGTTGATAGCAATAGGCTCACCCCCTATTACACGGGACATAAACATAACTTGGGAAATGTGGGTGTACTATTAGGTATACCTCTGCCTAACCCTTTCGTGAATAACAGGCGTGATGTTATGCATTTTAGACGTTGTTATCGTCATAATAACCGTCATAATCAACCTAATTACATATAACTGCAGTAATAACAAGCTGCTAACAACAATTCCTAAACAGGTTTAAACCTACTTCTATGAATACTCCTAAATTAAATTTATGACCATATCATTGTCTACCTATCACATTTAGACGTCACTAAAAAGCATTCCCAGTGCATTAAATCATTCGTTCCATTGGAACAAACAGGTTCTGAACATCATAGACCGTTGTCTCAACCTTTGGCGGGACATAAACTTACGAAACACTTGACATTATCTGTAAGCCACACGCGGAGTCTTTAATAAAAACCAACCATTTCTATAAACCCCTTAAAAACACCAAAAATGTTCTAACACACAGTTCAAGATACACCAGCTGACAACACCGTTCTCAAAGTGAATTATAATATACATTGTTATCACGTAGGCCGAGACGTCGTTACAAACAATAAAAGTAATTTTTACGAGTGGCAACCCCTTCTTTAATAAATTAAAAAGTTAGCTGGTTAGGGTGGTGAAACAATGCCACTTCACCCTGTTACCAAAGATCTAAGTTTTCTCGCCCTAAGGTAATAAGGGTGGTAGGGCCGCTATAAATTAAGAACTAATGAAAATCCTTTTGAGGGGATTTATTCATTCCATTTTATGAATGAAAGCTAACTGGATTGAAATACTGCTATTGTAAGGGTTGTTTAAGAGCAAAGTTGCGATATAACCCTTCGTCTCTTGTTCTTCTCATTTCCGTAGTTGATGCTTCATTAGTCTGGGTTTTGACTCTTTGACTTTTTATGTGGAGAGTCTAATTTTCGCAGAATATTCTGTTCATCATGCTTACTGCAAGTAAATGTAGTACTCCATGCCAACTTAAACAACGAGTCCGAACTCGCCATTACAGAAGGCAACGGGACCCTACTAATAATTATAATATTAGCGCCCACTGTCCGTCCGTCTGTACATCCGCGTCAGCGGGCTATATTTTATGCACAATAATAGGTAGACAGTGGATATTTTCACAGAATGCGTATTTCTGTTGCGACTTAAACAACAAATAATGAAAATTAATGAAAAATTAATGCGGAGTTCGATTAAATTTTGTACGATGATACGGAACTACGCGAGTCCGACTCGCACTTGACTGGTGTTTTTTCTGATGAAAACAACTCCGTACGCTAACAACCTTTAATTTTAACGGATTTAAAAAATAATAAAACAGTCATGTTCTTAACAGCTTTACTGAAGCCTTGTCCTTTTATACTTTACCCAGGGAAACAAAACAAATCAAAACCTGACGCAATGTTCAAAACAAAGAACAAACAAAAAAAATAATATTAAATAACAAAAAGTTTCTTTTCACCAAAAGTTACGTAAAGGTTAACCTTTCAAATTCTCCCACAAATTTAACCCTTAGTAACAGCGACACCGGATTGGGTGCATACAGTTTTGTCAAGTACCCCCAAATTAATTTTTGAGAACAAAATCCATTAGCGAATGGTGTTTTTTCTTCGCTTTGTTTAGGGTTGTCCCATAATTTACGCGAAACTCGATTGAAGTCGTTTTTAAACGCTAGGGCGGCGAATGCGTGTTGACTACAAATAACCAGTATCCATTCACACCTGGATTTACGACCCTTATGTTTAACACGTCAAAGTTGAAGTTTCTCTGTATTTTAGTTTCACAAGTGAGTTTATAAGTTTGTAAAGCCATGTTTTCTTGTCAAGTCTATGATTTATGGGGTCCAATTGTCTATAGTAGAATGCGTGTAAAGAGAATATTTCTATTTGTATCGTTATCCATTACTTTTTGTGTTGCCAGTGCGGGTTTACGTTTAATTCGGTATTGTTGCTAGTGGCATTTATTGCGTTCGATTTATGGCCGCTAAAGGGTTTTTTTTAAGTCGCTAGGTGTGTTAGGCTTTTAGATATTTTTATTGGATTGAGGTGTGAAAGATGTGAAATCATTGTTTTGTTCAAAATCAAAATGCTTTTGACCATAGTTGAAGCAGTTTTGAACTTACCAAAAAATTATGCAATACAATATAGGTACATATTTATTTTTTCTCTTCGCTATGGTTCACTTAATCTATACTAATATTATAAAGCTGAAGAGTTTGTTTGTTTGTTTGTTTGTTTGTTTGTTTGAACGCGGTAAACTCAGAAGCTGCTGGTTGGAATTGAAAAATTCTTTTTGTGTTGGATAGTCCATTTATCGAGGAAGGCTATAGGCTATATAACATCACGCTACGGCTAATAGGAGCGGAGCATAAATGAAAAATGTTACAAAAACGGGAAAAGGTATTTCCTTTTTGAGAGCTCCCGCTGCGTGCGCTGCGAAAACGGTTTAAGTTACGCTAATATCATGTATGAAGGAATTGTTCCTCTTTAAAAGTTCTAAAAAAAAGTCCGCGACAGCATATATCTATCTGTTAAGATTGAGTCACTGTAACCTTTTTTTACAGTTAAACTGTTAGGTTAAAAAGAATTATTTTTTGCGAAGCTTATTTAACCCATATGGTATTAATCTATATCTAAATAAATGTGTTTGTTAGAACGGAAATTTAATATAGAATATTTGTGCCCTTCACTCTATACAGTTTAAACAAATATCTTAGAAGATATCGCGATGTAAAAATATCCGCGCGGCAAAATATTTCGCGCGTCGCAATGTAGGTACGGGGGATTCTGGCTGGCCTCCGGGAAATTCAAATTCAAAATATTTACTGCATCATAATGTTTACAAGTATAGAGTGTTATAGTATATTAACAGTAAGAGATACCTATAGTAATTCACACTTTAATATAATCTAAGCTAATCTAAACCATCTGAACTATTTTAATAAAGAGGAAAGATAAGATTTTTTGTTTGTTACGATTTAGCTTAATTTATGTCGGATAGTCGATATCGAGAAAGGTTATAAGCTATATTTATGTGACGCAGACGAAGTTGCGTGGGTCAGCTAGTGTATAATAAAGATAATAAGAGATAAGTCTATGTTTATCAATTCAATAGATTCTACTATGTTGCCAATGTATCAATAGCTATCCTACTCTATACAGCAAATATGATCTGAGAGCAAATATATTTAACCAATTATGTTTCCTCATTTGTTTTTCCTTTCAAAACTTCCTTGCAATATCTTCTCGATTTTTTTCTTCACCTTCCATTTCACTCTTCTTTAATTTCTTAACCGACTTCCCGAAAAAGAGGACGTTCTTAATTCGATTGGTATTTTTTTTACACATTATTCTCTATTCTCCTTTTACATCATAGACCAACCACAACTGAACACGCACATAATGTATACAAAAGATCAATGTACGCATAGCAAGGTTAATTACATTACAAAACAAATGCCAATCGCAATAACACTCTCCATTGTCAATATATAAATCCTTTGTAACAATACACATAATAAATTCAATACAAAATGTGTTTTCAATTAAAAATAGAACATATTTACAAGTTATTAAAAAAATAAAAATGCCTACAAAAGGTGGTACCGGCGATTCGCAAACACGGCACTCTATTGTTTCGAAAAACATCAGCTGTGTACATCGGGACACAATAAATGTAATACCCCATTCCGTATTCATATAGGATAATCCACACAATAAACCCTGTGTGCGACGATCAAAATAACTATAAAAATACAATAAGCAGCTTATACGTGTACCCTTAATGTGTCCGCCAGTGTACACGAGAGAGATAGCGCTATATGTGAGAAAGGGACAAACATACTGAGCAGACGTATTCAACTTTTGACTCAATAATTTGTTTGGTCACGGCTTTTCATGATACACGATAGAAAAGCGCTTTTAAAGGTACCTAAAGCGAAACTTAAATTATTTTATAATGAGTCTTGATAGCTTTACCATTTGTTAAGGCTTTTTCATTATATTCAGACTAGATTTGTAAAGATTCAACGTGAGTTACGTTTGAGTTTCTTAAGTGATGTTAAATCGCTTGACAGTGGAATAAATGAGGTGTTCTGGGGCTCTTAAGTTCTCAAGTGACGGGCTAGTCACTCACGCAGCTGTCTTTGGAGTTCATCTCGAAGATGGTACATAGAACGGTAAAGATACTGGTACTTTTGGTAACTAAGCTTACATTTGAAACCAGCGTCAAGCAGCAGTAGCCCAAAAATAAGAATCCATAAAGAAATTTTTCATCGGTAATCAAAAAACTGCTGTTAAAAGCCCAAATATCTGGACGATCAAAATGTATGAAACACATAATTTCTATGACGAGTGATGTGGTGAATTCTTGGTAACCGTTCATGGGTCTATGCCTGTTCCGCCCTGTATTATGGGGTACTATCCTAGCTGTGGCAACAGTATAAAATACATAAGCTACACCAGAATACCAAAGGATGCCCCTGCCCTGCCCACTTGTTATTCCTTCAAGGAGAGGTAGACCAAAGAAATATGGACGGACTGTGTGGAAGATAATATAGTTAGAAAAGGTATGGCTACTGAGGACACGATGCAGAGAGGTATGGTAGAAGGACAAGATCATCTTTATTGCTCATCCTTATTCCAAATGAAAATGATAGTTCCTAACACCATATTTTCAAAGTCAAAGTCAAAAATATTTATTTCAAGTAGTAACAGGCACTTTTGAATAGTCGAATTAAACTAACTGCGGCACTCAGAGATATCCAACGATTGCTCAAGCCGACACCCAGCAAAGGCCTGACATAGTTTTGTATGACAAAACTGCCAAAAACCCTTACCAAGCGACGGCCCAAGCAACCACTGAAGCTCTCCGAGTGCGGCAGTAAACTACTGAAGCTAAATAAACTAAGCTACAGTCCCAGTCACAAGGCATAATAACTCGTGAGTGTACTGTAGTTGCCAATTCCAAAGCGTTGGTCTCATGAGAAGAATGGCAAGAAACTTCATGGACACTCTTTTAAAATCGTTTGGGTTTACAATATGTTCAAGGTACAAACATAATCTTGGTATAATACACACAGTCATGAAGACTATGCAGATTAGTGTTTGAGATGGTCTTTTGAAGAAAGCACCACACAGATTTGAGTGGACCCGTCCAGTCAGTGCAAGCATTTGTCAGTTATCGTGGAGCTCGATTTTAACAACCGTTAAAAACATTATTCGAATTTCAAACTTCAAATCGATTCCAAAATGGCGGTTCATTGTTACCAATTAGGTGAAGTGTATAGAAAAGACTTAATCCTATTGGTTCATTGTGCGCTCAATTATAAAGCACGTTTGTGCTATATTGTGCTAATAAAATGTTTGTGCTATTGTGCTAGAATTGGGTCATGTTTGTAACGGGCATATTGTTGCGTTTGCGTAATATTTAGCGTAGGTGTGTTATACATAAGGGTAAAGTTAATTCGAGCGAGAATGTTCACTACATGAATGAATACGACTTACGAACAGTGAGTCGTGACTCGTGGGGTGTCGTGGGTTCGAACCCAGTCAGACACATTTCTTTGTGTAATTTATTTTATCACCACTGCTCTCATAACGGTGAAGGAAAACATCGTGTGGAAACCGGTATGTCTTAAAACCAAAAAAATCGGAAACAAGTTGCATCTACCAACCCGCTCTGGGCCCGCGTGGTGGATTATAGTCCATCAAACCTAGAGAGGAGGCCTGAGTCCTTGCAGTGGGAACATTATAGGCTGATGATGATGATGATGAATGAATCGGATGATGAATCGGTTTTTCCGAGTTCATATAACAATAATAATGCTAAATAGCGCTAATAGTGCTAATATATTTAAGTCGCGAGTAAACAGGCTTCTTCTGGGTAAGCTCGTCCCATCGTCGACATCATCTCTGCCCTTAGGGCAAGATTGTAGTCAAGAGCAAGCCCATTTACTAATAATAAAAAAAAAAACAACAAGTACACACAGGTATGCATCTTTTCTGTTCCATCATTTAACGTGGTATGGTCGTTGTCAATTGTCTGCCTCATTGGTACAGCGGTTGCTGGCACGACTGTTGTGCATGAGGTCCTGGGTTCGATTCCCTGGTTGGGCAAAGTATTATTCGGTTTTTCGACCAGGAATTTCTCAGTAGCCGCCACAGAGTCTGGATTCCTGCTCGGTTGATAGCAATAGACTCGTCCGCCATGATGGACCTTTAACATAACTGGTGAAATGTGGGTGTACTACTAAGGTAGGTACACCTTTGCCTAACCCTTCAAAAATTACAGGCGTGATGATGTGTTATTTAAAGAGGTACAGACGTGGTTAATTTCACATTAACCTAAAAATTAAGGGCGATTTTCGTTGAGCAATTAAATTATTGTTACCATTGATGTGCAATATACTGTACCAAAATAATTTCGTCATTTTGTTATCATAAATCGGGAACTAGGCTGGACAACCACAGGCTGCGGGTAGTTCGAAAGTGATACCGCCTCGACACAAAGAGCTAAGAAGGAACACGGTTGGTTTTTTGTCAGTAGAAGTCTGACATTCCCTTTCGCTCTGCCCAGAGCGGGAGGTTATTTGACCATTTACTTACCACTCAAAAAGAAACAAGGTTGGAAATCCACCGAAAAAGTACCAATCCTACAAAATATATTATTACTATCAATGTCCTCACTCCCAATATCTTGCCCTGACGTCACATAAGGCCGGTACACATCTGCCCTTTATCGTCTTCGATCTAAAGCCGCGCTTAGCGAAAATACTCATTTATCTTAAATACGATCTGGATGTGCCCTAATCTGTCTTTTGTTGTTTTTCTGTTTGTTTGGGCGAATGTTTTGTGCAATTAGTTCACTGATAGTTTAGTGTGAATGTTATGTCAGAGATTATTCGTGTAAAAAATTAGGGAAGATGATTTAAATTGATTTTGATGTTTTGAGCGGTTTTGGTTGTTCGTGTGTATGGGGGATTTGTATTTGGTACTGGTCTCAAATGTTCGAGGAATAAGGGATGATACTTTGAGAACTTCCGTGAAAGTAGTTTAGAAGAAATGGGTTTTGACCACCGCAATTAAGACTTGACGGGGGTTGAACGAGGAGAAGATGGTGGGACACCTTGCATGATTAATATTCTGATTAAAAAGAGTGTCCATGGGAAACTCCATGCTCGTTCTTTCTTCTCTAATAAAGCTCTAAATCTATCTATGGATTATCTATGCTCGCTTAGGAATGGTACGCTTTGAAGCAGTACCTACTTTTACAGTTTTTATACCTTGTGATTGGGACTGTATCTTATACATTTCATAGTTACCTTTGTTTCGACAATTCAAAAGTGCCTGTAACTGGCCTTCTTGAAAAAAATATTTCATGACTTTTTCGTAAATTGTAGAGAATTGAACAAAATTTGCAGAGGTATGAAAAAAAAAATGCCATTGATAAAGACAAGATTATTAGAAAAATATCTTTGACAACCGTGCCAATCACGAAAAACCGATTCATAAAAAACACTCATATCTCCAAATTACTTCCACAAACATTCACACACAAAACAACAATACAGAACAAACTACACAGTCCAAACAAATCAATAATCAATGATATCCCTCCCGCCATAACGAAGATCTTTGTTGAAACTTGGACTTTTATCATTTTCCCTTACCACTGCCGATGACAGTTCACCTAATTGATTGTTTTTTTTTTTCTATTTTCTTTTTTCCCTCCCTCCGTCTTGGCGGGAAATTTAAAAATCGAAATCGTTCTTCGAGTCCGTTCTCAAAGTTATGATTGGGAATTCAACTATTTAAACCGAGATTGGAAATATGCAAATGAAAACAGACCTATTGTGTGTGTCTGTGGTCTAATAAATAGTTGGGATTCAGTTTTTATTTTCGAGTTTTCTGATTTGATGTTGTATTTGATTTTTGTGATTTCAGAAATAATAATATAGAAGCTGTAATGGATAGGTAACGTAACGGCTAACAGAGGAGAATAAAAGTGAAAAACGTATTGCCCCAATACGAAATAATATGAGACAGGACGGTGATATTTTCTGAACATGGAAAAACCCTCAAGCTTAAATGATTAAATAAAACAAAGAAATAACATTTTTATTATGGTTCGCATATTATTTCTTACTGTTTCGGTAACCTGTTTAAGATGGCTTCCAGCTAAACAAGTTTAACAAAAAGGTGTTACGTTATTTTCCTAAAAACTAATAAGTATGCCACTAAAACCATTTACTAAACAAAAGAAATAATATGGTTACGGGTTTCAATAAATTATTCTTCAATTCTCGAAGCGACAAACTTTTTTTTCACAAGGAACAGTTAAAATGGGACTAACCGTAAAATTTTCCAGAACCAACTGCAATTAGCTATTCTCTGTTCATAATGTCGCCAACGAAATTATACAATGCTCATTACTGTGGTTCCGAAACAGCATGACATTTCCAAAATGCAACCGACAATGATTTCAAAACTATAGAAAACAAAACACATATTCCTGTGGCGACAATTCCAAAATGGCAGTCCACTGTGACCTCCAGAAATATAAAAGAAATAAAGAATAATTAAATGTCCACAAACATCTTTGTTAGAAACAATGAAGGTATAATGTAGTCACCAAAAATTTCTATAGCACACAGTGGAACGCCAAAGGATCTTAAAACAACAGTTAAGAAATAGTTGACACGGCCATGGAATGTCTTTCTTTCATTATGTTTCTCTATTGTGTATAGATGTCATAAAAATTAACTTTGGAACCATCGGCGAAAGCTTTGATGGTTCAAGATATTACTTTACTTCTACCAATTCTTAAACGTACTAACGACCTTCCTCATCCTCCCATAAAGTAAGCTCTCTGATCTTCTCCTAAGGTTCAAAGTCATTCAACAATAGTTCATTAGTTAGGCACAATGGATTCTAAGCTAATGCTTTTGTCTAAACAATTACAGTGTGTATTGTAACAAGCATTCATTTGTGTTTCTTGTTCTATTGATACCAAGTTTTTGTTCCTTGGGTGTCCGAACCACATCATAAATCAGCCGTTACAGGCGAATGTTATATTATTTGCATACTTCAAAAGAAGATGGTGAATGACTTTGAACTCTATCATGAGCTCAGTAAAGTTCTTTACCAGTGAACCGGTTAGTAAAAAAGGTTTGTGAGTACGGTTTGCGCGCGCGCTTCCATCCAAATGATGCTCTTTACTATTGACGTTTCTATTCATGCTATGTGCGATGTCTGATGTTTTTATAAACGATAAATTTTCAATTGTCAGTCTCCATTGTGAATTGGCGCGTTCTTGCATTAGTACCAACTAACACTTGCCGTTCCTCGAATCACTCTCTCCTAACATTTGCTTGAGTATCTCGAACATTTTTGTTTCCGTAGCAGCAGATGCTAAGTTTGTTGTAACCCAAGTCATGCAACATTGTTTGGTATTTTAAAGGCATTTTGAAAACGTTGATTGGTGTGGTTTATTTAGTAGAATGAAGACCTCAGAAGGCAGGCAGCGTACAGAAGTAAATTGCCTATTCAAACCTCTTGACTGATTCGACGGAACCCGGAACAGTGTGTAATCTTATAGTTACGCGTATAATTATAGTTATTCATATCTCTGTTAGAATGTACCGTTAAATTGTAAAAGGCTTCTAATACTTTCCGAATACATGACTGGATAAATAAATAATGTACAATCACTCTTTGTGCTGTCCTTCTTCAGTGTTTAGGTATTCTATTTTAACGTCTCAAACACTGTATTTTGCTTTGTTATTTCTTGACGTGGAGTAAGAGATTTTGACTTGTATATTTGCTGCACTGTGTAATGGTTAACTAATTGTATATTGTATATTATAAGTCTGGGTGTAATTTATCTATAATATGTATGTATTTAGAAATATATAAGTATGTTTATCAGTTGTCTAGTACCCATAACACAAGCTCTGCTTAGCTTGGGACTAGATGGCGTTGTGTGATAGTTGTGGAAAAAAAAATATATATCTGTGGCGTTGGTCTAGTAATCGCAGGCACTACAAAGATGTGTTAGGGTCTTGAGTTCGTTTCTCAGTTTGCTAAAGCGTTATTGAGTTTATTTATCAGAGATTCCTTAGCGGCACGGAGTCTGATTTAGACCTCCTAATTCTATGAAATAAACATATCTACTGTCAAAATATGGGTGTCCATATCTCGCCAGTGTTTGTTTCAAGCACATATGTCTCTGAATTACATACTTCAGGGACATCCCTACAGAAGAGGAGAGATCTACTGGATTCGGTATTTTTATTTAAAATTTTAAGAAATAAAATTGACTGTCCCCAATTATTGAGCAGGTTCCAGTTCCGCGTGCCAACGAAAAGCCCACGAGCTCCTAATCCTATAACCCCAAATCAAATCAAATCAAAATCAAATCAAAATTCATTTATTCAAACTAGGCTGATAATCAGCACTTTTCGAAGGTCAAAATTTACTTTACTTTACTACAGTGAAACTTGGTTAACTGGGACCTGGATAAGTGAGAAACCTCTATAACTGGAACTCATACTGGGGTCCCATGAGACAGATTTGGATATCTGAGACACATTTAACCAGGTTTCACTGTATTTACATTTTTATAAGACAGTCCCCCAAAAACGACCACCCATCGACACTTTCTAGTGTTTAGCTGGAAAGAAGAAGTGGCGGAACAAACTCCCCAGCACACATCTGTCTGTTAGGTTGGTTAGAAGAACCAGACTCGATACAATAGCAAGGTGTCAGTTAAATTTAAGATTTACCACATACACAATCAGTAATAAACAAAAGTATATAACAATAAACAATGTAAAAATAAAATAATAAATACATAACATAACAGTAAACTAATTTTGGAGAAAGAACATAAATAACAAACATTGTCTTGTGTTCAACTCAGCGACCAACTATTCTTATCATCTAAGTAGTCGTTAATAGAATAGTAAGCTTTTAAACAAAGATTAGATATAACTTTGGCTTTAAACTCATTAAATGGCAAGTCTAGAAAAGAAGATGGCAGTTTATTATAAAATGTAATCCCGAGCCCTACGAATGAATTGTGAACTTTGTGAAGCCGGTGAAAAGGAGCGCGTAGTTTATAAGCTTATTTGTAGTGTTAAAGTTGTGGATATCACTGTTTTTAGTGTACAGGTGGATATTTTGTCTAATATATAAAATGTTGGCAAAGATGTACTGAGAAGCAACCGTGAGAATACCAATCTTAAAAAATCTCTAAGGGAAACTCGGGCACCCAGCTGATAAATTGCACGAACCGCTCGCAGTACAAATATATTTTGAATATCAGCAGCTTTGCCCCACAGCAGAATACCGTAGGACATATCGCTGTGAAAATAACTAAAGTAGACTAACCGTGCTGTATCATCGTCAGTGAATTGTCTTACTTTTCTGACGGCGTATGCGGCTGAACTTAGCCTTCCCGCTAGGCTTGATATGTGTAAACCCCATTGTTATTTTGAATCTACTGTTATGCCCAGAAATACAGCAGAGTCGGCAGTTTCCAGCTCCTGATTAGCGAGGATAATATTGGGACCTAGATTTCTAACATTGGGTAAAGCGAACTTAATTATTTTAGTTTTCTTGGCATTAAGAACAAGGTTGTTTATTGTGAACCAATCCGTGACCATTGATAGCGCGCTGTTTACGTCGTCAAAATCGTGTCTATTCCTATCTACTTTAAAGATAAGATAGGTATCATCTGCAAATAGTACAACGTCACAAAAACCCTTTAAATAATATTATGGCAGATCATTAATACAAACCAAGAATAAAAACGGACCCAGTATTGAACCTTGAGGTACACCTAGCCGAACCGGTAACCCGGAAGATTTCGCGCCATTTACGTCTACACATTGGAATCTATTTTGTAAATACGAATCTATCACATTTAGGGCCTCATTTTGAACACCGTAATGACGCAGTTTCCGTAAAAGCGTGTCGTGATGTACGCAATCAAAAGCTTTAGAAAGATCGCAGAAAACACCGATTGCATTTTGCGCTTTCTCCCATGCGTTAAATATGTGTTTTAGCAAAGCAACACCTGCATCCGTAGTCGAACGACCCTTTGTAAAGCCATATTGATCATTATGAAGGAGTTTATTTAAATTAAATTGTACTTACAACTGTTTGAGAATTAGTTTTTCAAAAATTTCGCTAAAAGCAGGTAAAATAGAAATTGGTCTAAAGTTCCCAATATCATTTTTACTGCCTGATTTAAATAGAGGGATGACTTTACTGTTCTTCATAAGGCCAGGGAAAGTACTCAAATCAACGCATTTATTGAAAGTAACAGCAAGACAGGGGGCTACGATGTCGATAATGTTACTTAAAAGTTTAATAGAAATGCCCCAGTAATCACCTGTGTTTTTAGACTTAAGTGAATTAAAAACGTTAACTACATCACGAGGTGTTACATGTTCGAAACTAAATACGTTACCACATTTAGACACGCTGCTATGCAAAAGATCTTCGGCTTTAGACGGCGACGAACTCAGGGAACGAGTAGTCGCTATAGGTATGCTGGCAAAATACTCATTAAAAGCCTCGACTACGTCGGCTGCTTTATTAACTAATTTGTTACCCACCATGATCTCAAGGTAATTATCTTTTTTAACAGATTTACCTGTTTCATTGCGTCCTCCTCTTCGCAGAACCATACTTGGTGCTAATTCGCCTATACCTCGTTTATGTAAAATTTTGAACAGCTGTAGTGATCTCGTGGATGTGCACTCTGACTCACTTGGTAAATTCAAAAGTATTATTAAGAAAAACTTATAAAGTAATTTTAGTGTTAAGGATTGTATGTAAATTTTTATTTTTTTTATTTTTCCTTTATTGGCCAACCAACAATTGCTTACACTGATAACATTTTTAAATAAGTAAGTATATAATATCTAAGGTTAGTGTAACAATTAATTACAGGTTAGCACCGCATGCCCCATAAACAAATAAGATGTGCTACAAGCACTGAAATATAATTAAAGATTTAGGGTACTTAACTAAAAGCAAGCATTATGTGATGGGATATAAAATTATCTTTAAATAAAACCACACAAACAGTACATAATAGCAAATTTGGAATCCGAATCAAAAATCTAATCAATATCAAAATTACAATCAAAAAATAAAATCGAATTTAAAAGTCAAATTAAAATCACAAGCAATATTAAAATGAAATTAATTAAAATCCAATCAAAAGTCAAATTAAAATCCCAATCAATATTAAATCAAAATTACAATAAAAATTAAAAGTCAAATTAAAATCACAACTAATATTAAAATCAAAATTAATTAAAATCCAATCAAAAGTCAAATTAAAATCCTAATCAATATCAAATCAAAATTACTATAACAATTAAAATCGAAACTAAAATCACAAGTAATATTAAAATCAAAATTAATTAAAATCCAATCAACAGTCAAATTGAAATCACAATCAATATTAAATCAAATTTACAATAAAAATTAAAATCGAAATCAAAATCAAAAGTCAAATTAAAATTATAATCAATAATAAAATCAAAGTTTATGAAAATCCGAATCAAAAATCAAATTAAAATCACAATTAATAATAAAATTCAAATAAAAAAAACGAAATCAAAATAAAAAGCAAGCAAAAACAAATTAAATTAAAATGAAAATTAAACAATTGAAATAGTTGTTCTATGAAACTTGGCATATGAGTCAAAATGCACGTCAATTAGATCACTGCAGCTATTTATTAATTTGCAAAGACGAGGAACGACAGAGTTTGCACCAAGTATAGTTCTGCGGAGTGGAGGATGTAAAGGAGTTATAGGAGCACGTGGGATTCTAGCAGGAGCACGAAATCGAAACTTTGAGAGTAGTAGAGGACAATCAATTTTGCATCGGAGTAGCTTATAAACGAAGGAAGAGTCAATGATTGTTCTACGTTTCTCAAGTGAGACCATCTTAAAATAAGATAGTCGTGATTCATAGGATCGCATCCTTTTAGCATTTCCGCTAGCATAGGCTAGATGCCAGAGGAATCTCTTTTGTATTCGCTCCAGTCGAAGAATGTGCGTAGAGTAATGAGGTCTCCAAATCGTACTGCAGTATTCTAAGATACTACGAACGATGCAGTTGTACAATAAGATCTTCGTCCGATTACGCTTAAAACCAGCAACGTTCCTTATGACAAAACCTAGCATTCTAGAAGACTTTTTGATGACGCCCTCGACATGAGGTACAAATGTCAAGGCGCTGTCGAAAACGACTCCTAAGTCCCTTGTTTGATCTACCTCTTGGATAACGTTAGGGCCCACGCGATATACACTAGCTGTTGCTTTCTTTTTTCGGGTGTATTTCACATGGTAGCACTTTTTTATGTTTAATCTCATTTCATTATCATTACACCATTTAACCAACGAGTCTACGTCCCTCTGAAGTAATGTACAATCGTTTTCAGATTCGATTATCCGTGAGAATTTGAGGTCGTCTGCATACATAAAACATTCCGAAAATCTTAGGCAGTGAGGGATATCATTAACGAAAATAATAAATAGAACCGGTCCAACGTGTGAACCCTGGGGGACTCCTGATGATGTTTTGCAGGTTCCCGATTGGAAACCATTAACTGCGACAAAGAAGGAACGGTTTTCGAGATAAGACTTAAGCCAGTCGTAAAGCGTACCGGTGATTCCATACGCAGATAACTTCGATAGAAGTATATGGTGAGGCACGCGGTCAAAGGCTTTGCTAAAGTCTGTGTAAATTACGTCGATCTGCTTGCCGCAGTCAATGGCATCCGATAGCATTTCTGTGAAAGTTGCTAGATTAGTGCAAGTAGACCTAGACCCTACAAAGCCATGCTGAGAAAAGCTCAAATACAATTTGAAGTGTGCCTGAATGGATGGACAAACTAAGGATTCGAAAACCTTAGCAAAGGTTGATAAGATAGAGATAGGTCTATAGTTTTTAATATTGTCCCTTTGATCACTCTTATAAATTGGAATTACCTTTGCTTTTTTCCATAAGTCAGGGAAAACACCTGAGCTAAGAGACTTGTTAAATATTAGTGTCAAAGGGGATACCAAAGCGGGAGCACACTTATGAATAAATATTGGCGGAATACCATCTGGGCCAGCGCCCTTACGAATATCCAATAATCTGAGCTTGTTCAACAGGCTATCGCGATCAATCACAGGTGCTGTTAGTGGTAGACTGTTATTCTTCATATTATGAAGAAAGTCGGACTCGGGTTCACTTTGGGTCACTGTCTCACCACTAAAAGCGGAGGAAAAATTAGACGCGAACATTTCACAAATTTCCGGACCATCTGATGTTGATACGGTTCCATTAGTCATTGTGGCTGGATAAGAGCTAGAACCACCTTTTTTATCTTTAATGTATGCCCAGAAGCGGTTCGGATTCTTGGGTATTTCATTTTCAATATCTCTAATATACTCATTATAACTATCAGTAGCTAATTTAGAACACCGTTTGCCCAATAATTTGAGCTCGATTTCATCCCTAGGGTTCTTATAGATTTTGAAGCGAGATCTTATTTTTTCCTTCTCTTTTAAAACTCTTATTAATCTTTTATTAAACCAAGGAGGATATTTTTTACATTTAAAAGTAGGTTTAGAGGGTTCATGCATATGTATAATATGCAGAAGCCTATCATAAAACATACGAAGCATTTCGTTGACGTCAGCCATTTTTTCAAACAGTTGCTCCCAGTTTATATCATTTAGATTCTCGCAAATTCTCGTGTAATCAAGTTTATTATAATTCGTTTTTGTAGTCTGAGGATTGTAAGGAAGTCGGGTTTCTTCACTCGCTGTAATCAGGATTTCAATTGGGGGGTGATGGACATCAATAGTGCTGAGGGAATTTAGGGCCGCATTAACGCTACCGGCCGGTACATTAGTCAAAACAAGGTCTAATATTCGGCCAGACATATTCAAGATGCCATTAAGTTGTGTCTATTTATGCATGTGAATAAAGTCAGTTAGTAAACTTGCAATGCCAGGAGGAGTATAATTATTCTCTGCGTCATATACCAAATTCCATTGTATGTTACCTAAATTAAAGTCACCGACAATACAGGCGCACAAGTTTGTCTGTTCAAGAACCACATTACAACGGTCCAGAAAATTGTCCAAGCTACTACGTAACACAGGGGGTGGCAGATAAACTGCGCACAGAGCTATTCGACGAATAGATTTTAGAAACGGTACCTCTATAGTTATCCAGAGATCCTCACATTTACTTTCCCACTGAGCCATACGTTTTGAGTTAATTGTTTTTAATACAGCGATCAATACGCCACCCCCATCCTTTTTCCTACCATCTCTATCTCTTCTATACACTATATATCGATCGTCAAAAAGCTCCGCGCTCAGAACACTACCATTCAGCCATGTTTCAGTTAAAATCACAATATCATAGTTCTCTAAAGACAATTGACGACAAAAATTATGAGTCTTCGTGCGTAGACCTCTTGTGTTTTGGTAATAAATATTAATATTATGAGCTGAGAATTTTAACTATAATTAATACCAAAGCTGCGACTACAATAAATGTTAATGAAAGTCCAAAATTATTTCAACTTATTTAAAGTGTCCATGTTTCTAACCATGATATGATCCGTGTCTTCTGCTTTACGCATAAAAATCTTACCACCTCGAATCCACACAAATTTATAACCAAGTTCTTTGGCTTTGATCCTCGTGGCAGCGTGCAGAGCCCTGTATGTGGGTGACAGGTGTTCGGTCACAAAAATTGGTGTTTTTGGCCCTGAATAACCGAGATGCACGCTGTTCAGTTTGTTAACCTTATTGTTTTTATTAAAATTAACAATAGCCGCTAGGAATTGATCACGTAGTCGAGGGGAGGCCAGCTGTACAACTATTGAACGTGGTCTAGTATTATTAGGGTTTAGTTTGGCAACCCTAGTACAATGCAAAATATCTCTGTTTTCCACAACACACGCAGCTACTTTAGAAATTTCTGACACAATTTCAAAGAGATTTTCGTGTTTCCTTTCAGGTACGCATTGAATTTCAATGTTATTAGATCGAGTTTGTTGCTCCAGCTGATCTACACGAACATTTAGCGACTTCATATTATTGCTCATTTCAAGGTTCTCCTTCCGCAGTTCCATAATGGTCTCCTGAGATGAAACATGCTCCTTTAGTAGGTCCTCATACTGACTGTTCATGAATTTCATCGAGTCATCCATGGCAGAAATTTTCGCATTGATGGGCAGCAACTCTCTATGTAGTATTGTATTAATAGATTCATTTAGTTTAGACAACATCATCGATAATTCAGTCTGCATAACTTCCTGGATAATTTCCCGAACATCATCTCGCGATAGTACAATTCCAGTAGTCACCTGAGGTGGGGATCCACGAGCTTGCCTTTTGTTCACTCTGGTGGTCGAAACATTACGCAGAGGAGTTTTTTCGTGCTTATTTGTCGGAGGTGTGTCATCAGCCATGTTCAATTGTTATTAGTGAAAAAGCGCAAAATTAACTCCAAAATATGCGTATTATGACAAAAATAAGCAGTTTCTTCCAAAAAAAGAAACACATCAACAAAAAAAGGCAAGCATCAAAAAAATAAAAATGCAAAAAGAAACGCTGGTCCTTAGATTCGAACTTGCGATCCTTTCAACGAGGTGTCGCACCAAACCTCTGTTAGCTATCTCGACACGTTTAGTAGAGGCGAAATAAGCGATCACTGTTTCGTACCTGTGTATTAGTAGGCGGGGCAATTGTAGCAAGTGTGGATTTATAACCATATATGGTAGCGCACCGAGCCGTTTCGTGTGTTCTGACTCACCGCTGACCGACGAATAGGAGCAGCGCGCGTAGTGTGACTCACTGTTGTTTGGTGCTTTGTCTCCTCGTTCAAGTTTTAAACCGCTTATTTCTTCGAAGTTAATGAAGAACTCGTGGATATTATTTCACCACAACGTGGAGTAACCAGTGCACTATTCTATTGGCGTAAAACTGTACTGATAAAGCTAATAAATAAACATAAAATATTTATTCTTAGCGGAGCGACTCGCAACACGTCTAACTGCTAGCGCGCGGCGCGGTAAAGTGTTATGCGGCGCGGTAAATTAAGTTCTGTACGTAGTTTTTTAGATTTAGTTAGTTTTAGTTATATGTTAAAAACCATATTTGTGTCCGGTGAGTAGTTGGGTACTCACCTGTTTCTAAGTACCTAGGCACTCTACGACAAATAAGTTGTGCATGATGTGCTTACCTGTAAGAGGTTGATACACTTGTCTGTGACTCTTATTCATGTATCCCTTTTCCTTGTGTTGTGTATTCAATTGTTGGTGAGCCCAATAAATAAAATAAATAAATAATATAAATCTGTGCTTAATCTTTCGTTCATTTTAAATTCACTAACAATAAGATTCTTAGTCTGATATTGTTCCTAATGAATATTCTTTTACGCAAAATTTCCCGATAAACCAGCTGTAACATAATACGTAACAATCGAATTTTATTTTCCAAAATTCGGTAACCCCAAACATTTTTATTTACGAAACAATCCATCTGACCTTTTACCAGCTACTTTCCTTATGAAACACAACAATAACAGATGAAAAATATTAGTTAACACAAAACAAAACTCGGTATGACTTAATTAAGAAAAGTTTGAGTTAAAGGAACTTATTCAGTATTACAAAGGGAGAGTGAACCCTCTCCCTTTGTAATACTGAATAAGTTCCATATTTTTTAACGAAGCAGTATTACACGATAATAATCGACTTTTTAGATTGTATAATAAACAAAAAGTTACACGAATTTCATAACAGAAAGAAAGGGAAGTTGTTTTGTTGGAAAATTGAGTAACTTATGCAACTTGGAGTTGTTGAATCGTAAGAATTTTTCCTTTGTTCACAGTTTTGGCGTCGACTTGATGGTGCTAAATGTCACTGGGTATATTTTTTCTTGTTTTTCATTACATAACTCCTTTGAAAGTAAACTTAATCGTTATTGTTCAAGTTATTCCCACATTTGATTTAATTTTTCAAAGGTTTTTTTTTATGAAATGGGTGCGAATATAAAGTTAGCCAGGTTTCCTTTCATTGTTGAGTTTAAGAATAATAAGGAGACAAAAGGGTTTTGTTTTTTAATGAATGTGCATTAATGAAATAAACAATCGTTGTTGACATGAATTCTTTCTTTCAAAATCAGAATTTCGAGAGAAATGAAATGAGCTTATCGGGAGCTTCCCGTCAGTCTCATACATTTTTCACTTTTCTTTTATCGTTATCGTTCATAAAAGTCACTTTGAAATGCCACCTGCTTGGATACTTATGTAATAGGCGTGACGACATTGTCAAATAATCAATGATTTAATGATATTAGGGGAAATTAGATACGACAAGGATTTAAAACACTGATTTAGTTTTATTTAAAAATTGAAGATTGGTAAGATTTTTAATAAAATAAAAGATTAAAATACTGCAATCGGCCATTTTGATTGAAACACCAATCATAGCGCACTATGTCACGCCTATGTAAACATCATTAGCTCACTGTGTTGTTTTGTTGCCGATTACGCATTTGGATATTTTTTTTGTTACTACATACTTTGTGAACATCTATAACAATGGAATCAGGCTTTGTAAAAGCAAACAGTTCAAATTTGCCCAGGATAGATTTACTGATGTTGGGCGATTTCCTCGGGTCAAATAAAGAATTTTGCTTGTCCGAGTTCCGAAATGTGAAAATCTCCCTGTAAGTGAATTTTGTATTTATCACTACAAAAACAACAAACTAATCAAACTCGTTTTGAGCTTAGTTTATTTATTTTCACTTTCATATGTTATTTTTA
Source organism: Diarsia dahlii (assembly GCA_949775195.1). Lineage (NCBI taxonomy): Eukaryota > Metazoa > Arthropoda > Insecta > Lepidoptera > Noctuidae > Diarsia > Diarsia dahlii. Next base: position 2,168,746 of record OX459193.1, on the reverse strand, counting down.
CAATATTATTATTATATTATTATTATCTTGTCAGTTTATTTTTGAGGTTAGCTCCTTCGCAACTTTTAATAAAAGTTTACTACTGAGTTAATAACCAACAAAAAGAGTAAATTTCTATAACTACAAAGCATGTACTTGTATCTTTTCTCATAGTTACAACCAACCTACTATCTTATAAAAGTGTTAACAAAGACCAACACAAAGACAACCGCAATAAATTAGTTATTCCATAGTAACTTAAATATTTCAACTATTTCACGTCAAATAAACATTTTATATTTAAAACCTATCAATCTATCAATTACTGTTGGCGACCAGCTACCAAACTTTTTAATTTATATTTCTTTTTTACTTGACATTTTTGATTTTGTTTCTTGTTAATGTTCAGAAAAAATATGTGCTTTTGAAGCTGTGACAATAAAAAAGGCCTAAATTTTGTGGTTTAATTCTATCCTGTTCTCAACAATTACCTTAACTTAATACTTAAATCAAAGTGGACTTCACAGAAATAAATTGGCGAATTCATGGCTACGTCCTTCGGGTTTCGCCGTGCTAGCTTTAACCATTTATCTCGTATTATTTTCTTGTTTGGGACATATACAAACACCTTGTTGGGTGTTGATAATGATGTATTTTTACACTGAGGCACCGCACACCACTTATAAACTTTGTCATTCATTTTTATCACACGAAATAAGGTAATGTTTGTTTTAGTTTCCTCTAGCTGCGCTTAGACATTTCATGTTTACTTAGGCGTGACGTCAGACCCGACGCCATGATACCGCGAGCTGTTTTCGCGCTCTATTTAAAAAAAATACAAAAATGAGCTGTTTTCGCGCTCTATTTAAAAAAAATACAAATCTTCGTTAAACTTTACTTTATTACTGAAATAAAGGTTTTTTCGTAATTAAAAAAGATGTACCCACATTACGGAAGGGGATTTCAAAATCTTTCGTCATGCCTATTATTTAGTTTCGGCCGTGTAGGTCTATGACGCGCCTAGGTTTTCTTTAATAACATTACTAATAAGTTCAGGGAGGTTGTCTGCTTTGTTGGTCGAGGGGTCGCAAGCACGACTGCTAAGTTTGAGGTCCTGTGTTCTATTTCCGGATCGGGCAGAGTGTTATTGGGATTTTACATTGAGAATTTTTGGCGGGGTTCCACATAATAGGGTCTTAAAACATAGCTGGTGACATTTTAGTTTTTAACCGACTTCCAAAAAAAGGAAGAGGTTATCAATTCGACTGTATTTTTTTTTTTTTTTTTTTTTTTTTTTATGTTTGTTCGCTCATAACTTGCGACTGGGTGAACTGATTTTCATGATTCTTTTTTCATTTGAAAGCTGGTGCTTCCCGTGTGGTCCCATTGTCACCATTTTAATATCTGATGATGGGATCTTGTAGAAATCGGGGTAACTCTTCAATAAATAACAGCAGATTAACCGCGATTGTTGCTATAGCATATCTAAGCATTGTTTACGCCATCACACAACATAATATCACGCCTGTACTCACTACAAAGGTTATAAAAACTATTTTGTGAAGATCTGATGAAGAACTTCGGAGATAGGCAACGGAACTCCTCAATAAATGATAGCAAATGGACTGGGATTGCTGAAATCTCATATTGTCTGTCTGTTGTTTACACCAGTTCCTAACATAACATCACGCCGGTACGTTGTGAAGGGGTAAGCACATGTGAAACACTAAAAAGTGAAAAATAAAAACTTTTTTACAAAAAATAAAACCGACTTCGACAAAAAAAACACTCAAAAGTGAAAAATAAACTTGAGAAGAAAAATCAGTTTCTGAAGTCGGTGACAAAAAAATTAAATCAAAGAAACAAAAGTCACCGACTTCAGAAACTGATTTTTCTTCTCAAGTTTATTTTTCACTTTTGAGTGTTTTTTTTGTCGAAGTCGGTTTTATTTTTTTTGCATGAATGTATCTGCACTTTATAGATACTTCTCACTTTATAATCTCTTAACCTCTTCCTTTTCAACACTGCACATTTCCCTTTCCTTTCTCTCTCACATTTATGCCATTTATTTATGGTGTTTGATTACACACTCTCAACACCCTTATTTTTACACCCTCAGTCGCAAACTTTCGCGCCTAAAACGCTAATCGCTTCAACTTTGTGAAGACGCTCATTTGCCTTTTCAAGTCACTTTTGTTCGAAGCCGACGATGCAATGTCACTTCGCCGAAACTCTTAGAACGACTTTATCAATGACTTTTTCGAAATTAAAACTAATTGTGGCCGTGTTAAAGTTGGATTTTCTTTGAAAGGTTTTCGTGTCAACTTTGATGTAGATAATAACAGAACAAATTAAGGAGTGTCCTGTTTAATTAGAATTTGCTTCGGAAAGATGTCTGTCTCTACCGATGTGGATAATACAAGGGCCTCCACCAATTAGTTAATGGTTAGATTGTAGGATTTTAATGAGATTTTATCTATGGTAAAAATGTTGTGTCTTTTATTTTGGGTAGACAACGAGTTAATAGGAAGTGTTATGTCGGTGTAGGGTTCAGTTAAATTGTCAGTCGATTTCATGTTTTTATTTTGTTATCTGATTTTGGAGTTTATTCTAACGCTCAAACGTCTGTAAAGGATTGTAAAGTTAATGTTTTTCCGTTCCTTAGGTTAAGACATGATCAAAATTAATTTAAATAAAAGTAATTCACTCTAGAAGCCATTTTTTTACAGAGGAAAGGCTTAAATAGAGTCATCTCTTCGGATTTTCATCCTCCTCTCTTTGCTTGTACCAAGCTCCACGCTCTTGTGCCACATCTCAGATATTCTCGCAATAGGGGATCGGACAAAAAAAAAAACTAATTAGTCCGTCAGATAAATTTCCAAAAAAAAACACGTATTTTTTCTTTTTTCACTTAAACAAAAAATGAAGACGATACAGTGCTTTGAAAACTCGTGTGACGTCATATTATTATGATAATACATTTTGACGACACAAGTGACGTTTCAAGCCCCACTCTAAGATCTTTGACGCGTTTTATCTTCGTAATTTTTTATTGATTTGATAAAACAAAAAACACGTATCCAATATTTTTTCGATAATCTAACTGACGGACTAAACAGAATCTTATTTTTTTTACCCAGGACACATCCCTATTGTGTAGTTTCCAAAAGCTATGTGTGATTGCTTTTAAAAACGGACCAGCTACTGCCAAACAGGCCTACCTACTTAAAAACAAGAGATTTTAACCCGAATTAATCGAAAGAAAACTTTTCTTTCGTTTTTCTTTCCTAGCAATAAACAATTCCTCCCAATACGAATGGAAATACAATCTCTGGTACCCCAGCCGCTTGGCCGATCAAAACTAACCATTTGCTAATTAATGCGATAAATTAGCACTAACCGAAACTCCGTGGTTAACTGAGTTAATTAATTAAACGAGTGAAAAGCTTAATTAAAACGACGAGGTTTTAATATCAATAATTTTTTAGTTTAAGACACCCTCTTTGCGGTAGCAGAGCCATGAAGATAGATGTGCGTAGTTGGTGTGCACTGGATGTGGTAATCAGACATGGGTTATCAATTTATTAATATCATACTTAATATTATGTAACTGTATTGAAACCAGGGCTGTCCAAAAGATCGTTGGATTGATGATATCGTGGAAGTCGGTGGGAACTGCTGGATGAAGGACGCACAGAACGAGAAATTCATAAACTGCCTAGCCTTTTTCCCCACTACACGTTGTGGTTGCCTTCTAGTTTTATCGGATGCAACTGAGTACCAGTATCTTAAGTACAAGAAGTGACTGCCTACCTATATGACATCCACAACCCAGTTAGGACTGGGCTGTATAACCCAGTCCTAACTGGGTAACCATACTGACTGCAGTATGGTCAATGACTACCTGTAACGACTGTCAAGAACTACAAATGACAGCAGAGACCCACGGTTTACTGAGCTTTCCGACGCACTGAGCAAACTCGGTATGTTAGTTGTCAAAATGACTGTCCTGATGGTTTAATCTTGGTGACAAGCGATGCTTGAAGATGATGATGATGAAACTAGTTATGTTGAAATATGGGTGTACTTCTGCCTAACGTTTTGGAGATTACAGGCGTGCTGATATAACACACATTCGTAGCAGCACAAAAATTACAAAAAAAAATAACGCATCTACCGCCACCCTACATCTTCACCAGCCCAACTACTCCACGCTATAATTGCACAAGGCGCGGGTGGAAGCGTCGGCAGAAACGCTAACTAATTGCCATTGAAAAAAGGCGAAAGCCCGACTGAAAACATTCCAACCAGCTTTGATGTTTTTTTTACTAAAACCGAGCCTTTTGCCCTCAAAGCTTGATAAGCTACACTACGCTTAAACTCGTAATAAGGCACTTTGAGGCAGGTGTGACGTACTCGCGTGTTTGAAAGAAGAGTGTTAGGCGACCTTTGTGCCACCATCTTGTAAAATGTAATAGGTTTTTTCTTTAGGGGTGTTGTAAGTTGCCTATTTGCTTTTGAGGCCAATTAAAGTTGTTTTTTTTTATTGGTGGTTGCTACGGAGTTTTGTTGTGATGAGAAGTCATTAGAGGTTTTGGTTTAGACGCTTAAAAGCTAAGTCTGGTTCAGTGTGATATGACGGCACGGTTAGCGCAGTGGCTCAAGCAATGAACTGCCGCGCTGCGTGTCGCGGGTTCGATCCCCGCACGGAACAAACATTTGTAAGACCTACAGATAGTTGTTCCGGGTCTGGGTATTTGTGTCACGATATAGGAGAAATTGCTAGTGTGGGGCAACGTTTTTTAAAAAGAAAGAAACAAACAAACGTTGCACTCACTTCATCATGCTTTTTAGTTGGCTTCCAGTCAGACCGTATGCAGATAAATAGGTACCAGTATTTTACATGGAGCGACTGCCTCCTTAAACCAGTCAGTAGTCAGTACTGAGTAGAACTGAACTACGCTGACTATACCTGTAATGAAAGTCAGAGATCTACAGTTGACAGCCAGGAAAATTGACCCGAGCGATTGAGTGATAACTTGAACTTAGACCCACTTCTCATACACAGAGGACGTCTTTGCCCCAGCACGATCATGGATAATTGGCTGATCGGAAGGTAAATATTGACAACACTATCATGACTTGAATATTTTTGAACAAGTTCAGTAGCATTTCAGTTCCTACATGTTACTGAATTCAGACTGCTTAAATTACGTCCATTTGCAAACAACATTGTCAACGGTGGATATCTATTAATTTATTATTAAAGCTAGTATAAAAGGCAACTGAACTAGCTACACCTGTCTGATCACGAAGGAAATATCATAGAAGTAAGTAATAAGTTCAATATTTCAAACTAAATTATCTAAATCACTGGTGAACTTACTTCTAATAAATTACCTGCATTACCTTGAATTAATAATGGCAATATTATACCATTTAACGTAATAGTACTCCATTTGCAGTCGTTGTAAAATATCCACACAATGGTCATTCAACATCATTATTAATTTAAATGGCTTATTATTTATTGTACTAACCATTATTATTTACTATAAACTGTTACGAAACTGTACTTTTACTGAAACTATTAGGACTAATCCGCTGGCCGGTCATTTCTGCACTGAAAACCTCCGAACAAATATAACCTTAAACCTCTCAGTCCTAAAGTTTATATCGAAATTCAAATTCAAGTCAACATGAACTCCTTTCGACCAAGGGCAGGTCCTTACCACTTCGAATATTGACACAAGAGGTCATACAACCTGACGAACATTGCCTGAAGCCGCAGAAGTGGTTGTATTTGTAATTAGAAACAATTAATACGATTGGGTTTAATTTTCATTCACCATTTACGGGTGTAGTATAATTTCTTCATAAAAATTGGCTATGTCAGTCACCAAAGAGCACACCAACGATGCTCTTAATAGGCAGATCCAAGTCGCAGCCGCTGTGGGCAGAATGGCCGGTAGTAAGTCTGATGAATGCGAGGATTATCAGATTGACTTTGAACTGATGCAGTTTGAACGTTCATTGACTGACTGAAAAGTGAACATAGACAAATGAAAATCGTTTCATAGCGTTTTGTATTACTCGTAACCTCGTAACGTGAGTGTTGAAAGTTTAACAGAATTGTCATTTAAAACTTTTCGGTAGCTTACGGCAGTTCCATATCTTTTGTACGATCATTTTCGCTGATGAAATACGTCGTCGCAAACTAGTCGGTTTTTATCTGACACTGGTAAGGTCTGCTTACCAATATCAGATCAGATAGTCTGGTGTGTGGCTGATCCTGCAAAGGATGGGACACTCAATATCGTGTCCTACGTGTCCGGTTTGTTTACTACAGGAACTGATGAACGCCAAACCACTGAAACCTCTAAACTAGTAGCTCAGTTCTCGACCGACTCAATTTAGATTGCCATCGTCGAAGAAGAATGTATCGTAAAAAATCATCAGAACAGTTCTCCTTTGACGAATTCATTCACCACTATATCCATTACCAGACAAACCCAGAACCTGCCACACTTAACAATTATAATGACTGTGTCGGCCTGCCTAAAAACACCCGGTACAATAGTTTTAACACCTCGCTGTGTCGGACGGATGTGGTAGGAGTCCCGCCCCTCAATTGTTTAGTTCTACACATAGTTAAAACCACTTCACTCTTGAACCGCGTACACCCACGGTGCGAGGTTATTAGAATATGGGATCCTACTTGGTTAGGGAGGCCATGGGTTGAGGAATCTGGGAATTTGGGTTTTGGTGTCTGTTTATGGATGAGGAATAGAAATATATTGTTAGGGCTCAAAATACGCTTAACTTACCATCCGTTCGTCCTGTGGTGATGACAGGCCGTGTTTGTTGGTGACAAGATTTATTATTTAAATTCGATTTTAAAAATACTGTCGATTTTGAAAATACAGAAAGCTAAAACAAGCATGAGAAACAATTAAGTACCGTAACATCGGGGTACATTAGCCCTGGGGTGTAACTTTGGCCCAAAACGACAAAAAGTTGAAATTCCCGCCACGCCGCACTTTAAGAGCTATTGAAGTAGTTCGCGCTATATATCGATAGATGGGGCAGTCGGTAAAACAGTTTCACGTTCTCAAAGCGGATTGGTCGATTTGTAATTTGAGTGACTCAAGTTACAAATGACTCAAATTACAAATTGACCTGTTTTACCGACCGCCCCATACCGCCATCCATCGATATATAGCGCGAACTACTTCAATAGCTCTTAAAGTGCGGCGTGGCGGGAATTTCAACTTTCACCGGTACTTAACTTTTCTTCTTCTCACTTTTGATTACTTTCTAATAAGGTAATAACATTAAACAAAGAACTTAATTTGGAATTAAATTGGAAAATATCAGCGTTATCCTGCATCCACTGAAATGATGGATTTCTTAAATAGAGACGCATACCTATACCTGTTCCACACAATGATTCATTGTCTCCGACACTAAACTTCTGTTCAATCTTCGATCAATAATGTACTAGATTCCCGATAAGCGCTTCAAAAACGGCCCGAAATATAAGACCACAAACGTATTTGTGGTCTTATTTCAAATTAGTATGGTCCAATCATAGCCAACATTAAGACGTCAAAATACCGCAGTACGCGTTCAAAAACTGTGTAAATAACCATCGTAACACCAAGGTTTTGGAAGGAATATCTTTTTTTCGGTAATTTAATATCATTATGTGCTTTTTCATAATATTTAAACATAATTAAACTGTAAAAATAATTAAATCAGCGAATATAATTGTAAAATATAATTGTTTGGCCAATGTTTGCTACAACGCACCAACTATTGTATCATGTTCTTGAACAGTGAACGCTAGTTCTGCAATAGAATAAGCACGACATTGTACACAAAATGCTTTTAACCGTATTGCTTAGAGTTTAAGTTTCATTTCAGAATGAATATTTTTGTACTGATGACTTTTTACTTTAGAGCGACATTTAAAATGTTTTGCTTCTAATCTTTCTCCGATGAAAGGGCTTAAATAAACATACTTTACAATGATAATTAAACGTTATGTTTAAGTGTTAAGGTTTATAATCATCTGAAGTTGTTAATATTATTGAACTTTTTTCTAAGATGCTAAGTAGATGTTTACGTGTGTGCAAACGTGGCCACTTGAGCGACTTAGTTTTGTTCCTGATGCTTAATCTAGTACTATTATTGATCGAAGTGTTCAATAGTTCTATTCCGGACGAGCCTGTTGAATAATTACTTTTCCGGCTACCGTTGCCAAGGAAACCAGGCTTATTATCGATGAAAATTAGTTTAAACGAAATCTTAAAGGAATTTGGAAAAATGAATTAGAATAGTTTCCTAAATAAAAATATAAAAAATAATTTATGGTTTCGTGACCGTTTGTTGATACTAAAACATGCCCAATTTTGTATGTAAATTAATTAATAAAAAACACCAAAGTTGACCAAGAACCGTAAAATAGCAGAATTTCATCAAAATTGTCGACACCATGAATAGAAATACATAACTTTACATAATGAAAGAGTTAAATAAATCTCAATTTATTATTAGCACAAAAAGGCGCCACAAAAAAGTCGCCTACACATTTATCATAATAATAGAACCTATCATCGACAAAAAAAAAAAACTACGGCATGAGGTTGCGTTCCACAGCTTTGAGTCGCCGACGACGTTCGAACCATTGTTTTCAAATCGGTAAAAGATCCAGTTCCGCCACTGGAACACACCGCATTAATTACACGTAATTGAATTTCGAATTGGAACGATGACATTTAAATTTTGGCGGGATCCGTTCACTCGGTAGTGATGTGCAACAAAGACGCCGATTGCCACAATCGAGACCTCCCGCCGCTCCACATAATGGTATATTAGAAACATCGAATAGTGAAATGTGTGTAATGAGAATTATCTGGATTGCTTCTGTTGTAACGGCAGGCTTGAGACTGATACACGCTTTTATTGTACCATGAATAGCATTCTTCACTCCCCTCTATTCTAAAAGATTATTTTGTATTGTACTCCCTTTATTATGAGCCAAATAGTAATCAGTTAGTTTATTAGGTGCGTTACTTGCAGAAATGCTTGGGAACTCCTTTTATTCTTGCCCATAAAAGACGCGAACACCTATTTCGGTAAAAAGCTATTAAGATACGCATAAACATTTTAATGGCTATATTTTGTATTTAAAATGTATTGGTAAGTTATTCTAATTTATACAAATATTTTACACGAGTATAAGTAATCTTCATTAAATTAAAATTCAACTCAGCGGGGGTACTCGAAGCGGGTATTACCATGATAATTAGCGGAAAACTCTGTGCGATGTGCATTCGTCTTCGTAACGATTTATTGTTGGTTTCAATTCAGAATGGTCTCTATCGTCTTAATTATAGAGTTGGAAATTGTGAAGATAAGTTTGATTCTTGACAATCGGCGGATTGTCTCGCGTGGCTGCGTACATCCCCGGTAGTCGAGGCAGGCGAGGCATCCACGTGGGACTCCCTGCGGGGACGTTGATTGCCGACGAGTGTCGTTTTACGCCGATATGGACATCACTAGTGCCAAATTCGAAACTAGAGGTGTTATTAGTGTGATAAATGAAATCGGGTTGATATTTGAATAATTATTTTGTAAATACCTATTTATAGGTTTTTAACTAAGTAGTTTGTGTCTATTCAATGCGAAGGTTTATGCTGTAATCTATGCAAATGAATTTAGAAAATGAAATAAAAACGTCTAATCAAAAAACAATTTCATTAAAAATGTAATAAAAATAGTTGTTTATGAACAATATTTTTCCGCTTTAATTGATTTTGTAGCAGACTGTTTTTATAGTTTTGTTTTAATATTTATATTATAGATTAACTAATCCTTTAAGACATGAAAAAAAAAACTTGTCTATTTCCTGCTATAATTGATACTTTTGTTTACAAGGTATAATAACGCGCAACGAAACTAATTTGTTCACCCTACCCTCCTCATGGTCTACCGTTAAATTAACTTAGAGAATCGAGTAATTTGCGTGTATCGTGACTTGGCATATTTTCACAAATTCTTCATTATACGCATCGACATATTATTTCTGATATTCCTCAAACAGGTGGCGTTCCTGTAATTGGCGTGAATTTGGCAATATTAAAAATTACTTGCATTTTTAATTAAAAAAAAATATCAAGATTCGATATCGGACTATATTTTTCAGAAGATAAGTAACTAGATCGATTAATAATTCATCCATTTATTTAAAATTCTGAAACATCATACATTTTTTTATTACTTATTTAGATCACCATACTGTGATATGTCACCAAATGTCATCACTAGACTAGCACTCACCGCTATGAAAAACTGCATTTACCTACAGGTAATAGCTATTTAATTAAACAATCGCTCCAAACACTTGAAACGAAATACCGCATTTAAATTCTTTAAAAACAATTGTCCGTTACTTTTCACTCAACACCAGCAAATAATTAACACGTTACAAACTAAAAATCATTAGGTTGCCAAAGGGAGCGCTAAAACGCCGCCTACCTCCGAATGACGCAGCACAAACAACCGTCATTGTTCTGACGTGTTATTCGAACAATAATTAGCAGGCGATATATAATTTCACGCAAATTATAACGTTATTAAAACTATGAAGTCGAAGCGCCATTTTATTGCTTTGATTGATTTTGTTCTTGTTTTTTTTTTTTTTGTGAGAGGCGTTAATTGAAAAGGTGAGATTTGTGTTAATGTGCTAAAATGTGCGAACTTTTTGTATCGCTTTTAATAGGCTGTGTAGTTTTTATTGAGGTAGAGGGATATATTCGAGTATGCCTTACTGAATTATAATATACTAGCTGTCGCCGGCGGCTTCGCCTGCTATAACTCGAAAATTATCCCACGGGAAGATAAACTCGTGATAAAGACTATCCTATGTGTTAATTCAGGATATAAAATATCTGTATACCAAATTTTATCCAATTTCGTTCAGTAGTTTTTGCGTGAAAGAGTAACAAACATCCATCCATCCATCGGGTCAGAGCCCATTCGTCCCCTAAAATTCGTCCCCCAGCATAAAAGTTGTAGATTCGGCCCCTATATAGGTGCCCATTGGTCTCCTGGTAGGGGACCAATTAATATTTTAATAAAAATATTATTTTTAAGGTACCCATTCGTCCCCTCTAATATATATACAATATAAGTTAAAGATTCGGCACCTATTCAGGTGCCTATTGGTCCCCTGAGATAAAATTAGCTATATTTTACATAAGAAACGGTTAACATAGTACACTTGTGAACAGTTTATTACCGGAATTAATTTAATCATAAATAACAGATCATTGAAAAAAGAGCTATGATGAATGATAATCCGTCATGATAATAATATAACCTGTCGATAGGCTTACGATGTAAAATTGTCTCACTAATAAATAAATACGGTCAATCACTAATAAGTAAATATACAAAAAAACAACCGACTTCAAAAACACCAAAAAGTGAAAAAAAACTTCAAAAGAAAAATCAGCTTCTGAAGTCGGTGACATTTGTTTGTTTGATTTGGCTTTTTTTGCCACCGACTTCAGAAGCTGATTTTTCTTTTGAAGTTATTTTTCACTTTTTGGTGTTTTTGAAGTCGGTTGCTTTTTTTTGCAAAAAAGTTTTTTATTTTTTCGTTTTTAGTTGTGTATCTTATAGAAATATTTACTATGAAACCTATGCTTGTATAGCGTCAGAAAAAGCACGAAACACGTAATACGTGCCTTTGTTTGAGGGTAGCCCTCGATTTCACTGGGATCCCATCACCAGGATCTGGTTTCCATATCGTGGTACCACTCTTGAAATATTTCCGTTCCAATAAAAAAAGAATCATCAAAATTGGTTCATAAACGAACGCGAACACACGTATAAAATCTAACGAAAAATGTTCATAAATTATGAAAAATGGTCATAAAATGAAAAGTACTGGGCCAAACCATGCTAAATTTTTATGGGACCAAATGGCAACTATTCCGCATCAAACTAAAAAAGAATCACGTAAATCGGATCATAAATCGCAGCGTAATCGGTGTACATACATAGAAAAAAAAAACATACCAATCGAATTGAGAACCTCCTCCTTTTTGGGAAGTCGGTTAAAAAATACGGTGATTTTGGCCAATTTTTATGTAGGTACTTCTAGTTACAATTTATTAGATTTAAGTTATTACGATTTTGCATGTAGTTGGTTAATATACAAAAAAAATATATGTTGATTTATCTAGTCTTCAATAATTACTATGATTTTAGTATTTTTTTGTACTGTTATAATTTTTAAGATTTAAGTTATTATGATTTTGCATGTATGTAGTTGGCAAAATAACAAAAAAATAAGAAGTGATTATTTACTGTTGATATGTGTTCTATTTTTTTGCATATTTTATATTTAATGTTGATTTATATGATGGTCAATCAAGGCTGATTTTTGTAAAAGTTGTATTTTGTTAGTTTCTAGGACATTGTGATTTTGTATGTGTTAATCTTATTTGAAATAAACATGATATCTACCGAATTACTATATTTTTTATTTTAGCCTTTTCTGCGCGACTGTACCAGGACTACCAAGCTGCAGTATACACATATACATGTACTTATATTAGAATAATGAATAAAAATAAATATTCTTCAGGGGACGAATGGGCCCCTCAAAAGTTCCAGGGGACGAGTGGGCACAGGGTGCGAATCTTAGGGGACGAATGGGCTCTGACCCCATCCATCCATACTTACAAACTTTTGAATTTATAGTATTAGAAGAATTATTATGTTGTTATGGAGTGCTATTTTGTCCATAAAATTATCAATCACTAAGCTAGGCGATAATCAGTCGCTCTATCACTCTAACAAGTTTACTTTTTAAATTTTATCTCGGCTATTATTCTTTTCCTATTTTTGTTTTTTTTTTTTCACGATAGTTACATAACATGTATCGGTTTTATCTATATAAATAAAAAGAGAAGTCCTGACTGACTGACTGACTCGTCAACGCCCAGCCCAAACCCTTGGACCTAGAAAGCTGAAATTTTGCACAGAGGTTCCCTTTATAATGTAGACAAGGAATAAGGAAGGATTTTTCGAAATTCAACCCCTAAGGGAGTTAAATGAAAGTTTGTATGGAATATCGTCATTTTCACGCGGGCGAAGCCGCTGGCAAAAGCTAGTCCTAAAATAAATAGGCAGAGGGAGTTGAACTATAGTAAAAATAGCTTATTATTTGCCGTACTATTTTAGAATAACAGCTGCCTAAATAAAACTTTTATAAATCAATGAAAAGTTCGACAAACGTGTTCTATGAAGCACAAGTACATATAAACTGAAACAACGATATGTCCGTCTGTAATCCGACGCGACTATCTCCGAAAACATTGTTATGCTGAAAGACGACGAATGTCCAATGATGTGACGACTTCATTCTGGAAAGAACCAGTCAGTTTAATAGAGAATTTTATTGTCAGTAGAAGAACAAATCTTGTTATTTCGTAAAAATCATTTAGTAATTAAAAGTTGGTATCCGTGCACAGGTCCAGCGAAATCAATATTAAGTCTTTGCCAGGGACCATTTGGCTGTTCCCAATGGTGTAGTGGTGCTTTCTCTGGTTCATTTTGTTGCAATCTACAGGTTCTACATGACTTGACTTTAGTCTCAATCTCGTTGTCAATTCCTTTCCAGTATACGAAACTACGAGCCAATAACTTCATCTTTACAATGCCTGATCTTTACTGAGATTTGTAAGGCTGTTTATTTTAACCTGCAAAAAAATTGGTAGGTACTATTTTTGCATTATAGGCACGTTTTGAAAAAAATTGATTACCATAAATGTTCAAAGACTTACTGCGGCACTCAGAGATATTTAATGATTACTTAAGCTGTCACTTAGTAAAGATTTGACATACTTTTGTATGACAAAACTGTTAAAACATTTACTAAGTGATGGCCTAAATAATCATTAAAGCTCTTTGAGTGCGGCAGTGAGTCGCTGTATACTACCATTTGTTATTCAGCGACTCACTACCGCACTCAGACGCATTGGTACAGAATAACATTTATTTAAGAGGGCAATTAATATCAATAATGTCTAAGCACAGACATCGAATCCGAGTTGATTTAGAATTGAAACACAAAGTCTTTCATTGGACAGTAACTAAAGCACCCATTTTCGAACACCGCTTTCAACTCCACCAGATAAACCTGCTCCAAATCACCCCGAGAATACATCATGCACACAGCATACCACCATCCAGATACCGTCCACATTCAAACATCGAAACCTAATTTCCTGTCTCAGATACAGCATGCACGCTGGTCTAAGCCTAAAGACAAATACACGAACAACACCACTGCCAAATGACCTGTCGCCCCCTTCTGGCCCATCCAGCTACGAACTAATGGAGGGGCCTTGTCATAGAAATACGCGGGTCATGTTAAACTGGACACGTTGACCAAACAGTCCTAGAGTATTGTGGGGTAAAGGAGATTTGAAAACTGAGTGTTTGATGTGTCTCGATTCGTCTAGCGTGCTCAAGTAGTTAGGGTCTATAGGGGAGTATGTACTAGGCGATCGACGGGTAGTTCGTATTATGTGGTCTGATTGTAGAGATGGACACAGTGCTGTGCTGTTGAAGTTTTGGGTGACTGCTTTGCTACAGCAGATTTAACGACATGTTGTAAGTTTGTAGGCAGTCGGAGTTACCTAGGGGCGGTAGAAAGCAACGTTAGTTTCACAAACATGACCATCTTTTCAAACAAGAATATCAAAAATGTCACCAAAACTTGTCGAATAATTTGAATAAACACAATTGCAACGGCCTTCCGTTTCTTACAACTGTCAATAACGGTTAAATTTTCAAGATTCGAACATCTCATACCCTCGCCAACCTCATGTCAATGAAACGTCAATCGATAAACTTGAATCAAATATGATAATTATTGATACGTAAAACCATTCTCATCCCAAGCGATTTGTGCATCCAAAATTTATTTCCCACAACAAAATATTTAATTCGAATGCCCCAGATGATATAAGACATGGCCGCGAAGAACCACACAATATCCTTCCAGACAATACCCTTAATTTTAGGCACGATCCTTTATCCGAACTCGGACGAAGTATTCCGAATCAAAACTCGGATATTTTGACCAGCAACAGAAGCCACACGACAAAGTTTCCGAACTTGAGTACGAACTTTTTGTTTCTAAACTTTTTTTTCTCGTAATTAGCGTATAAACATTGGCTGGAAACTGTTGCTGGTAAAAAGTAGACTTCGATCGAACCTCTTTTAATTGAAAAAGTATTTTGAACAGTCGTCGATTCTTTCGGATTGGTTCTTCAGAAATTCTGTACTACTAATGTACCTATGTTTTAGTTGGCTGAAGAAAACTTGTCAGGAAATAAGCCTATATTCGACCGAGGATACCTACTAATTCCAAGGTACGTGACTTACAAGTAATTTCTCGCTTTTTCGTCGTTGCTCAGGATTAAAAATTTTAAAAGGCTTTCGAAGTTTCCCGCATGTAGGAAGCCTTAAAATGTACTTACGTTAAGTCTGACTCATGAACTTTGAACAAAAGAAGTTGTTTTTGTTTTTCTTTTCTCTGGAGTATTTATTTTATGTTTTAGGTTCGTTTTTCCTGCTGTTTTAATCTTTATAGTTGGTAAATCTTACATAACTGTTTTTTTTTTATATCCTTGTTGTTATACACGGCTCAATCATTGAGGAAGCGTCTCTGTATCTGATATAACAAAACTTACAAACAATCCACATTGTGTATCTACCCTACATTCATGAATACTCCTTAATTCTTCCCCCAATCTTGGCGAAACTTCTCACAGCCCCAAAGAGTTTGCATCTCATATCAAAGTCGCATTAGCAAAAAATTGACACGGGAGTTTTTGATTGACGTAGACATGTGTATAGAAATGTTTGTAAATCAGACAATAGTTGAGTTCATAGGTCGTATTGTTGGCTATAGGGACCGACCTTTCTTTGTCCAAAAAGACAGTGTCGCGCTTTGGAACAAAGATGGTAAAATAAAGGTGATGGAAGGGAATTTGGTAAGACATGTTAAGAAAATAAGACATGTTTAGAAAAAAAATTGACAAGGACAATGTTTAATAATGCCGGACGTTTGAATTGGCGATTATGATGCATTACTGGAGCTGTCTTAATCGGAGAACAATAAGTTGATATGAATGGGAGTCTAAAGTTATGAATAGGACTAATTTTAATCTAATCCTTTGTTTAGTGGTTGTGGGGCGGTTTCATTTATTTACCCACGTAAATAAATGAAATAATATGTCCAAATGGCTATTGTGCCAGTTCAGAGTTTTTTTGTTGTAAAGAAATTAGGTCATAAAATTATATGCAGCTTGCGAATCAAAACAATTACCGGGTACCGGGTTTTTATTTTGAGAATATTAACTTTGTTTCCACATCAGCCATGAGGTATGGGAGGTGACAATACTATAATTATTATTGAAGCAATCCAAATGTGCCTTGGCTTTTTCTTCCTTTTAATATTACCTAAGAATAAAACCTATTCGATCTCATCTCGTTTCATTTGCGGATTTTAGTACTAGATGACGTGGCCTCGGCACAAGGGCAAAGAAGGAACATGGGTTCGGTTTTTAGTCAGTAGAAGTCTGACACTCCCCTTCGCTCTGCCCAAGAGCGGGGGGGGTCATTTGATGATTTTCAACCCACCAAAAAAAAAAAATGCTGGGAGGCGAGAGGGCATAATCTGTGTTTGCACACACAGAAGTCTTATGCAATAGATAATGTTTCAATTTATTGTTGTAAAGAATAAATTGTGGATTGGTAAAACAGCTTTAGGGGTTATTTTTTTATTGAATCCTTCTTTTAGGCAGATGCATATGTGGTGGTGGTTAGGTTGTACCGCTACAGCCGAAAAACGACCTACAGGAATTAAAATAAAATACACAAGTAACTTTAAAATACGATTTTTTCACTCCCAAAAAGTTCACTTCATAATGAGATGCTGACCCAACGGACTATCCTGGGAATAGTACACTCCGGGCCATAAATATTATCCGTTATCATTCAGTTATTAAATCAGTACGGATCATAAATCTAGGACAACGGGAGTGACCACCTCGTCCCACAATATGCCGTACTCAAAATTACATTAAGCCGTGTTACCATAACCTTTTATGAACTAATAATGTGCACCACAGAAAGGACTTTGCATATAAATCCCCTAATTACTTGATTCATAGTGAACTAATCTCGACTAGGCCTTTATTGCATTTGCATGGGGTTTTTTTGGGACAATTGAGAGTGATTTAGGGTGACCGGAATTCTGTGCGTGGACCGTGGATAGGAAGAGGTCTCTAGTTTGGACAGGCGTGCACGAAAGTGTTGTGGGAAAATGTTAACTATTCGAGTATTTTAAAAATTTAATTTAATTTTGAAACTTAATACTGAAATTGTGTAATGTAGTAATTTCATACATGTATGATTACAGATTAATGGTAATATTTTCAGATTGTCTTCAATCAGAGAAAATCACAAGCTTTCAGATGGCACGCTAAACGTCCGAAACCAATTGCTGTTCCTCATTTTATTTATTTTTACTGGACAAACAATGACAGCTATACAACCCTTTCACCGCCATGTCCGATTGTACGCACCTTTCCAACCACATCAAACTTTACGACTGTACATATAACTTAAAAAACCAACTGCTCGTGACACGCAATAAAATGGATTAACGCAATTGAATTGCCCTTACGTTTCTACAGTACGGGCCCTTACGCTCGCCCGGGCCCATTCACACAGAACTACATTACATATAAATTAACATATTATAACGAAGGTGACACATGCATTTTGTTACAATTGTCCTTCTCTAAGATTTATATATGTAAACATGAACGTGAGACAGTAAGTAGAAGGATGCGTCCTATCTCATTGTACTCAACTATTCATTTGCTTATAAAGGGTAAACTAACGAAGTATTGTTGTCATGAGTTATTTTTTGGTGATTTTTTTTCTATTTTTTCATTCTGTATTGATGTCGCGCTATTTGCACGTAATCTAGCCTGAATTATGACGCGTATTTTTCACTTTTGTTCGCGATTGTACGGTAAATTAAAATGGATTGTGAACTATTTAATATTTTTAATTAGGTTCACTTCTTTGCAGTCGGTTACTTATTCTTAGATTCTTGTCCTAGAGAATAGAGTGAATGAATAGACTTTGTTGTATTTAGCTTGAATATTAACTGAAAAGAAATAACCGTAACCAACGGCCTGTTGGTCTAGTGGTTGGTGACCCTAACTGCTATGCCGGAGGTCGTGGGTTCGATTCCCACCCAGGACAAATGTTTGTGTGATGAGCACGATTATTTGTTCTGTGTCTGGGTGTAATTTATCTATAATATGTATGTATTTAGAAATATATAAGTATGTTTATCAGTTGTCTAGTACCCATAACACAAGCTCTGCTTAGCTTGGGACTAGATGGCGTTGTGTGATAGTTGTGGAATATTATTATTATTATAGTCATTTATGCAGCAAAAGTGAGAGATTTTAATACGAAAAATCTGAGTAATTGAAGTTTTGACCAATAATACTCTAGAACGGGCCAGTAACTCAATTTCTAGCCGTATACATTATATCAATAATGTACCGTTTTGCTAAAATAAAACATAAAAGAAAACATCGCCTACACACAGCTGTTCCACAAAGTCATAGAAAAAAATGAAATGCCACTTTCAGGTTTCATGTATCATTGACCGACACTACTCATCGCTAGATGGCGCTGCATCTAGTCTAACGCAAGTAAAAACGCTCTGTGTAAAATATCTTTTAAAAAATATTTAAAGTGTACAGAAGTAAATAAAAATAAGTCAAACGATAAAACAGTGACTAATGACTAAGTGACAGTGTTATCTACGAGTGTTATATACAAACTATGAAGATATGTAACATCAAAATTCATAAAACTTGAATATCTCAGAAAACACAATAAATAATAACAAAATGAAAAGCAAGTGTTCAAAAACAGTAAATTATAAATGGAACTCAAGTGACACCTACAACAGTGACTGAAAAAACAAAGAGCAAATGAAATCCATAAAAACAAAAAACTTTGAATACATCGTCAATACAAAGCAAATAACTCAAAAACATAATACATAAACTTGTGAACTTATTATAAACAGCAGTTTATAATATACAAACTTCAAAAAGGTGCATAAATGGTGTAAAAACTAGTAACTTCTAAAACAAAACAAAGTGACCAGTGTTTGACAGTGAAAAAATTCCAATTGCATGAGTCATTTTAACCGTCTTTGTTTCGTTCAAATATTGGATCTAATCAATACGAAGCTAAATTTCAACAGCTTTAGCTAAGTTCACTTGGTTCAGTGGCCTAAGACGCTACACCTTAAAGATTAAGGAATAGTCGCGAGTTCGAACCGCACCCAGCGTCTCAACTCTTTTTGTGAATTCTAAAATTGTATGTTCTCACAAGAAGTAACGCGCAGACCGCATTTAAAACTACCGACTAATTTCAATTATAACTCCTTCGATAAATTGACACCAGAGGGAGCTACCTACAATAACTTCGAGTAAAGATGGACTCAAACAGCAATAACATAACCTACCGTAAACCTTGTAGATCAAGCTCGCTGACTGACTTAAGTAAAAATGTGACTATCAACAGCGAAAAAACAATACTTGACACAACAATGATGAGCATTCCTGACAGCTTCCATGATACAATTGACGACGTTCGTGAGTTAACTGAAGAAAACAAGACACTTAAAAACCAATTATTAAGCGCACATAAAGAAATTGAAGACTTAAATACGGAGAACTTTCGTCTCAAATCTGACTTACAAAATATGATTAAGACTGTTAACACATTTAAGAAAATATGCTCAACTCCCGAGAAAATAAGTGCAACTCCGACACGTAAAAACAAAACTTTGCACCGAGTAAGTTCACCAAACACAAGTAAACTCTTAAAGCATTATGACCAACTACCACATCGCCTTGAATGCACGGCTAACAAACAAAACAAAGAGACACAAACTACAAGTACTTATAGCCATAGTCAGACACCAAAAGAATCGAAAGAGATGCCTACCTGTATAGCACCAATAGATTTAGTATCGAAGCCTACGCAAAAGAATAAACTATGTATCCTGAGCTGTAGCCAAATCAGGGGATCCAAAGCATTAGTTGAGGAAACTTTTTCTGAATTGTTTCACTACTGCCATTACATAATGCCCAACTGTACCCTAAGCCGACTCATAAGCGGTATCGAACAAAAACTAAGAGACTTCACTATAAACGACTACTGCTTACTTTTCATAGAAGAAGACCATATTGATATGTATGACAACAAATATATAGACGTGATAAATATGTTGTGTGAATCCCTCCGAAAAGTATCACACACCAATATAGTGATCTGTCTTCCTACCTATAAAACAGGATCACTAATATACAACTTTAAAGTGGAAATGTTCAACAACATGATTCATTTAGACAACCAAAATCATAAGTACGCATACATTTTTGACAGCAATCGTGACCTAACACCTGAGATGTTCTCCTACACTACGGGCAGAATCAATAAGTACGGCATGAAGAACATTTATGACAATATTATGAGTAACATTTTGATTGATCTGAGTCTTTATGGTCAAACGAATAGCCAGTTAAATAGCAACGTTACACAAGAAAGCGTCTTCAATGGTACAAATGCAAATGTAAAGGAACCTTCGAACTTTTTTCGTGTACAATAACCTATACATTCTGCATCAAAATATTGCTGGACTCCTAAACAAAGCGGATATCCTTAATGTTTACTTGGAAGAACTAGATAGTAATAGAAAAAGGATCGATGTTGTGTGCATAACTGAACATTTTATGACACCTGAACAGGAAGAACTATTGAACTTACCAAATTACAGCCTAGCAACGAGTTTCTCTAGAGCATGTAAAAGAGGTGGCGCATGCATTTTAACTAGGACTAACCATAAATATAAGGTGCTAAATATAAGTAAACACTCTTTAACTAACACAATTGAATGCTGCGCGTTAGAATTGACGGAACACAGCATTATTATTGTATGCATTTATAGGGTGCCTCAATCCAATTTAGATAAATTTTACGATAATTTAAACAACATTTTACATTTGGTATGTTTAAAATTTAGTAAAAAAGTTATTTTATGTGGAGACTTTAATATTAACATTTTGAAAAGAAATATACAGACTTTGAATTTTGAGTATACACTGTTAAGCTATAACTTAAAATTACAATTTTCTCAACCTACTAGACTAAGCAGTGGGACATGTTTAGACAATATTGCCCATAATGTAAAGGGCTGTAAAGGGGAAATTATAGAACTCGGTTTGTCGGATCATACGGCACAGCTTTTGAAATGTCCAGTCAAGAAAACATTTGCCTTAAAGTGCTGGCGAGTCAAAAGACGAAATTATTGCCAAGAAAATGTAGAAAAATTTAAAAACAGTATAAAATGTCTCACTTTTTCTGACGTTTATACCACCAGTGATGTTAACGAGGCCTACAGCCATTTTCTAAACTTATTTAAATGTTTTTACAATCTCTGTTTTCCTTATGAAATGAGAACAATATCCATTAGCAAAAAAGCAAAATGGATATCCAATGGGATAAGAAAATGCAGTAAAAGGAAACGGCAACTATTATGGCAATACAGAAAAAACCCCACCTCAAAGAATAAAAATACATTCAAAATATATTCAGCTCGACTTAAAAAAATTATATCATTAACCCAAAAATCACAAAATAACTATTACATAAAGACTTCGCAAAATAAATCGAAAGCGGCATGGACAGTGATCAACAATTTAAAAACTTTCTTTCCTAAAGAGCCAATAACAGAAATACGAACAGACTCAAAACAAATAACAAACCCGTCAGAAATAGCCGAGTGCTTTAACAATTTTTATGTTGACCAAGTTACCGAACCTGAAAATAAGACAACTCCACAAATCCCTATAAACTGTAACACCCCTAGTTCCTTATTTATGGAACCAACTATACCGCAAGACATAATTTACCATATAAACTCACTCAAAAATACAAATAGCGTAGGTTATGACGGAATTTGCACTAAAGTTATAAAAGAAGTTGCACAATATATAGCTCCACATCTCAGTCACATCATTAACTTGAGCATCTCTAATGGAGTTTTTCCGGAAGGTCTAAAAACTTCCATAATTGTCCCATTGTACAAAAAACAGGATAGACAACTAATGGCTAACTACAGACCTATTGCCTTGATACCTGTCTTCTCAAAAATATTCGAGAAAGTTATTTACAAATCGCTATATACATATCTTGAGAAGTCAAACATATTAGTTAAAGAGCAAAAGGGATTTCGTAAACAGAAGACGATTAATATGGCCATACATGATCTTCTTTACCCTGTTCTTTCAAACGTGGACAAAAGAAATCCTGTTTGTGCCATCTTTATGGATCTGACCAAGGCCTTCGACTATGTGGATTACGCAATACTGTTAAACAAACTAGAAAAATATGGTATCAGGGGAAATATTCTTAAACTGTTCGAATCTTATTTGGTAAATCGAAAACAGTTTGTGGAAATCTCACAAATATGCACAAGTAACGGTTATGAGAGTAAATATCGATCCAAATGTAGAACAATAAAATACGGCGTACCTCAAGGCAGTGTGCTTGGACCACCCTTGTTTTTAATATATATAAATGACCTACCCGGGCACATAAATCATCCTATGGTACTATTTGCTGACGACAGCACAGTAGTAGTTCAATGTGACGATTATATGACTTATGAAAATGAAATAAATATGACATTAAATACAATTATATCATGGTTCGAAAATAATAATCTAGTAATTAATTTAGACAAAACTAAAATTATGCATTTCTACCAGAGAATTCCAAGTAGGATCCCCCCCGACATTCATTATTTAGGTAGTCCAGTAGAATCAACTAGTGTCGCCAAATTCCTTGGCATACTAATTGATAATAATCTGACATGGAGATCTCAAACAGACGAAATTTGTAAAAAAATGAATAAATTTGCATATGTTTTATACAAACTATCAAAGACTGTCAGTCTAGAATCTTTATTAACGGCTTATCATGGTTATGTTGCATCAACACTTAGGTATGGCATAATGTATTGGGGCAACTCCGTCGATAGAGATTTTGTATTTAGAGCTCAAAAAAGATGTATTAGATCCATGTGTGGCCTAAAAAGCACCGACAGTTGTCAACCATTCTTTAAAAGTCTAAATATTCTTACCTTACCAGCACTGTACATCTTCGAAACAAATATATTTGTTAAAACACACATCTCGGAGTACAAAGTAGCTTTCAAAAGTCATTATAGAAAACTACGGGACAAAAATAAGTTAGAGCTTGAAATCACACATGGCAGAACAGCCCTAATGAATAAAAGCACTTTCTGTATGGCCACCAAAATATTTAACAAACTGCCTGAGACATTAAAGTCGTTAAATCTGGACGAATTCAAAAGAGTATTAATGAAAATATTGATTGATAAATGTTACTACTCGCTAAAGGACTATTTGGATGACAGTTCTATAATCTAGATAACCTTTAGATAATAAGTATTAGGTTACCTATTTTGACATAACTGTATTTATTTTAGCTAATCGACATCGCAATCCATTGACATTATTCTAATACTTTTTATTGACATTTAACATTAATGTACTACCTTAGTTTTTATTGTTGACATTGTAGGAATAGTTATTTGATTTAATAATTTGACATTTCTGTATTACTTTTAAATTTTATGATTGACATTGTTCACTACACTTTTTATTATTTTAATTATTTTATTTTTTTCCTGACATTTTTATTTTTATTATTCCGTAAATTTTATTGTTGACAATTTATAAATATTTATGTTTCACTCACTTCTTGTTTTTTATAATTTTATTTGATAATATTTTATGTTGCTCGTAAATAATTAATAGTTAAAATGTAATATTGATCATATTTGTACGCCAAATGGCAAAACATAGAGCGCATTATAACCATGTAACACCTCTCTATAAAAACCTATGTTAACAAATAAACAATCTGAATCTGAATCTGAATCTGAATCTGAATCTACTCCAAAAATAAGTAGACAGAAAAATAAACAAACTCTCTTTCACACCAAATAATAACAATACTCATTTCCATTTACACATACTCTCCAAACATCACCATTCAGCAAGTTTATTTGCACTCCACTACAACAAAATTACACATAGTTGCAGAAAAAAATATAACCTAAAATCTAATCTCATTAGGAACAACAAACACTTGAACATTCACCACCGCTCTCAACTCAACGAGCCAGTTTATTTGGCACGCACTGTACACTGGCGGACAATTAAATCGCAAATAAAATTAAACACAGTGCGATGGATTATCGCGTATTATCGGGGGTGGTTTTCCGTTGCAGTTTTACAAATGGGAGTGTGAAGTGTTTGGCGCTGGTTTTATTATTATTATTACCTATGAGTTGGGTGATTTTGTTTGGTGGGAGTGTAATACTAATCGGTGGGTTATTATTTTATTGCATGGGAACGCGTTGTTTACTTACAGCTTATTTTTTTATAATAATATAATTAATCGGCCGACGTAACCGAGGCAGGCCCAAAACACGCTGGCGTGAGGATCTGGACTAATTCTCAACGGATTGGATGGAGAAGGCAAATTGTAAGAAAACTTGGAAAGCCATGGGGGAGGCCTTTGCCCAGCAGTGGGACAGTGTAGGCTAAGGAAAAAAAAAATATCATGTTAAACTGTTACATAATTAAAATCATTACCTCATACTTCGAAAAATTATTAAAGTTAAATTACTGAGTAAACCCGAAAAAGGAACTTTAAAAAGCTAAAATCTTTACTCAGCAATTATCACTTCAGCCCATAAACATGCAAAAATCACATCTTAAACATTACTGGTAAAATGCAACTATAGTTTGATACATCTCTGCTCAACTACTCACTAGGGTGATGCTATCAACTTATCATATATTACAATAGCTTACAACAGCTACACCACCAATTGAAACATCAAAATTAAAAAAAAAAACTAATATTTTTATTTAACACCCAAAACAGATTCAACTCATTCAATCAATTAATTAGAAAGCTCCGTACAAATCGTTTACAAGCCAGTTATCACCACGTTCTCTGCTCACACCCCACTGGTCCCACTTGTGGGCTAAACGAAGCTAGAAGCATATTGTTTGGACCATAGTTTAAGTTACCATCAATAATGGATGTCCCCCTTTTGTTAGGGTAGTCAGTAAATGTAAAGTGTAGTTTTTCATTTGTTTTTAGTACACACGGCTACACATCAAGCTATACAAAACCAGTTAATCTTGGCCTCTCTTTACTAGATCTTTTCGCACAATGAACGATCAGATTATACTGGTTTTGTATAGCTTGATGTGTAGCCGTGTGTACATTGGTGGCTGGAAATGAAGTCTAAATGTTTCTGACTTTTAGATCCTATTCTATTTTAAATGAAAAGCTTTTTTTATTACAGATTCCATACTAAATTACATTAAAAACTAAATAAAAAAAAACACAATTAGACTCAAAAATAAAATCAATGAATGTCAAAATTGAAATTAAAATCCAAATCAAAAACGTATTAGGAAATAAATTAATATTACCGAAACATAAAATTATTAGATGAATTCCAGTAGTTTTTGGTCACTTTCTCGCAATTATTTTTACCAGTACAAGTTCTATGGTTCTAAACAACAGCATTATCCTTTTAAATACCGACTACCTTTTAAATAGCGGCACAGAATCATTTATTTACAGCAATGATATTCTGAAAACGATGTTAAAAAGCATATGAATTGATTCCACATCGCAAAAAGCCATAAACCATAGCTAAACTTTGCAAAACCTAACAAAACCAGTAATGTAACACAACCAACAAAACGCAACCATTGATGAGTCGTTCACACAATAGGTTCCATGAGAGAGTTGCATTAATCCGTTTTAAGGGGTGAAGATTCAATTGGAGCTGATTTCGATGGTGCTCCACCGATTTTTGTTGTTTGTGTGATACGCCCCTTATGTTTGGTGGAAATCGATTATCGCGTCGGGGCTGCGGGTAAGCGGGTTGTTCGCAAGAGATACCGCGGCCTCGACATAAAGGGCTAAGAAGGAACATGGGTGGTTTTTAGTCAGTAGAAGTCTGACATTCCCTTTCGCTCTGCCCAAGAGCGGGAGGGGGTTATTTGATGATTTCCCACCCGCCAAAATTAAAAAAGGGTTGAAGATTCAATTGGAACTGATTTCGATGGTGCTCCACCGATTTTTGTATTTTGTGTGATACGCCCCTTATGTTTGTTGGAAATCGATTATCGTGGTGAGAGGACGATATCGATTTGGAGGTTTAGGGAGTGAAGAGGGACTTTGAGGGTCAAGGTTGTCTGTGGTTACTTATGTTTCTTTAAGTATCTTTCAAAAGAGATCATATACAATCTGCTTAGTAAAATCTTGAATTTACTGACACGGTCTAAACCGATAGGTCATGAAGCATGATACTTAACTATAGATGATTAAGCAAAGCACTGAGGAATGATTTACAAAAATCTAACTATGTAAGTCTGTGTCGAAATGAAAGGTAGTATGAATATGTTAATAAAAAAATACATATATAAACTCACGCCTTTTTCCCATGGGGGTAGGCAGAAACCACAGAACGCCACCGGCTACGATCCTTACATACTTCTTTTACCTCATCCATGTTCATACACGGTTGTGAGTACTATTTTTATTTATATCTTTTTATTTTTTTTTAAGTTGCCCCACACTAGGAATGTCTCCTGTATCGTGGGTGCACAAACATTTAAACTCACATACACAAATACCCAGACCCGAAACAACTATCTGTAGGCCATACAAATAAATGTTCCGTGCGGGGATCGAACCAATCGCTTAGCCACTGCACCAACCCCGCCACCGACTATGCATCTTTCTTTTCTGAAGATCCTCAGCAATAAGGACAGTGATCAGTGTATGTCTTTCTATCTTCCATACACTTCGACTTCAATTTCTCTGTAATCTAATAACTCGATACTCAAGTCATTCTTATTCTCAATCTACAATCTCAATCCAAAGTTATCACAAATTCTCCAACTAATTAAAAAAAAAAACCACTCTCTACAACAAATTGTTTGCTCAAAACGTACCACGCACCTGTCATATACGTACTCTCTAAAAACAAAAGATATGACAAACGTATTCTCTTTCACGTACAGTAGGTACCCGGCTACTCTAAAACTACTCAACGACTCACTACCGAAACAGAAGTTTGTCACACATTGTGTCCATCCTTTTGTCTCCTAACGACTTTTTTAAGACCCTTCTTTCCACTTCGACCAGTAATTTGAAGTTACTTTACAAAAATAATGGGAACGTATTAGAAGATGATGTTTTTGGAGATGTTAATTTAATGGGAGCTAGTAGCTGGAATGGTAGTACAGATTACTTAAGTACACAAATTGATTTTTATGGCTTTGGATTGCTCAATTTTCTTGTGACTGAAGATGATAATGAAGGACACAATCTTTAAGCAGTGGACGTTCAACGGGTTGAATAAGGACTAAATTTATTCTCAACGAAATATCTTTTGGTATGACATTATTCTCTGCTCTAATTTCGCTAGTCACTTTTATTAAAATGGTAATCTGGTACCCTGAAACAGTGACACGGGGTTGCGGCAGACCACGAAGGAGATGGCGCGACGAACTGTATGTCTTCCTTGAGAATTTGAAAGAAGTTACACAGAATCGTGACCACTGAAAGGAATGGAGGTAGTCCTTTGCCCAGCAGCAGAAACAATATGGAATAGCTACAATATAATAAATGTGTGTCTAACTTGATGGATACGCACCTCTTCAACGCTTTAGACCACTAACAAAATCATTAACTTAATTCCCAAAAGTAACCTTAACAAACAAAATATCATCTTACTAGCAAATCACTCCATTACCAATTCGCAAGCCGTGTCCTCTCCACATGACTCACTAAATTCATTTTCATCGGAACCTCGCACAACAATAGTGGTCAGCAGTAGTTGATTGAACCAAGAAAAGGCTTTCACGGCGTTTGTACGTGCAGCATTAGCATCTGTGGCGATAACATCTAAATGACAAAGGCTATGCGAGCGTGTAACGCGGCTCAGCCCGGCTATCTTTTGTCATTACAATCACTTGGCACTGTTGGTAAGAAACAGTAGGTTAAGACTGAACTTCACTTGTTTCGAAACTGTGAACTGTGAGGAAAAGGACCAGAGATATCGAACCAGGGAAAAGAGCGACGAAAACAATACAATTGCACTACTACGTTAACAGCAAGAGTAAGACCTGGCTAAGAATTGTACAAACCAGAAATATCTGTCAGACCTGCTGGCTTACTCACGATGTTTTGTTTTGCTTAAAATACTATCTACAACATAATAATTATGATGATTACGAATATAGATCACTGTGGATATGAATTAAAAATGATGATATCAAAACATTTGAACATTCTAGTTCCGCTAATGTTATACAATAAGTTTCTTGACTCGAGACAGAAATAATTAAAGATTTATCAGATATTGATACAGTAAGCCGTTTGGCACATTCAATTGAAGTACAATATCGTTAATAAAATGATGTGAATCACTTTACTGGGACGAATATACAAATTAAATTATAGCTAAGAACGAAAGAGCCCCTAATTATTTTGAACAACATTATAATAGGTACAGATACCGTTTTTATAATCATGAATGATACTGACTTGTTGCGAATTGTCAAAGTCTTTTGGCAGTACACGACGCCACAGTAACTTATCCTACCCATAAACACACAGCAAGGCAAGTTCCTTTGAACCAATAGGATCATAACATCAACCAATAATATTCCCACTGCTGAGTCACAGGCACCCTTTTTTTGGGCCGTAATCCACGAATAACTGATTCTTAATGTTCATCTCATACAATTTTAATTCATCATTATTATTTCAGCCAAAAGACATCCACTACTGGACATAGGCCTCCCCAAAGTGAAGCCACATTGAGCGGTCCCGTGCATCTCGCATTCAGCAACAACCCCACTTCCCCACCACCTTCACCAGGGGTTTCATGCCCGCAACCTTCACCAGGTCATCGATTCACCTAGTGGGATGCCTTCTAATGCAACGTTTTCCGGTCCACGGTCGCCACTTCAGAGCTGTATTCACGGGACATAGACAGGCCTCTTTTCACTCACACATCCCACTTGATCTACTGTATCATCTCCACAGTAAGCTCCGGAATCTTGTCGCTTTGTTCTACCAGCTACCCGAGTTAGCGTCGCCATCCTCGTTACAGACTTGGAAAATTAATGAGTGACTTTGTACATGGACGTCTCAATTCTCATCTCATTGTTTGTTATGAATATATGTGGCATTGTCAGTAAAACTACGTGTTCTAGCTTGTACTTCTATGTGGTGTTTTGTATTCATGTCTGTCTGAGTGTTGTCTTGTTTGTGTTAATTATTTTTTATTTTATTGGATGATTATTTTTGGTGTGGAGTGTTGTCCTTACTATCATCTTTATTAGAACTTCTTATTTGCATATTTTAAGTGTGTTCTACAGTAAAACCACGCGATCAGTAACCCAAACTGGTCTAATCGGTAATGACGTCCTTCGCCAGTGTACCTAGTACTTAAAAAAATTCTATCCTTAGAGCATCAAACTGTCTGTGATATCTGTCGGTCTGTGTTTATTACAATTTTAATGTGCAGTCAATTTCTTCTTCCCTTAGCGTATCGACGGCAATCGAAGTTGATTCGGTCCAGAATTTGAAAAAAAGTATTGCAACTGGTCCTTTTGTAATGTGCAGCCAATGAGCTAACAGAACACGTAGGACTCAATCTTAAGCAAGTCAATAAAACTAATGAAGAAGACATGATTACTGTTGCATGTTAATGCTCATAGGTGGACAGTAGCCAAATGCCAACACAGCAATACATTCATAATTTTCTACAAGCAGCTGGATTGCAACATCTTTTCCTTTTTCTGTTCAAACAATTCCTACATTTCTTAAATAATTCACGGTTTAATTTGTGTGCAGACGTGATCTCTAGATCAAGCGCACAAAAGCGCTGTGTTTAGCTGTCACTCAAGCGGCACACAATAGGGATGCGCTTAAAGTATCCGTTTTGCAACAATGGACGAATAGTGTTGTTTATGCAAAGGTCCGTAGATACGGATGATTGCATGGAGCGTTAGCAGAATATTAATTATGTGGAAGCTGTTGTGTGAAACTGATACGTAGATAGTGAGTGGTAGTGTTTTTTTTCTTTTCTTGACCATTCTCTTGAGAATTGTGTAAGTGTACGATGTCTTTCATCCCTGTTAATATTAGCCTATAAAAAATTATTTAAAACACTTGTTAGTTTTTCCCAGGGATAACAATTTTACGTTTTATAATGTTTGGATTTAAAAAACCCAGAACATGCCACATTCTACAAAACAGTATTCAATTCACAGGTTACATTGAAAGAAAAATCGCTTTGATTCAATTATTCTCTTTTTCCCATTTAGATTGTACTGCTGTCCCTACACACCGGCCATGGGAAGAGGATTACTTCAGTATCTCGTGTCTGTGACGTCATGAGTGTGGAATTAATACCGCGAGACATGACGCGAGCAGACAGACGCAATCGTTGGGAAAGTATTAGTACACACGGCTACACATCAACCTAGACTGATTGGACTTTGGACTACTAGAAGTTGAACGCTGCGAATCGTGCGAGAGGGTGCGATATATTTTTGTAATTTCGTCTCACTTACGCAAGTCAGGAATGCGGGAGCGCGTGCCGCTTCATACTTTACTATGCCTATAGATGCGTAACATGTGATAAGTAAACGTTAAAAGTTATTTTGTTAGCAAGTTGAGCTCGTATTATTGCGAGTTATTTTTTTCGATTTACGCTGCGCTTCTGTGTCCACTAATACATTCATTAGGCTCTTAATATTATCATTTTTATTTCGTGGTGATCTTCAAATAATTATTATTGACATAGGTAGTTAAGTCAGTGAGAGCAGTGGCTTAATAGTAACTGCTACTCGGATCAATCTTTAGGTTAAGTCGCGCTTGCCTAGGTTGGTCTGTGGATGTGTGACCGCCCATTACATACCGAGTTTTCTCCGTGCTTCGGAAAGCACGTTAAGCTGTTGGTCCCGGCTGTCATATCTAGATCTTTGGCAGCCGTAACAGGTAGTCAGGGAACCGAAAATCTGACAACCAGTCTTACAAAAGGGTATAGTATTACCCCGTGCGAACTGGTAGGCAGTTGCTGCATGTAAAATACTAGTTTTCAGTCATCTGATCCATTTAGTCTGAAAGCCGACCCCATCGTGGTTGGGAAAAGGCTACGCAGATGATGATGAGTCAGTGGGAGCAGTGGTGGCCCAGCGGTAACGGCGCGCGGCGGCCCCGACTAAAGAGTTGTAGGACGTGGGATCGAATGAAAGCGATGGATTACAGCCCACTCCGTCTCACAGAGAAGAGGCCTGGATCCCAGCAGTGAGAACATTCAAGGCTGATTCTAAAATATAGGTATAATTATTATACCTACTTTGCGCTTGCGGTTCGCATGCGGATTGGTAGGCAATTCGGAAATCTACAGTATGTCGGGTCTTCATCAAATTTTTTACCGACACCACCATCCACCCATACCATTTCAATTAATTTTTATAACAAAATGTTTCATAGATTTAACTTTAAGACGATGTATTTTTACCGCTACTACTGCACTGCTTTTATAAAATCAATGAAACATTAATTTCTTTATTTTTGAGGTGATTGTGTAGATTGAGACCCGCGTAATTCAAATTTTGATTAATTGGAATAGTTCTTACTTACCGAGGTGTATCAATGATACCTATTATTAATGGCTATATCTATATTAATACATATTTTTTTAAAGTCGTGGATCATATTTTGTTCAATATACAACCTAAACATGACCAGCAAATTGTAAAAAAACTTTAAAAAAATAAATTTCGCGGGCGCGGGCACGAAAACTCCTATCATCACTATCACTACTTACTACATAGAATAAAACAAAATCGCTTCCCGCTGTCTATCCCTATCCCTGCTTTTATCATTTTAAAACTACGCAAATGCGGGGTTTTTTTAATAGATAGAGTGATTCAATAAGGTTTTAATATATTGTTTCACTAGTAAAAATATAATCATTACATTTATCAACCTTTTGCTCTGTCAATAAGATATGTTTAGTAAAGCAATCAATACATGATTAACGTGATTCTGCACAGAGGTCGGAAGCCTGGAAAATATTAAAATATGTATCTTTGCCTGTAAACCTATAGTAGCACGGACGACGTAAGAAGAGAGTGAGTTTAACAGAGTGCATCCTAGTGCGTCAAAAACATACCGTTTAATTTTCGACTCTCGGAGCTAGGCAGAGCGTTGAAAATCCATTGCGCGAAAATCGTCCGTGCGAACGTGGGCTTAGTTTAGTGTATGATGCACTTTCATAGCAAAGCTATAAAATCGCTTAGCTTGAACCAACCGGATTTTTTTTGTCATTAGAAAGTAAATCTGTGGTAGAACTTTTCAAAGGTTATACTAAAACAACGTTATAAAAATCGAATCTTTATTTTAATAAAATCACAAGTAATCACAAAAGTCCGGTCAAATTAGACCAAAAAATAGGAGTAAGGTTACATTAATTCCCACCCGACTGAAAATTGGTAAGATTGTTCAAAACACCATTATAAATGAAATGTAAAAAGTCCCCATCGATCCGACACTTGGAAAAAAAGTTATTCGAGGTCAAAAGTCACAAAAAAGGGTTTTTTGCAATTTTCAGCAAAACGGTAAGTTTTATCATAAAATTTGCAAAAACAAAATTATAGATCAGATAATAATCTATAAAAATGTCTTTAAACCCTTTTACTTCTAAAAGCCACCGTTTTTGAGATATAACAATTCAAAAAGTTGAAAGAGTTGTAATCTAAGCACGTAGTTTATAGTATAAACTACGTGCTTAGATTACAACTCTTTCTAAACTAAACTTTATACACGTGGCATAAATATAGGTCATCTCGTTTTCATGCCAACAGCCTGCAATCTGCGTCGGATAGTTTGAGTTGATACCTGAAACAATAGTAAAAAGAAACATGAAAACAATTTTTAAAACTATGATTTACGTAAATCAAAAAATAACCTTTGTTTTTTTTTTCAAACCATGCCCCACCCTAGGAATTTTTCATGTGTCGTGAGTGCGTTTACAAACATTTAAACTCACATACACAAAAACCCAGACCCGGAACAGGCATACAAATATTTGTTCCGTTCGGGAATGGAACCCGCGACACACTGCGCAGCAGTGGATCACTCAGCCAATGCAAAAAAAAACTATAAAAATGATAATAAAATTATCGGTCTGTATTGTAGAGTCTGCTACACGATTGTTCGAATTTAATTTAATTTTTAAACAACCTTTTATCGCTAAACGGCAAATAAATACCCTATAGTATATTCATTGTTGGAGTACTCTTTCGAATGAGTTTTAGTTATTTTTATCGCCAATCTGGATGCGCTAACATTAATTTGTTAGCAGTGTTATATCATCATTATAATCATTTCACCCTAAGATCAGCCACTGTATATAGGTAGTTGTTTAAATAAAAAAACCAACACTCCTGTATCGATGGTGCGTTTACATCAATTAAAACTCACATACCTACACAAACACCCAGACCCGGAATAACTACTTTATTTTGTAGATCATAACATTTGTTCCGTGCGTAACTCGAACCCCCAGCGCAGCGGCAGTCGACTTAACAGTCACTGCGCCAACCGTGTTGTCAAACGTTTACCGTTGGAGGACGTGTTCTTATTTTTCAGATCTTATTTAAACTAATATTATAAAGCCGAAGAGTTTGTTTGTTTGAACGCGCTAAACTCAGGAACAACTGCGGTTGGAATTGAAAAAATATTTTAGTATCGAGGAAGGCTATATAACATCACGCTACGACCAATAAGAGCGGAGCATAAATGAAAAATGTTGCAAAAACGGTAAAAGATATTCCTTTTTGAGAGCTTCCGCTGCGTGCGCTTACGAAAAATTACTGAACGGATTTGTATGAAATTTTGCACACCAATAGTTTATAACCTGGATTAACACATAGGCTACTTTTTATCCAGGGCCTGCAGTCTCTACACTAATAACAGCGCTACGAATGTCGCTAAGTCGTAAAATCGTAAAATTTCTTTAATAGGTTTTCAATCTTATGCTGTTGAAATAAGGTTGGAAATCTATTAAAGAAATTTGACATCGATACGACGTAGACATTCGTAGCGCTGTTACTAGTGTAGAGACTGCAGGCCCTGGGAATATCATACCGTAGGACCATTATCAAACACCACGGGGGCGAAGCCGCGGGCATAAGCTAGTATATTATATTTGTTTCAAAATAATTAACAAAAAAAAAACAATTAAGAAATTGAATGCTGAAGAGTTTGTTTGTTTGGTTGAACGCGCTAATCTCAGAAACTACCTACTAGTTGGAATTAATAAAATATTTTTATGTTGGATAGTCGATTTATCGAGGAAGTTTATAGCTATTGTGACGCAGACGAAGTTGCGTGGGTCAGCTAGTATAAGTATAAAAAAAATGTTCAACTTACGCTATATTCTGTAGCTATGGTTTGCGTATTTAAAAACGGGTTGCTAGTGTGCCCCGAAACAATGGCAGCATCTTGCTCAGCGGTGGTGGCACGCTGGTAGAGCTGCCGGTGGTGAGCCGATAGGTCACCCCCAGTCTGCTCATTTCGTCGCAGCCAAAAGTTGATTGTAGTCCTCTAAAACAACGATGCTTAACTTGAATTACATCAATAGATACCTAAATATTGTTACGACTAGCTGTAGCTACTCGTCTAAATGGTGACACACAATTTTCTCTAAATCTATATAAATAAAGAGAGAAGTCCTGACTGACTGACTGACTGAACTTTTGCCAGCGGCTTCGCCCCGTAAAAAAAACGACTTTCCATACAAACTTTCATCCCCTATTTAACCCCCTTAAGGGTTGAATTTAAAAAATACTTCCTTATTCCTTGTCTACATTATAAAGGGAACCTCTGTGCAAAATTTCAGCTTTCTAGGACCAAGGGTTTGGGCTGGGCGTTGATGAGTCAGTCAGGACTTCTCTTTTTATTTATATAGAATATATAGAAAATAGATATTCTTATAATTATAATTGTGTGAATACATACTTATTATTTTCGCGAATCATATTTTGATAAAAAAATTGCAAAAAAACGTAAATAAAAATTGAATTTCGCGAGCTACCCTTACGCTATCACCTTGTGTCTGACGTGTTGTGTCATGACGGCCGGGGCTGCAGTCTCTACACTAATAACGACGCTACGAATGTCGCTAAGTCGTAAAATCGTAAAATTTATTTAATACATTTTCAGCTCTAAGTCAACAGCATAAGGCTGAAAATCTATTACAGAAAGTTTACGATTTTTCGACATAACGACATTCGTAGCGTCGTTATTAGTGTAGAGACTGCAGCCCCAGGGCCTGCGAATAAATTCGGTTGCAATAATGATGCTTGCGAAAAACGCATCTTGGATGTAGAGACTTGCTTTACTCGTTATCCCTGTCGAGACTGCCGGCCCGAACTGCGACAGTCACAGGGCCGGCAGTCTCGACAGAGATAACGACAAAATCGCTAACTTTCAATCCCTAATTACTAACGAATAAATTCGGTTGCAATAATGATGCTTGCAAGTAAAGCAAGTCTCTACATCCAAGATGCGTTTTTCGCAAGCATCATTATCATCATTATAATATTACACCTATGTAAATACTGTGGTGATAGTAATTAGTATTTGCATCTATAAATCATGTTCTGATGATATTTTGAATCAGTAAAGTTAAAGGTTGTCTGATACTTCCGCACCTCAACCGCTCTGAAGTGATCGACAACATATCGCAACTCACAAATAATTATTAATCTCACCATGCTAAGTGTATTCAGAGACCGATACCGTTCTGATCCGACACAACACAAGTCGTTTGACAAAATGTATTTATGGTTTTATGGATATAATTGTTATTATTGTTATCTTGCGCCGCCGCACGTTTTAAATTGGCAGCACCTCTATGTCGTGGTGGTAAAGATCATTTTCATTTGTTGTTGGTCGAATTGCATCGCATCACGTCATGAGCAAACCCGCTAAATGTAAATAAATACTTTTCAAGCGTTAATTAGCTAATGAGAAACAATTAACTAATTACATATCTATCTATTGTTACACGCCGGTCGGCGCAGACTTTTGAAATATGTTGGAAATAGTATTAGATACTTGGAAGTATTGAGTTTCTTGGGTTATTATGACTAAATAGGTAATTTCGTTGCAAATACATAATATAATAATATTAAAGCTTCACTTACCGTTATCCCCGTCCTCCTTTCTATTTCTTTAATGGTGTAACCACCATCTCGTAATACCACAATCAGCTACCGCTGTTGTGGGGTTAATTGTGGTGCCATAATAAAAAAAACACAAATTCACATAGACAGTGTCGCACGAATCCCGAGCAATGTTATGGAACGGACTGGCGGCATAGAACATAGAATTCAATACGAGGGAAACTAGCGAATGTGTGTGCCAAAAAAGTGCATCTGTGTGCGTAGGCGCACAGGAGCAAATACTATGATTGGCCGATGGCACAATGCGCAGTCCCTTTCCTACTAATTCTCTGTATTGTTGGTAGCGTAGCTAAGGGTATATAGGGTGTCTAACCTGATGTGTTGCAGACTGTACAAACACACTGTGTGGAGAGAATGAAGTCGAAATAATTGAGCTAGATAAACCAACAAAAAGTGGAAAAAAGACAAGATAGAACAACGGAGATGGCAAAACTAACTGGAATGGTTCCCTCAGAAATGGAATGAGGACTTGCGGATTTACGAGATATTTGGATTGAGGCCTTAGCTCAGGAGAGGGACAGAACAGGCGAAGTAGAACAGCGACAGTAGGCCTTGGATTTGGAGTAGGTATTTATTTTGGGTAGGGGAAAAACCGAGATGGCAGAATGGACTCCTAAGGAAAACTTTCCTTCAGAAATGGAATGACGGATTTGTTATTATGTAGAAGGAGGTCTTTGCCCAGGAGTGGGACAGAACAAGCGAAGAAAATAATAAAGAATCAAAAAACAAGAAAGACATGAAGATAATTCAACCTTTTAGTAGAGTATTAATAAAAAGAAAACTACTTTTGTGAAGATGAAGCTAAAAATATGTGTACCTATATGTAATTGTTGCCGAGCAGTGGTGATGCCGAGTTACGGATTGAATATTTAAAAACACATTCTTAGACGTTTTTATTTTACTTGGGAAAGACAAAGTTTTTAACAATCAATTATTTGTAAAAACAAACTGCACAAATAAATAAAATCATATAAATTCTGAAGGCACCTACAAAACGATTGTATGCTATATAATACTTTATAATATTAGTAAGCAATCATAAATTTTATTAGGGGTACCGAATCACCAAAATATCAAGCCCTGTATACTCAATCTTATTTTCTTCTCCCACTCCCCTATTACAAGGCAACTTAAAGGGCAGGGCGGGTCAAATTATACTGGTACAATACCAACGTAATAAGGTATCTCATTACTAACATTTAAAGGTACACTGCAGACCAAGTTATGCTGGATATTGACCCTAATGTGAAAGTACAAATAAGCCGCATTTTAGCAAAATATCTGTTTGTTTCCTTTGTCATACAGTGTTTTAGGGTGAATGAGAATTATTCTTTATCATCTCATCAAATCAGTTTTAATGTAAATCAAACTGGTTGCAATTGTTTGTGAATTTCATGGTTATTTGCAATTGAACGAGAATAAAAGAAAACAATTGCTGCATGTCTGTTTAGATTTGAAGGGTTCATTCATTTCGCAGGTGTTTTTAGAAGAGTTTGCTTACAATAAATATTTTTTGAAGTAAGTATTTCAAAACAAGAATAGTTTTCGTCGTATTATCTTGCTAAGGTGGCTTAGCGAATGCTTGAAAAAAATATTAAAATGAATACAAAATGATCTTCTGTTGCGAACCGTAATTATTAAAAACTAGCTGATGCCCGCGGTTTCGCCCGCGTGGATACTGTAAAAACAATCCTTGATGCGGATTATATATCATTCTAAAATTTCAGCTCGATCGGTGCAGAACTTTTTGAGTTTTTGAAGCGTACACAAACCAACATAACATTTTTATATATATAGACTAGCTGATGCCCGCGGCTTCGCCCGCGAGGATACTGTAAAAACAATCCTTGATGCGGATTATATACCATCCTAAAATTTCAGCTCGATCGGTGCAGAACTTTTTGAGTTTTTGAAGCGTACACAAACCAACATAACATTTTTATATAGATAGAAGATATATAGATAGATATAAAAAGAAATCAACAATCGATCTAAAGACTTAGTTAACGGACCTCTCAGAAACATCCTATACATCACCTCTACCTCCACCTCATGAGGAGACGTGACTGACTACCGAGTTCTAGAACAAAAAAATAAGAATGAAAAGTGGTCGACAGTCAGGGAACTCCGCAGTACCTTCTAGATATCGCTGAACATGAAACACTATACCTTAAATAATGGCAAAAGCACTACAAACGAAGCCTGTCAACACTCAACGCAGCTCATCAAACTCATTAAACCCGAACCACCTAGGTTTATCGACTCTCCCCTTATCCAGGCACAAAATCTCACAAACAGTTGTTGCTACTTTTCTACAAACATTCCTGCCTGACCTGAAGCTCCCAGCAGGCTACCGGGCCCGATAAGGAAATTGCGAGAATTTACGAGAACTTCCCGTGATGGCCCCGGGCAGGAATTAACATGCAATAGTGATACCAGGCACGCAGATATCCGAAGAGATGGCTGCTAAAGAATTATTGTAGATAAATAGATTTATAATAATGATTTAGATGGAGAATGGCTTTTGAATGAAGTGATGGATGATTAGAAGGATTTGTAGACTTTAGTTTCGATGGGGAAGATTGTGGTGTACATTTCATTAAATTTTAATTAATAGTACTCAACATGTTTACTAAGAAACATGCACATCGTTTCCGAAAAGATAATGAGTAGAACTTAACCCAGTCGCAATTTAGTCAATCAAATTGAAAGACGATTCAAAACACACGGTGGTAGTTTACTATTCATGGTAGCCTGCATCATCCCACAGCTGGGCCAAGGAACGCTTGATCAAAGATCTTATAACTTCTAATGATAATTTACTTATGGATAAAATCAAATACCAATTTCTATATAGCAGTGCGTAGCATCTTCCATAAAACTGCGATTATACAAAGTCTTTATCATAAGCAGCGTACAGCAATCCACTGCTGGACATAGGCCTCGTCAATCGTATTCCACTCAACTCGATTCTCGGCAACTCTCATTCATTTGCTACCAACCACCCTGCGAAGACCGTCGCTAGTCGCTCCGACGAAGTAATACTTGAAACATAAAGAAGATTCCTACCAAATTTTGACGAATTTATCGATCATAATGACCCACATAACAACTAAATACGCCAAGAATACAATGAGTTACCTAATTGAAGACCTAAAACCCTAAAGTACACCTTGTTCCACAACAATGGACGAACAAAAATGCAATCCCGTGCCATGTCATTATAAATCTAAGAGAAAAATACTAACTTTGCCCTTTATTACTTCAATAACTTAATTATAAAAGATCTTAACACTTGTTTAAACACACAAACAAATATCAACCTTAGTCTTGAATGTGGTAAGGTAGGGAATGGGTTGTACAGAATCTGTTGTCAGTTTTACGAGAAAAGTTTTAATAAATGCACAATTAATCACTTAAATGTGGTAACAACCCCAAAATGGGTTTGTCCGTAAAAGGCAATAAAGGAAATGCTGCTAAACGTCTTTTGGCATCGCTTCGCATGGTATAATTATTATGATAATTGTAATGTTCACTTAAGTTACTATTGTAATAGCTAAGTCATGTCTAATGCTG
Organism: Diarsia dahlii; assembly: GCA_949775195.1. NCBI lineage: Eukaryota > Metazoa > Arthropoda > Insecta > Lepidoptera > Noctuidae > Diarsia > Diarsia dahlii. The sequence continues at coordinate 2,128,592 of OX459193.1, read as the reverse complement.
ATTTGAGGAAAAAAGTATGCAGTGAAGCTTAAGCAAATGCATCTGAATTGTTTATTGTTTCTTGCTTTCTAAGGAAAACAACCATCATCTGCCTCAATTTTCATTTTGTGAGCGGATCTAACTTATCAATGAAAGTTCATTCATCATTATGTTATTGATAACTATTCTCGTTTTGACAAAAGGTATCAAATTACTCAGTACTAACTGGATTGTGGACGTCAGATAGGCAGTCGCTCCATGTAAAAGCTGACCCCAACACACCAAACAAAACTAGGAAAACTAGGGTAGGGGAATTTCAATATTTGAACAAAATTCTCCACAAAAATATGCCCAAACAAATTCAATACCAATATCACCAATAAATAAAACCAAAAAGCGCAACAGAACCATTGCCTCAAATATTACACCTAACGCCTTTGTCTTGCAATCCGCCAGAGAATATACAGCTAAACGCAAATCACTAAATCACGGGCACCCATCAGAATGCATCTTTGTTTTCAAGCTCTAAGGGAGATCTCGTAACGTTGCGGTCGAAAAAGATGCTCTTGAAAGTATTCTTTCACCAAAGCTTACGACACCAGAAAGAAAAACCTCCACGATAATGAACCTTATTGCTGAGACTTAAGGAGTTAAAGTAGGGGTAATGCTGCAAAATTCAGTTGGCACAATTTTATCGAAGTCAGACAAATGAAGTCATACGTCAAAACCGTCAATCTCGGGTCGGTCGGTTAACCTGGACGAGTTGAGGATGCGACGTTTACGACACAATATTTCAATATGCTTACGAGGGGTTATCTTGTTGTCCATTCTCATAATCCAATGTGGTGTGGGTTTGTGGGTGTGTGATTATGTTTCGGAATCAAAAACAAATATGTTTGAGATGATGATTTGTCTCACGTTAACGCTGAACGGCTGAAGGAATGTCTTATGAGACGATGCTGAATGAGTAATATGAAACCAAATAAATTTTGCTTTTAAATATAGAAGACTAGCTGATGCCCGCGGTTTCAACCGCGCGGATGTCGGTTATCGATACCGATGCCGGTTATCGCGACCAAAAGTAATATTTTCGTACCCCCCTTTCAACCCCTTGAATAATTTTTTTTTTATTTTTTTTATTAAAAAGTAGCCTATGTCCTTTCTCGGGTATCAAAATATCTCCATACCAAATTTCATGCAAATTGGTTCAGTAGTTTAGGCGTGATTGAGTAACAGACAGACAGAGTTACTTTCGCATTTATAATATTAGATGGATAAAGAGTTACGCCAACTCCGTGTAATGGTGGGCACGAGCAGAAAGGTGATGATATGATGAACTATGGACGAAGAAAGTTAAATATTACATTCTGGATCTATTCAAAGTTCGAGTGCACCGGTTTCTTCTAGACAAGCGTGCTTCACCCTATAGGCCTTAGCATTAGCTAGGAATTAGCATTGTCATTCTATGTGGCAATGCTGCCAGCCTTCAAGGTACTTTTCCACTTTTCCTATTCACAACGATGTGAACGGATTTCTAGATGCAATTCTTTTTCTGTTATACTGTGATACTTGATTGTATTATTATTTTAAATCTGTATTATAATTTGAACAAAGAATTTTAAGAAAGCTGGTTAATTCACAATTCAGTTGTCTAAATACCACCATCAAACGCTTGTATTGCTTTGCCATGCTTCAGTGAAACTTGAATTCAAATTCCCAAGACCCAAAGACCAATCAATCGCCCAAAATGCCTTTAAAACCAAACAAAAATCTTCTACCGATTCCCAAAACCATATTCAATTCCAATCTGAACTATAAACACCAAAAGATCTAAAGGCTCTACCACTGACCGTCAAGGGTCTAAAACTCTAAAGCTAACCGTCAAAGGTCCGTCCTGTGCGAATAGGCACTAAATCAGTGCTAATCCGAGCTTGACATTCCCCGCCCCTCTCTCGTCTTTATTCTTGCACAAAAGAAGACGAGCGATAAACAAAAATCCTGTGACGAAAGGTTACATCGAGATTTTTATGTTAATCTGGGGTTTGGTTAACGGCAGTTAACTGGTTGAAGGAGCGCGGATTAAATTTGAAGATGGGTAATAACGTAGAAGAAGCAAAATATAGGATTGATTAAAAATCCTGTACTACACACCGCAGTAATAATAATAACATGAATGGATAAAAGTTTAAGCCGACATCACGACAAATTCAACAACTTAAACAACCAAATAAAAGCCTCTATGTACTGAAATCTATCAGCCAAATCCGTCACGCTGCATAGCAACGCCAACAGCGCCACCTGCGCTATCAATGACATCCCTACCTCAACGATAAACACAAAAATTAAACGCTAACCGTCACTTTAAATGTCAAACAGCAAGCACGGTGCAACCCACCAGACCACACCAAGAAAAACACTCAATGCGGGCATAAATCTATATGCGCATTGTTGCCTGTCCTCGGACAACGGGCTTATAAACACGGCCGAAGCTGGCAAGCCACGTCAGGTGCCCATAAATACCGATAAACGACCGTAAATGGCTTTAAATAGCTTTAAATGCGGATAAGCTATTTATCCTCGACTGCCGTTAATAGGAACAAGCGATCGGTGTCATTAATTTGTGCAATAATGGGTTTTGATTCGAGGAGCTGAAATTGTTGGAAACTCGAGTTGCCGATGTGCGCCACTGCTATACTTGGTGATCAGAGTTCTATTTAAATACTAGCTGATGCCCGCGGCTTCTCCCGCGTGGATGTCGTTCAAATTATATACTAAAACCTTCCTCTTGAATCACTCTATCTATTAAAAAAAACCGCATCAAAATCCGTTGCGTAGTTTTAAAGATTTAAGCATACAAACAAAGAAACAGACAAAAATAGCGACTTTGTTTTATACTATGTAAAGATAAGGGAAGTTGAATGGACCGCCAAAGATTCATAGTAAGGTATCAAGATCTTTTCTAGGTACTATACCCGTTTAGTAAAACAAGTTTAATGTACTCTAATGCATTCAGGACGTTCAAAAGTAATATTTCAAGAAACTACCAACCATCATTCCATTTTTAGATTTATCGATATCATATCTGTTGATGAACCAATCACAATAAGTTTCTTCACACCTTTTACTACGCATTGTCTAAGATGTAAAACAAGAAATTGACACTTACATCAACACCATCAATTTCTTCATCGCACCACCAGCATTGGCCCCAACATTTGCAACCGCAACAAACACCCATGTTTGTTAACCAACACGTTCGATAAGTTTCATTATTTATCTACCATTGTTTGGTTCACATAAACACAGTGCTTTATGGCCAAAGAGTCAGTTTCCTAACAACTCTTTAGAGGCTATAAACTCTTTAGGGTTTCGGAGAGAATTAAGTTTTTAGTGCTGAAACGCTGTCTGGGTTTAAGCGCTTTTTGGCTGGAGGGTCCGTTTATATATGATATTGTCGTGTGAAGTGACTTCTATGTCGGAACTAGCCGGGACACTATTATTGTGTATGAGAGAGAAAAAATAAGTGTACAATATGTTGTGTCGTATAAATGAAAACATGCATTAACAGGTATATAGTTTAGATACCTGCTGAAAATACTTACACGTGATATTTTTACAAGAACTTTGCCGCAGTCTGAATACCTAGTGATAACTATTCTACAATAGTGAAAACAGGTAATATGCATAGTTACGTAGTCCTGCAAATTACTAAGATGAAGAAATTTCTCTCATTAATATTGGTGACTCAATTCCGTCTACTATAAGCTATAAGTAAGTAGGTATAATTTTACTAACCATAATATGTGGTTCTCTCTCTATCTACTCGAAACCTACCAAAACTAACCCTAAACATTTTTTCAATAACTAATACACATCTAAATAGTTGTAAGTGGCGACATGTTGAACAAACATCGATCATTGAACAGGGCGCGACATGTCAAACACACGGCAGCCATCTTGGAAAATGTCGTGATTTCCTTTTTCGGGAGTAGTTGTCGTGTAGACCCCGTACTTGCATTGTGCTATTATAGAGTTCATTATGAGATGACAATGAGTGGGGTAAGGGTGGGGTGTAGTGGAAGCTACGTGGATGCGATGATCAAGATATGCACGGAATTGTAGGTTTCGTTTTAGTTTTACTATATCTTAACTTGCAAGTTTAAGATTTGAGTGAAATAGTTAAATCGCAACATTAAAGTTGCTAAAGAAAGAAAGCAAGAAAAAATATAAATTTGTCGCAGGGACATGACGTGCATACAAAATGACAATAAAAAACCAATTATACATACATACAACGCATAACGCATATTATTTAAAAGTACAACTGTTATACCATAGTTACTTATTTTGTAACAATTATCTGTGAAATGATGATGATCTGTCAACCACTCAGAAATCTCTTTCATCATCAATAACAGGATCGAATATCTGTAAATTATGCCACGAGCTTTTTTATACCCAACTGTTATCACCATACAGCTTCCTGCCCTTATTAACATATCTTCGCGTGTCCACCGCTTCGCTTCAACTGTCCCACCGTCCCACACATTACGCCCAAAATGACAAAGAGCTAATGTCATAATATTTGAAGGAGACCTAAACGCCGCCACAGGTCCAACGAGCCACCTCTGGCCACAGCAGCCGAGTCAACAACGCATTTCCTGTCAAAAATACTGATTAAATAACCTTGTATACACGAAGCGCCGGTAAATATCGTTGTCCATAAACGGGAATATATAATAGTTGTGTTCGCGTCGAATAATATAGTTTGTTGGAAATACTCTTAGCTTTCTGTGGACTATGGTGCTTTGTGGTTTTGTGAAAGTTGAGATTTTATTTGTTGGTTTTGATATGAGGTGGAAAGCTTGTCGCTTGTAATGTGCTGGTGTGATGTATGATACGTTGATGATGGGAAATGTGAGGTTATTTGGATGCTTCTTCTGAATTATGCAGTGAAAACATACTGATACTGTTAGCCCGCGTTTTCCCACTACTGGGCTAAGAACTATATCCATGACTTTCAGTTGTTTCGATCCAGGGCTATCGTAGACCACTGGTCGTTGGTTTTGTGCAACTCGTCGAGCCATCTTCTACGAGATCATCAGAAATACTTAAAGTCAATGAAAAGCTGAAGAAACTCTACTTAAACACAAAGAAATGAGGCAAAAATACGATAATTGTAGAAATAATATTGTCAGGTTAGTTCTATGACCCTGAACCATAATGTATATATAGTTTGCAGGAAACAAATGGCAGTTTCATATTTAATTAGTTTTGTCTGAAGAGCAAAGGGAGTGATCTTAATCTTAAAATAAAAGGAAACAGTTTTAACACAATTAATCATGATGTAGACACAAAAACGCTCAAACAATCCAGGCCCATTAAAGTCATTTGCAAAATCCTCAAAAGAAAACCAAATATCTAACTTTGACCTCAAAGGATAATGAAGACAATCTTCAGCGCTACTCATTTCACCTCAGTTTCCGACATGAGGGTAGATAGACAGACAAACTGGCCCACGTGGGTGTAAAGGGGCCACTACACACAATCCCCGGTTTGTTTAAGTAATGGACTATGCCAGGAGCATTGACGAGATAGCGGCGTGTGTGGAGACGACTTATTCTGTTAAAAATTTGGCATAAAGTTTTACTGGTTCTCTATGCGTTTAGTGCTTTTTGAGTAGTTTATACTGAGATATAGCGTAATTTTGGTGAAGGTATTGTGAGAAAAATCTGAATTTATTTTGGTTTTTAAATCCTCAATTGGAGTGAATGAACAGTACACAGTTCTATTGTCCTATATTTACATTGAATAGATCAGCATTTATGCTGATCTCAATTAAAGAATTCTCTATGAGTTTACTCATTCATTCATATTTCAGTAGTCAGCCTTGAACTTTTATTTAACAGAATCTGAATCAATAAAAAAATACCAGCAGGGCTATTGCGTAGATACGCAATAGCCCTGCTGGTATTTTTAGCATAAATGATAGACACTTTAGGTTAGCCACTGTCACTAAAAGATTTTAGTGACAGTGGCTAACCTAAAGTGTCTATCAAATAACTGTCAAATGGTTAGTAAAAAAAATGTACCAAATCATAACCAATTTACATTTAATTTATGGACACCTGTGTTAGCCACTGACATTAAAAAGATACGCAATAGCCCTGCTGGAAATAAATCCGTTTAGCGGAAACGATATTCAACAATTACAATAGTTTTTGTTTGTTTATATTCATTTACGAATAACTCTATATTTAGAACAGAAAAACCACTCTCAAAAATAACGTTCGAGTCGACTCTATTCTTCTATCCCATAGTTCGGTGGCGCGTACTACAGAAGTCGTCGTTTATTTTGTAAACGTGTGTCCTTCTCAGAACCGTCACCCAGGCTCTAAGTAGGGTTATCATCATTATTTGACCAAATTAACACTTTTAACCATAGCCCCGTCCACCCCAGTTTCCTGTATTTTAGGAGTTATTTGTTCTTGTTCTCGTGGTCTAATTTTCACGCTATTTTTGCCTTATAAGGCGAATAGACTCTTGGGGTTGTTAGACCAGAACTTCTGAATGTAGTAACGTTATTAAAACAAATTAGGCAATGAGAAGTAGTGCACCCATTTAACATTGAAGTCTTGAAGATTTTAATAAGGCTACTAACCGAGATGTGTCGCTATGTCGATGTATCGACAAGAAATGAAGAAGATTTACAAGCACCTACTAGACTTATTTAACAAGCAACCAATAAAACACCTGAATGCTTTTGCCTCGTCTCATTGCAATATTCGAAATACTGCTCTACAGTTATTTTTGAGTTTTCCATATTTTTATTTATTGCCAGTACGGAATGGGCGAACACATGAACTACTCTTGGAATTATTGTCAAACTAACTTTGAAATGTTGATGAACGGAGAGGGAGAGGAAGACTAAGGAAACGATGGCTAGATTGAGTGGGAAAGTAGCAAATCAGTAGTGTGGCGGTTGATAGAAAAGAATGGAAGGAAGACACGTGATTACGCTGGCCCCAAGTAACATAATAATAATAATAATATTCCACAACTATCACACAACGCCATCTAGTCCCAAGCTAAGCACAGCTTGTGTTATGGGTACTAGACAACTGATAAACATACTTATATATTTCTAAATACATACATATTATAGATAAATTACACCCAGACACAGAACAAATGATCGTGCTCATCACACAAACATTTGTCCTGGGTGGGAATCGAACCCACGACCTCCGGCATAGCAGTTAGGGTCACTAACCACTAGACCAACAGGCCAGTCATGGGACCCGGGCAGTAAGATGATGACCATTTTCTGATCCAATTCAGACCTTACCTTTTAAAATCAGCGGACAAGCTCCATCCCAGTTTATGAACTATCTAAGACAGAGACAAGAAACCAATCTTACTACAACCTTACACAAAATCACAAAACCACTCAAAAATGGTTCACAAATCAACAGCATTCCAACGAACATCTAACACACAAATAATAAGCGTTAACTTCACCAGATCTAATTCCTTTCTTTATCCGTCCAATTATCGCAGTAAGAACAAGACTAGCGTGCCAGCATGTTTGTGTTATAATGCCTTAACAACCAGTGTTAATGTGTTGTACAAGCACAGAATTGGATCGGTGGGTAATATTGGTAGCTGAGCTTTTGTCTTCTTGGAAGGCTGTTGAAATTGAGAGTGAAATTGAAAGACGTTAAAAACATGTTTTTTTAGAACTAAAGGATACGTTTTAGTTGGTCATACAACTCCATCTATTGGTGTATTTTGATGCTCAAAACCGAAGTACAGTTATTGTTTTCAGTTTAATTTTTTTTTTATATTGGCATTATTTTGACTTATCAGCTTGTCTATTCAGTAACAACAGTGTATTTTGCTAAACAATTATGCCCCTTAAACCTCTCCACTGAAAACATTCAACTCCTTTTACGCTTTACATCCAACAGGTTAAACGGAATTAAGATTAACCAAGTGTTTTTCTGTGCTTTACATGAATGCCTAGTGTATGCCTACTACGCCTACGTTTTATCTTGATGAATAAGTCACAAGATTCCTGTATCATCGGTCATTTTGTCACAGCAAGAACAAGACTAGCGTGCCAGTCTATTTGTGTTATAATACCTTAACTACCAGTGTTAATGTGGTGGGCAAATAAGGATTTGGATCGGTGTAATATTGGTAGCTGAGCTTTTGTCTTCCTAGAACTTAATGGGTTGTGTGTTGAAATTGAGAGTGGATTTTTGTGTTAAAAAATAACATGTCTGTGTAGAACTGTTACACAATTTTGAATTTAAATCTACTGTAAGTATAATCTAAAGCTGAACTTCTTAATGTTTGAGTGGCATTAAGAGTAGTTTTTGACCGGACCTTATCTTTTTCAGTTTTGCAAACAAATGCAAATACTCCACTCACAGTTTTACTAGCCCTTCTTCTTCTTCATCGTGTGGACCGTCTCTAACTTCATGTCAGAGTTTCATGCCGCCCAAGAGACTTGACTTGGCTTTACATGCTGTCGAAAAATATCTCTCAATCATTGCTGGTTTTCTTTTTAGCCCCAACCAAAGAATTAGACTGACACTTTTCAAGCTCTCGCTGAAGTCTACATTTCAATATTCTTTTTTATGTTCCGTCTGCATGCACTAGTATAATAATATGCTCAAAAGGTTTAGTCGTGATGGATAAATCGGGCTTCTCATTTAAACCATCATTCTATATCTTTCCAGCGTCATTTTTCTTAATCGCAGTATGAATAAGACTTGCATGGCAGTCTATTTTTCTTAAAATACCTTAACATTCAGTGTTAATGTGTTGTACAAGCACAGAATTGGATCGGTGGATAATATTGGTAGTACTGAGCTTTTGTCTTCTTGGAAGGCTGTTGAAATTGAGAGTGAATTCTTGTGTAGATGTTTTTCTTTTTTAAGTGTCCCTCATGGGTTTGGCCTCCTTCCATTTCTTCCACTTTCTCGATGTTTACGAGTCTTCTCGCCTACGTCTACAGTTTTCTGTGGATCTATCAGATATCTAGACTTTCAATTTTACTTTAAAACTTGGTCTTTCAATTGATTGGTCCCAACTTACGATGATTAGTAAATTGATATCAGTCTCCTAACTAGACAACTCACACTTTATGTTCATTTTAAACCTTTCCTTTCAAGCTAAATGCAATCAATTAGTCGATCAAATTATATGATTTGCTTAACAGTAACATAATACTAACTCACGTTTATAACTTTTGATTTCAAATACGCATAAACTATTATCACTTGCAATCTCCATTGCGATTCTACACATACAAAATAATCACCTTCATCTAGCCAGTAACACAAGCAATCAAATTAAATCTCAACAAAAGATCACAATACCGGATCACCCACACATTCCCACGACTATTTTCTAAAATGGCCGACTGACAGATGTCATCGAAATGTCAATAGTGCCAAACAAACGCGGCTTTGTATGTAACATGTTGAGAAATACTTGTTTTGTGATCTGATTGCGTTTGAATGGTTGTAATACATTGCTGGGTTTAAATGGAAAGGGGTCGGAGCATTTGGAGCTGATGTGCAATGTAAACCAAACAATTTGTAGGAAAATAGACACCTTGCCTAATAAAGATTAATCACGTGATAGTAGTATATTGTAATACCGTGCGTTAAATTTTATTGGTGACATTTGAATTTATTATACAGTACACTGATGAGCCAGTATGAATGTAAATGGCTATAAGAGTAGAGGAAGACCAAAAAAACGATGGATGGACTATGTGAAGGATGATATGGCTAGAAAGGAGGTGACTGCTGACATGACGAGAAATAGAGAAGTATGGAAGAACATGTTGCGCCGACCCCAAATATATTTGGGATAAGTGTAGGAGAATTATAAAGATAATGATACTGGTAGAACCAGTGTGAGAGCAGCAGGAGCCCAGAGTTGGCGGCCCTGACTTACGAGCAGTAAGTCTTGGGTTACTTTGTGTAATTTATTTTATCATCACTGCTCTATATCCCGCCAACTATGATTAAAGGTACACCTCCGAATAACCCTTCGAGGATTATAGGCGTGACGTTGTATTACTAACCAGTTGCGATGGGCTGGCCATGTCTCCCGAATGTCTGACGATAGAGTGGCGAAGCGCATCTTATACTTAGAACATGGTGGATGGCAAGCGGAAACAAGGCGGCCAACTCCTTTGGTACAAAGATGTGCTTAAGCGCCACATGAAACGATGTGACCTAGACACGTCACAATGGGAGGCAAGGCAGCGGACCGGTCACTGTGGAGGCATACCGTGAGCACTAAGGTGTTTGAGTTTGAAAGGCGACGTAAAGAAGAGCTCGATGCTAAACGAGACGAGCTTAAGGCCCGACCACCCGCGGCCATCCAACACAATTACGTCGGAGGGGTGCTGACTTGCAGTGAATGTGGACGCACTTTCACGGCAAAAATTGGCTATGTCAGTCACCAGAGAGCACACCAGCGATGCTCTTAATAGGCAGATCCAAGTCACTGTGGCCGAAATCGGTCGGGATCATATATAACAGCGCAATCAAAGTCAACAGAATCCTAGATATCTGTCCTCAACAGAATCAACATAAATAATTGACGCCACATTCCACGTTGATAGATCGCAGCCACTAAATCGAACACGCCACATCTAACAACGCAAGATTTAACGCACAACAATGCGTTTATTGAAACGCAACAAAAGGACGCACGTTAACGAATCGTGACGTTAAATACTGCGATTAATTAGATGAAACTCGTTGTTGCGTTATGTTTGAGTAGTGAGGTTTGTTGGTTACAGAGAAAGAAAGAAAGAAAAATGATTTATTGGTTTCCCACAGGACAAAAACAAATTGACAAAAAATTACTAGAGGCTATTATTAGAGGCTGAGTGTAGTTTATAATCTATGAAAAGAGGGGTTAAAGAACTTACAAGTAGACTAAATATTCAAAAGTTGGATTGACCTTGGGTTATTTAAGCATTTCCATAGTCAAAAACTATATCATAGTCAGGTTATCTTGATTTCATAGATTTTTTTCTGCATGGCATTGCGTAGGTCAACCTAACACAGAAGCAGGCTTCTGCTTAACCAGACTATACTGTGGGTGCTTTGAGTGTAAAACCTCCAGTCGTGAGCGTAAAAACTTATAGACTACGTCACAGCGCGCTAATGGCAGCTGCGGGATACGAGGCTTGGCTTAGGGCTTCACTGGGGAGGCCAGCCATGGGACAAGCTGGATCTGAGAGAGATCATCATACTAGCTCAGCATTGCGAACTGGCTCGAGCAAAGGTCGGGGGGGGGTGGGCAGTCCTCACTGCTGTCGGTGTCATTCAGTTTATTTACAGCTTGTTTTATGCACCAAATAAAAAAGAGATTTCATCACTCGTAGAGTCTCCTTTAATAAAAGCCAACCATTACAAAGAGTCATAGAGCGTCGGTGCTAATTGTCTCTGTCCACACTCCGTGACATCATAGCGTGAGGATGTTTGCGTAATTGGTTAGCAAATTATGTCAGTGCGAGCTTTATCCGTCACAATCAGAGCTTAACACTAAACGCATAACGTTATGTTTTATAAGTTTAGTTATCTGTAATTCAAAATAAAAAAATCCATATATTTTATTTCATATAAACCAATATAGGCACCTCCCTCTACAAAAGGGTGGAAACATCGACATACAGACACGAACGAGACCTAACGACATACCAGAAGCGATAGCAAAATGAAAGTGTAAGGGGGTAGGCCATATATGCCGTAGACTGGAAGGAAGATTCGAAAAAAATGTGCTGTCCCGTCTGTGGTATCCACATACCACAGACGGGACAGAGGAATGTATGAAGACAACCAAGTAGGTAGACAGACGATATCATTAAAGTGGCCGGAAGAAACTAGAGAGCTATGACACAAAACAAAAGTGGAAAGATTTGGAAGACTCCTACACTCAGCATTGGGTGGCCAAAGGCTGATGAAGAAGGAATATAGGCACTTCAGAAACGTCAAAAGTTATGTACACGGTTCGGGTAGAGCGTTTCATATGGAAAACAATCGGCACGAAACACTATAATATTATGATCTGGAACTCTTTTGAAAATATCTGATTGTGATTACGGTGTTCTATAAAAAAGTAATAACATGTCTTACTGTAGCCTGAAAGTCTTACCCAGTACCAATTGGTTTGTGGAGGGCAGAAGTTGGCGATGTGGAACCATCTTGTTTCGGAGAGTATCTAAAGCCATCGTAATTTGTGTGCCTAGCAGGAATCCTTCTGGTTGTGCTTACCTAAGGTTACTTTTTTACCTTAGTAAAGAAAATCTAAGGTAAGGTAAAGATGGTCTCAACATTCTAACGGAAGAGACACCACCTGTGTTCACACACACACTTGCACACAATCTCCTGCTTACCGCGTTGTGATTAGCCGCCGTAACCGAAATCGGTCATGAGGATTAAGAATACAAAGTCTTCCTTTCTTATTATTGTTACGAAAACTAAACATACTCGTCACAAGGGTTGTCAATCAAGTTTTAATAATAATAAGTGACGTCTACCCGTCAAAAGTTGTCCAAAATCGCATCGGGGCGCGATGACCCAAACTAACTATGTAGACCAAAATCCCTTACTTTGTTTTGTCGTCACGACGTCCGTCACAATGCGTTAGAAGCCTGTAAGAAGCTACCCTAAGATGTAGGGTGACTATGTATGATTTAAGGTGAGTGGACAGTTTGGTAAACTCGTGTGGAGTTAAAACGTAATTTTCACGTAGCAATTTGTGTCATGAGGTAATCCAGAAAATCACCGGAAAAAAGAAGTTAGCCCTGAAAAATTCAAAGTTGATTCAATAATGTTAACATCACTTCTGTATTCGCTGAAGAGTTAGATGGAGGTGTACCTACTAGTACATCCACATTTTGCCAGATAAATTTAAGTTCGATGTACTTAATGTAATTAATTGTAATTACCTTAATACAATTTCCCCGAAATCTTTCCATTTCCCAGTTAATTTAAGACGATTATAATTTGCTTGATAAATCCCATGATGTCCTAACCTCATATCCACCCTATCAACCCTCAAACGCTGACCCGTCCAACTTCTGTTTCCAACAAACAAAGAGTCTAAAATAAACTATCATATAATATCAATAATGTGGACACAGACGTACGGACACATGTATTTTAAATACGTATTATTTAAAACCAGTTGAAGGGGCAGTGGCCATTGTTACAACTGTTTCAGGGACGTCCGAATGAGATTCCCATGCATTATTTTGGACGACAATGGTATCGATTTGTAGGGGTAACAGTAAATCATGTTGATTCTAAATATTCGTGACGTGTTTTCTTAAGTTATGACACGACTGACGTTTATGTGAATTTGATTTTAAATAGATTCGAATTGACAGGTCGTTTTGTTAACGTTTTGAAATGCATGTTGTGTGTTTGTGTTTAGTGTTAAGAGAAAGGTGTCGTTTGTAGGTAGTTGTGTTAGAAAATCTAGTTTTATTTTAAAAAGCATTGAGATAATCTTCGAGAAAAACCGTAATAAACAAAATAGGATGGTTACTAAAATAATAAAAGCAGTTAACAGTTTACTGTTCTAATCAACAAAATTTCGGCAAAAAGAGAAGCTTTACTAACATTCATAGAAATGTACCAGCAGCCCAATTGAGAAACACTCTTTTCTATCACAACCCGAAGGATGGAAAGAAATCCAATGCTTCAAAGGGTGGAGGGCATCATCGTCTAAGGTATATTAATTTAAAAAAATTGGCAATACATCTGATATTTTTGTCGAAATAAATTGTGCTAGGATTATGAGTATACCACGCAACGACCACAGCTTCCCAGGCTATGAAATTTCAGCACACATGACCTCACGCACATTCTCAGAAAATTAATCACCATGAAATTACACATCCTATATTTATCCACTTGTTGATTAATAACGAGCCAACACAATCATCATAAACATTATTACTAGAATCAAAAACCACCTTTATAGCCGTTATATCCATAAAGGACAAACATTTAGGTCCATATAAGACCTATCTTTGTTGGAAGAGCCATTAAATATCCCTTCAATCAACTTTTACGAGCGATATCACATAAAAATATTTAATAGTTTGTTTGTACTTCATATTAACTGTCTCCTTTATGCCCAACACTGGGATACATGCAATGTAATGTCACCCCTATATCTTCAGTGTTAAGATCTTCGTTATTTTTTTTTAGTAAATGGTGGTCCAAGAGACCCCGGTGTCGCATTTCGAGGGTTGGATTAATTAGTGCTAATATTAGTTTTGTGTGGATTGCAAAGTCGTAAATATGGTTTTGAGGTGTTTTATTAGATTTAAGTTTGGGTTACAAACAAAACTATTATTATCTTTGTATTTTGAGGAATGTGAACAGATACTATTTGCAGAAACACTGACGCAGCACTGGTATTAAACACTTAAGATATCATTTATTACAATGAACAAGTTGAATAGTAATATTAACAAATCAAACTGTTAGCGAAACTATCAGCCCGCTATAAAATTCTTTAAAGCCGACGAGAGGGATGTTTCTAAGTCTGTCAGTCATACCCTGTTCTACCAGTCGCTACTATACATTTATGGTATCTTATGCAATCACGATAAAAGAACCATGACACTATCCCAAATCAAATGTTAAATCCTTTTATTACTCCCGAAAAGCACAACACAAATCTAGGAATTGATAAAGATATTAATTCCTAGATTTTTGCTGGGTAGAAATTGCCGAACAAGATCCCTATCAGCACTTCTATCTATTTCGTATCTCTGGTAATACCAAAAACTCTCTACAGTAGCAGTTCGTATCCACAAAAATTACTCAACAATACTCACAGCTGACATATAAAACAGTCAGACAAATGACGACCGAGCCGTCATTCTCATTTGTCTTACATTCTCGTAATAACAGGATTATCAGCCGTCATTGTTCCGTAAAGGGCAGGAAACAAAAAATATGTCTTTATCAGATCGAATGCGCCATTAAAGCGATACACGTCTTAAGATGATGACCATCACATGTCATATTTACAGGGAGGGATTTGGGTAGAGTCAGACTGATGGAGGACGCTGAGATCCGCTGTAGTAGAACGCGGCGAATGAGACAGAGTTCGCACAAAATAGAGATGTTTGGTAGGAGAAAAGGGAGGGCTTTGTACAGCAGCAAGATATTTGACACAAAAAAGGATTTCCCCGGGAAACAGTTGGATGAGGGACGGATGGAACCGATTTAATGGTAAAATAAAGAGGACAGTTATACAGTTTATCCAACAATAACTTTAAATTCATCCGATATTTTAATAATGAAGAAGATAACAAAGATCAACTTCCTAGTTACGTCGTGTGTTGCTACAAAACAGCTGTTTGATTAAGTGCACTTTGATTTTTACTGACAAGTTGATGTATCCATTGCTATCCCCAATCCAGCCCTGCCATCCACGATATAAACGCTCACACCTAGAAACCAACATAAGCACAACGGGAAAGCTCCAAATTTCGCCCAAATCTCTCACTCTCGAGACCTCCACCGAACAATAATAAATGGTCGTTAAAGCATTCGCTGGTTGCAGTAATCTTGATGCTGATAATAGTGCTGGAGCAAGGAGTGTCCCTTTGTGACCACGTCAATCACTGATCGATTGAAATGGATCGGAATACTTATTAAGATAGTAGCTTTGTAGTCATGTATTTAAGAGTATGTTAGAATCGGTAGCCTGGTTTGTGATTGTGATTGTAAGGGCTACTTTCTAGGTATCATAATTGAGTGATCTTACTGTTTTGGTCATATTTTCTGAAGGTTTAGATGATATGATATTCTGTGATCATATTATTCTACCGAAAAGCTTGCGTATAAATCCTGCTGAAAATCATTGCGGAAAAATTAAACGTTTTAAAAGTGAATGTTCGTTGCCATTATTTTGTCTTCTCTTCATTGTCGTTAGAAGTATGCCAGCCGTCCGTATCTTTATTTTCTCTCAATTAAAAACAATACAATCAATAGTTAGTATAGTTTCTTATTAACCGTCTGGCTATGTTTGAAATAATAAGCTTTCCATACGCAAGCAAAAGACAGTCATAAAGATTCGGTTCATGTCGTCATTGTAATTTTTTTTTTTTATTCAATCTTCTATTCAGTCATTTTCCTGTTTGTATTAAATATGTAAGCATATCTTCTTCTTCCATACTTCTGTCATGTAATTGAAAAAACCCACAATCCAATTTACAAATTAGCACTTTGCTTCATTTGATTCAATTGTATCCTTTACAAGTTCACAATCTCGATCTTACATAACTTTGACAAAATGACAGATGCGTTAGTGTTGCGTCGCTAAATGACATTGTCGCTTGTATGCTTTTGTCGCAAACAGCCCCATTATAACGCGGCCGATGCAAATCGACGGATAAAAGCAAAGGCTTCGGTGGACACGACTGAGGGGATGGTGCAATGTTAGAAGATGAAGCGGAGGAGATAGTTTTGGACAGAAATTGTGTTGAAGCAGAATTCTACGGTTTTGAATCTGCTGGATGTAGCATTAAAAAAGAAGGCAAAGAAAAAAAAAACCAATTGACTATTTGATAAAGTTAACCAAGACGGAACAACTTTAGAAAGCTTAGGTATTGATGTAGCCACTTATTCCATTGAAAGACAATAATTATGAAGTTATAGTAGGTGTTGCGCGCGAGTTTGTTCTCGTGGAGATTTTTATGTGTATATGTAAGATATTATGTGCTATTCTATATTATAATCTATCTCTGTGAAAATTTCCATTCAGATCCGGTCTGACGTGATCACGTGATTGACAAAGAAACACCCATCCATCCAAACCTTTATTTTACATCTAACTATACTAACGTGCATTACTAACATAAATGTAAATTTTATCAAACTTTAGCAAAAAGCCTCCACACGCTTCATCTCCAAACTCAACCCGCGACCTCTAACCACAAAATAAAAATTGTCACATTTACTTTTCGTGGTGATTAACAATGAACGCTAAAAAATCTATCATATTAACACTAGCCAGAGTATTTAACATCAGCACGGCTCTGTGTGCTATTGACGACAATATATAATTGTTGGCTAATAATACATACATAGGTGGTATTGCGTGCCGTGTGGACATCGAACAATGACCATACAAACTTGGAGGATGTTGGCGGTTACAATTATCCTTTTCAAGAGCGTGATGAGCCTTTGAAACTTTGTTGTTAGCATTTGTGATACTTTGTAAATGAGAGACTTGCTTACACGTGAACTATTTATTTAGAATAAAGGTTTCTGTATTTATAGTTTCTATAATTGTTTATCGTCTAAGACGCTAATCACCAAAAGAAGTAAAAAATCTGCTTAAGTAGGTGTAACATAACATCACGCCTGTAATCCTCGAATGGTTAGGCAGAGGTGTACCTAATAGTACACACCCCCATATGACAGGGGGCGAGCCCATTGCCATCAACTGGGCGCAAGTCCAGACTCCGTGGCTGCTACAGAGAAATTTCTGATGGAAAAATCCAATAAATTATAATTTGAACTTAATACTTGATTTATTTATCTCTCATTCAATTTCTCAAACAGATATCTCAGAACGTTTTAACTCATAATGAGACGTCTGATGAATATTCAAACCGAACAATAACAAAGTTGCCAAAGTATTCGAAGCGAATTATGTGCCAAAAATATTTAGAAATTATTTCCACTTACGAATCTTGTGAATAATCGAGTTTTCTTACAATGGATGTCAGACTCATTTGCTTAATTGCTTCAAAATCGTAACAACAATATAGATATCAGTTGCCAACGCTAATATTTTCGAATAGTCGATTATCTACACTTACGGGTCGCAACAATGGCGGGCCGATTCGTCAGGCCCAAGTTTACGTAACTTTACTAATAACGACATTAATAACAAGCGTGTTTTTTGACACAAATTGTCGAACACGCTCGTCAAATATTGTCCAAATTGCAAATGATCTAGCTTCTGAGCATTACAATTTCAACCTTATTCGATTGCAATAATGACTTTTGGTAAATTGTCATCGGTAAATTTAACGTTGTCAAGGCGTAGTTCGTTAGTAATTAGTGCGCTAACTCGGCCGGCACGAGCGTCATTGTCAACTGCTTTATGACATCCGCGTTTAGCTTTTCTGAATAATATTTGTGGATTTTTCAGTTCGTGTATACCTCATTTGTAGTTAGTACAAAGGACACAATATTTTTTGACGACAATAGTACCTTTGAGTGGAGTTTTGTAATCTTTAACATTTTCCACTTTGTTAGAGGCCAGCTTCTTTCAGTTGACGTTTCAATTTTTCAAACATACTTTGTGCTGTAAAATACTATTCATTTTTGTGTAGAAAACAATTAGTTAGACACATTTTGAAGACACAAAATTTCACTTATGGACCAGTATATTCTTCTCTTCGGAGGGTAACAATTTTCATATAATATATTCAAACACTTTTCCACACATGCAAAATAACAATGACTCCACAAACCCAAGCAACACCCACTTAAAATGTAAATCGAACTCACTGACCAGGCTTTTAAGAAACCCAACTATACTCTTGATATAACTGTTCTAAACAATCAATCTTCAGACAGACCACAGAGCACGGATGATTTGGCGGCCGCGGATAGAGGTGGCACTCTAATTCCTTCGAAACAAGTCAAGCTAGTTACAGTTTACTTGTCCTGATAATATGTCTAGAATTTATCATCTATTTTAGGATTGGCTTTCAGTCTAAACAGGTGCAGTGGAATATCAGTCGCACGATCAACTACCAAACTCTCATTTTCAAGGGCAGTCCTTGATAGAAGTTGTGCGTTTAACTCATTTCGGCAGCCAATTTCAATAAGCCAGCATACATTGTTTTTGTTACCACTGACGAACTGCCTACAATATTGCGGATGCCATCTCCAGAAACTTCCGTGCTCTCTGGGAAAGACCCTTTTTGCATAGCTCTCAGATTTTAGGGATAAACGGTCCAGTCACGCCGGTCCAGTCTCTAGGGTACGGAACCGTTTAATGCATAGTTGGAGATTGTTAGGGTGTGAGCCCCGATTAGGATCAGCATTGTGATAGCACAGAATTGTTTGGATGAGCCAAGTTTCCTACTGATGGACGATGAGTGTGTATTTTTGATGTAGACAAGTGTGAAGTTCCTCCAGGATTTCGTGGATAGAGTTTGAGTTTGGAGCAGCTGTTTTTTGCAACTATTTTAGAATCTAGTATATAATATAATAATAATAATAATATTCCACAACTATCACACAACGCCATCTAGTCCCAAGCTAAGCAGAGCTTGTGTTATGGGTACTAGACAACTGATAAACATACTTATATATTTCTAAATACATACATATTATAGATAAATTACACCCAGACACAGAACAAATGATCGTGCTCATCACACAAACATTTGTCCTGGGTGGGAATCGAACCCACGACCTCCGGCACAGCAGTTAGGGTCACTAACCACTAGACCAACAGGCCAGTCGTAGTTGATTGTAAAAGTGTCCAACGTTACAATGTCTTGTGACGATAACCGTAGCTTCGCTTTCTTTGTTTTTTTTTAACATTCAAAAGTGCCTGTGATTGTCAAATTGAAATAAATGTTTTGATTTTGAGTTTTTCATAAACTGAATCTGTTAATTTTGGCACAAACAAGACGCAGATTTAAAAAATACGTATTATGATATTGCATACCGGATAGCTTTTTAATCTTGGTCCCGCTAGATGCTTTGGTCATCAATACAAAAGAAAGTACAAGACGGATGCTAGTAGAAACGACACGAGGGGACGACAAACGTTGATTTGGAACAGCTTCGTACAAAGATATGCATGACCTCATTGATGAATGATAATTTTTCTAACACACAATTATGACATGCTCATAATTATGTCCTTATAAAATAGGTCAGGTGCGAAGTGGTCTCAATATTGGCACACGTGTATGAGGGGAAGGCACGTGAACTGTCATACTTCTTGTACTTCACTAAGATTATGACATTATGGCAACACTTGTCACTCAGTTGTCTTTCTACTCTATTACGTAAAAGGCGTAGACTTTATAAATGTATTTTTAAGAAACAACATTTTATTCAAAAAACCAACAATCTCAGGCACTTTATATCTATCAAACCACATTGGGCCCGCGTAGTGAATGTTTGCCCTCACCTCACGAAGAGAAAAGGCCAACGTCCAAGCGGCCTGATGCCATTCTTTCTCTTCAGTACACTTCCTCTTCTTAGTGTGTCGATGACAAACTGACTCAGCCCAAAATTCCCAGCCGCGTCCAGCAGCTACTGTGATGTGCAAATGACAGGACTGGCAGAATATGTTAATCAAGTGTACCATCGATTATGATGTAACAATAAAGAACACGTACCTTCAGTAACTTATCAATCAAATTACATCTACAGAATAAACCTAACTTAGCTCTAAGCATTCAATTACACGTTTCCTATTAAGTCTCACTTAGGAAACCTAATCAACCGCTTGCATACATAATTATATTTCCTATAAACGTGATCAGATGCAGTTCCTAGACGCCGAGTATTCAAGAAACCTTATAACGAACTGTATGCTTTGATTTGGAATATAATTAGCTAGGTCGATGTGGCAGCCATGATTGAAAAGACTTACATACTCGTAAATATGAGTGAAATATTTGTTCAATTGTGGTTTTGTAAGAAAAGAGAGATTTATACCCAGCAGTGGGTGATTTCAGGCTGTGGATGATGATGGATGGTATTGATGTTTTATACCAACCTGTGGGGTAATAGTATTTTGTAATTTTTTTTAAATTAATTTCGTTAATTTAGTAGACTTATGTCAAATGGTCATACTGATGATAACACACACTCATCAAGATCGGAGACTCTACGCTCGAAGTTGTGGACGATTATGTCTACCTGGGACAAACGGTCCAATTGGGTAGGTCCAACTTCGAGAAAGAGGTCAATCGTCGAATCCGACTCGGTTGGGCGGCGTTCGGGAAGCTGCGCGGTATCTTCTCGTCCAACTTACCACAGTGTCTCAAGACGAAAGTCTATGACCAGTGTGTGTTGCCAGTAATTACATACGGGACCGAAACGTGGTCGCTCACAATGGGCCTCATCAAAAAGCTCAAAGTCACTCAAAGGGCAATGGAGAGGGCTATGCTCGGAGTTTCCTTGCGTGATCGAATCAGAAATGAGGACATCCGCATGAGAACCAAGGTTACCGACGTAGCCCGAAGAATCGCCAGACTTAAGTGGCAATGGGCAGGGCACATTGCTCGCAGAACGGATGGCCGATGGGGCCGAAAAGTTCTGGAATGGCAACCGCGAACCGGAAGACGTTGCGTTGGAAGGCCTCCCACTAGGTGGACCGAGGACCTGGTCAAGGTTGCGGGGACCCGCTGGATGAGAGATGCACGGGACCGGTCAATGTGGCGACACCTTGGGGGAGGCCTATGTTCAGCAGTGGACGTCTTTTGGCTGAAATGATGATGATGATAATGATGATGATGATCGATGAGAGATTGTTACGTTGATTTTTATTCATTATCAAGTTTATTCAGTGATAAACCAAGTATGGAAAGTGGGAATGGACAGCGACGACGCCAAAACCACATAATTATTCGGTTAGGTACATCATTTTGAACCAGAAATAAGACGTAGGTTATTAAAAAAAAAACAGCAGTACGATTATCCTGTAAAACTGCAACTCCTACCACTTCAAAACGCATGAAACATTTTTTTTTAAATATTATTAAACCAACTGTTGCCAGCGGCTTCACCCGTTGCAACTCGAAAATTATCCCACAGAAAGATAAAATCGGTATAAAAGCTATCCTTTGTGTTAATCCAGGTTATAAACTATCTTTGAACCAAATTTTATCCAAATCCGTTCAGTAGTTTTTGCGTGAAGAAGTAACAAACATACACACTCGCAAACTTTCGCATTTATAATATTAGTAGGAAAAATGAAAACGCATGCCTTATTTTTGAGTATTTTTTATGTTTAGTTTTCATATTTTTTGATTGATTACTATTTTTATCATTTTGTTTTGTACCAATTAATACTTTTTCTTTCTTTCTTTTCTTTCCAACTTGTACATAACCAAACGAATCCAGACCACTTCCATTATCACCCTTCAACAAAACACTCAAAATAGCCATAAAAATGATCATTAACAGACGTAATAACTTCAAAACAAGGCTGAAATTAATTCGGCGTGCAATAATTTTTATTGCTGTTCTCACAAGCGACCCCTTGTTGGTCCGCATTTGCATAAGAATCATGGACCCCTCGGATGTCGCCGTCAATGTGCGTATGTCTGTTTATTTGCTTAATTGTATTTGCCACCAGATAATTGATGCTGGTCGATCGCTCGTGATTAAATAGCGTGTTTTATCGCTTCTTTGTTAGGGTTAGATGTCTCGTGCTTTTGGTTCAGAGGCACTGGCCTGTCACGTATCCTGTCCAGAATTTCGTCACATAAAATTAAGTTAATTTTTAAACACTAAGAACGGGATATTAACCATGTTTGCTTTATTAATACTTAATTTTTTAATTAAGTCATCTATGTAACCATAGCAAGACTTATATATTATATCCCAAATATGCTGGTTGCAAAAAAATGCTACAGGATAGTTATTTTTTGGTTGGAAATTCGACGTTACGTTTACATCGTACTATCGTGAAAAGGCATGTTTTTCTTGGTTTGTATGCAAATCTGGGGGTGGAACGGTGAGCCGATTTCCTTAGAGTATCTTTATATTTTTTTGTTGGATGAAATATCACACGCATACCTGATGAATATGATGTCACATTTTATTTATTTTTATTGGCTCTCCACCAATTGTTTACACAGGTTGTCTGCTAAAAATATCATGAAAAAATGTAAATGCAACGATCACCTACAGGTGAACTCCGCATGCTTATACATATTGAATAAATGCTTTTAAAGGAAATAGAAATCGCGCGATGTAATACAGTAAAATGCTTTTTAAGTACCTACCTACATTTACAAAGAAACATAACTTTGTTAAAAGAAGATCACTTTACTTGAATATCTAAAGACGCAAAACCTAAACATTTATGCTATACATAACTACCACATAATATCTGTTTTGAAGGCATCAAAGTTAATTTTGAATAATTTAGCCAAAATCTATTTATTCAATTCCTCACTCAGTCACATCTAATCTAGTAAACCTCAAGTATTTTACCATATTCTAGACCATTTCATGCCTAACCAAAGTGGCTTCATTACCTCGAACCATCACGCTAACGACCCGAGGAGGGGGGCACACCGCAAATTGTTCACGAACGACTTGTCACCAAGTGTCCCGCATGAGTACCACTGAATAACAAGCCTATGTACTTTTGTATGTATGGCTTTATGTGTTGTTTGTATGAGGTTTTTAAAAGAGACCAGTATGAGAGTTGAATGAGGAGAGTTGAATGAGGAGATCTGAAACGATGATTGCGTTGAAGGACAATTTTGTAACAGTTTTGTATGAGATGAATAGTTAAAAGAGACAATTTCAAGGCTGTTCCATCGAAATTATGAAATCTTTAATGGAACCTGGAGATGGTCGCGATAATCCGATAGAAGCAAGAAGCTCAAGGTAGGTTTAGGTGAAGGACCACTCTTGGACTTTATCCAGCAGTATTTCCATTCTTACAAATAATGATGATGCTGACTCCCAACTGTTGCAGATCAGCCACAGTGACGATCCCCAAAAAGAAACATGTCTAAACGAACAGTTTGCTTCAGAAATGTAAGACTCTGAAAATTAACTGCAACAATAATTCGTCATTAAAACAGTATCAAAACCGCACTCCAACTTTCAAAGCTACTCGGTATTACTAGCACACCAGCTCTCTAACCCATAACTTCAAAACACTCACACACTTCAAAAAAATCCATAATTTAATTCACAATATCGCTTACAAAACACAATACGTACCAAACGAGACCACTCAAAAACCATTGAATTTCCAAGCGGACACACATAGGTATAGTTATTGTTACCCTTTTGTTCAACACCGGGTATCATTCATGTATTTATTATTATATTATTAAAAAGATATACAACGTATATTAGAGGTCCGTATAGAGATGCAACCGAGCGAAAAGAAGCGGTGGTATCCGGTTCTCAAGAGGTTAGGGATGTTCGCAATTAGATAAAAGAACTGGATTATATTCGTTTCATGGTTTGGCCGAAAGAACGATGTTTAAAATCTACCTTTGCAATATCATCTGCATAAGAATACCTTTAGGCAAATGATACAAAAGATTGAACAACAGTTGCCATGACCGACCTGGAATACTTTAAATAGACTGCGGACACAGGTTGGTTGGAGTAAAGTGTATGGACGTTGAGTGTAGTTTATAAATGACTCTGCCGTGGAGTTCAAATGTGGTGGTGCCCCTCAAACGATGGGACACTTGATAAGGTTTTCTGCTTTTCCTGTTGTTTGCACATCACTGGAGCCGATGGACGTTACTGGAAGTGCCAACCTTGTCGCCAAATTTCAGGCTAACTAAATATAAATTGTCATAATAACGCTACGAAGAAACCAAAGTAAACATGATATCCTTCAAGAAACATAGGACTATACCACTTTTTTTCATCCAAACAAAGATTGATTTAATAAACCAAACGAAAGCACTGTTGAAGTGAAAGTAATACTACGCTAAAAGTTTTTTAATCAACACTGATTCAATGAAAACAAAAAGTCAACTTCCCTTAGAAAATATTACTACTCATAACTTTTCAAAAGGAATTATTAATTCTGAATCACAATCAAATACTTCAGTACCCACAACGGATACAATACATACTACTGCAAAATACCTCATATTTCATATAAAACCAGCTAAACAATTAACAATAAAACTCATTGTAAACGATAGCTCGCATTCAAGAACCGCACAAAGAACGATCATAAAAATCATTATAATTATATTTACTACAATAAGTGTACTCGATATATTAACTTTTGTATAAAAGAAAAACAAAATTAATGATTGCGACTAATTCGCAATAAAAATGCCACATGCGAACAAACATGAGTACGGGGGGACAATTATAACAAATTACGCACACTACCCTTAAAACTCGAGTGAGATTTGCATTGAATGGTATTCACCGTTTTTTGTTGGTTACTCTCAACTTTGCCAACGCAAAACCAAATCTATCACCCTTATTTTACAACCCAAAATCATTCTCTACAATAACACTCTCATCTGTCCTTTCAATACCAAGCATCTTCTCAAGGGTCATCCGAATATCACGATCCAAAATCAAATCTAACCCAACAACACAGAACACAAAATCCCTCGCTGTAGACTGTACGGAATCACTTGAATATTAAAAGTCGTGGTAATTATTCAGGAATTCATCCATCATTAATCACAGCGAAGGGGGGAAGGAGGGAAACGTTGTAAAAATGATTGTTGAAAAGATAAATCATACAAGACACGGTGGTGACGTTTATGGCGATGTGGACACGTGTGACGTCACACATCCTGATGTAGATGTATGAATAGCACATATTATTATTGTTGGTACTATCATTAGACATAATTATGAATATTTATTTGAACCAACAATAGTACATTTTGCTGTTGCCAATGCCTCTATTGCCCATTGTTGATATAATTTCGCCATTTTTCTCGCTTATGAAGATGAGATATGTGACAAGCTGAAAGAAATAAAAAAGATATTTTATTATTGCTACTGGATAATAAAATAGTCAAAGTCAAAGTCAAAGTCAAAATTATTTATTTGCAACAAATGTGGTAAAAGAGATGGTAAAATAATAAATAAGTAGTGCAATGACACATTTCGCCATTAAGTTGGCATGCAAACATTAATAGTCTTCCAAATGAGTGACTATTGATTTTCTAATGGTTTTATGATATTCCTTGTGTCCTTTAAGATATAATTAACAGATAATCAAACAGCGCATACATCAATCATAATATATATTTTTCATATTACATAATAGGACGCGTCAAACGATTCTCGGAAATTATGAAGATACTCTTACTGAGATTCAAATGGATCTATTTTAATCCTAGTTTCTAAGTTCACATCACCAAAAGTTACATAAGTATGAAAATCTACTATAGACACGCTGTGTCCTTACTCTGAAATTTTGAATGGCAACCAGTATCGTAAGTAATGTAAATAAATACATGATCATCGTCTTTCTCCAGTCCTTATTCCAAATTATTTGGGGTGGGCCCAAAATGTCTTCATCTTCCATAATTTTCAAATTTCAAATTCAAATTCAAATCGTTTATTGCAATCCATAATGTACATTTTTACAGGTGGTATAAAATAATTTTAGACACAATTATGGACCCTGTCGGGCACAGCAATTTTCTATATAAAATAATTAGAGAATTAGAGAGAGGAAGAGCGCTTTGCTACTTTTAATATTAAAGTTGGTATTATTTCTATACCTAGCTTATATCTATTAATCTATATATATCTATATTTATTTACTTATTCTATTAATATTTTAGCTGTCTATCTATTCTTTAATTATTTAGTTAGTTATATTCATTAAATTACTTATTTGTTTACCTACTTGGTTTCAAAAGTTTTGTTTTAATTTTATTAGTACCTATGTAAACGTTATAATTATGTATTATTATCGGATTTATCTGTTAAATATTCGTGTATTGTATAGTAGCTTTTTTTAATTAAGTATTGCTTTAATTTATTTACAAAAATATTGGTTTTCTTTTGTTGCTTTATGTTTTCTGGTAATTTATTATATATTTTTATGGACATGGAATATGGACTAGATTGGTGTAGTTTAAGACGGGAAGGTGGCAAATTCAGTCTATTTTTGTGTCGCAACGAATAATTGGTTTGTACGTCTCCCCGTGTGCTGTAAGAATCCGGATATTTGCGGACTAGTTTACATAATTCCAATACATATATACTAACTAACGTGAGAATCTTGTGTTTCTGGAAGTAAGGTTTGCAACTGTCTGTTGATTCTATATTTGTAATTATTCTAATTAACTTTTTTTGGAGGGTAAATAGTGAGGGGGCGTCTGTGCTGTTTCCCCATAAGATTATGCCATAGTTTAACCAAGCGTGGGCATACGCGTAGTATGTGGTTAAAGCGGTTTGTAGGTTTGTTGTCTTTTTAATTTCGCGGAGGGCATATGAAAACTTTGAGATTTTTGATTTAACTGTCTGTATGTGTGTTTTCCAGTTTATGTTTGTGTCTATAGTTAAACCTAGGAGAGTGAAATTACTAACTGTTTCTATTTTTTGTTGGTTAAAAGTAAAATTTACATTTATTTGGTTTTTCTGCCAGGGGTGAAATGTTATTAATTTAGTTTTAGTAAAATTTATTTCAAGATTGTGGTCATGCATCCAGTTTATAGTTTTCTCGAGAATAGTTGTAAGTTTTTCATGTAAATTAGCATTTGTTTGGCATGAGGTAAGGATTGAGATATCATCCGCAAAAAGAACACAAGGGCCGTCTATGGTTTTGGGGAGGTCGTTTATATATATTAGGAAAAGGAGGCAACCTATTACACTTCCCTGGGGAATTGAAGCGTGTACTGTTTTTACATCAGATCTAATTAGCTGTACTTCTTTTGATTTTTTATTATAATATTCTATCTCGACTAATTGCTTTCTATCCTCTAAAAATGATGCGAACCAGTCATGGGCTTTCCCGCGTATTCCTATTCCATTTAGCTTATTTAATAGTATTTTAAATTGAACTTTGTCATAGGCCTTTGTCATATCGAGCAATATCCCTATTGCATATTGTTTATTATTTACAATATTTATTGCTTCTTGGATGTATTTATAAACAGCTAGCGTGGTAGATCTGTTTTTTCGAAAACCATTTTGGCAGTCATCGAAAATCTTATATTTTTCACAAAAAGAATATACACGATCACACATTGCGCGTTCGAAGACTTTGGATGCTGTTGGAAGAAGGGAAATTGGTCTATAATTACTTGGGTCTGTTTTTGCGTTCTTTTTATGAATGGGTTTTATTAAAGCTTTTTTTAATTTCTTTTACTCTTCATCTCAGAAGCCAACTTCTTTATCATCCTTGACATAAGTAGTTCTTAAGGCTATAGACAATTATTTTAATCATTAAACATACAAAACTTCAACAACAACAATCAACAACAACAACAACAAAAACAACAACAACAACAATCAACAAAAACAACAAATCAACAGCAGCAGCAGCTTCAATTCAACTAAAAGCTGTTACGCAAATCCAAATGGGAACAATTAAAATCTAAATCCAAATACATTTATAAATCTAATTGTAGATCAACATAAAACAGATTACACCACGGCCATTATAGCAAGCGTTATAATAACTACTGTTAAAATACACGTAAGAGCCATATAGAACCAAAAGTTCGGGTCAATCGCTCACTCAATTCTAAATGAACTCCGCCACATTCTAGACCCAAATTCAGACAATACAATTCATCCTAAAACATAGTTACAATGGGATAAATAACTATTGAAACACCGTATACCCATTAACCCAACGCGTAACTGTCAGCGGAGAACTTTAACAATTAACATCGTCCAATAATAGAAACTATAGCACAATGGCACTCACTACAAATTAATTTATTCATACACAAAGGTCAGCAGCCGAAAAAAGGAAACGTACACGAATTTGAACCCAACAGAAATAAAGACAGAGTTCTAAATTATCTGGATGGTAAACTCATTTTTGGTGATACGTTAAAGGTCGCTTTTAGAGCTATTTTTGTTTGACAAAAGCGAATAAGGGAAGCGTTTGGTACACTTTTTATTATTATAATTGTAATGCACAATGATACGACTGCGATTTTTCATTGCGACACATTTGCGGCACTAATGCGATTCGCGCAGTTTAATCGTTGGTGGTGACAAAGGCTTTTAGTTGCGCTCAATGCATTTGTTATTTGTGGTTTGTTTAAATGTTCATTGAATTTTAATTATTGAACTTTCATTGCCTTGATGATTTGTATAGATATTGTTTGCTCTCAATTTAAATTGGCCCTTGAATATTTTGTATGAAGTCTTACATACTCTTGTTTTGAGAAATTGATACACTGTAGTAACAAGCATACTTGCTTTCATACCTAAATGGCTTAGTAGAAATCGCTACGAAACAAGATCACTCAATCATTATCAGCCTACTAATGTTCCCACTGCAGGGACTCAGGCCTCCTCTCTTTGAGGGGATGGGCTATAATCTACCACGCGGGCCCAGTGCGGATTGGTAGATGTCACATGTCTTCGAATTTTTTGGTTCTAAGACATGCCGGTTTCCTCACGATGTTTTCCTTCACCGTTTTGAGAGCAACGGTGATGAAATAAATTACACAAAGTAATGCGCCTGCCGGGGTTCGAACCCACGACCTACTGTTCGTAAGTCGGGGCCGACACCACTGGGCCACCGCTGCTCTCAAGATGAAGCGAAAGATCACTCAGATGAAGCGAAAGTATGCAGACTCAACAAAGGATAATTATGGAGAACGAAGGAAGAGCACGGCTCACTCAACCTCCCCGTTAAGCGGCGCTTGCCTAGGTTAGTCGACCTCGGAAAGAGACTGTCATTTGATATACCGTGTAACCCAGTACTGATTAGGTTGTGGAGGTCAGATATACAGTCGGTTCGTGTAAAATACGGACATCTAGCTGCATCCGGTAAGACTAAAGCCGACGAATAAAGTTGGGAAGAGGCTAAGCAGATCATGAAGAGAAGAGTACTGAAATTAACGTATACAAGAAAGCTTAAAAAACTTGAAAGCTTAACAACCAATCAAGTAACACACCATCTGAAAACGAAAAAAACGTTACACTTACTAAGAATAAAAAAAAAACGAACAAGAAAAATATCAACCATTTACTCAAAAAATAAAATCTACAGAACACTTCAATTTCATTACCCATTCTTGTGACAAAAATCAAACACGTCTTTAGGAGAAAATCGATGGTATTAAATTCAAAGCACAAGTCTGGATATAAGGGTTGTCGTACAACAAAACGTATGCCTTATTTGTATGTGTGTAGGTACTGTATATTTTATTTTTATTTCTCTCTCCCGAAGGGGGAGTAATCTTGGCGCTCGTGTGTTCGTTTCCTCGGAAAATAATGTTAATGCGTCCTCATTTTTTTCTTTTTTCGTGTTTTTATTTGTGGTATTAGTTTTAAGGGCTTTGTGGATTGTTTTTTCTTGTTTTTGTGGTTCTGATTTGGCTTATAACATGTGAAATGTTATAATTATTGCGTCGGAAGAATTAAGTTTATCTACTACTTTCACAAAATTGTTTAATTTCTCAGTTTCTCATACTATCATTAACACTGAACTTGTTGTGAGTTCCAATTAGTTTTCTCTCGTTTTGTTTTCTTTATCAAAATCATACTGTTTATTAAATTCATTAATGTTACTTGAAAAACGTGGTAATTTTTCAGAACCAAATTAAAATACGGTCTCTCTAAAGTTGAGCAATCTTAAATATTTTAAAGACACAATGACACTTCATTAACAAAAATATGGTGTAATAAATAACCCTGAAGTCAACATCTGTACAAAAGTACAAAAAATATTGCCATAAAAGCAATGTCCTTCTTATTCAACCGTTTGCTTCTTCGTGTCAATTTTAAATCACAGCCTCAAAGAGACAAAAGTACAATAAAATTACTTAATCAATATACCAACACTGAATACATTCAATAAGTAGGATCCATACAAAAGCAACGATTTCAAAACACAGTTAACTTCAAACCGAACAGTTTTAAACAAACCCACAAGGCAACGACCAACAAAGGTCTCCATACCTTGCAACCTCTTTTGATAGAAACACAAAAAGGCAACCGCTCTTTGCCTAACTAACTATTTAAGCAACACTAACTTTAATTAATCTTGACAACGCCATTGTACTTAATAAATATCATTTATCACTTTCAATAGGTATCGACGCGGGAAATTTTCGAATCACGATCGGGCGCCATTATTGCAGTTTATTTTATAACTGGCAACACTGGCCATCAAGTCTTTTGTCTTGACGACGTTTGGTCTGTGGCATTGACAAGAGAAATGTTTGCGAATCATTTTGAAATGATTCTGTTTCTGTTCATTGCGTTTTTTATTGATATTTTTGTGGTTCGTGATTGATGATGGTGATTGAATATTGTAGGTTTTTTGTTTTGGTATTGAAGTTTTTGGTGTGTCTAGTGTAATGTGTGGTTTTGCTGTTATTTTACAATAACGTCTGGAAATTATAAAGGATTGGGACAAAGGAAGAAGGTATACATTTTTACATGTTCCAATTTTAACCGACGTCCAAAAAAGGAATGTTCTACTCTCACGCATTTCGTTTCTTTTTCATTTCCAATGCCATTATGCCTATTCAGGAGTAACACAGTGTTACATAAGACGCATTACACTACACAAGGTGCTCCATCCATCTTTCTACACTACCAGCTCCAACTCAAGAACGCACAAATAAATACATTTTTCGTTAGATTTCTCTAACAAAAGCAGGGGCTAGATTTCAATTATTTGCCAATCCGTTACCTGTACAGGCACAGTGGTCCTGACTCGATTGCCTCCCGTCTGGCAGTACGCCGGAATCGAACTCCGGTCCGCACAATGAAATACATCTAAATAAATAACACGGACTTCTCATTGTGATGCCGTCTCCATACAAAATATATTTTCACTACAATACCTTCGCTGGGAACGGGGAAAATGGGGCACACTCGAATGGGAGAAAATGCTCGAATGCTGGCAACACTCGGGCTTAATTCGTGATTCTATTTTTGAAAATTTGAATATTATTGAGTATTTTGTAACGGTGCGCGACCAATTATAGTACGTGGTTTATGTACAATGTTTTTGAAAACATTAGGTTTTCTTATTCATTCATTTTTATTACACTTACAGCTGTTTTAGTTTTACGAAGCCAAAGAACATTGAAAACAAATTTCAATTTACCTATAGATAGAGAAAGCCAAACTATCAATTTATTAGAAATGGCCAACTTAATTATATGCCCAATATATTCTCGTATTATAAAACAATCAACATTAATAAGCTTCATTATTCCAAACTTCTTTCATCTCCTTCAAATATCAAATTAACACAAAATCTTCATTAATTGACAAATTAATTTACTTTTCGACAGACAAATCCACTTGACGAATTCGACAGCGAAATCGCCGAAACCCTTTAAGGACCGTAGCTCTAAACAATGACCTACCAAACTAATGATTAATTCAAAAGTCGTTGGATTCCTTTCTATTTTGAGGCCAGAGAAAAGGCGGTAAGAATGTTCTTGTTGCTACACCAATGTTATCCAGCCTTGTAAATTTTTCCCGAAAATGTTTTTGTCTGCCTTGAATATTATATGAATAAAAGGTATACTAAGTTTACTATGCTTCTGTAAACAAATAAGTTACTAGATTAGATAACTTTTATGGTATTTATTTAGTACACACTAGAGAGAACATATTAAGAAACATCGTATCAAATCGTACGAGTTCAAAAGCAAAGCTTATTTAAAAATAAATTTCTGCTAGCAAGAAAATATGAATAAAGAATTGTAGCCAGTTATTAAAATGTGTTATTCAAATCTAAGCATGTTTTCGCTATACATCATAATTTTTATAAAATAAAAACTAAATGAGCGATGGAAGTCGCCGAAACCCAAAAGTTTTGTGTCGAAAACATGTGTGATCGGACTTAATGTTTTTTAGGTAAGTATGTAAAGCTTCTTCTTCAGCCGTAAAAAGACCACAGTTTTTTTCTATTCCGTAGTATGTTACTACCTACTTGTTGTTCTGTTGTTACCTACCTACTAATAACAGTATCACTTTCTTTTTACGGCACCTTACACACTACAAAGTAATCCTTCCAACCCTCCCGCTAACTTTACAGCTCCATAGTAAAAGCTAAGAACGGTATAAAATAAAACAATTGATTTGAAAAACGCCCCCGCATATAAAAGGGTTCCTAATTATTAAATTGAAAACCCTGTTTTATCCTTACAATCGAGGGGCTGGGGACCGTATTCAGCCCCAAGTTTTACAGAAACTAATCTAGAAATTGTGCCTATATCTGGGGCAGGCTATATTTGTATCTATAGAATTATTTGATAAACTATTTCTTTGGTATTGTTATTTTCAGTCTGGGAACTGATAGTAGACTTAACGCCTTTTGTCTTTTGCAAATATCTATTTTATATTTAGATGGATTAGTTTGTCCTATTTTATTTATTTACTTCAGTAACCTTTGCGGAAACTATATTTTCGAGCCGTTTGGGGTTGAAACCCTGGGGCCGTGGGGTCTGAGTGCTCATAGCCTGTTTAAGGAAATTTCCAAACGCTTAGTTGACGCTTCTCGTGACCCAAGGGCTGGCTTCTATCTTGGCCAGAGGCTAAGTGTTGCCATACAACGAGGCAATGCCGCCAGTCTTTTGGGCACATTACCGGCTGACAGCGTTGAGGAGCAGTATTTCGATGCCTTTTTATAGTTTATTGTTAGTTTAGTTTACTTCCAATTAAATAACGTTGGTCTAGTGGTCGTAAGCGCGACTGTTGAGCATGAGGTACGGGGTTCGATTCCCACGTCGCGTCGGGTAATGTGTTATTGGGTTTTTCCATCAGGCATATATGAGTAGTGGTCACGAA
The DNA here is from genome assembly GCA_949775195.1 of Diarsia dahlii. NCBI lineage: Eukaryota > Metazoa > Arthropoda > Insecta > Lepidoptera > Noctuidae > Diarsia > Diarsia dahlii. The sequence goes on along the minus strand of OX459193.1, from coordinate 2,094,861 downwards.
ATACTGGATTTGTGCCTGGTTGCTGGTAATAGGCTCGCTTCCCATTACATAAGACAACTGGCGAAATAATAATAATAATAATAATAATAATAACTTTATTTCACAAAAAGCAGATTTAACATGTTTTATATACACACAATGTACATGACACTTGATAGTAATACAATGGAGCACAATCTAATAACCGAAATCTGTACACAGTATGGAAAACCCTGCCTCTCAAACTAGGTAAACCTGTATCTTGAGAGACAGTGATTCAGCTTACAAAGTTATGCTAAAAGTATAATAGTAGACTGTGTCGATCTACCTGAGCGATTAAGAATATAAAGTTAATTTAAGTAAAAGTAAATTTTAAACGTGATGTGTGGTGTATGTGTATGTGTGTTTGCGTGTGTGTATGCATGCAAGTGTGTGTGTATGTGTGAGTGTGTGAGGTTGTTGTGTGTGATTGGGGATATGTAGGTAGTTAGGTTTAGGTAGAAATGTGGGTGTACTATTAAATACACCACTGTCTAACCCTTCCGGGATTACAGGCGTGATGTTATGTTATGATATGTACCTCGTCGTTTCATAAGTCTTAAGAAATCTTTAGATATTATTATTTTGCTTCTATGTTGCAGCGATAAGGTTTTGTGTCATAAGTTTGTTCATTGTAAGCGCACAACGCCATCTATCGGGTGGAGTAGAGCAAAATATAAAATCATCGGCACTACACGACTTTTTTTTCAAACTTTCTTATTGTAAATTTTGTAATTTAACGACCTCTATGGTGGATAATAGTTTTTAAAGAAAAAGCTCTAGATAAATTAATGATAGTTTGAAAAAAACTATGCATAATTTTTTCAACCTATCTGAATGTTTTTGGTAGTAAGTTCTTAAACAAGAAAACCATTTTTTTCTTCATAGCAACGAATTATAAAATGCACTCTCAAAAAAATCGCGACAACATAAAATATGAAATATTATGTATTCATCTTTATATAGTTATTAATCTTATTGTATGATCTTTACCGAAGAAATAATTTCGGTATTGTCAAAAAACCCAAAACTGGTTGAACATGTTAAAAACCTTCTTTAAAATAATATTGAATGGCTAAAATAAATACACATAATCATGATTAATTATACAGGGCAATGACACATGCCGTTGTTTGTACAAGACACATGATATTAAGGTGTACTTAGGTACCTAATAAATCTATGGTTTTGTATATTTAGCGTATGCATAATCAGCATGTTCTCTAGGATCTCGTGGTTAAATAATAACAGCTGCTCGGGTCCATCTTCAGGTTAAGCAGTGCTTGCCTAAGTTGGGCCGTGGATGGGTGACCAGACATTACACACCGATATTTCTAGAGAAATATCGGATATAGTAGATCCGTTGGGCCCGGTTGTCATTTGTAGAAAATAGGGTAGTTGAAAAAAAAAATCTAATCAGTCCGTCAGATAGATTTCCAAAAAATATTGGACACGTATTTTCTTTTTGTACGTAACTCGTGTGACGTCACATCGCACTGCATTTTTTACCACGTAGTACCGTCAAAAGCCCCCACTCATAATCTTTGACACGTTTTATCTTCGTAAATTTTTTTTAATTTGAAAAAACAAAAAACACGTATCCAATATTTTTCGATAATCTAACTGACGGACAAAACGGAATTTTTTTTACCCAGGACACATCTATTGTCAGTTGTTACAGGAAATCAGTGGCTTGAAAGTCGGACAACCAGTCTTACCATAGGGTATCGTATTACCCAGTATTTACTGCGTTGAGGAGATCAGAAAATATTGGCATTCAGCTGCATTTAATTAGACTGGATGTTAACCTCAACATAGGTAAAAGGCTAAACAGATGATAGATAAACGTGTTATAAACATTACAACCACGAACCATACTGTTTAATATGTCTAAACAGCTTCAAATCGAAAATATTGATATGATCAAAAGCTACATTCGATTTAAGTTTATATATTCTGCAATTTATTAAGATTTACCAAATTAACAAATAAAAATAAGAAACTAAACTGTTGTGAAAAACTTAAGCTTGTTAAACTTACGTTAAAAGTTTCCGTCGGATTTAAAACTCAGATGTTGTTTGTAATTCTTTTTATTTAACTATAATCGTTATTATGTTAAACTTATATAGATGAAAACTTTGTATCGTATTATTTTCTCATTTAAGTGACCATACACAGAGAGATATTAATAATTTCGTGAGAAAGTATCTCTTAGTACTTAATTAAATGTTCATACTGTAACCACCTGCAATGCTCAAAAACTTTTGATTGTGTAATGTTTTTTGCTTATTATAAGTATGTTTTTGTGTATAAATAATAACTGTTTCATTTATAATTACAAACTATTGAACTTATAATAAAGCTTTCCTCAACTGAATTTATTGTGTTCATACAAATAAATTATTAATTTTATTTGAATACTTCAAACCAACGAACCTGTAAGCCTAATTGAATATAAAATGACGGACAACAGAACTCTTTATCAATACATAATCAAAATTAAATTATGCTAATACCAATTATCGTTAATAGGAACCGAATGTCATTTAATTATAAAACGACATTAAAGTTCAAAGAGTGGCCCGGAAGTCGAAACCGCCATAATTAACACTAAAACTGTCAAAATAACTGATGACATAATCATGTGTTATTAAAATAAATCCAAATGAGTATGGAATTTGATATAAATAATTGAAATGTGAATAAATTAAAAAGGAGAGAAATTAACTATAAAGATAAAATTCCGGCTTTTGAAAGTTAAAAGCCGGAATTCGGAATGTGCCTATCCATTCGCCTACTGCAGTCTATTCATCATCGAAGTCAATGACTCCTCAAACTAATCAGCTAAGTGAATGATAATTCACTTATTTCACTTCGAACCTCTCAACACGTCAAACAAAATTAAAAGGGTGTCAATTAAAACGATAAAAGTAAAATAAAAACAATTTAGTGTTTATTTTGTATGGCATTTAACAAAGTTATTTTCTCAAATACTATAATACATCGTTGGTACTCACATCGATAATTCAATTAATACACTAATATATACATTTCGAGATGTACTAATGACTTAAGATTAAGACAACTAGTTCTTAAATTTACATCTACAGTTGGAACCAATAAATAAATTATACACGGAAAAGTAAAGCGGATCAACCCTGAAGACACAGGAAGAAACAAATAACTCAACAAACTGACGTTATGATAGCACTAAAACAAAATACAGGGTTGATAAGACTAAACTATTCGGTTACATGAGACACCTACAGAACAAAATCTCTTTTTGGTACCAATCTCACTTCACATAACTAACGAACCGGCGCTACTATACCTTAAATATTTATAGACGCATCAAAAACGAAAGAAATCACAGTTTAACTCAATACGCCCCCTCGCGGGTCTACCTTAACATATATACAAGCCACTTGATATGAGACTCACTTGACATCATCAATTGTTACTCTAGAAAATAAATAATGTTCATTACATTGTTGTTCACAGTCTGTTGCACTTTAACTGCTGGTTCCGTCTCGTGCGGGGTGCCAAACCTCGGAGGATGGCTCCTTCAAGGAAGGCAGGTTGGTCTTCAATATATGACGGAGACGGGCCGCCTGAGCTGGTCATCATGCGGGCTGTGCTGTGTGGGGGTGACGGGGGACACGGGGGATGAGGGCGCCACGCCGTACTGCGGGAACAGCGACGAGTGGAAGGGCTTCGGAGGCGCCGTCGGCGATGTGTACAGCGAAGAGTAGAACGATGACACCACGGCCGCTGCCGACGACGACACCGTCGGCAGCTTCTCTGTCGGAGCCATCAGCTTTGAGAACTGCAGGTGATCCAGCTGGTGCGGGAAGTATGGCGGCACTGCGGAGTATGACAGCGAGTCCAGGTGACCCATGCCGTGAGCCGGGCCGGCGAAGTACGGCAGCGGGAAACTTGCGAACGCACCGGCACCGGGGGCTCCTCCCTGCGTGGGGGGCTTGGGCTTCCTGCGGGGCCTGTACTTGTAGTCCGGGTGCTCCTTCATGTGCAGAGCCCTCAACCTCTTCGCTTCATCGATGAACGGCCGTTTCTGCATCTCAGACAGCAGCTTCCACTCCGCACCGAGCCTCTTCGAGATCTCTGAGTTATGCATCTTCGGGTTGTCCTTAGCGATCTGACGTCGTTGCAGCCTGGACCACACCATGAACGCATTCATGGGCCTCTTGATGTGTCCCTCGGACTGCGGCGAGTGCGCCGGCAGCGGCTGGGGCGCGCTGGGGTACTCCGGTAACATGCCCGGGTGCATGGAGAACGCGTACGGGTGATGACTCAAAGTCGACATAGTGATTGAACGGTAATAACTAAGTCGTAAGTTCTGTTAGAGCATTAGCTCTATGGTGATGTATGGCACAAAGCGGTGAATGAGCACAGACGAGAAGGTGATTGTGTCACGTCGGAGACGGACGATAGACTGGCGACTCGGTATCGAGGCCTTGTGGGTATCGAGGTGCGGGGGGTGGGGTTTTTGGGCGGCGAAGCGCGGGCCAATGAGGGGCCAGCGAGTACAGCCTGCGCCCCTCCTCGTGCGCTACGTCGGTCTCGCTCGCGCACACAATGGATGTGCTGGGTCTCGCTCTGTCGCAACAATAGAGCGGCGTGCCGTGGCGCGGAACAGGCGTGCAGCTGTTCGGAGCCATGTCAGCGACTGAATGCGGCTCAATGCATGATGTAACTGTAGTAATAGAATACTTTACACACTTGTATTGTGGAATTTGGTTGTGTACCAAATAAATGGTTGATATAAATAGACCACGAGTGAACGTTTGAATGTCACCTTTTTTGTGCGAAAACTCGACATATTCGTAGCAATAAAACGTTTGAGCTTTTAAGGTATAAGCGATTAAACATTTTTTATTGGCTGGTTTACGTTTAAAGAGAACATTCGAATACAGCGGTTCATTCTTAATGTTTATTAGGTGGGTAAGCTCCGTATCATAACATCGTAAGATGTAATCCTCAATTGGTATCAAATGTAATGTACTTATAGTGCTTTGAAGCTTACTTTATTATACTTTTGATTGTGATGAACATAAAACGCCTTATTTTACTGTATTTTACGGCAATCTTGGTTAGAAAAGAATGTCTCAATCAGCCGTATTTCATCACGTTGTTATACGAAAGCCGATCAAAGGAAAGGGTCGAGTAAAAATAGTAACTTCTGTAGAATCGTCGAATATTGTCTGAGTTACAGATATTTATTTATCTAGTTCAGACACAGATGTCTTATTGAATTTATATTTGTTTAAGCTCATTTAAGCTAGTTTTTAGTTATTTAACGAATGTATCTACTTGAATTAAATAAAATTATTATTATTATTATTATTAATCAAAGGCAAAGTCAAAGTCAAAATTATTTATTTGCAACAAATGTGGTACAAAAGATGTTAAAATAATAATTATGTAGAGCAAAGACACATTTCGCCATAAAGTTGGCATGCAAACATTAACTATGATGCTTATTTCAACACACAGTAACTGTGAAATAAGCATTAAATTAGATAAATATGTGCGTTTCGATGTTTAACATAGGTACTCAGCACAAAGCACAAACCGTAGAAAGTATGGAGTTGAAATTGAGGAAGTGATTGATACAGATGGGAAATAAGGAGAGGATGGGTCACTGCATTGCACTTACTTTTTACTAAACTATCATCTTGATTTTACTATACTATCATCATGACAGTATAGTAACATTGAATGCAATGCAGTGACCCGTACCTTGATTTTAAAAATGAAACCTGTTTTTAATGCGAAGGTTATGATTTAATCGTATTAGTTTAGAAAAAGCAACTTTAGGCTGCGTGATTATAAAGGTCCTGTATTCAAATAGCAGAGAAAAAAGTCTGTATGTTTTTCTACTGCTGCTAAAAAAAAAATATCCTATGTAAAGATTGTTAGACATAGTCTTGTCTAATGAATAGACAAATATTATGTATGTGTCATTGTTCATTATTACATTATTAAATGTCGTGACCTTTCTTCCTTATTAGCAAGTAGCCTGAAAGTAAAATAACAAAGACTTTGTTTTGACCAACTTGGGAAAAGGTCGGCTAAAAATTACTTTTTTTCCTGTTACATCATAGGAGTTGGTGGTGTTTTGTTATTGTGTATTTTACTACTTATTATATAAATGCGAAAGGGTGGAGAGATGAATGGATGTTGATACTGTTTCACGAAAAATAAACTGTACGTGAGTATTTGAATGAATTTAGGCACACAAACCGCCTTATTACAAAACGTAGTTAAAACTGGTTTAACTTAGACCTGGTTTATCTCGCATGCTGTCACTTTCTTTTGAATATTATTGAAGTGAGACGTCATGCGAGATAAACCAGGTTTAACTACCTTTTGTAATAAGGCGGAAAAAGTTTAACACCTGATACAGATTTTGTACCGGTAGTACGATCTCGTGGAACAAATTAAACTCAATACTCAATTATTTATTGTATTTCATAATACGTATTACATAGATATTGTAACAATATTATTTAATTTAATTTTATAATAATATGGATTCTGCCGGGCAAAGTAACATTAGGATAGAGGAACTAAGTAGCAATTCAATTATATCATTATTTATTTTTGAAATTGAAATTAATTTGAAATAAATTATGTGATGTGTCATTTATTTCATCACCACTGCTCTCAAAATGGTGAAGGAAAACATCGTGAGAAAACAGCATGCCTAGCATGTCCTAGAATAGAATAGAATAGAATCAAAAATTCGAAGACATGTGACATCTATCAAATTCAAATTTTACAGGAGCAACAAAAAACTGATTTTCTAGAAAGTGTCGAGAGCTTTTTAAAATGGCGTTCTTTATTATTTAAGTATAGAATGGTGTAGTTTGATATTTTACTAATATTTATTTGAATTTTATGGCTAGGAAATAAAAAAGTGACGCAGAAAGATGGCGTTTTTTGTAGATACGAATTCAGATAATGAATTAGTCCGACGATGTATGATATGGCGCCACGTTGTGTACCTTGTGATGTCACTTTATGTATACTTAACTAAATAACTAAACATAACAATTTGCAGATTACAGGCTTGACTTGATCTCAAGTAGAGCTGTGACCTTGACCATCGGTATGTTGATTGATAGGATGTTATATTTGTATGTATGTGTGTGGGTTTGAGTGGATGATCAACAATGGGATTAGTTTTCGTAAGGAATTGGTTGAGATAATTAGCTTAAGGGTTTCGCCTTCAAATTAGCCGCAAAGAGCCGCGCGGTGGCAGCGCGGCTGCAGCGCTGCCGCCGCGCTGCTTTGTTAATCCATATAAAAATCGCGGATTTAAAACCGCACACCCGCAGCGCGTATGTAGCGCTGCAGTCGCGCGTGCTTTATTTATATGAATTAACAAAACAGCGCGGCTGCAGCGCTGCAGCCACGCTGCCACCGCGCGGCATATTTGAAGGCGCCCTAAGACTCTATTATTAATATTGAAAACGGGATATTTACCATGTTTACTTTTAGTTTCGTGTTCCCATTTAACATTCGCGTTCCGGCGAATGCTCGCGGAGCCATGGATGTGTGAGCTTATGTCAGTTATACAGTTGCGAAATAATTTGACATTAGAACTTCAGCGGGTGGTCAAGATGGTCTGATGACCTGGTGACGACGAAGGAATCCTCTGGATGCCAGAATGGACTGATCGTTGAGGTGGCGATTGGGGGAATGGGTTTCTAGTAGGTAGGTACTTACCTAGTGGACGACTTTTGGCTGATTATGATGATGATGATAATTGTGACATTAAAGCGCAAAGGCTATGGTAATTTTGTTCTATGTACGTTTGGTTTGTAGTTTATGTGAAACAAACATATTAACGAAAGTTTAATAATGAAATGAATATAGAAATTCAAATTTATTCTATTTTATTTATTTATAACCAACTTATACTAACAGTAGGTAGCACTTACATCATTAAATTGAAATGAATCCAACGGTGTTTGTCTTTAATTTCATCTATAGGGATCTCAAATATATCAAAAGTAGACATTTCTTTAGCCGCCACGTCGGTAAACCGTTACGTTGAAAATAAAAGGAGATGAATGAAATAATGATTTCTATATTTCTAACAAGATTTAAATGTAGATTTAGTAATCTAACTAGAAAAGATCTATTTATTAAATCTTAGATTATACAGACATGTTTTGATACTAAGTTAGAGTTTCTTTTAATTGAACAACAAGACTTAAGTAGGTACTTATATTACAACAAAAACTTAATAAGTACTCCTCAACCTCTTCAACGCCAAAATACAAAAGCAAACCAGGAAATAACAACCACAAACAGCTATATTCCAAACTATAAATCATATAAATAAGATCCTTATACATACATACATATAAGCAGACAATCTTCATATAAAGTCAATCACGACGTCGAATGGCCACAGAACCAAGCACTATAAGAGTATAAGCTACACAATACATTATATCACATAAAACAGGAACACAAGAAAACCTTTCACCGATTTAACTTCAAATCGAATCTATAAGATGGTCGTAAAAATGATCGCTTCACGGATCTAATCGGACGTGCTTTGTCTCATTGTTTCATTATAGGAATGGTCTATGGCGACACTAGTGTCCAATAACTAGGATTATACTCGTAAACACATTCTACAATCATAAAATGACTTTTTCATTATCTACCCTGTATACACTTTTAAGACTTAAGTCTTTTTTCTGACAAAGGAATTTTAACTTTATGTTAGAGAACGTAGAGTTGGTTTTTGATTGGGGAATGTCTAAATACAGGATAGTCTTTTGTCTTACTGAGATCTAAAAGTACTTCCAAGAAGTCGTAGATAATAAAATAATAAAATAATAACAAGCTTGAATGTGAGTAATTTCTATGTTTTATAGCCGAAACTTTAGTTTGTTCGCGTTTTGTTAAAGTTTATTAGCAATCAAAGTTTTCGTAATTCAGCTTAGTCGTAAAACGAAATGGCTAATGGAAATTAATAATATCCTTTTATAGTCAAACACAGTTACTTAGCAAAAAGTAATTGCTGTGAAGACATTTGAGTTGAAATTAACAATATTATAGGTACTTGATTAACGTGGATATTTATTATTTGTCTAAAGGAAATTGATGTATAATAACTTGATAAGATTATAGTTTCTTCTAAGAAGTAATGTTGTCATAAAAACCTTAATTCCTACTACAAAACTTAAGTAAGCTTCAACGAATCAGTCAGTAATAATTTCTTAACTGGCTAAGCTTGATCACTGATACGAAATAAAATAATATGCAGAATTATTAGAAATTAAGTATTTTTTAGACACAAAACATAGGTTCACTTCTACAAACATTACTACATGTTAAGTGCTTCGTCATATTAATTAGAACTCATCACAGTTTTTACTTAAGTCAAACTTGTTTCATCATACTGACTAAAATAATGTATTGCAAGCATGTATTGTATTGTAAGCAATACCTTGGCTTCATAATGCCTTTATTTCCCATACCAATAACTACTTAAAAATGGCAAAAGAACTCGCGAACTCACAAGGCAACAATATCACTTTATAGAACGATTCAAAACGGACGACGATCTGATACTACTAACGCCATCTATTGATGCGACGCGTAAAGTGCGAACTAAGTTAGCTTTAAGTTTTGGTAAGGTAAGGTTTGGTTTGGTGTAATTTTATGCTTTTGAAAGGGTTTTATGAGGTTTCAGTTTAGAATTATTTTGTCCTTTGGTTTTGGATAATTTGCAGTCTCGTGGAATTTTAATTTGATCTTTTGGAAGAAAAAGTGTTAGCTACATATTTTGTTTCACAGCTGTTAGATGGTACCATTGTAGATCAAAACAGTGTTTTTATTAGACTCTGATAATTTAAAGGCAAATCATTACTTATTTTGGACCTGAGAAACCAATTCAATAAATGAAACAAAGTTTTAATTACCCAATGCTGACCCCCTCCTTTCTTCTGCCACACTTCCCGTTTCTGTACGTCCCTTATCTAGGTGTGTCCCGCGATTTTAATTTTGACGATATTTTCGACTACACATCACACCTTGTAATCCCCAAACAGTTACGCAGAGAAATACACCCACTTTATTAACTAACGTTAAACGCTAAACCGACCCCAGTACAGATGCTGTACCCACTGGCAGGGATAGCGCCGCCTGAAGTTCGCAGAACAGTGGCAAGCTCTAGAGAAAGAGCCAAAATGGCTTCAGACACACGACACCCATTACACCTAAACAGCCTTGTATTGCAAAGGCTGAAAAGCCGAAACAGTTTTCTGAAGTGTGTCACCCCACTCACTGGCGAGATGTCTACGGAAAGATTAAAGCTGTGGCAAGGTAGTGCATCTTTACCTTACCCATTTGTTCCACCTGCTGAACATCTCCCACCTGGACAAGAGTTGCCGTGGCTGACCTGGAAGTCTTTAAACAGACTCCGGACCCAGGTTGGTCGCAGCAAAGAAAATCTGCTGAGGTGGGGGTACATAGATGACTCTGCACTGGAGTGTAAATGTGGTGCTGTCCCTCAAACAATGGGGCATTTAATATCGTGCCCTGCGTGTCCTGCTGACTGTTCACTCCAGGAGCTGATGGACGCTACCGAAAGCGCCAAACTAGTAGCCCAATTCTGGGCCGACACAATTTAGATTGCCATCGACACGCTAAGAAGAAGAAGAAGCTAACGTTAAATGCGTTTTTATTGCACAAGGCAGCCAGAACACGCTTTTAAGAAGTAGACTCCCTAGTAAAATATCTCAAAATGGGCGAATACTATTCATCAAAGTAAATTTTTTGGTAATAACATTAAAATAAATTTCTTCTTAATTTCATCTTAATTTCCCATCCCATAAAACTGAATTCTTTTCCTTCTCCTTCTCTGTTCACGCTGTACGTTTGTGGTCTTGTGGAACTCACTTCCGCCTAAAATTTTAGACTCTTAATCTTTATTTACTTTCAAAAAACAAGTCAGAGAGCATTACCTCTCCTCTATTCTGATACTAGTATTTATTTTATTATAGGTATATGTTTATGTTTATTATAGGTATATATTCGGATACTAGTTCCGTACATTCACACTTGGGAGGGTACACATACAACTTGATACAACCACACAACACACACACTCATCAACACAACCAATCCATGCACACGTACGCACACGTTCACATAATTATTATTTTGTTTTATTACCCACATATACTGTTTTTGTTTTGTATTTATTGTGTTTAATGTAAGTACTTACTGTTGTGAAGGAGCGGAGTCTTTAAATACAGGCATTATCTGCTTAAATGAAGACTCCAAACCCAATATTGTTTGTGTATAACTTTTGGACACAATAAACGTTATTATTATTATTACTAGTATTTATTTTTATATGTGTATATATTAGTATGTATGTTGATTTTATATGGATATGCTTTTGTTCTTAATTTTAATTAAAATCTTGTTGGTCTTTTCTACACACTGTGTGTACATTTCTAATCAAACTTTCCTCTCGCAGGTCTGCTGGAAGAAATTTCTTTTGAAATAAGCAGTGCCTTTGTGCTCTTCTTTTTGTCCTTCCTTCATCCTTTTTTTTGTATTTTGTGTGTGCATAAATAAATCTATACTAATATTATAAAGAAGTAAAGTTTGTGTGTTTGTATATTTGTTAAATTGTAAGGGGTAATCTCGGGATCTACTGAACCGATTTTAAAAATTCTTTCACCAATAGAAAGCCACATTATTGCTGAGTGTTATAGGCTACTTTTTATCCCTGTATTACCACGGGAACGGGATCTACGCGGGTGAAACCGCGGGACGTCCGCTAGTAAATAAATAAAATAAAAATATTCACCTTTTAGTTAAAAAGTACCTAGTTAGTTTAAAAGTTATTTTAGCAACACGAGCCCCTAATAAAAGTAAGTGTAAAAGTAATAAAATAAAAGTGAGTCTTACTTTATCACCTCATTGTGTCATTAATAAAACAATAAAAAACAAAACACTGACAACAATAGAACAACAAACTAAAACAGCGGAGATACTTTACTGATTTTTTACTATTTGATGATGCCTATCATATAAAAATTAAGATAAAAGAACAATGAAAAATAATAAAACAAATATTGCCGTCGCTTTTGCGTCTAGTTTTTCAGATAACTTTCGAAATAGTGGCACAATTTTACTACCTACTTAACTGCTTGTTAAGAAAATCAAATCAGACAATTAGGTAAATAAAATGTTTCGATGATAAGAGTTTTGGATGACAGTTTAGAATATTTATAGCTTAGTATATAAGTGGTAAAAAAATCGATAAGTGTCGATTTATTTACTACTTACACTTTTTATTCAAGTTATTATTATTATCAGCCGTTTGTGTCCCACTGCAGGGCAAAGGCCTCCCTTCCCTCTTTCCACTTATCCCTATCCAGTGCTCCGGTTTTCCAATCTCTGCAAAAAGAATCCAGTTCGTCCCGCCATCGCCTTCTGGGCTGCTGATTGGGACCCATTGACCAACTCGACAAGACATCTGTTTCTGAACTAGATAAATGAATATCTGTAGCACTCTTCTGAAACATGTGAAAGCTTTCGGTGACTTAATATCATGACGCCACGCGAAAAACATGACATATTTCCACGCAAAAAGCTAACATCCACACATCACGACTAAAACAAACCACCCCCCAACATACGCAGTACATAGACACCATTAATTAAAACCGCAACAAGGAAAATACATAACGAGATTTAAAAAAATATCACACAAAGCCACATCGCACCTAATTACTTATTTCTCGACACCGCCACAATGAATATGCCTGCAGACATGACCTGGGTATCTCCATCCCTCTCCAACCCCTCAAAACAGAAAGAGAGGAGAATATTAGCTAGTTAGTCTTCGAATGCCGTTGAGCTTCGAATAGTGACAAAAGCGGGGTGAGCACAATATAGGCTTAAAGCCTATTCGCCCATCTTCCTATTTTAATTTACGCAAATTTCCCATGACACTTCACCCGACATACCATTATGGTTGGTTTTTTTAAGGCTGGGTTGTTTCTGGTTCGGTTAGTTAAAGTTAATCAACGGTTAACACTAATGTGCAGGTTTATCTCATTGTTTTCAACTTCATAAGTGTAACTCTATCAAATTTTAACGTTCCAAACGCCAGAGCGTTCATTCTTCGATTTGTAGGTACTTGTAGAACTTTACAATACGTGCTGTTTACTGATGTGTAAACTCAGTTCCACATAATGACAACTGACGCTGTAAAGACACGACATACAGACAGAAAATCTACTGTGAAAACAAAGAGACAACGCTCTTTACCAACCCTTATAAATCAGACATAGAAATCTTCAACAAAAAAGTATTCGCTTGAAGATTGCTTGAACTATCATACTCTGTCACAAACCAACACATTTACACCTCCCATCCTAAACTCCCGTCAACCCAGTGCCACCTGTCCTTCCTGCATCCTATATCCTATACGTTACTTTTGCAGAACCTATTATCTTGCACCAAGAATGCACTCAGTTAATGACCTCCCAGCGATAATACGGCATTGTGATGCCTACGCGTAGGCAATCTGCATAGTGCTCGCATTGTGCGCACGAAAATTCATTTATAGATAGGTTTTTTTTAATAAACTAATGAACGATGTAGGGTGTTTTTTTTATTTAGATTAGTAACTGTGGTTCTAGGTGTGGTGTTGTCGGGCTGTGTTCAGTGATGTTGAGGCAACGTGAACGAGGTGACATCATTGAGAATTTGTTGGCAAATAATAGTTATTCTTTAATGGTAGAGAAGATGAACGTTTGAAAGTTGGTTTGAAGAAGATTATGTTTATTAGTCATGCCGCCTAATAATCAGTGGTCCACATTGACACTAGATCGGAAGAACTGGAAGTCGTGGTGAGTAAGGTACTGCAGCGGAATGACAGTCAGATTACAGTCAGTCAATGCCAACGACATAGCTATTGACTGACTGTTATCTTCTGAGATAGAAAAGGGCTCTTAAAACAAATATTTCAAATAAGATACACACGGCGCACGGTGCATCTTATTTAAATTCAGATTTATTTTGGTAAATCTTTTAATCTTTAATCTTTTTTAGTCCACCAATTCCCGAAAATGCTTTTAATACATAATAGACGCAAATGATTAGAGAATATACCAATAACGTAAGTCAATCATAAATAAATACCAGTAGGTATTCTTTCTAACTTTCATCAAAGTCGCGCGTGTTAAGGCGATAATCACTGGCGTCATAAAAATATAACTACGAACACAACGAAATGTCTTCGACGAACAATAACTTTTCAAGCAACCCACATTATCAGACAAAGGACAGACAAACAAAACATAAACAATACGTTTTAAAACCAATAAACGCCGACAAACAAACGACAAAACAAGATGTCTTCATAACCGCAATAAATATCTTTGTTTCTAAAATAACGGTTTGTAAAAACCAAATTACGTTTACGGATCAAACGATTTTATTTCGCCCCGTATAAGGTGTAGTTTTGTCATAAAAATGAGTATTGTCATGACGACAATGAGTTTTGTCAAATGTCAAAACAATGAGCAACCGTTTCTTGTTTTTGTGAAGCGGTGGAGTAGAAGGTAGACCGTTCGATTCCCGGAATGGGTATTAGTCAAACAGTTTACTTATAATAACTGCATAATTTTTGTTGTGGAAAAATATTAGTAGATTCGTTCCAGAGGTCAAAAAGGGAAACTTTAAAGGGAAGTAAACCTGATGTTGCTTTGTTTTTGAGTATTACTTTTAGCCGCGGCGTCGTTTGTGAAATTAAAGCTTGAAAAGGCTATTATTGATTCATTGAAATGAAACAAAAGCATGAACAATGGCTTGTCCTTCTACAAAACAAATAGGTAGATGATGACTCTACTAACGTCACCGTCTTGCATCGTTTGGTGACATTCACCGCTAAATTTTTAAATGGTTTACTAAAATGCTCATGTGAAACCGGTTAAAACGACGCTATTCGTATACAGGGTGGAAAGGACACCGACGCACAAACGCTTTTTCATCAACAGGTGTTGATGAAAAAGCGTTTGTGCGTCGGTCAGTCTGGCTGCTAGGTATAGGTATCTCTTTGCATTCTTGTAGCTCATCCAGGATATCCACGAGATGGCAAAAATGTCTTCTATTCTGCCCTGTGCCCATCTCACCGTCGGACGACCGCTTACCACGTATTATTCTCAAGTCAATACAGACAAAAAGACGTCCAATATCTTTGACACCGTGTAGGTACACTTTTATAGGAAACCGCCGTTTCTTTTATAATTATCAATGAAAAATCTTACATACTACATATTAAGTGGATTGGCGTTATACTTATTGATCCACTACTACGTTGCTCCCATTCCAGGACAACTGGAATAGTTTAAACTGACAATCTGGTGCTGAAAAAACGTTGAACAATTACCACCCATTTTGTGTTTTTGTATTTATTCTAATAATGAGTGGAATGTAGACAATATGATTCAAGTTTCTAAACTCACATGGTCACTAACAGTAACTAAACGGGACTAAGCACGGTAAATATCCCGCTTTCGGTATTAATGTTATGGTGGTACTTATGATTCAGTTCAACACTGCGCTGGATTAACTCACTGGATTACTGAACTGGAATAATATGCACCATTAGGGTAAAAACTGGATTCTGATAGCGGTCCCGGAAGTCTTCCGGCAGTTAGTTCACATACAACAAGATGGGTTGTTATTGGGGTGATCCAAAGATTCACCCCATCTCACTGACCGTCAAAGTGGTCGTTGAGCTAACTAATGAGAACAAAACCTGATCTTTTGACCCCAACTGATCGCACCCACATTATAATCCGTTAAGGCGACATTTAAAATGAATAAATCTTATCACTTGAGTTTATCACATGTATTTTAAATCCGTAAGAGGATATAATAGGAGGTAGCCTACGAGTAGTTATATAAAATTGTAAATATATGAGAGCTACATCTGCCAACAAACCACGTTAAAGCTTGGCAGAAATAACATGTTACAAAACATGTTATTTAGAATATATACATAACACCACGAATAATTGCATTTTTTTTTTCAGAATATAGAAAGAAAAAACAGACAAGAATAAAATGAAACAGAGAATACCAAGCGCTAAAACAAAAACCCACGACTGTTAAAATTTAATTGAAAAAAGGATAAAATAACATAAAACACCCACCTTAAAAAAACCCAAGAATGTCCGTCGGGGGCTGCCATTAAATGAAGACTCATGTTGCCTATCCAAAATCGCAACTGTTTACAATATTACTCTTCAAACACATAGATTCTCATACCAAAAACCTGGGATAGTTCCTTTAAAATATGTAAGTAGGTACTTAATTAAAAAACTTAAAAAATATTCCTCGCATCGTAACTATCAAAATTACATCTCTTTGAAACTTCGCCATTTTTGCGCGACACAACTTTCTAATTAACTCAACAAGACAATAGAAACTGCGACACATACCTACATACTGAAAGTCTGAGGGTGACGACTACAGCACAACCCTTAATATATTTAATTTTCCTCACAACGTGAAATCAACTCTATCATAAATGAAGTAAGATTGAAAATCGCGTACAAGGCTCATTGATAGGGTTGTCGCTCAAGAGAATTCGTCAAACAAAATTTAACTCTAAGATATTAAAACAAAGTCAACGTCTGTGTGTCGTTCTGATATCAAAGTTGGCTTCTAGGGTTGCCAACAAGTTCATTATGCACTTAGACAATTAGTGTACGCCGGGGGGCGAGTGTGGCAGCCCTGACTGTTTCCGGTGTCGCGCCTTGCTTGTGGAAGACTGTTAGTTAATAATACTTACTCATTAGGGATTGAAATAAGGGTGGTTTCTTTTGAACTTGGTCTGAAGTGGACAGCCACGAAATAAGAGGACTTTAAAGTTGGATTTGATTTCAATTAGGGATCGCATTGATCACTTTTTGGTCGAGTGTGGGATAAATGTAACTTTGACAGTAAATGGAAACGTCATTAAACCGTTGTAAGCAGGACCGTCAACACAGTTGAAATAAGTGGGCAGATGAGATGCCAGTTCTCAAAACGATAAGCCCGTTTTGCTTAAATATTTACTACTTGGAGCACGATATTAATGCAGGAAAGCGAACTTCGAGGAAAACTGTGGGAAAGGTGATACTGATAGATTTCATAAACATATTTCTATGGTGATACTACACACCACAAACTGTCAACAAATCAACAACTAATAGAAAATTAAGATTTTCAACCAAATGTGTCCCGACGTTATTACTTCAAGCGACAATATGTACGACCATTATAACCAAATTCTTTGACGAGATCACAAGAAAACTACAAAATTATACCCCAGAAACTCAAACAGTCTAATAACAACCATATTTCCATACCAAGTAAATACATTTCAAAATCCATGTCATAACATTAATGCAAAATCGAAAACATAACGTTCCAACTTGAAATTTCTAATCCGTATATATGCAAACAAATTTGAAATTCTAACACGACACGCTTAGAAATGTGGTTTAAATATGGACGTTGGACGTCAAACCACTGCGTGTATCTATCGAGGCGAAATCCGAATGTAACCGGTCTAAAATCCGGCGGGATACACCGGATCCAGGCCTGGCCGGATCCCGGGCCGGATCAACATCGCGGGAACATTGTCTCGGACAAGTGAACGGGCGAATGTGGTCACCGTACAGTTCTCGATATATTGGATTTAGCTAAAGTCATGTCACTACCATTCTACTAGCAACTAATTATTATCACGGCTATATAGTTTTGCCGACATATGTGTGAAAACTAGTTACTAGAACTGGGACAAATTCGTTTAGCCACTGTAAGCGTAAATTCAGTAATTAATGATGATTTTGTGAGCGACGGAATTCAATCTGATTAGCTATTAGAATTTGAACTAGTTTATTTTGTCAGAATACGCTTCCATGAACAATATGGATGCCTATTAATATTATAAATGAACGTTATATTTTCCAAAGAAAAATTCCATTTCATTCTGTCACCTATCTTGATGACCTTTTGACTGCGTCAGTAGGCACAGTTTGTATTGGTGCATTAAGGTACCGCATCTAAAGATGATAATTGAATACTTTTTAGTCATCGAAGATTTATGATTATAGGAAAAATAAATAGAGCAGCAGTACCTTTCCACAATGACGCTTTAAAAGTGTCACTTACTAAGAATTTCTTAATACTTAGGTTGTTACATAAACTTGTCAAAATTCTTCGAATCGAGGTGAACAGAAGATTTCCATTAAAACGACATTCATTCTGTAGAACACGTTGAAAGGCAATAGTTTTTGACATTTTATAAGATACTACATCTACCAGTAACTAAACAATAAACGAAATAGGAAAACATAATAACATTATAAACCTAATCCCACTAACTAACTAAGTAAACAAGCTACAACACCAATATATAATTACGTCGCAGCAATTATTCCGCAGACGTAAGTCAAACGCAAATCTATCGACTAATATTGGCGACGAATCAAACCGCGCGCGCGACACAATAGTCGCGCGACATCGCGACAAAATTGGCTGTTTTCACACGCGTCTGCTAATGATTACATGTTGGTACCTAAACGATGTTTAGAATGTGCGGGTGCGTTGCTGTACGGGAATTTTTGGCTAAGATTACTCTTATTTAAGTAGGTACTTTATAAGCGTTTTTATTGGTGTGAATGGCCTTATTAAGAGCCTTAAGGCGTTAAAGTGTTTTGGGATGAGTGTACAATACTTGTCTTCAATACCTTTCTTTTTTTTTCATTCGCTACTTTCAGACATCACGGCAATAACTCCATTCTCTTTCATATCATCCCTCATATAATCCACCCATCTTCTGTTTCGCTTTCCTCTCAAGGAGCAGTATAAACGCTGTTATTTTAAGAAAAAAATTAAATTCTCAAAAGAAAAAATATTATATCTTTTTTTTATTCTAACAAGATATTTTTCTCTTTATTTTTTTCACTATAATTTTAATGTATAATTCACGATTTTGATGTATTAATCCATTTAATATTTTATGTATTTATTAATACTTTATTCACACATCATGCGTACTTGAAAATGGAAGTACATAACAGAAATGATCGATTATTTCTTTTATTTCCAGTATGATTTAGAAAGCAACCAGACCAAAAGGTAGACTGAGGTAGAGTTTTGAATGGATATCATGGGGAAATTATTTAGTGTTTTGGTAAAATCATATTTTTATCTAAACATCGACCATGCACTCAAATAAACTTCCGAATTCGTCTTACAAAATAGCAAACAGGAAATCCCGTACCGCATTACACGCGACAACGTACCCACACACCCGTGGGCGTACACCAACAACAAATAGCTACTTGCGGTATAGACGTGTGATCAGATTCGTCGCCGCTTCAAATTAGCTCGCGCGTTTGTTACAGCATCCATTGTCGCGCGTTCGCCTTTGTGTAGCTAGTGTGCGGCCAGCCTAATGCTAGGTTTCTTGTTACGTTTTTATTGTTGAGTATAAAGGTCAGTAAACTGTTGTTTGGGTTGAAATTATATATGTTTGAGTGTGAAATATAGTTGCGGCTTATTGTGGCATTTTAAGTTACAATCCACGATAATTGGCTCTTTCTGTAGAACATAAGTCACATTGAAATGTAAGTTATGTTAATGCAAATCAGTCCCAGTATACACGAAATGTGTCTTCATCACTAATAGACTACCTCGTTCGTCTAGTGGTCGCTAAGGGGTTGGGTTTGATTCCCAAGTCGGACAAAGTGTCATTGAATTTTATCATCGGGAATTTCTCAGAGGCAGCCACAAATTCACACAGATTGGTGCTCGTTTGAGGGCAATAAGTTCACTCCTTATTACTTTCGAAGTCTTTGTGTACTATTTCATACGCCTCTGTTTACTTACCGTTCGGGGTTTGCAGACTCGATGTTTTTTTTTAAATGCGACAAGCCCGCCACACTATTCCCAAGCCACTGTAACTCCTGTTAGCTAGAAAAGCGCCGAGACAATGAAGCTCGACGAAATCCCAAAGAAAAGATTTAACTGTCTTGTCGATGTTGTTATGTGTCTTAGTGTCTTAAAATAAATATTCAACACACTTCTGTAATCCCAGAAGCGTTAGACGTACCACATTTCAGCAGTTATTATTATAGAATTCGAATTAAAACTTAATTATGGCAGCGCGGGGGCAACATGCTTGAAATCATTATACAAACATTAATGGGATAAAATTTATCATTCCATCAAGCTAATTTAAATTTAAAGTTTCCTTCTCTAAAATGCAACCGCAAAGTGTGTGTGCACTAGTCCACTCTCTCTTTTCTATACTATCTATACTTCTATACTAATATTATAAAGAAGTAAAGTTTGTGTGTTTGTATATTTGTTAAATTGTAAGGGGTAATCTCGGGATCTACTGAACCGATTTTAAAAATTCTTTCACCAATAGAAAGCCACATTATTGTTGAGTGTCATAGGTTATATAAAAAACCGAAAAATAAAAAGGCTTTTACGTGGTAGTCCGTTTTGCAAAGTGAATCGGAGAAAAAACGGTCGAATGAAAGCGTTTCTTACGAACTATGAAAAAAAGGATTAATAACATTAGGTATGCCCAACGAAGTGGATACGGGTCAGCTAGTCTAATATAAAAATGTAACTAAACAACTATCATTATCTTACGTACTAAATAATTACAAAACAATTAATTAATCTGCAATATTAAGAACACGTGCTACGAGCTACGAACATCAATGCACCATAATTAGTGCTACGGAGCTACGAGCGTAGCATTGCTACGAGTATTCTCATTCGATACGTTTATTGCATTGGCGATGGCTTTCACGGAAAAGTCTTTGTTGAACTAGTTTTACTCATAGATAATGTTCAGTTGTATTTTGTTGTAACAAAATATTACGCCTGTATTTCCCGAAGAGTTATGTACAAGAGATGAGATTCGCTAAAAATCTACTATAGGCACAGGGGTCTCATACCGCAAACTTCCAAATGTTTGACCAAATTCCGACCAGGACCTCATGGTCTCATGACCACTTGAACAACGAGGCAGTAAGAAAAACTAAGTTTGTTTATCCTTTTTTTGAGGGCGAAATCATCAAATGACTCCACCCGCTCTGGGCAGAGCGGTAGAAAGTGTCTGACTTCTACTGACTAAAAACCACCCATGGTCCTTCTTAGCCCTTTGTGTCGAGGCTGCGGTATCTCTTTCGAACAACCCGCAACCCCAACGGGAGTTTCTTTATCCTTCTTTCAAATCAGCGCAAGAATGGACATAAATAAAAAAATAATAAGTAGGTACGTATTCCATATTTTCCCATTACTTTACGAACGATATTAATACTCATTGTCTTACATACAACTGCAGAAATCAGAAGTACCCACATATTTCTAAAAGAAAAAACTCACACGCAAAAATAATATTACACACTCGTCCAGTTATTGTGTGAATTGTTTCATGAATCGAATCAGAAATATCGATTACAGCTACTCGAGTGCTCTCGACTCGAGTTCTCGAGTACCTTGTATTTCACGGTTCACCCCTATTCGAGAAATATCCCGTTTTGTTTTCACCCCCTTTGTTTAAGTAGTGAGATTTCGGAGATAACTGTTATACTAAACTTTGTATGGGAATAAAAATATAATGGCACTGGTTATTGAATTATCAACCCTTTGCATTTAAACACTAGGTTGATTTCTAAATTAAAGAATAAACTTAAAAGGTCTTAAGACTATTTTAGCCGCAAAATAAATTAAAACTATCTTTCAAGTCGAATAAGGTATAATTTTCCGTGGTTTAAAATTAAAAATTCAAGTGGTTGATATAGAGTTAAAATACCATTGTAAAGTCGGTTTCTTTGGTCATATAATGTTATTTGTTTTGTCAGATCTTGTGATAAGATTTAAATAAAAAGTAATGTTAAAGTTTTATTTCCCTTCAAAGAAAAGGCATTATGAATGTTTACAGTCAAATAAAAGAAACGAGTTTATTGAGTGTTGCCAGTTGTTTGTGTAATTTAAACGAATATTGCCTGTTATGAAATCGTAACGTTGATAAAATGTTTTGAGTAATATTTTCGGTAGTAACAACACAGCTGTTGTTTCATTTTTGCTCTACTTATAATTCTCGGAATCTCACCCCTTTTCTTGGGCTGTTACTTAATCATTTGAATTTGGTAAACATCTGGTACTTCGAAAATACAGGCAGTTTATATAATTTAACACAGTTATATAATATGGTCTTCCAGATGAAGAGTTGGTTTAATCTACCTACACTACTATTATTAAAGGGTTCACCCTTGTTTGGTATAACAACGTTTTGTCGAAAATCACTCCGACTAATTTTAGTTACAATAAAGTCATTTCGTATAATTATTCATTTGACCAAATAATTAATTGGCAGATTTTTATTTAGCATATTTATTTATTTGAAATAATATCATTTGACCGAATTTTCAAAAACACAAATTTGATTTAAACTAATGTTTCACTACCCAACAAAAAACAAAAATTGCTCGTGTAGTGGCTTATATTGCCAAAAATAATATTCTTATCGAAGCCGTATTATCACTATTACGGGTGTGTTTGGGCACAAATTATAAAGACAATAACCTTATACCCCCCTTATAGTTGCTTTATTGGCTGCTTTTTTTCCATATACTTGTTATATTATGACAAGGAATAAGGAAGTTAAACTTATAATGACACGAAAAAAGCTCTTAAAAAGCCGTAGACCCTTATAGCCGTCAGTTTATGATTCTGCAATAAGTATTTTTCTGAGTGATTTACATTTGTGCAACAGTTTGGCGAATAAAGAGAAACGTCAAATATTTTACTAAAAAGTAAATGGTAGTTATTATTTTATATACCTGATTTAGGTGCTCGTTTATTGTGAAAAGTGTATGGGAATTCAAATGCATGATAAAATGTGGTACGCTGTGTGTTGTAGTATCAACGCGCTCTTGAATTTAAGCTGTTTTTGAGCAAAAAAACGTTATTAATAATTTAGTCATGTCATATACAGTGCTATTATGAGAGCAAAACGATTCGCACATCGTCTACAAGGAGTCTATGAGAGTGAATACTTCATAATGGCAACATTTGTTGCTTATGCTATCGCCATTTTACATATCTTTAGGGTCCCTGTCTCACGAACAAAATCCTGTACCTAGCTAGTCTTGTTCCCATAATTATGTATAAAATTTATGTTGCACTATGGTTGAGTTGGCATTGGCATGAAGAGATCTCTTTATGGGGAATTTTAAGTTTGAATATATATAACTATAATTGTAACTACACAATAAAGAATATGATTTTTTGATTTTGATTTCCCTTCAAATATCCCCCACCACGATATGTGATATATTTTTAATTTCAATAATTTTGCACAGTTCTGGCCAGAGTTGATGATTCGAGGATCACTTTGTTGTCTGTCCGTCTGCCTGTCTGTCTGTCAAGACCCTTTTTCTCAGGAACGCGTGGAGGGATCAAACTGAAATTTATATCAAATACTCAGGTCTACTGTCCCTTAACTCACCGTATGCCGAGTATATTGACACAATTATAAAGTAATTGTGTCTCGCGTGGATCTACGTTCTGGCACACGAAGGGTTAAAGCTGTGATAAAATCAAACTTCTAAGCCAACGCAATCAAAAGATACAGCCATTTATAGCCATATATATTAGCTCGTAAGGGAATCAAAACCTACAGGGTACTTCCCGTGAACTCAGAATCTTAAAATTTCGAGTGAAGCAACGTTTTATAGCACAGATAAAGAAAAAATGCGAAAACCGTAAATTTTTAGTGATGTCGCACTTGACCGGTTTTTTAATGTACATTCCGCTTCATAATAAATTCACAAAATTTGCTGTACTTTGAAAATGGCGAATCTAGTCATGTAAAACATTATGTAACCATACAGAGAATAATTTCTTTATAATTACTGTTTAAGGGAATACGAATTGCTTTCATCCTTGTAAAGATCATATAAAATGCAAGATTTCGTTTGTTGGATAGATGTCATATCAAATGCTCCTTGAAGTTAAAAAGCATAACACTTGTCCTTGATTGGTCATTGACCATATTATAAGATATTATTTGACTTTGAATTTTATATGGCTAAAACGCAATGTAACTGGCCTCTAAAAGAAGATCCCATTTCGATCCCTTATTGTAGCCGTATTAATTGGATTTATTAACGTATACCCAGCCAAATTATAAGAATATAGGTAATATTAGCGAAATCTTCTAATAATGTGCCACTGTAGGGAACATTGACATAATAAATGCTCTTTGATAACAAGTATAAGAGTTTAGACCTTATAGACTTAATTTTATAAGCTTAGTTTGATTGTTGGGTAGACTAATAATATAATGATTTAGTCGAAAGAGCGTATCGAATATTCAGTTCATTAATAATTCGTTTCCTTTCATTCGCTTCCGTTAGCAAGTCGACGGAGCCCCGCTGCGTGGGGCTCCTATTTCTGTCTGCAGGGTTTAAAGGGGACCTAACTAACCGAACCTCGGGGTGCCCCTGACGTCGACCGTCTAGGGTTAGGCTTTCTGTCAGCATCTGTGTTGTGTGACTAATAATGATTTAGTCGAAAGATCGTATCGAATATTCAGTTCATTAATAGTTCGTTTCCCTTCATTGTCTATAAATTAACATTGTTCCTTCAAAATAAACCCTGCAGACAGGAATAGGAGCCCCGCAGCGGGGCTCCGTCGAAGTGCTGACGGAATCGCTAACCCTTAACGGTCGACGTCAGGGGCACCCCGAGGTTCGGTTAGTTAGGTCCCTTTAAACCCTGCAGACAGAAATAGGAGCGCGCAGCGGGGCTCCGTCGACCTGCTGACGGAAACTCCAATTGAATATTCGATAAAATACATATTACACCACCTGAACATTACATCAAATTAACATTATACCTTTTGATCAATAGCGCAAATGTTGTTATCACAAATAAATAATATATTCGATGAAATGAAAATTATGCTAACCGATATTATAAAAAATGATTATTTTCTTAAACGTTGTTCGAATTAGTATAATAACATTACATCAAAAGTTGTTCGGCGAAACAAGGGTTTATATACCTATTATATATAACCATTATAAAGAGATAAAATTTGTTCTTAAGTTTGCATGTAGCAGGTAATCTTCGAAACTACTGATCCGATTCTGAAAATTCTTTCACTTACTACTTGGCTACATTTCGGTCAATGTCTCGTACGAGAGCGAAGTAATTTTTCGGAAATTATGTATAACATTCTATTCTCCATATATACATACTTGTTTAAAACAGCCTATTCAGAATATAAATCAAACAAAAGATCTTTTATCATATCACCCTGCACAGAAGGCGCGTAATAATTTAAACACAAGTTACTACAGCATCTCAACAGAACATCTCCCACCACAATCATCTCCTACTTACCCACAAGTGCCCACAATAGCCTGGATTCTTCACAAAAGTGTCGTACGAAAGCCTAAAAGGCAGCGATAGCCGGTCAGCTGGCTGCTCAGCCACGTGGCTAATCGAATCACGCAGTAAATTGAGCGCTAATTTGTGCACGGCACCCGTGGGAGCCACCGCTGGGAGACGTCTGTGGGAGGTAGGGAGACCATTGTGCTAGGGGATACTGGGATATTCAGGAAAGTAGGTCGTGAATTAGGGGTAAGAGATTTTGTGGAAAATGACTCATGGGAAAGAAATGCAACTTACTGTATAACATCACCCTATAAATCATAATACATAATTCATCCCCTACAGTAGTTAAATAGGAGAGGTTTGTAATGGCTTGTAAACAATAAAATATTAAGTAAGCAGTCATAAAATAAATACTTCAAATAGTTTAGTGTGTGTATAGATGCGTAACCTAATTTTCACGATCCTGTACCTCTCAATAGGAAAACAAGGTGTTGTGGTTATGTCAAAAGGACAACTAAAGGTATTTTCCTCAACATAAAACCAGTAGAAAAACGAGACACTAAGATTAGTTACCATTACAGATAACGGCACAAATAAACAGAAGTAACACTAATTAACTTAATCATTGATCATCAAAGGCCCATTATTTTAACAGGACGCCACGTAGGTAAGTAACAGATCATCGCTGCAAGTGCAGAAACATTATATTTTATTAAAAATAATCCAATAAACGAGAGACGGAATGTTCTGGCAATTATCTCAAGTCCACCTTCGTTAAAACTGCAGCTTGTAATAATTGCGCCGACAGAAAATCGTTGCATGATTATTTTTTATTTCGAATAATTCCGTAAATTGGAATTTTAATTATGTTTTTCATAATAGGGTATTTCACCAAAAAAATCTAATTAGTCCGTCAGATGGATTTTCAAAAAATAAAGGACACGTATTTTTTCTTTTTTCACGTAAACAAAAGATGAAGACGATACAGTGCTACGAAAACTCGTGTCAAGTCGTGTGACGTCACAAGGTTAGTACTTTTTTACTCACAAAGTGATGTCAAAAGCCCCCACTCATGATCTTTGACACGTTTTATTTCCGTCATTTTTTATTTATTTTAAAAACCAAAAAAACACGTATCTAATATTTTTCGATAATCTAACAGACGGACTAATTAGATTTTTTGGGTGAAATACCCTATTGTTACCTATTATTTATTAAATACCAATTGTTTTCAAATAAGTACTGGCCACAATCATATAGATCACAGACTAACTTTTATAAAGGATTAAAATTTGTTCAGAATATTCTGAACTCATTATTTTCTATCTACATTTTCAAAACACAAATGGGCTGAAATCGAAATTACTTTTAACATTCCTATTTTTCGATTAATTACACTAAGCATTGCAGCCAACACGTTTTAGTCACTGACATTGTAAAAGATACCAGGAAAGTCTCCTAAACCACAACCCGCGTAACCACCCTACTTACCGTGGCTCCCTCTAGCGTCAGTACCAAAACATAGCCCCATGAGAAACACGCAGCAAAGCAAACCACTCAAAGATGCAATCGCGCCATTTTTTTGTTCGTCTACCTCAGTTAAACCATTGTTTTCAATCACTATAATATTATCGATGAAAACGGTTCCCTTACAAGTTTCAAGTGGCATTTCAAGTGCAAACGATATTGAGAACCTCTAAAGAAATTAATTAGGGGTGCCTTGAGATTACTGACTTTGTGAGTTTGTGTGAATTTTGACTTGGACTGTGGGTATGGTTTTGTGAGCTGTTTTGTTGTGTATGATTTATGTTTTTGCTATAGTTGCTAATGACTGACGTATTGAGAAAAACGTAGAATGTTAGACTAATGAGCCTAGCATACGGCGTATTTTAAACGCGCAGACGATGCGCAGATGAAGCGCGGACATTTGAATACGACCTTCTAACTTATGCACCTGGGGCAATCGTGAAACGCGCGTCTACGCGCTTGCAACTGCTTGCAACCCATTGTACGCGCTTCAGTCGAGTTTTGAACGCACTTCACACGCGCGTTTGTTTCTATAAAAACGCTAAAATCGTCATCAACGGCGCTTTATGCTAGGGGCCTAACATTCTATGTTTCTCTAAATACGGGGCTCAATAATATAACGGGCGGTCACCCATCCACAAACCAACCTAGGCAAGCGCGGCTTAACATAAAGATCGACCCGATTAGGAGTTATTAAGCCACGAGCAAAATACAACACTCCTATTCATCTATTAAAAGCCTCCAACAAGTTTCATTTCGCTACGCTTTACCATGGCTCTAGTGTACCGCCATTGACTAAAAACAATTTATTCAAAAAAATACAAAAAATATAAATTATACAAAAACGTCATTCAAAAAGGACACAAATCGGATGCAGAAAGATGTGAACGCTGAAATAAATACCGATATTAACTGACGTCAAACCGCGTCAGAGATAAGCGAACTTTTGCGAACGACGTATATTCACGCTGGCTGAGCGAACAGGAGTAAGCAGCATTGTGTTGTATCTGTAGTATGGATGGATGGATAATGAATCAATGGGTTTTTTAATGTTTTTGCTATCGTTAACAATATTGTCTGCTTTGGTGACAGTTTATAATAGACTAGCGACCCGATCCGGCTTCGCACGGAAGCATATAATTCTACACATAAACCTTCCTCTTGAATCACTCTATCTAAGTATTAAAAAAACTCGCATCAAAATCCGTTGCGTAGTTTTAAAGATATAGGCATTTTATAGGGACAGACAGCTGGAAGCGACTTTGTTTTATACTATGTAGTGATAGTGATGAAGAACGACACAAAGTGTTGCTCCTCCTGAAAAAATTAGAGCAATGTTGCTTGCATGTAAAGATATTGCTCATCATTTTATATCAGTATAGATAAAAGGCAAAGCTGACTGACTGAAGATCAACGCACAGGTCAAACTCTTTCAGCTAGAAACTTAAAATTTCGCACACGTATTCCTCTTATGACGTAGGCATCCATTAAGGAAAGATTTTTTTAAATTCAATCCCCAAGGGGGTGAAAAAGGGGGGCAAAGTTTGTATGGAAATACGAAACACACTGGCGAAGCCGCGGGCAAATTTCGTTGCACCGACTTGCACACAATGCATAATATTGCACAATCTTTGAAAGGTTATTTCTAAAACTTTGACTAAATAACGAAACATCACACCTGTAATCGCCGAAGGTAGGTAGCGGTGTGTATATAGTGAGTACTATCTACCCATATTTGCTAGTTTTGTTTAAGTCCCATTTCATAGCAACAGGGCATAAATCCAGACTCCGTAGTTTCTACTGAGTAATTCCTGATGGAAAACCCATTAACACTTTAAACCGACCCGGGAATCGAACCCCTCATGCTCAGCAGTTGCGCTTGTGAGCAATAGACCAACGAGACAGTCCGTTGACTAAATAAGGTACTAAACAAATTTCTTGAAAACACACCGACATTTTCAATCTCTTTCTCCCGTATAATCAACAGAAATTAAGTAAATATCTGCACATAAGATGATCCACCAATCCCTCATCATCTGCCTAGCCTTTTCACAACTATGTTGGGGTCGGCTTCCAGTCTAACCGGATGCAGCTGAACACCAGAATTTTACATGGAGCGATTGCTTCTCTGACCTCCAGAACCCAGTTAGAACCAAGTAATTAATTTAATTATTATGATACCCCTTTTTTGGTAGGAAATCATCAAATGACTCTTCCCGCTCTAGGCAGAGCGGTAGGGAGTGTCAGACTTCTAGTGACTAAAAACCACCCACTGTTTTTTTTGGGGCAGTCGTGTAAAAAGGATTTTTTACACCGACGAGATTTTGCAGCCCCGACGAGATAATAATATGATACCCTTTGGTAAGACTGCTTGTCAGACATTTGGGCCACTGACTTCCGACTACCGTAGCGACTATCAGAGATCTACAAATGACAGCGGGGACCAACAGTTTATTCAAATTCAAATTCATTTATTTGCAAAAACATGTGTAGATAATTTACATGGTATGCTCATTATAGGTGTTAAGATAATGTCTTTGGCTCAACATGTTTGACCATGGCTGGTGTACAAATTAGGTCGAAAGACCATAATTTAATTTAGCGTGCTTTCCGAGGTATGGTGGAAATTGGGTATTCCACAAACCAGCCCAGGCAAACTTTGCAGTTATTATCTAGTCTTGAGCTGCTAATCCACCGACCCCTGCCGGTACTAAATCATCAGAATCATGAAGACGGCGATGAAATCATTTCCCTCACAATAAATATCATCACAAAGCCATCATTATGACAAACAGACACACCCGCACGCATTTTTAACAGAAAACTTCAAAAGGAAACCTTTGTATAATAACCATTCTTATTAAATACCACCACAATTCACCCAATCACGCTAAAATCAACCTTAAGAACTCGTAATAGCATCTACATCAACCGCTTAGAAAAGTAACAGATTTGGTCATCGTTTACTAGTGATTAAGGTTATTCTGAATCTTACGCAGTTGTGATAAGGAAACGGTGAGTGTTTAAGTAAGATTGTGGTGTCGACAAAGACGGCTTTCATTGGGCGGATGCAGGTTTTTTGACAAATGGCCAACTGGACGATTTGTCTCATGTAGGGTGGTGATGGCAAAGAGTAAGTTCAGAAGCCAAGAAAATAATTATTCTTTTTGATCTTTAAATCCACGGTCAAAGATGGGATTCCTTGGTTAATAGCTCTGCTGAGGTATCACAGTAAGTAAAAGTCCAGGCATTCCGAAATACCTTAAATCGGGAATCGGGCCAACGACCTCATGCCCAACAGTTGCACTTGCCATCATCGACTAACGAGGCGTTACTTAATACAATCTTTTGCGAAATATTCTTACCATGGTCATTATTCGGTGGCAACACAATTCTTTGACATTTCCAGAACATCATCATCATCATCATCATCAGCCTATTAATGTTCCCACTGCAGGGACTCAGGCCTCCTCTCTTTGAGGGGATGGGCTATAATCTACCACGCGGGCCCAGTGCGGATTGGTAATGTCACATGTCTTCGAATTTTTTGGTTCTAAGACATGCCGGAACATAGACGTTCTGAATCTTCATTCATCGTAAACCTTTTTTATCATATTCATTCGGATCGTGTTCGAAACAAATACTCGTATATCTGATGAGGCTTAAAAGGCTGCCCAACTCAAATGGCAGGACATGTCTACCGCATGCCTGACAAACTTTGGGCCAAAATATCAGAACACTGGTATCCTGACACAGCGAGGCGGGGTTTGCGGCAGGATACAATGGAGGTTGGGGGATAAACTAGACTGGTTCCGCCAGAGGTGGAAAGAGAAATGGAAGGAGTGGAGGGAGGCCTGTGTCCAGAAGTGGGTCAGTGTAGGCTATGTTTAGTAATGTAAGTATTATATTATCTGTGTAATGACAACGTCATGAAAAAACTAAATTCCTTCTGTCTTCACGATTCACAGAGCGCACACGTCTCTTGTAATCTTATTATATATATTAGTAATACAGTGCATAGTGGTTTCTTTTATATCCTATCAAGATCCCAAACAGGCTATAGGAAAAAACTTAAACATGAATGTCCTGTGTGTTCCACATGACCACCGACATCCAAAGATTTTCGTCCTACCTTCAAAAATGCATGGACAGTTCTGAACTCTATTCACAAGTAAGAAAGACTAAAAGTATCCATGCAATTTTGCAGGTGACTGTACATGATCCTCCTAGAGGTATCCACAAATTAGGCACAAACGTAATATTCTCCAGTATCACATCTATCCATCCCCCATCTATGGTGGGCGGGCCAGCCCAGTAATGGTCATAAAAGGATGTTACGATATTATATCATTTTTCCCCGAGCACAATACTGAATGTGTACGCCGCCATTTCCGCTCCCTAATGCGTTCCCCCACATTAATATTATGTTTAGTATCCAAGAGTTTTTGTTGCTTTATTTCTCTGTGAATTTCAGTTTTGTATTCAACTAATGGTGCAATTTTAGAAAATAGAGCTGTTTTTCTTTTTACAAAACGTATTGTCACTCCCATTTTATTCATTACTAGCTTTTGCCAGCGGCTTCGCCCGCGTGAAAATGACGATTTTCCATACAAACTTTCATCCCCTATTTAACTCCCTTAGGGGTTGAATTACAAGAAATCCTTCCTTATTCCTTGTCTACATTATAAAGGGAACCTCTGTGCAAAATTTCAGCTTTCTAGGTCCAAGCGTTTGGGCTGGGCGTTGATGAGTCAGTCAGTCAGTCAGTCAGGACTTCTCTTTTTATTTATATAGATTCGTAACACCCAACATGGTTGGGTCGGCTTGCTGTCTATCAGGATGCAGCTGAAAACTAGTATTTTAGATGGAGCTACGGCCTATCTGACTGCCACAACCCAGGTAATACTGGGTAATACGACACCCTTTGGTAACACTGGTTGTCATACTTTAACGCCTGTTAAAGATAAATGACAGCCGGGACCAAAAGATTAGCGTGCTTTCCGTTTGCAAGTTATTTAATAGCTTGAATAAATACTTTTGAATACCCGTAGATTAATTATTAATTAATTAATTGTTAAGCTGTTTGTTGTTATTTGTTAATATATGTGCTGCTCTTTTGTGTTGCTGCTGTCCATTAGCGAATAAATACATACAGTGGATTTCGGGTATAACGACAATGAAGGGACCACTCTATTTACGTCGTTATATCCGGAAGTCGTTACAGGCAAAGGTAAAGAGATACAGACACCGCCGATTCCGCCTTTTCTTTAACAGTGAATGTGCGTCTAGCAGCCATACTTATTCAAAAGTTTACTAAACCCAGTTGCTACTCAGAATATCACTTTGTAACTGAACCATAAAAGCTCCGAAACGTACACGCTTCCCTACCTACTTAGTTGATATCTATAAACAAAAGGTAAAGGTCTCCACACTTGCTGACCATCTGTGTGCAATGGATGTAAACAAAAGATAAGAAATGTTTGTGAAAGAAAAAAATCTTTGTGTCTTTGGCGGCCGACTCCGGTCGCAATATCTGCATGGGATTTCTAGGAATTTGTTACAAATGATTCATTAAAAACAGTCGCTACACCCGAACTCGGCGTTACATCCAAAGTCGCTATAGCCACATGAATTTTGTACTAAAGTATGCTTTAAATTCAAGGGACTTAGATTTAACGTCGCTATAGGTAAATGGTCGCTACAACCAAGGTCGTAATAAATGAAATCCACTGTATTCTATTCTATTCTATTCTATTCTATTCTAGATGACAGTGAAAAAATTAAAATCCTGTTTCTAAATGTGATGATGATGATACCTAACAGTCGCAGTAAAATCCAGCCAAGACTGACTATTTTAAGGCCGATGTTAAATAACAATCTTGACGATGAAATTATCATTACAAAAAAAAACAATTATTCAAATCCATTCAATCTAATACCCACATAACATAGTTATAAAACCCAATAAACTAGCACTAACATTTAAGTACGAGCACATTGTAGCCTAGCTGTCGGTACTAAACCGGTTTAACCGTTCATCTGACTAAAATGCTGTTTATTGCCAATCTCGCAGTACTGAATGGGTTAAGACAGAGTTGCTTCTTCCAATTCAATCACTTTGTTTGTATGACTCTAGATTGTGCAGTGGGGAGGTGCTGCAATGGCGTGAAATTGTGTTTTTCAGGAAGCAGGCAACATAGAAAGATGGTTTTAGGTATTAGAGGTACAGAGCACGTAAATAATGGATGGAAAAATACCCTAAAGCCGAAAGGTATTTATTAATCGGTTGACTATACCTGGGGACCTTCTAGTTAAGGAGATTTTGGGGGTTAAAGTTCCTACGTTTTCACAAGGTTTTCAAAATCAAAAAATCTTTTTATTTCACATAGGCCTACATGGGCACTTGTAAACGTCGACAAAAAAAGGTGCAGGTTTTGGTTTGATTGCCAGGTTTTTAATAGTTTAACTTTACTTTAAATACCTCCACGACCCCCGTATTATTAAATGCATCAATCAGCACGGTGTTTTTACATTGAGTCTTACCGCATGACGTCATTTTTCACCCCCAAAAAAGACATTTCCTAGCAATAATTTATTTTAGCAGAATACTTGGTTTCTGGTTTCGTGAAGGGTTTGTTTAAGCCTTGTATACTCAGCACAACTGGACTAGGCGTCCCTCAACACACTGTGCTATGCTTTCCGCATCCAGACTCATCCTTCTACTTTTATTTAGCTGGGGGCCGTCCAAAACTACAATGACTGAAAAAAATCTACACAACCAAGCCCACGCCACTTTCATCCGCTCCTACTATAAGTACTGAATCTTATCCACTTCGTCTAAAATATTCTGAAGGCACTTGGTTGTCCTCCGGCCCTCCCAGAGGGATAATTTGCATTATACATTGAATGCTTTTGTCTGTGCCACTTAGATAAGTGTTGAGGGACTCCTGGGTTTATTGGGCGCTTTAGAGGAATTCGTTGAAACGTTTTTAATTTGTAGTGGTTGTGGATGATTACAATGTATTTTATTCCTAATACGAGTACAACTGATCTGACTGTGCTTAAATAACCTCGAAGTTAACAAAATTTTCTAAGTAAATCTTCGCAAAAAAAAAATGATGTGAAATTGTGAAAATATACGTCTGGCGGTAGTACAGTGTAGCACTTTTATAACACTGCTGATGGATGAATTGAATAGTACAGGAGTCGTAGAGGTCATTCAAGTAAAGTTATATCTCTTCGATGTTTGTTCGATAGTTATGCGACACTGGCAGGAGTAACGCGTGTGAGCGTGCAAACATTTTATCAATCTCGACCTTTCTCTATTGGTTCACCAACACTTTTTAAGTAAAAGATTAATAAAAAAGAAGAGTAACTTACTTTTCAAGAAAAAAAAGCTTAATGGCACTTACACGTACACCATTTGCAATAACTAACACTAAAAACGACAACCAAAACGTTTTCATTTCGAACAAACTTTCGTAAACGATACAAAAACACAATATTTCACAAAAGTACGGCCATTTTGTATGTTTATTATAACAGTTTACTCAACGATCCATTAACTTATTTACACAACTAAAATTGTTATTTATTTAACTTTTATTATTACTAGCTTTTGCTTGCGGCTTTGTCTGATTTGAAGCTGGAAATAATTCGACGGAAACGTACCCATCATTTGCCTAGCTTTCTCCCGACTAAGTCGGGATCGGCTTCCAGTCCAACCGGATGCAGCTGAAGCTACGGGTTGTTCGAAAGAGATACTGCGGTGTAAAGAGCTAAGAAGAAATGGGTGGTTTTTAGTCAGAAGTCTGACTCTCCCCTACCACTCTGCCCAGAGCTGGAGTATTCATCGAAATTCATTCACGAAACTACATAAACACACATTGCACTTCAAATATTAAGCTAATGAGCAAAACTCATTTTTATTCACAAACTTAATCTCCCAATAACTATTAGTATTGAAACCCATTGAGACGAAAGGTCTAATGATTTGGAAAAAATAATACAATTTTCCAATCGATTGAACGGTCGAATGGGTTTCCTATCACCGCCATACCCTTTGTAAATATTATGTGTGTCTATTGAGAAGAGAAAGATAATGGAAATGTTTTGTAGAGTTAATTGTATCATTTTGACTTTAAGTGGTATCTTTATCCAATAAATTATTGGTAAATTAGTAATTTAAACAGTAAATGTCTAATTGCTTTTAACCCATTTAACAATTATTACTCACAATGTACAGACAGTGTTGGGTGTTGCATAAGAATAACAACTATTTATGCTTTTATATGTATAAGGATTCAGTGATACATCATCTGCCTAGGCATTTCCCAAATATGATAGAATTGGCTTCCAGTCTAGCCGGATGTAGCTGAATACCAGTATTTTACATGGAGCGACTGCCTATCTGACCTCCACAACCCAGTTTTACCGAGTAATATAATATGATACCCTTTGGTAAGACTGGTTCTCAGAATCAATGATTATAATTTATACTGATCGCATCATGAAACAGACGTGGATGGCATCAAATTTTCATTTAACCTAAACGTCAAAAGTTTTTTAACACGTCAAAACAATTGTTTGGGCCGTGATTCTACAAAATACAACAAATAAAAGTAATTATTTCAAAAACTCACCCTAAAATACATCGAAAACCATTACAAATCAAATCGAAAGCTCCAATCGGGTGGTGTGAAATAAATAATGTAAAACGAGCTAATTGAAAGCATACGGAACGTAACTCGATAGAATTAGTGTTGATTTTGTCCATGTTTGAACATCTGGCGCAGTGGGCGCACTGTGTTTAAATTACATTGTCTGTCCGTAATACTGTTGTGGGGCGTTTTTTGTTTATTGTGATGTAAGTGAAATAGGTCGATTGAATACTTGTGTTTTAGTGTAATTGAAAAGTTGAACTCAATTTGTGGTGGGTAAAAAGTTGTGAGTTCAATGATATTGCATATATTTTTTTACGCCCATGTACCTATTTCTAAGGCACTAAAAGAAAACACGACAAACCTGTAAAATTTTGTTCTGAAATGGCAAATAAAAACAGGTTATTTTTATGTTCACCATACAAGTAATATTCATAATAGGAAACATTTCACACAGGGTGATACACTGGGCGATCTTCTCACTGAAAGCGATCATTCCAAGACAATTTTTGGGTGGATAAGGCAAAAAAAAATAAGGGCAATTTTCTATCGAAATTGTCTAGTTTCAAGCTCTTGTCTTAAAAATCATGTTTATCTATATTTTCTTTGTAAATAAGGATATCCTTAATAAATAAATAAATATCCTCTGTTTCCTTCATATCAGATAGTTACATCCCTAAAACACTTTAACAACTAAACTTTCAACAACAAATCCACCATATTTAACACCCGTCACGGGCCATGAACCATATTTATATGAAAAGAAGACAGAGCCACCCTTTTAGAGCTCCTATAAATAACAGCATAGTTACCAGTTATCCCCATGGGATGACACAAACAAGTAAACAAAAAATCATGCTCCGAAGTTCCGGGCACTCGACATAAAATTATGTTAAGGATGGGGTAACACGGAATTGCAATGCGGGATTGTCGCGGAGAATCTCGGAGTTTTATTTCGTGGAGAGACGCGTACAATACTGTGAAACATTACTAAATGGCATAAAATCATTGAATCAATCACGTTAGTCAATCCCAAGTATCTTATTATAATTATGTCCAGCAGTGGACGTCTTTCGGCTTGAATATTGACGATAAACTCTTTTATATACCATATAACGTTGATTTTTCTTCCTCGTGGCTAACAACCACTTGTATCAATATTCAGGTTAAGCCGCGCTTGCCCAGGTTGGCAAGGCTTGCATTGTGCTGTGGAAGTGCGGATGGGTGACAATTTATTACATACTTACCGAGTTTCCTATATGCCTTAGGGTGCTTCCTAAGGCATAGAGAAAACTCGGTTAAGCCGATGAGGTTGGCTGTCCTTTGAAGATTTTGGCAGTCGTTTCAAGTAGGCAGTAGGTCAAAAATCTGGCAACCCAATACTAATTAGGTTGTGGAGGTCAGATAGACAGCTGTTGCATGTAAAATACTAGTATTCAGCTACATCCAGTAAGACTGGAAGCCGACCCCAACAAAGTTGAAAAAAACGAAAAGGCTAGGCAGATGATGACAAGGATTTTCATGACCAAAGTTAGTTCGACTTTCAAATATACATGTTGGTACTCACTGTTGCCATCTGACATTATGCTGAGCTGCCCTTTTGGCATTATTAGCTTTGTTTGTTTATTTTTCTTGTATTTTTTAAGGTTGTTATTAATGCCAAATAAACACAATTTTCTTTCTTCTTTCTTTATCAGCGACCCGAGTCTGAGCGAGTGGTTTGAGAGTAATCGGCACAAAGTTACTACACCAGTGAAAAAGACATACAAGTATTTCAAAATCCCGGAATCCCGGTGAACTATCCCCACATCCCTAGTTCCGAGTCATTTGACACACCGTTAATACGTTTCCGTACACAATTCATTTTGCACACAAGAGCGTCGTTTCTGCGCACTGTGCGGCCATTAGAACGCTTATTATTGGGGGACATGATGCTTAGGAGCATTATTTGGCGACTTATTTAGATATCGGGCCCACTGTGCAGCTAGAACTAAATGGTTTATGTTAATGAATTGATTTTGGGCAGTTAGTTGACAAATAGGGATGATGAATGAATTTGTTGTATTGTGTAGGTAAGTGTATTTTTAGACTGTCTCATTGGTCTAGTGATGTGTCATTTTTCCATCAGGAATTTCTTAGTAGCAACCTCGGAGGGCGAGGATAGGCTCGCTCTCTTTTACATGAAACTGAAACAAACTGTCAAAATCTACGTGTAGTAATAAGTACACTTCTGCCTATTCCTTCGGCGATTATAGGAGTGAAGTTATGATGATGGATATCGAAACTGAGGTGAACAGTAATGTAGAATAAACGAACGAAGACCAAACACTCATTATTTCGAAAACCCACACAATATTTTCCCGAACCAAAACATTTAAAAACAAAAATAAAGAAAAACACATACCTACGCAACATTTCCACCCACATTCTTCCACAAAAAAACCCTGAACTACCTACACATAAACCCTGAAAAACATTGTACCGTGAAATCCTTTACGAATCGTATTCAGGACATTTTCACGCCTTTGCAATATTATAACGCGCAGGGAACTTGTTAGGTATGACAAACGAATAAAAATACCGTGTAACTGGCAAAGTTGAATATATGAGAATACCCGAATGTCGGCGTGATGGAACGGATACGTAGGAATTCGTGGAAACGGCAGAAATTGCGGTCGATAGTTGGTTTTGAGTTCGAACTAGCTAGAGGTAGAAAGACGTTGGCTGCTACTAAGTTGAAAAAGTTAAGGCAAAATGTATCAGTAGAAGCAGCCCTTTCGGCTTATCACGGCTATGTGTCATCTGTCCTAAGTTATGGACTTATTATGTGGGGCAACTCGACCGATGCCGACAGAATATTCAAGCTTCAAAAACGTTGCATCCGTGTTATAAATAAGGCTTGGTTTTTGGATAGTTGTAAACCTCTCTTCCAAAAATGTAAGATTCTTCCACTTCCCTGCATGTATATAAGAGATATTTGCATTTTTACTAAAACTCACATGCATTACTTTAAGCAACGTAGTGAAGTTCTACCAAGACAAAAAAGGGCTAAGTTTCACAACTTATTGTATCAGCCACCTAGTCATAAAGATATTTATAAAAAAAATGTGTTTAACATGTGTATTGTAATTTATAATAACATTCCAAATGAATTGAAATTATTGCAGGGTAATGTATTTAAAAAAGAATTGACAGAGTGGCTACAGAATTATTGTTTCTATAGCATTAAGGAATTTATGGAACTTAAAAAATAATGTTAATGTTAATTGAATATGAATGATTGATGTTATAATAATTTAATAATGATTCTAATTGCATGATAATTTGACACAAATAATTGTAAGGAAATAATTTGCACGCTTGCATGCAGGCAGTATACATTGACTTTTGGGACATAAGATCTTTCCTTGTTATTTTTATGTATTTTCTTGCAAATAAATAATTTTGATTTGATTTGATTTTGATACTATAAAACCATATTTCTAATGTGTCCTGCAGAAGCCAGCCTCATAGAATGACCTGCTAGACACCATTAAGAAAACAGAAGAA
Organism: Diarsia dahlii; assembly: GCA_949775195.1. Lineage (NCBI taxonomy): Eukaryota > Metazoa > Arthropoda > Insecta > Lepidoptera > Noctuidae > Diarsia > Diarsia dahlii. Next base: position 2,055,607 of record OX459193.1, on the reverse strand, counting down.
GCATCTACTTCAACCATTATCACCCAATTTGAGAGCATGCTATGTCTTCCAAATGTCTCCACTTTCGGGGGTTTTGTATCTTGACTATCCAGTTGCTTCCGGCCACTTTAATGAGATGCAGAAACAAAGAAGATCAAATTAGTTTACATTTCGACCAGCACATCATCATTATCACCATACATCAGTACTATCGTTCGCATTTCCTGTTTTACAAACCTAGATGTCAATGGTGTCCAAAATCATGTTTCCGAAGAATGAGTCTGCCTTAATAATAATTCCATATCGTTGATCACCATGATTAAGATCCAGGCTAAGAAGAAAGTCCCTATTGCAAAAAAAAATCGACATTTTAATTTTCTAATACTGATAAATTATCTGGCAAAGTGATTGTAGGTAGTGTAACATCATTGTAAGAATTGTCAATCGATAGAATAAGTCAGGAGTCAGGAGTCAATTCTAACAGGTTCTTGTTTAGGGAGTATCCCCTGTGAACCAATGAACATCAAAAGGCCAAACATTCATTTGATTCATCGTTCCCAAACATTTCTAGACTCAGTCAAATCATTTCTTGCAAACTTCTTTACATCGGAGACCGTCCCACATTCAGCATACAACTTTTGGCCCATTTGTGACTCGTATGAATATACACAGATATCTGCCTGACCAACTTACTTTTGCAACCCTGAAACATCACAGCAACCTTTGCAGCTCAAGTTTTAAGGTTTAAAATCGCTTAGGAAACGGTTTCTTGGCCGGAAAACGACAATTTGTTTCCACCATACATGGAAAAAGCTGGATTCTCATGCTGCGATTCATCCATCATTCATTCTTCATGTGCGGTGTGAAAGACGTCTGTGACGATTATGACGTGCGCTTCGGTGTGACAACGGCAAATGCTGGCGACGACGCCTTTAACACCATTGTGTTAAATGCGTTTTTTGATTGTCAATGCAACGTTCTAAGTTTGTTGTGCCTTCAACAGTTTTGTGCTGCGTTTCCATTTTGGAACGTCGTTTCTTACTTTCCTTCACAGGCGAGTTTCAACTCTATCGTTAAATAAATAGATTCAAAATTCGAATAATCTAAAGTTTACTAAAAATCTTTCCACTACCAACACATAAGTGTAACGAAGCTTTGATAATACGTAGCAGTTATCCGTCAGAATTGCATTTCGTGATCTTCTCAGAGGAAAGCCAGCTCTTCTTCTTTAGCCTAACGTCGAAATTTCCTTGGCAACACGTGGATAGTGCTTAAGCGCAGTGAGATAGGTGTTAGACAGTTGTCTAGCATTGTTCTAGGTTCTTGCAGAGATGTTTTGGCTGAATGCGTCGCATGATATTGAATGACGCGAGACATGAGTGTTTGTGAACAAGAGATTCATATCAAAAGGATGCGTAGTGTTTTTGCATCAAAAGCTGATTCTGTCAAGTGCACAACAATATTCTGTTGTAATGTTTGTAATTGTTACCTCATTTTTGTTAAAGGTTAAGTAAGGGCGAACTTTGTAAAAGTTACGCAAGAAAATTGTTTTGTTAAACATTAAGTCATCGAGGTAAATAAAAGGGGAAAAAATAACGTGTAGGCTTTTGTTTTTGTTTTTTGTGTTGATTTTCCTGTACCGTAGAAAGTTCTGGGAGCTTTTTAAGGTGATATTATGAATTAATGATTATATAAATGCTGATGCAGCTAAATTTTTACGATTGACAAGTAGTATATTTATCAACCCTTGTTCTCAACAAAAGAATAAAGATATAATTTATCATCCTTTTGGTTCTTGTCGTCTAGTTTAAAAACTTTTGAAAGTGTACAACCACTTGAGTACTTCCTCCTTTGTCTGAAGTAGTGGTTGAAAAAATAACTACCTACATGAAGTACAAATACAAAACGAAACACAAATTTTCCACTGGAATCAAACCGCTACACCTAAAAAAGCTTGAACATCCTTATATTACGACATTACAAAATTTTTCGTAAACTTTTCGCGATTTCTCTCAAAACTTTTAGTTCAAAAGGGGGTTAAACACGTTTTTCGCTCAAAAACGTGTTCCCGCATCTCGCGTACCTCGCAGTGACGTCACAACGTGCGTTTTGTCTGGACTATAGCCGCGACTGACGTCATATGTTACCTTAACTTCGTTTTTGATGGTTTAGTTAATGACCTTGGGTTTGAACTCTCGGTGAGTTCATCTTAATTGGGGCAGACGTCAGTCAGACGACGTCACTGACGTCGCGCATCGTCGTCAGATAGACGACGGCATATTCAGTATTGACGACGTCCTGCGTCGTCGTCATGACGTCGTCAATACTGAATATGCCTCGTTGGTCGAGCGGTCACAAGCGCGACTGCCGATCATGAGGTTTCGATTTTCGGGTCAGGCAAAATGCTCAGTTCTTTCATCACGAATTTCTCAGTAGCAGCTTTAGTCTGATTTGGTGCTCGGTTGATGACAATGGGCTACCCTCTGTTGCATGGTACTGAAACTTAACTGGCGAAATATGGGTGTACTAGTTAGGTCAACCTCTGCCTTACCCTTCAGAGATTACGAGGCGTGATTTTATGTTATGTACTGAAGATTGCTGGACACATTCAGGAGTTTCCACTTTTGCAGATGAAGATCATTGGGAAAAAGTGTCCCCACCCTTGTAGCACTTTCTCCTATATTATATCAAATGAAAGAGCGTAAAAAATACATCATTTAACACTAGAAAGACCACAGTCGTCAAATTGACGATTTTGTGAAGTAAAATGATAATATTTTTAAAGTTACGACTTGTTGCAACATGACACTCTGTGACTTTTAATATTTTGTGGTTTTAAACACCCTATTGATATATATCTTAATTAGTTCTGGAATTACAATGAGTAATACATACAAAGATCACTATCGTCAAAATGACCCAATGCAAAGGGCTCCGGTTACCTTTGATACTTGAGGGTACCTAAAAATATTTTGTTTACATTATCGCACAATATATTGTTGTGCCTAATAAAAATGTTATGATTCTGAGCACTCTACACCCGATTGTTAAAATTGGTGCAGGTGAAAGGGGTGGCATTTTATAACGCAACAAAATTTGGTGTCAATATTTTTGGACCAAATAGCACGAATATATTCCGTGAGAGTTGGTACTCGTAGATGGCCCATGCACATATTTTATAATATTTTAGATATTATAAAAACTTTAAAAAAAAAACACAAAAAAGTGAAAAATAAACTTTAGAAGAAAAATCTGTTTCTGAAGTCGGTGACTTTTGTTTGTTTGATTTCATTTTTGCCACCGAGTTCAGAAACAGATTTTTCTTCTAAAGTTTATTTTTCACTTTTTTGTGTTTTTTTTTTTCAAAAAACTCAAACTAAAATATTTTATTTCAATTAAGCCATTACAGGCACTTTTGAATGTCAGAAGGACGGAAGAAGAACAAAACTACGAGTGCAATACGTCATTCCGAAAGCCACCACGCCGAACTACACGCCACCGAATGCCCGCAACAACGAACACTGCGAGCACGAAAGCACGCAGCGACGCAACCGCAACAACGAATGCTCGAGACCCCGAATCACGGAACAACGAATTTTTTTTGAAGTCGGTTTTATTTTTTGTTAAAAAGTTTTTATTTTTCACTTTTTAGTAGTTCACATGTAAGTTCACAATCATGTTCATGAGTCATAATGTGGACAATGTAGTCTTTTTTTGAGTTTTGTTGATTTTTCAAAAACCGATTGTCCGATTTCGATAAAAAAAATATGGGACCATTTGGAAAGTATTGCCTTTCCAACAAAAAAAGAATTTTTCAAATCGGTTAGCAAGTGACGGAGTTATGCCTGAACAAACATAAAAAAACATAAAAACATCCGAATTGAGAACCTCCTTCTTTTTTTTGAAGTCTGTCAAAAATATCCTTTATACACCTAACAATAATTTGACATCGAGGTCAATGACAATAAAACGATCAAACGATCGTCAATATGACGATCTTGGTCTTTCTAGATAGGGCACGAATACCGGTCTTTCTAGTGTTAATTACATGGTAGTAAATGTGAAAATCATCATAATCTTCCTGCCCTTATCCCATGTCATTTGGGGTCGGCGCAACACATTTTTTCCTTCCATTCTGTCTTCACGTTATTATTAATTCCTTTTTCCTTCATCCCAAGAAGCATTTGGGGTTCTATAACGGTTGACTAATGGTACACATTTATTCTTAAAGCTGTCTAAGTAAGCTGTATGAGGGCTGTATAGCACGCTATACAGTCCTTATACTACCGGTTTGAGCACAAATTATGCAGCCTTAAGTTCACAAAAGGTACACAGTAGCTAAGTAGTAGCACTTTAATGGCATTTTAAGAGAGAACCAGTGGTCTTAAAGCTGATCAACGGCATCTTATATGATTCTATGTGGTTCTTCATATAGACAAGAGAGTTATAAGAAGTAACGAGTGAACAAGTATACAGCCTCTATCACATAATTATTAAGCTGACAAGTGTACCCTTAAAACTAGTAGCGGCCGCTTTTTCTTCAAATTATCAACTGAGTTCTAATTGCAATAGCCATATTTTTAATGTGACTTTATTATTACGGTTAGTATTCTGTGTTAATGATATTCTATTGTGTTAAAATCATGGGTAATGTAAATTTATTGTAAATTTTCACGCGCTTCGCGAATAATGCCGTTTTATAAATAAAAAAAACTTAATAAGCAGAGGCGAACAATTCTATTTTTGATTTTTGTATTTTTATGGCATTAAAATCAGCCTGTGGTTTTTTATTTGAACATTACCCACAAAATTAATCACGAAAACTCCGTAGTATGTGATAAAACCATAATTAATTTAGAAATATTGTAGGTTATAACTGAAGATAATGCTGGACATTGTCTCACGCTACAGTGGAAACACTAAATTATAGTTGTGAACTCTTTAAAGTCTCACATGTGTTCCATTATAATGTCGTGAGCTCTAGAAAGGTTCACATTGTGTACCATCTTAAAGTCAATTTTTAAAGGCTGATTAAATATAACACAAACTAGACCCGTTTATAGCTACAAGCTGAATAACGCTCCACAAAAGGTAAATATAACAGCTTTTGGCTGCATTTATGTTCACATTTGTTGTATTAGAATGCCAGCAATATAACACCGTATAAACAGCACCTTTAAACAGCCCGTGCCGTATTTATCCCTACTTAAATTGCTCTTGTTCGGCTTTTAAAATGAAAGCTGACTTGACTTGGCTGGTTTTATTATAACACCAATAGTTACATAATAGGCGATTTTTGAACTACTATACACGCCTTATACAGGTATGAGTGAATTTGTTCACTTTAATACAGCCAATGAACCATGTGTGGCCAATGTTAATGCTTAGAGATCATCGGTGAACTAAATGTGAACTATTAAAGAGAACAAAATGCTACTTGGGATATCACTCCTCACACACTCCATCCATCTTTGGTCTTCCTCTCCCTCTCCATCCATTCACATTTATATTCATAACTTGTGTAAATAATAGGGGGAAAAAAGTTATTCACGACCCGACCCGGCTTCGCATGGGTGCAAATGCTATCTATTGCTAGAAACTACATTAAAATCCGTAGCGCAGTTTAAAAAATCTAAGCGTACAAAAAGCGAGAACGACTTTGTTTTAGACAATGTAATAATAACTACCAACTAAACTTACCATGTAATACTAAAGAAAGACAATGCACATACAGGGTGTAAGCGGACTCTTCACGAAGCCGTCAACTAAGCATTATGTACAACAAACTAAGTGCCCCCACGCAAAAAATATTGCTAGGAAACGATTTTTTTTTTGGGATTACGGTAAAACTCAATGCAGCACTCATACAACATTGTGCTATCTCCGTAACCAGAAGGTGCCCAGGTATGGTCTAGAACAAAAAAAATATTGCAATGACGGAGACAATAAGTACCTTTCAGCTGCTTTAAGGGTACTTTTATACCCTTTATATACACAAGAAAGACGATATGAAATGCGAAGCACAAAAAAGTGATTTTGGTATTGCCCAAATAGTTTCGTATATAAATAAACTAAACTGCAGCTCATACATTACCACCAGAATTAATGATGAATTGTTATTGTTACCTTGTTGTTTATTTTCACTGGACTAAAAACCATAAAACACGTGGGCTAAATAAACAAACCAAATGTTTCCATCATTCATACTACAAAAGCTTACAAAACAACAAACATAACAACAACATAATTATCAACGGACCCGTATTCCAAACAGGAAAATAATGAGGAAAACATTTTAAATAAAAGAAAAAATAACCTACCCATAAAGCATTTACTAGAATATTCCACAACAAACCAAGAAAGACGTTGTTTGTAATAAACATAGGAATATTCCGAGGTGGTTAACTGACGGTTGTTTGTTACGGTAGGGTTAGAATGTTGAAACAAAATGTCAATTTACCATTGCAGTAGTGAGGTTTCTTTAATTACTATTTTAGTTATATATAAGTGGAGAGTTTTCTTAGGTTAAGATTGATGTGGAGCTGGTGATACCGGTCGGAGTTTGTTTAGACAGATTTATATTTTGTAACATAATATCACGCATAAAAGCAGGAAACGACAACGCTGCCCAGGGCAGGCCCAGAAGGTGGATTGGTCTATAATCGCATTAAATCGCGAAAAGTGGAAAGCAAGAGAAGGGAGGTCTTTGCCTGCAGTGGGATAATACAGACTTTTAATAAATAATAACATCACGCCTGTAATCCTCTACGCTACGAGGCAGAGGTGTACATAATAGTACACCCACATTTCAGCAGTTATGTCTATGTTATGTCTTATGTGATAAGAATTGTCAGGCAAGAATTCAGACTCCGTGACGTGAATTTCCTGACGGAATAAGCCAATGACACTTTTCCCGACCGATGTGCTGACCAAGTGCGACTGCTGACCATGCTCAGCAGTCTCACTTGCAACCACAATATTAAAAAAATGTTGAGAAGACAAAGAAGGTAAATTGTAAATAACTGGCGAAATGTGACTGCACGTGTGGCGTGGTGTTATGAAACTAATTTACTTTCTTTCTTATATAAATCTAAGTGATAACGACAAAGCCACTATCCACGTGTAAGAATCATCAACTCCATATCACTCTCCAACAATCAAGTTTTCAATTAATAGAAAGCTTACTATAGAAAAATCATTCCACCCCCAACACGGGGTGAAGGGTGCACAATAATAAATTTAATTAAACACCCCTTTATATAACCTTGTGATCTTTCTTCGATTAAATTACTAATAATAATTCAAAACGTAGGATATCGAATAAATCGAAATTCGATAATTTGTTGATTGGTTATATTGTTTGTTTTTGGGTAAATTATTTACCTAGAGGGCTTAGTATATAACAGCTTTCGAGTTTTATCTCAATCTCGGGCTTCCTTAAGATGTAACAAATTGGTGGAATGGAAAATCTTTGTGGTAAAATTCCATTATACTTACTATATTTTACACTCACAAGCAAGTTTGTGTCAAACAAAAAGGTGAATGGGAAGTGTATTGAAGTACCTATTCGTTCTCAAATTCATTTTACGTAAGTTTCACTGCAGTGCAAAGGCTCTCTTTCTTTTTTTTTTATTTCAATAAAAAGGGCTTTGTCGCACATGCGATTATGCCGCCCTGGTTGGTTTTACAAATTTTAACAATTATTACAAAAATCACACTTATCTGTTGTTGATTTTGCCATAAGATATAAAAACTTATTACACGGTATGTGTCCGGAACGAAGTCTGAAGGCAATAACAGTGTCACTTCTATTCAACAACTGGTTGACGGATCCACGGTGAGTTCATGGGATGGGATCGTTTTGTACCAGATTCCTTTACCCCGAGATCTTTGATTATTCATGATGGAAACGTATTTTTAAAAGAAAAACCTCTATTCTTTAGAAAATAAGATATTGCCCAATCCACGATTATTTGAACAACAGACATAATTTTGTTTTTTAAAGTGTCATTACTAAAAAATAATATGTTTTTAATTTTATCTACCAGCCATCCGAATGAATGGAACCAAACATCTGTAGGAATCATGGTATGTATGTATAGATAACTTTCACGGAGCTGGATTTTAACCCGGTTGAATGTTATCTATACATATATATTACTAGCGAAATATTTTGTGAACATTACTAACAAACGGTGAACGAACTTTCCAAGTATTCGTTAAAAACAAACCATCCCACGAAAATCCGGAAAGAAAAACAGTGATTCACCAAATCGTCATTACGCAAAAAATACGAGCGCCTCCACCATAGGTATATATAGAAGAAATGAATCAATTACAGTAGCTATAGTGACAAGATCATCAATCTATGAAGTGTCGTGTCATTGCTGCTACATTATCTCTGGCGCAGCTTCCGCCGGGAGCTCGCGACATCTCCGTCTGTGGGATATGACGGGTGAAGACGATGGATGTGATTTGAGAAGAAATGTTTTTGTAGCAGCTGTGTGGATCATTGGATGGGGTTATGTGTTTCTAGTGGTTATTATTCATGTGTTTTTAGGGTTCTGTACCTCAAAAGGAAAAAAACGGAACCCTCATAGGATCACTCGTTTGTCTGTCTGTCTGTCCGACATTCCCCCACCCCCCCTTATCTCCGAAACTACTGAGTGAGCCTAAAATTTTGAAAAGATACAGAAATTAGTTTAACACTTATAGATTACAGGAAAACCTATTGGAAGTCTATTGTGCTAAAACATGGAAAATCTCTCAATATCTACTACAATAGTACGAAACCCTTCATGTGTAAGTCCGATTTGCACTTTGCCAGTTTTTTGTATAATTATAATATCATTATAATTATCACCGAAGCAAGTGTGCTTCGGTATAGAAAAACATCGTGGACTAAATCACCATGCCAGAGAAATATTTCTTGACAGCATGTACAGTCAAGTCGCCCATGGGAGGCATCAAAACTTTCAACCCAAGTTAGACATTGACCACATGATAAAGTAATTAAGAAGTGGTTGAATACAGCTTGCTGTAGCAGTATTAATTGACGCTCAAAATCATGTTATTGTAAAATAATTTATTCTATAGCAAGAAGCACTTTGCATTGCATCCGACTTCATTTCATAAGCGACTCTTAAAAATCGAAACCGGCTTTACTCTTAAAAAACAACCGGGATGTAAATTTGAAATACTGGGATATTTTGTAAGACTTTGTTTATAAATAAAGACATCATGGTCTAAAACCTAGCTCTCAATCTGCTATTTCGTCTTAGTTTTAATTCTATTTAAATCTTGAATCATTCACAGTGTACCTTCATTAATTGTATTGAGTACCCACTCATCGAGTACTTATATGGCGACCCTCTCCTGTATATTTAAGGACTTATATAAAATAAACCTTGGTAAATATGACCACCTACTCGCCCAAAGTAATCTAGTTAGTTTTTGCCCTTGACTCAATTGATTTAGGGTCACCGGAAGCATAGTGTTTCTCGGGCCGTCTTTTTCGACCACCAGAGCAAGAAAACAAGAAATCTTTTCTAAAATATTTTTATTTTCACTATAAACATTAGTCATGACTTTTTAATCTTATATTCTACACCTATGTACCTTTAATCCCATGGACACTGCAAAACAACACTAGGTATGCCAACAACAGAATATTATGTCATTTATCTATCATTAAACTTCATTTAACTCGAAATTATAGCATTTTCCATGAAAATTATATCTGTTCCAATGTTAAAAGCATCGTTTGTATAGTTTATGAGTGTATTATTATTTGAAATGTTGATAAATATCGTCATTAAGTGGAGAGAATGTAATTAAATGCGAGTATGAAGCTTTTTTGGGATTAAATTATTTTGAAGTACGGTTAATATTTTTTTTGACAAATGATTTAATTCTGCAAACATACTTTTTAAAGCTAAGGAAAGTTTTGAGTGTGAACATGGATGACTATAAAAGTAGAGGACGACCAAAGAAACGATGCTTGGACTGTGTGAAGGATGATATACCTAGAAAGGAGGTGTCTGCTGAGATAATGAGTAATAGACAAGTATGGAAGAAGGAGACATGCTGCGCCGGCCTCGGGTAAATTCGAATAAAGGCAGGAGAATACCTAATGATGATGATGACTTAGAAAAGTTGACACAGAGTGCATTAATTTAACATGTGCTATAAGATTCTATCATAACACTGACAATTTTAGAGAGTTGGGAAACTCTACACATACTCTATGATTAGAATACTGCAGTGCATCTACTACACTGTTAACTAAAGAAAAAACACCAAACAATCACATGTAAAACAACTATTTGTTAGCTGTACTAACTACGGCTTATACAGTAAATTATGGCCACAAAAAATCTTTATAGCTAAAGAACACTCTATTGCACCCCAAACGGATAATGGTATGAGATCCTAGTAACATCACTGGGCACGTAATGCAGGTCCTGGTAAGCCTTTACCATCATCTGCTGGTTCACCACTGCAAATGGCCTCGGGGATATGCTCTCGATTGATGGTAAAGGCCTTAGATCCAAACTCGGCAAGGCCTCCTCCTTAGGCCTCATAGATGTTGGCACAAATGTCGGCTGAGGTATCGAAGGCACCGTATAGCTGATCATATTGTTGTACACAAACTGGTCAGGGTATGACAGCGTTTGGTAATTTGCGTCTGGACGAGGTTCTACTTCTACAAAAGTCTCCCGAGTCGTGTAAAGCGCTGGATTGGCAAACGTTGCTGTATCCAGCCTATTCTTCCTCCTTGGACGGTACTTGTAGTCTGGATAATCCTGCATGTGTTTGATCCTCAACCTCTTTGCTTCGTCAATGAATGGCCTCTTCTCTGATTCTTCCAAGCTCTTCCATTCCAATCCTAGGCGTTTTGATATCTCCGAGTTGTGTAGTTTCGGGTTAAGCATTGATATTTTCTTCCGCTGTAGCCTCGACCACACCATGAAGGCGTTCATGGGTCTCTTTATGTGGTAAGGATTTGAGTGTCTTGATATTTTTGGAAGATGCCTCGATGATTGCGGATCCAGTTGATATGCCATTGAGCTTACGTCATTTGTCGTTTTGGGTGTAATTACTGAGTATTCACTTTTGTAATCTGCGAAGTTTTGGGTTATGTCAGATTTTCTACTTTCATTGCTTTTTGTAGTTTATCATCGCCGAAATTAGGATTATTCACTTCAAAACACTAAACATGGAGATAAGCAAGGTATTATGGCTCTCCAACGATTACGTAGACGTCCATATTACGGAGAAACTGTCTCAAATACCAAAACGAGTGCAGAATATAGTAATACTCATCTCCAACACGTCCGAACATGCACTGATGGTCGATTTCAAAGCGAGCTAAGCCTGAATCGTGTCATTAGACCAACAATGGTCCGATCACAATTGGAATGGACAATTTTCCATGTATTATTTGGAGTTGAATAAAGAGCGGTGACAATGCATTGATTGCTCGCAAATTGTCAAATGATACTCGTTGTATGTTTTGTGTAAGCCGCGCCCGCGCACCGCTATCTATTAACTGTACGGTTTACAAAAAATACTGGTTCGAATTGTTTTTTTTACAAATTGGAAGACTGGACTGTGAAATGTGCTGGTGACGAATGAAAAGACAAGTGTTTTTTTGTTTGTTACGTGAAATTGAAAGCACCGTACTTATTACCGTTGTATTTTAAGATGGTGTCATATTCTTATTAATAACCATTTTTTACAACATGGTACTTACAATTCACTTTTTATATCTACGAGAACGCCTTATTATATCAACCAGTATTACCAAGGCGAATTTTATTACCCAATTCTAATTGGGTTGTGGAGATCAGATAGCAGTAGCTCCATATAAGCTAGCCTATGCATTTGATGGAAATCTATCTTCTGTATATTGTATCTTCTGTCTCTTCTTCTTCTCACTGTACCTACCTACATTAACGATAGAATTATTATATTATGGATAAGGATTAACCGCAAAATCAGAAATCACGCTGTTTAGAAAAGGCCTTATGAACCATCACAGATTTTTGTAAATATGCATCGTTTTCAAACCGTACCTTACACGTGGCTATCAAATTGCTTAACTTGTTCTATACCTAGACACTTTTTTGCATTCATACGAACAGTATGAAGATTAAAAAGGAGTAAGCAGAGATTTGTGTTTTTCTGGGAGTCATTGTGAAGATTTTTAAGCACCTTCGTGAGACGTTTGTTAATTATTGTAGGTTAGAAAAGTGGCGCTGTAAATGATACCCCGTACTTTTCTTATACTTACAAATTCTGCTGAAAGATAAAAAAAAATATGACACTATTATCTCAAAAAATGATTGTATTATGAAAAGAACAAATTCAAACATCATGATAATCGATCATTAAAATATGACATACGGTTGTTTTTACAAAGTGTAACCAATTCAAGTGTGAAAAGGAATTCTAAACTTTAATAAGAAATTCCTTGATTCCACAAGCTTACGCCATCTCTATATGTTATTAAAAATCTACAAGTTCCAACACCCTGTTTTGGGGTACTCCTTCGCTTACCATCCCTAATTCCCTACGCATCACCCCTTTCTGCTTCCCATTTAATAACCCAAAACTTCGCTAGATGTCGCTACTCACTACGTTCTCATCCACACCTTAGATTTTGCAACTCTCGAATAGAGAAACTAAGTACCTACCTTGTGATTGTGCATTGTTGGGAGTCTGTATGAATTTGAGGAGCGGCTAATCCTTGCAACATGGTGAATTGATGACCATTGATCGATACAACTCGTTTTATCGTCAATAGGTTACAAAAGACCGGTTTAAGGACGTACTTAGTTGAAATGTGAATGGCATGTATTTTAACTATTTTATTGGTCTTTTGATACAGTTATCTTAAATATGAAATTCATGTCAAGCGATTGACATTAACACCAAAGTTTAAGTAAGTTTATAAAACACTAGCACATAAACCGCGACTTGTCTGAAAAAAAAGTAGGTATGTATATACTCGTATAATTTATAGTCACGAAAATGAACAACCACGAAAAATGTAGGTATCTTTAATTTTTTTTTAAGATTTGGCTATCATCATTTCAGCCAAAAGACGTCCACTGCTGGACATAGGCCTCCCCCAGGCGTCGCCACATTGACCGGTCCCGTGCGTCTCTCATCCAGCGGGTTCCTGCAACCTTGACCAGGTCATCGATCCACCTAGTGGGAGGCCTTCCAACGCAACGTCTTCCGGTTCGCGGTCGCCATTCCAGAACTTTTCGGCCCCATCGGCCATCCGTTCTGCGAGCAATGTGCCCTGCCCATTGCCACTTGTCCTCATTTCAGATTTGGCTATAAACTCAAGAAACTAAAAGTATAGTTTTTTTCTGAAATTCTACAATTATGTATAAGCGCGCCATCTAGTATCAGCTAGTAGAACTACGTGCAGTCATGATTCACCGGTTAGTCTGATGGCTTTATCTGACGCCACTAGATGACAGGGATCACAATGTTAAAGTTTCATCGAGATTTTTTTTAAACAGATGGCGCTAGTCGTTATCTTCCCTCACTGCTCCATTCATTATTTTAGATAGGTATCCGTTTATTTTCTATTACACGAAAATATTTGTCACACAAAAAAGCTGTTCTTTCTTTAACTATGGTTTTGGCGCATATAGTCAGAATTGGTCAGTAAATTCTACATATTTGTAGTTTTTCATTTAAAAATAAACCCAATAAAACTTTGACTACATTAACATTCAAAAATAATAAAAAAACTACTACTTGTCTTCTTTGTCAATCGCCAGCGTCCTTGCCACCTTGAATAGAATGATTTTCGTAATTGAAATTATGCGAAGTTGGACGTGGTTAGAGCTCGGATTGGTGACCGTGTGACGTTGACTTTTTTTGACACATACAGGGGGTAGGTATCTGGGAAAGTTGTTTGTTATCATGAGTACAATCACGTGTTTAAGTGTCGGTCACTAATTACCAGTCACCTTTCTCTGATCATCATCAAACTTTTTCTGTACTCTTTTTTTTTTTATTTCAAGTGCCAACCTTATAATCGTGGAAAAAAGTGTCATCCTAGTAGCCTTTTCTCAACTATACTGGGGTGGTTTTATATTTTTACCGGATACAGCCTTTCTGATCTCCACAACTAAGGCAACTAGTGGGTAATATGATGATAAGGCCAACGGCTAGAGGAGCTTTCCGAAGCCCGTAGAAACTCGGTATGTAAGGGGCCGTTCAAGTATTACGTAAGCACTTTAGGGGGGCGGCGTCTCTTGGCTGAAATGATGATGACATGGGGGGGGGGTCTAGATGATGTTTACGTCAGCAGTAGTTGTTTACTTTTTTAAACATATGGCAACCCACACATTGTCTATGCTTGAGAATGCAACACATTGTCGAAGATTTTTACGTAAGCATGGGGGGAGGGGTAAGAGCTTTGATTACTTTTGCTGACAAGGGGGATGGCGGGGTAAATAATTGCAGTAAATCTGCTTACGTAATACTTGAATGGCCCCTAATGAATGGTCACCCATCTACAAACCGACCTTGGGAAGCGCAGCTTAACCTAAAGCATTGACCTGTGCGGCTGTTATTATCAAAACCCGAGCTTCACAAAAAACACAATTGTCATAAATAATAGCAACAAAAATGAAAAAACCACAAAATCAAAATGAAATAAAGAGCCACTTGAGAAGCACGAGATAAATCCGTAACCAACAGGAGGCGACTTTGTAAATCACGGAGCGACATAAAGGGGAGTATTTAACGCCATATTTATGATAATAAGACCGCTGGTGCCATAATGGAAAATACAAAAAGCGCCCGCCCCGACCGTCGTAAGGCGGGCGGGGAGAGCCGGTTTAGATGGCACGATACGATTCAAATACGATTAGTTATTAAATATTTTATTTTTGAATAAAATTCTGATATTTCAGTGAAATCTGTGATTAGAATAAGATTATTTCAAATGCTTCGTTCACAATAAGTTTAATTAAAACAAATTAGATTCTACCTGTTAATAAAACTTTAAACCAAAAAACTTACCCATGCGAAAAAAATCAACATAAAAAAATATGTGACGAATAGACAACCTCCTCTATTTTTTTGTCGTGGGTAAAAATAAACTTCACAAATTCACCCGTTTCACAAAAAAATCATGCACTCTAAACAACGGGTACCTCAAATATACTACACAGCAATATAAACCTTTTTAGACGTGTTTAGTAAATAAAAATATCGAGAGAGGGAAACCAATCTGCACAGACAAACCCTCAGTGTCAGTGTTGTCGGAAGTACTTTCCAACCGTGGATGTTTTCTTAGGCAATTAGGTCTTAAAATCATAGTTAAAACCTACCCGTCTGGTGAAGGTAGAACCCACTATGAATTATTTATAAATCTAGGCTGACCGTAAATTGAAAGCAGAAGCCTTCAAAAGCTGAAAGCTGTTAAAAATCAGGGATAACTCCAAACCTGCTTCTTCGTAGCGTGTCGATGACAGTTAAAATTGAGTGGGCCCAAAATTTGGCGACGAGTTTGGCAATTTCAAACCTTACTTTCCCCAGATGTATTTCGCCATTTTAAATATGCAGTCATTCTATTTTTCTATGTCACATAAGTCTGGTGTAGCCATGCCTACTGCAAGCCTGAGCTACCCAAAAAAGTCAAACACAATCGAATCGAATCGTCAAACCACTGGCTCACGATACATCGTCGCACCCCATTTTAAAATCGCCAACAACAAAACTCTCTTTTAGTCTTAACTTATTGTTATTGCAAGTTTTAAGCCTTAGTTTTATGTGCGGATCGGCGAGCCTGCATCTATTTACGTTGTATATAGATTTATTGGCGCCGAGCCAAGGAGAGAGGACACTTGAGGACATTTGAGGTGGACTTAAGTCTTAATGATAAAATACGGACAGTTTGTGGACGATGTTTGATAAGATGCGAGAAAAGGCTGGTGTTGTTGCTAGTATAGAGTTTTTTTTTTTTTTGGCATAGATGTTTGCAGATTTACAGCGTTTTTGAGAAAGAGATCTGTTGATAAATATGAAAAAGTAGTTTTTCCTGGTTTTTATTCTGACAATGAAAAGGATTTTTCTGCGAGTAAATTCTGGTATATTTGAGAAAGCGATGAGTATAATTATAATTAAGATAAGGTAAAACCGGCAATGAAAATTATATTTTCGAGAAAAAGCCAGAAAGAGTTTTATACTAGGAATTTTTCAGGGATGTGTTTTCATAAAGTGATTCACTAAATCCAAAATTATGTCTATACACTTTATTACGTAACTCATAACAAAAGCGTGTTTTAATAGTAATATGAAACTTCCAAACGCTTATTGTAAAATTCAAAGCTCTCTTGTGCAATTTTATGTGCAATAGTTTTAAGTGATTAATTTTCAGTGCTTTCTTTTGATCTATGCTTATGAGGTTCACTCGTACTTTAACAGCTATTACAACTTCTAAAACAAGAGGAATAAATTAGTTTATTTGATTTAAAACCGATCAGCTAAAACGGTACTAACTTTTGTCGCCACTTTATAGACTCTATTGCTATTACCTTATACGCTCCCACCCTCACACTATAACATTACCATAAAGAAAAATCCTCTTCACACAAAACCTTGATACATAAAAGCGAAGACCATCACACATAAAGAGGAATCGAAGCCGGCAGTCAAAGCACGGACAGACAAACAAACAAATATAAATACTGCGACGAATAGAAAGGAGTGAAATGTTATTCCTCCACCCTATATAACAGAATGGGGGTTGGTATGCATGGGGAGGAGGCAGGCTGGGATATGTCTGAGGATATGGTGAAGTTTTCGTTTTTAAAGCTTCCACTAAATGGGCATGCAATGAATGTATTGAGTTAGGTTACAAGTTGCTAGGCCATTGGTTTGCGTTACTATTGAGAACCATAATTAACTAATAACAAATTCTGCTTCAACTCCAGTTTTTCGCCACTTTCAGAAAAGTTCCGTTAAAATGTTTTTCAGATATAGTTTTGTGATGAAATTTTAAAATATCAATCTAGTCGGAGTTGACCGAGCAGTTCTTCTAATGTTAAATTCATTAGCGTAAGTGTATGCAATTATCATTTTTATAGGTAGTTTTTTAGATAGGTGCAATAATTATGATCTTACCAAAAAAGATAAAGATCCATTAGTTGTGCTGACTGCATTCAATTTCCTTGGTAAAAATCGTTTCTAAACTGGAAACCGCCTTAAACGAAAGTGTCAAATTGAATCGTCTCCTCCTCAACTTCTAATTCCCCAATTCATTTGTGGTCAGCCCTCTGATGGATAGATTGTGTGGGGAATGATATAAAAGAGAAAGGAATAATGATGCCGTGAAGTCTGACAGAGGAGAATATAAAAAGAAAAGGTATTGCGCCGACCCCAAGTAGATTGGGACAAGGTCAGGAAGATGATGATAAGTTGTGGTCTGCCCTCCTAATACTTACTTCTGCGCCACATCATACGGTTGTGGGTTGTCTCTTTTATTGTATTGCTCGCTATTATGATGTTATTTTTGTTGTATTGCTCGCTATTATGATGTTATTTTTGTTGTATTTCTTGCTATTATGATGTTATTTTTGTTGTATTGCTCGCTATTATGATGTTATTTTTGTTGTATTGCTCGCTATTATGATGTTATTTTTTCAATTGCCTGCCTCGTTGGTCTAGTACTGAGCATGAGGTCCCGGGTTCGATTCCTCAGATTGGGCAAAATGTTATTGGATTTTGAATTGAAAACTGTCATGGTGTTTGGATTTGTGTCCGGTAGATGGCAATACGGTTGCACAGGAGTTAAATCATAACTGGCAAAGTGTGAGTGTTCCCTTACTCTTCGGATATTACAGGCGTGATGTTTTGTTATTTTATCAAGATTCGAAACTTCCACAGACCAGCATTTATTATCTTCATATCTTCTCTCTTAAAATGTAAAAATCATATAACAAAATTATTTCCATATCCCCGGATCGTCCCCTCATGTGTACCGAACAACAGAAGTCCCTTTTATGTCGCTATTGATGCGATATTTTTATTTCCTCGCCGCTCAATACTGAGAGAGATCGAGTTCACACAATACAACTTTAACATAACACTTTGTAGCATCACATATTATCATAATAAGTTCAGTAATACTTTTATACCTATTAAAAAGTCGGCGTCAATATTTTTGTTTATAAATTATTTGTCCATTGAAAACCAAAACATCGAAACAAAACATCGAAACAAAACATCGAAACAAAACATCGAAACAAAACATCGAAACAAAACATCATTTCATAAAAACACGATGTTTTCTACGTAATTAGTATTGTTTAGTAACATCTGTGCTGCTACGGAGCTACGAGGCTACGGCACGCTACGCTGCGGCTACGAGATTTCGTAGCCACTGTATTGCACAGACATTGTGTGTTGAGAATGCGAAGTTCGACAGACAACAATGATATTTTTCGAAACTTCGTATTATAGTCCCCGACACGTAACTTGGCAAGAGTCGTTAGTTGCGCAGAAGTCATTTTTTAGGTCTCTTTGGCGGTCAAGCGGGGCGCGGGGTATACCTCGCGCCACGTAAAAAGAGCGCTGAGCGCAGTGGAGGGGATACTGTTGCGCACGTTATACAGTCGCGTTCTGAAGTACTAGGCTACTGTGACTGTGTTAAGTGTAATTGTAATATTGTTAGAATCCTAATTCAAACACTAGCTCCTTAGTACTTTGGAATAAGCTGAAATTTGAAAAAAATCATGTTTGACATAACTGTCCGCGCGTGTGATTGGTGCATTCAAATGCATACGTTCCATTCGCTCCCGATTACACTTGCGGTGCAAGAAAGTTGTGTTGTTTTTGTTATTCCTTTTTGTTACGAATTTGAGTTGTCGTTGTGTTTTAAATTTAGTTTTTGTTAGTTCTTTTAAATTTAGTTTTTGTTACGAGTGTTGTTGTTTTAAATTTAGTTTTTGTTAGTTTTGTTATTGTTTTAAATTTAGTTTTTGTTGTTTTAATTTAGTTTTTGTTGTTTTAAATTTTGTTTTACTTTTAAATGCATATTTTTATTTATAACACCTAATAAATGTCACAAAGTCTTCACCTTTCTTTAACTTCATTATTAAAAATAAATTATGTCAATAACCACAGAATAATGACAAGCAATAAAAGTGACCACTTTTTGTGGCACGAAGTGTACGATGCGCGAACTTTGAATTCGAATTTCGAAACCTTGCCAAGTTACGTGTCGGGAGCTATACCTGTAGTTTAGGTACTGCTGATTGATGAAATGTATCTATATGGATTGCTTCGTTGGTCTAGTGGTCGCAAGCACGACTGCTGTGCAAAGTGTTATTGGGCTTTACAATCAGGGATTTCCCGGTAGCAGCCACGGAGCCTGGATTTGTGCTCGATTGACGGCAATAGGCTCGCTCCCTATTACATAGGACTTAAACATAGCAAATTGGGTGGGTATACTATTAGGTACACCTCTGCTTTACCCTTTAGGGTTTACTAGCGTGATGTTATGTTAACTTAATTACTGTCTCAAATTTTGCAATTAAGGTGAGTAAATGTACGAAGATGAGAAAAATAAACATTACTAATAATTAATAATCTCTCCGCTCGCCCTATAAAATGCTCTAATATTATTAGAAAAATATCACTCATTACTGCACAACAATGTATCCTCAACCACAGTCTTATACAAAGCAATTACGCCCTTTCCACACTGCCACAATAACACAATCTAGCGTCAATCGCGGCCCACGACACGTACGACTTAGCCGCGGGGCACAATAACGGGGCCTCCACGTGACTGATGCTGGCCCACGGGTGGACATGTAGGGTATTCATTTATTGTTTACTTGGTATTCTGCCTTTTTTTGAACCTACTTATCAATATAAATGAGATCATTGTTAAGAAGGTTAATTATGTGGTGAAGAAGTATGTCACCATCTGCCTTTTCCCTACTATATTGGAGGTCGGCTTGCAGTCTAATCGGATAAAGCTGAGTAAAATTATTTTACACTAGGTGTTGCGAGCGGCTTCGCCCGTTACAACTCAAAAAATATCCCACGGGAAGATAAAATCGGGATAAAAACTATCCTATGTGTTAATCCAGGTTATAAATTATCTGTGTACAAAATTTTATCTAAATCCGTTCAGTAATTTTTGCGTGAAAGAGTAACAAACATCCATACATACATACTTACAAACGTTGCTACTACTTACTTACTGTTGTGCGTTTATAACTTAAATATTTTTTAAGTTAGTAGGATGGAGCGACGGCCTGTCTTACCTCCAAAACCCAGATAGATAGATAGATTCATTTATTTGCCTGAAATATGGTATTTTACAGATTTTATAACACATAGGTACACATTGCTTGCATTGGCTTGATGTGAATGTCCGTAGAATTTAATTATTTTTTCCTTTCTGTATTTTATAAGTGGAGACCTGTAATTGGCTTTCAGACTATTGTACTGTCCTTGATCTGTTTGTTTTAGCTGTAAGTCTCCCATGTTAACTAAATAAATAAATAAATTAGTTCTTCATATTCCGCCTACTAAATAAGGCATGCAAATTTTGTGACAATAATAAATGATTGAAATATAAACAAATTGAACAAAATTATTAAAGTGCAACGTCCAAAAATAAAAAAGTACTACCTCAATAATTGTCTACATATCAAATTACTTACACATGTCAAATAATAATTAAATTACAAATGTCAAATTAAAATAAAATAATGGTTAAATTACAAATGTCCTATATAGTACTAGGATAGTACTAGGTTATGATCAAAGGGTATCGTATGCGATAACTTTTGGTAAAACTGATTCTCAGACCTTTAGCCCGCTGACTATGAAGACTATGAAGATCTACAAAGGACAGACCCAGTGGTTTAACGTGCCCTCCGAGGCACAGAACAAATACGGTATATAAATGGTGGTCACCAATCCACAGATCAACCTAGGTTAGCACAGCTTAACATATTTAGTCAAGTGCTTCTTTATTCTTTATAAGAAGCACTTCCAAAAAAAAAAATTATAAAAATTTTCGCATACACTCACAAATAAAGGTTTAAAAGGTAAATTTATTTGTGAGTGTTTGCGAAAATTTTCTAAATACAACAAACACATGTCCAAAACAACACTCTGTTGCCAATAAAAGGTACCCCTTTATTTTTATTCGTTCACTTAGTTTTTAACTTCTGTGAAAGTAATTTGAAAGACATACGAGCCGGGGGCGACGGCAATTAAGTGAAAACCTTTGACCTTATCGAAATCCACCTGAAAATCCAAGCAATGTCTGTCGATACTAAAATAGTGTTGCGCGGATCGCGTAACATAATTGCCGCGTAGGTAGTGATGTGCGCGCCGCTGCCTCAAACGACATTATGTCGATAGTTAGCTGCCATGACACCTCGACACAGATGTTCATCGATAAACTTGATTTGTGGCCTGGAAAACGTTTGTTAATTACCTTGATTACTGATTGGGGTATGAGGTGAAATGTTGTTTACAATCTAGCAATGATTAACAAATGGGTTGCTCCAATTCAGCTCTTAATAGACGTCATCACTGGACGCGGCTCTTTTATAAACAACGCTTTCTCATAGGAGTCACAGAGAGCATGTGCCTAACCTGCATGAAGGAAGTCAGCAGCCCACGTGCTTCTGCACTGCCCAGAGATTGCCTCATAAACTACACTAAAATTTTAAGTGCGAAAAAGCGGAGCTTTCTAATACAGGCTTGTTTACTTAAAATAAGGCTCCAATCACTAGTAGTTATGGCTTACTTGTTAAAATAATAAACAATTTTCATTTCATCCAATACAATATACATAAATATGCGTACGGCACTTTCTGATCTGTGAACAGTGGGTAGTGTCAGTGCTATAGTTGCTGCAAGCTAAGATCGCAATAGCGCTCATAGACACACTACATTTCTTACTAAAATTCTTAACTTTGAAATCCAAAAATAAACTACAAAAAAACGTAAAACCAAAAAAAAACCTCCGACTACTTGGAATTAAAGTCCTCTCCAATTATTGCTTAAAATCATCAAAACTCACCTCACATTCCAGAACCACAGCTACTTTATACCCTTAAACTTCTATAAATAAAAATAACCCTCTGAAAACCTTGTAACACGGCGGTATTGTGGAGAACAGAGGTACAGTGTTGGTAGATAGATGGTCGTCTGTAGCCCGAGGCCGGCGCGGCGACGCGGCAAAACGGTACATAACACGATATTGTGGCCGGGAACCCGGATTGTTTACTGTACATGTGTGAGCAAAACACTTGGGGAATTACGTTTTCTGATACATGCAAATATACTTAGATAGAAATAGCAAGAAACTACAGTACGGTCCGTGTTTTATTCCTAACACACTCCTGCCTCCAGCAGTGACCATGCAGATAAGTTTCCATCTTAGAAGCAAAGCAGAAAAGTGCGATAAACCGAAAAAGTCAAGTATTATAGAAAATATGCCATAATAATTAGGGAGCGTGTGATTGTGTGTCCTCTCTTACGAAAGAGAGCTGTCCCAGCTACAGTGGAAACCATACAGGCGACTACTTTGCTGCAGAGCTTCTGTAGCCACCTCCATCTTAGTCAACAATCCAATTAAAACGAGTCCATTATTTCATTGTCTTCACGAATATACTAGCGCTGAAATGGGTCTAGTGCTATGGGTCTTCGTTGCCTGAAAATAAATGGATTCTATTCTAGAACATTATCGACGTAAAGTGCATTTAACCTACCCTTTTTTTTTTTTTTTTTTGTGGGTGGAAAATCATCGAATGACCCCCCCCCCCGCTCTTGGGCAGAGCGAAAGGGAGTGTCAGACTTCTACTGACTAAAAACCGAACCCATGTTCCTTCTTTGCCCTTGCGCCGAGGCCACGTAATCTAGTACAAAAATCCGCGGCCCCGACGGGATTTAACCTACCCTCGATTAGTTCAGTAAGTCTTCCAAAGGTTGTCTTAAAATGATCGCTTATACTCACAGGTAGCGAAAAGTGTTTTTACCCGATTACTGCAAAGCCAAAAGGAAGGGTAATGATTTTTGGTTTTCCTACCATGACGTTCTCAGTAGCAGCCACGAAGTTTTGATTTTTGGGCGGTTGATGACAAAAGGCTCGCCCTTTATTAGGGTAAATCCAGGATAGTCGCCCCGAGGATATAGTTGCCTTGATTGCAATTACTCTAGTTTCGAGAATGAAACACACGTTATTTTATTTATCTATCGAGGGACTCTGCAACTACAACTGAGTTGACCGTGTTGCATGTCTTTGTGCGATTGCATGCGACGGCTAGGTGCGATCAAAGTTTTTGCGGGATAGATGTCCTCTTTCTCGACGGGGCATCTATCCTAAACGTAATTTACATGGGTTAGGCAACTATCCCCTACATGGGATGGTTGTCCCAAAATTTATAGGTCCGCAAAAATTGCCAAAACTCTGGAAATATCAAAGATATTGTCCATTCCTTTCATGAAGTTGAAGGTACCTACTAAACCAAAGTACCTACGCGTCTTACAAATAGAGTATCTTGCTTTTTGGACAAAGAGATATAAAGTGATTTCAAAAAGTGGGGCAACTATCCTGGAATTACCCTACATGGGATTTAAACATAACTGGCGAAATGTGGGTGTACTATTAAAGGTCCGCGTCTGTTTAAACCCTTCGAGGATTTCTGACCTGTTGTGGTTCTATTCCTCTGGTGACCTTCACCTAATAAAAATTATTGCTAAGTATCAAAATCAAAATTCATTTATTCAAACTAGGCTGATAATCAGCACTTTTCGAAGGTCAAAATTTACTTTACTTTACTACAGTGAAACTTGGTTAACTGGGACTTGGATAAGTGAGAAACCTCTATAGCTGGAACTCATACTGGGGTCCCATGAGACAGATTTGAATATCTGAGACACATTTAACCAGGTTTCACTATATTTACATTTTTATAAGACAGTCCCCCAAAAACGCCCACCCATCGACACTTCCTAGTGTTTAGCTGGAAAGAAGAAGTGGCGGAACAAACTCCCCAGCACACATCTGTCTGTTAGGTTGGTTAGAAGAACCAGACTCGATACAATAGAAAGGTGTCAGTTAAATTTAAGATTTACTAAAGACACAATCAGTAATAAACAAAAGTATATGACAATAAACAATGTAAACATAAAATAATAAATACATAACATAACAGTAAACTAATTTCGGAGAAAGAACATAAATAACAAACATCGCTTATTGGCTCAAAATATCTCCTCAAAGAATGCTAATGTTTTCTACCGCAACTTTCCTAATTTTCCGCCAGCTGTATCCACCTGTACTACACTGACCTGTCCGTAACCGAATCATGTCGGCCGCTCTGTTTCAATTTCACGTGCGCCCGCCAATCAAACGCCACGCCGCGGCGCCATAATGACATTCTGTGACAAATTATATCAGATTCATGCGATATTTTTACATGGATGATTAAGGGGTTAAATTGAGGAGTTATTTAAAATGGGATGGTAGCTTATTTACATTGTAGTTAACTTTAAAGACACTAATTTGTATTGATTAAAGTAACATCACGCCTGTGATTTAAGGGTCTGGCAGAGGTGCCATTAATACACCCACATTTCAGCAATTATGTTTAAATTCCACGTAATAGAGAATGTCTATTGCCATCAACTGAGTACAACACACAACAACACATTGCCTGATCTGGGAATCGAACCAAGGGCCTCATGCATAACAGTCACGCTTGCGAACTAGACCAACGAGATATTCTATATCAACTTTTATTTTGTTTTGTAGGTTAGTAGTTACATACGTGAAAAACATCAAGCCCTTTTGTTACTACTAGTTTGGTCATTACTAACTGAACCAAAACAATAAAATCTAAAACTTACCTCCATATAGTCATACTTCATCATCATCATCATCATCAGCCTATAATGTTCCCACTGCAGGGACTCAGGCCTCCTCTCTAGGAGAGGGATGGGCTATAATCCACCACGCGGGCCCAGTGTGGGTTGGTAGATGTCACATGTTTTCGATTTTTTTTATTCTAAGACATGCTCGGTTTCCTCACGATGTTTTCCTTCACTGTTTTTTGAACAGCGGTGATGAAATAAATTTAAGTAATGCGTCTGTGTGGGTTTGAACACCACCACCATTTATAATTGCAATATTTAAAATAACCTAATGCTCTATTAAACAATAATATTATGAAACCGCAACCGTGGCCCAAAATATTCATCTATCCATACAATCGTACATCATAATTTATTATGTTAGTGTGTGGATTAAACCTGACTATACCCCGCTGTGATTTTTGCACACTGAAACCATGATAGTATGTATGTACTAACTAGCGGTTGAGAGCGTTTGAGATAGCGAGTTTATAATACTTATTTTGTTATTTTATTAATAACTAGCTTTTGCCCGCGACTTCGTCCGCGTTATACTAAAAATGTTATCTTTGGTAAGTAGATCTATCATTGATTTTAATTTTAAATGAAAAACTCTTGCGATAATATCATGGCGGTCATGCGGTGCTTGACCCTCAAGAAGCTCCCGAGTGCTTTCATCCCACTTGGGCTTGGTAGTTACAGTAATAAATAAGTCGGGACGTCCATATTTTCTTACGTAACAAAAAGCGTCTTGAGTACGTAAGGAAACATTCCTTTATTTTTTAATAGAAAGCAAACTGCATTCAAAATTTTTCGAAAATTCTCTTCTCCCACACCCGGGAATCGAACCGGCTAAAATCTGAAAAAAATATACCCTGTACTTTTATTGCATCGATCGTTAGGGTCAAATAAAAGTATGAAATCTCTCTAACAAACATGATAAATTAAATGAAAAGAAAACCAGGAAATCTTAAACACGTGTTATTGTGAGTCAACCATAAAAGATAGACATATACTGTTGTGGGATATTTTTTAGATAATTTTATGTAGAACATTTCCGTCATAAATGATTTTTATGTAGCTTTAACCATTAAGGCTGCACACGCGACAGAAGCTTAAAAAATGGAGCAACTTCTCCCGTTTTCACAACATTTCCCTTCACTGCTCTGCTCCTATTGATTGTAGCGTGATGAAAAGTATACTATAACCTCCCCAGGAGTATGAAGAATAATTGTACCAAGTTTCGTTAAAATCCGTCGAGTAGTTTTTGTTTCTATAAGGAACATACAGACAGGAAGACAGACAGACAGACAGACAGAAAGACAGACAGACAGACAGACAGACAAAAATTTTACTGATTGCATTTTTGGCATCAGTATCGATCACTAATTACCCCCTGATAGTTATTTTGAAAAAATATATCATGTACAGAATTGACCTCTCTACAGATTTATTATAAGTATAGATTTTGAAAAAATATATCATGTACAGAATTGACCTCTCTACAGATTTATTATAAGTATAGAAGAAGAAGATTAAAGCTAACTTAACGGAAGGGGTAAGTTTGATAGGTGCAGAGTTGAACTTAATGCCTAATGGGGGGTCCAGCCGACCAAGTACCTATGGTGGAGAGATCTATACTAATCTACACTAATATTATAAAGAGGATAGATAACGAATAAACTTAAAAACTACTGTACCAATTTGAAAAATTCTTTCCTCTTTAGAAAGCTACACTATTCCCGGGTGACATGGGCTTCTTTTTGTACCTATATTCCCAAGGAAACGAGAACTACGTGGGTGAAACCGCGTGACGTCCGCTAGTACTAAATATTTATTATATTATAGAATTCATTGAAATCATAGCGTTCCCCAAAAATCCAATTAGTTTTTAACCGACTTCCCAAAAAGGAGGAGGTTCTCAATTCGATTGGTATGTTTTTTTTTTTTCTTTGTTTGTACACCGATTACGCTGCGATTTATGATCCGATTTACGTGATTCTTTTTTAGTTTGATACGGAATAGTTGCCATTTGGTCCAATAAAAATTTAGCATGGTTTGGCCCAGTACTTTTCATTTTATGACCATTTTTTTTATAATTTATGAACATTTTTCGTTCGTTTTTTTATGTGTGTTCGCGAATAACTTCGTCGTTTTTTTATCTGTGTTCGCGAATAACTTCGTCGCTTATGAACCAATTTTGATGATTCTGTTTTTTTTTTTGTTGACGGAGATATTTCAAGGGTACCATGATATGGAAACCAGATCCTGGTGATGGAATCCCAGAGAAATCGAGGGCAACCCTCAAATTTCATAGGCACGTATTACGTGTTTCGTGCTTTTTCTGACGCTATACAAGTATAGGTTTCATAGTAAATATTTCTGTAGGATATACAACTAAAAATGAAAAAATAAAAAAACATTTTTGCAAAAAAAAACAACTGACTTCAAAAACACCTAAAAGTGAAAAATAAACTTCAGAAGAAAAATCAGCTTCTGAAGTCGGTGACATTTGTTTATTTGATTTGGCTTTTTTGCCACCGACTTCAGAAGCTGATTTTTCTTCTGAAGTTTATTTTCGGTTGTTTTTTTTTTTCAAAAAAGTTTTTTTATCACTACTGTACCGTTAATTTAAAGAAATGACAATTAACAAAACTTGGAAGAAAACTACCAACAAAGATATAAAATCTTGTGTCTATAAAAACTATTAAAACAAGCCAAGCCTTAACCAATATCTTTTCACCTTTCCACCAAAATATTTCCATGTTCATCTATCAACAAACCCTCACTAGAGTAACCACGCACCAGATAGTTTGAGGGACACGTCCGTATGCCCACAATTATGAACAGAGGTGACCATTAGTCCGCATTCAGGCAGGAATTGTTTGTGCCCGCGGCTTGTCTCATGCAAATTGGATACCGTCTGCGTATGTTGTTGTATGGGTGTGTGGCTGGCACTGGCTGCGAACGTGTGTATATTGTCATGTGTTTGCCAGGTTTTAGGTGGGCTGTGAATCGTGAGGGAAAATATGGATCGTGTTCTAAACTCATACGAACGTATCTTACATATAATACAGCCCAATTTTGAAGTTCTAAGTAAAACAGAATATTTTTTTTTCTGTAAAATTAATATAGATGTGAGTGATACATTTTTATTTAGCAAATAGGTTTACAAACACTTTTACACGTAATTTTTATAAGTTGTTTCTTCAATTATTAATCTGAGAAGAAATTGTCAAAACAAGCACAGAGGTCAGGGTCAAGGGTCAAACATAATATAGGCGAACTCACATGAAGACTATGCAGATCTGTGTCTAAGATGCAGGTCTCTTGAAGAAACAACCACACATGGGTCTGTCCAGTCAGTGCAAGTATTTGTCAGTGATCCTGTCGCTCGACTTGAACTCAAGGAGCTCAACTTCCCGTCGGGGCTGGGGGTTGTTCGAAAGAGATACCGCGACCTCGACACAAAGGGCTAAGAAGGAACATGGGTGGTTTTTAGTCAGTAGAAGTCTGACACTCTCTTCTCCTCTGCCCAGAGCGGGAGGAGTAATTTCATGATTATCCACACTCCAAAAAAAAAACGTTTGGCCTGTGCGTTAATCCCCTTGTTTTAGGATGATATAGGAAGTCATGAGAGAGAGCGTAAGGCACTGGAGGTCACTGGTAACACGTTGGTCCGTACTCGGTGCTTTGACCTAGTTGCCTTTTCTCAGCTATGTTGGGGTTGGCCCCCAACCTAACTGGATGCAGCTGAATAACAGTATTTTACATGGAGCGACTGCCTATCTGACCTCCACAACCCAGTTAATACTAGGTAATACGATACTCATTGGTAAGACTGGTTGTCAGACTTTCAGGTCGTTGTTCGTTTTTCAGCTAGTTGCACGTTGTTGTTCAAAGTTTTACATGAGAAATCTATGGGTCAACTACACTTACCTACTACACTAAGAGATCTCTGAATGTCCTATGCGTGCAATATAATAAAGTTCTCAGTCACGCAGAAGCAGAACAGCTCTGCAGTCACGATGTGCAAGCTTCTTCTTCTTAGCGTGTCGATGGCAATCTAAATTGTGTCGGCCCAGAATTGGGTTACTAGTTTAGCGCTTTCGGTAGCGTCCATTAGTTCCTGCAGTGAACAACCAGCAGGACACGCAGGGCACGATATTAAGTGTGCAAGCTGTTAACTTTTTTTTGTTTCGTCCTGTTGTTCAAATATTTGTTATGCGTTATATGTTTGTTACTTTTTTGTCATTTTGTAATTCATCATTATTTTTTCCTGCGACAAATAATTTTCTTTTTTATATTCCTGGTTTAATTATAGGACACAAAGCTCTCAACAAATTAAAAGAACTTAAGTTTATTAATTCTCATGCATTTATAAATTGGCTACTTTCCTGACTAAAAAAATATGATTCTGTTTAGTTCGTCAGTTAGATTATCGAAAATATTGAATTTTGTTTTATCAAATTAATAAAAATTGACTAAATTAAAACGTGTCAAAGATCATAAATTGGGGGCTAGTGGCGACACTTTCTAATAAAAAGTTAACCAAACTGTGACGTCACACGACTTTTCAAAGCACTGTATCGTCTTCATTTTTAGTTTACGTGTAAAAAGAAAAATTCTGTGTCCAATATTTTTAGGAAATCCATCTGACGGACTAATTAGATTTTTTATTAAAACTACCCTACTAAGTATGTACTTATTATTTCTTCATTGAGGTAGGAATATAATATGTTTAAAGCCGTGATTTATTATTTGATAAAATTGCAAGACCTATTATCTAGGTATCACCAATTTGTTTCTTCAGGGGTCTGGTTTTTAAAATAAATTACCATCATGGTCCGTTTCTACTTGAGTTTATTTAATGAGAAAATGTAATGTAGAGTATTTTTTAAATATCAATGTGAAACGTTCCGGACACAGACCGCGGTCCGCCATTTGGTGACCTCTGACCTAGACCAAGGAGTCTAGCACGGCCACTGTTTTTTTTATAAATTTAAAAGAAGAAGATATAAATCCGACAACCAGTCTTACCAAAAGGTTATCGTAGGTATTACCCAGTAGGTAGGTAACTAGGTGTGAAAGTCAGATAAGTCGCTCCATGTAAAGTACTGGTATTCAGCTGCATCCGGTGCATCCGGTAAGACTGGAAGTCGAGCCCAATAGAGCTGGAAAAAGGCTAGGTCGATGATGATTTACTATGATATTATCTATCTATCTTCTATATCTATATCTATATCTTCTTCTTCTATCTTCTATCTATACTTATAATAAATCTGTAGAGAGGTCAATTCTGTACATGATATATATTTTCAAAATAACTATCAGGGGGTAATTAGTGATCGATACTGATGCCAAAAATGCAATCAGTAAAATTTTTGTCTGTCTGTCTGTCTGTCTGTCTGTCTGTCTGTCTGTCTGTCTGTCTGTCTGTATGTTCCTTATAGAAACAAAAACTACTCGACGGATTTTAACGAAACTTGGTACGATTATTCTTCATACTCCTGGGGAGGTTATAGTATACTTTTCATCACGCTAAAATCAATAGGAGCAGAGCAGTGAAGGGAAATGTTGGGAAAACGGGAGAAGTTGCTCCATTTTTTAAGCTTCCGTCGCGTGTGCAGCCTTAATGGTTAAAACTACATAGAAATCATTTATGACGGAAATGTTCTACATAAAATTATCTAAAAAATATCCCACAACAGCATATGTCTATCTTTTATGGTTGACTCACAATAACACGTGTCGCGCCGTTGCGCGTGAATACTGAATCATGCCTTAAGGATTATTTTTGTGTAACGGTTGCCGCGCTCGACGCGGGTCGTGGCTATTGATGCGTTCAGAGCGTTCGACCTTATTGACAGACAATAATTGATTTTAACAAACAATGCTTATCAGCACGACTTTTAGTCTTTAAATAGTTTATTTGAATTTATTTTGTTGTTATTTTATAAAATAGGTATTAGTTGTTTTGGTAGTGTTTAAATATTCGTTCAAATTACAAATTATTAATAGTTTGCATTTTATTTCCTTGGTGAAGTAGTAATAGAAGTAGAAGTAGTACGCATAGTTTTTTAGATACCGATAGGTAAGTTTTGGCTAATTTATGTTCAATTTTATTTTTGTAGTAGGTAAAAGCGTAGATACTTTTATTAGTTATATTATGTAGTAGTTAGGTATAGGTAGGGGTATAGGTATTTATTTGTAAGTGAAGTAGGTATAGGTAGATGGTATTGCACAGGCGTTTCAGCTTTATTTTCATTTCTTTTTTTGATGTAAGTTGTACATATTTCTGGGTATAATTCTATTAGAATATTTTAGTTTAAATAGGCACTTAGATTTTAAGTGTAAGGTAGCTATACTTAGGACCTCTATCGTAGGTTATTTTGTTACCTAGGTAACTGACAGCCTTTCCGTTACCGTCGATTAAAAATAAAATACACAATGCCACCTAAAAAACGCCACTGAACCGTAAGGAAGGCCATATGGTACTTTTTTACGAAAAACGACGGAAACGCGGACGAAGTCGCGGGCAAAAGCTAGTTTAAAATAAAAGCCTTTATTATTGAACATATATAGCATTATTCAACGTACAGTTTTGCATCCACGTCAAAATTCAGGAAGTTGTCACAAAATACATAAAATTAAATAATCAATTTAAATTACGGTACCAGGTTAATAACGAATATACCCTTTATTTTAATAGTGTTTCAGAATAACCCCTATAAGTACCAGGTTTAGTTAAGGACGCGTTTACGGATTCTCGCGGTATTTTTTTTTTTATAGTTTTACTACTACAAATATTTTGTGTTCGTAGAGCTATGTTTTTCAACCCGAGATCCAGCTAAAAAGCGACATAGGGTCCACCCACAACGGCGGCAGAGCGCAGATTAAGTTTTACATTTCAAATTGCGTAATTTATCATGACAGTGACCGCTAAAATGAACCTTAAGTCAAGCGCTTAAAGTTCACGCAATAACGATAAATTTGCCGAAAAAATGGCTTTGATTGTTATTTTTTTTCTGGCTCTGCTTGTAATAATTTGATATCATTCAAAATGATTGGAGTTGAACATGTCTACTTCCATAAAATATTTTTAAATAAATAAATTTATGTCATAAAAGAGAGAGTAATGTACCTAAAGTCAACACGAAATCGCTAATTTTGTGCGGAGAGGCACAGAAAATATTTTTTTACAATATTATTAACCAACATTTTCGAATATGTGTTAATTATTGGTTTCATTTGGTTTAGTTTCATTTGTCCACATAAAGTACCGAAAAACTTTCGTCAGATTTGTAAATGAAAACTAATGGAATAAAGGGTTGCGCTTAGGTATTTGTTTTATAGGTGTGTGGGTGTGAAACCGCGGTTATAGGACGAGAATCAGCCGGAATGCGTTTTAACACGGTTTCACACTTACCGATTTCCGTTTCTAAGAAAAACATTTAAAAACTTGTACGCTAGTACTATTATAGCTGTTGTTTTGCAATTCTAAGCAATATTTTGAGATCCCGCCTAAAATTGAACTTCACCTATCTGTTTTCTAAAAAAAATAACAAAATCAAACCAAATTAAGCTGATCTCTTATTGTTACGGAATCTCATACAAAGAGAGACCAGGCTCTACTGGAATATGGATATAAAGCGAAGCGATTTAGTCTTATAGACTAATCTCCATAAATAAGGGACTTACTTATTTAAAAAGTCAGTAAGTACTTATCTGATCTGTTTTAAAGCTAATATCCACTTGTTTAATTAAAATAGTATGTGGTTGGTAGAAATCGAATCGTTAATATGAGCAGTGAGATAAAACAATGAATGTCTTTCATACATTTCATAGAAAAAAAACACAATCATTATGTTTATGTCACCAACCAACAAATAAATAGGTAAATAATTAAACATCAATTCATAAAGACCTTTAATTACTTCCACCTCTTACAAATCCAATATCAAACAAATCAACATCAACAAAATCAACAACCCAAGAATTAACGTTTTTCCAAACACAGTCTGAACTCGCTCCAATGTCAACAATTAATTTGTGCAAATCACCGAGCACCGGTCGCTCAGCGTCTCTCAATCGAATCAGCATTCGATTGCGAACAGGCGCGTTCTTTTTGCCCCAAGATTGTGGTTTAAAAAGAAATTTAATCTTGCTAATAAACATGCAAACACGAACGCAGCCGCTACCTGTTGAAGCGCGCGAGACAAACGATTCCTCAGCCAATCAGCGCCCAGCGTCCGCCCACGGCCCACCATCATTGGCCAGTCACTTTAGAGGGGGAAAGCCGAGGGGGGACAAGGCAGAGTTCGCCGTTAACATGACACTAGCAAGAAAAGCGCCGCATTGAGCTTTCGACGAGCTTTTCACTACGCGCGCGGGAATTAATCGGTTTGCGATATTTTTTGAATGTAGAACGCATAAAATTAAAAACAAAAAATTCTAAAACTGAACAGTAATAAGTCAAGTTTGGAAAATAATGCGCGTGGAGTTTCGGTGTGGCGAAAATTAATTTTTTTTAAAGTTGTTATTAAAAATCCGTCAAAATTGATCTAACAATGTCTCTGGGTAAACAGCCCAATGACCACATAAAGAGGCCTATGAATGCCTTCATGGTGTGGTCGAGGGGTCAGCGACGTAAGATGGCGCAAGACAACCCGAAGATGCACAACTCCGAGATCTCCAAGAGGCTGGGGGCAGAGTGGAAGCTGCTGACCGAGATGGAGAAAAGGCCCTTCATCGACGAAGCTAAGAGATTAAGGTA
This sequence comes from Diarsia dahlii, assembly GCA_949775195.1. Lineage (NCBI taxonomy): Eukaryota > Metazoa > Arthropoda > Insecta > Lepidoptera > Noctuidae > Diarsia > Diarsia dahlii. The sequence continues at coordinate 2,021,928 of OX459193.1, read as the reverse complement.
TGTTAAAAATTGGCTCATTGGCACACGATTAATTTCCCTAGAAATTATGAATACAAAGTTATGGATGACCAAAATAAAATACAAAAAACTAACTCAAAGATTCATCGACTCTGACATTTAAAATGTTTTCCACAAAGTGAGTTTAGTATGTTACAAAATAATCATAATTATTTAGATTTATCTTTCTTTGTTATTTTTTTCAATTTTTTAAAGAAGAAACTACCGTATTTGTATTAGTATCTTTTTTATATTTATATTATTTTTATCGTCTCATTTGTTAAAAAAAGGAAATATCGAAGATTTTTTATTAAAACCCAAAAAAAAATAAACAGTGAAGGATACAAGTGCCTGTCATCTTGTGCTAATACTAAATCAGTGAAGTGATGGGGTTAATACAATCGTAGATAAGGCTGGTTTGGCCACTTCTGAATTAAAAGTTGTTTTTTTCTAAAAACTAATTCTCCATGTACTATTGCTGACTATTTGTTTTCATGCTACTTCAAACGGGTTATCTCATTATATCTTTATAAGCCTTAAAAGGACCATAAAAAGCAACAAAAACTATTTGTGACTGCAAGATTATTATCTATTTAATTACGAAATTTCTAAAATCTCACTCTACGCCTTATCTCATCAACTAATAAGAACAAATCAAATATTTGTCACCCACCCAAACGACTGTTTTAACTAACACAAAAAATCAAGATAATTAAACTAAAGGAACGCACCACACACAGCTAACCTTTCATTCGTAAAGCAAACAGAACAAGTCAAAAGTATTTAATTTCAAGTCGCACTCATTATCTTTTTAAATTTCATATCTTTGAACAAACAATGGACAAAAGCCACACACCTGTATTGCGTTATCTGAGGAACAAAAAGCTGTATTTGTTTAGTTATACCATTTCTCCAGGCGGCTGACACCGCGCTTTTAATTGTTTTAGAATTATTTTTATACCTTTTAGTTTTTGTTTCTTGTGAAGAGACTTTTGTTAGTTTATTCGTAACTACTAATTTATAACAAGAGCTTCGTCGCGGTAGCTTTTCTTACTAAGTAGACATCATTATGTTTGCATTGCATTTTTCATATTGATGTATTTGTTGACAAGTAGGTTAGTATGTAACGAATGATGATAAAACAGAGGCACCGTAGTACCAAGATATCAAATGATGTGTGGTAACAACAGAAATACTTTTAGCTTTGATATGCAGGAGAGATTAACTGAAGAACAGAGCCATAATGACAATCCGTGTTGGACTTCTGACCTGTTTAGTAAGATCAAAGCCATACATTATTTATCAGAATTAATCACATTCTTGATAATTTTAGTATTGGACCGAGAAAAGGGTTGGCTTGGGGTTGAAAGCATGGTTTCAATTTAAAAACCATACGTTTGATAATTATCATAATTATAATTTTAGTACTCATCACTACGCTCATCAGGAACGTCCTGAATTTCCTATTGGCTGCCTCACAAACAATAATGATCATCAGCATCAATTTATCTGTAGTCAGATATGAAGTATGAATCTGAAATCTTTGGTAGCTTTGATCTATCGCGCCTTACCACAGATATTCTTGTACAATTTGAGCCGACGACACAAGATCCAAAACGTTGGCTGAATAGATCCGACTGAATGATGCACATAATTGGATTTATAAAAATAAGAAAAGAAGATTAATTGTAAAACCATGGTTAAATCTGCGCTCTTGTTTCGACTGGAATGTTGGACCACAAAAGGAATTGATATAGATGGCTATATGAGTAGAGAAAGACCAAAGAAACGGAAATGGATGGTGTGTAAAGGATGATAAGGCTAGAAAGGAGATGACTGCAGAGATGATGAGTTTGAAAGATGAAGATATGTTGGGACCGACCCCAAATTGGGATGAAGCAGAATGCCAAATAACTTTGAGAGTTTGTTGTGGTGTAGCAGTCAACCAATTAAAATAGGAGGGTAATATTTGTTTTGTTGGACTTAAAAATTAGGTGGTAGATAGTAATGATAATTTATAAAACACACAGCCGTTTAGCGACACAATTAAATATGTAAACAAAATTGTGCCGACTGCCGCCGGATGTTTGAGCGCTTATCTCTTACTAAATAGATATAAATGTAGGGTTTCATAACAGGGGGTTTTATTAGGTTTTTTATAATTGTAGTTTAAACTAGCACAATTTATTTCTTTAACATATCTGTTAATGGCGCGTTCATTCAGCGTTGGTTTAACGGGGTAAATATCCAATCATAAACTAGTAACATGACATAACATCACGCCTGTAATCCCCGAAGGGTCAGGCAGAGGTGTAGTCATTACTACTCCCACACTTCGCATCTTCTATTAAATCAGCAATATTTGTAAACACGTTCTGAAAAACCGGCTATAACGGTTTCGATAAAAGTTGTAGTGGTTTACGGGGGTGAAAAATTATCTAGCGTTAGATGAGGTATATAATGGAACTAGTGTGCCCCCAGTTCAGTTTTGTTCGGAAGGCAGTTGGGTTAAATTTGGCAGGGAATGGTTTGACTGTGCCCATAATAAACGCATTGCTGGATGAATCAGAATTAATTGTTTACCAGTGTAAATGCACTGTAATCTAACCAACTAGGTACTTAAGACACCCTCTTGAATCTTATAATAAGAGATTTAAACCACATAATATCAATAACAAGGGCTTTTATCGGTATCTAAGAAACATATTTAACGGATATAGATAAACATCTTGAATCCAAAGATCATTATCGTTACAATTTCTTAATAGTAACCATGGAGTTCGAATTTGTGTCCGGTTGATAGCAATAAGGCTCGCCCTCTATTACATCAAACTTAAACATAACTGAGGACATGTAGGTATACTAATCCATACTTAGTATACGTAATACTTAATATACTTAATCCTTACTTCCTTACTAATATTATAAATGCGAAAGTAACTCTATCTGTCTGTCTGTTACTCAATCACGCCTAAACTACTGAGCCAATTTGCATGAAATTTGGTATGGAGATATTTTGATAACCGAGAAAGGACATAGGCTACTTTAAAAAAAAAATATTCAAGGGGTTGAAAGGGGGGTACGAAAATATTACTTTTGGTCGCGATAACCGGCATCGGTAGCGATAACCGACATCCGCGCGGTTGAAACCGCGGGCATCAGCTAGTATGTAATAATATGTACACCTCTGACTAACCCTTCTGGGATTACACGCGTAGTGTTATGGATTTTTGAATAAAACTTGAATTGGGTTAAGGGCAAAAGAATGATGATATCATTACAACTTTTTCTTATTTTTGTATTTTTAAACAGGCGTAATGATTCTCTACTTCGTAGGTATATATACGTATGTACCTATTTTATAATAGTGAGTGTATTGTAAGAATACCATTAAATCTGTTAGCTCCGACCGTGATCACGACGCTACATCAATTTCAAATAAGGATCACAACACAAGTCATCACTCATCATCTTCTGACCCTTTGTCCGATGTTACTTTCAGAATTGTTTTCTTCCACGTTTTCTGTCTACAGATATCGTAAATACATACTAAAATGCTTCGTCGGGAAATCACATCAAAAGGAAAAAAATATGACAATATTACTATAATATGATTATAATGAATACAATGATTACTATATATCTCTATCAATTTCTTAATTATATTTTACGATACATTTTTTGGCATTCAAAAGCATGTCTTTAGTCTAATTCATATATTCCTTTAATCTATTGAAAAGCTTTATATTAAGCAAAACGTAATACAGAAGCAATACATCTCCCAAAAAAAACAGATCCACCATTGCGCATCCAAAAAAAAACTGCAACCCTTTTCCAAAAACTAAACTAGGCATCACAAATAAGCAACAAATCAATTTAATCTACCCATAGAGGTTGGTGAGAGACGACAATTATCTGTTATTCATTGTAATAATATCTTTGCATTGTTAGGGGCGCGCTATCGGGGGTCGGCAGGACCATAAAAATGAGCTTATGCCTCCAGTCTAACTCGGCCGGAGAATATAGAGCTGTTGTTGCGAATTTGGGTTTAATTGTCTCTACTGGGAGTTTATTTTTGTAAGGAATTGTTGGTCTGAAAGGGTTATTTGTTTTGATTGAGAGAGATTATGAGGTCAAGTAACCAATGTAGTGGTTAATGTTAAAAGTCTAAATTATTTTAACAAAGTTGATGTGATGAAACTGAAACAAATATGTATTATTGACATTTAGTACATCATAAGCCAGTAATACTAAATTAAGTAATCCCTTTACAAGGTCTTCTCACAAAATCAGAATAATTCGAACATTATCGTCTTTTATTCATCAAGAAACAAGTTCAATCCTGGATTTGTCACCACGAGCGCGTTGATGTCAACAATGTCGGAATATGCCGCTCTGTCACCCCGCTTTGTCCCCTTAGGGTGACGATAAGGAAAAAAAAGTTTGATCTGTCCCCCTGTTTGCAATGAGGGGACAGTTTGAACTTTATTCACTCCTTAACGGTTTGATCTGTCCCCCTATCACCAATAGGGGGACAGATGAAACTTATTTATTCCTGTTTGTCCCCCACAGAATTTAATATATTAATTATTATTCTTAAAAGTAATGCCACACATAAGACTAGTGGTTTAGGTTTATATAATCATCTGTTTTTTAAGTACAATAAAAAATATACTAATAATAAGAATATTTTGTTTTGTTATTGATTGATAGAATCAGTGTCACAGTCCGATAAATCACAGTAGGTATTGTACATATTAGTCGAGTGGTTAACAATGAACCAGCAGTACAGAGTGATTTAAAAATGTGACGTTACCGTTTGATGCAAACTGCATAAAATAAACGCCTTTGACCCCCCCCCCCCCCCCCCCCGTCCCTCCCCAATCGACAGCGAGCTAGCGGCACAGGTGACCGCGCGCCCTTTTTCGCCTCATTACCGTCTCCTCAAAGAGGGGACTTAAAAAATAAAATAAGACTTACTTTAAATCTTTAAGAAGTTATTCGCAAAATAAGTTTTGATATTAACTATAGTACTGACTACCTATAAGTGGAGTTGTTCTGTACTGACATACAGATCACAGACAGAACTTTTATTTTGTTTGATAACTCTTACAGGAATGAAAACGTCAAAACTTGAATTTATTTACTTCATTCCTGAATAATACATTTCATTAGGAACATTTTCTCATCTAAAAGTTAACATTGTTAGTAAAAATTAACATTTGTAATATGAAGTCAAATCAGAGGACTGATTGTTATACTTATTATAACTGGAATACCTACTACGTGATTTATGGGACTGTGACTGAACGATACAGAAACAAAAGAAATATTTGTAACATTTAAAAACAGATGATTATAAATCTAAACCACTAGTCTTATGTGTGGCATTACTATTAAGAATTAATATATTAAATTTTGAGGGGGACAAACAGGAATAAATAAGTTTCATCTGTCCCCGTATCACCAATAGGGGGACAGATGAAACCGTTAAGGAGTGAATAAAGTTCGAACTGTCCCCTCATTGCAAACAGGGGGACAGATCAAACTTTTTTTTCCTATCCGTCACCCTAAGGGGACAAAGCGGGGTGACAGATCGACAATGTCTTGCTTTAGCAGAACCTGCCAAGCAAACACAGTTTATTCACAAATTGTATTTGCTATCATTAACTTACAGTAGATACACAAGTAAAACAATACGTGTGCGTTTGTGTATGTGAGTTTAAATGTTTGTGAACGCACCCACGATACAGGAGAAATTCCTAGAGCGGGGCAACGTTTATAAAAAAAAAAAAAAAAATACTACTAAGGCTAACAAAAACAATTAAAGTGAAATGAATGCATTGGATGGGTAACTATTAAGTTGTAATACTGATGACGAACTTATTGTAATCTATATTTTTAGTATTGTTCTCAAGTAAGTGACTTATGTTTTTATTGAGAATAAAGTTTCTTTAAACCGAAACCGAAGTGAAACATAAAAGATCATTTGTTCTGTGTCTGGGTGTAATTTATCTATAATATGTATGTATTTAGAAATATATAAGTATGTTTATCAGTTGTCTAGTACCCATAACACAAGCTCTGCTTAGCTTGGGACTAGATGGCGTTGTGTGATAGTTGTGGAATATTATTATTTTTTTATTTTTATAAATAACTCGAAAACCAATGAAAAGTTACTACATGAAGAATAATGCAATAATAACCAGCTGCTGTTACAACACTCTTCAAAACATAGAATTAAACTAAAACAAAAACAAATAAACACCGAAAGATTCGTCGCGTGATCGCGTCAAGTCTTCTTCTTACAAACTTGTCTATTACTCGTCAACTCATAAGACACCTCCTATCCATATAATATCTTCCTACACACAGTTCATCTAGCTAGAAAAGACAGACATTCTAGTTCATAAGTTAGTATTAGAAAACTATCACACCCAATTATAACAGCCAGTCGTATTATCATTTCTATATAAAGTCGAGCAGTTAGAATTAATTTGTAAGGGTTGGATTTATTAGCGGGGTGTAAGGCCGGGCGCACGCTACGCGTCAGAATTCATTTGTTACTTATATATATATTTAAACGCTCATTGTGCGACGGGTCTTAATATTTAATGAGTATGGATATTAAATTTTTGAAAGAATTAGAGCGTGTCTGTGAGTTTGTATTCAGGATTAAGAAATTTTATAAACGATGATCCAGTGACTTTTTGTATTACAATAGGTTGTAGACCCTGGACTCTAGGGCCTTCAGCAAATAGTAATGGATCATCAACAACAATAGTCATTCAGCACTCCAATTATCCAGCCGCAACTGAAGTACACGGTTACACCTAGCCTAGTCGGATATACCTCAGTGCGGCCGTTAGCAGTTGGTTAAACTTAGGTGTATCTTTCTAATTGCTACTCGTAGAACACACCGACCTAATACCACCGATTATTCGAAGTTTACCCAAAATATCCGCTATTTCTAAGGCAGGGATGGCCAACCTATGGCACGCGTGCCATTGATGGCACGTTGCAGAATATTTTAGGCACGCCACCGAAATTTTGACCATATTTTCCACTATGCCTACGAGTCATTATTTTCAGAGATGTCATAACGTAAGATTCAATTAGAAACCGTTTGGTAGAGGAATCCAGTCCAAGATGCAATCTTACTTTAATTTGAATAACACGTAGAATTGAAACATTTATTACGACATAGGTCAAGTTTTTTTTTTACAAAGAAAGAGCTTTTAGTTGAAACTATTTAGTTTAATTATCTGCCAATAAAGACTAAGCAATATTATTTGATGGCACATGTAAGGTCTCAATAAAAATTTCTTTAGAAAAAATGGCACGTTGATCCATAAAGGTTCGCCATCCCTGTTCTAAGGTCTCTGTATAATCAGTGTGTTCTACCCACAATGACGTACGGTGATGAAACATGGACGCTCACGCAGGAGGCTGTACAGACTGAGAGAGCATGGAGCACAGAGAGCCATGGAGCGATCCATGCTCGGAATAAAGCTGGTAAATCAAAAGTTCATAACGTGGAAACCCGAAGACGTACAAAGGTTTTCGATATTGGAAATCCCGTTACGGAACTCAAATGTATATAGTTGGGCAGGACACCCAGCAAAGCCTAAAGTCCGTTTCACGAAAGAAGTCCCGCGGACAATTGTGGAACTAAATTTGACAGATGGGGAGATATGGCGAGAGAGAGAGAGATAGCAACATTATGTCGCGCGAATACAGCGCTGCGTCTGCGGGACTTCTTTCGTGAAATGGACTTAGCAAGATGACTGGCTAAAACCGACTGGTGTCCAAGAGCGGGAAAAAGAAATGTGGGTCGTCCGACGGCGAGGTGGGCAGTCGGGACAGGAACGTGGAGATTACCACAAGAAAAAAGAGGCCTCCAGCAGTGAGTGAATTCAGGCTGTGGATGATGATTATTGATGATGATTGAACCAAAAAGCTTGGGTAATTCCAAGTTTACTTGGGTTAACCCAGGCTTACTTCTTTATCTAGCATTAAATCCCCGTAACCTATCTCCATAACTATCATAACATAACTATTAATATCATAAACGGGATATTTACCATGTTTGATTATTGTTTCGAGTTCCCGATATTTCGGCGCTGTTACAAGCACCATGATCACGGATAAACTGAAGTCATTGCGGGTGGATGTTAGTGATCATGGTGCTTGTAACAGCGCCGAAATATCGGGAACTCGAAACAATAATCAAACATGGTAAATATCCCGTTTATGATATTAATAGTAGTGTCAGTGACCATGTCAGTTTAAAAACTTATATCATAACATAACATCTCAACCGTCATCCCGGAAGGGTTAGGCAGACTTTCACTTAATAGTGCACCCACATTTCGCCAGTTACATTTAAGTCTCATGTAATAGAGGGCGAGCCTATTGCAAATCCAGGTTCTGTTGCATGCTACTGAGAAATGTATTATGGAAAACCCCAATATCAATATGCCTAACCTGGTAATCGAATCCAGGACCTCATCCAGCAGTCGCGCTTGCGACTACTCTACTAATGAGATAACTTATCAACAGGGTATGAAATTCAAATACTAACGATAACACCTCACCCTTACCTACCTTTACATTGTCATTATACACACAACAGTCACGTCAACAAAAACACGTTTATCCTGTAACACAGGACATAATATACAATGTACATACACATGAAGATGTGTACCTAAATGATTGATGGTCTAAAAACCAACAATCCTACACCTACCATTGACTGAAGATATCAAATCAAATGATTTCATTGTATGAATCAATGAATCAATAGCAAGTGACGTCACAAGTTAGAATGAATCGTTTCTTTGTAAAGACCACAGTTATTTTAACTTATTTGTTAGTGATAACTTGATAACAATATGTGTGGTTATTGATAAATGATGTATAAAGGTATTGTGGAGACTTTGTTTGGTTTCCACGTGGGAAGGAGAATAGGGTTATCTGATTCATACATAGTTGTTCTTCAGTTAGATGTTTTAGTTAGTTTCATATTTTGTTTGACTGAAGAAACTGTATTTCATGAAATATGGAAATGTTTTGAGAAGTAATCCCGCAAGGTATATAATTTGTTCTTTGGCCAGTGGCTAAGTGTTGCCATACAACGTGGTAACGCTGCCAGTCTCTTGGGCACTTTACCTGCTGACAGTGTTGCGGAGGAGTTTTTCGATGCCCTTTTATAGTTAGTTTCTCTTTAATTTAGTTTAGTTGATATATATTTTTTATGTTTAATATAGTCATATACTCAAAGATAACTAAAAAATTGCTGTCATCTTCAAAGTAACCGAAGTATCAATATTATTATTTGTGTGAAGTCTGTCGCATGTGTAGTGGGGAAATACAAACAGAAGTCGGACATCAGACATCCACTATAAATATGACGTCCAACTGCCAAAGCAACGGCTAAAAAGCAGGCACAATTGAACAACAGCGTGACGCGGAGACGAGTCGTAAACTATAAAACTACGCCTTACCTCTGCCACAGTATTATTATACTCTTTGCTAGAGCAAAGAGGCTAGGATAGGAGGTAGACCTACTATCCTAGCCTTTGAGCCCAAAACATGCAGCCACAGTGACGGCTGCGCTGCTACCGATATTCTGGGAGATCTTAAAATAAATACTACTAAGAACAATTAAATGCTACCGAATTGTAGAAGTCTTGCAAACCAAAAAACATACTGACCAATTTAGTATTTTTTTTTCTAGTAAGTATGATAATTCTATCTTTAATGCTATTATTTCTTAAGTCTGAACACTAGTTTTATCGCTGCCGGGAAAACGTTTCATCAAAGTCAGAATCCTCTTCATATAAATACACAACAAATATTTTAAGGTACGTAATTTTGTTGATCTCATGCTAACTTCAGAAATCGCAAAAATCTTTATAACCCTATAAAATCTATTTAATTCACTATTGATGTAAGTAACACTTAAACTTGGAAGATCATGGTGTCATCTTTATCGGTCAACACAATGGTGTCGCGGCACTCCTTGAAATCAATCAATAGAAGTGTGTTTTCTAACCTATTGCCAACATCAATTCATAAATTGATCCTTCTTTCAATTTTGACATTCTCAATGGCATCATCATCTGTCTGACAGTCCATAATATTCCCAACTATGTATGTTGGGGTCGCTTTCCAGTCTAACCAGAAGCGACTAAATACCAGTATTTTACTTATGTAGCGACTGCCTATCTGACCTTAGATCTAAGATCTTTTTAAGAAGTAGATAAAAATCTATAAATGTGTAAAAAATCATACATCTTATCCTTTTTAAATTACGATTTTTAAAATAAGGAAATTCCCTTGCTTCCTGTAATTCTGTATAAATAACAATTATTAGGAAGATAAGGTAGGTAAAAACATTGTAAAGCTAACTTAAACTTTCAATAATTCTGAAAATGTACTCACTATTGAATATCTCAATATCTCACTAAGTAACACTTAAACTTGGGAACATCATAATGTCTTCCCAACGTTATCGGTCAGCACAATGGAGTAAGGCGCGCCAATGTTTGCTGCCATACATCGAGACTGCCATACTTATTTTATCACGTTGTTTGATCGGCCATAATCGGAGGAGTCAATAACGGCCACTAAATAACATTCGATAGTCTGTCTGGGGCTATTGAGCAATCGTTTATATGGTATAGAGAATGTAGATATCATGCCACTTCCTGTTGGAGTCTTAGAAATAGTTTTGCGTACTACAAGACCATTTTTTCTTGTGTTAAAGGTTAATCACAGTTTCTTCTGTGTACCCTTTATCTTTAGTATTTAGTTTTAGACTCATACAGTCATTAATTACAGGTTAATCAACATTCTCAAACTAAGTTGGTACATACGGATAAGCTTTGGTAAAATAAATGCCCGACATTTAATTGGTAGGAATCAGACACTGCCCAAGTGCCCAGGGGCTACAATTTTGTTTGTTGCAATAAAATTCTACTTTTAAAACAGTTCAGCGGTAAAATCATTTCCAATCTCATACCACTGTGTATGTTAAGTAAGTTTTCAAGAGCTAAAAGTGAATTACTGCAGTTTGAATAATCACCATCACTATAATAATGACTTTTAAAGTTTTTGTTTACACACAAATTAGACAGAGGAATAGGTACAGTCACCTACAAAATTGCATGGATACTTTTAGTCTTTATTACTTGTGAATAGAGTTCAGAACTGTCCATGCATTTTTGAAGGTGACTGTACAGTCTAAGGTCATAAGTCCAGGAGGATCTCAATGTTCGTATTAGCCTACACGATTTTACGTATATCTTTGTGTGTATGATATTTCGTCTGAAACAATTACATGTCATGTCTGATGCATGTGGTCAACATTAGACAATGATAACAATATTACTCGTTTTCTTTTTATTGAATTAACCCTTAAATTGGCAAATGAAATTATTTCTAAAATTTAATGTTTTTTTGTTATTTCCTGGTTTATTATGATACCAGAAGACTGAAAAAAATTGTGAAAAAAATCTGAATTTTACAGTTTTCGCGAAATTCGATGTACTACCGGGAGTACATTGCCAACTATAGTGTGAAATATGTTTTATTGTATTTGTACTACATGGAGCAAAAAGTGAAGATTGAAAGCTACTTGCGTTTAGATCTAGAGATCGGCACAGGTGAAGATTTCAATGTGCTATGGAACTGGTGACAGTAGAAGTTCTACAGATGGAGTAGATAATGGTTGAATTTAATTCCATGTTAGCATGGCATTATAATATTGATGGATGAATACGGAAAAACCTCTTGAAGCATTGGTGTAAGGAGTACGTTATAACGTTGTATGTGTATTTGACTTTGAAAGACTGAACATTCATAGTGGGTAAGAAATGAGCTTGGTGGAGGAAGTGTGATTCATCATCAAAACAAGAACTGTCATCGGATCATGCATTTTCTTTCGGGATCAAAGCTTGAATTTATATGATTGTGTCAGGTTCAAGTGCTGCAGGAAAAGAGAAAATAACATGCTATAAGACATGAAATCGATATCATTATATATCAAAAACAAACAAAAAAACCCCTTTTGAATTTCTTTGTATACTTGGCAATGTACTTTGTGTATACCGAAGTCTATTTTGCGCGTACTTGGCAACGGTATTCAGGGAGTACACACAAAGTTTCAAACTCATAAAATTGCAATTACGTAATTTACACATAAAATTATGGACGATTGATGTTGTTTATAATGTCCCTGTGCAATGTAAAGCCTAATAACCACAAGTCTTAACCAAAAAAGCGCAGAAAAACTTAAAAAGGTTTCATGTGACACTGAGACGTCAGACCGCTTCGAAGATATTTTGAATTTGACGGATGATTATTGATTTTATCACATCCTAATATTTTATCTACTAAAATACACAATTATTGCAAACTAAAAATGATAATAACAGGTATTTTTTTTAGATTACTACCACAATTGATGTTTTCAAAGTGTATGTCTTTGGTGGAGTACTCTGCCAATTTAAGGGTTAAGGTCCGAGCTCTCGCCGAGCCGATTCAAAAGTAATGGAATAGTTAATACAGTGAGTGAAAGCAAAATCGTAAATAAGCCGACCTGGAGAACACGGTTTAAGGGGCGAGATAAAAAAAAGATCAAGAGACAAGACACTAGTAAGAGGACTAGTCTAGGCTGTGTGAAGGATTATATGGCTAGAAAGGAGGTGACTACCGAGATGATGAGGAATAGATAGGTACTGAAGAAAAAGACGTGCTGTGCAGAAAACTAAATTGGGTTATGGGCAGGAGAATGATGCCTTTGCCTTATTGAAGAATGTCGTAAATGCGAGTTGGATAGTTTTGTGAAATTGCTACTGCACTTCTGACCGCGACTGTACTTATAATATCTGCTCCCACGTTTCTCCACTTGTGCTTTAGTCTCATTGAATAGGGCTGAGTGTACTATTGTCATCAAACGGGCACAAATCCATTAACACCATCGGAATGAGTTGACTATCACATTTATTGATACGACGCTCATGTCGAATTTCATTCTATTGAATAATTAGTTAAGATGCCTAAGGCTAGTCTAAAAATGCAAATATCTATGAATAACAGTTATGCTTAAAAAAATATAAGGTGTAAAGGTGTCACCCTTTTCCCAACCAAATTGGGTTCGGTTTCCGGTCTAACTAAACACCAGTATTTTACATGAATCGTCTAAAAGAGGCGCCACCAAGCCACCCTAAAAACATTAAAAACGTAGCAGGTAGCCTTTAATACACAAATACGGGGAAAGATAAAACTACATAGTAGTTCAAAATTCTCCCCTACCCTAAATTATCACAAAATTCTAGAAAAAAGAAATCTTAAAGACGTATCACACTTCTTACAAAACACTATCTATACCAAAAAGATATTAAAAAAACTCCAATAAGTTCTTATTGACGTTCCAAATTCAATATACAAGCGTTCCTTGATATCGAGAATCATAGTATAAATACATCATATATCGTTATTTACCGAATTCGATTAGCTCCATAGAAAAAATACGCCAAAACGTGTCTGATAAAAATATGTCGATAGGTTTTTTCTTGACCAAAGATTATTGTGTTATTTTCCTTGGCGATATCGTGTTTATTTGGTTAACAAAATGTAATGAAAGAAGTGATAGTGACGGGTCGATGACCTCAGGTTTTTTTGGTTTTGGAGATAGGACAGTTTCTGTCAATGATGATAAATGTGTTTGGTGTGAGTGGTTGGCTACTTGTGTATGGAAAATTTATGTGATAGGATTTATAGAAGATTGTTTGAAATTGTACTTTGATAAAACTGTGTCGCACATCAAACTACTGCAATCTGCCAAATTGTTGTAAATATAGATTTTGAACTTTATCGCTGAAGCTTTGAGTTCGGCAATGTTTACAATTCAGAAACTTCCCATCGGAAAAAAAACTTGTAGAAAATTTTTCAAACTCTAAATACATTCTTCCTAAAGTTTAACGATAACTACCACACTACACCGATTTTGCGGTAGCAGGTTTTTGTTTGAAATATGTATATCACAAATCTATACTCCCATGCTATCACATACCTATGCGTATCGTGGAATCCGCAGAATGCATAAATGAGGAGCTTATTGTCATCGCAATCAAAGAAGATATCTCAAGTCAAATAATAGTAAGCACGGCAGTATTTATCGCTAATTATATAAAAAAATAAATCTAAATCCTCTGCACAATCAGACTCAACAAACATTCACATTGAAACCTCAGCGCAATGACGAACTATCATTCGCCCGCGTGGTCCACTCGAATAATTACAATCGACTCGCTGACAATCGCGATTCTATCACAAAGCTCGCATAATCGGACGCTGTGTCGACTCATTCCCATCACTACACGCCGTAAACACACACAGCCACGCTCCAAATTCAGCTCTATTCCATAAGAATACAATTCAATTTTGCCTACATTTGGAATGCACATAGTGCAGTGGTATACACAGAGAGCCGATTGTGACTGGGACAATGCAATAATCCGTGCATTGTTGAATCGACATTGTTGTTTTAAGGGCGGCCAGGCGTTCGCGACAATTGCACGCTTTATTGCATAAATAATAATGTTATATCATCCAGCGGCGTTTCATTGTGGCATTTTGACGCTAAACTTATAGTATTGTGGGGCGAATTGAGTTATGCTTTCGATTTCAGAGATATCGGATATCTTCCACGTTTGTTTTTGCTGATAATACTCGAAGTGTTGATGTTTGTCGAGAGCGACGGGATAGAGAGGTCGACGTGAGAGCCAACAATCGTGATGCGAAAGATAAAGTTTATTCAGAAATCTTACTCTGGAATTAAGCCAACAAAGTATAAGAAATAAGTTAAAAAGTGGCGATAAGCAGAATTTACACCTTTTTCATTACCTATGTACTAAATTAAGCTCGTTCTGAATTCTTATGATTTCGAAAAGCCAAAAGTCTGACTCTCTACCTACTACCGATACCTAGTTCTGTGACACTGGAAAGGGTCAGGGAGTCAGGGTCCGCCGGAAGTAGATCAAGGGCAACTGCAGTTTATTATTATGACCAGATTCCTTTGTATTTTTATGATGTGGTAGTTCAATTTAGAATTATAAGTACCTGAAAAACTCATTTCTATTTTCTTTCTTAGGGCACTACACATGAAAGAACACCCCGACTACAAATACCGGCCACGACGAAAGCCGAAACCGCTTGTCAAGAAGGAGCCAAAATTCGGTTTCGGTATCAACGGCTTGATGGCGCCGGTACCGAGGCTGGTGACGCCTTCGATGCCACACCCGGTACATCCGCAGATGCACTCGATGCCCCATCACTTATTGCAGGATAAACCAGAGCTAAGCAGAGCCTTATTTCCACCACTACCGTACCCGTTCTATCCGTTTGCGAAGATACCGTCTGATGATGGGAAACTGGCAGCCGAGTTGGCGCACTTGCAGGTAATCTTCAATAAGGTATAGATTTCGAATTTGAGTTTAATTTTTTTGTTTTATTTTAACCAAACAGGAAACTATCTTGAACACTTTATGATTCTTACAAATATATTTTCAACAGCAATGATTTTAAGAGAATCATGGACTAGTAGTTGATCAGCCAAGGCTTGATATGGGATTTTCAATGTTGAGCATCCTGAGCAGAAATTACCTCTTAGCGGGAAAAATTTTACTTCTTTTTTTTATTCGTTTGAATTGTTGACTAGAATTATTGGCCTTAAACGAGCCTTTTATTTACAGGCACTATACGGCGGTGCACTATACAGCAGTGCGCTCTACAGCAGCGCCCTATCACCTTGCGGCTGTCCTCCTCGCCGGACGCCGTCTCCTCCCCCTGCCGACGTCAAACGCCCCGTGGCCTACGTCCTCATGAAGAGCGATGAGGAACCGCCTCAACATGTCATCTGAAGGCCGGTTGCGCTCCCAGCGAGGGTCTGGCCCTCGCACTGGGAGCGACCTTCCACTTCCGCACAGGAGCGCGAGACCAGCTCGCCTGACAGCGTGTAAGACTGAATGGAAGGTGATTGACTTTTGTTGGTATTTGACAGTGTATAGGGATGGGACATTGGTATCGGCCGGTTAATTGGTTTCGGCGAAAAGCGGTTCTGTTTTTATTTGGACAGTGAAATATGTGCAGATTTTGAATAAATAAAAATCGTCATAATTAATGATGAATCTTGGTTAATAAAATGTTGAAGATTGGAATGGTGCTGATCGTGACATGAGTTTTCGATAAATGTGCAATCAATGTTATTAATGTTAATGAGCAATGTACCTTCATTTATTTTCTCGTGAGGAGCACTTCGCACTTTGAATAGATAACATATCATAGAATTTACTCTTCAACTGTGTAATTAATAGACGTTAGTTAGGCGAATTAATGTCAATTTTGTAAAAAAAGACTATCGTATGTATCACGTGTAATACAGAGTAACCAGTATAATTTTCCTGATTCCAGTTTTAATAGATTGTTGTTCTTGTTCATTTCCGTTTTCTTTACTGTTTTAGTTGTTTGATATCTTTACGTTGTTTATTTGTTAAGATCATATCACTGTATTTCTAAAACTCTTGGTATCGACAAATTGGTCTTTAAATGTAGCTCAACACTAATGCATTAAATGTATTTAATCACTAATAAATTATAGTGCAATAATGTAATTATGTAATCAAAAAACATACCTAAGTAATAATACTAACATAAGTATACTTTGATACTTTCTACATGAGTCATTATAGATAATTTACACTATTTTCTCGATATTATTGTCGATTTCATATTGAGAAGAAGGTAGTGTGGGTTAAAATGAACTTAATACTTTGTAAATAGCACTTGTAAATATGTAATCTGAACTTAATTGTTTTGTTTTATGAAAACTATGTATAGCCTACTAAACTAGGCACTTAAAATGTTTTCAAGATTATTTTATTAAATACATTATATAATAAAGGACAAAATAACTAATTATTTTCTACATTATAGTTTATATATTATTTTGATGTTTCTCCCTAATTTCTCTCGCTGGGATTTGTTTAAATTAAGTTTCTGATAAAGTTATTTTTGTCGTAAATAGCTCTGTTGAATGATTGATTAATAAAAATACAAAAAACAATAAGACATTTGACCATAGATTTAAAAAATTAAGATTTCGAAAACATTTGTCAGTTTATTGCAAACATGTTCAAACGCATGCTTGGGCTTTGTGTTTTCATCTTTGCACAGCATTTTCTATACAGTGGATTTAATAGAAAATTACTTTACGTTAAAGATAATATTATGTTTTAATTAAGTATAGAAGTTGATTTTGAGAGCAATGTATGACAAGCTGGTTACAAAGTTTCGTTCTATTATAAACTAATTGGCTTTAACGTAATTTTGTAGAATTTATGTTACAATAAATATCTAAAGAAAATTAGTGGGGTTGTTCGTACGTTTTGGCTTCTCGTATAGAAGCCGAAACCGAATTCAAACACTGATGCACAACACTAAACTTTTCTACAATTTGACGTTAGAGATACGACGATAATGTTATAATTTTAAAATATTTCTTCCATAGGTTACGTCTAATTTACCCACCGAACAATAGCGTAGTTAAATTGGTCTAATTTATAAGTTATAAATTAGGTAATGTTGTATATTACGAATAAATGAATTATTGTTGATATTATGTTATTGTTGAACTTTAAGTTTATAGGTTTCCTGAAGTTTTTAGTTGTTTTCAACGAATGTTTTTGATTTTTATATGATACGAATAATAAACGATACATCAGAATAATGCATTTTGTTTTGTACCCAAGTCCAAAAAAAAACCAAAAATCCAAGTTTCAAAATCCAAGTACCTATTCTTGCCAATCCTAGAACCCTCCACAACCCCCACAGTTTGCACTGAGCAGCTGATAATTACAATTGGTATAGCCATAAAATACTCTGTGATTCAAGAAGTAATATCTTCTAATAATTAAATACACAAAATATACTTAGAAGCAAATAGCTTGAAAGTAATTCACTACCTACATAACTGACTGACTGAAAAACAATAGTCATGATTCTGACCATCACTATAGTTTTTCAGCGTTATCTAATTTTTTCTCTAATGACCCTTTTCAAAGGGTCTCCCCCCATTCCTTCCATTTCTCTCGATGATGTATTTTTTTCTCACCAATACACGAGGAAGCTATCCAAGGCGACCCACCATCCTCTCCTCGACATGTTATCAAACTGAATTACAAACAATGCAATAAACACAAGTAATAGTTTATTAACTTCCCCAAAACAAATTTCAAAAAGATTAAACTTCCAATCGCCATGTGTTGAACGAGCCACTCAAAAAGTCAGCGGTGCGAGTATTTCTTTAAACAGAGGGGCTTAGGAGAGCTAGAGGGGCTCCGGATTAAATACGGTACATACTCAATTATCGGCGAATAAACACTCGACTGTGAACAATAAGGGGACACATGGCAGCATGGGGAATCGGGAAGGATTTCACGGTTTTTAGTTTTGGAGGAAAATAAAGGGAAACAGTGGGAGTTTTATATGTGAGTCGAGAGAACAATGCCTGGTTGATGGTTGATTGAAAATAAATTACTGCACTTAACATAGGTTATAAGTAAGTTCGCCGCCGTGGCCGGCCTAGAAAGAGGTGGCGAGATGATCTGGACGCGCACCGCGAGGGCTGGTTCGGGGACGCACGAGAAAAGTGCATATGGAAGAACTTCGGGGATGCCTTTGCTTAGCTGTGGGACAGTACAGGCTATTAAAAAAAAGGTAAACATAACAACATAATCAAGTTGAGGTATGAATGACATCTTCTGCATGCCGCTGGCACGGTACAGGCCAAGATTCGCAACAAACCCGGCGTCATTGGTAGCACAGAAGTCACTAGGATTACCTACATGTTTACACACCCTCATTCAATATGACAGTAATTTAAGTAAAGTTATTTATAGCACTAGGTGAGTACTCCATGAGCAGTATAAATTGCCCTCGTACCTGAAGACACACTATCTTTATCATAAGTACTGACTTTATATCCTGCAACCAAACCCTTATCAACGAAAATAACCCTCCTTTTGAGCTTCGCCGCAGTCGGGTAAAAAACGAAAGAAATCAATCTGCCAAACCCATAAAAAAACCTGCCCTCAAAATTAAATCACAGAAAAACCGTTTAAACGCCATCGATGCGCGATAAAGCGGACATTTAAGTTATCGGCAATTAATATTTTATTCATGTACAATAAAAAGACAATAATCACAGTTTATGTATCAGCCGGGGGCGATTAGAGGAGCAAGCGCGGCGGGGGGCGCCACTGGTGCTACTGGTCGTAGGGTGACTATGTAGGGTATGGTAACGGGACAGGGATTCTAAAAAAATTGTGGAAGTGGAAAAGAGTGGTTCTAGTTGCATATTAAAAAAACAAAGATAAGTTTGGTTGCACAGAATCTATTTTTTTACAGGTTTTGGTTAAGAGCGAAGCGTCATTGTAGGTGGCGAAATTCAAAGTTTACGAATAGTAATACAACTTCCAGGTAAGAGTTAGATTGTAATAATCATCATCATCATCATTTCAGCCGAAAGACGTCCACTGCTGGACATAGGCCTCCCCTAAGTGTAATTTTTGCTTATGGGGGGTTTGGGGGGGTATTGTAATAATATGTTGATTTAAATGTGATGACTCTATCGATGCCCTAAGGGCCTAAGGCGAGGCCCATTCTAAGTTTTTTCGGCTTACCTTTACCTCTGGCTGAAGGTTTTACACTCAAGGCACAGGATAAACAGTTTAGCAGAAGACGGCCTTATTGGTAGGTGTACCTGCGAGATGCCATTCAAGGAAAAACAAAAAAATCTGGTACGATCTTTTATTTAGGGTCACTAATTGCTACTAAAAATACTTACACTGGAATATTCAAATTAAATTCATGTAACATCTAAATGTTACATGATTTTTCCTGCCCTTACCCCCAGTACTTATCCCAATCTCTGCATCAACATGGCCACCCTTCACCCCACAAACAAACACCCTTTAGCAGCTAATTGCGGAGGTGGCGCGATCTCTATTACATTCAGCATCCACCATAAATCCACGGCTTTACCAGATCACCCCGTCGCAGATTTGTGGTAGATGTACTTACGTCGTTTTATTGCACACGCAATTATGGCGTTTAGGAGTTATTGCTGTTTTGAGGTGTGATTCGTACCTAAGTGTTAACTTTTTTATTTTTAGGTCGGTTGAGAAGGTATGGGAGACATTATTTTCGTTTGAGAGGTGTGCTCTAGTATTTAAGGTGGAAGGACAGCAACACTAAAACGGTTACGTATACATACATAATTCTAACCCCAGTATCTGTTTTTTTTTTAATTTTTTGTTCCTTCGGTTTGTATTGTAGTTTCGAAGGACATAGCTGTTTTTTTAATAACCGGCGAAAAATGATAGTAGTAGTTTCAGAACTCAGACCAACAAAAAAAAGAAGACGGCGCGCCACGAACATCAAAAGTGAGTCAACTTTTTATCTATGGGTGTAGACAATGTCTCGTGAAGTCGTGACGTACTAGGAGAAATACGTGTGGTTTTAGTGTAGGTGTGTGTGTGAGCGTGTATGTTTACTTGAAGGCGTGTGGTTTTGTGACTTCACTGTTGGTGTTCGCGGCGCGCCGTCTTCCTTTTTTTCTTGGTCTGAGGTTCAGAATGATGTCCTGAATACGTGATAACCCTTTTAGTGTCGGTGTCTTTCTACCCTGTATAAAAAACCCTGTCTAAACATTGCCATTTTCCGCATCAATTGAGGTAAGTTAAGATAGATACTACTACACAAGTCAATGTTTTCACTATGCATGGATTTCACATAATAAACGGGAAAGTTTTTCAGAACCACATAACTCTTACTCAAGATTTATGCCCAAAGAATCTTTCCATACGCTTCTGAATAACCTTAAAACCTAAATGCGTACCTATATAATATTCTACCTCGTTGTACGATCCTGTCATAAAATAAATATGTTGAAACGCGGTTAAGCTGGGGAGATTAAAAATAAAACTAGAAGAAAAATGCAATCCGCCTCCGGGCACAGACGGACGTGATTGAAAATTATCCGGCAGGGAAATTATTATATCAAGTAATAATCTACGACTTAGGGGGACAGGCCTCCTAGCTTTTATAAGTTTATCAACAGTCTGGACCGGCGGACATTTAAAGTAATTTAAATAAAGTTTAAAAGATAAATGATGTTTTTATTTGCAGAGAGATTTTTGCAAATTATTTTACATGTCCATCATTTCTAAAAAATCTAGAGGGGGCCGGTGATTCGTACTCTGAGAAGAAACAGGCAAAACAAACTAAACGATTTAATCATATAACTAGCTTAGCGTAGGATTCTGTTTTCAGTATGAACCAGGCCTGTGACAGCTTTAGTTCCAAATGTTCCGTTATGGCGCTGCTGTCGCGATGATGCAGTCACGTGGTCATCGCCGCCATTTTTTATTCCATGTGACGTTTGTTTGACAACTTGTCATTATTGTCGAAATATTTCCGAGTTGAATGTCGGCTTTATTTCAAATGTATTTCCTCGCATTTTCTGAGTTGAGATCCTTGGTACACAATTATTCCTCCGTTGTATTAGACAATATTGATTGTGCATATCGTATGTGCAGTTATTCGTCATTAATTACCAGAACAACCAAACTATACTACACACACATACACATATGCATTACACACACAATACATATACATATGCATAAGATTCTATAGATAGACTGACTACAACAGCGCCAAAACGGAACACTGGGAAACTAGCAGAAAAGTGACTGTCACATCTATAATAGATAATCTGTGGTATGAACTGCAGGGCTATTGCGTATCTTTTAATGACAGTGGCTAACTTAGAGTGTCCATAGATTAACTGTAAATTGGTTATGGTTTGGTACATTTTTTTCTTAAAAACTCACCATTTGACAGTTAATTGATAGACATTAAAGGTTATCCACTGTCATTAAAAGATACGCAATAGCCCTGCTGGACCTATAAAGAGTTAAACGCATATAATTGCCAAGTTTGAAAACAAAAAATGAGAGCACTAAACCAATCGTGACTGCCGAGTATGTTGTCGTACGTCTGATTTTAAGGTCTGGGGGCACATTGCGGGCACATTTTTATTGAGGTTTTCCATCAGGAATTTGTCAGTATAAGCAGCCACGAAATCTTCGTTTCTACCCCGTTGGTGGCAATAGGCTCGCTCCCTAAAACATTAGTATAAACATAACTGGTGCATTGTGAGTGTATTGGGCATACTTTTTCCAAACATTTCGGGAATTACAGGCGTGACATAAAAAATAACAAAAAATCATTGAATAAAGTAGAACTTCGCAATTCCATAGATGTTTATTTTATTTTTTTTTTTTTTATGTCACGACTTCACTCCACCAACATCTCCACATTCATAATACGTTTCGAATCGCATCTATCACTTACCGATCATAGAACTGCATAAATCAAACGCCGTCGAATGAATGAATGAATGGTCGTCGTTCACGTTGATCTGAATGTCAGACTGTATGGTAAACGGTCTGGGCGTCTGTCGTCTGACAAATGACTGTCATTGTCACCATTGTGACGTCATTTGCGAGTGTGTGCTGCACTTATTGGGGTGAGTATGGACTGATTTGGCGATTTATTGGGTGATACATACTAGCTAGGCTTAATAATACCTGCCGCTTGGGTTGGTCTTTGTCTTTAGGTTAAACCGTGCTTACGTAGGTCCGTGACCACTTTATTACATAGTTTCCTCCATGCCTCGGAAAGCACGTTAAGCCGTTGATCTTGGCTGCCATATCTAGGTCTATGGCCATCTATGGCAGTCGCTTAAATTGTAGTCTGTTGTAGTATTGACCTGAAAGTCTTTTTTTGGAGGGTGGGATATCATCAAATGACTCCTCCCGCTTTGGGTGGAGCGGTAGGGAGTGTCAGACTTCTACTGACTAAAAACCACACATGTTCCTTCATAGCCCTTTTGAGTCCGAGGCCGCGGTATCTCTTTTGAACGCTACAGGCGGCCTGAAATATTATATTAGCCACTGCTAACTGGGTTGTGGAGGAGGGATACGCAGTCGGACCATGTAAAAATAATCGTGCATCCGGTAAGACTTGAAGCCGACCCCAACATAGTTGGGAAAAGGCTAGGCAGATGTACTTAATGCTCAATGGTTTCAACAGCGTAGATTGAAACAACAACTTCATTCATTACTAATGTTATTGTGTAGTTTCACTATCCACAGACACCACAAAACAAAAACAAACAACAACAACAAAACATTCAAAAAAAGAACAAACGAAAAAAAAAAAAGTTCCGTCACTGGGTGTCATGGCGCCGGGGGCGCATAATGGCAATTTTTCGTATACACAGCGTGAATACGATGAATGCGAGATGTCGAGTAAACGGCTACCGACGTGCAAATTTGACGCCTTTGTGTCCGACAGTCGCGTGCGTGACCTGCATTTTAGCTGGTGGGTTGGTAACGTGTGGTGAAGGGAACTAGAGGCCTTTGGATGGAGATTGAAGGGTAAGAATTGGAGTACAGCAGTCGAAGTTGAGGCAAAACAACGCCATGTAGGTAGGAAAGGAGAAAGAAAAGTAATAGAAGAGAAGATGAGGTTGAACCCCGTCGGGGTTGCGGGTTGTTCGAAGGAGATCCCGCGGCCTCGACACAAAGGGCTATGAAGGAACATGGGTGGTTTTTAGTCGATAGAAGTCTGACACTCCCTACCGCTCTGCACAGAGCGGGAGGAGTCATTTGATGATTTCTCGCACTCCAATAAAAAGGGTAATAGAAGAGATTTGAGGTTGAGCAGATATCTTAGATCTTCTTTCTTTATCTTGTGGTTAGAGCCTAACCTGGTGTCAGAGGTTTTTATGCCAGCCATGGACCTTTGACTTGGATTTACATGCCGTCGAGATAGGCAATTCAAGATAGGCCACCTAAAGTACGTAGCAAGCTATGGCAAGAGAGATGCCCACCACCTCACGACTTCTTGAAGCCCCAAGAACACCTGGGTCCCGGCAGTGAACTGCAGTAGCCCATCTGGAAAGCCCTAAATAGATTGCGCACCCAAGTGGGCCGCTGCAAACATAATCTGGCAAAGTGGGGCATCATTGGTTCCTCCGACACCGAGTGCGAGTGCGGCGCTCCGGACCAAACAATGCCCCACCTGCTGGAGTGTCCCAGATGTCCGTATACATGCACCCTTGGCGACCTGAACAGCGCCTCTGCCGCTGCAATAAACGTGGCTACCTACTGGGCACAAACCGTATAACATGGAAGTATATAATCGACACGAAAAGAAGATGAAGAATATGCCGTCGAGAAATATCTTTCAGGCATGCTCAAAGTCAAAACGTTTATTGCGAAGTAAGTGTACCATAGAAATGTACAATGTTGGTATTACCTATGATAAGTTATTAGCAGCCTTTTACAAGCATTGCAATAAATTATCATTCGCCTACACTTATCATCCAAAATTAGCATGCATTTTTCCTTCACTGAAAAAAGTGACGCACATGAATTCGAAAAATACCTCCTCAAAAACTCATCTGCTTCCAAGTGGCTAAATGGAATGGAAAACTTTGTAAAAACAGGCAATAACTATCGCTAAGATGACACGTAATAGAAACCCGCTTTCAATCATAGCGATTTCTGTAGTCACTTTGTCTGGTTATTTGTTTGTGCCCCGAGCGGCCCGTACTCACGGCTTGCGAATCAAAGGGCTCGGGGTTTGACTCCCGAATGTTGCGCCGGGCTTATTGATGTGTTTAGGATAAGTTTAAGTTTTTTGGGAAAAGTTTGGATAAAGATTTGTTTACGCATCAAGATAACTAGCTGTGAAGAAATGAGAACTGCGGCAACAAAGTTTTCTGTCGTCCAGAGTAGTGACAAACAGTCCGATTATAGACCACTTTCTTCCAGAAAAATAAATCTTATAAACACTAAAATAAAAGGTCACTAACATTGGTTCGAAGCGGCACAAGATAAGAGCTCTTGGAAGGAGTTGGGGGAGGCCTTTGCCCTGCAGTGGGACAGTACAGGCTAAATAAAAAAAAAAAAATTACATTATGATCTTAGAACTCGAAATAAGCCCTAGGTGCCTGAACTATATTAAACCCTTCCAAATGCTAGCAAAGTCAATCAATTCCCTTTATCAAGTTACGTGGTACAGGACATACATTACAATCTACACTCCAAACTAGAAGACAACAATCCTGCACCCAGCTGAACATACAAAAGAAAACACCTAACATGGTACCAGAGGTACCAGAACATAAACCCAAAAAAACTAATATTCAAACATAGGCCGATAACTTTTATTTGCTCTGGCGTCTACAATAATCTTCGGAAAGGAAGCGGTTGACGATGTGATACGATAGTGTCATACAAAGGAGCTTATTTCCGTTGCAACTCTGCCTACAAAAACCCATATTATACCTCTACATACCAAACAGAAAAACACAGGAAATTCAACCTTATGACTTCAAAAACAAGGGTTATGAACCCCCCGCGAAATGCAGCATAAAGTTTGCAAAGGTGTATATCGTAGTGAAAATAAAAAGTGAACAAATGTCGCGATAAGTTTTTGTTAGGGCGTTAGGTCGACAATCAATGTCGGGTTTGAATAAAAGCGGGGAGAATGGAATGAGTTTTATAGGTTTCTGCCTATGTTGGTAAAGCTTTTGTGAGGGTGAAAGGCTTTTAACGTCAGATAGATTCAAGTGGATGTTAAACTATGGTAATTTGTTTTATCTTATCCACTGCTTTGTGGATAAGCTACAACAAAAACAATATTTTGGCTCTTGTATGCCTTTGTCAAAAAGGCGCTGTTGGTTACCATAAAAGAAATTGTTCATTGAAAACAAGATGGCGGTGTTACTCACAATATTGGCCTCTCACCAAAATATCCTTGTACACTCTAAAACCAGTGGAACTCAACTCAATTTACTCTAAAGACACATCCATCGATACACAACAAACTGAGAGAAAGTTCAAGCATTGTACTTATTGTATCTTTTTAAGAATAAATAAAAAAGAAACAGACTAGTATTTTTCAACTACAACTTCTGTATCACTTAACTTTCAATAACTCACAAGCCTAACCTCAACAAAAACAAGTAATCTACCTACTTCCCCATCTCCTAAACCCCTAGCTAAACGGAAGAGAGACGGCAAAAACCGACTCCGAGCGATAACACAGACAATGGCACCTAGTGTCCCTAACAATACTTCGTTTGTGACAATTCTTCGCATAATAGCATGGTGCAAAGCGCTCTGTAATTCGATAAAACGATCTTTTATTACGAATTGTGGGCGGGTAATTGAGTTACTGCCTACACTGTTGTGTTAGTTCTGTTTATTTTGTTGGTATGTGGTTAATTAGCTGTTTGTGGTTATTTTGAAGTCAGTTCTGTGGTAGGTAGAGAATGAGGTTACTGAATTTTCAATGGGGTTAAAGGTTTAAAATTAGGACGCATGTCGGGTTGTTCGAAAGGGATACCGCAGCGCTAAGAAGGAACATGGGTGGTTTTTAGTCAGTAGAAGTCTGACAATCCTTTTCCTCTCCGCCCAGAGCGGGAGGAATCACTTGATGATTTCCCACCCTCCAAAAAATTAGGACTGTCTGCGTTGTTGGAAGAACTGCTTCTGTAAACAAAGAATATACTTCTATAATCTATCTTAGGCGCCTGTCATACTTAGGAGCCTGTGTGCTTATTTAAATATTTTTATGGCGATTATCAAAAACTTTTTTAGTTTGAGCTAACAACTAAGTGATTCGAAGTTGCCCTCTATGGAGGCATTAATCGTCCAGAATTATTATTCTGCAGTTTTTGATACTAGCCGATCGCAATAAGTACAGATCTGGGGGCTTAAAAAGGACGCATAAGCAGAATCATAACAGGATCATAATATCAATCACGTCACAATTCGTAAAATGGTCACACATTTCATGATTGACACAGTTAATTATATATATAGGGGATCGGACTGGGTCAAAATAATATGATTCTGTTTAGTCCGTAAGTTAGATTATCGAAAAATATTGAATACGTGTTTTTTGTTTTATCAAATCAATAAAAAATGACGAAGATAAAACGCATCAAAGATCATGGAGTGGGGCTTGAAACGTCACTTGTATGTAATGTACTATCATATGACGTCACACGAGTTTTCGAAGCACTGTATCGTCTTCATTTTTTGTTTACGTGAAAAAAGAAAAAATACGTGTCCAATAATTTTTGGAAATCTATCTGACGGACTAATTAGTTTTTTTATGTCCGATCCCCTATTGTCACTTTGTGCCACTTTACGAATTGTAATGATGAATTAAACGAATGAATAATTCTGCTAACGCAGCCGTTACAGGTCAATACCAACATAGCTGGGACAAGGCTAAGTAGATTATGAATCAGACTTCTCCAGCACATTATTAACTCTACGACTACCATCTTTCTTCCACCACATTTTTCTTTAACATTTTCCAATTCTCAATACATTTTCATCCGATGACGTCACTCGGTACATGCAAACATCCCGATACAGTATCACATAAAGCGCACATTGTGTCGTCGCTTTGAGGACTCGTAAGCGTTGCCGCACGGTTGCGCACGATCGCTGCGATTAACTGCGATCACAAAAACGCACGACAAAGAGCTCATAAGCATATACGACAGTCTAATCGGATGAGCGTATAAAAGTCTCGTGTTCATAGTCCTATTTGTGTATCTCATTGCTTGCGGACCTGGATGTAGAAAATTCTGGAAGGAACGAATTCCTTACACTTTTCGGATTGATTTACTCTTAATCTTAAAAATCAAAGTTTTGATTTGATTTCTCATTTGTAAGTAACCGACTTAGCGGTCGGGTTTGATCCTTTCAACATGCTGTCAAGGTATAGGAAAAGGCAGTACTTCACTAGTGAGTAGTGACACTATTTGCGATTCTTTTTTAATTAGAAAGAAGAAGGAAGAGAACATCGTGTCCTGTTTGTGAATATAACCTCGTCATGAAAAAATATGTTGACACAAATATTTGAAAAACTTGTGGATCGCGACTTTTCTTGTTTCCAATTATTACTTAAAACAGCGAATAGACGACTGTAGCTGATTACCGCCTTTCAGTAACGCGACGACGAGACCGTCTTACGAGTAGTATTAAACTAAACTAATGATGGGGCTGAAAAGTTCTGGAGTGGCGACTGCAAACCGGAAGACGTTGCGTTGGAAGGCCTCCCACTAGGTCTACCGAGGATTTGGTGAAAGTTACGGGGACCCACAGGATGCGAGACGCACGGAACCGGACAATAGGGCGACACCTGGGGAGGCCTATGGCCAGCAGTGGACGTCTTTTGGCTGGAATGATGATGATGATGAAACTAATGATAGTAATGATATTTTCTTGTAAGGTAGAAGCACCTATTCCCGTGAGTGTCCCAGTTCCCGGTAAAAAGTCAGTTATTGCGTTATTGCACTTTTCTACTAATAATAAATTATGGTTTGCGAATGGCAATACATTCTTGGTAATATTTGACACAATTTTAATGGCAGCACTGGCCAAAAAGTTTAATGGCGTCAAACTTATGCGGTTGAAAAGTTTGCTGTATAAAAATTTTAGGAAAATTCGAAGTTCTGTCAGTGAACTACCAAACCACCACGTCCATTTGATCAGCTAGCCACACTGCAACGGATAACGTTAAGGTAAGAGTGTTAATTTTATAAAATATTAGAATGTATTATTTAACGATAAAACCCATAAATTGTGATGAATCTAATTGAAAATTAAATATTATTGCATATCACATCTATTGGTACTCACAAACCCCTACTTGACCTAGTACCCGTTAAAATCTTACTTTTTTTTACCGGATATTGGTACACAATTACACGTTGCACCGATACCCATTATTGTATACTTATTGCCTTGAAATAAGGCTCATTTTCCTTTTAACTGTATTATTTTCTTTTGACTTAGTAGAATGTTGTTACTATGTTCCTTGTTTGTGTTGTAACCACGTGGTTTTGATTCCTTTTTTTAGTTTTTCTGTATGATATCCCAATTTTTGCACATTTCGCGTTACTGCTGTGTTATTTTGTGTGTTGTAAGTTGTGTTTTTTTCAGCTAGTCATGACATAGGCAGAAGGCCATATTAAAGGCCATGAGGCAGTCCAAAAAGAGGCTACAATTTTTGCTGCTGCCAGGAAGTTCGGTGTCCCACGGTCGATGTTGGATGATAAAATATGCGGCCGCTACTCTGTCGAATGCTCCAAGGCGGACGAAAGAAGAAGAATATTTAAGAAACTGAACTATTTTTATGGCAGATAGTGGCCTGCATAGTGGGTTACCTGTCGTAATAAAGGCGCAGTTATTGGATAGCGTGACGACGACGCAAACCCGTTATTATTCATCATCATTTCAGCCAAAAGACGTTCACTGCTGGACATAGGCCTCCCCCAGGTTTCGCCACATTGACCGGTCCCGTGCGTCTCGCATCCAGCGGGTCGCCGCAACCTTCACCAGGGCTTATTTCACAAAGTTTTTATTCCGTAGCAGAATTTCTTAAATTATCTAACTGCAAATCCTACCATTACCGCAATGCATTATAAGGTTACCTTAATTATAATTATAGGATGTTGTATTTGTATATTTCAAAAATATTTTATATTATGTTATCTTTGATTTTTTCTCTATGTTTGTGTTAAAAATTTCTTTGTTTGTTTATTTTGTAATGTTAACAGTAAAATTTGCTTTGTGCTGAGTACCTATGTTAAACATCGAAACGCACATATTTATCTAATTTAATGCTTATTTCACAGTTACTGTGTGTTGAAATAAGCATCATAGTTAATGTTTGCATGCCAACTTTATGGCGAAATGTGTCTTTGCTCTACATAATTATTATTTTAACATCTTTTGTACCACATTTGTTGCAAATAAATAATTTTGACTTTGACTTTGACTTTGATCGTCGGTCCACCTAGTGGGAGGCCTTCCAACGCAACGTCTTCCGGTTCGCGATCACAACTCCAGGGTTTTTCAGCCCGTCTGCCATCCATTCGGCAAGCAATGTGCCCTGCCCACTGCCACTTAAGTTTGGCAATTCTTCGGGCTATGGCGGTAACCTTGGTTTTCTTGCGCATATCTTCATTTCGGATACGATCCCGCAAGGAGACTCCGAACATAGCCTCCTTTGCCCTTTGGGTGACTTTGAGCTTTCTGATGAGGCCCATTGTGAGCGACCACGTTTCTGTCCAGTATGTAATCCCTGGCAACACAAACTGGTCATAGACTTTCGTCCTGAGACACTGTCGTAAGTTGGGCGAGAAGATACATACCGCGCCACTTCCCGAACGCTGCCCAGCCGAGTCGGATTCGACCATTGACCTCTTTCTCGAAGTTAGACCTACCCAACTGAACCGTTTGTCCCAAGTTGACATAATCGTCCACAACTTCGAGTGTAGAGTATCCGATCTTGTTAGGAGTGGGTGTTACATGAACATTCAACATAACCTTGATTTTGTCCATGTTCATTTTTAGATTCACTCTTTCGGGAGCTCCACTGAGGTCATCGAGCATTGAGATCCGCCATGGTCTCAGCCATGACCACTATATCGTTGGCAAACCGAAGGTGAGTGATGTACTCGCCATTGATGTTGATGTCCATTCCTCTCCAATCCTGAACCTTTAAGGCATCCTCCAGTGCAGCGGTGAACAGTTTCGAAGAGAATTGACGTGTCCCTCTCACCGCGCTGCAGAAGGATAGGTTTCGAGGTCTAGTCCTAAAGTCTGACTGACATGGTGGTGTTTTTGTACAAACACTTCAACACCTCGTTGCACCAGTAGTCGATTTGGTAGTACCGCCCAGGTCTCGATCGAATTGAAGGCTTTCTCGTAAGTCGTAGACCACAAACGCTAAACAGAGAGGTAGGTCTTCGGTCTACGGTACTAAAGCCTTGTCGGAATCCGGCTGGTTCGGGAGGCTGGAAATCGTCAAATCTGCGTGCGAGACGATTCGTGATGACTCTTGAAAATAACTTGTAGACATGGCTTAGAAGTGAGATGGGCCTATAGTTCTTCAGGCGGGTACTGTCACCCTTTTTGAAGAGCACCCCTGCACCATGCTTGTGGCGTTTGCCTCTTGAGTATGACGCATTGCTTGTTGGTAGACATGATGTAGTCTATCTCATTTTTAGTCGCACCATCGGGGCTCTGCCAGGTCCACTTCCTGTGCTCACGTTTTTTGAAGAAGGAGTTCATCATAAAGAGGCCTTCCTTCTCCATTAACTAGCCAGTTGGTGACCCCGGTGGTTGATCCGATGTCCAACCACAAATTGCCCCACTTGCAGATCATCCTCGCTTCGTTTGTCTAGCTTCTACAACGCTACGACAACGGTGAAGTAAGTTCTTAAACCATTCATGGCTTTAGAAATATACTCATTCATGGTTTCTACTTTATTGTCGAGGTGTAGACCTGTATGACCTTCAGCGAAAATCTTGCAGATATTCTGAGTATGAGGTACGCAATCCTGTTCGACACACTCTCGATCTTCACCATGTGGTTCACGAGGGACTTGCGGACGATAAACCCAAAACCACCTTGGGACTGTCGGTCAGTAAGTCTCGGAAGTAGAGCAGGTTGCCGGATTTCAGAATTATCGTGTCCTCCCCTTCGGATTTCAGATAATCCTACAACACTTCATCGCAACCTGCTCTATTCCTCTTCGAGTTCCGTTATCTTCTCGTCAGCCCGTCAGTGTATGTGTGTTGTATGCTGCCAGGTCAAGTTGTCGGTATGTTTTGGGGTATCCGGATCTCTTCCGGAGATTCTTAGCACCCCTTGCCACGCCGTCACCTCGACCGCTACCGTAGTCGAGGGTAGATGGGCTGCCTGGTACTAGGGCCATTTTTGTTTTGCACTCATTTTTTAGGGGGTTTTGCCATAATCGCCACGCTTGGCAAGCGGGTGGGCGATTGTAGTATGGTTGTTACAAAAGCACAGAGAACGCTGTTGCCCATTCTCTGGTAAGTCCCTTTCGCCTTATTCTTACGACACCCTCGAGAAGATATGGGATGGTGCTATTCTTTACGTCGGACACCATACGCATTACTGTCTTTTTTTTTTAAAGAATTTGTATGTGAAACAATAGATTTGTGTTATGTTTTAGTATTTCGTAGGTATTTTATGTGATTTTATCGTTTTCTGATAAATGTGTGCTGGTGATATAATACTTTTGTTAAAAAAAGTGATTTACTAACACGACATTACTTATTATATAATATTAGGTTTACAAACTTGATTGTATAAATAAATAACTGATGTAACCTTAGTATAAAATACATTATACTTATTTGATAACTCTTTTCATCTTTTCTTTGGATAATCCCTTTTTTATTTATTTAAACACAGAAGTAGTATTTCTGTGAACTTTAACGTATAGCAATAGAGCTCAAATTCGCGGTGAAAATTACCGGATTTTGGGACACTTTAACGTTTACTAGTACAAATATACCGGGTACTGGTACAAATAGCCGTTTATTACTATTTTTGTATTATAGTTAATGCACATTTATATTTGTTTAAAAAGAGGATACTACACCAAAACTAGATAAAATTATCTATCCAGTCATATAAAATTTGTTTTTGTAGGTCTACTAGTTTTAGCACAGCAGACCTGCAAAGTCAGTGAAGTTCGAGACTTCACGGTTATTGGGCCTTTTACCTTACTCTACGTCGTCAAAATCAAAACGTTGTAACCCACTAACTTCTATAACGTATTTTTACTTAATTTGATGTCAATTACGACGGCACAATTCACAAACAACGAACGTTCATCCATTTTCTCCACGCTCGAACCACATCTAGCACCGATACCTCCACAAAGTGACCACCTTACGCCGCAATGGATGTGAAAAGAGCCATTCTGTCCGAATAAAAAAAATCCCGACCAGTTTGGGGACGCAACTTAGCTTTTTAAATCTCTATGCGATTACGTATCATGAATGGCGAGGGAATCTTTTGGTGTACCTACTTGACAGATGTCTATATTTAGATTTAGTTTTGGTAGGTTGATATCCAAAGTCCTGGTTGCTTAGGGTAAAGTGTTGTTTCTTAAGTCTCTTCGCTTCTCTATTTTGGACTTAGATGTGTTGCTTGTTCCCAAAATGTGGAACACGGGTGTTTTGTGGGAATGTTTAAGTTATGGGATTTTAAATCTCAAAATGTTCGTTAGAGTTTCTTGCCGGTTCTTCTGCATAGGGAACGACCAGCGTGAACCGGACCCTATCTTAAGACGTTTCATAACCATAAGTGCCCGTGTTTTTGATAGATGTGAAATAAAATAATTATGTTGATTTTATTGATTCTTAGCCTAGCTACCTTGATTTGAACTCTTACTAAACTTTGTGAAATCATTCAATATTTCGAAGGACCACCCAAACAAACATACACTCCTTTGCAAAAAAAAACGGGCACCTTAGGAAATTTACGTTCTAAGGTCGATTTGAGTTAATTCAATGAAATTTAATTGTTTGACGTAGTCTGTATACCTATAATCGTGTAAATTAATACGCGTGAAGTGAACTGTGGCAATTAAAAAAAAAATCTATGAATTCTTTAAAACCGATGTACACGGCCAAACAATAAGAAGTGGTCGGCAATAAAGACAAGAAGATTTTTTTACTTTGTTTAATTAAATAAAGTTACAAATGTAATAACCTAATAACGAGTGTGACCTCCTCTTGCCAAAATCACAGCTTGAATCCTTCTGGGCATGCTTTCCACGATGTTTTTAATGACGTTTTGAGGAATACGTTCCCACTCTTCTGCAATGACTCTTTTTAGCTCCCTGATGTTTTGTGGAGCATGTTGCACTGATCTTACCCGTCTCTTTAGAACATCCCAGACATGCTCAATTGGATTGAGGTCAGGACTTCGAGCTGGCCAATCTAAACGACAGATCCCAACTTCTTGCATGTACGCTTCCACGTCGCCAGAACGGTGCGGGCGAGCATTGTCGTCCATAAAAATGGAATCTTCCCCAAGTGCAGTCAATTGTGCATATGGAATTAGGACTTCCATTATGTACCGATGTGCATTTAATGTTCCATTTTCTATGAGAACTAACTCCGTACGCCCCGTCGAATTAATTGCTGCCCAAAACATAACGGAGCCTCCGCCATAAGGAGTGATTTCTTCGAAACACACTTCCGCATAGCGTTCCCGTGGTCTTCGTAGCACTCGCCGGCGTCGGTCCTCTCCACACAAAGAGATTCTAGCTTCATCAGAAAACAATACTTTATTCCAGTCCTCCAGAGTCCATGAAGCACAGTTTCGAGCAAACTGAAGTCGAGCAACACGGTGCTCACGGAGTAATTTAGGTCCCCGAGCCGGGCGGTAACTCCTGATATTGGCAGCCAAAAGCCTCCTCCTGACGGTCCACAAGCTAACTTCTACTCCTCTTACTTCTTCAAGGCTCTTCTTCAGGTCCACACTTGACGCCTTACGATTCCGCAAGGCCTGACTCACCAAAAAGCGGTCATCTCTTGGTTCTGTGCGTCGTTTTCTTCCCGAACCGGGTCTTCTTTTGACCGAACCGGTCTCTTGATACCGTTGCCAAGTCCTCTGGACAGTTGAACGACTCACATTTAGCCGCTGAGACACGTAAGTTTGCGAACAACCTTCTTCAAGTAGGGCTATAATTTTACCGGCCCTTATCGCTTTATCACTCATGTCAAAAAGTGGTATTTAATGTAAAAAGAAAGATAAAATTGTTTAATTTTCAGAAAATATCCAAAAAGTTTTAAAATTTTAGTAATCAGTAATAAAATCGTTTCAGCAATTCGCGCCATTAGTAAAGCAATTTTACAATAATCTACAATAATCATTATTTTCCTTTTGTTAATTTCAAAATTTAAATTTGGAACGTACAGAATCATGCCAGGATTCTTCAAATAACATGCCAATACATCGTCAAATTAATAAAACCTCTTACTTGTCCTTCTTCATTGAAGTAGAGAAAAAAATATGAAGTGCCCGTTTTTTTTGCAAAAGAGTTTATATTATTAGTGGTTGAGAGATAATTTTACATGATCTGATCAACACCTCCCACGTCTAGTCTACAATGACAGTCAATACGAGTTAACAGGGAGATAAACTGAAGTCCACTGCACCAAAATTGTTAAAAGACAACCCTAATACGAAAGATATCGCTACCGAACTCAAACCATTTATTTTCCCCAAAAACTGGAACGAAGTTATTGCAAACATTTTTTCTCGCCCCAAACAAAAATACAGAGGTCAAATACAAACAAAACATAAAGGACTCAGCGATAGAAAACCAACAACAGACAATATAGCCGGTCGGTTTCCCTCGCCAAAGAATGGCGCACATAAATAATAGCGGTAAATAAGAGTAAAAATATTGAAAAGTGTCATGGCGGGCAGAAAGGCGCGCGAAACTTTATATCCTTGGGTTTCCGGCCGCCCGCGCGCCAAAATGGCAGAACGGATATTCGTGTATCGGGATTCGGAACGCGATCGCTGCGCTACGAATAAAAGAAAACGGTTTAGACAATATTCTTTTTGTTTGGAAGACATTATACTTCTTGTTTGTTTTCTTAAAATATTTGTGTTTAAATCAATATAATCTCGAAAAAGTATTGGCGCCCGACATGATCTCACTCATATCTTTGTTATTTTCTAAACTAAAAAAAATGGTTATGGTGTCAATCTAATTCAATTGATTTGCCCTAAATTGACGTTCAATTACCTATTTACAAAACACTGAATCGTGACCTCAAAAGCAATCAAGCTGATTACATAAAAATGGCGTTTCTTTACAATTCAATTAGCTTTTATTTCGTTTTAAATAATACCACATCGCAGCTTATCCGTAGACACATATTAGTATTTTAGATGTATTATACATCATACAAAATATTCAACTCTATTTTAATTAGCCTTTAAAACCTTATTGACCCAATCAGGCACAAAACCAAAAACATTTAAGAAAGGTCGCACAAAAAAGTACGTTCAATCTCAGTCCCAAAAATAACTTGTGTATCAGTACGACGACGAGCTAGCGGCTTACCCCTCTCTGTTTCGGCCATATTGATTTCTTTCATTTTCTTTTTCCACCCAAAGCAAACCATTTTTATTCCTATTTGTATGCCATTCACATACAGCAGTCCATCCAAATTTCATTTGGATAAAACTCCTACGCGAGCGGTTTATGTTTCAAACTTTGATGAGAACACTGTTTTAATTAAAAATCTAGTTTGCAAAGCCGAATATAAACTCCTTCCATTCCTTAATCTAATATCCGATACTGGCCGAAAAAAAATTAAAACTTATAAAACAAAACGCTATTATCTATGCCCCGTTCGAGTCCGGAACCGCAGGGGAGCGCGGGAGATTTGAAATTGGAACCAAATAGGCGTTAAATGGCGGCGTGCGCTGTCATAACGTCATTTGGCGTTCATCAGCGAGCGAAACAGCATCTCAGTTTGGTGCACGTTTTATTAGCGTAAGGAATAGCGGGGCACACTGACTCGGAAATTGAGATTTGCATCGGGGAATATACCGGGGCGGTGATTGCATTTTCTTTGCGAATGCAGCGTCATTTAATTTCGCTGGAGGCAGCCGCTTGGTCTCGCTAAATTGTGTCCTGTCTGCTAGTAATTCTGTCGTCTTTGGGTGACACAGTTTAGTTTATATCAGACTGCGCTTATGAAATGCAATTAAGAAAGATATATCTTGTTTAAAACCATCTTTATTTTGGTTGAAGTCATTTTAGTTATTAAATAAAAGTAAGATCATTAAAGTATCTACCAGAATAATAAAGAAAAATGTTTACTAAGTACTCTACGTGGACTGCAGTAAAAATCATGGAAAAAAGGTTCCTTGCTTCATTATAAGTAAGTACAATCGATAGACAGATGAGTGGAAGATGGTGTAAGCCCAATAGACACGTTGCGCTACGTTGCTCCATATTTCGCATAATTTCTGATCATCTCTTAGGGCAAAGACAAATAGGCATTCTATCTGCAATAACGGCATAAGCTGCCGTGAAGCTTATGTCAACGATTACGACTATAACAATGCTTCGAAAGCGATTGCCACTTTTCCCCTTGACAGGATTTAATTTCATGTTAATCCACCGCACAGAATTTTAAAACAAAATAAATAAGCAAGTGGAGTTGAAAATCTATAAAAATATAGAATTCAATTCATAAAGTGTCCTCGGTTATGAATTGCGTCGCTCGCTATAACATTCAAATGAATCGTGCGCAAAATAGAACCACAATTGTGGTGATAAAGACGATTTCTGTCTGATCCGACACACCTCATTACCGCTGTGAAGAGAGAATCAGAAGTTCTACGTCCACGTGGAAACTAAATCGTGTCGGAAATCAAAACATATTTAATTATTTTGTCAGTCATGAAATTACCATGACTAACTTAGGATAATAAATAACATGGTACAGGAAAAGCAGTTTTTTCTTAAATTGCTTAATCACCCTATAATGTTATGAGAGGTATGGTATGGAAGAGGAAGACATGCTGCGCGTACCCCAAATTAATCGAGATAAGGGCAAGAGAATGATTATGATGATGATCCTATACCTAATGTTCCCACTACTTTTTTTTATTCCACCACGTGGGCCCAGTGCAGCTTCGTAGATGTCACATGTTTTCGAATTTGATGACTGAATGAATGATGTAGGAATTGCCAATTAGTTTGCATGTGTTGCGATAGATGTTGCAGTCGCCATAGAATCATATACTCGCATATTTGATACAAATTTTATTTTTTGATACCTCTACAGTCTACGTGTTCCTGAAAAAACATCTTGACAGACATACGGACAACAAAGTGATTCTACAAGGGTTCATTTTCAGGTAAGGTACGGAACCCTAATGATGTGAAGTTTTATAAAAAGTTCTGTATTGAATAGAATGAACCTTCTGCTTCCATCTCCAGCATGTCATTATTTTTCGCATAAAACGGTGAGACGCCGAGGTTTTCTTATAAATTACATTACGTTCCGATCGATTCTCTGTCTCGTGTGTGAATCGCGCTGTTTTCGCACACTTTCAATAACTAAAAGATCCATTATATATTCGTCTTTTCTATAGTAACTGCCATTTGTAGGCGGGAATGGAGGAAAATGCTTGAATATCAGAATCAGACACAGCATCTCGGGGCTGCGGGTTGCTCGAAAGAGATCCCGCGGCCTTAACACAAAGGGCTAAGAAGGAACATGGGTGGTTTTTAGTCAGTAGAAGTCTGACACTCCCTACCGCTCTCTCGAGCTGGGAGGATTCATTTGATGATTTCCCACCTCCCCAAAAAAAACGACACAGCATCTTTGTTGCCACAATCATTATTTTTCTTACATTTGGTATACCGCTATTTACATAACATCAAGCCTTTAATCCCCGAAGGGTTAGCCACCCACATTTCGCCAGATATGTTCACGTCCCATGTAATAGGGAGCGAGTCTATTGCCACCAACAGGGTACCAAACGAGGCTCCGTGGCTGCTACTGAAAAAATCCCTTATGGGAAAATCCCTTATGGGAAAATCCCTTATGGGAAAATCCCTTATGGGAAAATCCCTTATGGGAAAACCTAATAACACTCGATCTCGGGGCTGCGGATTATCGAAAGAGATGACGTGGCCTCGGCACAAGGGCGAAGAAGAAACATGGGTTGGTTTTTAGTCAGTAGAAGTCTGACACTCCCCTTCACTCTGCCCAAGAGCGGGGAGGGTTTCGATGATTTTCCACCCAATAAAAAAAAAAAGGACCTCATG
Organism: Diarsia dahlii; assembly: GCA_949775195.1. NCBI lineage: Eukaryota > Metazoa > Arthropoda > Insecta > Lepidoptera > Noctuidae > Diarsia > Diarsia dahlii. The sequence continues at coordinate 1,983,062 of OX459193.1, read as the reverse complement.
CTGAGTAGTCGCTAGTTCAACGAGGCAGTCCGTAACCGGAATTTAAGTATGTAATACAAATATGCAAGTCTATGAGGTCTGTTCATGTCGTGAAGCGACATGCTGCAAAAAGCGGTCATTACAAAGTTTTGCAATCCAATCGCATAATGGGAGGTACCAGTATCTTGTTTTAATCGTATGATATTCGAAAGGCATGTGATCAGAGCTGACAATATGCTGTGTTTTAACGTTAATGTATCCTTTTTGTTACACGAAGTATCTATCGTTACAACAAAGTTAACTTTGTGTGATCTGGAGTCTTAACAGTCTTACATGAAGGATGTAGAAACTCCTGTAACCAAGTCAATAGGCACTTGTTATTCCTATCATTGCGATATTTCTTTTGGAATACCTTCTAGTTATGGAGATATTGGAGATTAAAGTTTTAAATACTATAACGTTACTTTAAATACATTCTTACTATTCGATGCACAGTGTTTTGAGTGCATTGCATTGTCCTGCCGAAAATCGTGATTGTTCACACAATAAAAAAGTCGTTTCACAGCAAAATCATTTTCGGGTAGAGTTACTTAGTTTGATGTACCGAATACTTGGTTGACGGCTTCATGATCGGTCCTTTTACACGTTGTACATAATAAGAAAAATATATAAACCAATAAAGTGTAGGTATACCGCCTAGACGGAGTATTCTCATATCACAACAATTGAATGATACGATTTGAGCAGAGACCGCGAGCCCCAGCGATATCAAATAAATTTTCTTATATAGAAAAAAATATTAAATAAAAAACACACTCCCCTGAGATTGAGCAGACGGGAGGTATTCCCATTTTGTACAAATTAAATTGAGTTCAATCTTACACCTCGCCCGAAACCAAATGCCGAGCCGCCGTGAACATTTGCGTCTCACCTTATTTATTTAATCTTAGTACATGCTTTTATTTGCAACACTTATAGATAGAACTGTAACAGGTTTATTTTTTATTTAAAAAAGAAAATTCCATTTGTTTTAAATTGGAAATATGGTTCAGAAACGCTGGTAAGTTTTGTAGGGTTTTGAGTGTGTACAGTTTGCTGTTTCATTCCCTTAAAACTAGAAAAGATAAGTTTGTACATATTCTATAGCCACTTTGCAACTATTGCAAACACAATGAATTTACAGAAAATAAACCTATCTGAAATAAATTTCGACTTTTTGTAAATCATTAAATTGTAAAAAAGCTGGTAAAGAAAGCTTCTCGTGTTGCATCATCGCTTCACGTCAGGCGAGTTGCGGCCTAAAAAACCTACTTAGTAATAACAGAAGGTACTTACTTAAAACTGTAGTTTCCAAGCAAAGTCGATGGACACGAAGTACATATACCTCAATGATGGACACATGGTGGGAGGAATGGTGTCAAAGTTAATAACATAAATAAAAAAAAACGCGACCAAAACTCGATTGATTAATACCGAAAATGCTGTTAAATCCTTTCAATCAATCAATTATGCCCACACCATATAATTCCAATCAACAAAATAACATAAGTGCGACACAAAATCCAAGGTTTTCACTTTAAAAAGTAGAAATCCGACAATTGGAGGCAAACGTCTCGTGTAATGACGGCCCGTGTCAACAGGGAGCTGAATGAACGCTAAGTAACAGGGGCTTCCAATGATTGCCTCGGCTCTGTACGAGTGGTTCCGTAGAGCTGGTGGTCTATGGTTCTGTATGGGTGGAAACCAAGAGGAGTAGATAATAATTAAACTTCACAGGGTCCAGGTCCAGGGTGGTAGGGTAGTCTTAGTGATTATGCTGTGTACATAAGTGAAATACCTACGTGACCAAATAAAGAAGGGTTTTATCTAACCTAAAAATGTTTTCTCTAGTCTGGGAGTCTAGAATTATTCATGGTTACTGTTTGCATCTCAATATACCTTACACCGTGTATGTATAGTACACCACTAAAAAGGAGAAAGGAGTACCTGTATCAGTAAAAGCTGGTAAATTGTGAGACGTCATTGCATAAATCGATATTAAGTATTTGAGAACTAACCAACCAGAAAACTTGTCATATCTTAGCAACTTTTACAAAATTATGGGTCCCAAATATGAAATAAACCAGGAAACCAACCACACCACAACTAATAACCCACCACCACTCCCAAGTACAACACTAGCCCCCAACAAACACAATTACACCAGCCGTCATCACTTAGCTGAGCAAACTTAAAAAATAACCACAAAATCAAGCGTAAGACCCTCGTTATAACATTAACAAAGCGTATAATTTAACCGTCTGTTTGTATAACCGCACGATCTCAGATTAAGTGGGCGATAAATAAATACTTAACGTTTTAATCCATTTGCGAGAACGATCTAATTCACTGATAATAAGAAATGAGAAGAATGGTGCCACAATGGAAGCAGAGAGCCGGGGTAGTAGGTGTGAGCGGTTTTGATACTTGTGAGGTTGGGAAATGAGGAGCATTTTCTAAAAAACCTATTAATATCAATTAATATTTAATGGAAATATGTATTTATTTTAAAGACATGACAGCAAAAGCAAATAGTTAGACTTAGTTAATGCATAACCAGTAAATTCTTATAACCGCCGAGTTAGATGCAGACAGAAAATACAAATTAAAGTAGGAATCGATAAATACTCATTTTTTTTTATTCCATTAATTGATTATTATCTTCTATCTATATCTTCTATACTTATAATAAATCTGTAGAGAGGTCAATTCTGTACATGATATATATTTTCAAAATAACTATCAGGGGGTAATTAGTGATCGATACTGATGCCAAAAATGCAATCAGTAAAATTTTTGTCTATCTGTCTGTCTGTCTGTCTGTCTGTCTGTCCTCCTGTCTGTATGTTCCTTATAGAAACAAAAACTACTCGACGGATTTTAACGAAACTTGGTACAATTATTCTTCATACTCCTGGGGAGGTTATAGTATACTTTTCATCACGCTACAATCAATAGGAGCAGAGCAGTGAAGGGAAATGTTGGGAAAACGGGAGAAGTTGCTCCATTTTTTAAGCTTCCGTCGCGTGTGCAGTCTTAATGGTTAAAGCTACATAGAAATCATATATGACGGAAATGTTCTACATAAAATTATCTAAAAAATATCCCACAACAGCATATGTCTATCTTTTATGGTTGACTCACAATAACACGTGTAACTCCCGATAGCTTAGTAGTTCGGAGCTTTCTGAATATACAGGGTGGAGTTTTGTAATGCCACCTGGAGGGAAAGTACTGCAGATAGAAAATTTTACTCAAAGGAAACATTCCTTTATTTTTGAATAGAAAGCAAACTGCATTCAAAGATTTTCGAAAATTCTCTTCTCCCACACCCGGGAATCGAACCGGCTAAAATCTTATAAAATTATACCCTGTACTTTTATTGCATCGATCGTTAGGGTCAATTATAAGGATGAAATCTCTCTAACAATCATGATAAATTAAATGAAAGGAAAACCTGCCTGCGAGATCGCCAGATCTCACCCCATTAGATTTTTTTTTGTGGGGATATGTAAAAAATCAAATTTATATGAAATCTTATGCGAATGACAACGAGTTGAGAGTTGAAGTTCAGAATACGATTTATAATATTCACCACAACACTTTATTAAAGGTTACTAGAAAAATTTGTGTATCCAAGAGAATGGAGCTCATTTCGAGAAACTAATTAGTTAGTTTACCATTTTTTGTAAATAATTAAATTAATTTAAGATTTCCTGGTTTTCTTTTCATATAAACTCTTTTGCAAAAAAAACGGGCACTTCATATTTTTTTCTCTACTTCAATGAAGAAGGACAAGTAAGAGGTTTTATTAATTTGACGATGTATTGGCAATATTGGCATGTTATTTGAAGAATCCTGGCATGATTCTGTACGTTCCAAATTTAAATTTTGAAATTAACAAAAGGAAAATAATGATTATTGTAGATTATTGTAAAATTGCTTTACTAATGGCGCGAATTGCTAAAACGATTTTATTACTGATTACTAAAATTTTAAAACTTTTTGGATATTTTCTGCAAATTAAACAATTTTATCTTTCTTTTTACATTAAATACCACTTTTTGACATGAGTGATAAAGCGATAAGGGCCGGTAAAATTATAGCCCTACTTGAAGAAGGTTGTTCGCAAAGTTACGTGTCTCAGCGGCTAAATGTGAGTCGTTCAACTGTCCAGAGGACTTGGCAACGGTATCAAGAGACCGGTTCGGTCAAAAGAAGACCCGGTTCGGGAAGAAAACGACGCACAGAACCAAGAGATGACCGCTTTTTGGTGAGTCAGGCCTTGCGGAATCGTAAGGCGTCAAGTGTGGACCTGAAGAAGAGCCTTGAAGAAGTAAGAGGAGTAGAAGTTAACTTGTGGACCGTCAGGAGGAGGCTTTTGGCTGCCAATATCAGGAGTTACCGCCTGGCTCGGGGACCTAAATTACTCCGTGAGCACCGTGTTGCTCGACTTCAGTTTGCTCGAAACTGTGCTTCATGGACTCTGGAGGACTGGAAATAAGTATTGTTTTCTGGTGAAGCTAGAATCTCTTTGTGTGGAGAGGACCGACGCCGGCGAGTGCTACGAAGACCACGGGAACGCTATGCGGAAGTGTGTTTCGAAGAAATCACTCCATAAGGCGGAGGCTCCGTTATGTTTTGATCAGCAATTAATTCGACGGGGCGTACGGAGTTAGTTCTCATAGAAAATGGAACATTAAATGCACACCGGTACATAATGGAAGTCCTAATTCCATATGCACAACCCGCATTGACTGCACTTGGGGAAGATTCCATTTTTATGGACGACAATGCTCGCCCGCACCGTTCTGGCGACGTGGAAGCGTACATGCAAGAAGTTGGGATCCGTCGTTTAGATTGGCCAGCTCGAAGTCCTGACCTCAATCCAATTGAGCATGTCTGGGATGTTCTAAAGAGACGGGTAAGATCAGTGCAACATGCTCCACAAAACATCAGGGAGCTAAAAAGAGTCATTGCAGAAGAGTGGGAACGTATTCCTCAAAACGTCATTAAAAACATTGTGGAAAGCATGCCCAGAAGGATTCAAGCTGTGATTTTGGCAAGAGGAGGTCACACAGCACACTCGTTATTAGGTTATTACATTTGTAACTTTATTTAATTAAACAAAGTAAAAAAATCTTCTTGTCTTTATTGCCGACCACTTCTTATTGTTTGGCCGTGTACATCGGTTTTAAAGAATTCATAGTTTTTTTTTAAATTGCCACAGTTCACTTCACGCGTATTAATTTACACGATTATAAGTATACAGACTACGTCAAACAATTAAATTTCATTGAATTAACTCAAATCGACCTTAGAACGTAAATTTCCTAAGGTGCCCGTTTTTTTTGCAAAGGAGTGTATATAAAAGGAGAACTGACTGACTGACATATCAACGTACAGCCGAAACTACTGGGGCTAGGAATGTGAAATTTTGCCCACGGCTTCCTATTATAATGTAGGGGAGCACTAAGAAGGGGTTTTTGGAAATTCAACCCTTAAGGGAGTTAAATAGGGGATGAAAGTTTGTATGGAAAATCGTCATTTTTGTAGTTAAACCGACATCCACGCGGGCGAAGCCGTGGGCAAAAGCTAGTTATACATAAGCACACTTTCCTGCCTAAGTAATCGAACTGATAAATCTAGCCAAACATGAATACATTTAATGCTATTCCGCACATCATTTTGATGACGCTCACATAAACAAAAATGTTCTCAGGCATAAAGTATCAAGATTGCGCCGTCGTCAGAACCATTGTTCGTAGACCACAAAAGTGTCAGCGATCAATTAATTCGGTTTATTGAGAACTGAGCCAACATTCCACTGAGATGAGACAAAGCTATTGGAAATAATTATCTGTTGTGAAAGAAAATAAGGGGTTTCAGTGTTGCTTTATTAAAGATATAAGTAGAAGAGAACAATGTTTGACGGCATGGTTGGCGCGGTGGCTGAGCGATCGGACTGATGCGCTGCGTGACGCGGGTTCGATCCCCGTAAAAAAATATTGAGAAAAAGTTATGCTATTGTCTTAAAGTAATTATTGGCGAAATGTTTATTTATTCTTCTTTATCTTGTAGTTAGTGCCTAACCTGGTTAGAGTTTTTATGCCACCCATGGGTCTCTGACTTGACTTTATATGCCGTCAAGAAATATCTTTCAGGCTTACCTACTGGTTTCCTCACGATGTTTTCCTTCACCGATGCAAGAGTTGATCATACAATTCGTACATGAATCCGAAAAATCGGAGGAGCGTGTCTTAGGTTAGGACTTGAGACCCTTGAATTGGCAGTCCGACGGTCACACCGCAGGCTATCACTGCTTATTTAGTGCGGGTGTTATGATCATCAGTGGGTAAGTAAATCAGTTAGAAACGTAATTTTATACAGCAGTGATGATTCGATTTGACTACTAGCAGACACAGGACACAGTACCTACAGGCGGATATTTCAGTTTATTATGTCTCAAAAGTGTGCAATTTTTCAGTACCTACTTAGGAATGGTCCAGGTGAGTGTTGTGAACAATATACCAATGTGTCATGTCAATATCCTGAAAAGAAAAAACAAGATAAGACCTACTTACTTAATTACTCATACTAAATCAGGTACAAACAACAGAAAAAAAGAAAACGGAACTCTAAAGACCCACTTGACGTTAACCAGCTTTTTAAAAAAAGAAAAATTTGCCAAACCAGCCACCAAGAATAAGAAGTAATAAGCAGTTTTCTTTCGCGCCAAAATTGTCTTCCATAATAGCGTCGGCGGGAAGATAGCGTTCCCGCCATAAAAAGAGATAAACGACCGTTCTCTCTATTATTTTTGCTCTTTAACAAAGGCAATGTGTGCACCTGCTGTTGTCTCTTTCTTACACGCTGTGTTCCCATTATCGCTGTCTCTAACGCGAGTGAAAAACAAAAATTTGTCCCAGCACCCACCCCCGTCGCTAATGTTCCCGGAGTGGCAAAGGAAAGCGGCCACTCTGCCTCCTTTATAATTTACTTGAAAACCTAATACGTGTCAATTAAAATTTTATTAAAACCACAAATTGAACGCACTTGAATGTGTATGTTACGGTTTATTAATATTTTAATATTGTCGATGGTTTATTATGAGATTATTTTGTTGCTTCCAAGAAAATTAACGACACTGAGTATAATATTATTATTTGAGCGGTTATTATGTGTTGTACAAGGTAAAAAAGGTAGTTATTTCAGTAAATTATTTGGAGATGGATATTTACAGGTACTCGCGATGTCTTTTTATGATCTAAAACCGCAATATCTTATAGTTTGTAGCCTTTCCAACCTATTTGATTTTGAAACTCCTTATAATTTCTACTTGAACTATTATTTAGAGCTACACTACACTATGGTATATTTCTGAATATAACTTGCAATCCTGCGTCGTCTAAGATATGATCTTCATGAAAAGCTTATAAAATCTTTCAAAGACTTTCACCAAATGATGATTTTTTTTAATCTTTTGGATGTTATTAAAATTTGACATAAGTACCAACCTATTGAAAAAAAGTGGGAAATTCCTACGGCGACGACATCAGAGAGAAAAAACTTTGCTTTTCTTCTTTCGCAATACTATATTCTCAACAACTATCAGCCAGCATCACCCAATACCCATTAACCTACCATAGACGACCTCAAAAATCAAACTTACCTACACCACCTATAAAAATGGCATAAACCTGTGAATAGACTACAAAAAATTTATTACTTCACTGTGTGAGTGTGCGGCATTGTGTCGCGAGATGTCTTTTGTGTCGCCATTCTGCGTCAACAATGGCGCCCTGTTTTGGCGGGAGAAAAAGGCGGGAGCGCTGTTATCAGTGGCGGCCATTATGGCGGCTTATCAGAGACACTTCCGGCAAGACTTCGCCCCTTTTTCTTTTACGGGCACGTCTGGCTCAGGTGAAGATAGTGGTTTCAGTTTCGCGTTTTCTTCGTTTTAATTTTTAACTGTTTTGTTTATTTTTGGGTTTTTACAAAGGTTGTCGGTGCTACAAAGGTTTCAAAGGTGTTGAAGCTTTTTATAGTCTGAGATTCATCTTATTTGTGAACGTTATGTAAAAGACTGCCGCCTTGGTCGAGTGGTCGCAAGCGCGACGGCTGAGCTTTGTTCTGTGTTTTGTTCCCGGGTCGGGCTTTAGTGTTTTTTGGGATTTTCAATCAGATTTTTCTCAGCATCCACTGAGTCATGATTTGTGCCCGGTTGATAGCAATTGGCTTGCACTCTTAAAAAAGGACGTCTTACGATTGCTTGCAGCAAAATGATATGTTAAAGTTTCTAGTTACAATACATAGTTCCGAGACCTAACATGCTAAAACAGTTTTTATTAAGTAGTCCAGTAGTCCACCAGCCCAGTTGACTAAATCTGTAACATCATACGTATGTAATACTATACTGGGGCCTTCTTTCTTATTCTTCTTCTTAGCGTGTCGGTGGCAATCTAAATTGTGTCAGCCCAGAATTGGGCTACTAGTTTGGCGCTTTCGGTAGCGTCCATCAGCTCCTGCAGTGAACAGTCAGCAGGACACGCAGGGCACGATATTAAATGCCCCATTGTTTGAGGAACAGCACCACATTTACACTCCAGTGCAGAGTCATCTATGTACCTCCACCTCAGCAGGTTTTCTTTGCTGCGACCAACCTGGGTCCGGAGTCTGTTTAAAGACTTCCAGGTCAGCCACGGCAACTCTTGTCCAGGTGGGAGATGTTCAGCAGGTGGAACAAATGGGTAAGGTAAAGATCTTTCTTATTACTAACCTAACAATAGGTACATAGGGACACAATATTCTTATAAGACTTAACTTGACTTACAGAGAAGGATAAAACTCTTCTAGTATCAAATGAAACGTGAACTGAAGGCAACGGCTGTGGCATTAAATAGTTAAATGCCGAATATTCTGTAAGATACTTTTGCTCTGTAATGTTATAGAGGTTACTAAGCCTGTAGCTTTATACATTATCTCACATTTTATAGGTCATCCGATTTTACAATGCGAAAATAAAATATTGACAGATACGCATTTCACTCAACGACACCAAAATAATAAAAACCCAGATAGACGAAACGTAACGTAAACTGAAAACCGATAAATATTTGATTATTCAAAAAAAAACGAAGAATAAAGTTCATCGCCCCACCAATAAAATATCACCTTATTCGCTTTCTGGGGCTTCACCGATCCTTAAATGCTCGCTAAATACTCCATTCGGGTTGTCAAAATGTAATATAAAAGTGCTTTCAATAAATAAGATAATTTAGGGGGTGCGGTAAGGGACGCGGCGGGGAGGGGCCACTGAATGAGCTAATTAAGGCAGCAAACGAAAGAAAACGCGAAGAAAAGCTGAGAAAACTCGAGGAAAACAAGAATATTCCGGGCAATGGACGGGGACGGACTTGGGAGGTGGGACTTTGTAGAAATGTTTTGACTTGTATGTGCAATTTTATACAGCTTCAAAACAACTGACAGATATAAAGTACTAGCTGACCCACGCAACTTCGTCTGCGTCACATAAATATAGCTTCCGGTTTATCGACTATCCGACATTGCGATATCTTCTAAGATATTTGTTTAAACTGTTTAGAGTAAAGGGCACAAATATTCTATATTAAATTTTCCTTCTAACAAACACATTTATTTAGATATAGATTAATACCATATGGGTTAAATAAGCTTCGCAAAAAATAATTATTTTTAACCTAACAGTTTAATAGTAAAATCTTAAAAGATATATGCTGTCGCGGACATTTTTTAGAAATTTTAAAGAGGAACAATTCCTTCATACATGATATTTGCGTAACTTAAACCGTTTTCGCAGCGCACGCAGCGGAAGCTCTCAAAAAGGAAATACCTTTTCCCGTTTTTGTAACATTTTTCATTTATGCTCCGCTCCTATTAGCCGTAGCGTGATGTTATATAGCCTATAGCCTTCCTCGATAAATGGACTATCCAACACAAAAAGAATTTTAAAATTCCAACCAGCAGTTCCTGAGTTTACCGCGTTCAAACAAACAAACAAACAAACTCTTCAGCTCTAGAATATTAGTATAGATAATGGAATAAATCCATCACTGAAATATTGTCCTCGCTTGCTGCGAGATACAGTAGAATAAATGTTGGCGGACTAACAGTTCGATGGGTAGATACCATATAAAAGATCGTGTATAAGTCCTGGTTGAGACTCGGCAAGACCCCGAAAAGGGGTGGAAGCCTATACAATACAGAGCACTGGGTGGAACAAAGTTTTGCTTTATTGGGCCGTATATACATTATACCATACAACACATTATTATTACAGTATATGCAATTAAGAAGAGTCCATCTACAAAAAACGTCCACCGGTATAATACCTAACTATAATTATGATCATCATCATCATCATTTCAGCCAAAAGACGTCCACTGCTGGACCTCCCCCAGGAGGGGGGGTTTGCCATAATCGCCACGCTTGGCAGGCGGGTTGGCGATCGCAGTATGGTTGTTACAAAGACACAGAGAACGCTGCTGCCCATTCTCTGGTAAGTCCCTTAGTCGCCTCTTACGACACCCACGGGAAGATATGGGATGGTGCTATTCTTTACGTCCGACACCACACGGCACTTATGATCAGTATCTAACATTCTCCAACACCGAGAAACAAAAAGTAAAAGTTTGTTTGTAGCAGTCTACGGAGCTGACCTACGCTCGTAGCCAACGTCTACGAGGCTACGAACTGCGGCCTACGAGCTACGCTAACTAGCTACGCGCCTTTTGTGGTCGAGAGTTCGAGACCACGCGAAGAATTTAAAACTAAGTAAAAATAATATTAGGGTGAAAATTAATTTAGTTTAGCTGTGTTGCGTTTTAGTACTACTGCAAGTAAAATTTTTTTAAAGTAGAATTTTTTTATTCGTTAATGTTTGCAAACCAACTTTATGGCGAAATGATTAATTGCACTACATTTTATTTAACTATCTTTTGTACCACATTTGCTGCAAATAAATAATGTTGACTTTGACTTTTTCTTGTCTTCTTTCTTTATCGTGTAGTTCGTGTCTAACCAGGGGCCTTACTATGACGTCTTAAAACAGTCCTAACTTATTCTTAATCCAGTATGGAAAAGAGATGGCGCTAGACACCCTGTATAGTTCTGTCACGTTTCCACACTGGATCAAGAATAAGTTAGGACTGTTTTAAGACGTCATCATAGTAGGTACCCTGGTGTCAAACTTTTTATACCGCGTCTTAGGTTCTCGAACTCGGGACCTAAAACTTGGCTTGGGTTCTTGTAAATAAGGCAAGGAAAGAAAATAACGAATTGTTCTGCGAGTAACAAACCACGTATATTAAATTCCATTAGCCGCCCTCCCGAATCCGCCCCTCGATCAAGAAAGCGTCCGTGTCCTCGACTCTGAATGGTCCGCTAACAAACTCTTTCACAAAAACACAATAATTACTTTAGACGGAATAAAAACTGCTTTCTTTAGGCGGACAAGGGCCCTAATTCCACCTTGCCACCTCGCCTGACTCGGTGTGGACCTTTGCCTACAAAAGCCGCTTTATTTTCCTTTATTTATGGAACGATTCGTCTTGAATTTAGATGGGAAGGCGTCTTGAATAAGGAGGGGATGATGATTTTTCCGGAGACCGTTTTTAGATTGACTTGTCAATTTGCATGGATCTCCATTGACGGATAGAATGGTCGAAAATTATAGTAATCATCGCGCTTAGCAAATGGTTTGGTGGCCGTTTGGGATGCCGCACACGTGTTCAGGTTTTCGATTCTGCAGTATTTTAGCCGAAATGAAGCTAAAAATATATTTTGGGTTACCATTAGTTGTAATCCGTGAAATGTAAACCGTAAAAGTGGTAAAGTTTTCATTCAAAAATCGATGAAGTAGGTACTAGAAGCTCACGGACACAAAGAAGAGTCTTGCCCAAATATATCAAGCCAACCTCATAAATAAGATCAAACTGCGGAAATTACTTAAAAACAAGAATATAAGTAGACACTTATTTATCAGATCACTTATCTGTAACCGCGGCGTATGCAAGTGAAATATAGTAACCCGTCGTTGGTAGCGGCAGTTAATACAGATTTAATTCATTAAGCAACTCGTTACAACCGCGTGTTAAGCTATTAACCGACGCTCAAAGTTTACAAGATGGTGGAACAGGGAGGTGAGATGTGGAGCGTGGAACGTGCTGGATGGGGCAACTGAAGTAGGTCTTTGATGTGTGATGTAGTTTCAAATGTAGGTACTACCAAATTAGATAGCATTTAATAACAACATAACATCACATTTAATTATTTTCAGGCTACTTTTGCCCATAGACAGACCTTACAGACTAATAACTTATCATGATAATTAGGTATAATATAATAATACAGTTTATGATTTTAGATCGAGAATAGGGTAAGTAAGACAGTATATTCACAGTTGATATTGGATTTTTAAGTATCTAGTAATCTGTTTAATGTAACTGAATGTACTCAAAGAGAACACAGCAAAAACTAAGTTGCACTATGACTTAATCTTAAATGGGGACGATGCGCGATGGAAAGAATTCCGTGCTATTAAAATTGTAGCTAGATAGTAAGTCAGCAGACTAAAATATTTTAATAAAGTTCATTGCAATCATCATTGAAATATTTGTATGGTTTACAGATACGTAGTAATTTCGGGTCTATCTGGGTGTTTGGTTTGTGTGTGAGTTTAAATGTTTGTGAGCGCACCCACGATCCAGGAGAAATTCTTAGTGTATTTTATAAAGAATATAGCATTATTGTTACTTAGCCTATTGCATTCGTACCGTTTTCGGTTATAGAATAACACTTATTCAACCCTATCCAGTAAAACTGCTAGAGATCCTTGTACCGCGAAATTTCGCGGCATCTCGTGCGCGTCGCGTTCCAAATCACCGCTCAATCTAAATTATTGTGCAAGTTACGAACTAATCTTAATCAAAACTGCGGCAGCGCGTAAGTTTTTCAATAAAACACGCTTATCTCCCGCGCTGCTTTAAGTAAACAGCTAATTACCTACTACAGACTTGGAAATATTTTACGTTAATTTTGGAAACTTTGTACGAAATTGTTGTTAGAATATTTAAATCATTTTGTAGAGCATTTTAGACAGATTTGTGTGAAAAAGCTGCACTACATACATTGTAAGATACCTAGGTAAGTACGTAGAATCACGAGTTTTTACATTAGATACTATTTAAATCTCTTCGGTTGATGATCACATTTACATATTCGCCCTGCTCTTTAACTTATATAATGATCTCTACCCTTGGCTTAAAAAGTGGCCTTATGGCCGTATTACCTCTATTAAATTATATTTTTTGCATTATTTTAGACACGCCCACTTTTACTGTTCCGAGCAAAAACTTTTTGTTTCAGCATAATTATTCGACATCGAAGGAGTATTTGTGTTGTGTCCTCATACTTACACCAAGACGACACAACGCACGTAGCGCCATCTATTGGTTACATGGACAGGAAGTTGAGCCATTGAAAAACAGCGAATGGCACCACGCTGCAAATAGGCAAAACAAAACAAAGGAAGTGAGAGTGGCCGGATTTCTTGTCCACTTGTTTTTATTTGACATAAAGTTTATCTAACGAAAATGTTAGTTGTGGTCAAGGTTAGGCTAAAGAAACCAGAGTCGTCATAAAGATCGTTAGGTCAAAGTTATAGTCAATTGCGCGGGAAGCACCTGGATAAAGGACGCACAGCAGGGCTATTACGTATCTTTTTAATGACAGTGGCTATCGTAAGTGTCCATAGATTAACTGTAAATTGGTTTTGGTTTGGTATATTTTTTTCTTAAAAACTCACCATTTGACAGTTATTTGATAGACACTTTAAGTTATCCACTGTCATTAAAAGATACGCAATAGCCCTGCGGCAGAAGAAAGAGGAGGTCTCTACCCAGCAGTGGCTAATTCCGGGCTCATATGATATGATGATGATGTGAAAGCATAGTACTCGCAACCGATGTTCGTGTATGACCAGATATAGATAATTATGAACGTGGACGAGGCAAAAGGAATATGAAAGGATCGTAGCCGGTGGCGTTCTGTGGTTTCTGTCTACCCCCATGGGAAAAAGGCGTGAGTAAAATTATGTACTTAGGTATGTATGATGTTAGAAGTAAGATTTTCAAACATTTTTCTGATTTGAATAAGAACAAATCTAAGTCCTTTAAAAATTCCTGATGCATGAATTAACAAAAACATAATTATACATCCAACAGATTCCACAACATTTCACCCAGCTCTAATCACACCAAAACCGCTGCATTTCACGAAGCAATCAATTAGATATTATCAATATTCAATCTCCTGGTACTCGCTGCTAATTAACAGCCACTTGGAGCTGTTAGCGCCGCCAGATAAAAGTTTAGCCATCAACTGGCAACTCTGGCAAGTACTGGCAACATTATTAGCTAGTTTAGGAAACTGCGGGAATGGAGAATGGCTGCCTTGAGATTTTGGTTAGAGGATTGTTTGAGACAAGGGGAGTTTTAGATGGGCTATACTTGTGTGAAGTATGTATAGGTTTATTGTTATAGTAAATAGGATGTGGGAGCTGTTTTAATTACAATTTTCATTGAACTTACATAAACTAAAATACTTATATATTAAAGGAATAACATAACATCACGCCTGTAATCCCCGAAGGGATGGGCAGAGGTGTACTCGATAGTTATGTTAGTCTCATTAAATAGGGTGCGTGCCATGCCAATATTCCCATGAATTGGGTACAAATGCAAACTCCCGCGGCTTTAGATAACGGACTAACCTAACCACACGATAAGAAAGAAGTGGGCTACCAAAAATAAAACTTTTAATATTTGTAAAAACCGATTTATTCATAACAAATTAAATAAAAAATCGCAACAAAATATACAAACAATAATTTTTCTTAATTAAGTATGTGCGCTTATTATTTAATAGCCCTAGCACCTATTTATATACTAGCTTATACATCACAGCTTAAGCTTATAGCACTAATTGAATATATTAAAATCACACTGACTGTCCACTACAATGTTTTTACATTGTTTTTCCACTTTAAAAAATATATCTTTAATTTTTATACGCCTTTTTTTGATGCTAATGAGATTAAAAATGACTCTAGTTAACGTTAAAGAATATAAAAAGACGTGAAAAAATATACTTCCTTTTTAAAGCGGTTCTCATACCATTTTCAGAAGTTATAACTCGGAAAACTGTCAAGAATTGTCACTATTTGAACACAGAACGTATTGTGTTGAAAATCATTCCCGAAAACAGGTGCTATATAGTATCGTACATGCTTTTTTTATATCACTTTTTTAAACATCACAATCATTAAGAAATGCTGGACACGTACAAAAAAATAAATAGACAAATGGCTCATTCCTTAAAAAACATTAAAATGTTATAATATACGATGGACAGTCAATCTGTTCGTACAGTACACACGAAGACCAATGAAGCTATACAAAACCAGTTTATGCAGATCTCTCACTGTATGAAAAACCTACAAAAAGCGAGGCCATGACATACATTTTACTTTGTGGATAGTGCATAACCCGTTAACAGAGATTTTATGCCACCCATGGCTTAGCTTTACATGCTGTTGAGAAATACTTCTTGGGGCTGTGGTTTGTCGAAAGGTTAACGCGGCTCCGACACATGGGCGAAGAAGGAACATGGGTTTGGTTTTTAGTCAGTAGAAGTCTGACACTCCCCTTCGCTCTGCCCAAGAGCGGGGGGGGGAGGGGGGGTTATACTTATATAGCTATAAGTACTTACTAACATAATATGTATGTCATGTAAAATAATAACTGTAACTAACATAGCTATAAGTACCTACTAACATAATATGGACCTGTATTGTATCATGTGTCTGAAATAAACAATTTCATTTCATTTCATTTCATTTCATAATCGATGATTTTCAACCCACCAAAAAAAAAAAAAGACATGCTGGTTTCCTTTTTTTTTTGGTGGGTGGAAAATCATCAAATCCCCTCCTTGCTGACATCTCTTGAGGCGCGCGTGGAACACTCTGGCGTCGCCGACACGGTCTGTTGCCGTCATGACGACGGCCGGACGGCGAGCTAGCCCAACACTCACCGTCACGATATTTTCAACAAGCAAGTGATAACACTAGTCGACGAGAAAACGAGAAAACTTTAGTCTACTTATGTTTAGAACAAGGATATAGATAATAGAAATGTAATTAGAATGTTCCAAATACGAATGGTTTTTTTGTTATTTGAATTTAAAGTTTGAAAAATTCAGTTTTTATGCTCAAAATGGAGGTCTATTGCAAGTTTTATGGCAATGTAACTTATGATTTCTTTCTGTATTTTGCTTAAGGGACATGTCGTTGTATTGTCCAGCAGCAGTCTGCCAGCATACATGGATTCCACTTGCCCTGATATCGTTTTTCTATAGTAGTTGTCGTGATGACAAAAGTTTTCTTGTTACAAAATTTTGTTGACTAGTGTATTATACAATACGCACATGAATCCGAAAAATCAGAAGTCTAGGGTTCAAACTCGAGACCACACTAACATACACACTAACATATTATACTGGCAATGTATAGCTTGATGTGTCGCCGTTTGTAGAGCGTGACTTCTTATAATTAATACATGGTACAAACAACATGGCAAAAATGTTCCAAAGCTCACTTTTATTGTTATTTGTTTATTAGAAAGAGCGTGTTTATAGGTGCGGTGTCACAATAGGGGATCGGACTGGGTCAAAATAATATGATTCTGTTTAGTCCGTAAGTTAGATTATCGAAAAATATTGAATACGTGTTTTTTGTTTTATCAAATCAATAAAAAATTACGAAGATAAAACGCGTCAAAGATCTTGGAGTGGGGCTTGAAACGTCACTTGTGTCGTCAAAATGTACTATCATAATTATGACGTCACACGAGTTTTCGAAGCACTATATCGTCTTCATTTTAAGTTTACGTGAAAAAAGAAAAAATACGTGTCCAATAATTTTTGGAAATCTATCTGACGGACTAATTAGTTTTTTTTTTGTCCGAAGTTACTGACTCCGTATTCTGCAATAGGGGGATTGCAGAATACGGAGTCAGTAACTTAGGCAGAACTTTATATTTAAGAAAAGAGTTAGGGTTCCGTGCAAAAAAAATACCCTTGAAATTGTTTAAATAGGCAAGTAATATAAACTCTTTTGCAAAAAAAACGGGCACTTCATATTTTTTTCTCTACTTCAATGAAGAAGGACAAGTAAGAGGTTTTATTAATTTGACGATGTATTGGCATGTTATTTGAAGAATCCTGGCATGATTCTGTACGTTCCAAATTTAAATTTTGAAATTAACAAAAGGAAAATAATGATTATTGTAGATTATTGTAAAATTGCTTTACTAATGGCGCGAATTGCTGAAACGATTTTATTACTGATTACTAAAATTTTAAAACTTTTTGGATATTTTCTGCAAATTAAACAATTTTATCTTTCTTTTTACATTAAATACCACTTTTTGACATAAGTGATAAAGCGATAAGGGCCGGTAAAATTATAGCCCTACTTGAAGAAGGTTGTTCGCAAACTTACGTGTCTCAGCGGCTAAATGTGAGTCGTTCAACTGTCCAGAGGACTTGGCAACGGTATCAAGAGACCGGTTCGGTCAAAAGAAGACCCGGTTCGGGAAGAAAACGACGCACAGAACCAAGAGATGACCGCTTTTTGGTGAGTCAGGCCTTGCGGAATCGTAAGGCGTCAAGTGTGGACCTGAAGAAGAGCCTTGAAGAAGTAAGAGGAGTAGAAGTTAGCTTGTGGACCGTCAGGAGGAGGCTTTTGGCTGCCAATATCAGGAGTTACCGCCCGGCTCGGGGACCTAAATTACTCCGTGAGCACCGTGTTGCTCGACTTCAGTTTGCTCGAAACTGTGCTTCATGGACTCTGGAGGACTGGAATAAAGTATTGTTTTCTGATGAAGCTAGAATCTCTTTGTGTGGAGAGGACCGACGCCGGCGAGTGCTACGAAGACCACGGGAACGCTATGCGGTAGTGTGTTTCGAAGAAATCACTCCTTATGGCGGAGGCTCCGTTATGTTTTGGGCAGCAATTAATTCGACAGGGCGTACGGAGTTAGTTCTCATAGAAAATGGAACATTAAATGCACACCGGTACATAAATGGAAGTCCTAATTCCATATGCACAACCCGCATTGACTGCACTTGGGGAAGATTCCATTTTTATGGACGACAATGCTCGCCCGCACCGTTCTGGCGACGTGGAAGCGTACATGCAAGAAGTTGGGATCCGTCGTTTAGATTGGCCAGCTCGAAGTCCTGACCTCAATCCAATTGAGCATGTCTGGGATGTTCTAAAGAGACGGGTAAGATCAGTGCAACATGCTCCACAAAACATCAGGGAGCTAAAAAGAGTCATTGCAGAAGAGTGGGAACGTATTCCTCAAAACGTCATTAAAAACATCGTGGAAAGCATGCCCAGAAGGATTCAAGCTGTGATTTTGGCAAGAGGAGGTCACACTCGTTATTAGGTTATTACATTTGTAACTTTATTTAATTAAACAAAGTAAAAAAATCTTCTTGTCTTTATTGCCGACCACTTCTTATTGTTTGGCCGTGTACATCGGTTTTAAAGAATTCATAGATTTTTTTTTTAAATTGCCACAGTTCACTTCACGCGTATTAATTTACACGATTATAAGTATACAGACTACGTCAAACAATTAAATTTCATTGAATTAACTCAAATCGACCTTAGAACGTAAATTTCCTAAGGTGCCCGTTTTTTTTGCAAAGGAGTGTATATTGACAACTGCGTCTGAAATAAATAGTGTATGGTTTTTCATTAGTACATTATGTATAGGATTACGATAGATATTGATTCAAGGTGGTAGAAGGCAGCACTAGTGGTCAGATATCACTTTCACTGCCAAGTTCAAATTATTCATTTTTATTTGTATGCCATGTGAGCACAAGTCATCTATAGCTACGTAATTATAGTAACGAATCAGCGGCGGGTTGGGGGCATACAAACGAATTTTGGTTTGACCCATATCCTGGTTGCTTGGCACCGAAAGTGATATCTAAAAATCGCTATCGTAAAACGCAATCCGCCTTATTACAAAACGTAGTTAAACCTGGTTTAACTTAGACTTGGTTTATCTCGCATGACGTCTCACTTCAATAATATTCAAAAGAAAGTGACAGCATGCGAGATAAACCAGGTCTAAGTTAAACCAGGTTTAACTACCTTTTGTAATAAGGCGGATTAAGTCAACATCTATTGGTTCTCAGATTAGTCTTCAGTAGCAGTAGCTACATCTTACATTGAATTTACTGTTATTGACCCACAAACGATGGGACACTTGACAAGAGCTCATGGACGCTACTAAAAATGGAAAACTCGTCGCCAAATGGGCTGAGTCAATTAGAATTGTCATCGACACGTTAAGAAGAAGCACACGTTTCGAAATACAATAGGGGATCGGACTGGGTCAAAATAATATGATTCTGTTTAGTCCGTAAGTTAGATTATCGAAAAATATTGAATACGTGTTTTTTGTTTTATCAAATCAATAAAAAATTACGAAGATAAAACGCGTCAAAAATCTTGGAGTGGGGCTTGAAACGTCACTTGTGTCGTCAAAATGTACTATCATATGACGTCACACGAGTTTTCGAAGCACTGTATCGTCTTCATTTTAAGTTTACGTGAAAAAAGAAAAAATACGTGTCCAATAATTTTTGGAAATCTATCTGACGGACTAATTAGTTTTTTTTTGTGCGATCCCCTATTGTCATTAAACATCCGTAAAGTATTGTATCTACTCTAGTCTACAGCAATACTACTTTTATTAAGGCGTCTATTTGTATACCATCACAATGTATTCTAAGCTAGCGTGACTCTTTGCTTCTGCTGCAATCCCGATACCATCTTCTGTTCAGCCGTCAAACTCTCACCACGGAATCTCTTGTATCTGCAAAGAGAAGGGTAAAAAGCTTTTTGGAATGTTTCGCAATGGAATTGAGTCTATCTGCCGCAATCAGAGAGCTTTAATGATTACTTAGGCCATCACTAAGTAAAGGGTTTGAAATTTTTAGAGTTTTGTCATACAAAAACTGTCAAAACCTTTACTTAGTGATGGCCTAAGTCAGGGATGGCGAACCTTTATGGATGATCGTGCCATTTTTTCTAAAAAAATGTTTATTGAGACCTTACACGTGCCGTCAAATAATATTGCTTAGTGGCAAATAATTAAACTATAATATTTTGAACTAAAAGCTCTTTTTTTGCTACCAAAAAGGGTTCTATTTTAGTTCTATTTTTTTCATTTCATAATTTAATATTCAAATGAACCCCGCTTGCTTCCAAGTTTTGTTTAATTTAAAATGTGCTTGTTTTTTGCTTTTCAGGTTTTTCAGTCGGGTTTTTTGGTTTTTTAACTATTTTTTTTATTTCCAACTTTTTAGTTCTTTTGTGTTTGTTCTTTCGTTGGTCGCGTAAAATTCTTCGCAGATGATTTAACTTTTGTGCTTGTTTATAGGATTTGTCACTTTGATTTTTTTTAAACATATAAGTGTTATATATTTTTGTAATCTCCTTTAAAAACCCTTTATTTTGATACCCTACTCGATGGTATTGGAAAAAAAAATTTTTTGATCTCCGTGATTTGGTCCTCAAAATCCGCAATTTTTCTTTGTTTTTTAATTTTAATGTAGCCTATAACACTCGCGCCATCAAGACGAATCTAACGACGTATATTTCATTCAAATTCCTTCATTCGTTTAGGAGTTATGTGGGAACAAAGAAACGGACATACATACATACACGTCAAACACATAACCCTCCTTTTGGGCTTCGCCGCAGTCGGGTAAAAACTTGACAAAGTAATGTCGTAATAAATGTTTCAATTCTACGTGTAATTCAAATTAAAGTAAGATTGCATCTTGGACTGGACTCCTTTACCAAACGTTTTCTAATCAAATCTTACGTTAGAGGAACATCTTTGAAAATAATGGCACGTAGACATAGTTGAAAATATGGATAAAAATTCGGTGGCGTGCCTAAAATATTCTGCAACGTGCCATCAATGGCACGCGTGCCATTGGTTCGCCATCCCTGGCCTAAGTAATCATTAAAGCTCTCTGAGTGCGGCAGTATATCTATACTACTTATATTATAGGGTTAACTGCCTTGTGGTCACGAGACCACAAGGCAGTTAACTAGACAGTGGTAGACAGTAGGCAGTTAGTTCGTATCCCGGGTCGGGAAAAAAGTGCTATTGGATTTTTCACTAGAAATTTCCCAGTAGTAGCCCGGAGTTTGGAAGTTGGCGGTATAGTACCCCCGTGCCTCAGAAAGCACGTTAAGTTGGTCCCGCGCCTGATAGAGCGCAGCGATTGTCGGATTGCCGTCCCTGAGGTCTATGAGAGAAAAGGAACAGAAAGAATAGAATACGTGCCTAATCTCCGGACTGTATTTCGTTACTCCGAAGTTCGAAATACCGAATTATTGAGTAATTGGTCAAAGCAAACTTTCGAAGTTCCGTACTTCGCGATAATGTACATTCCGCATACGGTATTTCGTAGTAGCAAACTTTCGGAGTAACGTACATCGGAGTAACGAACATTCTGAATACCGTACTTCATCATAGAGTACATTCTGACTAACGTAATTCGGACTCACAAACTTTCTGTATACCGTACTTCGGTATTTCGAACTTCGGAGTAACGTAATACAGTCTAATCTCCGCTATGATTGGCCGCCGTGACCGAAAACGGTCAGGACAGTACTATTATTATTTTTGTATAGGTACAATAGGGGATCGGACAAAAAAAAACTAATTAGTCCGTCAGATAGATTTCCAAAAAATATTGAACACCTATTTTTTCTTTTTTTACATTATCAAAAAATGAAGACGATACAGTGCTTCGAAAACTCGTGAACTCCTCGAAAACGTTACATGTCAGTACATTTTTTACCCACAAGTGACGTCACGACGCTTTTTATCTTCGTCAATTTTTATTAATTCGTTAAAACAAAAAACACGTATCCTATATTTTTAGATAATCTAACTGACGGACTAAACAGAATCATATTTTTTTGACTCAGTCCGATCCCCTATTTGTTTGTATATAGAACACAACTGATCCAATTTCAAACATCCTTTAACTAACTGGAAGTTCCCCGAGTGCCATAGGCAATTAGGGATACATTAAAAATCTCACCTTGAAGTTCCGGGTTAATTTTCACACTAGTTTTTGTTTGCGGTGTCGCTCCCGTTACGTATGGGAGCCGCAAGCAAAGGTTTTTGCACTGATCATAATTTTCTATTTTCTTAGCTTAATTAGTAGCAGATACAGGGAAACCGTATGTGTGTCGGTGTGCCGTCCACCTTGTATTATAACTATTATTTAGGTAAAACTTACATCATATCATAGAACAGTCTCTGCTGTATAGACAGCGAAGGTTTGGTCTCAGCTAAGGCACTCTCTATGTCTTCCTTGTACACCACCACCGATACCATCGACTTCTCTTCGTTCTCGATCTATAAGTAAACAAACACATTGAGTAGGACCGTTGTGTCATCATCATCATCATCATCAGCCTATAATGTTCCCGCTGCAGGGACTCAGGCCTCCTCTCTAGGAGAGGGATGGGCTATAATCCACCACGCGGGCCCAGTGCGGATTGGCAGATGTCACATGTCTTCGAATTTTTTGGTTCTAAGACATGCCGGTTTCCTCACGATGTTTTCCTTCACCGTTTAAGAGCAGTGGTGACGAAATAAATTACACAAAGTAATGCGCCTGCCTGGGTCCGAACCCACGACCTACTGTTCGTAAGCCGGGGCCGACATCACTGGGCCACCGCTGCTCTCACCGACCGTTACCGACCGTTGTGTAACATTACATATTAGCTAGCTGGACTGGATCAATAATAACAACCTAGGATAAATAAATAAATCCCTTATGAACCGATTAACCCTCTTTTGGAGCCCCATGTTCATAAGTGGGACATCTTTATTAAAAAATATACTTAATCAAACCATCTAACGCCCAAATACTCGAACGTCACTCAATTATAAGTAACCCTCAAAACTCCTGCTATCTCTGTCACTCTGCGTTAAAGTAACAAAGACAGCACGAGATTTAAGTGCAACTTAAAATTGAGTGACGTTCGAGTATTTGAGCGTAAGCATCCTTTTTTTTGTCACTACATCTTTTAAACCGCAATTTTGCCCTAACTTTGAATGATATGTTATTCACAAGGATTCCATTTCCAGATGTATATTTAAGTGGAGGCCTGGTGGAGTGACGTTCTCTGGGTGGATAGTAGTATGAATATTATAGACTAGCTTTTGCCAGCGGCTTCGCCCGCGTGAAAATGACGATTTTTCATACAAACTTTCATCCCCTTTTTAAATTCCTTATGGGTTGAATTTCGAAAAATCCTTCCTTATTTCTTGTAGGGAACCTCTGTGCAAAATTTCAGCTTTCTAGGTCCAAGGGTTTGGGCTGGGCGTTGATGAGTCAGTCAGTCAATCAGTCAGTCAGTCAGTCAGTCAGGACTTCTCTCTTTATTTATATAATAAAATAGATGAACATAAGAAGAAAAGAGTATGGTAGATGTTTACTATTATTACTTATGGCAGTAGGTAGTACCAACCCGCACTGGGCCCGCGTGGTGGATTATAGCCCATCCCTCTCCTAGAGAGGAGTCCTGAGTCCCTGCAGTGGGAATATTATTATAGGCTGATATTATATCTGCTATCTTGTAAACATCATAATATGCTGCCACTCGAGAACAGACGTATGATTCTGGACATGCTGTTTCTTCATAATATCTGCAGTGGGAATATCGACAGCACCGATTTGAACAACTTAGTTGTTAGATTAAGTGCTCCGTCTCGACGGACTAGGCACACGCAGTTATTCGAAGTACCGCACAGTGGTACTAACTACGCTCAAAACTCAGTCGTTGGTAGAATGCTAGGTAATTATATAACAAAAAATTCTCTCATCTTGATATATTCAACACTAAAAAAGGTAAATTTAGGAAAGAATTAATAACGTCAGTTTGTGATGAACTGACAAATACATCTCAAACTAAATAAATAGAATTGAACAATAGGTAAAAGGTATAATACAGACAATCGTCATGCACCACCATAACATACCCATTTGTAAGGGTGTGTTATGGTGGTGGCACACTCCTACACACACACACACACTCACACTCACTCACGCACACACAAACGCTGTACTCTAAGCAATGTATTGTATAGTTGTTAAATTGTAAATCCGTAATTGGCTGTAAGTTTAGTTTGTCATCTTAGGATAAAACTTAAAGGGCTGTGGATTTTGTGATCAATAAATAAATAAATAAATGATGATGATGATGGCAGTAGTAGATATTTTATATAGATAGATAAAAGATCTATCTCTTACCAATTGTGTCTCCAGTCTGGTCAGTTGCGCAGTGACGAGTATGGACTTGAGGTCAGCGGGTGAGAACCCCTCGGTTCGCTCAGCTAACTCTTGGAGATCTACTTCCTCGTCTACCAGCACGCTTTTCGTCAATGTTCGGAGAACTTCGTAGCGGCCTTGCTGTGAGGTGAAATTAGCGAATTATGTTTCGGATTACGTATTGTATTGGTTAAGGCAAATCTATACTAATATTATAAAGCTGAAGAGGTTGTTTGTTTGTTTGTTTGAACGCGGTAAACTCAGAAACTGCTGGTTGGAATTTTAAAATTCTTTTTGTGTTGGATAGTCCATTTATCGAGGAAGGCTATAGGCTATATAACATCACGCTACGGCTAATAGGAGCGGAGCATAAATGAAAAATGTTACAAAAACGGGAAAAGGTATTTCCTTTTTGAGAGCTTCCGCTGCGTGCGCTGCGAAAACGGTTTAAGTTACGCTAATATCATGTATGAAGGAATTGTTCCTCTTTAAAAGTTCTAAAAAAAAGTCCGCAACAGCATATTGCTAAAGCTAAAGCTTTTTTTACAGTTAAACTGTTAGGTTAAAAAGAATAATTTTTTGCGAAGGTTATTTAACCCATATGGTATTAATCTATATCTAAATTAATGTGTTTGTTAGAACGGAAATTTAATATAGAATATTTGTGCCCTTTACTCTATGCAGTTTAAACAAATATCTTAGAAGATATCGCAATGTAAAAATATCCGCGCGGCAAAATATTTCGCGCGTCGCAATGTAGGTACGGGGGATTCTGGCTGGCCTCCGGGAAATTAAAATTCAAAATATTTACTGCATCATAATATTTAACAGTAAGAGATACCTCTAATAATTCACACTTTAATATAATCTAAGCTAATCTAAACCATCTGAACTATTATAATAAAGAGGAAAGATAAGATTTTTTGTTTGTTACGATTTAGCTTAATTTATGTCGGATAGTCGATATCGAGAAAGGTTATAAGCTATATTTATGTGACGCAGACGAAGTTGCATGGGTCAGCTAGTGTTTTATAACAATTGGAGGTTTCATTTTCTCACGTATCGATGGTACATCTTATTATTAATCTTCTCTGTTTTCATGTTATAATCCTGCGTTGGGACCTTCACAATGCATCTCACAATTCTGACAATTCATCATCAATGCAATCTTACTTAAGGCAGCAATTTTTTTTAGAGAAATCATCGCCCAAGAGCGGATATGAATATGGCGGTTCACTATTACGAAATAAAGTAGTAACTCGGTCAGGCAGCGAGCAGCACACATGTCACTGCAGCTGGTCAGCCCTCAGCAACTCGAGGTCCTCGAGATCGGCACACGAGGAATCCACCAACACGGGACCCTTCCACCTGACACTGCCCAGCAAACAGTCGCACTTACTTGGTCAGGCAAGGCGCAGTACACATGTCTCTGCAGCCGCCCGGCCCTCAGCAGCGCCGGGTCCACGAGGTCGGGCCGCGATGTAGCCACTAGCACGGGCCCCCGGGCCCCTCCCTCGGCTCCATCCAAACGCGCGAGCAGTTGGTTTACTACTCTATCTGTTACACCAGTTGAGTCGTGGCCACGTCTAAGAAAATTTGATGAAACATGAATGAGAACATTTGATGGAATAAAGTTCAATAAAACTATATACCTTTATTTTGTTACTTTTTGTCTAAATCTGAAATGTATGTAACTGGTGATAACATTGTTAATAATGAAGTTTAATCACAATTAGCCAACACTGTCACCATATCATGAGAATGTGAGATGAAATCGTTGGAGTCAAAATATGGTTAGGCATTAATTTACTAATTGTCTATAACAAACAACTTGCCGTTTATGTCAAAAATCTACATGATGCAATGCAATAATTACCTAGCAGTAATCAACTAAAATTATGCAGATAAAAGTGCACAATTAATCACCCATTGACCGCCACGGTCAAGTAAGACGACAAGGCAAAAAGTACCTTAAGTCGACAGACTTAGGGCACTTTTTTGCTTGTTCGGCTTGTCGTCTATGCGTGACTGTGGCGCTCAAAAGGTAAAAGCGTTCAGTGCTAAACGTATTTAAAACATCGATCTGTTTCGTCAATTCTTTCTGCCAACACCACGTTTGATATACGTGAGTATTTGTTACTGCAATTCTCGGCTCGATTGTGAATTCCGCTTCGATTGCAATAACCTATCCCCACTTTTAACAAAAACTGTTTAGGGATTCGTGGTGTAAGTGGGCCTTGGCCTACATTTCCAAGCTGAGGAAAGTACTTTCAGGCTTACTGTTTTGCACTATAATGAAAATAATATTGTATAGCTAATTACTAATAAATAAGTGTTCTATGAATGAAAATGCGTACAAAATATGAAGCCAGCTGGACACTTACAATAACAACTTACTTGGGCGCTAGACTGTCGAACTCGTCGAAGAACAATATGCAAGGCCTCTTCATGTCTGCCCTGGGAACAACATTATGATTATGGTATGTGTTATGGAAAGTAATGATCAGGAATCAGGGAAACATCTAAGACAGATTGAATTGAGCCTTTAAACCTGATATTCAAAGTTAAAAGTGGTCAAAGATCTTGCTGTACTTGAAAATATTTTAATTTTCCACTTTAAAAATTTATGGATAGTTTCTCAGTAGCAGATTTATGGCCGATTGGTGGCCCCTATTACATCGGACTTCAAAATAATGGGTGTACTAATGGGTACACCTCTGCCTAACCTGATTTCAGGTGTGAGTGTGATGTTATGATATGTCTAAGTTTACTTTGTTATTTTTTTGTTATCGTCCAAAATTCTCGTTCTCAACTTCATACAAGTAACATATAGGACCCAATGTGTACCGGTAATAAGAAGCATACTAACTTGTCAAATATATCGCGGACAGCCTTCTCGCTCTGTCCGATATACTTGGACAGCAGCTCGGGCCCCTTCACAGTGATCATGTTCATGTTGGTGAGGCGGGCTAGGCAGGAGCCTATGTGGGACTTGCCGGTACCGGGAGGACCGTAGAGTAGGACTCCACACGATTGAGATGGGAATAAGGCTGGATACTGGGGGAAAGAAAATTTTTTTTTTAAGAGTGAAGGACGGTTTACACGAAAGAAACGTCGATAAAAATGTAGGGTAACATTGTAACGCTAGCTTATATTCGTCGGTTACAAAAATATGCTTCAGATAGCCTTGGAGTATAGGCCCAACCCATTCTCCACTACCACACCCACAATGGTGGGTGGTTGTGGCAACCCACAATTCCAAGTGTAATAATACTACTTTGATAAACATCTGCAAGATACAGTCTACCAATTAAAATATCGTCTTGTTTATGAAAATCGTCAAAAGGCGACAGCAGACCGATTATTTAATTATGTGTTCATCATAACTTCAGCCCAGAATGTTGAGTATAGGCCTCCCATTTCTTCTGCCACTCTTTACTATTCTGTGCGTCCCTTACCCATCCGTTTCCCGCGCTCCTTAGAATATCGTCGCGCTTTTGGATGACCCTGGTTTCTCTTAATATATTGTGTTGGACATTTTAATAGTACATTGTTACCTTAGGGGTGAAAGTAACTTATTTAGTCCCCGAGACGGGGTTTGGCGCCTGAGCGCAGCGAGGGCGCTAATAGTTCGAGGGACTAAATAAGTCTTTAACCCGAGGTAAACACTGTGCTTTTCATTACGAATACAAGGAAAGTTGATGGGAATAGGCTTGCGCCCAATTACCTAAATCGAAAGAAAGAAGAATGAAAAAACCAATTGACAAAAAATAATAAAAAGTAAGCATAAGAGAAACACTTAAAATCGGTTAAATCTAATCGGTGGATGGCAATAGGCTTGCTCCTAATTACATCGGTTGATGGCAATAGGATTGCTCCTAATTAGATTGGTTGATGGCAATAGTCTTGCTCCTAATTACATCGGTTGGGAGCAATAGGCTTGCCCCCAATTACATCAATTGATGGCAATAGGCTTGCTCCTAATTACATTGGTTGATGGCAATAGGCTTGCTCCTAATAACCCAAATCGGTGGATGGCAATAGGCTTGCTCCTAATTAAATCGGTTGATGGCAATAGGCTTGCTCCTAATTAGATTGGTTGATGGCAATAGGCGCGCTCCTAATTACATCGGTTGATGGCAATAGGCTTGCTCCTAATAAGATTGGTTGATGGCAATAGGCTTGCTCCTAATTAAATTGGTTGATGGCAATAGGCTTGCTCCTAATTACCTAAATCGGTGGATGGCAATAGGCTTGCTCCTAACTAGATTGGTTGATGCCTATAGGCTTGGTCCTAATTATATTTATTGATGGCAATAGGCTTGCACCTAATCACATCAGTTGGTGGCAATAGGCTTGCTCCTAATTACATTGGTTGATGGCAGTAGGCTTGCTCCCAATTACATCAAATAATTTGACAGCTGTCAGTAGAAAGCGATTCTCCCTAGGGCTGAAAAGTAGTACTTTCAACCCGCTCCGCAGGCATGTCATGACCTACTTTCAGAGTATGAGTAATGAAAAATATTTATATCGCAAGTGGGAAGAGAACAAATTTCGCGTCAGTTCTTACACAACAGCGAAGTTGAAAAAAATCATCCCGAACACTAGTTCAAAAGAAGTCTGTCAAGGCCGTATCAAGGGTTACTGAGAACTGATATGTCCACAACTGTACGACTCACCATAATGGGCCAGAAGATACACTCAGTAAGTTCTTGCTTGACGTCCTCCAGTCCTCCCACGGGTCCCCAGATATTGAACTCGTTGGCTTTCTCCTCGTCCTTCGTTATGTCCTCCACTAGGCGGGGCTTAGGCTCGTTTGGGTTGGCTTCTGTAAGAGAATGGACTCATTAATACTGTCCATCAGTGGTAGGTATTTAAATTTTTGATGCGTCTTCTAAATCTACACTAATATTATAAAGAGGAAAGATTTGTACCTATTTTTGTATGTTTGTAATGAATAGGCTCAAAAAGTACTGGGCCGATTTGAAAAATTCTTTCACCCTTGGAAAGCTACATTCACCCTGAGTAACATAGGCTACTTTTTATCCCTGTATTCCCACGGGAACGGGATCTACGCGGGTGAAACCGCGGGACGTCCGCTAGTGAATGATAAATTAAAGAAAAAGGAGTAAACCGTAGCGTGACGGTTGGCAGAGGAGAATTGAAGCAAAATACGTGTTGCGCCGACCCCAGGTAACATGGGACAAAGGCAGACAGATGTTGCGTCTTTTTATAACTTTAAAAATATCGGTATAACTTTTTTTAGTCTGCAATTTTCGATTAGCTACGGGAGAATAAAATTAACAAGAACAATTTATTAAGAACTAGCTTTTGCCCGCGACTTCGTTCGCGTGGAATAGTGACTTCCGGCAGATTTTTGGTTTATCTCGCGAAAAAAAAAAAAAAAACTATCCTATGTCCTTTCTCAAGTTCCAAACTATGTCTGTACCAAATTTCACACAAATCGGTTCAGTAGTTTAGGCGTGAAGCAAAGACAGACAGACAGACAGAAAGACAGACAGACAGAGTTACTTTCGCATTTATAATATTAGGTAGTTAGGATGTTTACATTACAACATAAAAAATTTTGAGTAAGTAAAAATACATAAATTACTTTTTTTGAGAAAAGGACATTATTTTAGAAATTGTTATATTTCTGTCTGTCAATTGCTTGAAAACGATAGAGTGCTGTTTTGAAACAATTCGATTTCAATTAATTTAGTAATTTGTGGCCTAGTACCTACCACGAGGGCACAGTATAAATATGGACAGTACCGAAACTAAGCCTAGTTGATGCGATAACTACCTACGCTCCATTGAAGCCATAGGGTTGTCCCTTTTAATGTTGATGATACTGTTTTTTTTTCTTAAATGTTATTTAATGTTATTATTAAGTAAAGTTGGACCAGTGTAAAAATTTTTTTTTTTTTGTGTTATGTGATTCTCACTTAAATATCACGGGGCTGGCAGAGGGGGGTCAAAATTTTGGTCCTTTTTTGTCTAGGACGCTCCGTTTTCGAGATATTTCAATTTCAATTTTTTTTTACAGAAACTTTGAACGCCCATAACTCTGAAACGGTGCATCGTAGGACCGCAGCGCGCCACCGCTTGCTACGTTGTTATACTTATTATAATAATATTACCCCGTTCTGGCCCCGTTGGTATTCGTTGGGCGTGTTGTTGAGTTAGACATTATAATGATAACACGTAGGCAGCGTCGGTATAACAAACAAATAAAAATTCATTATGATCGATCACAAGGACATAATAGGTATAATTCGATAACAAAAATCATTCTTACCTTTCAAAATTAGTAGGAAGTTTAAAATACAATATCTCCGGTTTTGATGAAGCCGAGTTCAAACACCCGTATACGTTCCCGGCATTTTAAAAAAGATTGGAGGATATTTAAAAAAAAACTTTTACGTAAACTAATCACTCGTCTCGGCGCGGCACGCACAACTGAGAGCACTGCGGTGTTCGCTAGCTGGCCCTGTCGATGCGCATATTTGTGTGAGTGTGCGGTTTCGAGCGTTTGTAGGCAGTTTCCGTACTGTCCATATTTATATTGTGACGAGGGCCTTATTTGTGCATGATAAGATAAAGAATTAAGGTGGATGTGCCGACCGACCGTCCATACATTTTTGTCGGAACAAATACACTGAACACACACACTCTTTCTTTAAAATTAATCATTTTATCACTTCTCTACAATGAAATGTGTCCGCAACTGACCTTTTTTGGCAATAAATTACATTATTTACTGAGAAAAACAATTTTAAATCAAGATTTAAAAAAAAACTTACTCTTCTTCTTCACAGCTTTAAATATTTTCTTATTCAAATAGTCGATGATATCTCTGACGCTGCTACCGGCCGTGTCCGTCGCTAGTTTTATGACGTCATCGTCTTCAATATCAAACTCCTGGCGAATCTTGTCGTTCAGTAAGTGCTTGAATAACTCGGATCTTTCTGGCTAAAAACAAAGAGAAGTATTGCTAACATAATATTCCTGCTTCTTCTTCGAACTTATTTGTGTTCGGGTATCCTTATGCCTGCGCCAGTATAGTCTTTTCAGGATGTCTTATCATGGTATATTCGGCGTTTTCAGGTTTTGTCTGCCAACACAACACAATGACGTCGCTTGCCCTGTGTTCCTACCGTCTGCCTTCAAACCAGGAGTGAACAAGCATCTTCTGAACTTCGTTCCATCATTCATAACTTTTCATCAGACGTGATCAAAATCAAAAATAAAGAGATTTTATCAATCGAGCTCAGCAATCCTTGGCTGTAACCATCTTTTATTTTCCCCATCCCAAGGTAAAACCCACCATTAATCAATTAGTGATTATGACTAAACTCAGTGTTATTTTATTATTCTAAATACCTTTTCCAGCTCAGGCACATCAAACTGCGCAGTGAAGAGCGGCTTCCCGCTGAACTGTCGTAGCGTTGGGTGTAGATCCTTCATGCTTAGCGCAGTCATCAGCACGCATACGCCCGCACATGTTTGTAGCAGGTGCTTTATTACTACTGCTAGCCTGGAATGGAAAATGTGACATGACATCATGGCATATTTTCGAATTAACATACATTTAAATATAGGACTGGTCCGCCGAATGCTGAGCGCGAGATCCTAATAGTTTCGATTCCCGGGATTCAAACTGATTTTGGGTGTTTCCATCAGACATTTCTCAGTAACTCCCACAAAGTCAAATAAATACTTATGAAATAAAATTCGAAATAAGAGGTTAAAATAACCAAGTAAAAGTTTTATTGTAACTTTGCAAATAAGGGAGTCAGTTACTTTAAAACTACCGTGCTCCAAAAACCTGCATGAAACACGTGAAGAAAGTTATTTACGTATGGCTAGAATATTTTGACGTGACAACGTCTTATAAATTGGTTTGTCACGTTATGCGCTCACAATGAGAGCGAGTGAGAGGCACGCGTCCCTTCCACTCGGGCATGGTTAGCCCGCCTAAGAGCGAGAGAGACAGACATAAAAAATAAATGTTTTAAATTGTTACTATTATTTCATCCTTCTTCCTACTATACGAATGAATATTCACATTAAAATTATTTTACCACTCAAAGTCGTTGTCACGTAAAACTTTCGCCCGTATACCGACTTTACAGGCAACCAATTTTTTGACTGTAATGTCGAAAAAACTAAGTTTTAAGAAAAACTAACTAGAAAATATTTTAGTACTTTCCGGCCACGTCCTAATCCTAACCAAAGTGATCGTCGCGCGAACAAGCCGACACCTCCTTCATTTTGTACGCCTGGTCTGGTTTTCCGAACAAATAAGTTCGTCATAAATTCGAACATGGTCCGAAAACTTATAAGCTGTTACCTCTGATAATAAGCAATATCCTGAGGCGAAGCCCCCTCCATACTAGGCGGGACCAGTGCATCCACATCATCACATATGAGCACCGCTGGGCTATGCTCCTGACACATCAGTATAGCCTTGCCCAGCACTTCCGGAATGTCCTTACGACCTCTCAGGGACCGACAGTGAAGGATGTGGCACCAAACTGTCAGCTCTTTTTGGATTATTTGGCAGAATGTGGATTTTCCTGTGCCACTTAAACCTGCGAAAAAAGGTGTATGTGTTTTAGTTTGTTGCGACTTAAAAGCATTATATGTTTTGCGAATTTAGTGTAATTTCTCGGTGCAGCCTTGTAATACTGTGTTTTGATGTTGTCTCTTTCTTTGTTGAAATAAATTAATAAACCAAAAATTATAATAAAATAAACTTCGATCAATATTAGTACTAGATTAAGCATCAGGAACAAAACTAAGTCGCTCAAGTGGCCACGTTTGCACACACGTAAACATCTACATAGCATCTTAGAAAAAATTTCAATATTATTAACAACTTCAGATGATTATAAATCTTAACAGTTAAACATAACGTTTAATTATCATTGTAAAGTATATTTATTTAAGCCCTTTCATCGGAGAAAGATTAGAAGCAAAACATTTTAAATGTCGCTCCAAAGTAAAAAGTCATCAGTACAAAAATATTCATTCTAAAATGAAACTTAAACTCTAAGCAATACGGTTAAAAGCATTTTGTGTACAATGTCGTGCTTATTCTATTGCGGAACTAGCGTTCCCTGTTCAAGAACATGATACAATAGTTGGTGCGTTGTAGCAAACATTGGCCAAACAATCATAATATACGCTGATTTAATTATATTTACAGTTTAATTATGTTTAAATATTATGAAAAAGCACATAATGATATTAAATTACCGAAAAAAAAGATATTCCTTCCAAAACCTTGGTGTTACGGTGGTTATTTACGCAGTTTTTGAACGCATACTGCGGTATTTTGACGTCTTAGTGTTGGCTATGATTGGACCTTAATGATTTGAAATAAGACCACAAATACGTTTGTGGTCTTATATTTCGGGCCGTTTTTGAAGCGCTTATCGGGAATCTAGTACATTATTGATCGAAGAAAATAAATAATAAAAAGTAGTACTTACCAGTAATTAAAACATTACTCTTAATCTCCGAAGCACCTTTAAAAGTCGCCTCTCTATGTATCTCAAAGTTAACATGTGACAAAACTTTCTCAACCAAACCCTCCATAGATTTCATTGTTCTACAATAATTCTTGTAATCATAGTCAATCTTCGAAATTATCGCTTTAGGTAAAACCATGTCCATATCACTCAGGCATTTAGCAGCTATTGTACAGGTCCTAAAAGATTCTGAATTCAACATAGTGAATTTCAATTTCTCTGGTTTCAATTTAAATTGTATAAAGCCAGTACTAATTTCAGTATTCTGTTTCACCAAACCGTTGTTTATTAAAAACTTTTTGCCAGAATGTGTGCTACTTATAACACAGTTCTTGAAACTCTCCACAACGTCCGTGTCTACTTGTTTCTGGTCTGAATATGTCACTATATCTATATGTTCAGGTTGGTCTATGCTATCGCCTATTAGCGTGAAGATTATTCTCATTCCGTTCTCTATATTAATAATGGCATTCAAAGATTTTGGTATAAGTACTGTAGGTATATTCCTATTGTGTACTTCTCGACACAAACTCCTGTAGATGACGGAGTCTATTGGAACTATTTCTACGCAGACATCATTAATGACTATATTATTGTTCTCACTGTCATCATCGTCATCACTTAGGATAGACGGTATACCTGTCATAGTAGATAGTATAATGGTCAAATCTTGATACTTTTCATCAATAAGGTCTTCATGGATAAATACTGTGTAGGGATGTATCAAATTCCTTTTTCCATCACTGTCAATGGGTACTGCTCTTAGGACTATTTTCTTTGGTACATTTAAGTATGGAGCAAGCATTCCTTTGTTTATAGCACCAATGTTTTTAAAATGCACAGTATCTTTTGGTACATCAATTTTAGGGGTAGGGGGGTAGTTATGTATGCTGTTAAAAGGATCGATTTTAACAATGATTTGGCTGTGGTTGACTAGTATTCCTGTCTGTTTTGGTGTGAAGACTATTGGTAATGACGATGATATCCACACTACTGTCTTTTGATTCGCTACTACCAAACGTAGTTGGTCCAGTATCCGCATTTGTAGGATTTCTACATTGTGTTCCTGAAATCAATGTAAATATGTAAATTAGTTTTTAGATTCTCATCCTACAAGACTTGCACAACTTTTTATCTACTCCAAATACAAATCTTATGTATTATTTAAACTAAATATTATCAGTAAAAGTAAACAATAAGTTTGACTCAACACAATCTTTACGGAATACCATAACATGTATTACAAGTTCTTAACTAATGAGGTAGCAAAGGATCATTAAGATTAACATGACAGACTTTTGTAACGGCCTGCCATTGTCTGCTACAATAGATATTTAAACATAAATTTATAGGTAGACATAGTCTTTTTATTTGCCTAGCCCAGGGATGGCGAACCAATGGCACGCGTGCCATTGATGGCACGTTGAAGAATATTTTAGGCACGCCACCGTATTTTTAACCATATTTTCAACTATGCCTACGATACGAGTCATTATTTTCATTTCAGAGATGTATAACATAAGATTCGATTAGAAACCGTTTGGTAGAGGAGTCCAGTTCAAGAAGCAATCTTACTTTAATTTGAACTACACGTAGAATTGAAACACTTAATATGACATTTGACGGCACGTGTAAGGTCTCAATAAACTTTTTTTTAGAAAAAATGGCATGTTGATCCATATAGGTTCGCCATCCCTGGCCTAGCCTAACTTTTTTACTTAGATTTCAGAGAAAGCAAAAAACTGGTAGAGTTAGAAAGGAATGAGGGAGTCCTTTGCCCAGCAGTGAGTCATATTAATAAGTTTTATAAATGTTTTTTTTCTTTACTCACCAAGATCTCCTGATCATCAGGACTGTCAGTCTCCACATACAAGTTGTCCAGCACCTTGAGCTCAGAAAATGGGGACACAAACACATCAGCCGCCTCCTCCAGCCCCACCATACGGCTGTATATGGGGTTGCAGGCTATGTGGCCCTCTAGGACTCCACTGTTGAACACCACCCATAGCAGGATCTGTTTGTCCCTGCAGAGGACCTGGACGCATTGAGTCTGGAAGATAGTTATAAATACCATTAAATTTAAAAAAAAAAGTCTTGGTTTAATAACAATGTATGTTCTACAACAAAATTTATGTGCTGTGTAAAAACTTTTACATAAAATTGATGATTGAAGGATGTTTTGTTGGAATTGTGTTAGCAGTGTGCTAGCAATACTAATTCATATGCAAAATATTGTATTGGACAGTTTAAAATCTTGTCTTAAACTTGATAATGTTTTTGAGCTCCTACGATTTCATTGACAATTTATTATTATTAGAAGTATGGAAGAAGAAGATATTGTGCCGACCGTAAATGAATTGGGATAAGGGCAAGAGAATGATGTAGATGATATTTCATTGACAATTATTATTCAAGAGAAGAATAAATCAGTGTTATATTCAAGGTCGATGCTAAAAAGATAGTTTTATCATGTACTTAGTTTTAATTTTTTTTTAAATTATTTTCAGACCATGTTTGTCCATCCATAATTGTTAGTAACAAATTTCTTAAAACTACGTTAGTATACTTATTAAATATCAATTACAATTTAATAATAATTCAATCTGTGGGGCAACAACAAAATACACATGTCATGTTAGTAACAAAGGTCTTAAAACTATGTTAGTATTATGTATTATCATTATTGCATGCATGTATTAACATTGGAAAACGTTTTCCTTACAAGAACAACAGCAATGGAAACAAAAGAAACATTTAGCCGAGAAGTAAACAACATTATAACCTCAATGATTAGCATTACTTAACCAAATTATTGGGTTTAAAAACTATACAGTAAGTAAAGGTCAAAGCATTTAAACCTTGCAATAAAATGGCCAAAATAATCACCTGTTCGTTGTTTGTACTGTACTTTGGACTGATATAAGCAAAGCAGGTCTTTTCATGGGTAAATGTAACTTTCAGCTTCACTCCACCCAACATTTTTTCTGGCACTGTAATATTTTCATGAGGTATCCTGAATTATTAAAACAATCCTTTTGTTATCACTCTATTTTTATTTTTGTAGTAAAATCAAAACAGCGAGTACAATGACCACAACCCACAACATATCAATCGCGTTTCGGTGACCAGTGTTAAATTTTTGAGCATTAAGAGATCGCTATTCGCAGTTTTGTCTTAGTTAAATTAAAGGAAATTCGTTTTAACATTGTTGAGATCAAGTGTGATTTTGGTAATTTATTTGATATACCATATGTCAGAGTATTTTAAGAAATACATTTGATTTGTTATTATTTTAGAAACCCTATATCAAAGATTATGTAATTTTACCTTTTATTTGTTTCATTGTTTGTAGTTTTTTTAGTATGGAACGCGTCCGGAAACTTTAGTTTTTTGACATTTACGATTACGTTCCATTTTCCATCGCAACTAATAATGTGGAGTATTTTTCCTTTGGAATTTATTATTTTATAAGATTTCTTTTTCATTTCGGATGTGAATATTTTAAATTCCCAGAAGGGTTAGTTAGTCAGAGGTCTGAACAATTTTTTCTAGATCAATGAAAATACCCTGACCGAACGTGCTGCCATAGTAGCAAAAATAGCAAAGTAACGAGCCAAAAATCCAGACTGCTGCTGCTTTCTTATTGACTTGAACTACTGAATAATTATTAGTGGTTTGCTGCTAAGGCTGAAAAAAAAACTCAAATCAAAACCGTTTATTTATGCAAATTCTTGAAATTTAGTCCATAGTGTGTAGTGTGTGTGTGAGCTAGATCCGCATCCAAGAAAATATATTTCATCAGTCGTTTCAAACAGTCGAATACTGAAAATAAAATATGTATTGAACTCAGTTTCCCATCATCTTTGCCTTTGATTGCAGTTTATAAGTGGAACGGAACGTTAATTTGCATCCTCCCTCCCCATTGGTTTACCGTTGGACCAATAAAATTTCAAAGTAGTTCAACGGTTTTTGAAGACGTTTCATCAGTCCGGTGTCTTGTTGAAATTTATCTTAAAAATTGGATAAAAGTTATCATTTTGAAATTAATATCAGGCCGTGCAACTCCTAAAGTAACCAAAATTCAATCAAAACGGCCACCGCCGTTTAAATAAAATGTGAGTACAAAAATAACGTAAGATAACCGTTTGACGCTGTCTCGATGTTCGCTTGTTTTGCCTCCATTTTCGGTCGTTAGACGTGACGATTTTGAAACGCTTGTTTACGTTAAACGTTGTAATTTTCTATGGGAGACCGTTAAATAAATAGTTGTTAGACCGTGTGATTTTACCTCGAATGAGTGCACGTGATAATTGTGGAATTATTTCAGTACCTCCATAATGGCGCCAACAAGGTTGGCATCGAAGCCGATCGGCGTCAATGAGAACTTGAATGGTTTACTGGGGCATGGGATTACGACAAGGAGTAAGCAGTTGGCTTCTCTGAAGACTCACAAGGACATTTTGAAAGTGCCAAATAAGAGGAAAGCTGATAGTCCTTTGAAAGATGTTACGGCCAAGCGGGCGGCGTTTGGGGACATCACGAACGCTTTTAACAAGACCAGCGCGCTCCAGGACAAGGACAAAGTTATGGGGCTCAAGAAGGTTACTGTGGAGAGCAAAATGCTGCCAACTGTTAAGGTTTCACTCGATTTTTTAACAATTTATTTGTCGAGGGTACTTCTGCCCCTTGTAATAAACTACATGGGCGTTTACGACGCTGATAAGTCGTTAGAATCCATGTGGTTATACTTCCTAATAATAACAATGGAATTTGCAAGTCCTGTAAGGGTCAATAAACTTTCCCTCCAAAACTTTTTACTGCAGGTCGCAGGATGTGGCAATTTTATCTAGGTATTTGCTTGGCGATTTTTAAAAGACTATAGTTTTTATGTAAATAGATAGCTTCTCCGACATTTTGAGCTAAATTACTGTTTAACTACACAGTAATTAGGGCCAAGGTCAGCCAGATGTTTTGTAGAGATAACAGTTTTCAACTTTATTTTATTTACATTACATTTCCTGCAATACTATCTTATTCATAACAGAAAAGGAGTTCACAAACTTTAAGAAGGTATCCTTAAACATTGTTTGGATGAAAAAAAGTTGGAAGTTGTCTTACTTAACAAACAACCAAGTCTTTGAAAAAGGCTCCTTACCACTTTTTCTAATGGCCCCTAATAATTTGATAAGTTTTATCATCAATACAAAAGAAGTTATTGTTTGTCTTTTCAGTAAATTTTCTAAACCTGCAATTAACAAAGTTCTTTACTTTTAGAGTATCAAGCCACAGACAACCACATTGAATGGTAAGACCTCCAAAGCAAAGACACTGCAGAGAGTGGCAACAAATGCCATAGATGCAGTTCAGAAGCACTTTGCCAAGGACCCCCCTAAGCCGGTGGCTACTCGGGCACAGAATGGCATCCTCAAGAACATTGTGGAGAGGAAGGATAAGAGTCTCAGTCAGAACCAGAGCAACAACTCTGCAAAGTCTGCAAGAAGTGATGTGTCTGAACCATCACTTTATATGACAGCTTTAGAAACAACGTTAGTTTTCTTTTACTTTATAACTTAACAATTTCAGAGAGAAGCTGGAAATCTCTCTGCCTATCTGTTCTTGAATAGAGACAGTATTATATTATATTTGAGAAGTACTGTTTCAACCTGGATAAGCCTCTAGCAGTGGTTTGCCAGTATGATCAATGATCCCATAAAGGTACATCAGGAGTTTTCACAAGAGGCCTATGTTCGAGAGTTTATTATTTGCTTGTGGTATAGACACAGTATACTCTCATGTTTACTGTGACTAACACCTGAATGCTGTGCTAATATTCTGTAGTATGTTCATGGCGAAGGAAACTTATCATTATATAAATATTTACTTATGGTACAAAAAAGCTTTTGCTGTATTCTTGGGTAGGTTTTAATTTTGAATAGAAAAGAGGTAATGTTGTTATTATTTTTTAATATTTACTTGTAGTTCAAAACAATCTACTTTTATATATCAATGACTGCTGCATTCTCAGGTAGGTTTTTGTTATCTATAGAAAAAAGGAGTATCTATTGTTCTTTTTTTTCCCCTATTACCTGTAACACTTCTTTTCCATTGTGTTCTAACAGCAAATTTGTGTTTGAGTGAGATACTTTTTTTGTCAAAAGCATTTCTTATTTTTTTAACAATTTATGTACACACAGTAAACAACACAGGAAATTAACATAAAATAATATTTAAGTACAAAGGTACTGCTTATTTCTCAAGAAATTTCAGCTTGTGTTTTTACATCTGTCAAGTTTTAAAACAATCATCACTTACTGATAAGTTCTATGATCATTTGTTTCCTGTGTCCCAAATATTCTTTGACCTTAATTGAATGACCCACTTAGCAATGCTCTTCAATCACTTTTATGGTGATTTTGTTCCCAATAAAAACAGACCTACATTATCTTGTTATTCAGTTCATGCTATTAAAACTTAGCTGTTGTATGTTTATTCAACTTGTCAATTTTAAGTAAAGTATTCTCCTGTTCCTTCACTTGGTAACATCCCAAGGAGACCTGTCCGCCCCTCTCTTGACTTGCATCATCTTGAACCTGATAGCAACTATCTCTTTAGCAGCCCCTCAGAAACCT
Organism: Diarsia dahlii; assembly: GCA_949775195.1. NCBI lineage: Eukaryota > Metazoa > Arthropoda > Insecta > Lepidoptera > Noctuidae > Diarsia > Diarsia dahlii. Next base: position 1,942,387 of record OX459193.1, on the reverse strand, counting down.
CAAAGGAGGAATACAAGACAATTAGCGAGAAGCTAGACAAGGTGAACCTTGATGACACAGTCCGGTCTCTGGACGAAGAGACGGAGGTGCCTCACAAGCCCCCCACTGATGTCCCGGACTTTGACCATGAGAACTGGAATGACCCCTTCCAGGTCTCCAACTATGCTATGGATATATTCAACTATTTGAAGAGCAGAGAAGTGAGTATTGTATCTTATAAATTCTATTTTAGAATTTTGTAGTAATTTTAGCAGTTAATTCTGTTTTTGACTGTTAACCAAGACATCTGCACACTACATTTGCAGCTTAAATACTTTCTATTTATAATATCTGAGTAGTTAACGAGTTGTGTGTGAGGAAGTGTATTGGACCCAGCTCCTACAGGCGCGACATATCCTTGTGAGTCCAAGTCTCCACGCTTCAATAACTGAACAGAAAATGTACGAAAGCTCAAACGACGCGGTGTGCATTTCCAGCATCTAAGGGCACCATTAATAAAGGCGCGGGTGCGAGTGTTCATGCACGCTCGCGTGTTTTGTTGAAAAATACTACAAGCAGCGCAAAGTTTCTTATATTTTACCAACAGACTCACACTTCATGCTCCCGCGCAAGTTTTATCGTACGCCCTAACTCTTATATCCCCATTTTAGCGCCTATTCCCCATCGACGACTACCTGCAACGGATGAAAGGAATCACGTCGTGGATGCGGGCACTGCTCGTGGACTGGATGGTGGAGGTCCAGGAGAGCTTCGAGCTAAACCACGAGACTCTATACCTGGCTGTGAAGCTAGTGGACCTCTTCCTGACGCGGTCTACCAGGACGCAGCCTGAAAGGGACCATCTCTCGAAGGAAGAACTGCAGCTGCTCGGAGCATCTGCATTGTTTATTGCTTCCAAGTTTGATGTGAGTTTACATTGTGTACATACTTTATCATTCAACAATTGAAGAATCCTTTGGCCATGTGATTTGATTTAGTCACAATTCGTCAAAGCAAATAAAAAATATCTTTCAGAAGCCTAGCTGACTAAACTATTCACATAATCATCTCAGGCCTCTTCCAAACACACATGCCACTATGACCAGGCCAGCCTTCAACCAGCCGACTCTTACTACCTTCACAATGAATCTGGACGTATAAGCCATGAAATGCCTTTTGTATTGCACCTAAAAAGACGGTATTTTTTCATCAATGGAGTGTTAATTTTGTGTATCCTAACAGGAGCGTATCCCCCCTCTTGTTGACGACTTCCTGTACATCTGCGACGGCGCGTACACGCTGAGCCAACTGCTGAAGATGGAGATGAACATCCTGCACGTCGTGGACTTCGACCTCGGCATCCCGCTGTCCTATCGCTTCCTCAGGAGATACGCCAGGGTAAGACTAACACATATACCAGATACAGTGAAACCTGGTTAAGTGAGACTTCAAGGGACCTGCAAATTTGTCTCACTTATAGAGGTATTCCACTTACCCAGTGTCTCAGATATCCAGGCCAAAGTGTTGGGACCTCAGCATGAGTTCCAGATAAGGAGGTTTCTCACTTATCCAGGTCCCACTTAACCAAGTTTCACTGTATTAAGATTATAGGAAAAGAGGACCTGTAAATATTTCAAGGCACTAATTTATTTTTTCATGGTCATTTTACTGCCCTTGTCCTATTCTATTTGAGACCAGCGCAACACGGTTTTTCTTCCATTGTAACCTGTTAGACGTCACGGCATCATCTAATCCTTTCTCTTTCACATTTTGTTATATTTTTTTTCATGAAATATTGGTTTGTTTTCGAAGTGAAACAATCATAGCAACATCTTGACTGATGTTATGATCGTTGGGGCTACTGTTTACTTGCAATCGGAATCGGTCCACGAGCTACCTACCATACGCGTATTTCGAGAGCAACGGCGAGCTAACAAATTAATGATGGTGTATAAAGCATGATCACAGTGAATGAAACAAATAATGCATGCGCTTGACGCATCGCCCGAGTCCGTAAACGAACTATTGAATTAATCAAGACCTTGCAAAACGCTGCTTTATCTCGTAAGCTTCATTTTAGTATTGTTGCTGGTACATATAAACTTCACTGAGGACACTAATACCCTCTGTAAAAGCAATATTATGTGGGCACTTATTATATGTCGTAATATTTTCTGCTCCAGTGCGCAAGAGTGTCGATGCCGACACTAACCTTGGCGCGGTTCGTGCTAGAACAGTGCCTGTTGGAGTACAGTCTCCTGGAGTACTCGGACAGCAAGATGGCCGCCGCCGCACTCTACCTCGCGCTCAAGATGAAGTCCATCGGACAGTGGACGCCTACCCTACAGTATTATACAGGTACACACGCTCTTTCTAGCACTCCTCGTTGGTCACAAGCGTAACTGTTGACCAAGGTTGGTCCTGGATTCAATTCCCAGGACGGGCAAAGCGTTATTGGAATTGACCACTAGGAATTTCTCAGAAGCAGCCACGAAGTGTGAGTGTGCTTGGCTGCATAGCAATAGGCTCGCATTTGACTGAGTCCAGACGACTAGCGAATGGTTTTGGAATTTCGGCACTCTTCTGATCGTCATGTCTCATTTGTCAGGATACACCGTGAAGGACATCCTCCCCATCGCGATCGCACAGAACGCGACGCTACACAAGAAACCAAAATCCGCCATCAGCACAGTCAGGAACAAGTATTCTCACACCATCTTTTTCGAAGTAGCCAAGGTACCTCTCATCGAAGACTCCGTGCTCTCCAGCTGAGGCAAGCCCAGTGGCGCTTTACATGCTGTACAGACTATCCTAAGGTGGGTCCAAATTTTCTAATAGATACATTTTGTAAAGTTGTGTGTATATTATTTGGGAGGCTAGCGAACGAACGATGTCTGACTCAAGTTGCAATGTACATAAAATTCACGCTTTTTCTGTGTTTGTATTTATGTAATTATTATTTTTTTGTTGTTGTTTAATTTTCTAGCTTCATTATCAAAGTTTCTTATCCTTAATTGTTAGCATAACTTTTTCGCTTGTGATTAATTGTGAATGTATTTTATTGATAAATCTAAATGAATGGATAACATTTTAATTTCTCAGTGGAAGGTTTATGAATTTAACAGACTAAAAAGTCTGTGCCTTTTTTAATTAATAATCGAATTAACAATTTATTTTAGAGTTTATGTTTAGAAATATTTTTTTAATGACAAATTCAAAGTGATCTTGCGTCAGACTGAACTCGGTCCGCGCTGCCGTAGACTAAGAAATCGCAATTGATAACTTGATGTTACTTAATTATTGTTATGTGCTGTCCAATTTGAGATGTGTGAACGCTTCCAAAGTTGCGTGTAGCTCGTTCACGAGATGTGAATCAAAACTGACCAAAATTCGGGCCCCTGAGCGAGCTACAAAGACAGCCATCTAAAAAATCCAGTAAAATGTAAGGTGCCACGTTGGCTCATTAGTGCTACAATCTATTTTTAAGTAGTTTGACTAAACTAGACAATTTCCCTTGGGCTAACTACCTGAGTAGATAAGAACACTGCCATTAGATGAATGTGTAGGTAGTGAAAAACTAGATCAACTAAGAATTTGTGTAAGTGCACGGATTGTTAAGCGTTTTAGAGTATGCTATGAGTTGTTTATGCGAAGTTTATTTACTTTTGGTAAATTAATGTTATAAAGACTGAAATGTTTGTTGACATGATCGTAAGGAGCGTCAGGATTAGCTGACTAATTTGAATTGTCAAATATGTGCCATATACTGCTATGGCCAGTGAAACCCGGAACATTTGACTCGAGGATGAAGCCTCAATAAATAACACCAGTTAAACGGAGAAACTAAGTTTCCACAAAAACAAAAGCGTTTGAATAAATTAAATAAAAGACTCGAACCAAAATCTCATCATGTCCTGTCTGACCTCAATAGAAATTTTACCAAAAATCAATGCCTAAAATCCACATTCCAATATTGTATTACTTCCGCCTCGCTGCTTATTATTTAATTAGAATAACGCTGTCTTCCTATAGCTAGATATGGGTGTTAATCGGCTAATGTATCGAAATGTATATTTATCTCAAATTTACGAATATTGTAACACTTGATAGATAATTTCCGGGACTGAGATTTGAATTCTCAACGCGTAACTAGTTTGAAAGTTGTCACAAGTGTATAATTTATTATCTACACGAGTGCTTTCGCTTTTACGATAAATATGCAATGCTTAGGAATATTGTACGACTAGGATTTGCTGAATTTTTAGGAATCTGAAGCCTGGACTTTACAGTCGCGATCATAAGTGTTATGCATAAAATCATCATGGCTCAAATGAACTTTAATCATAGTTTCATAATTGTAGATTTTATATTAGGTTATATTCCGTAATGGCAGTAACACTTATGTCCCCGACCGACGGTACTGTGCAGGTTCAACGAGCGCCGGATGTGAAGACGTTTTTATACATAATATTATGTATTCTTGGCAAGCTTTGCTAATACTCTTTTAATTATAATTATTATTAATGGATTTTTGTAGTGTTTTAATATAATTAATTTACATAGTAATTATTGTGAGATTATTCGCATCATTTGTCATATGTTTTGTAATTTATCACATTTTAAAGAGTACAAAATATTGGAATGTTATAATAATGTTGTTCGTTTAATAGTAAGTTTTAGAATAAATGTCACTTTGAAAACTGTTTTCTACTTGATAACATTTGTCGTCTAATTATACAAGGGTAATGTAAAACTGACTTGTAAATAAAAGTGATTTTGGTTTGGTAATATGTTTTTGTTTTGTTTCAAATAGTATCGAGAAAATTCCTTGCCTCTTACACACGAAGTAAAATAGCGCATGATACCTTACTAGGTATTATTACGCGCGTGGTTAGATCATGCGTTTAGAAATAAAACGAAGTAAATTATTCATGTTGTGATTTAATCACACTTGAAAACAAAATGGTTTTTTCCAGCAGTCAATCTTGACGTCTTGACTAATACATACGAAAAATTACGAAACAATACCTACTTATACATAGGTAATCACGCTCGGGACAAGATGTCGTGGGCAGATACGTGGACTAACTTATATACATAGCACAAACTATATTAACAAAATGCATGTTCGGTTCACGATCGCAACCGCATGGTATTCCGAGAAAAAATTTATAACATTCCGACAGTAATTTTGTCCAAAAAAAAAACAATTGATACATCAAAATTTTTTATCACAAAACATTATTCTTCTGGTGCCGAGAAGACTCGTCAATTTAGAATCGTATTTACAAATTATTGAGATGATAATTATTTTAAAAAATGATACTTAGTAATATCGCGGTTATAGATTATATTTTATATCACATTAGACTGGCTTTCTACCAGAGTAGAGGGAACTATAAGAAAATTTAGCATAATTGCTTCATTTTCAAAAGATATTTTTTCTGTTTTTTGTACGACGCTGGTGGAAAGCCAGGCTTAAAATGAGAGTAGTATAGGAATTGTTTACTGGCATTGTATACTCCGCCCGCATCAATGATGACAATAAAACAGCAAATTGAGAGCACATATCAATCATGACTATTTATTTTGCAATAACACATGCCATTCATGCCTCAATCGATACGGACAAACAATACAGTTTTAGTAGTTTATATATTGTTATCTATCCTCCCCTAAGTTACAATTCCCATAGATCTAAATTGTGTAAATAATAGTTAGGTCATCTATAGCTAAAAATATGTAGATCACATTTCCTAAGATATCATAAATCAGATAAGGCAATAGGCAACTGTACACGTTATGATATATCGGAGGTTTTGATATAAAATATTGCACATCGTACGGACACGCTGGGGCATGGCCGGATTTAAAACGATAGAAGTGTCTTCTGACGCAAAGAATATACACATCACGCATGTGATCCCCGAAGGGTTAGGTAAGTCACGCACAATGGTCCACCTTAAGGACTAAGTGCGGAAACCTAAAACCCCATAAAGAAGAAGGGTTAGGCAAGGGTGTAACCCATTAGTACTCCCATATTTCGCCAGTAATGTTCAAGTCCCAAAAAATAGGGGGCGACCCTATTGCCATCAATCGGGCAAAAACCCAGAATATAATATGTGGTTGTTTTCCAGGGTGAAGAGCACAACTTTGTAGGTACTATTTCAATTTGAAGCTCTCTGTAACTATCTTCATAGGCTAAATACTGAGGAGTGGTAGGCAGTTCAAAAAGGTATTTTCTTTTATTTTGATCCAAGGTGAACAAAAGGTATACTTGCTAGTTTTAGACTTAGAACATATTGTAACTGCTTTATCTCGTAGTTAACTCAAGTAACATAACATCACTCCTGTAATCCCCAAAGAGTTAGGCAGAGGTGTACCCACATTACGCCAGTTAAAGTCCCATGTAACGGAGCGCGAGCCTATTGCCATCAACCAGGCAAATCTAGATTCCGTCGCCACTACTGAAAAATTCCTGAAGGAAAAACAACACAAGTTTTGGATGAATACAGAATATTTCCTATTATAACTTGCGCAGATAACACTTCTATCAAACCACAACGTGTAAGCCTACCTTTATAATTAGTACATGCCTTAATATTTCATGAGGTGACACAATAAGTAAGAAAGTCCGTTACACCGTTTACTTCGTCAGTAATAGTGACTGTTTTGGTTATAACTTAAATTACGTTCGGCGGATTAATTAATTAAATCATTAATTTATGAGGCTTGCATGGCTCCAGTAAATACTGTATGTGAAAGTTAATTTTTGCTGTTCTATAGCCAAGAGCGGTAAAATAGTGATAGCTCCATGATAACGTAATTTAAATGTTTGGATTAATGAATTCCTAGATGTTTTAAATTAAATAAGGTTTTTTCTTTTCCAAAAAACTGCGCATGAACTAATGATGATATTTTACATGTCTCTGGGATCCATGCAAGCCACTTCACATCACGACAATAAACCTCAAATCACAGAAATATTCGACTGATTTTCAAATTACACAAAATCGACCAAAAAACATAACAAGATATTTTCTTACAGAGTGTAAGGCCCGAACTCCCCCAAAACAGAGACAAGCGCAGTAGAGAGAAAACTTGAGGAAATCAACTAATCACATTCGTTGAAATGTACAATATGTCTCTCCTGTGATTGGTCTAATCCTGCACGTCGCCTCTCCACCCCGCTCGTCTCTATTTCAGAAGAAATCGGGGCTTAAAAGCACGCAACTTATTGCCGCAACGCGAACGAGATACAAATATTTAAATACCAATGACTATAAACAAACCTACACGACGATATCGCTCCTGCAATAATACCTACACGCTTTCGTTACTACGACTAACTTACCGATATAAATATATACACTACGCGTTCTGTACACGTGAACGCTTCTAGTTATATTTACAATAAAGTTTTGGATGCTTTGGCTAACAATAGGGCACTCGCTTTTTAGCTTGTCTTGTAGGGTACTTGGTGCCCTGCTAGATACTTGATGCCTTGTATTGATATGATAAAACATAGACAAAAGATGCCATTTTAAATTTTCCACATAGCTAAAACGTTGTCATTGACTCCAGCCAGCCTCAAGACAACATTTTAGATAGAAATCAATAGATAAGCTATTTTTGCTGATACACAAGACACTTGGTATGTAGTCCAAGTACCATACAAGACAAGCTTTACAGTACATTCCTATACAACTACGTTAATAATTTCAAGTTCGTTAGGAACCAACGTGGTAGGCTACTGTATCGGAACAAATACGCGCATTTGAACCCTATGAAGAGTAAAACTGGGTTTATAATAGCTCGCTATACTTCCACGTACATTATGAAAAACGCTTCAGCATAGGAAAGTCATTAAAACCCGTAGTTTAAGAATTGAGTTGAAATCTTTTGCGTAAAACGATCCACGACGAATATTAGACCTTAAATTGTATTTTTATAAAAGCTACTATTCTAAACGCTATACAAAACAACGTCCAAACGATAAAAGTTTGGACTGTAAATCCGGAGAAGTTGGCAAGAGATTATCTTAACAAAAGTATTTACGCAAAAGTTTCAACTGTCAGTATAAACAAGATTACATACTATTAGCTAGGATTTGAAGATTTGTGGTTTTGAACATCTGTGGACTCGTGTGAGCACTCGTTCATGGGTTGTGCGCGGGGAGAGACTGGCCTGAAGGTGCACTCGAGGGAGTCCGAGTCTGGTGTGCCCGGCGTGGACGGCGTGAGTCTGTCCGATGTGCACATGCGCTTGGAGAGCGGCGAGTCGGCCTCGTCGCAGCGTCGCTTGCCCGGCAGCATGTTGGGGCGGCTGACCGGACTGAAGCTCGACGCGCGGATCGCGATGGGCGATAAACTCCGCCGCGTCGTGTATTTCCGCGTTGGGGAGGGGGACACTACTGGTGAAAACCTGGAAAGAATACGGGGTTTATTAACATTTTTATCGCTTCTGGGGAGGCTCGTCCTGATCCTGTCTGCGGCTGGAAGCTTCAAGAATGGCTTAAATCCAACGTTTCATTATCTTTCTCCTGCCCTTATCCCAATTTTATTTGGGGTTGGCATATTGTCGTATTCTGTGCTTCTTTGCATAACTAAGTTATTTGGGTGACTCATAAGTTGACATTCGTCAACTCATCTAGCCATATCCTCTTTCACACAATTCTTCCATCTTTTTTTTGGTCATACCAATATTTTTGAAGAAAAGAAGAACTGCTTTTCGCAAAACATTAGGTAATGTAAGTTGTTCTGGTAAAGTCATGACATGACGTGAATTCCTAATTCAATATCAATCAACTAAATAAATTCTTTATTTCTATACAGTGACAATATCGTTACAGACATCTTATGATACTTACATTATAATGTTCTACAGATAGGGAGGTCCCTATCACCTAGAACATAATATTATGTTCTTCAGATAGGTATCTGAAGAACATAATATTATGTTCTACAGATAGGTCCATTTGAGAGCCATGACAATATTGTTATGGCTCTCAAACAAGGTAATCTCAAATCTGTGCTGTGACTTGAGACATCGTTCTCCATTACAAAATATATTATGTAGGTAAGGCTGGATAGGCTCATAGTTACCCAAAACGTAGCGAAACAAGAAGTAGACAAGTTAACGAAAAGCAATGAATAGCAAAAAACATTACACTTGGAGTTCAGTGGCTGATTTCGTGAAAAGTAAGCTACCGTGCTATCTAAAGAAAATTTAAATGTTACAGATCCTAGATCACTGAAACAAGATAACGTGGCGTTAACCGGTTTAATTCAGAAATAACAATAAAATTGTATTCATACTCCTAACTAATTAGCATAGTACTAACAATAAAGTGACGATATCACATGCCGCTAAGTACCGGTATTATGATCAACACTTTAATTCAGTTATCTAGGCGAATATATCGGCTTTTTATCTGACATTGACATCTAAAGTTACCTAAATTCCCTTTCTGAGGATAAGTTATAGCAGTTTGTAAGTGCTTCGTAAGGTAAGGAAATAAATAATTTATAGATAACCAATCCTGTATGAAAAATAAATCTTTGCATTAGCAAAATAAAATGTGAGAAAAAAAGGCGCCCAAATATCCTAGCCCAGGTGAGTCGAACTAGCTCACGTATTCACCAGACTGGCTCATCTGCGTGGCTTTATGTATTTGTCGCAGTACGATAGATAAAACCGTAATATGGTTATATCCCTAGGGATATAACTATATACCGTAACATTATGTAGATATACGTAAGCGATTCATTACTATCTTACGGTCGCAATCTAGTAATATGTTTATCTGACTAAACTAATCTGGTTAAATAGTTATAAATCTAGCATAGAAGACGACGTTTGAAATAAATACATTACACAAATTGACTTAATATAAGCACAAACCCCCCAAACAAACACAGATGCTGACAGAAACCCTAACCCTAGACGGTCGACGTCACCCCGATTTTCGGTTAGGTTAGGTTAGACAGAAATAGAAGCCCCGCGCGGTGGGGCTCCGTCGACCTTCTGGCTGTCTCAAAACTAATCAACAGTTTTGAGACAATCTTAAACACAAGGAAGCGCCCGCCGCGCCGCCTCCGCGTCACTACACTCCTACAATTATTTCACTAAACTTAATCTGGTAATATAATTATAACACTATACTTAAACGGTATTATAATTATATTCCTAGTAAGATAGTAATGAATCGCTTACGTATAACTATATTACGGTACATAATTATATCCCTAGGAATATAACCATATTACGGTTTTATCTATCATACTGCAACATATTCATTTCTCAGTATCAGCCTGGTGTTTGGAAGTTGGCGATATGATTCTCCCAAAATACGGAAAAGGGGTTGATGTTGCGCCTAATCACACTCTTGCATATTTGTACACTACAATATCTTCTGCATCTGTAGATAGCCTACGCCTATATTGACTAAAATTTAGTCGAGAGAACTATTAAAATTAGTTCAGTACCTAGGTATCCTAGTAGGTGAGTTGGCGAGCCCCGCGACTAGCGTGAGGTCCTCGCAAGACTGGCCCATCTGCATGGCCGTGTGTATTTCCCTCTCGTGCGCCACCTCGCGGGTGTTGCTGACGTCGGCGCACTCTTCGGCTCGCAGCTGGTTGACGCGCGGTGCCATCCGTGCCCAAGAGCTCTGTAGCAACAAATAAGCACCTGTTATGGAAGAGATCTCTTAGAAAAATGTGTCAAATTCTGGATCGGAGGGTCATTTTGGGGGCTTTTGTATATTCTTGTACAAAACTCTAGAAATTCTTCTGTAGATTCTAGTTTTTCCTCAATCATCGACTCGATCACTGACTTTTGGCAATGGTCATATTTTATACCAAAAAAGTACTAGCACGGTGTAAAAATACAAAATCAATAGGTATCGAAAAAGGAATGCCTCTAGCATTCGCTATTGAATATGGTGATTTTTGCATTTTGACACATTATCATTTACATGTGTCTTTTGTATGTATGAAAAAAATATCAAATATTATTTCTTGTTTACTATTGTAAGAAACATACGACGAAGCATTTTAACTTTTAACCCCGAGTCAATCTTCCTCAATTAATACCTAACAAGTACATATTACATTGTCAAGAATACCAGATACTCACGGCTACATTGACCGGCGAGGTGACAGGTCCGAAGGTACCACTGTGTCTACGCGTGCGCGTCAGGTTGTTGTTCGAGAACATACTGAAGATCGACGGATTCCTGAAACAATATTGTTGATGAGGTTAGATTTTAGACCTAAAAATCAGGGACTGAATTACCCAAAAATTACGGTACCTTTAAATTTCGGTATTACGTCATACCGTTAAATAAGGGTAACCGAAATATTTCGATACCGTTTTTTTTTCGATAGCGGAATTTTGACGTTGGAAATGCATACCGGTATATTCCGGTAGAAGTACCATAACCGTTATAAATGTACCGGTAGCGTTACCTAAACCTTAATAAATAGGGGTTTTCTTTGACGCACCGCCTCGCCACTCAGTCTGTCTTCACTTGCCGATTGTATTATAAACTACAAAGTATACAAGTTCTAACGTTTTCCACCGCGCGCACGTTCACCGCGCGATCTCGCATGCATTTCGGTACCGAAATCGTGTAAGGGTTAAATAACGGTTAAGCGCAACCTTTATTTATAAAGGTACCGGTATAGCTCAACCTTTATTTTAAAAATGGTACCGGTATATTTTTGAGGTATCTTAACCTTTAACCGTAGCCGCTTTCAGTCCCTGCTAAAAATATCAAAGGATTCGACGGAGAACCGAAATTAAATAGTGAAGTAGAATGTGGAGGTAGTTTAAAACGCTCGAACAATCCAAAAGACCTGACAGAGAATGGTATAAATGATACCATAATCATTGACCGTCCCTTTTTGATTGAGTACCAACAAAAAAAAACATTAACGTTATATTTTATTTGCAGCTAAAACAACAACCACATTAGCCCTGGATCGAAAAATTTGGAAGATTTGGGGGGAGGTCTTTGTCCAGCAGTGGGATGGCAATGATAGCATAGGCTAACAGTAACTTAAAACACCATCGCCAAGCAAAATATAAGTGCGATATATTTTTACAAAACTTCTGAACAAGCAAGGTATTGGCGTCCAACAAAACCTGTACCACTCCAAAACAATTCGTCCTACCCACAAGCGGTAAAGTTTAACAATAAACTCATACTACCCGCCACAACAAACATCTATAACATTCCCGGGGCCTTCATGTTAATTTTGTGCAATCTTGCACGCCACCACTCTGCAAGCGAATTGGCATCAATTGAGAGCGAGTGGCGACGCATCGGTGCCGGCACACTCAATTAGATTATAAAGCCGTGACTTCCCGAACCGATGCTTTGAGAGCAGGAGAATTTATTGCAATGAGGATGCGATACATAGAAAAGAGACGTAATCAAAACGATTCAACAGAGAAACTTGACTGCAGATACATGAAGGTTTAGGTACCCCCCGAATATTGCAGGAAGTAAATGTTAGTAAGCAATAGAATGATATCATCAATAGTTAGATCCCCCTTTTCTCATGCACTTATAATTATATCAAACCGGCAAGTTCATTAAATTATAGCGTTCCGACACGTGTGTCGTCCCCCTAGCAGGAATGAACTGTGTAACTGCGCGTTTCTATGTGACTGACGATTTTGAAATCCGACATGGACATGGCGAACAAATGCACTGAGACCCCCTCGACAGTCCATCGGCATCGCTACTATCCTGCTAGCATAAGCAGAATCAGCCTATTTCCAATGCCGGGATACAGACCTCCTCTCTTCTCTATGAGAGGGTGCCAAGTTCGGTTGCGATAGTCGTTGAGAGGATCCGGCAGCTGGGTCTCGAGGTGGCACTTCACAAGTCCGAGGCCATGTGCTTCTATGGGCGTGGGAACGTGCCACCGTCGGGATCCCAGCTATCGGTGGGAGGGGTTTCCATCGGCGTCGAGTGTACTTTAAAGTACCTCGGACTCGTCCTCGACAGCCGGTGGAACTTCGTGGAGCACTTCCGACGTTTGGCTCCCAGACTGGAGCGGGCCGCGGCTGCCTTTAGGTGGCTCTTGCCCAATCTGGGGGGGCCAAACGCCTCCTGCCGTAGGCTGTATGCGGGGATCGTGCGGTCCATGGCCCTTTACGGGGCCCCGGTGTGGGCGCGTGCCGTGAGGAAGCGGGCCGTCCACTACCTGAACGCGCCCCAGAAGGTCATGGCCGTGAGGCTTGTCCGCGGGTACCGCACGATCTCCCGCGAGGCGGCGAATCTCCTTGCCGGATTGCCGCCGTGGGATCTGGAGGCGATAGTCCTCGCGCGCCTACATGAGTGGCGCGCGGAGGCGCTACACCGGGGGGTCACTCTGCTGCCGCGGCACATTGCTGCGCGGCGGACAGACCTCCGGTGCGATCTCATGGCGGCATGGAGACAGCGACTGTCGCAACCCAGCGCAGGGCACGCCACGATAGTGGCGGTAAGTCCCCTCTTTGAGGAGTGGCTGGAGAGGCGCCACGGCGCCCTCACCTACCGTCTGACGCAGGTCCTCACCGGACACGGGTGTTTCGGGAGGTACCTGTACCGAATCAGGCGGGAGGAAACGCCCGGATGCTTCCACTGCGAGGATCGACCGGAGGACACGGTGGAGCACACTGTGGAGGCGTGCCCTGCTTGGGCGGAGCCCCGCCGTGTTCTCGTAGCGGCGATCGGCGGCGGCGACCTCTCGCGCCCGGCCCTGGTGCAAGCCATGGTCCGGGGCGAGGAGGAATGGGACGCCGTCGCCTCCTTCTGCGAAGCAGTGATGCTAGCGAAGGAGGTGGCGGAACGAGAGAGGGAGAGAACCTCTCAACGTCCCAGCCGCCGCGGAAGGCGCTCCGGGCGTCGGGGGTCACGCGATGACCTCCGGCCACCGTAGACGCGGGCCTGTGGACGGTGAGTAACGGGCTAGCTCGCCGTCCGGCCGTCGTCATGACGGCAACAGACCGTGTCGGCGGCGCGTACTTGTTCCACGCGCGCCTCAAAGAGATGTCAGCAAGGAGGGGCCCGCAAGGGCCGACGCCCGTCGGGGCTGTGGATATCGAAAGGTTACCGCGGCTCCGACACAAGGGCGAAGAAGAAGGAACATGGGTTTGGTTTTTAGTCAGTAGAATTCTGACACTCCCCTTCGCTCTGCCCAAGAGCGGGGGGGGGTTATTCCATGATTTTCCACCCACCAAAAAAAAAAAAAAAAAAAAAAAAAAAGGGTGCCAAGTTCGGTTTGGTAGATGTCATGTAAGATGCATTTTACCAAATATTTATTATGCGACCATCTCAGGCGACCATCAATGTCATCAACATAGGCCAAGACGAAAAACACCTAGTTAACCCATTGACCGCCACGGTCAAGTAAGACGACAAGCCAAAAAGTACCTTAAGTCGACAGACTTAGAGCACTAGTTTGCTTGTTCGGCTTGTCGTCTATACGTGACTGTGGCGCTAAAAAGGTTAATCAAACTCAAAACTCAAATATTTTATTTCAATTAAGCCATTACAGGCACTTTTGAATGTCAGAAGGACGGAAGAAGAACGAAACTACGAGTGCAATACGTCATTCCGAAAGCCACCACGCCGAACCACACGCCACCGAATGCCCGCAACAACGAACACTGCGAGCACGAAAGCACGCAGCGACGCAACCGCAACAACGAATGCTCGAGACCCCGAATCACGGAACAACGAATGCACGCCGTCACGCGCCCCCGCACCCACAGCACTCGCCGCCGGTAACATCCGGCGCCGCGCAGCCCGACGCAGCAACTCCCGAAATTCAGTAGTTACCACCGCACTCTACCAAAAGTAAAAATAATCACGTAAATCGACCCAGTAATCACGGAGTACTTAAAAGTTGTAATTACAATAAAAAATATACTGGTGGAATACATACCTTCCCCCTTTTTCAGAAGTTGGTATAAAATCTATCTTCTCCATTTAAGAAAATGAGCCCTATTTCACTACGACTCGACACTCGACCCTAACACTAGCTAACTAATGATGATTTTTAAATTACGGTATCGCAACCACGTTAGAATACCTCGAAACCGCAGAACACTATTACCCTAAAAACCGGCACAGCTAAGTACTCGCAACTGTTTGGCGCAACCCGATAGGCTAATAACTAGCTTCTAAGATTTCTAGAAAGACTGCCTTCGAGCTCGTAAATAACGAAGATAGTCGAAAGTGGACGTAGATTCGTACGTTCGCATAAAGAGTAGACTTGGCGAAGTATACAGAGCTGAAGTTTTTATATCCCGGCTTCTGAATAAAAACTTTATGACATTCGATTAAGATTTTTTTTTATTACCCTGTAGGGCAATATAAAGCGTCGAAAATTTTCTTTTTATGGAGGAGTTCCAAGAGTTCTGCAAAATTATACCGATGACCTAAATAGCTGTGGTAGAGCGACTGTCTTATGAACATATCGAATTTTGTTCGAAGTCTGGTAACAGTTGTGATCCAGATTCAGAAATACGATTTCCGAAATCGTATAAGTCTACCTAGCTCTACGAGCTTTTGATGAGATTAAATTAGTTATTTTGACTGAATGGTGTCCTCAAATTAAACTAGCAGGGAAGATAGCTAATACCGCTCAAACTGGCAAAATCTGCTTCTGGCAAAACTCGTGCGCTCTTAAAGGCTTATATTCATAAAGTATAATTATTTAAGACTAATATGCGTGGAATCTCCAACTAAAAACTTTAATAGCGAAATCCCATATATCAGATATATGAGGAATGCTGGGAAATTACTGCAATGCCTATGGTGATAAGATATATTTAAAACACATAATACGTATTCCTGTGTATTCCCACAAAGATGCAGGCAGTGTTGTAGGTCCAGTACTCTCACATTTATGTTTACGTTGTGGGGAGAGCGCGAGCCTATTGCCACCAATCGGGTCCACATCGAACTCCTAGCTGCTAATAGTAAGTAAGTAAGTAAGTAAGTGTTTATTTTGCAAACATGGGTACAGTACATGGTGATATAGACAAATATTAGGCAGGTTCAGCCATATTTTACCAAAAGGCATGCAAAAATTATTTTTAACACAATTAAAGGAATTAATACGAGTAGTTTTTCAATTGTTTTAAATCACAAGTTATACAGATCATTGCAACACAATTTATAGAACAGAAGTGCATTTGTCAAAATATTGTACAAAGCTGGACTATCATTCATTACATTAAAATTAAATTATTAATCATTAAAATTACAAATAATATAAAGAAATTCAATAATTTGTATAACATATTAATTAATTGTAAAAGGCGAAAAAGATTAAATATGATTTATCGGTAGAAATGTCAAGACAAATTCATAGTACATTGAACAAAAGTCACAAAACAAATAAATTTCCTTATGCCAAAATTCAATAATGTCAAAATACAATAATGTCAAAATTCAATAATGTCAAAATTCAATAATGTCAAAATTCAATAATGTCAAAATTCAATAATGTCAAAATTCAATAATGTCAAAATTCAATAATGTCAAAATTCAATAATGTAAATTCTATAATGTCAAAAAGAATAAATATGATTTAAAGATTTTGCCAAATATTTAATTAAATTTATCATTCATAAAATCTTTCTCATTGAGGAATTCGCTGACAGTATAGTAAGCTTTATGGGTCAAAAAGTTTCGCAGCCTGTTTTTAAACAATGACAGCGGTAACTCCCTCCATTGTTTGGGTAATTTATTATAAATGGTCGAAGCCATGCAGTAGACACTCTTGCGCATCAGTGCCGTTTTGGCGGGGTATGAACATATCAAGTTATTGTCGCGTCTGTTACGTGGAACTACGTCAGCCATACGTTTAAAACGATTTGGGTTCGACTGCACAAACACAGCTACCTCCATTATGTACAGGCTAGGGAGTGTCAATATTTTGTGCTGTTTAAAGTATGGCATGCAACTATCAGTAGATTGAAGTTTGAACATGGCCCGTAAGCATCTTTTCTGGGCTCTAAAGACTGTCTCTCTTTCGACTGAATTTCCCCAAAATATTATTCCGTAACGCAGGTGGGATTCGACTATGCCATAATAAGCAGTAACAAGTGCATCCATGTAAATTATTGGCGATAGTGAATATAGAGCGTATGCGGACTTACTAATTTTCTTACATAAGGTATCAGTATGTGCTTTCCAATTCAGGTTTTTGTCTATTACGAGTCCCAGAAATTTAGTATTTTCTACTTCTTCTATTACTTCATTGTTGTAGCGTATATTAGGACTAATTCTAGGAATTCGCTGATTAAAATGTATTATTTTGGTTTTTTTCAAATTTATTTTTAAATTATTGTCTTCTAGCCAATTAACAACATTTTTTAAACTATTGTTAATGTCATTTTCATACGTTTCTACACTTTTACATGGTATTGTCACAGTACTGTCGTCGGCAAACAGTGTTATTGGTTGGTCAATGCATTCAGGTAAATCGTTTATGTAAAGTATGAATTCAAAAGGACCCAGTACGCTCCCCTGCGGCACTCCAAACATAACTTCACGCTCTGAGGATCGGTGTATCTCTTCGCGCTTGCTAACTGGATTAATTCGACATATTTCAGTTATTTGTTTACGGCCTTTAAGGTAAGACTCAAAAAGACTAAGTACATTGCCTCTGATGCCATAAGATTCTAGTTTTCTTAAGAGAATCTCAAAATCTACGTGGTCAAAGGCCTGTGTCATATCACAGAATATGCCACATACAGGTATTCGTTTGTCAACATTTTTAATTACATTATAAATAAAGTCATATATAGCCATATTAATAGTTTTATTTTGTCTAAATCCCTTCTGTTCGTCACATAATACGTTATTTTTGTCAATGAATTTAACTAGTTCTTTATAAATATATTTCTCAAATATTTTAGATATCACAGGTATGAGTGCGATTGGCCGGTAATTTTCCATCAATTCTCTATTTTCTTTTTTAAACATTGGCCTTATTATAGACGTTTTTAAGGCATCCGGGAAGACGCCTGCGGTGATACTCAGGTTAATTAGATGGCTCAGGTGACCGCATATTTCCATTGATACGTGTTTGAGTATCCTTGTGCTAATACCATCATATCCTACGCTACTTGTGTTATTCAATGTCATTATTATTTTATGTATGTCAAAAGGTACACTAGGTGGCATGAACATTGTTTTCGTGCTCGTGTTTATTTTACAGTGCTTGGGTTTCCCGGTGTCATTTTGTTTCGGCTGAATTTTATCAACAAAAATAGGAATTTCCTATTCCAAACCAGCGCAAAATAGACCTGAATAAACAGAGAGGTTCCAACACTTCCAACACACTTGCTTATAACACACGTATATTATTCCTATACCATAACATTACATGGTCGTCAGACAACAATAACATGGGCAGAGTTGCGTGCTTCAATAACAATTACTCAGTGTTTATAATTATTAATACTGTTTTATTTCAACTATTATCGTTGAGTGTACTATCATCTATCACGATCTTGGAATGACAAGATACAGTCCATGAAATCACGGTATAATTAGCGGGAGGGATTGGCGCAACATGACTGGCCTTTTCGCGATAAAGTAGGTGTAGAGTCTGTAGACTGTAGACCATAGGTACTAGGCAAATGCTAACAAGACAAAAACTCCATTCTGATCTTCACAACCTTACCACTTGCACAAAGCATATCGAATATCCTAGCTAGACCTAGGGATAGATAATGCGGAGATTTGGACGTCTGACTTCACAATATTATACCCTGTTGTAAAACTGTTACGACGCCGAACCTACATTCCCTTCATTACCCTCAACTCCAGAGCCCGACACAGCTTGTCATGATTCGATTGATTTATTCGTCGTACTCACTATAAGAAGATGAAGGATATTTGAATGTTGCACTTCCATGCTGTTTCATTTAGTTATTGTGGATGGAGAAGTACGTAGGTATGGATGTAAATAAACTATGCAATAAATATCGCATGGAATATATCACATTGGCAGCACATCAATGGCTATCTGCGCAGTTTAGTGCGTCCAAAATCGTCGCCTGTTATAGCAAGAGAGCATTACGTTCTTGTCACCAACACATGTGCCAGACGCAATCGTGCTGCATTCGGTGCGACGAAGCTTTAAAAGACGATAATGTATTCATTGTATTATGCAATGAAACGTCGCCGGCTCATCGGATATACATGGTCCAGTTTGGAATATACTGAGGGGTCGTGAGTGCCGTTGTACTGACAAGTTATGCATCGACATCCACTCAGGAAAAGGTCATACGACGAAGGAACCCTACGCAACCGCGCCGACGCGACGCGTTATTTTGTTGTTTTCAGTTGTCTTCTTAAATATCTTCTACACACAGAGAAGAAGACAACAACATACAACATAACATCACGCCATTAACCCCCGAAAGGTTTGGTACAGGTGTTCCAATAGTACACAAACCACACTTGCAAAGGAACAAGAGTTGTTTTATAAACTGATTTTGGTATGAAAAGTGTAAGGATAATCAAGACATTAGATGCTGCAGGTAATAACATATTACATCCACATGCATTAATTTATTTTTCTACGATATATCTTTACATTACACCCCTCTTCATGAAGTGCAAAACGGAAAAGTAATACTTGCAACAGCAGTTGGTTATATTCAGTCATTTGCAGATCAACTTCTCTCGGTTTACAAAGTCTATCATGCAATGTTAGTGTTCTCTACGGCATTTTTATAATCTGAATATTATTTGTTTCCACAGGCTTGCTTTTTACTGTTATTTATAAATTCTATAAATACAATAAATAGTCTGGTATTATGTCACTGGAGGTACAGACAACTTGTAAATGAGCAATACTTACTAAATGAAGGAAAACATTATGTTTTGTGGTTTTCAATGTGCAAGGTACAAACAGGCTTTTGTCTCAAGTATTTAGGTAGAAACAATAGAATCTGAGGTAAATAAGCAGGGGTTTTTGTACTCTACAAGAACTGCATGGCATAAACAAAATTATGTTAAATCTTGCCGAGTCAAAGTCTTTTTTATTTAGAAGTATTTCAGGCATACTAAAATAATTCCATATGTATGAGACATTTTGAAAGAGCCTACAATAAGCATACTTTGTGAAGTTGTTTCCAGTTTGGTTAGGACATTGCAGGCTTGAATCACCTGATTGTCTGATAAAAAGATGGTTCCGTGCTTCGGAAGGCACGTATAAGCCGGTGGTCCCGGCCGCCAAATGGTGGTCGTCAAACCATGTCAGAGGCCCTTGCGGCGGTTTAGAAACTCTGACACTAGGGTGTGTGGGGTCGTTAGACCTTACTGCCCACACGATAAGAAGAAGAAGAAGAGCCTACAATTTCCTGTTTGCAAAAACTTTTCACATCAAAATTTGTATTTCTTAGCACTTTAAAAACTGTACAAGAAAAGTCAATATAATTTTTCACAGTAAATAGCAAGTTCAATGATAAAAAACAGTCACAACCAATCTTAAAACATTATACCAAACAATTTATCAGAGAATCAGATATTTATCAAAAGAAATTTATTCTGATAGCATAGTCAGAGATAGACATTCATAGAATAAATCATGATTCTATATTTTTTGACTAGTAATAGGTATAATATAATAGGTATATGTTAATGTTATTGTTTAGTTTTTGTGGTGAAATAAATCTCTTAAATCTCTTAAATCTTAAATGATGAGAAGCTAGGTCCCAAGATAAATAGTTTTTTATCATGATCGGTTGAGTAGTTTTTGAGATTACGAGTTAATGAGTGCAAAAACAATGCACACATTTTTTTAAGTAAATAAATATTACATCAAACCTCAAAAGCGTTGATGTTTTCAAGGTCTGCTTTTAACAAATAAAGCCATTCAAAATACCAATTAACATTCAGAAGATAAAAGGACTCAACCATTTGTTTACATAATTGGAATCAATAAAAAAACATGTCATAGTCATGATTGTGGTGGTCAATGTAGGTGTTGATGAGTAAAAATGCATTTTAATTAACATCTTTTATGGAAACTTGAATTAGCAATTTATAATATTGTGAATCATTGTCGATATCTTTCAATTAATCTGTTGAGTGAATCTGGATAAAATGTGATTGTTTTAAGCACTTTACCTATTAGTCTCCAGGTTAATAACTCCACATCAACCACTTAGCAACAAAATCAGTATTTAGCACTTTTATCACTAATTGAAACTTTATTAATTAGCCATGATAACACTAACATATGAGGCAATTAAAAAAAATGGAGACTAAGTATTATAGTCATAAAACAAGAAAAAATTAGGGCATTGACAAGTTGATAGCTCAGCACTAACTGCAGCACTTACACATTGTCAACACACTGCAACTCAACACCGAAAAATGACGCCAAGCTACTGCACTTTTACCATAACAATATACAACCAACCAGTAACGATAATATTATAGTATACACCGTGAATAATGCACAAACATCGCTAAATACGGGCACAGCACCCACTGGCGACCTCAGCAGCTGTCAAAAATAGGTAAGCAGCGTAGCAACAACTATAACACAGCCGTAGGAGGCGTGTTCACTACATATTACTTTACCTGGGCGCTATGTTTGTCGTGGGCGATGTGGCCGTCGTAGAAGCAGCCTCATTGATTAACGGTGCACTGCTGCACCTTTTTAATATGTTAGGAGCATCCACATCCATTATCTTAATGCCACCATTCGTTCACTGACGTACTATGTAGTTATATGCATCGGGATTGTCGAAACGATTAGCCCTCTACTGTTTATGTAACACTGTAAGTGCACTTACAAATAGTCTAATTAACTAATCACGCTACTGTTACAACTACATACATGTTATTTATTACGCGTAAATTAAAGGATAACACAAAATAAAATGAAAATACGCTACTCAGAAAGCTAAAAAGTGGCTCGAAGCTGACCTGTCAAATCGCCGCAATAGAGAAGCGTTCAAGTTTATTTTTTTAAATAAAGCCATCAGATTTTATGGCGTACACGAGTGTATTCCGAAGTAAAGTGAATATTAGTTCTATATTCAGCAGTATTGCAAAAAAAAATGATATGTATTTGCAATTTAGATGATTTAAATATTGTGTTTTCTTCAGACAAATAAACAGCTTTTTATCATTTTTCTATAATCATGAATGCACCCTAACTAATGTCAACAATCTTTATCTTCAACGTTCCGTTTCACTCATCTTTTCATCTCTTTTTATTAGGAACTGTAAATAAATGAATAGATAATAGCAATTACTAGGAGTATAGTTTAGAACTATACTCCTAGTAATTGCTATTATCTATTTAAAAGATTTTATTTAGTAGTCTAGCTTTTATGATGTGAATTTATTTAATTTTATAAACGCGTGAACGTTAAATGTTATACCACTACTTTGTTATCATTCATTAGTTGTTTACTCTCCGTAAAATGAAGACACAAAGATTTTGTTTTGAGTTTTTGACTTTTGAGTTCTGTATTTCAAATTTTGGGATGATGTAGTAGTACTTAATTTTATTTTAATTTAAAAAACGATAAACGGCACGTCCTTGGAAATAATGTTCTCAAGACGAAGGTGAGAAATTTACAATATTAAAAATCTCGCAGAAACTACTTCTTTTGAACTAATTCACACTTGGTTGATTTTATGTTTTTTTATTGTAGCACGACTGTAAAATACGTCTTAGCGGCGTTCCTCGGGGCTGTTCTCTACTGCGAATGGTTTATCTACCTCCTGCAACAGTCGCACTGGGCACAATTTGATTGTAGCAGTGACAAAGATGCCAGTTGTGTAAAAATATTGTTTATAGCTGACCCTCAAATACAAGGGTATGAAGCCGTCCCGCCGCCTTTGAGCTATATCTTTAATTGGGATAGTGACCGGTATGTATAAAAATAAATAGGTTAAAATATTCAAGCAATTCTCATAACATAGTTTCTTATCTGATATCATTCTTGCATTTATCTAAAAATGTAAGATAGCATATTCAATTCATCAACTGCTTATCTGATGTGGAAACCTAAATTATATTGAATGTGTTTCTTGATGAGCTAGAAAACTGAAAATAATAATAATACCTTACAGTAGTGATTTTAGTGGTAGAAATTGATAATTTATAATATATTTCCAGTTACTTAAAGTCAACATTCAATGTAGTAGCTGACTACTTCAAGCCTGATGTCCTTGTGTACTTAGGAGACCTCATGGATGAGGGCTCCATTTCCACTCGACCACAGTACCACCGCTATGTGAAGAGATTGTCTAATATATTTGACTGGAATCATCGTGTTGTGGTGAGCAAAGTATTATTATTTAATGTTTTCCTCTCACAACTTATGTCCTTATGTTCAGAACTAAAAAGATTACAATTAAAAATTATAATTTTTATACTTGCTGAAATGAATTAGGTTCCTTGTAAATAATTAATTGGTTCATCGGTACATTTCAGCAAGTCTGGATACCAGGTGACAACGACATTGGTGGTGAGAATGAACCGATCCGTCGCGACAAGATAGAGGAGTTTGAGCAAGTGTTTCAGCAACCGTCCGTGATTACGTACTCCAACGTTTCCATATACAAAGTGAATGCTATCACATATACATTCCCGCAGAAGACTGAAGAGCCGAAGGGCACCGAGAACAACTTTAAAATAGCTGTCTCTCATTACCCTGTTACATTGAGAGTGATGTTTACTAAGACTGTAAGTATGCAACACATAACTGTATCCTGCAAACTTTAAAAAAAAATATTAAAAGAAATATTACTTCTCTTGAATCAGATTTTGTTACAAAACAAAAGTCATCTGCCAGTAAATGTTCTGTCAAAAGCGGTTCTTCTGTTTCGGAGATTAGCCGGAACAAACAGATATAAAAAAATAGATTTATATTAAAACTGTCATATTTGCATATTATTATTTATCCACTATTAGGTATTCTGGTATTACAAACTTAAATTTTATTTATTTGTATTGATTACGAATTCGAATAGGGAAGAAATTAAAGAGATTAAGTTTTTTTCTCTCATTACATATTTTCGATACGTAAATGGTGTAATGGTGTCACTGATTCGTCGTGTGATTAAGGCTACAGGTAGAGGTAGTGTCTTTTAAAACACGTATTACGTGATTTCCAGACATTTCAGAACTTAATTTGTCTATAATCTTTATTCTAATAACAATCATAACTATTTTCCCCAGATTATGGATACAATAAATCCTCAAATATTCTTCTGCGCACATGACCATGAGTCTAAGTTCACGAAACAATACAAAGACTTCACGCACAAGTTGACAACTTGGTTTAACACGCCTAAGTCGGTGCTCAGCATAACATTCGATGACAACTCACTGTATGAAATCTATGTGCCAACCTGCTCTTATCGAATGGGGACGAGCCGAATTGGGTATGGAGCCGCTATTTTAGGTAAGTGACACTTCAGTTTTTTGGGTCACAGCACCAACAGTTATCACTAAGTATGCCGTAAACAGAATGAAAGCTGGTAGCCCGCGCCGATCTACCAGCGCTTATAGGAACTGGTCCATGCAGGTAACCGGCTGGCATTTATATGAATAAGCGCCGGTTACCTGCATGGACCGTTTCCTATAATAATATGTTCCTTTCTTTCTGTCATAATAGACTTCTGTAGCCAAATTGTAATAAAAAGACCTCTAGTAGATTCATCCTGTTCATGGGATCCGTGGGATGTGGAGGGAACCAGCAATGCCCAACACAGGAATGCACGACACGAGAACGCGCGACATAGGAATTTAAGTGTTTTGAATTCCAATGTTGTACATTGTCATGTCGTGCATTCTCGGCCCGAACCTCGATTGTCCGGGCAAGAATGTACAGCACGAGAATTGGAATCAAAACAAACAGTGACGTCACATTAAAAAAGTAAAAAGCCATGTGACAATAGGGACGGGTGATACAATAAAATACTGGAAAATTCCGTGGTTCCTTCTTTTTTTCTTCGTGTTCCTATAATACGACCGTCTCGCGACAGTATCCTTTATGGGCGGCATGGGCACCGGGCCGTAGGCCGACGAAGGAGGCCGGCGGAGGCCCGGCACTTCGGGGACAGAAGATATTAGTGTTGTAAAATATGCGAGCGTAGCGAGCGCACGTCATGGAGTACAATTTAATTCGGCAGCACTACCTAACTCAATTACCTAGTATCCAAGTCCCAAAATTTCGAGTTGCCCAACTAGTCGGCCAACCAATCGCGCGATGTCGCCGATTACTGTGTCGTACACTCCTGTGTTGTACATTCTTGGGCCGGACCAGCAAGGTACACCCCAGTAATTGGCGACATCGCGATGTCGCCAATTACTGTGTCGTACACTCCTGTGTTGTACATTGAGTCCCTATAATGCCCGTCACAGTAATGCACATACCAGCAATGCACGACACTGGAATGTACAACACAGGAGTGTACGACACAGTAATTGGCGACATAGCGATGTCGCCAATTACTGGGGTGTACCTTGCTGGTCCGGCCCAAGAATGTACAACACAGGAGTGTACGACACAGTAATCGGCGACATCGCGCGATTGGTTGGCCGACTAGTTGGGCAACTCGAAATTTTGGGACTTGGATACTAGGTAATTGAGCTAGGTAGTGCTGCCGAATTAAATTGTACTCCAAGACGTGCGCTCGCTACGCTCGCATATTTAATAACACTAATATCTTCTGTCCCCGAAGTGCCGGGCCTCCGCGGGCCTCCTTCGTCGGCCTACGGCCCGGTGCCCATGCCGCCCATAAAGGATACTGTCGCGAGACGGTCGTATTATAGGAACACGAAGAAAAAAAGAAGGAACCACGGAATTTTCCAGTATTTTATTGTATCACCCGTCCCTATTGTCACATGGCTTTTTATTTTTTTAATGTGACGTCACTGTTTGTTTTGATTCCAATTCTCGTGCTGTACATTCTTGCCCGGACAATCGAGGTTCGGGCCGAGAATGCACGACATGACAATGTACAACATTGGAATTCAAAACACTTACATTCATATTATTATGTCGCGCGTTCTCGTATCGTGCATTCCTGTGTTGGGCATTGCTGGTTCCCTTAAAATATAGTAGGGGTTGTATTTGGTCTTTGACGTAAGTAGGTACCTACAAATACACTTACCTAACACGAAGATTCTAAATTAAAATTATTGATGGCAGGACGACTTATAGATTATTTATCTTCTTTCATGCCTGTGACCAGCTGTAGACTGCGATCAACAACTTTTGATTAGACTAATTGAGTTAATTAATTTTAATTCCATCCAAGGTGCTTTGTTAGTAATGTCAGCCAGAAAGTCAGAATACCTACCACATTACCTACATGACTAAGATTAGACACCGCGCGAGGAGCCGTACCTAAAAGTTATCATGTAGCAGAATTATTTCCAATATCACGTACTTAAATAATCCAATATCAATAGGCAGGTACTGTATTTCTTTTTTGAACTGACATCATCATCATCATCAGCCTATAATGTGCCCACTGCAGGGACTCAGGCCTCCCGTCTAGAAGGATGGGCCATGATCATTATCCACCACGCGGGCCCAGTGCGGGTTAGTTGATGTCACATATCTTTGAAAATTTTGATTCTAGGATATGTCGGTTTCCTCACGATGTTTTCCTTCACCATTTTGAGAGCAGTGGTGATGAAATAAACTAGGTAGTATGTTTGTAATTGTAACAACACACATGTAACACACTAATGGCTTCCGTTTATCCGTGATGGTGCTTGTAACAGCGCTGAAATATCGGAAACTGAAAACAATACTTACTTTATTTTTTCCAGAAAACAACCAGAAAAACATGAGATACACGGTCTTCTGGTCGCCGACAAGGTTTCCATACTTATGCCTGTACCTTGGCATACTCATCACTTTCGCGGTCTACAGCCTAGTATTCTGTGTTGCCAGATTATGCCACAGAAAATCCAAACACTCGCCAAAAAGTGCTGACATGTCTCCGCTATTGGAAAAAATGTAGCACACAAGTGTCCCAGAGGACTTTAAAAGCGTTTAAACGCTTCAATTTGGTTGTAATTACTAGTACTTATAATTACGTAGATGTTTAGGGTCAGCTGATGACTTAAATTTTATAAAATCGAGGGTATTGAACTATTTTTATTCAGTTCAGGGGTAGTTGGAATTTAGTACTTAACCAGTGAATTAATTTATAGATAAGTGCCGATTTTTTCATAAACTAGATGACACTTAGATTTATGCCTGCTTTTGGCTATGTATGCTCAAAGCCAAAAGGATTATACCTACTAATAGATATACTTAGATAACGCAATAGCACCTCCTTCGCATGCCCGGCTTGGCTGCCGTCGCAGCAAGCTAATTTATTTCAAACAACAACATTACAGCTCAATAGCTTAATTCTAGAAATGTAGATATGTATAGAACAAAAACGTAATCTATTTAGAATTGTAGCTTGTTTATATATTAGCTAAATAGAGCTTATGACGTCAAAGAAGGTTTTCATACCGATCGTGATATCTTTGTCTATAAGGCTGAGCCAAGCTTTGGTTAGGGCATTAATTTAAGTGTTACCTACTGTTAATGAAAATAGGCATCAACATTGAAATGAAGTGTTCTGCCGATTGCCCCAATTTAAAATTCAACCATGATGGTTTAAAAAAATAACCCAAATTGCAATATTGGCTGTGCTTATTAAATATGAATAAAAACCCCGTCGATGTTAGCATATTACAATTATTATATACTTACTCAAATTAATTATATTATATACATAACTAAACTAATTATAAGGAATTGAAATTATTGAACAATATTATATCTTAAATGTTGCAATCAAATTAGCCAGTGTACTAAAATATTGTTTATTGTTGAACTTAAAACTTTATATTAACAAAAACACTAATTTTAAAAGCTTTAATTTACTAACAGTGTACAATTAGTTATTAATTAGATACTAATTTAGATTTTACGTAAGTAAGGCCAACTGCATATAATTTGTATTTTTTATTATAAAATGACCGTGTCCACTTTCCCAGGAACCACTGTAGCCCAAAATAAGGTTTGCATGAGGTCCTGGTTTCGATTCCCGGGTCGGGCGAAATGATATAGGGTTTTTCCATCAGGAATTTCCTAGTAGCAGCCGCAGTCTGGATTTGTGCCTGGTTGATAGCTAGACGAAATGTGGGTGTACACCTCTGCCTGACCTTTCGGACATTACAGGCGTGATGTTATGTTATGTTACCCATAGGACACCCATAAATGACGGATCGCCGATGACTTAGCTCCGTAGTTTGGAATAACCCATCACTTTTACTTAATCAATATTGTACTTAACATTTTTAATATGCAGTGGGCCTTAGAAAAGCAATATTTTGACTCACCACAAACAGGAATATTGACATGACAATGTATACTTACATACACGAGTACCCACACTTATAAATAGGTACTCACTTTCTAAAGATTTCAATTTAACTCTTTGGGTATTCAAGTATTTTATTTATGTAATATCTGGTTTTGGTATTATTTTAGTAACTGTTGTAGTCCCGTACGTTAAATACGCGCTTTGGACGTGAAGTTGCGGACAACAGCCCGTTATACCTACATACTACTCTAGTACTACTATAGTCAATGCTAGAATTCTAGATAAAGATTGAATAATAATTTTAGTTGTCAAATCAGGCGCGGATACAAGATTTCGTTTAGGAGGGCAATTATTGTGTGATTTTACCTGTCTTCCAGAAAATTCCTTAAAAAAATTGATACACTAAAAAAAAAAGCAGGTGTTACTATGCAGAAATGTATGATACGAGTTAAATATCTTGTAACCTTTTGAACGCCTGAGCGTAAACACATTGGCGTCTTCTCCCACGCCAAGCTACAACGGGGTATGTCACAACCCCCAATTTCCAGCAAGATTGTGTTTTTTTTTGTTTTTGTTTTTAAAAAAACGTTGCCCCACACTAGGAATTTCTCCTGTATCGTGGGTGCGTTCACAAACATTTAAACTCACATACACAAATACCCAGACCCGAAACAACTATCCGTAGGTAGGCCGTACAAATATTTGTTCCGTGCGGGGATCGAACCCGCGACACGCAGCGCAGCAGTCCATTGCTTGAGCCACTGCGCCAAACGTGCCGTCCGTTTAAATGTAATGGACAAGAAAACTAATGTTTTTTTAGTTACATTACCAGTTCCAACAAAATCATCAGGTTGTCATTTAAAGCCAAAGACTGTCACAGCAACTTATAAAAATATATTGTGTAAAAAAATAACATTCTAAAATATAAATAATAATTATTAACACATTAATAAACAGTGAATTATTTTTTAATTAAATATGGAATTAATAAACCACAATACTTATTTTTTATAGATAATAAATAAATATATCAACGAACTAAAGCTACTTATAGAATAATTAAAACTTAATATTTACAAAATTCTTAAACTAATTTAAAATTAAAGGGGTCCCAGCATTTATCAATAACATGACATTTTTAAAAATAATTGTATTTAGACAATAGTACCTATGACTATATAATTTTTATTTACAACTTAACAATTATTATGACTTAATTTGATCTCTTTTAAAACAAAATAGACTCTATTGTATTATAATAGAAGTCATTGAGCACCTCTACTTATTCAGGAATTGAACATAATTTTAATAATTGATGTATGGAGCTATACAGATACTTATTTATGAAAAAGGGATTGAAATGCAATACAATATATTATATTTATAAACAAATAACTTATTTAGTACTTATGGAATTTGCCAATTCTGCCCCGTAGGTACTGTAATAATACTTTAACGTTTTTTTAACTTGTTAATTGTTGTTGTAAGAATGTATTATTAATGCATTATGAATTGCAATAAATATTATAATGTTTTATTAATGGTGTTTCTTTTATAAAATCATGCATCATCAATAACATGTCCATGACTACTGTTCCACCAATGCCAATCTCATCTCAGTCTTGTGGCACAGCATTTTGATCTATTACAAAACAGCAGGTCTAACCATGGTTTTAAAATCCTCCCCTTGAGTATAAGTTGTATAGTTTATGAAGTTGGGTATTGGTCCTATGACCTGTCACCATTTCATACATCTACTGTTAATTCTGTGTCTAACATGCTTAAAATAATGTGATTCAAAATCAAAGCATTTATTTCAAATAATATACCAGTTACAGACACTTTGATTTGCTATTTTAAATTATTTTTTTAATCTTATCAAAGGTTTAAGAATCATATAACTAGCTAGAAAATTTCCTATATTCTGAAACCTAAAACTTTTAGATAAATTAATATAGCTAATGTGACCACCATATAAATATTTAAAATAATAAAAGTAACAAAACTTGGGACAAGTAAAGTTCTCATAGATAAATTAACCGCACCTGTTAACAAGTTGGCTATCAGGAAATATGATAAGCCATTCGTGTTTATATGGGAAAGAATAACAGGGACTTGGAAATTTTTATCTTGATCTTCAACTAATACTGTAACAAAGTATAAAACAGTTGTCATTGTTATTAAAAGTGTGTCCATATAAATACAATATCCGGCATTTGTTAAAGTCCTAGACGTTGGTCGAATAATATCCACAAAATATGTCAAAACCCACAATACTACAGTTCCAAAAATGAGTTTCAATTGCGTTTGGTATTTTGTAACTGTTCTATCAAGTAGTATATTTTTAATAAGAACACCAAATATGTAGATGGACACATATCCTAAGCAAGATGAAATTCCTTCACGATTTGCAGATATAATGGAGTTTCTAGGGCTATCACCAAATACCCAGTCTTGTAGACCAATATATAAGGCAAGTTCATGAACAACTAAAGAAAGAATACATAGTAATACAGCATTATTTGAGAAGTATAAAACAATTGTTGAAAGGACTTTACAAACAGCTATTGTAAAGAAAAAGTTCCAATGTACACCATATTCTGTGATGTGTTCCTGGTAATCTAATTGCTTGACTGATACAAATCTTCCCACTCCAAGAACTACAAGTATTGTTATCATTTTCAAATTCCCCTTTACAATATCCTTTAATGGTTGTTGCTGCAAGTCTTTATGGACTAAACCACTCACTATAACAAACAATCCAACTCCAGTATCCATTAAACTATATCCAAATCTTTCTGTTTTAGCTAAGTATCTTGGGAAGTCTTCAAAGTCCACAGCTAAGATACATAGTGCTGTTATAAGATACGTCAGTCCTCTAAGACAAGATATTAAAGCTACCCTATTGTTCTGAACAACATTTTGCTGCATAAACTTTTTAACTATGCTTGGATAGTAGAACAAAAGATTGATTTGTATAAGAATGAAGACTATTAAGTTTAGCGCGTAAATGTACTCCGGTAGTGAGGTGTGAGCGATGACCATAGGTAATACTATCACCAGGTATTCATAAGCATATTGGCAGCAGACTGGGAATCTTGATTTGATGGCTATATAAATTGAACACTGTACTGTGAACAATATACAGGCGCTTGTGTGAACTGCTGTAGAACCATGGTTGTTCTGCATGAAGGATTCATGGTATTTCTTGTACTCTATCGCATTCATCGCAGTTGCTGTTATGTTATCTCTTCTTTAAAATAATCAGACTAGACGGGCTTACTTATCACTTTATGTCCACCAGAAAGGGGTTCAGTCCTGAGTCCACAGAAGAAAGGAAAGGTGTCATTCACTTCTTTTATGTTTTGATACTAACATTTTCTCAAGCCAAAACAAATAAATCACCGTTTTTATTTATTTATTTGCATTCTACTAACCTGTAAACATAACAATTGTATGTCAGTGTCACAGACTGTCATGTGATATGACACTTTTGACAATCTGTCACAATCATATTTGCAGCATGGAAATATGAGTGCCCACATCACAACGATTTCACTACGTTCGGCAAACGCGTCGTTATGTAGTAACTGATTTTCATATGAAATGTACAGTTTTCATTGCTATAAGAAATTGTGTTCGTATGATTAAATATTCGGTACCTACTTATTCTAAACATGATGTCACCGATCATTATGTCGTTGACATGAATGGCTATAAAAATTCCAATAAAGTTTATCAAAACTTTAAACGAAGTGTCTAGTCGTCCGATTAGCGGATGAATAAAATTAATTAGTCGTCCGATAAGAAGCCGGATGAATAACCAAAATTATAATACGACCGTCTCGCGACAGTATCCTTTATGGGCGGCATGGGCACCGGGCCGTAGGCCAACGAAGGAGGCCGGCGGCGGCGGAGGCCCGGCACTTCGGGGACAGAAGATATTAGTGCTAATTAATATGCGAGCGAAGCGAGCGCGCGTCATGGAGTACATGCGTTGCATGTACGAGTGACAGAGAGAACGAGAAAATGGCGCGCGGTGTTGTCAGTTCGAACGATGCTAGAGGCAACGTCATTGGCTGTCGTTGACAATTGCCACGTGACTTACCGGACGACTAGCAACAGCCAACTTTAAATCCTTCTTCTTTCTTCTTTTCCAAAAAAAATACGCACATCGATTTGACTGACAGCAAGATATTGTAGTCTTTGACAGCAAGTCAGCAAACGTCTTTGACATAAATAGCACAATGAGGCACCAGGACTAGAAAATACTTAATAAAATAGGTACCAGCAAGATGATGCGGTAATTTTTAAGTTAAGCCCTTCATACTCATACGACCAAAATATTCATGCAACCGCTGGGCACACAGTTTCAATATGCGCGGAAATTCATAGTCAGGGGGGGCAAGGGCCAGAAACATGCTAGTTTCCAGAGTCTGCTTAGTATAACATGTAAGAATTTGTTAATACAAGTAATATTACTAGTGTTTGGTGGAGTTTTTATTACGTACATGTAAGTAAATTATCGCATTTCCTTGTCGTTTTCATTAAATGGGTAAATTCAATCTTGCAGTCAGATTACCTAGAATTTTATTTTTTAGCCTTCTTTTTTTCCAAAATACCTTTCTTTATAAAGTCGGTTTTCACTTTCATATTTTGATACTATTGATTTCAGAACGTTTTGGATTTGGAAAGGACTCGCAGTATTGGAAAGGCTAACAGTGATCTCTCAAGAAGATTGACTGTCAACTGCAGATAATAACTGGTGAGTATTATCAAGGTAAACGATCTTTAACGTTTCCTAGGTTTATTAAACGGATAACTAACGGACTTCGCGAGCGCCACTGCTGAGCATGAGGCCCTGAGTTCAATTCTCGGGTTGGGCAGTGTTATTGGGTTTTTCCATCAGGAATTCTCAGTAACGGCCTCGGAGTCTGGATTTGTGCCCAGTTGATGGTAATAAGCTCACCCCTATTACGGACTTAAACTTAAATGGCGAAATATTAGGTAGGTACACATCTGTCTAACCCCTCGGCAATTAAATGTGTGATGTTTATGTACATACGAACGGACTGCGTAGCTTTTGGAAAACTTGGTAGGTAGGAGAAAAGATAATGTCATTATGTAGGTTCGTTACTGTAACCGATTCTTATTCCACTGTAGCAAGCACTAAGAGCCAAAAATACGTTGGCACTTCATGAAACCCTAGTACCTACCTATCTAATAAAAAAAAAACCTTTCGGATGAATGGCGCAATTCCGACCCGTTCAGCCCGCGTTAGTTGATGTACCAAAGAGTATATTAATACTATTTAGGTAGCAGAGGTGTACCATATATAGAACCAGTCGTACTATGATTGTAACATTAAAACCCTCACATTTATTGTTCACTATAAGTGCATGTTTACGTAGGTACAGGCGGGGCGTCGCGCGGCGCGTGCAGCGTTTTTATTTCAAACACACAATGTATGAAAAAGTTAACGATTTCAAAACTTGATTTTACGAGAAGCGATTTTTAACTCGTTTGTTTAAAATGCAGCGTTTGTTGCGGTGCACGGTGGACTCGTCTCTCAGTAAATTAATAAAAAAGTACGAAAAGAGCATTCTGCACGCGCCGCGCAACGCCCCGCGTCTCCGTAAACGAGCCCTAAGAATGATTAGTAGGTACAGGTAGTTGCATACTTACACACACTGCGATGTTAGGTACACACGGCTACACATCAAGCTATACAAAACCAGTTAATCTTGGCCTCACTTTGCTAGATCTTTTCGCACAATGAACGATCAGATTATACTGGTTTTGTATAGCTTGATGTGTAGCCGTGTGTACTACTCATTGTTTAGTAAAATGGAACATGATAAGTAACATAATTAACGTTTAGTAACCCATACTTTTGTTCCACACACCTTGGCAAGCGTAGACTGTACGCGTGTCTAACTTGCTTTGGTGTAGGATAATATTTGCGTTGCTGTGTTGTGTTGGTGATCCAATAATAATTATTATGTTATATTATGCGCACAGCCAAGGAGTGGAATTCCCCCCAATCTATTTAAGTCGCGAGTTAAAGGCTTCTTTTAGGTTAGGTAACTCGTTCCATGGTCGACTTCATCTCTGTCCTCAGGACAAGATTGAGCTCAAGAGAAGGTTTATTTAATGTATAAAAAAAAAACTTTTTTCTTCCGCTTTATAAAACTATATACCTACTACATGATGATGATGATACATTTAGTACTTCACTGAAAAATCTTCA
The DNA here is from genome assembly GCA_949775195.1 of Diarsia dahlii. Taxonomy (NCBI): domain Eukaryota; kingdom Metazoa; phylum Arthropoda; class Insecta; order Lepidoptera; family Noctuidae; genus Diarsia; species Diarsia dahlii. The sequence continues at coordinate 1,907,765 of OX459193.1, read as the reverse complement.
GCATCCAAGAAATAAAGTGATGAAGTCTAATTTTGTTTCGTAGGACATCAACAAATGAATCAAGCAGGTTCAGAAAACAAATGCTCGAAGAGTGCTTCACACGAATGTGTTCTCAACAATTATAACTATGACGACGTATCTGCTGACCGAAACAGCATTTGTGAGAGTTGCAAGCAAGGGCGCCGGTCGGCGTCGGCTCACGGCAAACACTCATCCAACGTAGGATCTGTATGTAATACTGAACACGTAGTTGAAGTTACTGAAGTATGTTCGAGCGAAGGAAAGAGTCAACTACAACCGGAGGCCAGTAATTCATTCGAACAATCTCTGCTACAGAAGGCATGGATATACCTACAATCAATCATCAATTCACACATGAGTGCTTGCCCACGTTGTAACCCAAGGCCTTCTCCAAACGATGAATTACCCAAGCAAAGCACGACAAAATTCTTTCAAAGGTCTAAGCCATCAGCAGCTACTCCAAGCTTTATGTCATGCCGCCATAAAAATCGACCAATGTGTTCAAGAACTGTGTCTCCCTGTCATAACGTTAGACCGTCCTGTTCAAGACCTCCACCACCCTGTCCAAGAGGTCCACCACCCTGTCCAAACTTTGAATCTCCCAGCCCAAAGGCATCATCTAGATATAATGAATGCCACAAGTCTTGTTTTGAATCTGACTCTTTATCTGACCCACCCAGTCCCAAACCTAAATCAGCCTGTCCAAACGCAAAATCCCGTCTAAACTCTAATGAAAAGTTAAAAAGTAGTTACCACAAGGATTGTGCTCATTCTCTATTTGATTCACCTATTCCAAAAGCTAAACCACCCCGTTCAAAGGCTATGCCCCGCCCAAACTACAAAGCTAGTCTACATCACAGTGTTTCTAAGGACACTTTTTCTGATTCATCGTATACCAACCTTCAATCGCCATGTCCAAAGACTGAATCAGCCTGTCCATACGCTATACCAGTTTGTCCAAACCAAAAACCAGTTTGTCCAAACTCTAAAACTCGTCTATACCATAGTTTTTCGAATGACTCTTTATCGAGTTCTTGCAAAGAGTCGCTGGTAGAAATGGCAAAAGTTTATCTTGAAAAACTTACATCTGACCACAAGATGAAATGTGCAGTTTGCGCGAAACAGGGCTCCTCCTATTATTCACTAGAAACAATATCTTCATATTTGCGAGGTATGATGGAACAAGCGTGGAATTATATTAAAACGGATGCTGACCAAAATTCTGTTCAATCCCAGCGTTCGCAATCTATCTGTTCGAATGCTTTCAAGAAACAAGGTGTTTTAAAATTGCCTAGTTGTTCAAAATCAAAATGTTCTTGCGCCGCTTCAAAACAAAAAGTCTCAAAACCTCAGTCATTTGAATCTGAAGGACACCGTAGATCTATCAATTGCCCTTCATGCCTTACACGCATCACTTGCCCCAAAGCTGTGCGCATCAATTTCACCCCAGACCTTACTAAGGATTATGACGACGATGCCGATGAATACGAAGAACCTACACATCTAGACCGGAGATCTGAAGAAGAAGGAACACACGAGCATAAATCTTGCAATACACAAGGTTGTATGCGCAACTCACGAAGCGCGCAGCCTTCTTTTACTCTTTCTAACACATCTTGTTGGTCATCGAAATCATGCGCGAAACCCGTATTTATTAAATCACGTCAAATAAAAACACCCCAGTCAGTTGAAGAGCTTAAGGCCAGTGTTACCGGCATTACCGACAAATCGTCTAGAATTTTTTACGGGTCTGACGTTTTGGATCTTCGTAGCACCATAGAATACTCCAGACCTTGTTTGCAAGATTGGAATGTTTCTAAAGAATTGACCTGTTTACCTGATGAACCTACTCCTAAGCTAGTTTTGAATTTAACTATGGAACAAAATGACGCCGGCTCTCGCCCCAAGGAAAGTAACTATTCAAGGGTATCTTTCGGTAATTGTAAAGAGATTATCAGTCCTTGCAGTGATCTAGAAGAACAAATTTGCAAGGAAGAAGCACTGTGCCCAAATCAATCTTGCTCAGAAGGAAGCAAGAAATCTGAAGTGGATAATGTAGACGAAATCGGCGAAGAGTCTGGCAGTATTCTAACAAAACAGCTGAGCAACAAAGACACAATATGTCAAGCCGGTCACAACTCTAGCACTTGTATTGAAACTATTCAGTTCGATGGCAAAGGTAAAGAAAGTATTATTATAAGTAGACCGGGTTTAACAGCTATGAATACTTTAAAAACTAAAGCGGGAGATGCACACATTGTGCACGGTATTATATATAAGTCATAAGTGAATCAAATAGATTGAAATCATTCAGAACAAACATTCTTGTTCAAGTATTTTTATCAAAATTGTATGTCTTCGCTTTACTATAACTAATTATTTTCATGTTGTTTTTATGAGGCTAAAAATTATTCACTTCGCCTAGGGTCTGAATGAGTCGGAGAACACTCTTCATCAAACGTTGATAACCAGCTTGTTGGCAGCTACCAGGGTTATTTGGCAGAGTAGGGTTATTTATCCTTTTTGTTTTTTTCTTCGACACAACAGGTACAATTTCACAGAAGTGTGAAAACATTGACCATGACATTAAAAAACCCCAAAAGATCCTTGTTGTATGTACCAGGGAGTAATGATTTATAGTTTAAAATCTGAGCGTCTTTCCTTACCATAATACATTTTGAGATGTGGTCAAACTTTGATACCCTACTCCCAAGCCGTGACGAGAGTATTATGGAGCCAAGAACTGAAGTGACAAATGCGTGGATCAAATGACGCTTTTCAGTACACTTCGAAGAAATAAAATAAAAGTATTTTTGCCATTAATTGAAACATATAGGTAAATCACTAGCTGATGCCCGCGGTTTCAACCGCGCGGATATCGGTTATCGCTACCGATGCCGGTTATCGCGACCAAAAGTAATATTTTCGTACCCCCCTTTCAAACCCTTGAATAAAAAAAAACAAAAAATAAATAAAAAAAAAATATCAAAAAAAATAAATAATAAATATCGGGAACTCGAAACAAAAATCAAACATGGTAAATATCCCGTTTATGATATGAATAGTAGTGCCTTGAATAAAGTTTTTTAGCCTATGTCCTTTCTCGGGTATCAAAATATCTCCATACCAAATTTCATGCAAATTGGTTCAGCAGTTTAGGCGTGATTGAGTAACAGACAGACAGAGTTACTTTCGCATTTATAATATTAGTATGGTAGTATGAATAGTTTCATGTTATAACCGGGACGTGGAAAGAAGGGGTTTGAATTAAATGGCCAACCAAAAATAAGGAACTTCGAAAATAAAAAAGTAACTTTACTTTCGGAATTCGGGTGGCAATAAAGAATAAGCCATTGACCCATTGAAACAAACGAAGTGACCAACCGTTTAGTTTTCTTAAATTTTCAAACACCAAAAAAGGAACTAGCAAAATCGGTTTCAGTCGTTCACGCCTGATGCCGTGATCAAAGAAATAGGGATTCATAGGTACATTTATTTATTTAACCTACGTGACCCACCTGTGCTGTGTAGGTTTTTTACCCAACTGCAAGGAAAGTCATGTATTTACGTATGAAAAATGCTACGTGGTATAATTTTTGACCACAACGCGGGCCAAGTGTACTCTTTTGGCATTTTTGTCCGGAACTCTGAAAATCAAATGATTTAGGTCTCCATGCCTAATAAGGAAAGCAGTATCCTTAATAGATTACTTTGTAGTGCACCTGTTACTGAATAAACCTTTCTTTTTTAGATTGTACCGTTCAAGAAAAACATGCTCTTAGAAGAGATCCTCACAATTACCGATATTATTACTAAACGTATATTTCCTTAGAAGGAAAGATATCACTCAATCATTGATAAATTAAAATGAGCAGCGAAGAAACCAATGTTGACCAAGAGAGCGGGACAGTCAGCTCCTCACAGTGTTCACAATCGTGTTCGTTGATGCCAGTTAGTTCAAAGCGGGGAACAATCAAGTTGTCTCTTTCTGTGGCAGATTGTAGTTGCACCAAAGACGCTACGCCAGAATTACCCAAGTTACGTCAGTTAACTTCTAACCCAAATCCAATGGCTTGCCCCATACCCGGTAGTGTTACACCATCTGTTGAGATCTGTGACTGCGGAGAGCAGGGAGAAGACATGACACCGGCACCTACCTGTGAATCTCGAGAAGAGGGCACCCACGAGCATAAATATAGCTCTACGCCCTGCTGTGAGCACAACTCGCAAGGAGTACAGCCTTCTTCTGAATCTTGTTCTGACGCTTGTGCTGGAGTTTGCTCATCACCGTTACTTTCAAAATTACAGAAACCTCATATTGAACCACGGCTTAAAGATCATGTACCTAAATCGGTTGAAGAGCTTAAGGCCAGTATAACTGGGTTAACCGGCTTAGAAAAAAAACTACCTCCAGGAAATCTGCTCGGATGTGAATATATTGACTATCGTTGCCAAATAAGCACGTCATTGCCCTGTTCGCCGACAGATTCGACGGTGTCATTTGCGAGTTGTACACCTCCTAGGTTTGGTTTTAGTTTAACTATGGAACCTAAAGATCATAGATTTTGCACAAACCAGAATGAATGTAAACATTCGAAGGAGTTTTCCCCGCCACCGAAGAGTCCGCCGTCTCCACCACGAGGTCGTCCATGTACCGCTTGCGGTGGCGCATCAAAACCACTGAGCCCACCGCCATCAAAACCTGTGCAGCCACTACCACCCCCACCTCAACCAAAACTTGTGTGTCCAGGTGCCACCGGCGGTGGCGCACCAAAACCAGTTTGCCCAGCGCCACCAAAACCAACGTCTCCAAAGCCTCCAAAACCAGAGTGCCTTGAGTGCCTTCCACCACCACGCCCTCCGATACCGCCGGAGTGTCCAACGCCCGAGAGTCCACCATTACCGTGCCCATCGCCACCTTGTGCAGGACGCTGTGAACGGTGTGCGCGCCGGCAATAAAAAAAAACAGTGAAACGCACTATTGGGAAGGATACTACAAAAACTCCTGCTGGGCAAAGAAACAATATGTAGAGCCCGTTGTAGCTGTTTCACTGCAGGACTGATCGCAAAGGTATACTGATTTATATAAATAGGCAGTTAGGCACTCGATCGATACAGACTGGAAGCCGATCCTAAAACAGTTGGGGAAAGCCTAGGCAGATGATGATAATGATATTGAATATTAAGTGACGTGCACCCTTGCGCGCTCAGGTAGCGTCTCTAGGTCTTGGTACAGGTCTTCAGAAGATGTGGCTCTGGTTGGCTGGACATTTCTTCAAAACTGCTCGCATTTAAGTAGGTCAATAGGGCACTTTATGTGACGGCTAAACACCCTTATTTCAGAATAGGTGACGCTACAGAATCTTAGATAATCGATCGAAAGCGTGTCCAGCCAGCTTGAAAAACCACTTTTCGCTGGTCTCTCAATCTTCGTAACGGAAGTGATTTTGACGACTTTTTGCATATCAACGGGCGTCACATAAATATGTGACAGGCATCAAGCTAAAAGTTTTGTGATACGTACAGTGGTTTAGTAGAAAAATGCAAAAAACTGTGTCCAGCCATCTTGAATTTACGTAGAAAACTTTTGGCTGGCACTTCCGAATCCCACATAACGGGAGCGTTTTCGAATATGGTTCCTTTACTAATACTTGGTGACGCAATGTGTGACAGTAATAACGTTTGATTTATGCCGTCACATGCAAGGGTTTACGAGATATCAATGAAAACTTAATGTATACTTGTGTCCAGCCATCTTGAACTCAGGCTGGCTGGACACCTGTATCTCCGCTGCCTGATGATCTACGACCTTCAAAATGGTATCAAAATGTTGTGACGGGGACGATAATGATAACCTGAATTTATGACGGAGAAACTTTTCGTAGTTTCAAAGATATTGATCATTTAAATTTTCCCATACAAACATCCATTAATATTGTGAGGTGACCATAATTTTTACATAAATAAAGGATTTCTTTTTAATCGACTAATCGGCCGGTAGCAGCCACGCCTGCTTTGTATTTGATTTCTCCGTGGGAATAAAAGGTTTTCCTGCAGTAAAAAGCGTAAGTATGTGTTAATTCAAAATAATAATTAAAAACACTAACAAAAAAGAACAAAGTGCATTGCACTCAGTGATGCCAATTTAGCATTTTTTCATGTTGTTTAGCAAACTTATTAGTTGTTTAGCATATTTTTAGCATATAAAATAATTATAAAATAAAATACATTAATGCGTACGCAATTATTTCCATTTAGAAAAAAAATCCCTTTACTATATTGTTGGCGCTTCTGGTGCCAACATAATGGAAAGAGTATTTGAGATCATAGTCGATTAAAACAGTATGTATATTTTGTTAAATAATAAAAAAGTTAAAACTATGTTACGTTTCATTTGACACTGAAAAATGTTAGCAGATTTTTTAGCATTTCTATAAAGCAATTGGCATAATTTTAACACCATTTTAGCAGATTCTATATCGGTCTTGTTGGCAACACTGATGCACTGACACTGAGATTGTACACAGGCTGTGAGTGTGACAGCGTAATAATGGTAGTACGTACTAGAACCAAATGAAGACTGATGCTGTGATTTATTTTGTGTAATAATTTTATTCATTTCCATAAATAGGTATTGAAGAATATTTTAGTTTATTCAGCTATTTATATGATTAAAATGACGACCACCGGCTTCATTTGCGCTTCAAACACTTAGGGCGGCGGTAAAAACAACGCTTTGGTACAAGGCGGGGGTTATTGAAGTGCAAATGGAGTTGATCGTCGTCATTTTCGTCATTGAAACGCTCTAGCGCAAATAAATAAATGTGATTTTATTTACCTACATTATTTTTTCATTTAAATACCTTCGAGCATTAGTCTGTTATCCTGACACAATATCTACCTATGTACTTACCATAAAAACACCAATAATTATCTACTAAAAAGAGTAGATAGGTATCTGCACGTAAATAATCAATAACATTAAAAAAAAATCTCCCCCCCCCCTTCCTCACTTCTACACTTTTGTCTTCTATTGATTAAAATATCTACAGTTGTTCGTATTAGTATCACCAATACGCGAATTTTCGTCCATTAAAGAAAACACCTTAAAATATACTTAGTCCTACATAAAACCTACAATATTGGTAACCCTACTACACTGTTTGTATGGGAAAATTTAATAGATCAATATCTTTGAAACTACGCAAAGTTTCTCCGTCACAAATTCAGGTTACCATTATCGTCCCCGTCACAACATTTTGATACCATTTTGAAGGTCGTAGATCATCAGGCAGCGGAGATACAGGTGTCCAGCCAGCCTGAGTTCAAGATGGCTGGACACAAGTATACATTAAGTTTTCATTGATATCTCGTAAACCCTTGCATGTGACGGCATAAATCAAACGTTATTACTGTCACACATTGCGTCACCAAGTATTAGTAAAGGAACCATATTCGAAAACGCTCCCGTTATGTGGGATTCGGAAGTGCCAGCCAAAAGTTTTCTACGTAAATTCAAGATGGCTGGACACAGTTTTTTGCATTTTTCTACTAAACCACTGTACGTATCACAAAACTTTTAGCTTGATGCCTGTCACATATTTATGTGACGCCCGTTGATATGCAAAAAGTCGTCAAAATCACTTTCGTTACGGAGATTGAGAGACCACCGAAAAGTGGTTTTTCAAGCTGGCTGGACACGCTTTCGATCGATTATCTAAGATTCTGTAGCGTCACCTATTCTGAAATAAGGGTGTTTAGCCGTCACATAAAGTGCCCTATTGACCTACTTAAATGCGAGCAGTTTTGAAGAAATGTCCAGCCAACCAGAACCACATTTCAGAAGTGCAGGTGTTTGGACACTCCAACGTATGGGATGTGACATTTTTTGATTATACGCTCCACACTAGCACTCGTGTCGCTGCAGTCCCACAGTTCGCTTGTTACGTTATGCACGTTAGGTTCCGCAGCCGATTGATTGCTTTCCAAAAAGTAGGTCAGTGTAGGTCACTAATTTAAATTGAACAATGTATGCGGCAAAACGAGCTCTAATTTATCTAATTGTAATACACAAATTGCGTTCAGAAAAATGTAAGTAAGCATTTTCTTATTGTTTTAGTCTTACAATGATAATGCCTGAGATGGTCATGGAGAAGATTCTTACAGCTTTCCACACATCGGTATCACTGCAGAGGAAAAATCACCGTTCGATGTTCGCGGATGTGATGTTTGGAGAAATTATAAAATAAACGAAACATTCATAATTTTCATTTTCTTTATTAAATCTAGTTTACGCAAAGACTAGCTTACAACTAATTTGTGACTTATTGTACAGAAACATAAATAAGTTTTAATTAAAACTTAACCTTAAATAGATATTACAAAATGTGATGGTACAAATCAATCTAGGATCGATTGATGAAAGTCAAGTAAGTAATAGCACCTCACGAGTTCTCACAGGTTTGTTAAATAATAATAAATTTCAGCGGCTCATAATACACTTTAAGAGTAAAATTTCAATTTATTAGCCACTAAAAAACTTGCCAACTGTACACAAATGACGAGAAGCATTTTTCGAGAATAGAAGTCATCAAACAAAAAATCAGTAAATTTTTTGGATGACAAAAATCCCGCTCCTTTTTTCTCTCTTTACTCGATAGAATAGATAAGAACCACTGAATAGAAATGGCTATTCCAATAGATTATAGGGAATCGGCAGATGGAAGGTCTTCCACAATCTGATATAGAAGACAAGTATAATTTTAATGTTACTTCAGCGTGGGAATGATATGGTGCTGTACAGGAAGTATGGCGTCATCTCTTTCCCACAGCTGGTGGTGCAGTCCCAGGAGCTTACAGCCAAAGAATGGCGTCTAAACGGAGAGGCGGCTTAGAAGTCGAAGTCGTAGGGACGTTGGGGGCGCCTCTGTACTAGCGGGATGTTCACCTCCTCGGCGGAGCGGAACACCTGCGGTGCGGGGGGGCGCTGCTCCAGTCGCTGGGCTGGCTGGTGCGGCTGGCGACGGGGCTGTTGCTGCTGCTGTTCCTCCTGCAAGGATACATTACATTGTTAGTAACATAATTCGAGTTTAGTACATCGGTAAATGTTTTCCTACACTATTTAATGAATAATATTCGTAATCAAGTTCGATGTTCAAGATTTCGAATGCAATATAGTGTCAGTGTAAGGGGGCTAAAAATCGATATTAGGGAAAATTCGTTAACTCATTTTTCATCCAAGCAGAGCTTGGTGGTCTAGGCACTGTTAGGCATAAGCCTACCAGTAGCTGCGTAGGATGGACAGCTCATGAACGCAAGTGAAATAATGAAAAAGTGAAATGTGCTGGTTTTTCATCCGAATAAATTAATGACATTCAATTTGGTTGCCTTCGGCTTGTGTTACTATTGCGTCCCTCCTCTTTGATTTGTAAAGTCTTCCTTTTAATTGTCTACAACAATTTTTCAACGTATCTTTCTACGACATACTGATATTATCCTTTCTTACATCTTCCCGCCCTATGTACCTTTAATATCGCTAGTCCTGAGTTCCATACCTCTTCTTCATCTTCCCCGTCGAATCTGTCGTCCCTGTACACCTCTGCGGGGTAGTATCTGTCGGAGTACTTGAGGGACACGTTGGGTTTCCTCTGGACCTCCTCCTCATTCACTGGCCTGTACAGGTACTCGTTTACGAAGTGGTACTTCGACGACTTCTGGCAGATGTTTTCATGTGTTGGTGGCATGCAGATCAAGTGGACCTGTAAAGGGGTTGGTAAAATTCCCGTTACAAAACATGGTTCCTATTATTCTGAGTAATGGTCATCCCTGAACGAATATTGCAGATCAGCTGCGGGCACCACTGGGGGAAACACGGTGAGATATTTCGATACATTATTTGATACCAGTCCAGTGTCTGGATTTGTATCCTTACTTGTTTGATGGACCTTGGATCGTCGCATCTGGCAAGAAGGTGCCGTAAAGATTTCAGCATGAAAATGTTCGTCTTCACTCTAACAAACCATACACATACCTGGTGGAAAGAGAATCCATCGGGGCAGACCCAGGAGTGCTTTACATTATCCTGGCAGTAGTGGAACACCTCGCAGTTGAGTTCCTCGTCGGCATAGTACCCAGTCTGTTTGCTCACACAATTGAACTTGGACTGCTGCAGTAACGTGGATAGACGGTCAGGTTCCTCCTTCTCTTCCTCTTCTAATTCCTCTTCTACTTCTTGGACTGGTCTCTGTTGTAGTCTTGCGGGGCGCTGGTCCTGCTATAGAAAGTTTTGTGGTCAGACTTTTATTTGATTCTTTGACAGTGGTGAATTAAGCCTTAAGTTCTAAGGTATTCGAAAAGAAAGAAGATGTGTGTAGTATTTATGTTGGCTTTGGATTCTATTAGTTATCTCCATTGCAGTTATGACTTGTTTGTAGTATCTTTGTTTCAAGTTAGTAGTAAATTCCCATCGCTTACCTTCCTGTGAGGAGCTCCTCTCTGCGGCTGCTGTCTGGGCTCGTCAATGTACTGCTGTTGCGGCCTGGGTTGCAGCACATATTGCTCTTCTTGTTGCTGGTGCTGCTGCTGGTGCTGTTGCTGCTCCTGTTGCCTCTGCTGCTGGTAGCCAGCCAGCTCGGCTAGTGAGGGCGTCGGCCGGAACCCACTGGGCAATGCGTTGTAGGCTGTTGGAGTGTACGCTCGTGGCCGAAGGTTTCGGGACTCCTGGAAATTGAAAGGTAATGGTTTAATATGGGTATTGCTATGTTTCCAGTAACATCTAGTACAATTATAGATCTTTGTAAAGCTTTTGATAGCATGAGTCATGAAACACAAGTTGTAAGTCGCTCGCTTGAAAGAAATTACCTACTTTTGGACATGCATAAACACACTCATTTTAAAATAGTTAAAAGAGACACGCAAGATTTAATAGCTAGAATCATTATTATCTTCAACATGTTAAATAGAAAAATGGGAATGCTTCAGGGTACTGTTCTCGGCCCCTTGTTATTTTCAATAGGTAAAACCTGTGTAGGAAGGAACTAAACTCAAATAGGTGTGAATGACTAGAAAACGTTAACTGTCGACACTTGCCTATTTTAACAATAGAAGTCAAGTGACTAGACATTCACACGTGTTCCCGCATTAGTAGCTAATTTTTCCGGCCAATTAAACTTGAGCACAATCAGTTTTTGTTCAAACTAAAAAACTGGAAGTAAGTATAGCAGTAACAGTAAACTTACATAATTTACGCAATTACCGGTGGATAATTTGCATTATAAACAGTATCAATTGTTGACGACGCGTGCAAAATTTCATTGCGGCAATATTGTTGGTGGATGAAAAAAATCCGAGGTGCACGAGTGTGCAATCGTGCGGGACGACGGCAATGTGTTGTTATCGGGTATTATATCACTGTTACATGTTACCAGATCCGGGAGAGAGGACTTTTACTCGTTAATGAGTTTGTGTTATTAATTTCGTTTGAAGCAGCTGCATTAGTTCTGTAATTGCCGTTCATCGCCCTGGGGGACGTTCGCTATTAATTTATCGGCACGTGCTAGAATTCTTACATCAAGTTATAATAATATAAATAAGAACTATTGTGCGGCCTTTCGGAATATACTACGTAGCACTGTAATGATTTAATTTTTTTATTGTCGTTATTCGTTAATTGTTCACTTTCACGCAATTGTTTTTCAATCCGCATTCATATATTTTTAAATAATATGTACGCGAACGAATTAATCCGTAACATTTTGACAAGCGTTTAATTAATTCATTTTAGTAATTTTAACGAAACGCGTCGAATGGATTTCCTCAGATGGCGCGCATGCAAACCGACGCCGACGCGTGTTTCTAAACGAATTCAAACGAATACATTATAATGGGATGTTTGCATTTTTCTCACGCGATTACGCAAAATGAACGGCAAATGTGGAATTATCTGTGTATCATAAAAATGGATCATTAGGCAAATATTTGTTTCCGGAACAATGAGAATGTTCAAGATTAAGATTACAATGAATTTAGAAACCTTTGCTCTTCAGTTTTATTTTTATATCTTTTTTAATACTTTCCCGCCGAAATTAGCAACATGGCGGCGTATGACGTTCGGAAAACGTTTAAAAAGAAGAAAATAAGAAAAAATCGTATAGATTAGCTTTCGACTTTCACTCTCAACGGCCTTGCTACGCGGACATTGACACGGAATGGCGTTAGAAAAATTGCATCGTGTAACACGGCTATATTGTAACATTCGATTTCGGTCACGACTCTTGTCAATTTGCCGGGAAAACTAATTCTGTGAAGTTTTTATTTATACCTGGTTTGTTTTTATTGCTTTTATGATGGTATTTTTTTGCGAAGTTTAAATTAATTGAATGTGCAAGTAGTGCATAACTGACATTACCTGGGTGGACAAAAACTTATTAAATATCGATAATAATCTATATTTTTACTACATGGTTTCAAATATCAAGCCAGTTTTTTTTTTACTCCCAACTGGTTAGGCAATGCTTGCTTCCTTTTTCCTAGTGTTCTCAGTAAATTATCCTATTCTATTTCTCTTCTTGTGTTATCTTAGTAGGTACCCTATTATGATTTTATACTTCCACCGAATAAAATAATCTTTGATTTGATCTCGCAGCAGTGTAAAGAGTTGCTTGCAGCACCTAGATTTCAGTTAAAGATTCTATTGAGAGTAAAATGTGCAGCTCTTACTATAGACCATGAACACTCACTCTTCTGGAGCTCGAATTAAATAGTGCAATGAACCGCTTTTAACATAGGCAATATTGTAACCACATAATGCATGCAATGGCCATTACCGCCATCCATCACATTGATGGCTAATGTCGCAGCCACATGAAAGTAATTGAAATCATTTCGCAAAAAGTTAAAAATGTTACTAGACATTGCAATCTTTCCTTCGCATAAGTGCCTGTAAAGCTCGAGGCTAGACATCAATCGTGATTCATTTAGAACTATTCCGATCTGATTTTAATCTAGATAAAGAAAGTGGCAGTAGCGAGGCTAAATCGTGACTTAGAAATCCGCAAGGGAGCCGTGAACCTATTGATCAACAGATAGGTTCATTCAGTTGTTAATTACACGATATGTCGGGTGGTAATGTCGAGATTGAAATCTCACACAATTTTATTCGTGAGACATTCTCTTTGTATCCGGACCACATTGGGCAGCTTTGCAGACTGTATTGATGATGGTTTTACTGATCGTAGTCACTCAGGAACGAAGAAGATACAGCAGATATAGCAACGATAGGATGATATCCTAATAGAGGTAAGCATTCTTTAGATATAAGCAATGCTTGACTGGGAGCCAATTCTATTTACAGGTGCCCGGCTCCCTGCCTAAGATTGTTGGTTCCCTATAGGCCTCAACTCTAGAGTGATTGGTAACTTCTAACCATGGGTAAACTATCGTTGACCGCATTATCGCTTAAACCATTCAGCTAAAACAGCGTCGCTAATCTATATTAAAATTTAATAAGCGTTTTGAGAAAGTTCCTCTATCAATTTGATTCTCACCTCTTGATCCAGGGCTAGTTCATCACCGTCAACTCCTGCGTCAGGTATGCTGTCCTCATCTTCAGCAGCAAACGCCACGCCGAGCAGAAGTAACGTCAACAAATATCTCCACCTGAAACAAAGAATAGCTTGGTCAGAACATTGACAAATATTATGTGCTTATGCATTATCATCTTTCAGCTGAAAGATGTCCACTGCTGGACGTTGTCCACGTGCAAACCACACGTGTTTGTGCTTCCCGCATCCAACGGATATATCTCGTATATATATTGGCTTTATACGGGTCCATATTGGCTCACCTAAAGTTCTTTATCCGAAATTGTTCTTCCTAACGATTTGTAATCCGAATGATCACTCTTCCTAAAATTTTTCATCCTAAAGTTTTCATTCATACTATTTGTAGTCCTACCGACGATGTTCATAACACTCATGTTTCCGAAAATTGGAATTCATAATAACATTAGTGTAAATATATTTAAACTCCTACTGTTTTTTATCCTAACGCTTTTATTCCTAAACATAATTACCATAATATTTTCACTCATACAACTGTTTAGAATGATTAAAGGTCGTTTCACTGATTTTTGTCTTGAAATAAAATAAATGAATGAAATTCAGGTCAGAGTGTCGTCTTGAAAAAAAATACTTAGAAAAATTTCGCGACCAATTTCGAGGTAGCGCTCGCCGGCCGCTGCCGCGGCACCGCTCGCTTCGCTCGCTCGGCTCGCGCGTAGTTGGTCACAGTTCTAACCTAACCTAACCTATGGATATCTTTGCATAGTATATAAGGTCCCATTAAAATAGGTGGACAAATTTTAACACAACGTGTAGTAAGCCTAACTAAAGACATCTAAACAAAAAAAAAACACTATTTAAAAAGTGATTTTATTTTGACTTAAAATAATAAATTGCCGGCACTCTAGAACAAACTCATCCTATAAAAGTAGGTATTTTATTTCTTATATATTTTTTTGCTATTGTCCTTATTTTAGCGGTCTGAATGATTTCTAAAATTTTGTCCACCTATTTTAATGGGACCTTTTATAATACTGATTATTATGAATAAAAAGTAATATAAACAAAAAAAAAGATATGACTTTGAATAATAGTGTAAAAGATGGTTATGTTGAGAAAATATAGGAAAACAAATAATAGTGTAATAGATGTTTATTGCTACAGACATTATGAAGTCGAATGCTTCGCAATTAAAACATTAGAGACAGAGAAGTTAGGAATTGCGATTGTTAGGATGAAAAATGTTAGGAAGAACATTTTCGGATTTCCAATTATCGGAGTTGAAATTTTAGGTGAACTTTGGCGCACCCGTTACCGATATATCTCGTAAATAAATGTAAGGTCCATTGCTTCTAACAATTTATGTTAGTTTCTTTTATTTGCAAGTTTAATCGAGTGCTTGCGATTCAATTACAGTTTGTAGATCGTTACTTCCCGTATCCATCTCACAATTAGTCACAGCGAACATACAGCTGTCGGAAGACAGAATTGAATTAAATTTCACTTTCGTTCACCATTAACTTTATAAATCTCTGTAAATATCAAGTGTAAAGCATGTTCGGTAAGATCGGAGTATCGGAGTTACATAATGGTGGCAATTTCTCCAAAATGGACGCTGCAATGCGCGGACGCAGGGCCGTTGTGTAATGCGCCGATTTAATTCGATGACAGTGGAACTGGTTCGCACACGTTCAATGATAAAGCAGGTGTGAGTTTGAGAGATCAGGCCACAGTTGCGTATTCGCTCCAGTTTGTGGAAGATTTTTGGTCAGCTGACAAGATAATAGTTTGATATGGACGCAATTACGGCACTGTCAGAATGTGGTCCTAAATGGTTCGCATTTCTGAGAAATTCTAAGCTAAGGTCTACGGACTCTAGCTGTGATTAGGTAATTTATGTGTGAACTTGGCTTCGTATATATATCGCGTATGAGGCATGTGTGACATTTCCTGCGATTAGAAGAAAAAATCGGAAGTTGTAACTTTCGAAAGCACACGTGTAATGCATAAACCACTGGGTTTTATGTGCGACAAGTTCTACGACCTGTCTGCGTAACCTGCTACATTAAATCTTATAGTGCCATAATAATATGTTTCTCACATGTATATATTAGGGTTTAAATGTATGGTTAAATCATTCGCTGAATAATTTATGGTACCTAACAGTTTGAACTTTGAACGCGTTGATGTCTTTTACACCGCGTATATTAACATTTAAATATATCGGTGCAAAAACAGCCACCAATCAAAACAAAATGTCGTCCCTTCTAGGTTAATTATCCGATCATATTCTCCATTGCATAAACTTCCAAAACGAGAGATTGTAGATAGGCTATAACCGGAAAAAGAATCGTTGTCGGCCATACAAGGAATATTCCTTTAGTAGGTCGTCAGATATGTCTTACATATTATAAAGTTAAATGTTGCCTTATATCGGCGTAACTTTTGGGTGCGGTCCTTTGGCATTTACTCATGTAATTAATGTGATGAAAGCTGTTCAGTGCTAAAATTTATTATTTTTGGTATACGGGTAGGGTATAAAGTTACATAATTAGTCGTTTCTTGTCACTTAGTGGATCATAAAATTGCGCGAATTCTGTTACACCAATCTAAATATTGCCAAATGTCACACTGCCCATTCTCACTTAGAGTAATGTTTATAAGTAGAAAAAGTTGTTGTGATGGAATCTTTACTAATTGGTCTCTGCCAATTAGTAAAGACTCCATCACAACAACATTTCTACGTATAAATCACAGAACAAAAAGAACACTTTTATGACATCTATAATCGGACCACGTGGCCATGACCAAAATGGAGATCCATTTTCAGATCTTCATTTTTGCTGTATTCTGTAACCATGGTTAGACTTAAACGTCTTTTGAAGTCCGCTCCACTGTCCTTTGACTCGTGCACTTGTCTGATTCCCTATAAGGCTTTCGACCATCTTTATGCAGACTTACATCACATCCCTGACATTTTAGCATTTGGTATCGATCAACAAGACACCTATCGATAACGGAAATCATTAATCGACTTCTGTCAGTACAGTGAACGCTTGGCACTGGGCTTAACGTCCTAAGATATTCAGTCTCTGCCGGCAGTAATCATGTGTTAAACTCTTCTAAATAAGGGCTCGTGAATAAATCAATGATCTATATCGGAAAACGTATATTTCAATATGTCAAATTACATTTTGAAATGTGCAGAATATTTCTAGGGCCGTCCTAGTATTGGTAATTTAAAAATCAATCATGTTTTCGTAAGTTTGTTGCGAGCATTAATGTCTTTTTTTATGGTTGGAATATCATCAAGTGACTCCTCCCGCTCTGGACATAGCGGGACTTCTACTGACTATAAACCACCATGTTCTTTCTTTGCCCTTTGTGCCAAGGCCGCGGTATCTCTTTCGAACAACTCGCAGCCCCGACGCACGGGGGCATCAATATCTGTGGATATAAACCCACTGCCACACTTAGTAATTACTTCACAACGAACAATAGCTTTTAACTTTAGCTCTTAATTAGCACCAACTAACATATTTCATCATAAAAATACTTAACATTTCAGTTTTCGAATAAATCTCGACAATAAGGAAGCTGTAAAATAAAAACTAATAGTTGAAACGAACTTTCGTATTTAAAGCCAAGAACTTGACCTTTTATTTATGACAGAAACGTGTAACAAATGTTCTTTTATTTTTTCTTGAATATGGTTTGTTTTGCGGTCAAGCTGTGGGTTTTGCAGATCGGATCATTTCCGGGTTTAAATATAACTGGGAACTTGTTTATTATTCAGTACCAAATGTTGATGTGGGATAACCCTTTTGGATCTGACGTTTTGCCAAAAATTCTTGCGAATGTCACTGGTTATTTTTGTGGTTTTGGTAAAGATGATATAAATTCAGGATCATGTAGAGTCTAGGGACATAGGGGAACGCCTGAAAGGGAGAGGACAAAAATCTCTGTTCGGAGCATAGTTATGTGAAGGCTTCTACTAGATAAATTGGATGATAACGTCACTTGACGTCGACGTAGGCGTTATATTCAACTTTCAAGTCTTTCAAAATATTTCACTGAAATAATAGTTTCCGCAGTCTAGCTTTTAATTCTGCTATTACTAAGTGAGCTGCAATGTTTTTTACCAATTAGTGTCTAAAATTGCGTACAGTGTCTACAATTGATGAAATTTTATAGTCTTGCTAAATGCTTGTTGTTTAAGAAAATATGCGACTTGGTTGAAAAATTGCCATCACGTTGGAGTCGACTGCAATATGATTAAGAAATCATCAATACATTTTAATTATTAGCCATTAAATGAATGTCTGTGTGTCAAGGGACAGCGTGCTAAAGTTTTGTAATACTTAAATGTCACGTATGGCTTGGACCAACTGAATACTTATCAAGAGTCATATCCAGTTGACAAAATATTAAAAGAGACATTTCCTAGAACAGAAATCACGAGTCCATAACTGTTATGCGAGTCCAAGACGTAACAATCTATAAACAAGATATTAAATCACACAACCTGTCATCGATCACTCAGTCTTACAGACCGTGAAATACCTCAAAACTGTTACTAAAGCAAATAGACCAGAAAAACATCTTATATAGCTAGCTACAGTAGCTACCTTATTGAACGAGTTTGACGCAGTCACACAAATAATACGAGCTACTGCTTTCTCCATCAAAATCATCGAGTCGTGAAATGGAAGCCTGCGCTTGCGCATTGGCACCTGGCTCTCGCTGAAACGCAGTTGCAATAGGTAGGTGCTGGCTGAACAATAGTAATGCTTGGGATCTGGTCCGTGACGAGTTTTGGCAAATGCACCTGTGTTCGCGTCTTGGAATGTAGGTACTGTTGTTTGGTGACTTCATTTGAGGAATTCGGGTTATCGAACAATTCGTGTGTCGACTCCTCACTTAAGGAGTTAAGGGAACGAATATGCGAGCACTGCAGTCATTATAGATTTAGATTTTTTTATTGACGGTCTTGAGTAGTGTTAATTTTTGTTTGTTTCCAAATCTACACACTTGCTTAAACTATAGGTCATTCATCGAACAGTACCTGGGAAAAGACGATTGATTAACTTGAATGAACTTTATTATTTCCTTTTCGATAGCTCCATGTGCTGTTGCATCATGTATCTTCTTGGTCTTCCTCTTATTTATCTGCTCTGAATAAAATGTCGCTTCTGTTTCAATCATCTGATTAATAGATTCATTAGTCCTTCCTTCGTTGTATGTACCGAACATCCAATCATCCACGGTTCAGGGTTCAGCAGTTGACATCACCTTTCAGGTCAGCTATTGTTAGGCCAGTGTACAAGCAGACTCGTGTAGTAATAATGCACACTATCTCTCGTATCCGTCCATCGAAGGTCAGCACAGCTTTGCTAAGCTTTACTAATGCGCGGGCGCACGCTCGAGTTGTATTGTTTTCAAATATGCTTAGGGTTACCAATTTTTGAATCCGTTTTTCAGTAAGCAGGCATTTGCTGCGTGACACATAGAAATGAGCTTTTCTATATCCAACTAACTAGGGAATTTGGGATCTGATGAAAAGACTCATTTGTTTTCTTTGTGTTATTGTTATTATTTCTGTAGCTATTTGCTGCTTAAATGCGCCATTTCTTATTAATTACTGCTCTTTTTATTCTTGCCGTATTTTGTATCGTGTCACTCACTAGACGTGTAAACGCTACTAATGCTTCGTAATTCGTTGAACATGGACATTTTCATACTACTAAGTCTTGTTACAATTCAAATCATATATGCAGCAGCATATATGATTTGAATCAAATAAATGCAGCTGCCAACCCTGCGCTCGTTTCAGAAGGCTGCGTGGGCGCATATCGTGCTGCGTCAGTTTCATTGTCAAGTATAACGCAACGCTCCACAAATCCGTTTCGTCACTTTTAATTATTTTACGTTTCGTGACGACAAACACTTCGATTTATCAAGTTCCGTAATTTTTGCAAATATTTTGAACGTTATGCAAATAAGCAATTTACGGTATTTGGAGCAGTTTTAAGTGGATTGATCACGATTGAGTGATTTGAATTGTTTTGTCAATAATTGTAGCTGATGATTATGGAGTACGAAACCATAACTTCTGGTCATGTTTACGCAAATAGAATTATTATCAAGCGAAACCACTTGGCTTAAAGTTAGATAATGTCTGCTTGACTAAGTGTAAATCTTCTGTTGGTGAGATGCATCTTTAACTTAGGCGTCTCAGTCGTAAATCACGATTTTCTCATTTCCGGTATTATAAAACCCTATCTTTGAGAGATGCAACACGTCTTATATCCATACTAGTTGATGCCCGCGGTTTTGCCCGCAAAAAGTTGACAAATTATATACTAAAACCTTCCTCGAAAACCACTCTATCCATTGGCGAAAACAGCATGAAAATCGGTTCAGTAGATTTTGAGTTTATCGCGAACAGACAGACAGACGCGGTGGACGACTTTGTTTTATAATAATTATTATTATGTAGAGATAATATTATAATGTTAGTGAGAGGTCATAAGTTCAACGACCGACAGGTCGGCTTCATTTTGGTAGACTCACACAAAAACTGCGTAAAGTGAACAACGAATTATGCCGAACAAGAAATTAAAAATTATGTCGTTTGTCTGGTTTCGTAACACAAATTGGCAGCTTTTAATATCTTGCGGAAATAAGTGTTACAAAGTTACAACACAAAGAAGTGGCGAGTTCGTTTTCTTGTTTTGAGGCGGGTACACACTTGTGCAACGAACGAAACTTGTTAGACTCGTCAACGTGATGCGAATGCGATGTGTAATCAATGCGTTTGGCGATAAATAACATGAGTAGGGCCTAGAACGTTCCAGAAGTTTCTATACCCTAAGTCGATACAGCCTATATTTATTTGTTCTTTGTAGGGTACAAAGATTAAGTGTAAAAAGTGGCAAGTTTAGCAAATCCCACTGCCGCTAAGGTTAACAAAACAAGCTTTATACATCTAAGCCTTATTTGGCATGTAACTGGATGAACTTTAAATAAATAATTATACCTAGATTTCGATCAAAGCTATAACACCGACTTTATAAATTGCTTACAGCTGAACCCACTACATTGACTTCGAGATTAATAAATCGAGTTATTTAGATACTGCCGAGCATGCAAAATGCAAATGTTCTTAGGATGTTAGCTTGGGTAACAAAAGGTCCTGGTAGAGGAAATTGGCCTATGGCCCTGTTATTTTGAATGAAAATATTGAGGATATTATTACCAAGATTGGAAAACAAAAGTTAGTGGTAGTGAAAATTAGCCTGTGACACTTACTTTTGAATGAAAACAATGAAGATTTATAAATATTATATGATTGCCTACTAAGCCTTTTTTATCAGAACCGAGAGCTAAGCATCCAGATAGACGGCTCTATGGATCCTTAGTCTCCAGTTCAACATTGCGTTATTGCTTGTTGTTCCAGCGGCCATTCTTTATAGCCGTACGACGGAAAAAGATGTATTTTTCCGTTAGCCCCTTACAACAAAATAAGCTCAGTCACTCTTCATGATGACGCTGATTAAACAGAAGCCCGCACATCGCGTGTTGATATGACATTCTGTTCGGTTTCACTTTCGATTGTGTAATAACCTCCTTGGTTAACACTATTTATTGTCACAAGAAATGCTGGCAACACTAGGAACTGTCAGTGAAGAGTGTGCGTGATCGGAATGGGAGTAGGACAAGTCGAAGGGAGATCTATAAAGTATATTGGAAAAGTTTTTTGGGTTATGTAATTGTTAAGTCGACCTGGGTAATTGTTTTAGCACTTACACGTCATAAGAGGGCAACATTAAATATAACGATAACGTGGCTGCCACTGAGACAGCCAAACCAACACAATTTTGTCAACTTATTCCATCACGATATCACGTTATCTAGGTCTAATAATTACCAACAAATAAAAATAGTCATTACCAACAACTAAATACAAGACAACAAGTTCTAAGTTCTGTCAAATACACAACTAAACAAGTAGGTAATTAATAATTTAATAATTATTAATGCTTACTTGTTTATGTACAATAGAGAACGAAAGTGGTTTGACCTCACTCAAGATATATAATTCATAAATATTGAGTTAATAAAAACTGGCGCTACATTATTGTAGATCAAACAAGCGTATTTTAGATTATAGCTCTTCACTAAAGTGTTATGTCGTATTAAATCAAATTTTATAACGTTTGTGGCTATTAACTATTATATGCGAATCATCTAAACGATCGATAGCTGCTCTATCAATTTCTATTAATCCAATTTCAAGTAATATTCTTTATTGCGGTTCCAAAAATAGCTATCAGAATTATGCAACCTAGTAATTGCGTTCGCGAATATTAATCGATTATAAAAATCGTTTACACTATTCGTATGGCCTACAATTTTTACAAGATTTTTTTTTATTTATGATAGAAGGTATTATTAAAAATATTTGAAAATGTTATTATTATGTGCAGTTAAGAAATAACAGAAATAACAAATTAATCAAATTCGTCATAAACGTTGGTGTGATCTCGGCTTAACACTATTTCAAGAAATAAAACCGTGTGTACGTTTATAATGTTATTGTATGTAAAATTAATTGTCTTTACATATTATTTTCTTGTGTTCCGGTTGTTAGAACAAAAACGTATTACCTAGATGATTTTATCATTAGCAGTTTAATGTAAAATTAGATAATTTTATGACTTAGGCATTCGGAAGTGGGTCTGTTATGTAATGAGACTAGACGCATCAGTTTGTGTAGTTGTAAAACATGAATATTTAAACTTTGTCTACAGTATTCCTAGAGGCGAAATGTTGAAATTATTAGATATTCTTGTTATATTTTACTATCAGCATTATCATCATCAAACACAGCCTGACTTCATCCACTCCTCGGCCCCTTTGCCCGTGTCAATTTCCAAGTTCCTGTGCCAGTCCCATCCTGGATGTCTTACTATGTCCATAGATGTTATTAAGTCTCTCTGTAGCAACGAAAACTATCATTGAACGACACTATCAATCGAGCTCATCTAGATCAGTCTTTGAAACTAAACTACTAAAATATCCGCCACTCTAAAAAGGCGTGAACCAATTAAGCTAAACGACATCACCATTCAGTTCAAACTTTGCAATTTAAACGCAGATCAAATCTAATCACCGCTGGGTCAATTAATCACATAGGTATCTCTCGACACAGAACTGCGACAGTCGCATGCAAACACGACATACTCCTACTCATGAGCATCTTAAGCTAGGTACAGACTAGTGACCTATTACTATTTACTGTAACAGAATACGATATTACTCAAGTGTGAAACACTCTTTTTGTTTTTTTTATTAGTTTGGGAAATCATCAAATGACTCCTCCCGCTCTGGGCAGAGTGGTAGGGAGTGTTAGACTTCTACTGACTACAAACCACCCATGTTCCTTTTTAGCCCTTTGTGCCTAGGCTCCAGTATCTCTTTCGAACAACCCACAGCCACAACAAACAAGAAAAAACCAAAGCCAGCCAGCCAGCAACAAAGAAGAAGAACAGAAGATGATTCGCAGGGGACATGAAACCTCCCAGATTCTTCTTGAAAGATTAAGACAAAGTAACTTTGTATACATTAACTTCATCTTCTTCATCATATGGTTTACTTGCAGTTTTAGGTCGCTAGTAAATAATATATCCGGCTTTAGGTACAGTAAACTGTACAGTGCGCAAGAACACGACACGTATGATCTATTTACCACACGCTGTATACGCGGGCGCACCCATGAGTGTGAACTGTGGCCAGTACACGTGCAGGGCATTAAGGTTGCCCCTGTTTTCGGTAATTTATGTAATGGTTGTAACTGTTACCGGTTCGTCAGTGTATTGAGTGTTACGTGGTGTTACTGCTGACACGTGAGTCGGTGGCGTACGGTTGTCAAATTCAACAAGTTGTTTAGATTTGGGTCTTCTACAGACATCGAAAGATGAATGGATAGAGATTTTGAACGCAGAATTTGTACCTATGCAAAACATCATGAAAATCAAGCACAAAATTCATACTAAGTCAAATCTTATTTCTGTAGCCAACCATGTGAAAGGGGTTTTCAGCTCTTCCTAAGTATTACAATCTTGATTTTTGTTGAATTACCAAATTGAAGGGCATTGCCATTTTGGAATGTTGTTTGTTTTTATTTGAATTTATTGTATTTTTCATTACTCATACTCTGAAAGTAGGTCATAACATGCCTGCAGAGCGGGTTGAAAGTACTACTTTTCAGCCCTAGGGAGAATTGCTTTCTACTGACAGCTGTCAAATTATTTATTGTAATTGGGAGCAAGCCTATTGCCACCAACTGATGTGATTAGGTGCAAGCCTATTGCCATCAACAAATGTGGAGCAAGCCTATTGCCATTCACCGATTTAGGTAGGTAATTGGGAGCAAGCCTATTGCCATCAACCAATTTTATTAGGAGCAAGCCTATTGGCATCAACCAATCTAATTAGGAGCAAGCCTATTGCCATTCACCGATTTAGATAGGTAATTGTGAGCAAGCCTATTGCCATCAACCAATGTAGTTAGGAGCAAGCCTATTGCCATCAACTGATGTAATTGGGGGCAAGCCTATTGCTCCCAACCGATGTAATTAGGAGCAAGACTATTGCCACTAACCAATCTAATTAGGAGCAATCCTATTGCCATCAACCGATGTAATTAAGAGCAAGCCTATTGCCATCCACCGTTTAGATTTAATCGATTTTAAGTGTTTCTCTCATGTTTCTTACTTTTTCTTTCTTCTTTCTTTCGATTTAGGTAATTGGGCGCAAGCCTATTCCCATCAACTTTCCTTGTATTCGTAATGAAAAGCACAGTGTTTACCTCGGGTTAAAGACTTATTTAGTCCCTCGAACTATTAGCGCCCTCGCTGCGCTCAGGCGCCAAACCCCGTCTCGGGGACTAAATAAGTTACTTTCACCCCTAATGTAACAATGTACTATTGTATGTGTGGGCGGGCTATTCTATTCTGTTTTGTAACTATTGATTTATGGATTGCATGATCTGAAATAAACTTTTATTATTATTATTATTATAGGTAAGTGATGTGTTACGCAATATTTGACATTCCAAGATTTCCAAGCTTGCCAGCCCTAACCTAAGTTAACATTTACGTTGTTGATGTAGGTAATGTAATATTAACATAATTACACCTTACTGCACGTGTTTCTAACTTATTTACTTAAGTGGCTCATAATTTTGTGCGTGTTTCGCGAATACTGTAACAATTTAGACTGACTGATGGTAGGGTTAATATGCAGGTAGTCACACAATTCGTTTTAATTGGAACTAGTGAAAGCGACACTAGAAAATGAAAGTCTAAAATATCGCAGTAATTGTACCTAATGAAGGTATTTAAATACTTACTTAATTAATGTCAATGCTATGTCAATTCATGGTGTATTTTTAAGTCTCACACACGTGAGAACTCACACGTGGTCGTGTTTCCCAAAATAAAGTTTCCACATTTTTCACCTAAAAGTTTCACTTCACTCTCTAAATCTTCCTTAATGAGGTGGTACCATATTTCATGTACAGTCAGGAATGCTGCCTTTTCTCTGCGTTTATCTGCAGTGGCCCCGGCTTACGTAACGTTGGGTTGGCGCAGGAAAACTCGCTGCGATCATAATATTAGCATTTCACCGCCTGCCCCCGATACCGTGGATACGATTTATAGAATTTCTCAATATCCATCTGTAGCATGCGTGCCTTTTAATAACCAAGTCGTAAATGCGTTTACAAGAGATACTACTGCAAGGTACACAACTGATGATGCAAATGCTTTAAGAAAAGAAACTGTCGACGATTACAAAGCTGTAAAGCTTGCTTCCGTAATATTCACAGATGACAGAAACAACAGGTAATTTTACTACAAAGTACCTTAAATATTTTTCGATCGATATAATGGTTTCCAATCATTCGTTTTCCAGAACAATGAGCAATAATAATTGGCAAGCAGCTGGAGCTTCCGAAACGATAAAAGGTTACTAAATAATGCTTAATGGCAGGCTTAATCAATCATTCTAGAAATCTAGACATTCTTAGATTATCTAATATTGAAATTGATTGTGTTTGATAACTTTTTGGGAAGGTTATAGTTATAAGCCACTATGGGCATAACAATACAAATATAACCGGATATAAAGGGGATAGAACCGATGTGGCATATCAACCTGTCCGCCATTTTGATTTTTTTTCGAAATCGCGGCCCACGGTGAAAGTGGTATGTATGGATAGAGGACATATAGACAAACAAAAAATGTCCAGTAACATGGTACCCAAAGTGTCACGTTACCGAGATATTTGAAGTTAAAGATCGACAAATGAGTACAACGACATTCATATTTTTTTAAATAGCCTTTTTACGTGTTTGGGCGTTAAATTATATCCAAATAATAGTTCCCGGGTTGATTATTATTATACGCACATTAAAATCGCTTCGCATGGCAATGAAACGCTATGTAATGTCAAAAAATAGTTTTCTCGTGCTCCTAGTAGTATGTAATGTACCTAACTCTCTTTCAATAACCAGTAATAATAATAATCAACGCCTATAGACACGTAAAAGGTCTAATTTTTATGTGGTCATTGTACTGATATGTCCATCTTTACTTTCAAATATCTCGGTAACGTGACACTTTGGGTACCGTTTTGCTGGACATTTTTTGTTCGTCTATATGTCCTCTATCCATACATACCACTTTCATCGTGAGCCGCGATTTCGAAAAAAAAACAAAATGGCGGTGGGTCGATATGCCAGCTCCCATACAAAAAAGTTCAAACCCCTTTTTGAAGAGTTATGTCCTGATTGACCTTAAATACTACAGCTGGGCCCGTTGATTGAATTCAACAAAAATAATAACACAGTACATCAAGGTGGTCTTAGATCCGACAGTAATAATGTCTGTCCATAACACCATATGACGCAACACACACTTGCATCACGATCAATTAGTCGGCATTACTTGAATGCCACAATCTTATCATTAGCGTTACAAGTGTTACGACAGACGACACAGATGAAGATCTAGTTGAACCTGTTCGGAGACATGTGCCACATGTGTGTCAGTGTCGTCACGATAACCAGATGTCCAGTGCCAGGGTTAACACACACATCACACAAGACACATCAACTATCTAAATTTGAGATGGAAAGACATGAGAAGAGAAAGACAATGAGTAGATTTGCGAAGAACAGAAGACAACCAATTAAGGTTTATCCAGAAGTTACTTATTCAGAGGCCATAACAGATTTGATTTTGTGAGTGCTTGAATAAGAACTATATCATTAATAGTTGACCAGATGATGCAGTAGATAACATTGCCTACAGATAGATACCTTCTTTAGCTAAAAGAATACCTATCCCTATGGGACCGATTTCACCATGTTTCACAATGGACAGATGAAAAGACTGGTCCTTATCATCTGTTGCAAATCTGTTACAAGCAAACTCAAAAACATGACCCTATAAATTACGAATGACAAATTCAGCCCTAGATTTGAACGGCACGTGCGCATTGTGTCACCGGCCGTGAATTGATCGAGCTGTTCGTTAATTTGATCGTACACGATTTAACTTTGTAAGATCTAGTGCGTGTGCTGCAACTATTCATCAAAATCTATTATTTAATGTGTCTCTTTGAATTTGCTGCTGCATGGAGGTTGAGTGTGAATAGATTAAAAGCCATGTCATTGGGCGTTCCACCTAGATGTTGCAATGGTCTATATCGGCTTGAGCAGTATCCAAACATAAAGTAAGAAGCCCGAACATTTGACAACGAATCTTACGGGTCTTACCCAGTTACTGTAGTTTATTGTAAGATATTGGTTTTTTTGCAGGATGCTGCAAAAAAACGCTTTGACTGGAAGACAATTCTAAGATAACGTAGTTGAGAAAAGGCTAGGCAAAAAATGATCTACTCATGTTTTACCGATTTTATTCACCTTTCCAACAAAAGTTTGAGCGAGACTCGTTGATATGAAACCAGACGTCTTCAGATATAATAAAAAACACTGTTGGGCGGATACATGCTAGTTGCTACATACCACCTAAAATCCTGCTTAGATTAATGAGAAACTTCAAGGCAACATTTATTTGAATGTTTTCTCAATATAATTACATTAGATCGCGTGTCGCCGCTCCCAGCATCCGTTTCCTCAATTCTTAAGGTTTTATTATTTTCGGAACCAACTTCCGAACGTTTTCCCGGCTATTGAGTTAAAGTTTCTCTTCCTATTCGTAATGCGTGAAGATTTCTTTGCCATTATCTTTTAATTGAAGGTTTATTTAAAGTAGTAATTGGGATGCAGGTTTTAGATTTCGAGCGACGTGCATTATATCCGATAAATCATTCAGTAGAAATCGTGATTTTCAAAAAGCACCGGAAAAGACTGGTTATGTATTTCGCATTTAGGACCCGAAGGCATTATGTACTAAGTGGCCAAATACTGTGTCTTGCCTTGAGATTGAGAATACTAACTCCCTGAGTCACCGCACAGCTTGGGTTTCATGACCTCGAGTACCTAAATGCCAACAAAAACTCAGACGGCGCCGTTTTGTAAATTATCACCTACGGTAACAATAATTAGTTATGATACGGAATTACGGACATAGTATTTATTATTACGTTTTAGACGATTACAGGTTCCACGCAAGCGCACTCACGCTAGGTAGCTAGTACTCTAGGAAGTCAATATAATTACAAATTATTACGACACTATCGGTTTGTCCGCTAATTACAAGATGTGAAAACGAAAGTGATGCCTATACAAAAGTGATGACTACTTACTGTACAAGACTTGGACTAAAGCATTTGAAACGGTAACTAAATGCCTATCGTTATGCCAGATGGTTGTAAACGTTATAATTAGAAAATAAATATGACGATTCTTAAAATAGTATATTGACATTTATCCTTTGCTACTATTAATATCATAAACGGGATATTTACACAACAAACAACAAAACACACAACAACAATCAAACATGGTAAATATCCCGTTTATGATATTAATAGTAGTGTCAGAGACCATGTCAGTTTAAAAACTTATATTTATCCTTTGTCTTATTATTACTCAGTATCATAGTTAATAGGTTAATACTCATTAATAAATGTCTGGAATGCAATCATTATCGCAGTCATACCCCAAGGCGCCACCATGGGTCCTTAATAGTTTGAATCTTAACGTTGCTGCTAACAAGATTATTATGAACATTTTACATCTTTTTAACATACGTACATAAAAAAAGGAAGTAACTTAATTTAGCTCAACAAACACATAAACTCTCTCCTTAATCATCTACCGTAACCGCCAACATGGCTTAACACTCATTACGTATTATATTATATCAGTAATAACTATGTATTTCCCGCACATAACCAACATAGTACATTGTTCATAGGCCGTGTAAAATGTACTCGCGTCACAGTAGTCGCCGGCAAGACGGTGATACAACGTTATGCAACGAGCAGTCTGTGTGAAAATGAAAACCGACGCGGCGACGGGATTTACAACGCTGAGAGTAACCTGACCAGTCTAGATGACGGAGATAAAAATTAACGCGCTATGTAAGCGCGGCTTTGGATAAACAGTTCCTTGTACGAAAGATGATTGTTGTTGATTTACGGGTGAATGAATTTGTGGTTTGAGGATATATTTGTGTCCATATAATAGTAGTTAGTTTGTGAGTAAATGGAGATGAAAGAACGACGTTGGTTCGGGCTAACTTAGTTGGGTTCAACTGAGGTAGAGCCTCATCATCATAAACTCCGCCGAAAGACGTCCACTGCTGGTCATAAACCTGTTCCATGTGACGCCACTTGGACCGGTCCCATGCGTGTCGCATCCAACAGACCCCAGAATTGAGAGGTGCTCATCAGAATCTTACAAAACATTTAAGATGGATGCTTTGCCCAAAAAATTCGTTTTCTTGCGATGCATCTTGTCAACCGCACTAACAATTAAAGATTTGACAGAATCAGATACCTAGTTAGCCTACAATTTATTTGCCTTCCCTATTCAATTAGCCACAAATGGTCCGCATCGATTTCATCACGGTATATCGATAAGAGCAGCATCTCGATTTAAGTGGTTGAGTAACATCACTAGTACTGAATCGATAATCTTTAGAGGAACTACGCACAAAATCCTCACGACAACTCTTTGTTAGGTAGGCAGAGTAAATCAGGCGGTAAAGGGTACAAAAGACCGTGGAATTGGCCAATAAAGTAACCATGAAGGAGCATGGCTAAGTGACCTGGAGAACTCTGTTACGCAGCTTATCAAATCTGATTCACCGGATTTGCTGATTTAATTGACCCAGGAAATAATGAACGAAATATTAACGAATGATTATAAAAGTTTAGATAGACGTCTGACTATAAAGCGATAGTTATACAAAGGTATTTTGGCGCATGGACCAAATTTAAACAAACGCCACCGTGCCACTAACATGCTTTTCAAAACAATTTCGTGAATAGTCATCAACGTCCCCTGTCTATGTCGTTCAAGCGTCAAAAGAGCTTTCCAGCTCTATATGTTCTTAGTTTGTTTTACGCGGAACATCATTGCTCAAAATGATCTCGCAAGTACTACTAAACTACCGTCAAACTGTTTAACATGTACTAGTTACAGCAAAGTGGTTACAAATTGTTTTATTCCGACAAGCCATTAAGATGAGATTATAACAGCAGTATGCAAACAACATGCAGACACAATGGTTGAACGTGGCCCACATACTGGAGGTGTTAAGGGTCGTATTCATGATATGAATACGTTAGTTGAAGACATTACAATTTTCAAAGCATGGGTCAGTGAGAACGTAAACATTTTTGATGGAGCTGTTGGTCACGAAATAGCGAAATACGTTAGAAATTTTGATGTAGTGGAACAGGCTGAAATTGTTATTCAAATCCTCGCCTGCTATCCTACTCGTACTTGTCTAACTGAAAAAATCATTCTACAAAACATAATACGAGAATGGGAATGCGAAATACATCGGCTAGCCTAAGTTACCAATTAGAAACTATTTGGCTCTGTTATAATCTTAAACTTCCACCTCTAAGTTGACCCAGTTTTACCTAAATTCCAGGATCAAAGGAATTTCAGTCGGCTGCCAAGACAATGTGTCATTCACGCCTTTTACTCTACACATACACACATACTACTTCTGACAACTGCAAATTGCAAATAGCTCGAAGCATGTCCATAGCGGCATTCCCGGAGTGCGATCATAAGAGTGGAGTGACTAAAACATAATATTTATTTTTGCTTGTCACCCGTGTTCGAAAGTTACCCCACAAGATCGTACTGACGCGTGGTGAAAAGTATCTGCCCTCACCTCAAATGATGGTCTACCTGTATACTATCCTGCGAGGCGTGAAAAAGAATTAGAAATCATAGTTAATTTCGAAGTCTTATTATAATATTAAGATGTAGTTTTAAGTCGAATGTATTCAGCTACTAAGAGTGGACTTTAGTGGCGTGCGGTGCTCTAAAGCTGTCAGTATCATAGGTTAAATTCGACCTAAGTTCCTCAAGCTTTTTATTTCATTCGTACTCCGTCGCTCTTTACACAGTGTACAGTCTCCTTCAAAGAGCGTAGGCTCTGAATACAAAACAGATGCAAAGCTGAAATTGTTAACTCTTCGAAGTTACGCAAACGCTTTCTTCATTCAAAACATTATGCGGCCGCCACACACTCGACGAGTGGCATGGGAAGTAGCGAGGAAAGGAGGCAGGGACATAGTGTGGCAACGTTACTCGTCATGCCGCACGTCATGCTCCTCGTCCTGCCCACCGCTCCGCGATGATCGCGCGATGAATACATGTGATCCACCATCTCCGTTGGCGAGGACGATGACGACCATGTATATTTCTTTTTATGACATTGATATAATTAACTATACTAAAAATGCATAGCGCGCACGCTGCCACAGTTTCATCGTCCACCAAAGGCAAATAACAAGTGAGGAGCGTCGCGATTAATTGCGCGAGTAGAACATCGCAGCAAATAGCGGCAGCGCGAGGAGCATGGCGATGAGCAGCGCGAGGAGCATAGTGTGGCGCCCGCATTACAAGCATAGACAGGCTATTGACTTGTAAATACACATTGCGGTTGAAGCCTTCTTGTGCTGTTTTTTGTTCTAGTCATCTAGTTTGGATAACTGAATTTTCGAGTAATAGTGTTACATGGTTCACTATTGTGACAGCATTAGAATCAATAAAGGCTGAAGCTGGGAAACTATTGATTGGTTTCAAAAAGTTCATCCAAATATATTTTGTCGGTTACATTTTGTGTACTGTGTTGTGTTCTGTACGTAATTATCAGCTAGTTATGCTTGTCTTATTATAAGATTAGTTACGGCAATTGGCTGATAAACGCATTGGAAAACGTAATTAGTCACTCACGACTAAGTAAAGGCGCCAAACTAAGCAAGCTCTAGGTAGTCCAATCCATATCGAAGTTAATCGTCAAAACAATCTTCTATTGAATTGTTACTGTTTGTTTACAGACTAGTATGTCCTTCTGACCAATCTAATTAGTCACGGGTTATCTATCCACTATCAAGGTTTTGCCGAAAAATCGATTAAAAATGAATGCTTCGAGTAGATACATTCAAATGATTCGAGTTCGTATAAACTCCTTGGTCAAGCTTTTAACAACATTGGAAATGTCACAGAGTCTATGACATTTCGCAACATTTTCCCGCTAATTTGTTAGGCTAAGTACATTGCGAAAATCAAAAAAATAAATCATTGATGTAATAGATCATAGAATTGCAAAATGTTTAATATATTTAATATTATATTACAATAGGTCTTTCGGAGAACTTGATCTTGCTTTTAATGGTTGACCTACAAAGTTTATTGAAGAGATAATTGAAAGATTAGTAACGGTTAACACTATGGTAACGTCATTTACTACGACATTGTTATAATTTGCTTTAGTTCACGATACTTTCGTTTTCAGTAGAGTATCGTAAGTTCTCTCTGACCCTGACAGTTAAAAAAACTATACTACAATGACATAATTGCTTAGATTTGCAGAGGTAGAAACCTCAAGGATATAGGTAGGTAGTAACTTGTTATGATTGTTCAAATAATCCTTGAATAATCCCGTGGAACTTGGTGGACGACCACAAGACCGCAAACAAAAGCCACGAAGGTTCGTGACCGTCTTTGCTTATCAACCCAAGATCCTGTTTCGCGGACCCAAATGCATTTCAAATATTTAAATACAATCCCGAAATATCCGAAAATGCAAGGGACCTTTTCGAACGTGACATTTTAAAAGTTATTGCAATCCTTTCTCCAACGGTCGTTGCCTTTCTTTGTCGATCCTTTTTCGCGAATTCCACTTTGAATGTTTTTTTTTTCTTTTAAACGAAAAGGGTTTGTATTTTTTATGCGGACAATAAGTCCTAATGCTTTTTATGGGTCTGGACAAGGCAAGGGTCATTGATTTATAAGTGCTATTCATTGCATTCGAAATGTTCGTGTGAATGTTATTTCGGCATTTTATTGATTGAGGGTATCGAATTCGATTTTTAAATTAGTTAGGCACTTTATTAGTTTGCGCTTTTTAATTTAATTTTTAGTTCTTTATTGTAATGGAAAATTAACCGAATGAATTCGATTTCTTTAATTGGCGCCTTTAGTACTTATCAAGAGGTTAAATGAAGTTTCTTGTCTCACCCTAGACAACATAATGTCTTCATACAGTCGTCAAAACATCCATAAATCGAATCTTTTGGAACCGGTTACTGGTTACGTAGAGATTATCCGATAATTAGGTAGAGTTCATTAAGTTCAACAATCGTTAAACTTCGGTTACGTGTAGATCACCCGATATGGTAAAATGTATCGTCTAGCATGTTATTTCGGTTTCAATTTAAACGTTCGTTATGCGACAAAACGGATAACATGGAAATAATTAGAAAGTGCATTATAAAAATGTAAACGCTGCCGGTGTTGTGGCGCAACTTAGAAGATTGTCTTGTGCCGGACCACTGGGATCCGATACCAAGGCTTATAGTTAGGAAATTGATCGGGCTTTAGGATATAGGTAGTTTTATTTTACATTTAGGCAGTTTCTCTCTCATAGAGAGAAGGCCTGAAGTCCCAGAAGTGGGAACATTATAGCCTATGCTTATGCTTTAGACAGTCTGAAAACTCAACTGAAATTACCTTTCTTCAAATACTTTTTCGTATCAAATAAGTATAAGCTAAAGCTTACAGGTATGTCTACGATGATAGACTACCAATGGAACTTAAAATTTGTTCATGTACTTGCAAACCAGGAACAAACAATTTTAATTTCTAACGCAATTAATATTTATACATTGTATCTAACAACATTACTGTCCATTCAATATTTGTTGCCATTTTAGCGCAATCACACCAACTCGTTAGTACTGCGCGTACGCAATAATTACAAGTCACTGTGTTGTAGCATGAGATTGTAAGCATAATGGTTTATAGAAAATTACGTTAAACCATGCGAGTATATTCGAAACATATAGCTCTGCACTTACTGCCAATGAGACTAGAAAGCGAACGATTTCTCATCATTACATAG
Source organism: Diarsia dahlii (assembly GCA_949775195.1). NCBI lineage: Eukaryota > Metazoa > Arthropoda > Insecta > Lepidoptera > Noctuidae > Diarsia > Diarsia dahlii. The sequence continues at coordinate 1,873,554 of OX459193.1, read as the reverse complement.
AAATTAAGTGACATGACATATCGATTCAATGTGTCGTAGAAAATCGTAAAAACATTGATTGATGGTCGTTAAAAGCTCGCAGTTCCTGACAGACATTTTTTAGCACTTTTATTTACGTTTTAAATCTGCAAAGAATAAAACTTAGTCTCACTCAATAATTGATTGTCGATTTCTAATCCTTAATTAATAATAAATAATTAATTATTTAAAAGAAATATTTACCTCATATCCATTGTGAAACACAAATAAAAATTATATCCGCAATAATTTGCAACACTAAAATGACTGCACGTCAAAAAGGGCGCGAAACGGACGAAACGCAACAATGGCGGACGGGACTCGCGATACTGTTCGGCCGCTGTGCTTTCTCCGCGCTTTATAACATGCAGCGAGCTGGCTGCATGGGGGGCCGAAGAAATGAAACTGTTTGGCAATTGTACGCGAAACTTACGAATTCTGTAAAATACGAATTTATTTCGCCCAGAAATAGTTCGGTTATTATTGCAATTTGTTTCGGAAGCGAATTATGACGTGACGTGACGGTGCGACGACGCTAATCGATTGATTTATTTTTCTTCGTTTCTAAACAAAGATGCGTTCAGCTTTCGTGATTCATTCATAAACTATGAATTAATTAAAATTCTATAGATGTTCGAGATCTAGATTGAAACATTGTATAAGTATAGAAACGCGTCCTTCAAGCAATCCAATTTTCCAGGTAATCGACAACTTCAAGGTGGCTGGAGTCGAATATCCGTTTTCCGATACCGGAAGATCATTGTTAGTAGCTACTTAACTTCTGAGGGGCCCGTGACCAGTTTTATACCTTTTTCCGGGGTGGAAAATCCTCACGGCGCGCGGCGCGGCGATCGGATGGGTCTGTCAGAGTGAGACTCTAACTAACTAAAATCAACCTTGGAGTTCCCGTCTGCAGTGGAATGGAACACCAGGGTGCATGGCTTTTTTGCCCTGGGATCATGGGAACTAGTGCGCCTTCCACCATCTCTGATCACCTTTCCACATACCCTTTTTTGGAGGATTAGAAATCATCAAATGAAGAACCTAAAGCACCAAGTTCAAATGTTTATTATACTTATGATGAATAGAAACAGGATAATTATTCAGCAGAAAACGGATATATACGGAAATCAAGACGGCACGAGCGTTCCCGGATGTTTTCTAGGATTCGGTGCGGTATCACGGTTTTAGCTAGGTACCAGACAAAGACATGACTTGGGAAATCCCAACGCACGTTGTGTCAGCCGTTTATAAATATCAGGTTAAATATTCAGCAGGATCTTTACGGAAACGGACATTCTACTTAACACAGCAGACTAGACTTTCCTAGGGCTTCGAACAAAACGGTCTCCAAGACCTCATCATCATCATCATTTCAGCCAAAAGACGTCCACTGCTGGACATAGGCCTCCCCCAGGCATTTTTGGGGGGGTTTACCATAATCGCCACGCTTGGCAGGCGGGTTGGCGATCGCAGTATGGTTGTTACAAAGACACAGAGAACGCTGCTGCCCATTCTCTGGTAAGTCCCTTAGTCGCCTCTTACGACACCCACGGGAAGATATGGGATGGTGCTATTCTTTACGTCCGACACCACACGGAACAAAGAAAAAAAAAAACTCCAAGACCTCATACTTTTTAAATCTCCCAAATGTCCGTGCCCAAATGTTCGTTGGATAATAGCCTGCTGTGGCAGCACGTGTTTATAACATGAAGTTTTTAACCCTAGCTGTCGATAAAGAAAGGAATCTCAACGTACTCGTAATTCGTGGCACAATTTTACTGGTTTTAACATTACATCAGTCTTATTATCACATAATGGCTCCAAAAGTGAGTTTTCGCCGTGCATGGCATAAATCATTCGGGTCGGGTGCCTCTGGGTTCTGATGTCGCCGGTAACCGGTTCCGATTATAGCTTTTTATTTTGCGAATCATTTTTTTTTATGGTCGACCCAAACGGTCAGGTCTGGTCCGAAAATAAATATGGAATCAGAGTACGTGATAAATTGATAAAGTAAAGTCTTTAACTTGGCCAAATATGATTAACCATTGCAAAAGAAAAAAAAAATCGATTTATAAAGTTTGTCATATTTATCATGTTCTCATTTTAACGATGGCGACTATAGGGAAATAACTACAGAAAATCAATATGTAGAAAACTGCAATATATACTTCTTCGATTCTTGCAAATATACCTTAGAAAGAAAGTGTTTATTCTGCACAGCGACAACACACGTAGATGAGATAAACACAGGGCTGAATATATTATTATAATTAATAGTAAAAAATAGAGTATATTGAACTTTAATAATCTAGGAAGAAGGTAAATACCCGCTGTATGATTTTTCGGAAGTGATTGCTATATTTGCTCCACAATTTTTTTAATCCTCCAACTTCAAATTGTTATTTATTTTATTAACATACGCTGGTCGTCTACAAAAAAAAAACACAAAAAAGTGAAAAATAAACTTTAGAAGAAAAATCAGTTTCTGAAGTCGGTGGCAAAAAATGAAATCAAAGAAACAAAAGTCACCAACTTCAGAAACCGATTTTTCTTCTAAAGTTTATTTTTCACTTTTTTGTGTATTTTTTTTTTGAAGTCGGTTTTATTTTTAGTTAAAAAGTCTTTATTTTTCACGTTTTAGTGGTTCACATGTAAGTTCATATGTTCATGGGTCATAATGTGGACAATGTAGATTTTTTTCGAGTTTTGTTGATTTTTCAAAAACCGCTTGTCCGATTTCGATAAAAAAAAACCATTTGGAAAGTATAGGTACCCTTTCCAACAAAAAAAGAATTTTTCAAATCGGTTAGCAAGTGACGGAGTTATGCCCGAACAAACATAAAAAAAAATATATATAATTATATAAACATTCGAATTGAGAACCTCCTTCTTTTTTTAGAAGTCGGTTAATAAAACAATGAACACTCACTGCATAATATCCTTACGGCTTATAGCCATTAAGTAACAGGGAACAGGGTGATCAAAGGCTTGGATCGCCCTGTTCATTAAAAGCCCATGGTGGCTCAAGGTAGATCTAGCTTTGATTCAATGTTAAATAGTTCCACAGGTTTTAACATCAGCAAACAACAGTTTTACACCCAGGTTGGGTAAGCAGCAGAGTGAGGTCGTAGACATTGAGTTACATTGTGTACTTTTTCTCAGTTCTATCATGTTTGAGCCCATGTAGTTGGAAGCAAACCTATTGCCATCAAATGGTCACCTATTCATACACCTCGGTGCAGCCGTCAAGAAATAAATATTATTAATATCTACTTACATAAATAAAAAAATACTCGCAAACAAATGACGTCAATTTTTTATTTCTCGTATTTTTGTCCGTAAACTTTTTCATTTGATACCCATATAGAATGAAATGCATAAAAATTACTGGGTCACCATCTTTGGGAGTCCGCCTTATTGGATTTAGAATGACGTCACTTAGCTAACCATGCATTGTTATCCTAACTAATTTAAGCTCATTCGGATGTGAAAATGAGTTAAATTAAACTTCTAAAATTGTTCACAGGTAAAGCTAACAAAAGCGTGTTAAAAATCACAAACTCTACCTGGACATCGAACCCCACTCATCACTCACAATTGCGTCCACCTCAGTTAAATGAGCCAGCCCCATAAATATATACTTTCGGAGTTATACAATCCTACATACGTATACCATTATATTTCGTTCACACCTGATATGAAAGCACAAGTTTAGTGGTTTGTATCAGAGTCAACATTGTCGCTTAAGTATTCACACAGTGAATCCGTGAATTAAATTGCAAGTGTACTGCCTATTCGGGTTAGATAATCCAGATATAACCTAGAACCAGCATGGGCAGCATGTTACTTACATTTGAAAATGAAATAATAGGATAATACACAAGTAGCAACTCATTTGGCCATCAAGAAAACATCATCGATTGATGCACCGGCTGAGCGATTGACTGCTGAGTCGCGCGTCGCGGGTTCGATCCCAGCACGGAATAAATATTTCTAAGACCTACTTACAGATTAGTTGTTCCGGGTCTGGTTGTTTGTGTATGTGCGTCAAAATATTTGTAAACGCACCCATTATACAGGACAAAATTCTAGTGCGAAGGAAAACAGGAAAAGTGACAAGTCTGGTGGTACTTACTAGTATTATTCACTACAACGAAAATGCGTTTCTTAGAATAAGTGAAAAAAGCAATCAAGTAAGAGGTGCAATAGTTGTTACTTGCAAAGTTGCAATAGATAGTCTCAATGAAGAAATATTCGTAAACTGTTTTACCGGCTCTCTCTTGTCAAACCAATTTTACTAAACAAATATTCTATGAGGTTCTATAGAACTTTCTAATCGATTAGTATAGAAAAGTTAGGTACCGAAAGTTGATGCCTTTTTGGTAAAAGTGAAAATTATGCTATCACAACACAAATTGGCAGAGGTAATTGAAAATCATCTATTACGTACACCTAAGTACCTAAGTTTCTGTCATAGCCCCTATATATAGCGGACAGAAACTTCGAATCAATGTTGCTGTTTTTTATTCAAATAACCGATTATAGAACTGGAAAATGAAGTGTGGGTCGTGCAGCGGCGAGATGGGCAGACGACATATCAGTTAACATCGGGGGATAAAACCTGGATGAGGCTTACACAGGACCGTGGAGAATGGCACAAGAAAAGGGAGGCCTATACCCAGCAGTGGGTGATGATGATGATGAACCGATTAAAAATGTTTATGGCGGGGGGTGGGGGCTCAAATTGATGTTACTGAACACGTGATAACCGTATTATAACTAGCAATTAGCAATACCGACGCAGTGTCGTTAAATAAAACCTTGTCGTTAAAATACTTAGCAATTTCTCATTAACAGCCCGGAATATAGATGGCCCGGTTGATGACAATAGTTCACAATAGGCCCAGCCCCTATAACTAAACTTAACTGAACAATAAGAATACCTCTGTCTTACCCTTCAGGACTACAGGCGTGATATTGTGTAATAAACCTACCTTCACTTAGAATGCTGTTTCTTATTTCCTTTAATGTATGTTATTCATCGACTTTTCTTCACAGAGTTTTGTTACGACGTAAATATTTTCCACGGAACAAAAACAACAGATATTTTCCAACTTAATTAAATAGGTAAAACGTATTACCATTTTATGTGCCTCAAGTATCATCAAGTAGAATTTTCTAATGTTTATGACTTCACGCCACAACTTTACGCTTTTCCACATCATCGTGCATCGTGACAAGCGCGTTTCTCAGCGACCAACATTAATTTAATTGTGTTGGTTACATAATAAAACTATAACCCAAGCATTAATAGTAGGTAAATGACAATATTATGTGTAGGTGGATTCACATGATAAGTAGAGTATTGTATGTACTTGCGTGGATTCTCACTTCGCCTTCGTTTATGCAAAGACCTGTGTAAACGGGAGCAAAACTGGGATTGAACTCACGACCTACAACTCCGATACCACTAGGCCACTGCTTCACGACTATTTATCTATAACTCCGCAGAAATCTAATAAATATTTCGTGAATCGAAAAGTACCGGCAGTAGTATCGGCTGTAAATAAATAGGTACCTACTAATAAAAATATTTATTTACAGCCGATGAATTTCAAACCAGATTTCTATTTTAAACCTTGAGATGCTCAAGCTGAATGTAAATCAGCAAAACCTTCATTAAAGTACCTATATTAATCAAACTGCATTGTCACATCCATGCATGGGCAAAGGCCTACACTGAATAAAACTTTCGTCATCATCACCGTATCAATCCGAAGTGTGAGTTGATATAGTCATCATGATCATTTCAAGTGAATGGAGAAGGACCTTGCCCAAAGAAATGATTAAAAAGTTCATTCATTGTTCTATTTGTGCGTGGGTAGGCACAAGACGGGTTGCAATCATGGTGGAGTTATTATGCATTCATTCTGATGTGATAATGAGGGCTTTGTTTGTTTTTTGTTTGCGGCTTACAGTGAAACTGTTTGTGACGTTTATGCGTGGCACATACCTAGGTACCTACTAGCTGCAGAACAGCGTCTAGTAGTGAGTTAAGAATGAAAAAAAAGTCGGATGAATTGATAATGATAACCTCTTCTCCTCCACTTTGGAAGTCGGTTAAAAATACTGCCTTTTGTCCGGTTGTCTCTGTTCATGGTCCTTCGAGCCGGATTGGCGTGAAGCTGTGGCGTGAAGGTGTTTTTGGTAGTCATCGGTAGTGGTGGCGAGGCCTCATTTAAATTAATTCCTGCTCCTGCATCACTGGATCATGGTTTGCAGTTACAGGATCTACGCGAGATGGTGAATGGAGATCTAAGCATCCTCCAACTGTTTTGTTGAAATTGCTGTCAAGGTCTAAGGCCTGAGGCGTTAGGACTGTTAGCCGGACTTTCTAAGACAACTTTATGTAGATTAGGTCACACTTTGAAGTTATTTAATTATGTCCAATCAAAGGTAACATTAATATGTTAGACTTATTAATTTTGTTTAACTTCATGAAGTGTGTAAAAATTTAGAAAATACGAAATCAATCAGATAAAATTCGTACATTCTTAAAATAAGGAAGCAAAGCAATTAATTTATAAAATTGCCGCGAAAATAAAAATGAAAACTAAGCGTTCGCATGCAACGTTTTTTCCGTGATTTGACTTCACGACTTAACTGATAGATATCTGTTTAAATTACCTACGTTTGTTTCCTTCTGTCTGGATTATCTAAAGTTGAGTCTAACTTTATCAATCGTTTAATTTCGATATGAAAAACATTGTAACTTTAACGTTTGTATAATACAACTTTATGTCATAACTTTTATTCTTATTGGGTGTCGATATGGCATAAAGTTGAGTATAAACGTAAATGCACCAGAATACCTGCACCGAATCAGGCGGGAGGAAACGCCCGGATGCTACCATTGCGAGGATCGGCCGGAGGACACGGTGGAGCACACTGTGGAGGTCTGTCCCGCTTGGGCGGAGCCCGCCGTGTTCTCGTAGCGGTGAACTCTCGCGTCCAGCCCTGGTGCAAGCCATGGTCTGGGGCGAGAGGGAATAGGACGCCGTCGTCGCCTCCTTCTGCGAAGAAGCAGTGATGCTGGCGAAGGAGGTGGCGGAACGTAAGAGGGAGAGAACCTCTCGTCTCAGCCGTCTTTGGTTCGAACTCGAGACCATGACTTAGCAGTCTGACGGTCACACCACTAAGCTTTCACTGCTTGTGTTAAGTACCTATTTGATTTAGTTAGACCAGCAGGTTTCGGAAAAAAACCCGTCAACTTAAACCTGCGCCTGAAAGACGTTCGTTAGCAATATGCTGTCTTGAATAATCTTTTGCTCTACTATAATATGATGTAGGTACAGCGCAACGACAAAGCGTATTGTGGGAAGCCAGATAGTCTAAATGGAGTGGCTCATAGCTGGGACAGATAGGACGCAGAAGGCAGAGAACAGGGTGTTTTGGAGCAGCTTGGGAGTAGCCTATGTACGCCCCTGGACTGTCATAGGCCGAGTTCATTGACTAGCATGGTGATCAATCCAGATAATCCCGAAATGCACCATCATCATCATTATTCCCCAGTCACCCATTACTAATCTTTTTAGTACATACTTCTATTATTCGGCATCTCATCTGACACCTCCTTTCTAGCTAATCATTCTACACACAGTCCAAATTGAATAAAATACAATATTGTATTGACTTTGCTAAGAAAATGTCTTATTGCCAATAATGCCAATGCAAAATAATATTACAGTTTGTTTAGTACACACATCTAATACATTACTGCTGGGCGTTTCGAAAAATAAACCGAAGGCTCTTCACGCATTTTCTCTAATCGATACAGACAGGTGCAACAGGGACAAAAGTACAGGCGGAGAAACCTAGCCATTTTCGATTTCTTAGTCAGCTTCGAATATCCTGATTGACTGTCCTTGGAACTTAAGTTTTCATGATTTTCGTAACTGCATCTTGCTTTGTAAGCATTATAATCATGTTTGATTTTTGCCATGTAATCAGGGGGTTCCTCTTCAAGGATTAGCACTTCCTTCTCTGGCTCCTGGTCGGGTTCTTGCTCCCGTTCCCAGGACGTCAGTGGCAACAGAAACTCTTCAATATTCAAGCTATGTTTCGACGCTGGTTGTGATTGCCGAATCAATGTCGCTAAATTTGTCATCGATGAGCTGTCGGGTTGGTGGAGTCCATCCCCAGGAATTAGATTACCCACTTTTTCTTTTAAATTACTACTTATTTTCATTCTGAGCACGGTTATGTCGGAATCGCTTGGCCATGATATAACGTCCGGCAAAGGACTCCTATGGCGCTTTGATCGCAATTTTTTGAACTTCTTCTTACAGCCACTGTCTGACTTAGATTTAAATAAGCCCTTAGCTACATTTGCCGAAACCGTGCTTCCCGACTCTGAAGGAAGTTTGAAAGCCACTTGTCGGACATTAAAATTTCCATTTGCTTTTTGTATATCAATGATGTCTTCAATTTTTCTAATATTTTCATTTGGACAATGAACGTTCATTTCCATTATTAAAAAAAATGTTTATATCTATTTACTATTTTACAATTTTTTTATATTTAATTTTTTCAATCGGGATGGTCTACTTTGACAACAACACTTGAATTTCTTGACTTTTAAAAAATAATCGTGCTTTCGATAAGCTTTTGCATAAGGAAGGTTTTCATACTTAATTAATTACATTGTACTAAATCAATAGTAAGAGTCATTGGAATGAGTCATAATTATTTACTAGTAATTAGTCACATTACCTCTCATAAAATTAAAATACAGTACGATAGTAATTCATTGCCTTAAACACTTTCTGTGTAAAAAGAACCTACCTTTAGTCTTTAGTTGACATCTTGGTTGACATTTGATTTACACTTTAAGGACGCGTTCATAAACTAGAATTTTAACTCATCAAACTATTTTCTAAAAAATGCTGATTATAAACTTAATTATGACAAAACGATAGCATTTTGTAGAAATTTGCCGTAATCTTAATTTGGATTAAAAATATTACAAATATAAATAATGATCCAAAAATACTTTCACGCTTATTTACAGAACGAGTTTTTGAACATGACATTTTTCTCAAATGTCATCACATCGCCCTATGGGGAAGGATGGTGTAATGTTTTCGCTCGATTAATTTTTAACTTTCTACCATGGAATCTAATCATACCGACGCCGATATTGGTGATAAGTGTAATACTAACGGCGACTGTTCACCGACGCCGAAAAAACAATCTTTCGACTTGAATAACGCTCAAAATATTGATGACATCTCTACGCCTTCCGAGCTAAAATTCGATGAAGGTACTGTAAACAATTATTATTTTTCATACAATTTGATTACTCCCTATCTGTATGTTTCCTTGATTTAATACACCTAGATCCCTAAGACGACCCACTGACCGATATCAGTCCTATTTGTGTGTGAAATTCGTGAATATTATTATAGAATGTGAGTGAAAGTCCCAGGTGCTTAATGGTAATGTCATTGACAATTTTGTTTAGAACCTGATTACGAAGACCCTGAAGTAAAGGAAAAGAAGAAAGATATTGAGAAATGCTTAGAAAACCTGGACTGCGTAAACTTGGAACAGTGGCAGAATTTTGCAAAAGGCAAAGCAGGATTGATAAGTGGTGAGTGTGAATGTACAATTTGTTTACGTCGTAAAACTACGAACAATGCCTCTGTCGTCATGCTCTGCTGTACTTGTGACTAGAGATAATGCAGTGGAACTGGTGACTACTTTTTGTAAACATTATATTTATGTTAAACTTTTGAAGAACATTATCGTTGGGGGATCATAGCAGTTAAGATTTTTTTGATGGCCAAATGTCAGTGTCAGTTATGATCTGTAGGTTAAAAACAGTAAAAAAAAAAGGTAGCACTCCGGGAGTGCCGGCAGAAGTGAAAACTTCAATATTAACTTTCAAACTCGCGTCAGGGTCACGTGATGCTGATCGAAAAATCTTACGCTTTTTCGATCAGCATCACGTGACCCTGACGCGAGTTTGAAAGTTTTTACCCATACAAAAAAGTGCTCAGCGCCGCTAAAGAAGTTTTCACTTCAAAAAAATTAAGCTGTCTATAATTTCTTATGCTTATTACAACTAGATTGGATAGTCCTGCCCCCCTATTGCGTATCTTTTTAGGGCATTTTCATAAAAACATGTACATCCTAATATTTTGGTTGTCCTACGATATTTTTTTTTTTACTGAAGCCTATGTGCCTGTAATAACTGCAAATTCTTGTTTAGATTTGAACGACCTAACGGACATTCGTTTATCATACATAAAATATAACATTTATTGATTAAAAGACATGAAAATTAATTTCAAAGTTTGACAATTATTCTGTACAGTACTGTCCCATTTCTACTAACCAACTTTTGAGTTGCCAATTTCGATGAATTTTTCTCTATATGTTTTAGAATTTCTAACTTTTATAAGGCAAAATCAATATATATTTAATAAAAAACACTTAAAAGCACCTTTATATTATAACTATAATTTATTTTCTAATTTTAAACATTGTCCCATCGTTTTATTCATAACGGACATGTCCTGCATAGTTACCGAAGTTTAAGCAATTTACAAACATTTTATACTAACTTACGTTGTTTTATTAAAATGGTAACACTAAAATCGAAGCCGTCATTCGCTGTCGGCCATTTGGGCGTCGTGTCAGTCGGTGTCAGGAACCGGTCGGAGCTTTACAGCAGGCGATCCCTCGTTTTCCCATCGATTGTCCGGTAAGTAATAACGATTTCACCAAATAATTACTATCACCCTCAGTGTCATATGTATTGTACAATACAGTTTAGTTAATTCTACAGCAAGATACATTATTCATTTTATGAAAACAAAACAACATTTTTGTTTATTAAAAGAGTTTTGCTAAATATTGTGATTCCGTTACGTCCTGTCTGTTACCATACGAAAGGTAACGTATGAGCCGGACCAAAAAAGTAACGAACATGACCGCATAAAGTTGCGACACACAACAAGCTAAGTCTTTTACCCGTGGTGCCACGGTGGGTGTTTTGTAATTTAAATGATTTGTATCATTATATAACTATATAAACAAAAATAGTTTAAATTAAAACAAATGTGTACGCCACATTGGTTGAACGCATTTTTATGAAATTTGGTATGAATGTGAAGATAGCTTGAACCCTGTGAAAGGTTTCTAGATACTTTTCATCATACATCATCATTTATTTTTATCACTTGGGTAAAACAGCGGTCCGTCTAGTAAACTATAAAATATTTCTTTCGTTGGGTGAAAAACTAAAATTTGTATTTTGTTGGTTCTAGGTATACTACTCAAACTAAAAATGGCTCTGACAGCCGCAGAAAAAATGCGGCGTTACAGGGAACGCTTTAAAAATGACCCTGAAAAATACGAAGATTGTTACACGACTATTATTTTTCGAAGCTTGATGGAAGTTTATTTTTAATAATTTATAGAAAACCCAAAGTTTGAATTTAAAGAGCTGATATAATCAATCTTCTCAAAATCACCTACATAAATAATATGTAGGTGGTTTTGAGAAGTGCATTAAATTAAGCTGTTGCAAACTAGATTTTTTTATTTTTTTGTTTTGTCAAAATTGAAGAAATCGTTTATTTCGTTTTTTGCGGGTTAACATTTTATGTTATGTGACTATGTGAGTAATAATATAAATTATAAATATTTAATAAAAATATGTTTGCGTTACTTCGAAAATGTCGAAGTGTGATCTCAACTTTACTGTGTCCTGTTTGTTACGGGTAGGTCAGGTACCGTTACTGTCCCTTACGAAAGTTTATTGTATTTGTTGATTATTTCCTATTTTTATTAAGAAGTTTCAAATTATTTTTGTATATAGAGAATTAATAGCTTAGTAATTACTAATAAACAAAAAATGGGATTTTTACGTACAGTATTTGATTGAATACATTAAAGTGAAATATTGTGATCCAACTATAAGTAACGGTACGGACGCATTTATTGCAAAAATGTTAAATAAGTATTTTGCTATAAAACAAGTATTCATTAATAATTGACTAACATCATATTTACAAATTATTGAAATAATTAAAATTTCAAACAAAAATTTTGTTTTATTTTACCAGCAGTGTTTCTATGAGTAACGGACACATTGAGGTATAATGTACTACGCACTAGAGGAGACGCCTCAACTAGATTTTTTGTAACACACGTTTCGGTTCGTGCACTGAACCTCATTTAGTCTATGCCGAGCGGTTGCTGCGACATGACATATTTGAGTAAAGTTTTCTTGTCTAAATTATGCCTTCGTGTGCATTTAGATACTGTAGAAATAATTCAATAAATATAAGTAAAAGTCAAGGAGTGACTTTTCACCAGTAAATATAACTATTATCTTTAAAACACACATAATTTAATTATATTTTTTCCATTGCAATATGTCATCGCGGCGGCCATTTTTACGTGAATGTCAAAGAATAAAATGCTCAGACCAGACACTATCGACGTATTCAATGCTTGGCCACGAATCCTCTACATGCGAGGCATTTTGATAGTAGGTTGTATAATATTTGCTTATGTATCAAGACAATTAATAAAAAAGTTAAAATGTGAAGATTGCATTGATAGTTTGACTATACTAAACTTCCACTTCACACATCTATCATAGGTACGTAATTTAATACGGCAAAGTGGTCTTGTCCTGAAATGTGATTTTAGTTATATGTCCGTAAACACCGTAAAGCATTTAATTAGGAAAGAAGTATTTGCAAATTTGAATCAACATTTACTGAATCAGCCATCAACATTCAATCACAGATAAAATAAAAATTATTGTTACAGTTTAAGTAAATTTTTATTTATTTTCTAAGTACATACGTACAATATCAAGTAGGCAGAATAATAACATTATGTCGCATCTGCACGTATTGATAGTAATCTATGAGAACATGACACCCCCCGCCTGCCCCGCTGTCATCAAGTGCGCGCACATTTTTTGTTTGAAATAGCTTCTCTAGTACGTTAGACCTCAATGAACGGACATGACAAAATTAAGTGCACTATGTTCCTTTTAATTCAATTAAAACAAAAGTAACTGGAATTCACCAGAGTTCTATGTTATAAATCAAAGATTATAAAAACAAGCATGCAAATTCATTAAAATTATATTATTTACAAAAGTTTTAGTTCAATCATGCATTTTTAAAATTTTGTACATGTTCTGACGAAAATGCCCTTTAACGTCAGTGGCTATCAGAAATGTCCATAGATTAACTGTAAATTGGTTATGGTTTGGTACATTTTTTTCTTAAAAACTCACCATTTGACAGTTATTTGATAGACATTATAAGTTATCCACTGTCATAAAAAGATACGCAATAGCCCTGCTGATAGTCCTGGTAGTTCTTCTCAAGTGCATGCAATAGTCATAGGGTACAGATTTGATTTAATTCAGAACAATATTGCCAATTAATTATGATGCTGAAAATATATTATTGACATAACATAACATCACACCTGTAATCCACGAAGGGTTCGACAGAGGTGCACTCACATTTCTCCAGGTTATGTTTAAGTCCCATGAAATAGAGGGCGAGTCTATTGCTATCAACAGTGCACAAATCCAGACACCGAAAGAATAATAAAAATATCAAATAATAAATAAATCCTTACATAGTATAAAACAAGGTCGCTATTTTTGTATGTTTGTCTGTATGCTTAAATCTTTAAAACTTCGCAACGGATTTTGATGCGGTTTTTTTTAATAGATAGAGTGATTCAAGAGGAAGGTTTTAGTATATAATTTGAACGACATCCACGCGGGTGAAGCCGCGGGCATCAGCTAGTAAACATATGTAATTATTATTTTTCCTTGCATTTTACTTATTTACTGTACTTATGAGAAAGAAACAATACATAAAGTGTACAATGTTTACTTTCTATAAACAAATATGTAATAATAATGTGTTTGTTTTTGTGTGACAGATGACTACAGAAGAAAAATCTGGCCGTTGTTAGTTGGTGTGACGCAGGAGGAGTTGACCGAGCCTCCGTCACTAGATGAACTGTCCACACACATTGAATATAACCAGGTGACGGATAAAATTGATGTAACAAATACTGTATTTATTTTAAATGCTTCTAATTGAATTAAAATCCCTTTTTTTAAGATTTAAATTTGAGTTAATTTCATTAGGCATGCCATTTACTATATTTTTATTTTGTATTTTTCATTTGGTAAACAGATGGGTGACCAATGAAGGTATCTACCTCATGTTGTCTATCATAAGTTTTATCAAATACCATGCACACATATGCGCCCCAATGGCTGATATCAATTAACGTTTCACCTTGTCTATCATCAGGTGGTATTGGACGTCAACCGGTCTCTAAAGCGGTTCCCTCCCGGCATTCCTTATGAACAGCGTGTGGCGTTACAGGATCAGCTCACAGTTCTTATACTGCGGGTAATCATGAAGTACCCGCATTTGAAGTACTACCAGGTCAGTTGTTAATCATTTATTAATTTAAACAAAATTATCTTTTAATAATATGAACAGTAAGAATCTCTTTTCTACAATGTTTCTTCTCTGGTCATATGTGTGTAAGTTATTAATTGTTAATTAATCAAAGAGTTTTGTGCTTGTTGTTTAAAGTGTTTAATACGAATTCAATCAGGAAATATTTACAATACAATTAATTAACTGAAATAAACGCCCGTAATTAGATAAGAACTGAGCAATTGCGAAATGTACCATTGAGTTTGTTAAAACCATAATATAGTTAATAAGCTGTTGTTATATCCAATAGCATTTATAACTCAGTACTCTCATACCTCCAACACCTTTCTCTATAGGTACAGCATGTACAGCTGTTCTGGTCAAAATTAAAGATGTAGTAAAGAAATGGAAAAAAAATTACACGAGAGAGACCAAATCTTAGTTCAATATGACACACAGTTTCTGTATACTCTGTAAGATTGTACATTCTTTTAACCTGTGTCTGTAATCTGATGCTAAGATACTTATGTATCTTAGCATCAGATTACAGACACAGGTTAAAAGAATGTTACGAATGGTAGATTTACGATTCATTTGTTTAGGTTTTATATTTTTTTGCTCAAGCAACTGCTTATTCTCAATAACTTACATAAGAAAAAGCTTGGTAAAGTTACAAAACAATCAGGCCAGTATAATTTAATCATTCATGGTCGAGATGGGTAGAGGGGTCTCAATCGAAAGGAAGTAGTCATTTACAATCAAACACTACATAAAAGGAACTTCATGATGCTGTCTCTTTATCATAAAATTATATTATAGCACTAATATTCCAATCGTGAAAATAATATAGAAATCCTACTAATTAAACGCAAAAGTTTGTAAGTATGTATGTATGGATGGATGGATGTTTGTTACTCTTTCACGCAAAAACTACTGAACGGATTTGGATAAAATTTGGTACACAGATAGTTTATAACCTGGATTAACACATAGGATAGTTTATATCCCGATTTTATCTTCCCGTGGGATAATTTTGGAGTTGTAGCGCTGGCAACAGCTAGTAACTATAAAAGTTTTATAAAAAGTATTTTCTGATATGCAAGTTCCAAATATAAACATTTTTATTTTATTAGCTTGTACTGTCCCATTGCTGAGCAAAGGCCTCCAACAATTCCTTCCAAGATCTCTTTTTCTTTGCCTCCTCAAACCAGCCATCGCGGTCATCATCATCTGCCTAAACTTTTCCCAATCATGTTGGGGTCGGCTTGCAGTCTAACCGGCCCTCGCGTTACGCGTTCAAATCATATTACATTAAAACTTTAATAGGTATAAAATGTGTGTATAGTGTACATATTATGACCACAATTCAAAGGTCTGATTACTTGTGGCCCATATCAGAAAACCACAATATGACCTGCTTGAGCTTACCGGCGCGGTCCTTGGTCTAAAAACACAACGAAGCTAGGACCATGCATTATATTATAACCCTCTTCTTCTTTAAAAAAAGTGGTGGGTAGGGCGGACTCCATCGAAGCGGAGACGAGCGGAGAGATGTGTAAGATTCGATGAATCACAGAATTAACTCTGTGGTTGGTCGGTTCCCGCACTTCTCGTCTCCACTTTGCTGCAGGACACTACTGTGGGAATTACCTTCATAATGTAAAACTCACTACGCCCATTCGGTATCACTTGATCGTATCATAAGGGGAAGGGAAGCCCTCGTGTTACGGTCAAGTGATATTGGCTTCCTGTATAAGGGAAGCCCTTATTAAAGCCGATGATCCCTTTTGACCTACTAAAACGTATTAATTAAGCGTTCCAGCAGCTTTCTTCGTCTTGCGGACCTGCCAGCTACTTGAAGCGTCGGTTATTTGAACCTAATTACACGATATCTGTTAGAGGTGGGGAAGTATTTTCGGGCCGTATCCACATAATAGGAATAGAAACCATATTTAGGTGTACGATAGTATTGGAATGACGATATGTGACCTGAATATTAATTTCGCTATCCAATTAGGTATGAGAACTCCCGCCGGCGTATGCTATGGCAGTACCTAGTTAATTGGTTTTTAACGGTTTTATAGTAATTTATGTTCAACATCGTTCGAATTATTTTCGCTGTTACATAAAACTTAACTAAATTTCTATGCAGGCGTACACACGGCTACACATCAAGCTATACAAAACCAGTATAATCTGATCGTTCATTGTGCGAAAAGATCTAGTAAAGTGAGGCCAAGATTAACTGGTTTTGTATAGCTTGATGTGTAGCCGTGTGTACGTCCGTAAACCCGTATGGCACTTGACGTCATTCAAAGCGAAGTAGTAAACAAAATATTCTTGTCATATTGGTAGCGACTGCAACTTTCTCATTAGTAACAAAATAATTATAGATATATCTACTCCGAAAAGTCATGATTGAATGTTATAGCGAGTCATACTTATAACCGCTAGCTCTACAGCGCAACCAAATATCAGAAAAATTATGCATCCTCCTCCCACGCATAATAGTAGATTGTACACCAAGCATTGATATATAAAAACCCTAGATGCACAGTGTCGAATAAAACAAACAGTCGAAGCTGTCGCCAAACACTCACCAATACACGCACTACTACATAAGTAGTTATCGTTACACTATAAACATATTTGTTTGCAAATTCAACCTTACGCAGATTCCTTAAAGTTGTTTTTACAATGCAGTTATAAAAAGCAATAATAATTTTACGACCGAAGTAAGCCGGTAGGACAAGGTATGGAGTGGAGACGAATAGGTACTTTTTATGTTTTTTTAATACTTAATTATTATTTTAACAGTTAGTTAAATTGTGTTTTAAACACATAATTTTACTTTTATCTAAGGGTAAATGTTTTTAATTAGGATCTGACTGTGTTAGTGTACGTGTAGTCGTGTATAATCAATGAAACAAGTATTATCCATTCGAATCATTTATTTACATTTTTGGTTTAAAGGTATTAGTAGAACACTATTATCGAAACTAAGTAGTTATTAAGTTTAAGGTGTCAAAAACGAAGTCAAATTGACGACCTCTTCTCCTTTTGAAATCCAATTAAAAACTAATGTAATATGTAACGTATACATAATTGTTAAAAACATAAAACAAAAAACTTATTGATTAAAAAAACACAAATAAACACAATAAAAAAAAATCGACTCCATTCGATACGAACAGGGTCATTTGTATAATGCGACTAAAAGAAGAGACTTGTAATACATCGTTCTTACGCTAACAAAGCGACCATTGAAATATGCCGTATTATACTCGGACCGTTTAGTAAAGTTCTGAGAGAAATTAAATCAAAATCACGTATTGCTTTCTATATTATGCCATAAATGCAACAAAAATAAATCAATAAACATTTTTACTTACCGAAAATACGATATCCCATCCTTTTTTAATGTTTTTGACGCTGTATTTTTGCAATTTCTCAGCGAACACTTAGGCATTTTGTACGACCGTGCAGAGACGCGAGCGACGCGAGACTATTTGAAATGAGTTCACGATTTGTAATTTTGCACTCATTTTGAGCGGACGGTTTTGAGACGCGGAGTGTGTATCTTGGGTTTTTATATATCAATGACACCAAGTGCATAAAACGTACCATTTTGCGCGAGACGTTTATCCATCCGATGCGAGCTTGCGAGCGAGGATGGATATAAAGTAGAGAGTAAAATGGGTTTTATGGACGAGTTTTACACTCTACTTTTCACTTCGATTGCGAGGAAATGCAACAGCAACTTGTAAATATTGTAAAAATAATTACGGTTCCCGCCACAATTAACTTTTTTTTTCAGTAGGAAACTTGACATAACACCTGACTTATGTCGTTACTCATACTGCTCAGTTATAAAACATTTTGAGCAAGCCTATTGCCATCAACCAATGTAATTAGGAGCAAGCCTATTGCCATCAACTGATGTAATTGAGACCAAGCCTATTGCCATCAACCAATGTAATTAGGAGCAAGCCTATTGCCATCAACTGATGTAATTAGGGACAAGCCTATTGCCATCAACCAATGTAATTAGGAGCAAGCCTATTGCCATCAACTGATGTAATTAGGGACAAGCCTATTGCCATCAACCGATGGCATTAGGAAAAGCCTATTGCCATCAACCAATCTTATTAGGAGCAAGCCTATTGCCATCCACTGATTTAGGTAATTGAGAGCAAGCCTATTGCCATCAATCAATGTAATTAAGAGTAAGCCTATTCCCATCGAATGATGTAATTTGGAGCAAGCCTATTGCCATCAACCAACCTAATTAAGAGCAAGCCTATTGCCATCAAGCGATTTAGGTAATTGGGGGAAGCCTATTCCCATCAACTTTCCTTGTATTCGTAATGAAAAGCAGTAATCCCTTGTTCTTATAATACTAGCGAAACGAATTAAATTAAAGAGGTTTTTCTATGAAGTTGTTGCTGTGGCTGTTCGGCCGATTACCTGTGCCAATTACCTTGATCTTCGACGAAGATTTTACTTTATGCTCTAGAGCATAAAACGCGACTTTATGTCGCCTACGCACGACATAAAGACGAATTTTAGAGCGAGAGAAGTGAAAAACTAATTATCATCTTTTTAGTATAGCATATTATTTCGGCGCTGTAGTACTGATTTTGACTCTAGAATCCACTGAAGTTCATCACAATAACAGTAAAAAATCCCCTCATCTCAACTTCAGGGTTTCATCGGGCTGCGGGTTGTTCGAAAGAGATACCGCGGCCTCGACACAAAGGGCTAAGAAGGAACATGGGTGGTTTTTAGTCAGTAGAAGTCTGACACTCCCTACCGCTGCCCAGAGCTGGAGGAGTCATTTGATGATTTTCCACACTCCAAAAAAAAGAGGGTTTTGTGAAACGTTTCGTAAAAGATTTGTTGAAGTTAGTGAATCATCATTAGCCTAATGTTCCCACTGCAGGGACTCAGGCCTCCTCTCTAGTAGAGGGAGTTACTGAATAATTTTAACAAATTTTCGCGAAAACGTTCTAGAATACGGCTGTAGAAGTGAAACAGAATCTGTGTCAGACAGTACAGAAGAAAGCGGATAACAACGCCGACCTTGATAACGTGAACTTGTTACTTACCAGTTGTTATCAGACACAATAGATGAATAGTACGCTACTACACTCGCGTGGTGGCGGGCTAGTGTATCAAGTATCTAGACTAGTATAATAGTGTTACAACTTGTTATCAAGTCAAGTTCTAGGCTTATAAGTTTATAACACATAACGTAACATCACGCCTGTAATCCCCGAAGGGGTAGGCAGAGGTGTACCCATTAGTACACCCACATTTCGCCAGCAATGTTAAGACCTAGGCATAGGCATATTGCCATCAACCCTAGAAATTCCTGATGGAGAAACTAGATAACACTCAACCCAACCCGGGAATCTAACCCAGGACCTCGTGCTTAGCAGTCGCGCTACCTACCACTAAACCAACGAGGCAGTCAGGGCTTATAATAATGATAGATAGATAGACAGTCGCTCTTATAAAATTCTGGTATTCAACTGCATCCGGTTAGACTGGAAGCCTACCGAATGTTATAAAAGAGAAAAATGCAGAAAGTATGATGACGATTTTATTTATGTAAAGCTTGTGCAAAACGCAAATAAACTGCGCATAACCATAACGTTACGCTTTTGTTGTTTTCTCGGTCAGTGGTTTAAGCGCTGCCTGTATAGAAAATGTGAACATAATATTTTTTTATTATTATTCTCTTTATTTATTTTTCTTACATACTAATTTACATTTTTAAATATTTGTTAAAAAAGATATCAAAAAACATTTAAAAATATAAAAAATAGTCGTCCACCGGTGACGGGAGCAGGGTCCAAGCCACCGGTGGTTAGGGCTCCAGAGACAGGAACCTCCTCACAATACGAGCCGTATCAAGAAGTACTGCCTTCTGAATCAGGCCCTTGATCCAACCGCCGAGCGAAAGCTTTGATAGATGTTGGTCCATGCTTTTGGCTATAAGGCCATTGGCCGTTACGACTATCGGCACAATGATAGCCGAGCTCACATGCCACATATCGACAACCTCGTGTGCTAAATCCAGATATTTTATTTGCTTCTCTTTTTCAGCTTTCACGAGGTTCTCGTCATGCGGAATGGTAACATCGATTATCATTGCGCGGCGCACTGATCGGTCCATCACCACTATATCAGGCTTATTGGCAACAATAGTCCTGTCAGTGATGATAGACTGATCCCAGTACAACGTTACATGGTCTTTTTCGAGAACTGGATCGGGCACATACTTGTAGTACGGTACCTCTGACTCCACAAGTTTATATTTCAAGGCAAGTTGCTGGTGAATAATCCTGGCTACTTGATTGTGCCTGTGCAAGTACTCGCCGTTAGCCAGACGAGAACAACCAGAAATAATATGTCTGATGGACTCTCCCGGACGATGGCATGCCCGACACACGTCAACCGTCCCATCCTTCATAATATATTTCCGGTAGTTGTTCGTCAACATAACTTCGTCCATAATTGCACAGACAAAACCTTCAGTTTCCCCAAAGAGGTCGCCGAAACGTAGCCAGGACACAGACGCTAGAAAATCTACATCGGGCCCATGAAGAGCCCGGTAGAAGCGCCCGTGAAGCTCCTTGCTTTGCCATATTTCCTTGCGGTCATCAGCAGTAAGTACCACAGGTTTGCGCCAGTTCTCGTTAGCCATGGACAGCGGGGTGAGTCCCTTGTCCACTGCGACCACATCTCGGTGCATACCCGTATCGGCTTTTAAAAAATATTCTCTGAGACTGCACACCTCGCGGTTGTGGAGGGTCTTTGCGTTTAAAAAGCCTCGACCCCCGCACTTCCGCGGGATGTACAGTCTCATTACCGATGATCGTGGGTGATGCATCCGATTTGCGGTCAGCAATGTACGGACTCTCCTATCCAAGGCGTCGAGTTCAGTCTGAGTCCACTTGAGTATGCCGAAAGAGTACATTAAAACTGGCATGACCCAACCGTTGAAGGCGCGCACCTTGTTCCCACCTGAAAGAAGGCTATTTAAAACCTTCTTTAGGCGTCCGAAGAAACGCTCCCCCAACGATTGCTTCATGTCAGCTACATTAATGCCTAACGCTTCCGACATACCCAAATATTTATAGCTTTCAGATGAGGAAAGGGATCTGAGGTGTATGGAATCCGAGAGCTGAATTCCCTCGGATTCCATAATCCCCCCTTTCTTTACATGCATGACTGCACATTTGTCCACACCAAATTCCATCCTGATGGCGCTACTAAAACATTCAGTTAGTTTCAGTAGCTCCATCAGGCGCAATCTGTTGGGGGCAAAGAGTTTCAGATCATCCATGTAAAGAAGGTGAGATGTGACCTGACCATCTCTCCTCATCCGGTAGCCTAGACCTGAATCCTCTAGCAATGTGCTCAAAGGATTCAGGGCCAGACAGAACCAAAGCGGGCTCAGGCTGTCGCCCTGGAAGATTCCCCGTTTAATCCATACAGGTTCATCGTTCCCCTGAATCCGTCGACATCCTGGATATCGAAGGACCGTCCTCCATTGCCCCATACACGACTCAAGGAAGGTGCGTAGAGTTGCGTCTATTTTGTACAACTCCAGCACCCTCATGAGCCACGTATGTGGCACTGAGTCATAGGCCTTCTTATAATCTATCCAACATGTCGACAGATCCTTGCGGGCTCGACGAACCTGTTGGCTAATGGCCATGTCGATGAGGAGTAGCTCCTTAGTACCGCGGGACCCGTTCCTACATCCATTTTGAGAGGCAGACATAATTGAATTTTTCACAATGTGTTTATTAATTTTCGTTCTCAAGATGGATGTAAGAAGTTTATAGACCGTCGGCAAACATGTGATCGGTCTATAATTCTTGGGTTCCGCGGGGCTACCTGACTTATGGAGCAGGTGGGTAACGCCTGTGGTTAAAAACTGCGGAAGCGACGCAGACTCTAAGGCCGACTGGAATTGGGATGCCAGGCAAGTGTGTGAACTGCTGAGCCATTTGAGCCAGAAATTGTGCAGTCCGTCCGGACCTGGTGATTTCCAGTTCGGTAACGGACGAACTGCACTGGCTATATCTAGTGCTGTTATTAAGATAGTTTCCATTTCTGGAATAGGTTCACACACTCGCTCGACATCACGCAACCAGTCAGCCTCAGTATGACAGACGGGTACCGACCAGATGCTGCGCCAGAATGAACTCGTAGCAGCATCATCCGGGCGACACACGTCCGTCATATTTTGCTCGGGTCGCTCCCAAGTTCGGTATACCCACCTCTCATCGCTCTGGAACATGCGATTCTGCGAGTAACGATCAACCCGCCGCTTATACCGCCGAATACGGTTGGCCCATGCATAAACCTTCTGCTTCAGGAAGTCGATGCGCTCCGTGACACGGGACATGTAATCTTGGGGACTGATTTCAGTTCCCGAGAATGCCCGCTTCACAAAGCGCATCACACGTGGTCGTGTATTGCCCTCCCTGAAGCAGTATAGTTTGCCAATGAGCACCCTGGCCCCGTCGACACGACGCTCGATCCTGCGCTGCCAGGCCGGTACGGCTGGTTTTGGTCGACTAGCTAAGTCACAATTTGGGAATTTAACATTAGCTAGTCGACATGCCGCAACAGCCCCACAGTACAAGATCGAGTGTGTATCAACGAGGTCCTCGCTACTCTCGAATATATTCTTGAGTTGCGAGTCCAGGGCACACACCAACGCCCTATTACGCCTATGCATGGGTAACCGTGGCAATCGGGGCCTAAGTTCCGTAGGAGTAGACCGATACTCGCGAAGCGCATCCTCCAGTGCGCTCCTCAATCGGTCGTTGTACTGGCTACTTACCGTAGTAACCCTATCATCTTCCTCTACAGCAACAGTATTGGGCCGCGATGTGGTCGCGTCAATAATTGACGCTGGTACCGCAGTCTGTGCCTGAGTCAAGATGATACGGTTGCTTAGTACCTCTGAGCGCAGCCTATCAAGTGCGGCATCGTCCAACATGTGATTGCGCTGGATGACGCGCACCTGATCCGATAGTCGTTGGCTTGACACGTTGACGGTTGGTTCAAGGTCCTGGAATAGAGACAGCATCCTAGCACGGTACGCAGTGAGGTTAGTTCCCCCCTCTGTAGACCCGTAGTATGCGCGCATGACGTTCTCATTTATTGTTCGAGTCCATTTCATGCGCTGCACACAACCACCGGTAGCGGGGACCCGGCTCGGGGCCGGTTGGCCCCTAGGTCCCAAGCTGTTCGGCGGCCGGCCTCTCCCCTGCCGACGCTCTGGAGATGGTGACGGTGTTCGTGATGTCATCGGCGGAGAGAAATACTCGTCGCTCGAGCTCGACGCTACTGCCGCCGCCGGTGACGCAGGTGATCCGAGGTCCGGCGGTGGCGAGGCGGAGCTGAGCGACGAGTCCGGGGATGGTGGGCGTGCGCGTCGTCTAGCTGCAGCTGCTCTCGTAATCATCTTTTTTTCATAATTCGTCGTAAATATTGAGTCTCAGAATTTTTTTGATGTCTGTCATCATTGTCAACTTCATTATATCTTCTATTTCTATTTCTTCATTTTGGACTTTGGTAGTTTTAATTTATTTATAGGATACAATATGAGGAGTTTTAATTGATTCTGTAGAAACTGCAATATATATGGGTTTTTTGGAATAAATATTATCAAATAAAATTGGGCTTTTTTCAGACGACGTTATGTGTCAACGAGAGTTGCCAGCTTATTATTATTATTATTATTATTTATTATCAGCCATTTGTGTCCCACTGCAGGGCAAAGGCCTCCCTTCCCTCTTTCCACTTATCCCTATCCAGTGCTCCGGTTTTCCAATCTCTGCAAAAAGAATCCAGTTCGTCCCGCCATCGCCTTCTGGGCCTGCCGCGTTGTCGTTTGCTGCTGATTGGGACCCATTGCGTGGTTGTTTTGGCCCACAGCTCCTCCGGCATGCGGCAGATGTGGCCAGCCCAGTTCCATTTGAGCTTGGCAGCCGTGTGACATACATCGGCAATTTGAGTTTTGGAACGCAGTATCGAGTTTCTTACGTGATCAGTGAGCTTAACTCCAAGGATACTACGCTCCATTGCTCGCTGACAGACCCCGAGTGCGGACTTTTGATGCTTGGTTAGTGACCATGTCTGCGCTCCATAGGTGAGAGTAGGAAGAATGCACATGTCCATGAGTTTTCTCTTCAGGGAGAGAGGAAGTGGTCCCTTCATTATTTGTTTCATCGACCAATAGCTCTTCCAGGCGTTCTCGGTGCGTCGAGCAACTTCTTTGTCTTGTCTTGCCTGGAAGGAGACTATTTGGCCGAGGTAAATGTACTCATGGACATACTCAATCCTCACACCCCCAACTCCTATGGTGCGCTTGGTGCTGTTGGTCATCACCTTGGTCTTCTCCATATTCATCGCGAGTCCGACCTCGAGGCTGGCACTGCTCAGTTGGTCGAGCATTAGGCCTAGCTCGGCTGCCGTGGAGGAGAAAAGGACAATATCGTCGGCGAAGCGGAGATTTGTTAACCTTCTGCCGCCCACGATGATGCCCTTGTCCCTCCAATTGCTACTTAGTTTTTTGAAGACTTCTTCAAGCGTGGCTGTGAAGAGCTTTGGAGAGAGTGGGTCGCCCTGTTTAACTCCCTTTTCGATTGGGAATGATGGTCCTGTGCTGTTAATTCTTATGGCTGCTGTGCTACTTTGCTATACTATTACAAAATGAGCTATACTATTACAAATATAATAGTGCACTAACAGTTGATTGCTTTACTTTTAATAACATTTTTATTCATCCGCGGATTGCAATGTTTTGATAGGCTGAAGTTTTTTGTTTACAAACCAATGTAAATGAACTGTAAATATGTATGAAATCACCAACGCGATTTCCGGGTCGGGCAAAATGTTATTGTTTCTTTCCATTAGGCCCGCCCCCTATTGCATTGAAGCTTAAGCATAACAGGCGAAATGTGAATGTGAAATGTGGCTCAAAAACATGCGAGCAATGTAGTAAATAAGCAATTTATTACTTGCCATTAATTTTAACTCCCCAGCTAACTAAATTCGACATAAAAATAGATTCGTCTAAAATACCGATGATGTAGTCTGCGATGCATAGCCATTTGGTCGTTACTGTTAGCTGTAATGAAATTACATTTATATTCATTCCAGCTAGCCAAATTGCTCACTCGTCTTATAAGCTTTTTTTTTATAAGTTCGCCCATCAGAAATTTATATTCTCAACTAGCTATTGCTCGCGGTTTACTTCGCGTGGAGGTTGGTAATTAACCTCACTGAAATATCATAAAAACCGGGATAAAAAATATCCCTTGTTTAAACCAGGTCATGCCGGGCCAGGTCAAGTCCTTATGGTATTTTTTATTTTTTAGGCCGGGGAGTTGACAAAAAATCAATACATTTAAAATATTACTTAGTAGTATAGCAGGCCAAAATTTAGACATACTGACTTAACGTGAGTGACTTAAATACAATTACCTACCAAGTAACTTTACCTTTCAAGTATCATATTCTCAATCCTGTCATTTGCTTGTCCCCAGGGCTACCACGACGTAGCAATCACACTCCTCCTCGTCTGCGGTGACAGGGCTTCCTTCCCGCTGCTGTGCCGGCTGTCGTACGGGCCCGGGGCTCCGCTGGCGCCCTTCATGCAGACCACCATGCAGCCCACGCAGCACCTCCTCAACTATATGCTACCGGTCGTTAGCAGGGCTGATCGGAAACTTGCTGAGTGTTTAGACAAGTAAGTGGACGTAGAATTAATGATGAAGGATGGTGGATCACAATAGGCCTCATTAGAAGGGTGAAAATCACTCACAGATCCCACCAGTGCCAACCAAAATTAGTTAGTCATCTCAATTTAAACCTTATGCAAGTGGCGTAAAAGAGACGCGTCCGCCACGCGCACTTGAAAATATTGCATTTTCAGGCAGATGATGAATTTATGACACTTTGTTGTCTTAATATACTCAGACGTACTTTATCAGGGACATGCCCGCTGCAAAATTGCACTTTGGATGCAATTCTTTTACACTAAACATATGTAAAGAAATGATTACATACTTATTGTACATACCTTCATGGCATTTCTTTAATCTTTTTAATTTGACACTATGACAGCATTGCATATTATGTCAATGTGATTTAAATAGAAAACTGAAAACTTTATTGTTAATAATTATAATACCTGGAAGGTAATTCTAAAGGAGACGATAAATTAATAGCTTTGAATGTTGTTTCTTTAATTACTTACAGGTAAAGTAATATTTTGTTGCTAAAGCAATTATATTTTTATGTACTTACTTTAAAACCCAATATCTTTGTAAAAACAATAAAAACTTTAATTACTTACAGAAACGCAGTTGAGTTATTCGATCCTTGATTAAAATAACTTATAAAACAACATTCTGTGCAAAGAACATTTACAGAAATGGATAAACTAAAATTTGAGTTTACTGTGAAAAGTCTCGATGACAAGAAAATAAATGTATTGGCAGTAACTTCAATAACTACAAAAGAAGGTAAAATTTTCCTTGTTCCACAAGAACTGCAGTCAATAAAACACCATGAGGCATTAATGGAAACTGAGACTTATAAAACATTAAAAAAGACATTGCAAAAGAGGCATGAAAAAAGGTGTTTGTGGATAAGTTTATCAGATGAATTAAAAAAAGCTTATATGGATGACGATGACAATATACAGTTCAAGAATTATTTCCTGGAAGAAATGATAAGTACAACTGGAACTACACAACCAACAGTAAATGAGGGTATATCAGAAGAATCACTTTCAAGAATCCTGGAAAAATTTACAAATATGAATCCACAATACCCAAAGCAGACTAATTTAAAAAAAATCTCAGACAAATTTGTAATTGAGAAATTCACCGGAGAATACTCAAATGTAACTCAATGGATGGCTACTTTTGAAAAAGAATGTGATCGGTTCGAAATATTTGAAGATGACAAAAAAATCGAGATTTTTAGACTGTTTTTGGATAAATCATGTTTGAATTGGTACAGTTCTATGCTAATAAGGCTTACACTCACTTCGGAATGGAAACAATGGAAGGAAGATTTTTGTGATACCTATGAGAATAAAGGTTGGACACCAATAAGGTATGCAATAGATTTTAAATACAAAACAGGATCACTATTAGACTACGCAATAAAAAAAGAAAGAATATTATTAGAGATGGACCGCACAATAAACAAAAGTACACTGATTGATCTGATTGCAGTAGGTCTACCTACTTTTATTACAGACAGGATTGATAGGAAGAAAACAAAAGAGACTAAAGATCTTTTTAATGAAGTAAAGAGCTTGGAACATTTAGTTAACAAAAAAGGTTTTGACAAAAAGAAAATAACCAATTCCGTAGTAAAAACAAAGGAGGTTAAGGACCCATGTAAGATTTGTAAAAAACTAAATAAAGGAAATAGATATCACCCAGAAGACTCATGCTGGTTTAAAACAAATGAAGACATTAAAGACAAACAAAATTTTATCAATTTTGTTAACAATTCTGAAGTGGAAACCGAATTCTTTAATATGAATCAAAAAAACTAGTAGTGCCACCGTTAATCAAAGTCAAATTAACATTAAATAACAGACTGGATGCATTCGGAATATATGATTCCGGTTCAAATATCTCATTAATTAATTCAAAATTGCTGAATTTAAAAGATGAAGATATAAATAATGCACAAGCTGTGAAGTTAACTACGATTAATGGTGTAAAAAAAACAAATGGAATAGTAAAATTGAAAATAAAAATCTTTGCAATAGAAGAAGAAGTAAATGTGTTTGTAATTAATAAGAATAATTTCAACTACGACTTTTTAATTGGATTGGATATGATAAAACAATTTAAACTAATCCAAAATGAAATGCTAGAAATTTCACAAAAAACACAAGAAATCAGTAGACATGTAGAAATGGAAACTGAAAAAAACGAAACAAAAATGTGTGACAAGTTCACAGTGAACTTTAACGAACACGTTGATGAAACAAAAGTTAAAATTTCAATAAACCAGCTGGAATATAAACAAGAAGCAGAAATAAATGAATTAATTGAAAAGTACAAATCGATCTTCGCAAAAGACAAGTACGACATTGGAACTGTCAGGGATTATGAAGCTAGAATTGATTTAATGATCGATAAATATTGTAGCAAACGACCTTATAGATGCAGTATTGAGGATAAGAAAGAAATAGAGAGTCAAGTATCAAAGTTATTGGAGAAAAATCTCATTGAGGAGTCATACAGTCCATTTGCTGCTCCGGTAACGTTGGCATACAAAAAAGAAGACAATAGAAAATCCAGACTTTGTATAGACTTTCGTGATCTGAATAAACTTGTTATTCCACAATCACAACCTTTTCCGCTAATTGAAGATCTGATGGTAAAAACAAGAAACTGCAAATATTTTTCTACACTGGATTTAAATTCTGCATTCTGGTCGATACCATTACGAATCGAAGACAGAAGAAAAACAGCTTTTGTAACACAAGATAGCCATTTTCAGTGGAAATGTTTACCATTCGGACTGAAAACATCCCCAGCAATATTTCAAAGAATTTTGAGTAATATTATGAGAAAACACGGACTTACGGAATTTGCGGTAAATTACATAGATGATATATTGGTTTTTTCAAAATCCTTTGCTGAACACATAAGCCATTTAACACAATTATTAGAAGCATTCAAGAAGGAAGGCTTTAGACTAAAATTTACTAAGTGTACTTTCGCATCGGATTCAGTGAAATATTTAGGGCACATTATTCATAACAATTCAGTACGCCCCTTAAAAGACAACTTAATATCGATTAAAAATTTCCCGGTGCCACAAAACCAAAAAAATGTGAGACAGTTCTTGGGAAAAATAAATTTTTACAACGAATATGTACCAAATATTGCAATTACATTGGATCCACTACACAACTTACTAAGGAAGAATCAAAAATTCATTTGGACAGAAGAATGTCAAAAATCGTTTGAAAAAATGAAAAAACTACTATGTTCTCAACCAATATTAGAAATATTTGACCCAGATTTACCTATACTAATTTACACAGATGCAAGTATACAAGGCGTAGGAGCAGTATTGAAACAGAGACAAAAAAACACAAAAGAAAAACCAGTTGCATATTTTTCCAAGAAATTAAATGAAGTACAGAAAAGGAAAAAAGCCATTTATTTAGAATGCCTAGCAATAAAAGAAGCAGTTAAATATTGGCAACACTGGCTCATAGGTAAACGATTTACAGTATTTTCTGATCATAAACCATTGGAAAAAATGAACATTAAATCAAGAACAGATGAAGAACTTGGAGACTTAACTTATTACCTTTCTCAATATGACTTTGAAATAAAATATTCACCAGGAAAAAATAATCTTGAAGCTGACTGTCTAAGCAGAAATCCTGTATTAGAAGCATATGAAAATGAAGAAGAACAGTTGAAAGTAGTCAATTGGATAAAACTGGAGGATATCATTAATGACCAAGAAAATAATGAAGATGTACAAAAAGAAAAAAATAAATTAATAACAAAACACTCCATATACTACAAGAAGATCAAGAATAAAGAAAAAATTGTTTTATCAGAAGACTTTAGTCTAACTTTCATCAAAAAAATACATAAAGAATACTGTCACATTGGAATTACACAAATGCAAAATAAAATTACACCATACTACACAGCTAAAAATTTAAGACAGAATATAAAGAAAATATGTAAACAATGTGAAACTTGTATTAAAAACAAATCAAGAGGTCAGGATAAATTTGGACTAATGTCTCATCTAGGACCAGCGACACAGCCTTTTGAAATAATGTCCATTGACACAATTGGTGG
Source organism: Diarsia dahlii (assembly GCA_949775195.1). Lineage (NCBI taxonomy): Eukaryota > Metazoa > Arthropoda > Insecta > Lepidoptera > Noctuidae > Diarsia > Diarsia dahlii. The sequence goes on along the minus strand of OX459193.1, from coordinate 1,843,127 downwards.
GTTCGGGGGCTCAAGGTCGACAAAGAAATTTTTCTTGCGACTAAAGCAAACAAAACTCAAAGAATTTATTTAAATTGGGCCATTACAGGCATTTGAATGTCAGAAAAACAAAGAAAACGGAGCTACAGTTACAGTCACAAGGTATAATAACTTGTGAAGGTACTGTAGTTGCCCATTCCAAGGCCTAGATCTGTATGGAGAAGAATGGGCTACTCCATAGACTCGGCAACCGGACTTCTATTTATCTTCGGGGACGCCGGCAGACACCAGGCGGGCGATCAGTCCTTTCGTTGTGGATTATTTCGCCCAGTTCCCAATTTTGGTGGATCCCCTTCATGGGTTACTGGTGGCCGGCATCGCGAATCTTCCTGTTGCCTTGCAGAAGCTCACCAGTTGTTCGATAGAGATTTCTGCAAGCTTTTCTCGGCAACCGGACTTGATTGTCATCATCATAATTTCAGCCGAAAGACGTCCACTGCAGGACATAGGCCTCCCCCAGGTGTTGCCACATTGACCGGTCCCGTGCGTCTCGCATCCAGCGGATGTCCGCAAGCTTAACTAGGTCATCGGTCCACCCAGTGGGAGGCCTTCCAACGCAACGTCTTCCGGTGACTTGATTGTTTTATTTTTTTTTTCTTTCCTTTCCAGAGCACAAGTAGGCACAATGTTCGCCTTACCCTGGTACCTGACATGGTTCGGTCACAGCCTGAACAAGTACACGGACGTGGTCCGGCTGTACGACTACTTCCTGTGTGCGCCGCCGCTGTTCCCGGTCTACGTCACGGCCGCCATTGTGTTGTATAGAGCCGACGAGGTGCACAACTGTGAATGTGATATGGCTATGTTGCATTGCTTGCTGTCTAGGGTGAGTTTTGGTTTAAATATGATTTAACTGTATATATCTAAATGTTGGAATCTCATAATAGGGTGTTTTTATTTAAAGAACCTGCTTCCTGTTTCTTCTCCGTGTATATAGGTCGCGCCACGTAAGAAGAGCGCTGGGGGGTCAAGTTGCGCATTAGGCGATTTATCTATTTTATTTGGCGGCATGAGGTAGGGACGGGGGGGGGGGGACCAATAGCGTACCGCCAACGGTACGCTCTTGGTCCGTCAGTCTGGCTGCGTCACGTTCATTCTCAAAATACCATCGCGCACAAAAGTTTTATGAAATGGTTTTACATAACAATTGAGAAAAAATATTTATGACGTAAATTGTTTTATGAAGATAGAAGGCCGTTAATAATATTATTGATAATTTAAAACAATGCATGAAACGGACCGCAGACGCAACAAAATGTTGCGAGTCTACAGTGAGAAGAATTGTGTTTTTATTAATTGAACAAATTTACAACACACACACATAATGTGTGTTAATTATATTTAATGATATTTTATTTAATATATTTTTCGATGTCAATCTACTAATAAGCAATATACGAAGCTGCAAACGAAAAGCTAGTTCGAAAATAAAACAATAGGCCAAGTAGGTTTGTGCGCGAGTGTACCCATGCGCGAACACACCCCCCCGCTTTCCCCTCAGCGTTCTTTTTATGTGGCGCCAACTATACCAAAACGATTATGTAACTAAAGGTTCCCTTTTAACCTATGATCATTGTTCACTCCGTGTACGAAGAGCCGTTATCGCTCACTGCTTCCGTCGTGGACGGTAGGCCTGAGACTCCAGATTTCTGTGATTTAAAGCATTAGTCATTTATAGATTCGATAAAGATATTATCCGAATAAACAAAGATAAGTAGACGCCGCGAAATAACATCTCGCACGTACCACACACACCCAAACCAAAATCTTGTCTCGATCCAAATCTACTATAACTTTAAAATGTAGAGGGAGACCCTTTCTGCCCCAAACCCTATTGGCTAAATCCCGTTTCAAAATAACACAAAGTTAAAACGTTTTTCTTTATATATTTTCTAGTTACCAGATGACTTACCGTTCGAAGACATCCTAGTGACCGCCAAGCAGTTGTACGAAGACAACGACCCCACTGATCTCGAGCCCGAAGTCGCTGCGTTAGAGAGGAGAGAGTAAGTTTATACTTATATCTTTATTTTTGACATTTTGAAGTTAGCCTAGATTTGCATGGGCGATTTTTTATAGGGACTACCTATAGTCTCCATAAAGTTTTGGACTATTTTCAAAAGTAACCGGCAAACAAAAATAAACTCTTTATTGAAATTCAGCATGACATAAAAATATTTTTATTATTACACCTAAGATGTCAGTCAAATGATAAAATGAAGTCAATTCACCGAGAAGTTATGTATCCACCAAAAAAACTTAATAATATAAAATATAGGTAATAGAAAAAGAGGAAAAAGTTAGGTAAGTTATCTTTGCTGGTCGGTAAAAATAGCCTAATCCGGGTGTTGTCTCACGAAAGCTGATGTAGTTACTATTAAGTACTAAGACTGTAGTATCAACAACCTATTACTAATCACTATTCCCCCTCCCCACAGAGAAGAACAACGCCGCCTCGATGAGGAGCGCCTGAAACGGCGGCAAATAGCCGCACGCAACCGTTCCGGCGCCGGCAACTCGCTCCCGGCCCGCATCCGGCGCTGCCTGCCCGCGGCCCTGCGCCGGCTGCCGCTGTCCCGGCGCTACGTGCTGGCCACGGCCACAGTGCTGCTCGGCATCTACGTGTACTACCGCCCCGACCTGCTGTTCAACAGGTAGCGCCACGCTTATCGGTTTGTCCTCTTCCGTCTTTAGTGCCCGATGCTGGGGAGTTGTTGGAATTTCGCTGTTGTTGGGTTTTTTTGTTGAGGGGTCTAGGTACTGTTTGGTTACTGTCGTAGGTCTGGAAATTATGTGTGTAAAGTTATTTGTTATTAGGCTGTTTGGCTGCAAGAGAGCCGTTTGTTACTTGTAAAAGTCGTCTAAGCGGCAAAGTTTTCAGAAATAAACGCTTTGACAGCTAAATGATAGTAACAAACGCCTAGCGCCATCTATATGGTACTAATTTGACAGTTTTCTTCCCTGTTCAGTTTGGAATTTTGAGGAGTATGGTTGAATCTAAAAACAAAATAAGTACTCCTCAAAACGAGCTGAACGTGAATAGAATTTGTAAAAATCACTTGGAATGAATTTAACATACACATAATATTGTAATGGTAACTAAATAGTACCATGGTCATAAGTAGATAAAAATGTAATAGTAGAATTTACTATTATTTTGTACTCTCGTAGGTTCCTGAAATAAGAGTTAATTTAGTACTGTAATTATAATTTATATCTTACCTAATGAAATAAAATAGATTTTGCGATCTGTTCAATATGATTAAGTTGGATTTATTGATTTCAGTTCGAATGAAATTAATTTGAATCACAACCTAAGTTTTAATAAAATTATGATTTCTTTGTACGTTTTCTTCAAGTTTGTTTAAGTGCACTTTCTACTATGAATTTAAAACCTTGATTCATTGAGGTAATGTACTACGTACTAGAGAAGCTATTTCAAACAAAAAATGTGCGCGCACTTGATGACAGCGGGGCAGGCGGGGGGTGTCATGTTCTCATAGATTACTATCAATACGTGCAGATGCGACATAATGTTATTATTCTGCCTACTTGATATTGTACGTATGTACTTAGAAAATAAATAAAAATTTACTTAAACTGTAACAATAATTTTTATTTTATCTGTGATTGAATGTTGATGGCTGATTCAGTAAATGTTGATTCAAATTTGCAAATACTTCTTTCCTAATTAAATGCTTTACGGTGTTTACGGACATATAACTAAAATCACATTTCAGGACAAGACCACTTTGCCGTATTAAATTACGTACCTATGATAGATGTCATTGTGTGAAGTGGAAGTTTATAGTATAGTCAAACTATCAATGCAATCTTCACATTTTAACTTTTTTATTAATTGTCTTGATACGTAAGCAAATATTATACAACCTACTATCAATTTTGACTCGCATGTAGAGGATTCGTGGCCAAGCATTGAATACGTCGATAGTGTCTGGTCTGAGCATTTTATTCTTTGACATTCACGTGAAAATGGCCGCCGCGATGACATATTGCAATGGAAAAAATATAATTAAATTATGTGTGTTTTAAAGATAATAGTTATATTTACTGGTGAAAAGTCACTCCTTGACTTTTACTTATATTTATTGAATTATTTCTACAGTATCTAAATGCACACAAAGGCATAATTTAGACAAGAAAACTTCACTCAAATATGTCATGTCCAAGGGTCATGTCGCAGCAACCGCTCGGCATAGACTAAATGAGGTTCAGTGCACGCACCGAAACGTGTGTTACAAAAAATCTAGTTGAGGCGTCTTCTCTAGTACGTAGTACTTATACCTCAATGCCTTGATTTAGTTTTTTTTTACTATCAATCTTTTGTGTTGATTTTTGTTGTGTTACCATTATTTTGTAGTCATAATATCAACGAATAGTCAATTATTTTCGTACGTTAAGTTCCTGTAATCCTTGATCTCATAATATCTAGGTATATTTCCAACAATTCCGACAGCATTCGATTGACATCTCACATTTACCCAGAATCATGGCAATATGAAACTTGCTTGTTTATAATCATTAGTGTATTGCACACTTGATTGAATATATATCGACAACTAAGATTTTATAGTTCGGGTACCTATATTAATCAAGTGTGTAAGCATCTTTATAGATAATAATGGCATACACTACACTGGGTTATGGTTTTCATTGGGCCAGATGAAACACTTTTACGAGAAGCTTGAAAAAGAATTCAGAAAATTCATGGCAGTCAATCAGGCAAAACATAATGCTTTTTGTCATTGATCATCTTATTTTATAATATTCAAGGATTAATGTGCAATATATTTGCATACATACAAGAATTGAATGAAATATGTTTCATTAAATGAAGAGGAATCACTGGCTTGGCATTGTTTCATCAAATCTCATAATATCTATATTTTGTAATTACCTAAAAGATAGTTCTCATAAATGCACTATAGTGACTTGCAAATGGATCAATTTTAAAGATGAGTAATTTAATAAACACAATAATTAAATTCAGTAATTTAATTTAACAAACTCTTGTTGTAACCGATTACCGTTACAAGAGTTTGCTAAGAATAGGTAACTGTAGATTTTTTTTTAATTATCTGTATATATATCCTGAATTCAAGGTTTTTATCGTTCAGGTGGAAATTTCATCAAGAAAGTTTGGTTCATTTCAAGTCAAAAGTGAATTTTTAATAAGTCATGGTGCTTGGGCAGTGTGGGTGTTATCGCTTAGGCTAAAGATGGTGGACAAACTGATGTTAGAGCAATATGCGCTCTAACGGGTACGGCATAAGGGACGGTATCGTGTAACCATTGGGACGCTTGCTAATGTATAATGTGCGGTAGTAATAATGTTGGTATGGTTTGTTTTACGATTAACTTTATATAGCGAATAACTTAAAAAGCTAATTAAAAAAAAATCGCAGTAAAAAATAGTTCAACTGAATATCTAGAAATCTCATGATTTATTTATTGAAATAAATCCTAGTTATCTGCTTTTTTTAGAGAGATATTTAAAGCTAATTTTGAAACTGACCATAATATAGAGTGTTTAAAAACAGAGAAGACCTCTTATGAACATTCAAATTTTACTTATTTTAGCGTCCATTCTTGTTGTGCTTCCCCATTTAAAAACTTAATGAGATTAAATTTTGCTTTAACCATTGCTTTAGAACTATGTGATCAATAGTGATCAATTTAACATGTTTCTCTGTTTTGAAACATTTTATAATCGTATTGTAGTATGTATTAGCCCGTTTGGCTAAATGTGTGTATCTGTGTGCAAAATATTCAGAAAACAATCTCGTGTCCTTTGTTGTAAAGTTTCATCGTGTTACTCAGATCACCCGAGGGAATCATAGCTTAGTTCGCTGTGTGAGCAAGGAATTCATCTCCTGCTGTAAGCTTTATTGGAATTTAAATGGAAATAAGCAGAAATTGATTTAAACAGTCGAGAGACAACGCGAGGAGTCGTCAAAACGCGATTAAAACTTGCAAATTCGACAGTCGACGATGATAATATTGACGGATCTGTGTACAACAGACCCTTACCCTTTGGTATGTTGAACGTGAATCCTCGGACTAAAGTTATCTAAAACAAAAATACGTGAAATGGTTTTGTCGTGGATCCGCGTTCTGGCACAATTAAAGTTAATCTTAAAAAATAAACAATTTTCACATATACTACGATACCAAAATAAATTCCTAAATAAAAAATTGGTTGCCTGTAAAGTCGGTATACGGGCGAAAGTTTTACGTGACAACGACTTTGAGTGGTAAAATAATTTATGTCTGTCTCTCTCGCTCTTAGGCGGGCTAACCATGCCCGAGTGGAAGGGACGCGTGCCTCTCACTCGCTCTCATTGTGAGCGCATAACGTGAGCGGAGCGTAACGCAGTTTCTTGAAGTGTCACCCGGCAAACCAATTTATAAGACGTTGTCACGTCAAAAGTGCGTTGTTGAATTATAAACTCTCGGTACAACGTCGACAGTGAGAATTGCAATAATGCTATATTCATTTCAGTGTCAATTAGTATTAGCGAAGGCGGCCATTGATGTTTTAATTCGAATAATAAACATTTAACCAAACGCGCTAGTGTAGAAAGGTTAGGAATATAGACTTAAGTTATTGAGGAAATAAAATGCCTTACAGTGGTGTAAGCGAAAAAATATGTAACCGATGCAGTCGCATACTTTAGATTAGCTAAATAGATATTACATTTGAAATATGTATGAAATTTTAAAGTGCCAGTAAAATAAACACATGTTTTTAAATAGTGCCTCCATGAATGTGTCTAGTTTGTACAGTCAGCGTCAAAAGTCAATGAACCATTTTTCACAGCTTTGAAGTTTTGTACCATCAAGAAATATGGTTTTTGATGCTAATTGTACAATGAAAATATATCTGAACAATTTTTATATTGCTGTTATATTAGGGGCGCAATTTTATAATGTTTTGTACCGTTTTAACTCCAAAGTCATACAAAAGTTTTGTATGGCCATCTAAAAGAATCAAACGCTTTAAACGCAGTGTAGTTAGAAAGTGCACAGTAATAAATGTGAAGGGGTTTCTTACGAGGTCTCGAGTAGAGACCTTTTTGTATGGAAACTGTATGAAATGATGTTATTTGTATGAAACGAACAAACAAAGTTTAACTTATTAATTAAGAAGGCAGTGATTGTGAAATGTGTGCTTTAAGTTTTTATTTATTCGAAAATTCTTGAGAAAATTATAAATGCCTTGTGTTTTTATCATCGATTTATTTGTACTTATTAAGAAATTATAAAAGATTCATGTATGTTTGTATATTTCTTGGTTATCGAATCTTTTATGAATTTATCTTGTCCTATTTTCATTTCTTGATAATAGGTCGCTTGAGTTGAGGCATTTATAAATAGAAAAAACCCAATAAAATTTCTTTGTAAATCGGATTGAAAAACTGTTGATTTTTTTTTATTGTTACATTTGTTGCGTGTATGATTTTGGTTAAAAATGTGATATTTCCTTAATTTTAATATATAAAATTAGGTTAACATTGTTCATTCCTCGCTAGTTGGTATATCCTCACGACCAGTCTCAATGGTGCTGAATCGTGACGTAAGAGGAATAAAAGCATTTACTATTTATTGTTATCGTATGCACTCTAGAACTGAAACACTTAATGTTTGTTAAGGTTATGTAATAATGGAATGAGAAAAAAATATAAATATTGTAAAAACAAAAAAATACGATGGAGCCCTTAAATATTTTCGTCTTTCATAAGTAGCAACATTTTTACCACATTGCAATAAAACTCCGTAGAATAAAATTAAAAGCAATGTGATAAATTAAATGTTTTGTGTCTGACTGTACTTTAATTATTAAGTTTAGTTTTCTTTTTAGGATCGTTTAGGTTAAATCTGATAGCGATGTGTCCTGAAGTTAAAGTGTTTAACATATATGTAAGGTCAAAGTTAAGAGCGTCTGTGCAAGTGGGGCTATAACAGGCATGAAGGTTCGATGGAGTTTCTACCAAAGTCACTGACGGCCCTTATTACGACGGTTCTTTTTACTTTATACCTTAAGTACTTATTACTTAAGGTATAAAGTAAAAAGAACCGTCGTAGTTGAAGCTAGAAAAGTGATCGGCCGTCGGTGATCTCGATAGCACGCACGACCAATCAAGCTATACAGAACCAATAAACGCTGACCTCTCATTGTATCGGAAATATATACAAAGCGAGGCCTTGTTATACTGGATGCATAGCTTAAAGATTTCTCCTAAAAGTCTGCATGTAAATATCTTATCTATATGTATATAAACATCCTTATATAATAATTGTCTTTTTGTTGTTTATATTGTTTGCGGTGTTGTTAACGTTTGGTTTATAATTATGAGAAAGAAGTGAGATTGATTGAATCTGATTGTAAACGTAGGTAGTTCTGAGGATGCGAGTCAAAATTGTTCCCAATTAAGTGTTTCTAAAGGTAAATACAAGGATTTTGTAGTCTTTGTATTTGCTTTTAGAGATGGCGGCTGACTAGTGCTAAAGAAATAGTGTAAAATAATTAAATTGTGTAGATTATTTTATTTGCTACCGGTTTGCATAAAATGAGAAATGAATTCCAATACCTTAAAAGTTGCAATCAAAAACCTACTCTTTTATCTATTAATTAGGGCCTAAAACATGTAAGCTAGTCAGCCGCTTTACCCTAGTATTATATATTAAGCTTTACAACGGGGCTATGTAAGGTGTATTTATTTAGAGCGTCTTTGATTTTGTATGTAAAACGCTGTAGGTTGCGGTGTCAACATACTTGTGCAACACTCAAGTCACAATAACCTAACAGACGTGGTTCGGTCTCATTATAAAACGGCACACTGGAACAGAGGGCAGATTTTATGCAATCCTATTGGTCAGTATTTCTCAGTTTCTACGCTCCGCAGCCTCGCTCCACTTCAGTGGACAGGCAGCCTTATTCTATGGTTATAAGGTTAAAGTTTGGACCATTTCTAAGTTAACTTTATATTTTGGACCTTATTTCGACAGACGTAAAGATTTTAATACTAAATTGACTACTCGGGTTTAATTTTTTGTATTATCAGCGTTTTCGGAATAAAGTTTGAAATGGCTCGATGGTTTACGTCTAAAGATAAATCTGTTTTGCAGTAAGACTGAGTTTGCATAAGTGTGTGCCGCCTCTAGCATGGTTAACGAAAGTATAGTCAATACGGCTGATTGATGAAATGCAAAGTTAAATACATGTTTATTACTGATTGCTGTGTTTTATTCGTAGATTTTGTTGTAGAAGAAAAAAAAAACCAAGACTAATATTAAAAAGAGGAAAGATTTTATTTTTATGTTTGTAACTAATAAACTCAAAAACTACTGGACCGATTCCAAAAACTCTTACACCATTACAATGGTAGTTTAACCCGGAGTAACATATATATTTGTATTTCTCGACATCAGAAGCATAAGGTCGGATGTACAAAACTCTGTATTTACCGCTAGTGATGAAGTAATCCAAACTTGTTCTTTGCAATCCATTGGTGAATTTCTATTTTGCACACAGACACAGGGTAATACATTAAAGGGTTATTTATCTATCCAGTACTGAATGCAGTCTTCACAGTTATTTTAGCCCTGGTTTGGCATCAAATAATCTTTCAAATAAGGACGCTGTTCGTTTGCTCCCACTAACACATACACAATGGTATATTTAATTCTGTTCAAAATAAGGTTGCCTTGGGTTGAATTTCATGGTGCTATCTTCTTTATACAAAGACTAACAATTCAAAATCCAAATTCAATTTTCAAAGTTCACCATTCTGATATTTTTCTTTTGTTTTCGAATATTCCAGAAGGCGGGAAAATGGCTTGGAGTTATGACTGTTGGTTATACGAACGGGAACGAGGTACAAAATAATAAAATAAATATTTATTTCGGGTTTCTGTTTATTTCTTTTAACAATCTCATAAATGTATGAACAATGCATTGTTTCTTATGTTAATTTCAACATTAAACCAATGTTAGAGGTAAATAAATAAAATCCTTAGTTCAATGGTATGATTTGATGAGACAAACCGTAATTTAGTAATATCTCTTTGCTAATATAACTACGTATTGCTTTTAACTTTATTAGATTTTTAGTAGCATTTAAAGTACGACTACGAGAAGACAAAACGTCGTTTCATATATATCTACTTAAATATTATTACATAATATTAGTTATTTCATCAAAATAATTCGTTTCTAAACTCAAACAACATTTTCGATTCAATTAATTATAAAACATCGTTTTATTAGAAATAAATACTGGATATAAACAAAATGCTACTTCCGGTATTATAAAACAAAAATAATTAAAATAATGTAATTCCTTCATTACTTTGACCAGTAAAATTATACGCGATTTCTTAGTTAAAAAATAATTCAGTTTTAGGGAGTGACCATTTTTGTCAAAGCGGATCGGTTTAAGCCGTAATAGGGGCGAATCCAGATGGCTGCTACTACTTTCTGGGGGAAAAACCTAATAACACTTTGCCCGACCCGTGAATTGACTACAGGACGGCGTAATCAGCAGTCGCGCTTGCGACCACTAGTCCATACAAAGAAGACGTGATTTGGCTCGTTTCCGTTCGGAAACGCGACCCGAAACCGCGTCGAACTAAATGCAACACACTAAATGAATACCTACATGATCACTCCCATAAACAAAGTAGGATACACTTTCGTTACTAAAATAAAAATCATTCTGTCGACATAAATACAAGACATCGGAATAAAAACAAAATAATAACATGCTACTTATATATCAAACAATTCGTAAAAGGATCTTTACGAGTGTTCAATTTCATTAGTTCGAGTTTAACATTATATAATTGAATTCATAATAAAAATAAACATTTCTGAGCACTTTTGAGTATACTTTATTCAGTTACTGTTCAGCGTGACTTTTAGGAGATAAGCCTAACTATACGGATTGACCACACAACGACGCAACCCGTAAGGGTACACGTACACTAATTTCATTGGTAGGACATAATAATATCCTACCAACGAAATTGGTTTACAAATATATGAATTTTGTTAGTAATAAGTCTAACTGCGGTTCTCAGAGATATTTAATGCTTACTTAAGCTGTCACTTAGTAAAGATTTGACATACTTTTGTATGACTAGTGTTTTATATTGCGTGTAAGTTGTCACTGTTTAATTTTCTTGATTAAAATTGAGAGTAATAGATACATAGGTAGTTAATTATCGTATAAAAATAAAAGCACTTTTTCGTCATGGAACGTAAGTCAAATAATAAGTCAAGTAAATACGGTAAAAGAAATAATTTCGAAAAATAAATACATAATTAATATGTTAGAGAGTATCACAGCCGTAAAAGCTTAGCTTTGTCACTTATTTTATTGAGGCGTGAAGATAAAACTATAGCAGTAGGAGTATTCATAAAATAATCCTTATTTTAAAGTGACAAGGTTCATTTTTCTACTTAACAATTAGTTTTTAAGAGAGCTTAGATCTAGTTTTCTTTAAATATGCTATTATTATTTTTCAGAGCAAATGTATAGTTTTTATTAAGTGCATGTAGAATGAATTTAAGTAATTAAATAGCTCTGTTTAAATAATTACAGGTAACTGGCAAGAAATATAAGTATTTTATTTAAAAGTACCTATCTATAATATGTTAACGTTTTTTTCTAAATAATTTACTATGGTACAGTACGATCAAATTATCTTGACAGGTCTGAACATAGGCTCTGCGAAATTTTACGCATGTAAACTTGTGAAGAAAACTGTTATTGCCAGTTAAACCAATACCTATACGGTCAGAAAATATCTAATGTATACAGTGAGAAATAAAATAAATATCAAAACACTTTTAGACATTAGTTGTAACAAAATAATCTGCACGAAGTTCGGACCTGCCAAGATAATTTGATTGCACTGTAAGTTATGGTAGGTAGGTACTTTTTTCATTTATATAAAAACAAAAAACCTTAATTCTATTTTCTATTTATAAGAGTTTCACACAATTGCGACTCTGCAAATGAATTATACTAATAACAGAACAAAGAATACTGTTATTCTGTCAAAAAACAACCAAATTCATTCGCTTCTTGATTTCTTTCTCCATAATATTAACTAAAAACTACCCACAACTTATCGATATGTTCTATGAAGAGTTTAGTTTATTAACAAACCTGAGATATTGTGGAGTGTTTGAGAGTTTATTGAAAGTGTTTCTCGACTAATACGATTAGCCTGTATTATGAGAAGCATTAACTTGTTTTACACGACTGGAGTAACCTGTCAGGGTTGGCCATGTCGGTCAAGAAACACTATTTGTGTGTGGGCCCAATTAGCGCACATACTGTTGCCCAAATAAGCTTGAGCGTTATTATGTATGTGATTTTTTTTATAAACTCATGTGCAAAAATACATAATTGTTTGAAATCACAAATCTCTTAAGCCATTTTAAATTTCAGTAGACTTTAGTTGATAGTATAGTTAGTAGTCAGTTCATAAAAACTAAATACAGATGGCTTTTGCAACCGTCAAGTTGTTGTATGTTTTCAATTTTGAGAACAGCATTAGACATCATAAAAAATGAATATGAACCATTACTCAACATCTAATCAGATCAAAAATATTAAACCAAACTCTTCACAAACACAAGCACCTACTTATACCAATGGAAGCCACTCAGTCCACCACTCCAATACCTTCAGTTCTTCATCACCAGTCCCAGATAGTCCAGGACCCGTTTATCATGGAGTATCTTGAGGTGTTCAGCGCCGGGCAGCGCGAGGGACTTGACGGAGTTCCCGTTACGGAACCTGCGCTTGCGCCAGTGCTCGCATGCGTTTAGTGAGCGCAGGTTCACTGTGCCGTCGCCGTCACCCATGGCTAGGGTTGGGTAGCCGTCCAGCCAGGTGCCTGGCTTGTATACTAGTCTGGAAGGTGGAGAAAGTTAGGTAAGTGAAATATCTGCGAATGTAAATCGATGAAAAAAGGAGGAGGTTATCAATTGAATTAGTATTTGTTTTTGTAAAGATGTTATGATAATAAGACGCATGTTCTCCCCGAAGGGTTAGGTAGCCGTATACTTATCGTAGGTACAGCGTCCACCTACATTTCGCCAGTTGTGCTGTCCCAAGTAAATAGGGGACGAGTCTATTGCCAACAACCGGGCACAAATTCAGCCTCCGGGCTGCAGAGAAATTTCCTTCAAAAAGTTAAGTAGTTTGTCAGACTTTTTACATCACTACATATTATAAAAACAAAGTCCGAACCGTTTTTATGCTGTTTTCACCTATGAATAGAGTGCGTTCTCGAGGAAGGTATATAATTTGTGAAGTTCCAACATCCACGCGGTCAAAGCTAGTATTACTACTTATCTATACTAATATTATAAAGAAGTAAAGTTTGTGTTTGTATATTTGTTAAATTGTAAGGAGTAATCTCGGGATCTACTGAACCGATTTTAAAAATTATTTTACCATTAGAAAGCTACAAGCATGCTTTTTATCTCTGTATTCCCACGGGAACGGGAACTACGCGGGTGAAACCGCGTGACGTCCGCTAGTTAAAAATATGTTAGTAAACAAATGAGACTATTCTGGCGCTACCCTAACAGATAACGACTATCACAAACGCCTAAATTGTTCGTACAAATCCGCGATCAAAGGTATCGAATAGGTCACGTCCTAATTCAAAACACATTGACATTATAGCGTCATATCGCGTCATGTCACGCGATGGTCGCCTATTGATTGTGTATGTGAGTTTCAATGTTTGTAAACGCACCCACGATACAGGAGAAATTCCTAGTGTGGAACAACGTTTTTTAAAAAAAAAAATGTTCATCGACGGTGGGCGTCTTAACGGACACTCACTTTTTTTGCATATTAATATGATTTTAGAAGATTAAAGTAGCCTATTTTTTGTAGATAATTTCCATCTAGAGATTGTCTGTGAGTAATCGTCAAGACCATCATTGTATTTACGAGAGTACGTATTGCGAATAGCCATGAGTAGTGTTGGTCATGTCAGGGCATGACTACAATTCTTTCAACTGGGAAAGTTTGGGGAAATCCGCTCTATGAGAAATGAAAGGAAACTTATCTTTTTTATTAAATACATTTTGCCATGTTTATTGTTTTGGTCAAGTGTGGGTGTCGTTTTTGACTGTTTCCGTGTATTTCTTATAGATTTTGATTTTCCGATACTGTCCCAATCAAAAGAATCGTATCTGACATAATAATAGAGTACGCATGGCGCCAAATCAAGCTATACATAAGTATCCAGTATAACCTGAACTCGCTTTGTATCAGCTTCGCATACAATGAGAGACCAGATAAATTTAGATTTGAAGTACCTATTAAGTCATCGGTGGGTACTACAATATTGTTATTATTTTATTACCTTTCAACAGTGGTGATATTGTATCCGTAAATGCAGTGTACTTCAACACCGGGCGCGCCGAAGTCCTTCGTGTACTTCTCCGTGTCTTTGCGCATCTCCCACGCGTCGGGGAGTTCCATGTCACTGTAAAAATTAATATACTTAGTGCTTGCTAATTTCATGCAAATTTGAATTTAAATAGATAATTTCAACTTGTACGTTTTTATTAAATGAAACTTTCACTCAAATAATATAACTTTTATTTTTTCTGTAATAAAGAAAACTTTTTCCTCATTTTATACGTGGCTAAAACTCTATCGAGTCATTCATTTAGTCTATGGTCGATCGCCATATTGTTACAGTATGACCATTTTAAGAGCGCGCATTATAGCCCAACGCGAGCGATTTCGTACCTCTCGCCCGCGCCCCCTCTTCCGTAATACGCGGTGGCATGACGCCCGGCACGGCAGCACGGCGCGCTCCGCGCACACGCCGCGATCGAGTGTGAGTCGAGTACGAGTTTGAACTGCGGTGCCCCGACCGCCCAGCTGGTCGACAGCTTGATTCATATTATATAATTATATATAAAACGTATTCGTAAAAAAATCATTCAAATAAAGTTGAAATTCATGGAAGTACCTATTTTCACGGTACGACGACGGATCGGAGCTGACAATCAAGCGAGGATAATAAATTATTGTCGGTATACTTATTTGAAGCTCCGTCCATAACCCTATTATTACCTAGGTACAAACTAATGACACACCTAAACACTATACATAATAGTAGGTAAAATAATAGATAGGTAGGTACTAGGGCCGAGACTCAAGTTTCGAAATTTAGAGGTTTTTTTTTTCGTGGACTCGAAACTTATTGATCGAAGATCCAGACTGATCTATCATTCCTCACGTAGATAAAAGTAGGTAAGTAAGTAGGTACCTACTCAATCTATAAACCTAAAAGGTTAGTATGAAATAAAATGTTCTATGTAATTAATCATCAATGTTTATTTATCAAACAGTTTATTATGTAAGTATATTCAGAATATACAATATAGGTACCATTACAAAAACAATAAAAATCCCATAAAAAAATAAAAGACAAACATTCGTAGGTACTTACACAAATATCGTAGGTAGTTCCGTAAATAACAAAAAGAAATGTTCCGTCAAAAATAAACTATAACTATTCAAAACAAATGTTTCCATAAATAAATAAAACCGGGTAGGTAGGTAGTAGGTAATAGTTAGGTAGTAGGTAATAGGTAGGTAGTAGGTAGGTAGGTAGTAGGTAGGTAGGTAGTAGGTAGGTAGGTAGTAGGTAGGTAGGTAGTAGGTAGTAGGTAGGTAGGTAGTAGGTAGGTAGGTAGTAGGTAGGTAGGTAGTAGGTAGGTAGGTAGTAGGTAGGTAGTAGGTAGGTAGGTAGTAGGTAGGTAGGTAGTAGGTAGGTACCTACTACCTACCTACTAGTCCATCATCAGGTGGGTGACATCATTAGTCAACAAGATCTCCGTTAGACCTTTCAAATGAGTCCAAACACGATGGTTCTACGTAGTGCCGTCACCGAGATCCTATACCTACCTTCGGAGTCCATCATCAGGTGGATGACATCATTAGTCAACAAGATCTCCGTTAGACCTTTCAAATGAGTCCAAACACGATGTTTCTACGTAGTGCCGTCACCGAGATCCTATACCTACCTTCGGAGTCCATCATCAGGTGGGTGACATCATTAGTCAACAAGATCTCCGTTAGACCTTTCAAATGAGTCCAAACACGATGGTTCTACGTAGTGCCGTCACCGAGATCCTATATCTACCTTCGGAGTCCATCATCAGGTGGGTGACATCATTAGTCAACAAGATCTCCGTTAGACCTTTCAAATGAGTCCAAACACGATGTTTCTACGTAGTACCGTCACCGAGATCCTATACCTACCTTCGGAGTCCATCATCAGGTGGGTGACATCATTAGTCAACAAGATCTCCGTTAGACCTTTCAAATGAGTCCAAACACGATGGTTTTACGTAGTGCCGTCACCGAGATCCTATACCTACCTTCGGAGTCCATCATCAGGTGGGTGACATCATTAGTCAACAAGATCTCCGTTAGACCTTTCAAATGAGTCCAAACACGATGTTTCTACGTAGTGCCGTCACCGAGATCCTATACCTACCTTCGGAGTCCATCATCAGGTGGGTGACATCATTAGTCAACAAGATCTCCGTTAGACCTTTCAAATGAGTCCAAACACGATGGTTTTACGTAGTGCCGTCACCGAGATCCTATACCTACCTTCGGAGTCCATCATCAGGTGGGTGACATCATTAGTCAGCAAGATCTCCGTTAGACCTTTCAAATGAGTCCAAACACGATGGTTCTACGTAGTGCCGTCACCGAGATCCTATACCTACCTTCGGAGTCCATCATCAGGTGGGTGACATCATTAGTCAACAAGATCTCCGTTAGACCTTTCAAATGAGTCCAAACACGATGGTTCTACGTAGTGCCGTCACCGAGATCCTATACCTACCTTCGGAGTCCATCATCAGGTGGGTAACATCATTAGTCAACAAGATCTCCGTTAGACCTTTCAAATGAGTCCAAACACGATGTTTCTACGTAGTGCCGTCACCGAGATCCTATACCTACCTTCGGAGTCCATCATCAGGTGGGTGACATCATTAGTCAACAAGATCTCCGTTAGACCTTTCAAATGAGTCCAAACACGATGGTTTTACGTAGTGCCGTCACCGAGATCCTATACCTACCTTCGGAGTCCATCATCAGGTGGGTGACATCATTAGTCAACAAGATCTCCGTTAGACCTTTCAAATGAGTCCAAACACGATGGTTCTACGTAGTACCGTCACCGAGATCCTATACCTACCTTCGGAGTCCATCATCAGGTGGGTGACATCATTAGTCAACAAGATCTCCGTTAGACCTTTCAAATGAGTCCAAACACGATGTTTCTACGTAGTGCCGTCACCGAGATCCTATACCTACCTTCGGAGTCCATCATCAGGTGGGTGACATCATTAGTCAACAAGATCTCCGTTAGACCTTTCAAATGAGTCCAAACACGATGTTTCTACGTAGTGCCGTCACCGAGATCCTATACCTACCTTCGGAGTCCATCATCAGGTGGGTGACATCATTAGTCAACAAGATCTCCGTTAGACCTTTCAAATGAGTCCAAACACGATGGTTTTACGTAGTGCCGTCACCGAGATCCTATACCTACCTTCGGAGTCCATCATCAGGTGGGTGACATCATTAGTCAACAAGATCTCCGTTAGACCTTTCAAATGAGTCCAAACACGATGGTTCTACGTAGTGCCGTCACCGAGATCCTATACCTACCTTCGGAGTCCATCATCAGGTGGGTGACATCATTAGTCAACAAGATCTCCGTTAGACCTTTCAAATGAGTCCAAACACGATGTTTCTACGTAGTGCCGTCACCGAGATCCTATACCTACCTTCGGAGTCCATCATCAGGTGGGTGACATCATTAGTCAACAAGATCTCCGTTAGACCTTTCAAATGAGTCCAAACACGATGGTTCTACGTAGTGCCGTCACCGAGATCCTATACCTACCTTCGGAGTCCATCATCAGGTGGGTGACAATCATCATTAAAAGATAGGTATATAATATATTTACACAAAACGATTTCAACTCCTTTTTACAGTAAATACTGTCCCTAAACTTTATTATATGTACATAAATTGCCTACCACTAAACAAAATAATTGCGTAGAAAATAGTCCGCTGTCTGTAATGTCGCCAAACATAGGTTCGTCTCGCAACAGATGCCGCAGCAGACTGAATGTCACTGAATTGAACAAATTGAAAAGGACAGCGCTATTACTACCGCGTTCCAAACGTGAGACAGAAAGAATGTGCGCTCGCTTAGAATAAAATAACGTAAGCGCCAATCACAGGAATGCTAATTACGAGAAAACCACGTAGAAAATTAAAAAAAAAAATCTGCACGATTTGAGATAATATAGTTACCTATCTATTATGTAAAAATCGTCACTAAATTCCTTAAGGTTTCAGAGATCCAACTCTAAATAAGTGCAAACCGAGTTGTTTTAGTATTTTTTTTCTATCGAGGTTTTTTCATCCAATCGTGTTTTCGCTTGTACAGATTTAAAGATTATAAGTCCAAGTTTAATGGTGTCCAAATACCGAATTCTTAGGTCATATAGATACCGAGATCTAGATCGCCCAATATCACCAAAACAGCATCATACGAAGTCTTAAGTGCGAATTTCATGGTGGCGCCACTGGTCAAGAAAAAATGCATCGCTACGTAAAACTTAGTACATTTATTACCCGACTGTGGCGAAGCCCAAAAGGAGGGTTATGTGTTTGACGTGTATGTATGTATGTAAGTATGTATGTATGTCCGTTTCTTTGTTCCCTCATAACTCCAAAACGGATAAAGGGATTTGAATGAAATATACGTCGTTAGATTCGTCTTGATGGCGCGAGTGTTATAGGCTACATTAAAATTAAAAAAACAAAAAAATTGGCGATTTTGGGGGCCAAATCGCGGAGATCAAAATTTTTTTTTTTCCAATACCATCGAGTAGGGTATCAAAATAAAGGGTTTTAAAAGGAGATTACAAAAATATAAAACACTTATATGTTTAAAAGAAATTCAAAGTGAAAAATCCTCAAAAAAAAATGAAAAATTATTTGAAAAAAAAATATTTGAAAAAAAAAAATCTGTGAAATTATTTGAATATTAAATTATGAAATGAAAGAAAATAGAATGAACCCCGCCTGCTTCCAACTTCTGTTTAATTTAAAATGTGCTTGTTTTTTTACTTTTCAGTTTTTTCAGTCGGGTTTTTTAGTTTTTTAACTACTTTTTTTTAGTTCCGTGTTTTCCCGCATGCACAGATAAGTTGGTAGAACTGTAGATGCGCGCGCATAGGAAAACCGATTAATTTTTCCCGCTATTGTGACAAAAATCAGAACTCGTTTTAACTGTTTAAATGGCTTTTTAGTATTATTTTCTTCACAAGTGTGTTGAAAAACGTCGTATGATACACGTGTGTATTGATGATTACCGTCCTCGGCTTTCTTAAGACCCTCACCTAATCACCAACGTTACACACTTGTACCATAATGTACTATTATTACATTATGCTTGTATTACCCGAAGGGTTAAGCAGAGGTGTAAATTGAACAAACATATTCCTCCAAGTGTGTATGTTTGAGTTCCATGTGATAGGGGCAAGCCTATTTATTGCTATCAACCAGGTACAAATCCAGACTTACCTAAACAACACTTCTTCCGACCTGGGAATCTAACTTAGGTAAGACCATGAGGTCTTACTCAGAAGTAGCACTTCGGATCTCTAGTCCAACGAGCAAGCCGAGCTAGTTACCACAACCTACATAGTTATTAAAACATGTCATGTTATTAGTTCCCAGCAAACAAACATAAAAACTGCGTAGTAATATAAATCACCAAATCAACACGGGAAATTAAGCACAATTAATTAATTGACTGGAAAGTACAATAGTAAGGAAAAATAATTTTATTTAATTATATGACGTGACACAAATGCTTGCTTTGTGGTATTGTTACTTTACGTACACATACACTCATATTTTGTATTTAAATCAATTCTTTATCATTTATCGTGATTGGAGTTGGTTTAGTACTTCAAAAAAGTAGTTGGCGACTTGGACAGATACAATAAACATGTCTGTTACTGTTAGCCCGTGTGATCCCACTGTTGGGCAAAGGTCTCCCCCATAGCTTACCAAGTTAAAAAAAAAAAACAAATCAAACATTATAATAAAATCTACAGATACTCACGTAAATAGTTTCTGGAAGTCGTTGATAGTGTAGTTGTACTTGTCGGTCTGGACCAGCACCTCGTTGGGTTTCCAGAACAGCGGGGAGGGCAGCAGCCACGCTAGCGACGGACACGTGATCTGCTGCGTGCGCATTATGCTCTCGCGCAGCATTAGGCTGCCTAGGTCGTCACCTGGGAGAGAAGTACAAGTTAGATCTTCTTAGCGTGTCGATGATAATTCAAATTGAGTCAGCCCAAAATTTGACGAGTTTGGTAATTTTAGAACCATACATCAGCTCCTGTGATGTGCAAATAACGGGACACGATTTTAAGTGTCCCATCATTTGTGGGCAACACTACATTTACACTTATAGACACACAAATATAGCCTTTTCGACAAACAGACATCACGTCGGTTATTCTCAAAGGGTTAGGTAGATGTGTACTATCATTTCGCTAGTTATGTTAAAGTTCCCGACCAAACCCATAGGATGGCAACCGTAGACTATGTGTATCTGTGCTCATAGTGCTTTTAACAGCAGGTTATAAATATCTTGTTTTCAGTATTGATGATAATACCATGTGTTCCATGAATTGCATTACTTGCACAGCGAAAATGTATGAAACAACTGTGAACAACGAACGAAAAACTGCAACCCTAACGGGTGCTAGAAACATGACGGTAACAGTTCACGATGTCACCCCCCTTGTATATTCAGGGCAATATGTCATGGTTACAGCGTAGAGGTTATTGCCTTTTGATCCAAGAATTTATTAACTGTAATATTTAGCCACAAAGTGGTCGTTATTACATAAAAAAATAACAAAAACGGCTATTGTTTTACGCACCACACAACAGACCCATATCTGGGTCTGTCTCCACCGATCCCGGGATCCGATTTGACGTAACACGGATCCCGGCGATTTGTCTCCACGGATCCCGGGATCCGTTTCCACAAAAAAAATACTAAATTTTTTGTCCACGGATCCCGGGATCCGTGGCTACAAGCTTCGAACATACGTCAGCATAAGAAATAAGAAAATTCTTGGTAACAGTAATACTGCGATACAAGTTACAAAGAGCATCTACCTATCTACTTTGATGTATTTTCCTTAAAACATGCATTGGAAATTTTTACTTAACGTATTTGGGGGGATCCTCCGACCGGACGGGGGCAGTTAGCCCGCCGGACACAACTCCCGTCCGGTCGGAGGATCCTCCCTTTTCAATGGGGGATGAGGAACTTTACACCCTGTTCCTCCTACCCCCAAACGTAGGTACCTCATACTTACAATACATACATAGTTACATATTAGTCAACGAATGAGTCAAGTAGGTAGCTATAGTTTACTGCCAATTTTAATTACAGTACTTTCTTCTTTAATATTTTTTTTTAACTACCCAAGACTTTAGACCGAGATTACAGATAATAATATATCTTTTCAACCATATAAAACATAATTATTATTATGCAAAGTAGGTACGTAATTGAAGTTACTTAGCTGTTATTGCCTACAAAGTTCATACGTAGGTATATCCTGTGTACTTTCATACTGTGTTGATCAATCAGTAAACAATACAAATACAATGCAATCTTGATTACCAATTATTTGACGACGATGACTCAGCTGCCACATTGATCAATTACACAATACCATATCGTTTACATTCCATCCATGACAACTGTCTACAGTGTAAGTAACTACATCAAATTACTGATGAATCAATGTTCCGCCGGGGTCGTGGCGTGAGGACATAAAGAGTCTGATAAATAGGGTTACCAGTTAAAAATCTTGACAAAACTCTAAAACTTGTAAAAATACTGCAAAAAGGTTCGACATCTTGTTTTAAAGAATAGCCAATAGGACATAGGTACGCTCTTAAAAAGGTGTACCTATGGAATGGGTCAGACTGCATGCGGAAGGGGCAGGGTGTTATGGTGCATTTTAGGGAAGTATACGGTCCAGCAGAGAATACTGAAGATCTGATTTGATTGATTGTATCTTTATGACAGAGAATCAGAGTTGTCGACATAGCTCACAGAGTACGCTGAAGTGGCAATGGGCCGGCCGGTATTAGCAGTAAAACCGATGGCCGTTGAGGTAGACGTGTTTTTGAGTGGAGACCTTCGATCAATAATAGTACTAGATTAAGCATCAGGAACAAAACTAAGTCGCTCAAGTGGCCACGTTTGCACACACGTAAATATCTACATAACATCTTAGAAAAAAGTTCAATGTTATTAACAACTTCAGATGATTATAAACCTTAACACTTCAACATAACGTTTAAATATCATTGTAAAGTATATTTATTTAAGCCCTTTCATCGGAGAAAGATTAAAAGCAAAACATTTTAAATGTCGCTCCAAAGTAAAAAGTCATCAGTACAAAAATATTCATTCTAAAATGAAACTTAAACTCTAAGCAATACGGTTAAAAGCATTTTGTGTACAATGTCGTGCTTATTCTATTGCGGAACTAGCGTTCCCTGTTCAAGAACATGATACAATAGTTGGTGCGTTGTAGCAAACATTGGCCAAACAATTATAATATTCGCTGATTTAATTATATTTACAGTTTAATTATGTTTAAATATTATGAAAAAGCACATAATGATATTAAATTACCGAAAAAAAGATATCCTTCCAAAACCTTGCAGTTACGGTGGTTATTTACGCAGTTTTTGAACGCATACTGCGGTATTTTGACGTCTTAATGTTGGCTATGATTGGACCATACTAATTTGAAATAAGACCACAAATACGTTTGTGGTCTTATATTACGGGCCGTTTTTGAAGCGCTTATCGGGAATCTAGTACATTATTGATCGAAGGTGGAGACCGCGAATCTGAAGTGTCCTCAAGCTCGGTGGAGCGACGATCTTTGCAGGGTGGCTGTAGCATCTGGGTGGTAGCGATTTGAGCTGGTTGCGATTGACGAGAGTTATGTCCAGCGGTGGACCGAAGTAGGCTGATGATGGTGATCTGTTTAATTGTAAAAAACCCGGACTAATGACCGTTAAAACGCCAGATTTGTGTGTGTGTGTGTGTGTGTGTGAGTGGGTTACCCTACTGACAACGCAATGTTGCTGATCGGGACTTCCGTTGACTCATTTGTGTTTGATGCGTTGTTTAGCAAACAAGATACATTGCAAACTTTTTTTTACCTTTTTTTATATCTACAAACAGTCTTGGATACTATAAGTAGATGTAGTGAGTGACATTAGGCAGTTGGAGTGTGTTCTCCAGCGAGAGCAACTATACTCATAGGTGTAGCAAATATTACATATTATGTATTTATGCTTCCTACCAATAAGGTACAGAATGTCTTATCTTTTAAAATGTTGCAAACTTGATCCAAAATTTTTTTCATGTTATGTCATGGCCAAAGTTGGATAGGTACCTATATGCTAGCCACTTGAGAGCATATGAGAAGCAGCACACCAAAGCTCATGACAACCCACTTGACTCCCCAGAAAGCCATCAAATGCAGTCGCTGTGGCCGAAATTGGCTAAATGGCATCATCATATTTCCGGTTTGCTAACAGGTTTTCGTGGTTACATCATATTATGGCAGTGATGCCTTATTTCATTCCATGTTTTAGCGGTAGCTAACGGTATACACATACTTACGCTTCTTGTTTAGACTAGCTAGACCGTAGGCCGATTATGGGTATACATTTTAGCATATAAAACATTATTTCTGGATGATTTAGTATATTACTGTAGGACAGCTACATGAGAAGGCACCACACAAAATATGCACGTCTTTTAAAATCTAAACGTAAGCAAAGTTCAATATGCATTTAATTGTAAACAAAGGAAATAAGTATAGTATCACATTTACTTATGTAATAATTTGTTTGGTATTCAAAACAATCTGATTCATCGATTTGTTTTATACTCAGATATCCTACATTTTTATGTTATTATTTATGAGGCCTTTGTTACTGTTTTGTATCTGTTAGAGCCTAATCCCGATTTGTCCTGAACGATTTATTAAGAAAACTTGCTAGGTAGCATCAGAAACCACAAAAATATATTGTCGTTTCTTAAAACGCAAATCGTCAGCAATATTATGTCTCCATATTCCTACTACGTAAAATTTTTATATAACATAAACACATGTTTCAATGTTATTTCCGCAAGTTTGCCGATCTTGACGTCACTGAAAGGAGGTCAATCGCATGTTGTTATTAAATTATAATGTTCATATTGGAGGCTTGTCGTAGCTTATCTACGCATAATTTTCTATCTTTTTTATAAACAAAACAATCGTAAAACTGATAAGGTACTCGATTACGAAAATAATGTTAAAAATCTTCTGTTTTGGATCATTTTGTTGTGAAGATCCTTAGCTAGTCGGCCTATCTTACTGTCTGACCTCTAAGTATCGGTCTCAGACAGCTAACACAGCTTAAATGTGGCTTCGGCTCTGAACCGTGAATTATTACTGAAATTGAAATGCGTTTATCCAGTCTGTGAGCGCGTCTGTATATGGTTTCCAACGCCGCCCGTCTGCATGTCGTTTGGCTCATATCGAGCCTATAATTAATTAAATTTAATAATAATTAATTAGAACGGTCACGGACACCTTATGAAATACTGGTTTTCTGTTGCATCTAGTTTGGCTGGTAACCAACCCCAATTTTGGGGGAAACCTGGATAGACGATGATGAAAAAGATGATTGTCTGTCGGAGCGTTCAAAAAACGGTCAGAAGAAGGAGGTCGGCCCATTTACCCAATTTTCAATATAAATAAAATTCAACATACCTATAGCAAACACCTTCACAGCCTTCATAGACCCGGCCCAGGGCGTGGACAGCGAGATGAGTCTCCGGATGTACTGGTCCTTCCATTTCTGAGGCTGCAGCCTAAGGAAGTGCATAGCCATCAGCCCGCCCATGCTGTGCACTATCAGTGTCACTGATGTCTTGTTGTTGGCCGCGTATGATGTCTCCACTAAGGTCTTCAGGTTTGTGAAGAATGGAGCGTTCTCGTCTGTGGGAAAATGTCGTTATTTATTTATTTCATTAACACATAATTTTTTAAAAGTAAGCTAACACAAGTAGTCGTGAATTCCTAATAGCCCAGTCCCAAGTAACGATACGGAGTAGACAACTTATTAAGTGTCACCCTCTGGAATTCCGCCAAATAACAAGAAAGTATGTTATATTCTGGTCTGTTTGTTCTGTTATGTTATAAATTGTACACCAAAGTTCTGGCTAACAAAGAAGAGGGACTATGTACCAAGTTAAAATAGTAAGTCAGATGTATATCAGCCTTGGCCAAGTTGATATAAGTGAGTGCCCATGCATCTGTTTCTTCGTCATCTATTACGAAAAGCACAGATACAGTGAAGAGAAAAGAGAGAGACCTACCAGGGGTTCGTGTAGAGTGGGTACAAAGATCATAGGTAGACTAAGTAATAAGCCTTTGTCCGTCGACATTCTTATATCCAAATAGGTTTGTTTTGTCGCAAATTGGGAAGAATGTTATAAAATGTTGACAATGCTTTACAGTTACAAAAGAGTCATTGAGCTAACATAATGAAACTTAATTGCATTGTTTATAAACTCGACGAAAACAATGCTATGTTGTAACGCGTGTTGTTGTAAAACCGCTAAGGAACATTCCATTTTAACACACTGCCAAATTCTGACATGCAAATAACATACATCGACCGACACCAAACTCAGAACAAACTTCTGCATATCAGTTCAGTCTGATGATGATCAACAACTTACAACTAGTAGTTTGCACTTGAATTATAGGTTCATTCATCAACATCTGTCTAGCATTTTTTGGGGTCAGCTTCCAGTTTCACCGGATTCAGCTGAATACCAGTATTTTACATGGAGTGGCTGCCTGCGTAGTTGATAACCCTAAAACTGGTTGTCAGACTTTCGGACCCCTGCCTGTAACAACTGTCATAGATAGACTAATGACAGCTGGTACCAACGGTTTAACATGCTTTTCGAGGCACAGGGCACAGACGAATCTTGGTATGTAACAGGCTGTCACCTATTTACGGGCCAACCTAGGCATGCACGGCTTAACAAAGATCGACCCGCGCGGCTGTTCCTAGGTTGGCCCGTAAATAGGTGACAGCCTGTTGTTGAAACTTAAAAAGTTGAACTAGTTTCAACACCTGATTAATCATTTGAGTAGGTTAGGTACCTATAGTACTCAGCTATTGTTTGGAATTTGTAGTAACATAATAATCGTACACAATATAATACTTTACATAATGTTTAATATCATATAAATACTTTAAATTAATGAACTGTTGCAGAGCTATAAAAAAATCACAATATTTATTACTTACATTCTTCACAACAAGAATGAACGTAATTAATATTGTTATTTTTGTGCCAAGCATGCATAACGATAACAATATAATCATTTGTTCTTATCAGGGAATTTAAACTTTCACTCTACTGCACAATTATTAATAATTATACATAGCATCAGTTTCAGTATTGCCTAGTAGAGATATTTTTTATGCTACATAAATAAATTCAGGCCTTTTTCCCAAGGGGGTAGTCAGACACAATAGAACCCCCTGCTACGATGCTTACATACTCCTTTTGCCTCGTCCACATTCATACATCTGGTCATACATGTATGCGTTGTATAAGCTGTTAATTATTTAAAATACAATTAATCTACAGTTGATTATCTAGGTTCTATGATAATGTAATCAATTTCATATAGGGAAATTTTATTAAACGATAAACAAATTATTAACATACAAATGTTTGTGTCACAAATTTTTGTTTATGGTTTTTACCATGTGGTTACTGGGAAATAAAACTTCATTAACTTTATAAAATCGAAATTCTGTTTTTATGTGGTTCGAAACGAATTGGGCAAGTCCAACATTCAACAACTTTTATTTTCTTTCTTTTGAATATTATTTCATTTTGATTTGTGAAGTTTTTTATATTTCTTTCAAGATATTTTTTTTCAAATCGAAACATAAGCTATTGTAACAAAAATTAACTTACTTGGAGCTTTCCTAAAATCATATGGAGCACCGAGGATAGACACATTTCTTGTGTAACCCATCTTGACTAGCGAGTCCGCAATTGTGTTGAAATATGATCCGGTACTCTGATGTGATGGGTCCAACCATTCCACAGGTTCTGGGTTTCCCCAACCCGGGATCCTGATATCCACTCCATCGGGACCTTTAGTTGTCCTCGTAACATTGTCATATTGTAGCTTCAAGTTGTCGACCCAGCAGTCAATTACAAATGGCACAAGGAGTTCGAGGTTCAGCCATATGTTGAAGTAGTTTGGTGATGTTTTTGCACAGATGTAGTGCACCACATTTGTTTTGTTTAGTCTTGCCTCGAGCTGGCTTCCTCCATCGCCAGGGACTGTGGAATGAATAGACACTTCAATACAACATACATCTTGCTACCAAAAGTGCTGGGTTGATTGACTGACAATGACCATCATCTGCCTAGCCGTTTCCCAACTATATTGGGGTCGGCTTCCAGTCTAACCGGATGCAGCTGAATACCAGTATTTAACTTTGGAGCGACTGCCTATCTGACCTCCACAACCCAGTTAATACTAGGTAATACGATACCCTTTGGTAAGGAC
The DNA here is from genome assembly GCA_949775195.1 of Diarsia dahlii. Taxonomy (NCBI): domain Eukaryota; kingdom Metazoa; phylum Arthropoda; class Insecta; order Lepidoptera; family Noctuidae; genus Diarsia; species Diarsia dahlii. The sequence goes on along the minus strand of OX459193.1, from coordinate 1,815,246 downwards.
TGGATGTCGGAATTTCAGGTCACTGACTACCTGTAACGACTGCCAAAGATCTATATAAATGGCAGCCGGGACCAACAGCTTAACATGCTTTCCGAGGCACGGAGGAAACTCGGTATGTCGGGCAGTCACCCATCCACAGACCGACCTAGGCAAGCACAGCTTTACCTAAAGATCAACCTGAGTGGCAGTTCTTATTAAGCCACAAGCTCCTCCCTGACTGACAATGACCAAGAAGTGAATTTTTAGGATATATATATCTAGTTTTTTTTCATCATTAAATTATTTAATTAAGGCACAATCATCATTTATGCCTAACCTTTTCTCAACTATGTTGTGGTTGGCTTCCAGTCTAACTACTGAATATGAGTATTTTACATGGAGCGACTGCCTTTCTGACCTCCACAATGCAATTAGTATTGGGTAATATGATACCCCTTGGTAAGAAGAATTAAGGTACAATATTGTTAGGCCAATATTAAAAGTTGGTTTAATTTTTCTGTACAAGTGTTTGGTGCTTGTTAGTAGTAAGAGTTTGGCACAGTTTTCACTTGTTCTTGATGTAATACTGATCCCAAAAAAACATAGCCTTGTTTTTTGTCAAAAATATCCCAACAAAAACATTCTGTAAAAAACTAGCCAAGTCTCGATGGAGCTGCTTGTTTATCTCTAAAAAGTAATGAAATCTAGACAAAGTCGTGCCAAGTCTAAGATTCCTTATTGCGATTTCTTTATTATTATAGTTATTCTTGTGTGTCTGGATGACGAAAATTTCAGCGTTCTGGTCTTATCCAGAGGTTCTCAAATAGGGGCCTGCAAATGCGGCGAAATGGTTCCAGTAAAGGATGGTACGGCAGTGTTTGCTTCGAGCTCGACTCGGCGGGGGCACTGCCGTGCCCCCAGATGTTAAAGAACTGTTTGTTTATTTATTTAGATGTAAAATATACCAAATGTATATTGTACTTGGTCTTAGGGGCAGATTTATTTTATTTTGTGGAGCTATTACATAATATTATCTGCACAAACAAAACAAATTCTATGCTGTTTTTGTTATTTATTTATTTAAATCCATGATTTATAATTATGTAAATATTAATTGCTAGTTCAGACTGTAAACAGGTCTGTACAATAATCATGACTTTAAGTTTTATGCAAGTCACGGTGTCTGATGACAATAAACATGGTTGATTAAAATTCAGCTTGTGTGTGCAATTATTTGCAAAAAGATATATGACCAGTTATAGCTGATTAAATATTTGATAATCACCAAATCAATAATGTAATGTGTATTTCCTTTACCTATCAGGAAATTTTATAATCTGTATTTTACTGTTAGCTTTTTGATTTAAGTGAACATGATACAAATTAGCACTATGTATACAATGCAACAGTAATAATATAAAAATAGATATGTTTTGAACAACAAATAATTATTTGCTTTTTTTTTTTTACTTTAGTGCAACTCAGGAAATCTAGGAGATTATGAATGATTTATCTAACTACATGAATACTCTAGAAAAGTAACTGTAAAACGATACTCACTGAGGATAACAGGCGATAGACCAAGAGAATTCCGTGCAAGTAGTCCGTAAGTAAACAGTATGAGAAAACTTAATTTAATACTCGTCATTTCCATAAAACACTTGATCTATAAACAGAATTACGTAGAGTTAACAGTTATTTATAAATAGTTTTACGCAATAGCGACGTCCGACCACTGCCGATGTTTACTAAACTATTGCCGCAGTAGAGTTCAAGATGTGTGCAGTGAGCAATGACGTAGCAGGATCGGACGATGATAACTTGAAATTGGCGGGGGTAAGCGTTTGACTGATAGCTACAGTTCAAAGCCGCGTTAACCGTCAGCTGGCTAGCGTTTGTGTCAACAACATTGTTCTGATACTGGTTGCGAAATCAAAACACGACCGTGATGAACAACGATCACACGATAATCATGCTACATCCGTCTGCTGAGCGTCGAGCGATTTCTCTGCGATTTCTTTCTGACTTGACATATATTTATTGATGACAAGACAAGACAACTGACAATGTGAATTTGACATGTGCTAAACGTTCCGTTTTGTTCAGATTGTTACTGAATATTAATTTACTGACATAATGATTCCTGCTACACAAGTACAAGTTAGTGTACATTGTTATTTCTCCCAAGGTAAAATTATATGGTACCTGATGTATTTTACTTTTTATTTTTATTTTATTTTCTACAGCATATACATTTCAAGATTATATGAAAAGATAAAACCTCAAAGTAAATAAAAAAGCAAGAAACTACGGAACGCTTATGTCAAATTTGTGACAGGGCTGAATTCGTCCTGAAAAGTTTCGTAATTTCTCCAATTACTATTTTTAATTATTCGTACCTTACCACTCTACCTTACTATCCGTAATGCTTTTGAAATTATTTTATAATACTAATTTACGGCAAAAAATACTATTTAAAGGTACGGAGATGTGGATAAAACTTCATAAAACATACCATCTGTTATTGTTGTGGTTGTTATTTAGCGATAATCATTTCTGATCAAAAATAGTTTACGCCACAGCGCAGGCGCGGACATTTCAAAAATGAACATTTCCACTTCATGTTTTTGACATAGTATTTATCTTAATTTTATTATATTATGTAGGATTTGTATTAAATAAGTATTCAAAATGTTACGAAAACGTTACAGCAAGGGATCAAAAACAAGCGTGTTTCGCTTTCGTGTTAATAACTGAAATGTTTCTGCAGGTGTGTTGAGTGCACTTTTAATCAATATTTTATTCAAGAATATGAGTACAAACCAAAATGTTTATTTGCAGGGTCGTGTTATAATTGTTTGGTTATCTTGGCTTATAGGAGGTATTTGCGGAGTTGTTATTTTGTTAGTTATAATTTGTTACTGCCGCCTAATGCCGCGCCATCAGAAATCGTTTGGTAAGTTTAATTAATCCTTTGTAATTATGTAGCTGGTATATAATTAGAAAAATGCGAGATATTGATTTATGTGTGTTGGTATTACTTTCCAGATGAACAATATCTTAAGGAAAATTATGCTATCAAAGAAAACCATGCATATACTAGTCAGGAAAATTATAGGATGAAACACCATGCTGAGGTAAGAATTTTCTATTAATTTAGTGAACAACGTACCTTGTGGGTAACGTATCTGGGTCATTATCAGGAGACTCATTATTTGGTTGACTTCGGTGGCAATTTTTTTTTTTTAATTTGTGGCTTGTTATCATGAAATATCAAATCTAGAGTTAATTTAAAACATATTAGTATTAGAGGGAATCGTATAGACCGAAGGATATGAAGGGATTTAATTTTTTAAAAATTGGTGTCCACCGAAATCAATATTCTTATCACCGAAATCAAATATATCAAATAACTAGCAGAACCCGCGCATGCGTTTTTCCTACCTACCTACCTACTACCCTACCTACTACCCTACCTACCTACTACCCTACCTACCTACTACCCTACCTACCTACTACCCTACCTACCTACTACCCTACCTACCTACTACCCTACCTACCTACTACCCTACCTACCTACTACCCTACCTACCTACTACCCTACCTAATTACTACCCTACCTACCTACTACCCTACCTACCTACTACCCTACCTACCTACTACCCTACCTACCTACTACCCTACCTACCTACTACCATACCTACCTACTACCCTACCTACCTACTACCCTACCTACCTACTACCCTACCTACCTACTACCCTACCTACCTACTACCCTACCTACCTACTTCATCATTCATCATCAGCCTATAATGTTCCCACTGCAGGGACTCAGGCCTCCTCTCTAGGAGAGGGATGGGCTATAATCTACCACGCGGGCCCAGTGCGGATTGGTAGATGTCACATGTCTTCGAATTTTTTGGTTCTAAGACGATCTCACGATGTTTTCCTTCACCGTTTTGAGAGCAGTGGTGATGAAATAAATTACACAAAGTAATGCGCCTGGCGGGGTTCGAACCCACGACTCACTGTTCGTAAGTCGGGACCGCCACCACTGGGCCACCACTGCTCTCAACAACAACCTACCTACTACCCTACCTAAAAAAAAAAAAAAAAAGTATCCTATGTCCTTCTCCTGGTTCTTAGCTACCTTTCTACCAATTTTCAGCTAAATCCGTCCAGCCGTTCTTGAGTTATAAATGGAGTAACTAACACGACTTTCTTTTATAGATAGATAGATATATAGATTTATTTTTCAAATACTGTTGTTTTATAAATGTTATAATAACTGCCTAAGTTTTACTATGAAAATAATATGGTCTGTAAGAAATTGCAGGTAAATTTTACAGTAAAACATTTTATTTTATCAAGACATGTCCCATTTATTAAGTTATATAGGAAAATTTACAAAAATCAACTTTAAAAGGAAGCTATATATTTTCCATTAAATGTAATTAAAAGTAGTAGGTAGTCTAAAACTAACAATATAGGAACTTGAAAAAAAAATATTTCCAGCATAATCACACACACAAAATTACTACAAAAATCACTTTTCAGTCTCAAATCAGTCTTTCCAACAACATCAACAATTATTAATAGAAGGCACTTATTTAACAAATAATATTTGTATTTTTATAAAAACATTACTTTTCCCGATAATTTTAACATAATGAAATATTTTTTTAGTAAATAAAAATAATACATAATTTTTAATATTTATTTTTTCTCCTTGTGCACTGCAAAAAGCACTGGATCACTCTTGATGCGAGCTTTCCGACGTCGTTCAGCCAATCTCTTTTTAACCAACCGATCTTCTTTTGAATCTGCCATACTCACAGTTCTGAAACAAGATGAGAGGTGATGAGAAAGCTAAATAAACGATCTTATAATGTAAATAAATAGCTATTGATTGATTTCGGTGGTTTTAAAATTGATTTCGGTGCACCTATTTCCACCGAAAACACCGAAATCAATGGCACTGAAATCAAAATAATTGACAAAATCCTAGATATTTTCAAAAGTAACCCGATTTTTTTATATTAATCTCTTTTGTTGAAATCGAATACATAAAAGACATGCTTTTATTATAATTAAAAATTATTCATTCAAATAGTTGTGGATAAAAGGGATTCACCGAAATCAATTTTAAAGGTATACCAAGCCACCGAAAACGATTACGTACCTCAATAAAAGAGTGACACGGAGACACACAGGCGTGTTATCCTTACCACCGATGCGGCACGACTGACAGTTTGTATTACTCGAACAAATATTCTCGCAGCCACTAGAATACGGGTAATATGAACCGATCACTGCGCGCCACTGATATCAACTCTAAACGTCGGACGTGAAGACAACCAGTTGTAACTTGTCTACTAAGGCCTATTAAGACGTAGAAGTATTATAAATTGAGTTAATATCTATCTAGGTGTTTATGAATACATGAAAAATAGCGACATGTATTGCAGAAAAAAAGATAAAAAATAATTTCCGCCGCAATACGGGGCCGGACGCGGCACCGAGGTCAATATTTTGGAGGTTTTTATTTTTTTAAACTAAATTATATTTAATTTATATAAAAAACAACACAGGCCCCTCCTAATATTTTGATCTTACCTATTATAGAAAAAAATATCAAGTTGATAGTTATCCATTTTGTACTGGATTTCGACCCGGACACGCATATTTAAGCCTTCTGAGAATGACCGATCTTTGAGAATAGCAAGTTTTTTATGAGATAACAGATACAAGTTTATTCTAAATAAAAAAGTCCCTAGTCCCTAAATTCCGAATGTGTTTATTTTAGTTTACTTTCTAATAATGAAATATTTATTATTTGGCGAAATTCATAAAATGAAGCAGGTCTAGAACGATCTCCATGGTGGGTGATGTCGATGCTTCTTTCACCCTTTTTCTGTAACATGGCTACACATTACTTTGTCCTTGCTGAACAAAGGCCTCCCGATACAAGGGCTACAACAATACAAATCATTTTAGGTGCAAGTCCAGCGCCACGCTCGCCCAGTCAGCTACGCTGGTGACGCGGAGTGTCGGTCCTCGCGAGAGGCTCGTCACCCTCCACAGTGCTACGTCAACCGCGTGCCAGACCCGAGGGAACAGTGTGTGCAGTACGCCTCGAGCAGCAGTGAGTTTATTTTTGATGGCTAAAATGTACTTTTGCAATTGCAATTGTTTTGTATTTTTTTTGCGCTAAAAAAGTATTTGTTCACTTTGCTCTAAGTTGTCAGTCTTTTTTTTTTTTGGTGTGTGGAAAATCATCGAATAACCCCCCCCCCCCAGCTCTTGGGCAGAGCGAAGGTGAGTGTCAGACTTCTACTGACTAAAAACCAAACCCATGTTCCTTCTTCGCCCTTGTGTCGGAGCCGCGTTATGCTTTCGATAATCCACAGCCCCGACGCGAAGTTGTCAGTCTTTATTTTAATTAATAATCAAGTCAGATATTGTGCTTAATCTTTTTTTTTAATCTTTGACATATCACTGGATCTCACATTTCTGATGATTCGTCTAATGCATTTGACAGTGTCTACCTTATGTAACATAACTGAAACAGGAACTTAACAATAACATCCACATTTTCTAATCACGTAAAATCAAAATAATTATGTTTATGTTTCCGATCAAACCAATAACTATTTACAATCGGATCAGATGTCATTAATTCAACAAAATAAAGATATGGTGTACACACGGCTACACATCAAGCTATACAAAACCAGTTAATCTTGGCCTCACTTTACTAGATCTTTTCGCACGATGAACGATCAGATTATACTGGTTTTGTATAGCTTGATGTGTAGCCGTGTGTACCTCTGGGAAACATTCTAGGGCCAATATTATTTGTAATACGATATATCGTTTTTATTACAATGAAGACTTATGTTCCAGTGTTAGACGAAATAGACAATGCCGCGAACATCGATGCACTGAAGACGAGATCGTTACCAGCATTCCTCAGACCAAAACCACGACCACTCTCTACAGAAGACGACCTGCAACAACTATATGCTAAGGTAAGCATTATACCGTCCACAGATTTTAATTACTCAGTTCATGTCAGCATGAGGAGATACGACTATTCTATATTCAAACACCCCTGATCTCATCTCATGCTTAAATGACAGAGTCACAAGATCTAAACATGAACATCGTGTGATAACCGGCGGCATGTCCAAGGGCTTCGAAAATTTCAAAGATATTTGTGTCATCTATCTATCCTACCAGGCGCAGATCTCTTCAATCAGATTATCATTTTCCAGGTGAACTTAAGCAAGAAATACAAGAACCGCATGCGCAACGAGCATGCGGCTATCATCGCGCTCAGTAAGTCACACAGTCAGTTCTTTGACGCCGATGCCGTTATAGTTTACGACCAGAGGACTGCACTCTAGGAACCAACTGCTTAACACACCTGCTGCTTAAGAACTATAAACGAATATATCGACGAACTACAATATTTTGTAGGACAAAATTATGGCAAATGATAAAAAAGTGGTTACCGTTATACGTATGATGAGAGAATTAAATGTTATTATAGACAAATATACAAAGACACTAGGACAATTTTATGATAATCCATACCATTATGTGGATTGTTTAAGTCATCGAAACTAACATCTTGGACATACCTACGGCCTAAAATATACTTTAATTGATTTTAATGGATGCTCAAGTAATAGTATGTTTTCAGCTGCCATGTTTAAAGACTTTGAAATTAAACTTGTACCTACAATAATGAGAAGCCTAGAACAAATACAGGTTCTACAAGTAAATGGGATCAGTAGCACTGATTTTAATGGCTTGCCAAAATATACTGAAAGCACTAAGCGCCAAGGACTTGGGTATCAGAAGACGAAAAGATATTCAGGTGTTCATGTTTGAAGACGAATTTTGCACAAATAATGAGCGATTGTGATATGAGCCAGCCCGCTTGCTCTTAAATGAAAAAAAAAACTCAAATCACATAATATTATACCTACTCAAGATGTGGTATTTGACACTATTTGTACATCAAAAATCTGGATATGACAACTGCCCTTAGAAATTCCATTCACCAGTTTATTTTTCAGGTTTAAACAGATTGGCCTTAAGAAAGTCTTCGCCGTGAGTATCTCAGGGAAAGCGTTAACAACTACTAGCGGGTGCAAGTTCAATTATGTCGTTTGCCTCCTGGAGGGTTCCAGAAGTTGAGGCCAACGACGGAACTGTTCAGGTCACTAAACTAGTAGGTACTGGTTGGACGACACTCCCAAACTCCCAACCCATTTAACGACCGACTCAGGCAAGCGCGGCTTTACCTGATGATCGATCTGTGTGCAGTTATTAAGCAACGAGCTCTAGAGTGATCGAATAGAGAAGAAGAAGGATAGATGCAGGGACTTATGGCGAGGTTGCAGTACTTTGTTTTTATGTACGCACGACCTCACCCCCCGCCCTGCCGCGCGAGCGATATAATGCCTAAATTTTGACTGTTTTTTGCTTCTTGGAGAAAAACTATAAAGAAATTATACAATATGTTTTCAACATTTACTTCAGAATAAGAAGTTCTATCGATATAACTTTTAAATAAATTCATGATGAAATGTCTTAGCAGTACACGTTTGAAATTGTGATTTAGTCATGTTTGATAAAAAAAAGTATCGAGCCGATCATTCTAAATCGCGTTTCTATCTTTACGATTTACTAGAGAGTATGTTCAATTTTTATGTAATGATTTTTATTTATTAAAAAACTCGTATTTAGTTCGATTTTTATAGGTTCAAAAATCTTAAAAAGTACTGCAACCCCGCCTGTAGCCTCTTTGCTGGCTGGGCACACAATGAATGCGAAGGAGTCTTATCTGCCTCTTCTTTACTTAAGTTAGATCAATGAACTTGTGAATGGAATCTTCTGGATATAATATAATCAATGTTTCTACATTCATATCCCCAAAGTACTAACACCCCTCCCCTCCTTTACATATCTACCTTTTATAGTAAAATAGCAGTAATATAAATATACCGTTTTAATAGGCTTTGTACCGTCGTAGTTTAATGCGCACAGCCGTAGTTGGAAACGAAGCGTTTGAAATGTTGCAAGAAAAGTACAGTCAACGTCAACCGCACTATGCACTGTGAAAACTGCACAAGTTTTACAGCTACGACATGAAGGATTGAAGTTGCTCTGACTGTATCTATTTAATGTAAGTCACATAAAACCGGTTTTTGAATAGATCTTCCTTTTTTGTCCAAATACAAACCAGTAGCTTTGCAATATTTTTTTCTTGAAACATTTCAAGCGTATTTTACACCGTTTGCAGTTTGATACGATTCTCACATCGGAAGAAAACAATTAAAAAGATTTTGATACCAAAATTCAAATTCCAAAATCGTAAATTGTTATCATTTATTTTTGAATAAATATTGGCGAAATTGTGATGGTAAATTGTGTGATAAGATTATTTTTTTAAAACGAAATTGTGGCCTAATACCTGTCTTTTTATGAAAAAATATTTAGGTACAGTCGTCGAAAAATGTTTAGAAAATAATTCACATTTCCTTGAATAACATAGCTTTTGCATTCCGTAGATTTTTACATAACAGTGTCACATCAGACCGCTACATTCACATTAATAATGTAGTACATACCTAGATTGCTTCTAAAATAAGATAGCATTTGCACACGACTGTACCTGACTAGCTTTGTTACTATATAAGCGCAGGAAAGGCTGTGTTGCCTCCGAATTTACAGATTTTTAATATTCGTGATTTCTAACTTTAAGAATCTCCCCAGCATTTTAATAAATCAATAAAATGGAAAGATATCTAACGAAGTCATGACTAGGCGAATTTCTTACGTTTTTCTATAAATGTTGAGCTGTATCGAACTATTAATAATTACCTATTATTGAATGTATTTTATCAGTAGGTAACTGTAGATTTGTTTATGGAAAATAAAAGTTTTGTAATCAGCGTTTGTCTTTTGTTTTGTGATTCTGACGATCCCTACAATTATGAACCATGAAATTGAAGCTAACTAAGATGTTTTAAAAATAAAGTCTGATTTGGTTCTTTCCATAGGTACTTATTTATTGAGAAAACCAACGCTTACTACCATCTTATAATGTAATAGTTTAATCAGTAATATAATCATTATAAATAAATAGTAAAACTTAACAGTCCACACTACACAGTGCATTGAATACTTCTGAACTAGTTTATACTGCAATAAAAAAATTGTTAGCTCCCGTAGGTACAATCAGTAACACTAAAATATGTATGACTTGCAACGTTTAGAAACAATTGTCGCCTAGAGAATATGTAACGAAACTAATATTTTGGTACCCATGAACATGATAATATCATAAAGTAGGTCATTAACTCAAAGTTGCAAGCGTTATTTCACGAGTAATTCGCGTTTGAACGTTACTGTGACGTTACCAAGAGTTTACATTTATAGCTCGCGACTTTATACAATAGTACATTACTGCAGCGGCCAGCAACAGAGGCATTGATGGACGAACCTGTAAATGTGGGCCGAGGCGAAGCCGAGGCACACATACGTAAGTCCATCAATAGACAGATATATGCTTGGAAATTTGAGCATTATTTTGACAACCTTCTTCGAGATAAATCGAAATTGCTGTACTGGCCAGATACATGCGACCAGCGTCCGGCAAAAGTTGTATGAAAATCCATATCTGTCGTGTTTAGCGGCCAAATAAATTACATACTAAACTCATATCATATATGTTTGTGTGATGAGCACGATCATTTGTTCTGTGTCTGGGTGTAATTTATCTATAATATGTATGTATTTAGAAATATATAAGTATGTTTATCAGTTGTCTAGTACCCATAACACAAGCTCTGCTTAGCTTGGGACTAGATGGCGTTGTGTGATAGTTGTGGAATATTATTATTATTATTATTATTATTATATCTGTCGTGTTATTTAAAAATGGAACGATCTTTTACTCTGAACCATAGCAACCAAGGAGGTGACTTATTAAAGGTTTTATTTAAATTTCGAATTGGCTGAACTCTTCAACGCGTGAAAAATTATTGTTGTATGTGATTTTGAAAAGTAAATTGTATTTAATTTCCTCGCATTATTTGAGAAAAGTACTATACAAGCCTTGGCCACAACTAGGCATTGATGGACTTACGTATGTGTGCCTCGGCTTCGCCTCGGCCCACATTTACACGTTCGTCCATCAATGCCTCTGTTGCTGGCCGCTGCAGTAATGTACTATCTCTGCGACCTTTTATTTTCAACGTTTGGTTTCGGCCCTGAGAGCTCCAGTGTCATATGTGGGATCAAAATGCAAGTGAACACACACACACACACACATTATTCAGTCTCGTGCTAGAAGGCTACTCTATTTCGGCTTTAAAAAACGAAACAAATTCAATTAAGAGGCTAGTTTCCTAGTAAGTGCAAAAACTGGCGAGGGTAGGGTAAGTCTTGAGCCGCAGCAACTCCAGCTCAGTCTGCAGCATCACGATGGTGGAGTGGTTGGCTTGGACTTCGCGGATCAGCCGGCTTCGCATCACCAGCGTCTCCATCCTGAGAGCAAATGATTTTGTCAATCAGAGTCATGTGGAATGAGGAATAGGGTGCAAATTTCCTCATCCTCTACTACTAGACTAGACGAGTGTTATGTCGGGTGAGGGTGAGCTATCTGTCCAACGGTTATTGGGCTATTGCAAATATCCCATTCTGCGGATAGATCTGTTTGAGCAATTTCGATGTTTGCGTGTCGCCAGGCGATGCGTTCTTTGTTTATAACAGATTTTATAGCTTAAGTAGCTTAAGCATAGCTTTAAGAACTTTTCTGATACATCTGACACGATGTAATGACTGCTGAGATCAGATCATACTTGAACTAAATATCTAGTCAGGCAGGTGAGATTTGTTCTGCTTCCTGATCTAACAGATAACCAAATAATTTATTGATGCAGGGAAAGTCAAGACATAGGATATAATCTATACATAACTTATAAACTTTGACCCCCAATATCTCCGAAACTAAAGGGTTCCCAGGTATGGTCTAGAACAAAAAAGTGATCGCAGTGGTGGGGAGAACAAGTGCCCTTTATTTGCGTTAAGGGTACTTTTACACCCTCTATGTACTTGCCTCCTCTTGAAGATTCGCCGAATTCTAATGGGCTCCAGTGGATCCTCGTTCAATTTCTTGGCGGAAACCTTCACATTAAGTGTCAATATGAACGTCTCCATCTTCTTGCGTTCCGCTTCAATATCCATTATTTTTAACTAAAAAAGTTAGTCTCGTAAATAAAAATACAATCAGAAAAAAGCAGCTTTTTCCTACTGCTACAAAAGTTCATTAGTTACACCAGGAGTTACCCGGTAAAACGTATGGAACGGCTGAATTTTTTGGTCTCCAAAAGTTACGTTTGAAGCATGGAGCACAATAACAGAGATAAAATTACAACTGCCTCTTCAAACGTAATGTGATGAAATAGTAGATAAAAATCCTAATTTAAAATGTTTTTCTTGTAGTATATGTTAGGCCCCTAAACGCGCAGACGACGCACGTTTTAGGAACGCGCGTCGTCTGCGCTGTAGATATTTTGCGAATTTTGCGTTTTATTGTTTTATTAGATACAAAGACGCGTCTGAAGCGCGTTCGAAACTCGTTTGAAGCGCGTACAAAGGGTTGCAAGTAGTTGGCAGTTGATAGGAGCCTTACGGTCGCCTCTTAACTAAACATGAATCCTTCGAGAATAATTCAAGTCGTGATTTTAAAAGTGCTATTTCTGAAGTTACGAGTATCTGCAGATCTTACCTCAAGTTCCGCGCACGCATTCATCTGGTGGTTCAGCATCTTGTCGACACCCACCTTGGAAGCTTCGTTTTCCTTCTCCATAATAACAAAATCTTGATCATCCGTGTAGCCAAGCTCTTTGTTCTTCAGGTATCTCTGCAGCTCTTTTGGGATCTGGTAGAAGAGAATACAGTAGCGTGTTTATAGATCAGATATGACTCATGGAACCACGTTGGCCTAGTGGTCGCAACCACTGCTGAATATAAGGTCCTGGGTTGGCTACACTACACAGGTTGGAATAGGTAATTGTTTGGGTTATTCTTTGGGGATTTTTTTAGTAGCAGCCACAGAGTCCGAAATTTTTGCACGGTTCATGGTAAGGCCTTCCCCATATTACATTGATGGGACTTAAATGTACTAATTGGCGAAATAGGGGTGTTCCATCAAGTTCATCGATTATCGAGATCTCTATAAACACGACGTATTATAGCACTATGTCTTTAAACTAAAATCCGCTACGGTATTTCAAATGTACGGTAGTCACCTTGAGCCTCTTATACGAGTGCAGCTCCTGTTTCATGTGCCTCAGCTTCATCTTCATCTGCGAGTGCTCCCACTCCTTGGACAGGATGCCCTTGCGGAACTCCATCTGTTTGCGCATCATACGCAACTTCATCTCACCCACTCTCTGTAATATTGCAAGATTATTGCGGAACTCATTTAATTTGACGCCATACATTATTCTACGTGTCGTGTGTAAGAATCAGTATTTACGTTGAATTGTGATAAATAAGTAGGTATTGTAAGATAAAACATAAACCAACATGTAACATTTGGTACATTCATTCCATAGAAGACGCAAGCAGACTAATCAGAAACCCTAATATTCAATGAAGAGTCCTTACATAGTATAAAACAAAGTCGCTATTTTTGTCTGTTTGTTTGTCTGTATGCTTAAATCTTTAAAACTACGCAACGGATTTTGATGCGGTTTTTTTTAATAGATAGAGTGATTCAAGAGGAAGGTTTTAGTATATAATTTGAACGACATCCACGCGGGTGAAGCCGCGGGCATCAGCTAGTACCTAGGTTATAAAGGCAAGTTTAAACAAATTCATGCTCTAAATCAAATTAAAGCTAAACTACATATAATAAATTTTAAGATTCAAACCGTTTGACTGGTTTGGAACCTCGAACGTCAACCGATTTCGTAAATCTCGGCTCAAGATCGAACAACCATTGAAAATAAGATGAAAAGATAGTGTTACCATTATGAGGTTATTAATCTTCTCGATATCTTCTCTGGGGATGAGCGTGGCGTCTTCGAAGTCTTGCATGTGACCCGTGGTCACGATCTCGACCTGTCCCGCTGGTAGCACCAGCTGTTCAAGTTAGAACATGGAATAAAAATCATTAACAAAAGTTGTGCCACATGATTTTGTACAGCAGGACACAATTTCATAAATATTTAGTGATAAATGTCGCCCCTGTTAGATATTCGTAAAGGTTTTCAGTACTTAACAAAAATGATGCTAGAGAATATACATTGTAAAATTTTAATTCAATATTTTTTTTTCCAAGTTAGGCAGGCTGATATCTACTTTTGTGGTATTTCTGTCATTACCATATAATATATTATTATACAGGGTGGTGCCGTCGATACGACAATAAACTACCTAAATTAAAAAAAAAAAAACGAAATATAAAAACCAACTTCGCCAAATGCAATGCCAAATTCGTTCGTGACATTTTATTTCCACACGTTAATCGGTGCAAATTATTCCTAAAGTTAGTATTTAAGCCAATTTTTGTTTGTAAAATTGTATTGTATTTCGTTTACAGTTTTATGCTACTTAGATTTTTAGATTAAAAAAAAATCGGTAGGATCTACTTATTTGATCATTTAAAAATGTTCCTATGAACTAGAACAGTGGTTTCACTTATTGTCGTATTACATCTTAAGGAAACCGGAATTCCCAAGAACAAAAAAACATAGAACATACAACGTACAATGTCCACGTCTCCAGTCTGAACCCAGCCTAAATATTGTTACGAGCTGGGTATGGGATAAATAAAAACACTACCAAGTAAACACACGAATTAACTTTATTACTCGTAAAACACATAAACACAATCGCAAAACAGTACTGAACACTTTATCGCACTAGATATCTCTTCGAACTTTTCGTTGTCTCGCTTAAAAGTGAACTAACTGTTTTGCGATTGTGTATAAGTGTTTTAACAATATGTCCCAGCAGTGGGAACATTGCACGATATTGATTTGCAATTGTATCATTAGTGTGATTAACTGCTGAGCGTGAGGTTCTGTGTTTGATTCCTGCGTCGGGCAATTACACATAACTGGCGAAATGTGGGTGTGCCCACAACTCCCCATAAGTCTGCCTGAAAATCTAATACCTGAATAGTTTTGTTCCTGGCTTCGAGTTCTACTTCCTCTCGATGTTTCAATACATTTGCTTGGGCCGTGGCGAGGAAGGTGCCTCGAGTCTGGATGGCCTTGTGCCATACACCGCTAGCGTGTTCCACGTAAGCCAAGTCCTGGACCAACGCTCTCATCTGTGGAAAACGTTAACCCATGAGCACTGTGTCCTTATCTGAAGTTATTTAGTGTCAGTTCGTTAGATATTACTACTTTTGTTTTGGTTTTTGTACTCTTACTGCCGTACTCAGAGACGCTTTAATGATTATAATTAAGCCGTCACTTAGTAAAGGTTTTATATGTCAAATCTTTGCTAAGTGACGGCTTAAGTAATCATTTAACATTTCTGAGTACGGCAGTTATTCTATATCGACTACTTTACATTCGTATTGAGAACTTTCTTCAAGACCTCCCACATCCACACAAGTACACGATCTTAATAGTAGTACTACTTACCCTAATCTCGTTCTCAATTTTGGCTCTTCTCAACCTGCACATGGTGGTCCACAAATGTTCGTCCAACACGGTGGGCATATTGCTGATATGGTCTAGTACTTCTACCCTTTAACATTGAAATGAAGTTACTGAATGTTGGTTTATGTAATAGAAAGGCGGGGAAGGCTAAAAAGTGCATATAGGTGCCTGGCAGCTGCACCATCGCTGGCAACACAGTGACTAGTCGACTATGTTTTCGCTCAAAAAACGAACAAAAGATTGTATGTCCCGTATTGGTAAAAGAGATGTACATTATAATAGTAACTAGCTGATGCCCGCGGCTTCACCCGCGTGGATGTCGTTCAAATTATATACTAAAACCTTCCTCTTGAATCACTCTATCTATTAAAAAAAACCGCATCAAAATCCGTTGCGTAGTTTTAAAGATTTAAGCATACAGACAAACAAACAGACAAAAAAATAGCGACTTTGTTTTATACTATGTAAGGATAGTTGATCGATAACTATTCATAGTCACAATACCACGACGGTCATTTGATTTTAGTTGCTGGCTTTACTCGCTTCTCATCACGGCGCGCTTGAAGGACTTCGCAGAAAAGGTCACTGTGGCTTGATGGGGGGCCTACGTCCAGCTGTGGACATGTTTTAACTGGTCGTTGAGGATGGCTCACCCTTTGAAGTAGTCGACGACGTCCGCGTGCAGCAGCGGCGGCCGCACGCCGGTGGCGACCGCCTGCGCCAGCTCCACCAGCACCACGGGGATCATGGTGGCGCGCTGGTGCCACTTCGGACGCTTCCTGACAACAACGCAAGTGTTACAACAAACAGAGGAGTACTGTGGGTAGGAACCTATAATTCCGTGTATTTATGTGGACAACAACACACGAAACGCGCCCGTACACCGCGCACCACCCTGTGACCTGTGACCTGTGACCACCAGACCATTTGATGAAAGCTGACAATTGTGGTGTTCTGTCTGATTAAGCCAGTCAGCTCGATTATAGCGAAGCTAATTGCCCAGGGTGCACCGAGTTCGATAAAAGGGCTTCGGCCGTCTACGAAACCGGAGTTTCGTAACTGGTTTCGATGAAGGAATGATTTGTCCTTGTACGTAACTGGTTTCGATGGAGGACATATTTGTCTTTGTACGAAACCACGGTTACGTACAAGGAATTTTTGCAAAAATATGAAATTTTACTAGTTACGAACAAGGAATAATAATTCTTTTATCGAAACTATTGATTTATGTGATAATTGGTCCAGGATCTCATAGCCGCAAATATCAGGCTAGTTGCAGCAGTCCGGTTGTTAGTCCGGTTGAATTATAACACCGAACTACTGACACTCTTTAGTGGCAACAGTTCGGTTTCTTTTTTTTTTTGTTTGTGAAAATAAGAATAGGTAGTAAAGTCCCAAAAACTACCAGGAGAACAGAAGTAGGAAGGAGGCTTTGTATTACAAAAAAAGATACCGCGACCTCGACACAGGGCTAAGAAGGAACATGGGTGGCTTTTAGTCAGTAGAAGTCTGACACTTCCTACCGCTCTGCCCAGACTGGGAGGAGGCATTTGGTGATTTCCCCACTAATTTACCATTCTGGCCTCCTAGTAGTTTGTGGGACTTTACTATCCTGGTTTCCTATCTCCAACAAAAAAAAATGCATGGTATTAGAAAGGCATAGTACTTATAGATTTGATTTAAAGATTTTAATACCTCCTGTCTACTTTTGTTCTTCTGGTAGTTTGTGGGACTTTACTACCTATTCTTATTTTCTAAAACAAAAAAAAAGAATCCGTACTGTTGCGACTAAAGAGTGTCAGTAGTTCGGTGCTATATTTTAACTTACCTTGTTTCAATAATAATTACAAGATGAAGGTCAGTTCAGTAGACAGCAAACGCGTCTACTGAACTACTTCAATCACCAAAATAATACCTCAATCGAAACTAGTTACGTACAAGGACAAATCATTCCTTCATTGAAACCTTAACAGTAAATTCTTCGTACGTAACCATGATAAATAACCGTGGTTTCGTACAAAGACAAATATGTCCTCCATCGAAACCAGTTACGTACAAGGACAAATCATTCCTTCATCGAAACCAGTTACGAAACTCCGGTTTCGTAGACGGCCGAAGCCGATAAAAGAACCAGAAAATGTAAAACTAGTCTTCTGTATTCTGTATATACACGATATACTTCAGGTTTTTTTTTGCTGAACGATGGCAAATCATGAACTCAAGACTAACTACCCCAATAAAACTTACTTGTAAAACTTGTAAGCCTGCTCAATGATGATCGGTGGCATATCACCGAAGTGGTTCTTGAAGGTCTTCTCCATCTGCCTATCCTTGGCAGTGAGGGCATCGTACGCGGCTTGGCACTCCGCACTCTGTCCCTGTATCTCTGTGAACTGTGCGTTCAACTCTTCCACTTGTTGCTCGTAGAGGGCTATGTCGTCTCTAGAGGTTTTCGAAGAAGTTTTAATAATTTAGAGTCTGGCCATGGATAATAATATCAGCAGCATGCAAAAAACCGTTTATTTATTCATTAACCATCAATTTTATTTTATAAGTTTAAACTTCAAATTAATGGCTAATCTGCAATTTGCATCTACCAACATGACAAAAAATTTGAATGTCGAACCTCATGTCCTCTAGAATTTCCGACTTTTCAATTCGGTCCAGGTTAGCTCTGCGCAAACGCATAAGGTTTAGATTTTCTTGACCAATAATGGAGTCGGTCTTAATCTTTAAAAGCCAGGTCTCCCTCACCTGTAACAGCAAAAGTTATTGGGGCTGGTAAACTCATGGATCAGCCATGACTTTTGGGTGTAAAGTTACTCTGCTTCTTCTTCAGAGAGTAGAGGATATCTTGCTAAAACAGTCAGGAGTTGGTGGGAATTTTGCTGCGTTTTTTTTTTCTTCACAGCTATGGACGAGGAGCACGAGAAAATGGTGAAGGTGAAGGACTGTTCATTTTTGAGACAAGTCCGACTCTGCTTCCAACCACTGCAACTACTGAAAATCACAGCCTACCCCGAGAATCAACACCAGAAAAGTATCAAGAAGACGGGGAGTAAAAATAGTAGATTGTATCATAAGGGAGCAAAATAATATTTTTACGGCGAGGGCGCTTTTTTGAATCCAGAGCGAAGTGAGGGATTCTAGAGTAGAATCCCGAACGTAGTGAGGGATTCTTTAGTAGAATCCTGAACGTAGCGAGGGATTCAAAGTACGTCGCCCGAGCCAAAAATATATTTTGCATCCGAGTGATACACTCGACTTTTCATCACCCTCTATGAGAAAATAAAAGGCGCCTCATATTTTATTGTAATATTATTATTTAATAAAAGTAGAGTGACGACACGTTTAAATCCATCAGACATATTAATTACGAATATGTGTCCAGTTTTACGTCCTTATTAAGACAACACGTTACTAAACAACCTTCTACTCCTAAGAAATTGTCGTATGCCTTTAAATATTTCTCCCGGGATTTCGTAGGGATTAAGTTTTGTATGACGTTATTAGCTTCTATTTTTATTGTTTCAGGAGTTAATGCACTATCACTTTCAGAACTCGACGTAGAGCTCATTTTTTTTGCACAAAATACAATAAAGTCCGTACCGATTATTAGAACAGGGAAGTAAATCGCGCGCTATTGTTTTTTTTTTAAATTTAGTTACAGCGTCTCCTCGCACCGTACAGCCAACACAATACAATTTGCGTTCGATTTCAATGAACGATTCATGTTCTAAATTCAAATCTCATTACTGCCCGCTGAAAAGTCTAATGGAGAAAAGAGCTACTTTGCTCGCACTTAAAGAGGAACAAAACGACACTTTTCGAATTGAAGGGATGAAAAATAATAATTAGTCCACTCTTACTTTCTGGTTGAACTTGACGATCCCTTCGTTGAGCACCTGCGACAGCTTGGCGTACTCCGCGTGAAGCATCTTGCGGTACTTGTCCCGCTCTTCGTTACGGAAGCGAACCTTCGCCTCGTAGTCGAACACTTGCCGGAGGTCGTCCTCGTTGAAGTGTTCTGGGTCTTTTTCCAACTGTGTGTGCGAAGGTAGAGTACTATAATACGGGTCTTAATGATAATAATATGAAATGTAATGAATTTAACAGGTTTGAAAGATTTGTCTTGGCCTCTTGGGTTCTATTCCCCCTGGTCGGGCGAAGTGTTATTGGGTTTTTCAATCAGGAATTTCTCAGTAACAGCCATGGACTCTAGATTTGTGCCCGGTTGATGGCAATAGGCTCGCCACCTATTATTCGGAATTAAAACATAACTGGTGAAATGTGGGTATACTTCTGCCTATCATGATCTGCTTAGCCTTTTCCCAACCAACTCGACCCGAGTGGCAGTTATTATTAAGCCACAAGCTCCTCGGGTTTACTTCTGCTGCTTAATCCTTCGGGAATTATTGGCGGGCTTTTATTATCTATTTAGTTCCGTCAAAATAACGTTGCTTTTCTGTTATTGCCGTTCGAAGTAAAAATAACTGTTAAAGAACTACAGCGTTATCTTACCATGCACTGCGGCTTTCGGATGGGCTTCTTAATCTCTTCATGCCACAGTTTCTCCAGCACTCCGTCCATCATATCCATGAGCGCTCTCTCGCGGAAGTCGTCCTTCGGGCCCGGATCCGGGGGGATGATCACGATCTGACTGGGGCTTATGTACGGCTCGATTGCACACTGCGTAAGAAATATTAAAACTAGGTTAAAAGGTGCGATCACTTCTTTTTATAGATTGGTAGGTATTGGTAATCCTTTTAAAATAGATTTTGTAACTTTCGTATTTTATAGAGCAGGGGTGGCCCAGTGGTGGCGGCCCCGACGTATGAACAGTAAGTCGTGGGTTCGAACCCAGGCAGGCGCAATACTTTTTGTAATTTATTCCATCACCGCTGTTCTCAAAATGGTGAACTTAGAAACAAAAAAATGTGATGACATGTGACATCTTCAACCCGCACTGGGCCCGCGTGGTGGATTATAGCCCCCAGAGGCCTGAGTCCTTGCAGTGGGAACATTGTAGGCTGATGATGATTTGTAACTTTTATCATCATCAGGAATCTATTTGAAATTAGATTGAAAAGAAAAAATTATATAGGTAATCTACTATAAACTTTTATAATATTTTTTTGCTAAGTATATGGTGATAATTACTGACAATGCTCACCATAATACCTACTTGGCAAAAAAATATTATAAAAGTTTAACACCTACAGTCTTCTGCGGCTACCTACCTCCTCAGGTTCTACTTTGACAAGCTTCTGCACATGTTCCTCTTGTTTCCACTTTGGATCGGTGATCACTATCGTCAGGTGATGGAAACTGAGTCGCAAGTCAGACAGCTTATTTAGTTCTGAAAGGTCATTGGTTATTGTTAAACTAGTCTACCCACACTAGCTTTGCCCGGTGACGGTTTAGAATAGAATAGAATAGAATACGTATTTATTCGTTAATGGACAGCAGCAACACAAAAGAGCAGCACATACATAAACAAATAACAACAAACAGCTTACTACATATATAAATAAACCTTCCCCTTGAATCACTCTATCTATTGCTGAACACTGCATTATAATCAATTGCGTAGTTTAAAAAATCTAAACGTACAGACAGTTGTTTTGTACTATGTCATCATCATAATCATTCTCTTGCCCTTATCCTAATTCATTTGGGGTCGACGCAGCATGACTTCTTCTTCCATACTTCCCTGTTTCTCGTCATCTCATGAGACAAACATATAAAGATTCACTAACAGCCAACAGTTTATCAGAAGCAAGGAATACAATGAACAAACAACCTTCAATGATGAAGCGCAGCCTGTCGTTCCTCTCAGACACGAGCCCCACCTCCCGCTTCTTTAATACGAACAGCTCGTCGAACTGCTTGTTGAACCACGTACGCATGTTTTGGGTGTTCAGCTGTAAATGGAGGAGAATGCGAACTCTTACGCTCCCAAAACGGTGAAGGAAAACATCGTGAAGAAACTGGCATGTTCTAGAACCAAAATGTTTGAAGACAAGTGACTTAAATCAACCATACCACGGTGCCACCCGCGTGGTGGAATATTAATATATTAATATGGAATATTAATTAATAAAGCCCATTCCCTCTCATAGAGAGGAGGCCTGAAGTCCCAGCAGTGAGAAAATTATAGGCTGATTGTACTATTATACTCGTACAACAACATCGTTTGCATCAAACTTACTTTAACAAGTTCGTAAAGGCAGTTCATTTGCAAGAAGCTGTAGGCCTGCATCTGTGGGATCATGTAGTTGGGGATTTTGACGTTTTGATGTGCGCTGGAGCCCGACAGTACGTAGAGCTGCCCCGCGGCAGTCTCAGCAGAGTCCAGGTCCACCACGGCACCCGGCATCATACTGCTACGCCGCAACGACGACATCGACGTCACGTGGCTGCGGCTCTGTGACCTGCACCAGACAATGACCGGTACATAAAAGAAAGAATAATTTATTTATTTGGGATTGACAACACCTTTCAAAATATACAAAACCAATAAAACTGTCAAAACTAAAAATGCCATAACGGCCTCAGGTCAGCATATTGCCAGATGCCATGTGTCTGGCAATATGCAATAGGTATGCTGGCAATATGCTGACCTGTGTGTAGTTGTGTAGGTACCACCTAACGCTGACATATCACATGATGGATACTAAACTAATGTTATCTTACTACTATCACAAATGCCAAAGTTGGGGAGGATGAATGGATGAATAGATGGATGTTTAGCTCTAGTTCACGCAAAAACTACTGGATGGATTATATGGATGAGGCACACAGGCAGTTTTTAACCTGTCACTATATGTGTTTACTTTTTATAATGGTAGTAAGATCCC
Source organism: Diarsia dahlii (assembly GCA_949775195.1). Lineage (NCBI taxonomy): Eukaryota > Metazoa > Arthropoda > Insecta > Lepidoptera > Noctuidae > Diarsia > Diarsia dahlii. The sequence continues at coordinate 1,792,706 of OX459193.1, read as the reverse complement.
GTGGGATAATTACCGAACTCCAAGGAAGCCAAGCAGAGGGCATATATACCTACTATTGCCCTACTAGTCATGCACACTAATATTCTAAATACGAAAGCAACTTTGTGAGTCTTGACTTTTTTGCGGCGGCTGAACGGATTTGGGTTAAGGAAATCCTCAGTTACAACCTGGAGCCTGAATCGAATTCCTGATTATTTGAAAGCAATACTGGGCAAACCATTTTAGTTATGCAGGAGTGCAGGACGTATAGCTCCGTCTTTCAGCACATAATGGAGTAAAATTAAAATACTACTGCTATAAAAGGCGGTAGGCCCGTAGAAAGTACGAAGAATACCAACCCGGAGATGGCACTTTTATTGGCTATAGGATTAACTGTATCGTCCAGCGAGTATTCCAGCCAGGGTCGGAACAGGTCGTGATCGTTCTCCATCTCGATGGAGCGCAGAGCTTCCACCCGCTCCAGCTGTGGCCAGGTGTCCCGGTGCGTTGGCAGTGTCGCAAAGTTTTCCACCTTTAAACAATAGCTCAACAAATTTAAGCTTAGTGTGGGATGGAGATCCCACAGTAAGCGTACACTCCCTTTCGCTCTGCCCAAGAGCGGGAGGGGTTATTTGATGATATCCCACACACCAAAAAAAAAAAGAAAAAAAGGTAGGTATTCTAACACTGCTAATAAGGTTTTACGCTGTTAAACTTACACTGTCATCTACCGGATATTTTCCGTGATGATTATTCTATTAATGAGCAAACGACATTTCGACACTGTTGAAAGCGCCATGATCGCGGGATGACTATTAGAGAAGTAGAGAATACAGGTGGATGGTAAATAAATTGTAAGGCCCAGACAAACATGTCTACCCTCGAGCTTGCGATCATGGCTTCCAACAGCGTCGAAATATCGGGAGCTCATAATAATGGATAATCATAGAAAATATCCCATTTAAGTGATAGTACTCGTATATAGGATCAGGTATTCTGTCGTACCATCTATTCATCTATAGGTATCCATCAGAACAAAGTTTAACATATATAATATATCCAAGAATGATTACATGATAGTGGCTGTGTATGGCAAAGAGTTTGATCCTCGGTGACTTCATGTTGTCCCAGCACGTGGCCTTGATCCACGCGGTCACCTTGTCCTGTGCGCGGATGCGAGCCTCTGTTTGCAAACGGATCTCTTCACGTTCTTTTTCGGCCTGTAGTATCAAATCAGAAACAAAATAAGAAGAATCTTTTGAGAAGAAAGAGTAGAATCATCTTAATTTCCTAATTCTAGGTCCCTTACCGCTTTAAGCCTCTCTCGCTTCGCTTCTTGATGCAGGTTGAACTCTGACAGCGAGAGCTGATGCAGTGGTCGCTCATTGATATTTTCCTCCAGAAGTTCTATCAGCTTCGCCTGGAGGCTCGCGAACACCCTGCAGACCTCTTCGCGTTGGCGCCTGTAGTCGGTAGTCTCCTCCTGGACCATCTTATCTTCTTGTAGCTGAAGGTAGTTCTCTGGGAAGTTAAGTGACGGTTATATGCCAAACTGGTAGGTAGAAGAAATTGCAGACGCCGCCGTTTCAGACACGGATACCTCCATACATTTATACTTTCTGAAGTCTCTTTCAGTTTACGATGTCCGCAACCTGTCCGCAATTTGTTTGTACCAGTTAATTGGTCCTTTACCGATTCGTCATAAGGGTCAGAATAAGCACAGGCAGGCGCATTATTTTGTGTAATTTATTTCATCACCACTAGGCTGCTCTCAAAACGGCGAAGGAAAACATCGTGAGGAAACCGGCATGTCTTAGAAACGAAAAATTCTAAGACATGTGACATCTACCAACCCGCACTGGACCCGCGAGGTGTATTATAGCCCTCGGCTAGAGAGGAGAGGTTGAGTCTCTGCAGTGGGAACATTATAGGCTGATGATGATGATCCAGGATTTGAATGAAGCAAACGACAGAGCTGTCCAGGATGTTACGCACTGGTCGGACAAAATCTGAGGCAACGATTCGAGAAGAAGTGTCTGCGCCACTCACTCTAAACAAAGAAGCAAAACGATAAAAAACTTTATTCAAGCAATGCCTATCTTTTAGATACATACAATTGATGACGTTAAAATGTATATCCTTGTTGTTAATAAAATCTCTAGGTTAAGCTAAGAAACTGGATGTAGGCAACAAAAAAACTCACTATCAGTCCTGTGAATAATGGTGATGATGTTAGTCTTAGCTTCTGCATTAATCTCAAATAAGGCATTGTCCGGTGTGTGATGCTCGAGCTCCTCAGGCGGGTAGTCAGTCTCGCGCAGGAACACGCAGGCGACCGTGCCGTTGGAGCCGATGTGCACGATGTAGCGGTTGTCCCCGCCGACCAACGCGCTCTTGACGCCGTTCTCATAGCGGTGCGTTACGAACATTTTCAGCTCTGTTCAAATTGGTGGAGAAATTGTTAAAGGCAGGCAGATGTGAATGTGAGTAGAAGTGCCAGGTGGGGACACCTTAGCAGGGCATATCAGATCATCATGGCTAGAAAGGAGGTACAGAAAGAAGAAGTAGAAGAGAAGGTGACTGCTGAGATGACGAGAAATAGAGACATATGGAAGAAGATAACTCTAAATAAATTGGGATAAGGGCATGAGAATTATGATGATGATGATGATGATTACCATATAAATTACAAGCAAGTCAAGAACTTGATTTTATTCGAAGCGAGTCGTGCTAGAAGTCTTACCATAGTGTGCTGGACAATCAGGTAGCCTAAGTATGGCGGTGCCGTCAAAGCCGAAGGTCAGCAGTGCATGTTCGTTTCTGAAAGCATCGAACTGCTTGATCTCGTGCCCCACGTCAATGATTGGCCCCATCTTCACTGATACGGTCGGTCCTTTCTGAACACACATAGTTTTATGATTAGTACCTACAGTCAGTGCTCTATATTTCATGATCCGTCTTATACAGTACAAGGAGTCATGAGTTTTTAACTGTTTTAAAAATACTAATAAGCGGTAATAGCATACCATTTAGTGAAAAGATTGATGAATAACTTTTCACAGCTAAAAAAGATAGAAACAGAAAGGATGCCACCGTGACGTCTAACAGGGAAGAATGGACAAAGAGAACGTGTTGCGCCGACGACCCCAAATAGAATGGGATAAGGGCCAGAAAATGATGACGAACTTTTCACAGCTAAGAATGAGCCAAACAATAACGCAGTGCAGCGTGTCTTACGATCTTAACGTTTTAATTAAAAGTAACTAATGCCATGCTTCAAATGGCTTGCCCTTCACAATAGCAACTCGTAAAAATTTCCGATAGTATAAAAGCCAGTAAGTGTCTCACATCTCCGCTTAGCTTGAGGATGTGCAACTGTTTGCTGAGATGCGGGATGGCCATCATGGTATCCTTGGTGCTGAGCGGCAGCAACCTGGTGTACGGCCCATGCATCTTGCCGGCGAACTTGTTGTCTTTACCCGTCTCGGCGTTGATGCAGATAATGCGTTCACCTGTAAAACATAGTTAAAGTTAGACTGAGGTATCGTAGGTAATGCTAGCGAAGGAGGTGGCGGAACGTGAGAGGGAGAGAACCTCTCGTCTCAGCTGCCGCGTGAGACGCTCCGGGCGTCGGTCGGGGGCCACGTGGTGACTTCCGGCCACCGCCCGTAGGGGCGGGCCTGTGGACGGCGAGTAAAGGGCTAGCACATCGTCGTCATTGTCGTCTTTTGACGACGACAGGTCGTGTCGACGGTGCGTTCGTGTTCCACGCGCGTCTCAAAGAGATGTCAGCAACATTGCAAGGGCCGACGCCGACGCCTGCCGGTGCTGCGGGTTGTTAGCAAGAGATACCGCGGCCCCGGACACAAAGGGCTAAGAAGGAACATGGGTGGTTAAAAGAAAACATACTTTTATGTTTTGTTTACCAATGCTATACTTCTCGGAGAAGAGCACGAGACTGAAGCAGCGCATGTCCTTGCCGACCCTCATTAGGAAGCAGTCGGCCAGGCCCCGGCCCAGTTCCGTGTACCTCATCATGGTCAGCTTGAAGTCATTGCCGACCTGAATAAAATGGATGCAATTTATTTTGGTATAGTTTATGTGCTTAATCAGCCATTTATGACCATCTCAGTGAAATGGAGAGAGTTGAAAATAAAAATAGCTAAAAAGATGTAAAGATGTAAACGTATGGCCCAAAATAAAATAAATACCGCTACGACGCCAACAACGGAGAGAGGAAGAACATTTCGGCTTCGTGAAGGGTCAGTGCTTTTTAAAACTGGGTAGACCTTAAAACTACGAAAAACTCACCTTAAAAATGAAGATATGTCCCGCAGATATGGCAGCGGCGACCATGTACCTTCCATCCGGCGCGAACGCCACCAGTGACACAATCTGATGCGTCAGACTCATGCGGTCTTCTCTCTTCAGGTCCAGTTCATCAGGGTTGAAGGAGTACAGCGTGACGCCGTAGTTACCGCTCAACACCTCGCCAAAGACTGCGAGTACTGGGTCCACGGGACTCGCCATGAAGGACACGTCGTGGCCTTGCACTAGTTTCATTAAGACCTGTAGGATGTTAAACTGGCATGAATTTCATCATTCATCATCATCATTTCAGCCAAAAGATGTCCACTGCTGGACATAGGCCTCCCCCAGGCGTCGCCACATTGACCGGTCCCGTGCGTCTCTCATCCAGCGGGTTCCTGCAACCTTGACCAGGTCATCGGTCCACCTAGTGGGAGGCCTTCCAACGCAACGTCTTCCGGTTCGCGGTCGCCATTCCAGAACTTTTCGGCCCCATCGGCCATCCGTTCTGCGAGCAATGTGCCCTGCCCATTGCCACTTAAGTCTGGCGATTCTTCGGGCTACGTCGGTAACCTTGGTTCTCATGCGGATGTCCTCATTTCTGATTCGATCACGCAAGGAAACTCTGAGCATAGCCCTCTCCATTGCCCTTTGGGTGACTTTGAGCTTTCTGATGAGGCCCATTGTGAGCGACCACGTTTCGGTCCCGTATGTAATCACTGGCAACACACACTGGTCATAGACTTTCGTCTTGAGACACTGGGGTAAGTTGGACGAGAAGATACCGCGCAACTTCCCGAACGCTGCCCAGCCGAGTCGGATTCGACGATTGACCTCTTTCTCGAAGTTAGATCTACCCAACTGGACCGTTTGTCCCAGGTAGACATAATCGTCCACAACTTCGAGCGTAGAGTCTCCGATCTTGATAGGAGTGGGTGTTACATGAACATTCAACATAATCTTGGTTTTGTCCATGTTCATTTTAAGACCCACTCTTTCGGAAGCTCTACTGAGGTCATCGAGCATTGCACTGAGGTCTTCCATGGTCTCAGCCATGACCACTATATCGTCGGCAAACCGAAGGTGAGTGATGTACTCGCCGTTGACGTTGATGCCAAGTCCTCTCCAATCCAGAACCTTGAAGATATCCTCCAATGCAGCGGTAAACAGTTTCGGAGATATGACGTATCCCTGTCTCACACCGCGCTGCAGAAGGATAGGTTCCGAGGTCTGGTCCTGAAGTCGGACTGACATGGTGGCGTTTTTGTACAAACACTTCAACACCTCGATGTACCGGTAGTCGATTTGGCACCGTTGGAGAGACTGCAGCACAGCCCAAGTCTCGATCGAATCGAAGGCTTTCTCGTAGTCCACAAACGCTAAACAGAGAGGCAGGTTATACTCTTCGGTCATCTGTATAACCTGCCGCAGCGTATGTATGTGGTCTACGGTACTGAAGCCTTTTCGGAATCCGGCTTGTTCGGGAGGCTGGAAATCGTCAAACCTGCGTGCGAGACGATTCGTGATGACTCTTGAAAACAACTTGTAGACATGGCTTAGAAGTGAGATGGGCCTATAGTTCTTCAACCGGGCATTGTCACCCTTTTTGAAGAAGAGCACCACCACACCCCTGCACCAAGCCTGTGGCGTTTTCCCCTCGAGTATGACGGAATCAAACAGCTTCTGTAGGGCTTTAAGAACCGGTTTTTTTAAGAACCTCTTCAGAAGTTCGGCCGTAATTCCGTCTTGTTGTTTTTAAGCTGTTTCAGAGCCATCCTAATCTCGTACAGGCTGACGTCCGGGATGTCTTCGGTATAGTGTCGGGTCAATCTAGCTCTGGGGTCTTTCGCTAGATTTTCGACGGGTTGACTAGTTGACGTGTACAGCTGCCCATAAAAACTCTCGATCTCCCTCAGAAGCTCCGGTTTGGCGGACACGATCCTGCCATCGTCGGTCTTCAGTTTCGTGAGCTGGCTCTGCCCAATAGCCAGATCTCTTGCATGCCATGAATTTGCGACGAGTTAAAAGGAAATTGTATGAGTAGTGGATGCATTCATGTTGCTGTCACTCGATTGACTGACTAACTGACTATTATCTGGCATTGAATGAGGATGAGGATCAGCTTAGCAATTCTGGGGAAGGATATGACATGCTGGACCTTTGTACATAGCAGCTGTGGTATGATCGGTTAAAATTCTAACAATCCGACAAAGCTAAAACTAATAATAAACAATGGAGTCCATGTGTGCTTGTTAATTCACCAAGAATGAATTCGCCGTTATTAGATGCTTCTCACACGCTTTTGTCTCCGCTGCACTGACAACTGAGCCTTACGACTATACAAATTAAGAGTTAGAGGACAAATTACTACAAATAAATAAATACTTTGAAGGTAAAGGTAAATAAGTCTAAGAATGCTGACTAATAAGAAATACTCACAAGGCGCTGATTTTCCACCTCGTAAATACTTAAAACGCCGGTAGCGTTCATCAGAGCTATGTGCTTGAAATCGGGCGCAATCAGCTGTATCTTCATTATGTTCCTACAAATAAAAGAAGCTGGTTAAGTAAATAATCTATATCTATACATATAATAAATCTGTAGAAAAAATATTTTTGTACATTGAAAATATTAAAAAAAATTCAGATTAATCGGTTGACAGGAAGAGGGTGAAATTTGAATTACTAAATTTGACCCAAGAATAAAACAAACGGGGTGAGCTAAATAAAACCGTTTAAAAAGGAATTGTCAGGGTGTTATAGTGTAACCAACAGAACTCATTTCCAGCATTTTTGGAATTTTTGTCTGTTTGTCTGTTTATCTGTTTATCTGTTTATCTGTTTGTCTGTTTATCTGTTTGTCTGTTTCGATGACTAAGCATCACGTAAACTAATGTAGGTAACTTTTATACATAAATATTGTGCGTAACTTGGGGTATTACTTAGTCTTTGTTTCATCGCAATCGGTGCTGTCTATCAAAAGATATTTGAATTTATAGTTTTCAAGAAGAACTTTATCATTATGATCAAGAATGAGACATGAAACGACATCTATTATACGAATATGGTACTTATTAATAAATACTTTCAAAAGATAACTTTAATAAAGTTATGATAGCTAAAAGTACTCTGTAGGTAGGTAGTCTAAATGACGCTGCTTTCAAAGTCTACATAGCCTAAATCCTAAACCCCATAGTGTGATTGATCGCATTCCATCATTCAATTTTAGCAGTTTATCTTCGTCTTCGATAGATGGCGTTGTTCAAATGATGCCATTTTCTGAACCGCGGTGTTAATTAAAAATATGTTCCGAAGCTGTAATTTAGCATGAATATACAGATGAGTTACGCCGTAAAATAAAATCCCGAAAATATTTTTTTTAGGGTATTTCCAGATAGAAGAGGGGATGTTTTTTTTTCTTGCAAAGCCCATAGTGTGGGGTGTCGCTAGATCTTTGAAAAAGATTGGGGATACGTTTGTGAAATATTAAGCTATAAAGTGCAAATTTTGTTAGACTCGAGTCAGGCTACCTTAACCACCCGTCAGGGCTTCGGGTCCCGTCGGGGCTGCGGGTTGTTCGAAAGCACAAGGGCTAAGAAGGAACATGGGTGGTTTTTAGTCAGTAGAACCCCTCCCACTCTGGGCAGAGCGGAAGGGAGTATTAGACATAGTCAGTGCTTTGCCCTCTTCTTATTTTCTACAACGTCAGTAAGTTAGCGCAGAGCAATGATTTAATGTACTTTTGTCTAAGCGACGCATTTAAGTTTTTGACAGCCACGCGAACGAAGTCGCGGGCACAGCTAGTTGAAAATAAAAATGAGTTTACGTAAAAAATATGTTGGTAGCTGTAATATTGCAGTTAAGTCTTTTGGAAAAATGAGTAATATTCTATACTATAGTTAAAAGTAACTGAGTCAGACTGGATACGGAAGACGGAAGACCAATACAGGACGTATCTGTCTAACTCCTTCTAACACTAACGGTATGCCCCTCACCCTGTGCTCCTCAGATACTTAAATAGGGTTCGAATTCCTCACCTCTGTTTGATGGTAAAGAGGACAACTTCGATCTTCTCCTCAGAGTCCGCGCTGATCTTGTAAACGAAGCCGGTTTCGGTCCACATGGTCGCCATATCGCAGACCGAGTTACTGACAAGACGGACCACCACGTCGTTAGGGATGAACGACCACTCCACCTTCCATGTCTTGCTCTCCGGCTGTTTCTTTAGGTACTGGATGGTGACAAAGTGTATTTTGTAGCACTACCCTTGCGATTGGGCAATAGATATTGTTTGTGTGTGAGAGTTTGAAGTTAAACATTGCCTTTTACTGGCCTAATTGAAGAACAAAATTTGGCATAACGAAGATTCAAATTTTAAAACCATCTGCTGATTCTCTTATAAATATTTCACTTCCAGCCGTCGTTAACTTGTAATTAATGTAGTTACCAGCTCGCACACCTCATTGGTACTTTACTAAACACTCCGAGTTTGTGTCTTACCCTCCCGTTCTGGTGCAACAACTCTTGCCTACTTTCCACACTACCTGCTATATTGCTGCTTTTGCTCATAGTTTTGAATTTAACCATCCACGCCCACTTGAAATATTCACCACTGGGTGTATATTTATATTTATGGAGGATTTAGTACATAATTGATATATGCTAAATCCTCCATTATTCGCCTCTTACGAAACCCACTGCAGCACTGGATGAGAAGAGTTGGTGGTTCTCTCCGAGTCCGGCACCAAACGAACACCACAGGTAAAGATGTAGAAAGCAAGTGAAAAATACATTCAACTCACCCGTAAGTGCTCGTCAGGTCCGTAGACAAGTACGCCACTGAGAAAGGAACATAAGCTGGTTTGTCGGTTGCCTTCTATGGTCTCGTCCGACCACTCCAGTACTTTGTTTAATCCAATACCATCTGAGCACATCTGCAAGACCAAAACCAAAAGCAAGATAAGACGATTTACTTGACACTTCCTTTGAAATATTTAGCTAGCGTAGCGTAGCTTTTTAAAAAAGACGAATTTATACTTACACTGAACAAATTAGCTTTAGGATCGATAACATACAGCGTTCCCTCGAGGCCCCAGCACGCTCCAGTGAGCATAGTTTCCGTGATCTCCCAGCCGGTAATCTCCTTCCTCGGCCTCTTCAGAACGAAGCACTTCTTGTAACTGCGTGCCACCTCCCACACGTTGAGGCCGTCGCCCCAGCACTGGCAAATCAGCATGTGTGTGCGACTGGCCCTGGTCAATTGAAACAGTCTTAAAGGGGGCTGGCACATAAATGTTAACCGGCATCACGCATTTCAGGGCTGTGCTTGTTACACCGCAGACCTCCTCAGTCGTTTTCCATCACACGAGTTCGAGTTCAAGAGCCGGTCCAAGACAGAAGCATGCATGGCATAAAATGGACGAGGCATATATAGCTAGAACAGTTAGTACAGAGGGTAGAACAAGCAAAATAGCAGAGCAGAAAATTTTGAATTTTACGGCAAATAGTGCGTATGCAGATTGTCAAAAAAATTGATAGCATCGACAGCAGACGCGATCTAGTCATCTTACAAAGCAGAAGAGAGGTAATTAGGTAAGTAATGCAAGGCGCTAACTTAACTAGTAATGTATTAAATTCGGAGTGTGGTGACCACTCACAAGTACATCTGCTTTCGCCGCTGGACTCCCGTCTTGACTCGGTACAGCCGCTGGTTCGTGCGCCAACACCACACGCTCAGCAGATAGTTGGGGAAGCCGGTGAACCCCGCTATCAGGTCGCCCTCCATCATGACAAGTGCCTTGTACCTTTTTGTGTCCGATTCTAGAAATATAGATAATAAAGGAGGGGTTAACCAAAAGTTGCTTATCCTGGTGATGTGCCTGATCTGGACCCGTCTGTTATGGTCTGGCTTTTGTTATTTGTAAATCGGTAAATCCCTAAACATCTTGAAGATAATACTGCTTGCATGATAGATTTGCGAGACGTGAGGTGCGGTACGTGAGTTCTAGATAGTTCGTATCATTCGTGCGTAGCGTTGTTGTAGTTGTCTTTACAAATAAATAAGTCTCTGGTTACACAATACTACACATATACATATATCAACGGAAAAAATATCGAAGAAGTTTAGTAACAACGTCATAAGTGCATTTCGGTATATCACTGCCGCAAGCCGTCCCATCGCGTTGTTTAATTGGCACTACTTTTTACTAATTGGTAGTTTACTAATAACGATTCAGCAAAGCTCACCTTTGATTTCAGCCAGTTTTGTGAACGATGGATACATTACAATGAATATCCTTGGATTTTGCGCTTTCTCAGCAAAGGCAAACATCTGAGAACGGTGACCTGAAGTAAACAATATGGAAAACGATTTATTTTGAATTTGACTGAGCTTCGATCGGAGGCTGAGGACTAGTCTTCCTATGCATTTAATGTAAAAGTAAACTCCATCTGTGTCGGTCTGTCACACCTATTCACATGGCGTTATAAAATTCGCAGCATACGCGCCTTTAGATCGGTTCAATCAAACGCAACAATCTGCTTATAAGGCGCCGTAAATTTATGCGTATTCGACAAACGCGTAACGTCGCGTCAGCGCGTATAAAATACGTGTGATATGCTTTCGGTGAAAGACCCATAGCTAAATGACCTGCTTAGTAGGGCACTGGATAATTGACGACCTCCACGGTGTCGGCAAAACCGCGGGTAAGTCTTAAAAATTAATTTGGACACCAGTAGTCCACATTCATGCTTGAGCAACGTTGCCTGCCCTATATCATGCAGCATTAAAGGAACTCCAATTCCTACGGGATCTGTAAGTATCTACCCGCTATATTATTTACCAGCTAATGCATCCACTCCATCTCCGTTCTCTTTGTCGTTGGCGAGGTAAACAGTTTCAGTGTTGTTCTTGTAGTTAAAGAAAATTATGTAGATATCGTTGGCGACGGCGAATACATGATTGCCCACGAACGTCATCACGTCCAGGCATTGTGGGTTACACCATCTGGAAATGCAGAAAAAATATACAAAATCTTTACCAATGTTTTTTCTCGAAGGACAGAGTCCGTAGAGGTGCTGGCCCCCGAAACGCCTCGCGTAATTAATGGATGCCCCCTTTTCAGTCCCGTTGGCCATTTTAAACGGAGATTAGCGCCGGGGATTTGACGCCATTATACTTATGAAAGCAGCATCGCTGATGCAAAGTGTGAAGGGCAGTCCCAACAGCTACATGAGTGTATTGTAGGTAGCTGGTAGACTGACAACATGCGTTTTTCTTTTTTATGTGTGTGTAAGTTACTAACATAGTTTAAATTATCTTGATATAGATCTATACCCAAGTAGCACAAAACTGCATTATTGGATGTCACAAATCCACATCGGTAACTTTAGCATTAATGAAGACTTATTAGAGTTCACTCGAACTGCAAAAGCTGAAAATTACCTACGCTTTCGTCTGTTTATTGACTTATATAAACAACCACGGAAGTAACATTGTAATGTTTTGAGCGTTAATTAATATAGGTGTTCTGCCCCCCTATTGCGTATCTTTTTAACGTCAGTGGCTATCAGAAATGTCCATAGATTAACTGTAAATTGGTTATGGTTTGGTACATTTTTTTCTTAAAAACTCACCATTTGACAGTTATTTGATAGACATTTTAGGTTATCCACTGTCATTAAAAGATACACAATAGCCCTGCTGGTCTGTGTTAATCAGCATTTGGCAATCAATAGTACTTTCAGCTACAATATAACATTTTTGTGGAGCTGAAAGTAGCTATATTCTGAATGGAAGGCCACAAACGTACCCATAAAATGCTTGCATTTTAAAAAAGAACACGTGAACTGCTTTAATGCAATCAATTATTCTGTGACTTCAATTAACAATGAAATATTGCATCTTGCTGAACATTGTTGAACTTTGACGGTGTTAATCAGCTTGCTACACGCAATCTTATAATAGTACTTATCTAGCCCACATGATCACTATGGGTGAATTTATATGATGCTAAATTACAGCCAACTGCTATAAATGATATCACATGTAACCTTTGATCCTGGTTGGAGCTGAATACTTAGTATACAGCCAGCTAACTTGTATTTACTTTTAAGATTATACAGATACATTTAGAGACTGATGTCAAACGATACAGCGTTTGACATCAGTCGCCTAATGCGAAACACTTGATAAAACAAAATTACCATCAATATTTTCAGTGCTAAAGAATTATAAAGATCTCTACCCTGTATACTTATTAGCTTGTTCGAGTGTACTAGCATAGGCAATAAATCTACTAATGCCGTTAAATAAGATCCTGAAAGACTATCATTTGCGCCCAGTATTTCTTTTTTATTTAGCCTGCACTGTCCCACTGCTGGGCAAAGACCTCCCCCAATTCCTTCCAAGAGCTCTTTTCGGATTAATTATGCTGTTTTCACCGATCCCTATTAAACCAATTCGTACAGAGAGTTGGTTCGTTGGGCACAATATTTGTGTGTAGGTATACAAATATTGTGCCCAACGAACCAACTCTGTTGTTACCCACTATTAAGTTTTACTTGGTGGATCTGTAGCTGACTTGTTCGACACAAAAACTACCGTCTCAGCTTGTTACGCATTTATGTACCACGAGTGAATTCTTATACAGCACATAGCATTTCATTGTGATTAATGCGGTGCACATTGGATGTTCGCCATTTTTCAGGTCATCATTTCAGCCAAAAGACGTCCACTGCTGGACATAGGCCTCATTTTTCAGGTGTTAACCTGTTTATTAGGAACTTATTATCATCAACTTATTTTATTCTATAAATTTAAAGTAGGTAAACAGTCATATTTTGAGAGCGCATGAAAATGTTCACTTAATCATACCATATTTAACAATAAACTTGCTTTCCCAATCACATTTTACGCATGTTAAAGAAAAAACCAAGGTTTTAGTTACCGAAAACTAATATTTTACGACGAACCACAAAATGGTTCGCGTACAAACATCACCCAATAATAAATAAAAATTTTGCTACTTCTAACAGCTGAAGCTTTAAAAAGATCCACGTCTGTAGTTTGTGCTGAGTAATAGGTAACATCCACTCTAATAATTAGCCAATGTTCAGCTCTTGGATTGACTGTTACCCCTATAAATGCTTAAATAATGCTCATATAATGCAATTCGTTACAGTTATTCAGCTAACAGCTGTTTAATTTGTGCCCAAATCAGAGTTATATCGGCTGAGACAGCGCCAATGCTTTTATTCAGCAGGCTTGTACAGCTCAGGAATCTAATGTGGACAGTGATTCAGCTATTGTACAGCGTTTCTGTGTTACTTGGGTAGCTATAGTAGTACAACAAGTTTGAAATAAATGTTATGAATTGAATTAAATTAGCCACCGGCGCGGAAGATATGGGGCACAAGTGTGCGCAGGCACAGGCGCTCACTGTTCCACTCACTCTCATATTCCGATGCGACGGCAATCCGACACGACCGGAGAAAGATCAGGGAAAGCATGAAGGTGGATACCAAATACCTAAATCGTTGCTTGTATAATATGTACCTATGTACAATGAAGTAAATTGAAGTAGGTATGTGAATTACAAAATATTAGGTAGGTAGATACCCCTAATATGAATTAAATTCAAAACAAAGTAACCCAAATATAAACAAAATTGTCACTCGAGTCTCGGCTATCATTTACAAACATGCGTTTGTCAGCCTCATAATTGATTCTAGTTATTTCCGGTGCTTATCTTTTTTTATTCGTCCTAAAATAATGACTCACGCAGGGCCTTACTAAACAATGAACATTGGGCTGCCCCGACGCGACGTTCCATTACTTCCATTACTTCCATTCACGCGACAAAGTCTGAATTCTTATAGGAGCGTGCGATAACAGGCATACTTGGGCTTGGCTAGTTTTAATTATACGCTGATATTGTACGCTGATCTCGCACTGTACGGAAGTCCTATACAATGTGAGACCAGCTTATACTGGAAATGTATAGCTTGATGTGTAGCCGTGTGTACTATGTTGGTCTTCAAAAGTAATGCCTTCAAACAGGTTCCAAAGAATTTATTAAAAACATATTTTTAATTATTGGGCTTTAATATTACGATTCTATCATTACGGCATTGTACAGGCTACGGGTAAACATTGCGCGTTGATTTAGGTCATCAGCCTAATAATGTTCCCACAGCTGGGACACATGCCTCCTTTCTTTGAGAGGGAAGGGGCTCTATTCTATCACGCGGGCCCAGTGCGGATTGGTAAATGACACAAATCTTCGGATTTTTGGTTCTATCTAGGACATGCCGATTTCCTCACGATGTTGTCCTGCACCGTTTTTGAGAGCAGTGGTGATGAAATAAATTACACAAAGTAGGTAATACGCCTACCTGGGTTCGAACCCACGGCTTAGGTACTGTTCGTAGGAGGAAGCCGCCACCAATAGGCCGCTATAGTTGATTCTAGGAAGCTGAGCATGAACCAAGTGAGCCTGATTTTTTTACTACAAGAAACCAGTTCCACCGCAACCGTTCCCTGAACAAGTAGTATTTTTACCCGACTGCGGCGAAGCGCAAAAGGAGGGTTATTGAAAACTGAATGTACCTGACTTTAGGTTTGAATGCCTGTCGTTCGACAACATTTGCTTCTTCTTCGTCTGCCATTTTTCTTTAAAACTATAAACGACTTTTGATTACCTACTAGAATATTGTTTTTAATTAAACACAACAAAGCACAAAACTGTGACCCATGAAATTATTCAACAATACCAAAATACTTGTTGCTTAGCAACTATTTTATTATTGTTTTGTTTTATTATTTTTTACCAAAAAAGGTAACATTCTGTTTATCTAAAGCACATTTTTTGGTGAACATTTTAAAATAGCATTCATTTTAAAATATTTTAATCTACCAACTTTGTATTAAATGAATCGTTTAGACAACTCAAATCGAGTTACGTAAAACGGAACGTAAACGTATTCGTAGCTGTCAAAGGTCTGAACCACGGATGGGCAGTGATTTAAGATTAGGAAAGACAGAAAAATAGTAATAGAAATGTGTATAGTGTATGATTTTCTAGGGCAGTTTAATTGTATAAAATGTGAAAAGTGTCAGTATAGTAATTAAGTCACCATCATGTAAGTTACGGCGATTTGCGTAGCCTTGTAATTGAGTGATGTTTATTTTCATATTAGAGTTATTTTTGAGGGTTTTATTATTGTTTGAGTGTTTTTACTAGTTATGACTGTGTTCAGGGATAACTTCACCGGGTCTATGGACGATCCGGTGGCGCAAAGATGGAACTCGTCGTCGATAGACTTCGCGGAAATAACAATGGACAGAAACTTTGCCCTGCTGCTTGTCTCGCTAATATCTGCGATACTATGGATCGTTTACATAACGTACTACAACAGCCGCGTGCTGGGCTACATCCTCACCAGGCTCATCAACAAGTTCTATTTCCAAGATGACAATTTCAAAATAGGTGAGTGACCCATATATTTATATTTCTTAGGTAGTTCATGTTCATGATCAAACTATATTTAGTTACTAGGTCAGCCTCGAAGTCATTCATTCTTTTAGCTGTCATTTCAAAAACATAATATTAAAATTCTTTCTTTCTACAACATCAATTACCAAAATATTCAAATGTCCACTTTATAGGTTAATAATATTCAATAATTCCTTATCAATGTCGTTTTTTGTGCATGTTTTTACTACTATTGGCATTGAAACATTAAAGTGCGGTGTAGATCATTCAATATTTGAATGTTTAGATAATCAGCATATGAGATTATCTGAGATAACAGATAGTGTAAATCATGAGGCAATAATATGTAAAATTATTTATTTTGACCAGCAAACATAATGTATCAAATTGTGATATTTTTTTCTTAGACTTAAACTTTTTCTTGACCAATGCATTACAATTTATAAACAAATAAGTCTCTCATTATTAGGAGTAAGAGTAGCAGTTTTGTTGATGATGAAAAATCTAATTACAAAAACAAAAACTAGAAAACAAATAAAACTCAATCATGACAACTCACCATGATAAATACCTAATCATAGAACATATTATTTTATACAATAGGAATCTGTTTATCCCTATGAAAAACAAACAATTGAAACTCTGATATTCTATGATGTGATCATAAAATTGTTCTACAATTTAAACGGGAACTAATTTCATTGAAACCTGTTATAGAAAGAAAAGTGTGTTTATTGGCATTATAACAAACAGAAACACCTCCAAATTGAACAAAATAAATAAACAAAGCTATTAAGACCAATAGGACATGAACTACTAATAAGAACACTTTTGTACAAAAACAAAAAGAGTATACTATAAAAAAATACAATTTAAAAAACATGTGAGGCTTGAACCCGCAACACACTGTAGTCAATCGCTCAGCTGCTATGCTAAATGTGGTGTCAAATTAATGGAATGAATATTTCTGTAAAATTAGGAAATACCGAAATATTCATTCCTCAAAGTAAATATTCAAATAGGCTATATTATTTGTAGGGTATTGGACATGAGACTACCTATTTCCACTCTAAAAGTTATTTAGAGGATGCAGTAACATTATCCAGTGAGATAGCAAAACATGCTGTTATTATCACTACCATTTAGGACTGCAAAATGAGTCAATCTGTCCATTTCTCAGTCAGTTTGGTATATATTAATGACTTAAATATGCTGACTAATTTAAAAACTAAATGCGCTGTTACTGGTTATTAAGTCATTGTCACCAACAGCTGTAAAATAAATTGAATGTGTTATTAATTAGACGATTAATACATCCTTTTTTTGAGTGGTAAATTCCACATGGATATCCTTTATGTCAAACTCTAAACCAGCTAAAAACCCCGCCGAACATGGTCATAGTAGGAACAGTTCTACTATGACCATGTATCGGCGGGCCGGAAGTTATTAGTACATTACCCCAGACAAACTATACCTGAACAAATCTTATTACTTATAGAAAAGATTAAGGACCATATAGAAAGAAAGAAAGAAAGAAACACATTTATTCAGCACAGGCCATAAGTGCACACAACACACAATAAAGTTAACAAAAAAAACTAAATTGAAAAACAAAAAATACAAAAGAGTGTGTGCATCTCACGGCTGCATCAAATAGGACCAGTCATACCAGGCATATTTGTCATAGGTAATATTTTGTTAGACCAGAAACTGCAAAATGTAATGAGCTTACAATTTTGCGTATCAGACAATAACAATGTTATCAAAACATTAATCCATCTGAGAAATATTATGAGTATTGATGAACGAATCTTGTGAATCACATACTGTGTGATGGTTTTATCTTAGAACAAAAGAAAATAAAACGAAAAGTGACAGTTCTTCATTTTTAATTTAAAAACATCTTTCAGTACCTAAAAATCATCACAATGAAAAGGCATCCATGCCGTCATACTTTGAAGTTTGATAATTTACTCATCAACATTATCTCTTCCACTTGCAGGTTCAGTCACACTAAATGCCCTGTCTGGTAAGATAATGTTCCGGGACATAGTGTACATCAACTATGACTACACGCTGCGGATCCAGGACGGCTACTTGATATTCAGGTGGTGGCGGTCCTATGTGCCTAAGGATGTCTCTGAAGGTATGTTATGTGGGGATAAAACTAGCAGTTTATCCTGTTATGTCTATTTTTAATGAGTTATTTTAAACAGCTGTGATGTAATATAAAACATACCATTAATACAAACCTAACTGATACAAATAATAAATTAATAATATTATTTGTTGTCACATAAAAGATATTATTGATGTTATTTATACATTGGTATTACTAAATCACTTGCCACCTCTCAAGTTGTCAAAGCATCTTTATAATACAACATCCTGCCCATAATATTAATCTAATTGGCACTTTAAAAGGTTTCAGCTGATTAGCATCATAATTAGGCGACCTAATGGGCTTAACAGAATAACATTACTTAATGTGACTCATTTACTTGTACTTAAATAGATTGTTTCCAATGTTACGTTAATCATCCATCCTTGTACTACAGGAAAATTACCAGTATGAAGTGTCCTTACTAAATACCTACAGGTGAACAAGAAAAGATGAGCTTCGGTTAATATTCCTGTTAATTATTAAAATAATACAGTAATTAATTACTTAGCATGAACGTCACGTCACGTCACGTCACAAAGTGACTTCCCACACAGGCAAAGCTTCTTTTTTTTTTTTAAATTGAATAGACTAATAATATTCATGACAATACAAAGCCCGTGCATACTGGTATTAGACCTCAACATCGCACATTCGTACATCCGAAGGTAGACGATGATTGCCGAACCGCATACTTTTCCTTGTAGAACAAGCCACTAATGAAGTCACCTGTTATTTTTCACAGACTTATCGCACTCGGACACGCGGCTGTCAATCATGCTAAACGGTTTCGAGCTACATTTCTATAATCGCTGCGACTTATACAACGAACTCGAGAAAATATTTGGTCTTGAGCCTGTTATTAAACAACAGAATGATGACGATTGTACAGATCGAGATAAAGCTATGAATGATGCTAATGAGAAGCGGAGAAGGGCGCAAGAGACGGTCAGGTCGGAGGCTGCGATGGCAAGAACTTGGCGAGATCTCATCCCCGTCATCAAAATCGATATCTGCTCCGGTAGAGTGGTCTTCGGTAACAGATTAGTACCAACAACATTGTCGATAAGCGTAGAAGAGTCCCATTTAGTGTACAGTACAAAGCCTCCCGCCTCAAGCCTTGACCATCTAATGCACTTTGTTAAAGCCAAAGCAGAGAATTGTAAAGTGATGCTCGCTCCCAGTCCTAACTACACATCGATGGTCGACGAACCCCCGCGGTATATGGGAGAGGGATTCGTTGTAATGAGTTCCAACTATATCGAGGTATACTTCTATATGGATGAACCAGGTTTGGTGCCGGAACAACCTGTTCTTCTCCAACTAGCCAATGGAGACATTGTAGAGTCAGCACCGCCTATATGGGGTGTCGACATAAAGTGTGGTAAAGGCACAGATTTCAGCTATGGGCCCTGGGCCGACAGGCAAAGAGACCATCTATTCAGATTCTTCTTCCCACCGAATTATAAAAACTTAGAAGTCACACCACAGCCTAAACCTGGAGACATTAGACAAACACAGTCGTTTGATATACGATTATCAACTCTAAATGAAGCTACCATAGATATACTGTTTACGAAAAATAAGGAAACAAATGCGGTGCATATAAATATTGGTGCTGGTTCATACCTTGAAGTAACACTTCCATGGATCGTGTTACAAGATGGATATACGACAAAAATTACAGGGCAGCTATTACATTTAGAAGCCACGACAAGTCTTCAGTACAGAAGTATGGCTGAAAGTGAAACATTGGAGTACACCGTGAAATGCCATTATCCTCTCGTTTGGAACCATCATCAATGCTGGCAGTTAAGTCTGACAGGTTGTAAAGCCACAACACACCTGGTCTACACACACATAGATTTCTTCCAAGATCTCATAAATGATTGGTCGACGAAAGCTCGGCCTGATATTCTACATTTTGTACCTTATACCTGGAAAATATCTCTGTTACTGAAAGAGTGTGAGGTAGTGACGGTGAGCAATCAATACAACTGGATAGACTGCAGTTCTACTAATCAAGAGAATAATCACGTAGCGTTTTGTGGAGATCTTCTCGATGTTTCCTTCGATTTGCCGTTCGTCGATTTCCTGCCAGATTTCATACCACTTAAGATTTGGGTACAAGGTGAAGCTGTCGACATGAGTCTCTTCTTGCCCGAAGTAAATACGTCAAAGTTACTTCTGCTATCACTGGACAAAAATATGAAGTTAGTCCCCTGCAGACTAAAGGCTTCCAAATGGAGAAGAAAATGCGTGAAATCGCAAGGTTGGGTGGACTGCTGGTCTGTTCCTATTGTCGCCTTAAGTGTAAGATACAACTATCATCCCATTCCACCTTTGGGCCCTGAGCCTCAAGCAGACATCACTACACCAGAGAAAGAAGAAATTCTGCTATCTCCAATGAGAATACCACGGATGAGGAAACAGCCCCAAATTAACTGGACCTTGGATGGTAACAAATTCGACAGAACAACACTACCGCCCGACAAAGTAAGTGTCGAACTGGAAGTAGGACCTTCTATCCTTCTGGCCTATGGAACTATTATCACAAGCTTTATGAATTTACTAGAAAATATATTTGGTGAAGACCAAACATTCACCGACATGCAAAAATCTCCTAGCGCTGAAACTTTTTCCTGGTCCAGTGATAATCCGAAAGCTAATGATAAAAGTAGTGTTAATCAACATACTGAGATATCAATGGACGACTCCACAGATTCAAGCAAGGGTCCTTTTGACCCACGACACTACAGACCCTTAGACGTGACAGTATCGATCATCATCCATGACATACAGGCGCACTTGGTAAAGAACTGTAGTGAAAGTGAACCGCCTTGTCCAGTCGTGCTGATAGAACGATTCGGATTTGAAATGGACAAAAGCTTTAGGGAAACGAAACTGCAACTCCTATTGAGTCCTTCAATATTAGTATCGGCGAATAACCTTTCGCGATCTAACCCAACGAACTCGGGGGCCTTGTATCAAGGTCATCTGATGCTCTCGTCTTTTCAACTGCGAGGTAACGGTTTCTTCAGTGACACCAACCGAAATGTTGAAGAGGATACTGTGGAGTACGCTTGGATGATGGAGCTACAGCTAGGTCAGTTAACTGGGCGCCTAACCCTTCCCCAAATGTACCAAATAATATCATCCTTAGAAACGTTCTTGCTGCTCATTTGCGATAGCGAGAATGAATTAGTGCCGCCTAACCCCGCTAGACAGTGTCATCATGGAATGAACAACGTGCTGTGTCAAGAAACAGACCTCGCGTTGAAATACAGATGTCCAACAGCCAATGAAATCAAATACAAGATGATTCGAGTCGCGATCGATCTCATTGATGTGTATATCGCAGATACAAACACTACGCTTCAGACGTGGATATCTCCGGTCAGACTTAGCTATTGTAACTTACACGGTTCGGGTTTCGGAACTGGCGTGACCGGCTTGCTGCCGAATATAAAACTAGCTCTCTACACACAAACAAACATGCAAACGAACACTCACCATCATTCGAATGGTAGCAGTACTAGTCAAAACAAACCGCCTGAAAGTGACAACTGGGTCGGTGTCGGATCGGTCGCATTAGGACCTTTGTTAATCGAAGCTGCGTCATCGTTACCCCAAACACCGAAAAACCTTCACTTAGTTCAGCAGAAGTTCTTGAAGCTTCACGATGATAAGACAAAAAGACTTTGGTTCTTGTGGCCAGTTGAAGGAAAGAGTTCCCAGTGCGGTTGTACTGGAGGTTGCGCGTTCTTCGGGTCTAATAGGAATGGTCCTAACTTTTTGAAGCCAAACCCTAGCGATTTGAATGAAGGGATCAACGTGGCTATGTTTAATGTCATTGAGACGACGCCGGGAGAGTATGGGTACGGACAGAGTCTGTTACATTCAGGGCAGCTTGTGTTCCACACGCCTCCATACAACAGCTTGAACGTCTGTCTTCAGCCTACCAATGTGGCCACTTTAATACCATCGCCTTTACCTCAAAACTTGAACAAGTCTCCAATAAGCGCTGAACGTCGCAGCCTAACCAGAAGGTTTTCCTACACAAGTATGAGTAAAGGAAGTAATAACTTACTGGTATCCAGTACTAAAAGCGATGTACCATACGCACGTTTAGTAGATTCCGCAGTGCCTTTGGGGAATTCCAAAATTGACAGTGATTCGAAGCTTAACAAGAGTATTCTAAACGTTCCTCAGATGGAGAGCAGCGTTTCTGATTCGAAGCTAGCTCTTAGTTGTGCGATTAAAGATAATGCTAATGTGATAGGGAAGAAATCGGCTCCGGGAGAAGAGACTTTCATTGTACCGAAAGTCCCTGTAAGGAGTGTCGCGGTATCCGAATCACATTATTCGTTAAACTCTCAAGTACAGCCCGAAGAGGCTTTAAACCAAGAAGTGCAAAGGACAATGTCCATTACAAGCGAGAACCATTCAGAGGCGTTCTTCTCAGCGGATGAAGATATGTTCCCAAGTCGGTCTTCAAGCTTGAAGCATTCGTTTGGCAGTCGCCATAGCAACCCTAGAGACAAAAGTTCGTTTGGTATCAACGATATAACCAATGAGAAATGGAGTAGTTCCGCGCCTAAATCTGAGGTAATAGACATCCCGGATACAATAAGCAATATAAGCACAGGAGTTCAGCCTGACTCGGAAAGTGGTTCTGTATCGTCAACCTCCTTTATCTCTGCGATCTCTTCGCAGGAAGACATGACGCTGGTAAACCTTCATATGCAAACAAACAAGCCCATAGTAGACTCACCTCTTTTAATGGCCAGTTACATGCATAACTTACCTCAATACAAGTGCCCTAACTGGTCTTCCTGCTCTTTACCTAGCGGTGGTGACGTATTCACGTTGCCGCTCTTCAAACGGGCTGATGATGGTACCCTAGTTTATGTTGGACAGAAATATTTACCAAGCTTTGAGCCGCTCGGAAAGATCAATGTCCTCAGATTAGTAGCGAAGAAAGATCTTAACAACCAGAATCAGCATGGACCTTACTCAAATCTTCCTCCACATTTCAATTCTCAAGTCAAGGCACATCCATATCCGCAAGGATGGTGGGATGTGCAGCAAACTGTGCAAGACAGCCAAGAGAACACCACTGAGAAGAGTACCACCTCAACTGTTACAACCACAAGTGACTCTAAAAGTGGACTTTTCGTTAAACTCCGAGGAGAAATCGATATAATGTTGACTCCTTTAGTCCTGGAAAGCACTCAGAAATTCGTCGAGTCTCTAACACCAGTATTAGCGAATATACATCCGATTACAGTGATAAATCACTTACGTCTGCTTTGTATATCGTCGGTATCCAGTGCGAATGTGCTGAAACAAAAGCAGTATGTCCAGAACTGGCTACCACAGATGCAGGACAGAAGCCAGTCTAACCTAGTCACCGATAAAGACGACAAATGCAAGCTAGCAACCATTCCTCACTCCAACGTCTATGAAGAGAGCATTCTAGAATCTTTACAAGCGACAGTAACCATACCCAAGGTCAACATGATCTTCATACAATCTTCAGTAGTAGAAGACATGATATCTTTCTCAGCTTTAGACAATATTCAAGACCTGACTTGTGTATCCCTATTCGGAGTATCCGTGGAGAATATTATTGCGAAATACGTTAGTACAAGGAAGAATTTGGAGTCAGTGCAGTTGTATTATAGGCCTACGTTGCGGGCTTTGGGTAGCAAGAAGTCGTTCGGTATAATGAAGGGTCCTCGGGCGTTGATATCGGCGCAGACTTCTGGAAAGAGAAGGGGGCCGGAGAGAGGAGAGCCGGTTTATATTGAAGCGTCGCAGCAGCAGTGTGAAGATACTACTATCACGCTGAATGTCGGTGAGTAACAAAGTATATCGATCTGGTTTTCAAGTAAAAAAAAAGGAATAGCATCCTCTTAAAGGTGAAAATAGGTACTCATGAATATGAAAAAATAGTTATTAAATAAACTCAAATTTCATTTGAGGAAAAAATACCACTAAAAAAGCGTGTTAAAATGAGTTAGTCCCATGGTTAAAACTGATCACGATATTGACTAGTTGAGTTTGACTCTGTTATTAGTCGATCAGATGCCAATTAATTCAACCTACCCAATAGCCAAGTATAATCAAAGATTGCTTGTAACATTTACTTTACCCTTATTTTCAGGTAAGGTCCACGGCCAACTACGACGCATACGCAACGAGTCATCACAACTGAAAGATGTGACAATCACGGGCATACCGTGTCAACATTCTAAAGTGTCTTTCAAGTTCATTCGAGTTGACTCTTGTGCTAAAGGATGCGAATCCATGGTATGTGCAGTGTAATTTAAACTATGTATGTAAATCTTTACGGTTGATTTTATGATTGCAAGCACTCACCATCTTACGAGTACCACAGAGTAACTACTGATATAAAGATCTCTGTATTTGAACCTTGTGTTGAAGTCATAAGGTCAATTTTATAGGATGTGTTCTTGTATTCACAGTGTTGCCAAAATGGAGCACCAGCCGACACCCAGAAGGACAGTCCAATTGGCTTCATAATGTTCGAATGTGGTCTTGAAGGCATCTCAATCAAAGTAGCCAAGCACTCGCAATCTCACAAGCCACAACCTCAGACCGAGGAGAAGAAACCTTTAAGATCTGATAATGAAAGTTGTAGGGAATCTGTGAAATCTGCCGAAGAGACGAAACCAGAGAAGGAAAGGAGTACTAAAAGCAGGACTTCAGGGATTGAAGATCTGTTCCGAAAGAGGGACTCAAGCTCCAAGCCTAGTACTCCTAACCTTGGGAATGCCCAGCCCCCTCCCGTTCCACCACCCCCTGAGCCTTCCACTCCTTTGCCTGAAGAGCCTTCACAAAACGACAGCACTACCACTGTGGTACCTTTGAAAGATAACGGAAATACGTCGTCTTGTGCTATCGATTTGAAAGTGGTGTGGTTCAATTTTGCAGCACCTCCTAGGACGCCTATTACGAAGAAGATTGATTATACAAGGTAAAGGAGCTTTCGATGTTTATTTTAGTCAAATTATTACTTGATATTTCTTAGTTCTGTATGGTGTCGGACGCAAAGAATAGCACCATCCCATATCTTCCCGTGGGTGTCGTAAGAGGCGACTAAGGGATGTACCAGAGAATGGGCAGCAGCATTCTCTGTGCTTTTTGTATCGACCGTACTGCGATCGCCAACCCGCCTGCCAAGCGTGGCGATTATGGCAAACCCCCCCTAAGCAAAAATTACACTTAGGGGAGGCCTATGTCCAGCAGTGGACGTCTTTCGGCTGAAATGATGATGATGATGATGATGATTTCTTAGTCTAAAAAAAATTCGTTTTACTGTAATCATTACAATTCGTGTACCGAGGCATAGGCTCTACTTAAACCTGTTCTCTAACCGTTTCAGACTTGACTGGAACCTCCTAAGCACAGCATCGCCAGCCATCAACGCCTGGATGAACCCTTGCAACCGACTGGGAATCAGAGTAGTCGCGTTGTACCGCGCGTACGCTAGACGTCTCACCGCCACCGCCGCCAGTCTCATGGCGGCTGCGTTAGACCTGGCTCCACATCATACTATGCCCAAGGTAACTGTAACTGCAGCCTTGCAACACACAAACACTCTGCGACGCTCTGTCTTCATCGCTTTTACTGCATAAATATTGAGCGATTAAAATTTGTGACTGAGTCCAACCGATTCTGCATCGATCAAAGTTTCATTGCATTTGATACTGCCCCAAACAAACTAAATACGATAAATATTGCTAATCGAGATCGATCAATGACATCGACAATTTTTTTAAATTACTGTTGAAAATTTTCTTTGTGTGTGTGGTTCAGAACGTGTATCAGTGTCCCTTCTACCCTGTATCACGAGTGAAGTAAAACGCGGCTGTCGCCACGAGCCACCAAGCGACACTAATTTAAACACGAGCGACACTATTTTTGAAGTAACGGTTGCTGACACGCTATCTCAAAATTGGTGTCGTTTGTGTTGCGCGCACTCTCCGTGATCTGCAACGAGACCTGCGCGTCCACATCGTAAAGAAGAAGTGTTTGGCAGCATATCCTCTATCGTTCCCACTGCTGGGCATAGGCATCATCTTTGAGGAGTGGGCTACACACCACGCGGGCTCGTGCGATTTGCTTTGAGTTTCCTTTCGATGTTTTCGTTCACTAATTTGAGAATCTGCAATGGTGGTGAATTAATTTACACAAAGTTATTTAATTGCGTATTTCTCGTTTTTAGTTGACGTTGGTTTTAGATATTACTTTAACAATGTACTACTGAGTTCAATGATGGTAGACCACTGCTGGGCACAGGTATCATCTTTGAGGAGTGGGATATACACCACACGGGCTCGTGCGTTTAGTTTGGTGCTTCCTTTCGATGTTTTCGTTCACTAATTTGAGAATCTGCAGTGGTGGTGAATTAATTTATACAAAGTTATTTAATTGCCTTATTCTCGTTTTTCAGTGACGTTTCGTTTTAGATTATTACTTTGACAATGTACTACTGACTTCAATGACGGTAGACCACTTTTCATTCTTATGCATGCCCTGAGTTATGTAGTAGACCGTCAGCGAGCGCAGTACCTAATAAAAAAATATGTAAACTTTTTTTTAAATGTATTTTGTCCTTGTTTTAATACCTGAGCATGAAGTCGAGAACTCGATTACCAAGTCGATCAAATTGTTATTGGGTTTTTTCCATCAGGTATTTCTCAGCAGGAGTCACAAATAGGGGATCGCACAAAAAAAAACTAATTAGTCCGTCAGATAGATTTCCAAAAAATACTGACCACATATTTTTTCTTTTTTCACGTATACAAAAAAATGAAGACGATACAGTGCTTCGAAAACTCGTGTGACGTCATATGATAGTACATTTTGTACCTTCAAGTGACGTTTCAAGCCCCACTCCATGATCTTTGACGCGCTATAGCTTCGTAAATTTTTATTGATTTGACAAAACAAAAAACACGTATCCAATATTTTTCGATAATCTAACTGACGGACTAAACAGAATCATATTTTTTTGAGTCAGTCCGATCCCCTATTCTGAATTCATGATGAACATTGATTAGAATATTCTCGGCCACTATTACATGGCACTTAGACATAACTGCTGAAATGTGAGTTTATACAGACACGCTTCTGCCTGACTCTTTGTGTATGACAGGCGTGATGCTTTTCATGCTCTATCTCAAAAATAAAACCGTTTTCCAGTCTCGTTACGGGCGCCACACGCCGATGGCTAAGCAGCTACGTGAGGAGCCGTCGCTGCAGCTGTGTGCCGTGCTACTGCGGTACGCTCTGCAGGCAGACGCTGCGGCCGTGCAAGCTGACCTCGCTGAGAGACATCTGCCGTCCTTGTCTACGCTCAGACAGGTAACTAGAGAACATTTCGGAAATAGAATAAGGTCTCTAAGGGCGAATTTCACCAATGAAATTGAGCGCGATCAGTTCTTCTAACTGCATTCAAAACTGCAGTTTATTCGATTGCTCTTGAAGGCCGTTTAAACAAGCTGTTCACGTCCAGATGAGAATTGAATAGGAAAATCTTTTGAATCATTTTTATTTCTGGAAATTGGGTTCGACGAATGTAGAATACTAGGCGACAGAAAGGCTTATCTAATCTTTCGCATTCCTACATTTACTTAATTGACACTTTGGTGACCATTTAATGTATGGATAGACTGTATTACATTTCATACAACACTGGAATTTGTTTTTCGCCAACGTCTGAAATTACATACTTACATCATTAACCTTTTGACCGCCACAGTCAAGTAAGACGACAAACCAAAAAGTACCTTAAGTCGTCACACTTAAGGCACTTTTTTGCTGGTCCGGCTTGTCGTCTATACGTGACTGTGGCTCAAAAGGTTAAATAGATTTAAGAAACAACTTAAATGAGGCCAACGTGGACAAGACCCAAATGTGTGTTTAATTCCAGGGTGTGATAGTCCTGAGTCGTCAATGGAAGAACATCCTCTACACTCCACTACTGCTGGAACACAACTACAAGAGCAAAGTGATGAAGCCACTCAATGTGACCTTCGCTTTACCTGATCTATTGGAGGTGAGAGTCTGTTTTAATGTTGTTATTGAGGATTTTAGATTATGTCTTTAATCATTTTTTCCTTAGATTTTTGAATGATCAAATTCCTGAACAACACATTTAAAGTGATATCTTTGTGTCGCGGTAATATATTATTTTAAAATGGCAGAAACAATGAGGCTTACCGTCGACGATAAATTGAGCTGCATTAAGAATTCGCTTTTTTGCGAAACTTATCTATTTGCTTGTTTTGTTTTTTTTTATTGATATATTAATCAATTAATAAAACAATACAAGCTTTCATTTATTTCTTTAAGTAAATATCATTTAACATTTTTTAATTTGATTAAAATTAAAACCAAATAATTAACATGAAATTATTATTATTTGTTTCCTTCTCTTTCTACTTCGCTCCTAGTTTAAAGTACTGTTTATATTTAATCCTTTTCACAAAAATGTTTCGTCTGTTGTTTAGGATTCCGTCGAAGGATGGCAAGAGTATCCTTTGGAGACAGAAGCGTTGGATGAGAACTGCCTCCTTCTGAACATGGATGTTGATAATAAAGTCACCCTTCCTGGTGAGTACCCATTGATCTTACATTTGAAAACTTGAGATAAAACTTACAGAGTAAAATGTACTTTATGATGAAGGCGAATAGGTCTAATTTCAAAGAAACGCAGCTGTAATTATCGTAGTATTTGGATTGATACAAAATAGTTTAATTAGAAATAATGAAATAAAATGTTTCTTTGGAATTTGAGCTTATATAATTCAAATTATTGCTTTTTATTAAAATAATATGTAATATATTTTTTATAAAATTTCCACAATAAAGCCAATCATTTAAATATCAATACTGCTAAATTCACAGTATCTTGCAATTGGCTTTTAAGTAAAATATTATTTGAATAGTCGAGATTAGTTTTGCGGATTAAATATATATTTTTTTTAATTTAGTGAGTAACGTAGCTGACAATCATTAAAAAAAGGCTTGTTACTGAATATTTTTTGTTCGTCTATATGTCCTCTATCCATACATATCACTATCAACATAGGCTGCGATTTCGAAAACAAAGTCAAAATGGCGGGCAGGTTGATATGCCACATCCGTTCTAGGCCTTCCTAATTTCCTACTGTACCTTTGATACTAGTAGCTTAGAAGCCTGAAGTCACGAATTAAAGAAAGTTAAATAGCATAGGCAGAGGCATAGGGCCTGGGTTATCGAGATGCAATTTAACTAAAAGGGTTTAGATATTACTTAAATATGGGGCTTTGTATTGCCATTGGATGGCAGAGGTGTACATAAATGATAAGAAGATATAATCCGTAAATTTAACCCCATAGAGTACAATATACTTTGGCATTAATAACACGTTGTTTGTGGGTGAAGCGACCGGCGTGGAGGCAAGTCCGCGCCCGCATTCGTGCCCATCCACGCCGCCCTCCGGTTCGTACACACTTTGTGTTGTGCTCACAGGGGCTTGTGAACCTTATGTTTAGAACGTTAGAATTTGAATTCGATTAGCAATTAAAGGGTCTTCATTACCACCATAATTTGCAGGCGGGTATAGGCCTCTTTTGTGGCATGCTTCCCTGGTCTTGTAGATCGTCTTCCTCACTATTGGTCATCTCGACTATCATTTAGTTTGCTCCTGCCATCACTACATTCAGCCAAAAGTCTGGCTCAATACAAACCTGTCCAAAAATTTCTTACAACACTCAGTTTATTTTAGCTAGAATCATTGTTTTTGTGCACGCCGTATTCCTAGCCGATTGACAACTTTCGACTCCAGTTGAATTACAAATTCACGTCGTTTTTATTACCCAAAATATCTCTGTTCTAATCACTTCATCGTGATCGAGTTTATTGCCGGATCTTTTGAAGTCTACAACAAAATTTTAATATTTAAGTATACAAGAATATCTTAACAATTTTTATTTAAAGTTCACAAGTCCTTAAGTCAAAAGTCGTTTGTTATGTTACTTTAAAAAATGAATTATTTTAAATGAGAGTATCTAACACTCTGATTTCTTAATGAGTATTTAAGCAGTCAACACGGCCAAACTGCTTAAACACCTGACTCGTAAAGTTCAATATATAAAACATATTTACCTTACGTGTTTGTAAAATCTTATAACAAACGATTTCCCAGCGTGTTATGCGTTTTTGTTATGTTGTTTGTCTTGCCGTTGTTGACGACAGCATGGAGTGTTCATACTGTTCATATACATATGTGTGACCATTTCATCGACCTTATGTATGGTATAACCTTATGATTAATTACAATCTAGTTAATGTGTTACGTGCCAAACCCGATTTCAGACCAAATTAGGTTGTCCTAGGCCCCCTTTATCTTATAAGGATATCACTACATAGTATAAAACAAAGTCGCTTCCCGCTGTCTGTCCCTATGTATGCTTAGATCTTTAAAACTATGCAACTGATTTTGATGCGGGTTTTTTCAATAGATAAAGTGATTCAAGATTCCTCTTGAATCACTCTATCGTGGTTTAAATGTAGCACATTCCACCCATACGAAGCGGGGGCGGGTCGCTAGTACTTACTAAATTAAAGCAATTAATCTGCTATCAACTTAAATAAACCGGCACCGCTCGCTTCGCTCGTTCGGCTATCGTGTGGCTGTTCAGAATTGTAACGTAACTTAATTTATTAAAGGTGAAGTTCCTTTAAGACCATATTCGTTACGGCCGCAAACCTTATGTAGATCAACATACAATACAGCACTGACCTGCAAATTGCAAAAAACCAAAGATAATTGGAATTTCGTGGGGTACCCTGGCGCTTTTACCCTAAGCCTAAAATGGTATGATATCGGGTTTGGCCTGTAACATATATAAATAATGTTCTCCCTCTTACTTACCTATGTAGTCCAATGTCCTTCGAGTCCTATCTTCACTGTCCATGCATTCATAATAAAATACATGATTTGTGACAAAATGTTAACCACTTATCAGTTTGTTTGTAACAAATCTTTGAATTGTTTTGTAGTGTTGTTTCCTTGTTATTGCTTTTGTGTATAATAAATTAATGTTATCAGTAGGTGTATCCAATTACTTAATTAAGTTATTTATTAAATAGATTGGCTGACGCTTACCTATATTAACCGCTGTAAATAATTAAATACACATGGCTACAAAACTTACTACTACTACTTACATAATATGCACTATACTATTACTTATATTAATAACAATGTCTATAACTCCGCTATACACAAATAATGTATAAAGCTCTTATTTAAATGCTGAACTAATTCTGTATCTATTTTCGCTATCGCTATTTGGTGCACTTTTTCTTATACACCTATGTAATCACTGATTGCAACTATATTCTTCTTAGATTTACTATTCTTGTCATTATCAAAACACTATCATTATAATTATATTACTACTCTGTACTATAACATTCAAATTGTGTTCAATATCCACACACAAAACCAAACCAAAATATCACGAACGTATAGTAACCGAGCGACGCGTTGATATGACACGGCTTCGGAATGAGAACTACAGTACTTTCACAAGTTATTATGCCTTGTGACCAGTCACAAAAAAAAAAAAAAAAAACTGAAGCTATGTGTCTGGCCGGTAGCTTCATCTTTTTGAATCACTGTTACTACAAATAATGTTAAAATGCTTGCATGTTTATGTTAGTTTAAACTCTCAATGTTCTAAAGAGTTTTAAACCCTAGGTATTTCTCTAGCCCATTTCTGAAGGAGTGCCATCATTCAGAAAAATTAAAACTGTTTAATAGCCTAAATGAAATCTTTAAATTGGCCTTGCATTTATTTTCTATCAAATAAATTAGTTTTTGATATATTGGGACAAATGTCATAAATATATTTTCTTGAAAACTAGAGCAACAGTTGGTCTAACTAAAGTATCAACTGGCCAAATGATATTTATCAATCAAATACCTTTGGCCAGGAGATGTTTTACTTGTATTAAATTGAACAACATTTCTGATATGATGGCACCCTCAATCTCCATACCACTTTCTAAGCTCATACATTCTTCAAACTCCTACGCAAGCTAACGCCCCTCCACTAGTGATGTGCTAATACCCTGTCCGTCACAGTGCGGGGCGCACACAGCAGTCGCGCGAGCCTCGTGTTCCCCTCGCTGCCGTTCACCACGAGGAAGCCGGCCTTCCACGACGACACCATCGCTAGTGAGTAGATACATTGCTAGTTTTGTACACGGATTTAGGAAGTATGTGATACAAGACCGTCAATGGATTCAAGTAAGTTACAAAGAAGAGCATCGATCATTTGCCAGATATTTTGTACCGGGAACTTACAACAAAGAGTAATTGATATAAGCATATTGCAACGGGGATGGTAACTATGGCGCTAGTATAGCTTGTTCCAAGCATCGACATTGGTTTAAAAATTTTAATGAAATTTTATACTCTAAAACAGCTTGACTTCATTGGTCAGGTAGAAAAGAAAAATTCAAAAAAGCGATACAAACAGTGTGTGCTATTGACAGAGTACAAACATACAAGAGTTCCATTGTATTTTTCTCTTAATTACTAAAATAATTATAATTTGTGTCTTGTTTTACTCATATGGTGCACCCACGCTGGCTTTCTCTTAAACTCCAGTTGACTACGGGACCCTAAAGGAAGACCTACCAACAGTGGGGTCCAACCCATCACTATATTCTCCTCACGGCAGTGATGAGAACATCAAGAATGATCGAGCAAGAGAAGACCTGTACCAGTGGATGGCTAAACAGGAGCCTATCAAAGTGGTAAGTCTTAGAATATGTTGGTGAATGACTAGATGGAGATGGTGCATGTTCCTTTACATTTCGAGAGTGTTTATTTGAGTTAGGTGGAGGATCTGCAGTTTTGAAAGTGGAAAGTCAGTCTCCAAAATGCACCCATGTCATTAGTTCCTCATTAGTGTTTGAGCCTGGAACAAGTAGTATAAGAAACTCCTAACAAGAATTTGATGTAAATCACAAAAGAACAGCACTGTGACATTTTGCGCATTGAAATAAAGTTCAAGTTAAAACGAAATGTGCATAACATGATTTGTAAATAGTATAAAAAGTTTGTTATCTTCATAGTAGTCGTTCTTGTACTGAAAATGAAATTCTCTAATGTTGTTCAGGGTGTAGTCCCAAAACTTCAGATTTATTCTAATCAGAAACCACTTCAGTCCATAGCCCTTATAAACAGTAACAACAAGTCTGTCCAAAAGAAAAACTTCAAGAATAGTCAGACCAAAAAGATACCCCTATAGCTCTCGTTTACTGATCATCTCACAACCGACGCTAAAAACACTGCATGACCTAGCCACCACAACACGCATGCACTCATCCTGGGTTAAACACTAACCTATTGACCCCACATTACAAAGTAAACTATAAAACACAGCCACGTAATTCACTAACCCAGGAGCCAAAGAGCAAGAAGCCAATAATTCCTCCTTCGAAGATGAACCCTCGCGCCGTGGCTGCGGCGATGCCGGCCTGCAGCCTGTACCCGCTGCAGGGCTCGCTGATGCTGCTGGATGCTCACCTCGTGTTCCAGCCCTTCTTGACTGCCTTGGGGGTCTCGCCGCATCAGGTTACGCAGGGTATGTTGTGTTCTAAATAAATATAGCTTTTTTTATCCTGTTTTTGTCGAGGTTTCAAGTGAATAATAGGATTCTCCTAATTTTAAGATATTTCAGTTCCTGAATATTCTTTTCACGAAGTGTTTCCAACGGCTTTTAATGTATACCCTGAGTTCTAGATGATTTTCGATTAACTTAGACTGATAAATAATGTAAAATAATTCTGTTCAACCTTTTTTATGCCAGAAACTCTGTCGTTGCTGGAACCGGTAAACTCATCATTTCGTTAAATAATGTAAAATTATTCTGTTCAACCTTTTTTATGCCAGAAACTCTGTCGTTGCTGGAACCGGTAAACTCATTATTTCGTTAAATAATGTAAAATTATTCTGTTCAACCTTTGTTATGCCAGAAACTCTGTCGTTGCTGGAACCGGTAAACTCATTATTTCGTTAAATAATGTAAAATTATTCTGTTCAACCTTTGTTATGCCAGAAACTCTGTCGTTGCTGGAACCGGTAAACTCATTATTTCGTTATTAGTAGCAGGTGAAAGCTGCATAATCCTCGCAATGATGGAGCACGCTTTGAAGAACTGTACTCCACTCGGTAAGAGTGAATGATAAGATGAAGCGGGTACATAGGCTTTAGCGATAAGATGATAATATTGCCAAGTAGAATCTACCACTAGGTCGGCCGATGACCTGGTGATGATTGCGGGATATCTTGAATGCAAAACACACGGGACGCATCAATGTGGCGCCACTTGGGATAGGCGTATGTGCAGAGCAATGACAATGATGATGAATATACCGATCTACCTTACACAGCTAGCTACACAGTCCAAGCTGCTACTTTATAAACGTAAATGCCTCTACTATAACTGCTATCTCTTTCAGGCGAATCCAAAAACAAGAGCGGTTCAGGCGACGGCGTGAACAGTGGCGGGCCGCCCGCGCTGGACTCGCTCGGCTCCAAGCTGTCGCTCATCGCCTGGATGGACATGTTCCGCATCGACATCGTCGTCAGCGACCTGGCTGCCAGGGACCGCCGGCATGCGGGGAAGGGAAAGGGTGAGTTGCTTTATAGGGCGGTTTGAGAAAGAAGTCGGAGGAACAAATTTTAATAGTAGATGTTACAGGAAAATGTACTTAAAAGACCATAATTATATAACTTTTGAAGATAGTTTTAGCTAAATTCACAGATTGAAAAAATAAGCATGTATAAAGGAATACTTTGTTTTGTAGGTTCGTTTATAATCTCGTTGAATTCCCCGGAATGCTGATTTGAAAAAATACTTATTTTATAATACTTTTATTTTGTTGTCATTGGTTATTCTTATTACTCAACTTCAGTTATTTTAATTCTGTCACTATTAGCCTGCATCATCCCACAGCTGCACAAAGACCGCTTCTCTTGACTTCCACTGACCAGGTCTTTGGATCTCGTGCTGATGTGAACTACTAAACGTTCAATAGATTAACTTTTGATCAACCATATATTATAGATAGAGTCATTCTATAGATTATACTTTTGAAGTAAAGATCTTTAACTAGCTAATACCGTTCTATCATCAAATTCTTCTTATTCTTTATTGCACCAAAATCAAATTGCAATAATAAAGCTTATGTACAATAGCGAGCTTATTTTTTTTTTAACTTACATAGCGTTTCCATCATTTTAAACTCAGCTAAGCTCTACTAACTATAAACCAGTCAAACAAAGCAACCACTAACCAGGTTCCCAACCCCACGGTGCGCTCCCATCAGAGACACCGGCGTTCCTCTGCGAGAAGGTGTCCATCGACGTGGACCTGAAGAAGGTGGCCGACATGGCTGTAGACGACCTCATACAGCGCCAGAATGTGCTGTATATATCGAGGGGGCAGCTCAAGAAGCATATCAGTACTATGCTGAACTTCAATATCAGTATACGGTTTATTTCGCAGCAGGTTAGTGAGAAAGGTGTCGTTATTTTATTGAAAATTAACAATTAAACAGTATAGTCATATATTAGTATTTCAGCCTTTACAGAATTGTATTTCTTTCACCCACAAGAATTTTAAGTCAATATTTCGGCTCAGTCTAATAACTAACCTCTTTAGTTTCTGTGTGAAAACGTAAAATTTTGAACATACCTACATAAAGAAAATGTTGTAGAATTTATGAATTCATTTATTTTTTTTAGTACAGCACAAGTCAAAATTGTGTTTTGATTTTCAAACAGTTACTTTAACCACAGATTACCAGATACTACACTCCATGTACTTACGCGCGCTAACTACCTACCGGGCGCCGGTCTACGGTAGCCCATAGTGCAGGCGGGTTGTCAACAGCCGCACGGCGCGTACTTACGCATAAATTATATTTCGGTCGACTTGATATTAGTTTTGAAATCCTAAGAAATGGCTACAACTGGTGTATTATGTGCAGTGGATGTATTATATATATCCGGATATCTATTATAAATGTATTATGAAGCATACCTGTCCCGAATTCATTTCTGAATTAAATCATATTCTCGGTTTCAATGAATCGAGAATTTTTATTCATTTTAAAACTTTGAATAAAACGTCGTCGTTCCACGAACAGTTGAAAGTACCCTCAGATTATTTTTGTAACTATGTAGTTAAATGTCTCGAGGCCACATTTATTAAAAATTTCGAGCAAAACATGAGACAGAAGCCAGGCAGCTCGATTTTTGAACTTTTAAAAATATACCATTTAACTCCGCTTGTCCTTGTTTCCCCCAAGATTACTTATTAAAATAATTGTTTGTTCGATTTGGAATATTCTCTACGTAAAAGTTTAACAATCGGGAGTTTAAAAAAAAATCATTAGGTACCTACATCAAAATAAAACACCTCTAAGCATTCTTTTTAAATAATTATATATTTCGTTTTTATACTTATTTTTTAAAACAATTAATATTCTGGTACATTAAAAAACTTGTTTTATTTCATATAGTATACCACAAACCCCTACTAACATCTTTGTCGACAGAGGTAGCCCTGGCAATTCACAATATCCACGCGGCGGCGCGCATCTACAAAGCAAAACTCACTTTACGTTTGTAACGTTAGGGTACATTTTCGTTCGCAGCGTCTATCGACTTGACAGTGTAGGCTATTATAGCGGTAGGCATTGAACATTTTGTATGGAGTGTAGTATCTGGTAATCTGTGCTTTAACCTCTCTTATCCCGGGCGTAACGAAAACGGTACGGCGGGTACAAGCTAATTTAAACAAAATATTTTCAATTTTCTAATTCTGTTTCAACATACAGGTTTCAGCTTACAGGTATAGATTGTAGTGATCTGCACCGTGAATAATCTATGAGACCTTTACAAAATATTATTCGTGCAGGTTAACATGCCCCTACTCCGGCTACTGCATCAGATCAGCAACATGTACCAGAACGTAAAGGATACTCAAATTGAACTGCGCACACAGACCAAGATATCGCATCGACAGAATAAACATACTTCGTCATCGGGTAAGTAACGTGTTTTAATGTAGAAGAGGATCTTCATCAATCAATTAAAAAATAACACCAAATCATTCAACAAAAAAATATCAATGACCATTTATTAAATTATCTGGGAGCACGGCAGTGCCCCCGCCAAGTCGATAGACTTATTCAATGAAATCTGAAATTGATAAGCTCGTATAAGCTCCAACGGCAAAAACCTTTGAGAAAGTAAGCCCAGGCGTAGGGAGATTTTGAATGCGCCTTGTCTAAGAAAAAAAGTACTTAATTTTGTAATAAACTGATTGTAAATATTAAAGCACTCTTAAATTGTTGGTATTATTCAGGTAAAATTCAAACAAACCTATTACTCATTAAACTTTTACTCATTAAACGATCCCGTCCATCCTGCTTTCAGTGTTAACGATTGTGTTTGTGACCATGTCAGTTTAAAAACTTACAAAACAATTCATTTATTTTTTAAGACATTTATTTCTTAAAAACAGAATACAAAAATTCACTTGGATGAGGAACACTGGTTACATAATTAAACTTACGTCCCTTTCCAGTATCAGACTTCAGAGAAAACCTAGTCAGCGTGACATCCCTAGAGAAGGAAGTCCAGTACGCGACCTTAGAGCCGAAATGGGACCTGATAGCTCCGACCCTGACTCCTGAGCTCGCAGCCGCAGTGCCGCAGTCCCTGAGCCAGCAGAAACTGGCCACGCCAGCCACCAGGCCTAGACCGCAGTCCTTTGCACAGAAGTTGAGGTCTACCGGCAAGAGTGTGAAGGGGAAGTTGGGTGAGTGATTTATGACTTTCAACCAGTGGCGTGCCAGCAATTATTTGGAGGTAAAGCACAATTTCCAAAAAAAAAAAATAACACTTTTTGTTCCGAATTCTGACACTGGTTTTTAAAAACACCGGTTTTGTTTTCTATTATTTAATTATGACTAATACTTTTCGTATTTTATATCCTGTCAGAAAATTTACAACTATTTCAATATAATAATAACAAGTTGTCAGTATCATGTAAAATAATATATTAACAAGAGCCATCTATTGACATAAACGCAACAACTGAACTATTCGAGTCAATACGTATTTCGCTCGTATACAGTCGCTTTGGGCAAACCGCTAGATGGCGCACAAAATAATAAATTAGTTCCTAACTACATAAAGTTGAAAAAAAATGTTACTCACAATGTATACAGCCATTACTCTTTTTTCTTCGCTTCTTTACCATGGACAGATGACAAACAACAAAACACACTGAAGGCATAATATTACTAGATAGATTTACAGATACATAATCTCGACACATATTGTAACTGCCGAGAAAAAGCTGTTTCAATTAGTGTTTTACCAAAACTACAAAATGAAATTTAATAACAGCATTCAAATGTATAAGAGAATTTTGATGTCTTTTTTGATGCACCAGAGAAGTTATTTAAATCATCTTAATTTGATAAACTCCAAGCATTCTTTTCATTCGAAAAAAACTTATCTACAAGGCCAACAGAAAAATTTGTTTTTATAGAGCAGCCGACAACCCATTGTACATTGTATGCTGATCGATTAAAATACCTAGTATTTCTTTTAGCTTTCTGAGAAATATTCAAATCAGGAGTGGGTTTAGGTGAAGTAATGAGATTATATTTATCTGTAAAATTTAAAGTATTTACCTTGCCCAGTAACGCTTTCACACCATCATTGTTTCACACACTTTAATCCATCACAAGGAACTATTGTTTGCGGTTTCGAATTCATTTTCGTATTAATCAACTAACTTCAATCAAAAACTAATCACAAAACTTATTTAAATTCTAACAAGAAACGGAAAAATCAAATCACAATAAAATAATAATGCACCATCAACCATCAACGCTCAAGATTTGAACTAAATCGAAATTCCCTTCAAACAAGTTCAATCGCGTCGCGAACTTGCATTCACACACGCATTCACATTCTCTCGTAAACTTTTACACTGACACACATTCAAACGTCCGAAGCTAGCTTGAAAATCCTATACATTTTGTCGTAAACCCGGCAAAAAGTATGTAAACAAACAACTCTTAGTTATGTTCGTAGAATAGAGAGGTCGGAGAAGCTGATCGAAAGTGTAATGGTGTGACAGAGAAAGGGCTAGCCGAGCCCGATCATGCCCGATCGATCTGTTTGATCATTCGGCAGAGGTCGGGACATGTATGAAGAAGTTTGGCAACGTTGCAGTGCGAGTTGCGCGCCAATGTATTTTTCTGGTTTTACGGATAGTTATTGAGTACGTAAACCTGACAACGTCGCATCAATACGTTCCGTGTTTCGCGTGGCATGCAGTTTGATGATAATTATTTTAATATTAATTTTTGTATTGACCGTTTTTTTTTTAATTCGTTGTTTTATTAGGGCAAGCTGTGCTTTTCTGCTTCTATGAGAGTACCGCCACTGCTTTCAACCTATGCATTTAACATTCAACCAGGAAACTTAATCCTAAACCTTCAAGATTCTTATTATTGCTTTCAACTCCTAACCGTTGGGGAGTAGTACCTTCCATCATCAGCTCATCAACATGAAGTGATGACTGCTCGATGAAAAAATAAAGCTACGATTTTAGGTGTCTTTGAGAATATCTATTATGCATTTTATAAAATTTGTTATTGCGTTGCTTTTCTTATTATTCTTAACTACGCACTGGTTTTTGGTGCACTTTTTACTATTATTCAGAAAAAATATTTCCGAAGGTTTGCGTGTATAATACATAAATATAAATATTAAACGTACATAACATTATGTGTATTAAAGAATACTGTTTGGTTTTTAGATATCGATTATCCGGAATACCCGTGGTTTTAATTGATCCGGATAATCGGAATTTTACTGTACATTAATTTTGAAGATGTGCGTGTTTAACGGAACTATGTGACAGGCTACAGCTCCCTGAACGAAGGCGCGCACACCCCGCAGTACGCGGCGCCGAGCGGGCCGAGCGCGTCGCCCGGCCCCGCCCCGCACGCCCCGCACGCCTCGCTCAGCTCTCCGTCCGCTGACGCCGCGGATGGCAAGCTGGCGCCGCGCTGCTGGCGGACTGTGTACCTGCTGCTGGACCTGTACGCCAACATGCCTGATGCCGAGACTATCACGCACAGGTAGGAAGATAACTTTTTTTTTGTTTTGGTGGGTGGAAAATCATCAAATGACCCCCCCCCCCGCTCTTGGGCAGAGCGAAGGGGAGTGTCAGACTTCTACTGACTAAAAACCGAACCCTTCTTCTTCTTTGCCCTTGTGCCGAGGCCACGTCATCTCGTTATATCCGCGGCCCCGACGGGCGTCGGCCCTTGCGGGCCCCTCCTTGCTGACATCTCTTGAGGCGCGCGTGGAACACTCTGGCGCCGCCGACACGGTCTGCTGCCGTCATGACGACGGCCGGACGGCGAGCTAGCCCAACACTCACCGTCCACAGGCCCGCGTAGTAGGTGGCCGGAAGCCATCACGTGGCCAGGAAGATAACCTGGGGTCTAATTGCGTCTGTGACCATTTTACGAATTTTGACGCAATTTATGTTATTTTGTATTATATTATATTCTGGTCACAGACGCAGTTCTATTATGAAAGGTCCATTTTTCGCTTTTTCGCGCAATTATTATTATGATCGGATATACTGACCATTTGAGACCCTCAGGTGATATCGGTGAAGATAACATCATCTCCCAAGAAAAGTATGCGCCTTAGCAATATTCGTCTTTCTTGGGAAAGTTTCAATTTACCACAATTTTACCGTCACTATGTGAAGCTGAAAAATTACCAACAATTTGTCTCATCAACAAAACTGGGCGGTGTGTTGAGATCCAAGTATATCCGAGTGTATATGTGGTATGTCTGAGTTCACCAGTTATGTCTACTTGCTGTCCCATCAGAGTAATTAACCGAGAATGTATCTGTGCACACACTTGTACACTATAACACCTCCTGAATACTTGGAAAGTCTCACTAAAGTTTTTCGCCATCACCGATATTCGAACAGGAGCATACACATGTGTAATCAGAACATACTTCTCTTCTACAGGTTTTCAGTGACCACGGACATCCCGGAACATTACCGTCACGGGCGCACGGCACAACGCCCAAGCTCACGAGAACAGAACACCAGCAACTCCTCCTCCAGTGCTGCCAATATGGGCATGGTCGTTGTTGGAGTTGCCAGGTAACCAACTAAAGATTTTCTATCTATATCTTGATATTATTATGTTATGTACAAAAACCGAACCGAGATCGGTTCGGTTTTTTACATAAAGTGCTTTAGTCCTTGGTATAGATATACCAAGGACTAAAGCACTTTATCTAATATCTTGTATGAAAACTTGAATGTATTCTTAACTTACATTTACCAATTATTTTTTTTATTTTTTAATCGTCTCTACTATGAATCTATGATTTTCCTGTATCTTGGCTGCGTTTACAAAAATTTAAACCAAACACCCAGACCCGGGAAAACTACATGTGATCGAACCCGCGACACTCAGCAGTCAATCGGTCAGCCACATCGCTAACCGTGCCGTCTAAACCAAAGACAATTTGTTGTCAAAAACGCTTGTGATAGCTTCAAGTCCGGCAATCTATATTTACGTATGTTGAAGTCACGCAAGTCTGAGCTTCTTACAACAAACGTAGTGAAGATTTTAATTAAGAACAAAACACACGAACTTACACAAAACATATTCCCAACAACAAAAACTTGAATTCACCATTTGTCCACCAGGATCCACCGCACGCGTCTCCTAGCGTCTCTGTCAGGGTTGAAGCTGGAGGCAGAGATCACGTCGCTACAGGCGTCCTTCTCAGCCTCGCGCTCCCGCCAGTGGTCGCTCACCGGCAACCTTGGGAGGACCATGATTGTGCTGTTAGAAGGAGTGGCTCCCAACCATCAGTAAGTGTCACAGTGTCTACTGGTTGCCCTGTCAGGTGATCAGTGATATAGGTCCCTACTTGATGTTGCATATCATGGATCATAACGAAGACTCACGCATTACTTTGTGAGGAAACTGGCATGTCCTAAAACCTAAATTTCGTACACCAAACCACATCGGGACCTCGAGCTGGATATCTGCCCACTCCCATTTATACAGAGGAGGCCTGTGTCCCAGCTGTGGGGACGTTACATACTGGTAATGCTCTGTCAAGATTAAAGTTATACCCTTGTTTATCTGAAGCAGCGGAGGCCCAGTGGTGGCGGCCCCAACTTGCGAACAGTAAGTCGTGAGTTTGAACCTAGGCAGGTTATATTATCACCGCTGCTCTCAAAACGGTGAAGGAAAACATCGTGAGGAAACCGGCATGTCTTAGAACCAAAAAATTCGAAGACATGTGACATCTGCCAATCCGCACTGGGCCCGCGTGGTGGATTATAGCCCATCCCTCTCCTAGAGAGGAGGCCTGAGTCCCTGCAGTGGGAACAGGCTGATGATGATGATTGTTTATCTTGCATTTATTTATCTATTCCATCTTTTAGAACGGTAGTCCGTGTGAGTGTGGGTAAATCCCAAGCTCTATACGGCTGGGAGGCAGGTCGGCAAGGAGCTACGGCCCTCCTCTCTGTGGGAGGAGTGAGGGTAGATCTGCCGCAGCATCCGGTAGCACTGCACGGGGTCATGACCCGCTCCAGTAGACAGCTGTCCTCGACATTGCAGGTAAATATTTAAGCATTTAATATTTTTTTTTGAATTGTGTTTAAAAATATAATGTCATAATAATGATGATTATTTAAAACAATAGCGTACTTTTATGAATAAAATTAACATTTATATACTAAATAAAAACTAAAACTATTTTTGGATGCCTTTCTCGTTAACTGGCGGGAAGAGGCGCAACAACGAGGAAAGTGGAAGGGATGGGGGGAGGCCTTTGCTCAGGAGTGGGAAGATTAGGCTAACTAAAAAAAAAAATTTTTTGTTCATCAGGCGTTTAGCGGTATCAAATCTTTGCTTCTCTTTCAACCTGGCGAAAGTATATCGCGGAACAAAACAAATTAAATCACAGTTTTTATTATTGATGACAAAAATACTTTTCGTTTTATTATTTTATTTCATCGAAAATAAACGTCGTTTGACACGTGTGTATTTGTTACTGCTGTTCTCGGTTCCATAACAACCTCGCCTGCGGCTCGGGTGTGAATACCGCCTCGAATGCAATAAGAAATTTAACCACTCACATGAAAAATGTGCTTTTTCGTACGCAAAATACTCGCTTTGGATGTGGAGTTGCGGACACCAGCCCGTTATAGTATATTACTATTAAGTATAATTTATACAGGAACTAGGAGTAACCCGCACATCATCCCGCCTGTCCCGCTGTGCCCCAGGCGGCCCCGCCGGGCCGGGGGCGGGCTCGGGCTCCTCGTCCGAGGGCTCCCCGGCCCCCGCCCCGCGCCCGCCCCGGGTACCTAGGCCGCCGCCCGCACATCCACTGCTCAACCCTCTGCATTTGCATTTCTCTATATTACTGCAGGTATGTTGGTATTCATACAAGGTCTTTGTAAAAAAAAATATGCACGTGATTGTTGCAATATATAAAAATCTACAGATTATAGTTGCATCTATAATCCGATGCATTTCATAAAATGTAAAATAGGACAACACTCAGTGACAGGAATAACAAGTGCCTATCTGATTCATAAAGAATGTTTTTATAAGAATTAATTCTTTCAGTAATTCATATTGATTTATTAATCAAAGCAAACACAAAAGATTGTGTAGGTGATCATTATGTTCGAAACCATTAAATTTCAATTTCCTTAGAGTACAGATCTCACCCAGTTAAAACCTTTTTAACAGAGTCTGAGCGTAACAGCAGCACTCCTGCCATCTTTACAAGCACAGTATAAAATGGAACAAGTACAGAGTTCAGGTGTCACCGGGAACAAGGCACAGTT
Source organism: Diarsia dahlii (assembly GCA_949775195.1). Taxonomy (NCBI): domain Eukaryota; kingdom Metazoa; phylum Arthropoda; class Insecta; order Lepidoptera; family Noctuidae; genus Diarsia; species Diarsia dahlii. Next base: position 1,748,712 of record OX459193.1, on the reverse strand, counting down.
CACTGTCGACCTACAGCAACACTCGCTGAGCTTCGTTACTAAACTACAGGTAAATGTTATATCTATGAACTGACATTATTTTGTCTGTACTGAAATAATTAATGTGAAAGTAATTGTGTCTGTTTGTTATGCTTTCACGTCTCGCCACGGCATAAAGGTAATAAACTACGGCTTGTGTAGAATTTGTTGGACGTAATAAGTCATGTTCTTAATTACAGGTTGAAGTGGTGTTTGTCTTTTGGCTTATTTTTAGTCAAAATGAATGATTAAAAATCATGGAGAAGTAATCATTTCTGTAAAGTTAATTGGCTTGATATGGGTTAGATTGATTGTTTGATTTCATTTTGTACCTCTTTACTTTATGTTTAGATAAACATTTGAATTTGAATTTTGTTCTGACTTCTTTCTATGAGATGGAGTTAGAGATATGTAACATCCACCAGCTCGTCTTCAGCCTGTTCAGTCTTAGAATTTTTGGTTATGGGACATATCCCGCTTTTTTTGCGAAGTTTTCTTTCACCGTTTTTAGAGCAGTGTTAATGAAATAAACAACTTAAAACCTTTATCATCAAATGACTCCCCCCCCCCCGCTCTTGGGCAGAGCGAAGGGGAGTGTCAGACTTCTACTGACTAAAAACCAAACCCATGTTCCTTCTTTGCCCTTGTGCCGAGGCCACGTCATCTCTTTCGATAATCCGCAGCCCCGTCGGCCGGGCCGCTTTTATCTGCCTGAGTTTGACTTACACACTAACCCCACCCTTATATTCTAGACCTAATTTTTATTTGTTTATTTTTTCGTTCGTTACTCAACCACCCCGCACATATGTTCGCACTTCCCGCAGGTGTCGGAGGCCAACATCCCCGCCGAGGCCGCGCTGTGGCTGCCCGGCGTGCACGTGGCGGGGCGCGTGCTGGAGCAGCGCGGCGCGGCGCGGCAGGAGGGCGCGCTGCTGCGGGCGGGCCGGTACGTGGCCGCTAGTGCTGACATCGGACTCTTTGAGCACACGCTGTCTACGGACTTGCTGAACCATCTTGTGTTCGTGCAGAAGGTTTTTATGAAGGTAAATCTTGGTTTTATTATCTTATTAAGGTCTGAACTAGTTGTTTCCCTGTATACTTTAAATTTTGTGTTACCTATACATTAAGTTACTAGCTTTAACCCAGAAATTATCTCATAACCACTACATTATTATAAAACGAAATCCTCCGCCTCGTCTGTTCGCGATAAACTCAAAAACTACTACACTAATTTTCATACTGTTTTCACCAATAGATAGAGTGGTTTTCGAATAAAATTTTAGTCTATAATTATTTATCCCTGTAATAGGTTCCCATGGATTGCGGAAACGGGATTAAAATTTCAGGATTACTTTTTATCGCGATAACCGACATCCACACGAGTGAAACCGCGGGCATCAGCTAGTGTTAAATAAAAATAAAATTGACTTTCTCCTTTGTCATCTACCGGATACAATAAACAAAAAGTTTTCCAATATTTTCTCATTTTGCAGGAAGTGAACGAAGTGGTACAGAAAGTGTATGGCGGTGAGAAGCCAGTACCACTATGGAACGAAGAGGATGCAGCCACATCTGCACTTAGCAGAATACTATTCTCACTTACGATTAGAATCAAGGTAACTATTGGTTTTTAACATTCATCCCCTCCTGCTCTTGTCCGATGTTGTTTAAGGTCGGCCTCATGTCCCAAAGAGTTTCGGTTACAGTCAGCCTTGGGAATGCGATTGCTGGTGGTTTATCCATCAACTATAGGTTTCTATTAGTAAAAATTCAGAATCATAATTATAAGCGGTCTAAAGAAAAATTTGTTAATTTTTTTATTTTTTTTTTAAAACGTAGCCCCACACTAGGAATTTCTCCTGTATCGTGGGTGCGTTCACAAACATATAAATTCACATACACAAATACCCAGACCCGAAACAGCTATCTGTAGGCCATACAAATATTTGTTCCGTGCGGGGATCGAACCCGCGACACACAGCGCAGCAGTCCAATCGCTTAGCCACTGCGCCAACCGTGCCATCGTTAACTATCTACTTTTTAAACATATTTAAATGCCACATTCCTCATATTCTTGTTATCTTGTCTCAGCATATCCCTTACGTATTTTTGTTACTCTTGCAGCGCATACAACTAACAGCAACGACACCAAGCAACTCAGCCGTACGTCTGGAGACAGGCGCGGTGGAGTTCGAGATATCGAACCGCGTGCAGAACGTGCAACAACCTATAACTGAGCCGCATGAAGTGCGACTGTTTGCTAGAGCACAGGTAACCAACATGAATATGATAATAGGGGATCGGACTGGGTCAAAATATTATGATTCTGTTTAGTCCGTAAGTTAGATTATCGAAAAATATTGAATACGTGTTTTTTGTTTTATCAAATCAATAAAAAATGACGAGGATAAAACGTGTCAAAGATCTTGGAGTGGGGCTTGAAACGTCACTTGTGTCGTCAAAATGTACTATCATATGACGTCACACGAGTTTTCGAAGCACTGTATCGTCTTCATTTTAAGTTTACGTGAAAAAAGAAAAAATACGTGTCCAATAATTTTTGGAAATCTATCTGACGGACTAATTAGTTTTTTTTTGTCCGATCCCCTATTCTCTTGCCTTTATTCCCATTCATTTGGGGTCAGCGTAACATATCATCTTTTTCCATACTTCTGTATTACTCGTCATCTTAGTAGACACCTCATTTCAAGCTTCCTTTCTTGCATCCTTGATTGCTTAGAGAAATGTTTCAAAAAGATTCTATTAGTTTTAGAGTTGTTATGCTTGTTCGTGGCCCAAAACTCTTATCAGTTTGCGTTGACCACATGTTCCATAGATTTCCAGACAGCCACGTCTTTGCACGTAATTTGACTACAAATCAGGCGTCTTGAGTTATCACACTGATATTTTTGTCCTTGTGTAGGTGGATGTGAACCTCAGTCTTGGTCAGCTGATCCGCAATGCGATGTTTGAAGAAGCAGAGCCAGAGTTCCAGCAGTATGCCTTCTTCAACACGAGAATATGTAAGTCCATAATTTAAAATATTTTTTAAAACAGTTGCTCAAAAAGTGGCGTATTGCAGGGACGTATGGCGTTCGGGATGTGGGCTATTACGTACTCGTGCTTTTTCTTTACCATTTCCGAACTCGTGCGTTCTCTTTCCCAACTGTCAAAATAATTTCCATTAAAAAAAAAACCAACCACGAAGTTTTTACTAAAACAAATCATAGAAATTTTTATGATTCATGCAAATATTTCTAAAGAAGCTACTAATTTGTTTCAATAACAGATTTAATTATTTGATTCAATGAGTTAAAGGTTTCATTCCATTTCATCTCATTAAATTTCATTTTCATTTCATATCAATAAAAAAAATCTACTGAAGACTTGGCTGTATGGGCATAGTTCCCTTTGCCTACCCGGAATGGGTGAAGAAAACAAAAAAAATCTCTGCTTATATTCTTTTACGGTTGGCGCCATTTTCCAAAAATGTTCTTTGCGAGTTTAATTACGGTTTTATTACTTTATTAAATTGCTTCATTTTTTCGCAACTGTATTAAAAATAGTTGTTCATTACACGTGCGGAACCGTCATTGCAACTTGTTCCGACTGTCAACCCTCGCCGTCGGCTGTGCCTCGGCTCGGGTAGACATTTGTCGGAACTCTTTGCAATGACAGGTTTTCCGCACTTATAATGAAATATACTATTCCTTTATTTTAATATATCATGTTTGTTATAGATTTAATCTTTATGATTGTCCCAATCATGTCATCTCCAGTATTTAAAATACCTTCTCTCCAGGTGCGTTTGAAAAATTAAAATAAAGTTCTACAGATGAAAAACAGATCGACCGAGCTGAACTATCTGACTACGATGTTTACTATAAAATATAGTATAGCGTAGCTTATACGAGAATTAATTCCTTGTATAACTCCCTCCCAAATGAATTTATTCGTTGTATAGAAGTGGCCAAATTCTGGGCTAACGAAATTTAAAAAAAGTCGTGCTCGCGGCACGAAAAGGAAATTATTCATTGAGTATTTACCATTTTTCCGTTCTTCCCAGCAATGCGCAACGCCTTCCAAGACGAGATGGTATGCGGCGACGACAAGGAGGTGGTCCTCATAACCCTCAAGCGACCTCTCATATACATACAGCCCGTAGCCGTGGACAAGGCTATACTCGTGTGGCTCAACTATAAGAACGCGTATGAGTACTGGAATGAGAAGCGACTCAATTTGAATAAAGAGGTGCTCACGGCTACGCAGCAGGTCTTTGAGAAGGTATGGATGGTTTTCTTATTGTCTTCATCCATTTTACACGATTTGGCCGCAGTAGGTGGCCACGTTTATTGCACGTCAGTTAGGTTGCTAAGATTGAAGGTAAAGGGCTGAGACACTCCAGCAAGTGAGGCATTGTTTGATCCGGAGTGCCGCCCTCGAACTCGGTGTAGGTGGAACCAATGATACCCTACTTTGCCAGATTATGTTTGCAGCGGCCTACTTGGGGGCGCAATCGATTCAGGACTGTTTATTTTTGATTATCTTCAGTTTTGGGAACAAATGTAGAATTCGTGTCTCTAAAGTGTGTTTTTTAATACGGAAGACTAAATTGACACTTGCAAATGTCAAACTTACAAATAATGTTGACAGCTCATTTGTATTAATGTTGTACCTGCGGTACCGGTTTGTTGAATCGTAACTTTTTATATTTATTAGACGATTTGAAAAAAAATTACAGATGCTATCAGTGTGGTTCCCGTACACGATAAACCTTAAAAATATGTTCATACTGAAAAGAAAACCGAATCTCCAACCGAGACGCCGAAAAAACACGTTTGTGTTTTAAAAACTGCCGAAATCCTGAACATATCCAGAACTTCAATCTACAGGGTGCTGAAGGAGCACAAAGAGAATGGACATTTTAGCTCTCCGAAAATACCTGGCCCTAAATTAAGTTTTAAAGACAAATTGGACGATTTCACTCTTTGGCCTATACGTCGAAAAGTTCATCAATTCTTTTATAGAAACTAATCTCTTTACTCAGTAATTTATTATAAATAACAAAACGATATTACTTGATTTTACTAATGGCAATTTACGGTAGTGGAACATCACTATTTAAGAATTGCAAAAAACTGACAACCCACGTAATGTCATTTTAGTCTCCCGAATTAAAAAACGCACTTTAGGTGTTGTTTCAAGTGAGTTCTCTATCTGCTAAAGTAAGCATCTACAATTATCTCTGTTTATTTGCTCTTTGCTCTTTGGTTAAATCTGAAACGGCTTATGTAAAGAGTATCTGTTGATTTCGGAAGTATTTGTTATGGAAATAATGTTTCTAAAGTTATTATTTGTTTTTCTCAGGTACAACTGACATCGCAAATAACGACGCCGCATCTAAGCACGTTGTTCTTACAACTGAATGTGGATGATATCGGAATATGTTTACCACTCAATCAACCGCCTATGGTAAGTTTTTTTCTAATTTTGCAAGTATAATAGAAAATAAAAAAAAATTGGTTTAAGATATTAGGTTTACCAACAAGTGATGGAGCGCAGCATAAAAAAATACACTACACCGCGCTCCAGAACTAAAATTACAGACTTAGCCTACTGCAAGACTGACATGGGACTGGCCTTTTCCCAGGAGCGGGGAAATACGAGGGAAAAAATATCGTCATCCATAATCATAATGAAAATATTAAGACTGCCTTTCAAAAATAAATTCACACACATCATCATATTCATTTACAGGCTTCTTCTGGGTAAGCTCGTTCCATCGTCGACCTCATCTCTGCCCTTAGGGCAAGATTGAGGTCAAGAGCAGGCCCATTTATAATAAAAAAAAAATGAAAATTGCTTACATATTATGATTATTTTAGCACAACCGAGTGTATATTTTACCACCTCACTGCCGCACAAACTCTCTATGTAATTCCCTCCCAGGCTCGCTGGGGTCTAGGTCGCGGCGCGTGGGGTGCGTGGTGCGGCGAGGGCGAAGCCCGGGGGGCTGTTGTAGTGACCCTGGAGTCCACCAACATCGGCGCCTGCTCGTCCGGTGCGCTGGTGTCCAAGGGTCGGTTCGTAGGGCTGTGCCTGCGGTTCGCTGATGACTTCGAGGCGTCGCTGGATGACTGGAAGCCCCGGGCTGATGAACCCAGCTTGAATGTGTGCTGTGTGTCTGAGGGGACCTATGAAGTGTGCAGTAGGACTACTGCTGCTAAACATAATGGTGAGTTTCAGTCATTTATTTATTTTTATTGAAATCCCGTAATGTGTATACTGTTTACTAAGTTCAAGTATATTTAAATTATTTTTTAATTTAAACAGGGTATCTTTTATACAATTCTGACTGAAAAGTAAAAATACCTCATATGCTCTTAACTTATAATAAAACAGGATCAAATTCATTTACTTATACTAATACTATAAATGCAAAGTGGGTATACTTTGCATTTCTTTTATCTAAAATCCTTTTCACTACTGAACGCATTTTAATGAAATTTAGGATACAGACAGACTATCACCCATGTTAGGACATAGGGAGTAGACCAGTTCTTGATTTCAACACCCTATCCGCCAACAAAACTAATGAATTAATTCGAAATGAAATATTAAAATGTTTATGAAGTTTCGTCAGTTAATTTGATCAAACCCCAAATAAACGACTATTACAAACCACTAGAACAGCCAACCAATAATGTTAAATACATATCTCCCTCTAGAAAACGCGAAATGGTTCCTGAACGTGTCGTGGCAGATGGAAGGCGTGGACATCCACCTGGACGTGAACGTGGGCAAGCAGCTCTCAGCGCTGGGACACACGCTCACCATGCTCACGGGCTATGAGGAGGAGGATCCGCTCAAGATGGACTACGAGAGCGATCTGGATGACGAGGCTGATAATAGTAAAGATTCGCAGGTATGTTTTACATCTACTTGAGAATGTTTTGAGCCAGAACTTAGGTTTCCACTACTTACTTACTTTGAAGTTAAGTTAAGGAGAATTTGCTGATTTATGTCTGTTTTGTCGTCGATATGTTAGGAAGAAGGATAAGGTCGCGTTTAATTATCTGACTTTCGTATTCTGAGTCTTCAAAACATATTTCTCGCGTTGGATTCTTTTGTACCCAATAATCCAATTGGAACACCCGTGACCACAAAATTAGAAGAATTACAAAAGAAAACATGTTCAATAGTGTGATTAGTAATTCTACCAATAGTGAACTGACGCAAATAACATTCTTAATCTTAAATCCATCATTATGTCCACCAGGAAAGCATAATCCTCCGGCGCAAATACACGGACCACCTGCCAGCCTTCGTGTTCGACACCAGCATTGACGCCAAGAAGCGCTCCAAGCTCATCGAGAAGGAGATGAACGAACAGGCCAAGATCATCAACGACCTGCGTACCCTGGGTGCCAGTCACACCACCATCGAGTACGAGATGAAGAGGCTGCATGATCTGGAGGCGCTAGTGTTTAAGGACTTTAGAAGGTATTTATATCACACTTCACACTAATATTATAAAGGCGAAAGTGAGTGTGTATGTTTGTTACTTCTTCACTCAAAAACTACTGAACAGAATTGGATAAAATTTGGTACACAGATAGTTTATAACCTGGATTAACACATAGAATTTATTTATCAACTTACATCTACCATTACAGGGTAACCCCCAATGCGATAAATGCGCCTTAATTATTTACCTAATTCTAACTTATAACTAATACCTATAACTAATAACAAATAGAGCATTCCTTGTGAATTCACTCAGAGAACAACAGAATAAGTCAGTCTCGCTTGCTATGAGGTTGAGCGTTCGGAGAATATATGTTTTTGTCCCGATTTTATCTTCCCGTGGGATAATTTTTGAGTTGCGCGGGTGAAGCCGCTGGCAACAGCTAGTTATTAAATAAATTAAAAATAAAACATTTAAAAATATATAAAAAAATGTAGCCCACCGGTATCGGGAACAGGGTCCAAGCTAGGCGGTCAGGGCTCCAGAGAAAAGAACTTCCTAACAATACGAGCCGTGTCCCAGGAGTACCGCTTTCTGCATCAAGCCCTTGATCCAGCTGCCTTATTTATTTATTATTATTATCATGATACTAGCTTTTGCCAGCGGCTTCGCCCACGTGAAAATGACGATTTTCCATACAAACTTTCTTCCCCTATTTAACTCCCTTAGGGGTTGAATTTCGAAAAATCCTTCCTTATTCCTTGTCTACATTATAAAGGTAACGTCTGTGCAAAATTTCAGCTTTCTAGGTCCAAGGGTTTGGGCTGGGCGTTGATGAGTTAGTCAGTCAGTCAGGACTTCTCTTTTTATTTATATAGATTTATCATGTAAGGCACACAGTCAATAAGGTTCAATTAAAGGAACACTAAAAAACATCCAGCACTATAAATCGGAAAATCAAAAATGGACGAACCTTGGCGAACGTTATTTATTAGCCACGTGCCCCTATTAACTTGTACTACTTTTCCCCCAGGGACATGATTCAGAAGCTACGTCGTCAAAGCGTACGCGCTAGCTCCATCACCAAAGGCAAGCTGGGACTTGGCTCCAACAGGAGTAAGTCATTCGTCGTGCCCACGCCGCCGCAGGAGAGGAAGGACTTTGAAGGGTAACAATTACTTCTTAAAACATTGACTAGTAAATAACTTAAATAATCCAAGTCCCTCTAACTTGGATTATTTAAGTGTAATGGGCAACATAAACATTCTGACATCAGGTTAGGCATGAACCAAACAATAAATAAGAACTTTTTTGTGTTGATTCATTTGAACAAATCTAAAAGCTGTTGATATACATTTGACTCTATAACACTGCCATAAAATTGTCCATTTGGCAAAGTCAAACGAAGTTCAAGACAATAGATAAACCTACAGATTCCGAACTTAACTTAATCCTTCGTATTCAATGGCTTAAAAATGGCAACGCCGACTCAATGGCTTTTTAATTGTGTCTATTTACACGGCATACGAGAGGTTAATGAATGATGTTATTTTTTCCCGACTGCCAAGGAAGGGTCATGTTTATTAACAATGAATAGCAACTGTTTATATGGAATTTTTAATTTTTGATATAATGGTACAGTCGCCCACACAAGTGCATGGATACCTTAGGGCCTATTTTTCTGTGAAGGTAGAAATCAAATTTTCGAAAATAACTAATAGATGGCGTTTGGTTTCTGCACAACTGTGATATTAAACTCTTCAATCCCCAGTGTCACTTGTAGTGGCATAAGTTTTATTTCTGTTTCTACCTGACAGCAATTTTATTTGTAATTCCTACTTAAATAATAATAAGAAATTAAACCTTTAAAGTTTTTACTTTCCGCAGTGACAATATCCGGATTACCCGGTGTCACCTGTAGGTGAAATAAAAAGGAGGTAGATTTTTATAACTTAGTCCTAACTAAATGTAATCTATTCTGTTGAGATATAGAAAAAAATGGACTTTGACTTGGGAATAGGTTAGGTAAGTAAGAAGTTAGGAAACACGTATTAGGTTGGATTAAGTGAGAAGTTAAATGATAAAAAAAAACAAAAGAAACCATAAGGAATGTTTTCATTAAGCTAATAAGTGCGCATAGCATTCAAAAATATAATATTCGAGTTAGTAGTCAGTTAGCAACAGGGATTAACGGAGACAAACAAAAAGACACTATCACACTTTTAGAGGTTTATTTCTTACACTTTATTATTCAAAAACAGACATTTATTATCGTTCAACATTATTATATTATATAAAACTTCTTATTGAGGCCATAGCTTAAGTTTTCGTTTCCAAAATCGGAAAGAGGATTGAAGCTTTTATAACCTCAACAAAGACAAACAGGAGACCGGATTATTTCATCACAAAAGTGAAAAGTTAAATGAATTAAATAGGTAGGATAATAGCTATACAATAGGGGATCGGACTGGGTCAAAATAATATGATTCTGTTTAGTCCGTAAGTTAGATTATCGAAAAATAATGAATACGTGTTTTTTGTTTTATCAAATCAATAAAAAATTACGAAGATAAAACGTGTCAAAGATCTTGGAGTGGGGCTTGAAACGTCACTTGTGTCGTCAAAATGTACTATCATATGACGTCACACGAGTTTTCGAAGCACTGTATCGTCTTCATTTTAAGTTTACGTGAAAAAAGAAAAAATACGTGTCCAATAATTTTTGGAAATCTATCTGACGGACTAATTAGTTTTTTTTTGTCCGATCCCCTATTGCACAAAAACATACGAAAAGGTTCTTGTAATGTAAAAAAAAAAAATTGTTGTGTTTGACTTTTTTTAGTTATTAAAAATACGTAAGTCATGTAATAGGTTATAATAACCCGGCTTCCAGTTAATATAAATAATAAGTACTAAAGTTAAGTAATATTGTTTTTAAGTATTATGAAATATAAATCCTGGATCGGCAACACTTATCTATCCCCACACGTTCACTGTAATATGACCAGCATATTGGACACTACATAACCACTTGTTTATCACGTATTATTTCGGCACCACAAACATAAGCGTCCGTGTTCACTGGACTTAAAAGTTTTTTCATCTGTAAAGATGAAAAAACATTACTCAAATCAAAGTTAACATGATCCAAAGCAAACTGTAATCTTGCCCTTTTAAGGTTTTCTGTGGGCCAGGGTTTCACAACATGCCTCCTATAATGCAGCTCTTCACTTTTAAGAGCACGACGGGCATTGTCAACACTTGAGTCATATAAAGCAGCATAGTCGGTCATCGGCAGGAATCCATTTTCTTCATACTCTCATAACACGATTTGACGCTGTAATGTGTTTATGAGCCGTGGTCTACTAGTTCTTTGATGGTGTTGCAAAGAACCCTCGTCTTAAAATCGTCGTACACACGGCTACACATCAAGCTATACATTTCCAGTATAAGCTGGTCTCGCATTGTATAGAATTTCCGTACAGTGCGAGATCAGGGTAAACTGGAAATGTATAGCTTGATGTGTAGCCGTGTGTACCAATAGAACAACTGTTTTTCTCTGCAACAATATAACAGAAATATATAATACGCAATAATGATTAATTATTAAGTAGTAGGTATAGTCGTAACTAAAACATTTTTTTTTCTTATAAAAATTTTGAAATCAAAACTACTTACGTTAATAATATAAGTCGACAAGTTTCGAGTGTCGATAAGTTTTTGCCTTGATTTTGCAAATCAGTTATTTGAGCTCTTGTAACGAAAACAATATTACAACGCGTACTCATTTTGATGAAATAAGTTAATTCACCTAAATTTAAATAAAACTGAGCTAAAAATGAGATAATCGAAACAAACTTATCGAACAATCAATTGAGCTTAGTCATAACTCATAAATCTTCAATCTAATTATTTCTACTACCTACTAATTTATTTATGAATTCATATTCGACCTACCCTCAAGTTTGAAAACTAAAACATAGATAATTAAAATCAGATAGTTTTAGAATTATAATAATATTCAATTTAAACAAACATAGTAGGTAGTTAGGAATAAATTTATATAATAAAAATAATTCATTATAAATTATTTGAATATTTAAACAGAAAAAAGAAACTACATAAACATTTTATACAACGTGAGCGCCCTCTAGTTAGTGTAGCATTAAAAATATAATCAATGTTCCTAATCGAGTACTTATTTACGCCAGGTGGCGTCATTTCTTGCTTCACACGGTATTTTTTCTGAACTCCCCATGCATTATTGCAGGCGATGGTACAGCCTACTAGGTAGCAGCAGGTAATAATGTACTTGTGTTACAGTCTCGTAGAACCAAACCTGGCGATGTCGCCCGGTGTCGGGGACTCCGGAGAGACTCTACTGCTGGGAGACGAAGACAACAGGCTCGCTGACATCATTGAAGGTGGCAGCTGGAGCTCCATGGAGAGCGAGCCGCTTACTGGTACGTGTTCTGTGTAAATGACATCTCTCTACTTTGCCAAATCTCCTCTCAAGTGTATAGTTAATTTAGGATTTTTTTCATTTGAAATGATTATATTAAAGACTAGCGGACGTCCCGCGGTTTCACCCGCGTAGATCCCGTTCCCGTGGGAACACAGGGATAAAAAAGTAGCCTATGTTACTCAGGGTGAATGTAGCTTTCCAAGGGTGAAAGAATTTTTGAAATCGGCCCAGTACTTTTTGAGCCTATTCATTACAAACATACAAAAATAGGTACAAATCTTTCCTCTTTATAATATTAGTGTAGATAGATCAAAACAAAACGGTGGAAAAGACACCGACGTGGAAACGATATCTTCGAAATGTTTAATTGGTCATTAAAAAAATCACTGCTTTTCCATACATTTGACTTTTTAGGTTTTTTTTTTTTTTTTTATTTAGCCGTTATTGTCCCACTCCTGAGCAAAGGCCTCCCCCCATTCTTTCCACTTCTTCCGATGCTGTGCTTCTTCTCGCCAGTTGGTCAGAAAGACATCCAAGGCGTCCCGCCATCTTCTCCTCGGTCTACCGCGACCCCGTCTTTTTAGGTATTGCACATTTATGTGTCGGTGTCTCTTCCACCCTGTATGCGTAGAAAGTGATGTAACGTACGTGTTGCAGTATATAAAAGTAAAAGAATACAACAACAAAAAAAAAAAAAAAAAAAATTGAAAAAAAAAAGTAAAGTAGTACTTTAAATAAATAAATAAACAACATTTTAACAGCGTACGACTTGATGCTAACAGCTATTCGAAAACATCCAAAGCCAATTAAAAAACCCATACCATTAAAATGTCTTAAAACGCCTACAGAAACAATATCTAACATCCATCCCCATACTTCATCACATCACCATCTCCACCAATATCCTCGTCTCCTCAGGTCCGTCTCGCTCAGCGTCCCTGCGCGGCCCACGAGCAGGCGCGGGCAGTTCCCGTCCGCTAATGACTCCCGCAGTACAGCGACAGAGCTCGCTGCCTGCCCACCCCGACCACTGGCCGGATGAACTTGAAGGTGTGGAGCTGAGGAGAAAACATGATCATGGGTATGTGGACGATTACACTATTACAAATTACAAAAGGTTTTTTTCACAGAATTCAAAATTACAATAGTTATTTGTGCAACAAGAGAGCAAAGTCGGTTTTTGCTGCGAGTGCTGATTTTGAATCTTGAGCAAGCGAAGGATTCAAAGATTGAATCACGAGCGTAGCGAGTGATTCTAAAGTTGAATCCTGAGTGTGGCGAAGGATTCAAAGGCACGAGATGCAAAAAACTTTGCTGTAACGTAACACACATAACTTTTCACTTCAGCAGCGAAAACACTATAAGAGATAGGTAAAATAATGAACAGGAATCGATTGAAATAACTATTTATTGTGAATCAAAATAATTAACATTTTACGTAGTACCAATTCAATAAAATGGATCATTTTAAAAGTTAAAAGTAAAATTACTGCAATTCTGCAAATTAAAAGTAATTTTATGTAGTACCAATTCAATAAAATGGAACATTTTAAAAGTTAAAAGTAAAATTACTGCAATTCTGCAAATTAAAAGTAACAGATTTATTTGGCAACGTTATAGTTGCATTGAGTTGAGTTTGATTATCTGGGGTTAAGGTTTCTGTTTTGGTGGCGGATTGAGAAGGAACTACGGTGAACGTTGGTGACTCTGATCGGCTTTCTGTCTATGTACAGTGTGCGTCGTTGGAAGTGGATGGGCGTGGGTGAGACCAAGGATCCGAGGTCGAATTCAGACTTATTGTTTCCACTATACGCTTACAGATTATTGACTTATTTTCTATTGAGTCTTCAATATAGCCTTCTGCAACCGTATTGGACTTCCACCCGCCGTGACGTTTTAAAGTGGTGAGATCAGCTCCGGAATCAGCCAAGAGCGTTGCCGAAGTTTTCCGAAAGCAGTGACCCGTGTATAGCTGAGGCTCTTCCAGTTTTAAGAAAGTGTCATTTTCTCGCGGTATAGCACCCGGTATTGTATGAAAAATCGGTCGGTTTTTATATTGGCTGGACGTAAATTTTGGTATTTTTCTACAATAGTTACATATTCTTCGCGTACGACAAAAGACCTGTCAAGGTTCGTCTTCGTATTATTCAATTTTTAACCGACTTCAAAAAAAGGAGGAGGTTATCAATTCGACTGTATTTTTTTTTTTTTTTTTTTTTATGTTTGTTCGCTCATAACTTGCGACTGGGTGAACTGATTTTCATGATTCTTTTTTCATTTGAAAGCTGGTGCTTCCCGTGTGGTCCCATTGTCACCATTTCAATATCTGATGATGGGATCTTGTAGAAATCGGGGGAACTCTTCAATAAATAACAGCAGATTAACCGCGATTGTTGCTATAGCATATCTAAGCATTGTTTACGCCATCACACAACATAATATCACGCCTGTACTCACTACAAAGGTTGGTGAACATATTCTGATGAAGAACTTCGGAGATAGACAACGGAACTCCTTAATAAATGATAGCAAATGGACTGGGATTGCTGAAATCTCATGTCTGTCTATTGTTTACACCAGTTCATAACATAACATCACGCCGGTACGTTGTGAAGGGGTAAGCAAATGTGAACCACTAAAAAGTGAAAAATAAAAACTTTTTTACAAAAAATAAAACCGACTTCGACAAAAATAAAACACAAAAAAGTGAAAAATAAAAATCAGCTTCAGATGTCGGTGGCAAAAACATGAAATCAAACAAACAAAAGTCACCGACTTCAGAAGCTGATTTTTATTTTTCACTTTTTTGTGTTTTATTTTTGTCGAAGTCGGTTTTATTTTTTGTAAAAAAGTTTTTACTAACAGTAATTTATCTGAATGCTTTTCGATATTATTAACTGTTAGCTGTAATAGCTCGTTATTGCGACATGCTCCACTAATTCCTATGATCAGTACAACCTGTAATGAAAATATTACATAATTAATATGCATAATTTAACATTTACAGCATCTTTTACATATTATCGTAATAAATATTTCAACAGTATTGCTAAGCCAGACTAGGATTCATTGCGCCTCCAAAAATTAGTAGTAAGCAGTAAGTACCTTTATACATAACAGTCTACACACAAATTTTAATAACTAACAACATAGATTCATAGGTACCACTTACTTTAGCGGCAAGAAAATTGTAGTCCGGAGCTTTATTAAGAAACTAGCGGACGTCCCGCGGTTTCACCCGCGTAGATCCCGTTCCCGTGGGAATACAGGGATAAAAAGCCTGTGTTACTCAGGGTGAATGTAGCTTTCCAAGGGTGAAAGAGTTTTTGAAATCGGCCCAGTACTTTTTGAGCCTATTCATTACAAACATACAAAAATAGGTACAAATCTTTCCTCTTTATAATATTAGTGTAGATTATTCTGAAAATTTTGGGACGTTTTAGCCTTATTGACTGACATTGTAGATGATCGCCTCGTCTGTGATATATCTAAAAAATAAGATAGCAACACCGTCTCCGAAAAACTGCTTGCGCCCTTTGAAAGTCTCTATTCATTGGAGACATGGTATGCTTTCAGATATTTCTCATGTAGGAAACTTAATAACTTGTTGCTTTAACTCTTCCGGTGTTAAAATACTGTTCTCGTCGCTAGTTTCACTCATATTTTACGATTATTTTAATATTTTTTAACTTATTCAACTCTTTACGCCAGCCACGAAATTTTATTCCCGCTCTTTTATTTAAATGAAGGCGTGTTCGGAAATAGCACCCATAATATTTTATTATTCAAAATATATTACGTAACATGTACGTACCTGATTAACCTTAATTAAGTTTTAATTTTATTAGTATTATCCAATGTTAACCAAATATTTAATCTTAGTTTCATTAATTTATTATTCTGTTATTGTATTAATTGCCAATCATTTTAATCCATTGAATTTATTACTATTATGTTGATTTGTTTGTTAATTGATTTTATAATTTATAATTCACAACTTATTGCTATACATATTAAGTGTAATAATATTGTGCATGTGGTGTTAGCCTGTAAATAATTGTTGCGCTCATAAATGTATATTAAGTAATTTTAAACGAAATGCAACGTGTAAACAATTGTAGGCTAACCTAAATAAATAAATAAATAAATAAACATTAATGAAACTATAAATAAATATTTACAAGTAAATTATCAGTTTTATTTACAGTAAATACATTTTCGTTTAAATACAACAATAAGTTAAAAATTCAGTAAATTACACTAAAAGACTTAACAATCTTTTTGCAAAATTTCTTTAGTTAGTACGTAATTCCGAACGTGTTTGTCTTTGAGGTCGAATTCAGGTCATTAAAATACAAAAAAAAAAAAGGTGAATTCAAAATCGGAACTTCGAAAGGGCTGGTCTTTGTCTCTCTCTCTGTTTCTAATGGCGGGAAAGAGATAGAGTGTGAATGTTTCGAATTGCATGATTAACCCAAGGCTGAATAAGATATTCGCGGCTTTCTGAAAACAAAAATTAAAAAGTAACTTTGTCTCACTCAGTGAGCAAAATCGCATTTTGCTCTCTGATTTCAGGCAGCAAAACCTACATGTTTGAGCTACTGAAGTGAAAAAGGTTTTTTTCACAGAATTCAGATCCATGAAAGTTTTGTTTTATTTGGTTTAGTTTTATTTTAGAGAAAACTTTTCCGACGGTGAAACAAACCATCAATCACTGTGCAAAATAAATACTGCCTTCACTAACTCACTTATTTTTTGCCCATTCTTCTTCTAGAGAACGAATTATCTGAAAATTGTTTTTAGTTCGCAATTTTGACGACCCTTACTTCTATATTAGTACCTAATTACCTACTCTTGCGAATCATAAGATTACAGTTAGTTAGAGTGAAGATTGTGTATCATGGAGTGTCTTTGATACCAACAGATTTTTACTCAAGTGAACCTAGCTGTCTTTGATAATGACTGGCGATTGGCGAACATTTTGACCATTTTGTTGTCGAGATTTCAAGCGTTGTGATTGGTTGTTTTATCACCTAGCTGTCTTTGATTGTCTTAACATAAGGGTGACTTAGCTGTATTTGATCCCAAAATCAATTTTTGAAAGAAATTTAAAGGGCTTAAGCTGTATTTGATCCTTACAATAATAGAATGAAGAGGTGCAACCAAAAATTCACTAGATCCCAGCCGGCTCCATACTTAGTTAATTTTTTGAAATTGTGGCGCTTAGCTGCCTTTGATTCTATATGCCTCTTATATGTCCGCCTCACTTTAGTAACAAAGTAGTTTAACTGTCTCATTATTCCTCCAACAGCGGCATACTGTCCGAAGGCCTAACCTCCGAGAGCAAGACGAGCAAGTCCAAGACCACGGAGCCGAACATCGACTTCGAGCTGGACGTGAAGGTGTACATCAACAGCGGCAAGTGTGTGCTGCACACCAAGGAGCCCAGCAAAGAGGACGACAGTATTAAGATGTCAGTATTACTTCGTTTTAATAGGCTTTCTTAAAACTACATTTTGGAAGGAATATAATATCTGTGACGTTATAAAAACTTTTTAACAAAAAAATAGACTTAAAAAAAAAAACACATAGAAGTCAAAAATAAATCAGTTTCTGAAGTCGGTGACTTTTGTTTGTTTGATTTATTTTTTTTGCCACTTTTAGTGGTTCACATGTTCATGGGTCATAATGTGGACAATGTAGTTTTTTTTTTGAGTTTTGTTGATTTTTCAAAAACCGCTTGTCCGATTTCGGTAAAAAAAATAATAAAAATAAATATGGGACCATTTGGAAAGTATACCCTTTCTAAAAAAAAAAAGATTTTTTCTAATCGGTTAGCAAGTGACGGAGTTATGCCCGAACAAACATAAAAACAAAATATATAGGTATATAAACATCCGAATTGAGAACCTCCTTCTTTTTTTAGAAGTCGGTTAAAATTTGTGAATACCGTTAGATTATAATCTATCTTGCGAGGTTATAAACTATCGACAGATTGTGAAGCGTAACATACCTGCTTACAATTTAATGCATTATTTTGAAATATGCATCTGTCATCCCGCTTTTTCGGTAGAATAAAATCTATCGAAGTGAAACCGTTAAATTGCCATCTGTCCAAAGACTGTCCTTGATTGGTCTGTCTTACAGTAGGCTGTACCTAATAACATATTCCAGTTATGCCTAAAGCCTCTTGTAATATGGGGAGTGCCTATTACCATCAACCGGGCGTAAATCTAGACTCCGGCAGATTTTATACTGATGAACTAAAACTGTTATACCAATTAGATGATTTGTTGTGTAGCGGTCGTATGCGAGTGGGTCGCTCAGCTTCAGGCGGGCTGGCGGAGGGCGGCACGGGCGGCAGCAGCTCGCCCACTGCTGCGCGACGCAAGGCGCACGCGCGGCACCAGCCCGTGCTGGACCTCACCGTGTTCCGAGTGCCCGGCCTGGACCTCAAGGTAAGGACTGCTTTCTTTCGTCACCCATCGTTATATTTGATGGTCACGCAAAATACATAAAGGGCTTTGAATAGGGGATCGGACAAAAAAAAACTAATTAGTCCGTCAGATAGATTTCCAAAAATTATTGGACACGTATTTTTTCTTTTTTCACGTAAACTTAAAATGAAGACGGTACACTGCTCGAAAACTCGTGTGACGTCATATGATAGTACATTTTGACGACACAAGTGACGTTTCAAGCCCCACTCCAAGATCTTTGACGCGTTTTATCTTCGTCATTTTTTATTGATTTGATAAAACAAAAAATACGTATTCAATATTTTTCGATAATCTAACTTACGGACTAAACAGAATCATATTATTTCGACCCTGTCCGATCCCCTATTATATGGCGTGTCTAAACCCCGCAATTTTATTAAAACGGCCAAATGAATAAAAACTGGCATCCATATAAACAAGTTACCAAACTTGTGTAAAGTCAAGAGATAAAGTCCTCCAAAGCGTCACGTTTCCGAGGCTATTAATAACGTTGTGATGACCTCGTGAGTTCGTTTCATTTGTTTATTCTCAGAGAAGTCAGCTACGAAGCACTGGCTAAACTATCTGCTTAAAAAAAACGCGTAAAGGTATTTGTAAAAACCAGCACAGACCTTTAAAGAGGAATCTACTGCACTGACTTCCATTTTAACACAAAAAATTCTCCAACAGGTCCACTACGAATCAAAAACCCTCCCCGAAGAGGCGAACTCCCCGCAGACAGTTCCCTCCCTGCCCTCCCTGAACGTAGGCACCCGCAAGGTAGGCATCAAGAAGGCGTCACTGTTCGCGTGGATCACTCTGCAGAGCATACCTGAGGAGACCATCATCTCCCCGCATATACTGGAGTTCCTGGAACAGACGCTGGAGCCTATACCGACGAAGGCATCGTTTTCTACGCCAACGCCGGGTAAGTTTATTAAGATAACTAGCTGTTGCCCGCGACCTAACAAACCTATATAAAAAATACTAGCAGTTGCCCGCGACTTCGTTCGCGTAGAAATTTTGACTCTCTTGTCTGGACTGCCTGTGGATGGTACTATGTCAAATCGAATGCCAAATGCCAATCGAAGCGATTATATTCCCTTAAACCAGCCCTGTCGTAAAATCTATTCCTACCTGAAATGTCTTAACTATATTCTATCTCTCTGCCAATTTTCAGGTACAAAAAGCCAAGGATTTCATATGGACTTACGGGAGCCCTTAGTCCAGGTCTTCCTTACAAACTTAGCTTAGATCTCCTACTCCTAAACTCTAGACTTGTTAAATTTCAGGTTGTTAGTACAAAAAAAAACAGTACATTTTTACAAACATGTGAAAGCCCTCAGACCTCCTTATTCTGGCCATGTTGTTAAACTCGCTAAATCCGTTCTTAGTCAACGTCTACTAACTATAAAGTACCTTCCTGCCAAAATTGTAGCACAAAAAAGGAAGGACTGTCATACAAACTCGCGTGAGCCCTTAGACCTCCCTAGTCCGGCCCTGTCGCAAAATCGGTTCTTGGCAAACTTCTACTCACCTACTACGTCCCTGCCAAAATTCAAGTTAGTAGCACACAAAATGATGGACTTTTAAACAAACTTGCGAGCGCCCTTAAACCTCTCTAATCCGGCCCTGCCACAAAACCTGTACTTAGCAGAGTTCTTCTAACTATAAACTACGTGCTTGCCAAAAATCAAGTTTGTAGCATCAAAAATTAAGGATTTTCTTACGAACTTGCAAGAACCCTTAGACCTCCCTAATCCGGCCCTGACAGATTTTGAGACAGGGCCGGATTAAGGAGGTCTAAGGACCTCCCTAATCCGGCCCTGTCTCAAAATCTGTTCTAAGCAGACGTCTACTAACTTTAAACTACGTCCCTGCCAAAAATGAAGATTGTGGCACAAAAAATGAAAGACTTTCATACAAACTGGCGAGAGCCCTTAGACCTCCCTAATCCGGCCCTGTCACAAAATCGGTTCTAAGCAGACGTCTACTGCCTATTAACTACGTCTCTGCCAAAAATCAAGATTGTAGCACAAAAAATGAAGGACTTTCAAACAAACTTGCGAGGGCCCTTAGACCACCCTAATCCGGCCCTGTCGCAAAACTAATTTATAGCGGATGCCTACTGACTATAAACTACGTCTCTGCCAAAAATCAAGATTATAGCACGAAAAATTAAGGACTTTCATACAAACTTGTGAGGGCCCTTAGACCACCCTAATCCGGCCCTGTCGCAAAATTAATTCATAGCAGACGCCCACTGACTATAAACTACGTATCTGCCAAAAATCTAGATTGTAGCACAAAAAATGAAGGAGTTTCATACAAACTTGCGAGGGCCCTTAGACCACCCTAATCCGGCCCTGTCGCAAAATCCGTTCTTAGCGGACGTCTACTAACCATAAACTACCTCCCTGCCAAAAATCATCTTTGTACGTCCAGCGGTTTTCGAGATTTCGTGATGAATCAGTGAGTGAGTGAGTGAGTGACCTTTCGCTTTTATAGATATAGATTATTTCCCTCTTTCAATCGGATTTTGTTACCAATTTCCGGGATTTTCTGTTTATCTCATTCTAAAATAAAGTCCCGTCAAAATCGGTCCTTCTATTTTGCAGATTAGTGAGAACTCAGACAGGCAAACAACAATTTTCTGTCTTTACGTCAAGTTATGACTGCTTCTGCTAGACGGACGCTTTCTAGCGCAGACCAACAGTCTTCATTGCGATGCATTAAGCAGAATGATCTAAACTTAAATAAACCCTTTCCCCAACAGAAGCGGAAAGCGGTTCCCGCTCCCGCTCCGTAGAAGGCGCCTCGTACGGTCAGTACGTGTACGCCTCGTTCCCTGTGGACGTCATAGTACACTTCCACATGCAGCCCAGCACCTTCCGGTTCAGCTGCCTGCCTGCCTCGCGCGTCGAGTGTCTGCTGCAGCTGCCGTCCCTGCAGATCGTGTTCAGCTCCAAGCGGGCGAGTGACGAGTGAGTACTGATACACACTTCCACATGCAGCCCAGCACCTTCCGGTTCAGCTGCCTGCCTGCCTCGCGCGTCGAGTGTCTGCTGCAGCTGCCGTCCCTGCAGATCGTGTTCAGCTCCAAGCGGGCGAGTGACGAGTGAGTACTGATACACACTTCCACATGCAGCCCAGCACCTTCCGGTTCAGCTGCCTGCCTGCCTCGCGCGTCGAGTGTCTGCTGCAGCTGCCGTCCCTGCAGATCGTGTTCAGCTCCAAGCGGGCGAGTGACGAGTGAGTACTGATACACACTTCCACATGCAGCCCAGCACTTTCCGGTTCAGCTGCCTGCCTGCCTCGCGCTTCGTGTTCTGCAGCTGCCGTCTGTTTACCAGCCTATGCTTCCACTGCTAGCCAAAGATCTGTCCTAATTCCTTCCATGTGCACTTTTCTCGTGCCGCCACGTATCAACCCCCAGCGGTACACGTTCAGATCATCTAGCCACCTCTTTCGGGGCCAGCCTCGGCGACGCCGTCCGTGTTCCGGCAACCACTGTGTGGAGACTTTCGCCCGCTGACGTAAACTGCCCAATTCCATTTTAGCATTGAAAACACGACAGTAAACAACAAAATAGGTTGTAAAGACATGATAGTTCTTCCAATAAAATGATTCATCTGGATCGAACAGTCTTATAACTTCTCGGCGGTAGTTTTCATATACCATACTCTTCATCTATGACCATTAACTAAAACACATAACCCGTCCACAGAGAAATGGCAGAGCCAGCAGTAGCGATGGGCGGCCTGAGCGTGACGGGCTGCCTGGCCGACTTCTCAGTGAACATGTTCCACCCGTACGGCGGGAAGAAGTCCAGCCTCAAGGAGGCGCAGTGGTCCCCGCTGTCTGACACGGAGAGGAAGGACTCGCTCAGTATTAATGTGGAGTTTGTCAAGTTCCACCTGTCGAGGTCCAGGAAGTTGGATTTCCAGACGGAGCAGGATCAGTCGAAGGCTACTGTTAGGTTCTCAAGTAAGTGGAATTTTGTGGTTATATGCAGTTTGTAACGGCACACAGTGATCAATTCCTAAAAGTTAGGGTCAATATAATATTGTTTTTGGTCAAGGTGTCGAAATTTCGACTAATATTTTTTTCAAACTAAGAAAATTTAGTAAATATCAGTTAATTATTTTGTATATTTTATTATAATATAAATCTGTTATATTAGTTTTTTTACATACCAATAAAAAGTACAAACCTTCCTTTATCACAATTTTTTTCAATTCACAGTTTTCTCTGAATACTTAGTTAACTTAACTTGAACAGAAGCGCCAAACATCGATAAATCAGTCTTGTTACAGTACGATCAAATTATCTTGGCAGGTCTGAACATAGGCTTGTGAAGAAAACTGTTATTGCCAGATAAACCAAAACTTAAACGATCAGAAAATATCTAATTTAAACAGTGAGAAATACAAATAAAATAAATATCGTAACACTTTTATACATTAGTTGTAAAAAAATTACCTGCACGAAGTTTGGACCTGCCAAGATAATTTGATTGCACTGTACAATAATTGAGCAATTCGAGACAACTTTGAAAGAACATATCTATATAACTACTGTCTGCATAATGTTCATGTTTTAGAATAATGTACAACACTTATCAAGTATGAAAAAAAATATTTTTCGAAATTTCGTCACATTGCAGCATTGACCAAAAATAATTATGTGACCCTAGCTTTTAGGAATTGATCACAGTGCGACGGATAAATATTTTAATGAACTTTATACACACATATTCGGTCGGTGTGGTGTGATTAGGCGGAAGCCGGGCGGCAAGATCATGTGTATATTTTGCCAAATCACTGTCCGTGTGTAACTTCGCCAAGTCAGTTTTCACCACAAGTATTTTTTAGGATCTTTACCCTTTTAAATGTGATCAAATCTTTTAAATTGAAATCATCTCAATGTCACTCCCTATCCTCTTGCAGCGATCGTGGACGTGGGCTCAGCGTGGTTCAAGTACGACATGCGTCGCTTAGGAGAGATCCTCGCCTTCCCCAAGGCGTGGTACAGACGTACCATCGTGAGGCGCATGTTCTTGGGTGACCTCAGTTTACACGACACACGGGACCATGGGTAAGAAGGCAATAACTACAAGACAACTACTGTACACTCTTGATGTTATTTCAACTTAAACAAATAGCTAACAATAACCATTATTTTTGTGATGAGATACGTCTTTTTTTTAAATTTATTGAATTTTGAGATAAATAAACATATCTTTATCTCAAAATTAAATTGTGAACACGGATAATGTTTATGTTGTGTTATTATTCCTTGCATTTTCTGTTATTCTTCGTGCTATGTATGCGAAGTTAATCATTATTTATTTTGTTAGGCCATCAAGCAGCAATGCTCCAGTATCACCCGTACTGCCACAGAGAGAGAAAGCGAAGACTGTTCCAGAGCATCAAAAGTCCAAAGGTACAGTAACAGTCACTAGAGTAAACAACTTTGAACCATAAAGCGCAGTTGCACATACACCTACCCTCTGCTACTTTTGACTCTCACTTAAGTTTTAAATCCTTTGGACAAATGATCGTTTTCGCGCACTGTTGTATTTTGAACAATCAGCATCCAACATGTCTAACCTATCCGAAGGATACCCGACGCGACCCTATCACTAAGCCTCCACTGTCTGTCCGTCCGTTTCTCTGTCAGCGAGCTGTATCTCGTGGTCTGTAATAGGAAGATAGTTGAAATGTTTACAGAATCTGTATTTTTGTTGCCACTAAAACAACAAATAAAAATTCAAGGGGGCTCCTCTACTATGAATTGATGGTACAGAACCCTTCGTGCGCAAGTCCGACTCGCAATTAGCCGGTTTTTTTCGCTAAGAATTGCAATGTTTTATATGAAACAAGTGCCATAACTCTTGTGTACAGATAGTAGCAAGTCGTCGTCGCCAGCGATGGGCGCGGCGTGGGAGACGCTGGTGCTGTTCGCTGTCAACTTCACCAAACTCAACGTGCACATGAACATGGGCAACGTTATGGGCAATGTCAGGTAAGAAAGACATAATAAAGCAAAAATATAGTAAGTTACATTTTAAAGCTCTTTTATTTTACGATTGAGTTTTGTACAGCATTAAAAAACAGCAAAAAAAACTACTTTTAAAAAGGGCGTGCAAAGACGCAATCTAAGGTTAGCTCGTACTAAAACAACGTATCCCATGCGTAGGACAGAGCTTGCTACGCGTTGCACCAAGCCCGCCTTAGCTGTGCTACGATCACCAAACGGGCGCGCTTGCAAGATACATGCGGGCTCGTTCGTGGAGTGTTTCAGATCATTTCAATATTTTGAGATCATTCCAAAAAAGAAAAAACGTAATATTCTTTTCTCTAAACAACGATTTCTCCATAGTTGTATTTGACGTAAGGAATTTAATTATATTTGACGTCTTAGTGATTGTTTTTGAAGTAAACGTTTGTATTGACAGTTGGCAGTCCCGCGACTTCAACTGCACGGGTCGGCTGAGCATCGGCAGCACCGGACACCGCAACATGCTGGTGGGAGTGGCGCTGGCGGGCTCCGAGCTGGACGCGCGCGGGGGCATCGTTGGTGGCGCCATCTCGCTCTCCTCTATTGACACCTACGGTATGTATGCGAACTGCGCCGAACGTTGATAAGCACAGAAACGCTATTTTAAGCTCATTTTGTACCAAAAATGGTTGTGATATCGTTTATCACCGTGACAGTTAGCACCGATTCTCATGACTTGACCAAGATTTGTCTGAACTTTAAAAGAGACTGTGGCCTCTTATCATTTATTTTGTTAAACATTGGTATGGTATATTTTCTAAAATAATTATGTGCACTATGTGTTGCCAATATTTGGCGTACAAAATTAAGGTGGCATTTCAATAAATTACAATTAAAATATAATAATAATGATTGACGTTACGATAGCACAAGTCCATGCGAAAATAACCATCAATTCCCTTCACCAGTCCACATCGAAGAAGAAGCAGGCTGCAACCCAGGCCACGTGTGCGGCGTACGGCTGGCAGCACTGGAGCTACGTCTGGAGTACATGGGTACACCTGTACTCATGGCGCGAGTGTCCAAACTGCAGGCAGCGCTGCGGGACGAGTGGCTGGCCAGGAACAGGCACCCGGCACACCATCCACATCGACCCACGTCTAGGTAAGTACATGGGTACACCTGTACTCATGGCGCGAGTGTCCAAACTGCAGGCAGCGCTGCGGGACGAGTGGCTGGCCAGGAACAGGCACCCGGCACACCATCCACATCGACCCACGTCTAGGTAAGTACATGGGTACACCTGTACTCATGGCGCGAGTGTCCAAACTGCAGGCAGCGCTGCGGGACGAGTGGCTGGCCAGGAACAGGCACCCGGCACACCATCCACATCGACCCACGTCTAGGTAAGTACATGGGTACACCTGTACTCATGGCGCGAGTGTCCAAACTGCAGGCAGCGCTGCGGGACGAGTGGCTGGCCAGGAACAGGCACCCGGCACACCATCCACATCGACCCACGTCTAGGTAAGTACATGGGTACACCTGTACTCATGGCGCGAGTGTCCAAACTGCAGGCAGCGCTGCGGGACGAGTGGCTGGCCAGGAACAGGCACCCGGCACACCATCCACATCGACCCACGTCTAGGTAAGTACATGGGTACACCTGTACTCATGGCGCGAGTGTCCAAACTGCAGGCAGCGCTGCGGGACGAGTGGCTGGCCAGGAACAGGCACCCGGCACACCATCCACATCGACCCACGTCTAGGTAAGTACATGGGTACACCTGTACTCATGGCGCGAGTGTCCAAACTGCAGGCAGCGCTGCGGGACGAGTGGCTGGCCAGGAACAGGCACCCGGCACACCATCCACATCGACCCACGTCTAGGTAAGTACATGGGTACACCTGTACTCATGGCGCGAGTGTCCAAACTGCAGGCAGCGCTGCGGGACGAGTGGCTGGCCAGGAACAGGCACCCGGCACACCATCCACATCGACCCACGTCTAGGTAAGTACATGGGTACACCTGTACTCATGGCGCGAGTGTCCAAACTGCAGGCAGCGCTGCGGGACGAGTGGCTGGCCAGGAACAGGCACCCGGCACACCATCCACATCGACCCACGTCTAGGTAAGTACATGGGTACACCTGTACTCATGGCGCGAGTGTCCAAACTGCAGGCAGCGCTGCGGGACGAGTGGCTGGCCAGGAACAGGCACCCGGCACACCATCCACATCGACCCACGTCTAGGTAAGTACATGGGTACACCTGTACTCATGGCGCGAGTGTCCAAACTGCAGGCAGCGCTGCGGGACGAGTGGCTGGCCAGGAACAGGCACCCGGCACACCATCCACATCGACCCACGTCTAGGTAAGGGGGGCACTTGTGTTGCTTTATACAGCTGTGTTGTCTTTGTGATAGGCTAATCTTTGTCTAAGTGCTATACTGAAAATACATTTTGTAAGTGAAAAGGGCGCGTCTAAAATGGCTTCAAGTCATATTTACACGTACAGATCAGCATTTTCGTGCATCTTTTGTAACTTTCTGTCACTTTAAATTGTAACTGACTACTAGATGCTTGCGATCACACTTCTTGCTCCACCAAACGACACCTTTATGTGACAGAAAGAGATAGAGATACTCAGAAATACTAATCCGTGCTTGCAAATGTGATTTCACCTTTTATGTTTATTTGTCTTCAGATGCGTCCCTTTTTGTTACAGCCGTAGCACTGTTGTGTCAATTAGTAGAAAACTTCATATGAATATCTTGTCTCCTTCAGGCTAAAACATTAATTATTGTGTTTATTTTATGTCTAGTTCCAAAAAGGCTTAATAACGCAAATTATCATTTACTTCTTGAGATGCTAAAATTAAAGAAAAATCTTAGCCGTTTGAACTCAGTTCAGTATATTCAATTCAAGAATTAAAATGATAGCAAACGTAGTCTCAATAATTATGCTAGAATCTAGATCATAGGGTACGCACAGTGCACAAGTATAACATTGTAACTGCTTGACTAACCCGCACGATCTCTCACTAGCTTCCAGGAAGATCAAGAACCGGAAGACGGGTAAGCTATGAGGCCCTATTCTATTACCCATATTCCGTTCAATGATTGACCCTAAAAATACAAGTTTCCAAACGAACCATAAAGGCGCAACCAGACCGCCGTGGAATCTTCATACGTGATTCATATGCCTCTTGTCAGAGGAATCCCCGTACTAAAACATTGCAAAATAAAAATATTAGGCACTTTTTTTTGGCTTTTTTGAGGCGCATCAGCACCACAAATCATCAAATGCGTTTCATGCTAAACATATTTAAAACTACTTTCTATTTCTTACATATGTATGTGACGTATGTATGTACAATGTAAATGACAAACGTATTTAGGTAATTTATTTATTCATTCATCACCTTTGAATTTCATTAATAATTTTTCGTCTTTTATTTGTATTTATAACGTCAACTCTTCTTAATATAGTTCGAAAAATAATAAAAAGAATTCATCTTGGTTTCCAATAAGACCGAATAAATCTCAAAATTACTTCATATATCAACGGCAGTCTAGTTACACCGTAAACCAAAAACATTACAATAAAATCGGGCCTTACCATATTATGCAGTAAGCTCTAAACACCCTACTCTTTCTAACCCCATATTTCTCCTCCCAGGCCAGCCATAATCCTGACCCATGGAACTCTAAGCTGGCACCAGCTGCAGATCCTGATGTCCAGGAGTACCACGCCAGACCTGCTGAAGATGCAGCTCAAACTCGAGGAGTTCTTCACGCAGCAGTTCAAGTCCAGTAAACGGGTGTTCAGCTCGCTGCATCCCAATTATACTAATGCGAGACGAGATCGGAGGGAACGTAAGTATCATTATTATTTAAGGTGGATGTTCCAGGGTAGCCCGCGAAATTCAAATTTTTTTACATATGTAGCGTATGTAACGTATGCAGTTACAGAATTATAACTGCATACGTCTTACATCCGCGAATCATATTTTCACTAACATACAACCTAGCACTGGCCTGCAAATCGCTAAAAACGTAAGAAAATTTGAATTTCGCGGGCTACCCTGGAACATCAACCTTAAACTAGTAAATGCTTTTGTCCACATTGTCGGTCGCTTTGAGGTCGGGAATAATTTCCCGGGGGTGAAATACCGTGAAAAGTTCTATGTGCTAATCCAGATCATGGTCTGTTTGTTGTGTTTTTACAAATAATTTTATAGATCAGAAGCTCATTTAAAACGTTTTAAGAAAAAACCAAAGCTACCTATAATTCATCATCATCGTCATCATCATCATCAGCCTATAATATTCCCACTGCAGGGACTCAGGCCTCCTCTCTAGGAGAGGGATGGGCTATAATCTACCACGCGGGCCCAGTGCGGATTGGTATCAATTAATTTAATTATGAAAAACCGCTAGACACCGAAATCATTCGAAATTTAGTTTTCTCAATAAATGTCCGAGCTGAGCTGAGCTCTCGAGCAAGTACCCGACCACGCAAAATCCCTACCCTGATACCCTCTTTGCTGACAAAAAGGTCCTTATAGCACTTTGTAGTTACTTGAAACTCTTCGTAGACTAAAGAAACTCTATACACACAGCATCCAAGGATGCCACAAAGGTGTTGCTGGACCGTTAAATAGTCTCCTCCAGTCCGACGTACGCGTCAATGCACCATATTACATATCTCTAACTAGTCCCTCCCGCCCCCAGCTCCAGCTGCAGCGGCTCCCACAGCAGAAGGCGCAGCTCCAGCCCCAGCTGCAGAGCTACGTCACCACCGGCACTGGCAGAAGGTGCTGTACCTGGTGTCCGGCATGCAGCTGTCCACGCTGCCCACGCCGCTACCCGCTAACGGTATGTTTACGATGAGAAGGTTCATTTTTGCTTGGCGTATTGAAACTGCGTGTGAACTGTTTGACGGTTTATTTCTCACATACTAATTTTAAGTTTAAGGCGACAAGGTAACCCGCGAAATTCGATTTTCCTTACGTTTTTTGTAATTTGCAGTGTCAAGTCGTATGTTAAATAAAATAGGATTTATCAGGAACAAATGTCTATTTATTGCGTAATAATTATTAAAATCACCAAAACAACCGTCTCATAAGTCTCAGAATGCATCAAATAGTCACTGTGGCGTTTTGGACAGGTATTATACCTCGTATTTGTGCTCGAATGCAGTTTGTCCCCAAAAAAAAACGAAAAATTTAGACTTCTTCATTTTCTTTGGGTTCTTTCAGATTTGGAAACAAATTCTGATAGTCATACTCACGTCTAAAATTATCCTTAGCGATTATCTAAACAACAACACAATGTAGAAATATCGCGACAGCGTCATGTTTACAACAACTGGAGATTTTTTATTTAGGCATCATTTTTGCGGATGCCCGATTATTCAAATCATTTCATTGAACGTGACTTCCTCTCTAGGCACGGTACTGGGCGGTACAATGGAACTCCACGGCACCAACATATCTCTGGCGTGCTTCCACGGCAACAGCTTCAAGTCTAAGTCCTGGGCGCTGTTCAGTCTCAAGGATCCTTGCATTAGCTTCGCGACTGAAGCACAGCAAGTCGCCAGTGAGGAGGGTGAGTTAGATTTTGAATATCTTTCCATAATGTGTTTGAAGAATGGTTTTGTTTGTTTCGTAGGAATCGTAGAATTTAGCTAAATTAAATTACAAGATATTATGATGTTGCACTAGAGTCTCTAGCACATGCAACCGCCTGTACTCTGGTTCATCACTAATTCGCTTGCACATTGATTTGTGGCATAAGCAGTCCGAAGTGTGTTTTCAGAATTGAGTTGTACAGAGAGGTTTCAAAGATGCGTAAATGCCACCGCTAGATGGGGACGTGATTATGCCAAAATGACGAAGTTAAACTCAAGTTGGCGCAGCGTCTAGTCTACATTTCGTAAAGGCCTATTCTATCGAGTGCTACTAAAGACGCAAACGCACTCTCACTAAACAAAATGTATTACGAACAGGTTCCATGGAAGTCCACGTAGTCCAAAGCCTGACTGCCAGCCTGGGCGGCCTAGGCCCGGGCGGGTCAGGAGCCCGGGCCCACGTGTCCATGGCCACCGTGTGCCGCATGACCAGAGCTCTGCTGTTCCCGCCGCAGTTCAAGACCTTGAAGGAGTGGTTCCACTATGCCTTCGCTAATAGTGAGATTGATGGTGAGTTGGGTTGCTTCTTACGGTAGGGTGTCACTTGCAAAAGGAGGTGATAGTTTTCCTTATTTTTTTTTTACATTTTATTTTGTAATTGGGGGATGAATAATTTTTTTAAGTATAACCGACGACTAAATAAAACTACTGTAACACAAGTATTGTTTACCATATCATATTTGTAGTAAATGTGCCAGTTATGTTTTCACTTTTGAGACACAGGCCACTTTCCTGTGGAGGATATTATTCACTTACTGATACAACAATCTTTTCCCCAGCAATCGAGCTGTTCCCATCATTAGAGCGGGACCCAACTGGCACCACCTCATCCAACGCCAGCGGTTCCAGCACCAACACCAACAGCACGGAGAGGAACAAAGCGGCCGCAGACAAACACGTGCGCGAAGTTATCTTCGCGCTGCCCTCTCTACAGCTGCACCTGCGGACCCACCACCTGCAGGCGCACACACCGCCCACAGAGACCGGTCAGTACACTACACATACTGTACACAACAGTACAGAACATACTCCCTACAGCTGCACCTGCGGACCCACCACCTGCAGGCGCACACACCGCCCACAGAGACCGGTCAGTACACTACACATACTGTACACAACAGTACAGAACATACTCCCTACAGCTGCACCTGCGGACCCACCACCTGCAGGCGCACACACCGCCCACAGAGACCGGTCAGTACACTACACATACTGTACACAACAGTACAGAACATACTCCCTACAGCTGCACCTGCGGACCCACCACCTGCAGGCGCACACACCGCCCACAGAGACCGGTCAGTACACTACACATACTGTACACAACAGTACAGAACATACTCCCTACAGCTGCACCTGCGGACCCACCACCTGCAGGCGCACACACCGCCCACAGAGACCGGTCAGTACACTACACATACTGTACACAACAGTACAGAACATACTCCCTACAGCTGCACCTGCGGACCCACCACCTGCAGGCGCACACACCGCCCACAGAGACCGGTCAGTACACTACACATACTGTACACAACAGTACAGAACATACTCCCTACAGCTGCACCTGCGGACCCACCACCTGCAGGCGCACACACCGCCCACAGAGACCGGTCAGTACACTACACATACTGTACACAACAGTACAGAACATACTCCCTACAGCTGCACCTGCGGACCCACCATAAAAAACTAGAATCAATTTATCCATTTTGGTGCTAGAATGCACACACAGACAGACCGCAGATACAGACGCCTAACCTCATTCCATACCTTGTTATAATATATTTTGAGCGACTTAATTCAGTGCCGAGGCGTGCCTGTAAACCGATTCCCACCGGTTTCCCTTTTAAAATTAAGCAAAAAAAATTTTTTTTTTACATTTTATATTATAAGATTTGTGAATAAAAATATTTCATGCATCATAGGGTTAAAAAATCACAAAAATGCCAACATTTTTCATGTTTACAAAGAAAGCAATAGCCTGCGCCAAATAACCTGGTGCTCGGGTGTCAGAATTTATTCAGAACTTAATTCGTATGAACAAGACCAAGTGACAACGGTAAGCCGACTATTATCGGGTTATAATCCTCTTCCCCCGGACCGCCGCAAGGTGTAGACGTGTACTCAGTGTCCTAGACCATTTTAAAAATAATTAATTAATGTTTTAAGTAAATTTAATTCCATTACAAAAATAGGAGTGCATAAAATAAGAAGAGTTGTTTCAAATAAACTCAGTGTGTCGCGGTAAACGTAGCAGATCATAACACCTTGGTACCAGACCTGCGCGTATTGGTGAAGAATATTGAGCCCCGCCTGCGTATACGCAGCGTTCCTGCCCACGGCTCCGCCCTGGACACGCCCCATCTGACTGCGATTCGAAGACCAGACACAGCGACGCCCCGCCTTCGCGCTGGACATTGGACAATCCGCTCCTCCTCACAACTCCTGCTGCCCTGGTACTTTACTACTACTTTACTGCTTGCTTTTTTGGCTGACAGGAACACCGGTGAGCGTTTTTATAACTAACGCTATACATATACCCAATGCTACTAACCCAAAACAGAGCTGAGTTTAAATCATTCTAATTGCTTATGCTGCCCTAGTATAAAAAATGGACAAGTCGCTTTCCGAATCTAATTTAGCCAACCAGGAAGAGAGATATGACTCACAACTGAGTCATGCCTCTCAAAAAGCTAAAAGAAGAAGGGAGGAAGAGCTAGATGGCTTTAGAGAAGATATGATCCAAATGGTTAAGTCTATGTTGTTGGCTCAAGAAATGGAGCTTAAAAAAATTACCCCCACGCTCATGGAAATAAAGCTCACTAATTCCCATATAGAAAACTCAGTGGTCGCTATAACTCAGCAAAACGAAGAGTTTAAGAGGAAAATAGAACAGATGGAAATACAAGCCAAGAAGGATAAAGAGTATATAGCCGTACTGGAAGAAAAAGTCGAGGATCTACAGCGAGGTAGTCGGAAATCAAACATAGAGATTAAAAACGTTCCCAAGCAAGTTAAGGAAACTAAAGAAGACCTTATTGACATGGTAAAATGTTTGGCTGAGACCGTAAACACTGAAGTCGCGAAGTCGGATATTCGTGATATTTACAGAATTAAGGGGAAAAAGCAGGGTATGACTAACACCCCTATAATAGTGGAACTGTCCTCTACAATACTAAAGACTGATGTACTTAAGAAATGTAAATCTTTCAACACCAAGAATAAAGTGAAGCTCTGCACTAAACACTTAGGCTTCAAAAGTAGCGCAGACTCACCTATATTCGTATCCGAACAGCTGACTGCAAAGGGCTCAAGACTACACTTCCTGGCTCGCGACCTCGCTAAGTCAAAGGGGTATCAGTACTGCTGGACCGCTTATGGTAAAGTGTATGTCAAGAAAAATGACGGATCACCAACATACATAATTAAAAGTGAGTCGCAAATACAAAGCCTAATGCAAGAAGCGTGACTAGCATTAATATGTTATCTATACTGTATGTTTTTTCTAATTAATTTATTTTGTATTTTGAAATTTTATAATAATGTTTGTAACACAAATTCTCTCGATTTACATATACTTAAATTACACACACAAAAGGTATTGGACATGCATGTCCAATACCTTTTACAAAACAACTACAAAACCACACGTTACCTTACACACAATTTCACACAAATAAAACACAAACTTGTAAGTTCACCTAAACTTCACACTCATTCAACTCTAAACCGTAAACTTTGCCTAAACAAAAACAAAACAGATGTTTATTTACTGATTTTTTTGATGTTTGATTACTTATGTACACCAAGAACTCTCATAAATATGCGCGTACATAACTTATATTACACACACTTATCGGCTGCCCTAAACTATGTTTTTATTATAAGTGTCGTACACAACGTTGGGAACCTCATCAATTATGAAAATTGTGTATTTATCTTTGTTTGTTTGTTTGCTCGAGCAAAATACGCATACGTAAATATTATAGAAATAACACTCAGACTATTAATTAACCTAAATCATGGATAGTACACGTACAATAATGCAAGAAATAGACGACATAGTTGTAGCGCAATCTAAGGAATTTCAAATTGATGATTTTTCAAAACAAGTTCAGGTACATAAGTCAGATTTTACAATAATATCACAAAATATTAGAAGTATATATAGTAATTTAGATGATTTACTGGTCAATCTTACACAATTTAAGTTTAGTGTCGACCTTTTAATCTTAAATGAATGTAGGCTAGACGTAAATAAACCTATTCCTGATATTAAAAACTATTATAGTTTCACCACGAGTAATCATCTAAACCAGTGCGATGGCGTTGCGGTATATATCAAGTGCGATCACAAGATTAGTGTTAAGGAAATAATGTTAACTCATGCTTCATGCTTACAAATAGTAATGCCTAATCTTGTTATCCTTGCCATTTATCGATCCCCCTCAAATAATAATGCTGACAGTTTTATAGACTCACTAAATAATCACCTAAATTCACTTAAATCATATAAAAACATTATTATAACCGGCGATATAAACGTAAACATAATATATAAACCTACTGAACAAACAAATGAGCGGACAAACCGATTAAACTACCTAAATATGCTTGCAATGCATGGCTTGTTGCCGGGACATTCCTTACCAACCAGGGGCGCAAACTGTTTAGACCACTTTATTTTGAAACTAGACAAAACTAAAAACACTGCTTTTGTTGCTGTACTGAATACAACTATCACGGATCACTCCACGATTTTCCTTAAATTATCAAACCTAGTTAACTCTTATATAAGCTCGAAAACTAAAAAAAATGTGGACTTTGATAAAACAATAACAGACTTAAAACTAAATAATATTTCTGAACTTAATTTAATGAATGATCCAGTCACGTTATCTGAACAATTAATAGCCGTAATCCAAAATTGCCTTCAGCAAAATACTATTATTACTACAGTTCCAAGAAATAGTCGAATTATCAAGCCATGGATAACTTTAGGAATTTTACGCTGTATTCAAAACAGAAATAATATGCAAAAAAAATTACGATCCGATCCACATAACACTATATTAAAAATTACTTATAGAAGATATCGCAATTATTGCAATAGTTTAGTTAAAAAGCTTAGAAGAAAATATGATAAGGAACAAATAGTAAAAGCAAACAAGAATTCGAAACAAATTTGGAACACAATTAATAATATAACTCACCGCAAACCAAAAAAAAATCTTAACAAAGAACTATTAGAGATAAAGACCACCCCTCATGCTTCAGTAGACTATATTAATGATTATTTTTCTAATGTTGGGAAAACCCTGGCTGAAGACATTACCTCCGCAAACCGATCACAATCTCAACATGATTCCGATCATGTAATGAATTCACACGCTTCTTCCCTTGTGCTTCTCGAAACGGACCCCAGAGAAGTCTATAACGTGCTAATGGGTCTTAAATCCGAAAGCGCTCCAGGCTGGGATGGTATTACAACTAAATTTTTAAAAGCTGCCCATGAATTAGTCGTACCCATAATTTCGCATCTTGCTAATTTGTGTTTTAGCCAAGGGAAGTTTCCACCAGCATTGAAGCAAGCCATAATTACTCCTGTGTACAAGGGTGGAGACAGGGATGACGTAAACAATTACAGACCCATCTCTGTCTTGCCTGCAATTTCTAAAATCATTGAAAAGTTGATTAACTCAAGACTAACCAGTTACACCAATAAATTCAAAATTATCTCACAAGCTCAATATGGTTTTAGACAAAAATTATCTACGGAGGACGCGGTTACAGAATTAACCACACACATTGTTAACCTAGTAGATTCAGGAAAAAAGTGTCTAACTGTATTTCTTGATTTGAAAAAAGCCTTCGATACTGTCTCTGTCCCCATTCTTGTGCATAAATTGGAAGGGATAGGCGTAAGGGGAAACCCGTTAGCACTACTAATAGATTATTTACGGGATCGTAAGCAAAAGGTAAAAGTAGGAGAGAACATTAGTAAGGAGTCCTGCGTGACCTACGGCGTTCCGCAGGGTAGTGTGCTGGGCCCGACTTTGTTCTTAATATATATTAACCATCTATGCAATATGACGCTAAAAAATGGTCGCGTTTTCTCATATGCAGATGACACTGCAATTGCTTTCTTTGGTAACACGTGGGAATCCGTATACCAATCTGCTGAAAATGGCCTTTCCCAGATTGCTGACTGGTTAAACTCACATCTTCTTACACTAAACATTTCTAAGACAAAATACATCACATTTACAATTTACAACAACACTCAACCTGGACCTAACGCAACACTCAAAATTCACACTTGTCATAGTTTATCTCATAAAAACTGTTCATGTGAAAGTATTGAAAAGGTGACTCATATTAAATACCTAGGTATTATCGTCGATCAGCGGTTGTCTTGGCATACACATGCAGATATGGTCATGGCCCGTGTGAGAAAACTTATCTGGGTATTTAAGAACCTAAGACATGTGACAACTAAAAAACTTCTAAATGTAATCTATATCTCTCTGGCTCAATCAATTCTTGCCTACTGTATACCCGTGTGGGGCGGTGCTACAAAAACGAAATTCCTTGAGCTAGAGCGAGCACAGAGATCTCTTATCAAGGTCATGTATACCAAACCGTACAGATTTCCAACCAAGGACTTATACACCCTTAGTGGTATTCTCACAGTCAGGAAATTGTATATACTACAGGCTGTCTTAAAATTACACAAAGTCCTGCCCTATGACCCTCACCTTCAGGAAAGAAGAAGGAAATACAGTGTCGCACCAGTTAAATTCGTTAAAACTGTGTATGCCAAAAGACAATACAATACTAACTCCGCTGCTCTATATAATAAAATAAATAAAATAATTAACATCTATTCTATGACCACTAAAGACTGCAAAAACGCAATAGTTCAATGGCTGAAATTGAAGACCTATGATGACATTGAAGTATTGCTGCAAGCATCGTCAATATGAGTTGAATACACACACACACCCACCCACACTCTCGCTCATACATACCCACACCCTTACACTCATTCACACCCACACTCCCACTCACACTTACTCACACCTATACACACACACACACACACACTATTTTTTGTGTTTATTTTTAAGTTTCTTTTTATTTAGTTATGTCTCAAGTGTTGTCTTGTTTTAGTTTTATTTGAGAATACTTTTTAAATTCATATATTAAGTTTTAATTTTTTCTTTATTTAAATTCTGTGTCTGTACACTACTTTTACTATTTTTTTTCATTTGTTATTGAAGAGCGGGATCTCCTAGCACAGGTATATCTTTTACTTAAAAGGAGGTCCTTATGTAAGATAAACTATAAAAGTTGTGCAAGTTTCTGCAATAAACCTTTTTATTTTATTTTATTTTTTATTTATAATCGAGACTACGTTGGGAAGAAACGTCATAACTCCGTCATTTATGAACCGATCTTCAAAATTATTCTTTTATTCGAAAGAATATACTCCGGAGGTGGTTCCTCAGTCAATATCTGATGATAGAATCTCAGGGAAATCGTGGGCTAACCTCAAATTTTATCGGTACGTATTGCGTGTTTCGTGTTTTTGATAAAGTTATTCAAGTATTCGCATCTGGCAGTCATCACCTCATGTTGATGAGCTGATACTGGAAGGTATAACTCCTTAAGGGTTAGGAGTTGGAGGATAATTTTTAAAGAAAATATTATGGGGACGTATATAATATAGTTGTATTCTTTCGAGTTGTCTTGGTGAGCTGATTGTGGAAGGTACAACTCTTCAACAGTTAGGAGTTGAAAGCTCGGGAATCTTGATTGTAGATTAAGATTTAGGTTTCTTGGTTAAATGTTAAAAATTCAAAAAATAGCGAAAAATAAAAACGTCTTTAGCTTTAGAAGTTGGTGGCGTTGTAGTGCTCACAGCATTTTATTCTTTACTATAAATGATGAAAAAAGATCTTCTTGGCGCCTACGATTTATTTCTGGTTTTCCGTTATGGGTGTCATTTTGTTGGCAAGAGAGAAGGTGTGGCATGTCCTGTGTTGGGGCTCCACACTCACATTCAATTAGAGACGGCTCGATTATACCCCATCTAGCCAGATTGGATCGGCAGCGGCCAACTTGGGCGCGTAGTCTATTTAAAGATTTCCATATTGGCCACTGCAATTCGTCGCCAGGGGGTAATTTTTCTGCCGGTGTGATGTAGTGTGGAGGGGGAAGTTTGTTCCGCCACAGTGTGCTCCGTTCGTCTGCTGCGCTGTGCTCTGAAGAGATGGTATAATTAGGTTGTATGATAATTTTAACCAGCTAAAATTAACATACAACCTAAACTTCCTGTTGTTTTTAAGGCGATTTTTCCTTAAAAACACACTTATCTTCTATCTATATAAATAAAGAGAGAAGTCCTGACTGACTGACTGACTGACTGACTGACTGACTCATCAACGCCCAGCCCAAACGCTTGGACCTAGAAAGCTGAAATTTTGCACAGAGGTTCCCTTTATTATGTAGACAAGGAATAAGAAAGGATTTTTCGAAATTCAACCCCTAAGGGAGTCAAATAGGGGATGAAAGTTTGTATGGGAAATCGTCATTTTCACGCGGGCGAAGCCGCTGGCAAAAGCTAGTTTGCAATAATTCGTTTCGGTCGAACACTAATTTGAAAACATGATTAACAAGCATTTAAAACAAGCGTCCTCGATTTAGTTATGATGGATAAACTTTTAATTATGTTAGTGACCTTTACAAACTAGTTTTGATTATAAACTGTAAAACATAACAACATTGCGCCTGTTATTCCCGAAGGGTTAGGCACAGGTGTACTTAATAGTA
Source organism: Diarsia dahlii (assembly GCA_949775195.1). NCBI lineage: Eukaryota > Metazoa > Arthropoda > Insecta > Lepidoptera > Noctuidae > Diarsia > Diarsia dahlii. The sequence continues at coordinate 1,709,751 of OX459193.1, read as the reverse complement.
CCTACACCCACATTTCACTAGTTATTTATTTATTATTATTTATTTATTTATGTACACACAAAATCCCAGAAATCCCAAGCTACTCTGGACTAAAATTAACGACATAACACATTATAAGAAATCCAGGACATCTAGCATACACCTACTTAAAATCACACCACATCCACTCGACTCACTAAATTGCGTAAATCACTTTTTCGTGACTATTGGTAACACATTGGCGGAAGAAATCATGACCCTAACTGGACAACTATATAATCCTGATGTTGGCACTCCAAATATACCAGCTCAAGCCAACTCATTTGTGTTCCTGGATACAGATCCGGCTGAAGTGGATAGTACACTCATGGCACTTGACTCAGCAAGTGCTTCGGGGTGGGATGGTATACCAGTGAGTTTCCTTAAGTTGGCACGAGACTTTGTAGTTCCCCTCATTTGCAGATTAACCAATCTGTGTTTCGAAACGGGTATATTCTGTAATGCGTTGAAACGATCTATCATCACGCCTGTGCACAAGGATGGGGACAAGAGCGATGTCAATAACTACCGACCGATTTCCGTCTTACCGTCACTTTCAAAAATTGTAGAAAAAATATTAAATAAAAGGCTTACAAATGACTTAAATAAATATAACATTCTTTCCGACTCACAATATGGTTTTAGACAGGGGCGGTCAACTCAGGACGCGGTTATAGCTTTAACGTCAGAAATTACAGATAAGGTAGATAAGGGGTTCAAATGCGTTACGGTGTTTCTAGACCTCAAAAAAGCATTTGACACCGTGTCTGTTCCCATCCTTGTGCGGAGGCTTGAGGCTATAGGGATTAGGGGTAAGGCTCTTTCTCTTTTTGATAGTTATCTTCGGGGGAGGAGACAACAGGTTAAAGTAGGCGAATCGTACAGCAATGAGGAAAGCGTTGTTTTCGGTGTTCCCCAGGGCTCCGTGCTCGGCCCGCCACTTTTTTTAGTGTATATCAACGAGCTCTGCAAACTACAAAACAGTGGCGGGAAAATCTTCTCATATGCGGACGATACGGCCATAGTCTATACTTTGGCGACACATGGGAAGCGGTACATGATAAGGCCGAGCAGGGGCTAGTTATTATTGATGGGTGGCTAAAAGAAAATCTGTTGACCCTTAATATTGCAAAGACAAATTACATTTGTTTCTCGCCAAGTGCAAGGTCTAAAGCATGTACTGATTTCAATATGCGTATTCATACGTGCACAAGCAGATTGGAGCAAAACTGTGACTGTAAACCCATCAAACAAGTACCGTCAACAAGATACTTGGGAGTCATAGTCGACGAGCGTCTAGCATGGCACTCGCATGTCGAAGTTATTATGTCACGTGTTAGAAAATTTATTTGGGTCTTTAAAAATCTTCGACATGTGATGCCTCAAGGCATACTACACAACGTTTATGTTGCACTCGCGCAATCGGTAATCACATACTGCTTACCAGTTTGGGGAGGAGCCACAAAAACAAAATTTCTAGAGTTAGAGAGAGCCCAAAGATCACTTCTAAAGGTTATGTATTTTAAGCCATATAGATATCCTACAGTTGATCTGTATAGAATAAGTGGCCTATTATCAGTCAGGAAACTATACCTCTTAAACATAACTCTATATTTACACAAATACATTCCAATTAACCAAGAAACCCAGACTAGGAGAAGAAAAGATATCGTGGCTTACTCTCCACGGGTAGGTACAGTTTTTGCAAGGCGTCAATATGTATGCCAATCAGCCTACGTATACAACAAAATTAACGCAAAATTAAAGTTCCACCGCGAGGTCTCGTATCAATGCAAAAAATTAATAACGGAGTGGTTAAAAACTCTAACATATGAAGAAACAGAGGATATCCTAGTCAGACTTGCATGAAAAAAAACTGACTATAAACACACACAAACACAGTCACACGCACGCACACACACACATATTTACACATTCACACTCACACTCATCTATCACTACAGACACACATACTAACAATTATTATTACACAGCCGCGAATTTATTTATTGAGCCTATTAGTATTAATTTTAAGTTGATTTATTGCTGCTTTATTTTGATTTGTTTTAATTAGTTTAATTTAATTAGTTTTTAGATTTAATTTGTTCTTATTACTTCTTTATTTGTTTTAATTAGTAGTTATTTTAATTTTAAGTCTCAATATTGTTACATGAAGGGAAGGAGCGAAACGATCCCAACACAAGTATTGTTTATTACTTACTGGGGCTGTTTCATTACATGTGTTCATTTTAACTTTGAGACAAATAAACAATTTTTTTTTATTTTTTTATTTTTTTTTTTTTAAATACAAAAAAGGATAAAAACATTAAAAAAATAGAAAAGCACATAGAAGTCCCATGTAATAGTTTTTGGGCTGTGTAGAAATGATGCTTTTAATATTTATACTGAATTTACTTGTACAATATGTAGCTTATGAAGTTACTTATTATTGTTTTCTTTTTGTCCATGTGGTGTTTACCTCTATGTAATTGTTGCACTGTGTAAAGTATAAACGCATGTTTTATTTTTGCTTGTTAATTAGAGTAAACAATTGTTGGTAGACCTAATTTTAAAAAAAATAATAATTGGCGAGCCTTTTGTCATCAACCGAGAGCGAATCCAGACTACGTGCTAATCCAATAACGCTATGCCCGACCAAAGAATGCGACAACTAGACCAACCCGGCAGTTGAAACTATAATAAACAAATATCTTGTTACAGATGAGAAGCCCGTAGTGGAGTGCAGTTTCATCACAGAGTTTGAAGATCACATATTTGTGTCGGTGGACGCTGAGGCGTTCCTGTTCTTGCACGACCTCATATCTTCTTATATCAAGGAGAAGGACAGAGTGGTGAGTTTCAGGAATTATTTATTTAAAATAAATATTTTTCTTAAATTTCGAACCGAGGAAAAGATGTCGGGACGCCTTGGCCCATCCAAGGCGTCCCGACATCTTTTCCTCGTGAATTGGCGAGAAGAAGCACACCAACGTGAAAAGTTTAAGGAATGGAGGTCGGCCTTTTTCAGGAGTGGGGCAAAGACCTTCAAAAAAAACTTGAACTTAAAAAAAATCAAATGAGGTATTGGTATTTAATCATTTACATATCTTCAAACTATGTATGTAATTCGTAATGAAGTTAAAATTAGCGTATTTTCGGCGCATATAAGCTCGTTTTTGTAGCGCTTGGTAGGCGCGTCTTTTGCCACATACACAGCTCATACGAGCTTTGACGCGTTTATAAGCCAGTATAAGCGACAACTACCAGAGATTCTGATATATTGCTACTGACAGAACCTGCTAGTTGAAGCGAAAACGCCGAAATGATTGCATGGACGCGCGTTCCATTTTTAGAAAAGCTAAATGTGGCCCGCATGTATGCGCGTAAGCCGAAACGCGCCGAAAAATACGCTAGTCTGATGGCTCCTCTTCACGATCGGCCATGATGGGCGATTACACGCGAGCACGATCGTGTAGAGGGGCTACTCGCCTGTAGTCGCCCATCATCGTCGTTGATCGTCGTCGTGATCGTGGCGAACGGTAACTTTTCGGTTTTTCGGGCACACATCAAAGGGAATCGCTTGTAATTGCGAGCGCGTGCCCACACGATCGCCGATCATTCATTCACCAGAAGACAGCGAGCCGTGCGTACGTCGCGTCGTTTTTAAGTTTCAAGCTTCTATAACTATCCCCAGTAGCCAAAAATCTCAAAGTTATAGCAAGACGGATTTTAACTGGTATAGAATCCCTCCAAGTAGTGTCTTGTTTTGCAACTAATGGGGATATATTATTTTTTTCAACTAAATAATTGAAATCACTTAGCGACATGCGAAGAAAGTTTTCAAATTCCCCTGAAGGTTCCGCCAATAGCTCAGAGAGCTGATTATCCATTGAATGTCTGAAATAGATATTTAAAGTAAGAACTGGGCAGTAGGATCACCTATTAAGTTGTATAGGTATATTTACTTTGTTCTATTACGATGAATGCTCAAACACCACCATCTTCTCTTCTTCCATTTTTTTTTCGCAACTTTTCGTTCAACCACATTGATAAAATGATTGTATACAGAAATTAAATTAATGGTAACTGCAGCTATAACCTCCACGTCCATCTTGAATGCTTGCCGCTTAATTAATGATCACCGACGATCGTGTGGATGCTTGCACGATGATGATGGCGATTACCTTGCCGATTATAGACGATCAACGAGTGTCGATCATGGCCGATCGTGAAGAGGAGCCATTAAACTGCTTTAAGCGACCAATTAATATGGACGCAAAACAGAAAAAAAAAACAAAAATATTGCTGTATTTATTTAGTCTATACCTAGCAAGAAGTTTTACTGATTATTATAATGAGAACACATTTGACTGGCCTGTTGGTCTAGTGGTTAGTGACCCTAACTGCTATGCCGGAGGTCGTGGGTTCGATTCCCACCCAGGACAAATGTTTGTGTGATGAGCACGATCATTTGTTCTGTGTCTGGGTGTAATTTATCTATAATATGTATGTATTTAGAAATATATAAGTATGTTTATCAGTTGTCTAGTACCCATAACACAAGCTCTGCTTAGCTTGGGACTAGATGGCGTTGTGTGATAGTTGTGGAATATTATTATTATTATTATATAGCAAATTATGCAGCAGCACCTACCTACATATTATAAGCTAAGGACGTGTTGCAATGGTTCCACACCGGCCATGGTGGCTGATACTAGCCGTGCGTGAATGGACGTGTATCTCTTTGGTCCAGGCACATGCTAGTAGGAATAGTAAGGTTTTAGACATGGGTTAGAGTCAAACATAACCGCCCCTCGCCGTTGTGTGTCCGTGAGTATTAAATTTACTCAAGTCATGTGGTGTTCATAATGAACATGTGTTTTTTAAATTCCTTTACTCGATTTTTTTCTAGTTTGTAACTACCCTGTTCTGACCTACTGCTGGGCAAAGGTCACCCATCATCATCTTCCTGACCTTATCCCATTTTATTTGGGGTCAGCGCAACACGTTTTCTTCTACTATTATTCCCTGTTACACGTCACGGTGGCATTTACTCCTTTCTCATTCATATCACTCCTCACACAATCCATCCATCTTTTCTTTGGCCTTCCTCTCCCTCTCCATCCATCAATATTTATATCCATATTCCTTTCCAACTATCCCGGTATTTTGCTTTCTCTGGCTCAGGAACGTGTCCAAATCGTCTCGGCAGCGTTTCTTAGGCCTACCTCCTTTAGTCGATTATCCGTATGTAACGAATGTGTATTCACAGATGCCGGGCGGCACGCGCGCCGTATGGACTGACGCGAGCGCAGGCGTGAACCCGCGGGCCAGACCCGAAGGTCCGCCACAAGACTACCGCGACTACCGGTGTGTTACGTGGCATCTGGAGCCCACAGTCAGGTATGACATTACTATTCACTGTTACTCTGCCTTCCTTATAGCAAATGAAGTACACACGGCCACACATCAAGCTATACACATCCAGTATAAACTGACCTCGCTTTGTATTAGCTTCCCGTAAAAAGTGATCGAGTGTTACAATTTCAGGTTTAATTTGAAAATTAATGCCAGACAACATCAGTTTTTTTGTTGAAAAGTGTTTTTTATTACTTCAAGGTACTTATTTCAAATGCACGATTATCTTACTTCCCTATTTATTCTTACGGTATAATAAAACATCATAATTATGGGAAAAGAAATTGCTGTTCCACTCATTCTAATTTTCTAATAAGCATTGCACTTTTGTATGAAACACCATTTTTTAAAATAACCGACAATACTTTGGGGTTCTTGAATCATGTGCTAAGCTTTTAGCTCATTCTTGGTAGCTTCTTCGCAATTTGTAATTTTATCAGTTGAAGACCAGAAGAAACAAGATCTACAGTGGATGGAAACTGGTGGAGCGACTACTTTTTAAATATTTTCGATATCTAAAAAGTAGTCCCTTATTTATTTATTTATTTATTTAAACTTCATGTACAAGAGTGGTACATAGGCGGACTTAATGCCACAAGGCATTCTCTACCAGTCAACCTTAGGGTCAAATAGGACAGTACTGTGGTAGAGTACAAAAAAATAAATAATAATAAGGATAATACCATTTTGCAAACATATTATATATTATATCGGTGCATACTAATACACAAATATTATATAGATATAATTAAATAAACTAATAGATATTTAAATACATACAAACAGACTAAAAATACGAAAACCTCATAATAATTACCAACGAATACTTACTAGTGACTTGATTGAGAACAATTCAGATCGATTTCAAAAAGTATTTCCGGACTTTTCTTTTGAAAGCCATCTTGCTCTCTGCTTTTTTAATGCAAGGGGGTAGCGCATTCCAGAGCTTTATGGTTGAGACAGCGTAGGAAGAGGACATAAAACCAGTACGGTGTGAGGGAATTTCGAGCAGAAGGTTCTTGGAAGCTCGAAGGTTACGATTGTGTGAACTGCCCAACACTTTGAAGTATTTTTTTAAATAATCGGGAGTACATGGATCCTTTAAAATAGTGAAGAGCGTGCAAAGAGATCTGAGGGATCTTCTGAGTCGGATAGGCAGCCATTTAAGCTGAGAACGGTATGCAGAGATGTGATCGTATTTACGAAGGCCAAAAATAAATCGAATGCAATTATTAAGAAGACGATCCAATTTGTTTAAAAGTTCTTGGGAAAGATCAGAGTAACAAACATCAGCATAGTCGATAATGGGAAGCACAAGTGACTGGACCAAAGTTAATTTAGTGCTAGAAGGTAGAAAATGTCCCTTCAACAATTTCCTATTTCAACAGTTGGATTTTAGAAGATACAGAAGTCCTACTGCGCAACGGAATGAAGCTAGTGGAGCAGTTTTTGTCAACAATTTCTAACTTCATTAGTAGGGGAAGAAGATGCAGACTTTTAATTAATTTACTTATTATACCTCCATCATCAGTGTAATTTGGTTGCTATATTATTGTTTTCTCTACTTTTATAGCTTCGATTTTATTTAGCGAATGTGAGAACATTGTCGGCTTCTCAGTCTTATAGATACTTGACTATATTGTAGCTTTGTTTTACTTCTATGTACCCGGGTCTTTTTGTAGGCCTGCACTGTCCTCTCATACCTAAGTATTTCTCATTGTAATATGACAGTATTGTAAACGAAAAATATTTTTAAAGCGTGGAGTTTTTGTCGGATCTTCTAAATAGTAAACGACAAACCCGAACTTATAATGTATAGATGGAAATGTGACCATCTTTATAGCTGTTTTTGTATGTTACTTTTTCATTTCAGTTATGTGACTTTTTATCTTGAATTGGAACTAAATACAATGTGAATTAGTACGGCGATACAACAATCTAGACTTGCCATTTAATGCGTTTAAAGCCAAAGTTAAATCTAATCTTTGTTTAAAAGCTTACTATTCTATTAACTACTACTTAGATGATAAGAATAGTTGGTCGCTGAGTTGAACACAAGACAATGTTTGTTATTTGTGTTCTTTCTCCGAAATTAGTTTACTGTTATGTTATGTATTTATTTTTTTATGTTTACATTGTTTATTGTCATATACTTTTGTTTATTACTGATTGTGTCTTTAGTAAATCTTAAATTTAACTGACACCTTGCTATTGTATCGAGTCTGGTTCTTCTAACCAACATAACAGACAGATGTGTGCTGGGGAGTTTGTTCCGCCACTTCTTCTTTCCAGCTAAACACTAGGAAGTGTCGATGGGTGGGCGTTTTTGGGGGACTGTCTTATAAAAATGTAAATATAGTGAAACCTGGTTAAATGTGTCTCAGATATCCAAATCTGTCTCATGGGACCCCAGTATGAGTTCCAGTTATAGAGGTTTCTCACTTATCCAAGTCCCAGTTAACCAAGTTTCACTGTAGTAAAGTAAAGTAAATTTTGACCTTCGAAAAGTGCTGATTATCAGCCTAGTTTGAATAAATGAATTTTGATTTTGATTTTGAATCATGTTTTATACATTTATTCCCCAGACTGCTGTCCTGGGCGGGCAAGTCCATCGAGCCATACGGCGTGGACTACATCCTGCAGAAGCTCGGCTTCAGCCACGCACGCACTACCATCCCCAAGTGGCTCCAGCGAGGAACCCTCGACCCTCTCGACAAGCTACTGTCTCTAGTACTCCTCAGGCTAGTCGCCATCGTGCCACACAAGTGATATTAAACTTTACAACCAAATAAATTAGGTTTCAATTCCAACAGGACTCCGTCGTAGTAACATGATAACTTTGTTTTTAAGAATACATGATGTGAAATATTATCATTGGTTAGGTTACTTGTGTAATCAGCCAATGATTTACGGATTGACAACGTGGTTTTAGAACACTGACATCTATCGATAATCGAGCGACATTAAACGAATGAATGATTTATTGAAGCGCTTTAGGCTTGAAACACCTAGCGCTAACGAAATTATCATGTGACATAAATATTGGTATGTATAATTTTGTCCAAGGAATCAATTTTATATAATTCGACATTTCAAACATTCCTAAACGTAGAATGGACTATAATAATCAGACGATAAAGTTGAAAATTTAATGTATTAGCTGTGTGAGGGGATGAAGTTAAAAAAGAAATAGTTTTATTGAAACGAAGATGGCCTTTGGTGTGTATTTGTAGTTTACGTAGAGAATTACTGTTTTTACTACACGTATACATCATTTAAATGTAAAATTAGTCGAAATTAAAACAAAGAGTATATTATTCTTCAATGTATAGTAGATAAATTGTGGGAACGAGTTTAAAAACTCAAATTTGAATGAAAATGAATGAGTATGAGATTATTTTTATTACTAAAACTTGTATAATGTATGTGCATACACAGTTATTCAATTCAATTCAATTCAATTCAATCATTTTATTTCAGGCTACAATGGCCCAGAGATATATACCTTATAAACTAACATATATAAAGTAAATACAATTTTTTGTTAACAAAAATACTTAAGACTATGTTAGTAGCACTTCACTTTTTAACACATCACTTGTGCTGGCTGTCCAGTGGAATTTGTCCGCGGAAGCGACGGAACACCACGTCCTGAGGCCAAAAGTCTTCCTTCATCACCTGGGGCAGATAACAATTCGGTACTCGCACCACGAACGCCTTGAAATTGACATTGCGGCGCGACTCCAGTAAATGCACCCTCGGTGTGTACCTTATCTTTTGGCGCACGTACTCCACGATGTTTTCCGCTTCAGTGGTGTAATGCAAGCGGGAAATGTACACCGGTGTATTCGGTTTGGCGGCACGCAGGCTCACTTCAGGGCTCACAGGAGCCTTGCCGCAGAGGTTCTTGGATATTCGCGAACGGCGCTTCCTTCGCTGTACCGTCACGAAACCTTCATGATCAGCCTTAGACGGCGCCTTTTCGGGCATAGGCCGATTACTGGGAGCAGGCTTATTAAGGCTTGCAGTAACGCTGGCGTAATCCTTTCGTAGGATTCGTGCCGCGCTGTGCGTAGGGGCCGCCGCGGGGATGCGGGGCGCGTGGGCGTTATGTTCGGCAAGCTCAGCAATTGACTTATGCGCCGGCGTTGAAACTGCTGACGCAGAATTTGACGACGATATTATATCGTGGCCGGCTCCGAGGCATTATACCTGCATATATGTGAAGTTGTGTATGTGTATACATAATCGAAATATAAATGATATTATTGTATTTTGAGATTTTCGTGCTGCCTAGTAAATGTTCGTCACTGCTTAGACCCAGAGAAAGTAGCTAGGAAATTGAATTTCATGAAATTTTATTATTATATTATACTCCATAGAAAATATGATATTATCCATTTAAATAACTTGTCTCTAGCATTCCCTTATCTTATAAAGTTGAATAAATAAAAAAATCTTCAATAGGGGATCGGACAAAAAAAAAACTAATTAATCCGTCAGATAGATTTCCAAAAAATATTGAACACATATTTTTTCTTTTTTCACGTAAACAAAAAATTAAGACGATACAGTGCTTTGAAAACTCGTGTGACGTCATATGATAGTACATTTTGTACCTTCAAGTGATGTTTCAAGCCCCACTCCATGATCTTTGACGCGCTATAGCTTCGTCAATTTTTATTGATTTGATAAAACAAATACACGTATCCAATATTTTTCGATAATCTAACTGACGGACTAAACAGAATCATATTTTTTCGAGACTGTCCGATCCCCTATTGTAATCGAATTTTAACAAAAAGTACAATTTTATGTGAACTAACATACCTACACCAAAAAGTGACCGCATTTCATTGAGTAATTAACTTGTAAATAAATATAATTAGTGAAATTATTTATTTCTTTATTGTGTAGAAGAAAATTCTTATTCGTTCACTAAAATGTTTTAGGCAATAACTAAAATTGTTTGAATGGAGATTTTTCCATTACCGCCACATTCTAGGAAGCTATCCAGTTAGTAAAGTTTTCCAATTATTAGTTAGAAGTCTAATACAGCGAAAGCATTTCACATTAAGTATAGCAAAGTAATTAACATCAAAATGACGCGTCGGGCGGATACAACCCTATTACAAATCCAACTTGGCTACACGCCGAAAGATAGTCTACCGTGCGCAGCGAATCATATCAACACATACTCGAACAAATCAGAAAACTATATCACTACTAAAATAGAGTTCAAAATAGCATACAAGAGTCCCTGTGGACCGTTTAAGAACATTCTGCGCATATTTTCACTCAAGACTTAACAGCAAAGAACATGCTACAGCTGCCCTTTGGAGTCACCATGACGTCATGAAACAGTATTGTTTTAATTAAATCCAGTGTTGGAAAGCAACCGAGCTATACAGGATGACTAGCGCTATCTCTTTTCCACACTGGAATAAGGTTTAAATAATACTACTTTATGGAATGGTAGACTTAAAATAGGCACAGTGATAAACATTAGTTCTTATAATTATAATCCTTAGTTTTAATTTGCGACCAAATCATGTTCCATCACATTTTGTTAGCTTATTGTTTAAGGTGGGAATATTCTGTGATTATTGTGAATGCAGTAGGTGTTAAGTTGAGCGGCGTGGGTGTGGCCTCGGTTTTATTGTAGATTAGGAACGGTAGCGCCAGTTGCGTACCTGAAGGGTTTTTTATTTGATGTTTGACGGGCTACCTCCGTATTTAAAGTTGTTTCCTCTAAGCAATGGTAAGGTCAAGATAAATAGGGATTTGGGTAAGCGTTATAATAACTATGAGTCGTCTATGCCCCACATCTGTTAAGTAAAAATAGTAAAAAAGGCACTGGTCTAATCCAATATCCTAAAAATAAACCAACATAAAAGAAAAAAAGAATTATAAATAGAAGCTGAAAGCTGAAGAAACTACATTAAATGCGGGCGTCTGTCTCTGGTTATTATCCTAATAAATAATGTTTATAATAAATACTTTTATATTAAGTTTATGTTAATATGTATAAAGTATACTTTATATGAGTCCTATTCATCACAATATTATGTTTTAACTTTGGATTGTAAAATGGGAGTGATTACGAACTTTTGGAGACAGAAAAACTGAAAAGTGACTTCCGCAGAGGACATGCCGCCTGGCTGCGCTGAGATTATGATTCGAACCTGAGGCAGCTATTATCAAAATGTGTTCTATTATGTTCGTGATCGGTCCCATTTTAACTTATTTTCATTTAGAAATTCTTATTGTATATAAATATTATTTTGTTTTAACTATAATTGCATAACGATTATAATACCTGAATTATTATTGATTTAAATTTCATTTAATCTAAATTATTTAATTGAATATTGAATTGGCGATGATAAAAAATGTCACATTATGTTAGAGGTTCTAAATACTTATCATTCACTGGGCTTTTCAGTAATGTACAGTACCTCTCCGTAAAAATGTCACATGTGTTTCAAAAAATTGTTCAGCTTTACAGAGCGCCCTCTATGACGCACATAAATTCGTAACATTCTTGCTAAGGAGCTTGTCCACCATCGACAACGAAAAGAATACGTATTGGCTATGTATAAAATATTGTAGGTCGTTTGTCAGTACTGTATAAGACGTGGTGAATCGAGACGCGAGGGGGGAAATCGACGCAAAAAAAATAATAGGTATATTAGATCGATTAATTGTCGGCAACATATCTTTAGAAATCAATGTTAAAACTCCTTGAAGGCTTTGTCTCGATTCACCCCTTTTTGTGGATGGGAAATGATCAATTAACCCTTCCTGCTCTGGGCGGATTCACTCCTGCGTTTCTATTTACTTTGTTTGAAGGTACAGTGCGATCAAATTATCTTGGCAGCTCTGAACATAGGCTTTGCGAAATTTTACGCATGTAAACTTGTGAATAAAACTGTTATTGCCAGATAAACCAATACCTAAACGATCATAAAATATCTAATTTAAACAGTGAGAAATACAAATAAAATAAATATCATAACACTTTTATACATTCGTTGTAACAAAATGACCTGCACGAAGTTCGGAGCTGCCAAGATAATTTGATCGTACTGTAGTTGTTCGTTGACTGTTCAAAAAGTCTTCTCGCTAAACGCCAACGGTAGGACAGTTGCCTTATCCTCGATGTGACATATTTACGGATAGGTACCTACTGATAAATACAAAGTAAGTTTTATTTGCGGAAGGAGTTGTATTATTTTGTATCATAGCGGTAGAGGTTAGGTTGGCAGGGCTTCGTTGCATAGTACTGATTATATTTTATTAAAGCATGGTGATTTGTACATACTGTATGTGATAGATATCAATAAATTATTATTAGAATTTATTTCGTGTTTTATTTTTGTCTTGGATGGCTTCCTAATTAATTTGTTGTAACGTTGAGGAGAGACTAATCACCGAGAGAAGTAGAAGGATTGGAGGAAGACCTTTGACCAGGAGTGGTCCATCATATCCAATCGATCGATCGATCGTGCTATCGAAAATCGCGCTATTCACAAAACCGAAGAAGATTAGCAATCCTACCGACAACAGCTATTTGCTATCGGAAGTGCAATCGAATCGGAATAACGACGCCATTTTGTACTATACTATATACAAGAGTCGTTGCGTATCCATTTAAAATTAAAATCATTTTTAAATTGTTTTCAATTATATTAGTCCAGTCAACAAAGAGATTGTAGAGTGCGTGAGCAAGGCCCTAAGCAATTACTTCAGAAAATTGTTCAGGGTGCTTAGAGAGTTAACATACTAAAAGTCCTGACATCTAGGGGGTGAGGCGGAGTGGGGGGAGGGGGTTAAAGTTCCCATTTTTCAGTTTTTCGCTAATATCTTTTAAACGGTGCGTCATGGAGATAAGAAGTCTTCTACGCAATGAAAGCTTATAAAATTATGTACAACTTTTATCTTATACACTTTTTCACATTCCTACCTATTTTCGAACTACACATTCCGGAAAAGTGAAAATTGAAAAAATCTGCTTGAATTGAACACTACCTTTTGTATACTACTTCCTTCACGTTATCTGGGGATAAAAAGTATCTTATATCTTAAATCAACTCCTACTATATCAATTTACTAAATTTTATCCAAATCTGTACAGCCGTTAGGATATCAAAACTTTTATCTACACTTGTCTTAACACTTTTTCCAAATTTTCACCAGCGTACTGGTAATATCACTGGTATCGGTACTTATTGAGGGAGGTCAGTCTTGCTGGTGCGCCATATCATTATAATAATAATAATAATAATAATAATAATATTCCACAACTATCACACAACGCCATCTAGTCCCAAGCTAAGCAGAGCTTGTGTTATGGGTACTAGACAACTGATAAACATACTTATATATTTCTAAATACATACATATTATAGATAAATTACACCCAGACACAGAACAAATGATCGTGCTCATCACACAAACATTTGTCCTGGGTGGGAATCGAACCCACGACCTCCGGCATAGCAGTTAGGGTCACTAACCACTAGACCAACAGGTCAGTCATTTGAGGAAGCACATCTTTCCAGCCTCTTCAACCTCACTGTGCGTGGAGGTAGGCTTGTAAAAGATCGCAGAATATTATTTTTTAAGATTTAAGGTACTTTTTATCCCCAAATAACGTGAAGGAAGTAGTATACAAAAGGTAGTGTTCAATTCAAGTAGTTTTTTTTTTCAATTTTCACTTTTCCGGAATGTGTAGTTCGAAAATAGGTAAGAATATGAAAAAGTGTTTATGATAAAAGTTGTACATAATTTTATAAGCTTTCATTGCGTAGAAGACTTTTTATCTCCATGACGCACCGTTTAAAAGATATTAGCGAAAAACTAAAAAATGGGAACTTTAACCCCCTCCCCCCCACTCCGCCTCACCCCCTAGATGTCAGGACTTTTAGTATGTTAACTCTCTAAGCACCCTGAACAATTTTCTGAAGAAATCACTTAGGGCCTAACTCACGCACTCTACAACTCCTTATGGGTGATTTATTGAGTGGACTATATGTTTAGTTACTCGAAGGATATTCAGTACAGTGTATAGTTAAACTTATAGAAATACTCATTAAAGATAATTTATTCGCTATGTCTACGACGCATTCACTCAATCTTCATCTTATATCTTCATTCATTGTCATTTTCATTCAATACATTCATTCATTCATCATCTTGCAAAAACCGCTCCGTCGCAACGATATGTAAAAATGTTATCTACTTTGTAAAGGTTTAATAAACCTCTAGAATTCAAAAATATCTTTGTTTGATTTATCGCAAACAAAATTGGCGACCGTGACAGGACTTGCAATCGTCGGATCCACTGTCGCTCAGATTGTTCCCGAAGCCCGCGTCAAGGACTTTTGAAGGACACCGTCGCGTCGACACCGGACGATATCTACCAGTACCTACCAACGGAAGGCCGTGTTGAGAATACAAGATCGCCTTGCCTGTGGACTGGCATCCTACTTCACCTGGGTCGAACTTCGCCTTCGTCAAGACATTCGGAAAACTGCAGGGACTACTACGGAACTCCGATCGAGCAAGTCCGCCCTCATTACGAGTCTAATATCCTACCTACGTGCCTATCTACGTGCCTATCTACGTGCTACTGCCTACAATTGGACTGCTGCGATTAGCTGTCTGCCTATTTGAAGTGAGCTCGTTCCATCTTACTAACTTACCCACCTATTGTATTGTCCTATAGTCTGTGCATCTAGCGGGTTTAGTTTCTCGAAGTCAAGTGAAGTTTCTATCTTTCTATTTGTGTCTATCGTGCCTAACCATCTTCTAAGTATCTTCGAAAGAAGTGAATATAAATGGGACAGGCGACGCACAAATTAGCCTAATTAATTTCACTCACCGACCTACCGCCATCATTAATTAATGCACATTTTAACTTTAACTTAATCTCTTACCGTTACTCAAATCAAGTAATTTTCATTTAACTGTTTCAATATTATTGATTATTGTCCCCTAGAACACTAATTCCAACTCATAAATCACTTACATAGTGAACACTTCCCGAGTTTAACTGTAAACTTACGAACCGTCGTCTTTCGTCATACGAATTGTTTTTATCAGTTTACTAAGACGCATGGAATTGATCTATTCCAGTGATCGTGCGTTGTGACTTGTGACACGGCATCGCTTGCGCATCGCTGTCACCTGACTGCCGGCGCGCCCCACCTGCACGGCTGACCATATGATTGCGTGCAGTCTACGAGAGCCGCGAGCGTCAGCTGATCAACAAAGCGAGGAGCGTATCGTATGCTATATACCTATTTCGTTATCTATTAACATCTGTTTGTGTTAGCTCATTACGAGTTTGCTACAATGACCGATCCTTCAAAGTTAAAGGAACTAATAATCAAACGCGGTTCTATTAGAGGACGCGTAACGAAATTTAAGTCAAGTCTTGACAGTTTAGCATTATTAGAATCCATTCCAGAATTAGAAGTAAATAAACTCGTATTGAAGCTATCAAAAATTGAGACATTGTTCATTGAATTCGATGAGGTGCAGAATCAGATAGAATTTTACAACGCAGATAATCAAAGTAGCGAGTTAACTACTAGAGATTCAATAGAAAACGATTTCTACCATTGTATTGCGTTATTTCAAAGGTTAATTAAGAAAAATTCTGCAGTTCAACATGATGAGAATAATTCTCAAATTAAATCTTCTATGGCCACTTGTCATCATAACGATCACAGTTGTAATACGTTAGGTTTTAAATTACCGATGATTAAAATTCCAAACTTCGACGGTACCTATTTTAAATGGTTGGAGTTTAAGGAAACGTTTGTTTCTTTAGTTCACAACAATAACCAGATTGAAAACATCCATAAATACCACTACTTGCAATCATACCTCGATGGAGAAGCCGCTCGGGTTATTGCCAATTTGGAGGTTTCCCATAATAATTATCCTGAAGCATGGCAACTTTTATGCGAACGTTATGACAATAAGCGTCAATTAATAAATAACCATGTCAAGTCTCTGCTCAACATTAATTCCGTGCAAGAAAATGATAAGTCTTTAAGATATATTATTGACCATGTCACTAAAAATTTGCGCGCGCTCAATTCACTAGGGCTAGGGACTAAGCTAGGAGATATTCTACTTATATATATTATTGCAGGTAAATTAAATAGTAGTACATATTTCAAGTGGGAAGAACATAGAAATAGTTTGAGTGACGTACCTTCGCTTAATGATTTCTTCAGTTTTCTTAAACGTCGCGCTGATGTATTGGAGACCGTTTATCGCCATAAACATGACAATCAAGACAATAAACAAAAACAATCCTCTTGTAATCAAAACAAACATAATAGCTCCAAGTCTTTAGTGGCTACACCAAACGAAGGCAACACTTCTACTTCTAAAATACCGGAATGTTTGTTCTGTAAGAACAGTCATCGCCTTTATGAGTGTCCGCCTTTTAAGTCGAGCTCAATAGAGGATAGATTAGCATTTGTTTCTTCCAACAAATTATGTGAGAATTGTTTGAGATCTGGCCACATTGCTAAACGTTGTCGCCTTTCAGCTACATGTCGTCATTGCAAATCGCGACATAATTCTCTTCTTCATAAATCAGAAGAAACTGAACATTCAAATTCTGTTAATTCCGTTATTATGTCTTCAACGTGTTCTTCAGAAGTACTTTTGTGTACTGCTCGAGTAAAGGTTACCAACCCAGCCACCAACGAGACTATGATAGTGCGAGCTTTGCTCGACAGCGGGAGTCAGTCGACAATTATTACACAGGAAGTAAAACGCCGTCTAAACCTGATTCCTCAGCCATCAGACACTACCATAGTAGGCATTGGTAACACCAAGTTAAACATTAACACAGAACGCTGTATTCTACGCATTCATTCTGAAACAAGTTCTTTTAATGTGACAGTTTCATGTTTAGTTTTGCCGCAAATTACCGGCGACTTACCTAAGTCATATTTTGATTTAAAAAAATTAAATATTCATGGATTTCAGTTAGCAGATCCCACTTTAAATGAACCATCCCCAGTAGATATTTTGATTGGTGCTGACTTATTCTGGGACATCATTAGTGCCCAGCAGCATTCGTTAGGACTTGGTTATCCTAAACTTCAGGCATCAAAGTTAGGATGGCTCGTTACGGGATCACTGCCTTGTTTAAATGAACATAAAACTAACTCAGTCATGGTCAATTTCGTCTCAAATGGTGACACTTCTAGTAACATACATGACGAGTTGTCTAAATTCTGGGAACTTGAAAATTTTCCTCAAAAAAAGCCCCTGAGTAGTGAAGAAAAGTTGTGTGAGAAACTTTATCTCGCCAACACTACTCGCACTAGCAATGGTCAATTTTGTGTAGGGTTGCCTCTTCGTGATAGCATAGACTGTTTGGGCAATTCCTATAATCTAGCCAAAAAGAGGTTTTTTAATTTAGAGGCTCGTTTCCGGAAACAACCAGAATTAAAGCAACAATATTGTCAATTCATAAACGAATACGAAGCATTAGGCCACCTATCGGAATCTCCTGAGTCTAGGCCATTAAATGCCTATTTCTTGCCCCACCACCCCGTGATACGGGAACAGAGCGAGTCGACTAAGTTACGCGTCGTTTTTGACGCTTCGGCCCGTTCTTCTTCTGGTGTTTCTGTTAACGACCTACAAATGGTGGGACCAGTAGTGCAAGAACCTCTGTTCAATATATTAGTTCGTTTCAGACAACATAAGTATGTTTTGACAGGAGACATCGAGAAAATGTTTCGCTCAGTGCTTCTCAAGGAATCTGATCGCAATCTTCAACTGATACTGTGGCGTGATAGTGAAGATAAGCCTTTAAGGACACTTCGTTTAAATACGGTTACCTACGGGTTCGCTAGTGCCTCCTTTCTCACTACTCGTTCTCTTTGGCAGATAGGTGAAGAGTGTTCAGATCAGAAGGTCAAAACTATTATACAAAATGATCTATATTGTGATGATCTACTTACCGGTGCAAACAGTGAGGAGGAGTTACGTCATATCTATCTTTCAGTCTCCTCTGAATTAGCGAAGGGAAGTTTTCATCTACGTAAATACCGTTCAAACTTACCTGAGTTACTCGCAGACTCCGTTAACCTGGAAAGCGGCAATCTCATGATTAGTAATGCGACTAGTACGCTAGGTGTAGGTTGGACGCCATCTTCGGATGAACTTCACTTTCAGCATGATGTTTCGGCTTCTGAAAATGTCACAAAGAGAACGATACTCTCCTCAACATTTAAAATATTTGATCCACTTGGTCTTCTATCTATTTTCACAATTAAACCTAAAATTATGCTACAAGAACTATGGAGTCACAAAATTGATTGGGACGAACCTGTTCCTCCAGAAATAAGGTCCTCCTGGTTAAGATTTTCTAATAAATCTTCATGTTTGTCTTCTATAAAAATTCCTAGACATATTTTAATTGATAATCATTCCTCTGTAGAAATACATTGTTTTTCTGACGCTTCGCAGCGTGCCTACGGTAGCTGTATATATTTGAGGTCCGTTTCTACTAGCGGTGACATACAAGTTAGCCTGGTATGTTCAAAATCACGGGTGGCACCTGTTAAACCCACGACAATACCACGGCTCGAACTCTGCGCTGCCCTATTAGGAGCTCAACTAACTGCTACAGTTTTATCCGCATTACGTTGCCCTATTGAACGTCAGGTGTATTGGACAGACTCCAAAGTTGTATTAGGTTGGCTTAACTCTAATAAAACTAAAACTTTTGTTGCCCACAGAGTAGCTGCTATAAATGAGCTAACAAATCCCACAGATTGGCGTTATGTTCCTACTTCTATCAACCCTGCCGATTTAGTCTCCCGCGGTGTCGATCCAGACCAGGTAGATCTCTTTAAATGGTGGAAAGGTCCATCATTTCTCTCAGAATCCGAAGATTCCTGGCCCGCCTGCACTGCGGACTCTATGATTATAGAATTGCCAGAACTTAAGACACACCACACTTTAGGGGGGGAGGATGCATCTTCTATGCCAGATTTATCTGTGAATTTAGCAAAATTTTCTAATCTTACTACTCTTATTCGGGTTCTAGCTAGAGTTTTAAGGTTCGCCAACAATTGTAGGTCACACAAAAAATCGGACAGATTACAAGGTCCACTTAAAGTTTCTGAGTTAGAAAACGCTCACAACGTTTCTATGAAGTTAGCACAGAAAGATTCCTTTCCTATAGAATTAGGACTACTACAAAAGGGTAAATCTTTAAATTCTAAAGCCGCTCTTTCGTCTCTTAATCCATTTTTAGATGAAAATAGAATTATTAGAGTCGGAGGGCGCATCGATTCATCTACTTACCAGTACGACAAACGTCATCCTATCTTATTGTGTTCCAGTCATTATATAACAAAGTTATTATTCAAACAGGAGCATCTACGCTTGTTGCACGCCGGTCCTCAGCACCTCTTAGCATCTATAAGGGAACGCTATTGGCCTGTAGGAGGCAGGGCTCTAGCTAGACGTGCAGCGCGCGAGTGCGTTACCTGTCGTCGTTTCAATGCTCGTACCATGGATAATATTATGGGAAACTTACCTGCAGATCGCGTTGAAGCCGACTTTCCTTTCTCTACGATAGGTACCGACTTTGCAGGTCCATTTCTTATTACGGACCGCAAGGGACGAGGCTGTAAGATAACTAAGAGTTATCTGTGTATTTTTATTTGCTTTCGGTACAAATGCGTTCATTTAGAGTTAGTCAGTGATTTGACAATGAATGCATTTGTCCTAACATTAAAAAGATTTATGGCCCGCAGGGGTAAACCAAAGGTCATCTACTGCGACAATGGTAGAAATTTTGTTGCAGCAGCCAAAGAAATAAATTCCTTTCTTAAGTCTAACAGCGACGCTATTATTGACTCTGCATCTCGCGAAGGCATTGAATTCCGCTTCTCACCAGCATACGCTCCTCACTTTGGTGGTCTGTGGGAGGCCGGGGTCAAGTCCGCGAAATTTCACCTTCACAGAGTTCTTAAAAATATTCACTTGACGTTCGAGGAGCTGAGTTCGTTGTTCACTCAGATCGAGGCGATACTTAATAGCCGACCCTTATGCCCATTAAGTCCTTCACCACAAGATCTATCGCCACTCACCCCGAGCCACTTTATAATTGGTAGGCCGCTGACGTCTTTGCCATCGCCGTACCTGCTGGACTATAGCACAAACCGTCTTGACCGTTTTCAGCGATTGGAGCAAGCTCGCCAGCACTTCTGGAAGCGGTGGTCAACAGAGTACGTCACGGAGCTCCAGCAGCGCACAAAGTGGAAGGTGCGGTGCCGTGAATTAAAGGTAGACGACCTAGTCCTAATCAAGGATGATAGGACTCCTCCACTATGCTGGCGCCTTGGAAGAATCTCGAAGCTATTTCCCGGCGCTGATGGAGTACCACGAGTCGCCGACGTATCTACCTCACAAGGCACCATACGAAGAGCCATCAACAGATTGTGTCTGCTGCCATCACCGGCTGATCATGCAAATAGTTGATAATCTTGAAAGCTTCTCCTTTCAAAACCCCCGAGGATGTCTACGACGCATTCACTCAATCTTCATCTTATATCTTCATTCATTGTCATTTTCATTCAATACATTCATTCATTCATCATCTTGCAAAAACCGCTCCGTCGCAACGATATGTAAAAATGTTATCTACTTTGTAAAGGTTTAATAAACCTCTAGAATTCAAAAATATCTTTGTTTGATTTATCGCAAACACGCTACATAAAATTTTTCACCACGAGTGTTTATGTACTACCATGTCGATCGAATCTGTGAATAGCATTTGCCTTTCGTTCGATCCAAATATCTGATACTCGAAAAAGTGTCAAGTTCGATACGATTGTTTGTGAATGAAAAATAAATAAATGCTGGTGTCAGTTTCCATGCCGCCCATGGCCCACTGATTTAGCTTTACATGCCGTAGACATTTCTCTCAAGCATGCTAGTTTCTTCACGATGTCTTTCCTCACCGAAGCAGGGGACAACTATGGGTGTTCACATGAATCCGAAAAATCAGAGGTCTGGAGTCGAACTTGGGACCTTTGACTTGACAGTCCAACGGTCACACCAATAGGCTATCACTACTAGTTTTTTAGTTGAGTACAGTCGAACAAGCTAATAAGTATACAGGGTAGAGATCTTTATAATTGTATAACACTGAAAATATTGATTGTAATTTTGTTTTATCAAGTGTTTCGCACTAAGCGACTGATGCCGAACGCTGTTTCGTTTGACATCAGTATCTAAATGTATTTGTATAATCTTAAAAGTAAATACAAGTTAGCTGGATGTATACTTAATAACTTGTTCGACTGTACAAGTAGTAGAACAGTTAAGTGCACTCCTAAATAATAGCAAAAGCAGTTGGGGTGTTATAATATGAAAAATGTCAAACAATAAATAAAACCATGTTCATAGGCAAAATATTTTATATTATATAAAAAAATAAACCAAACAGTGCACATATTTAAAATAACATAAGAGTATTTACCTAACAATGCCATGTACTTATCTATAACATAATTTTATATAATACATAGTTACATGGACAATATTTCGATAAAATAAACTGCCAATTATTGTTTTAAATTGCTAAATATAATATGCACTATGTATGATCGTTGTATTAACATTAAATAAAACATAAGTTGTCTATCTACAAGCTCTAACAAGTTGTGGAACTTGATACGAAATAGTTAAAAGTTAACTGTTTCGCGGTACTAACTGACGAAATAAATAAATTACATTGTTTTTTTTTACCCCGGTTACCAGTTTTCAACAAATCTTGTAAAAAAAAACTTGTATAAAACATGTATTGTAGACATCGTTTCAGACATGTTTTGTTCTTCTCTTTTAATTTTTGTATACATTTTTTTTTACTTGTAGAAAACATGTTTCATTTGTCAGGTGTACATATTTCATACCTTGGTGTAAACACAAGACGGATTTTCGAATAGCTGCTATCATGAAAATTATATTTCTCAGTCGATATAAAAGCTACAAGCTAACATTAACAAGTAAATATGGGGCATCTCGATTAACAAATAAACATAGAAGTTGATATTAAATATCTCTAAATTATATTATGGCGCTAACATCGGAATGTTCCCAACCTAATTGTACTGGAAATCGTATGTCTTTTGTACAAACTAAATGGTTTGTGCCAGTAACTTAACAGTATTGGGAAATTGTGTACAACTACCCTCTATAAGCTATTCAGTGATATAATATATTATGGATTCCAACTGTCCTTGCATTTTATTGACAATGAAAAGAGAGGGCAAATCACTATAGTTAAATATTATGAATAATGGGACTATACGACGACATTCTTGTGGATTATATTTACTCTCCAATTAATTGTGTGATCAAGATTTTAGCCATGTTATTTAAAAGAAATAACTAATTACATAATATTACAGGCAAGGACGCAAAAGGCAAATTGTACTTAAAACATATTTGTAAACAAAGAAATGCTGCAATTAAAGCTATCGATAAAATCTTGGATTGGGTATTGCACGGGCTCAGTTAAAAATTTACTGCGATTACATTTTTATTTATAATACAAATATTTGATTAAAAAGATCATCTCCAATTTGTAAACTCTATAATTATAATTTACCACATCGATATATCAAATTGCAAAACATCGACAAAAACATAGACGCCTACTCTACGATAATATACAATATAAAGTAAATGGACGCGGCGGGATGTTCATACGTTTTCTTACTGGACAGTATAAGCTATGGGCGGTCTTATCGCTTAGCGATAAGACCGCCCATTGTGTCACCCCTTGTAAAATGTTTTACTATTGTTTTTTTGTAATTTGGTGTACATAATAAAGAGTATTCTATCTATCTATCTATCTATAAGGGCAATAGCAAATGCATGTTGTCAGTAAAAAGATACACCGACATAGAAAAACATAATATGAAGACTGTAAGGTCTTCCATTTCTAAAAATGGCAAGCATCAAAGTCGCACCATTATGCCAATATCTAAATAAAACCTCGCAATTTACACACAGATCATAGAAGGCTGTACGGTCTTTGGAAGTCTTTACGCAGTCTCGTGATTTTGGCATGTACGTGTTTTGTCTCGTGTGTGCTTACTCGTTTTTATTAATGTTACTGAGCTTTTTAAATACTTTGCTGCCTTAATACAATCACCTAAAAGATGCTTTTTTCTTGTCTTCAACTAAATATATAATTTTATTAGACAAGACATGAAATCCTCATCAAACATGAACCCAGTAACGTTCGCCGCGTCGTTATAAAAAAGCTAGACAATACACGCGTCTAGTGTTGTACCTAATTGATGGCAAAGTTCTGCGTGAAGTCGTACTCGATGGTGGGTATGACGGTCTGCACGAACTTCAGGAACACGATCAGGTAGGAGTGCACGCCCATCTCGCCGCCGCTTTCTGTTACTGTCTCTATTATCTTCTTCATTACTTCGGCATGCCTGTGGGTAATGTGATGGTAAAATGAATATAGTTTTGAAAAGTGTGACGGCGACATTATACTTCGCGCAATGTTAATTGCGGTAGTTTGGCAATGTCAACAAGTATTCATTTATAACGATATATTATTACAAATGACTAAGCCAACGACCAGTAGTCCACATTAGCCCTGGATCGAAACAACTGGAAGTCATAGGGATATAGGGATTGATTTCAAAAGTAAGCCTGCTGGCCTTCATCATTAGAAGAACGCACTGGCTGCGTTCTTCTTAATATAATGGAACTCAACGCGAGGAGTCTGATTGCGAATGCCACTTTCTCAAAGTTTCGTTAAAAAAGTTGAGATCAGTGAATCTTCTGTCAAAAATGTAAGCTTTTACATAACATAACATCACGCCTGAGGTGTGCCTAATAGAACACCCACATTTCAGCAGTAACGTTTAAGACATCACCCGGGCACAAACCAGAGTCCGTAGCTGCTACTGAGTAATTCCTGGTGAAAAACCCCAATAACACTTTGCCTGACCAGGGAATCGACCTCACGCTCAGCAGTCGCGCTTGCGACCACTACACCAACAAAGGCAGTCAGATTTTATTGACTACAGATCATGTGCGATAACTACAGCGAAATTAAGTAATTTTCAATATCCGTAAGTATTGTGGATGTCTTGTTTAAACAGTGAACCTGTACTAATATTATACTCACCGGCAAGGGTGCACCGACGCCGTGCTCGGTCCCGAGACATGCGGGTGCGACTCCATGGTGACAGTCTTCTTGGCGTGGTCCTGCGATACATCCTCGTACATCTGCTCCACGCTCAGTAGAGTTCGGTCCTGAAAGGAATAGTACGAACACGATTGATTCAGTCATATTGTTTGGTACCATAATACCAGTATACATGAAAAGTATGTGAGAATTATACTTTACGTTATAAATACGTCCTAATCATTTTTAATATTCTGTATCAAATCAATACATAATAACTTATTTTGGATAGATATGCCTAATTAATAACAAATCTCTCGGTTTATGACACCTTTTACCGTCTTGTCGAGGATTTGGCGAGTCGAAGAAAGAGACAGGGGCGAGTGACACCTACGCAGCGGATACTGGACAGTTAGCTACATTTCAACAGCGTAGAAAATTTAACTGCGTTGAAAATCCAAAAGCAAAGAGCGCAAACATTAAGGTGGATGTTCCAGGGTAGCCCGCGAAATTCAAATTTTCTTACGTTTTTAGCGATTTGCAGGCCAGTGCTAGGTTGTATGTTAGTGAAAATATGATTCGCGGATGTAAGACGTATGCAGTTTCAGAATTATAAACATCAAAATCATCATTACAACCCTCCAAGTTCATGTAACTGTCAAGAATGAGTATTTCATCAAAAAGTCATTCTTGAAAGTAAACTAGATAACTGGCTATTCAGAACATCACAACGTGAGATAATCTTGTATAGCTACTGCCAATATCTATTTGAATGAACAACAAACAATAGAACTATTTTAGAATGATATCGCGTAATCGCTTGAGCAGAATCTTGTGAATTCATCTTTAGTCAAGGTCATCATGATACGTAAGAATGTGTTCATGAAATTCTTGAACAGTAAGCGTAATTAACATTTCCGCGGTACGCGGTAGGAATCTTAACCATCAATTAATTATTGTTAATTACAAGTCGCTCGGTACAGTGGGAATTGTGGATTTCGTTATTTCTGTATTAATTTTTGTCATACCTAATCGGAACATGTGAACATTTTTCGCAATAGCACGGTTTGCGTTTAATAACATGTGTGACAACTGCTTTAGAGCATAAATCATCATCATCAGCCTATAATGTTCCCACTGCAGGGACTCAGGCCTCCTCTCTAGGAGACGAGACATAAATAAAAAATAACTTTTTTAAATCTTTTAACATCAATATTGACTGGTAAAAGCAAGGGACTGAGCCTATGATAGAACAAGGGCAAATCATGAATTTTTAGTAGAGTTCCACTTATCGAAGATTTTTAACTGACCTGGGCCTGCAGTCTCTACACTAATAACGACGCTACGAATGTCGCTAACTCGTAAAATCGTAAACTTTCTGTAATAGATTTTCAACCTTATGCTGTTGAAATAAAGCTGAAAATCTATTACAGAAAGTTTACGATTTCTCGACTTAACGACATTCGTAGCGTCGTTATTAGTGTAGAGACTGCAGGCCCTGAGCGAAGTCAGAGGCCCACGGGCGGCATTAAACTCTGACACCGGGTTAGGCAATAACCACACGATGAAGAACTGACCTCAGAATCCAAGTCTATAAGTCCAATCCTATATTAGGAACGAGCTTGTTGTCAGACCCAGCTGCGTTTACTGCTTTTCCCATATATGTTAGACTCGGCTAATCTAACTAGGTGTAGCTGAGTACCAGTATTTTACATGGAGCAGTATTTTGCATTGAGCTTCTTAGCTGACCTTTACAACTCGTTAGTACACTCACAGATATTATAATACTTCGTACAGATACCCAATCCCATACAAAGAAATGACACCTCCCTAAGTCATCTTATTGCTCGTTTTATTTTCTTTCCTCCATTATTTTAACAGATGGCAGCACCAGCGTCGCACTAATTGCCACAGACTGGAGTTTTCCAACGCCATCTAGGAGTTCACGTTTCGTGTTATGTAGTTCCGGAACTTTCGGGTTCAGTAAAATGAGAAAAATATGTAATTATTTCGATTAGAAATGTTAAAAGATGTGTTATATTTCTATAAACAGTAATACATATGCTTTTTAATGGTTAAATTTAATTAAAATTATACGACAGTTACGATTATTGTATGTGGCAAATTGAGTAAAACGCCATCTATTGCAAACAGCTCTAGAGAAAATGATTTACAGATGGCTTACTTTTGACAACTTTATCAATCTATGGATGGATACGAATTGAAGTAAAAGTCCTCCTTTAACCTTTTTTGTTGAAATAACGTGATAAATGAGTGTAAATAGATAAATAAGCGTTAGACATGGAACTTTTGATTTTTGCAAATCTTATTTCGGCCGAAATCTACCGTTTAACGCATAAAAGCGATTGTTAATTTCATTACTGCTACCTATGCTGCCATCTATTGTGTTTTTTTCAAGACCTAATTATAATTTGTTCGAGTTGAGTCCCCATGGTACACTAGACACTTTCGAGCCACCTGACTAGGCCGACAGTCAAAGATCTCAAATGACAGCCAGAACTAACAGCTTATCGAGCTTGTCAAGGCACGGAGGAAACTCGGCATGTATGTGTGTGTGTGGTCACCCATCCACAGGCCAACCTAGGGAAGTGCGGCTTAACCTGAAGATGATCTAACTGACACCTTGCTATTGTATCGAGTCTGGTTCTTCTAACCAACCTAACAGACAGATGTGTGCTGGGAAGTTTGTTCAGCCACTTCTTCTTTCCAGCTAAACACTAGGAAGTGTCGATGGGTGGGCGTTTTTGGGGGACTGTCTTATAAAAATATAAATACAGTGAAACCTGGTTAAATGTGTCTCAGATATCCAAATCTGTCTCATGGGACCCCAGTATGAGTTCCAGTTATAGAGATTTCTCACTTATCCAGTAGCTCTACCATGAGTTTACACAGCAAAAACTCGCTAGCGTCTCCGTAAATTAGTTGTATGAAATATTGTACAGCGCCCCTAGCGGTCACAGAAAGAATTAAAATTCATACCATGAGCACTATATATTACGATAGGTTAAACACCTAGCGTAATCTATGCGATAGTTACTAACGTTCTTCAGCTGTCACCATACAAAACGGTACCATGAGTCACTAATTTCACTGAACCTATCGAGTAAGACGCTTACTTTAGTAGTTACGTAGCTCACTAGCATTTTGGCGTGTGAAACATATGTTTACGTTAAAATTATATACGTTTTTGAGTCTAATATAGTCAAAATAATGTCTGCAAGTGGTTATTTAGCATGGAATATGTCAGTGGTCGCTAAATTTGAAGACCAACGACTTGAATAACATGAATTTCAAGCCAAAATGTTAGATACCAATTGGGAAATATAATTTTGAGGAAAGTTCAAACTTACCTTTCTATAAACTCTACCAACAATTGGAACTGTGTGACACTGGTCCACATTGTATTAAATAATCTGTTTGAATCTTTAATATACTTTTAAACTACACAACGCAGCTCTGTCACTCAAGGTCAACTATCAAACTTACAAATTGAATACACGACAGTGACATATTATAAGGAATAAAAATTCAAAAACCACTTAGCACTATGTGTAGTCTACTATCTGTCAACTTTTCAATTTCGTCGGTTTATTTGTGTAGATACCGTTCTCTCTTCTTATTAGTGGGAAAGAAAGAAACAAAACATGAGTAGAGTGAAGTTAGCTAGACGACACAATCTATCGAGCTTACCTTAGCGCCTGCGTAAGACTCCGTAAATCTCATGGTGCAAACCTAATCGAAATCTATTTGATCCACGTTAGCACGCTAGCGAGTACAACGCTAGGGATTAAGTTTTCGATGACAACTCATGGTAGAGCTACTGGTCCCAGTTAGCCAAGTTTCACTGTAGTAAAGTAAAGTAAATTTTGACCTTCGAAAAGTGCTGATTATCAGCCTAGTTTGAATAAATGAATTTTGATTTGATTTGATGTTGTTTCCTAGCCACGAGTTCATAGTTGACCATAAAAAATCAAAAGAATAATATCTGAATTGAAAAAACTAAATTTCTCAACCAACCTCGTCATACCCAATGAGCCAGAGCCGCGGCGTCTGGTAGTACTTGTCGTACGTGATGTGCAGGTCGTAGGTTCGAGTGCGGACGATGTCGTCGCCGTCCGACTTCGACTTCTTGTCCTTAGGCTGCGGCTCCTTGCGCTGCGCTAGGTCTGTTGACTGAAATATAAATAACAATTATTGGAAAATTATTTTTCAGAGATAACTCTGCCCTAGAGTGTAAATGTGGTGTTGCTCCACAAACGATGGGACACTTGATATCGTGTCCTATCTGTCCTGTTCCTTGCACATTACTGCAGCTGATGGACGCTTATGAAAATGTCACACTCTCGACACGCTAAGAAGAAGATTGGAAAAAGAGATTTTCTTTTTTTTCTTTTAAGAGCCTAAGTATACTACCTCAAATAAGCAACTCTATTTCTATCTCTTAGGTTCTAATCTGTCATTTTTAATGTTTATTGTTACTTTTTATGTCCTTAGTTGATGTAACTACACACATCAAAAGTGTCTAGGGATCAACATATATTATTGCAATAACTTTTCTCCTGATTGATATTAATTAAAATTTTCTTTAAGGATTCATCAAATGTTTGTGTGTTTTCGTTTGTCACAGTAACGATAAACCAAGTCACCTTTGCATTAATAAAGAAATTTGCCATTTTCCTAATAAAGGGATTTTTGACATTTGAACCACTAACATTAAAGTTCGAAAAAAAGACTGAAATAACAGTTTTCTTTTAATTTTATTGGGTAACTTAAACAATTAATAATCCGTGTTTCTACCGCGAACACTAACAACACAAGAACATCGGTTTGGCATACTCAAAATGAGTTCATCCAAATCACGCTGTGGAATGGCCGCCCATGTTCGTTGCAACAACAAAAAAAGGTCTTCTTGCGACTGGATACCCTCCATATTCGGCAGAGCTTTTCTCTGTAGCATATCCCATGCATGCTCAATCGGGTTCAAGTCTGGCGACTGAGCAGGCCTGGAGACAAGACCGATCCATTCAAATCTTAACTCGAAGAGCTCCAACAATAACCGCCATAATGTTAGCCGTGAGGCTTCATCACTCTTCAGGGAACTTAATTAGCGACCAAACAGTCAGAAACCGCTTGCATGAAGTGAACCTTCATTCCCGAAGACCGCTACGGGTACCACCTATAGCAATGCACAATCGTAGGATTCGATATCAATGGGCTCTTGAACACAGAAATTGGGCAGAAGAACAATGGCGTTTCGTGTGCTTTTCTGATGAGTATGAGACCGGATACAAGACGTATACGACACTGGAGAACCCCTGGACGCCAACAGCGATTAAAATCCTGCCAGGAAGTCCATCCTTATAGTGGTGGAACCATCATGGTATGGGCGGGTATTTGGATCGGCGGAAGAACTGAGTTGATTTGGATCAGAGGCAACCTCAACGCTCAAATTTATGCTGAGACGATTGTATCAGACGTCATCGTTCCTCTACAAGTGCAAATCGGTCCCTTATTTCAGTCAATGCATGATAATGCACGACCGCACACCGCAAGAGTTGTAAGACAGACTCTCGCCGCAGCTAACATCAATGTCCTGCCCTGGCCTGCTCAGTCGCCAGACTTGAACCCGATTGAGCATGCATGGGATATGCTACAGAGAAGAGCTCTGCCGAATATGGAGGGTATCCAGTCGCAAGAAGACCTTTTTTTGTTGTTGCAACGAACATGGGCGGCCATTCCACAGCGTGATTTGGATGAACTCATTTTGAGTATGCCAAACCGATGTTCTTGTGTTGTTAGTGTTCGCGGTAGAAACACGGATTATTAATTGTTTAAGTTACCCAATAAAATTTTAAAGAAAACTGTTATTTCAGTCTTTTTTTCGAACTTTAATGTTAGTGGTTCAAATGTCAAAAATCCCTTTATTAGGAAAATGGCAAATTTCTTTATTAATGCAAAGGTGACTTGGTTTATCGTTACTGTGACAAACGAAAACACTTTATTTAATGAATCCATAAAGAAAATTTTAATTAATATCAATCAGGAGAAAAGTTATTGCAAAAATATATGTTGATCCCTAGACACTTTTGATGTGTGTATTTAAAACTTGTGAAATCCGCACTCCCGAGTCACAAGATACAAGCTGTGCTTAGTTTGTGGCTCACCGATTTTGTACTCAACTGTATTCTTTCTTTTGTTTAATAATCGTTATTATTATATAGATTGGCCTGTTGGTCTAGTGGTTAGTGACCCTAACTGCTATGCCGGAGGTCGTGGGTTCGATTCCCACCCAGGACAAATGTTTGTGTGATGAGCACGATCATTTGTTCTGTGTCTGGGTGTAATTTATTTATCTATAATATGTATGTATTTAGAAATATATAAGTATGTTTATCAGTTGTCTAGTACCCATAACACAAGCTCTGCTTAGCTTGGGACTAGATGGCGTTGTGTGATAGTTGTGGAATATTATATTATTATATTATTGCATGTCAAGTAAATTTAAGTAACTTAAACAAGTTCAGTAAATTATAATTTAATTTAATAATACTAGAGAAAATAATGTTATTATTACAGGAATTTAAATTAATTAATTAATTATTGAATAGATTTATTTATAAATTCATTAATAAACAATCAGTAGTACCTAGCAATTATAAATCATGATAATATGATACTATACTGATCATTATATTGATGATACAACATTGATATATAATATATATCAATGTTGTATTTTCAATGCATGTCAAGTAAATTTAAGTAACTTAAACAAGTTCAGTAAATTATAATTTAATTTAATAATACTAGAGAAAATAATGTTATTATTACAGGAATTTAAATTAATTAATTAATTATTGAATAGATTTATTTATAAATTCATTAATAAACAATCAGTAGTACCTAGCAATTATAAATCATGATAATATGATACTATACTGATCATTATATTAATGTTACAACATTGATATATACATCATATATGATATAATTATGAACTGATGATACTATGAATAACAAATTGTAAACAACAATAATACTAAATGAACCACAATAATAACATATTTGTAACAATAATTTATTTGTATTTGGATTACGCAAGAAATAAAAGGCTTTTTTTTTTTTTTTATAACACAATGTTACTAGCATATATCCTGAAGAATATCATATATTTTTCTGATTTTGTTTACTGCAGTGAATCATATACTTTTACGCATTATAAAACTCGCGTTTTACTCCTGTTGGCCTCTTAAGTAAAATGATATCCGAGGATGCCCCGTAGCAGGGCGAAACAGGATTTAAGATATTTTTTGCGGAATAGGTAAAATTTTAACTGGCAAAGTGTGATGCATTAGGCTGGTGGTAAAAAGTGTCATGTAATAGGGGTCGACCGTCGAGCCTATTGCCTTCAGTCGGGCAGAAATCCTGACTTCATGGGTGACATCGATAACTATACAGTATACACTATACATTGCCTATATTTAAATATCTAAAGTACAAACAAATTAAGGTGAAACTACACTACATTGTAACATGTAAATATTGATACAAACATATAATTAAGGTTACTACCTATAATGAATATCTGAGTGATAGTGGTCAGGACAACCAGATAAATAGGTCATTTAATATACTCGTATTGAAGTGGCCAGCCGATTCTGAAGTGTTTTGTATGCCAGATAAAAGTATATTTAACATAATATCACGCGGCCGGCGTGGGTGTATGATCAAAAGTATGAATGTGGACGAGGCAAAAGAAGTATGTCAGGATCGTAGCCAGTGGCCTTTTGTAGTTTCTGCCTACCCCCATAGGAAAAGGTCGTGACTTTATGTATATTTAATAATAACAATATAAAAATAATTTAGTAACTTATCATTATCACAAACAATGCATTTTTTGTGAACAATGAAATAAATCAACGTCACTAGCGTATAGAATTTAGAGTGTGGAGTGCAAGCGTCAGCGGCGCCTCACCTCACCTCAACAGATAGCAGAAGTATAAAATGGCTGTTAACTCTTACCGGGTCCACTTCATCCAGCAGCCCCGACTCTTGGAACTGCTCCATGTCCTCTGCCTCTCCATCCTCGTCGTCCTCTTCATCATCATCGTCGTGATCCCCGGCCGCGCCTTCACCGTCACTGTCACCCGTGTCGGCAGCATCTAATGTCATCTCGCATACCTGTAGAATTGAAAAAAGGATTGTTTCATTGGTTTTAAGAAGTACTACTAAATCAAAAGGAAGTCAAACTTGTTACTTTGAATCTGGTGCAATGCTGAAAAGGCTAAATGAATAATTTATAATGAGTTTCGTAAAGATCGGTTTTAGGGATCAGATAAGCTTATTGTGTCACCCCATTTATAAGTTCTAAATTGTAATACCAGGCATTTATTTGAACACTAGCTTTTGCCCGCGACTTCGTCCGCGTTTCCGTCGTTTTTCGTAAAAAAAAGTACCATATGTCCTTTCTCACGGTTCAGTGGCGTTTTTAGGTGGCATTGGGTATTTTATTTTTAATCGACGGTAACGGAAAGGCTGTCAGTTACCTAGGTAACAAAATAACCTACGATAGAGGTCCTAACTATAGCTACCTTACACTTAAAATCTAAGTGCCAATTTAAACTAAAATATTCTAATAGAATTATACCCAGAAATATGTACAACTTACAACAAAAAAAGAAATGAAAATAAAGCTGAAACGCCTGTGCAATACCATCTACCTATACCTACTTCACTTACAAATAAATACCTATAACTACTATAATTAATAAAAGTATCTACGCTTTTACCTACATAATACAAAACTAAAATTGAACATAAATTAGCCAAAACTTACCTATCGGTATCTAAAAAACTATGCGTACTACTTCTACTTCTACTACCTTCACCTAAAAGGAAATAAAATGCAAACTATTAATAATTTGTAATTTGAACGAATATTTAAACACTACCAAAACAACTAATACCTATTTTAGAAAATAACAACAAAAGAAATTCAAATAAACTATTTAAAGACTAACGCGCTGATAAGCATTGTTTGTTAAAATCAATTATTGTCCGTCAATAAGGTCGAACGCTCTGAACGCATCAACAGCCACGACCCGTGTCGAGCGCGGCAACCGTTACACAAAAATAATCCCTATGGCATGATTCAGTATTCACGCGCGACGGCTTATTAGCGTATTTCATGTATAAGTTTGGTGTTTCTATACCGATTACTATGATTATTTTTTTATTGAATAGGTAATAATATTAACTTCTTTTAATTAGGGATGAGTGAGAGTATTATAAACATAAGAGTAAACAAATATAATCAGAAAGCTCCGAATTGCTAAGCTATCGGGAGTTACACGTGTTATTGTGAGTCAACCATAAAAGATAGACATATGCTGTTGTGGGATATTTTTTAGATAATTTTATGTAAAACATTTCCGTCATAAATGATTTCTATGTAGCTTTAACCATTAAGGCTGCACACGCGACGGAAGCTTAAAAAATGGAGCAACTTCTCCCGTTTTCCCAATATTTCCCTTCACTGCTCTGCTCCTATTGATTGTAGCGTGATGAAAAGTATACTATAATCTCCCCAGGAGTATGAAAAATAATTGTACCAAGTTTCGTTAAAATCCGTCGAGTAGTTTTTGTTTCTATAAGGAACATACAGACAGACAGACAGACAGACAGACAGACAAAAATTTTACTGATTGCATTTTTGGCATCAGTATCGATCACTAATCACCCCCTGATAGTTATTTTGAAAATATATATCATGTACAGAATTGACCTCTCTACAGATTTATTATAAGTATAGATAGATAGATAGAAGATAGATATAGATAATGAAGAGTATTCTATGTGAACTCTATGACAGTTTAGTTTTGCATTAAATGCTGGGTTTGAAGTTCCCGAATAGTTTCATTTTCTGAGCACTAAGAAATCAATTAAACAAGCACATTATAAACCACACCAACAATATTGTAACTTCTAATTTAGGACTTTAATGACTCAAAACCTCAAACAAAACACATAACAGGAAAAAGAATAGATAAAAACCAATAACAAAGATTTAGACGGAGTAATTTAATTCACAGTAGGTAGGTTTACTCTCAGATAATATTTAAAATAAAATAATATATGTTTACAATATTATACAAAAGGAAAGAAATGAATGATATATATTATTTACCTTTTCTTCAACTGTGGGTGATCCTGCATTGTCGTAGTGATGCGTGTCTACCCAGCCTCCCTCCCCATCCTGTTCATCCTCGATTATCTTCTCTTTATCTTCACAATATTCTATCTGTTAGGGAAAATATTATTATTCATGTGGAATTTGATGAATATTATTGATAAGTCAGTGTTGCTGTGATCTCGAGGACTATGGAACCGCAGTGTGTGTAACACTGTCATATTTATCTTAAAAACAAATCACGCAAAATATTCAGGTGGCATTTTTAGATAATCACATAATGCCATTTAACTATGTGATTGAGCAGAAATTAACTAATGCAATCTGTGCCTACAGGTAGCAATACAAGGAAATATTTATTTTATTCTATTTATTTAGGTACCTAAAATAATGTAAAATCAATAATCCATTTTGTATTATTTACTATTTAATGTCACACTTGAATATTCATACCATGGAAGAAGAAAACGTGTTGTGCCGACCCCAAATATAATGGGATAAGGGCAGGAAGATGATGATGATGACTTTAGAATATTCATATAGGTAAACTAAAGTTTCCAGAATATTTTACTCACATTTTAAAATAACTGCTGGTACCGTAATGGTTGGTAGGTTGCTTGGTAACTTGGTACAGCATTTAAAAAATAATTTGAGTGAAATAAGAATGTGGAGTGAAATCAACTTTGTACCTGTTTGCACCTCCTATAGCATGGCACATTCCTAGTGATAAGAAACTGCTTATCAGCAGGCAGGTAGGGCCTGATCTTGGCCTCCTCACCCTTGGCCCATTGCCAGGTGGGGCAGTGATGAACTAGGTGGTCTCCAGCAGCCACAAACTCCTCAGGAGTTAGGACTCCTGTCTCTTGGAACTTTGACTCCTAGTAAAGTAAAAATAAAATAAGTTGTTAAACTGTAGTAAGATTACGATGGATTTTTCAATTAATAAATAGTAGCACAGTTGAATACACAAATTATAATTCATTGGATTAAAATACTAAACTGTATTTGAATTACATTTTCTTTTGTTTAACTTCTGACAGACAATGATTTATTGTTTAAACAAAGATATTATCATCGGCACGATTCTTGAGCGCTGACGCAAAAGTGAGTTATTGGGTCCCTTTGGTGGTATGAAGTGAGACGCGGGGCGTGGAAAGTGCAGTGATTGGCCCGTAGCGCATCGCGTCATAGCCGTCACTCGGGATTTGTTTTTTACTGCTGCTGCACTTACCTCACGACCATTAAATAATAAACGGGTGTGCATTTCATTTGTCATAAAGTGTACGATGCGCACAGCGATCCCCACTCTTCCGCCGAGCGCTCAAGAACCGTGCCGGGTATTATAAGACAATAGAAAACATCGACATGATTCTGGAGTATTAAGTATTCAGCTGTTCATTATTTATTAAGTATTCAAAAATAAAACTGCTAAAAAATCACAAGGGTAAAAATGAAAAATAATCAATTTAAGCATATGTATTTTAGACGGCATCAAGTTACTGTAAACAATGATAAACATTATAATTACGAAGATAATAGCACGCTAATAGTACCTTGAGCACCGGCGTCAAATACCCGGCGACTCCGAGGGCTGTGCCCTTTACAGTATTTATCATACTCTGCATTTTAATGCAGTATGATCACAGGATCCCAACACTGCGTTACAGTAGTAATCTACGGCGTTTTTGTTATAAAATTATTGATGAAC
Source organism: Diarsia dahlii (assembly GCA_949775195.1). Classification (NCBI taxonomy): domain Eukaryota; kingdom Metazoa; phylum Arthropoda; class Insecta; order Lepidoptera; family Noctuidae; genus Diarsia; species Diarsia dahlii. The sequence goes on along the minus strand of OX459193.1, from coordinate 1,673,178 downwards.
TTCACAAAAGAGCCTTGTGCGAACCAGTCAAGTCAATGAACGAGTTGATTTGCAAGTTTGACAAATGACAATTGACATTGACATTTGATGGCTGGAAGGATTAGAGTTGTTACGTTTTTTCGTTTATGCTGGTAGACTTATGTATATTATAATATATCTATGGGTAGACTAGTGGCAGATGGAGTAAAGCTGTAACTGAGCGGTGGGGAGTGTCAAAAGGCGTTTGTGGCGAGTACATGTTGTTTTGGTTCTCGCACTGATTTTTGGCTCTTTCTCTGCTTTTTTTTGGTGGTTTTTGGGTTTATGTAACGTGTTTGTTCTTGTCCTGTGTTTGTTTTTGTTTGTGTACGTGATCTTACATTTGGTAAGTTTTTATTCTTATATTTTATTCTACCGGCCACTGGCCTATGCGGTCTGACAATGGCGGATGACGAGCGGCCTCCTGGTCGCCCGCCAGACCCCCCTCATCCTGATCTGCAACAATCGCAAGACTTATTTACTCATGCGCCTATTCTGACGGCTCCACTGTCTCAATTTGAGACAATGGAAGTAGAAATAACTTCTCAAAAGAGGAAACTCATTGACAATCACAATAATGCCACGGACGAAAACGCTTCAGCGACTAAACGCGACCGGGTCACGGCCCCGTCGTTGATCTCACGCACAAAATACTCGCATTTAGATAGTCATCCATTTTTAGTCTACGCATCGCTTAACGAATCTGATCCAAGCTCTGGCACTACCCTCCATCCTATAAAATTCGGTCAATTAGTACAAAAACTTAATATTGTGAATATTGTTGATGGTGGTATTAAGAAAATAGGAAGAAACAGGGTATCAGTAGAGTTCAAGGCCCCGGAAGATGCCAATGCATTCATTGACAATGAATCGATGAAACAAAAAGGTTTCACGGTCATGATTCCTACGTTCAACATCACCAGGATGGGTGTTGTGAGGGGCGTCCCTACTGATTGGACTGACATTGAAGTCTTTGATGCCCTGAAGTCCCCACTTGGTAAGGTGTTGAAGGTGAGGAGATTGAACCGCAGAGTTTCAAATGATGGGAAATCGGAATGGATTCCTACACCGAGTGTAGTAATCACATTTGATGGTCAGAGCCTCCCGGATCGAGTTTTTTGCTGCTTCAATTCCCTTCCAGTTGAGATTTATAATTTTCCCACTGTCCAGTGCTTCGGGTGCTGCAAATATGGACACACCAGGACTCAATGCCGGTCAAAGCCACGGTGTTACCGCTGTGGTGGTGACCACTTTGGGGATGGGTGTTCCATTGAAGAGCCTAAGTGCTTCTATTGTACAGGTGCACACCCTGCGAACAGTCGTCAATGCCCGGAATACGTGCGTCAGCGTAACATCAAGTCCACCATGGCTAAGGATAACATACCTTATTCTGAAGCAGCCAAACGTCACGCCCCCTCCTACCGATCTTTTGCAGACGTTACGGCGTCAGCCCCTCCTGCACTGACTATCCACCAGACTCTTAACCATGATCCCCGTCCTCCCCGTCGCCCAATTCCTAATTATACTTCTCATTCCCAACCCCCTACTTCTTCCTCCATCAAGAAACTTATTACTTCCCGCCCAAAGGCCTACACACCCCCCCATCCTGGTTATGACCGTAGGGCCCATCAGGATATTATTAGCAGTTATTCCTTCCCCCCCTCTCCTAATGGTTGTGCTCTGATGGACCACCCTCCCACTCATAATGAGAATGAAGAGACCCTGAACACTATTATTACTTTGCTCTCCACCTTACTCTCAAATTACGCATTACCTGACCACGTAGCTGACAACATAGTCAATAAAATTAAAAATCGTAACATTCAATCTCATGCAGTGGAACACCAGAAGCGCACTCCCCAAAAAACACGAAATCTGCCACCTAATTAATTTATATAAACCTGCAATTTTTGCAATCTCAGAATCGTGGTTAACTCCACGACTCCATTTTAATTTCCCTGGCTATAGCACTCTCCGGGATGACCGTTCTGACGGTTATGGCGGGGCTGCTATGCTAGTGAACAATCTTCTTTCTTTCTCCTCTCTATCCCTGCCTCCCCACGGAGATGAGATTAATGCTGTAGGTGTTAATATCCTTGGCATTAATTTTATATCTGTCTATATTCCCTCCCCCAATCCCTCCTGCTTTCAATACATTCATAATATATGTTCCTCACTGAATCCTGTTATCATTTTGGGTGATTTTAATTGCCATCATTCCCTGTGGGGTTCTGACCATTCTGATCTCCCTGGTTTTGAGTTAGTTGATCTGTTGGAAGACTTGAGTTTATGTGTTGTCAACGATGGTTCCGTCACTCGGCTGCCTAGACCTGGCCAGAGTAGAAGCTGTGTAGACCTTACCTTGTGTTCAGCTAGTTTGTCCGCCCAGTTGGAGTGGAAACGACTAAACCTCACGCATGGTAGCGACCACTACCCAATATGCACTACACTGATCAATAGGTCCTTACCTCAAAGGGATAACCCCCCTCTTTTAAAATACAGACTTACTGGCGCGGACTGGGAATTGTACACTCAAACTCTTGAGGATATAATTTCCACTTTGCCCCAGGTTTCCCCAGTCAACTTAGAGGACTGCATATTGAAATTTTCTGGTGCAATTTCTTCTGCCGCGGATGACAACATACCGCTTAAAAATTCAGCCTCCGGAAAAATATCATCTCCGCCCTGGTGGGATCGGGAATGTACCAGCATGGTTAAATCTCGAAATGAAGCGGAACTTAAGTATGCTCAAAATATGTCCTCTGAAAACCTGATCGAGTACAACCGGATTAGTGCCAGGTCTAGGCGCCTACTAAAAAAAAAAAAAAAAGAAGGATGGAAGAAATTCTGTACTTCACTTTCCCCTTCAACCCCTTCCTCTCTTGTTTGGCAAAATTTCAAAAGATTTAAACGTGGCTGCTCCGTCCGAAACTACTCATCTATGCCTGATGACATTGCAGAACCTTTCTTGAGGAAACTTGCTCCTCCTTTCGCTCCTTTTTTGGGAGAATGCCCTTCACCTTCTGGGGGGGGTGAAATTTCCAATGACCCCTTAGATGCTCCCTTCTTGTTAAGCGAACTAGATGCAGTGCTCAAACACGTTCACGATTCCGCCCCAGGCATAGATGGCCACCCATATTCGTTTTTTAAAAAATTGGGGTCCCACAGTCGCCGATACCTTTTATCAATAATCAACGCATGTTTTACTCTCTCCCATATCCCTGATGCTTGGAAAACGCAACTAATAATTCCCATTCTAAAACCAGGGAAAACACCTGACTGCCCTGAAAACTTTCGACCCATTGCTCTATCCCCTGTTATAGGTAAAATCCTTGAACACCTTCTAAAAAACAGGTTGGAGTGGTTAGTTGAAAGCCGAGGTCTTCTAGCAAAAACCCAGTTTGGGTTCCGAAAGGGAGCTAGCACAATGGATAGCATTGGACTATTTATGACAGATGCCCGGATTGCCTTCAGCAAAAATGAGTCAGTTCTAGCGGTCTTTCTTGACATTTCAGCAGCTTACGACAGTGTCCTTCTTTCCGTACTCAGAAGTAAATTACGCCAGCTGAGTATCCCGGTAAAGATACTTAACTGTATCTGTAACTTGTTGGCAGGACGTAGTGTTAAACTCCATGTTCCAGGAGAATCATATGACCCCAGAACTGTTTGGCGTGGGCTACCCCAGGGTTCAGTACTAAGCCCTCTTTTATATAGTATTTACACCTCGGATCTTCACAAGTCCCTTAATAACGACTGCCAGATTTTACAATACGCAGATGACCTTTGCTTATATATTCCTACCTCGTCTGTGGAAATTGCTACGGAATCCATGCAAATATCCCTTAACTCCCTAAACCAGTGGTTAATCTCTCATGGTCTTAGCTTATCAGCTCCTAAAAGCTCCGTTGTAGTTTTCTCACGTAAACGTCTAACACCCAATGTCCACCTTGAAATTGAAGGATCCCCGATCAATGTTGAGGATAATGTGAAATTCCTTGGGGTAATTTTGGACTCTAAATTATCTGGTGTCTTTCATCTCAATTATATAATCAGTAAATGTGAGAAGAACCTTAATATGCTACGTGCTCTAGCGGGTGTTTGGTGGGGGGCCCATCCCTTTACTCTCAAACTCATATACAATGCTACAATAAGAAGTTTACTGGACTATGGGTCTTTCCTCCTGGAACCCTGTGGTAAGGTTGCATTGGCCAAGCTGGAAACCATTCAGTCGAAATCCCTCCGCATTGTACTAGGTTGTATGAGATCCACTCCTACCAACGCACTGCAAGTTGAGAGTGGCGACCCTCCCCTTCTCCTCCGTAGACAATATCTAGCCGATAAATATTTGTACAAGGCATATCTTCTTAGTGATCACTTAGTTCTTTCTAAGCTTTCCTCACTAGATAATTTATGTAGACAAAGCGACTATTGGAAACATAAAGACCCCCCTTTGATCCTTAATTCATTTAGGAGTATCCGGAATATGGAAAATAATTCTCCCATTCCTCAGTGTAATAAATTCCCACTTTACTCATGTCCCTATGAAATTCTTAATTTTGTTCCAAAGATCACTCATATTGGAATAAATAAGGACACCACCAATGCTAATGACCATTTTCTTTCGACTGTTAATAACAAATGGCCTGATCACTACAAATTTTATACAGACGCTTCTAAATTGACCTCTGACGGTAAAACAGGCATTGCTGTTTATAATCCCAACTCCCAGATATTCCTTCAGTTCCAGTGCCCTCCTGAGTCTTCGGTTTTTACCGGGGAGTGCATTGGAATTTTGGAGGCGTGTTTATTTATTTCCTCCCATTCAGCTATTACAAAAGCAGTCATCTTTTCTGATTCAAGGAGTGCTCTGGAGGCAATAGTTAAAAATTCATTTAAAGATAACCTACGTAGCCCAATTATAGTCGAAATCAAAACTGTCCTACATTCTTGTTTAAAAAAAAACATTGAGATAATATTAGTATGGATTCCTAGTCATATGAATATTAAGGGCAATGAGCTGGTAGATATAGCAGCTAAAAATGCGGTCAGCAGCAATCTGGCAGATAAAAAACATTATGCTGTCCAGGTCTATGACTTGATTCACAAGGCCAAAGCAGATCTTTTTAAATCCTGGCAAGTTCACTGGTCTCAATCTTCCAAATTAAAGGCTAGCCTGTTTGCATCTATTCAACCAACCATCCCCCCCAAGCCCTGGTTTTATAAATACAAAGAAACATCCAAAACCGTCACATCCGTTATATGCAGAATCCGTATTGGCCACTGCTGTACCCCAGTTTTTCTCCATAAAATTAGGGTCCGCGACAGTTCTTTGTGTGAGTGTGGGCTGGATGATGGTACTTTAGATCACATATTTTTAAATTGTCCTTTGAATGATCTTTCCTCGTTTGATAAAGTTATTAAAAAATTGAACATCCAAAAACCCATTAATGTCCGTCACCTCCTCTCATTTTTCCCTAATCCCCAAATTATACGTGCTTTTATTAAATTTATTTCTAATAACAATATTAAACTCTAATTTATTTATTATATATATTGTTTAGATGTATATACATATTGTATCTTACTAACTATTACTAACTTTTATGTTTTGTGTTTGTTTCAGGGCTAAAAGGATTGCCACAAAAAGCTCTGTAAATATTTATTTAATAAAATTCTCATGTACAGTCACTACGCGACACTGGCAGAAATTGCCGTAATCTTCGGCAGATTGCCATAAACAAAAAAAAAAAAAAAAAAAAAAACTGAGCGGTGTCCAAGGAGTGGAAAGGGAAGTGTTGGCAGACAAAATTGTTGTCATTGCGTAATAGCCCGGATGAGGCTGGCACAAGAATCAAGAATGTGGAGTTTGGGGAAGTCGCGCTGTGGCTTGAAGATTATTTGATATTGTACAATTTTTTATTGTAATTGCAACAAGTTATTGTACATAAATTAATAAACGAATGTTTTTTCTCATGGGTACCTAAAGTAAGTTAACAAGCAAGTTAAGTTAAGTGGTACGTTAGTACCTAAAAGACTGGGACCCAAAATCGGCCCGGGCATTTTAGGGACGGTCGGCCCTCCACTCTCAAGAGAAAGAAAAACTACTTACACTTTGAATCCACTAAAGAAAATATTTAGAATACCTAGGCTGAAAAACTCGACTTTAAAAGAATTAGGACTCCAAGAGCGAGCGAAGCGAGCTCGACAACCTCGAACGTTACACTAGTTGGTCGGCGGTCAATGGCAAGATTCAAGAGGTAGTATCTAGTAAACCGCAAGAGAGAGCTCGAAATTTTTTTGACACCGTGCCCTGGACAGGATATAGTTGCTTTGACCTATTGGAGATACTTGGTCCACTTCGACAATGTACGAGTTTCAATGGTTAAGTTTACGAATTACGGCTGCAGCTGAAGTTCTTCTAAGAATTTAAAATACTTGATATAATAAAAATAGAAGTATTATTTGAAAAGTCTAAGAACTAAAAGAACTAGGACTCGAGGAGCGAGCCAAGTGAGCACGAGAATCACAACCCATATACAAGGTTTACTTAATCGATAGACAAAGACAATATTCAAGAAGCAGTATCTATCTGCAGCAGACCGCAAGAGCGAGCGTAGCGAGCTCGATAATTTTTTGACACCTTACCCTGAATATTTTGGATTTGATTTGACCTACTGGCGTAATTTGGTCGATTTCGACAACGTAAAGGCATAAAAACTGAGCCTTACGTCCAAATACTCGAACGTCACTCAATTTTAAGTTGCACTTAAATCTCGTGCTGTCTTTGTTACTTTAACGCAGAGTGACAGAGATAGCAGCAGTTTTGAGGGTTACTTATAATGTGAGCGTTGCGGGCGTGCATGTACCTCGAGATATTGCCAACCAGTTTCAGCGTCATTTTAGGGTGGAATCCCCTCTTGTAGGCTCAACTGACCTGACTCGGGGTGCTGGGATCATGGCAGGGGACGTTACTGTTAGTTTTTGTGCCAAGGAAGTTGCCTCCGTCCCCTGGTCATGATGGTCTCAGCATTGAGCATTTGAAATATGCTGGTTTCCATGTGTCTCGAGTGCTTGCTATGTTTTTTAACTTATGTATGAGTCATTGTTACCTGCCGGATAAACTTACACATACCGTGGTGGTTCCGGTTATAAAAAACAAGACCGGCGATGTCTCAGACCTGGGAAACTACAGACCCATCTCGTTGGCTACTGTGATAGCAAAAGTGCTGGACAGTCTGCTTGACAAACACCTGGATGGTCACATGGAACTTCATGATGCTCAATTTGGATTTAGACCTGGCCTTTCCACCGAGAGTGCCATCATGTGCCTCAAGCAGACTGTGCAGTATTATACAGCCAGGAATACGCCGGTCTATGCCTGTTACCTGGACTTGTCCCGGGCTTTCGATTTGGTATCATACGATGTATTGTGGCAAAAAATGAAAAATGAAACAGATGTGTCACGTGATGTAGTCGCAATGTTAAAATATTGGTACTCGAGTCAAACGAATGTTGTGCGGTGGGCAGGCTCACACTCGGACGTGTATGGGTTGGAGTGCGGGGTGAGGCAGGGGGGGTTAACCTCGCCTCGTCTCTTCAACCTATATATGAACGAGCTGGTCGGCGAGCTCAGCAGAACAAGCATAGGGTGCCATATTGATGGACAGTGTGTCAATAATATCAGCTACGCAGACGATATGGTGCTGCTGAGCCCGTCGATCAGTGCCATGCGCAGACTGTTAGATGTTTGTGAAAAATACGCACACACCCATGGACTCAGATATAATGTGAAGAAAAGTGAAGTGATGGTGTTTAAGGCTGGTAATAAATCTTTCGCTAATGTGCCTCCTTTATATCTTTGCGGTACCAGCTTAAACAGAGTGTCTAATTTTAAGTATCTGGGTCACTGCCATGGGTCTCAGAGGATATGTGTGACAATGTTGATATGGAGAGGGAGCGCAGGGCGCTGTCTGTGCGCTGTAACTTGCTGGCCCGCAGGTTTGCACGGTGTACAGAGCAAGTCAAGGTGACATTATTTAAGTCCTTCTGTCAATCTTTTTACACCTGCAGCCTGTGGACTAAGTACACGCAGCGTACATCCAGTGCTCTGCGTGTACAGTATAATAACGCGTTCAGGGTGCTGTTCGGGCTGCCGCGCCACTGCAGCGCTTCGGCTATGTTTGCGGATAAAAGCGTGGACGGTTTTCATGCCATTATGCGGAAGCGTTGTGCGTCGCTCATGAAGCGCATGCAGGCCAGCTCGAACAGCCTTCTGAGCGTGTTCGTGGGCCGCTGGGACTCGCCTTTGTGGCGGCACTGGATGCGACTACACACTGCGGGTGGTCGTGTCCAGGGCTTGCCATAGACTGACATTTCCTGTGCGATGCCACTTTTATTTTATTTTTGTGGTTTTTTTTTGTATGTACTAACAATAGTTTTGTAAGGTTTTTGTGTTACTAACAGTATATGGACTACCTACGTCCGAAATAAACGTTTTATTATTATTATTATTATTATTATTATTATTATATAATTGAGTGACGTTCGAGTATTTGGGCGTTAGTGTTAAAAAGTTTACAAACTTGCGAGGGCCCTAAGATCACCCTAATACGGGCCTGTCGCAAAATCCGTTCTTAGTGGACGTTTACTAACTATAAACTACCTCCTTTCCAAAAATCATCTTTAAACGTCCAGCGGTTTTCCCTTCGATCAATAATAGTACTAGATTAAGCATCAGGAACAAAACTAAGTCGCTCAAGTGGCCACGTTTGCACACACGTAAACATTTACATAGCATCTTAGAAAAAAGTTCAATATTATTAACAACTTCAGATGATTATAAACCTTAACACTTAAACATAACGTTTAATTATGTGCTTCTCGAAGACACACAGCGTTGTATTGAAGAAAGCTGTTGTAAATATGCCATAAACAGGTAGCTATGGTTAAAAACTTACCCAATTGTCCATGGTTTTATACCTGTCTCTGTCTCACCAGCGTGCGTCCTTTTCTCGCAGGGGGTGACGCCTGAATGACACGGATCTGTCAATCTCATAGCGTTTGTAAATTTTGCCGGTAAAACATCGGAAAAATTTTCCAAAGTTAAAAAAAAAAAAAAAAAAGTGTTAAAATACATTAAGAAGAAGGGGCAAAACGTCCCTACCCTTGTAACACTTTCTACTATATATCAAATGAAAGAGCGTTAAAAGTACATCATTTTATTGTATGACAGTAAATGTGTGAATAATGGGAGAAAAAAGTTATTCACCGATAAAGATAGAAAAAATATTTTTTTTTTTTTCATCGAACGTACTTGAGTGGGGTGTCTATTGATAGGTATTTTAAAATGAAACTGAGGTTTCTAAAACCATTTTTTCTCAAAGTCAATCGTTTGAAAGATAGACACTTCCAAAGTGCTAAAAGGTGTCCCCCAACCCCTCTAACTTTTAAAATAAGGGAGTGAAAAATCTAATAAAAATATATGCTCTAGATCGCATTATAGACTTACAACCAAAATTAGTTTGAACGAGATATAGTTAGTAGTTTTTGAGATAGAGAACATTCAAAAAACCGAAAATATAACTTTGTCATTCATACAAACACTATGAAAAACAAACTTATCACAAAATGTGTATTTCTGTTGCCGCTTTAACAACAAATAATACAAATTAAAGGGCAGACCCTACCACGATGGTACGGAACATTTTTTTTTATAACCCAGATTTTAGTCAGACTTGTACTGACTAAAAACCAGCTATGTTCCTTCTTAGCCCTTTATGTCGAGGCCACTCTATCTCTTTCGAACAACCCGCAGCCCCGACGGGCGTCGACCCTTGCCCCTGTGGGCCCCTTCCATATTGCTGACATCTCTTTGAGGCGCGCGTGGAACACGAACTCGACGTCGACACGCCTGTCGTCCTCCTAAGACGGACGGCGCGGCGGCGAGCTAGCCCATTACTCACCGTCCTCATGTCCGCGTCTATGGTTGTTGGAAGCCATCACGTGCCCCCGACGCCCGGAGCGTCTCCCGCGGCGGCTGCGACGAGAGGTTCTCTTCCTCTCACGTTCCACCACCTCCTTCGCTAGTATCACTGCTTCGCAGAAGTAGGCGACGGCTTCCCATTCCCTCTCGCCCCGGACCATGGCTTGCATCAGAGCTTGGACGCGAGAGGTCACCGCCGCCAATCGCCGATCACGGCGGGGCTCCGCCTAAGCGGGGAGACCTCCACGTTGTGCTCTACCGTATCCTCCGGCTGATCCTCGCAATAGTAGCATTCAGGTGTTTCCACCCGCCTGATTCGGTGCAGGTACCTCCCGAAACAACCGTGTCCGCTGAAGAGGGCGCCCGTGGTGCCTCTTCAGCCACTCCTCAATGAGCGGACTTACCGCCGCTATCGTGGCGTGCCCTATGGTACGGAACCTTTCATGTACGAGTCCGACTAGGCAAAGTTTTAATCCAATTCATTTTTTTCCAATTATTCACAAGGTTACTGTGTGAATAATTGGGGAAAAAAGTTATTCACCGTTAAAGAATTGAATTTATTCTTTATTTTCTTACTAACGACCCGCCCCGGCTACGCACGGGTGCAATGTGCTACATACAAACCTTTCTCTTGAATCACTCTGTCTATTGCTGGAAACTGCCCCAAGCTAACTACACTCTGTGTTAGGATTGAACAAACTATAAGTTTTTTTATACGTGCCACGATAAAATGCGGCCTCTCAGCAACACGGATCCGTCGATTCTGATTTCTTAGTCAGTCATTCTTGGACTTTAATTTAGACAAACTTCTATGGTGTATACACCATAGAAGTATTCTTCTATGGTGTATACACCATAGAAGTATTCCATTTCCTCAATTCAATTCTTCAATTATTCACACAGTTCAGTACCGTGTGAATAATTGAAAAAAAAATGAATTGGGTAAAAAAAACTTGCCAAGTAAAAGTCGGACTCGCACATGAAAGATTCTGTATCATCGTAGTAGGGAAGTCCCCTTTAATTTGTATTATTTGTTGTTAAAGCGGCAACATAAATACATATTTTGTGATAAGTTTGTTTTTCATAGTGTTTGTATGAATGACAAAGTTATATTTGCGGTTTTTGAAATGAGCTATATCTTAAAAACTGCTGACTATATCTCGTTCAAACTAATTTCGGTTGTGAGTTTTCATTACGATCTACAGCATATATTTTTATTAGATTTTTCACCTACTGAGTTTAAAAGTTAGAGGGGGTGGGGGCACATTTTTGCACTTTGGAAGTGTCTATCTTTCAAACGATTGACTTTAAGAAGAAATGGTTTTAGTAACCTCAGTGTCATTTTAAAAGACCTATCAATAGACACCACACTCAAGCAGGTTCTACGAAAAAAAAAATATATATTTTCTTTCTTTATCGGTGAATAACTTTTTTCCCCCATTATTCACACATTTACTGTCATACAATAAAATGATGTATTTTTAACGTTCTTTCATTTGATATATAAGAGAAAGTGTTACAAGGAAAGGGACGGGGTCTATACAAATATACCCATTCTTCTTTATTGTATTAAATTAGCACACAGCGTTTATTTAGTGTACGTGTTGTGTTTTCCGTTGTGAATTCATGTTTTTATGATGAATCCAGACGAAATTGTGCAGGTAAGTGACGGAGACGAACAAAGTTCAAATGCTGATTATCCGTATGGAGTTCAGTATTCGAATAATGAGACGTGATGACTAGTCGTCATCATCATCATCATCTTTATCCTCGGAGGATGAACTTCGCATCTGCCTCAACAAAAGACGTAAAGTTTCACGTAAGTACCTATTATATACCGGTTCAGACTTGTTCCGACCCGTGGATAGAAACACGAGGTTTTTTGTTTTTAGCTAACTTACCTGTTCTACCGACAGAGTAGGCGAGTAGTCAGTCAGGGCAATTGCCCGAACAACGATAAAGCAATGTAGCTACTTCGGCATAGAATTTATTTAGATATCATTGTGTAAATTCTCGTTAGAATTTGGTACCTACCTATTGACTTTGACGGAAAACAAGTATCCCACACGCTGACCAAGAACGATTACAAGAATTGGCCATCCTTTACAAAGAACGTGTTCTTGAAAGGGCTTTTCATTACCAAGAGGGTATTACAATCTTGCTAGTTCTGGTTTTGTAGATTAAATTCAACAAAACTCTTCACACAAGAGTTTTAGAAGTATTAGCTAACAATATTTTGAAACATGACCACGTGTTATAAAAGACCTTTTAATAACATTATTGTTAATTATTAGTTTAATCAGATTGTTCAAGAAGATCAGTTAAAAAGAGGTTTGGCACCCTGTCATGGCCTCTATTTACATTAGAGAAAACAGCCTTTAATACTCCTCATGTTCAAAAGTAAAAGATCATGGATATTATTATTACAATTCGTAAGATTACAAAGCAAATAGCTCCCAACACTAACATTTCCTGTAAGTTTCACAAGCGGATGTGCCCAATTTCTTGCAGACTAACATTTTTGTTCATGAAAATAGACATTCAACAGGCCATATTTTATTATTTACCAGCTGCAGTAACATACAGGACGTCTTCCGTATGACTTATTACAACGAAGTGCTGCAATTAGCAGCCTCACCATTTGGCCTGTCATCAGAGGAGCTTGTTGCTTATAGTAACTGCCACTAGAGTGGATCTGGCTAGTGTATAGTCCGTGCCTCGGAAAGCACGTTGAGCCGTTGAACCCGGCTGCCATAGATAGAGCAGTTAGTCCCTGGCTTAAAAGTCAGATGACTAGTTTAACCACAGGTTTTTATTGTGTTACACAGTACTAACTGCCTTATGGAGGTCAGGTATGCTCCTTTTGACCTGTCATTGACCTCAAGAATGTTTGTTACTGTAACAAACTGGATTGCAGAAATCCTACGAGCATGAGGTTTCCCTATATTTGTATCTAGACGATTTTTTCCTGGTCAATCAGGATCGTAAATCTTTAGTTAAGCTTGGCAAGTAATTGTTTTTACCCCTAATAAATAAAGTATAGTACGGGTTTCTCAGATTGCGGAAACATTGAGAACATTGGGTACCAACAGTAAGCCTCAGAAGCAGATTACCACTACTCAATCTCTAGTCTGGTTTTCTTCGGGTCTGGGTATTTGTGTCATGTGAGTTTAAATGTTTGTATGAATGCACCCACGATACAGGAGAAATTCCTAGTGTGGTATATAATACAAATACTAAATTTTTTAAAGCAGGTGTTTTAATAAAAACTTGTTAAATATTACTTGTTACCTACCAACAAGTTATTGAAGAGTAAGGAATATTTTAAAGAATAATTTTCTGAAACATTAAAAATAATAACTGAATACCTGTACATCTATTAATTAAAATCCCGAAATGTGAAGCTACTTCTGTTGCTGACTGTACCTCGGAATGACAAATAAATTGTCACAAATATGTTCTGAGAGGGTTCTCAGGAAGTAAAATGTCTTGGCCTTGTGCATGAGCTTAAATTTTCAAATTACACAGTAACAGCCCAATTAAACAGCACTTTCCTGATAGGTAATATCAGGAAAGTGAGCCCCATTCCAAAAAACCCTGACATTGAAATATGTATACATAAAAGAAACAGATGTTGTATTAGCAGCCATTTAGTCAGCGGATGACTATATGGTGCTGTCAGCGGATGACAACATGGTGCACACATACATATTTAGTCCAACAACAGGACTCTTGTTGTCGAGGGGGGGGGGGGTATTCCCTTGCACCACTGAGGCTCACAATCAGGCTCTTAAAACTTGCAGAGTAGTTACATTTAACTCTCTCAGCCACATAACTCTCGGAGAGTCTAAACAAATTTGCAGTTCGCCTATCAGGGGATTGCTAAGTACCAGTGTGGCGTCTACTTACTACCCCAAGCCACGGAGGCCACGTTCAAAGTGTGGGGCGTCCCAGACGTAGATCTATTCGCGTCAGGAGAAACGGCTATCATACCAAAAAGTATGAAACATTCAATACCAGAGAGACTGACGCAGTCTTCTGGAATGCTTTCAGCCGACAATGGGGGGTCCATATTGGCTCACCTAAAGTTGTTTATCCGAAATTGTTCTTCCTAACGATTTGTAATCCGAATGATCACTCTTCCTAAAATTTTTCATCCTAAAGTTTTCATTCATACTATTTGTAGTCCTACCGACGATGTTCATAACACTCATGTTTCCGAAAATTGGAATTCATAATATCATTAGTGTAAATATATTTAAACTCCTACTGTTTTTTATCCTAACGCTTTTATTCCTAAACATAATTACCATAATATTTTCACTCATACAACTGTTTAGAATGGTTAAAGGTCGTTTCACTGATTTTTGTCTTGAAATAAAATAAATGAATGAAATTCAGGTCAGAGTGTCGTCTTGGGGGCACTATGAAAAAAATACTTAGAAAAATTTCGCGACCAATTTCGAGGTAGCGCTCGCCGGCCGCTGCCGCGGCACCGCTCGCTTCGCTCGCTCGGCTCGCGCGTAGTTGGTCACAGTTCTAACCTAACCTAACCTATGGATATCTTTGCATAGTATATAAGGTCCCATTAAAATAGGTGGACAAATTTTAACACAGCGTTTAGTAAGCCTAACTAAAGACATCTAAACAAAAAAAAAAACACTATATATAAAGTGATTTTATTTTGACTTAAAATAATAAATTGCCGGCACTCTAGAACAAACTCATCCTATAAAAGTAGGTATTTTATTTCTTATTCTTATATTTTTTTTTGCTATTGTCCTTATTTTAGCGGTCTGAATGATTTCTAAAATTTTGTCCACCTATTTTAATGGGACCTTTTATAATACTGATTATTATGAATAAAAAGTAATATAAACAAAAAAAAAGATATGACTTTGAATAATAGTGTAAAAGATGGTTATGTTGAGAAAATATAGGAAAACAAATAATAGTGTAATAGATGTTTATTGCTACAGACATTATGAAGTTGAATGCTTCGGAATTAAAACATTAGAGACAGAGAAGTTAGGAATTGCGATTGTTAGGATGAAAAATGTTAGGAAGAACATTTTCGGATTTCCAATTATCGGAGTTGAAATTTTAGGTGAACTTTGGCGCACCCGACAATGGGACTAACAGCATGGGCGTTCTACCCGCCAGCTGAGTACCATGAGTACTAAGTCATTAAAACAGCATGGGCTGGGCATTCCACCCCCCAGCTGAGTACCAACAGTACTAACTCATTTAAACAGCATGGGCTGGGCATTCCACTCACCCAGCTTAATACCATGAGTACCGACTCATTTAAACAGTTTTAAAGGAACGTATATCCTAATAAAAGTAGATCAAATGCTTTTGGCTACTTAACCTGGTAGCGAAAGCCATAACAGCTGCTTCCGATGACGTACCTGCGGAAGGTATTAATAAATCGGACTACAGGCAACTGTCCTTTATATTTATTTTATTATAGAACTTTGGCAGTAGTTACAGGTCGGTGACCTGAAATTCTGACATCCAGTCTTACCAAAGGGTATTGTATTACCTAGTATTAACTGGGTTGTGGAGGTCAGATAGGCAGTCGCTCCATGTAAAATACTGGTATTCAGCTGCATCCGGTTAGACTGGAAGCCGACCCCAATATATTTGGGAAAAAGCTAGGCAGATGATGACTACAGGCAACTGTCCTGTGTCCTATATAGGTAGATAGGTTAACCTTCCTCGCCGAAAAAATGGGGGAGGGTGACCATGTCTCTCACTGGACTGTAGAAACAAAACTTGTTAAAAAGTAGCTGGAGGACATCTACTTAAACAACATTAAGAACCCAATTAAAAGAGGGTTAGCCTGGTGTGACACCAATAAAGTTAGCCCAAAGCACCTAAAGATGTGCTAGTTGCAAGGTTTTTAGCATAATTATTTTGAGAAGACAAACTAGTTTATAGAACTATTCTCCTATATAAATCAGATGTCTCAACTTACTGTGCAGCATTAGAGATGAATACATTGTTTCATTCATCAAGTTCCAATAGTTATTTAACTTACTAAGCCAGCAGTACAAAAACCACCATTAAGAGACACTGCAATATTATTTCACTGGCCAAAAATTTCAGTTTATTCAAGCTTTATTGAGATAGCTAGGCAAACAGTTTTATTACTATTTCTAGCCTTAGATTATAGAATTCTAGATCTCACATTATTAGAAAATAACCCTGAAAATCTTATTTTTATGTAAGATGAGATCAGTCTTTGACCAAAGTTTGGTTTAAAGACAGATTCAAAAACTCACAGACATTCAGGTTGGTTGTTGCGGAAACACCAAACCACTGTGTCTACTCTATTAGAATACATTAATAACCTATAGAAAGATCTCAAAATAAATTAAGCACAGACAGGAGTGTCACAAGTTTATTTATTTCTCTATCAGGAAATTAAAACCTGCTCCAAGAACAATGATTGCAGGTTGATATGTAGTATTCTTAAAGATGCTAATATTGATGCCCCATCAGGCAGCGTCAAGTCAGCTGTAACCTCTAGAAGATGGTTGGAGTAAAGACTTGTACAAGAAATACTTTGATAGAAGAAATTGAATGAGTATTTAAATATTTCAGAAATTTCATTGACATCCATTTAACAAAATTGATAAGATGAACTCCAATGTTGATTATTTATTGCAGTTCATTATTTGTGTCCGTTTCGACCGCGCGGCCACGACGTTTTTTTTAAAAAAAAAATTTACCAAGTTTATGTAAAAGTTTGTAAAAGTTGATTCCCAAAACCATAAATTTGTCAAAGTTATGGTTACAAAGTTATAAGGGTTTAAACGTGGCCGCGCCATCGAAACGCGGAGAACCGCGCGGCCACGGAGATCTTTAAAACTAAGCGTTGCAGAGACCTGCAATTTAGGTAAATAACAGATTCAATATGTAAAAAATTTGTAAAAATATAGAAAAAAATCCTAGGTTTATATTTTAGGAGCTGTAACACTAAAACCCCATGGCCGCGCCATTGAAACGCTGAAAAACACGTTATCGCCGATATCTCGCTGAAAAAGTATCGTAGAGGTCTGGAGTTTCTTGTAAAACATAGATTTGAATTTGTCAAATCATGTAAAAATACAAAAAAAAACCCTAGGTTTATATTTTAGGTGCTATAAGACTAAAACGCCATGGCCGCGCCATTGAAACGGTGAAAAATACGTTATCGCCGATATCTCGCTGAAAAAGCGTCGTAGAGGTCTGAAGTTTCTTGTTAAACATAGATTTGAATTTGTCAAATCATGTAAAAATACAAAAAAAAACCCTAGGTTTATATTTTAGGTGCTATAAGACTAAAACGCCATGGCCGCGCCATTGAAACGGTGAAAAATACGTTATCGCCGATATCTCGCTGAAAAAGCGTCGTAGAGGTCTGAAGTTTCTTGTAAAACATAGATTTGAATTTGTCAAATCATGTAAAAATACACAAAATAATCCTAGGTTTATATATCAGGAGCTGTGGTACGATATCGTTTAGAACCTTTGTTGTTTCGATAGGGTGACCATGACTTTGTGTTTATTTATCCATAATGTTTGGAAATTAATTCTCAAGCATTCTAAATTAAATTAAAATGAAAAGTTCTTTCATTGGTTCGTTCTTTAATTAAAATTGAATTTCTTATAAACATTATTATATTTTTGTTTCATATCGTTTCATTTTAGTTTACTTTTTTTATTATAAAAAAACTATAGTAAACCACTGAATGAACCAGTAAAGGAGTGAACAAAATGCGGGTACAGTGCGGGAGACGAAGACCGGCAGTCTAACCAATCGCAGCAGTCCAATATGTGCACGAGATAACCCGTAGTCGCGCACTGTCTCCGCCAAAAGCCTTTTGTTGCAGTCGTCGTTTTACTTTCAGTTTATTCGTACGGACTACTCGTTGGTGTTTGTTTGGTGTTTTTATATTTTGGCATTCCTACGGACTTTGATTTGTGCACTGTTTCGGACATTTTTTTTTATCTTTGGAAAACTAAGTTCTGCTCTTACAATTTGGACTTTGTTACGCCTTACGATTGGATTTCAAATTAATGCTTCATAACCAAGGTAAGTAATACATACTAGTTACTGTCGTAACACTTTTTCATTTTTTAGTAAACCTAGTTTTGGAATGATAAATTGATATTACATAGATACCAATTTTAAATACTGTTCGCTCAATAGTGATGATTTTTTTATGCGGAAAGGTGTATTTTGTGTCTAAATAATTCATTAGCTCGGTATTTCTTTTTAGATGTTTCAAATAATAATAATTAGTCTGATAAAATGCTTCTGTTTAAAAATAATTACTCTTTGGTACCCAAAATTATCCTTATCCAACTCGCCAAGTGTGAAACTTCTTGTTACTAGCTTGATTTTCCTATAAGCTTTGAAGATATTGTCACTTAAGCTTTGTAGTTCTAAACTTAAAGTATATAGAAATGATAAGGAAAATAACCAAACCGGGTATCAGAATAAAAAATAAGTATTAGTGAAAATATAATTATTTTGTTACTGCGCCTGCCGCGAATCCTATTTTATTTAACATACGACTTGACACTGACCGGCGAATTGCAAAAAACGTAAGAAAATACGAATTTCGCTGGCTGGCTTGTCGCGTCAACCTTAACCCATTAAAGGATGGGTTAATGTTGATGCGACAAGGTATCGTCCACGTCGACACCGGTCGTCCAAGAATAATATTATCCGCCAAGCACACGGCAACCTCAAAAGGGGTTATCAGTAAGTTATTGCATCTACTAATCGATTTAGGTACATGTTATATAGAAAACTATGATTTTTGTTTGTTTTACGAGCGGGGCGCAGGTAGATAATCTATACGAGCTGTGGTTACCATGCGAGTTTTGCTCATTGTTCTTTTTATTAGCCCGATGCTACTCGGCAAGTCTTTGAAACCGGTAAAACAATAGATATTTTGTTTTACCTTGTTATTGTTGGCTGAACATTCTCAGGTGCTCAAAAATGTTTTAGAAATTGACGCCTAACTAAAGAAGAATTCATTTCTGTAGCAGTGAAAGCCCTTGTCGGTGGACTTTTGGTAAAAGATAAAAGTTAGTTACTTTCAAAGTAGGTAATAAATGATATGGTCATTCCGAAAAATTCGTTAGCAGAGTAAGATAAGACAAAATAATCCGTAGATATAAAAAATCTGATTCAAAAAGCATGAGAAAAATTAATAATTGTATAAAAGAAGGTAAACAAAAAAAACGGTAGTTTACACAAGTATCACAAGATTGCTACCCGTGGTCCCGTAATCAGCTCAGATTTTGAAGACATTAGATTTAATCAGCCTCAATAAGTGTTGGTCAATATTTATATTCTTATTATATTGTTACAGAATCATGGTTAGAGGTAGAAAATTGAAAATTGATGCGACGCAGCTAAATAACAAGTTTCTCAAATATGCAGCTATATGCAGAAATGAAAAAATCTCATACAAAGATCCTATATTTACAACTATTGCTCAAGAACTTAACAATAAAATGACGCCGTATTCGTTGTTCATGAGACTGAAGAGAAATTTCAGGACGATTTTTGGCAAACCATATGATGAAGAAAGTTCACTCACACATAGCACCTCAACTTCTCCTTCGTGCCGTAGCACACTTTCTTCACCTGTGGAATCTACCTCAATAGAAGTTGAAAGTGTTAAAAAGTTCACTTTTTTACTGGATGTATATGACTGGAAGAAAGTGGAACCGATAGCAGTTAATTACGTTAGACGTGATCCTAATACTACCTCAACACATAAAAAGTACAAAACACTACCTAAGTACAAGTGGGCCTGCTTACTACGAGAGAAACTGTGGGAATGTACAAGGCTTCCATGCACATGGGTTTTCAAAACTAAGTGCGTCGACCAAGACAATAATATTCTGATTAAAGGAAAGTGCACACAATGTAGTTGTATCTCGGAAATAACAGGCAATCCAGCAACTGACAAAATAGTGACAATGAGCTGCACTCTATTTAATATCCATAATGGAATGCCTCATAATCCAAACAAGAAGACGAAGCTCACACCGTACAAAAGACGACAACTAGCGAAAAAATTGCAATATAAACCCGCAACAGTTGTCCACAAAGAAATTGCTTCCGTAGTCATCAAAGATGATGATACTGTCAATTCTCCAGTGATACCAACGATGGAAGCTTTGAGGAAAGTGAAACACGAGAAAAGGCAAAGCGGTCGATTGCATTCTGATCCAATCATGAGTATTCTCATGATGTCGATAATGGCAACATACCAAAATTTTGTCCGCGAGTTCACTTTGGTACCGAGGTTTCATCTGTGCTATTGGTGTGAACAACAAATCCAATACTACAAGGCGTATATGGATAAAATTCCTCATGTCACAATGACTATAGATGCAACTGGATCATTCTTCCGAACGATCAAACTCCCAGATGGATCTCTGCTCACGAAACGTATGTTTCTCTATGTTGCCATGGTAACGTCTCCAACTATTAAGTCGACAGCAATTTCCCAATTGATTACTGATAACCACACAACGGATTCTATATTGTCATGGTTGAAAAAATGGCACAACGAAGTATGTACTGCCCCTCACGAGATTGTAACTGATGACTCTTCAGCGCTAATAGCAGCAAACGTTCAGGCTTTTACTATTTTTCAAACAGTCCGAGACTACCTACGACAATCTTTTCTTGTTTTAATGAGTAAAAGTCACGATATCCCTCAAGTATTCTTAAGATTAGACACAAGTCACTTCGTCAAAAACGTATACAACTTGCGATGCTTCAATAACGTTGATATAAATATTAAAATGTTTTACATTCGCAGTATTTTATTTGTGAAGGAGTGCGAAAATTTTGAAATTATAAAATATGTGCTTTGTCATATTATAAAAATTTGTACGTTCAAATATGAATTCACAAACAATGAGACTTGTAAAATTTCTATGAAATACCTCAAATCTTTGTTGGTCAAGATAGAAGACCCAGTAGTAGAAAACGATAAAAAAGATGTTTTTGATGATTATGTTACAATTACTGACGATGACAATATTTTAGATTGGTTTGATGAGCTTGTCAATAAAGAAAAAATCATGGATCAAACAACACACAAAACAGAAAAACCAAATTTCTATTACTTACCCCATTTAGTATCAACTCTTAAAAGGTTAATAATCAAACTGCCCCTGTGGAGTAATGTCATGTGTCCTTTTTACAAGTCGGAATACAAGTCACCAACATCTTCCGCCATAGAAAGTTATTTCAAAACTTTAAAACACTTATTATTTGAAACACGCCTTCATAAGTACAATGTGGATGAATTTTTAAAAATACACTACAATTTTATATTAGGGGAGACAAAAATAGCTGCCAAAAATCTTAACATAACTCAAGGAAATTCAAAATCACAAATAAACAAGGGCCGAAAAAGGAAGATAATAACAAAAAAAAATGCGCAGTGTAAAAAAATTAAAACATGCACAAAACAATCATTTTCTTCTGATTCCATATTTGCAGAAAAACCTTCATTTACTGAGAACTGGGGGGGAGAGGGATATGATGCGGAGAATATCTCAGTATTGTTTTTGAGAAATGGAAATTTTGTCAATTCTGTTAATAAAACTTTGAACTTTACCAATACATGTGCGTTTGATTCAGTTTTCTTTTTGTTAGCATTTGCATACAAACAAAACGTTCATATCCAACAAATATTTAGTACATGCACAAGCAAATTAATCAGCGGATTTATAAAAATATTAGCAGAATCGTTGAATTTAAATAGTGCTTATAAACTACGAGAGGAAATAATTATGAAATATTACAATAGTAAAAACAACACATATGGATGCGAAAGTAATATGGCTTTCATATTTGAACATATACTTTTAGAATATTTGTACAGTGCCAATGTAACAAAAGAATGCCTAACCGAAACTTGCGCCAACTACTCAAGAAGGCCAATAGTGTTTTTATCTATTAATATAGAAATAATAAATTTATTTGGAATCAGTGGACTGGAAGAAGCCATCATTATCGATGACTTCAATTTAAAAAAATGTTTAAAATGTAATAATGAAACCACCAGATTCAGATACGAATTAAGTAATGTTATTTTATTTGATTTAAATGGCACAGACCAAATTGTGGTCGAAGAAATACCTACCTATATCAAAATAAAACAAAAAAAATATAGACTGGTAGGTGCTGTGGAATATGTTCCCCCGGCCGTAGGCCCGATTGGCCATTACAAGTGTCACTGCTTAAGTAATTCCAGAATGATCTGTTATGACGATAATAAAACTGGAATACACGATAGTTCTGAACAACCTATGACAATACATAATCTAACATATGGTCTAATAGATGATTAAGATGTCAAATAATTATATAATTTAAAAAAAAACTTAGTGTAAGTAAGTAAATAATCTGTGATTTTGTCAGAAATATATATCTTAGTGTAAGTAAACAATCTGTGATTTATGTGATTATTAAAGAAGTAAATATATATATATATTTTTATCTTATCGTTATATGGTTTAATAGATGATTAAGATGTTAAATAATTATATAATTAAGAAAAATCTTAGTTTAAGTAAACAATCTGTGATTTATGTGATTTTTAAAGAAATAAATATATATATTTTTGTATTTTATCGTTATATGGTCTAATAGATGATTAAGATGTTAAATAATTATATAATTTAAAAAATCTTAGTTTAAGTAAACAATCTGTGATTTATGTGATTTTTAAAGAAATAAATATATATATTTTTGTATTTTATCGTTATATGGTATATTAGATGATTAAGATGTTAAATAATTATATAATTAAAAAAATATTAGTTTAAGTAAACAATCTGTGATTTATGTGATTTTTAAAGAAATAAACATATTATATGTTTTTGTATCTTATCGTTTCATTTTAATTTAATTTAGAATCCTTGAGAAGTAATTTCTAGGGAAATGCAATAGATGGAAAGTTTCCTGTAAACACAAAGTCATGGTCACCCTATCGAAACAACAAAGGTTCTAAACGATATCGTACTACAGCTCCTGATATATAAACCTAGGATTATTTTTTGTATTTTTACATGATTTGACAAATTCAAATCTATGTTTTACAAGAAACTTCAGACCTCTACGACGCTTTTTCAGCGAGATATCGTCGATAACGTATTTTTCACCGTTTCAATGGCGCGGCCATGGCGTTTTAGTCTTATAGCACCTAAAATATAAACCTAGGGTTTTTTTTTGTATTTTTACATGATTTGACAAATTCAAATCTATGTTTTACAAGAAACTTCAGACCTCTACGACGCTTTTTCAGCGAGATATCGGCGATAACGTATTTTTCACCGTTTCAATGGCGCGGCCATGGCGTTTTAGTCTTATAGCACCTAAAATATAAACCTAGGGTTTTTTTTTGTATTTTTACATGATTTGACAAATTGAAATCTATGTTTTACAAGAAACTTCAGACCTCTACGACGCTTTTTCAGCGAGATATCGGCGATAACGTATTTTTCACCGTTTCAATGGCGCGGCCATGGCGTTTTAGTCTTATAGCACCTAAAATATAAACCTAGGGTTTTTTTTTGTATTTTTACATGATTTGACAAATTCAAATCTATGTTTTACAAGAAACTTCAGACCTCTACGACGCTTTTTCAGCGAGATATCGGCGATAACGTATTTTTCACCGTTTCAATGGCGCGGCCATGGCGTTTTAGTCTTATAGCACCTAAAATATAAACCTAGGGTTTTTTTTTGTATTTTTACATGATTTGACAAATTCAAATCTATGTTTTACAAGAAACTCCAGACCTCTACGATACTTTTTCAGCGAGATATCGGCGATAACGTGTTTTTCAGCGTTTCAATGGCGCGGCCATGGGGTTTTAGTGTTACAGCTCCTAAAATATAAACCTAGGATTTTTTTCTATATTTTTACAAATTTTTTACATATTGAATCTGTTATTTACCTAAATTGCAGGTCTCTGCAACGCTTAGTTTTAAAGATCTCCGTGGCCGCGCGGTTCTCCGCGTTTCGATGGCGCGGCCACGTTCAAACCCTTATAACTTTGTAACCATAACTTTGACAAATTTATGGTTTTGGGAATCAACTTTTACAAACTTTTACATAAACTTGGTAAATTTTTTTTTTAAAAAAAACGTCGTGGCCGCGCGGTCGAAACGGACACCATTATTTCTGATATTGATTAGGTTGACATTTGCATTACATTTTGAAAATACAATTCAACATTTTAATTGACTTAAGTATATTCCTTGTTAAAGGTTTAATTTAGAATTATTTTCTTGTAACTCTATTAAGTAATTATATTTTTTGTTTAATTTCCAAAGAAGTTAACGATTAAGTAAGGAGTGTTATGATTCTTGTTATAGTGAACTATAATAAAACTGATTTAAATTCTAAAACAGTATTATAGTTAATTCATCATAGCGTTTGTGTCTATCACCAGCAGATACCAAACAGGTCTTCAATACAACGCTGTGTGTCTTCGAGAAGCACATAATATGACTGTTTTGCATTCCAACAAAACAGGTATTATGTGTGAAGAAGACACACAGCGTTGCAGCAAGTCTCTTGCTGGTGCCTTGAAGACTCTATGAGATTGACAGATCCGTGTCATTCAGGCGTCACCCCCTGCGAGAAAAGGACGCACGCTGGTGAGACAGAGACAGGTATAAAACCATGGACAATTGGGTAAGTTTTTAACCATAGCTACCTGTTTATGGCATATTTACAACAGCTTTCTTCAATACAACGCTGTGTGTCTTCTTCACACATAATACCTGTTTTGTTGGAATGCAAAACAGTCATATTATCATTGTAAAGTATATTTATTTAAGCCCTTTCATCGGAGAAAGATTAGAAGCAAAACATTTTAAATGTCGCTCCAAAATAAAAAGTCATCAGTACAAAAATATTCATTCTAAAATGAAACTTAAACTCTAAGCAATACGGTTAAAAGCATTTTGTGTACAATGTCGTGCTTATACTATTGCGGAACTAGCGTTCCCTGTTCAAGAACATGATACAATAGTTAATAATAATAAATAATAATAATAATATTCCACAACTATCACACAACGCCATCTAGTCCCAAGCTAAGCAGAGCTTGTGTTATGGGTACTAGACAACTGATAAACATACTTATATATTTCTAAATACATACATATTATAGATAAATTACACCCAGACACAGAACAAATGATCGTGCTCATCACACAAACATTTGTCCTGGGTGGGAATCGAACCCACGACCTCCGGCATAGCAGTTAGGGTCACTAACCACTAGACCAACAGGCCAGTTGGTGCGTTGTAGCAAACATTGGCCAAACTATTATAATATTCGCTGATTTAATTATATTTACAGTTTAATTATGTTTAAATATTATGAAAACGCACATAATGATATTAAATTACCGAAAAAAAGATATTCCTTCCAAAACCTTGGTGTTACGGTGGTTATTTACGCAGTTTTTGAACGCATACTGCGGTATTTTGACGTCTTAATGTTGGCTATGATTGGACCATACTAATTTGAAATAAGACCACAAATACGTTTGTGGTCTTATATTTCGGGCCGTTTTTGAAGCGCTTATCGGGAATCTAGTACATTATTGATCGAAGGGTTTTCCAGATCTCGTGAGGAGTGAGTTACCTTTCGCTTTTATATATAAAGAATAATGTGACTGTTAGAATCGCGATATCTCAGCAATGGTAACTCTTAGAAAATAATAATGCAGAACATTTTTGTAGAGAATTTTATGGTCTACAACTTTAGGTTAAGGTTTATTTTTTGATAAAACTTACCGTTTTAGAAAAAAAAACAAAAATCCTCAAATTTTGACCTTTGACCCCGAATAACTTTTGTAGCACATAATTATAGGATCGATAGGAATTTTTAAGGCTTTGTTTGTAATTGTATACCTCAGCTCTCCACCAATATTTGGCTCTGTGGGAATTATTGTTATTTTAAATGTCTATACTGAACGGACTATTATAGCGGTTTATGTACTGCCATTTACCTTTTCTGTAGTTTTTATCATTCGGGGGGAAAAAAACTGACAAAGGTGTTTTTTTTTTTTGGCCAAACCATGTACCGAGGTACAAATTACTATTTAAGCTCCTTCCAATAAATGGTGTTAAGGGCAGTATTAAATATTCTTCAATATAGTATAGATTAGGAATTATAATAATATGAAAATACACCACCTCGCATCATTACTGCGTTCAAAGAAACGTTCATGACAGCGTTGACAGGCAGCTGTCCAACTATTTCATCTGTCAAAATCAAAGGTTAAAAACCAAAATATGACTGTTTTGCATTCCAACAAAACAGGTATTATGTGTGAAGAAGACACACAGCGTTGTATTGAAGAAAGCTGTTGTAAATATGCCTTTAACTGGTATTTATGGTTAAAAACTTACCAAATTGTCCATGGTTTTATACCTGTCTCTGTCTCACCAGCGTGCGTCCTTTTCTCGCAGAGGGTGACGCCTGACTGACACGGATCTGTCAATCTCATAGAGTCTTCAAGGCACCAGCAAGAGACTTGCTGCAACGCTGTGTGTCTTCTTCACACATAATACCTGTTTTGTTGGAATGCAAAACAGTCATATTATGTGCTTCTCGAAGACACACAGCGTTGTATTGAAGACCTGTTTGGTATCTGCTGGTGATAGACACAAACGCTATGATGAATTAACTATAATACTGTTTTAGAATTTAAATCAGTCCTATTATAGTTCACTATAACAAGAATCATAACATTCCTTACTTAATTGGTAACTTCTTTAGAAATTAAACAAAAAATATAATTAATAGAGTTACAAGAAAATAATTCTAAATTAAACCTTTAACAAGGAATAGGTAGGTCAATTAAAATTTTGAATTGTATTTTCAAAATGTAATACAAATGTCAACCTAATCAATATCAGAAATATTGAACTGCAATAAATAAGTCAACATTGGAGTTCATCTTATCAATTTTGTTAAATGGATGTCAATGAAATTTCTGAAATGTTTACATACTCATCCAGTTTCTTCTATCAAAGTATTTCTTGTACAAGTCTTTACTCCAACCATCTTCTAGAGGTCACAGCTGACTTGACTTGACGCTGCCTGATGGGGCATCAATATTAGCATCTTTAAGAATACTACATATCAACCTGCAATCATTGTTCTTGGAGCAGGTTTTAATTTTCCTGATAGAGAAATAAATAAACTTATGACACTCCTGTCTGTGCTTCTTTAATTTTGAGATTTTTCTGTAAGTTATTAATGTATTCTAATAGAGTAGACACAGTGGTTTGGTGTTTCCGCAACAACCAACCTGAATGTCTGTGAGTTTTTGATTGTCTTTAAACTAAACTTTGGTCAAAGACTGATCTCACCTTACATAAAAATAAGATTTTCAGGGTTATTTTCTAATAATGTGACATCCAGAATTCTATGATCTAAGGCTAGAAAGAGTAATTAAACTGTTTGCCTAGCTATCTCAATTAAGGAGCTTGAATAAACTGAAATTTTTTGGCCAGTGAAATAATATTGCAGTGTCTCATATTGTTGGTTTTTGTACTGCTGGCTTAATAAGTTAAATAACTATTGGAACTTGATGAATGAAAAAATGTATTTCTAATGCTGCACAGTAAGTTGAGACATCTAATTTATCTAGGAGAATAAACTAGTTTATCTTCTCAAAATAATTATGCTAAAAAAAAAACCTTGCATCTAGCACATCTTCAGGTGCTCTGGGTTAACTTTATTGGTGTCACACCAGGCTAACCCTCTTTTAATTGGGGTCTTAATGTTGTTTAAGTAGATGTCCTCCAGCTACCTTTTAACAAGTTTTATTCCTCTACAGTGTAGTGAGAGACATGGTCACCCTCCCCCATTTTTTCGGCGAGGAAGGTTAACCCATCCACCTGTACAGGACACAGGACAGTTGCCTGTAGTCCGATTTATTAATACCTTCCGCAGGTACGTCATCGGAAGCAGCTGTTATGGCTTTCGCTACCAGGTTAAGTAGCCAAATGCATTTGGTCTACTGTTCTTAGGATGTACGTTCCTTTAAAACTGTTTAAATGAGTCAGTACTCATGGTATTAAGCTGGGTGGGTGGAATGCCCAGCCCATGCTTTTTAAATGAGTTAGTACTGTTGGTACTCAGCTGGGGGGTGGAATGCCCGGCGCCCATGCTGTTAGTCCCATTGTCGGCTGAAAGCATTCCAGAAGACTGCGTCCGTCTCTCTGGTATTGAATGTTTCATACTTTTTGGTATGATAGCCGTTTCTCCTGACGCGAATAGATTTACGTCTGGGACGCCCCACACTTTGAACGTGGCCTTCGTGGCATGCCTCCGCGGCTTGGGGTAGTAAGTAAACACCACACTGGTACTTTGCAATCCCCTGATAGGCGAACTGCAAATTTGTTTAGACTCTCCGAGAGTTATGTGGCTGAGAGAGTTAAATGTAACTACTCTGCAAGTTTTAAGAGCCTGATTGTGAGCCTCAGTGGTGCAAGGGAATACCCCCCCCCCCCTCGACAACGAGAGTCCTGTTGTTGGACTAAATATGTATGTGTGCACCATGTTGTCATCCGCTGACAGCACCATGTAGTCATCCGCTGACTAAATGGCTGCTAATACAACATCTGTTACTTTTATGTATACATATTTGAATGTCAGGGTTTTTGGAATGGGGCTCCACTTTCCTGATATTACCTATCAGGAAAGTGCTGTTTAATTGGGCTGTTACTGTGTAATTTGAAAATTTAAGCTCATGTGCTTCTCACAGTGAACTGTTTCCCTTGCTCAACATCTTGCAAATGTTGAGCTTTATTATCTTGGAAGCAAGTTTTACCCAGTTCTGCTGAGTGTTCAATACAAGGCCAAGACATTTTACTTCCTGAGAACCCTCTCAGAACATATTTGTGACAATTTATGTGTCATTCCGAGGTACGGTCAGCAACAGAAGTAGCTTCACATTTCGGGATTTTAATTAATTGATGTACAGGCATCCAGTTATTATTTTTAATGTTTCAGAAAATTATTCTTTAAAATATTCCTTACTCTTCAATAACTTGTTGGTAACAAGTAATATTTATCAAGTTTTTATTAAAACATTAATTGTATTATTTTACATTTTATTATTAAGAAATTTTGGTGTCAATGTCATTTTGGTGAATGCTGTGGTATACCTATTATGGGCTTACATACCAGCACTTTTGTATTATAATATTTTATAATATGTAACTTTTAACTATGTATTGCTGTTGGTGTACCTAATAAATAAATAAATAAATAAAACACCTGCTTTAAAACATTGAGTTTTTGTATTATTTACACACTAGGAATTTCTCCTGTATCGTGGGTGCATTCACAAACATTTAAACTCACATGACACAAATACCCAGACCCGAAGAAGACCAGACCCGAGATTGAATAGTGAGTCTACTTTTGAGGCTTACTGTAGGTACCCAATGTTCTCAATGTTTCCGCAACCTGAGAAACCCGTACTGTACTTTATTTATTAGGGGTAAAAAACAATTACTTGCCAAGCTTAACTAAAGATCTACGATCCTGATTGACCAGGAAAAATCGTCCAGATACAAATATAGGGAAACCTTGTGCTCGTAGGATTTCTGCAATCCAGTTTGTTACAGTGACAAACATTCTTGAGGCCAATGACAGGTCAAAAGGTCATCATCTACCTAACCTTATCCCAACTACATTGGGGTCGGCTTCCAGTTCAACCGGATGCAGCCAGTATATTACATGGAGCGACAGCTTACCTGACCTCCATAAGGCAGTTAGTACTGTGTAACACAATAAAAACCTGTGGTTAAACTAGTCATCTGACTTTCAAGCCAGGGACTAACTGCTCTATCTATGGCAGCCGGGTTCAACAGTTCAACGTGCTTTCCGAGGCACGGACTATATTATAGCCAGATCCACGCTAGTGGCAGTTACTAGAAGCAACAAGCTCCTCTGATGACAGGCCAAACGGTGAGGCTGCTAATTGCAGCACTTCGTTGTAATAAGTCATACGGAAGAACTTCCTGTATGTTACTGCAGCTGGTAAATAATAAAATATGGCCTGTTGAATGTCTATTTTCATGAACAAAAATGTTAGTCTGCAAGAAATTGGGCACATCCGCTTGTGAAACTAACAGGAAATGTTAGTGTTGGGAGCTATTTGCTTTGTAATCTTACGAATTGTAATTAATGTCCATGATCTTTTACCTATAAACATGAGGAGTATTAAAGGCTGTTTTGTCTAATGTAAGCATGAGTATCAAGGAAAACTTGAGATCCACATATGGAGGCCATGACAAGGTGCCAAGCCTCTTTTTAACTAATCTTCTTGAACAATCTGATTAAAATAATAATTAACAATAATGTTATTAAAAGGTCTTTTAAAACATGTGGTCATGTTTCAAAATATTGTTAGTTAATACTTCTAAAACTCTTCACACAACTCTTTGTTGATTTTAATCTACAAAACCAGAACTAGCAAGATTGTAATACCCTCTTGGTAATGAAAAGCCCTTTCAAGAACATGTTCTTTGTAAAGGTTAGCCAATTCTTGTAATCGTTCTTGGTCAGCGTGTGGGATACTTGTTTTCCGTCAAAGGCGGTAGGTACCAAATTCTCTAACGAGAATTTACACAAAAAACCTCCCGTGTTTCTATTCACGGGTCGGAACAAGTCTGAACTAGTTGGTAGGTACTTACATGAAACTTTACGTCTTTTGTTGGGGCAGATGCGAAGTTCATCCTCCGAGGATGAAGATGATGATGATGATGACGACTAGCCATCACGTCTCACTATTCGAATACTGAACTCCATACGGATAATCAGCATTTGAACTTTATTCGTCTCCGCCACTTACCCGCACAATTTCGTCTGAATTCATCATAAAACATGAATTCACAACGGAAAACGCAACACGTACACTAAATAAACGCTGTGTGCTAATTTAGTACAGTAAATTTATGTATTTTAACACTTTTTTTAACTTTGGAAAATTTTTCGATGTTTTACCGGCAAAATTTACAAACGCTATGAGATTGACAGATCCGTGTCAGTCAGGCGCAGTGTCTCCTTACGTAAATCGAGAGTTACCGTGTTGCTAGGGTAAAAATACGGTGTTTCTCTTCGATCAATAATAGTACTAGATTAAGCATCAGGAACAAAACTAAGTCGCTCAAGTGGCCACGTTTGCACACACGTAAACATCTACATAACATCTTAGAAAAAAGTTCAATATTATTAACAACTTCAGATGATTGTAAACCTTAACACTTAAACATAACGTTTAATTATCATTGTAAAGTATATTTATTTAAGCCCTTTCATCGGAGAAAGATTAGAAGCAAAACATTTTAAATGTCGCTCCAAAATAAAAAGTCATCAGTACAAAAATATTCATTCTAAAATGAAACTTAAACTCTAAGCAATACGGTGAAAAGCATTTTGTGAACAATGTCGTGCTTATTCTATTGCGGAACTAGCGTTCCCTGTTCAAGAACATGATACAATAGTTGGTGCGTTGTAGCAAACATTGGCCAAACAATCATAATATTCGCTGATTTAATTATATTTACAGTTTAATTATGTTTAAATATTATGAAAAAGCACATAATGATATTAAATTACCGAAAAAAAGATATTCCTTCCAAAAACTTGGTGTTACGGTGGTTAATTACACAGTTTTTGAACGCATACTGCGGCATTTTGACGTCTTACTGTTGGCTATGATTGGACCATACTAATTTGAAATAAGACCACAAATACTTTTGTGGTCTTAAGTTTCGGGCCGTTTTTGAAGCGCTTATCGGGAATCTAGTACATTATTGATCGAAGGTGTTTCTCGACCAAATTACGGTGTATTTACTAAAAGTATACCGTGTAAGTTACCGTGTATTTTTTCAAAGGATAATGTAGCAACATTAATATGAAATGAATCAAAACACTATATTTTGCTAGAAGTAAAAAAAAAAAATTACACGTGAAACATGCAAAATTCAACATTAATATTAGATTAATGTTGAATTTTGCATGTTTCACAACGTTAGTTTGCCTGAAATCAACACAGTTTTTCCCATTTCTATTCCTTTTTACCCGACTGCTAGGAAAGGGATAATATTGTTTTGGTTAGAAGTTTGTTTCTTTCGACTGACGTGAAATTCGTTGGAGGACTTTTAAGCAGTACACGGTGAAATATATACAATTAAATAATTCATAATGTTAATACGGTGATATAAGACACGGTAATACATTATTACCTTGACCGTAGATAATGACTTGATTACGGTGCATCTACGGTAATTACCGTGTATATGGAGACACTGGTCAGGCGTCACCCTCTGCGAGAAAAGGACGCACGCTGGTGAGACAGAGACAGGTATAAAACCATGGACAATTTGGTAAGTTTTTAACCATAAATACCAGTTAAAGGCATATTTACAACAGCTTTCTTCAATACAACGCTGTGTGTCTTCGAGAAGCACATAATATGAATTTGTGGCGTCTATTGTGATGGAAAAGGTTTGCGTGGCGCAGGTTATAAAAATAAGACCACGAAACTTGTCAACATAAAATATAATTAATAAAATAAAGTCACCAACTATGGGTGTGGGTAGGTTTATGGCGCACCCTATTGCGTTTCACTTGTGAGGTGCACGTTACTGCCCTGATAGCTGGCGTGGCGATGACTGCAGCGAGGTGCCACGCTGGATGCCAGGGGTGTAGGCCGACAGGTGGTCGCGTCGACCCGAAGAGATGCTCGGCGAGGCCCACGTGGCAAATATGGCCAACGTGGGAAGTCCGTGCCGAACTTTATGGCGCGCACGTCTGAGCCAAAACGGGCTCGAGCTGTGCCGGCGCGCAGGGAGTTGGTATGTGTTCCTTCAACCGGAACTTTGGAATGATGTTGAAGGTGTTCCTCCAGCAGGAACCTGGGACCCTGGAACGTGACGTCCAGCGTGTCAAGAGGTGGACAAAAGGTCACCTCCGCTGATTGCGACACCAAGCTAAGCAAAGCGAGCAGAACAAGTGCGCTAATGAAGGTGTTGGTGGGATGTCACAATCAGACGGAGTTTACATGATGGAGAGAGTGGAAAAGAAGGCATGACAGCACATTTTGATGTGTCATCGAAACACAATCGAAATGTATTGAGCTGAAGGCAACATAAATTAGCGTAGCAAAAGTCGGAGAATATAGGGATACATGCTGCATAACCTATAAGGTAGAAAACACAAAAATACCACACATGTTTATGCTGTTCAAACTTACCCAGTATGGGGTTATGATCACTGATTTTAAATGCTCGATGGCGGAGAAAAAGATGTAACATTACGCTCGGATGGTGGCGAGAGGTAGCCACGTGTTACGGACGCGAGCGCCTGCCCGCTAGGGGCGCAGCGCCCGCGCCGGACACCGAATTCCAAAAGGCACGTGTCACCAACGCACGTCCTATTTAATGTCACTGTGGGGAACGAACTACTGTTGGTCGTTCACTCGCAACTAGTGAGGCGCGTGATGACATATTGCGTATGAAACGGAAGATATTCTCGCACCTCGCGAATGCGTGGGCGCAACATACTTAGTTTAGTAACATTACTAAGCCACAGCACTATAAGATGTTATCTGTGGTATTGTGACGTCTGCGGTTGTCATTGTCAGTTGATGTAAACAAACATTGGATCAATGAAGTGTTTTAATGTTGAATATAAGCAACATTATCTCTGTATGAGGAACCTCGTCAAAGTTATTATGTTTTAAATAGTGAAAAAGGTAACGTACAACGTTACACTATGATTATCTTTGGCCACTCGAGAATTGGCAACACTGGTTGGCTCTATAGAGAGCTGACACAGACACGGACCGAGCGGTCGCATGTTTTCTGTATCCGCAATCTTCACTTTTGTACATTAACTTATCTAAGAGCAATAAATAGTACTTAATCTGAACAGTGAACACGTTTGTTATTTATGTGGACAACTCATCTTCCATAGTGGTGACCCCTAAGTGAATTGTGAAGAATATCGCGGATGCCCACGCCCGCGAGTCTATACCTAAACAAACAATCTTCGCGAGAGTCCGGAGGTGCTTTGCACTCCATCATCATCATCGTCACCGGCACGAGGCGGCGAAGCCCCGCAACACGCCAAAGTAAGTGCGGGCGCGCAGACTGCACGCCGTCAACGGTACGAGGGGCGCAGCTCCGAGCACGTGCGGGCGCGCAGACCGCGCACCCGGCTACGCCGCGAGCAGATCATCGCCGCGCGCCGTCAACAGTACGAGAAAGGGCGCAGCCCCGAGCACGTGCGGGCGCGCAGACCGCGCACCCGGCTACGCGTCGTGCAAACACGTTTTAAGTTTTTTCGCGTACTCAATAGCAGTTCGCATCGCAGTGCATAACTCCGTCTTAATCTAGATTAGACTTTTGTTTTTGTTTTTCTCCCGCCAACCGCCATATTTTATTTTACCTGCATTTCCAATTTTCCATTGATGGTGGCGCCCTCATCGCGTCTCTTCGGCGGCGAACGGAACTTTTATAAAGTGTCAAACTGTCAAGTGTCAACGTTATTTCATAGTTTTTTTTTTTGTGTTTGTTTTTGTATAGCATCAGTGCACATTTAAATCATCGTTTACTGCATGTTGTATTGTGTTACACGAGTCTTAAGCTTTTAGTTGCCACAGCAACCCCACACGGAGAGAAGTAAGACACATATTATTATTATTTTTTGGCACATTCCCATCTATTTTGCTATTGGTTTTTATACATATTTTATTTGGGGGACAATGGTAAATCCGGTAAACAACCCCCCTCCCTCCGGGATTGGTGCTGCTGGTGGTGGTGGCGCTGTTGACCCGCCTGTCACACAGGGACTGCATGCTGAAACCGCTGGTGGCGGTGTAGCTGAAAATCTGCTTGATCCACAGGAAGTGCACAGGGTGTCGATCCGCACTCCGCCTTTTATCAAAGATCGCCCTGCGCTGTGGTTTTGTAGCCTGGAAGCTCAGTTTTTTATTAATGGTGTGACCAAGGAATCCACCAAGTTTCACTATGCAGTAGCTCACTTAGACATCGAGTGCACTAGGGAGGTGGAAGATATAATAACCCAACCGCCTAAAGTCGACCCATATACACACCTTAAAAAGGCTGTAATATCTCGATTTTCAGACTCCTACGAAGAGAAGGTGCGGCGCCTGCTGGAGAACGAACCCATAGGTGACCGGAAACCATCATCGTTTTTGAGGCACCTTCGGGCACTCGCAGGCGCAGCATTTCCAGAACAGTTACTCAAGACGATATGGGCAAACAGATTGCCTCGACAAGTGCAGATTGTACTGGCAGCACAGAACCAACAAGAGCTAAGTGAACTCTCTATGCTAGCCGATCAACTCATGGAGATAGCTTCTCAACCAGCTCAGGTATGTGCCATGACACCTTCTGCCAGTGCTGTCTCACCACCAGCCGTTGAAAGCAGTCTCAATCAGCTCCAGAAGCAGGTGGCTGAACTAACCCGGCAGGTAGCCTCCCTCACAGCAAATGGCAGTAGAAGGGCTCACTCTCGTGACCGCAATTCGAGCCGCAGTCATAGCCGCTCTAAATCTCATCAGGGACTCTGCTGGTATCACAACCGCTTCGAAGGGAAAGCTGTTAAATGTATACTACCCTGTGATTGGGAGAAACTGCATCCCTCGGGAAAAGAAAAGAGCGATCGGTAGAGGCGAGCACCGATCGCCAATCCCCTAGTCGCCGCTTATTCATAACTGACCGGTATACAAACAACACATTTCTGATTGATACTGGCTCAGATATTTGCTGTTTTCCTCGGCGACTCCTTAATGGCCATTTTAAAAGTAGCAACTATGACTTTAGCGCAGCAAATGGGAGTACCATAAGAACTTATGGAAGCATTAATTTTAATTTGAACTTGGGCCTGCGTAGAGATTTTAAATGGAATTTTGTGATCGCAGATGTCAGTACCCCGATTATCGGCTCTGATTTTCTCAGTTTTTACAATCTTTTACCAGACTGTAAACACAAAATTATAATTGATGGCAACACCCAACTTTCAGTGCCTGTTTCAGTAGCACAGACTTCTCAAGTCAGTATCAAGGCAGTGACCATTAGAAACTCACCTTTTTCAGATCTTCTCGCTGAGTTCCCGGACATCACGCGCCCGCCCGGGTTGTCTCGTGTGATGAAACATTCTACCGTGCACTACATCAACACCACGGAAGGCCCGCCAGTTACTTCACGCCCGCGTAGGTTGGCGCCTGACAAACTGCGCGCCGCCCAAAAGGTATTTTCAGAGATGGTACAAGCCGGTACTGCTCGACCTTCCATGAGCCCTTGGGCATCACCTTTGCAAATGGTTCTCAAGAAAGACTTGACCCATCGCCCTTGCGGAGACTACCGAGGCTTAAACGCACGCACCATCCCTGATCGGTACCCTGTGCGGCATATCGGGGATTTCAACCACAGCCTGGCTGGATCCTCGGTATTCAGTACAGTGGACCTTGTAAAAGCGTATCAACAGATACCGGTACATCCACCAGACATAAGCAAAACAGCCATCATAACCCCTTTTGGGTTATATGAGTTTCCCTTTATGTCGTTCGGGTTACGGAATGCGGGACAGACATTCCAGCGCTTCATCGATGAAGTTGTGCGTGGTCTGGAGTTCTGTTTTGCGTACCTGGATGACATATTGGTTTTCTCCAAAGACCACGCCCAACACCGAGAACATTTGCGCATTCTCTTTCAACGTCTGCATAAACATGGCGTAGTTATCAACCCAGCAAAATGCGTTTTTGGTGCTGATGAAGTATGCTTTCTGGGATACCAAATTAATGCCGCAGGATCACGGCCACCCGATGAGCGCATACAGGCTCTCATGGACTTTCCCCCCCCTAAGACCATCCAAGGGTTGCGAAGGTTCCTCGGGATGACAAACTTTTACAGGAGATTCCTTCCTGATGCTGCCAAGTTCCAGGCGCCGCTCGTTGATGCTGTATCAGCCACACATAGCAAAGGTGCAAAACCTTTCCCGTGGACTCCAGAACTTGAAAAGATTTTCAAAGCTTGCAAGGAGTGTTTGTCTGCTGCCACTATGTTAGCACATCCGGACTGTAATGCTAAACTTGGCCTTTTCACAGATGCTTCAAGCACGCACATAGGCTCATGCCTTCAACAACGCCTAAATGACAGTGATGACTGGCAGCCTCTGGCATATTTCAGCCGAAAGCTGACTGCCAAGCAGGCAGAGTGGCCTACTTACTACCGAGAGCTCCTCGCTGTCTACGAAAGCGTACAGCATTTCAGGCACATCCTAGAAGTCCAAAATGCGACGATCTACACGGATCATAAGCCACTCATTTACGCTTTCGTACAGCGGCGAGACAAACTCCCGCCCACTCAGCTAAACCAGCTGTCATTTATAAGCCAGTTCACTACTGACATTGTCCACGTGAAGGGGGAAGACAACGTAGTGGCGGACGCTATGTCTAGGATCGAGGCTATATCTCTTGAGGAAGACTATGCCTCTCTCGCTACCGCTCAGGCGACAGATCCAGAGCTGGATAAGCTCAGATCTGATTCCTCACTCAAACTAGAGCAAACTCACATTCCAGGTACAAATATCACCGTGACTTGCGACACCTCAACCGGGAAGCCGCGTTTATACTTACCAGCGGCATTCCGCCGTCCTGTGTTTCAGAGGTTGCACAGCCTCAGCCACCCTAGCGCGCGCTCGAGCGCACGCTTGGTAGCTGAACGCTACGTTTGGCCCGGCCTACGCAAGGACTGTAGCAGCTGGGCGCGCACATGCTTGGCGTGCCAACGCAACAAAGTCTCGCGACACGTTTCCTCGCCTCTTGGTAATTTTTCCAGCACATCAGCACGGTTCCAGCATGTCCACCTGGACATTATCGGACCACTTCCTTGCTCTAATAATTACACTTACTGTCTCACTGCTGTTGACAGATTTTCGCGCTGGCCGGAGGTATGGCCGATGTCATCCATCACAGCTGAAGAGGTCGCCATAACTTTTACCAACGGCTGGATCTCTCGCTTCGGTGTTC
This sequence comes from Diarsia dahlii, assembly GCA_949775195.1. NCBI lineage: Eukaryota > Metazoa > Arthropoda > Insecta > Lepidoptera > Noctuidae > Diarsia > Diarsia dahlii. The sequence goes on along the minus strand of OX459193.1, from coordinate 1,635,037 downwards.
CTCTTCTTATTACCACCGACCAGGGGCGACAATTTGAGTCAGCTTTATTTCACAAACTCATGCAGACCTGTGCCACCAAACGGATCAGGACAACCAGCTACCATCCACAGGCCAACGGAATGGTGGAGCGCCTCCATCGGCAGTTGAAAGCAGCACTAATGTGCCACTCCAGCTCATGGAGCCAAGCTCTACCTCTCGTCCTCCTTGGCATGCGCACTGCTTTGAAAGAAGACTTAAAATGCTCTGTAGCTGAAATGGTTTACGGCGAACCCCTGCGACTTCCTGGAGAATTCGTCGTACCTACATTAGAAAGGCAGGATGATACACACGACTTTGTGACCCAGCTTCGCACAAAAATGGCTGTCCTCCGCCCCGTCCCCGCGTCAAGACACTCTCGGCCTTCAACCTTTATTTTTAAAGACTTGCCAACGGCCACTCATGTCTTCCTGCGCGACGATACAGTGAGGCGAGCACTCCAACCACCTTATGTTGGGCCCTACAAAATCGTATCTAGAAGCCCTAAGACGCTGACTTTGGATGTCGGTGGCAACAACACAGAGGTGAGCATAGACCGCACCAAGCCTGCACACTTGGAAGTCGACCCTGACCAACAAGAGCCCTCTACCCATCATCCGAGTTCGGCTCCTCCGTCAGCTCCGGCGCCGCCAGCTGCAGCTCCAGCGCCCTTGTCATCCGCGGATTCATGTCCCACACCTGCTGCACCACTGCCGCCACCAACAGCACCACCTGTAACTATTCCCTCTCCTCTTCCCTCTATGGTGACCAAATCTGGTCGTAGGGTTCGGTTTAGAGACATTCTTAATTTGTAATAACCTATTTCTCTCCGTGCCTATTTCTCTCCGTGGGGGGGTGATGTGGCGTCTATGATTATCTTTGGCCACTCGAGAATTGGCAACACTGGTTGGCTCTATAGAGAGCTGACACAGACACGGACCGAGCGGTCGCATGTTTTCTGTATCCGCAATCTTCACTTTTGTACATTAACTTATCTAAGAGCAATAAATAGTACTTAATCTGAACAGTGAACACGTTTGTTATTTATGTGGACAACTCATCTTCCATAAATTATTGATGTCGCAGAACATCACCAGTCCATCTTCATCATCATTTCAGCCAAAAGACGTCCACTGCTGGACATAGGCCTCCCCCAGGTGTCGCCACATTTACCAGTCCATCTACGTAATGAAAAGTGTCAAAAGAGACCGGGACGTTCGAGTGACCTAGTCGTCCGATTAGCGGATGAATAAAATTAATTAGTCGTCCGATTAGCCGGATGAATAACCAAAATTATAATACGACCGTCTCGCGACAGTATCCTTTATAGGCGGCACTTCGGGGACAGAAGATAATTATTAGTGTTATTTAATATGCGAGCGATTAGCGAAGCGAGCGCGCGTCATGGAGTACATGCGTTGCATGTATGAGTGACAGAGAGAACGAGAAAATGGCGCGCGGTGTTGTCAGTTCGAAGTACTTCGAAGTTTCAAACTACTTCGAACGATGCTAGAGGCAACGTCATTGGCTGTCGTTGACAATCACAGAACACAATATACCTACCTAGCGGTTGACAATTGCCACGTGACTTAGCGGACGACTAGCAACAGCCGTGACTAAATCGTTATTCAATGAACCCCAAGGAAAGTAATATAATTATAATGATGAAGCCTTTCGATATAGGGGAGAGTGGAAGAACAAAACGTGCTGCGCCGACCCCAAGTAAAATGGGATAAGGGCAGGAAGATGATAACCCTTGCGAGATCGGTCATCTGACAAGGGGACCAGAAAATAACTACACTTTTACGACAGACGACTGCACAGTAAAATATTATCGTCAAGATAGGTAGTTGAAATCTCAGATAAATACCTAACTGAGTTGAAATAATCTTATCGTTCTTCAATTATTTTTTTCATTGTGAAGGCTTAATAAAGACAGTAAAGAAACGTATAAAGAATTGATAATTCGATCCTGTGTCTGTGTATGCCAATGGGAATTTAGTTAACTACTAGGGATATTTGAAATAAAAACAATAACATTCTTATTTTCTTTTATTCCATTTCCTCATTTTCATCATTTTCTCTTACGCTGAAATATCTTGTTGATTTCGAGCCCACCCCTTAGACCAAACAATAGACATGATGTGAGCACAGCAACCCACGGTATGTTTTCCAATATTTAAACAGTTACAGCACAGATAATATAATACTAGAGTATTAGCCGTGGATTCTGTGCTCCCAACTGTTTTCTTGGATATTTAATAAAATATATGTGTAGTATACTTTTCCACTATGGTGTCTTGACTGTATTCTAGCCCTAAATAAAAACATTTCGCCCTCAAAATCTGGCATATGAAGAGGCCCAACATCACGGCAAACTTCCAATTTCAAAAATTCCATTTTGCCTTAAAATATATCGACGGTCCCGTACAATCACCTAACTGCAAATGACAAACTTTACAGGAGAGCGCTTTTAAAGTTTTAAGCACATGTAGTTCATGTTCTACATACCAGAAAGTCATGAAAGGAATACAGGTTTCATATTTGATCTATTCTATGAGATATGTTCTCCGTAATAAGAGCGTGCCTGCTTTATCTGATAAGTTCCCCAGTGCAAATAAAATTAAATAAGATTCTGTCATCACTGGGAACTCATCTAGAAGAATATCAGCATTGATGCTAATAAAAGATGCTCTTCTATTAATATTATTTTCAACAATAAAATCAGCTAATCTAATAGGTTCATTTAATTTTTGCAAGGCACGCTCCAAAAGTAAAGAGGCATCTTGTATATCTGTAATGGATACATGGAAAGCATTTATCATGGCCCCTGCTATTCTAAAATCAATTAAGTATTAGATGGGTAGCGGCATTGTTGCTGAAATCATTTCTTATTAGTTTATAATCTCTCTTATACCCACCATTTACAACCTCAACTACCCATCTACACATTGTTACAAGTCTCGACTTGTTTGCTCATAATGTAGGCAACTGTGTCTCACCAGGTTGCAGGGATTCAGGTTTACAAACATTATAAATTAGAGATGTTAACAATGGAATCGCGTCCCTGAATCCCCTATCTAAAATAAAAACGTCTCCATCTCTAAAATATTGCCGTAGCTCATTACTTTCACGTCTAAATAATTTATTGTAACAATAAATCAGAATCTGATACAGTGGCCGCATAGGGGCCATAAATATCAAGTATGTGACCGTCTGTTGTTACCAAGAAAGGTTTAACCAAGTTTCTGTATTTATGTAAGTAAACTATTTGATTGTTTTTGAAATAAATAATTTGATGATTCTTGGAAACACACATATGTCCCATCACAGATAACCATAGCCTTCCTATTGCCTCTTTCCTCACCACCAAATAGACCGCGTGGTATAATTAAATTGTGATTGGTTATTTCATCTCTTGGCAAATGGCCAATGCCCATATGCACTGGTACACAAATTGTTCATTTAAAATATTTCTTACAGTGGTTAATGTCTTCGAAATAGATGATTTGTTTCGAACATTTGTCCTAATCTCGAATGTGGCTCCCCTGTTCTTAATTTAACTAAAAATATTGCAAGAGCAGTTTTATATTTTCGAAACTGCTCAACCATAAAGTTTTGTTTGGATAAGCCTGTCCAGTAATGGCATTCTTCATCAGATTATGACCTATTTCTTCAAAATTAATTTATTTCTTCATTCGTTTAGGGCCAATGATATTGTAGCCTCTAACTGAGCTGGAGTAAACTGGGTAATATAACCAAAGTCATTTAGAAATCCCCAATCATGAACCCCCAAATGATGGCTACATATTCGAGCATTTTCAGTAATAAATAATTTATTTGATTTTAATATGCGATACTTTAAAAACTTTGGTACAGCATGTCGCTTTTGATTATTGCAACCATGTACAAAACAAGAGCTGGCAGAGTTTCCTGTCCGTCTAAAATTGGGTAGGTTGGTCAATGTAACATCATTGTTGTCATTATCTGTTGCTGCTGCTGCATCAGCAACTTCTGCTGTCTGGCTATTTCTCCGAGCTGATAACCAGCATGCATAACACACTCTGCTATGAGTTGTAATCTGGAAACAAAAACATGTGTATAACATCATTATGCTTACAAGAATGAATAGAAAACAAATTAGTAATTATTTATTACCATTAATATCATAAACGGGATATTTACCATGTTTGATTTTTGTTAGTGAGTGACAATGGTAGTGGTGCCGAACGCAAAAAACGAACTAGAAAGAGGGTAGACCGATTTGTCTGCTCATAAACATCCACCCGCAATGACTTCAGTTTATCCGTGATCATGGTGCTTGTAACAGCGCCGAAATATCGGGAACTCGAAACAAAAATCAAACATGGTAAATATCCCGTTTATGATATTAATAGTAGTGTCAGTGACCATGTCAGTTTAAAAACTTATATTTATTACCAGGCTGGGAGAAATTCTTTGAGCAATATAGTCTCTTTCTGGTCCCTCAGGCAGAGAATGAGAATGACGTCTAGCGAGTGATGATTGACACCAAACACATCTAGGATCATAGGATTTCTCATCTTGAGGCCGGAATGTTGAGGTTTGGGGCTGTGAGGTTGAGGGTTCAGGTTGAGACGGTGAGGGTAGAGTGTTTGATGTTGTTGAGGGTTGATGTGCAGGTTGAATTCTATTCAGATCCCGCTGTTGTGCTTTTTGAACATTTCTACGAGCTGCGAGCCAACATGCATAGCACACTCTATTATGAGATTGTATCTAAAAATGAAAATATTAATGCTTAATAAAAACATGGGTAAGTTATAACTTAGGAGATATGACATAGAATAGTCTAGTGGTATGAAGTAGGTTTTAACATATTATAATGTTAATATAACAATAAGCTAAGGTGATTGTGGCAGAAAAAAAGGGGAGGCCTAGACTCAGCAGTAGGTGATTCTGGGCTGATACAAATATTAAGATGATGATGAAGGTGATTGTCTGTCAATACCAATAACATAATTCTTACCTGTCTAGGCAGTATACGGCGAGCTATATCATCTCTTTCAGGACCATTGGGCAATGAATGAGTGTGACAATTTTCAATTGACTTTTGGCATGACACACATTGACCTGCAGGGACTACTCTTGATTCCGAAGACAATTGATTTACAGCTGTTGTAAAGCAGTCTTCACACAAATGGCTATTGTAGTCAATCTAAAAAATAATTATGACTCATTGTAACTACTTTTACTTTAATCATCATCATTTCAGCTGATAGATGTCCACGCTAAACATAGGCAAAGCACTTTGACCGGTCCTGTGCTTTTCGCATCCAAATGATGGTCTCTACAAAGTCAGTGGTCCACCGGATTTCACTTTAAATAACAGAATTTTTTAACAACATAAAACCACATAATACCGGTCGATTTAGCTGTCTTGAAACAATTGAGCATAATTCACTGTCAATTTCCGCTAAGGTATAACACTGCATCTCATCATTCAACAGAATATGGCATGAAAAGCACTGCATTGTTGTACACCTCAAATACACTAAAAACAAAAAAAAGGTTATGTTTTCTTATTCAGTACATGTAACATGGAATAATGTAGTGAACATGATTTGGACATATTCAACACCAGTGTATCTCGACTTAAGAATGTGTTGGTGAAATCATTTTTTGCACAAAAGAATTTATTGTTGTTGAACTATTGTATTTTGGTTATTTGTTTATATTCTCCGATTGTGTTACTCTGTTTGCTTATTGTTACCTTTTTTTTGTTGTTTTTTTTCTTTGTTTTCGTGTTTTAACAGTGGAAGCCTGTAATTGGCCTTCAAGTGTTTATGTTATAAGTTTAATGTCTGTGTTAGCTGTAAGTTTCCCAAATAGAGTAAAATAAAATAAAATAAGATTTTATAACCTGTCAACGGTCAGTGGGTCGTCTTAGGGGTCAACGTTCCCACAATTTTTTTAATGCTAAAATAACGTTCTTTAATCCTTCTTTATTCCTTTACTTACGCAAAGCAGCTAAGAAAAGTCAGTAATCAGAGTCCAGATTATGTCGCACAGGTTGTCGAGATCCAACGAGAGAACGATCGCAGCCAAATCACAGTGTCAAGTCCAAATGGGTTAGCCAGGTCGTCAAGGTATAAGGAATGTATCGAAAGTCTAGGGAAGAAAAGCCAAATCACAAATTATTAAATCACACACGAAATAGACGATTTACCGAAACGGAAATACGGACGGAATGACATGAATGACAATGACAACAACAATTGCCGAAAAAATGATTAAATTATCGGCCCTGGCGCACTGTCTTTTAGCTACTTGATAACCAAACGCAAAAAATAATCTGAAATGTGAAATAAATGATTTTTTATATTTCTTATTTCTTCATATTTAACAAGAAAAGTGTGTTGGCCAAAATACGTAACATTAATATAAATAAAAAAATCTAAACAATATATTTATAGGTTTTTATAAGTTTATCAAATGAAGTAACGAAACGCATCATCGGAAAAATTAATCACGAGATTGCCAGATTAAAATTCTTGGGTTGCAAATTTTAGCATCTATATTAGACAATTTCAGGTGGTACAAATGCATAAATATAAATCCAATACATTTTTTTTTTCAGAATCTGCAATTTTTTTTCCTATATTTTCGTACCTTTGTTCTAAAGGTACATTGTTTGGCCAAACTTGTATGGAAAAAAAAAACCTCCATAATTCTATATACAAAATAAAGTTGAAAATAGAGTTTGACAAATTATTGTAACTTTATGTGCTAGCGTCTGTACTTTAGCAGAGGAGTAGCACAGTTCTGTCAACTCTAGTGCTTATTCTTCTATTTACTAAACATGTTCAAAAATCGACTAATGAACGTCGTATGAATTTAGTGGCTCAACTCTACTGTGTTCATAGCTGTCAGTGGCTGTCACTTGACTTATAGAACGTCAAATTCATCAAAAACTTTGATTTTTCAATTCATCGCTATCGCGAAATAATGATAATTTTCCTTTTCGAGAAATAACTTGTAATATTGTTGAATTCTACATAACTTTTCTATATCGAAATCACCATGGAGGACGTTCTGGATGAGATAGTATCTTCGGAAGATTTGCAAGTAATGTGAAAACTTGTGCAACGTTGTATTCGTGAGTCATTGAATATTAAACTGATTACTGTTGGTTTTATTATGATTTAGAAGTTCGAGAAAGTGTTCCACGAGCAGCTGCACCAAGGGAACGTGACGCACAAGGCGCAGTTCGAGTATGCGTGGTGTTTGGTGCGAAGCAAGTATCCAACAGACATTCGAAAGGTACTGCACAACTTTGTCGTATCATTATTTTGATCGTGAGAATTTTGACGTCATTTATTGTCTTTGTTGGACATAGAATTCTAAATTTCCGCTCGAGGCGAAGAAAGTATTAAAATTGGGCATGCAAACATAAATATTTCAGTGAGTAAAAAATAAAAACAAAAGTCATGGTTGCTATTTAAAGCTTTGCAACTCACTAATTGAAGATTCTTTTACAAATCAATGTTTGCTAAATCAGAGGCCTGAAGGTCTTAGAGGACTTTCAGTTCATGTCTTCCTTGATCGAAAAATACTAAAACAAAACTGTACCACACTAGTAATAAAGGTTAAAACAAAGCCTATTTTAGAACAATACTATGTTGATAATTGTATATTGGTACTACATGTGTAGGTATAATAAGGACAGTCTCTTTCTCTTTTGTTCACAAGCATAACAATGTCTGCTTAACCTTCCATGCAGTCCTGTTTTACTGCGGGATTGTGGTTCTACAACAAAACAACATCTCAGTTTTTAATGGCTTTAATTTAGTTTGTGTATCCAGGTTGTGGCTTACCAACGGTTAATTTAGTAATGCTATTTAGGGAGGCATAGGTCCAACAAATTCAATCATACTGAAGACCATCCATAAAATGGCATTACATGTTTTATCTATTATTTGTTTTCAAATATAGTCAGAATCATAGATTGTTAATATTTATTTATTTATTTATTTATCAACTTACAATATATTATATATTCATGTAAAGGAAAAACCAGGTTATTTTATCAAACAGGTTTAAAAAATCATGAATTTTCCTTATAGTTTTTGTGTTAATTTGACTAGATAAGTTTAATTTAATTACAGAACTACAATACATGCATAGAAATAAATATTATTTGAGAAACTGGCTCAGCTTGAGCTCCTGCATTTGTTTCTAAGGACAGTGTTACTGATTTTTTCAACAGGAATTTCTCAAAAGCAGCAAGTGAGTCTGGATTTGTGCCAATCAACATCAATAAGCTCACCCCCTTTTATATGGGCCTTTATTGTAAACGACATGTAGCTGTACTATAAAGTACACACCTACCTAACCCTTTGGGGATTACAGGCGTGACTGTATGTATGTATAATAATAATTTTCAGGGTATCCTGCTTCTCAAAGAGTTGTTCAATTCACATCCAGATGGCAAACGAGATTACCTGTTCTACCTTGCCATAGGCAATGCCAGAATCAAGGAATACAACAAAGCGCTGCATTATGTCAAGTCTTTCCTAGAAATTGAGCCCGCCAACCAACAAGTTTTGGCTTTAGAGGTTGGTATTTTTAATTAGTGTAAGTGTACTTCTATACTTCCTGAGTTCAATGTCAGGCTGCCAATTTTCACCATTATGCCGCAAGTAACAAGGTTGAAAACTGGTTGACCACCTGTGAACTCTGTAGTACCTAATGGAATGAAGTTGATCAGTTCTGGCCCAGCGACAGAGGTTTAAGTCATGAGACTTAAACATTTGTGTATCTGACCCTGATGAGCACATTGCTTTATGTCAATCCTAACTAATATTATAAATGCGAAAGTAACTCTGTCTGTCTGTCTGTCTGTCTTTCTGTCTGTCTGTCTGTCTGTCTTTGCTTCACGCCTAAACTACTGAACCGATTTGTGTGAAATTTGGTACAGATATAGTTTGGAACTTGAGAAAGGACATAGGATAGTTTTTATTACAAAAAATAAAATAAAAAATAAAATAAAATAAAAAATAAAATTTATTCCGGACATACAGCGCCATCTATTGGGTGCGCGTTCACCTTTGGTGCGAAAAAAGGGTTGAAAGGGAGGGATGAAGAGATTACTTTTGGTCGCGATAACCGACATCGGTCGCGGTAACCGACATTCACGCGGACGAAGCCGCGGGCATCAGCTAGTTATTTTATAAGCACTGCTCTCAAAACAGTAAAGAAGCAAGGTTGTTCGTCACATTGTTGTTTCCACCAGTATGAATGAACTGAAACATCTGAAGACATTTCTGTGACAACCACCAACTTGGACTTTGTGGTGGATTCTGAGTCTGACCCATCCCCTCACATAAAGTGGAGCCTCTGTGGGAATGTCACAGGCTATCTGCATAATTTCTTATTCCAGTCAATACTATATTTATTACATTTCTTTCCTTCACTTGTTTTCCTTACTTTGCCCATTTGGCCCATATTTTGTTTTGTTGGGTTTTATTCAATACTCAATACTTTTACTGTGTTCCTCAAGCAATGAAAAGGAAAAAGCATTCATTGAATTATTAACTTAATAAACATGTTTGTATTGTGTCAAACATTTGTACAAGTTATAGCTATGTGTGTCCAAATACTCATAGCTCTATGTATTACGACGATGTTTCTATTATGTGCCATAGTCTCATGTTTACAAAAGAAACCATTATTAGCTGCTTGTAAATGGCAATGTTCGTTTCTTTTACATTAATCTTTCCATGTAGTGAAAGTATAGACACTATAGACCAGGGATGGCGAACCAATGGCACGCGTGCCATTGATGGCACGTTGCAGAATATTTTAGGCACGCCACCAATTTTTAACCATATTTTCCACTATACCTACGAGTCATATTCAGAGATGTAAAACATAAGATTCGATTAGAAACCGTTTGGTAAAGGAGTCCAGTCCAAGATGCAATCTTACTTTAATTAGAATTACACGTAGAATTGAAACATTTATTACGACATAGGTCAAGTTTTTTCTTTTTGGTAACAAAGAAAGAGCTTTTAGTTGAAAATATTTAGTTTAATTATCTGCCAATAAAGACTAAGCAATATTATTTGATGGTACATGTAAGGTCTCAATAAAATGTTTTTTGAAAAAATGGCATGTTGATCCATAAAGGTTCGCCATCCCTGCTATAGACTATCATCACCAGTCACCACTTACTACCATTATAGATTAAATACTATTATTGCGTTGTTCATGGTCAAGAAACCGCGTCTCATGCACGAACTCTGCATTAATAACGCAATTTCACATTGAGACCTAATGTTGACAAATATCAGGGGGTTTGGGAATTTCCGTTTTAAAACCAAATTGGGAATTACTTAACACTCGTATCGCTTGCTTATCCTTCGCCCGCGTGAAGTTCGATAATTGCCCCACGGGATCATACTACCGGAGTGAAGAGTATCCTATCCTATGTGTAAATTCAGGTTATAAACTATCTGTGTTCTAAATTTCATCCACATCCGTTCAGTAGTTTTTGCGTGAAAGAGTAACAAACATCCTCACAAACTTTCGCATTTATAATATTAGTAGGATTGCTTTCTTTTAAAAACAGTGTACTTAACAATAAAATTCATATGTTACAAGCTAAGTATGCGTCGTACTAACCACCATCTGACTCGAACTAATTGTAAACACCTCCCACCAATTCCAGCGCCAGATCAACAAGCGAATGGAGAAAGAAGGTCTAATCGGCATCGCGGTCGCCAGCGGCGCCGTGCTAGCCATCGGAGGCATCGTCGGACTCGGGATAGCACTGGCTAGCAAGAAATAGCATTTGGCCTTGTTGTGAGTATTCTGTCTACATTCAATGCTCCTTGGTGCTTTTAATTGCTATATTATAGTAAGTAGTCATGCCACAGTTTTTACCTCTGACAGTAAAAGTACAAAGTTAACTTTACAAATAAATAAAATTAAAGTGTCTGAATGCATATGAAAGTGCCTATAAAAGGTACAAGAATTTTAAATGTGACGGTTATGCAAAGTTGAAGTAATAACTGTGAAAAGACTTTAGACGGTTCTACTTTTATAATAATTAGTATATTAGTATATGTTTAGGTATGGAGATGAGATTGGTAAATGTTAATAAAATGAGAAAGCTGTATTTTCAGAAAGGATAAGTAGAGTCCCCGTCGGGGTTGCGGGTTGTTCGAAAGAGATACCGCGGCCTCGACACAAGGGCACAGAATACATAATAGTACTACGTACAGAAGGGACACTCCCTTCCCCGCGCTCATATTAAATACCGCACCTCACCCCGCACTTCGAGGTATTCGTCGTCGACACTTGAGCAATGGCTCGCGCTCGTATTAGTCGTCGTTCGGTTTTCGCGACGCAGACCGTTGCACTTTCCGCGCCATTTTTTAGGCTACGACAACCCTACTAGAGTTTACGCACACATTTGCACGTGCACGTCGTGCACAAACGTTATTTGTTTATGTAGTAGTAATAGGTAATTATTTTGCGGGCGTTGTATGGAGTGTCCGAGGTGTGGCAAGGGCTAAGAAGGAACATGGGTGGTTTTTAGACAGTAGAAGTCTGACACTCCCTTCCGGGAGGGGTTATTTGATGATTTCCCAACCAAAAAAAAAAGTAGTGTTTAGCAGAGATACCCAGATTTTGACCTGTATCATTTAATAAACTGATTGTTAGCTAAAAATATAAATATCAAAGTTCAGGTGTGTGATAAGGTCTGATAAGCCATGGCTATTGAATTTATTTGGATAAAGTTCGGTGATAAGGATTGTCCTAAATAGAATATTATCATGTATTTTTTCCGGCTGGGATTGGCAATGGTGTACATTGACCCGAGTCACGAAAGAAAATACACTAAACAAGATTATTTTAAATTAGAGTGTTTTTAGACTTGACTGCTGAGCATGGGGTGCGGGGTACGATTCCCTGGTCGGGCAAAGTGTTATTGGGTTTTTATCGAGAATTTTTCAGTACTAGCCACGTAGTTGGTGCCCGGTTGATCGCAATAGGCTCGCCCCCTATTATATGGGTCTTAAACATAACTAGTGAAATGTAAGTGTACTACTGAGGTACACCCCTCACCCTGCCTATCCCTTCGGGGTATACATGCGTGATGTTATGTTAGGGTGTTTTTGTAGTACATCCTGTTAACGTCCCATAATTTCCTTACAAACAAATATTGTACTATTTAACGCAAAGGTTGACTGGTAGAGATTGCCTTGTAGCATTAAGACCGCCTATGTAACTACTGTACATGAAGTTTAAATAAATAAACAAATATAGAAAGTAGCAACACAAACTAAACCTTCAACAGAATAGCTTCAAAGTGCTATTAGTATTGATTCTCAATTTCTCTTCTAGTGCCTTAAACTTTGAACAGTTAAACTGAATGTTAGCGTATACCGTACAGTCTTTATTAAAGTTTTATAGCTGGCTAGCACGCGATCTAGTAATACGCGCGGCGGTTATCACCTTCATAACATCGTAAACGTTAGGCAGGGGAATACGTTGGTCTACTAAACAAACACGACTGTTGGAAAAATCGATGTTTTTTCTTAACGTTTACTTTTGTACTGCAGGAGGCAGGTTTAAGGTGGCCTAGATCATGTGACCCCAATCTATTTTAAAAACATGAATTCACGCCCTTTTCCCTTGGGGGTAGGCAGAAACCACATAATGCCACCTGGTACGATCCTTTTTTTTGGAGGGCTGGAAATCATTAAATGACTCTTCCCGCTCTGGGCGGAACGGAAGGGACTATCAGACTTTTACTGACTAAAAACTCATGTTCTTACTTTCTTAGCTCTTTGTGTCCGTGGCGTTGGTATCTCTTTCGAACAACCCGCAGCATACTCTTTTACCTCGTCCAGTAGCAAGTAGTCTGATTTTGATTTAAAATGGCACGTAATGTTATTAATATTACATGACGCCTATAATCACCGAAGGGTTAGGCAGCGGTGTACTTACTTGGTGGTTACCATTACACCCTCATTTGGCCAGTTATATTTAAAGTCCCGCTGATAGAGAGCAAATCTATTGCCATCAATCGCACACAAGTCCAGGCTCTGTGACTGATAAATTCCTGATAGAAAAACGCAATAACACTTTGCCCGACCTGGGATCGAACCCAAGGCCTCAAGCTAACATTGAAGGGACAAGGGCCGACGCCCGTCGGGGCTGCGGGTTGCTCGAAAGAGATACCGCGCTCTCGTCACAAAAGGCTAAGAAGGATTATGGGTGGTTTTTAGTCAGTAGAAGTCTAACAACTCCCTACCGCTCTGCCCAGAGCGGGAGTCATTTGATGATTTCTCACCCTCCAAAATAAAAAGACCTCATGCTTAACAGTAACGCTTGCGACCACTAGAACAACGAGAGGGTCTTTGTCTATACTTCTATACTACTATACTTCTATACTATCTATACTAATATTATAAAGAAGTAAAGTTATTGTGTTTGTTAAATTGTAAGGGGTAATCTCGGGATCTACTGAACTGATTTTAAAAATTCTTTCACCAATAGAAAGCCACATTATTGCTGAGTGTCATAGGTTATATAAAAAACCGAAAAATAAAAAGGCTTTTACGTGGTAGTCCGTTTTGCAAAGTGAATCGGAGAAAAAACCAAAGCAGCGGCCGGCGCGCGATGGTTTCGGGTATAATTCGGTTCGCGTTCGTGCTCGCTTCGGGAGAAGGGGGCGTGGCCTTATACATCTGATAGGTAGGTACCCGCGCGGCTCAGTCTCGTGGTCGGCTCCTTACGCAGCGGACGTCCCCGAAATTGAATTTTTCGAAACGTCTTTCGACTAATTATGCCCAACGAAGTGGGCACGGGTCAGCTAGTTATCAATATATTAAAAACCTAGAATATCGAGCAATCTCATCTCCCTATATTGTATTTATATTATTTATGTATTGTACAATGTTCTGAAAGCCACGGGGGAGGCGTTTGCCCAGCAGTGGGACAGTGTAGGCTAAGGAAAAAAAAAAACAATGTTCTGATAGGCAACATATTCCATTGTTCCAGAATGAACGCTTTGTTGGGCGCTCATTACCTCTTTAAGAAGATGCAGTTAAAAGAGGATTAAAGGCCGAGCTCGAATGATATTTCTTTAGAAAAATAACTCTTGTACGCAGCCAGCTTAGATTTATTTTTTTATTTATTATCTATGTACAAATTCATCTATGACATTTTTATATTTTGTTCCAAAATTAAAATATGTTCCAAACGCTTTTAGATTTAAAAAAATATGCGTGGTTTTTTGATTAAGTAGTATAGTTTTTTATTAAGAGTAAATAGCAAATAGTTAGTGTAAAATGTATGGAATAATATAATATGTGTACTATATTTATTTCTCTAGCTTTAGGAATTATTGTATATGTAAGAGATGGTTATAATATTATATTGAAAGGAGGAAACGTTTGTCAAAGATTCCATTAAATAAATACACTTTTTTGTTTTGGTTAAAAGTTCTTATATTATAAGACCCTTCCTAAATATGTTATATTTGTAGTTTTCGCAATAATGGGTAATGCTGACTTTTAAATGACTCACATAAAATTAAATAACCTCTGACTCATGTGTCTGTCTCATAGAGAACCCAACTTTATACTGATGTGGCGAAGAGTTATTTTTAAGTGTTACTCATACTACCCAGTTTCAATTGTTGCGAATATAATTACTTTATAAATTAACACAACGGTTACGTGTTGATCACGTTTTCATTTGTCATCAAAAAAGGTTATTATCACCATTAAAAAGTAATAAAACAAAACATTTCAAAACAATTATTTTATTATTCTTGTATATCATGTAATGAAGCAGCGTACAACTAGTACTCTAATGTACAATGGCTCAGGCGTGGTTTCCAACTAGAAAAATATACATAAAATAATATCTCCTGTCTCAATTAGGTATATCTCTATCAAAATCATAACAATACTGAATGTCCATCCATGAGATGACGTCATCATACAATATGGCGGCTTGTACGTCATCATCCCATACATACCTTAATTAATTATTGCATAAATACTTAACAAGTAAGTCCAATGATTTTGAAAAATACACCTAATTAGTACAGTTATAAGAGTCGAAATTATCTTGGAGGAATGGTGGCTATGCTTTTTGCAGCAGTCGTATACAGTAGCGCCACCTATGAAATAAAGATGATACAAATAATTTATGGGGACGTTGCGAGATCAACTGAACTAAATTTTGAATATTTTTGTGATGTTTCGTATAAATTATGACGATAGGATCAATAAATGGATGTATTTTTTCTGTCGTTGTAAGTAAGCATTGCTTATGCCACTTAAAATAAGAATTAGATTGCCTTGGCTATCTGTAAAGTGCGAAGTAGGTTCATACATATGTTTTTTGGGCATTACTCATGGCTTTAAACTCTTAACCGAATTCTAAACTCTTTTAGAGACAAACTACGACCCTATTTATTGATTCCATCGCCTCCAAAATTTAGTTCAAACAAAACAAATATTTAGGCTTAAAAATTGTGATGTCAACCTAACCGTTGAATTAAACAAACTACTTGGTACAGTCACATAGTGAACAAACTTAATATCTTGTGTATTGTGCTCCCTAAACATATACTAGACCGTTCGAGACTCGCCGTTCACGCCAACATACACATCTACTAACAACATGGAAACATTTCGCAAGAATATTTAATCTGTACTACATCAATTCATTATTTTGTACTCTGTAATGTGGCAATATTATATCCCTACGGTTACCGTAAACAGCGTAGTACTCGAACAGACAAAAAACAACTGTGCGTTTAATATAATAAAGTAAGTTTTTACATGATAGGTCATGCTCTGAGGTATATTAGTATAACCAAACAAATAAAGAAAAAAAACTAATGTCGAACTTGCAGTTCACAAGGTAACTAAACGTAAGTATTATATATCGAGAGCATATCATTGACTTATAGTCCTAAATATTCATTATTTTCACTGGTATATAATATTCTGTATAATCAACAACTGTACAGTGCGGTAGGGGGTTCAAGTCGTTTTTAATAGTAAAGTAGTTAAATAAGGGGTTCTACATATGAGTGACAGTTTTTCTTCGATGAAATATGTGGTTGATTTGTTGAAAATACATCATTTTTTATTTTGATGTGCTTGTTACATCGTTGTGTAGAACCCGTTAGAAAAACGACGTAAACCCCCCTTATTATAAATCTGTATTGTAAGTGGCATGTGTTGAAAAAATATATATACTTTCCTTAATCACAATCTGGTAACTGACTATTGTTTAATGTTAAATACAACGTGCATCAACTCTAGAATCTAAAAGAACTATAATGAGTAGAATGTAGTCAGAGTAATCTAAATAAAAGATACTTGCATCTATACCGTAATAATCAAATATTAAGCACTCATTTTCCTAAACAAACAAAACTTATTTTATATACAGTCGAAAATCATTACTCACTATGGCAACACTGTTAAATGTCAACAAGGTTATATTTGCGCAAACCAAACTGACTTAATCATCAATTCTCACTAACACACTAAACAAAAAATATTTTCAATCAACCCGTAGAACTTATCCTATTAATAATATCTATGAATTTCCTTGCGATGGCAACACTCACGCAAGTGTCAAAATGACAGCTTTACAAGCCCCGGTGGCAGAGTGAGATATCTCAATAAATTCATAAATGTAATATCTCTCATATAAAAGGTTAAATGCTTTTACCTATTGCTCTAAATACTTAAATAACGTGAATCCTAACGTTCAGGGGCGGGAAGTAAATATAATTTTGTGACTCGCTTACGATTATCTTATAATATACTAAATAACTATAACATTGTACTCTAAAAAATATGTATAAGTATTGAAGGCTAACATGAGATAGTAATCACAGTAATTGTTATGTACGTAACGAGCCCACATCATTACTACAAAATAAACCTTCACTTGTACACTATAAGGTTCATATTACCACAATACCAACGCAATCTGTTCACTACCCACGTATTTATACAATATCGAAGGCAACGTCAAGGTATACTTTATTTATTGCTTTTTGTTACTATTTATTTATTTATGTACTTTACATATCACCTCAATTTATATACATGCAAAATATCGTCTTATCTAATTTATATTGTTAAAGTGTCTATTTGAACTTTCGACGAATCGCACGCTGATTGATAACGCGCCAACTGTTCATCCCTGGGATGACATCAGTCTCAAGGAGTATGACGGTATACGATACACTAACAGGTAACAGCTCAGGGCGGAACTCCCGCGAGTAACGCACAGTACACTTACACATAAAACGGTTCAGGCAACTTGCCGACATTCAATTTTGATCCTTAAATGGTTTAATCGTTATACATCTTGTTCTTATCGCGTCATAACTTCGCCCTCCGCGATTCAGTATACGCACATATATGTATATTTACTTTAATAATAGTATGATTTAAGCTCTGTTATATTTGTTCGTATACAATATTCTCATCGTATAATGTTAGTGTGCTCTTTGATATCAGGTCTATGTCCATTACTCGCTACGGTCGTGACACAGTCTAATGTTCCTCTAGTGAGTGCGTATTCTATAACATAACGGTTACGAGTACCTACGGGCAGCACTAACAATGACCTAAAGACTTGCATATATTTACCTACGATATACTCTATATAGTATATATATAAATGCAATCTGCAAAATGCATAAAACAACAGTTATTTATATCTATAAATTGTATAAAATATTAAATAAAATCTATTGAAGTGAGGTAGATGGATGGAATTTCACAATTTGTGTGGATATTTTTTTTACTTTATAACGTTTGCCGCATTGGCCCAAATGCTGAGGTAGATGGATGGAATTACTATGTAAGAGGGCCCTACTACGTGACCGGGACCTTTACATACACAATACAAAAAACACTACTCACTAGTTTCATTAACTACTAAAACAATCTCACAATCTTGTGGCGAGTCGATCTGAACTAATGTGTCAGGTAAATGCTAAAGTGAATTATGGCTGTGTTATCACATCGGGTATAAAAATAATGTCTCACTAACAGGTTTATATTAAACGTACAGCGGCGCTTCTATCCGCGACCGCCGTACGGTGTGCAACAACGAACACGGTTCAACCCACCGCGATTCTAGTCCACGTATCTGTTCCGTTCATAATACCAGCAATACAGATTCGTGATACCTATGCAAAGTAACCAGACTCAACCTAGCTGCAACCGATCTAACCCTAAAACTTTAAATTTACATTAATATCGGAAATGGCACCAACGACATTCCACGGGTCAACAATTAAAACCGTTATTACAAAAACGAATCAAGCTAATGACCACAAAACATAACACTCAAGCACCTTTTGATAATTTCAACAAAACATTGTCCTATCTGTGTTACTCGTAGTCTACGTGACTATTCCAACACACTTATACTTAACACGCCTTCATTTCATGAGTTTTTGTTGTGTTCATCCTCCGAGTAGTCTCCGTCGTCCTGTCCGTTGTTCTCCGGGTCCTCAGAGGTGACTCTCCGGTCATCTTCATTATAATCTTTGTAGTAATCCTTTCCGTTGTCCTTGTCTGTCAAGTCGTGTTTGTCAGTGTCTGTCTCGCTTATGCTGTCATTCCGTTGTCTCTCTTTGCCGAGATCGAGTGGTTCATCGGAGTCGCGCATGATGTCAGGTTTGCTCATGTTCTCTGTGTACTGGCGCTGCATTTGTTTGAGAAAGCGTTGGTGTGCAAGGTTGGTCGGTGGAGGTGGCAGGGATCCCATTTGTGGAGACGGTTCCTCGTAGGATTTCCTGTCCATGTGCATTGCGCCCATTTGTGCCAGTTTCGCGTTCATTCCTGTTGGAACGAGGTATGTTATAGAAAAAGCACAATACAAAAATTAGTTTGAACAAAAACTGAATATTCTCTTTTCTTTTCGTACCAAACATATTCTCCCCGATGTACTGCAAGTAGGTATCCAGCAGTGCCGAGCTGCCGCCGTATCCCGGTGGGTAGTCATCATGCTTCATGGCAGCAGTCAATCCATGCGGAAGGTTCTCCACAGTCTTAGCGGTCACCGCTCGCACAGCCGGAACTTTTGTGATCGTCGTGTTTGCCAAATTGTTTATATCTGAAGAGAAAAAGAAATAGGTCTTTAGAATCAACTTGGTGCTTTGGTGCCACAAAAATTTGTGCCCCCTTATTTCAAAACAAGTAGTGGAAGAGTCGATTCAAGCCTGACATAAAGGCATCAGTTTTGGAACCAAGTTTTTTGACTGCGATAAAGAGGACAGACCATATTTTAGTTAGTGACCACCGCCACTTTTGGAGGTTTGCTTTACCATCAGCATCGCAAAAGTTCATCCCTTCTTTAAAAGTCCAAATCGTTCTGTTACTTACGTGGTGGCGACACGGGTATGCTGTCCTGGTACCGCGACTGGCTCAGGTCGTCGTTATCATTGTCTCCGCAGATGGAACTGCTCTCCGAGGCCGCAGACTTGGCGTCCAGCTTTATGTCTGAGCGCCGAGGTCCTGTGGGCGAAGCGCGCGCCCGCAGTTGTTCTGGTGATACCTTCACACCGGCTTTTGCTAGTAATCTGATGGAATTGGAAAGATTAGTATTCAATCATCATACATTTTTAGGGTAAGCGGTCTGATAGGAGCAGCCTTTTGAGTATAGAAGATGATAATACATTTTTGGTTGTAAATGCTTTATCTGGAGTTAAATTATAATACGCCAGTGTTCTGTGGTTTAGTTCAAAAGTGTATTGTATCGTGTTACCCAGTAACAGCACTGTGGAGGTCAGAAAGTCGTTCGCTCCATGTAAAATACTGGTATGCAACTATGTCTATGTGATTCCAGTCAGACTGGCTGGAAGTCGATCCAGGCAGATAGTGATTCTGTAGGCTCTAAAGAAAGAATACGTACTGGCTGGCGAGTTCTGGATCGAATCTGGTGGGCATCTGCAGCACGGGCAGGTCCTTGGTGGAGATGCCGCGATGTTGTCGCGACATGTGCGAGTGCAGTGAGTTGCGGGATTTTGCGACCGTTCCGCAGAGAACACAACTGTGGGGAGGAAACATTGTATTAGTTAAGGTCTAAGTTGGAAAATCTTTCGAGAGAAAGCCTGGCTGTTTTAGCTATATACCAGTCATAAACCGGGTGGATGACCAATGACCATGTCAATTCTTCTATTGACATGGTCGGTCATACCGGCTTTTAGCCTACACAGGTCAAAAGGTTGTACGCAGCGCGAGTGGTACTGGTGTAAACAATTTGGTATTTTCTTAAACTGTTTCTTGTAGTGGTAACTCGTACCTATACTAATAATAGAGTGACCTAAGCTACATCTCGTATGTAAGTGGGTACTAACCGATATCCAGGGCAGACAGTATGTTTATCCTCAAGATGCGTCCGCAGCGTGTGCGCAGATCTATAGATCTTGCCGCACTTGGGGCAGGGCCGCGGGTCGGTCGCTCTCACGCGCAGCAGATCCTGAGTCCTTCGACACCCGCCTGTAACAGATAATACTCTTTATGTTCTGCGGCTTAAGGGACACAGTCCTCTGATGTTTAGAGTAGTCCTTACCTTGTTCTCTAGAAATGTAGACTACACTTAAGAAGTAGTTTGTTAGTAGTTAGCTTTAGTTTAGTGTAATCTATTTCTTGCGCATAAATGTAGAGTCAATTATTATCCAAAGGTTTGACCGAAATAAAAGAAATCTTTCTACTTGGTAGTTTTATTGTTTATGTATTTATATAAGCAGACACTTTCTTCTGGTAAAAATTAAGTTATTACGTATATATCGTATCACTAATACATTCGCAACTAGAATCGTTTACTCACATTGAACATTTGGTTATTGAGTGACTAAGTTTACGCTTACAAATATTTTTTTATTAGTTTTTATTTTTTTATAGTTATTAAGATATACGACATTGCCTCTCAGGCGTCAGGAACAATTTCATCTACTCGCTAATTTAATCAATTTTTTTTTTTTTTCGTTCTGGAGATCTATGAAATGTGTCCGTTTCCATCGCATATATTTTGAAGGCATCTTCGTTAATATTTACACGAGCTTACGAACTGGACTTGACTTTCCTAAATACTTTATATTTTATGCTAAGGCAACGTATTTCTTCGTGGATAAAATATAAAATGTGCGAGTCTATCTGTAGGCCTATGGTTTAACATTGGAGTACCATTGTATTTATTGCTTTCTTAAGGCTAAGTGTTCCATATAGGAGCAGTATAATCTTTGGCAGGCAGCAGCGCTGGGCCACCAACGGGTACCAACGCATGCCGCTATTTAGAACAAAGGCATTTCATGTTTGTTCTGGAACTGTGCGCTTCAATACTTGCGCTATATAATATGTCAACAACATTCAATAACAGAATAAGTTTTATATTTTTTGGTGTATTTCCCATTTTACTTTACAAAAATATATGCGAATGGAATCGTCGATTATTATGTACATTTTAAAATAAATCCTCCGGTTGTCTACATTGACTAGATATGTTTTAGATTGTGCACGACTCACGTACAGAGCATCACGAACAAACATCATTTAGAAAATAAATTCTCTATGGAAGTGAACTTATTCTTAACTATTGCATTCCAAGGCATTAGATTCACTTTCGTTACAATCTAATTCGTATTGTCTTATCTATGGTCGAAAGTATTCAAGTAAGGAGTAGGAGTAGCACACACTGGTGCAATCGTTCATCATAAACCATAAATCTTGTATAGAAGTCCTTTCAAACCTAAATATCTTTTTATAAAGTCTTAAAAATAAATTTTCAACCAAAAATATAATAAAAATAACAAATGTAAAAAAATAAAACTTCCAAATAGTTAAACTATTGCACCAGTTGTGTTTGAGGATAAAGTAGAGTGGCAGAATGATGTCCCGTCTATAGGGGCGCTTGAACCCACCGCGAATCGAACCAACTAATGCTACGTTTATACCAGGACACCAGAGCCTAAGATAAACAGCTAATCGAAGAATAATACCAATCGCTTATAAGCGTCGCCTGGACAAGCGAATCTGGCACATTCGGACGTAAGCTTTATTACAAAAGCTGAACCTATATCTAACTGCTTGTAATAGCTTCAATTGCAATGGTCTTAAAACAGCCCCATTTTTACGCGTAATCAGCAAGAGTTATTATTGAATAATAAATGTTTGACTATTCCTGCAGATTACCGATCAAATAAGGCGTTTGCCGACTCTTCAGGAACTACATTTAGCACTATCATTAAATAGTTAGCCAGACCACGCTTATAATAGAATGGCTGAAACCGTAGAAGCAACAATGGAAGTTACAGGCATTCAGGAAGTGATCAGAATGATCGACATTCATTAGTTGCACTTCTATCCTATCAATGGCACCAATCATCACATGTCATAATGCACTTATAATATAAACCTTACTTAAACAATATCAGTCTATTCTACTACAAAAATAATTTTCAGTCGATTTATACCTACTGCTTTATACACAATGTTTTATGAACATGATAGCGTTATATTACGAAAAAATGCATCCAGGAGATCATTATATTCTCTGGTTTAATTACGAGCCCCTCTCGACTTAGTTCCGTTTCACAGCCGTT
Source organism: Diarsia dahlii (assembly GCA_949775195.1). Taxonomy (NCBI): domain Eukaryota; kingdom Metazoa; phylum Arthropoda; class Insecta; order Lepidoptera; family Noctuidae; genus Diarsia; species Diarsia dahlii. Next base: position 1,612,374 of record OX459193.1, on the reverse strand, counting down.
GAAATTTTAACTTTAGAAAGCCGAATATCAAACGAGTCTCATTCCTGCTAGGTCAGTGCGGTCTCAGTTGGCCCAGCCACAACTCCACTTCAACGTTTTCATTTTCTCCCACTGGCGGCGGTGCTTGATGCGCATGTGGTTGCGCACGGAGTTGGGATGCGCGAAGTAGCGCGCGCAGCTCGACACCGGGCACACGGGGCTGTCGCGCGGATAGTGCGCGTCCAGGTGGCGCCGCGCCTGCGCCAGCGAGGCCAGCGCGGCGCCGCACAGCGGGCACGTCAGCCGCGCGCCCGTGGCCATGGCGCTCGCCTCCAGGTACCTGAGCAACTCGTTCCCTCGCTCTTCCCTCCCTCCACCCCCACTCGGCACGGTATCGCTTACCGCCGGGTTTGCCAACGCGCCCAGCGCCGCGGCATCTGCAATGCCGACAGCACCATGTTACACAAACTATCTACGGGCAAAGCGGTTGGCAAACCCGACCCTAAACTCGATTTCACGAACCGTCCGAACCCAATAAACTCTCTAAAAATATTACGTCATATTAAAATACAATATATAGATACGATAAACAATCCCGTTCCGATATCGCTTCACGTAGGTCCTTGGCACATCTATTCCTATTATTGTAACGCGCGTCGCGGCGTGTTGGTTGCGGGGCGAGCGGCGACGATCACCACCAAGCGCTGAGCGAGCCGAGCGAGCCGACCGAGCCGGGCGGCTGGAGCGCGACGGCTGGTTGGAGCTCAGCGTCGCGCCGTCTCTAAGAGTTCTGCCGCTGCCGGATGCCGTGGGCTTGCAGCTGGTGGTTGATGAGGTAGTGCTTAGTTTTGCACTTCTTGCCGCAGTGCTGGCAAGGGAACCACTGGTCACGGTCGGTCTGCGAGTGCACATTGAGCATATGCTGGCGCAGGTTGGAGGTGGAGGAGTACACTCGGCCGCACAGCGGACACTGCGGCCGGTAGCCCATCGCCGCCCCGCCCGCGAGAGCCGCCCCTGTAACACAGAGGCGGCGGTTAGACACAGATCCGAACAACATCGTTAAACGCTATGGTGAGTGTATCGGTCGCACGGTGCGGACGGGGCGGGCTCGCGCCTCCTCTGTTTGACGCCGTGTATCGAGTTCATGTGTATCTGCATGTACTGGCGGGTCTTGAACGCCTTGCCGCAGACGGGGCACGAGTGCGCGAGCTCGTGCGCCGCGTGCACGTTGAGGATGTGCTGCTTGAGGTTGCTATTGTTGCTGTACAGCTTGCCGCACTCGGGGCACGCGGGCCTGCAGGGCTCACCGGGGGCCGCGGGGGGCGCGTGGTATCCGGGCCTCTCGTCGGGCCGGTCGCCGCCGCCCGGCCAGGTCGCTCCTGGGGCAGGGAGGTCTCCGTCAGTGCGCGCTCCTACCAGGTACTCGTCTGACTTTCGACGGCACGTCTAGGACGATCGGTCGCTACGTAACTTCCATCACGGTTGCCAAGATTTGTCTAACTGCGTTTATGCGTAGTATGTTTTGGGGGCGAAGTACGTATTTATCGAAACGATTATAAAAGAGTAATTAAGCGCTTTGGTGTCGTTCTCGTTATTTAATTGTTAGTGTTATTACATGCAATAGGTACATGACTCAATAATGTACAATTAATGATTTGATTTGCTTCCTTTGTTCTTTTGGACGTCATTAATTTTATTGTTGATTGGAAATGGAAATTATTCTAATAGATTTTAATTATTCAGTCCAAATTCGTCGGTGATTGTAATATTGAGTCATATATCATCAGAGTTATTAGTGTGAGTTAGGAATGCACTTACCGTAATTGTCGGGTATTCCTGATGGTCCTGGCAAGCCGGCGAAACCTATAAATTAATACATTCACATTAATTTCAAATTACAATCATACATGCATGTAACTAAAGATCAATTTAAGTAAAAGGTAAATTCGTGACCCAGTTAACCTTATCTTGTTCTAATACCTGGTAGATTGAGTAGTCCGGGGAAGTTGTGCGGCAGGGTTCCGTTGGTGTTGACCATAGTGGCAGGGTCGTCGTAGTCGATGGGCTCCTGTTTGGCGCGAGTCTGAGTCTCGCCCTCGGTGTCACTGGCGCCGGCATCAGATGAGGACTCCTCACCATCTCCAGACTACACACGGGAATAGAAAAATTAGGAAGTTCCTAAATATATTTTGACAGCCTAAATATATTAGGTACAACAACTATTTGTTTTTTTAGAAAATTTTGTAGGTGCTGTATTGGAAAAGTCACAAATCTTTAACTCAAAAAAAAATCATAAACTTACCAAATTATTAGAGACTCCAGACAGATGTGGGTTCTGCGAAGTATCCATAGCTTGGCTGAACAGCAGTTCATGCCCATTAGTGCCCAGCCGCTCCGGGCTCGCCCCCTGCACTGACAGTAGCTGATCCGTCCTACACCAATAATTTGAAACACTCATAAATACCACTAACTCCCATTATATGTAGAAAAATACAGAAAACTTTTGAGGTGAAGTGTCGAAGTAGACTAAAAACTAGATAATATTATCATTGTATTTTTACTGGAAATATAGCAAAGGACGCATCAGAAAATGCAGGTAAGTATAATACTTTAATAATGCTAAGGACTTCGTTTAGAATCGAATCATTCAGTAATCATTGCATTCAGTTTCATTCAGTAGCCAGTTTCGCAATCATGGAATGCTCAGTAATACCTGGACTTCATCTGCGCCTGGTACAGGTCTGAGGACCTGGCTCGCTTCGGCGGCGGTGTGTTCGCAGCACCATCGTCTGGTTTCCGTGGTCTCCTGCCTTCGCGCTGTTGTCCAACCACACAGTCTCGGCCCTCGCGTGATGCTCCGCTTCCGGTTTCAGTCCATGAAGACGCTGACTGTTGAAATTATTTCCACATTTAGTTTTTTCTTGGTAATTACATAATCAAAGCCAAAACTAAAATTGATTTTTAATTTATTAAGTGTTAATGATCTTGTAACACGCTGGGCGCCACTAAGCTATTTTGGCGCCCAACTTAATTATATAAAAAGTTGATCTAAATATTGTGTATTCTATGCTGGGCGCCACTAAGCTATTTTGGCGTCCAACATAATAATATAAAATGTGATCTAAATATTGTGTATTCTATGCTGGGCGCCACTAAGCTATTTAGCGCCTAACATAATAATATAAAATGTGATCTAAATATTGTGTATTCTATGCTGGACGCCACTAAGCTATTTTGGCGCCCTACGTGGGACTGAATGTCTCATACTCAGGAAGTTTTAATGAATAGTCTAGTCTTACCGGTGAAGCCTTCTGATCTAAAGTGGCCATAGGCGCTGGTGCTGGAACGTCAGTCAAGCCTCGCACTTGTAGCAGTTGGGCTGCTCTCAGAAATTCTTTCAGTTGCTCTTGGCCGATGTGTACCTCTCCTTGATACATGAATCTGGAAGAAATAATAAAGACATGATTGCTTAAATTCCATCATGTTATAAAATAAATATAAAGAGTGTGTAGTCAAGTCAGAAATCCGATACTAATAGTTGTGAATATAGGTGAACCTCAACAATTGACAGAAACTTACCTAAGAAGACTTTCCATGTCTTTGTCGTGGACATCACGCAGAATCACGATGGGGTGTTGACAGGGATTTGCCTTCAATAGCCTCCGGAAGTAAGGACTGCACGCTGACAATACGACCTGATAAACAAAACATAAATAAGTAATATATCCCAAGAATGCACGTGTGAAAGTTGGACCAAATAAAATAAATCTGGTGAATGTCTGCCACAATCGTGGGTCTCATGTTCGTGATGTACATTCTTGATATTTCTCGGAAAATTGCAAGAAAGTATCAAGACCGATTCCCATGCAGTATTGACAGGCAATATTGTTGGCTCGCACTTCCAAGACTTAATGTATGTAAATAATTTATTGGAAACAGTGCAGTGTTGTAAATCGATTTAATATCTAACTTTCACAGAATCGTGTTAATTGTTGCGTCACATTTGTTAATTCAATGTTGTACAGTGCGACATGGTTATTTTAGTACTTGAATGACTTTGTCAAGACACTTGTGATAAGGTTTTAAGTTGAAAAAACATGGCAGCATTCATTTCTATTAAAGCCACGCACTAAGTTATCCGTTCAGCACTATACGTGATGTGGTATATTTTTTTCTTAGATTTATGTTGCTTTTAATCTTACCTTGTGCGCAGTAAAGGTAGCGCCGGCGCACGCAAGCGTGACGTCGACAAAGTCCTCCTCATCACGCAAGCGCCTGAAGGAGGACACCATGGACGAGTGGAAATCGTTCCATCGTAGTGAGTACTGCTGCTCGCCGCTGGCCGTGGCGCCGCCTGCGCCATACAGAGCGGTCAGTGTACCTTACAAATTTATTTTAGTCGTAAAATAGCTGTATTTAAGAGAGTCATTGGTAGTGTACTGAAAAGCATTCGTAATGCTTTGATAATACTCGTACGTAAGCATTTCAGCACTTTTCAAAATAATGGAGTTTATTCATAAACGCTGCTTAAAGTTCACTCATGTTTGGCGACTGTTTGGTAACAGTGCATTATGACGTTTAAACGTCTTTTTATTTTGATTACCGTTTATGAATTAACTCCTAAAATAACAGGTCAGCAGGGCTATTGCGTACCTATCTTTTAATGACAGTGGATAACATATAGTGTTTATCAAATAACTGTCAAATGGTGAGTTTTTAAGAAAAAAATGTACCAAACCATAACCATTTTACAGTTAATATATGGACACTTTAGGTTAGCCACTGTCATTAAAAGATACGCAATAGCCCTGCTGGTCTGCTACACCATAACTTACTAAATGCGTTTAGCGCTAAACATATTTAGATAACACATCGCATCGTTCTGTTCCGGTCAATCGTTCGAAAATGGCAAAGACGGAGTGATTTTCCAAGAACGTTTAGAGTTTACGCATTTAGTAAAGTTGCAGAGCCTTAGTTTTACCTATATAAAAATATCTCATTTAAACTATCGCAAATGACATGCTTTTTTCACCAATTTAGGTACGTAACGGTAGCGCACACCAAATTACTTGAAAGTTATCCAATTTATTCATCATTTTTAGGGTTCCGTAGTCAACTAGGAACCCTTATAGTTTCGCCATGTCTGTCTGTCCGTCTGTCCGTCCTCGCTTAATCTCTGTGACCGATGGCACTAGAAAGCTGAAATTTGGTACCAATATGTGTATCAATCACGCCGACAAAGTGATAAAATAAAAATTGGAAAAAAATGTTTTATTAGGGTAGCCCCCCTTTAAGTAAAGTGGGAAATGTTTTTTTTTTTAATTTCAACTCTAACGTGTGATAGGTATATTGTTGGAAAGGTATTTAAAAATTAATAGGGGTTTACTAAAATCATTTTTTGATAATGTCAATAATTTCGGAAATAATCGCTCCAAAAGTAAAAAACAATGTGTCCCCCCCTCTAACTTTTGAACCATAAGTTTAGAAAATATGAATAAAAATTGAAAAGTAGAACTCTATAAGGACTTTCTAGGAAAATCATTTTGAACTTGGATGGAAACAGTTTTTGTACAAAAAAGAAAAAAAGTTGTACAAAATAATTTCTGGACTAATTGTAGTATAATCGTATATGCAAGCATTTTTTTTTAACTTCGTTTACATATTTTATTATCCTGAACTGAACGTATCTTTTTTCAAACAAAAAAAGAATTATCACTACGGAAAACCGGCCAAGAGCGTGTCGGGCCACGCTCAGAGTAGGGACTCTGAGCGTGGCCCGACACGCTCTTGGCCGGTTTTTTTTTAAATTAAATTCTTAGTCATTATTAATATCCTCTAAAATATAATAATTAAAACATTCTAGCAATAACTCATTTCCTAATCGGCAGATAATTGCTATGTCATCAAGATTTTCAATAAAGGAGGTTATCAATATAGTCTCAAATTACATTTTATTAGCATAATGTAGGCATAAAAATATCCTGGCTTTCACTCATGTCGTATCAGCATCAGGCCTTAAAATCTTTCACCTTGGCGAAACTACAATTGCGAAAAAAAATATGAACTTTGCGAAAGGGTAATTTTATTATTTTGCGAATCGTTATTTTTCAACTATTTTTCCATAATTGTTCTAATAACCTATTATTTCATAGTCAACGTACTTTAGTTTCATGAACTTTCATGTTAATGTACCTAACAATAGCTCTCATTTCGGGCTTGATCAGAAATACCGATACATACTTATTTTGTTGTAATTCGCTTGATTTATTCGTAGGTATCGTAAGTGAAAACGCTCGATGTCAAAGATTCCATAAAGCACATTTCACAACTCACAGGTCATATGGTTCGCAGAAGAAACGTTAGATTTAATTTAATGTATATGATAAATATCTTTAAGCCGTTGTGTAATACCCAAGAGCAATAAAAAAGTGCCATATGATTGCTGGCAATTTATAATCTCATATCTATGTTTTAGGAAACAACTATTTTTTAATTACATAAGTATTTGTAATTTATTGTTTTGTTTTTAAAAGATACAATTTATAGTAGTTTTTGACCTCGCAAAAAGTTTTAAATGTCACCGTACGCTGTGCAGCTCACAATTTATACAGCTTTTAACAATGTAGAGATTTACGAGCAATGTTGCCGTTTGTAGTAACTAGTAGTTAATAGGTATTTTGATTTTATTTTATACGTAAAATTGTACTGTTTAAAATGCGAATAATAAGAGTCCCATCAGGAATTTCTCAGTAACAGCCACGAAGTCTGGCTTTGTACACAGGGTTAAACATAAATGGCGTAATGTGATCACCTCTTCTTAACCGGGATTACAGGCGTGATGTTTAATATATTGTTAAAATTTACCCTATCTTTTTAACGAAACTTCAGCAAATATTACCAAGGACTCAGAAGCCTTCTAAACTTTACAAAGTTCCAAAAACTCAAACTTGAAACGCGAGAAAAATAAAATTGAAACATGAAACGGGCAATCATGTTAGGGGGATCGAAACACCGAAATTATTTAAATGTGCAACTTATGAGGACTTGTAAAAATAATTTTATTTCAATGACTAATAAATTGTACAACAAAGGTAATATTTAAAAACAAGGTTTTGAAGATATTTATAACAGATGAGCACTCACAGGTATAAAATAATAATAATGGAAAATGTCAAGGATCTTAGTACAGGTTGTGACTAACTCTAAATATTACATACGTGGTGAATTTAGACATTATTATACTCAATGTTTTCCTCATTTTTTCGGTTTTAACAGATAATTTAGAGTGGATTTTACAAAAATGCTTAATGTTTGGAATTTTCCTATCAACAATAATTTTGATAGTATCGAAGATGCTCGATTCAGTTGGTTCTATCGAGATCATTGATATCCGACTACTTATCAATTTAACCTTATTACTCAGGTCCTAAGGAGGAAAAGGACTACTAGTGGATTACTACCGGACTATAGCTATTTCCCATCAGTTTGTCTATTATTAGTTGTTATATTATATTATTATATTGTTATATTATTTATTATATTATTTGTCTATTATTATTATACCTATATATATATATATCCTTTACAAATAAGATCAAAGCCCTAACGATAATAAACTCATACTTACGTTGAGGTGCATATGCTTAAAAAAAAAACGTTTTATAAGAAAAACACGATATTGGTCCCTTAACATAACAGATAGAAAGAAACAAAATGGCAGGACTACAATTAAAATTAAATATACACAATATTTGTGATTTTGTCTAATTTTAGTTCTAACATGGTAATTTTATTATCTAGCTATCGTGTCGAACGACTTTATCGTCGTAATAGCTTTGTAACTTTAGAAATCAAATTAAGAACATCAATATGAAACAATAATTGTTATGTCCAAAACATCTAAAAGGCAGTGGTCCGCAGTTATTTGCGTTATAACTTCATACATTAGAAATTTGCGCACGGATCGACGCAACCACATCTTGGAAACAAACGGGAGAGTTTTTTAAAATAAAAATGGCGACTTTTACGAGTGTCCCGATCGACATAAATAATGTATTGTACTTACTATTAATGCTAACCGTTTTACATGAGTCAATAACATCGGCATTTCCTTTGCCACGATTTAACTTTTTTTTCTTGTCGATTCTTTATTTTAAAATTGATGTTTCTTTCAAAAGTATCTTTTTAAAAGCTTCATCAACTTGATTCACTGTTTTGATTTAAACACCTGAAACTACTACACTGTGTCAATAATTAATTGATAACGCAAAATGAGCATCGAAAACAAATAATATTCTCAAAAATATCAACAAAATGAAAATATCTGTTTGTCTACAGACTGTGACATCAAGAACCTTGGAACGATTTTTTTACAAGCTATTGTATTAAAATTCATTGGTCTTTTGTTGTCCATTCATAATCTGATAAGCCCCGATCGACTTGTTAAAGCGGCTTTTGCATTGAATCCCATTTGTTTTTCGATTTGATTTATAAAGATCTTGTAAAGTAAGACCTCCTCGTTGATATACTGGTCGGAAGTGCTACCACAGAGTTGTTACTACTGATTACTGAGCAGTGGCATATCTATGGGCCAACAATACGGCAAGTTCGCAGGGCAAACTGGAAGACTATTCAGAAAATCTATTATCATGAAGAGAAGTAGGTTAAAAGAGCAAGCCAAGCTTAAGCGTATGCCAGTCAGTACCGCTCCTACTGCTAACTAAGTATAAAACCATACTACGACAAAAAAAAAGACGCTGAAAAAAGTATGAAACAAGATTTTCAGGATGGAACAAAAAGAAAAGCCGTAGTCACACGGTATTAAAGTGTTTAGGTTGGTACCTTTAACGTGTGACTACGGCTTTTCTTTTTGTTCCATCCTGAAAATCTTGTTTCATACTTTTTCAGCGCCTTTTTTTGTCGTAGTCGGGTTTTAGTTTTTACTATTCTTCATTTAAATAATTTTGGTGTTAAACTTTATTTTTAACACTTTTTGTCACTTTAAATTTAAGCAATATTTTGGAAATGTACAAGTGAGGCCCTTTCAAATGATACGAAACACAGCGTATTTATCTCAATTTTTATTTTTTAACACACTACTTTTTGTCCGCTAGAGGGCGCCATATCGAGTTTTGTGATACGTCACGTAGCCTATGTTCAGGGGACAATTAAGACGGTTCTAACGATACCTCATATGTCGAGTTCCGATAATATGAGGGAACAGATGAAGATACTCACGTACATACATATATACATAGCCAGTCAAAATCATAACCCTCCTTTGGCTTTGCCGTAGTCGGGTAATAAGCCCTTCTTTCCGATACCAGGTCGTAGTGTTATTAGGTTTTCCATCCCGAATTTCTTAGTAACTGCACGGAGTCTGGATCTGTGCCAGATTGATGGCAACATGCTTGCCCCCTATTACATTGAACATAAACATAACGAAATTTTGCTGTTATACTATTGATACACCTCTACTTTATAAAGATCTTGAAATAAGAATTTATTTTAATAAGAAATTCTTCGGTATTATCGACGAAGTTTAAGATTCTAATGGAAGTTTGTAACCCAGCGATGTTGGGATTGTCGTGGTCCTGTTACAAAGATTTAGGGATCTAATTAATCTCAGAGTATCCGGTCGAGAACTCGAGAGTCACAGTGAAGGATTGAATTTATTACTAAGTTTCGCGCAAGTTATACTTAGATGGATAAAGTGGTGGAATTTAAAATATTTTTGATTAATAAAGAGTATTAATTGCAATTGGTAAAAAAAAATTCTTTCCTGTTCCTATTAAGTAACTTTGGCATGCATCATAGGGACAAGCTGGATTTTTGTTAAAATAAATTATAAGTCACAAAAGAAGAGTCACTTAGCGATTTCCTTAAAATAACCTTTCTTATAAGATCGTCGATGTGGTGTGAGTTCCAAGAATCTTTTAAGACTCAACGGCCTTTAACGCCTTTGAAGCAGCGGCTAGCTAAAATCAATATACTTAAACAGTGTCCCTAAATACCCATTCACACTGTTCATAAAAGGTTCGTATCAAAAAGGTCATGATATATTTTGAGTGTGAATGCACGGCTTTTGATCCCCTGTCCATGCCACCCCTCGGGAAGGGTGAGACTTCGAAGGCGACGCGCTGAGCGTTTTTATGACGCGTATGTCTGTAGCCAGCGCAGTATTAATCATGAACGGCGAAATCGCGGCAAAGAACGCGTTTACGGCAGTAAAAATGGATACAATAGTGCGCTCGGATGGATGAATAATGGAGCATTAGAATTTGATTTGGTGTTTGTTATTGGATTTCGAACTCTATGGTTCTAATTGGCCTTTAAGAAGGACGATAGTGTTTGTATAGACTAGTTAGCAATTGGTATTCTTATCGGATAATTGAAAATTACTTGAGTCTTACTAGAACACTCAGGAAAAAGGAAAAACGTAGTAAACACGCAATTTGTCCAACAAAACGCCATTTTATTCTCCGAAACAAGCTTCTAAAAATAAGAACAGAACACCAAAAACATTTTACCACGAACAATTATTTGTAAATGCATTTGGCGAAAATAAAAGAGAAAAACTCGGGTCTCGAGTGAAGCGACGTCATTAAGCAAGAACGGTCGCCCCATCCCCTTATCCTGCGGGGTAGATCCTGGGGCAGGACGTCGGGGGCTGCGGGCTGGGGGGGAGGGGGGGGGAGCGAATATCAACGAACTCATACGTTCGTGTGACGTAGCCACGCGTACGTACCATAGTATACATTCTGTTGGTAAACAATTGCGTCTCATTGCAATTTGCGTTTTTAATTCGGATTCGTTTTTTTTTTTGGGTTTTTCTGAGGGTTTTAATTGCGTTGATATGTATGGACTGTAAGCTTTATTTTGGAGTTGGTTATGCTTCTTTTTTAATTAAGAGCGATTGAAATGCTTTGTAAGTATTGCGATTGTAATTAGTCAATTACAGTTCGATTTTAAAGGCTTGAAAGATTGAAGGAAACGCCATCAGATCGAATTTAAATCTGGTGCTCCATTGTAAAGTTAATTCGATTACAAAAATGATGAATATTTCTACCAAACAATATAATATTCTACACAGAGTGAGAAAAAACTCATGCTTTTCAAGTAACTTGGGGGCGAACGAAAGATTTAAAATCTGATGCAAATTCAATTCCAAACATATTAAAATATAAGTCTTGAATTTAAATGCTTAGAGGTGTAAGACCTCTGATCATGCTGGAGATCTATTTCGAATCATTTGCTTGTCTAATATAACGAATTAGATCTTTATCTTTTCATCTTTAACTAGTCGTAAAATCTTTCCTAATTTATACAGCAAATGTTTCTAAATAGATCCTTTGGCAGATTTTCTGATTTCTTATTCTAAGTTTCTAATAGTATTAAGTGCGCTACATATCTTCCGTATCAAGACAATTGCTCTCCTTTTTTTTCATTATTTGATAGTTTTTACCCGATTACGGCAAATTCATGGGCAATTATGATTTGTCATTGCCTTGTACTTATCTAACATGATGGGTACAAGGCAATGTCTCTTCGGTTTTGGCTTAATTTGATAGTTTTTACCCGATTATGCTAAAGTCAATTATGATGTTAGATGATGAGTAGCGCACTTGTGATGTTGTTTTGCGTACTTACCGGTATCGGTGGCCATGGCCGGGTGTTCGGAAGGCGGCACCGTGTCGGGGCGTGCGCGCGCGCTAAACGTATCCAATCCCGCGCATTCCAACCGCGCGCCCAGTGTCGCCGCCACCGTAATGCCTTCCACACAGCTTCGCACCAAAACTATCTGCAACTAAGCCGTGCACCACGCACGACTTGCACCCTTTTCCTTTTCTTCTTCACCCGTACAAACTTTTTCGTCAGTTACAAAAATTGGAAGATTATTTTTTAAAGCTTGATTGTTTTTTGTTTGAGTATTGCGAATTTTTTGATGTTTTTGTTCTGAAAAATTTTGTTTGCACGTTAGTTTTATGAATAAATGTAATGAATAGTTTCACGCTGTGCCGGCAGGATCGAGCGGTGACATCTCCGTGTTTAATTATTGTAATTCGTGCCTAATTTATGATTGTGTACGACGAGAAGGGTGGAGGAGCGTTGATAAATATTTATAATTTACACGTAGCGGAAGTTTGTTCGCTTTGCGGTTCAAATTTAATTTAAATTGTCAAAGTTCTGAACTTAATTAACTGTGCAAAGTTTTCTGGCAATAAAAATAATTATCTGTTTATCGTTAAATATTTCCAGAATAATTAAGATTCAACTCGTAAAAACAACACATATAATTAGCAAATAAATATTACTGAACTGAACTTCATTACTCTATCACAAACAATTTAACTTGTAACATAAATGAGTTAAACTGTTAATGTATTACACAGTTAATATCTATTCCAATCAATAAGTAATTAACATTAATTGCAATTGACTAAATAACTCACGTTCTGCCATCCACGTGACGCAATAAATAGTTAAACTGAATCCGCACTTGATACACGCACACGACACTGCAACGCTAACCAATAAAGTCCAAATATCGTGTGTCCAGCCGAACCGCGGGGTGGTAATGTAAAGGGCCGGTGCAACGATCGATGGCGCGCCCTGCACCGCCACTATAAGGGAGGAGCGGGCAGATAGAAATCAATACGATGTCCATCATCGCATGCACCCACCCCCCCGCCCGCTCCGCCTGCGCCATGCACACGGGAAATGCATTTTCCGCGAGTCCGCTGCCTACACCCTTCTCGCGTTTCCGTCACCGTACTAACTCGAATTTATCCGAAAATGTTGACAACTGTATTTTTTGGTGATGTCCGGTGTTGGATGCACCGCTCGAGCCGACCGTGTCCGGTGTATACCTGACGCACGCGTGCGTTCGGGTGCGCGTCACGCGGGCGACTGTCGCGCGCCCCGCCACTCGGCCCGAGAATAAACAGCGTGGGGCGCGCGGGGGGCGGGGCGGTGCAGCGCCTGCACGCCCACAGCGGCCGCCCACGGCCGCCGGACGGCCGGACGCGCGCGGACGTTGCCGGACGCACGCCGGACGTCGGTCGCCGATGAAACATGGATGTTTCAGGACGTCATCGCACTGCGACGCGTGTCATCTCGTCGCCCAATAACGCGAGCGCTTACAATTTATTGCGGCGATGCCTCGTGGCAGGACTTTCGCTTGCTCTCTACAAACACTTCGTATACTATACCTCACAGTAGAAACACGAATCTAGTTTCGAACAGGAAATTAGTTCAATCATTTATTACTTCTTTAGTAGCATTAAAATAAATGATATAAAAAGATTAATGAATAAATTGGACAGGCTCAATAAAATCTCATATTCACTGAGAACATCTTGGTAATTAATTTGGTCGACAAGTGATCATTCTGTAATCGTATTATTGAAATCCGGTTTTCTAAATTTGTGATTAGGAGACCATATTCATTTTATGTTAGGTTTTAATGTTAACATTTATGTTTCCTCTATGATGTGTATCGTTAGTTTTATTGATAGTTTTTTTATTGTAATAAGGTCAGATTTTTCCACCCCTTCCTTCTTAGGGGTCGTTATAAGCTCGCATTCATTTACCCTAAACAATTCTCATCATAGAGTTCTCCAAATCATATTTTTCAAGGCAGCGTTGAATCTATTTCAGAATTAGCATAGACCGCCCGATCGTTACCGCTGTGATCATAGATAGATACCTGCTTATACTTAGGTAGTTAAGTGCAGTCTCTGACGTCACTGAACACTATATTAAACCGTCTGAACTTAGGATAGAAATAACTTTGAAACCAGTTCAATGTAGATGCATATGGTATGTCCGATAGATGTGCGAATTTTTAGGTTCTTATTACTTATTTAATATGACTCTCATTTGGTTTCAAGTGTTTTTTTAAGGTCTTATTTATTTAGGAGGGAACACCTTTAACATTAGGACTAGACGATTTATATTAGAGGTACATTTGATAATAACAAAAAAGCATTTTGTGACGTATTTAAATTAGTTGACTTATAAACACTACAATAATTGTAGTCTTTATGAGTTAAGTTCATTAATTATAGTGAACTCTATACTTATTAATGACAATGAAAATGTAATTACGCAAGTTACATTGCACTTTACCTAAATGTACTTATAGTTATAAAACTTATAAACGAAACTATTCACTTAATCACAAACCAATGATCTAAAAACAATATTATCCCCTATTTCCAAAATTAGGGACTGCCCGATTAATATAGATGGGCCGTTCCCCCATCGCTAGGGACCCTGTCTGCAGCGGACTATAGGTAATATGGTACTTATACACGACTACCTACGTATCTGCTCACCCCCGAGGGTAGACGAGACGAGTACTCGTTGTAATATCACTTATATCTGTAGTCCTTTGTTTTATCGAGCGATGAAATAGCTTTGTCTTGTAGTGTGTGCATAGAGATCGAATTCGGGGTGTCTTGCAGTGTGGGAGAGAATTTTTAGTGTTTTGGTACTTATTAGGGATTGCATCGGAATTTGGAATTTTACGCTATAAGAACGTATGCTACATGTTTGAAAAAAATACAGATTTCAGGGAGTAAATTAGTTGAAGGAATTTCAGCGCTGGAGAGAGAGCTCTATATATTTTACTAGCACTTCGCCCGCGACTTCGTCTGCAAAAATTGTGATAGCTCGGCTAACATGCATGATACTAATATAATTTATAGCCTATAGTGCCCATTAATAATGTATCTTTAAATCAGTGAAATAATTTTTAGAATTGGATCATTGATTTCGGAAATTACCCTCTACATACAAACATATTTTACCTCTCTAAACAAACATGTTTTTTTTGGATCTCCTTCGCATTTTGGCAGACTGTCAGACTGTTAGAACTGACTGAAATCCTGCAGTGTTCTTCATTTGAAAGTTCTTCACGCTCACCAGCCAGATGTTGAACCTCATGATGACGACGTAGTCGCATTTAAGACAGACTCACTGACCTCTAACGAAAACGATGTGACACTAACAGTGAATTGCGTCCAAGCGACTTAAGGTCGACCGTTGCACAAGATATATGCAGGTATACCACTGTAATACTAACTGGGTTGTGTAGGTCAGATAGGCAGTAGCTCGACGTAAAATTCAGCTGTAACTGCTAGGACTGGAAGCTGACCCCAACATGGTTGAGAAAAGACGGTAGATGATGACCACGATACTGCAATTTTTGTACAAAAAATCACGCACACCCGGAAGACCTACCATTTATCTACAAATAAACAATATCTACACAAGTATTAGTTACGTAACAATAGTGAAATTGTTTCATATCGTCTGCATTACAGCTTAATGCGCCGCTGACGATGGAAGCCCAATCGATTGATGTACTAACACGTTACACGCGGTAACTGATCTTTTGTATAAATATTTTGTACAAATTGTACTAAGTGATTTTACTATGAAAAACATTTTGGCATGAGACGAGACGGAAATAGAATACCTTTAGCGTGGGTGTTGGTTTAGATAGATTAAGGAAGATTCCGAAGTTAGTATCAACCTAGGGCCAACATTTGGGCTCTCTGGGTTCAGTTCTGAAAGCTGCTGAGGTAAGATGGAAATGCCAGGGTAACCCGCGAAATTAAAATTTCAAACATAAACCCCAGGTGAAATTAAAATTTTCTAATTTTTTTTTTTGCAATTTTCAGGTCATGTCAGGCTGTATGTTGATTAATTAATTTAAATGAACTTGGAGTCGAAGTTTTCTTAATTCCATCGAATGACTTTTTCATTAAATTGATGTAGAATAAATAATGGGGCATTATATAGTTAAATGATCTTAAAGGGTGGTATTGATGAGTTTAATGATTCAAATTCTGTAAAAATACCTACTTACGTGTTACGGTGGCGAAATATATTTTGTGAGTTATTCCGTTCGGATCCCCTAAAACTGATACCCTAGGGGATCAGTTTTATTATAAATTATTTTCTATTCCGGTCTGAAAAATGTGTCAGGGTATCCGATCAAATTATAATATTTTACGCCCCCGTAAAACATTTTTAGACCAGTGCCGAAGCCTTCAAAAATGGTAAAAAATTAAAAAAAATTACAGTAGGATGAAACCCAATGGAAAAAGTAGAGAATATAACAAAAATTTAAGGACAAATAAATTACGGTCGATCTGAGGTCGGGAAGTGGGGGTGGGGGGGTTTTTGAGGGGGGAAAGCGGTTTATCTCGATTTCCGGCAAAACTACAAGTCCTATGGAAAAAAATGTAATGGCAAAGTTGTAGAGCATAAAAAGATCTACAACTTTGATTTTGACACTTTTTTCACATAACCTCAAAATTTAGGTGAAAAATTCAAAAAACCAAGTTTTTGGTTTTTTATTTATATCTTTTTCAAAAAAAAAATTTTTTTCTACGAAATTTGGTGAAGACTTACCTTATTATGTCCCAAATACACTGTAATTTATTTGATTTAAAATATTTATTTTTTCGGCTTATTTTAACTTAATATCAAAAAAGCACCCTAATTTTCAATCGAAAATTCTGCCGTCAAAATATCAGCTTTTTTTTAAAAGTCGGTAGGCGTTGTGTTCCTTATAATCTCTACTTTCTGATGATGTATAAAAAATATACATTGCAATGGTAAATTTTCTCAGAAAATGCAAAATCAGCTGCTGCGAAATAATACCCACACCAAATAATAAGGCCTAGACAAGAAATTATAAGCGTATTTATTGCTGTTTTATGCCTATTTATTGTTATTTTAAGATAATTTATATATCGTGGAGACCTACGGAAAATTTTGGCCCACCAAAAGGTATTTCACAGAGAAGTGGGGAAGGGGCTAGGAGGGTTTGGCCCTTACTACCTGTTATTTCGTGGCAGCTGATTTTGCATTTTCTGAGAAAATTTACCATAATGTATATTTTTTATACATCATCAGAAAGTAGAGATTATAAGGAACACAACGCCTACCGACTTTTAAAAAAAAGCTGATATTTTGACGGCAGAATTTTCGATTGAAAATTAGGGTGCTTTTTTGATATTAAGTTAAAATAAGCCGAAAAAAAAATATTTTAAATCAAATAAATTACAGTGTATTTGGGACATAATAAGGTAAGTTTTCACCAAATTTCGTAGAAAAACATTTTTTTTTGAAAAAGATATAAATAAAAAACCAAAAACTTGGTTTTTTGAATTTTTCACCTAAATTTTGAGGTTATGTGAAAAAAGTGTTAAAATCAAAGTTGTAGATCTTTTTATTTTCTACAACTTTGCCGTTGCATTTTTTTCCATAGGACTTGTAGTTTTGCCGGAAATCGAGATAAACCGCTTTCCCCCCTTAAAACTCCCCCCACCCCCACTTCCCGACCTCAGATCGACCGTAATTTATTTTTCCTTTAATTTTGATCATATTCCCCTCCTTTTCTAATGGGTTTCATCCTACTGTAATTTTTTTTGGTTTCAAAAATTATCGACTCTGGTCTATTTTAGGACAGTCAGTAACAAAAATCCAGCTTCAGTCTAACTGAAAGATTGCAATCTTTATATTAAGTACCTACATCTAGTATATTACAGACAATTAGAATTTCGTGGACTAACCTGGCGCATCCTCCTTAGTACACATAGTAATTTGCAGAAATATTTTGGTGTCATAAGAAGAATTTTTAAACACTCGCAAATACAATGTTTTCATTTACTGTTCAAGAATTTTCGTTGCGTGATGTTGCGTGTCGTTGAAGTTTCGAGCACACGAATTTTACAAACTTATGAAGCAACAGAATAAGAACTCCTTTTAGAATGACTATCTTCTGTGTTGTAAAACAGACATTTCGCAATAATTGGGGTACTGAAGTTTATATTGGAAGGTACCAAATCCCTACTGCACTTTTAGAATCAATTGGGCTTTGGACGCAGACATCAAATGTTGGAGATTTTAATTATTATTTTGCAACACCAAAATCAAATGTAAATCCTCTTGTAAATAGTGGCAGCACTATTCTTTCTGCGACACTGGTCCAATACAGTCGTGCATTTTATTATTGTCGTATTTTATTGAATCATCCCCAGCACCAACGTACCAGCACCTCACTAGCTACCCAACACCTATCACAAGCTACACATCAACATCCTCATCATTTCAGCCGAAAGACGTCCAGTGCTGGGTTGCCTTCTTCAAGTGTCGCCACATTGAACGCAGTGCTTAGTAAAAAATCGCAAGCTTTTTATACTTCTTCGCTTGCTTGTTTTTTTCGCTTCATCTTTCTTCTTCTCCCTCGCTTAATTCAATTTCTTTGCTTCCTTCCCTCATGGCTCTACAATAAATACGCTTACCATTTCTCCAGTTGGCGTTGCTACACCTATCATCATTACTCCTTGGAAGGTGACCCGCCTCCCACCATTTAATTTGATTACCATCCCATTAATATATCGCTTGCAGGCACGAACAGCTCTATCGAAGTTATTACAAGTTTTGGATTGAAGAGGAACAAACCTTTTGACCCCCGATTTTTGTGACGGATAAGATATTGTTCAAGTGTAGAAACAGAAGCACCAACATGTATTGTAATGTGATGAGGAACTGGGCGAAATAATCCACAACGAAAGGACATCGGCCGCCTGGTGTCTGCCGGCGTCCCCGAAGATAAATAGAATAGAACATGTATTGTATATACCTAGCAACATTTAGAAGCAATTTTTTCCTACTACACTCGAGAGCAATGAATCTGGGTCACTTAAAGAATGTTAAAAATCTCGGAAACTAAAAATTATAGGTTAATGCAATAAATTGTATTTAATAGACAATGTAATACTCCTTAAATGAAGGTATTAAAACTTCTTAGTTATTGTAAAGTTATATCATAAAAAAATCAAATTTAAAAAAGGGCCACTTTCGAAGATGGAACTACGCAATTACAGCATTTGGTTTTGCTTTTGTTTGTAATCTGTCATTTATGTGGGTACATAAACCATGTTGATAGTGCTCTATAGTCATTATTCAAGCTGAAATTATGTCGCTTACGCCTGAAGAATCCACCAGAATACTTACAATGCTGGAAACCGGCCGGAGTCAGCGCAATACAGCCAGGACTGTCGGTGTGTCGCTGTCAACAGTACAAAGAGTTCTCCGACGTTACGAAGAAACTGGTTCTAACCTACGCAGACCAGGAACGGGCAGAACCAGGTGTACCACAGCACGAGAAGACCGATACTTGGTGAACACCATGCTTCGAAATCGCTTTCTCACAGGAACTGAACTCACAAATCAGTTTCGACGCCTCGGAGGAAGTACCCCAAGTGCATGGACAGTAAGACGTCGGCTTGCTGAATCTAACTTAAAACCCTTTAGACCTGCAAACGGCCCTAAACTGGAGCGTGGGCATCGTATTTCAAGACTAAGCTAAAACTAAATATGCCCAGAGCCACGTAAATTGGAGTATTGAAGATTGGTCAAAAGTTATGTTCTCCGACGAATCAAAATTTATGCTCTACAAGCACGATGGAAGACACAGAGTGTATTGAAGACCAGGGGAAAGATTCAAGCAAGCATGCATCGAAGAAAAAGTAGCCTACGGTGGTGGGTCTGTACTTGTGTGGGCCGGAATTTCTTCTGAAAGTCGGACAGAGCTGGTGATCATAGAAAACGGCTCTTTAACTAGCGAAAGATATGTGGAAGAAATCCTCAATGATCACGTTGGTCCATTTATGGTCAATTTAGGTGAGGATTTTATATTTATGCATGACAATGCCCGACCTCATACAGGTAGGATTGTGAATGACTACCTTCAAGAGATGAACATTACTCGTATGGAGTGGCCAGCGCGCAGCCCGGATATCAACCCGATCGAGCATGCTTGGGACGAGCTAGGCAGATGCGTAAAACAACGAAACCCTCCCCCAATCACGCTTCGTGAGCTCAAAATTGCTCTCACAGAGGAATGGGAGAATATTCCCCAAAATCGTATAAGGAACTTGGTGTACAGCATGCCAAACCGCGTAAACGCAGTAATGGAAGCACGAGGAGGCAATACGAAGTATTAAAATTCAAGAAAATCGTAATAAAGTTAAAAAATTTCATGTTTCCTATTTTTGTTTTAAGGAGAGATCAGCAGTTTTTTTCTTTATGTAATTTTGGGTTAATAAAATGTATGGTGACTCATAATTTTTTTATTTTCATTTAAGGAGTATTACATTGTCTATTAAATACAATTTATTGCATTAACCTATCATTTTTAGTTTCCGAGATTTTTAACATTCTTTAAGTGACCCGGATTCATTGCTCTCGAGTGTATATTGATTTCATTTTCATGCTACGTAACGAAATTAATACCTACATGTTGTACTAAACATGTATTCGTTTTCATGAAGTAGGTAGACAGGAATATTTTAAAGTTGCAATACTTAGTTATTTCAGGAGAAATTCACATTTGAACACCGTGGAGACAT
This sequence comes from Diarsia dahlii, assembly GCA_949775195.1. Lineage (NCBI taxonomy): Eukaryota > Metazoa > Arthropoda > Insecta > Lepidoptera > Noctuidae > Diarsia > Diarsia dahlii. Next base: position 1,591,960 of record OX459193.1, on the reverse strand, counting down.
CGTAATACAATATTTTGCCAAGATTCAACGTTTTCAGCTTTTTCATACAGTTTTCAGCAATTAAAAAAATTCAGTTGTGGGGTGCACTGAATCCTTGGTAAAATTTTGTGTTACTATGTCCCTTACGACAGTATTTTTTTCGTCAGTTTTATTTTCAATTTTAGAACAGCGAGCAAAACTAAACAATCATTCACGAAAAGCAAAGATTTCTACTTAGTACACAATCATGCCAAAACATAATCTTCATTTGCTATTCATTATAGTTTACTTATCAAAATCGCACATTCATCTGTTAATACTTTCTAAATGAGATATGGACTCAACCCTACGCACGGCCCTGGCTATAAACGGACTTATCCTCACGCTCGGACTCCCTCCCGGGGATCGGCAGAATTTAACCCCACGATGTATCTACGTTTATCTGAAGATGGATGTTACGAATATCGGAACACTGATCCCAATATTGCAAAATTTGTTCAAAAAAGTGACAATATTACCAAAGCTGTTACCGGAACTTTTTAAACATTGCCATTTGGATGCATTTTTCTATTTTGGTAGCCTGTAATGGAGCTTAATGATAAAATTAGGTAAGGTATTTAAAAAGCTTAGCTAAACGTTCCAAAAATAACCCGCCAGCTTGTTTACTAAACCCAACAATTCAAAAACAAGCGTCCAAACTCCGCAGCCTCGTGATATACTCGTACATATCCGTGGTCGAAAAACAAAACAATCCGTAAAGCCTTCCTGTAACAAGCGACCGGCCGGCCAATCATTCGTCAAACGCTACCCGGCCGGTTGTAAATCTTTGCAGGGGTGGCGGGGCAGGGCGCGGCTGCCGCCCGCGGGCTGAGGGGGGGTTACGTAACATCCGGAAGTGCGGATTAGGAATCAATAGTGCGCTTGTAATGATAGTTGTAGTGTAATCGTAAATGCGCTGAGCGGTGCGCGGATCTGCTGGATTCGGACCCGACGAGCTTTTACAGGGTTGGGTTACGTTGTGTGCTGGTGTGAGTTAGTGTAGGCTAATGGTTTGTTTTTACAAATAAGTCGTTATTAATTCTTTGACCAATAATGAACAATTTTGTAGACCAACAATTATTTTTTCAGTCTTCCTACTGTTTTGATAGACTCAGATGTTATAAAATCCTGAATGAAACAATTAATTTATCCCTCAACAAAACTAAGCGGACAAAACATTACATCAATATAATGGAAGGGGGTGAAAAAGAAATCCTATCGGCGCTATTTTCCATTACCACCCTTTCAATTGTTACGCAAATTGTAAGTCAAGTGAGGGTAGCTGTAACACTCAGAGGGAACCGTCTAGCACCCTTGCATGGTGCAGTTTTGTTATGCTTATAACCCTAAATGTATCATTTTACCAAACGTTTGAGTTATACAAAAGGTTGTTTAAAGCAGATTTTAAAAGGGGTAGTAAGTTTGACACCTGTGTTTCTTTACGCGCGGCTATACCTAATTATAACTTCGCTAAAATAAATTAGTAGTAATCGAATAGATCAATCATAGGCTACTTTTCAACATGGGCGAAAAATATTGCAATGCAGAAGCCGTGCGGCCAACTAGAATGTGGCCGTTAATAAATTGGATATTTCGTCCCAAAGAACAAGTCCTTCATAGCATTCGAAAAGTTAGTAAAACTTAGTCTTATTTTCCCTCCTGCATCACTAGCTACAAATTTTAATAAATTCATATTATTATCAAATCCAAAAAAGCCAAGGTTCAGCTGACGCGGCTGCACTGCATCACACGTACTCAAAGCGGGGATAAGACGACCCCCCTTGCCCCCCCCCCCCCCCTGCTACACCCCCTGCCATCCCACCGGGCCGTCATCGCTGGCTCATCCGTCACGGTGACTGCTGCTGTTGACAAATGCTTTACTTCATTCGGGGGACATATTAAAATTGGTATTTTTTTGGCGGCGATTTCATGTTTGGCCCTAATGATGTAATGTCCGTTTTTTGTGGGGTGTGACTTGCGAATAAAATTTTGTGGCAATTATTTGCTTTTTTATTGAGGTGTTATACCAACTGAGATTTTTTTTTGCAAATATGCCGTGTTCACCTTTCTACACTTAGTGCCCACTGCCCATGCAATTCTACATCGCGTAATAAACTCGCTAAATATTCTAGCTACTTCAGAAATATCGATAAACACCCACTATCACTGTCTGCATCGCCACTGCGAGGGTGTGAATCTACAATCGTTCGATCGACCGGCCCTTCCAATCTTTTGCTCGTTCATCCACATCACATTAAAAAATAATCTTTCCCTCTCACAACTTTCCCTGACTCCAAAAATAAAGCCACAATCCGAAAATAAATATCTAAACGTACAACACTGCACATAAAGTCTCAAAGTGGCGGAGAAAAGTCCGAGCTTATTACAGCTTACTATTGCGTCTGGGGTCGCCCCGTACCCCCACCCGCCACCCCTGTCACGTATGAGGGGGGCGGGGGGCTAATGATGTTTTTTAACAAAAGATTACTCCACCACATCATTGCTTTCCTTGTGGGCTGCAGGTTTGTGTGTAAGAATGATACGCAGTTTTTGTACCTACAGTGAATTTAGGTGGAAGATAATTGTGTAAAAATTGGGGAGGGTATTAAGGGATATTATCACTTGCTTCACGCGGAACACCTTATGGTTTTAATTTTTAATGGAAGTGGTGGAGACAGGTGTATCGCCTTAAATAAAATAAAAATGCTACTGCAAAAGACATTTTTTTGGTGTCGCACAAAGTTGTCTGAAGAACTGCAATAATTTCATTTATTTCGACTCTAGGTTAAGGTAGCTACTGCATAGAATAGGAATGAAAACGATGTACCAATTCAAGTTTCCAATTAATCTATTTCCACACATCCAGTGCATAAACTATGGCAGATCAATATATCCGAACATAAAGTGTTGTTATGAAGAAATGTCAATACTATGCAGCCGCTGTTCTAACTTGTCTTGTACAAGCGCGGAGTTGACCTATTTCCCTCGCTCGGCCCTCACAGTCCCTCACATATCACAAGACAAACGGCCGGGTCAGAGCACATCCTTTTTATTATTGCGCTCGGATTTGAGCCGTGAAGACTGTCCATCTTTGACGAATCTGCAGAAACTCTACTAGTGTAGACGGATCCAGATTGAACAACATTGAATGAATTTGTTTCTTCTTTTGAAATTCAATTACTCGGCCAGGTTAACCATGAATAGTTTAGATATTAAAATCAAAGACAGAATCTTGATCTAATTATTTCTCCACGTGGATTACATTTCACCGTGTCCTAGCGATAAACCTGTCAACTATGTTCGATTCTAAATGTTAGGTACCTACATAACTTAATGATAGACAATTCAATTCCTAAAACGGGTTAAAATAATAGCAGATAATAATATCGCTTATCCTATACATAGAAAGTGTAAGTTATAACAAACGCGGAAGTACCCTCCAATGTTTACTGGAAACCTTTTGATTTGAACCGTTGTGCGCACTTGTGGGTAGTAGGGGGTGAGCCCGGGGGGGGGGGGGCGTAGGGGGAGGTCCGGTCCTGTGCAAATGTTATTGATGTGTAGTGGTTATGATGAGATAGTATTGTTCATATCGCCCGTTTATTTTGCGGGAAAGGGATGTGTGGAGATGGATTTTTTTTTGGATTCTGGTCGTGAGATGAATGTGGAATGATAGTTTTTTAGATGAGTTGGAATACTACCCATGCCGCTTCACTATCAGAAATGTTAGATTTTCATTTATCGGTTCTAAGTTAATCCATGGAATTCAACGTGCGCTTGTTTAGACATTTTATTTAGGGGTCAAGCTATTGCCCAATTTTTCATGAAAAAATTGTGACGTCTAGATGTAACAATTGAATGACGTAGATTGCTCTCATAACCCTACGTCAGAAAATTCGTAACACTGAAAGAGAAATCAGAAAAGTGTTAGCGTTCATAATCAAAGTACGCATATAAACTTCCAAGTAAAAGGTGATTGTAGCATTGAAAATTTTGAAATATTTCTAAGCAAATTTTTAACACGCAATTAGCAATAAGGAAAACATACAAAGTTTTAAAAATACCGTTTCTACGATAAACTATCTCCTACATTAAAATTCAATAAATTTTTTGCGGTCAAGCTTTTTTGTGAACACATGACTCATGACCGAATTAATATTTTATTTTTCCCCAATAAGATGATATTATGACGTCATTTGTAAGTAAAATCGCTCCATTCTGGTAAGACATTTGTACTGAGTTACTAACGTTCATGTAAGTGTATTCCGTGAATCATTCGCAGGCTGTAATAACCCGAATTCGTGAGTCATAGCATCCTCATTGCTGTGAAGGCTTTTTACTTTGTTTTACCTATTAAACCTTTGTGCTTCATTTGTAGGTTATTAATCTACATTGCCAATTTTGATGGTTTTACGTGGTGATTTTTTTATATCCGATTATTAATGAAATATTTTGTATGGTTGTATTACACTCTCCGGGGTTGGCATGACTCTGTGTTTAGTTAGTGTGCAATGCCGATATGTTTTAGATAAATATCTAAACTCGTAAAGGCTCTAGATAAATAAGATGGAACAAATACCACTTCAAACCCTTGAAGTGGTGTTTGTTCCATTTTTATTAAAGAACGTTTACTTGATCGAGAACGCTCTCCCACACAACCTTGAAGCCATTAGCAATGCAAGTATCGATCGATAGCTCACTTACATTAGGTAGATGTTTTTACTAGACTTAGAGCGGTTTCAGACCGCGCGTCAACGCTTGTACGAGTGGCAAAAGGGGTGCTTAAACGCGCCGTAAAATACATTAATCTGAAAGACTATGTAGTTTTTATTTGTATAGATAAGATTCAGACTGACTCGTTGGGTAGTAGCGCGACTGCTGTGTATGAGGTCCTGGGTTTGATTCCCGGGCAAAGTCTTATTGGATTTTTCCATCAGGAATTTCTCAGTAGCACCCACGGAGTCTGCATTTGTGCCCGATTGATGGCAATACGCACGGCTATTACATGGGGCTTAAGGCGGGGTTGCAGTACTTTTTAAGATTTTTGAACCTTTGAAAATCGAACTAAATATGAGTTTTTTAATAAATAAAAATCATTACATAAAAATTGAACATACTCTCAAGTAAATCGTAAAGATAGAAACGCGATTTAGAATGATCGGCTCGATAATTTTTTTTATCAAACATGACTCTAAATCACAATTTAAAACGTGTACTGCTAAGACATTTCATCATGAATTTATAATTATGAAAGTTATATCAGTAGATAGAACTTTTTATTCTGAAGTAAATGTTGAGAACATATTGTACAATTTTTTTTATCATTTTTCTCCAAGAAGAAAAAACAGTCAAAATTTAGGCATTATATCGCTCGCGCGGCAGGGCGGGGGGGGGTGAGGTCGTGCGTTCATAAAAACAAAGTACTGCAACCTCGCCTTAAACAAAACTGGCGAAATGTCGGTGTACTAATGGGTAGACATAAGCCTTATCTTTCGGGGATTAAAAGCGTGATGTTATGTATGTTATGTAAGATGCTCAAACAAATCTCCAATATCATCAAAATTATCAAACTAAATACTTTCTGAAGTCTACATTTAAATATTTATGAAGTTAGACAAAGGTTCATCGTCATTCTATCGGCACAGCAAGACCCATAGAATTCTTTAGGGGATCCGTCCTTCGAGTGAGCATTACATCGAGAGATAGGTGGGTATATCGAATGTATCGATACAGTTTATCGATGAAATGTCCGTTACGATAAATGTTCGTCGACGAGACGGCAGGAGCTTTCATTTGTAAATGTTTCTTTTCCGTTGAGTCCAAGGATCTACATTCTTTTCAAATCCTTGTATTCAGTGGACGTTAATTCCTCTTAAATGAATGTCGACTTTACACCCTAAATTAGAGAGTGAATTATTACATATTGATAGAGTCATTATGCATGTACATATTTGAATGGAGTTGAACCCACAACCTCGTGTACGAAAGTCGAAGTCTTTATCACTGTGCTTCTACGACATCGTGGGTAGATAAGGAAGTTAGATTCATTTGTTTTTGTTCGCTACAAAAATAAAATCATCCCTTATATTCCACAACCCTTTACCCCAAAATCCAGGAAATGAAAACTTTACCAATATTTTCTAACGCACAGACGTAGAAACAAAACCGTTCCTATATGAATAGGAAGCAAGAAGGCTGAACGGGTACTTCCGGTGCGTGAGTGCGCCCCCCGGCAATGTAAGGGCGGGCGGCGATGCCAGGTCGGGTGGCGTGTGGGCGGCTGACGGACTCACGTACAACTACAAGTTTTTGATATTGGATTTATTAAATATTTTGGTGGGTTCAAATGGTTTGAGTAGTTTTTGGGTGGTTTTATGGATTAGGTGGAGAACATAATCTCTATTTTAGTATTTTTTGTTCTGCCTCTTGTATTTCTCTTGAAAAGGAAGCTCATTACGGGTAAGTTGTACATCAGCGGTTTAGTAGATAATATGGGGGTAGAGACATGTAGATAGCATAGGCAGAGGTGTCATTCGGCAAACATCATCATCAGCCTATAATGTTCCCACTGCAGGGACTCAGGCCTCCTCTCTAGGAGAGGGATGGGCTATAATCTACCACGCGGGCCCAGTGCGGATTGGCGGATGTCACATGTCTTCGAATTTTTTGGTTCTAAGATATGCCGGTTTCCTCACGATGTTTTCCTTCACCGCTTTGAGAACAGTGGTGATGAAATAAATTACACAAAGTAATATGCCTGACGGGGTTCGAACCCACGATTCACTGTTCGTAAGTCGGGGCCGCCACCACTGGGCCACCACTGCTCTGGCAAACATGCATTTAAAATATTCCATTTTATGGCACTCATAGTCTAACAGTGTTATGGCAATGGGCTCGATCGTTATTATATGCGACTTAATAAACATATCTGGCGAAATGTGGGTGTCCTATACGAGCAGTACTGCCTTACCCTTCGGAGATTTCAGGAGTGATGTATGCTAATTTCGTATTAACGTCACACCTTGTTTGCGTGGTGAACATGGCCAGATTATCGCACAAGATAGAGAGAGCTGGAAAGAGAAAGTAAAAGTCATTGCCCAGCAGTGGGGTCTGTCTCCACCGATCCCGGGATCCGATTTGATGTAACACGGATCCCGGCGATTTGTCTCCACGGATCCCGGGATCCGTTTCTACAAAAAAAAAAAAAAATATTGTCTCCACGGATCCCGGGACCAGTGGGCCACTTGAAAGCTACCTACAAAAACAGTTAAATGACGATGATGGTTTATCGACGAATACATGAAAATTAAAATGCATTTTCCACTTCATTCTACAAAATTGTAGAACCTACTTTGATAGACGTCACAGCTATTAGTCTAGCACATCGATAGTAGTTCTGGACTCAATAATGCATACTTGATAGACGTGCGGCCTCGTCCTTCATGCACTACTGCAAACAAATCATTGGACACATAAATAGACATTACTTGGAATAATATTATAAGTTAGGTTGAGCCTTGGTTATCGTTCGTCGCTGGGGCTATGAGCGGAGCGGAATTATTGAGACTGACATGAGGACAAGTTCCGTGTAATAGATGAGTATAGGAGGCGAGCCTGTTGCTTCAAGCAGGCACAAATACAGTTTCCGTGGCTACTACTGAGAATTTCGTGATGGAAAAACCCAATAACACTTTTCCTGACACGGGAATCGATCACAGGACCTTATGCTCGGCGGTCGTGCTTGCGACCACTAGACCAACGAGGCAGTCACACACACATATCAGTCACACCACTCAAACCGCTCTCATGCTGCTCTTTAATGGGCCTACTACACGCTCAAGCTTCACCACACTTTTCGTTCACACTTCACAGTACATCGCGCGTATGGTTGGTAAAACTGTATTACCATTACAAACTACACGCGCGATGTACTGTGTGCACCGTGTAATCGCGCAGGCAAGACTGTGGGGAAGTGTGAGCGTGTGGTAGGCGCATTAGACTTCTAACAGTATTGACTTAAGCCGAGGGCTTTGGTATTGGTAGTCTATGTCTAGTATGTTTTACATTTTCATTGAAGATAGAATATCACTTTTCATGAAAGCTTAAAATTACACTTGCAGTAAAATTACACTTTAAATCCGTAATATCAGAAATTAATAGCTTTTTACATCGAAACTCTAAAATATTAGTAAACAAAAGAGTTACTTTCTGGGCTTATAACTTTTCGGGCCGAATATTATCGCTCTTTATTTGCTATGTCCGAAGCCTTACTCTACATGGAAAGATAATACGTAGGTAATGTGGACTGCCCCCCGTCTCGTGGGAACTTGTATGAAGAAATACAAATTGTTGGGTGTAAGACAATACACCTATGGTGTCCTCGGGGGAGCCAAGACGTGACTGCTGTCATAACTTGCTATTTAGTTAGAAAATATTACGAATATTATTTAAAGGGACACCTCTGAACAACCCTAAGGGAATTATATGTTTAGTATTGTAAAAACTGACCAGGAAATTCGGGTAACTGCAATTAAATTCGGGTAACTGCAATTAATAAACTTTGGATAGTTTTTAGAATCAAGCCACTCTATGAAGAAAGATAGAAAATACAAGACAGTTTTTTTTGTCCAAAGACCGTAAATTGCCAACAAAACTAACTGTCGATCTATTTTCATCTCAACTCTTCAAATAAACAAGAACTTTCACACATTCAGATCAAAGTTAAAAAGCTTAACAAAACAAAATAAATAAAACTACCGAACTCAGTAGAATCTATCACCGATATATTGTTAATTTTGGCGCGAAAACAAATAAAATGGCGTCACTAGTGCACATTAGGCGGTGTTTACAACAGCGCGACAAATCGCTTTGTTTACGCGGTCAGACAGGGATGTAAACAACATCCGCGGAGAGAATGTCACGGGGTTAGTCCTGGGATAAGCGTGCCTGGTAATACATTTTATTATTTCGTGTACACAACTTAACGCCTGAGCAAAAAGGCCTAAAAGAGAAAGCTTCTGTCTATAATAAAAGGGATAGAACAACTGCCTCGTTTAGCAACTGAGCACGAGGTCCTGGGTTCAATTCACAGGGCGAAGCGAATTGTGAGCGCATTACAGTTAGGTATACCTCAGCATGACCCATCATTACAATCGTGATTTATTAAAAAAAAATATATACCTAAACTGAACGTATCTGTATCTGGACGCGCACCACGAGGGCTGGTTCGAGGTGGCTCAGGAAATTAACACTTGGTAGGAATTGTCAGTACTGAGTACAGGGTACAGGCTAACAAAAAAAAAAAAACCTAAACTAAAGTTTATGTCTTTTAATAAAACATTTGTGTGGCATGGTTAAAAAAAAAATCAATATATTCTCATATCTGTGGACTGTGATCATAGAGAGCAATTTTTCAGAACATAGGTTTTTCTCTCCTACTTCACTGCACTTCAGCTGTCTGTATAACATAAAAATGAGGCCAAACAAAGGCTTAATAATGACATAGATCACTGCCTCTATAAACAGTCATCATAAAACCAGCCCTTCATTCGAAATATCACCGCCGTCGCCAGTTTAGCTGGTCTCCGTGGTAACTGGTAACACTTACTGTTGCCGCGGTAATTACCGACCGTAATAATGTAAATTGGTTCGTGTTTACCGTAACTAGGGGTAGTTCGCTTTAGGGTTCCGAGCTGGCTTGATTAAATCTAATTGTAGTTCTTTTGAGTAGAGTTTACTTGTTCTGGTAACGGAGGTTCAGGAGACTTAGTAGCGCCTCAAGCGGGTGAGTAGGGAACTAGTGTCGGAAGACATCGATTTCAATGATTTGAAACGAAATGCTTGTTATTCTATACTCATCATAATTCTGTTGCCCTTATCCCAAATCTAAAAGGGTTGGCGCAGCATGGCTTCGACACCTTCTTTCTTGCCATACCTATCATTCTGAACACAGTCTTTTAAGTAGGAGCTTAGAAGATTGGAGTAGACCTTGGCACAGAGTTTAAAATTTTAGCTATATACATTAGAACTACTATAATTCGAATCCTACACTTCCCTTTTAACTTTCCTTCATTCTGTTATTTCTAATCAACTTCCATACGGCAGCAGTAGCACTACATCAAAGACCACCCAACTTTAAACGCGAACCCTCGCATCAATCAGAAACTCAATTATTTCCCTACCCCCAAACAGTTGCAATTCCCCCCTCCATACGGAACCCATACGAATATTCCGTTGATTACAAATTATAAAAGTAACAAGCATATCGGTACATAGGTTGCGCCGCGGCGTCGCTCGCGTGACGGCGGACATGACTCCTGGTTACTTCCGCAACTAAATTACACGTGGAATTACAACGATAGAAATAGATTTAGGAGGTGTATGTATATAAGTGTGTGCTGAAGGTTAGGGGCGGTTAAACGGTCTTTGATTTTGATTCGAAATTATTGTAGGGTAGGTAGAACATTTGTGTTTGTGTCTTGAACGGAGTCAATTTGCAGATGAAGTTCTGTCTACTCTATTCTATTTGTTGGAATTAGGTCGATTGTGGTAGGGGCGAATCTATTTTAATGCAGGTCAATATGACGTTGAGATTGTTGTCTCTGACGATAAGTGACAATGGAAGAACAGAGAAAATACAATTTTCCACTTTGAAACATAGTCTGTTTTTAAGTTATAAGTTAAAAGCTTACTCTATTATCAATTTCAGCTGAAACTTTCGTTTTCTCTACATTTTGACTAAGCGTTTTCAGCACTCGGATACGTAGAAAATAATTAGTCAAAGGTCCATCCGACTCCATGACCCTTGTTTGTTCAGCAGATCCCATTTGTTTACAGAGGTACAGAACGGTGCAAGTTTATACTAACAAAACAAGGACTCGTAGTCTAATTATCGTCATCCAAATCCGCCCCAATAAAGCAAATTACCATTCCGGACATCCGCTGCTATATCTATGTTTATGTCGACGCCTGTACCTCACTCACACAGACACAGGTTCCCTAATACATCTACAAACCCCACGCACACTACTATAACAAAAGTACATTCGAGCAATAAAGTGCGTACAATTACTCTAGGTGTCCGCGGGATGAGCCCTGATTAGTGACGGTCAGGTGGGCGCAGCGGAGGGCGGTCGATAACTCACCCCCCACACCCCCTGCGCCCCTAACTACTCCCCCACTGTTTATTGCAGGGGGGGCGATCGCCTGAACTTAAGTATTGATTCGCGCGAAACGTGATTTGTACGCACTCATCTAGAGGTTAGCTTGCGGCTTACCGAAAGTTCATTGACTGTTGTTTGGGCGTTTTCGAAATCCATTGCTGCTGTGGTGCCGTTGGGGGATCAGGAAATTAGTTTTATATGGTCAATGGATGTTGCGTAACGCGAAACGTTTTGGCGAGTTTGTTCGGTGGGTGGATCGTATTGGGTGGTGGTGTTTACGCGCAAACCGCGGTCAATAGGCCTCGGGCCGCACCTACCGTTGTCTTCGGCGGTAATGTCGACCCGTCACGGCATCTACCGACTTATTGCCGAGTGATGCCGCGATGTTTTATTTGCTAAGTGCTTTGATATAGTTCGGGCGGGGGTGACTTAATTGACGTCGTCATGTTATACAAATGATATTTACGATTCGCTGTTTTGGTTTCTTGTTATTTCTTTTGTTTTCTTAAAATAAATCAGGCTGGTCATTAGGGTCAACAATATTGGTCCTCTATGGGTTCAACAAAGTTGCATTGACCAGTAATACATTGGAACATTAAGGATAAACCAAAAAATAGTCGAAGACAAAATAATTCGCACTAAATTCTAACCATTTTTTTGCCAACTTGTCATTTCACACTGAGAAGTCGACAGCCAATCTTTACATTTCAAGTACCCTACAACAATGGCTTTACAAAAGTTGACATTTACAACTTGCGCGGGCTGATAAGCTAATACTACTTTTATTTGCGCCACATCAGGCGTGAGAGTTCATACCAATTAATTAGGAAACTATTTATAGAAAAGAAATGGATAAACGGTCCGATATTATCATCGCGGCCTTTACAGTTTTCACACATATTTGTTCACATTACACACATTACATTATTTAATAAGTCCATTATTAGCTATCGAAGGGTGGATGTGGATCCGTGTCGTCGGACGGTGCGCTTCGCACGTCGGTTGCGTATAGCGTAACGCCACACCAGAGAAATAAAATTGGTAATAACATTCAAGCTATCTGACTTGGTTCGCTAAATCTTGTCTTGCTCGCCACTATTAGGACTTGTATAGTGATTGGGAAAAGTGTAGCAGGCTTGTCTGGCTTACACACTTCCACGATGATGCGTTGATGAGTCGAGTGTTCTGGCTTAGATGCAGTAGGTTTAAATTCAACCGACGAGACGCCTGACGTGTTGTCCACCCGAATTTGATTCCCACACATATCAAAAGCAGCAAGCTATAACCACCGAAATCAAAGGAAGATTATTATAGGTCTTTACGATTGGCCTTGAATATGTCGTTAATGAAAGATTTCAGCACCCCTCGACTCACTCCTTTGCAGAATCTGATCATGAAAGTAGTAATTTTTTTTAAAGACCAGTTTGTGTTGCATTGCATTCAGGTATGCACTTAAATTCCACTACTGTCTCTCTGAACGTTAAAGGCAAACATAGTGAAGGCATTGGCATGGTAACCAAAAATTTCAAACGTGTGTCATCCAGGAACACGCACTAAACCAGCGTGGTTTTTTCTTGCCCACTCTCTCTCGCAGGTCCTAGTGTCTAGCAGTGGGACCATTATATGCTGATCATTCTGATGCTGCAATAAAGCCATGACCGTCCCTCTATCTCCTGAAGTTCAAAAAAGTTCACATGCATCGATAAAAAATATAATAATTTAGTTATGGACACAATAAAGTCTGCAAAATAAAATGTTTAGGGAGCGGTGATTGCCCTCCCGGCTGTTAAAGTCGTAAGGGCAGCGCTCCCTCTATCATAACGAATTCGGTGTACATCGCCGTTAAGTCTGCGAATGATAATTATTATTATAGTTCTTATCGCCATTATAATTGTCTGAAAGGCGTTTATAGTTAATCGTGAGTCACTATGAATCCCATAAATTTATTACATAAGCTAAACTAGTAAGCTTGGTCAATTTTTTTTTTAGGTTTTAATGGATGGTCGTGAACAAGTGGTTCTGTGTAAAGGCTTTTGATTGCGTACATCACGACACGCTTTTACGAAAACTGCGTCATTACGGTGTTCAAAATGAGGCCCTAAATGTGATAGATTCGTATTTACAAAATAGATTCCAATGTGTAGACGTAAATGGCGTGAAATCTTCCGGGCAACCAGTTCGGCTAGGTGTACCTCAAGGTTCAATACTGGGTTCGTTTTTATTCTTGGTTTATATTAATGATCTGCCATATTATTTAAAGGGTTTTTGTGACGTTGTACTATTTTTGCAGATGATACCTCTCTTATCTTTAAAGTAGATAGGAATAGACACGATTTTGACGACGTAAACAGCGCGCTATCAATGGTCACGGATTGGTTCACAACAAACAACCTTGTTCTTAATGCCAAGAAAACTAAAATAATTAAGTTCGCTTTACCCAATGTTAGAAATCTAGGTCCCAATATTATCCTCGCCAATCAGGAGCTGGAAACTGCCGACTCTGCTGTATTTCTGGGCATAACAGTAGATTCAAAATTACAATGGGGTTTACACATATCAAGCCTAGCGGGAAGGCTAAGTTCAGCCGCATACGCCGTCAGAAAAGTAAGACAATTCACTGACGTTGATACAGCACGGTTAGTCTACTTCAGTTATTTTCACAGCGTTATGTCCTACGGTATTCTGCTGTGGGGCAAAGCTGCTGATATTCAAAATATATTTGTTCTGCAGAAGCGAGCGGTTCGGGCAATTTATCAGCTGGGCGCCCGAGTTTCCCTTAGAGATTTTTTTAAGGAGATTGGTATTCTCACGGTTGCTTCTCAGTACATCTTTGCCAACATTTTATATATTAGACAAAATATCCACCTGTACACTAAAAACAGTGATATACACAACTTCAACACTAGAAATAAGCATAAACTACGCGCTCCTTTTCACCGGCTTCACAAGGTTCATAATTCATTCGTAGGGCTCGGGATAACATTATAAAATAAACTGCCATCTGCTTTTTTAGACTTGCCACTTAACGCGTATAAAGCCAAAGTTAAATCTAATCTTTGTTTAAAAGCTTACTATTCTATTAACGACTACTTAGATGATAAGAATAGTTGGTCGCTGAGTTGAACACAAGACAATGTTTGTTAATTATGTTCTTTCTCCGAAATTAGTTTACTGTTTTATGTTATGTATTTATTATTTTATGTTTACATTGTTTATTGTCATATACTTTTGTTTATTACTGATTGTGTCTTTAGTAAATCTTAAAATTAACTGACACCTTGCTATTGTATCGAGTCTGGTTCTTCTAACCAACCTAACAGACAGATGTGTGCTGGGGAGTTTGTTCCGCCACTTCTTCTTTCCAGCTAAACACTAGGAAGTGTCGATGGGTGGGGGCGTTTTTGGGGGACTGTCTTATAAAAATGTAAATATAGTGAAACCTGGTTAAATGTGTCTCAGATATCCAAATCTGTCTCATGGGACCCCAGTATGAGTTCCAGTTATAGAGGTTTCTCACTTATCCAAGTCCCAGTTAACCAAGTTTCACTGTAGTAAAGTAAAGTAAATTTTGACCTTCGAAAAGTGCTGATTTTCAGCCTAGTTTGAATAAATGAATTTAGATTTAGATTTAGATTTTGATGCCGGACAAAGCAGCACTCATGCAAAAAAAAATCTAAAATAGTTTTGTAATTGACGTGATTTAATAAAAAAGAAGAAAAAAGCTAATTTCATTTAAAAAACAAATCACTCAAGACGTGAAAGGTCTAATGGCTCGTAAAACCATATAGGTACAACTTTTACCATAGTTTTAAGACCCTTCAGTCGTTTAAAATTATGAACAAATCCATAGAAAAAGTTTTCGCCACTATTTCTGTCTTCCGCTGTGTAATTAGTTCTTCGATCCTTCGACCTTTTAGTTTTAAGTTCGTTTTAGCAGAATATAGGGCAAAAACAAATGAGTGGCGCACACTTTGGCGACATAGATACTTAGAATAATTGGTGTGGCGGATTAATGCGAGCCGAAGTTTCTACGATGGACTACGGTCCCACAACAGTTTTCGCAGTTAGATTGAAATCATCACATTTCGCCACTAGTAAAAAATGTTGGGCGGATTTTCTGTTTCAGGCATAACAACATAGATTCCTTGTAAGCCTGCGTTCTAATAATTGTCTTAAAAATATAGTCCTGAAGCAAAGAACAAAAACTTGAGGATGATTACTACTGTAACGGTAGTTTTTGATGAATCAAATATAATGAAGTTGTCAAAACGAAGGCGGGGTTGGATAAAATAAAACACACCTATGTATTTAACTCTTTGACCTCAAGCGTCAAATCACAGAAATCAATTATTATTTATCGAAACATAATCACGAATACAACTAATTAACGTTCTTAATTATTTTTTGTTATTTTCGTACAAATTGCAATGGAACTCATTCACGACCGGTTCTATGCAGACATTGATGATTTGCAAGCAATTAGAAATTGTTGTTTTACTAATCATTTTAATTTTAATTGTCGTTTTGTCTGACCTCGTAACCGACATGGATGTTATATTTCCGGCTGTTTCACCACCGTAGGTACTGTAAAAGTAGAAATACCAAAAATTATCAAGCTGTTTCTTTAGATAACTACATGGGACTTAACATAACTGGCAAAATGTGGTTGTAGTATTAGTTACACCTCTGCCTAACCCATCGGGCATTACAGGCGTGATTTTATGGTATAATTTAAATACTAATTTATAACATAACTTGATTGGTCATCATGCGTACTTGAATGACATCTAAATTAATGAATGGTTAGCGAAAACTCGAATATCACAGATTTTCTTCGTTTGTGTCTTACCCAAGGATAACCTAATCAATCTGAATACTAATATCCTTATCCTTACATAGTATAAAACAAAGTCGCTATTTTTGTCTGTTTGTCTGTATGCTTAAATCTTTAAAACTACGCAACGGATTTTGATGCGGTTTTTTTTATAGATAGAGTGATTCAAGAGGAAGGTTTTAATATATAATTTGAACGACATACACGCGGGTGAAGCCGCGGGCATCAGCTAGTAGTTAATAATCTAATTTTATAAAGAAATTGTAACATGCCCCATATTTAGTCTAGAACATTATTTATCTGCCTCGGGAAAAATAGTTGAGGGAAAAGTTGTGATATTTTCCAGCATTTTCCGATTTCCAGTTTTGATTAAAAGAACTACCATTTGACGTTTTAATGATATATGTTTTTATTAGTATTAGGTAATTACTCTGCTGATCCATTATTTGAAGTTATGGGGAGCTCACTGCTAGTGCAAACGCCATCTATTTCCAGAGGAGTGAACTATCGTTATTTCGGCGAGATACGGAAGTGGAGCAAACTAAACCTCCCGCAGGATAGTGTTTACGAACAACGGTTTCAGGAATTCAGCAGGCTTGTTAAGTTTACAATTGTAACCTTACAGCATAAGTATACAAAAGAGAAATATCAATAAAACCTTTCCCTATAAATAAATTAGTTTCAGATATTGGAAAATATAGGAAAACCGGGAACCAGGACGCGAGGACCAACGCGCGACGTCTAGAATGAGACATCTCCGTATTATGACACGTCCGACATTAAACTGACTTGGGGAGGAGTAAACCTGAAGTGGAGAGTTAGATAGCATTTGGTACTTACGCCTTGGACAAAAAAAAAAGTAAAAAACTAAAACCCGACTACGACAAAAAAAACGACGCTGAAAAAGTATGAAACAAGATTTTCAGGATAGAACAAAAAGAAAAGCCTTTAATACCGTGCCGAGCCAGTTTAATACCGTGTGACTACGTCACACGGTATTAAAGTGTTTAGGTTGGTACCTATAACGTGTGACTACGGCTTTTCTTTTTGTTCTATCCTGAAAATCTTGTTTCATACTTTTTCAGCGTCGTTTTTTTTGTCGTAGTCGGGTTTTAGTTTTTTACTTTTTTTTATTTAAAAAATTTTGGTGTTAAATATTTTTTTTTACTCTTGACTTTTTGTCCACTAGAGGGCGTGATTTTAAATTTGAGCAATATTTTGGAAATGTACAAGTGAGGCCCTTTCAAATGATACCAAACACGGCGTATTTATCTCCATTTTAATTTTTTAGCACTTACTTTTTGTCCGCTAGAGGGCGCCTTATCGACTTTTGTGACACGTCACGTAGCCTATGTTCAGCGGAAAATTAAGACGGTTCTAACGATACCTCATATTTCGAGTTCCGATAAGTACCTAGATTAGAAGCTATGAGGGAACAGATGAAGATACACACACACATACAAACATACATAGCCCGTCAAAATCATAACCCTCCTTTGGCTTTGCCGTAGTCGGGTAAAAAAGCTTGAAAACTGCATTTTGAAAGAGGAAAATAATGTTATAGGTATGCCTGTTTTCCCAAAGATCCAGTAGTGGGTTTTCACTAATAGTTTACAACTTCTTTATTGAATGTTTATTAAAGAGTTGCAAACTGTTAGTGAAAACCGGTTTTCAAGAATACAACAACTTACTGAAAGTGATGAGAGTACCTACTTATTAAAGAAATACTTAGGCAGGAACCTACTGATGTTTTCAATCACCGAATATATAACACAATAGATTGCTCTTCGTGAACTTTCAAATTAACAAGAAGGCTATTTAACTTGAAAAGTTAATAAATAAATTTGATTTAGCGACAAAAATCAACAAATTCGTCTCCGAGATCAAAATATGCTGTTGAGCAGCCGCTATCCGCTTAACGTGTCGATCGCCATCGCATAAAAATGTAAATACACTAAGAAACTGGTACGTCACTAATTATGTCCATTGAACCGTTACCGGCGCGCGCGCACTATTGGAAAGTTACCGCGACAACTGGCTTATTTATATTATTATGAGACAAAATACTTGTTTTGTAAAGAATTCAAGAATCTAGTCTTTTTTATAATTATTTGGTGCCTTAAAAGTGTTGAAACATTGACGCTTGAAATAGTTGCTGAATTTCAGATTCTTTAACTAGACTAAAACTTTGGGCCCAGCTTAAAGTTTAACCGGATACAGCTGAATACCAATATTTTACATAGAGGGACTGCCTATCTGACGACCACAACAAAATTAATATTGGGTAATATGATACCCTTTGGTAAGATTGGTTGTTAGACTGTCTGGTCGGGTCATCCACTACCTGTAACGACTGTCAAATATCTTCAAATGTCAGGCGGAATCAACTGCTTTCGTCCTCTCCAAGGCACGGAGGAAACCTAGGCAGGCGCAGCGTCACCTGAAGATTGACCTGAGCGGCTGTTGTAGCCACCAGCTCCTCATGAATTCCAAAGCTCATTACATGGCAAAAATCTGTTGCTGTTCGGTACATTCTGAATGTAATGGCCTTTTGCTAAAACAGCTTTTTACCACTACGCTTTTACACAGGTAACGTTAACAGTGTAAACGTCGATTTCCCATGAACCCTGTATTTTCAATCAGGCTCATTGAAAAACATAAGATTGGGAAATGAGGAGGAATGAAAATGATAGCTGTAAATCATTTTCATTCAAGTTTTTGTTTGATATAGGTTTTTTTAAATTTTTTATTGCAAAATGGCAAAGCTCTCAACCTCAATCACGCATGATGAAAAACGCAGAAGATGCCTGTTCACCATTTCTTTGGAAACTCTATTTTGTATTCCCCGAAAGGTCACACAGTGGTACGGACATATTATTATCTGTTAAGCTATTTGGTATGCTTCGCTTGAGGAAAAAACCTAAAAAAACTCTTGATTGTGAAAAAAGTGTCACCAAAGGATAATAATGTTCAGTGAACCGGTAACCCGGTATATTGGAAAGTGACTCGACACCAACCTGTGCTCTAAGAGACTGGATAGGCCAGGAGACCGGAACCTAGAAATGGTTATCATTTAATTAATTTGTATGCAATTTCATCACACTGAATTGTTCGACATACATGGAAGATTTTAAGAAAACTATTCTATGTATTTATGTATTTGTCGTATTTATCTCGGCCCATTATTTCAGAGAACGTTCAAACCCCGTGTGGTTCCAAAGATAAACCAGCAATAAAGAAGTGCTTTACTTCTTTCATTTCATGTAAAGCCTCTTTTACTAATAACTCCATCTTGTTTATAATGGTGTTACTAATTCTGTCGTTGAATCTGCAATTTTTAAGCACCTAGGTAATTAGGTCTACGAAAATTCAGCTGGTTTTCCTGCAACTTTTCGTAATATCGACGAAAACTTTGTCAACAACAACGTCAGCACCTGCGTAAGGCAAACAGAATTACATGCATAATTTAATAATTATGTAGATACTATGATCTTAGATACCACATTCTTCGCGCACGCTATCTCCTGACCTACAAGCTAGTATGACCAATTAGATGGAAACATTAAACTTTGAGATATGTATCCGGTGCGATATGTTTGGCGGCTATTTTAGATTCATTAGCATTATTTTATTTTAATGACATTAACTTTATATTGATGTACCGACCACGCTATAATGCCGGACCTCTAATTGTTAAGTATTTAATCTATTAAAAGTTATCTTAATATGCTATATTTACGTCAGAGAGTCGAGTGTACCGGATTTATGGGTTCTTGGTTAATATTTAACTACATTCTTGAACTCTTTTGAGTATACTGCTCTGTTTATTCGGACTTAAGATATTCAAGAATTTCTCAATGTCTTGTCTTGCAGTTGTATTAATTTAGATACTGTTAAAGTGTTTAATCTGTTTATCGGCCTAGTTCCGGCTCAAAATATCATAATAATAATTTTTATTTTTTAGAAAAAACACATTTTCGGTTCACAAAATCAATTTTCCAAATTAAAATTAACATTACAGACAATAGCGATTCGTTGTCGTATGAAAAAGTTAGAATCATCTGTATGACGAAGAAGTAGGTAGATCATTGCACAGACCTTCACAATTTCCAAAAGTGAGCTCCATTGGTTACTTTGTATCATGTTCATCATCTTCGCGTTGTGATATTTTTTTATTAAATGCTGTAATGATATTCAGCCCACCACAAAATAAATTCTTGTTTTCCGTATCGGGGTGAATATTAATACTGCGTCCAAATTCTGATCGATTCCATTAATATTCCCACTACCCGAAACCTAGCAAATCAAGAGCTGTTTTCTCGTAGGCAATAGCTATTTTAAACCTTAATTAAAATATCCTACTCATTCACAAATCACAATTAGAATACTTAGATAGAGGTGTCTAACTGTCCGTTTGCCTACCCGGATCATTATGGATATGCAAAATGTTGATGTTCAAGTCAATTTAGCTACCTAATCTCATCAGTCTGGTTTGAATTGAGTGACACAATTATAAGTAGCGGAATAAATATACATATTTTGTTGGTCACTCATCTCTGAATCGAAGTTTTATTAAGTTTTAACAGTGAAATGTGTGCTTTATTGAAATAATAGGATAGTGTATTTAAATTGACTCAAAAGACCCGTTTTTCATTTTAATTGGAATAAAAAAACGCTAGCTCCGTGCCTAAATTATGTGTGATAGGCAGCTGTTGCAGCTGCTTTGATTAGTGTTCATATTTTAGCTTATTAGTGTTAAAAATAAACCTGTTACTGTTACTAATCTTTTCTTCATCTATTTTATAACAAATATTTTTTTTGTATTATATTTATTCTACTGCGCATCAACTTTTATAGCGGATCTCACCAACGAAACCGAACAAAAACACCAAACCACAACCACGTTCAAGATCTATCATTGTCAATCATTCAAATATCATAGATACCGCTCCAAACTTCAGCAGATCTTCGACCAACCCTTATCACCGCAGCTCATCACCGTATCAATCCAACGCAAACCATTTCACGCATCCATTTAGTAAACACGCAGTAGCCAAGAATAGCCAAGTCTGGTCACGGGGTGGACGCCCCCCCTCCCCGACCGCCGCGCAGGGCCGGGAGGGGGGCGGAAGGGCCGCAAATGAAAAATGGCGCAATTAGCCCCGCAGACAGTGAAAAACAAGTGCACTCGATCTGCCCGCCGACTCGACAGAGCGAGAGCTCATCGATAACGCACCGATGTACTCGGTAGGGACGCGATTATAGAGCATTTTTTGTTTTGATTTTTTTTAAGGGTGTGGATTCGATTTTTGTGTGTCTGTCTGCTTTTATGTACTGTTTTGGAGTGTCAAAGTGCAAATACTGGTAGGGTTGTTAGTTTATTTTTGAGGGAAAGAGAGTCCTAAATATTAACACATGAATAAAAAGTACAGAGTAGGTACTTTTATTTTAGTCTGTGCTACACAGCTTATTCTACTTAACACAAAAGAGAAAGAAAAAAATGATGAAGAAATCTTAAATATTCGTCCAATTTGGGTTTTTAACAATTCAATATCTTTCTGTATCTCAATTTTTCCTCCATTTTCTTCCTCATTTTTGTTCATAGTGGAAAATACGGATCAATAAAACCCATTATTATTTACAGTTACCATTAGGTACTCATCTCCGTTTCCCAAATAAACAAGAGAGTATCAAAGACAAAACACAACAAGACAGAGGAGACATCCTTCCCTCTTTTGTTAGGTACATCCTCAAGTTTTGTACCTACTTCTTTTTATACACATACTGGCGTTTCAAGGGATCCACAGTAAACTTCCGGGAGGAACTTTTAATTAGTTAAATTCCTTATTAACAAAAAAGTAAACGCACATCCATCTACATTAATGATAAACTTCTGGAACCGTAAGCGTGGGGGGGGGGAGGGTACTTCCTTGGCAATTAGGCTGCTGTTGTAAGTATTTGAGAAGAACAATTCGCCACTGAGATGAATCCAAGTCTCAATCCAGTCTGGATTAAATACCTAGTTCTGTGAATTGATTCATCATTTTTCAGTTTTGTAAAGGACGACTGCAGGTTTTCTTTGACACCAGTAAAAAAAAAACCGGTCAAGTGCGAGTTGGACTTGCGCACCGAGGGTTTTGTAGAAACTTGTAGATTTGTAAAACTTCATATTTACGGATTTCAGGTATTTTCTTTTACATATCGTATAAGATATTCGTATTGATTCTTGCGAAACATGATTTAAGGTCAATGGAAACTACCCCATGGTTTTGATGTCCTTGTGAAATCGCAAAATATGTGACATAATCTGGTCATATATATTTTGATTGCGTTGGCTAACAAGTTAGATTTTTTCACTACTCTATGGTCCCATCCCTAGGTATTTGATATTTATTTCAGCTTGATACCTCTACGTACGGGTTCCTGAGAAAAAGGGCCTTGACAAACGGACAGACAGATGGAGAGCAAAGTGATCTTATAAGGGTTCCATTTTGGCCAACTGAATTTAGGTGCGGAACTCAGTTAATGAAAAATATTTTAAAACAATAAACAGGGGGAAAAAGGTGTATAGTTTAGTGCTTACACCTAGAAGAGGCGATAGGTACAGACGAAAAAAGCTCTTCAATTATGTTTTTCCAACTTATTTCATTTCAGAGTAGGCTGAAAAAAATGATCTTTTAGGTAGGTTCTCTGCGTCCGTCGATCTTATCGTTCATAAATATAAGCAAACCTGTGTTTTACGAGGCTACTGCACCTACTTTGATTTTGCAAGTCACCTTATTGAATTTCGCAAGTCATTTGTAAAACCATACTGATCCCTTTTTTTTGTCTAGTTGTAGATACTAATATCTCAGCGCGATTATCAAATGCTACTACTATTATCCGTAACAACAAAAATAATTCAACCCACGCAATCCAGTCTATTAGTCTATCAGCTGGCATTTGGTTCTCCTAGTAAATCTTGTTAAGCTCAGTTAGTGCATTAATTAATCTAAGCTTTATTATTCTACCAATCTATTGTAACCTCCAATTAAAGCCACTGGCATTAACGTACATTTGAGCACACGTCTATAGTAACAGTGCCAGTATAAGCTAGTCTTTTTTTATGGAGGTTGGAAAATCATCCCGCCCTTGGAGGAGTGGAGGGAGTGTCAGACTTCTACTGACTAATAAAACCCGACTACGACAAAAAAAACGACGCTTTAAAAGTATAAAACAAGATTTTCAGGATAGAACAAAAAGAAAAGCCGTAGTCACACGGTGTTAAAGTGTTTAGGTTGGTACCTATAACGTGTGACTACGGCTTTTCGGCACAAACTTGAGTATACCAAATTGTGAAATAATCTCATACGCTGATGACACCGCTCTACTATTCTCCGCTTATACTTGGAATGAGGTCTTTGATGCTGCACAAAATGGTTTTGATGTGGTACAGCATTGGCTGCTTGAAAATGTTTTGACTCTAAACACTGAAAAAACCAAATACCTAACTTTTTCTATCCGAAACCACCCCGATATTGGCAAAACATTTCAAATCATTCCACATGGGTGTAGCAGTAGAAACAATTGCAATTGTGAACCGCTGGAATGTGTGAAAACTATAAAATACCTCGGTATTACAGTGGACAATCAACTCAACTTTAAACAACACATAAAATTGCTATCATCCAGGGTTCGCAAACTCATATATATATTTAAAAACTTAAGACACATAACAGATGCGAGTCTCTTAAAGCAAATTTACTATGCAATGTGTCAATCCATCATCTCCTACTGCATATCCTCATGGGGGGGTGCACCAAAAACTACTTTAAAGAGTTTAGAAATCGCACAACGTGCTATTTTAAAAGTTTCAACTTTTAAGCCTATACTGTTTCCAACAAGAGAATTATATCAGTACTGTCAAGTGACAACTGTAAGACAAATGTTCATAGAAACAATTCTCCGTAGGCAACACTACTCATTAGCATACGATCCTAGTAACGTAAATAAGCGTAGGAAGCACGAAGTGTGCTCCCGGTTGTATAAACCGAAAACAGCGTTTATTAAAAGATTCTACACTTTTGTTGCCCCCCTCATTTACAATAAAATTAACAGAATTTTAAACGTCTATCCACTTAATAAACAGCATTGTAAGAAGAAAATTCATCACTATCTCCTTGGTCTTTCTTATGAGGAAACTGAAGACCTTCTTAAGATTCAAAATTAGTGGACGCTTTACAGTCGGCTTTCGGTACTACACGCACAAAAAAAAAGACACTACACACAGATATACACACGCAAACACACACAAACACAGCTACACAAACACACACATATCCATATGCGGTACATAAATCTTTCTACTTTATCTTAATATCTTTCTTTTAATAATGATCAATACAATTTTTAGTTATTTGTATAGATTATATTCAATCAAGTAAATCCAATTTTTATTTATGTGTATAGATTATATTCAATCAAGTAAATCCAATTTTTATTTATGTGTATAGATTATATTCAAACAAATCAATTCAATTTTTATTTATTTGTATAGATTATTTTTACTCAAATCAATCCAATTATTATCTTTTTGTATAGATTATACTAAATCACATCAAATCAATCTTTATTTAATTGTATAAATTTAATTTATTCAAATCAATCCAATTTTTAATTTTTATTTATATGAATAAAAATTAATTTCTGAAATAATTATCATATACCTAAGATGCAACTTGTATGCCTAGTTTGACTTAATCAGTGAAATCTGTTAGGGGATGGCGCTGTTTGCCGAGATACAGGATCCGTCCTAGTTCGGCAACAGAGGATTCCATATTATAGAATTTTATACTAAGCCTATCAAGTCATATAATATGTTATTGTTTAGTTTTTGTGGTGAAATAAATAAATATTATTATTATTATTTGTGTCGAGGCCGCGGTATCTCTTTCGAACAACCCGCAGCAGTATAAGCTAGTCTCTGTTTCTGTTTTAACTTCTTATTTCGGAGAGTCATCAGCTTATATAACGCGGAAGTACGCAAGCACTAACATATTTGCGGCCTAGTGTGCTTCATCATCATTTCAGCCAAAAGACGTCCACTGCTGGACATAGGCCTCCCCCAGGCGTCGCCACATTGACCGGTCCAGTGCGTCTCTCATCCAGCGGGTTCCTGCAACCTTGACCAGGTCATCGGTCCACCTAGTGGGAGGCCTTCCAACGCAACGTCTTCCGGTTCGCGGTCGCCATTCCAGAACTTTTCGGCCCCATCGGCCATCCGTTCTCGTTCGTTCGTGTGCTTCATCATCATCATCATATCAGCCCGGAATCGGCCACTGCTGGGTATAGGCCTACCTGTACTTCCCGGTTCTGTGCGTCTCTTATTCAGGTGATTTTGCCGATATCATCGACCTAACGAGCTTTAGGACCTTGGTTTCTTTGGCCTAAAATTGACCACCTCTCGGTCAAAGCCTGGTTCTACCGGTCATCTCTGGGTACAGCCAGATGTCCTGCCTAGGTTCACTTGAGGCGTACCGCCCCGATCCCTGACGTCGTAGAGTCTACGACGTCAGGGATCGGGGCGGTACGCCGACTATAGTCTACAGCGTAGACTATAGTCCGATGGATTTTGGTGATACTAGTGTTCTTTACCTCTTCAAGTTTTCTAACTTAAGGTTATTGATTGATGATGGATGGTCATCTATCCGTGTATAGTGTATAGTGATTTCGTCTAATATAGCTTAACCTTCAATCGACCAATGCAGTTGTCTTCAATCAGCAACGAGCCACTAGTGCTCAATGAATGCTGTCAACTGCCTTCTCACTTTTCGTACAACTTGGCTTTGTGTTAAATCTCATTGTAACTTTTTTCATCAGATTTTTATAACAAAATTGTTTCGCTCTCAGCTAGAGTATGCTGTTTCGGTATGGATCCCCACTATGATAAATATTCTGATATAATCGAAAGAGTACAGATATTTTTTTTAAAGGCCATGCATTTTCGTTGTCATCGTACTTATGCATCCTATAATTACCTATTACCTGCAAAGCTTAAAGTCTAGACGAATTATGTTGGAAACAAAGTTCTTGTTTGATCTGTGTAATACTTATGACTGTATTGAAATTAGCAACAAAATCAGCTATGTAGTGCCCAGAACAACGATATGCCGTGGGGTGCGCGCAAGACCTTTATTTGCAGTAAGTTCCTGTCGCACAAACGCGGGCTTGCGAGCACCCCTACGCCGCATAACCAGTCAATACAATGAGATCTTTGAAGATATCGACTTCTTCTTCGTCTCTGTTCAGAAATTTAGAAATCTTCCAACAAAATTATTTTAGAATACAATAGTTAGTTCAGTTAGTTAGTTAAATATTTTTTCATTCTTTCACTCTGTTTCTGTTGTTTGCATGCCTGTGTTTGTTTTATGTTTAAGTTCACTTTTAACAATTTTTTTACTTTTTATGTTTTAGCGCACTTTTATAACTTTAATATTTTGTGGAAAATGTCGTAGGTTATACATGTATAAACCGTGTGTATTTATAACTTAGTAAGATTAAGATATAAGCGTAAGATTTTAATGTACCTATAACTGTTTATTTTCCCTAATAAAAAAAATAGAAAATAAAATAAAAAAATAAAGATTAGGTGCGTCGTTAGTGTAGTGGTCGCAAGCACGACTGCTGTGTATGAGGTCCTGTGTTGGGTTTCCGGGTCGGGTAGAGCTAAAGTGTAATGGGGTTTTTTCTTCCGGAGTCTGGAGTAGTGCCCGGTTGGTGGCAAAGACTTGACCCCTATTACCTATATAGGATTTAAACATGATTGGCGAAATGTGGGTGTACTATTAGGTGCACCTCTGCCTAGCCCTTCGGTGATTACAAGCGTGACGTTATATTGATAAGATAGCATAATTATTATCATCCGCCCACAGCAGTTCACTGCTGGATATATGCCTTGACTGTCACACGTCATTCAACTCGCATCCAGGTATCTAAGAGATGGGTACCCAACTGAATTATGTGCCTTATTTATGTAGATATTAAAGTATATTAGTTTTAGAACAAACTTTTCTACCTAACCTGTCATGTTTTCTTTTTGTTTATTTTCGTTCGTAAGCATAATATGTTGTTTTGTTTTTTTATGATTAATAAAAATGAATAAGAATAATTTTATAGTTCCAGAAATTAAATTCGTGACATTGATTCCTGAAACTCAAACTAGGATTCCCTGTGTCGTGAGTTCCAGGCTCCTTCGTTCCGTTGACATACTTGTGACACAAATAATATTCTAAACAATAATTTTCTAAATCTAACAGTAATTTACTATGTAAACAATAATACTATTAATCTAAAAAAGGAATACGCAAAAAAAAGAAAAATGGACTAACTTTATAATTTAAATTAGATTTTATACATACTTCATTATCTAATTAAAAGTGTCATCACTTTTAGAATGTCGTAAAAATAGGAATATCTACCGTAAAAATAATGTATTTAGAAATGGGTAATGTTAGACTAAATATGTTGCTTAGCTACTTACTGCTATTACTTTCTAATAAAACATGAATGTATCAGGTACAGTATACTAAACTTAAAGTGAACTAGTTTTCCCTAACGTTCAATCAATTAAGTACTCTCGCTAAGCTTATCTTTAGCCTCAGATAATGAGCGAACCCACCATTATCACTTATCAGTGTAGCTGTGTAGCTATCAATATGCCCGCGACACTAAAGTGACAATTGTTTAGCTACAAACAGATTAATCGCTATCAGACGAAGCAAACTCACTTAACCAATCAATCTTTAATTTCGCTTGCAATAAATCAATAAATTCGCCATTAATTTTCGCGTACCGCACAGTCTTGGAGGCTGCTAAATAATGGATGGCCATCAGCTTTCATTAGCGCCGAGAGGGGGCGCCACCGGCGACCGGCGGCCGGGCGCCGGCCGACACCGCTGGATCAATACCGCACGACGAACCCCGAACACTCGCGGAACACCCCGACGACACCCGAACGCCCCCGACAAACACCGACGCACGCCGAGCGCGCGCCGCACATGACAAATGTCACTGTGATACGGCTCTGCAGCCTTCAGGCCTCCCTGAAAACTGTGAAAATTCATTAGAAAAGTGCATATAATCATAGGTGTGTTGTACTGTATTGTGCATCCGTTGTACCTAGTGAATATTGTTTGTGAAAACTCCGCCTAACGTTGTGTGCTGAGTGAGTATTTGACAGTTCATACTTGAGGGTAGCCCCATCCATATTTTGATTCCAATGCGCCAGTTTTGAGCTATCCTGAGCTAGAATTATCCCATTGTTGTGGATCCCAAGGTCTGTGCGATGGATCCTGCCAGTTTTTCCCTGATTTTTCTGTGAAATTTCGTTCATACTTCAAGGTTTTTTGCGCAGACCCTCAAGGGTCGGATCGTGAATGAATATTTTCATCAATGGATGACAGATGACATAAGTAATTGGATCATGGGGTGTGGCGTGCGGTCTTAAAGTGTTTGTTTTTTAGAGATAAAGGCCAGTGATGTCCAAGAAAAGAAAATTAATAGAATTACAGGGAGGTTGCTGGGGCGCATGCTCCGAGCGCGGCTGCTCTGCGTCACACGTCTTATTATCTATCATTTTCTGTTTTACTGCAACTTTTGCAAACATGGCTACATAATGATATTATTTAACAGGTTTAAACGAAGCCTGCCTTCTTATGTTTCATTTAGATTACCTATAACCGGACCTTTGGGGACTACTGATAAGCAATATTATAGGTTATGTAGGCATTCAATATGTTGATAATTTTTTGATTCTGTTATCGAATCTTGCGTACAAATTAAGTTTTCGTATAAAAGTATGCAACATTTTACAACACCCTTTTATTGCCAATACCATGTGACAACGTCCTTTGTGACAAACTTGTAGCTTCTGTCAACTCTTCCTAGGAAAAATTATCGATAACTTTTTTTCTCACTGATGAATTAATCCCTCACCTCTGAGAGTATCTATTTTAAAACACCTCAACCGACCTTGACCAATTTACATAAAAGCCTGCGGGAGGCGCTGCAGTAGCGGCAAACATGGCCGCTTCATTTAGACCCCTTTCAATCTTCGCTTCACTTCTTCCGCTACCTTATTTACTAAGCTCACAGAGGGGCGAGGGAGGCCTTTCATCACTGGCCGACAGTAGCTGTCATTGTGACAGTTGAAAGCTCTCAGCGGGTGTGAAAAGGATGGACTTGAAAATAGAACGATCATTTTTGAATATTTCACTAAAGAATCGATATGTTTTTAATTTGGGCATGTAATGTGGATGGTCTTTGCATAAAGCCTTTGTCCTACCGATATCTCTTTGGAACTGATAATTAAATATTCAAATACATGACACTTTGACATTTGAAATGTTTTTGTGGATAGACAAACTTGTTGTTTTGCATGCAAATCGTGCCGCTGTCGGTCCATTAAAGAGACAACTACTCTTGTCATTTATAATGGAAAAAGCTAATAGAAAAAGTGATGTATGTAATTAATTTTCGTTCGGCCTTAAGGGCCGTTATCAATGGTCGTCTGATATTAATCACATGGTCACACTTGGGTCGCATTGACGTGTGTTTGGGCTGCGATTGTGGGGACATGCGGATGGTGGACAAACAACTTTCGAACGTAGTCCGTCGTATGACCTCTGTGTCGCGGTGTCGCGGACGATACGCACCGCGGACGCTATGCTTAGGAGTGAGTAGACAGTTGTCAGCCGAGATATCATTCGCGATAGGTCATTGGCTGCATTTATTTCCTTTGGTGACAACTCGATGTTTTTTCTTATTTTTGTAAGGTGGGTAACATGTCTAGCCGATTGGCAATGATTAGGAACATCAAAAGATTCAGTATTTTTTTTTAAATACACATAATGATACATCTGAATGCGCAAGCGCATAATACCAATAGCTTGGGATTATTGCCTAGCCTAAAATTAAATACAAAAATTCATTTCATAACGTGCTAACCATAAAAATCCACCGAAACTCAATAAAACTACTCTGGTATAAAAGTACAATAACATAAGTAAAAAAAGTTTTTCCTAAAGATTTTTTTTTTCCTAGTTGCCAACAACCGATAACTGGTGTTCTCACCATCCTCCTAAATGAATTACGTTCAATAAATTATTTCCTCCGAGTTTAAAATGTTTACTTTCTTTTATTAGAAGAGTTACCGATAGTGTGGGACTGGGTGTGACGAGAAAGTTCATCTCGACACACGAAGATCCGCACCGGTAGGTGCTTTATAGGCATTCTGATACAATTTATGCGACAAAAAAGACCTAACGAATGCGACTAATATAGCATAATTTGCATATAAATAATCGGTTTTTGTTATAAAGATTCATTCTGGTCATAATTTTTCTTCGTCATATTTTTATGTGATTAGTTTGGTGACTGCTCTCAGAATTGACTAACTGTGAAATATGTAGATTTGTGACATAATTAGGTGGAAGAAGAAAGAAATGTAATTTATTTAAAAAGCATGCCTGGTGTCACTTGGTAGATTGGAAAAGCCAAATGATATCTGCTTATAATGCTTATAAATCCCAGCGGGTGATAGTTAAGGCTAGTGTAGATTACGGCAAGCCGAGCAGTAAACTCTTTGCAAAACTCTCCGCATTACACTCACTTATGTATTTGGATGAACTATCGCACATTTCTACTTCTTCTACCTTCTCTCGGTAATGAGTAAGCTAAGAAGTGTTGGCACAACAGCCATGTTGGTGGATGCTTTCCAAAGGTCGCTGGTAAGACCGGAAGGAACTCACGTAGGCTAGGGAAGCATTGCATGAAAGGGAGAGAAAGTACTCAGCAGCTTGTGGAACTAGGATGTTAATGATGAGGCTGATCACCCACTACTGTCGTTTTTGTACCTATTGGCCTTGTTCTGTCTCCTGCTGAGGGAAGTGGAAATTATGTTTTTCCTACTCCTCCGCTTTTCTTTTCTGATTCGCAAAAAAGTTTCCGTACCGCAAAAGGGAAAAACGAAACCTTTATAGGATCACTCGTGTGTCTGTCTGTTTGTCTGTCCGACCATTCCCCCCCCCCCCTTATCTCCGAAACTACTGAGCCTAAAATTCTGAAAAAAATACAGAAATTAGTTCAAGACGTATAGATTACAGGAAAACCTATAAAAAGTCATGGTACGGAACCGTTTATGTGCAAGTCCGACTTGCACTTGGCCAGTTTTTGTTTATTCATACAGAGATGACAACAAAACTAAATGTCAACTTATAAAGGGCAAAATGCAATAGCGAGCAAACTGCAAAGCGTGCTTACAATATTTGGTTCCTGCCTTGGAATGGTTAGTGTCTGTTATGCAGAAAGTTAATAATTTATAAAATTTACAAAAAATAGCAATTTTCTGAAGATCTTGGGGCGGGTCATGACCCCTGTGACCGTGAAAATGTGACGTCACAAGTCAATTAGGGTTGTGGGCATGCCCATAGTGCCCACAACGGTGGATCCGCGCCTGGGAGGACCCTTGAAAAGGCGGCTGGTCTTTTGGGAGAAGACTGGGGAGTGTGGAACTTTTGCCTCGCTAAAACTACCCCGGTAGTCACAGTTCACACATGAGAGGAGGTGCCGTTTCCTCATAAAATGCCTGATCAATGGCGGTAAAAATTGCACAAATTGCTCTCACGAATAAAAGAAGAGACATGTAAAAAATAAATCATATTACAATGATTCAAAACTCTGTTTTAAACGTGTTAAAAAATCTGCTCTCTTCTCTGAGCCGGTCGGTGTGAACGGACCCTAAGGCACATCACAGGGGCGACTATACAGAGGTCTCCCTTGAGGCTCGCTGTGCAAGACACACTACTGCCTTGCGATGCGGCACGCCTGAATTGTGCTAAGGTTCATATAAAATGTACGAAAATGGTGTAGGAGGCGCTGCGACCTGCTGATTCCGGCTGTTATATGCGCTTTAAAAGGAAAAGTGATGGGAAACGCCACTTATCGCCTAATGTTAGATTCACAGTCCATTGAGTGTTAATTAACACTTGTCAATTACCAAGAAATCTCTTTATTATCGTGTTAGACAACCAACACTGGTTTTTAACAATGTTTGGTTGGTGTTTACATAACAACACAATAGATTATTCTTAACTCGGCATATAGGTACATGTATAAAAAAAGGCTGTTTTTTCCATACAAGGAGGCCTCTGGTTCTGGGGTCCTTTTCTGATTTTCGCTAATGCAATTCCATTAGATTTCTAACTCATGAATCATGAGTACATGACGATTAAAATTTTACTACCACAACCCTTTTACCGATCTAAAAAAAAAAAACACGGTTACGTAATTGTAGAAAAATTATCACGTATCTCTTCATTTGATCTAGACCTGTTCAGGTATCTTGTGCATACTGAAAGTTGACGTCATCTTTCTGCTCTTGTCTTATTCGACTTAGGGCCAGGCCACACGGTGCGGTGCGGCTATCCTTATGAGTAACCCCACTTCATCTTTTGCAGAGCGGCGGCGGTGCCGTGGGGGGCATGCGCCGGCGGCGCTGAGGCATGAGCGCGGCGCGCGCGCCGGAACCCCGCGACCCACCGCGCCATCACCGCCAGCACCCTCAGGTAACTTACCTTAATGTTTAGTGTAAGGTTAACTAACGGTTACTTACTTAACCCCCGGTTTCTGAAAGCCTGTTCAGTAAATGACGCGAGACTCCCGGGAGTCGGAAGTGTGGATAAATTAACGGTCTTCTTAGTAGCAGTTGACGTTTGATAAAATAGGGACTGCTTTTTCCAAAGTCATGCGGTACTAGGAAAAATGGTGCGTCTCTACAGGTAATGTCCACCTTACATCTGGCGCTGCTTGTCTTGACTCCTGCGCACTTAACGGTCTTGCAAAGTTGAATTTTGGGCCAATAATATTATAGTTAATGAGAATTTGCAGTTGGCAAGCTAAGAAGAAGTAGATATATTTACTGACTACAGACTTGATTAGGCTTTCAGGAATGGGGGGTGAAGTAAGGGTTTAACTTTCTACGATCTATTTACTAGTGGTCATTGACTGCTCAACCTTATACTTAACTAACCATTTTAAAAACTTAAGTATTTTGAATTATAATACTTAGGGAATGAGAACTTCACAAACTCTTCACTAGTGGCAAGACAATCTGGTTCCTAAGCGGTGTCAGTTTAATAAGTACAATTTTTAAGCTAGGACTAGTAAATTCAACTGACTCGTCATGAAAACCGGAGAGTAGGAACAGCTATAAATATTGATCATCGTTATGTAGAATATTTGCTTTGGTAATACTGAAAATTCAATTGATACTAACCAGCTAACTATGGCCACCAATTAGTCGGCCTTAGGGTGGCTGGTCCACGCCAATAAATAGTCTTCTTTTGTTGTAAAGCCATGCAGGGGCACGACATTAGGGCCAATTAGGTTTATCTATTCGATTAATGAAACAAAGACCAAGCAGCATACCTGTACAAAACAATTTTTTTAAATGCTAGATGCTAGACGTGCTCAATCAAATGGTATGATTCTCATATCTAAATACTGCATTTTTTGTTCGACACAATTATGCGATCTCTATTGTAGTTAAGCTGTCAAGCTCAAAACGCTATACTTTAGTGATTACTTAATTTGACATAGACTGCAAACTAGAATTATTATCGTTGTTAGGAATAATACTGAACACATGACGTCACTAAGATTTGAACCAAATGTTTAAGCTGACCTCTGACCAAAACCTGTAATGGTCTTCCGATTTTACGATTAAAATAATGAAAGACATAAATACATCGTTCCGTTACCATAAATCTTTTTAATTCTTTCGACCTATAATACCAAATTACTTAGGTACTATTTTAAGTAAAGAGTTACGATTACGAGTAATACCAGTAGTTTAGTCCTACTAAAGATAGGCAAATAAGTAAAATTCCACAAAAAAATAAATTCCCAAAAAGCAACAATTAGAATAAAACAAAATGCAATTACGCTATTTTTTGCACCGACCATTGTTCGAGCAACTACATCTATTATACTACGTGTTCTCAGAATTGGCACGAGCGCCCAAACAGCATGTCTAAATTGCGTCGACGCACGCGATTTCAATCCGTTCCGTTTGTTTTTAATTGACAAACGGATTTACAATTAGAATTATACGCGACTATAAAACGCCGGTGTTATTTAGTGGCCATTCCGCGACACCCACACTGTTAAGGCGATGGTGATTTTTTTAGGCTTGATTGGTTTTCGGTTAAGTATTGATTAATTGTTAATGTGAGGAGTTCTTGTCCTAGAAAGGTTATTATTTTTTACTGATTTTAAGTTGAAGTCCTGTTTTTTTTCGGACTAACTGTTTTTGGTACCTACGACAAGATGAATTTTTCGCTAGTTTTTCGTGAAGCCATGACATATTTGAAACCTCACTATTTGGTAATATCAAGGCATTGCTGATGTCAGATTGCAAGTGATTAATTTTCAATACGTTTTAAATTGGTTTTATGCCTTGCGGGCTTTTCATAACATTGTGCATCGGTAATATACTTAATTAATTTAATGACAGATATGAGATGCACCAAAAGTTATTCCTGTTCAATAAAAGTTCAGCGGAAATGAGACATTGTTGAGAAAATCATCATAACACAGAATTTATATAGAAATTACTGCATTTAGGTGACCAGTTCGACTATTGAAGAATAAATTAAAAAGGTATTATAAATAAAAAGCCATAAATCACAAAAGCCCAGTTAGGATCGTTATTACCAAATATTAAAACAGGTTACTGTTAGCACATTTACTAATAACTCATCTGATGGAAGGTAAAATCGAATATTTTATTTTTGTCCATTGACATCTGTCATAATTGCTGTTAAACAATTAATTAATATTATGTAAAAAGCTACAATAAACTGAAGGTATGAATAATAACATTAATAACTCTGCCTCAACGGAGCAACACTTTTCTAGGTAGGTGCATTTCGCTCTTCTTCACCCAAATTATTCAATTGAACGTCGTCGTCGGCATTTCGCTTGTACACAAGAGTTACTCAGTAGAGGACATCAGTAATACGCACAGGTTCAGGTATACCAATGTGACAGGACAGGCTAGACCACTTCCTATTCGTGCATCAACATTTAAAGCAAATTGTTGGCCCATGGTAAGAGTTTTAAAACTCATAGTTTGTCATTCATAAACTGTCGAATAGGTTTTATACTCTGTATTCTTTGACATTGACAGACAATGACATTTCTATTCCCACTTTCAAAATGTTGCCAATTTATCAACATTCTGTCTGACACTGAGTAAGCAAGCAATATATTAAATAGCTGTGTAACAATTTTGGTACATACAAAAACGAATACGGTATTAATCTATCGAGTTTAATTTCAGTGACATGGCCTTAATAAACTCGTCATATTTCTGCGCAAGAGCAATTAACTGACATCCTTACTCTGCCCAGATTTTGTGTGATTACACGAGTACAACACATTTTTGGCGTGTTTTATTGATTGTTTCAATAGGATAGCAACACTATTTCTATTACTTCTTGGTTGATTACTTAATGTTTTTTTTTTGGATTTTGCACGATTTTTATGCGACACTAGCGCCTTAATAGTTTCAATATGATGGGCATAATGAATATATTTATTACTTTTCAATTTAACTTACATTGTATTTTGACATTCGAGATTTTTAATAAACTGGAGCAACTCCACATAACATTTAACATTTTATTTACTTAGCTATTGTTGCTTGTGGAAATCGGGTTTACTAAACTAATACAATATGGTTTATTATAAAAGTACTGAGTGCTGCACATACCAACGGTTTTTTTTTGTAGAAAACAATTAAATTATTTGCTTTGAAATAGCAACTATCAATATCGACTAGTATCATAGGTCACATAGGTACATGTAGTTTTTATATAGCTCATCTGTAGGTACCACAAGATCTCCTTCAATTGCTTTATGTCAGTGTGCTATTTTGCTCCTAGACGTATCATTACCCAATTGTATTGTCCATCTCAATATATCGCGATATTTGAATTTAATCTGTTAATCTTGATAGTGGCTTTATGTTTATTTCACTGCGAGAATGTGTGGACTGGAAAAGGTTTAGATGCAGCCATGCCGAAGGACACAATGATGTAAGCAACTTTTTTTATTGTTGGTTGTTCCTTTGTTTAGCGTCTTCAGTTCATAGTATTTTGGTTGTGAATCGATTGTTATTTTACCTTCTTCTAGAGTTTATCCGTTTAATCTTAGGTTTATGTACGGATTGGATAGTTTTAGGGACCTCACCTACAAGGGATAGTTCTGTTTGTCTTATATTTTATGAATGAAGTAAGTTAAATGTTCGAAAACCGCTTTTTTTTTCTTTTTGATTAAATACTTTTGAAATAAGACATGGTCAAATCATGAAGGTTTTAATCAAATATTTCCTCATTACATTACCAAAGATTCTTAATTTTTTCCTCGTTTAATTACCTGTCCGCAAACATTAAGTTTCAATTACATTTTGGTATACACATGTTAATTATCGACCTCCCCTCCCCCACCCCGGCCGGCGGGTGCGCGGTGGGCGTGGCAAGTCATGCGCGGACGCCGTTCCGTGAATCGCACAAGGCCGTCTGACCTACTGATATAATTTCTTTGCTGTGTTGGTCCGTCTGCGTGCCTGAGTGTGATGTCTGTGGTCAAGGAGCTGCGTGAAGACTTGTTAGGGACGGCGGTCATCGCACGCACACATAGGTAGGTCGCGTTTATTTGAATTTAAAAGGAAAGAAGGGGGTGGCTGGAGCGGGATGTCTGCGTAGACCTTAGAATAAACAAGGGGGTTTGCATGTGTGCGTACCAGGAATTATCGAAGTAGTAATGTATTGCTCCTCGGTCTCCATGTGTGTGTACAGTCTGCAGAACTGCTAAGGAAATGTATGAACATGAATGTTGCCTAATTTTCCGTTGACTGGTCTCAGGTAATAGGCGTTATAAATGGTTCTAGATCGCCGCATCGCTACGGGATTTTAGTATTATTTGTTTTTTGTTGAATGGGCTCTAAGGTCGTGTGAAGAGACGTCAAACTTTTTCAGTTCCTTTAAGGTTACAAATGGGTCGCTTCCAAGGCTAGAATATTTGTTTATTTTTTGTTTCCAATGCATTTATTCTCCGATTTAATTGGGAGGTCTAACTTGTAATCTAATAAGGGCATTGTTCTATTAATCATGTTAGCCATCTCCATATTCTGGGAAGAGCTTTGAGCTATTTCTAACATGGACGTTCCGTAAATATCCTGACCACACATAATAACCCAATTAGACAGTCGATACTTTGTCAAAGTTTTTCTCCGTCTTACGTAAGAATATCGTACATAACTGTGCCTGTGCCGGGAACCGAAGGCGCATACCTCCGCAGCCGCGCCGCTCGCGAATAATTCAGTAGTTTCTGAGAAACGGTGGCGGCGTCGTAATAAATTTAGAGCTTCGGTCCCCTCATTATGCGGTACTGCCTACATTCCGAAGGCATACAGTTTGCCGAATAAAAAGTTACGAATCCGACTATTGTTTTGGTGCACAGGATTTAGGGGGAATAGAGAGGGCTTTGAGTTCATGTGAATTGTAAATAATGTAAACAGTACACACGTGTAAGAGTATACGGGCATCAACGCCAAAAATCTTCTGTTTTGGGAGCTCAGACTGTATTATTAATGTGCTGAATTCAGGGGCACGTCGATATCCGCAGCTTCTAAGTACACTGGGAGGCTGTTCAGATCGTGAAACGGTGCAACAACAGCGCAGCGCAAATTTTCCTGCCCACTTACTGTAAAATAATGTTTATTTATTGTTACTTATTACACGTTACGCATTCTGAACTGGCTCTTTAAAAACTTCTATGTCAAATCTCCATGTATTTCTTTCAATGCTGTTCATGTTTCACTAATTGTCTACTTACTTAAAATATATTATTGTAGGTACTCATAACACTTGTTCCATTCCACCAAGCTAAGCACAGACTATATTTCTACCAAAAGGCGCTTTTGTCACTTTATTTCAAAGCTGCACTCGTCACCCTCAGCTTCCTATGGAGGGACCGGCAAACTGACCGCTCATATAGTTTCAGCCTTACGAACGGTCAGCTTGTCAATCCGTCTGTATGACCGTCGTCGTTCGCTTCACAACTGGAAGCGTGAAGCATCACATCGTAAATCTGCTTCGGAAAACATCGGGAAATGTCAACGCTTTTGTTCAACTCATTCAAACATTGTGAAATTTGGCATGCTTCTCTTATTATCTTATTCAATACTGTAACAACACTCGTTGCCCTCGGATTCCTATGGAGGGACCGGCAAACTGACCGCTCATATAGTTTCAGCCTTACGAACGGTCAGCTTGTCAATCCGTCTGTATGACTGTCGTCGTTAGCTTCGCAACTGGAAGCGTGAAGTATGAAATCGTAAAGCTGCTTCGGGAAACATCAGGAAAAGTTGACGCTTGTTTTTCTACTCAATCAAATCTTTTAATAGTTGGCATGCTTCTCTTTTTTTCATATATTTTTTGCCTAAAATGTGAAATTTACAATTAAAATTTGATATTTAAAGATAATATTCACACATTGCAAATAAAAAGCGCTATTCTCGATATATTCCAAAGTTTTAACAGCATTCGTCACCCTCGATTTCCTATGGAGGGACCGGCAAACTGACCGCTCATATAGTTTCAGCCTTACGAACGGTCAGCTTGTCAATCCGTCTGTATGACCGTCGTCGTTAGCTTCGCAACAGGAACCGTGAAGCAACACATCGTAAAACTGCTTCGGAAAACATCGAGAATGGTTGACGCTTTTTGATCAACTCATTCAAACATTGTCATATTTTTGCATGCTTTTCTTCCTTTTCACATCGTATTTGCTGTAAATGTGAATTTCAAATTGTGTTGGTCAATAAGTTTAATGCCCGATTCTTGTTTTAATGTCAGACGTCTTTGCTTATACTGAAAGCAATTTTTACATGTTCACATTTTAGATTCAACGACACGAAAGTTATATGGAATTTGGCATACTTTTACCTATCCTTATAGCTTAATTGATTTGACAGATTTAGCTAAACAGTATGATGGCACTTTATAGGAATGTTTTACCATAAATATTCACAAATCCAATTTAAACATTTTCATTCACGGATCAATCAAACGATTCCAAATTACATAAAGTGACTGTTACTTATGGTCTGTCATATCAATCAAGGAATCGTGAAATTCTTTCTGAATTTAGTTTTTAAGTCTCACTTGTTAATTGTCTACCTATTCTATACCTTCCCAGCTCTTTATTAATACATTTTACCGTCTTTAGAGTTAGCAAGCCCTTCTAAATAAGACGCGGAAACAAAGCGCTCAAATGGACACTGGAGACACAAATAAAAGACTCTAGCATTATTCCAGGCATTTTTCTAAGTCAATTAAATACGACCCAAGATGGCGGCGAGGCAACTGTTGATTTTTTGGCGACTGAGGTGCAGGCAACAGTTATCGGAGAGACGAATTTATAAATATGGAGTTGAGGTTAGGACTGCATTTTTGATA
The DNA here is from genome assembly GCA_949775195.1 of Diarsia dahlii. NCBI lineage: Eukaryota > Metazoa > Arthropoda > Insecta > Lepidoptera > Noctuidae > Diarsia > Diarsia dahlii. The sequence goes on along the minus strand of OX459193.1, from coordinate 1,552,385 downwards.
TGATTCTATGTTTAAGATCTTATCTTGTTTATTGTTAAGTAGTATTTTAAGATGCTGATTTAATTAATCATTAAATATTAAATACCGTTGATACGTGAACAAAATTAAGAAGAAGTTTATAATTACTTTGAAAGAGTCTTTCTACACCGTTCGGAGTTGCTACGATTTTTAATGTGATCGTAAAATCTTTAATAACTAAAGTAAAATGCAGTATTATAATTACGTAATGTTACTTACAACTTGTTGTGTTTTTATTATCTGTAATATTTATCTTACATTGGTGTGTATCAGTCATAAGCCACGTTAAGTTCACCACGTGGCCTGTATTATTGCTGTTCGTAGCTTTTTATTCTGAAAACTATTTGCATTTTAATCGATGACACCTGATTTTTCTTGTAAAAGCTCTTTAAGTACCTAATTATTTTACTAGCCGAATACCCAATGGCGCTAACACAGAATTACTATCACAATAGCGTAAGCAATAAGCGTTACACTATGGCGCAACTATCGGGTAAAATGACGACTTTCGAGAAAATAGGTGTTCTCCTATTTGACCCCTTTTTTGTTCTCCTACATAACACCTACAATCTTCCCACTTCTCTTGCGCAATGTTTCATGTTTCTAGCCTGAACAGCTTTGTCGTTTGATTAATTAATACATTTTTATTATTAGATAGCTATGACCAATAACTGCGTCACCTCCCCCAAATGTCTAACAGTTATTATAATACTATGTAGCGGGATATTCGCGATTCCTTATCCAAAAGAAATACTTGTTCGGATAATCGCAGAGCCAAAACAGGCCCGCATTGTTTTCTATTTCGGACTTTTTGTGCAAAAAATATTTGAATATTCTAATGGCTTGAAAGCAAAAAGTTTAACTCGCTGTAATTTGAGGCGGGAAATTTTTGGACATGGAGTGAATGTTTTTGGCTGTATGTAGGTACCTTATGCGTCATTCCTACGCAGAATTAAAAAAAAACAGTAATTTGTAGGGTTTCATTGTGTGAGTCATGATCCTGTGCAAATCTGGTCAGCATGATCACTTTTGAGTTTATTGACGAACCTCTTCAATTGGCGTTTGTGTTGCGTCTATGGAGGAACTTTCCTCTAGCCATTTCCCAACTATGTTTGGATCTGTTTCCAGTCTAACCGGATGCAGCGAATATCAGAATTTTATATGAAGCGACTGCCTATCTGACCTCCACAGCCCAGTTAGTACTGAGTAGGTAATACGATATCCCTAGGTAAAACTGGTGTTACAGTCGTTACAGGTAGTAACTAACTCAAAAGTCCGACGACTTTTGAGTTAGTTACTACCTGTAACGACTGTCACAGATCAATTGACATCCAGGGCCAACGGGTTATCGTGCTTTCCGAGACACGAAAGCCATTTAGCATGCTTCACCTGAAGATCGACTGTTATTGGGTGGCTATGAGCTCCTCCTTTCTGATACTGACACACACATAAAATATCTCGTTCTGTCAGAATTTATTCACAGATTTACTTCCTTTAGGGTTAAAACATTGATCTTGTCACCACTTTTGAGCAGTGATAGTCTGTTATAGGTGTCGAGTTCGAACCCGTCCCAAACACGCCTTTTTCGATTTTTCGAATTCATTCCCGTATTGTATATTATTATTTGCTTCGGTGTAGGATAACATCCTGGGGAAACCGGCATGCCTGGAGGTTTTTCTAGACGGCATGTAAAGCCAAGTCAGCATAAAAAGTCTGCCACCAGATTTTTGACTAACCACGCGATAAAGAAAAAAAAAAAATAATTCCATCAATCAATATCCCATCTCCCCTAGCCCACAGAGCTTGTTATCTCCTCTAAACCCGTAAATAACTGAAGTACAGACGTAGTTAGAAATAAATATAAAATGTAAACAGCTCATCGGTTGCCATAAAGGTGCCCACACACTAATGAGCTGCCGCGGATTTATGGACCATAAATAATGTTACTTACGCGTAATGACCATACGGGTGTACATCCAGGCCATACGATAGTTTAGACTTGGACCCAAATTGGATCCTTTTATGGTTCTTGGTACGAAAGTTTTGGCGATGATTAATACCCGTATCTATAGTTAGGGTAGAGTAATTAGGTACTTAAGTTTAAGTTACCTAGGAAAACATTTTTAAGCAATAGAAAAGAATTTAAACGAACTGTGACGATCTAAGTGTGTTTGTGGGACAAGTGTGACCAGAAATCGCACAAAATGCACAGGTTTGAAGGGAGAAAGGGGAGACCTTTGCCTAGGCAGTGGCAATGAAAAAAAAAGAAACGCCAAAGAAAGCAAAGGTTAGAATTCAATCTTTTGATAGTTTAAACTTCCAGCAATTAATATACTATGGATTAAACTTCTTATCTTAAATAATTACTTTTATCCAAGTAATCAATTTGAAAAGGCTTGGTAGATGATGAATTAGCGGCCTAAACGTAAACACAGTCATTTGTATCAAGTCTGTAGTTTACTTGGTCGAACTTTTATAGCGCTAAGTTGACTAATTACAATTATACGACTAGCCTGCATTTACATGTTGGCTAGACTAGTCATTGAGATAAGTATCAATTGACTTTGTGCATCTGAAGACTAATTAGCATAGGTATACTTGTATTGTGAATGTATAGATCTGTTATTTGTGCAGACTAAACAGTTTTTCTGGTGTTCTTTCTTTGAAAAGGTAATAATGATAATGTTGATGTGGGTGTACTATTAAGTACACCTCTGCCTAACCCTTCGGGAATTACCGGCGTGATGCTGGTATGTCTTTATTTGAACTTAGCCATCTTAGGTACACATACATAATTACTATAAAGGCAGACATTTTTATGATTAGTTTAGTTGAACAGTTGTTTATCCCAATCATATCTGACGACAGCTGGTGTTTAGCCATTCGCCATTTACCGACCACAGGTTCGACTCCAGTTTGCTACTTTTAATATCAAGGGCACAAAAGTATACTGGCAGGAAATAAACAATTTACCTTATTCTTAATTAGGACCAGACATCGTGTCTAGACAGATGTAATCACTATTTTCGAGAAACAAAATTGATTTCTTCGCAATCCTTCTTAGAATGTCCATCTCGACCTTTTAATCCAGCTGATAATTTACAAGACATAGTAAATTTTATCATTTATTTCACGTCTCTTTGCACTTGGTTTTTATAATATACTTTTATTACTGTCTGCATAGTCGTAAACAGGATTTATTGGCATCTACCAATAAAATAGCTAGCATTTTTCATGTAAATCTTGTTTTTTTTTAACATAAGTTTTCGATGCTGTAAATTGCTGTTCGGTTTATTGATTGCTTACTTACTCAGATATGTAATGACGGGTGGTCTTTCATTCTATAAGTTATTTATTTCTCAAACGAAATATTTCGAGGGGATCTTAACTGACTATAGAAAATATACGGGATATAAATTACGTAGAGTCAAATCAAAGTCTGAAAAATACTAAATAACCACTTTCGCCTTGTCTGAAGTCTAGATTTAGTGAAATCTGGGTGTTCCATATGTAAACTTCAACCTAATCCTCGGGAATTACAAATATTATGTCACATCTGGAGCAAACCAACCAGCATGCCGGAGATATATTTCTTGACGTCATGTAGGTAAAGCCAAGTCAGAGGTACATGGGCGGCATAAATACTCTGATACCACGTAAGGCGCATAGATTTGATTTAAAGATTCCAATACCTCCTTCCTACTTCTGTTCTCCTGGTAGTTTGTGGGATGATCGTACAATTGTAAGATATAGAAATAAAAACTGATTATTTTTTCGTTTACAACTGTTTTTCGGTTGACTGTACTTCACTTGTACTTGTGTCAAAAAGGGGATCAGAACGGAATGATAAATTACAGGGGATCAGAAAGGAATAAACAAAAGAAAAATATTGGCAGTGGATCGGTTTGGGGGATCAGACCGGAACAACTCGCTAAATTCACGATAAAAGAAAGACAGGTGTCATCTTGTGTCCCCTATGAAGACTTGTCGGAAATAATCCTTTTAAAATCGTGAAATCATGATAAAACCAGTCATCGCCTGTTCAATCTGCAATCACAGCACAAATAAAATCCAAATCCTCTCTCACCACTGGTATCCAATTAAAAGTAATTATCCTACGAATTACTATGTAAGTCTGTTTATAGCAGGTCTTCGAACTCGCGATCAATAACTTTACGATTCATGTCCAAGTGCGAACGATTCTGACTCATGTTGTTTTGACAAACGTTTCCTTGATTCTAATGATTCTGTTTTATACTGTTTCGAGGCGTCACGTTATATTGTAATGTCTTATTTGGGAGTCGATTGTTGAATTATTTGGATTGTGTGATTTTGTTTGTTAGATTTGAATTGGGTGTTGTGTTGCTATGCGGGTTTTGTGTCCTGTTGTATCTTTATATCTATTGATGTGAGATTTACAGTTACAAGTTCACATTGATGTACCTTCTTTTACGCGTGTACTTTGCCTAGATTATTTGATGTCGTTTCAACGTCTTCTTCATTACCATCACTTAGCGGTTGATATCTGTTACGTTCTTCTGTAACTATATATTTTTGACAGGCGTCTTTAGCAGTGTGTCATTAAATGTCAACGTCATTTTTGACAGATCGTAACGTCACTCTGTCTTGTCTCTAACGGTTTTCTCTGGGAAGCTTAAAACATAGTTAATCCTGAATCCATAATTTAAGTCAATAATTAATTAATATCTTTTAATAAAAGCAAGTGTTCCATAAATAACTGCTACGTATTTTTCAAAACTCATTTCCACCAAAGTCATTAAACCAAAATTGAAATAAGAACTATAAGATCACTTCATATTAAAAACCCAACACACTTTATTAGTTTTTTTTCCGAAACGTATGACACTTTTGACCGCAGTCCGTGCGCACATGCGCGTAATTGCACCGACGCATTAACGTCGAGCCTTTGAAGTTAATTGGATTCAAAGCTAAGTCACCATTTTAATGAACACGCTATTTATACATTGCCGCGCTTTCGGACGTTGTTACTCTATGTACAAGCTTACGATGTTATTTTTAGATTCTTTGGATACTTAGGGCAGACTTTTCGGTGCCATCGACACTTTAATCATAATAGAAGAGTGCAATACGTCATTAGAAAAGTTACTACGTCGAATCACACGGTGCCGAATGTTTGCAAATAGAAATAGCTTTGATTGATAGGCATTTAGCATTTAGCTTTGATTGATGGGAGCAGCGGTGGCCCAGTGGTGGCGGCCTCGACTTACGAACAGTAGGTCGTGGGTTCGAGCGCAGGCAGGCTCATTACTTTGTGTAATTTATTTCATCACCGCTGCTCTCAAAACGGTGAAGGAAAACATCGTGAGGAAACCGGCATGTCTTAGAACCAAAACATTCGAAGACATGTGACATCTACCAATCCGCACTGGGCCCGCGTGGTAGATTATAGCCCATTCCCTCTCTAAGAGAGGAGGCTTGTGTCCCAGCAGTGGGAACATTAATAGGCTGTTGATGATGATGATGATAGGCATTTGATTAATAAAGTTGGATAATTATATTGTAGGCGTATATATCTCTGTCATGCGCAAACAATTTGATATTATCCTATGGATTTCAGGACCAGCGGTTTCAAGGACTAGTAATTCCAAAGAACAGTGATGATACCATGGACCTGTCCATAGCTATCAATATTATGAATACGAAAGTAATCGTGACTCGGTCTGTGTGTTTGTCTGCCACCTTTTCAAACCAACGCGTCAACGGTTTAATGGTTAATCGAATTTGTATGAAATTGGCATTTAAACTACATACAGATAAACCATAACCCGTGTTACATAGCTTATTACCATTTGAGAAACAACAGCCACTCCATAGTGCATGAAACTTTTCACCGTCAAAATTATATGATTTATGTATACAGAAGTCAACAATAAGACAAAACATGTATATCATTTTATAACAGCTTTGTTAACGATTTTATCTATTTTACGTGGGAGCAGTTTTAGCGTGACATACGTGCTAACATTAGCCCTAATGGGTACTAGATCTTACGGAGCGTGGGTAGAGATATTTTAAGAACAGTGTTTGAAGACGTGCTAATCTAAGTGACAACTATTTTTGCTTCTTGGGATTCCAGATATGGTAACATTTTTTTTTCTGTACAATATTTCTCGATAAAAACTTTTGGTGTTTTTGAAGTCGGTTGTTTTTTTTTGCAAAAAGTTTTTTTATTTTTTCATTTTTAGTTATGCATCTTATAGAAATATTTACTATGAAACCTATACTTGTATAGCGTCAGAAAATCACGAAACACGTAATACGTGGCTATGTTTGAGGGTTGCCCTTGATTTCTCTGGGATTCCATCACCAGGATCTGGTTTCCATATCATGGTACCACCCTTGAAATATCTCCGTTCCAATAAAAAAAGAATCATCAAAATTGGTTCATAAACGACGAAGTTATTCGCGAACACATATAAAAAAACGAACGAAAAATGTTCATAAATTATAAAAAAATGATCATAAAATGAAAAGTACTGGGCCAAACCATGCAAAATTTTTATTGGACCAAATGGCAACTATTCCGCATCAAATTAAAAAAGAATCACGTAAATCGGATCATAAATCGCTGCGTAATCGGTGTACATACATAAAAAAAAATACCAATCGAATTAAGAACCTCCTCCTTTTTGGGAAGTCGGTTAAAAATATTCATCTAGCTATAGTGTAAGCACCCTTCCTGTACGTTGTTCCATTAGTGTGAAGGACCGCGACTAAAGACAAGGCATCTCCAAGTTTACGGTCTTCTACAGTTTGGACTGCTCGGTGTATGCTGCCTCCAAAAGTAGCTTACATCCGGAAATTCCTGCTGAGTTCACAAAAAAGAAAATTTTCTGCGTTATACTAACGCCATTCATGACACACTATTTATCAAAGTTAAGGCTTTAATCATGGAAACATTTATGATAATTCACAAAGTCGTAAAACCCGAATAAAATCACCAAGTCAGCCTATCACAGGTTCCACTTCATAATGAAAAAATAACAAACAAAAAATTAACCCAGTTTTCCACGATAACATCCGAAACCTGTCTTCACTATACAAAGGTATGCGTGTGTCGGTTTGTGCGTAGACGCCCTGCGCCTGCGCCGATCCTGCGGGATCCCGCAGTCCCGCTACGCAACGGGATCCTGCGTGAACCAGTTCCCGTTTTTTGTCGGTGGAAAGCTTTTCTTTGAACAGTAGTGGGATGATAATGGCAAGGTGCGTGCGGTGCGTGTGCGCAAGTTTTGAGGCTTTTATTTTTATGTTAATGTTCTCTTTTTGAATTGCGTTCTGATTGTGTATTGTTTTTTTTTTGGAGTACTTGGGTTAAATGTTGTTGTTTATTTTTTTCTGATGTAATACAAAAGGGCGTAAAAAGTGTTAAGGCAGGTGATAGACCACCCAAAGTTTTGAATATATGGATATGGTTACAGTTGCTATACGTACGGATTTATTAGAACCCTGAAATAATAAGTGTTTGGCAGGAAATCGGTATATTTATGAGGTGAAGTTAGCAATATTTTCAAATGTGTAGAAATATAGTCTCAACCATTTCCGAGAATTAGGTCTCCAAGTTCATGAAAAACTCCTGTTAACTTTAATGACATACGATAAAAATATTCTCAAAACGATTTTAGTTTCCTTTGCTTTGTATAACTTCACACCAAAAACAAGCAATCAGTACCTAATATTTTTTTCTATTAGTCATAAAATCTCTCCATTCTTTCCCATAGACAGTCCATTAAACAATAAACTAGTTTTAGTTATTTGCAACATAATGACTGTCTAACGCGGTGGTCTAAGTCTAGACCAAAGATATCGTAAATATCTTCATTGCCATGTATTCTATAGCTGATTGTCGCGGTTTTGCCTGTATGGTCCTCGGAAATTACAAGACTGCCCTGCATTATTAGTCTACTAGCCTATTCCCAACTATGATGAGGTTGGCTTCCAGTATCGGCAGCTGAATACCAGTGATTACATAGGGTGATTGCCTATGTGACGCCCACAACCCAGTTAGTAAAAGGTAATGATAACCCCTAGTAAGACTGGTTGCCAGAGTTTCGGGCTACTGTCTACCTATAACGACGGTTTAAGATCTACAAAAGACTGCTGGGACCAAGAACTTAACGTGCTTTCTGTGGCAGGGAAAAACTCCCTCCCTATTTAATGGGTGGTCAGTATACCTTCCGGAATACACCCTCTACAATCTAAATGCTTCCAATTGCATAGAAATTCAGTCCGTGTTCTAGAAAAATCAAGCGGTCACACAAACTGGCATAAAAAGCGAGTTCAATTTATGCTTATAGATGAAGAGTCCATTCAAAATTAAACCGCTTAACTCTATAGTTATTCATGTTAAAATAATATTTTATTCATATTGTAATTTTTGCTTATATTCACAGTAGGCAGGTGCGTTGGACGTAGGATATTTCTAATAAAAATAATAAATATAAACAAGATTTAACTCAAGATGTGTGAGTTTCGCGTTACATGAATAATTCAAGAGTTGTATTGAAACCAATTGATGGCTGCTGGTATATTGGCTGTTGGCCGTCTGTGTGAGCCCAGTGTTTGTGGCCAATGTCTGGGGTGTTTACGACGGAAAGTAGAGCATTTGATGAGCAGTGAAGTAATATTGTTTTGCAAGACAACTATCACTGTCCTTTTCGAATTAATTGATTGCATAAACTCTGACATATTGTAAATCAATAGTTTTGATTATAAATACAATAACATTTTCTGAATTATGAAATGGCTGCGATTTTATGATTGCAGAGGAGTCATGCCATATAAAAGCTTTAACAAATTTATATTAAAATTACGATGTGTTTCTATTTATTTTGTTAAAACCAAGGCTTTTGATCGATTGCAGGCTTGTGTTATTGTATGGAACTTTGATATATACTTAAGTTTGTTTCCTATCAGCCGATCTTCTTCTTAGCGTGTCGATGATTACAGTCAGCCGAATTTGGCAACGGGTTTGGCACTTTCAGTAGGATCAATTCCTGTGATGAGCAAGTAACAGGACAAGCAGGACACGATAATCACGACCTATTAAGCTATACCTAGATATAACCCGTTCAGAAAATGGCCCAAGTTCAAATCGGTATTTTCTTAATATCTTTATGGCGTCAAAAACACTTTAAGCCTGTCCATATTGCCCAACATTGGTTCCAATACGTCACGGAGATGTTCAAATTAAATAAATTATTGAAGCACAATAGAAAGTCGCACACAGAACAGGAAACATATTATAATATAAATAGTTCTAACACTGTGGCCGTAGTTTCGTACTGTTTTTTATTTAAATCACGTAAATATGTGGCCACAAAATCAGTGGTAGTGAAATTTGAGAGACAAGCGCGATTTGGAAAAGCAAAAGTTGTAATATTTCTGGAAAATGTAGTGTTTTAGGAATTCTTAAAATTCATCCTAGCTAATTATAGAATTTATCTGTGATTTCTTACGAACACAGAATTTTTATCTTATTTGAGCCGCATGTACGACATTACAGAATTTTCATTAATTTAGTAGTGCAAAGTTGCCCAAACTACTGTTATGAAAAAAAAATCCCTTTCTAGCAACTAAAGACTTGCTGCGTACTTACTGCTTATTAAAGACTTCAACGATCTTTTCATGGGACAAGTTTTACTCAATAATAAATATTTCTTGTAACATTCCCTCTACCGCTGATTTAATAGCCCAATGTAAACCTATCGCGACGATCACACTTATTGGTTTCACCGTTACACAGAAACGTAATTTATGAATTTTGGAAATCAATACCAGTAATGGCCGTCATGTAAATTTCTTCTGTGACATTTATCTAGTGTAATGTAACGTTTTAGAATAAGCGGATTATCTTCGCTTATGTGTACAAACAGTTATGCAACAAGAAGATGGCAACATTTTCGTAGTATACTGTTAGATTTCTTGATTATTTAATCTTTTAAAGTTCTTTGGGTTTTTATAGGTTTTCGTTAATGAGGTTGATTGTGAGCCCAATGCGGATATTAAAATACATTATCGCGGATATTCTCGATAGTTATGTTGTTTTCAATTATGTTCGCACCAGGGTTTCGTAAGCGTAGGTTTTAGAGCATTTCTTTACATTTTCCTATTACAGTTTTTTATGATTTTGGAGACATTTTTCCTCAAAGTTTCATTATTTTCTTAAGCTTCAAAAAATGAGATGAGACGTATGCTTAATGGCAATGTTCAGAGTGATGATTGCAAACTTTATGAAATTCAAACGTTTTTCATATGGATCATTCTTAGTAGATCCATCACCTTAAAATAAAATAATTTGTACACGTATTTATTGAAATATAACAAACTATGTTAAGGACATCGACGTGAATACTGTTAATGATTATTCAGCAAATATTTCTGTCTAATTTGTAATAACAGTTTGCAAGTCGTTTCCTATCATAGGGTTTATAATAAGACATTATTTCCAAATGTAATTCAATATTGTGATTAGTTACACTTCACTTCTTATTCAAAATTACACCAGCCTAATCCAACAACCAAAACATAAGCCTTAACACATCTAATTGCGAAACACCATTACTCTTAAGTTTTTTTATAGATATCTATATATTTACGACGAGAGTACGTGGCTAATCTCATGTGAAAGGCATTACAGCATCTATTGCCTCGCTACGTCGTTTATATGCGTGTTATATGGCTATGTTAAAATTTTTATTGTCTATGTAGGTGTGATTAGGTACCTCTTGTTGGAGCAATGGTTCTACGCTAAAAGGCCTGTAGGTCTTGTTCAGCTGGTTTTAGATTGTGTGGCTAGTTTGTGATGAGCTGATGTTTGAAGCTGTAAGGAGATTTAGTTGATTCGGTTTTGGGGTTTTTTGTCTTCGTTAATGAGTTAGTTTTGGGCCTTGCTTAGGCTTAGAACTGATTTGGTTTTCTTTTACATACAATGATCAGATATCTCGTGACTGATTCATAAAAACTTAATTACTTATTATAGTAAAAAAGTATAGGTACATATAGATTCCAATAATACAGCTTAGGAATGTCCTAAAATTTACAGCGTTTCGCCATTAAAATAACTTACCTACTACTGGAGTAGTAAGTCTAGTTGAGCTTGGTTGGAACAGAATTCGTTGTTAACTATAGCGGTGTCTACTTATCAACCGCTGTTCTCAAAATTATAACAGGATGAAATTGAGCGACCACAGTCATCCTTTACCCACATTATCATAATACCAACCATCAAGATTCGCCAAAAGCACATTTTTTTCTCTATTTTTACCAAAATTATCAAACAAACATTTTCAGCACCTGCCTTTCCGAAGAGCCTCCATAAGAATAATTTTAAAAACAAACAAGTGTAGCATCTGCCCGGGACACGTGCTCGCGCGTCGAAGGCAGCGCAGGAAGTGGGTCACCGTGCCCTTGACTTGCGCGGGCGCATGCGCGAGGAACAAAAAGAGCGCGGACCGGCTGCGCGCGCGCCCTGCGTGGCCTTGGCAATGGGCGTTGTGGAACAATTGCGAATTTTTTGATGGGTTGCCAGATGAACTGGTGTTTTGGTGGAGCGTGGGTATTTTTGCAGGATTGTTCAGCGTTTTCCTTGCAGGGTTAAGAAAGGAAATTGATTAACAAACATTAGTCTTATCTTTAAGATCATCGAGAATTTGATAGAAGGAGTACTCGTAGGATTAGGATAAGCAAATGTGTGTTAGTTAATTTTTCTGTCTCTGCTTTTCGGGTTTTTAGTAATACGTTAGTAAATTGGAGACCCAAATTACTGTTTGTATGCCATACAATAGGAAATAGTAGATTGTATCATAAGGGAGCAAAATAATATTTTTACGGCGAGGGCGCTTTTTTGAATCCAGAGCGAAGTGAGGGATTCTAGAGTAGAATCCCGAACGTAGTGAGGGATTCTTTAGTAGAATCCTGAACGTAGCGAGGGATTCAAAGTACGTCGCCTGAGCCCAAAATATATTTTGCACCCGAGTGATACACTCGACTTTTCATCACCCTCTATGAGAAAATAAAAGGCGCCTCATATTTTATTGTAATACTATTATTTAATAAACATAGAGTGACGACACGTTTAAATCCATCAGACATATTAATTACGAATATGTGTCCAGTTTTACGTCCTTAATAAGACAACACGTTACTAAACAACCTTCTACTCCATAACTATTAAGAAATTGTCGTATGCCTTTAAATATTTCTCTCGGGATTTCGTAGGGATTAAGTTTTGTATGACGTTATTAGCTTCTATTTTTATTGTTTCAGGAGTTAATGCACTATCACTTTCAGAACTCGACGTAGAGCTCATTTTTTTTGCACAAAATACAATAAAGTCCGTACCGATTATTAGAACAGGGAAGTAAATCGCGCGCCTTTGTTTTTTTTAAATTTAGTTACCGCGTCTCCTCGCACCGTACAGCCAACACAATACAATTTGCGTTCGATTTCAATGAACGATTCATGTTCTAAATTCAAATCTCATTACTGCCCGCTAAAAAGTCTAATGGAGAAAAGAGCTACTTTGCTCGCACTTAAAGAGGAACAAAACGACACTTTTCGAATTGAAGGGATGAAATAGTAGATTGTATCATAACCACTCGCTTGCTTCTGGCAACGATTGTTTCCAAAACCAAAACTCTCTCGCTTGCTTTCGGCAACGATCGTTGCCAAAATATATTTTTTGTTAAACAACTCTAAACTCTATTTTAAAGACTGTAAAGTCCTTTCAAAACGCCTTTAAACCATAGATTATTAGATTGTTTATCATTTAGACGCAAGTTTGCAACATCACCCGACGAATTTTTTTTTACAATTAATAAGTGAAGTTTGAGGCCGACATTTTGTGTTTCTTTGTGCTTTGTGTCCTTTTATTTTTAATGACGATTTTTTACCACAATCGTTATTGTTTCTTGTTCAATAGTACAAATAACTAGTCTAGTTTATAAAAATGACGAAAAACTATATACCTTTCGCGCAAACTTTTTCACAATTTCACGTTATTCGACAAACCGGCAAAATATGCTCGACCTTAACTTTAGCCTCTTATAAAATATTTTACACTCAACTTTTGTCAAAATAACAAACGTTACTCTTTTCCTTATCTTTTTGTCTACACAAAACAATAAACAAAATTACGCTAGGTCTCTCGTATCGATTGTAAATCAAGTTTTAATGAGGGGCGGCTGCGCCGAGTGTTTAGGTCAAATGTCACGAGCAAAGCTCGACGGTTTTCTTGAAATCGAAAGCAAGCGAGCGGTTAAGGGAGCAAAATAATATTTTCACTTCTCTCGCTCTAAAATTCGTCTTTATGTCGTGCGTAGGCGACATAAAGTCGCGTTTTATGCTCTAGAGCATAAAGTAAAATCTTCGTCGAAGACCAAGGTAATCGGCACAGGTAATCGGCCCAACAGCCACACGAACAACTTCAACTTCATAGAATAACCTCTTTAATTCGTTTCGTTAGTATTCTAAGAACAAGGGATTACTGCTTTTCATTACGAATACAAGGAAAGTTGATGGGAATAGGCTTTCCCCAATTACCTAAATCGCTTGATGGCAATAGGCTTGCTCTTAATTAGGTTGGTTGATGGCAATAGGCTTGCTCCTAATTACATCATTTGATGGGAATAGGCTTACTCTTAATTACATTGATTGATGGCAAAAGGCTTGCTCCTAATTACATCGGTTGATGGCAATGGGCTTGCTCCTATTACGATTGGTTGATGGCAATAGACTTTTCCTAATTACATCGGTTGATGGCAATAGGCTTGTCCCTAATTACATCAGTTGATGGCAATAGGCTGGCTCCTAATTACATTGATTGATGGCAATAGGCTTGGTCCCAATTACATCAGTTAATGGCAATAGGCTTGCTCCTAACTACGTTGGGTGATGGCAATAGGCTTGCTCCTAATTACATTGGTTGATGGCAATAGGCTTGCTCAATTTTTTTTTTTATCTGATCAGTATGAGTAACGACATAAGTCAGGTGTTATGTCAAGTTTCCTACTGAAAAAAAAAAAAGTTAATTGGCGGGATCCATAATTATTTTTTATAATATTTACAAGTTGCTGTTTCATTTCCTCGCAATCGAAGTGAAAAGTAGAGTGTAAAACTCGTCCATAAAACCCATTTTACTCTCTACTTTATATCCATCCTCGCTCGCAAGCTCGCATCGGATGGATAAACGTCTCGAGCAAAATGATGCGTTTTATGCACTTGGTGTACAATCTACTATTTTACGGCGAGGGCGCTTTTTTGAATCCAGAGCGAAGTGAGGGATTCTAGAGTAGAATCCCGAACGTAGTGAGGGATTCTTTAGTAGAATCCTGAACGTAGCGAGGGATTCAAAGTACGTCGCCCGAGCCCAAAATATATTTTTCACTTCTCTCGCTCTAAAATTCGTCTTTATGTCGTGCGTAGGCGACATAAAGTCGCGTTTTATGCTCTAGAGCATAAAGTAAAATCTTCGTCGAAGACCAAGGTAATCGGCACAGGTAATCGGCCCAACAGCCACACGAACAACTTCAACTTCATAGAATAACCTCTTTAATTCGTTTCGTTAGTATTCTAAGAACAATGGATTACTGCTTTTCATTACGACTACAAGGAAAGTTGATGGGAATAGGCTTCCCCCAATTTCCTAAATCGCTTGATGGCAATAGGCGTGCTCTTAATTAGGTTGTTTGATGGCAATAGGCTTGCTCCTAATTACATCATTTGATGGGAATAGGCTTACTCTTAATTACATTGATTGATGGCAATAGGCTTGCTCTCAATTACCTAAATCAGTGGATGGCATTAGGCTTGCTCCTAATTACATCGGTTGATGGCAATAGGCTTGCTCCTAATAAGATTGGTTGATGGCAATAGGCTTTTCCTAATGACATCGGTTGATGGCAATAGGCTTGTCCCTAATTACATCAGTTGATGGCAATAGGCTTGCTCCTAATTACATTGGTTGATGGCAATAGGCTTGGTCCCAATTACATCAATTGATGGCAATAGGCTTGCTCCTAATTACATTGGTTGATGGCAATAGGCTTGCTCCTAATTACATTGGTTGATGGCAATAGGCTTGCTCCTAATTACATTGGTTGATGGCAATAGGCTTGCTCAAAATGTTTTTGTATCTGAGCAGTATGAGTAACGACATAAGTCAGGTGTTATGTCAAGTTTCCTACTGAAAAAAAAAATATTATTTTTACAATATTTACAAGTTGCTGTTTCATTTCCTCGCAATCGAAGTGAAAAGTAGAGTGTAAAACTCGTCCATAAAACCCATTTTACTCTCTACTTTATATCCATCCTCGCTCGCAAGCTCGCATCGGATGGATAAACGTCTCGCGCAAAATGGTGCGTTTTATGCACTTGGTGTACAATCTACTATTGCACCCGAGTGATACACTCGACTTTTCATCACCCTCTATGAGAAAATAAAAGGCGCCTCATATTTTATTGTAATATTATTATTTAATAAAAATAGAGTGACGACACGTTTAAATCCATCAGACATATTAATTACGAATATGTGTCCAGTTTTACGTCCTTATTATGACAACACGTTACTAAACAACCTTCTACTCCATATTAAGAAATTGTCGTTTGCCTTTAAATATTTCTACCGGGATTTCGTAGGGATTAAGTTTTGTATGACGTTATTAGCTTCTATTTTTATTGTTTCAGGAGTTAATGCACTATCATTGAGCTCATTTTTTTGCACAAAATACAATAAAGTCCGTACCGATTATTAGAACAGGGAAGTAAATCGCGCACTTTTGTTTTTTTTTTAAATTTAGTTACCGCGTCTCCTCGCACCGTACAGCCAACACAATACAATTTGCGTTCGATTTCAATGAACGATTCATGTTCTAAATTCAAATCTCATTACTGCCCGCTAAAAAGTCTAATGGAGAAAAGAGCTACTTTGCTCGCACTTATAGAGGAACAAAACGACACTTTTCGAATTGAAGGGATGAAAAAGCCTTTCCAATTTGCATTCTTTCGACTTCTTTAACTTTTACCAAATCGCAAGTTGTTTAGCGGGCCCAGCATTTACAATCGACTCAAAAACCAATTCCCTTGTTAACCCTTTCCCAATGGCAGTATTTCCTCTTGAGTCCTGGCAACACCGTCTCGCCGGGGGTCACCTTCCGGCGCGTCGCGGGCGCACGCGATAATTGTTATTATTAACGATCAAAGCATCGCCGGCGGCAGGTGGAGCCGTGGCGCGAGCAAGTCTTACGCTTGCACATCTTTTGATTTCTGCCTATATTGACAGTTTGCGAGGATTCGACGAGTGAAAGTTGTTTGAAAGGAATAAAGGATTGATCGTTGATGTGTTGGAGTTTTTATGTAATCGTTCGGTTCTTAGAAATTAGTTTTGTTACTGTAATTACGGCTGGGTTATATGAATTTGTATGTGTATAGAAAATCATGAACATAGATATAGGTAGGTACCTCATTCTGCGGGTTGTTCGAAAGAGATACCGTGGCCTCGGCACAAAGGGCTAAGAAGGAACATGGGTGGTTTTCGTCAGTAGAAGTCTGACACTCCCTATCGGTCTGCCTAGAGCGGGAGGAGTCATTTGATGATTTCAGAAACTCAAAAAAAAAGATATGCCTACTTGGTGAAGTGGGCACCGTTAGATAGGGCATTACGAGTATTATGACCTGTGTCTATAGGTTCCATACTTTGCATTATTTAAAAAGGAACCTATGGATCATTCTGCTAAACATTAACTTTGTATTTACCCAGTTTTTTCAAGAAGTTTTTTCTTTTATTTTAGTTTCTTTAAGTCTTGGAAAATACATTTGAAAAATATAACTAATTAGTAATCATAATAAGAGGAAACTCAATATTTTTATTCGAGATTTTTGGTTAGTTTTCCTGTACTGAAGATCATATTTTTTTAAGAATTAAGTTGGCGATCGGATAACCGTTCTATGTAAATTGCGTCAAACTGCAGTAATTAGTAAGAATACTATGAATGACCTAAAATAATCTTTTTTGTTTTTTTTTATAGTAGGCATCTCTTGCGGTTAAAGCAACGCAAGTTTAAAAAGTATTCACATCAGCTTTATGTTGAATCTCTCCATTTGTTCAAAACGTATCTACTTAAAAAAACACAAAACCAATACCTACCTACCAAAAATAATCCGCACAAGATTATTATTTAGCAAAAACAAGAAACAAAACACAATCAGTAACTTATCTGTCCCTAAACGGAATCGCATTCCCACACACACTTAACCATAACCAATGTAAAGTAATACATGTACTGGCAACACTTATAAAAAAATATAAAACCATAGAGTGACATCATCCCTTCAAAAATATCCATTTGCGCGCGCATTTGAAACTTCAAAGCGTACGAACATTTCGAAAAAAGAACACGAATGCTTTTAATAAGTTAATCTTGAAGCTCTAATGAAACGTCACGCTGCGACAAAGATGAAGTTCTGTACTTGCATTACAAACTTAGCACACAATTTGTATACACCTTAGCTTGTTTAAAATAAGGGTGATATTTGTGTGGTGTTGAGTGTGTTTAATTTGGTATAAGTGTGAAGGAAATAAACAATATGAGTGGAAAGATGGCGCGATAAGAGGTACCTGAGTGGTCGTAGGGTTGTACCGTATGCGTTTCTTTGTGGAAAATGTTTCGGTAATGGATTTTTGTAAGTTCTCCGGTTATGGATGATTCGGAGGGATGTGTGATTGTAATCAGCAAGCCGTTTTTGATCCCAACCTGATTTTTATTTTGATTGCGATTGTTAAGTTTAGTGGCACGTTTTTGTACTAAATCGCGTCGATCAGTCTTTTGGGATCTTATTTTAATGATGTTGGTTGTCATATTGTTATTTATATGGGGTTTATTGAGAAGTATGCTTACAAGAGGATTTCGTAAGCAGTCTAAAACTTCTGTATTTATTGCTACCGGCTCTTTATCCGTCAGTCTTCTCTCTGAATGCTGGTATTCCTATCCATTGTTCTAAACACGGAATATTAGGTAATAGATATTTTTAAATACCATAATCTGGATGATTTCTTATTTCTTTTCGCATTACACACCTACCTATATCTACCGATAGAAACATATCCAATGCCGCCTTTGGCCTATAGCACTAATACCACTGGCTCGGCTTAAGCTTAGGTGTCTTTTAGACAGTCTCAAAATCTTGGCTGGTGGTCACTCTAACTGAAACAAGTCAAATAATATTTTGAATGCATTTAATTTTCCCCAGCCCTACACATCCGCGAATTTGAAGTGTGTTGAACGCAGCGAAATTGATATTATATTAAGATTCCTGGCATGCGCCGCCGTCACCCAACGCCGACTTGTGCAGTACCTAACTTGTGTTGTGTTTGAAAGTTTACACTGCTGTCTGCAGTCATTTGGATTCGGTCGCGAGATTAGATTTGTGATAGAATGAAATAAGCTGCAATGCTTTTTGCACAGTCAGTGTACTTGGCTCTTTTTTTTTAAGAAGAAGAGTGATCATTATAGCAGGGATTGGAGTTGAACAGTACGTAGAGTTTATAGGCCATAAACCTTTAGTCGATGTACGGTAGCTAGTTATATATACCTACCTGTACATAAATATTAAAATACAAAAAAAAAAAATTGTGATACATTAAAATTTTGTTTTCATAAATAAGTACCGAAAAAGGAGAATTCGTTTTCGACTCAGGTAGACAGGCAAATAATACAAATTTTCTAAGTCCTTTACCATTTGGATTAGCAAACTGACCGATCACTCCTGCCACTACAGTGTGAATTTACACAGACCGGTGAAAACAAACATCTTAGACTGCTCGTGCCTTGTCGCCAAAACATTTAATATCAAAACCAAAAGACCAACAACAAATCCACTTTTTTCTTCCAAAATACCTAACAAAACCACATAGCACTTTGGCCCTTAGTAAACTTAGTACGGTCACCTAACTAAACATCCAAGAACCAGGACCATTGGCCCGAGATTCTCACGTTAACCTCACCCTTCATAAATTATCGTATGCCGCGATAAGTTAACAATACGACAATGCGTTGCGAAGTGGAATCCACCTGACGGTTCCCTGTCTCCCCCCGCGCCCCTGTGCCGGGGTACCTACACCCCCGGCCACCCCCGAGACGGACACAAAAAAATAATATCATATCTCGTTACTGGATCTACCTTTTGTTGGGGTTTAGAGGAGTAAGGTAGTTTGGATGCGGTAAAATCGTATGTATTTAAAAAAAAATCGTATCCAATTGAAACCTTTCAAAATTATTTTACGTAATTATAACTCAACATAAACATAGTGGATGTTGTCAATACTTGACAAGAAAGAGTTATTATAATGAGAATTGGCACCAACCTGACCTTTCTTGTTTTTTGAAGGCCATAGGGCACAAAGGCTTTTCATGATCTACGATATTCTTGTACAAATTCATGTTAAACTACAAATAAACGGTTTTTCGTTTCGTTTTTACTTGTTTATTTTTAAAGTTCAATCTGTCTGCAAAATATTACAAACTAAAACCTAACCTCACAGTATACCGCCTCTACATTTTTTACCACATCCATCGTCCCACACAACAATAATATACCTGTATGCACTTTCGTTTTTATAAAGCCCTCTGTATCCACTTTAAATTGGACATCACGGACCTTTTTTTCAACTCATATTCCATTTATCTCTAAAGTCATGATTCGTTGCATTGTCCTGGGCGTAAATACTGTAAAAAAAAAACTTATGGATGATACTCGTAGTGACGTAAAAAAACGTTTGAAATTAAAAATGGAATCGGTTTTGATTTGTGACGTGAGGTCGGATTGTTTTTTTTTGAGGGTGGCAGTTTTGCGCGGTTTTTTTAGATATCGAATTTTGGAGTGTGATTGTTTCGATTTTACATTTTTGGTTTTAAAATGGCTCCTCGCAGAATTATCTGTGTTAATACTGTTTCAAAATGCCTTTTAATTATCTTTGTATCTAACTTATTCTGGTCCTCTGTTTGGCAAAAGGCGCCATTTTTTTCAAAACTTTAAAACATTTACGTTTCTGTGGTTTAACAAGTTTTTTGGAACCTCGTCTCATATAACCTCTAATTGACTCCACGTTAAACCGTATGTAAATGAATTTGGTGCAATACAAATTAACCGCCACAGGCGCTTTGGCCAGCCAATTTAATATGTCAGATTCCTTAAAAGTCTTTGTAAACCTTTTTACCTTATTAAATTAGTGTCACTTATTTATAAAGTGACCCATACCGGGTTTTGTACCTGCATTTCATCCCAATGTACTTCCGTTGCAAATACCTCTGAAGCATTCAAGTCTTATTATTTTTACCATTTTTGGTTACCTCTTTAAAAACCATAATTGCACTATAAATCTTTCTAATCCCTTCATCAAAAATAATAAGGTAACAAAACCGCGAAATTACTAAGCAGAATATAACGCAATTTTTAAGTACCTATACGCCAGTTACTCATCTGAGCAGGTATTTGAAGTTAATTTTCGTTGAAGTGATCCGACCTTCATCATTGCAGCCTCATCCGTTTTAAACAAGTGACAGCTTGGCTTAAAAATGATTAAGTTTTAGTTAAAGCTTGATCGATCGTTCAAGGGCTCCTGTTGTACTGTACCACCTAAGAAACAAATCTTTGATCAAGTCCTAAACTTGTATCTTTAGTCAAGTTAAAGTAAGAACTTCAGTATAAATAATTAATTATGCAACCATTTGTATGCAATAGACAAGGATTAGAACTAAGTAAGAACCGTGAAAGAAAGCGAAGCCAAGAATTCTAACCTTTGACAGTTCTGACTTCAAGCAACTATTAAACGACGGTATAAAAATCATAATATCTTAAGGTGAAAGCGACAGGGTAGCCCGCGAAATCTGTTTTTGCAATTTGCAGGCCAGTGTCAGGTTGTATGTTGATTAAAATGTGATTGCCATTGAATTGATTGGCCTTCGCGTAATTACTGTTATTCAAGTAATCACTTCGATTTATTTATAAATACAGTTATCATATGCATTATTCATTCATGGTTAGATATAACTTTAAAGTTTGACACAGCTTCACATGTTCGTCCTATGCCTGTTAGTAATAGTGATGTGTCTAAGGACTGGAATTTTAAAAAGTGCGATTATGAACGTCTTTATAATCTACTTAATGAGGAATCTTGGAGTACCGTAGTAGAGTCAACTGATATTACTTTTTGCACGAATACTTTTTATGAAATTATTTATAATATTTTTAACGACTGTATGCCAAAAAAACTACGTAATAGTGCCAGTCGCAAACGCTATCCAGTTTGGTACACCCGTGATATAATTGCGGATCTTCGACGTAAAACAAAACTACATCATGCTTGGAAAAAGTCCTCTTGTTTTAAGGAATACAAGGCATTTTCTGATTTAAGAGCAAACCTTAAGCACCGCATTAATATTGCATACAATTCATATTTACATCATGTAGAGCGTAATATAAAAAACAACCCGCGACAGTTTTGGCAACACATATCCACCCTTCGATGCAAAGGAGGATTTGAACCTACAATCAACTATCAGGGTCAATCACTCTCGGGTATCGATGCGGCTAATGCTTTTGCTGATTTCTTTGCCAGTGTTTTCTTACCTGAAACACCTGATTTAAATGTCTCACAAATATGTACTCTTGATACCTGCAGCAATAGTAACTCCATCAGTTTAGCACCATTTTCTATTAATGATGTAGAACGTGGTATCGGTAAATTAAAACTCAGTAGTTCTGTAGGCCCGGATAATATTCCAGCCAATATCCTTAAACAGTCTAAAGCTTCCATAGCCAAACCTCTATGTCATATATTTAATTTATCACTAAGCACTGGTAAATATCCGTCTCAATGGAAACTATCTAGAGTTACGCCTATACCGAAAACAGGGGTAAAATCATCAGTTGAAGACTACAGGCCTATTGCTATACTGTCAGCCCCTGCTAAAGTATTCGAACACATTTTATATAAAGAAATTCAAAGACAAGTGGATATTTATATGTGCAATGAACAACATGGTTTTCGCAACAAAAAGTCAGTTAACACGAATTTGCTGACATTGGTTGATTTTATTTCTTCTCAAATGGACCGCGGACAGCAAGTTGATGTGCTGTACTTCGATTTCCGTAAGGCCTTTGATAGAATTAATAACGACATCTTGTTACGTAAGTTAAGTGCCATAGGATTTACACCCAGTCTTCTTCTTCTGATTTCTGACTATCTCCGTGACCGTCAGCAATTTGTTCGCCTTGGCTCATACAACTCCCATGCGTATCATACACGATCAGGCGTGAGTCAGGGTTCCATTTTAGGGCCCTTGCTCTTCTTAATTATGGTGAACGATCTGCCACAAATTATAAAACATGCAAAATGTCTACTTTACGCCGACGATCTGAAAATATATGCAACTGTTGGCTCCGTGTCTGACTGTATAGCTCTCCAGCGTGATATCGATGCCTTGAGTGAATGGGCTGCCACCAACAAAATGGAATTTAACACATCCAAATGTCAAATTATGAGCTTTGGCCGCATGCGGAGTCCTATACAGTACGACTACGGAGTGAACAATGAGTCTATAGCCAGAGTATCCTCAGCCAAAGACCTCGGTGTAACGTTTGATAGCAAACTGACGTTCCATACACACATTATAGGTTTGGCTAAGGAATCTTTCCGACGCTTAGGTTTTGTTTTACGTAACTGTCAAGGTTTTAATAACCAGGCAGTTATTAGGCTTTTGTTTAACGCATTAGTTCGGTGCAAGCTTGAAACTAGCGCTTGTGTGTGGAATCCTCACGAGGTTACCTATATGCTCATGCTGGAAAAGGTGCAAAAAGCTTTTCTCAGGTACCTCTACAAACGAGTGTTTGGATACTATCCCTATATGTATCCTACTAAATTCCTTTTAGGATGTTTAAATTTTAATTCCCTTAAAGTTAGGCGGGCTGTTGACCAAATAACAACAGCGTATAAAATCATACATGGTCACACCGACGCCTCAGACTTACATGCGGAGCTGTGTCAATTATTTGTTCCAAATAATTATAATCGCTCTAGAAAGCACAAATTATTTAATGTCCCATTTTGTCGCACTGTAGCTCGGTCCACCTCCCCTATACCGCGTATGCTAACGATGCTCAACGCGCTCGTGGAGACCAACCCTGAATTGGATTTGTTTGCTGATGAATGGAAGACGATAATGTTAGAATGCTTGTGGTTTTGCGAGAAGACCGAATAAAGGATTAGTTAATTTAGTATTAATGGCTTTTGCTGTACTAAATGTAATAAATAAATAAAAAATAAATAAATAATGGTTTTATTTCAATATACAATTTCCACAGATAATTTAACAAATGTAGCATTGCCAAAAGCGCCGTCATGACAAAGCCATGTAAGCGCCAAATAAACCGTCTTGCACTTTACTATATTCTACAATCTATGCAACAAAATATTTGATCAAGTAAAGTTATAGACAATGAAAGTCTAGACTTTAGAAAAGGCCTTTGACCTGTGTGTTGCGTTCGGCGTTACTTACTTCTAAGAATTAGCGAGATAGGAACCTCTGACATCTTCTAAATTAACTACAACTCGTAAAACTTTATGATTTGTGGTTACTTCGAGTAACATTGTATCATTATCATTAAATGATATACGCTTAGCCTTCTTAAAACAATAATTTTACAAATAAATCTATTCAAAACACAAAAACAGTTAGAGCCTCTTGTAAACTACAAATCACAAACGAAGAGCCGCTCTCTCGACCGCTATTAAACAATCGATTTCCCAACTTACATCTACTTACCACAAACAACTGGGAACTAATCCAATGTGGGAAAAACGAAAATTCCCAAACATTTTTATAATAAACACGAACATACAATAATCTTAAACCACTAGTACCGGTTTTTAATAAAAAAATGTCGTAGAATGTCGCAGTCTGCAATGTGTACAGTTAGAAAAAGTACATAAATGTCTTGTTGTATAATGTTGCCATATACGCCTCACCTACGGACGGACGCTATATGTTTATGTATTTGTGCTTAAGTGAATGTTATGTTAATGGGGACAAAATGTTTATCATAAAGATGGTGATTTTTGATACACTGGTAGCGGATTTCGTTCGTCGAATCGTTTTCTTGTTAAGTTTTTTTTTGTGCTAAAACTTACTTCCCATTATTATTATGGAAAACACAGAAACTTACGCCTTTTCCAATAGGAGAGTAAACATAAATTACGATCCTTACATATTTGTTTTTCTTCGTCCACGTTCACACGATTATTGTGGAAGTCCTCTACGATTGTCTTTTATAGCATCCCCTTTCGGATCTTTGTTGGTTAACTTACTTACTGACTCTACACGATCGTGGGTGACGATTTTCTCATTTTCTCTTCATCTAACACTTTGCATGGCACACTAAAATATTACTGAAATAAGATAAACTATCAGTAGAGTTTGTAACCTAAACAAAGCGGCTTCTTGAAGCTTTATTTAGTAGATTAGTTGAAGTTAGGTAAGTATAATGCAAATCTAAGAAACGTTTACCTGAATTTTTGCATAATTTCCGATACGTCATATAGGTCGGTAGTTGTTTCACTAATTTCTCGTGAAAGACCCGATGACGTCATTGGTGATTCACAATTTGATGAATTCGTATACCGGTGTGCGTTTGGGAATACTTCACTCGACCATTTTAATTGTGTTTTGTCTTTTGCAATTGTGTATTTGATTCCATATAGGTAATCTGGGTGATTCAGATATCAGGTTTCTATCACACCTAATTTATAAAATCAACTACCACATTGCCAGTGAATTTTCCGCCTCTAATACAGGCATTTTTTTTCAGTTTACACTTTCCCATTGCTGGGCAAAGGCCTCTCCTATGGCTTTCCGAGTTTGTTTACTTCCTTCTCCGTACGGACATATTTCTTGCAAAATTTCTGCATTCTGGGTCCTATGGCTTGGGCTGGGCGTATCGTCCACGCTATCAATCAATCAGTGAGAGCGTTGTTTTGTTAGCTCATAGGCAAATTAATAAGTCTTACCGTACACTATAATCAGTTTGATAAGCAGTATTTTGCCCAGCTTCTGTTGATTTACCTATTTCGATCTAGCTTATAAGATACGTAAATGTACCTATCTGAAATTAAATAAAAAATCAATAATCACACACAGTATGCAGTTTTGCGAGGAACCGTATTCGAGATCATTATCATATTTTATTTTAAACCAAATATGGCATTAAACTTTAACAATCTCGTGGGTTCACAAATTCTGAGAGGACAGTCGAACAAGTTTCGTTAAATAAAATTCTAGCAATACTTTTAACATTGAGACACAAATAACATTAAAATGGTCATCGCTCTCTTTATAAGTTCTGTAAAGATTGTATTAACATATATGTTAATTGTGGCAACTGGTTGTGTGTTACTTTGTCTTTTTATTAAGCAGGTGTGTACTTAGATTTGATAGTTTTTGATTATAAATGTTTGTGTCGAGACATGTTCATTTTACTGTAACATGCAATTATCTTCTCTTACTCTGATCACTATTTTACTTTTTTATAGTTGGTACATATAATTGTGGTGAGGTATAATTAGTCCAAAAAACTAAACCTTGCTGAATGCTTTTTTGCGTATCTGGCTTAAGATGAACGTTTTGCCAATATCAGTGGTCTGAAAATTAAAATAAATATAAATAAATTTTGTATCTAAAACACACTTTTTTGTTGTTAATTACCACCCTTAAGAAGAATCAAACACTGGAGATAAACCTAACGCCACCTATTACTGACTATACACACTTTGATGTGTTCGCCAAAACTTTCCCAGTTAGTTCACCATACCGAGCTTACGGAATTACCTATAACTCTTCCCAATTCGCCATAAAATCATAAAGCACGCTGTCGCAAGAAAAGAGAAACATAACGCCTCTTTCAACAAAAAAGTCACACAGAAATAATCAGCCAGCCCCACCTAGATACTCGTAATAAGAAATATTCAAAAAGCACAGCATATGGTCGCGTTGCCAACATAACAACATAATGTATGCGGACGTTAACACACATAGTACTGAGATGAGACTCAGTTGCCAGTTGCCATAAATTACGGATATTCAAATGATTCTGATACGAATTTGGTACCGCAATTAACGCGCGAACTGGTTTCGGTGTAGGGATGGGAATGAGTTGTTAAGTGCATTTTTGTCGATAGAATTTGTCTATCGAACAGTCGATGGCCTATACAGCCTCCAATAAGCTAAGCTTAATCAAATTTAACTCGGCCCAAAAAGAAGCTGCGCGGCCTTTTAGTGCACCGGTAGAGTTACACTCCACAACCTCTAGAGAGGTTTACTAAAGACTATAAGGTTTGTAATGCTTGCTAAAAATATAGCTTTTGGAAAATTGCAACAGGTTAACGTGGTAGCCTAAAACATTTGTTATCGAGTTTCCTTTATTTGTTATAGGTACAAATTACTCATCTAAATACTTAACAGTAGGTCAATTAATTCGTATGGCTACAGCAGCAAATTATCCTCTTATGCTTCACCTTACGAAAAAATATCTAAACGTATCGATATAATAATGTTTAAGGAAGATATCGACCTCCATCGCATCACTAGTCCGCTACAAAAATGGTTTTATTCGTTCTCTAGCCAATAAGTGTGTAATGAATCTCATGAGTACCTATGGAATGAGATAATAACCAATTCAGCTAAGTGTGGGCACGGCCCCTCGTTTTTTTTAAATAAAATTTATGTATTTCATACCGGTTTCGGTCGATGTCGCCACAGAGTGCTATCTTCTCAAATTTCGATGTACCCACAAAAGTAATTGTCAATTTTTTGTATGAGATTACATCACTATTTTTATTACAATGAGGATTGCTAAATTCTATTCGTATAAATATGACTTGTTTGCGCATAAAATAGTTACACAACTTGAATGTTTAATGCTTATTGATAAACATCCGTAAGTTAGTGGAAAACTTGAATGCTTTGCCGTTAGAACATTAATATAAAAGTTACTTTATTGAACTTTTAATACTCAGTTTTTAAATGCGATTAAGTTAAGATTTACCTGTTTATTTGTTGCTTGGAATTTACCCAAATGTTAACCAATTCTTAATAAACTGCATACGTTTTCTTAAGAATTACGTCAATAATCCCAGGCTCCCAGCTCGTTTTTGTCTCAATTAATTCACTGCAATTATAATATGCGATAAATAGCTAATGCCACGTGAAGTTTGGTGATTATCCTACGGGATCGTACTACCAGGATAAGAGAAGTATCTTATATGTGTTAATCCAGGTTAGAAACTATCTGTTTGCCATTCAATTTCATTCAAATCCGTTTAGTTGTTGTTGCGAGAAAGAGTATTATAGTCTTAGTCAGCAAACATTCATCAATCCTCTTTTTCGCATTTGTTATGATTATGTATCTTACCACTGTAAGATACTCAAACTCAAAACTCAAACTCAAATATTTTATTTCAATTAAGCCATTACAGGCACTTTTGAATGTCAGAAGGACGGAAGAAGAACGAAACTACGAGTGCAATACGTCATTCCGAAAGCCACCACGCCGAACCACACGCCACCGAATGCCCGCAACAACGAACACTGCGAGCACGAAAGCACGCAGCGACGCAAACCGCAACAACGAATGCTCGAGACCCCGAAACACGGAACAACGAATGCACGCCGCAACGTGCAACCGCCGCCCCGCGACCCGGAGCCCCGCACACCCACCGCCACGGCACACGCCGCCGCGCGCCCCCGCACCCACAGCAATCGCCGCCGGTAACATCCGGCGCCGCGCAGCCCGACGCAGCAACTCCCGAAACGACGCATTGCACTCCTACGCTACAGTCACAATCACAAGGCATAATAACTTGTGAAAGTACTGTAGTTGCCAGTTCCCTAACGTAGATCTCATGAAGAAGAACGGGCAAGAAACTCCATGGACACTCTTTTAAATCAGAATTTGTTACAAAATCTTGGTACATTACATCATTCATGTTGAGATGGTATATTATGTGAGAACTATGTAGCAAGACGTGCAAGTAAGAGCGTCCAGAGTAAAAAGATATAAAAAACAAATCAAAGAAAAATATATAAACCATGGCAGCTAAGAGATGACCAGTCTCCACTGACAGCGCCCGTTCACGAACATGACGCATGGATCAGCACCATCTAACTCAACCATTTTGAAGGGAACCAAATGATCCGACACACCCGCCACCATCAGCGAGACATTTGAGTGAGCATGACATTCTCCCAGCCACCAGGGCAACGTCACTAAAATATAACTAAATGTAAAATGTAAAAAGTGGCTGTATAGTACATAGTACTCACACATGTGCCATGCAATTATACAATATTAAGACATTGAATCTATACAATGCAAAGATATTTTTACAATCTTCTGCAGCCTCTACACTAACTTCACATGGTAGTCGATTTATTTGCCCCTAAGGTTGTGGAGCAGGACCAGCATGGAGCCAAGCATTTTTATCATCAATGTAATCCCCCAACTTATAATATGCCTGCCTACATAGTGTGCGTTTTACACAAGTTTTAAATTTCGTCTCACTCAGTTGAAGAATGTGAGGGGGTATTTTATTGTAACATTTTAAACTAAAAAAGATAAAATTGATTATATCGTTTTCAGCGAAGTTTTCAGCAGTTTACAGAATGCTACTTAGGTCATTTGATGGTCAAAGTTAAACCCGAAATGATATTACGATAAGGTCAATGCTTTGAAATGGTATAAAAAAAACTTGCCCTCTATGTTATTTTAGGTACTTAAACCCAATTAACATTTATATTCCTACGTAAGCAATCATTAATGTGTTCTCAGTAACATCTCCACATTACGATGAACAACTTCTTGAGGTAAATATATGGCATTTACGTATTAAAGTTGTCATGTATTGTGTTTGGGATAAACCAGTCTATCTCCGTATTAGGCAAGCATTACTTTATGTGTAGCAATTTGAATATAATAATGTATGATGTCATTGAAGACAATAATGTCGCTGTTTTGGGACACCGCCTTGAAATGTGAAATGATTTGTTGAATTTTTTCTAGAACGAACCTAGAGTGCCAAATGTAGATTTGAATGAAATAGAATCACTTAGACTCTAAGTGATTCTCTAAGTCTTAGAGCCTGCTTTCCTAAAGGACTCAACTTTTTTGATAGAATACGTGTGATTCGAAACGATTCTGAAAAATTCCTTAAGAATGATAGATAATATGTAGAAAGCTATAGCAAGTTAGTACCTACTTCGGCTAAGCCCTTTTCCTGCCAGTGTCGCACAACTATCAAACTACAAATCTTGGACTTCTTCATCTTTCTTTTTGGACAGGAACATGTCTACTCAAATCACGAGCTTAATAAATTTTATAGAAAGAAGTCACTTCAGCCCCTAACTTCATTAAAATGAGGGTGATGCTGCCCTAGTGGAAGTACCCAAGAGTCGACAACTATAATCATCACAGTGTGTAGGGCTGTTCTTTCCTTTGCCAGACCGCATCTTCTAACACTCTGTTGCATCATATCTTCATCATATTAATATCCCAAACCTAATTAATAACGGTACGTAAGCTGGCACATGGCACGATGTCAGACGATCTGCCAGACCGGAAGGTGACGCGTCTGGCAAATCAATGACTCGCTCGTATCTCACCGGATTTGGCACGTTCGCGTTCATTGATAGCTTGTGTCCTATCGAACCGGTCCTGTGCCGCGGAAGGCTTTCATGATTAAGGCCGTGTTCATTTGTAATTTATAATTTGTGTATAGGTGGAGGATTAGGGTCTTTTTTTGTTAATGATTGGTGAAAAAAGATTTTTGTAGTGTTTTGTTCTCTTCTGGTGGGAACCAGGTCAGCTTTCCTCACTTTTTCGCTGGTGTTTTTCTCACTGGTAATGACATGTATACCCTTATCAAACGCAGCTAATAATAATGTAAAAGCTAAATGTAAATCATAATAATTATACATTTCATTTTCCAGTGATTTTGTATGACTTTGATATTTTACTCTCGAGATAATGGTTGGCTTTGTGACAAGGATATTGTGCAGGAGTTTATCTTTATGCCCTTGCTGATTTCATAGCGATGGCATTCACACACAATAATTGATCACACAGACTTAGCTTTTCTTTACCCATAACAATTAACTCGTCAAAAACCACGCCAATATCCATTACCGAACACTTCTTCACACAAATAATGTGTAAAACTGCTTGTAGATCTGTTGGTATAGATTTACTGCGCCATTACTCTACGAATGGACGTTTTAGTACAATACGACGATGTTTAGTACCACAGCATTGTTTTAAACGATTCTGTTACTAGTGCGATTTGGGTGGTATGTTGTCTTGTAGGTTTTATTTTTAGACCTCCTTATTGTCTGACGATGCAATGCTTAAGTGATCAGCAGTAATCGTAAAACGTAGTGTAGGATGCCTTCAGGGGTCTGCTGTCTACTACAAAATTTGCCATGTTTTATACCAGGATAATGCCTTTACTATTATGCCAAAAGTTCATTATCTCATTCAAGTGGCCACGCCATAGGAAAACCATACCATGACTTAAATGATTAGGAGATTACCAAAACTATCAAAACCAACGATTATGGTATCAATGATCGGCCAATCTGGCATGATTTCATAAGAAGACTTGGACTTGGACAAACAGAACGATCGTAGGGAGCTAATTGCAGACTACCTACAAATGCAATGCAAAATATATTTATTCTTGGAAACTAGACCTAAAACTAAACTAAGTATTTCTGCAGGCTATTCCATTTGCATTTAAAGATATTAGCGTGATTAATATTATTATCCTATTCTGATTCTGCTTAATCAGCCCTTTTAGGCCTCCAGGGGGTCTAAAATGGCCACTTTAGCAGATCAGAATATGAATTGACCTTTCAAAATAGTAACTGCGTCTGTGACCATTTTACGAATTTACCGCAATTCATATTGTTTTCCTATTATTACTTACCTATGATCTATTTTCCTTAATGGTCCCAGACGCTGTTACTATTATGAAAGGTCATTTACGCTTTTTGACGCAATTCCTATTAAGAACTGCTAAAGTGGCCGTTTTAGGCCTCCAGGTCAGTTGTTTCTGGAATCACCTAGTTTCCACTGCACAAAGTTATAAATTGCTGACATTTCACCGTCCCTTTTTAGCGCTTGGCCTAATAGACACCTAATTGTTTCAGGTCAGGCGCATACCTTAAATGGAAATGGGACAGTGTACTGAAATATGTATTGGTCTAGTTTCCAATAATACATATATTCTGCATTGCGATTTTCGGTCGTCTGCAAGCTATTTTGACCTGGTGATGAGATAGTATAAATAAGCGTTTCCCGAAGATTTGTCCTTACATAAGGCAGCTATAATAATAAAAAATATAATAAAAAATAACCTAAGCCTTGTTCAACACCGGATATAGTCTTTGATCATTGTCTACTAAATGCATTAAAATATGTTTTATTACTAATTAGGTCAAAGTCTATGTCAGTTTTAAATCTCTTTTAAACAAAATTCATTCAATTAATTTTAACAAACTTTTATTTTAACTGTTTTATTATGTTAATAACGAATAACGATCTGGACCATTATGTTAAAGCTCACATCAAATTATAAGAATAACAATATTTATCACATGTTTTGATATTATAACATCTTTCGTACTTTTCCGTACATTATTGTGTGATTTCCATACAAAACACTAGAAAGTGATCTTAAACAGAAGTTATATTAATTTATTGTATTATTTGTGTACAGAAGAGGAGAAAGTTAAATATATTGGTTTTATTGCGTCATCTATCTGCCAATAATGGTCGCGTCACGTCAATATATTTTACTGTCTCTTCAAAAATAAGCTGTTATGTGTAGACAACACGGTTTTTTTTCAATTGTTTCTTTTGGTGTACAATCAACCATTATTAATTAAAAAAAAAATGAAAATCAGTTTAAATATCGTCGTTGATACAAAATAATATCTTTGTTGACCTATCATTGGAATGCATTTATTGCATAGTTAGTCATCCCAACACGAATGACGCAAATCAAGCTATTTTTTCTAAAACTAGTGACGTAGAGTATCGCGTTTTTTTTCGTAATTAAATTTATTTTCGGAATTTTGTTAAGTCCGTGTCGTCTGCACAATTATTTAGTTCTAATAGAATGCTTTTTAGTCGCAACACGATCACACATTTCGATGCTTCCCACTGGGCACTGGGCAATCTGTCTTCCTTCAATTTTATTCTTCATTCATGACTTCTGCATGTACCACTGTCCATAATATACGGCTTCATAGTATTTTTAAGAGGTGTTTCTAGAACATTACTTCTTACTAGAACTGTTAAGAGACTGGAAAATTATTAAAAAAAAATGCTGCGAATAACTGAATGCTTATATTTTTAATTATATAATCATAAATTATTATTC
The DNA here is from genome assembly GCA_949775195.1 of Diarsia dahlii. NCBI lineage: Eukaryota > Metazoa > Arthropoda > Insecta > Lepidoptera > Noctuidae > Diarsia > Diarsia dahlii. The sequence continues at coordinate 1,519,840 of OX459193.1, read as the reverse complement.
AACTTTTTGAAAGTATTCCAATAATAAACGCGTTCTAATCCATAAAGTCATTTTCAATTGACAATTAAAAAATAAGATTAATTTATTCATTATTTAATAAGTGTTTTATTTTTTAATGAATTATTTATTCAATTATTATATGTTATGAATAACAAATTTTCCAGTCTCAACAGTGATAGTGCTCTAATAGATGAGACTATGAAGTTATTGTTATTTTATTACTTTTATTTCAAAACATCATTTATTAATTTATTAATGGTTTGATTTACAAATTAAATAGTGTTTTACTATTATTTTCAATCGAGTAGGTATATTTATATAAATAGTTATTTTAAGTTTTTCCTGTTTATTATTTATTTCCTTTATATACTTTATTATCTCCAACCAACCACTTGGAAGCCGGTGCAACAAATTGGCACTACAAACCAATGGACAAAACCGTGAGTCACAGATTGACCTAAAACAAACCGTAGTACAACGTAGATAGCCGTAGCCCTAGAAACGACAACCCAGCAGCTAATCCAGGTGCGAACCTGCCCTAGTATAGACCCTAGTACCCTAGATCCAGGCCACCCAGGGTCCATCGAAGTGTGTGACACGGGTGCGAGGTATGACGGTGATCATGCACAGGCTGGTGTCGAGGCGCGTGCGGGTCGCGGCAAGAGGTTCTCGGCGTCTCCGACGGGTTCCCTCGCCAGGGGTGCGCTCTCCGACCCTGACCTTCAGAGCAGACTGCAGCCGAGTCTTCCCGCGTTCTGGGTGCGTATCTGTGTGTTGGTGATGTGGTCCCCTGCTTGCTGCCTACTGTTTGTGACTTGTTTTGGTTTAGCGTTCTGCTTTGGTGCGAAGGTAAGTCAGCTACTGGTGTTGGTACGGCTTGGAGTTCTGATTTTGTTGTTACAAGAGCCTTACTTTTTTCTTCAGGCTTTGACCGTATTATTAGTATATGTTTTTTTAAATATAGGTTACATCAGTGAAACTCTTAGTTTACATAAATATATAGGTATGTACAGACACGAACACATTAGGATTGACGAATAATAATAATGCTACGCTTACTCGATGTATTTATAATTTCTGCTATCATTTGCATTGAGTTGCACGTTGGCTGTGAATCTCAAGTTTGGTGTTATATTAATGTTCAATTACTATTAAGTTCGAAATGTATTTAAATATTAAATTCGTTATGAAAACGATTGACGAAGACCCGATTCTGGTTAAAATTTAAGAATGAGAGAGGAAACTGAGTCTAACTAAAGTGGTATTTCCCATTAGAACTTAAAGTTCAAAGAAACAATCGAGAGTTTATTTCGTATATCTGGTAATAATACATTTTTCCTTTGCTAATCACAAAAAAAAAATCGTAAATTGAAAAATCTGATATTCATGTTTTTTTCAGTATTTTTAAGTTTTCTAGATTAAAAATCACAGATAAATCAAATTACTTTAATTTATTAAAATTATTCGAATATTCCACATAAAAATAACTTGTATTAAAAGTAAAATCATGTTTTCTATCGGAAAACTTGAAAATTACCACTTTATTTCGTAGTCTTATCTTTTAGAATCAAAAACGTCAGTGAAATTCCAGTTCTCACGTCAATAACTTGATAAGGTCATAATGATAAACCTATTAATTAATTCGTTATTTAATTAACTGCCATTTCGGAGAATTATATGACGTTTTCATTGAAGAGAAATGACATTGGAGCGTCATTATGGATTTTAAAAAGCTTATCAATTAATTTGTGTGAAGAGAGGTAGAGAAGCTCGTGGCTTAATAATAACTGCCGCTTGGGTCGATCTTTAGGTTAAGCCGCGCTTGCCTAGGCTGGTCTGTGGATGGGTGACCACCTGTTACATACTGAGTTACCTCCGTGCCTTGGAAAGCACGTTAAGCTGTTGGTCCCGGCTGCCATCTTTGGCAGTCGTTACAGGTAGTCAGAGACCTGAAAGTCTGACAACGAGTCTTACCAAAGGGTATCGTATTACCTAGTGTCACTTAGACGTGGAGGTCAGATAGGCAGTCGCTCCATCTATCTATATAAATAAAGAGAGAAGTCCTGACTGACTGACTGATTGACTGACTGACTCATCAACGCCCAGCCCAAACCCTTGGACCCAGAAAGCTGAAATTTTGCACAGAGGTTCCCTTTTTAATGTAAACAAAGAATAAGGAAGGATTTTTCGAAATTCAACCCCTAAGGGAGTTAAATAGGGGATGAAAGTTTGTATGGAAAATCGTCATTTTCACGCGGGCGAAGCCGCTGGCAAAAGCTAGTGTAAAATACTGGTATTCAGTTACATCCAGTTAGACGTGAAGCCGACCCCAACATAGTTGGGAAAAGGCTAGACAGATGATGATCAATTAGTTTTTGTGAAGAGTATTATTTGTATAACTTGATCAAATGTTGTATAATCTTAAGCACTATTAAGTTATTATAATGTAAATAGATAATAGTAGATTTTACAACAAGTGCACAAAACGAACCTCCTCGACATAACTATCAGCCCTCGCCTTCGGCTCGGGCTGCTAAAAGTGTCGGATAAGAATGGTTTTGTGGACGTGTTATAAACTCTGCTTTTCACTTCGAATGCGAGGAAATAAAACAGTAGTATAACATTTTTCTTTAATTAAAATTCAAAGTAAAAATTGTACAGTTCTGAATACTGAAGGAATCTTACGAAATTGATATTAGGCTTTGCAGACCTATACAGCCTACTATTAAATTAATTTTGTAACAATAATTTTCATTGTTTAAAAAAAAAATAATATTAATGTTTATTATCACAATTACTATTTGTATAAAGCTTAAACTTTATTTACAACATTTAAAAACTACTATTTACAGAACTAAGATAATAATAAAATATATACAAGTATCAAAAAGGGGAGTAATTACAGGGCGTCAAAAAATTCGTCCACACCGCTGTCAACAGGAAAAGTGCCCAGAAGGCTGGCAGCATTTTTTTTAAATAAATAACTTACCGTACTTGAATTTAAATTTTAATATCTTTTAAGTCTTAAAAGACACATAAGGCAAATAAATTAAAGTAAATATTATAAAATAACAAATTCTATCTATGAACTTCTTATTGTGTTTGGCTGTATGACTCATTTTCTTTGCCTTAATAAAGATACATTTAGTAGAGTAGATACGTTAATGCCCTTGTGCACAAAATTCGACTTTGTGCAGCCTATATCTTGCACAAATAAACACTTTCAGAGCATGAGAAGTGAAAAAATCTTCTCTGTCTAAAAACAGTTTTGAATACTATCATTTAAATTCAGGCATTACCTAGTAGTAAGTGTTTGGTAGCAGTGGCTACATTAATTTATTAAAAATTAATACTGTCAAATTATTTTATGCATACCATTTTTATATACTTTTCTCACTGACATAATAACCTCTACTTAAGTCAGACCAAATAGCTCTCAATTGTTATAAGTCGAGTCATAGTATTGCCTATTGTTAAGTTTTTCGTTTAATATTTTTGTTAAAATATTTATTAGTTTATTTTATTTTTATATGTGTATTAGTATCATTTTAAGTACCTATACTAGTATGTAGTACTTTTTTTTTTTTTTTAAGTTGATATTGTTTTTTTGATATTTTGAACCCTACCACAAAGTTGTCTTATTTAAACCTAAGGTTGACTGGTAGAGAATGCCTTGTGGCATTAAGTCCGCCTATGTATCACTATTGTACATGAAATTTAAATAAATAAATAAATAATAATATAATGCGTAGTGTAAGCCGCTGATTCATGATCGCTGATCATGAAATGTTTGAGACTGAGAAGAATTTTTGAAAAGTCATCTCCTGAATACACTTTCAGGAGATGACTTTCCAAAAAACCTTCTCTCGATGATGATAATTTCTTGCGTGTTATAAAATTGTTGTGTCCATAGTTCTAACCGTGACAATAACGATGAATATTATGTAGGTATGTTTTTGAGTATGTATGTAGATGGGTTTATAAGTAGAGGAAGACCAAAGAAACGATGGATGGACTGTGTTAAGAATGATAAGGTAAGAAAGGAGGTGTCTCATGAGATGACGAGAAACAGAGAGGTATGGAAGGGGGAGACATGCTGTGCTGACCCCAAATGAATTGGGATAAGGGCGAGAGAATGATGATGTAGGTATGTTCAATTTCACTTGCAATATTAAAAGCTCGCTTTATTAAAATAAAGCAAGGCTAAAAATATGAAATCCAAACTCTATCATCATGTCTTAAAACTTAAAATCGCTTACTCTATTAAGTCTTTGAGCAACAACATCTTTTAAAACATTTGTTACGAGTACCTTAACAAAAAACAATTTGCATTCACTTATAATATTAGATCAAGTTTATTCTGTCCTTAAACTTTATTAAATCAGATACATCTTACCAAATACTAACCATTTTTATTACCTATAGCCACCTAACTGCTGCTAGATGAAACTAAACTCTATTTTAATGAGTATAAGAGTTGTGTGTATTAGAAGTGGGATCTTTTCGACTTATTTATTGCACATAGCGTAGATTTCCCAGACGTTATTCTAATATAATTCGTATATATCGAAATGCCGGCCGATTTTAATAGAAATCATTGACATTGTTTATGCTGAAGTACCGGTGAGCTGTGGTGTTCAAACTTCTTGTGATTACGTTTATTGGTACTTAATTTTGTTAATGTAAATTGAAGATTATGTGCGAGGAGATTTTTTTGGTTGTTTAGGGCGTAATTTTACCACTGAAATTCGCTATAGTACAATTTAAATCGTTTTAAGAAGGGATGAAAAAAAATATATAAAAACAATAAAACATAATTCTTTTTCATGACGAGTAGTATTTGGAAAAAACTATAAATTTTGTTAAAAAACTTAAATTAATTGATTTAGTCCGTGTATCCATGTAAAAAAGCGATTTTAAAAGCTCGCAAATGCAGATTAGTTCAGTTTTGCATCATCATAAGGTGCGGCACGTCAACATAATGTAGTTTCTGATCTATTAATCATTAACGCGTCATGGTTACGATGACGAGTCGTTAGTTATTTATAAACATGCATTTTTAAAGTACCGTAGATAAGAATGAGACGGATGTATTTTTCACAATCACAACATAATCAGCTCAAACAATTTTCGCATGAAAACATCAGCTGCTACGCGGCCGGCTACGCCGCTACGAGAGTGCTACGCCGCGTAGCACTCGGACAGTTTGAGAACCGTCGCCGTTCACCGACGCTCTCGTGTTTTATGGCGCATTATGCTATAATAATATTTTTTACTTAGCACATTTTTGTTTATACCTGCACTATGGACGTGTGAGTGTGAGTGTGAGTGAGGATGTGTGAGTGTGCGCGGGCGCGGGCCGTTCACTTAAAAATATAAAAATGTCGTTTGCTCCTCGTACCGAACGGCGCGGAATCTAATAGCCAACAGATTTTTATGTTCTTTCGCGGTACCAGATTGTGTTACACGGTGGGCCCACAGGTTTTTTCAACCTCTTTGCTGGGAGAATTGACTTTTGTTACGAATGTGGCCGGTTTATGGTGACGCCCAATTAGCGATGGGCTCGCAATCTGTGTACCGCACGGCTTTTGTTACAAATGATTTATGTCTATGAGCGTTCGGACTTTGGAGCGGTCTCGCAATGGCAATTTAGTTTTTGAGGATTAATTATATGTTAAATATTAAATTTCGAGGTTAGAACTGTAAAGCGGCGAGCTTTTGTTCGGCTCTTCTGTTAAATCTTTGTTTCTGACATTAAGTGGGCTATTTGCTTGCTTCAACAGAGATTCTGTTATGCTGAGCTGAGGTCGAATAGTATTAAAGTCTTTACGAGTATTCTTTCGGAGTAAACAATAATATTTCTGGGTATTAGTCGTTACAGTAAGCGTTGGCATTGATCTATTTGCGTCAATCATAGCACATGGCACTGTGAGAGCTAATAAACTCATATTATTGCTCACGCTTGTAGATACTGACATGCATAACTGCCCATAAACTTTCAGTGCTATAATAATGGTCCTCGTTATTCACTATAACAAACAAATAATCTGAATTATTACATCATGATATTGCTATTGTCTTAATTATAAATAAGTCATTAACGACATTACCTTTAAATCACAAAAAAATCTCTATGTTGTTTTCGAAAATGAACTAAAAACACTGTTCACTTAATATAGTTAAAAGGACACCCATATTTATACGTACATACTGCAATTATATTAACTCACTTATACTTTCAGGGATTAAATAAATGTAAAAACAAAGGCTTCAAAAACTTGCCATCAGATTATTAGTTCGTTGCTGTATTCAAACACTTCTATATTACCCCATAAAAACATATACAAAGCCCCTTATACAACACCAAAACTTTAACCCAAAACCCCTGCCTACACGATTTCGCTTTACCACAGAAACTTGTAACAGAAACTTAACTAAAACTTTAATAACTTCATAAAATAGAAAACGTATGCGCTCTAGATAAATTACGGAGATAGGGACTGGGGACAGACGGACATACACACGTATGTATGTATGTGTTCGAGTGAGCTCATTAATTGCCGGACCACACACGATATCGGTATTGTACGATAGTAATGTAACTGTTTATCATTCACAATTAAACTTAGTTAATGGGAATGGTTAATGAAGAACGGATCATGGTAAAGGATTCCGTTTAGATTGGGTTTTCGGTTCAGATTAGAGAAAGATTGTTAAATTAAATGTTAGAGACTTCTTAAAGATTTAGAATCATTATGTGATCTACAATTTATTGTCTAGAGAGCAAAGAACAAGTGGTAACACAGGTTTTGGTAGTGTACCTAAAAGTCGCTCACTTTTCGCCAGTTATATTCAAGTCCCGTGTAATAGGGGATGAGCTTATTGCCGTCAACCAGGCACAAATCCAGACTCCCTGGTGGGTCCTGAGAAATACCTGATGGAAAAACCCAATAACATTTTGCCCGACGCGAGAATACAACCTAGTACCTTATAGACGAAGGAGTTGACAAAAAAAAACTAATTAGTCCGTCAGATAGATTTCCAAAAAATATTGAACACGTATTTTTTCTTTTTTCACGAAAACAAAAAATGAAGACGATACAGTGCTTCGAAGAGTTGTGAAACGTCACAAGTTGGTTCATTTTTACCAGACTATGACGTCAAAAACCCCCTCTCCATGGTCTTTGACAAGCTTTATTTTCGTCAATTTTTATTAATTTGATAAAACAAAAAACACCTACCCAATATTTTTCGATAATCTAACTGACGGACTAAACAGAATCATATATTTTTTAGTCAGTCGACCACCCTATGGTAACACAAGTTTTTTGTGTAGTCATATTTGGTCAAGAGAAAGGTTTGTGTTGTCCTAATTTGATCAAGAGATGTTAGTAAGTTGTAGTTTAGCCAGTGTCCACCAGTCTTGAAAACCAAGTCACCAAAGAAATTTTATTCAGTAGAATATTGTATCGACTGCTTTCGCGTCGGTCACGGTTCAAATGACCAACGTCAAAACTGTTTCAAGTTACCTTATTTAATAGATTATTGTTTTCTGTCAGGCTTCCAACTAAAACTAACTTAGGCCAGACTATTTTACAACCAATAAAAGACTAAATCACATGACTAGGTACGTTATATAAACAAAACTTTATTTCTTTACCCTCCGTATATACCCCAGACATAAAACGACAAGAATATAACTTGCAAACTTTTTAACATACCCTAAAAACTTTTCCATTTTACAATTAATACAACATTTTCCGAATCATTAACTATTATTGTTCCACCATTAACAACTTGTTACCTGTGATTCCTGCGAAACTTAAACTACCCTCTTTTACTGTAACGATAAAACTCTGAAAGTTGTAGTTATTAATGTCGAATTTATGACTATTTTGTTCGGGAGTATACGTTTTTTATGAAAGTTTTTAACGAGTTGTGCAGGTTAATGAGTTGGGCCTATTAAATTAGTAGTTAATGGTACTTTGTAACAGTATGGATCGTTAATGTTGCTGTGTAAGCGTTTATGTGTTGTGGTGATGGGTAGGTACTGGAGCGAGTGCTTTTCTTGGTCCAGACTCTGTCTTAACTTTATAAGGAAACAGGCGTAATGTTCTCCAATTTAGAGGGCAGAAGCATGACCGCAGTGTAGTTTTATAAGCGATAGCTAAAAGAGATTAGAGTGGAGCATCTGTTCTAAAATTTTATGAACATTATGTTATAGATAACTCAGTCCATTGCTCATTCACAAAACCGAAGAGGAAAATGAAGATTTAAATTGTTCACAGCTACGATACACTAAAGTGCGTACAGTACACTGATTTTAGCATTATTATGATTCAGGATAGTGTTAAAAGAGTCGACTAGTATCCTAATTAGGCAGTCAGATTAATTTCTGCCATCCTGACTCGCTTAGTGTCCGTGCTAATTTAATTCTAACTTTCAACCTTTTAGAAATCAACAAGGTTATGAAAACAACATTGAGATGTAGCACAGACAAATTAAAATCGACAATAACACTATTTGTCTCCTTGTTATTGTCTAACATAACTGCTTAATTACCCCTCCATACTAACAGTATTTATACCCACATTTACGGGTAAACAATTTTTATTCGTCAGCCTATTATCAGATGTTAGCTGCGGCATCCACTGGTCCCATAAACAGTTCATCCCTGTTTTATAGAAGCATAATAACTGGTATAAAAGTACAATTTTATATGATTCCGATGAGTTAGATGTTTATCTTCGAATAGCTAGTTTTATGGGATGGGTGAAGTGTATGGCTGGTATTTAGGTATTGTTTTATGGCGTATGGTTTCTTGTTTGTTTCGTTGTTGCTTGCGTGAGTGTTAAGTGGGATGTAATAGGTTTTAGAGGAACTTTCTGTTGGTCTGTTTATCCATATCTATATAAATAAAAAGAGAAGTCCCGACTGACTGACTGACTCATCAACGCCCAGCCCAAACCTTTGGACCTAGAAAGCTGAAATTTTGCACAAACGTAGACAAGGAATAAGGAAGGATTTTTCGAAATTCAAACTTTCATCCCCTATTTAACTCCCTTAGGAGTTAAATAGGGGATGAAAGTTTGTTTGAAAAATCTACATTTTCACGCGGGCGAAGCCGCTGGCAAAAGCTAGTGTTGAAATTTCGTGGTTTATACGAGTACTGTATAAACGTGCCGGGGACCGTTCTTTATACCCAACCAATCAATCTATACAAAATCTCTCATTCTACGGGAAACTCATTAAAAACTAAGTCAAGTAAACTGAAATTTACTAACGCTGCAATAGTGTCTCGGATATGTAGACATTGGCAAAATTGATTGAAAGTACACTTTCGGGAGAACATTGAAATATCTGCAAATTAGAGTAAATAAAGGCCCAATGCTGAACAAACGCATCCTAAAAATAGTAGAGGAGTTAGTGCTACAAGCTACCTTACCCTTGGCTTGCGTATTTGTTAACAGCTAAAAGGTCCTTAAGCGGGTATTTCCAAACTCTTCTTTCCAAGACACTGCACTGTGATTTACCCAGAACGCAACAATGTTACAAGAAACTTATAAATTTTATCGCAATAAAATACATAGATCATTATCCAATATACAAAACTTAAAACTCCTTTAATCTAACATTCTCAGAACTCGTTCCTCTAAACGGAGTCACAATAATTACAAGAATACTAGCATTTTTTAAATTTACCTGCTTATTCTAGATAAATCTATGGAATTCTACCAAACGTATAATACCTAACATTATTTAATTATTTCGGACAAACACCGCTGTGATTTACATTAATTACTTTACTTGTCATTTAAACTCGTTTTCAAGATAATAATACGGGTATGATGTTTCATGTGTAAGTGTGTGCTCTTGTAGTTTAAATGTTATAGACCGGGTACTTTATATTGTATGTCATTGTGATTTATGTGAGGTTATTATTAAGCTGATTACAAAAATAGATTTCGAAAAGATTGTATATTCAATCAGACGCTTTGGGCTTGATTTAATTCATTTAATTGTATAAGCACTTGAAAATGTAGGTGCACAGGCTAAATTAATGTAGGCTTGTAACTTTTCAGTCGACAAATTCAGTTCCAGCCATAGGTTCCAGCAAAGTTCTAAGACGAGGGATGTGAGATTTTTATGAAAGCTTTATATCTGAAGTGAACAACCTATCAGATATAATAAACAACTTTACATTGATTTCCTACGTAGAAGTTTATTTTTTTACTTCTCAATTAACATTAGCACTTTACCTTATCTTTTTTATTCTATGCTCCACATTATTCACATGAATATTTAAATATCTTTAAGTAATCATTTAGTCGCTAAACACGCACAAACAAACTTTCTGCCTAAATGATTAAAGATTAGATCAAGAGCGTAGTCATATAACATCGCTACTATAATCTACAAAGGGTTCGGCTGAGTCGTAGCTAGTACCTAATACACCCACATTTCGTCAGTTAAGTTTAAGTCCCATGTAAGAGGGGGCAAGCCTATAACCATCAAGAGGGCACAGTTCCAGGCTGCTACTGAGAAATTCCTTTTGAAAACACCCAATAACACTCCTCCAGGCCCCTTGGAATCTAAGTCATAAATGCTATCTTGAAATAAGGCCAGATGATAAGATTAACTAGTATTACTAAGTACGGGTTGTGGAGGTCAGATATGCAGTCGTTCCCTATAAAATACCTGTATTCAGCTGCATCCGGTTAGACTGGAAGCCGACCCCAATATAGTTGGGAAAAGGCTAGGCAGATGATGATACGGTTGACTCGTTACGAACGTATGAGTTGCTAAAAACGTTGTTAAAACCGAGCTAAAAATCCGCATAGTATCTAATAGATAATACCAATAGTCTAACATTCCGTGTAACCAATAACTACATAGTTATATCCACCTACTTACATATGTTTGTATGTATGTATGTCGGTTGGTTGGTTGTGGGACATCTCGTTATTTCTGTTTTATTGTATGAATACATAATGACAGAGTTGCGACACACCAATTGCTGATGTTAGCGCGTTACTACGGTAAAATTTACATAGATTAAGATTTTTTTCGGATAGTTGCTTGTGATAAACATTTAGATGGCTTTCGTGAGTTGAGTAAAGAAGTGATTAAAGCGTTATTGCCAATATTTTTTATTTAATTATTTGCAGATAACAGTAAATGTTACTTGTTTAAAAACTAAAGTGTCGTTTACATAGGCAATCTAAGTATTTATTTAGAATAGAATAGAATAGAATAGAATAGAATATGTATTTATTCGCTAATGGACAGCAGCAACACAAAAGAGATATATATATATATATATCTGTCTTCAAAGCGGTTTTTTTTAAGCTGCAATTTACAGGTAAATAAGCAGTAAAGATTTTTACATAATAAATCACAGGGTTTTTCACACATATTCATACTTACATAACTCAGGCCATCCTTTTCCCATGGGGGTAGGCAGAAACCATAGAACGCTGCCTGAAACCGGCAACGATTCTCACATACTCTTTTGTTCCACATTTATACACACAATAGAACCAATCAATTTATAAAGGACTAAAACTGTTTATCTCATTAATTATTTTATTTTGTTCTAAGAAACAACTCAGCCTCCCAGAGGCTTACAAAAACTATCCACAAACCAATGAACTCAATACTGCTATCTGTTCACATTGTCCAATCTCTATCGCCACTAGAATTGAAATTGATAAGTAGGTAGGTAGGTAGGTATGTGGCATATGCTTGTTTACGAGTATCCCGTATCTTTATTATTTAAATCTTCTAAAAACCGGTCGCACTTAACTGATTGCGTTGGTGTATACATGTTACTAATGTTCTGTGTTTTTTTCTAACAAGTATGAATATTTTTTCTCTTTTAATTAATTTATTTTAATGTTTGTGTTCTTTGTAATTATTTGTGGTGTTTTAGTTTTTGGTTCATTTGTTAAAACATTGCAAGTAGGTACTTAGAAGACTGGTAGGGTCAGTAAAACAAGCAGGTTTTCGTGTTGATAAGATTAATTAGCATAAAAAAGGAAATCAATTATGTTGGTTTTTCGCTGTCCACTGATGGACAAAGATAGTTCCACAAAAAAAAAAGGTAGCGCCACACCACCCTGTCCTCTGCCTTCCATATTCAGTCTGCCAAAGTCTTCTTTTTAACTGACGAAAAAAAAGGTGGAGGTTCTCAAGTCGACATGTATATTTTTTCGAGTCGTCGGTACATATAGTGATATAAAAGTACGAGGATACTAAATATACACGTACGTAAACTAATACGAAATCTCTTAATAAAAAAAATCCTGAAAAATCGATAAACCAATCGATTCACGCAATACTGTTTAATTGGGCGCTGCCACATCGTTAGGTGAGCCAATACAATCAGTCCATTCTTTTCTAAACTCATATATTTTAGACCAAAAATTAGAAGACGATCAATCCTCAATACAAACAGATAATAACCATTTTTACCGCATACAATAAAGAATGGGCCGCGCTCATCGGAAACAGGAAACGCGCATTAGCAAGCAGGTTACAGCGAGCAGGGTACTAGTGCCTTTCACTGCGTAATAATTGTAATTTATTGTGATTGGCCAGTGTTTTGTTTCTCACGGTAATCGATACTTATAATTAAGAAGTGTGATGGAATATCGATCCTAAATCAAAGCTATTTAGTGGTGATTTCTTTGAGATGCACGGCTTCTACAATCTATAAGGAAAAAGCTAAACAGATCATATACGTTCGCTCTGCTGGGACAGACCTCTTCTTTGTGAAACCGAGTGGACTCTAATCTTCTAAGAGGCCCGATGCGTGTTGGTGGCTTTTAGGTACGCTTGAGCATTATTGACTGAGTTTTCCGTTTTGCATATAGGTTAGACTTGCCTTGTGTTGAGGAAACACCATCATCAACTGCCTAGCTTAATTCCCAAGTACCTATGTTAGTGTCTGCGTCCAGTCTTACTGGATGCAAATGAATACAGTACTTTCCATGGAGGGACTAATTGAACTGTTGAGCCATTGCTAATTGTTGACCATTCATGCATTTATCCGATGTAGTTCATAAAACCAATTAGGTATAAATAGTCTAGCAATATTGAGATGAAATATAATGACAAATTAAGATTTATATGATGACAGTTTAAGATTAATGTATTGACAGGCAACAAAAAAACTAAATCAAAAAATTACCTTGATGAAAGCTAAGCATTCAATCATATAGAGAATGTAAATCTCAAAGCACATACAAGTATGAAAAATTACACTCGCGCCCTACTCAGGCATAATTTAGATCTCTTAAATACTCTAACTTGATATATTACATGACTAAACTTTATGATTTGTGAATGGGAGTCTGAGATCAGTTTCAATAACATCCGATGCCCTCCAGCGATCTTTTAGCAACATATAATTGCAGTTTTACGTATAAACGAAGCGCATTAGACGACTATTAATGCGAAGATTGGCGCATACCATTACGTGGGCGAACCGAATAGCTTCTTAAAAGAAATTGCTTATAAATGTGAGTTATTAAGTAATAAAAAAGGTAATATGTCTGGGGTATTCATGTTACATTTGGTGTGGTACAAACAGGTACACCCATACCTACCTCTGATTGGGGACACGGTTGAATAATTAGAAAACGGAATTGTTGGTGAATATTTTAATCTGCTTTTTCATTAAGATATACCGTCCTCCTCTATTCATTGATTAAAATGTATCTTATATTATAATCTGCTCAAGTATTCGGAGGCATTAACCTCTGACTTAAATGCGCAGTAGGACAGTCAGGCCGCGTTGGTGTAATGGTCGCAAGCGCAACTGTTGAGCATGAGGTCCTAGAGGCTCGATTCTCGGTTAGGGTAGTGTTTTTACTTCAGGAAATTCTTAGTGGCATCCACATTCCACGGAGTCTGGATTTGAGCCTGGTAGATGGCTATTGACTCTCCCCCAACTGGCGAAATGTCGGTGTACATTTCTATCTATCCCTTCGCGGAGTACAGGTATAAAATAATGTTAAACGCGCGTCTACGCCGCGTGCTCGTAGACGCGCGTACAGACCGCGGGCGTTTTGTGCCCCAACCTTTAAACGACTACAGGTACAATTATAATTTGTACATCGTAAATGCACTAATGACTCTTCTTCATTTTGACACAACGTTAATTAAAAACAAGCTCAATAAACGTCACTAAGTGATTTTTATTACCCACCATAATGAATCTGACATCCCATAGTGTATAATAAATTATATATTGCTATATAATTTCAAATGTTTTAAGTTTGAAGTGAAGAAACTAGGTATACATTAGGTAATGGGTGAACTATACTATATTATGTCGCCATTGGTTGAGTAACATCTAATTATGAAATATGGTCGTTATTTTTTAAATGTAAATCGAAAGTGCCATCTGTGGCGAGTGGCATCAAATGATGTATATTGGCGTTGTGTGTTTTAATCATAGAGGGACTTTTATTGCCTCATTTTTATACGGAATAATATTAATTATTCGTAGTTGACGTCGTTTGAATAGTTTGTTTGTTCGTCGCTTTTGTTCCATTGTAGTTCGTGATTTTTGCATGAATCGTTTTACCGGAAAACTGTTAATACATTTTACAGCGATGTCTTGATGCGCTGAAAACGTGACTGCTCGTATATTATCCACAAACTAATCCAGTTATCAAAAAACTTCAGTCAAGAAAAAAAAAGTTTTCTTAATTTTTTTTCATATGATCAGTAGTTTAATGCAATGCATTACCCCTTATAACCAGTGCGTTCATATGTCGCACATTTGTTCTTCAGTGGCCAATATAGACATTTTTTTAACAGACTTCTTGCTCATTTTGGCTAGATCGGACAACCGGAAGGCGCCTCGTTGAACGTAGCGAGTTCATTTGGCGATCGCTTTGGTTAGTACCTATCTACGCAAGCCTAGGCCGATAAACTACAAAATATTTGAAAGACACTTAAATATCTAATTACGGAAACGGTATTAATTTAAGTATCTCAGGGGTATAATATAATGTCGTATTAGTCGTACTTATAATATTAATGTGTGTTACGTAAACCGAGTGTAAACGTCATTACGGTGAGAAGTAGCTGAACTCTTCACGCGGCTATGTGTTCGTTACTTATTTTGTGGGTTATGTTTCCGAGAAGGTGATTATTAGAATAATTATCAAATTCTAATAAACAGTTTTGAAAAGGAATGTTTTCTCAAACTTATTAACAGACTTCTTGTTTATTCTTCTTCTTCTTCTTTATTGTGTAGTTAGTAGCTAACCTGGTATCAGATTGTTGATGGTTCAAAAATTGGAAAAAAATTATATATTAAAATATAGAACCAGCATTTTTTTGTTTTTTTTTTCAGCCTTTGACTTGGCTTTACATGCCGTCGAGAAATATCGCTCAGGCATGTTGGTTCCCCCTCGATTATTAATTTAAACTTTGAATGAATGGTGCCATTAAAATATTCGGAAAACTATTTTCAGAATGTACTTAAACGTACCTAACCGTTCTTTGAGTTGGCAGATCTAACATCAATTCTTCAGCATGGCTCCATAAAAAATCTTTAGAGAGATAAGCTCTCCATAAGAAATTTTTGGTGTGCTCCAAAGTTTAACTCGATTATACCACAATGCACCGGAAAAGCTTCATCCAACAATAAAATCTTTAACTAAATCTGAGCGATAATTTCATCACATTCTCACACAATCTAAGCTCACTATAAACTTTTACGACATTACCGTTAGACACCCAAATGTTCAAAACTGTCTCAAAAGTAAAAACTCGAAGAAAGATCAAAGCACATTGCATAGGCAATGCATCGGAGCGGTATCACCTCACTTTAGCTTTTTCTTAATATCTGATTCCGATCAGAGGTGATACAGTTTCGGGGCTTATAATAGGTTTAGAGGTACGAATACTATGGTGTTCATTCAGTACTTCATCCCCTATAGATAAGGGAAAAGGGACCAAACAGGTGTTTTGTCTGGATGGTTTTTGCCCGAAAGTTATTGTCAGGTTCTTTTATAATTATAGTCTTTAATATTACTGGTGAAGTGTGGATCTATAGGGCCTGTCTGCCT
Organism: Diarsia dahlii; assembly: GCA_949775195.1. Taxonomy (NCBI): domain Eukaryota; kingdom Metazoa; phylum Arthropoda; class Insecta; order Lepidoptera; family Noctuidae; genus Diarsia; species Diarsia dahlii. The sequence goes on along the minus strand of OX459193.1, from coordinate 1,503,752 downwards.
TCATGTATTACAGGCACGATTGTATTATTATGTCTTCCAGTTTTATAAAACTGGAAGACACCGGACACTCCGGACACTGGTGTGTGCACCTTTAAGATATATAATATGTATATACAAATGACGTCATCACTCATCATTGGGTAACAAAACATATATTGTGGGACAATTGGAGCGGTCGTGGGCAGAGCGATTATCTGAATACTAATGTACGAAGATATTACTAATATGTGGTTATAAATGGACATCGGTATGAGTGGAATATTTTATGATAGTTTAGTCTTTTGAAGTAAATTTAAATGTATAAATAACGAGGTCATAACGAACGGCAAACATCAGTTACCTACACACTGAACAGTGATTTACTGAAGTCTGCCATTCTCTTTTGTTTTTCTTTTGGGTTCTGTCGTTGATTTAGGATCACTTTCAGCTCTTTTCTTCTTCATTTGTAGCCTTCGTAACTGAACCTTTGCCTAATCCAGGTTCAAAGGCTAGATGAAGGCGGAAGAAAAGCTAATTATTATTATTATTATTTATTGATTAAAAGGCCAACAAGGACCAAAACACACATTACAAAATAAAATAAAATAACACAAAGACAATAAATACAATACAAAAATAACCAGTAAATACAATTAAAATCAATAAAATTAACATTAAATAAAATCAATACAAATAAACATAAAAATAATAATAAATACAATTAAATAGTAGATTGTACACCAAGTGCATAAAACGCACCATTTTGCGCGAGACGTTTATCCATCCGATGCGAGCTTGCGAGCGAGGATGGATATAAAGTAGAGAGCAAAATGGGTTTTATGGACGAGTTGTACACTCTACTTTTCACTTCGATTGCGAGGAAATGAAACAGCAACTTGTAAATATTGTAAAAATAATTATGGTTTCCGCCAATTAACTTTTTTTTTTCAGTAGGAAACTTGACATAACACCTGACTTATGTCGTTAGCGTTACTCATACTGCTCAGTTATAAAAACATTTTGAGCAAGCCCATTGCCATCAACTGATGTAATTGGGACCAAGCCTATTGCCATCAATCGCTTGATGGCAATCAAGCGATTTAGGTAATTGGGGGAAGCCTATTCCCATCAACTTTCCTTGTATTCGTAATGAAAAGCAAAGCCTTGTTCTTAGAATACTAGCGAAACAAATTAAATTATAGAGGTTATTCTATGAAGTTGTTGCTGTGGCTGTTGGGCCGATTACCTGTGCCGATTACCTTGATCTTCGACGAAGATTTTACTTTATGCTCTAGAGCATAAAACGCGACTTTATGTCGCCTACGCACGACATAAAGACGAATTTTAGAGCGAGAGAAGTGAAAACAATATTTCGACATTAGCCCGTACATGTACCATGTCACAGTGATACATGTACTGGCAGTCAAATCGCTGGGCGAAAGTGCTCAGGATACTGTTCGGGCTGACCCGCACCCTGCGCACCAGGGATGTGCACCGCTTGCGCATGGTTGTATAAAAACAATCCACGCGCGCTTCGGCGAACATCCCCGAAGCGCTACAGAAGCGAGGCAGCCCCAACAGCACCCTGAATGCATTATTATATTGGACGCGTAGAGCGCTGTACTGCTTTTGCGTATAATCCACCCACAGACTGCTCGTGTAGAAGGACGTACAAAATGCCCTGAATAGGGTGATCTTGACGTCTCTTGAACAGCGAGCAAATCTGCGAGCTATCATATTCGCACGAACAGACAGCGCTCTACGCTCCCTTTCTATGTCATTATCGTCTTTCAGATCCGGGGTTAGACAGTGCCCAAGGTATTTAAACTTTTCTACCCTACGAAGGGGGTAGCCATTCAGTCTAACTTCAGGTGTTTGACTTAGAGACCTTCCCCGAGCCTGAAAGACCATCCACTCACTTTTATCAATCTAAAGATAACCTTGCAAATCTTATAGAAACTAGAACTAGTATCCAACTGCAATAGTTAGTATGTGTAAATAGATTAATTTACTCTTTGCTTAAGGATTTTCTTCTGCAACATCATAACAGCATTAGAAAATAAGACGACTGCAATTTTATTTCACCATTACTGAAATATTAATTTTCCGAAACCAAGCATTAGAGTTGCATATCACCAACACAGTATAAATCAATTGGACACAGCAATCATTTTCTTTTAAGAAACCCCGTTACTCCAATATTGCTTTTCTGTGTCTTACCGTCAGATTGCGTCACTGCATTAAATTCACTGGACATCTCAGTTATTTACGACTGTTATCCGGATATAAGCGGTTGTAACCGGAGCGAACCGGTTTCGATTACAATTAATATCGTCGCCGACTTAACATTTGTTGTGCATTGCTTGAGGCCCGCTTTAATATATTGTGCTGTAATGAGATTTTGGTCGGGAACATTTTTTGACTGTCAAAGTATGACTATATCGTAGCAACATACTAGCGTCGAAAAGTTTTAGTATCGAGCATTAAACGGTTTGCGTACAGTAATTTATTATGAAATGAAACTAGCTGTTATATCTGCGATATTAAAATAATATATTATACTATATTCCCTATTTGATTCGGATTTCTTAGGGTAAGGGTTTTAATTTTATTGGACGGAATCCTAATCTTTATTCTAAAAAAATAGCTTATGTTGCAAGTAAATCATTGATATCAGGAGGTTAGTCAGAAAAGACTGATAGTATTGGTTGTTGCCAGCTTTAAATTATGATTCTTTTAGTTTCCTTCAGCATGAAGGGTCCGACTGAAAACTAAAGAAGAACAGTAAAATTTGCTTTACTTTATTTGGTATAAAAAAAGTTTTATTTTTAGTCTCACATAAAAAAACCCACGGTGACTTGATTAAATACAAATAAATTGTATTTTAAATGCGAGACAATATATCTCGGCGACCTTTCACTAAACTTTCCTATTTCACGTCTTGTACCCTCCATAACACGACCATAAACTAAATCGTAAAATATTGAAACCAGTCTTGTCTGACCTTTATGTCACATTTTATTAAGCAATTATCAACCTTATTACTTAGATGTTAAAGGTTAGTTATTAAATGATACAGTTACATTGGTCGATCTATAAATTAATCACCAGGTTGTTGGTGATTTATTGTTTTTTAACACTTCAATAGTTGCCGATGTCCACTTGGAGGCATTTTTCAGTGTGGTGATCTGACAGAGATGATCCGCACACTAATTTACTTAGACACCTCCTTTTGGAAAACAGATACCTTGTTCTTCAAGTGATAGAGTTGAATTTTGAGTAGCATATGGTTTGTAATCGGTAAAGTTAAGTTGGTATCAAATAAGTAGTGTTGTTACCTAACTGTCACTTGATTTTCTTGAATATTCAACAGGTTCACTCTAAATTCGATCGTTCGGTGTTTTATGCTATAAAATATAGAAATGGGTGCAATAGATCACAGTAGTTAACGAACAAAATAGCCTTTCTATCTAATTAGTGCCTAATTAACAACTATATGATCCTGTAAATAACTGTTTTGTTAATCATTTAACATTTATAACACGTGTTTTGGTGCTAATTTTGACTATAAATAACTGGTAGTTATTTTGTAGTTTTGGTTCATTTACCTACTTGGTAACTTTTTTATGATTGAGGGTCAAGTTTTTTTATTCACCAGTTATTTTTAGGTTCCATGTAAATCCAGACTCCGTGGCTGCTTCTGAAAAAATCCTAATGGAAAACATAATAACACTTTCCACGACACGGGATACGAACCCGCTAGACCAACCAAGTCAAACAAAGTGAAATTAAATATGAGACATGCATGCATTTTACAATTTACTTTTGGTAACAGTCAAAATTGAACCACAATTTTATTATAATTATTTCAATAAGTCCCTCGTGACGTCTTAAAACAGTCCTAACTTATTCTTAATCCAGTGTGGAAAAGAGATGGCGTTAGACACCCTGTATAGTTCTGTCACGTTTCCACACTGGAATTATATTAAGTTAGGACTGTTTTAAGACGCCATAGTAAGGCACCTGGTCGTCAATCCCTGCGAAAAGAGTCGAGTTCAATTCCTATTACCATAGTTTAAATCTGCTCCTTAGTTCCAACTTAAACCAAAAAACTAAACCTTTCCAACTTCCCGTAATAAGATAATTTATCTTATTAAGTTATGCATAAAGGGGCCGTACATTTCGCTTAACCCGCCTCAGGCAAAATCAATAAAGCCCAAATGTCTATTAATAAATTAAAAATTCCTACTAATTGCGTAAATCAGTAGGTATGGTAATGATTCCGGTTCCATATGGTACTTTCGAATTTGATGATATTATGTACGTTTTTCATTTATATGCTGATTCGTGGAACATGGCGGAAACACTTGACTGTTACGGAGACGCACGGGTGGAATGACATGTCGCGATGGCATCATACGGGTGACTGTTGTGACGGAGCACGCTATGGAGTTATGGTTCTAAAAACGCTAGCACTAGCTCATCATCTTCACTTCACCTACTTGGTCAATCTCCGCAATCCCTTCCCTACTTTATCTTGGTCTTAACCGCAATGGCAACAATGTCACTCTATCATAGCACTAGCTACCTACGAAACATATAATAATAATTATGCTTAGTTAGAAAAAAGAAAACTTCTAAGGCCTTGTTTTCACCGGACGGATAGATGTGAGTGAATCGTCATCGCATCGGTTGAAATCTGCATAGCTGCGTTTCGCGTCTCTCTTGTGATTTGTCGAATCTTACGCGTCTCCTCTTTGTTCCACTCTTTTCCGCTTTGGTAGCCAACATTACACATTAAAATAGTCCAAGATCCCAGGGCCGCCAGACGTCACGTATTTTCTGACGAAGGAAATGTGGGCGATTGAGTAGTGTTAGTATGAACTAAGAACACACTACTACCAGCTAGCTTGCTTGGACGGCCAATTTTCAGGTATCAGGTCATCAAGGTACATACAAAAATTATTTACTTCACGTATTTTCTCCAAGCTGATTTTTACGTATATTTTAGGCAATATTCTTAAAATAAATCGCAAATACTCCCAGACACTTTCCGTCGGCCGTATTGCTTAACAGACGCTTTAAAGAATACATAAACTCCTAATGTTTTAATACTTAAAGCTAATTGATCTGGTTATTGCCATGCTATATTGGGCAGGCGCTTCAACATGCACCCGAGTGGTCAAAGCAACGTTTTCAACAAAATTCTGAAGACACAGGCAATGGACAGATCCTGTTGAATGCCCACCGAATGAGTCCAGTGGAGGTCTGTATGTCAGCCACACGAGCGATGCCATGCGTTCTCGGGTAAACAGTCACAATACGTTTAAGTCTAAACTTTTTGGGAACTTTAAAGCGTCCGATAGGCAAAACGGCCGCTAGGAAGTGTCTGGGAGTGTTGGCAACTTATTTTTAAGGATATTGCCTACAATATACGTAAAAATCAGCTATCAGAAAATACGTGAAGTTAGTAATGTTTTTATGTACCTTGATAGCCTGATACCTGAAAATTGGCCGTCTAAGCAAGCTAGCTGGTAGTCGTGCGTTCTTAGTTCATACTAACACTACTCAATCGTTCACATTTCCTTCGTCAGAAAATACGTGACGTCTGGCGGCCCTGGGATCTTACTCTAAAAATATTCTTGTAGGAATAGACATAAGTATTCTTAACGAATCATCATTTTGTTATTCATAACTATACGAGTACAAAAATGATTCTGAGTTAAAATTAACTCTGACAGATAAGATAAGAACAGAATCTGAGATATCACTCACGACACCCAGTCATGTCTCTAATGTCTTGTATCGCAATTGATTTCCCACAATAATGTAAGGAAAGCGCAGTCAACAGTCGTATCCGTTAAAGTGACTGGCTGTGTCGCTTGCAGGGTAAAAAGGTATTTCCTGACGCCATAAAAGGTAAATAAAAATGTTAGGGCAAATTGAATTCGGAACGTGTTTCGATCTTCCGTTACGGATGAGTTTCTTTCGTTAGTTTTTGTATAGGAATGATATGAAGTGGAAGTTTCCATTTGTGTTTTCTTCCTTATTATAAAAAAAAACAGCACCAACAATGAGAGTTTTTGTTTAATAGAACCAAGACGTAAAGGCAAAATATACCTAGATTTTATATCATAAATTGGTTCATCTTGGGTTTTAACCTAGTGGGATCTCAGCTATATTATGTACTAGCGGACGTCCCGCGGTTTCACCCGCGTAGATCCCGTTCCCGTGGGAATACAGGGATAAAAAGTAGCCTATGTTACTCAGGGTGAATGTAGCTTTCCAAGGGTGAAAGAATTTTTGAAATCGGCCCAGTACTTTTTGAGCCTATTCATTACAAACATACAAAAATAGGTACAAATCTTTCCTCTTTATAATATTAGTGTAGACTAGCTGACCCACGCAACTTCGTCTGCGTCACATAAATATAGCTTTAACCTTTCTCGATAAATCGACTATCCGACATAAATTAATCTAAATCGTAACAAACAAAAAATCTTATCTTCCTTCTTTATTATAATTGTTTTGAGAATCTAAACCAGATTAGCTTAGATTATATTAAAGTGTGAATTACTATAGGTATCTCTTACTGTTAAATACATACACGATAACACTCTGTACTTGTAGACATTATGATGCAGTAAATATTTTGAATTTGAATTTCCCGGATAGAATCTCCGGAAGAATTATATTGCCGCGCGGATATTTTTACATTGCGAAATCTTCTAAGATATTTGTTTAAATTGTTTAGAGTAAATTTTCCTTCTAACAAACACATTTATTTAGATATAGATTAATACCTTACGGGTTAAATAAGCTTCGCAAAAAATAATTGTTTTTAACCTAACATTTTAATAGTAAAAAAAAGGTAACAGTGAGTCAATCTTAAAAGATAGATGTATGCTGTCGCTGACTTTTTTTTAGAACTTTTAAAGAGGAACAATTCCTTCATACATGATATTTGCGTAACTTAAACCGTTTTCGCAGCGCACGCAGCGGAAGCTCTTAGAAAGGAAATACCTTTTCCCGTTTTTGTAACATTTTTCATTTATGCTCAGCTCCTATTAGCTGTAGCGTGATGTTATATAGCCTATAGCCTTCCTCGATAAATGGACTATTTAACACAAAAAGAGTTTTGAAATTCCAACCAGCAGTTCCTGAATTTACCGCATTCAAACAAACAAACAAACAAACAAACTCTTTAGCTTTATAATATTAGTATAGATTTTAGAAATTAAAAAAAAAATATATGAGCATGAGCGTCACGCTCGCGATGACTGCCCGTATGTTTCCACACATTACTGTGGTTTATTGGCACCGTGTTGCCATAATATATTCCGATTGCAGATTAAATGATTTTAATTAAGCAACACAGATAGATTTATATCGTTTAAACGCTTCTATTTCTTCTAAACGCTGTATAACTGTATTTTTCCCTACGCGGTTATGGGGCCGTATGTGGCCATATTATTATACATAAATATTTGCTAATTTCTTTTCTAAATTAGTAGAACGGGCCTCGTTTTGACGCGTTTAAAATAAATTGCTTGCATATTTATTTATTTCAACGTTTTACTAAAGTAACTCGGAGATCTTTGACATAGTCAGTGCAATGTTCGGGTTATGATAATTTTCGATGATTTTTAACTTAAATAGTTGTTTAAATATGATTGATGGGTTTATGGTAGTAGCGTTTTCATTAGGATCATTTGCCATAAATAATGGTATTATAATTATGGCGGTGGTGGGCGAGAGATTTGTCTATGATGATTTGAGGTGTGTAAAAGGAAATTGGCTCTTAGAAAAGTTTATGGCGATGATAGGTAACAACAATAGATCAAACTTTTGTGTCGAAACTCATCAGGTTCAATTCATATTTTATAAATTTCGAGTTCGCCAATGAAAATTCTAGAAATCGGTCCGAGACATTTATCAAACTCTTCATTGATATCTAGGAGATCGTAGTTTTAAAAGCCTCTTTTACCCAAATTAACAAATTCAATCAACTCAGCCTATCGCAGACCACTGCTGGGCATGTCCTCTCCCAAGCTGCACCATAATACCCTGTCTTTCATCTTCCGCGTTCATTTTGATCCAATTATCTTCGAAGGTTGTCAATTCATCAAACTACGAAACGTCCTACGCCCCTCTGTCCACTCTGTTTTTGCCGGCTTCTGGAGAAAAACGAATGCCAGCTAGGTACTACCTCAAAAGTTCCTAACGCCCGAATACTCGAACGTCACTCAATTATAAGTAGCCCTCAAAACTCGTGCTGTCTTTGTTACTTTAACGCAGAGTGACAGAGATAGCACGAGTTTTGAGGGCTACTTATAATTGAGTGACGTTCGAGTATTCGGGCGTAGATTGTGCAAACATTTATTCAGTACTAATAGACAAACCTTGTTAGATATCTCGTCGATCACCAACCCGAGCCTGTCTCCATAATTACTCTAATTAATATCTGCCTGACCGGTGACAAAGTGACGTAGCGTTAGAATAACGAAGTAGGTAGTTAGGTAGGTAGCTGATTGTTTTTGTGACCGACAGATGGACGACATTGCGCCGTACATGTGCACAAATGTTCCGCACATGCAGTTTGTATGTTCGTCCTTACGTAGTCTAGCTTTTGGAGATCCGTGGATAAATGAAAAGATAATGATGTCGTTTATGGAGAATAAGTAAAGTTTGATTGCATGAAAGAAAATAGTGTAAGTTTATGGATGGAAAGTAACTTGACTAAATTATAAAAAGTTCAGAATTTTTGCAGAGAAGCAAAAATTACGTTTTAGTTTTAATAAAATCCTGTTTAGCAATCCATAAAATATCAAAGGATTAGGAATCATGAACTTTGTTCAATCCGTTCTACTTTTAACATTTAGTATCATAAATAATTTTTTCCCGTAAATAAAAGCTACTCAATACTCAGCTAACGGAAAAAATATGCAGTTACATTACAAAGGTGACTAAAATTAGGTAAACTCAAAAAAAAATGATTAATCGGCTCTGACCCAGAACTTTGATCCTTTGACCTCCATATGAGGCCTTAGTTGTCGTTAATTACCATGTGAGGTTTTTACATTCTTTATTGAATGTATGGTTCAGTTCTACGTGCTCTAAAACTCCGATATTCTGTCTCTAAATATGGCTTTTCGATGTTTCTTATTCTAAAGTTCTATCTGAGACTTTTGGCTTCTTGACTAACCGTCAACTGTAAAAACGCCAGTCTAAACTGCCTGGCATGAATATTGAACTGTGGCATTACAAATGCTATCTTTACGTGCTTTCAAGGCACAGAGAGGTAGGGTAAGGGATGGTCACCCATCTCCAGGCCGGTCTTCTTCTTTTCTTTCTTCTTTATGGGGTTTCAGGTTTCCGCACTTAGTCCTTAAAGTGGACCATTGTGCGTGAGCCGTGGCGGCCGATTATTCCAACCAGCCCACCTCCCTCCAGAAGCAGATCAGACTTCCCGGTCTTTCCAGGCCGGTCATATGTTGCTTGACTTTGACGTTGGCCCGTGCGGATGTTTTTATTTAGTCACGACCCTTCTTTTTTGGAGGGTGGGAAATCATCAAATGTCTCCTCCAGCTCTGGGTGGAGCGGAAGGGAGTGTCAGACTTATACTTACTAAAAACCCATTTTCCTTCTTAGCCCTTTGTGTCCGGGGCTGCGGTATCTCTTTCGAACAATCTGCAACCCCGACAGGCAGTCACGAAACCCTGACAGTTTCACTAAAGTAACTAATATAGAGTAAACTTAAACAACAGTATACGGATCCCTCAATTACAAAGATCGTGCCATACGCAGCTTCTTAATTTTTTGCGTCAGTCTTAAGCATCCTTTTTTTGTGAAATTGTCGGAAGTGCGGAGCGTGCCATATGTCGTGTCGTGTTACAGAGTCGCCGCGACCCGGCTCAACTCACCCCGGGGTGCAATGTGAAGTGTCATGCCGGAATTGTTACTGTTTCTTTTAGTTATTGGGGAGGTTATGATTAATGTTATTGTAGAGAAATTATTGCTATCTGGTCCCTGCATACAACAAGTTTTTGGTTTTTTGACCTGCATCGTAACTAATCTCTCAATAATAAAAGCCCTGGTACGATTTACTTCCTGTGTATGCTTGGCTGATATATTTTTTTTAGTAGCCTCTACTGTCTCACTACTGAGCAAATGCCTCCTTCAATTCCTTCCACGTGCTCTTTTCTCGTGCCTCCTTGACCTAGCCCTCGCGATTTCATCATTTAAAGAATGTATGCATATCGATGGACGATGCCGATTGAGCTTGTTGTTTAATTAATAATTTTCATCATAAATTAGATTTGTTTACAAATATAAAATGATGAAAATGATTAATTAAAAATACAGTAAAAGAATAAAATAGCTCATACCCCAGGACCAAAATAACAGCGGACTTCTAAAACTCCCTATAAAACGCCAAGTATAGAACGTATACCAAACATTTAAATAAAAAGTGGCTCCAATAAGCTTTCGGGGTATAAAGCTGAACAATTACAGCGGGCGAGAATTGTAAAATTTTACAATCTATACGAATGATGGCCGACTGTTGTTTCTGTGATTACCAACGCCGAATTCTAATGGCGTTTACACAAAATGGACTTTTTTTAATGTAAATTTTGTATGTGATTCTGTTTTGTTGCTTATATTAACAATAAACTAATATGTGAATATTTCTTTTCTACTGATAGAAAACATTTCACTTAAATCTTACTTCTGGACTGATGACCTGAAAAAGGTTGTTGGAAATGCATAGTTGTGTGTGGAAGCCGGAAGATTGGTGTTTCTGACGCAGGTTGGGGGAGACTTGTACCTATCTAGCAGTGCACTGCAGTAGCAACTCCACACTCGTAGTAGTAAACAAGTCGTATCTTATACCAAAGGCAACGTAACCGAGCCTAATTGCAATTAATCAATCTACCTAACTAAACCTAGGAAATATTTCTATGATCATAGCTAACCTTGCATCACAATTAATGAAATAGTTTAAACAGAAATCATCAAATGTTGCTAACCGCACCTAAAATACTTGAACACATACCTTGTTAGCCCGTACCATTAAAACGTATATTATGTTACAGTCAAAACTGTTAATCGGTCAAAACTGCTTCAGACTGACTGACTGGTCAGACTGGTTGAAATCAAAACCCTTATTAAGTTAAAATGCGTTTTCTCTATTAAAATATGTTAGCACGAGGTTATCCAAAGAGTCACAAAAAAAAAACCTAACAACCTAATAAGTTTCCTAATGACATAATATATTGTTACGAAAGAGTTGTTCCGGTCTGATCCCCCAAACCGATCCACTGCCAATATTTTTCTTTTGTTTATTCCTTTCTGATCCCCTGTAATTTATCATTCCGTTCTGATCCCCTTTTTGACACAAGTACAAGTGAAGAACAGTCAACCGAAAAACAGTTGTTAATGAAAAAATAATCAGTTTTTATTTCTTTAACTTACAATTGTACGATCATCCCACAAACTACCATGAGAACAGAAGTAGGAAGGAGGTATTGGAATCTTTAATTCAAATCTATATTATTTCTTTCTAATACCATGCACTCTTTTTTGTTGGAGATAGGAAACCAGGATAGTAAAGTCCCACAAATTACCAGGAGGCCAGAATGGTGAATTATTAGAGTCACCATTGTATGCAATGGTGACAAAAATATATGACACTTATGTGTGTCTTACATATAAGACACACATAAGTGTCATATATTCTCCTTTTAAAACCCTTCATTTTGATACCCTACTCAATGGTAAGGGATTTTTTTTTGAACTCCTCTATATGGCCCCAATTAAAGATTCCAATTTCCAATACCTCCTTCCTACTTCTGTTCTCCTGGTAGTTTGTGGAACTTTACTATAAAGGCCTATTATTATAGATTTTATTTTTTTATTATTGATAGGTTCGCGTATATATATATATATATAGATTATAATTATCATAGATTTGATTTGAAGATTCCAATACCTCCTTCCTGCTTCTGTTCTCCTGGTAGTTTGTGGGACTTTACTATACAGGCATAATATAGATTTGATTTGAAGATTCTAATTTCCAATATCTCCTTCCTACTTCTGTTCTCCTGGTAGGTAGTGGGACTTTACTATAAAGGCATAATATAGATTTGATTTGAAGATTCCAATACCTCCTTCTGCTTCTGTTCTCCTGGTAGTTTGTGGGACTTTACTATACAGGCATAATATAGATTTGATTTGAAGATTCCAATTTCCAATACCTTCTTCCTACTTCTGTTCTCCTGGTAGGTAGTGGGACTTTACTATAAAGGCATAATATAGATTTGATTTGAAGATTCCAATACCTCCTTCTGCTTCTGTTCTCCTGGTAGTTTGTGGGACTTTACTATACAGGCATAATATAGATTTGATTTGAAGATTCCAATTTCCAATACCTCCTTCCTACTTCTGTTCTCCTGGTAAGTAGTTTGTGGGACTTTACTACCTATTCTTTTTTTTTAATCTAATAGAACCTGTACTTACAAATATTTTGTTGCTGACTGTCCTAAAAATGTGTCAGGGTATCCGATTCTTTTACGGGGATCAGACCGCAATAGAAAATAATTTATAATAAAACGGATCCCCTAGGGTATCAGTTTTAGGGGATCAGACCGGAATAACTCTTACGAAATGAGTAGACAAATAAAACAGAAACCACATAATAAGATTCTAAGTAAATGTGAGTTATAATGAATTTGAAAAGTTTTAACCGATCACAAATGGTTTTGACTGATTAACAGTTTTGACTGCGACATATATAGTAAAACAAAAAGTATGTTTACGACATGACTATCAAACTAAAGTCCAACACTATTCGGGGTACAATTAAATTAAATCTAGATTTTTTGCAACAATTATCGTCAGCTATTTACGTCAAAACATAAAGTACGTCATTGTTTTGATTAGTTCGTTATTAAATGATTGACACTGATATTGGTGAAGGAGGACATCTGAGGCCCTAGCACGAACGCGCAGGGTTAACGTTAACGTAAATAATTTTAATCGAAAGTACAATTATTATCCTGTAGCATATTATTCGATCGTCGTCATAGGTGGCCTTGATCTACCTACTGTACACTGTTGGTATAGACCTCCTCCCTTGACACGCTTCCCTGGTTAGTGCGAGTCTCATTTATAACGGTATATTGTGACTTCTTTACATAGTACAAAACAAAGTTGCTCCCGCTGTTTGACGCTTAGATCTTTTAAACTACGCAACGGATTTTAATGCAGTTTTCAGCAAAAGATAGACTGATGCAAGAGGAAGGTTCATAATATGTTGTATACATACCCCACATTTGTATCTACGTTGTACCAGTGCCAAGCCGCGACGGGTCGCTAGTTGTGGATATATTGATTCCTTTGCCTCTAATGGTCGCAAGGGCAACTGCTGAACAAGAGGTCCTGGGTTCAGTTTCCGGGTCTGGTAAAGCGTTATTTAGTTTTTCCAGTTTTTCCATCAGGATTTTCTCTGTATCAACCACGGAGTCTGGAGCTGTGCCCGATGATGGTATGGAACTTTAACATTACTGGTGAAATGAGGGTCTTCTGCTAGCCTACACCTTTGCCTAACCCATCGGGGATTACAGGCGTGATGTTTATGTTATATTACTTCATCTCGCACTTCTTGATTTGCTTGATTAGAAATCCAAAATTAGGCAAGAACAGATCCTGGTGGATCTGTTCTTGCCTAATTTTACGCATGTTCAATTGATTCTATTATATATCTAAGTTTTTTCTTACATACGAAATCACGTGTATTCAAATCAAACAAGCCGTATTCCTTTTTTTTTTTTATTGTACTGCGATTTAAACGCTAATACTAGTTTTTTCACCTGTAGTTGTTCGCAATACCGCAATGTTATTTTCAATAGTCAATTATTATAATTAAAGTTGATTGCCTATCATCAACACATATTGCAGCTTGTTTTTTTGGCGAAAAATAATAATTTTGATTGCAGAATTTTAACGTTTTATATTATTGGTCCTTTCGCATTGCGGTATCGTAATGTGTGTTGATTTATTTAGTTTATTCACGGATTGTTAATTAAAATTGCAATTACTGACCGATTGACCTGTACCTGTCTAGTTTACCTAAATTCATGGGCAATAGATTGATTTGAAATTGATTGAAACGGTAGAAATACATAGATGTTTGCTCAATTCGTTGTGCTTTATTGGTCTAGACATAATTGCTAAGTTAGAACTGCACCTTACTGTGGTCCTTTCACCGAAAGCTTATATAATTATAACTGCATATACTGTTTTAAATGTTTTACATAACACATACCATCACGCTTTGTAAACTCTGAAGGGTTAGGTAGAGATACCTAATCGTCCATCCATATTTCGCATATTATGTTTGAGTCCCATGTAATAGGGGGCAAGCCTATTGTTTTCATCCGGGCATAAATCCAGACTCCATGGCCCATGGCTGCTACAGAGAACTGACCCGAGAATCAGACCCACAACTCCACGATCAGCAGCCGCGCTTGCAACCGCTACACAACGAGGCAGCAAATCTTTTCTTTAACCAAAATCATTTTAATAATTAAAAAAAAACATGACCAGAAATTACACCCTGTTTTGTAACGAAGGGACAATAGCTAAAAAATTGCCACTACCCTGTACCTGCGCTCGAATTATTTAATTTCCAACATCATTAATCATCTTTTTTTCAACGCAGTCGGGTAAGGGCAGCGTGGAGCAATGCTTTTAACATTTTTTTTTGTACTAAAAGCTTTTATTGAAAATTTTGGAATTGAAAAAAATAACTTTATCTGTCTGTATATTCCGGGTTGCGTTTTAAAATATTTGCGTGGGACTTTTAGCTAAGATTGTTCGATTTGAAATTATTATAGTTTTATTGGTCTTAAATTGTGTCCGTGAGTCGAATCTCAAGGTTCTGTAATTAAACAGTTTCGCGATGCAATTAATTAATTAAAGGAATTACGTAATGGACGGCATATTTTATGCTTTAGGACCTTTACTAGTTTTTAAAACCCATTGGAATTTTCTAAATGAGTTATTATTGAAAATAATTATCTGTTTCTGACAATTGTTTCATAATTGTAGTTTTTTTTTACCCGACTACGGCGAAGCCAAAAGGAAACGGTAATGATTTTGGCAGTCTATGTATGTATGTATGTATGTTCCACCGTAGCGCCTAAACTACTGAACGGATTTTAATAAATTAGGTGTCAATAGATTCGTAAGAATAGCTCGGGTGACATAGGCTATATACATTTTATAAATTATTTTTATGACGGAATTTAAATGTCAAAAACTTACCTCAAAAAATATTAAATTGAGATAATCATAGCAAGTTTGGTATCAAATGAAAGATCTTGGCGAGCACATTACAAATATGTATTATATTATAGTTTAAGTACACACAAAAATAAAATTCAAATAAAAAAAATAAGTTCAAAAATCTAAAACCGACTACTAACAAAATCGCGGTCTTAAAAGTAGAAAACAAGAAAATAATCCTTGTCTGATATTCTTCGTAGTTGCATGCCACCTTGCTTAAGGCAATTAGCAGCTGACTTCTGTATCAATGAGAACGCCATGAAGGAGCATCAGGTATCAGTGGCATGCGACTACGAAGAATATCAGACAAGGATTATTTTCTTGTTTTCTACTTTTAAGACCGCGATTTTGTTAGTAGTCGGGTTTTAGATTTTTGAACTTATTTTTTTTTTGAGTGAGTGACTTTTCATAGTTTGGCCTATGAGGTTGTCGACTGCTTGACCGGACCCTGTGGGCGCAGCCGGTGTAAGGCCACCAGCCAATCAGGGTGAAAATTGTAGAGACAGAATGATGATTTTGCATATGTTTAGTTCTAACCGCATCCAGTGAGTTGTCTTAATTTGAAAATGTGAATAGCTTCAGGTTGGTTTTGTGCTAATAGGAAGGAATAAGATTAAGATCTAACAACAACTTATAATATTAAGAATAATTTTAAAATATTTTTTACATATAACAAAGTTTTTTAAATCGCTCGTGCACAATATTGGGTTACAATCTCAAACGGTTTATATCAAACCACTGTCTAGCCATAAACATTATCTCATTGCTACACGAAAATAAATCTTATAACCCAGACATAAACAACACTTTATAATATCATAAATATTTCAAAATTTACAATTGCATTGGACGTCTAACCTTTTTATCATAGATGGTAAAATGCAGTTTTGAAAATGAAACTTATCGAAAAATCAACTTAGTGTTATTGAGATAAGGTTTATTTTATAGTTAAAATGTTTTTGCGATAGTCAAATAGTTTTATGTCGTATCAAAGCTACAGGTAGTTGTTTTTTTATAATATTTAACGATATAACACGGGTCGTTGCGACATGGAAGTATTATTACAGATTCATAGCACTGTTTGAACAAAGCAGGTAGATATTATAGCGTTTTGGGTTAAGTTTTTTACGACTATCAACTATCGTGTTGTTGCTATGTGCTGGTAAAAGATTATTTGTTTAATATCTTTAATAGGTAACTCATAGTGTATTGCCAGGTTACGATTAGGCTAAAATAACACTTACTTATGTCATTTGATTAGGTTGGCTCTTCAGCTGCTTCGCTGGTCTAAGTGTCGTACTTGCACTACTGCTGATTTTCCATTCTGGGTTCGGTTCCCAGGTCCCAGGTCCCAGGTCCCAGGTCTACAGGAATGACTCAGTAGCAGCCACGTAGTCGAGATTTGTATTTGGTTGCTACTTTGTGTTTGAAACCGTCAAAAGTTAGAATACTTAGTTTTATGTGCTTATTTCGTTAAAATTTTTCTTTTGCATAAAAATGTTTGCTTAGGTAATAATTAATTAATCTCCACAAATTACTTGTACTTGACTATGGATACGAGTCCTGAATCAATAAGGAACTAACTAGGAACTTAAGAGTCTTAAAACAATTAAATACTAAAGGAAAAACTCAGTCAAGAAACAATCATCAAAATAATACAAACAGCATAAATAATCATCGATTTGAGGGCAAACGACGGATTTGCCAACATTTTTTATGTACGCAGTCATTATTTTTCTTGCAATGAAAGAATTAAATTAATGTCGACGTCAAAGATAGCAGTACGTTTGACATTACCAATTATTTAAGAAGGATTATAGCGCACAAATGGCGTAAAACACTTTACAAAAACGCATTATATTTTTTTTTGCTTTAAAATATTATACCGTACTTGTTTTTATTACTTGGTTTAAACATACTTGATTTCCGCCGAATTATAATTTTAATAATCATCAGTTATTTGACTCTTTTATTAATATTTCTTCTCTAATTACCTGTATAATCAATTCTTTAAAAATAATACAGCAGAACCTATCTGACCGTGGTTTTCAGACTTAATTTGGTTATAGAGGTTTCTCACTTAGCCAAGTCCCAGTTAACCAAGTTTCACTGTAGTAAAGTAAAGTAAATTTTGACCTTCGAAAAGTGCTGATTATCAGCCTAGTTTGAATAAATGTTTTTTTTTTTTTTAATAAAAATCACAAAATTACAATAAATAGAGTTAATCATTCCTTATCAATTACTCTTGTCCCCACTCTCTTATTTGGGGGCTTATTAGCAACTATACTATATATGTAAACTAGTTTTAGGTAATATTTTAATATTAGATACTTCCCTTTAATCAATCGGGTTTCAAGTCAATATTTTTTCATAAAGTAGCCTATTTTATTTTATCAGAGCATCTGCTTATGTATTTCCTGGATAAAAACAATTATCAATTTCTATAAACCGATTTATTTCGTACCCACAAACTTAAACAGTCACCAACTTCGCATTCATATAGCTTTCTACATTTGCGTAACATATATACGTATATGTTTTTTTTTCTAAATAATTCAAACGCAGTTCATTGGTCTTTTTATGTACCGCGGATTACGAGTTCAGATGTCAATATACTATTTATATTTGTTCGTAAAACTGGATATCGTTTGGAACTAAACTTGTATGTAAGTGCAGATATATGTGTTTAGTGAAAATTTACCGTATTTGCTTTTAAAATAGATACCTACTTGAGTGTTTAAATGATTTTTTGAATAGCTTTTTTTGCTGTAGTTGTTTAATTGTTTTCATACTACTTATATAATGATGTACCTACTTGAAAAACAATAAAATAAACAATATACCTACTTGTACTTATAACGTGACGACTGACAGAGCAGAATGGAAGATAAAAATGTGTTGCGCCGACCCCAAATGACATGGGATATGGGCAGGGAGATGATGTTGATGATATGTACTTGAAAACTTTTCCTGTTGAATATTTCAAGTGGGAAATTACGGTATGGACTAATTTATTCCGCATGAAGGAAAACACAAATAACTTCAATATTAAAATTTGGCACAGTATGCGCTATATAGAGTAGAACTTTGATATTCGTTAGTATTTGACATTTAGTGATTGCTTATCTGACCCCCACACTACCTATCTGAAAAACCTCCGTGGAAACTGGGTAATGCGATAGGAAGACTATTCATCCCAGTTTCGAGCTTCTGTGGAACCCGTAAGGCCGTTACCACTGTTACGACGTTAAAGATCTACTCTATCCATCGTTTCCTGTACCAAATTTTAATTTAGTAGTTATTTGTGTTTTCCTTAACGCAGAACAATTAGTGCGTTTTGTGATTTCCCACTTGAAGCAGCTATACAACAGGAAAAGTTTTTCAATATAATGTCAAA
Source organism: Diarsia dahlii (assembly GCA_949775195.1). NCBI lineage: Eukaryota > Metazoa > Arthropoda > Insecta > Lepidoptera > Noctuidae > Diarsia > Diarsia dahlii. The sequence continues at coordinate 1,485,028 of OX459193.1, read as the reverse complement.
AGGTTTTTACCCCAAAGTCAACTAAGTTTATACTTTAAATATTACAATTCACTTTATCAATCATTATGTATCTCACCTGCACAATATAGTAACTCAGCGACATTCTCCCACGACTACATCGTCACAGAATTATGTGACATTACTGCAACATAAAAACGAATAAAAACATTAAGAATTACACTGTCAAAAATCCATACAAAACGAACAGAATTTATTACAAATAATAATACTTTTATCAAACAAACGATTCTGATTCTTACGCTTCATAATTTTCTCGTTCAAAAACAACATCACTGTGGTACTCTATTTTAAACCATAATTCGTGTTGGGTATGGTTGATATTGCATCAGTGTTGGAACAAGGAAAGTGACCCGAGGAGTCAGTCGCGACAATGCGATCACGATTATGCGCGTTATTTTTTTGCGACAAAACGCGAGGGTGGATCAGGTAGACCCGTTGAAGTTGTTGCGTTTGACACTGTTGATAAATGCACGTGAAATCAGGATGGTGAAAATTTTAACTATTTTTTGAACGCTCTGTATAGTTTGGCTAAAAAATAATAATAGAATAACCCAAAAATGTAAAAAGTAGGCTTTATGCAACTTTAACGTAGGGACGTGCTTTATGAAAATATATTGTACCTACTCCTGAAAATTATCTACTATGAAACCTACATTCAAATTTACTAAAAAAATATTTTAATGAACAGCAAGTTTTTCAGGGGTTGGCCCTGAAAAGTTGTTAAGTTTTATGAGTTCTACACCGCCTTTGAGTATATCCTTCATTTAATCTTACACCCTGTTTTCTATAGGATCACTTTTAATGTAAACCACAAGATTGTTAAAATTTTGGATAATCTAGTAATCTGGCTAGACTTGATGTCATTTGACCAGACAGTTATTAGGTAAACACATTAATATTTCAAGACGTTTTTACACATACACCACAAAATATTATGATTTATTGAATATAGACGACTCGACCTTTTGCAACAATTTGTTTTTCTATTAAAATTACATTTAAATCTTCTGTGTAACTAACCTATTTGTTATTCAATACCATGTATTCACTACCGTTTCTTAGCGTTGCTGCATAATAAATCAGTGTTTAATTTAACCTTTAAATTCGAATGACATACAGTTTTTATTATTTTTACAAAGGAACTGGTATTTATGTATTTTCTTTAAAATATCGTTATTTTGTTCTAATTTTAATTCTCAAGAATAATCTAAATTTAAATAATGTGATTAAAGATAAATCAAGGAAATCTAAATTGCATTTACGTGCATCTGATATTTTCATTGCAGATTTTGGGTTTTGACTTACACTACTGGATTTTTTTTTTTTGGTTACAAACAAGAAAATCAAATGAGCCTATATCGCAATTGAGTCTATTTATTGAATAATGTCTTGCAACTACCTATAATAAAATCTTAAGACTAACTTTCTTCTTCTTATGTCGAACCGAATACTTTCCGGGAATATACGTTACATTTCATTCGTTCGTGCTTGCTTGTTTTCCCTTCAATTTGCTGATTTTTTGGTGTAAACCTATTTAAATGACATGGTTTAGTTGCAGTGCCACTATGATATAGCTGATAGACAAGGAGTAAACTGTCGGAATTAAATACATTCCCTGGACTACTCCACCAGTGTATTCTATCTTTATTGGATTTGCTTTTACGAGGAAAGATAAATTCTTGATAGTCTTCGTTTTTGATGTTGGATCTGGAAATAAATTAATAAGTTATATTTAAGTGTTCTTAACCACAAAAATAACCAGTGATTGCTTAAAACGCTCATAACACAAACAGCTGTCCTTAATCAAGGATCTCTGTGCCCTCTCTAGATCTATAAAATACGACTTAGCTGCTCCATCCCATACCGAGATACAATATATGATTACAGATTGGGCCAGTGCGATATACATCACAATCCCGTACAGAATCGAAACGTTTCTTCATACTTATATTTTTCAAGTGTGTGTAATTTTAATGATAGCAATGGTATTCTTAAAAAGATAATACCAGTCACTTATCATTATCTATTAAGAATCATATATCTAATAATAATAAAATGTTATTTACAATATTTACAAACTACAATTTACAGAACTAAAAATTAAAAATTTTGAAAAAACCCACGACTGTTAAAAATTAATTGAAAAAAGGATAAAATAACATAAAACACCCATCTTAAAAAAACCCAAGAATGTCCGTCGGGGGCTGCCATTAAATGAACTAGTTTTGCAGGACATTCTTGGGTTTTTTTCAAAATTTTTAATTTTGCTTTTTATTTTAAACTTTTTTTAAACTTTTTATTTTAATTTTAATTTTTTTATCTAAGAACATGCACCAATCAAACCTAAACCCATAACTGAAAACTGAATCAAAATCGGACTTGTAAATTAGTTAATTAGTTTTGGAGAAAAATGGCAACTTTGATTTGCACAAAAAATGTTTGCTGCAGCGCCCCCTGGTGAGTTGTCACATTAACACCAATCTAAGAACATGCACCAATCAAACCCGAACCCATAACTGAAAATTGCATCAAAATCTGACTAGTAGTTTTGGAGAAAAATGGCAACATGTATTTGCACAAACACACAAACAAATAACCTCTCACCCCAAACGCATATACCGTCTCTGTTCCGTCGTCGTGGGTAAAAAAAAGAAAGAAAGTAAAAGCATTTATTGGTCTGCCACAGGACAAAATACATAACAACCCCACACAACACACAGGATAGTAACTTAATCCACCAGAGGAACAGTAGTTATTTATTTCTCAACCCTTGATGTCCCACTTCTGGGCAAAGGACTAAGGTTTCATTCTTACCACTGCCTTCCTTCGCGCTTTATTTTGAAGCTACCGGGATAAAATTATCTCCTTTTTCCATGTAAAGCCCAGTTTTACTTTAGTATTTTACTTAAAAAATATTTGCAAATTAAACTCAAAACTTCACTTGGAACGTCCAACAATAGGGTATTTCACCAAAAAAATCTAATTAGTCCGTCTGTTAGATTATCGAAAAATATTGGATACGTGTTTTTTGTTTTATCAATATAATAAAAATTGACGAAAATAAAATGTGTCAAAGATCAAGAGTGGGGGTTTTTGGCGTCACTTAGTGGGTAAAAAAGTACTATCCTTATGACGTCACACGACTTGACACGACTTTTCAAAGCACTGTATCGTCTTCATATTTTGTTTACGTGAAAAAAGAAAAAATACGTGTCCATTATTTATTGAAAATCTATCTGACGGACTAATTAGATTTTTTTGGTGAAATACCCTATTGCATCGTCCGCTCTCCAAACACCCTAAGAGTAGTTTAGACGAATGAGCGGGGGTGTCGATTCGCTCGTCGATAAATCACGTTCCGCTTTTTGTTAGATTCGCGCCAGACGTGAGAATACGACGCACTTGGCGATCGCATGTATTGCACGTGTGAGTTGCATAGTGCATGTGGACATTGCGACTTTTTGCGCTATTTTCAAGTTTTTTTGTTAAAGGTTATGCTTGTGGACTATGGTTCTTACTCACCCCGAGTAAGCCAATGTTAGGGTGTTTTATAGGCCGTCTAGAAACTAACTATATGTACTCTCTTCATGAAAAATATTGAAAGATTTGCGTTTTTGTCGATTACTTCTGGAATATTGTTATTTTCGGTGGTATCGTCTGCCCAGCCTTTCCTTTCCCATAATGATAATTTTGTTAAAATGGATGTGGTCCTTGAAACCTATGTTTTTATTGTGTAGCCACAATTTAATGTCCATGTAGTAAAGAATATAAATAAAATCTTTTAGCGCCAAAATAATACTAAATAATTTGAACTATAAGCTGCACCTGCTTTTCAATAATCTGATGTATCCCTAAACTTAATAAATCGACCTTCATATCAAAATTCAGAGCCTCTGAATATTATTATCATTTACAAAAACGCATCTAACACGTAGATCTACACGCGCATACCCCGGTGTCGCCGGGTAGGTACCCCTGTTGTTTGCTTAGGACCAGCGCCGATATTTGGCGTATTTACCCCAATTATGGGTGGTTGTTACACTATTATGCGATAATGTATGGGAGACGAAAAAACAATGTTTTCGTTAGCGGGGTTGAGGGTACGTGTCACATTTGTTCGTGGTGAATGTTGGAAGCAGGTAGATGTTGAAATTATTCATGTAAATAATAGGATTTTTAATCTAAATACTTGTTACATTCTGAGGAATCCATTTTACATGTAACAATTGCTAAATAGTTACATGTAAAATGCCCCGCCAACTTTTAACATAATATGTACAAAGATATTCTTTGTATCATGTTAAAAGTTCTTTCAAATGATTTTTCCTATAAAACGAACTTAGAACTCCAACATTTTCGAAATATGTTTTATTTTGGTCCTACTACGCTAAAATGTAATTGGAAAACTGCGCCATCTAGGAACCAAAATCAACTGATTAAAAATTTAAACTAGCTTACCCCCGTGATCTTCTTTCCCGTGAAATGATATAATTCAATCATGATTTGAAGGACACGTGTCGCCATCTGCAAGCAAGCAGCAAGCAAGCAAGCAGTTTTTAAGATTTTTGAAGTGAAATAAAAATCATTCATTCAATCCTTCATTCATTCATTCATCTATTAATATAAGAACGTTATTGTTTTTTTCCTCGGGACATGTTTTTTCGAGATGCTACCCTATATCCGTTTCTGTATACCTGATATCGTATACTCGTATGCAAAATTTCAGGATGGTCGGTTCAGTGGTTTAGGCGTGAAAGGTAACAAACAAACTTTTATCACATAAAATACTATTAGTTAGAACTTTGATCCTAATACGCAAATACAATTTGAAAACTGCCCCAACCTGGGAGTCAGAATCAACTGATTAATTGCGTAATACACTTGCCTTGGTATGCTTTTCAATAGTTTATTATTATCATCATCATTTCTGCCAAAAGACGCCAACTGCCGGACATAGGGCTCCCCCAGGTGTCACCACATTGACCGGTCCCGTGCGTTTATGTTTAATATAATTAACGATATCGAGCAAACAAATTTTTTCGAAAATATACATAGTTTATTAGTCAACTTTCCACAGATTGACCTCCTCAAAGGCACCTTAACATTCGATCAACCCGTGCGACTATATCAGTAGCCCATCAACGAAACTAAAAACTCCCACACATAATAAAACTCCCCGATTACCCTTAATATGCGCCACTTAATTAAAACCCGCTAACAGTGGCCATTGAAAGCCTCGCGTCTTGAAGGGTACATAGCGCAGTGACGTAGTCGCAGCCTGAAGTGTGCCACTGTGCAGCGACCCAGTTCCCTGGCTCCGGACAAAAGCGTCCACAGTGCATGTCAGCTTGTACAAGTAGCTCGTATTGATGCCGCGAATTGAGAGCGGGATATGTGAACTAGTGTGTTAGATTTCTTGGTCTTTTACTTGAAGTTCATATTAGTTATTAAGGTGGTCTTCATAGATATAATGAACAAGGTGGTTTTCTTTGGTCTTAGTTAGTGCCTATAACTTGGTGCTCGAGTTTTCATGCCGCCTATGGGCTTCTGAATAGGGGATCGGACAAAAAAAAACTAATTAGTCCGTCAGATAGATTTCCAAAAATTATTGGACACGTATTTTTTCTTTTTTCACGTAAACTTAAAATGAAGACGATACAGTGCTTCGAAAACTCGTGTGACGTCATATGATAGTACATTTTGACGACACAAGTGACGTTTCAAGCCCCACTCCAAGATCTTTGACGCGTTTTATCTTCGTAATTTTTTATTGATTTGATAAAACAAAAAACACGTATTCAATATTTTTCGATAATCCAACTTACGGACTAAACAGAATCATATTATTTTGACCCAGTCCGATCCCCTATTGACCTTAGAAATATCTCTCTGGCCTACTAGTTTCCTCACACTTTTTTCCTTTACTGAAGTCAATGATAATTAAGTATACAATAAGCACGTGAATATATTTATATAGTCGACCTGACCGTTTTTCGGCCACGGCGGCCAATCTCAGCGGAGATTAGCCATATGCGCGGGAGGTATTATAGTGCACAAGTGTGTGCGCAGGCACAAGTGCACTCTCTGTTCCCTTTTCTCTCATAGCCCGATGGGACGGCAATCCGACACGACCGGAGAGAGATCAGGCGCAGGACCAACGGCTTCACGTGCTTTAAAGCACGTGAATACGAAAAATATAAGAAAATTAAGGTCGTAGCGCCAAGGTAGTCCGCAAAGTTATCATTTTCTTACTTTTTTTTGCAATTTGCAGGTCAGTGCCAGACTGTATTTGGGGCAATAAAGCAGCTAATAAATGATAACTTTGGTTCAAGTTCGAGAAAGCTATGTTTTTGATCTAAATTAATTGCCTTCGTCAAGACGTAGCAAAAATTTCTACTTGCTACTGAGTGAGCTTTCAGCGATCTGAAAAATTGACCTCGGTAGGTAGACAACATAATGCATAATAATCTAACTCTCCAGTATTGCCCATTACAAATATCCTCAAAATTATGCACATACTTAGGTACATAATAAAAAAAAGAAAAAAAGAACACTTACCGAAATAAAAAATCAGCAACATTTCCTTAATGAAAGTTTCATACTTTTGTTTGACCTCATGCAATTCAAAATGTCGTGATTATCCGTTCAATATTGTAATTTCTGCTAAATATTCACTGTGTCAGATCATGCGTTTGAGCGAATCATTTAAATGTATCAACAATATCTTTTAATATTAGGGTCGCGTACCTTTTAAATATAAAACAATCTTCATAATTCATCATCTGCCTAGCCTTTTTCCCAACAATATTGGGGTCGGCTTCCAGTCTTACTGGATTCAACTGATTATCAGTAGGTATTTTACACAAAGCGATTGTTTGTCTAACCTCCACAACTGGTACCGGTTAATACGATATCCCTTGGTAAGAATAGCTCTCAATCAATCCAAACAAATCTTTAAAGTTGAACCCTTTGAAATAATATTTGCTGAAAGAAGTCTTTAATTGTATTTGGAAGCTTTTAGACAAGGCCAAGAATTATGAAAATACTTATTTTTCTGAGATCTATGCCAACGACAGGTCGTTGACGTATGATTTTGGATTCTGTATTCCAAAAGTTTAAAATGTTGAATTCGGTAGTCTGTTTGGTAATGTTTTTTTATAAAATTACATTCCGTCTCCGTCGTCTCGTCATTTATTCACGTTTTCCTTGCTGGATACATTAATTCGTCAATTAATATCCTTCAGGACCGGCTGAAGCAGCCCTAACAAAATCATAAACATGTTTATGATTAAACGCTTTAATACGTTATTTGTCAAGTCTCATTACAATTCGATAAGACCCCATTTCCATATGCCCACAAACATGGGGGCAATATCCAGAACTTTCTATAGACTGTGTGTCATGTTCAATGACCTTATATTGTGCTTGGTTTGAAGTCATATTTTAGCTTGAAGTTAGGGAGGTACTGTCGATATTTTAGGTGATAAGATAATTATTTCATTGTTAAAACAGCACTGAAAATTAAAGTTTGGATTTTTTTCTTAGGTATCGGTTAATAGAACTTCCATAAAATATTTTAAGTAATCATCATAATTTCAGCCGAAATATGTCCAGTGCTGAACATAGGCTTCCCCAAGTGTCGTACGTTGACCGATCCCGTGCATGAAGCATCCAGTGGATCCCTGCAACCTTCACCTGCTCATCGGTCCACCTACTGGGAAGCCTTCCAACGGAACTTCTTCCGGTTCACCGAAAGAAATGATGCAAAGAATTATAAAAAAATTAAGTATCCTAAAATCTATAATGGAGATATCATCTCTTGGAGCTTAGTTTACTTCTGTAAACATGAGTTTATCTCTCAGTAGGTAGTATTAGTCTCATTTGTTTCTAATTTCCTGGTGGAAAGAGAAGTCTTTGGCATCCATGACTACTACTAAGATACTCTGAATAGACTTGACCTTATTTCTCCCCCAAAACATCGACAACCACATAAACATTCATGGTCATTACCATCGGACTAAGAATATGAAATACAGGGTAAACGTACTCCGGCCATTATAATTTAAAAACAAACTGATCTAAATACTGCGGACAGCTGGTAATGGCAGATTTAAACGATACGGGCTTTTGTACGTGATACCAGAATTATAATATTGTCAATTGTCAAGCTATTTTTTTTGTTAAAACTTTGGTTAATGTAAGCGGCTGTCAGAATTGATATAAATAAATATTTAAATAAAATATATATACTTATACATAGGCAGACATTTTTTTTTTATAAATACATATGTTGTACATTCTGTGCCTGCGTGTATTTATGACTTGAACTAGACTTTTTCTCTGTTTTTTGCCATTATTTTCAGAGAAATCTAGTTTACCTAGAATGCACATCAAAGGCTGCTTTTTCGTCTTTCCTTTTTAGACGTGGTAAATTTCAAACAGAGACTACGTTAATAACACAAGGGTCCAGCTTGTGAATGTTTTTATTGGCCTGCTATATTTTGATTACACAATCCTTGTAGTATTAGTCCTATTTCGCTATAAAACCATCGTTTGTGTTCAGTTTTAATTCTTTCTTATTTTTTATTTATATTGTTTTCAACTATGTTTCAATACATACAATTATATAATTATTATTGTATATAATTATGTTGCCTACCTAAGTAAAATTACCTACACTGCGTACATTCAAACACAAAAGTATTAAAAAATCCGCAAAGGTTCACAATGAATGCGACCGTCTCACAGTCTCACTTGATCGAGCTGAGCACAAAAACGTACAATCGATAACACATTACACCGCAAGCTTCACACTCGATTTAACAGCTAAACGCAGCTTACAGCTCCTCATTTTGTGTCTGACTGTACTTATTATTAGTTTCTACGATATTAAACCGTTCCGGGTGATTTTTTATTGAAGAAATTTACACTTCGTTGGTAGATTAACTATTTTTTCGCTGGTTCGGTCTGTCTGGTCCAGTTGAGCTTGTTTGTTACCTAGGTCTGGATTGAGGATTTCTTTGTGGCCTTATTTCGTCTTTAAGGTTTCCGATTTATTTTTCCCGTTATGGGCACGTAGTTACTAGGAGCTATACGGGCTTGGATATCTCGTTCCGTCACGTTTTAAAAGAAATGCACTTACTTGGTTAAAAATATGTGTGGATGTTTAATCAATAGAGCTTAAAATACGTTTGGAATATCTGCAAACCTGGCTTACAGGATGTATTTTTGGCAGTTTGCGTGTTTATGAACAACAGCTTCTTACAACCTATGAGAAATCCTGACCTAAACTCTACGTTTAGGTGCCAGAAACTCAAATTCACCATCTTGTTTTATTTTTCATCTTCAAACGATTCATGACCTGGCCTTTGTCCATCTTGTTGTATCTTCTTTCATCCCAACTTCGTCTTGCTCTAAATCCCAATTGCGGAACTCTAAAAAGCTTTCCTCCTTTTGCAACATTCATAATACCATAACATAATTAGGAGTAATCCTTATTGTTGGCTATGGCTATGAATGGTTCAACGTCATTGTGGTAGGATTATGCCGGTTTGTGCAATGTGCTACAGTAGTACTGCTTGATAATACTTACTGGTATTATGTTTTTTGTTGAAGCGTTTGAGTCGTATGAACGTAAGATCGTTTTCTAAAGGTATCGCTTATTTCAAAGCGTCGTTTATAAGCTTTTTGAGTAAAGTTTTATTGGATCGAGGAGGTAATAGTATGAAGGTTTTAAATAAATCAGTGGATTATAATTACTATATTTTTGGATCTTTCTGTTAGGATTTTGGAGGCTTTTAAAAATGCAGTAGAGAAACCGGCTTTCATTTACCAGATACTTACATAAAAAAAATGTAAATGGATAATATGAAAAAGATAAGAGTATGATGCTGCGTCTGACAAGAACCCGACCCCAAGTAGAATTAAACGAGGGAAGCAAGATGGTGGTGCAATGGAAAACCTTTGTGTTGTACCCCTTTTTTTTTTTGGTGGGTGGAAAATCATCAAATGCTCTTGGGCAGAGCGAAGGGGAGTGTCAGACTTCTACTGACTAAAAACCGAACCCATGTTCCTTCTTTGCCCTTGTGCCGAGGCCACGTCATCTAGTACTAAAGTCCGCGGCCCCGACGGGCGTCGGCCCTTGCGGGCCCCTCCTTGCTGACATCTCTTTGAGGCGCGCGTGGAACACGAACGCGCTTGTGTTGTACCCCTTACGAAAACAGATAAGAAGAGATACCTAGATTGATGAAACAAACTTTTACAGATTTTAACTAATGAATCATTCATTCGCTCTGCCTATTATTAAATTCAAATGCAAGTAAATAACTAAGAGAGAAGCTCCTTTCAAACCATTTCTGCAGCTTCCAAATCATTGACTATCTATCAGCTAGAAACCTTCAGGCCCGACTACACTGGTTACTAAACGAATAGCTAGATTTTCCGCCGGGTAAACATCGTCTGTTCCTCTACCTTTGACATCAAAGGCTCGGTGCTGATGCGGCTTCGCTGCAGTTTGTGCTCTCAACTCAATGGAGGCTGCCTTTGATCGCTCGTCGCTGAGATTATCTTTATTATTACGATTGTGACTGTCTGTCTGTGGGTAATGATTGTGGGGTTTCTTGTTTTATTGTTGAGGATTGTGTCTGACTAGTGGTTAGCCTGTTTAAGTGTCCTTTCTGTCGCTCTTTCTAAGGGCAAGTTTTCAGAAAGTTTCACTTGTAGCTTAGATATGTCTGAAGCCGACTTTGATAAGTTAGCAAGTTTGACTAACCATCAAGAACTCATTGTAATCCTTTATGGTATAACTGGGTTTAGTTGCATGCTGGTAATAAAAGAGTAATGCGAAAAAGAGATTGCAGTTACGAAATTCCTCCCAATACTAGAGACTCATTCGGACCGGATATTCGCATTCTGCCTCGTAAGTACTTATTACATGAGTACGTGCGTTGACGCATGCGCAAACCCAACGCGTGATTACACTCACGCGCAACTCCACAGACCTGTATCTTTTCTCAATCATTTCAATAGCCTGAATCATAAGGGCTTACTTTCCCACAGTCACATACCTAATTGGAGTAAAAATAAAAATTAAGACTTGCAAGTTTACTCAGAAGCTTACTACCACCTATTTGGGCAAACCCAGCATATCCCCACACCAGAAACAAAGGAAATTCAACCCTATTCTTTAACCCTTTAAGTTTGTTTTCAATTGTGTCCTCCAGGTTTGTATGATGTTTTGGAATGAAACTTTCATATGAAAGAGGAAAACTGATACAATGAATGGAGAGGTGCGCAGGAGTAACCTGTTGTTGAAAGAATGCAGCGCAGCCGACCCACTGCCCGAATGAGTCATATTTGATGCAAATATGAACCGAAATTAGGTGACCGAGTCGGTAGCGGTCAGTGGGGTTCTGTAGGAAAAAAAAGCTTAATGAGAACGGCAAGAGAGCAGACTGATTTCGACGAAATATGTTTATTGAGCTTTTAAAGCTTAAAAAAGGGCCGTGAAGAAGTTTGGAGATTGCAAAACGCAGAAGATTTAACTATTTAATTTAGGAAAAGAAACATCAAATAGCTATGTGTGTTTGGGTTTACAATGAAGTAAATTAAATTTATCTGCATCTGCGATGTTGCAGTCAGGTTTAAATTAAAAAAAAATACCTATAGGGCTACATTAGGTATCTTCCTTAGGTTCCCAGGATAACTTGAATAATTATATCGGGGCGGTATCCCATGTCATTAAGAATCATCACTCAAAATCAGAAACCTCAATTACAATGGGTTACCATTATTGTAAAAACTTTTCGCGGAACTCCAAAACAGCGCAAGTCTAAAGTATTCAAAAACGTAACAATTTCGATGATTCAATATGATCATCACATTCTTGGCATTTGATTTGATTAACATCATTCTAAAATTGGTTGCCATTACTATGAGATTTGATATTTAAATTCATCACAGTAATACGTAATAAATCATATCGTTTTAAAAGGGATCACAATCCATTTGATATCGCAATTTAAAATTTGAATATTACTATAGCTATTAAAATGTTGTAAAATGCTCAAACGATGCGATCTACGTACGATTCTCGCGACTTTGCTTGTATTCACGGTATATCATGTTTTTATTTGGGACTTCAGAAACTATTTAGTAAAAAAAAAAACTGTGTCTAAGAGAATTTCATAGTAGTTCTACTATGAAATTCTCTTAGACACAGTTTTACAATATTCACCACTAGCTTTTGCCAGCGGCTACGCCCGCGTGAAAAAAAACTATTTAACTCCCTTAGGGGTTGAATTTCGAAAAATCCTTCAGTATTCCTTGTCTACATTATAAAGGGAACCTCTGTGCAAAATTTCAGCTTTCGAGGTCCAAGGGTTTGGGCTGGGCGTTGATGAGTCAGTCAGTCAGTCAGGACTTCTCTTTTTATTTATATATAGAAAGATAAAAAAACATGTTCAGAAAGCTCAAAGAAACTACTACACCTCTGCCTAACCCTTCGGGGATTATAGGTGTGATTTTATGAATGAATGAATGAATGAATGAATGAATGAATGAATGAATGAATTATTTATTTGCAGAATATAGGTTTTACAAGTTCTTGATATAATTATTTATATATGGGTTTCACTACATTCGGCATTTCTGCCGTACAAATATTTAGAATTACCTATTTTGGTTATTTTGACATGCATCATACATTTACATGCAGTACATACATATTGTTAAATAGCAAAAAACATTAGAATGAAGAAATACTGATAACAATTGAAATTTAGATTATTATGCAATTACTTAATAAGATTAAAATTAAATACAATAATTCCAATCATACAAGATATTAAAATCAACTATGTTTAAAATAGCAGTCAATAATTATGTCACGTCAATAAATAAAAGAATAATGAAATATTTAAATAATGTCAATATACTTGTACCTAGATGTTATAATAATCACAGTTAATAAATTTTACATTTTGCATTCAAAATATTCATCGATGGAATAAAAACATCTCTCACACAACCAGTTATATAGCTTTTTATTAAATTCTAATTCTGTAGCACTTCTAATTTTTTCAGCTAAATGGTTATATATTTTCACCGCCATGGTGTAACAGTTTTTATCACCAAGTTTTAGTCTATTACGAGGGACTACTAGTGGTTTTTGTGCTATTTTCCTCTTCGACATAGCCTTTTCATCCTTTTTAAAAAGCGAGTAATTATTTCTTACAAATTTGCAGGTTTCAAATATATAAAGAGACGGGAGAGTAAGCAGCTTTTGTTTGACAAATACAGGTTTGCAAGAGTCTGTCCACTTAAGATTAAAAATTGATCTTACACACTTTTTTTGAGCAATAAATGCCCTCGAAGCATCTGTTGAATTTCCCCATACAGTTATAGCATACCTTAAAACAGAACAGACATGGCTATGATATACCAGTAGTGCGGTTTGAATGTCTGTTATTTTTTTTATTCTCCTTAGTGCAAATACGAATTGGTTTACCTTCTTACATACATTATCTACGTGCGCTTTCCAATTGCAATGTCTATCCATAATTACTCCTAAAAACTTTATATTATTAACTTCCTCTATGTCATTGTTATTGTATTTTAAACTTAATTTCATGTCATTTTTTAATTTTGTCTGGTTATTATACGGCAAAAATGTCATGAATTTAGTTTTGTTTGCATTAATTTTTAAGTTATTCTCATCGAGCCAATTGATTAAATCTGTCAATGCTTTATTTGTCACTATTTTACTTTTATCCAGAGTTTTCTCTTTTGTCAAGATGGTTGTGTCATCTGCAAATAATATGGTGTACTGATTCGTGGCGTCGGGCAGTTCGTTTATGTATATTATGAACAATAAGGGGCCAAGGACACTTCCCTGTGGTACACCACAGCAGTTTGTTAAGTATGGTGACCTAAAGGTTTTTTGGGTGTTCGTTTTTAAGCACATTTTTTTAATTTCCGTGCATTGTTGTCGACCTCTTAAGTAGCTTTCGAACCAACTATAAGCAACGCCTCGTATACCATATTGCTCAAGTTTACGTAATAAGGTTTCATGACATACCATATCGAATGCTTTACTCATATCCAAAAATACCGCTACTGGGATTTCCTTTTTATTGATCGCATCCATAATTTCTTTTACCAGTTTAAAACATGCCAAAGTTGTAGATTTGTGCTTAATGAAACCGTTTTGTTGACTACATAATAGATCATGTTTCTCTAAGAAATTTATAAGCCTTTTGCTCATAACCTTTTCAAATATTTTTGAAAGTATGGGAACTAAAGTAATAGGTCTATAATTATTCGCCTCAGATCTAGGTCCTTTTTTGTGAATGGGTTTTACAACAGAAAATTTTAAACTGTCAGGGAATATACCCTTTTCCAGAGATAAATTAATTACGTAAGTCAAGGGTTTTGTTAAGGATATTAAATTTTGTTTGATCATTTTAGTGCTAATGTTATCATAACCGACTGAGTTGGTATTTCGCAATTTCATTGCTGTCAAAAATATTTCCATGCAAGTAGCAGGTTCAAGATAAATTGAGTTCACAACCGTTTTTTTGCAAACATGTTTCTTTTTTGGGTTTGGGGCGTTTCCCTCTTTAGCAATGTTGATAAAATAATTGTTTAAGTATGTTGCAATATCTTGACCTTCTTTTAATTCATTTTTCCCATCCAAAATTTCTCTAATTTCATTACTAGCATCGTTCTGTTTAAGTTTCTCATTTATTATTTTCCATGTAGCTTTACATTTATTGTCCGCTTTCTCTATATAATTTTTATTGTTAGCTTTTTGCATCGTATTTGCAACTTGTTTAAGTTTTTTGCTATAGTTTTTAAATGCAAGTTTATTGTGGGTAGTTTTACTTTTATAATAAATACTTTGTAGTTTTCTCTTTGTTATAAATGATTTTTTTAGACCTTTAGTTACCCATTTTGGGTTAAGAGATTTCATCTTAATTTTAATCAATGGGAAACAAAGTTCATAAAATAGACACAGTTCATCGTGCAATAATGAAAAAGCTTTATTTACGTCTGTTTCTAAATATACTTCTGAAAATGAAAGCTTGCTAATATAATAATTAAATTTTTCTATATTTTCTTTACTCAGGTCCCTTTTGTATGCAAACCAATGTTTTCGAATTAAACTATGTTCTGTTTTTAATTTTATTGATAATGTTTGTCCAGTATTGTGATCTGATAGTCCTAATTCATGTGTTTCACCTTTTGCTTCTTTGATGTCACTTATAATATTGTCAATGCAAGAATTCTGTCGAGTTGGTTTGCTTATATGTATATTTAGGTCATAATTGTTTAAAATATCGATAAATGTATTCCTATGATTGCTCTTGCTTAGAATATCTATATTAAAGTCGCCACATAAGACATTTTTATATTTGTCTTTGTTACGTGTTTTATCTAATAGTAGTTGTAATTTTCTAAAGAAAATATTTATATCCGAGTCTGGTGTTCTATAAATACAGAATAAGTTCAGGTTATATTGCTTAATCTTAATACCGCATATTTCAAAATGTTTTTCCATCGCAATACTATTTAACCACTCCATATTTTCAAATTCAACATTTGGTTTCATTAGTATACACACACCACCTCGCCTTTGGTCTTTTCTAGAATAGCTGCTGACTAACTTAAACGAATGTACTGTCAAATTAACTTCTTCTCCAGATTTGATAAACGTCTCACTTAGGCATAGGAAGTCTACAGAATATTTTTGATCCTGAAGCAAATTAAGGGCAATTTCAATTTCATTTATTTTGTTAATTGCACCTGCAATGTTTTGGTGGAGTATAACGTGATTTCGGTTTTTAGATACGAAAAAACGACTTATTTTCGACTTGGGTCAAGTTATTGCCTTCAGATAGATCATGTATCTCTGATGATTTATTCATATTACCTATCATTATATCATCCTCAGTTTGTGTGCTTTGGTTTTTAGTTTTAAGAATATTGATAATATTGATACTCGGGACCAATCCAGTAGTTTGGTTATAATAATTAGAAGTTCGGTGAAAAGATAAAAACTGTTTGTTATAGTCTAGTTGGTCTAATAAAGAATTTATTTTATAACTTAATGATGATAAATTATTATAACCTTTTTTGAGAAAATAACACTCCTTAGTCTGACTACAAATTAAATCTAACATTCCATTCAATTTTATCTCCTTGGAGTAGATGTTTTTATTCACACCTAATACAATAACAGGACAAGGCACAGATTTTAAAAACAGACATAATTCTGTTGTCATTTTTAAGGCATTGTTATGTCATGTAAGTCAAGAAACTGTGGCCTGCCTATACGTCAAATCACTTCACGCCTTTAGCTCTAATCTACTATATTATTTAAAACAACGTCCTGTATCTTTCATCTTCAAAAAATCCATACAGAAACAAAACGAAGCGTCCGAAATGCAACTTTATTTTCATTATTACTAAGCACAATTTATTCTAACAACTAGAATATAATGCTCGATTGTATCTTCTCTGCCTGCCAACTTCTCGATAGTGCATGTCGTTGGTACCATCCTTCAAACTGGGACACTTCATTGAACAGAGGCATGACCTTGCTCCAGAAACATCTAGGTCAAGGATGTATATACTGAGAAATGTTAGTTTTTCTCTACTGTAGTAACGTACAGATTTGTAGGATAATAAACAGCTGCAGATGCAGTTTACTAGGTTCTAGTGCTGGTAATATTTTTAGTAAGTGCCCGTAGCTTATAATAATTTTGGAAACAGTTAGGATGTAGGAGAAAATTCCCAACATTACTCTTACGATTAAAAAAAAAACCGATAGTATGCTAGGATATTGGAGCAATTTAGGATGCTAATTGTTAAAATAAGAAACTATACGCGGTCAAATTCGCAGAAAGAAGCTAGTGAAATGTACACAGATTTTCTATTGACATCTGAAAAACGATTGTACCGCTAATGTTATGGATACAAGGTAGGTTTTCACTAATATATTTTCCTTCTAATACTCAGAATCAAATCAAACATTCATAGCAATTTACTTTTTATTCAAATTCCGTTCGAAACTAAACAGCATTCGTGATTTCGTGAACGTTAATCTATATAAATTCGTAATAAGTAGTGTTACAATATTATATAATACGTATCTATAGACTCTGTGGTCCAAAATTAAACCTTTGGCCGGCGTTATTTGGTCGAAAATAACAAATAAAAGATGGACATTAATACAGGTCGGTTTCTTTACCCTTTTCAATCACTATTGCCCCTAATCGCGCTCGATTTAGTTTACAAGTGCGTTGTGGTGCCATTGAGAGCGAGGAGCGATGCTTAGGAACCTTCTTCTTATTTCATGTGTATATATTTTGGTTTGACTATATATTATTGTTTGGGCACTTTTAACAAGTGCTTATTGGTTTCGAATGTACTCAATTATTAAAATGTATGGCTTACGAAAAGTTAAAGACTATTTAATTTATATAAATGTTGGTCACGCACCTCTGTTTTTGAGATTAATATGCTTATTGTATAATTATCACTTTAAAATGAAAACATCGTAAGAAAACCAGAATGCCTGAGAAATATTTCTCGACGGCATCTAAAGCTAGATCTGACGCCCATGTGCGGTATAAAAACTTAGATACAAGCTTAGCCACTAACCACACGAAAATGAATGAATGAATGAGCATGGTATCGCTAGTAATCAATGCAAAAAAAAATAGGTAAAAAAGTCATATATCCCAGTTTCCAGTGCATTCCGCCGCCAATACCGCCGCACCCGGTAGATCGTCCAACGCCATATGTAAATGTACCGCCAGTCCTTCCGAGAACACGCCATCTTGCTCCCTAATTATTTTTAATTGCCGCAAGCACTGACAAGACGCGTACGGCCTTCTACAATAAAGCTTTTTGAATTTTTTTCGCGTCTAGCGCTTGAATCATGTCGATTACATTACGAGTGATTCATAAAGAACACACGCGATGATATTGAAACTTCTAAATAAACAAGATTTTTTTACTGGCAACTTTTGTTGCCGTGTTACCTTATTGCATTTTGGATTAGTGGTGGTCTAGTCGTAACGGATTTGACATATGAGTAGTAGGTCTTCATTTCGAGTTTAGCAGGTACATTACTGTTGCTTTTAGCCGTTAGCCTGTATCATCCCACAGCTGGGCAAATGCTTTAAGACTTCTAGTTCTCTATATCCACGGCTAATGTGAACCAATTCCAGGCAATCGCCGGCTGCATATTTAGTGTTATTTTTATCATCACTGCTGCTCTCAAAACGGTCGAGTAAAATATCAAGAGGAAATCGGCATGTCTTAGAAGCAAACATTCGAAGACATTTTACACACCAAGCTTTGTGGTGGATTAGGTACAGCATATTCCTTCTCATCGACCTGTCTGTCATTAGGCCTGTGTCTCAGCTGTGGGAAATTATAGACTGACTAGCGTTTGCCCCCTATTTCACCCCCTTGAGGGTTGAATTTTGAAAAATCCTTCTTTTGTGGATGTCTACGTCATAAGTACAATACGTAAGCGAAAATTTAAGTTTGTAGCCCTAAGGGTTTGGCCTGTGCGTTGATCCTCAGTCAGTCAGCTTTGCCTTTTATGACTCAAGTGAGAACACACGCGATAATCCCAAAACTTTAAAATAAGTAGATATTTTTTTACCGGCAACCTTTGTTGTTCTTAGAATGCGTTCGCTCATAAATCAGTAATGGCGCCCTATTATTTGTAGTTCGCATAAATTCGGAGGTCTGGTAATTGGCTGTATCGTCGGGTACGCTTGCGCCGCGGGTGGTTGGCGAACTAATCACACTTGTCTGCTTCGATTCGCATGTGAAACTGAACACTGTCATTTGAGATGACGTGATTTAAACAGGTGTGGATACTGCTTTAGTTCTGATAGCTGTAATAATTGTGAGAGGGAATCTGAAAATGAAAGTGAGTGAGAAGTTGTTGGGGAATTGTTATGTGACGAAGAGGAATAAGAAAAATGTTGTGAGGATAATTTTGAATATGAATGATGATGACTAAGAGGGTAAAGAAAAGTCCAAAGTAGTGGTTGATGGACTATGTGTAACATTGTATGGCTTGAATCCCCATTCTATGCTATTATGACAACGGTTCTTAAGGAAACAAAAATAAGCATGCATTCAAAAATAACAGTAGAGAATAGTAATGAGTAGGTAACTGTTGTTTTTTTCCCATTTCAATTAGTTACATAAACTGATGGAATCATTGAAGTATGTAATAGTTCTAATAAAGTAGTAGAAAACAGTTAAAAACACATTAAGTTTTAACTACCTACTAGAATAAAATTCGCACTTGATGATATTGATTTGAACGTTGCCCTACAACTCAAGGCTTGTTATTGCTAAAACTTAATTGAAATCGATCATCATTGTACGAATTAGTTGCTATATTTAGAAATTCACAAGCGATTGTATCGGAATCATTTATCGTATAGTGATGTGTGTCCTCGCAGATTTTAGAAACAAAAGTGTGTCCTCATCGTACAGGTCTTGCGAAAAAAGGTTTACACTTAGAATAGTGGGTTCGCGTATCCCATATGAAACAATATATACGACATTTTGTATGAATCTTTGGGACAATAATATGATTTTCACAAAATAAAACATGGTTATTTTCTGATGCGCTAGGACTAATCTAGCGATTTCAATCCTGATTTTCGAGTGTCTTTGATATTCAATCAAGGTTTCTCTCTCTCTTCTTTATCAAAACTATTTCATTTTCCATTTATCTAAACCATGGAAAGAAACTTATCAACAAGAAGTCTATATCTTAATTTGCCGATAAGTTTGTTTTCTTATAAATTATTAGTTTAACCCCAGTTCTATTGAACGGCGATCCAAAATGGCGATTGGCAATAACATGTGACTTCCGGCCGGTAATAACCGTCGCCACAGTAGATCATATTAAATATTCTGGCCACATGTCGCTGAACAATGCGTTTAAATTGTCTTTTGTTTTTGCTGGATGCACTAGTAGCCGTCTGTGACATCGCTTGCAAGAAGGATTTTGATAGTGATAAATTAAAATTAATATTTATAAAAATATAAAAAGAATTGACTTGAATTCAATTCAATTAATAAAGTGAAAGTTCATCATTATCAAACTGATCCGGGTGGACATAAGAAAAGAGAAGATAAATATGAGACGGCTAAAAACGCTCAAATTATGGCTAATAGGTGAATGTGTAGTGGAAGACGTAGTAGAATTTAACATCTATAAGTACTGGCTTATTCGTCAAACAGAGTTTATCCCTGTTTTAACACCAACAAGCAAATTCTCCAGCTGAACGCCTGATACAGTTATCCTGATATCCTGAAAAAGTAGATTCAAAGTCAAATGTTATTGCTCAACTCAGAACAAAATTATACATTTCCAGATGTCAAGTAAATGCGCAGTTCACACTCACGGTGTTCTACTAATTCAGGCAAGCAAAATTTATCGTTCAAATTATAGATATTCAAAAATTTTGATCAGAAACACTTCACAACGCGATTGCCAGTATTCAGGGAAGACCTTCTAAATTCCAGTTACTCAAAAACTCATTAAAATCATTCTGCCGACTTTCAAGATTTAAACAAACGAACTGACCAGCACACATGGTTCCTTTTTTTTGTGTCTCTAACCATGGAGCCATTTTTTGCAAGCATCCTATTGTATGGAAGTGAGAGCACTTTCGTTCGGACAATTTAACTGATCCTTCAAACTGATTTAGTTTTGTATTTCAAATAGATTTTGTTGATGTGTTCGTGATTTTGCTTTCTCATGGCGTGTTGGAGCATAGCTTAATTTGGGTGTACAAAGGAGCATTTATAATAAAGTAGGAGAATAAAATCAGGCTTTGGTCCTTATGGTCAGGGTTCTTTGGTTTTATCTGCGATTCTAACATTTTGGGTCCTGAAATCACATTCTTGCCCAGTGTTTTATCATTATTTGTTGTGATCATCGTTATCTTGTTTAGATATATTAACAGGTTAATGATTCACTATATTATAGCTGTGTTTTTGTATTATTTTTGAATATGCATGTTTCATTGTTTTAAAATGAAATTAATAAGAATGATGTTGATCTTCTTAAACCCACATTAAAATTAACTTTTCCATAATGCACATTAATGGAAGCCGCAATACCTTCTACGAATCAATGCTAATTAATTTAAAACCCGATAACACTTAAAGCTTATTAAAACCCTACAAGATTCCTGTCCTCCTTTTGTATCGAAAAATACAATTGGTACGCACTTACTAAAACTTAAAAACAAATTCAACCCGAACATAAATTCCGAATGCCATTAAAGCACACCGATTTATCTTTAGAACCCCGTAAAGGCGTTACACCCCCATGTTTGCGCAAGTGTTGTACGCACGCACACATGCAAGCGGCTTGCGCGTACGCAAGTATGCAGACTGCACGGAATTAGAACAAGCAGAAGATCCACTCTTAGATAAACACTTTAGACGTTCTAAATTAGCACAATTATTTTGTGAATCCTGCCTGGTTTGAGAAAATCAGATATCGGATATGATTGCTTTGGTCGGCTATAGATTATATTCTTCCATTATTTAGAGGTGCTGAAACCTTGGTCGAACATTGGTCGAACATTGGTCGAACATGAAATGGTAATTTACCATAGGATCCCTCCTGTCAGGGGTCATGCATAAATAGACACAGCTTCAGGGCATTCGTCCGAAATGCTCCGCCACCATTTCGAATAATATGGACTGGTCCTACGATACTTTTCTACGATATGTAATCCTTCAGTTGTATGTGTGAGTGCGCGCAGGTACCGAAAGTTAATTGCCTTCGTATGTTCAATGTTCATTTTTCTACCTGATCTGAGTTCAGAGTTAGGTCGGTCCCGGATTACTTACAAAAAATATTTTTTGATACTTCACGTTCGCGTATTGTTTCGTTACTCTTTTGTTTTTATTGGTTACTTCGGATGACTGTTTTGAATAACTCGGCTTAGTAATAAAAGTATGGTGGAGCAGATGATTAGGTCATAAAAGTGTATGATTTGTTGGTTGTATATTCTTGGTCGAGTGGTGTAATCACTAACCAGTACCTTCATTTAAGGGTATTCTTGTAGTAGCTTGGATGTTTCTGAAATCATGGAATCAAGCGTTTCCGTAAGCAATACAGATATTGACTTTGCAATTTCTATGAGATTTTTAATAAATCTACCTGTTTGAACCTCACCGTTCTCCCGCCCTTATCTCAATTTATTTGTAGTCCGCGCAGCATGTCTTTTTCTTCTATAGGTACTTCTCTATTACTCGTCATTCCAGCAGTTGCCTCCATTTTTGCCATATTATCTTTCACATAGTTCATCCATCGTTTTTTTGGCCTTCCTCTTCTCGTACATCCATGTTCGAACCTATTTGAATCAAAGGGAGCTTCTGATTCTAATTCAGCTTTTAATTTCTAAAGTACGTACACTGTATTATTTTTATCTTCCTAGGAATTTCTATCAAAGCTGCCGTCGATATCTCACATCAATATAACTTTAGATATAACAACCAGTAAAATGTAAATCGTGCGATACTCGTTTAGTGGTACCGGCCGTCAGTACCGAGTACCTGCGTTTTGGACCCCACTGTAATTTTTAATTGACAAAAAAACCGACCCAACCGAATTTATATGTGGAATTTATTTTATTACTTACCCGTAGACGTGTGTGCGTGGGTTACTGATATTATTCTTTACGTTTCTTGTCGACACTTGTGTCTATTCGAGAAAGGGTTGTAATTGTATCGGAGGTTTTTTTGGTCTTTCGAGTGTTTGACCAATATTGGTGTTGGTAAGATATTTTAAATGCATGCACCGTGTAAGGTGCAAGAGGATTTTGATTATTTCATGTGTCTGCCAGGACCTCTATTACTAAAGCTAAAATATGGGCTATTACGCAGGCTACTAGTCAAGCTATCCTGTACAGTCTCAGCAGATTCCTTTTCTAAAAAGGCACTTATTTGTTTGTTATTAAGGCTTCCTGAAATATAACATACCTCGTCTTTGTTATTTTAAAACTGTAGACTACGGAAGTAACAAAATCATCACCCACAATTATTTATTCCGCAATAAAGTACAAAATAAATCATTCCCCCATGCATTTCACCTGCCAAACTCTCAAAACCAAACAATGCATACGAAAATCATTACGAGCGATGTACCGATAGCACAGGTAGACGCTCACGAACAATGCACTGCGGTACCGTCAGCAAAAACGGTAATGAGTGCACTGTCACGAATAATGGCGACCATTGTCTATGGCGCGGCGCGCGTTTGCTTCTGAAAAAAAAAGAACTTTTTTTGTGCTCTGTGCAATAATAGTTGTTTTTTTAATTGTGATTTGGCGCCAGTGGCGTTTGATTTTCCATGGTGAGGTTTTTTAAATGGTTCGCTTACAGCGTGAATTTTGGATACGAATGTACCTAACGTTCATCAAGCGGTCAAGAAAGAACGATTTTTAAGTAACGCTTTCAAATAGTGTACTGATTAGAAATACATTAGGTATAGGTATCAAACCTTTATATCATATCGCTAGTCTTTTCAGAGATAGACCTTAGTATACTATAGTAGCCATGATTACCAACCTAAAAGAGATGAAGATGAACTGACTTATTAAAAGAATGTGATGCCTAAACGAAGTAGCAACAGATAATGCACGATGTGAAAATAAAATAACACTTCTGATATAGTTTTCCTCCTACTTTAAAGACAGTAGATGTCGCTAAAGACAGTACCGCACCAAACAAAATTGCTAAAACCTTACACAATAATATCAATCGTAATAAGGATGCTTAGCTCATCTTGCCTCATTAAAAAAATCAATCGATTGACCAAACCAAGTTAATCACCGTATCATCTAATAACATTTTAATTTCAAGATCTAATTAACATAATATTAAAATTATATGTAACAAGAATTGACGGATTCACATCGTAAACGTTTAAGATATGATGAATGTATGACATTAAAGTTTGGCCATGGATTTGTAATAAATATTGTAAAGATGATACTTACCTAATTTGTATCACGTTATGTGAAGGTATTTGATATATAATTATGTTAAGCTGGTTTTAATTGAATTGAAGGTAGTGCGAAGGTGTTGTATCGTTTATAGATATTTAGTGAACGTTGGGTGCTTCTCATTAATTTATGAACATTTGGGCCTTGCTCTGAAACCTCTCGAATGTTAGAGCAAACTTGTATAATATTGTAGTACAATATCCAACGTAAATACCAGCATGAGTTGATGTGCATTACAATCTTCTTGTTTTTCAAAACGTTCTACTTACAACTCTGATATTTCACAACGGTCTCAGTTTCGGGCCTACAGACGTCACAGTACATACTTATCTTTACGGCTTAGAAATCTGTTCACACCAAAAGAGAAAACGCTAATCAAAGAGACGAACTTGTATCCGTTAATCAATTTCTTTGTCTCGAACTAGGCAAACGAACCCCATTAACAGCAATCAGAATATTCAGAATCATGTAATAAAATAGAGAAGAAAAAAAAACAGAGATAAAAAGCCAATATTGCTCTGCGTACGAAATTAGGATATTGGTTACTATAAAGCACATGACATAACTTGTTTGTCGAACTGGTCTTATGTAAAGTGCACTCGATATTGTACGGACCGGATCACCGGACCGGTATGCTAACGAGTCGGTTGATGCTGATACATTCAATTAAAATGATCCACCGGAAACGAGCCGGGTAGTCAACACAGATTTATGAAATGACATAAATGTCTCGCGTTGAGGTGAAACTCGCGTTATGATTGTAGATAAGTTTGCTGATAAGACCGTGACGTGGGCTGCAAATGTTTGGGAGCACGCGAGTTGAAATTGTTTTGTTTCTTTCGATTCGGGGGCTATGGTTTTCATCCTTTTCGTATTTTATGCTACTGCGATTTTTGAACATTTGTCGAGAAGTAGAACAACTATTTGCTGTCTTGGATAAGCATGTTCACAGTTTTTGGTCAGCGTTTAATGGTGCAATTAAAATCATTGCTGTTGTGTGTTCTGAAACATCTATGAGAATTTTTTCGTGTACTGAAAGCTCGTAAACAGTATTTAAATACAATTTGATACCAAGATTAAGAAAATTGTCTCTTTGAACATTACTCTTTCCAGTTCTTGGGAAACTGATGGTATTTTCTTCACACACATTAGGGTCAAGTATGTCAGTTAAAGCAGAGGTTACTTTCGCCCATTAACACCGCAGCATATTTACGACTTGTGAACGGGATAGCGTGATTATCGGTGATTTAATTATAACATTCAAATAATATGTAAATTGTTCACCGCCATCTTTAATATGTTTGACAGAGATTGCATACTGATCTCCAGTTCCATAAATTACACGAAATATTTTGTCAAATTGTGAAAAAATATAAAAGCATCTTTTGTTGTATTTTTAATACGCACATCTAAATTTTATTTTATTATTCGCATTATTGTAACGGTATATATACTTGAGATTGTCTCTAATTTAATTTGTTTTATAATTTGCATATTACTGCAAAAGCTATAAAATGGTATTTGCAAAAAAACGGGTAATGACTTTGGCTAATAAAGTATTTTTTGACCAATCAAGTCTGAGATTTCACGTTTTATTATTTTAAAAACATCTTTATTGGAATTAAACGTTAGTATTAATATAATGATTTGTACATTTACATATTGTTTATCATTGCGATCAAATAAGTGCACATGAATACCAGAATCTTTAATTTAACTACCGTTATCAAAATTAGATCATCCATTTTCGATGTCGTCCCTCACAGACAGACTGACGCGCGTTACGTAAACAAAATGGTGATCTAAAGTGATGTTGAAATATCATTTGAATATTTTGTGCATAAAACTTTATATAAAACATCCGCTGTCCAAGGGTATTTGATCGAACTCAAAAACTAATTTTTAGGATATCACATAACTACTTACCTGTTGAGGCAATACTCGTATGTGCACATAAATTATATTTAATTTTGACAGAATCATTACTCCTTCTCGAACAAAAATATGACACAAAGCCATATTTTTCGTCAAAAACACAATTTAAATAAGTAATTAAGACAATCATAAAAGGATGACATCACTACATTTAATATCCGTTACACAATTATTTATAATCAAACCCGTATTAAGTTCTATGAACAAATAACATGTTGTATTGGCCATTTGGCCACATTTCCATATGGGGCCATTTTGATTGCGATGTCACAGCAATTGTACGAATATTATATTTATTTTATGCTAATTTCAACATTTTCAAACGCTGAGTTCATTATAAATTATTCGTGTAGTGGTACCGGCGCAGATTTAATATTATTTCTCCAAAATATGTTTATCTTTAACGGTCTCGCGATATATCTTGGTTTATGTTCAATGTGCTCTATTTGATATCTTGTTACATGGTCACATTTAAATATTTTAATAGAAATGGTATTTTTTTAATGCTTTTAGTGCTATTTGCTGTGGGTGTGACGTATCTTTAAGTTCGGGCTGTATCTTGATCTCATTCACCTTTGACATTTGATTAAATCTCAATGTACCTAGCAGTATTAATGGCTGGAGCTTGCAAATAAGCATTCATAAATGCATGCCCACCGTTTTTCCCCAAATGCTTAGGTACTTAAGTTTGAGTACCTACATAATATCAGCTACTTAAAAGTAAATCCTTTTGCATTATGATACATTTGTAACATCATAAGTATCGCCGTCGAACGTAGGCGTTATTCCTAATTCAAAATTCTGAACCAAGACAGTGAGGCACACAGTCTCATCTGTCAAATCCGTTCAATTTTTATAAAAGGTTTTAAAGATCGACCCGAGCCGACTTGTTATTGTTATTTATATTAAGTTAAGAACTGCCGAGCCCTTCGCACTTGGCGTTTGAAAAAATTAAAACAATCCTGCTGGTGCATATATTCTGACTCCTGGCTTTACTAAGATAGAGTGTATTTTTCTTTGTTCCTGGAGGCATGGGTCAGTAATGGCGAAGGGTACGGAATGCAACGGATTGCGCTCGGCATTAGGTACTTATTTTTTGTTGGTGTGTGAAAGGGACGGATGTAGTTGAGGATCTTTCGCGAAGTGCACTAATGGGGATTATATGGGATTGCTTGCACCATCACGTCATTTCTTACGCTACATTAGTTTCGACGCTTAATTTTTTACTTCGGCCATATTTACCACGAACCTTGTGGAATAGTTAAGGCATTGTGTAGCGGTCCGTGAAAGTTAACAATTAAGTTTATGACGCAATTTTGCAAAATCACTAGAATTGATTGTAGGTCAATTTGTGGTGATTTGTTTGTTAGAAAATTTCCAATTGTAACGGATTTAGAATGGAATTGTTTAATCAACAAATCCTCTCACTGTTTTTATAAAATGTTTTAATTGCTGCATGTCCTAGTTCATTGTTCTTATTTTTTGTTTTACCTCTTCATTATACATGAATCTTTTGGATCGGAACTAACATTAACACCTTGTTTTGTTCAATATAGTTTCCACAGACAATTTCTGTCGTGACCATATTATCCAAGCACCAATAAAGTCAAAGTTTACCATATTTCAGCATTCAGCACCATAAAGGTTGTAGTTCCCACATTCCTCCACTACTTCCAATCTTCGAAATTCAAAACCTCACAAAACAATTTCAAATTAAAATTTGCCAGCCAGTCACAAAAAGCCAACTAACCCAATGTACGACGCAGCGAACGCACTCGATATAGCACATTGGGTCACATTGGGTACCGGTCGTCCTTCGCGGGGCCGGCCTGTAGCCGATATAAGCTGTTATGTTATGGTATAGGACTATAGGCTGTATAACTTATGATGCCATCCCGATGCCGCCGCCAACCTGGCCCTAAACCACTGTTGCAAATTTTTCGGGATACGAAATTAGAAATATGATTTTTGTGTCTTTTTTTTACTGTGGCAATGATATTTTGTAAGTCTGTAAGAAGTAAAGACTTTTTGGAGTCTTTGAAAGATTTTCAAGCGCATCTTTTTGAAAGCGATGAATGATGATATTATCTTATTTTTGTTTTCTTTGACTGATTCATCGGTACATCGTTGTTATTAGCAACTGTACCTCCAATCCGCTCTTTTTCCGAGATATGTTCATAAAATGAGTGTATATCTGACCTCTAGAACCCAATTATCATTACATCACGATACGCCTTGGTAAGAACATCTTTACACTCATTGTTTCCCAAACGATCCTTATCTTCCGTGTCTATCTCATCAAACGGCACCTTATTTTATACTACATACCAAACAGCCTTAATATTTCACCCCACTTCACCCCCAGCAATAAAACTATCACCACCATGCGTACCATTACCGTAGCCACCATATTTTACACTTACAATAACAAAATCTTCATACTTACGTATAAATGTAAGTTTTTTTACACTTTTTATCGCCCCTTGCACCTCGTTCTTTTAGAAGGCTGTAAACTTTTAATAGGGTAGGTTTACGATGCACGGGGGAAGAAGGAGGGTGTTCGGAGGGGGGGAGGGTTAGACACAAATTGTTTTAGGCGCACGATTTATTTGGTGTTTTGTGGCTTTGTAGTTGTGCTTTTGAGAATTGGATTTTTGTACTGAATTTTCGTACCTACGGGGTGAAGTCGGAAGGAACTTATAATAATTATGTAGGTAGGTACCGTGTAAAAATATCAAAGTATTCTTTTAATGAAATTAAATCCCAATGGGTCGATTTAACTACGATACTTTTTTCCCATGGTATTCTGGCCCACGCATTCGGCCGAGTTTTCCATTACTGTTCCCACTGCGTGTAATCTGGGCCGCGGCCCAGAGGCCAGTTTCCCCCTAACCCTTCTTTACATACACTAGGCTACACCTAATTCAATTCCTAAATAAAAACGCAGCCGGGTTCGAATGAAAGGTAAAAACTCAAAATACCAACAGTGTAATATTGTTGAGACAGACATAATAATATGTGCACATAGTGTTAGTGCTAACGAAACGGGAACTAATGCTACAATAAATATAGTTTAAAAAAATATCGATAATTTCTGAATTTAAATCACATTAATTGAATATTTGACGCAAACCATAAACCATGATGCACACATGACCTACAAAGTTAAATAATTATCGCACACAAAGTTCAAACATTCAACGAACAAAAACCATATAATTTACCAAATCGATAAACAAATGGTTACCGGTTTCAATACCATTGATAATTTAATAATTCGTGTGTATAAACTATAAGTATTAATTACATACTTGTACGAAAATACATACTTAAAAAGTCTATTCACGTCCATGTATCCTATTGGATGTTGTTTATAAACACTTAAATATCAACTTCACATCTGTGGAGATAAAGTTGATTTCAGAAACACTCCTACTTTGGCATTGGTCATAAAATATTTGACCGTGTATTGCAGTGAGTCTTAAAGTTATGGTTTTGGTAGTGCAAATTTGTTTACGGTTTTGGAAACTTAATTGCAAACACAGTATATATAAATAGGTATATAAATATAGGACTTTTCGTACAAAAACTTGGAGCAGTCTGTACCCGACAATTACGGTCGACCTCTAAACTAACAGTCGGAATAATCGCTCGCACGCAGATTTATATGACGCTGTTCAATTATATAGGAAATTCGACAAACTAATATATTACAATATTGATAGGTATGGGAATATCAAGTTATTGAATGTAGCAGTTAAATCTAGAATCGATAGGAGGATAATATTTAGCCAAAATGATTTCCGGGTTACGTTTACGTTACAGAAATGGTTAGTACCATTTCACTTTCAAACTTCTTTAGATGATTAAATTGAAGCATTTGTATCTAATATTCCAGTAACAGGCACTTTTTAACTGCCAAGAAGGCATTCAGTCAAAAATAAAAGCCTAGTTGCAAAAAGTTCGATTGAATTCCAGAGATAGACTTCTATTGAGAACAACAAGCAAGCAATGGATGTGTGATCTGATTGATGTCCATGACAATCTATTACAATGAAATATATGTCGGTTTCTGAAGCTTTTCTCATTGGCACTATCTTCTGGTAGATATTGCATTAGATAGTGTCATACCCACACATTGCCTACTAGTGTAGGCAATCTCATTACTCAGAACTCAGCAAACCAGAGGTCATGATGGACTCAGATCACTGACGGTCTGCCATTTTTAAACCGAATTACTCATCGCAAAAGTCGACCGTCATCATCATCTGCCTAGCCTTTTCCCAACTATATTGGGGTCGGCTTCCAGTCTAACCGGATGCAGCTGAATACCAGTATTTTACATGGAGCGATTGCCTATCTGACCTCCACAACCCAGTTAATACTAGGTAATACCTTACCTTTGGTAAGACTGGATGTCAGAATTTCAGGTCACTGACTACCTGTAACGACTGCCAAAGATCTATATATATGGCAGCCGGGACCAACAGCTTAACGTGCTTTCCGAGGCACGGAGGAAACTCGGTATGTCGGGCGGTCACCCATCC
The DNA here is from genome assembly GCA_949775195.1 of Diarsia dahlii. Classification (NCBI taxonomy): domain Eukaryota; kingdom Metazoa; phylum Arthropoda; class Insecta; order Lepidoptera; family Noctuidae; genus Diarsia; species Diarsia dahlii. Next base: position 1,454,454 of record OX459193.1, on the reverse strand, counting down.
ACAGACCGACCTAGGCAAGCACAGCTTTACCTAAAGATCGACCTGAGTGGCAGTTCTTATTTAGCCACGAGCTCCTCCACCGTCCAAAAGTCGACCGTCAGTGAACTCGATAATCCTCCTTTGATTATAATCTAGTTAAAGAGATCAGTTTCTAACTCATCGTCTTCTAGTATTTATTTGACTAGCAGTCAAATAAATACTGCTCGTTTGCTCACTCATCTTTACAAAGAGTAGCATACACAATATACTAAATAAATCAACAACCAACTGAAGACCTAACTAGGTAATTCTAATTCGCTTCTTTCAACTCCTCACAGACAGCTGAAGAAATATAACTCCTTAATTCCAACATAACTTACCATACAATGTACAGTCTGCAAAAAATGATTTACAGACCGCGGCGCCGACACCTGCCTTGCTGTCTGTACTTGGCATGTGCGGACTTAATTTGGGCTATTAAAGTTTTATTTAAGTAGTAATAAATTGCCCGAATCAAGGCATGTATGTTATTATTTTTCATCCCTTCAATTCGAAAAGTGTCGTTTTGTTCCTCTTTAAGTGCGAGCAAAGTAGCTCTTTTCTCCATTAGACTTTTTAGCGGGCAGTAATGAGATTTGAATTTAGAACATGAATCGTTCATTGAAATCGAACGCAAATTGTATTGTGTTGGCTGTACGGTGCGAGGAGACGCGGTAACTAAATTAAAAAAAAAACAAAAGTGCGCGATTTACTTCCCTGTTCTAATAATCGGTACGGACTTTATTGTATTTTGTGCAAAAAAAATGAGCTCTACGTCGAGTTCTGAAAGTGATAGTGCATTAACTCCTGAAACAATAAAAATAGAAGCTAATAACATACAAAACTTAATCCCTACGAAATCCCGGGAGAAATATTTAAAGGCATACGACAATTTCTTAATATGGAGTAGAAGGTTGTTTAGTAACGTGTTGTCTTAATAAGGACGTAAAACTGGACACTTATTCGTAATTAATATTATGTCTGATGGATTTAAACGTGTCGTCACTCTATTTTTATTAAATAATAATATTACAATAAAATATGAGGCGCCTTTTATTTTCTCATAGAGGGTGATGAAAAGTCGAGTGTATCACTCGGGTGCAAAATATATTTTGGGCTCGGGCGACGTACTTTGAATCCCTCGCTACGTTCAGGATTCTACTAAAGAATCCCTCACTACGTTCGGGATTCTACTCTAGAATCCCTCACTTCGCTCTGGATTCAAAAAAGCGCCCTCGCCGTAAAAATATTATTTTGCTCCCTTGTGATACAATCTACTATTATTACCGGGTTATTGTGTATAGGGTGATAATATAGTCTAAGGCTGGGGAGTACTAATTTTTGAGCTCGTTGTAAACCTTACTTAGATTTTGATTTGCTGCGTCGTCGTTGGTCGAGTGGTTGCAAGCGCAACTGCATTGCATGAGGTTCTGGGTTAAATTTCGAGGTCTGACAAAGTGTTATTGGGTTTTTTCATTAGGAATTTCTTAGTAGCACTCACGGAGGCTGGATTTGTGCCCGGTTGGTGGCAATAGGCTCGCCCCCTATTACATGGGACTTAAACATATCTGGCGAAATGTGCTGCCGTCATAATGAAAAAAGGCACAACTAACATTTTATAAATATGGATAAAATCGACTTTAAAGTTTTTATTGGTTTTTGGCGAAAAATATTGACTTACACATTATTTTTCGAAAATAGATGAATTAAAATAAATTCATTGTCACGATTCTTATACAAGTAATGAAATGTAAGTTATTATTTTATTACTATTTATTAAATAATCAACATTTTCCCTTTCAAAGTAACAAAAAAAAATTAACTAAAGTTATCAATATTACGAATAAAGGGCATAACTAACCAATTGCGACTTTTCATTCTGACATTTTGGGAAAAAAAATATGAAATATTACAATGAAAAGGCATATTTATTAAAATGTGCCTTTACATTTAAACAAAAAAAACTTTCTTAATATTCAATAGTTATTTATAAATTACTAGTGACCCGCCCCGGCTTCGCACGGGTGCTAAAAAGGTATTAAAACTTTCCTCTTTAATCACTCTATCTATTAAAAAAAACCCGCATCAAAATCCGTTGCACAGTTTTAAAGATTTAAGCATGCATAGGGATAGACAGCGGGAAGTGACTTTGTTTTATACTATGTAGTGATTAGGGATAGCAGTAATAGAACTTATTAATTAGAAACAAACAGTGCTAATACTTAAACTCAATTACACTTTTTAGTTAGTTAGATACTTAAGGAAAGTAAAAATTAAATATTTTATTCTTTTTACTAATAGGTTGGACTAAATCTATAAAAAAAATGTTACTCTAAATCACAATATGAAAAATAAATCAAAATATTCTTAATTCTTAATAGAGGTAGTAATAGGAGCATACATTTTGGTTTTGAACCTTTATTAAGCTACTCTATATTTATTTATTTATTGTTCGTTTACAGGAAATAGCTTGTGCTTATACCCGTAATTTATTTTAATTTTATTTTTTTATTTGTAATGGGCTTACTCTTGACCTCAATCTTGCCCTAAGAGCAGAGATTAGGTCGACGATGGAACGAGCTTACCCAGAAGAAGCCTATTTACTCGCGACAATAGATTGGGGTTATATGAACTCGGGAAAACCGACGCAAATTAGCAAAGCGCTTTGTTCGAATGTGCAGCCCGTGGAGCTCCTGCGCACACTCTCTGAAATACAGTCTGTAGAAGACCGCAGACATGCAACTTTGCGGCGGTGGGCCAGGCTATGTAGCTTGGCAAACAGCTTATCGTCGCCTCCTGACTCTGCGCTCTACAGAGTCAAGCAAGTTTGGCAAGTTGGTATTTGGCTGAGCCATCCTAAAGGTGACAGCAATGCTCCATGCCGGACTGGACTTTAGTTTTATATAATACTGAAAGCTGTCCAGGCTTGAAGTACCGCTTAACCCTGTTTAAGATACCCAGCTATTTTGCCGCAGTTTGAGCTTTCGTCTCAATGTAGGCACCGAAGTTCAGATTCGAGCTCAACTTCGTGCCAAGAAGCTCGAGACTGTCGGTAACTTGTACAGTCGCACTCCGGAAAGTAGGGGCCAGATTGAACTGACTCCTTTTAGCGGTGAATAGACACACTTGCGTTTTGGTGGCGTTAAAATCAACCAGATTCTCGTTACCCATTCGTTACCCCACTAGGAAACAAGACTTAAGGTTGAATTCGTTCGCTCTACCATGGCCTCTCTCAATGAGCGTACTTCATCACCATCGCTTAGAAGTATAAGTATAAGTACGACGTGCTGGTGTCTGCAACTCCACGTTCGATGCTCGTATTTTGCGTGCGGGTGGGTCACCGCCGCCTTTTGCGCTGGATGTATAACTCTCCATGACATTGCTGTCATCTGCGTACCCAACAATACCAGGAACAAGGAGGTCATTGATATGCAGCAGGAAAAGTGTCGCGGAGGTAACAGACCCCTGAGGAACTCCGGCATCAATAGCCATAAGGATAAGCGTGGAGTCACTTCAACGTCGCAGGCACAACTGGCGCGTTTCAATCCAACCCTGCCCTCCTTTCCTCACCCTTAATCGTAAATAATTTAAAGAAAAGGCACAACTGGTTATTTATGCCTTTTATACGTAAATTAATTGAGACATGCATGGATCATTAATTAAGTAGATAAGGCACATCTGGCATTTGAGCCTTTTCTTTGTGTTATGTTGGTTCTTTATGTTAGGTGTGCCTTTTCAAAGGAATTTTTAGTTAAAATCTGTATGAAGAAATAGTCACATCTACGTATTTGTGCCTTTTCAATTTATTGGTAAATAAATGTGCCTTTGCATTCTACAAAACATGAATATTAGTGTCATTTGTGCCTTTTGAGCCTACTGTATCTCCGAATTCCTTGAAGATAAAATTATACGAAAAATTGAGCAGATGCGCCTTTTTTTTTTATTCTAAATATGTCTATAACTCATTTTTTTTCAAAATGTTAGTTGTGCCCCTTTTTCTTACGACGGCAGTGTGGGTGTACTGGTTAGGTACACCTCTGCCTAACCCTTCGAGGATTACAGGCGTGAAGTTGTTTAAAGAGAGAGCCCTGACACCCATAACACAAGTTTAATCTTAGCTTGGGTGCCAGAGGTTTAAACTCAGTGGACTTATTACAATTTTTAAGTTTATACATGTAGTCTGTTCTACGTAGTGCCATTCTGCTAAATTGTAATTTTGGAAATAAAGCATTATTATTATAAAAAAAGAAATTATGTTAAGTTACGGCCTGCAATAATATTAGAATTTGTTTCTTGAGTTACGAAGGTTGGTAGCGCCATCTATGGTGTTGTGTGTGAACTATTAGAATAGTTTCTTGCGACAATTTTCATTGACATGAAAAATCTCTTCTCTTGAAAAATTTTGCTATATAAATACTGTGTAGGAATTTAAACAGTAAAATTGTAAAAATTATTTACAATATATTAAAGGCTTTCGTTTCTACTAAGATTTTCAGCTTTTTTCGAAGGAAATACAAGCGGTGCCTAAGGATGCAGTTGTAAAGAAATCTATCTACCATTTTCCAATAGGTAGGTACGTAACCAAACCCACCTGAAACAAACAAAAATCCATCATTTTAAAACTAATTACTGCAACAAACAGGAATTTAAATTACACTGTCGTTGGTTTCCACTAGTTTTAGAGTTGACTGAAAGGGCGGAAGCGAGCTTCCAAAACTGGGTCAGCAGAGCTGTCAGTGCTACCCCCAATCCCCCATTCTCACCCCCCACACTTGTCACTCACCCCCCCGCATTTACGGGTTAATAGTGAAAAATTAAGTGCAGCAGGGAGGGGGTTATTTAGTTTCCGCCTTCGTTAATTCTGTTTTTCGGCAGTCGGTTGCCATTTTCTTTTGAAATAGACAGTTTCATAATTTTTGTTTTATTTGACGTGGATAGAGGAAAATGGAGTATGAATTGGTTTGGGGAATAACAATTGGTGTTTGTTTTATTTATTAATGCTTTTTGGTAGGATATTTTATTTCCTTGTTATATTTTCCTCTATAAATTATTTTTATCAATTCCTAGAGATAATCGCAATCTCGCAATTCTTCTATCAACCTAAGATTGAATGTTACATTATATAACATCACGCCGTTAATCCCCGAAGGGTTAAGCCGAGGTGTACCTGATAGTGCAATGCAATAGAGGACGAGCTAGGTACTACATGCACGTTAAAAAGTGATTAGATATATTTGTCTATGTGAGATTTGAATTACTTCTTTATTAGAAGTAGTTTCCATTTAATAGCTTGACATTTTAATGTGATTTACTACCGGCCACATCGACTACATTACAAAATATTCTATTATTCCTTATTCGAGTTAATAAAACGACGTCACTGAACATACAGTAACAAAACAACTCATCAATTTACATAATTGAATCTCGAATGTTCCAAATACCGTCAAAATCTCGCAAGATATTGCACAAGCATTACGTTCGTGAATCATCGACTATCATCCGAATATATCCGAGCAATTGATTTGCATACATTGCTCATTATCCTCCATTATGGTACAAAGCGTGTGAAATAGTTTTATATCTTTAATAGTTGGCAACACCCACGCTAGCCTTTCCTCAATGAAATGGGTTTTATTATGATCGTTATTTCTTTTGCTTGATTCAGAGCATCGTCTATTTATGGCCGTTTTAATGATTTATTGTGTTTTTCCCGCTGTGCATTTCCAAATAAGTATCGGAATCATGGATTGTAGATAGATTCTGCATGGGATATGGCACGCCTTTAAATTCTTTCACATCTTTAAGTCATCATTTGACTAGTCTAATCCTAACTTTTTTTTTAAATCTGAAATGGGCCTAATCTTGACAACAATCTTGTCCTAAGACAAGATGACAGTGATGAGGTTGACGATGGAACGAGCTAGCGCAGAAGAAGCCTCTTAAATCGAGACTTAAATAGAGTCGGCTTCCAGACTAACTGAGTGAAGCTGAATCTCAGTATTTTACTTGCGTATCTCCACAGTGACGGTAACGGAATTCATGTTGGCAGGACTGGTTCGTTGACAAAACAACTGCCAAACATCTACCAAATGAAGGCCAGAGCGTGCTTTCTGAGGAACAGAGGGGTCATATTGAATGGTCTGCATCATAGGTATTTCGTACCATGTTTGATCAGAATATCAGATGTACCTAAGAGGTTTATTCTGCATTTCCACTATAAGTCATATTTTTTATCATCTAAACGTTGCTTCCTAGTGTGAGCAGTGGTGGCCCATTGGTTGCGGCCCCGACTTACGAACAGTTGGTCGTGGGTTGGAACCCAGGCAGACGCATTCCTTTGTGTAATTTATTTCATCACCTCTGCTCTCAAAACGGTGAAGGAAAACATCGTGAGGAAACCGGCATATCTTAGAACCAAAAAATTCTAAGATATGTAACATCTACCAATCCGCACTGGGCCCGCGTGATAGATCATAGCCCATCCCTTTTCCTAGAGAGGAGGCCTGAGTCCCTGCAGTGGGAACAATATATATAGGCTGATGATGAAACGTTGCTTCCTAGAGCAAATCTATCTTCAACCTTATTTTACCAGCAAATCCGATGTTATGTTTACCATTATGGCATTATATGTTAGAGCCGGGTTCCATTCATTCGGCAAGATTCGCAAACGTTCGGGATAAGTCGGCGTCGGCGTCGGCGTCAACACCTGTCGCTGCGAGCTGCATTTGTCTGGCTTTGACTTTTGCCCAGTGCATAGAGATGGGGCAGATAGATTTGGTATCGATAGTTATATTCTGTTCATTGTAGGATATACTGAATCTAGGTAGTTTATCTAGTGCCCCGTTGGGCTCGTGTTCAAAAGTGCGACTTACGAGCTGAGCTGCTGGCTCAGGGTATCAGTCTCCGGATCAGGGTTCTCAGTATAAATCCGTGGTTACAAAATTGGTTGCGTGTTATTTACAGGCTTCTTAAAGCACATACATAGTAGTTGGTCCTGCGCCTGTTCTCTCCCTCGTATTGCCGTCCCATTCTACTATGAGGGCTAAGCAAGAAGGATGGTTTGCGCACTCAGTTGGGATAAATCTCTTGTCGTCACTGCTGAGATTGTCCGCAGAAAGCTATCAGGAAGACTAGTTCTAAAACTTTGTCATTTATAACCTACCTATCCAGAAGCCTACCAACCTATACCAGGGCTTTTTCGTTTAGTGATGTGTAAATCACGATTTCAGGCCGTTAACACGAATGAGGTTCTAACTTTTTCAATTACCGAAAGCTAAAACTCTACAAAATACTCACCTATAGTATTTTGCCAATGATTGAACAATGAAGAAACTTAACGATATTGATTTTTTGTCATAGATTTTGATCTTAATTAAAATTGATCTACAGAGTTTTTGTAATCACTGTTCGCGTGCAAATAGTCATAAGCCAGTGCTCTAGTTATTGCTACCAATTGAAATAGATGAAAACTTAAATCTGGCGCCTAAATCGTTGGCAGCACTAATAAATAATTCAATGACATATCGCTTTTTCTTCTTCTTCTACTTCTGCTCCATAACTATAGCACCTTTGAATTAAACTATAGTCGGTTTTTTGGGACGCTGCCTCATGTATTTTTTGTTCAGTGATAATTCCTGCTAAAATTGCCCATTTGAACAGACATATTTGTTTTTTGTTCATATCTGTGGTTTTATTTAGATTCTCTTTCAATTGCATATTTGATAAAAGGTCTCGAACCCAATGAATGGCACTTAACCTCTATGCATAATTAAATAAACATACAGGCTTCTATAGTGAAAGGCAATTGTTTTTATTGGGTAGGCATAAAACTGCTTAATCTCATTTTATAGCGTGCATTTTAATTTATTTCTAGGATTGTAAATTTTATTATACAAGTCATATTTCAGCGACCTTTTATGATTTTTATGATGATCTCACATTAACTAATATAAATCTGGTATTTACGGATTTACCTTAACGATAACGTCATTACAGTTTTAACAGTGTGACTACTCTAAAAGTTTCTAATACAAATGTGTAGATCTCCCGGAAAAACGATATTTGAGCTCGCTGAAAATCGATAGCTTTCTATCGATCATCAAACGGAATCCATCCCTATTCTCCCATAATGGTCATTTCGGTAATGGCGTGCCGGGGCCCGCGGGCTCGCCGGGAGGGGGCCGCGCTGCCCTTGCGCAGCCCCGTGCCCTTGCGCAGGTCACCTTGCACAGGTACGCGCATGTACGCCTATTGCAACCAACTAATCTTTCCTCGACTCACACTAGAAATTATACCTTAAGTTTAAAAGTTAAGGTTGGATTTTAAATGGTAGTAAGTCTTCCGCACAACTAACCTTTCTGAACCGCACACTCGAATTTAAATCTTTTAGTTACACATTAAGGTTGCTTTATGATTGAAGCAAAGTCCTGTTAGGGCTGCACACACAGTTCCGGTATTGTACGGTTATTGATTTCTGAGATTAAATCTAGGCATCAGATTTCTTTTTTCGTATATCGATTCGATAATGTAAAAGTATCGATTTAGGTTTGATTTATTCATCGGAATTTGATATGGTTTGTTGAAATGAAAGTTTTTTTTTTTCTAAAGCCTAATTGGATGAATCTTCGTTTTGGTTTGATTCTCATAATAAGGTGAATTATTAATAAAAAAAAACATATTTAATTGGCAACTCTTCTCTTAAAATATCCCATTCAAGGGCAAGCATTTTGCTTCGACCAACACCTTTCTTACAAGAATCTTACAAGGCGATTCCTTCTGATGCAATTCGTTCAAAATTCCACCAAGTGTGAACAGACCTTATTCTAACGAGTCCCGATTTCGGTTTTTTCAACCAATTGCATTTTATAGGCGAGCGTGACAGGATAATTTAGGAAAGAGTCGGTTTTACTTTTTTTTGTTCAATGCCTTGCGCATGCGATTCCCAAGTGTCGGCCATTGTTTTTGCTGATTTTTTTGCCGATCATTGTACTACGTTTAATAGGTATTGAGGTAATAAATATTAACGTTTAACATTCGTTTCTGGTATAATTACGTCGAGTTTTTTCATTCAAGACGTGCAATAAGATTTGTTTACCGTCTATGTGTCCGTTTTTTTTTGACGTAAGGATAAAACCTTGGAATCATATTTTGTTATACTTGTAATTTGCTCAGGTGTGTCTTCTAGTAAAAAATCACAACGATCGGTAATAAATATTGCAATTACATTTTATTATCTGAGTTAATCTATCATTCAATGTTGTCAATAAAAAATACAATTGGCGCGTTGCAAAAAAAATGGCGGCAAAGATTCCAATAGAGAACGATCATAGATAAAGAAGTCTCCTCTAATCTTTTTAAATTTGAACGCAGTCGTTCGTCACCAAAAAGTTTGGTTTCAACCTATGCGTTGTTTAAATGTCTGCTGAATTTTTCTCACGAATTGGACCATCTTCTTATAAGACAAGGAATAAAAAGGCTTTCAGTACTGGGAACCGAATGATGACGTGTTTGCAAGGATTTTTCCTCCTGTCTGTAATTTCTAAAGCTTTCTTCTTGGAAATAATATGAGTAAGTGTGTGAGTCATATGTAAAGTACAGGGTCTTATCTTATACTTATAGGGTACCTACGTATTACTGTAAGTAACTTAGCAATGTTATGTCGTCAGCTTCTTGCTCACAGTTTAAGACACATACAGAATACTATGGAAATATCCTTTATCCAAAGGACAGAAGAAAACTGAGAATGATTAGCAGTGGTAAATTTGCAATGGAATTCAATCATTATTGTTGGAAATGGACACTTACTATAATATCACTACCGAGCCAATGAGATTTTTTGGCAGCCACATGTCTGATTAGAAACTTGAAGTTCTAAAAAGGATTGTTTTCTAATGCTACATGAATTAATGTGTTAGATCACCAGAAATATCAAGGAGTTATGGTTACTTTTGTTCAAATAACATACCACTTTTTAGTGATTTAGGTTTGTGGTGAATGGTTTAATTTTAACTAGTTAATAATATTTTTAGGTGTTAAGATTACAACTAATTACAAGTACCTTTCTGAAACTTGTTTTTATTTGATTTATTTACGTTTTTATTTTATTATTTAAAAAAAAAAACAAAATTGGGCTATTAAAGCAGGATATTTATTGTTTCTTTCACAGGAGTCATCGCCAACATTGACGCTTTTTTCGTCAAAGGTGAGTATTTCAAAAATCGAACATTGGCATCATCCATTGTCATTGCTTGACCAGAAACAAATAATATCCTGCGTTTTTTTTTGTTGTGTTTTATTTTTTTTTGTTTTTCCGTGTACTTTTTTGTTGTTTGTGTATTATTTTCGGGGCGGTTGTGTTGCATGGTTTTAGATGCCATTCATTACCATCATTGCTGTGTATGCTAATTTGGTGTATTTAAGTGTATGAGTGTTAGATGTATATAATTAAGTTTTGATTTCTATAATATTTGACGTATGTACATATTTTTAGTCGGAAGTAAGTAAGACAAAGCTCGTATGTTTGTGAAGCTAATATAGATGGTTTGTGTAGTAATTACATATAAGAAATTTGGTAGTCTTTTTGGGTATGTAGATGTTGGAAAATAGTGGTAGTTTAGTCTAAGTAATTTGATATATTTAGCCACATTATTTTATGAATTACTTAAACGTACAGAAGTAACGACGTTGTATGAAGCGAGTTTAATACGAAAGATTAAAGAATACCAATTTATGAAAAGTAGGTACGGTAAAAATAATGTAGAATGTGTATGTAGGATTTAGGCTCAATGAAAGAAAGGCAAAGTAAGTAGTTTAAAAAATAAGATTATAAACCAATTGCAAAATGAAGAAATGCGAATTTAGCTAATCTCTGATTGCTAAGGAACACATGCGGTTTTATTAAAGTAACGGTGCTAATAAAACCAGACATTTTGTACAAAACAAACAGTAAAATCTATCTATTCTAAAAATAACGCTTTTAACATAATCGCGTAAATCACGTAGTTTATTTGTTTCATAAATTAATTAGTAGGTATCTGTACCGTTTTCACACAGTTTTAGTCCAATAAAAGTGTTCATAAAAGTGAAATTTATGGCCCCTACGCTGTTAAAAGAAACTTGTATACTTTGTTATCATAGGACTGTCCACCTTTATTAGAAAGGTTCTGTCAAGTTAGTAGCTAATTATCAATTAAATATTAATATATTGTGCCAGATCAAAGAGGAGATAACTGATGGTTATTCAAAACGCTTAATTAATTGATAAAAACAAATATTTTCTGAGTCTATTTGTGTAAAAATATAAACAACAACAAAAATATAAAATATATTTGTGTAGAAATAAACCTGTGATAATGTTAACCTATTATTATAACGGTTTATAGACCAATTATAATGTACCTAACTATTGCAACTTGTATATTGATATACTAAACTCTCTTTTAACAAAATATTTGTTTACGGATAATTATTAGGTAGTCCAAAGAAAAATGAAAACACAAAATAATATTTTCCCGACTTAAAAGTTCTGTCCCTTTTGAGTCTCGCCAGTAGGTACTACGATTGTTATTAAAAGCCATCCGTGATTGGCTATAGTAATAGGGCGTTCATCATCATCATCACCCACAGCCTGAATATACCCACTGCTGATAGATGAACTATCAGACAGATGTGTTGTTGGGAATGTCATTCCACTTTTTCTACCCAGCCAAAACACTAGGAAGTGTTGAAGGGCGGGCGATTTAGACAGTCTTGTGTAATTGATGTGCTCAAAAAGTGCTGATACATACATACATAAACGCACGCCTATTTTCCATGGGGATAGGCAGAAACCACAGAACGCATAAATGCGGATTTTCAAACTAATTAAAAAAAAATGATTTTGATTTGATTTTGCTGTGTAAACTTTACACAGCAAAACGTGTAACTGTAAAGGCCTCTGTTTGCCCTTGCAATTCATCCAGGTTTTTCCTGAACATCGTCTGCCTTGCCTTTCCCCAACTACGTTTGGGTCGCCTTCTAGTATAACCAGATGCAGGTAAACACCAGTATTTTATTTATTTATTTATTTAAACTTCAAGCACAAACGTGGTACATAGGCGGACTTAATGCCACAAGGCATTCTCTACCAGTCAACCTTAGGGTCAAACAGGACATCATTGTGGTAGAGTACAAAAATAAATAAATTAGGAGAACACTATTTTGTTAACAAAATTAAATTAATATACCTACATAAATCGTACATACTAATACATAAATATAAATATGGAATTAAATAAACTAATATTACATACGTCTAGACCGACTATCTGATCTTTACAACCCATTTAGTACTGCGTAATATGATACCCCAGGGTTTTTCCTAAGCAAGGCGTTAAAGTATAATAAGTTCAATAAATTTCCCTAAACAGATGTTAAAATGTCTGCCATATCTGAGTAGAAGTTCGTCTTAATGATTAGATCTGTTGATTCTGTGCAGTACTGCTACGATACTGTTACGTGAGGCCGGTTTGTTTACTTGTCACACAGTCGAGAGGCAGTAGGACAAGTCTGTGCTGTCTCTGAAATGAAGTATTAGAGGCTTTGACAGGTAGGTTTTTATTACTTTTATATTCGATAAAAAAGCTTCATGCCACTATCTGTCTCCTAGAATTACAGATTTAGTTCCCGTGTCGGAAATTCGATAGAAACTTAAAAAAATCAAACATCATAATTTCAAGAGGCGAAAAAGTGAAAATTATTTCAACAACAGTATTTAGACTACAATGGAGTTTTCAACTCAGTCAGGCAGAATCATCTGTATAGTTACACACTATAGGTAAGGATCTGGGCAGTGATTCGGATACTTTATTTTGTAAGGAAATGAACATTACATAACATGACACCTGTAATCCCCGAAGGGTTAGTTAGAGGTGTGACTAATAGAACACCCACATTTATGTTATGTTTAAGCCCCATGTAAAAAGGGACGAGTCTATTGCCATCAACGGGGTCAAATTGTGACTCCGTGTCTGCTATTGAGAAAATCCGAATGTATAAGCCCAATAACACCTTGCCATACCCGGAAATCGAACCCAGAACATCATGCTCAGCCGTCGCGCTTCCGATCACAAAACCAACGAGACAGTCAGTTAGGAAATGAACTTACTGATTGATCTAATCCTGTGACAGGTCGGGTGGCACGCTCGTCGTGTTAATATATTTTAATTAAAACAACTTGAGTGGAGTATTTGAAACGCGGCGGGCGGCGACCAAACTATCGGTGATTATTTCGCTAATACGCAGTTTTAATATTAATTAGTGAAATTGTCAAAACCAGGCCATAGTTGTCCCACGACGCTACGAATGTGGATAGTGTAGTCAAATAGTGATGTACAATCCGATAATTTATGCACAGTATCGATACAATGAGGCGATGTGTAGTAGAAAGTATCGAAATTAATTCATCGTATCATCAGTACCAAATTGTGTAAAATTGCATGACCTTACAGTTAAAAACTACATCGCAAAACAAGTCCTGGAAAGCCTAGATTCTTAAAGGGTACCTAATAAATACGATACGATTCGATATAATATGCAGTATCGGAACGAGAAGATCCGATTCTGCATGTTATATCGTTCGTTACGTTCCTAAAATCGTATCGCTAAGTTGCGTTATGAATCGTAATTTAAAGATACGATTGATCAATCTAAAGTATCGATACTTTCATCCATCCTTATCTTCAAACAAGGTAATAAAATGAATACTACGTGGATAGATCGGCAAATCACATGATTTGCCGATCTTTTTGTCAACAATATTAGTTTGGCCTACTAGGCCTATCAACGTTTAGAAAGTATTTCAAATATTTACATGACTAATAAATATTGAAATATCACAATTTTTATCGTTTTTTATGTCAGTAATAAAAATAGTTAAAATGAATTATTTAAGCAATTTTTCGTGTTGTATTTTTTATTAATCGTTTTTAATAAGTAGGTACAATTTATTTATTACTTGTCTGGGATAATTTGAAATTTAGATGATTTGTTTTAAACGGAAATTGAGTTAAGTTGCCTAGCTTTTAATAAATTATTAGACCACCTTTTAAAATCATGAATATTCATTATTTTAAAGCCAAATGTTAACATTCATAATGACAAGACACACTTAAATGTTAAATAGTAATTTTATTTTATTTCTGTAAATAACTATATACCTACTTTCAACAATAAAATAACCTAAACTTACAACAATCTATTATTATAAAGTAAATTGTTTAATAAATTAAAATAACACTAATTTGTAGGTGAAACTTGTATGGTTTGTATGTGTTCCGTGGAAAATGTTGTTGATTTACATTTGCCTATACCTACTTGTTTTTAATGTTTTCGTTTTATATTAATGTAATGTGTCGTAAAAACATGACATAAAAAGCTCCATCTAAATAGTATTGATTTTAATGAGTTTACTCTTAAAATAAAACCAACGTAAGTATTAACAGATCGAGAAAACGTTTAGATAAAGAAGATCAAATACCGATCTCAGTTAACTGATAAGCCTAGTCGATTGCTTAACCAACAGTTCAACATTAATAAACCAACATGTTTTAACTACCGCAGTTATCCAGTACAGCCATAAACATGTCGAAAGTAAATTATTTCCAATAATGACCTAACCAACCTGTATTAAAATAATTATCTTAATTAGCTTTTTCAATTTTTAAATTATTAAACCGATAAAATGTGGTGTGTGATAATTATAAAATTATGGCCAATTATTTTTGTAGGTTTTGATTTTAATTTAATTATTGTGTTTACAGTGTGTGATACTTATTTTATGCTAAGTCAGATTTTTGTATTAATAATAATTCTGGTTCTCAACACTCATTGCAATTTTCTCCAGTTTCTTTGTGGAGTTTTGTTATTAATGAATGCCTGGACAAAAATAATCTTGTAAGTATCAAAGACACTAGAAACATGCTACAAACTTCTCAGCCCTATGACATTAGACTTGGCATGTGACATGGACGACACGGTTGGCGCAGTGGCTCAAGCAATGGACTGCCGCGCTGCGTGTCGCGGGTTCGATCCCCGCACTGAACAAATATTTGTAAGACCTACAGATAGTTGTTCCGGGTCTGGGTATTTGTGTATGTGAGTTTAAATGTTTGTGAACGCACCCACGATACAGGAGAAATTCCTAGTGTGGGGCAACGTTTTTTTAAAAAAAAAAGAAAGAAAGAAAGACTAAAATATTTCACTAAAAACATGTTTGAAATATGTCTGATCGAAGCTATTGAAGTTTAAAATTGCAGGCATACCTACCCACTCGTGTAAAGTATCCGTGGTTAGCCCGCCGTCCACCGCATTTATGACCCATTTTCTCCTGTAGCAGACTTTTACTACTTTCTTACGTAAGATATTCATAAACAGCTCGTAAACATCATGTTTTTCTTATTCCTGGACGTAAAACATAATAAAAATAAATTAAAACTTAATGCAATAACTATAAATTGTTAATCGCGTAAAATGATTCTAATTTTTAAAAGCTTTACTATTTGTATAACATGATACTCAAAATCTGCAGTTTCTGGAAATTTACTTCTATTTAAAACGCTAACTACTTCTTACGATAAGTACGTCATGTGCCTGCTTCTTTGGTTGAGTGGTTGCGAATACTATTACTAAGCGTGAGGTCTTGGGATCAACTCTCAGGCTAGGCAAAGCGTGAAAGGGTTTTCATATTTCACAGTCGCACTGAGTCTGAATTTGTGTCCGATTGATAGCAAAGGACAATCGGGGCGACCCCTATTGTTATAGGGGAGGACATGAAATGGCGAAATTGGGTGGTTCTGTAAGTACTAAATAATACCTAACTTTAAGAAGAAAACGTGCGTGATGTTATAATTTTACGTTACACACAAAAAGTAGTGTTACACATTCACACATTTGAATACATTGAACAAATAGTCATCGGCCTTAGTAAAATTCTAGTAAATCCCAAATATAAACTTCGAAAAGCTGTCGTACTAGTCATTGTCGAGTAATTTCCTGTATTTAAAAGTAACTAAATGATTCGGTTACTAAGACATATGTACAGTCATCGTAAGCTTAGGTACGTGTGAAATTAATATAGGATATGAATAACACAAGTTTTTTTAACGAGAAGTCATTTAATAATATATTTCAGGATATTTTTCAGAACTTCCTAGTATTCGCTCCTTCTTTTTATATGAAAATACAAAAAAAAAGTTTTTTTTTAACAAGTAAGCCTCTACTAGTGCCAAGCCTGTATTAGGAAGCTACTTAATACTAACTACTAATAGTCTCGTTCCGCCTTCTCCTACGAGGTGTACCACGTCGCCTTCTGGCTGTGTCAGGGTTCCACAAGGTGGTTGTTTTGGCCCACAGCTCGTTTAGTATACGGCGGACATGGCCAGCCAATATTAGTAGTTAGTATTTAAGACCTTCTGTCACTTAACTAGGTAACAACTACTTAAAAAGCATTTTCAAATTGTAACCAATCAAGCAAATAAATCCACAGCATCTACATAAACTATAATAAACATAAACTAAAAAAATCTTTTCATAAACAAACAGATAAATATCACATCAAACACAAAGCGACCCATCAAAATATTTACCCAAATTCCATCTCTACAAAAAACTCCAATGTCTAAAAGTTCCCAAGCACGACCTTTGCCGTATCGCAATTATATCTCAAACAATTAGTCATTCGAGTCTAGAAGATTTCACTTAAACAATGTTTCATTGCATCCGGATCTTATTACTCATCGCAATTGGCGTAGTTATGTTATGACTAATATCTTTGAAGTTTTATTAATGGAGTGTTAACGTGTGTTACTTAGATTCTAGATATCGTAAGAAGTTGTGAAGGGCGGTCAGTTTTAGGAACTGCCTTACTGTTACATAATGTCAGAAGTTCAAAAAAATATTTCTCTTGGTATAATTTGTGTAAATCAGCTTTGATTTCGATTTATCAGTGAGTGTGACATTGAAAGCTCATAGAAAATGAATTGGCACCATGACTGTGGCTGGCAGTTCGGTTTGAAATCAGCTTTATAAGACAAGACCTGAACACTTGTCAATTCTACGACTGCTGTCCAGAAGTAAAAGTTAATCAAATATTTGTCGAGATCTTGACAGACGCAGGGTTCATTTCACTTTTAATTGACGGGGCACACCAAACTCACCATCCACCCGTAAGTTAGCCCTCCATTTTCTGTTACTCCATGGTGTGAGTACATAGATATTTGTCAAAATTCCATCTCATTGCGCTTGTCAATAGAGGTGCGAAGGTGAAATTACCTCTCGGCAATATTTGCTTGTTTGTATGACCGTAGGCGTCATTGTGTGACGTTATGTTGGTTTAACTAATCAATCATCCTAACTGTTCTTACTTTATTCTGTTTTGTCACGCTGGATTAATCCTGTCTCCAAGGACCAAAATTAACTGCTAGTTTAATTAATTATTTTGTTACTTGCGTAATTTCACCTGCATTTTGAGGGTCATGTCCTGTTACCACCAGCGCCGTCGAGGTGGCAGAGTTCTAGTCAAAGCTAATTTGATAAGAAACGTAAAAGAAGAAAACTTGCAAAGTAAAAGCTGAGCGCGAAGTTCGTAACTTATCTAGAACTAATACTTTCTAGATAAGTTACAAAGTCCGCGCTCAGCTTTTCATTTTCTTTGATGTGAACTGACTTCAAAAACCTTTTGCCTTTTGGAAATACCATAATATTAACCTCGTGGGACTCTACAAGCATCCATGTTACGGCAACTTTTAACACATCGGCCTTCAAACCAAGAATGAACATTTCCTTTTCAGGGCACTATTGTTCCATCGTAGAACTCATTCATAGTTTCCCATCAAACGAGATCGAGACCTAGAGCAGGCAAGTGCTTAGATCCTTACATATTTCTTTCACATTAATATTTAATCTTTTTCCATTTAAGGAACTAAAAACTTTCCTAGCATTTGAGTGGCTTTCCAGTTTCGATATCACTCCTCGTCCTCGTTTCCTCACTGAACCACCTCTACACCCTTCATCAAATTCCTCTTCAGCCGAATACCCTAAAAATAATTCAAACAAAAACAAAACAAATGGAATCAAAGCCACAATTAATACGAACATGAAGCTAAAACCGATGGACATGAGTCAGTCGCGGTAGGTGCGCGACGTTGTTTTCTTACACGCGCGCCGTCCGGATGCGGGCATGCCGACGGTATAGGCTTCAGAACGAGTAGATTCGACAGATTTATTTATTTATCTGGAAAAATTGTCAGTTTCGGGTGAAAATGACTTTTCCCAATCAACCTAGAACCTAATGCTTCAGCGATGAAGTTGAAAATCAAGTAAATAAATTTGACAGATTCTACTAGTTTGTCTGTACTTATGGTCCATTTATCCTGGCTGTCATTTGTCTTTGAAAGTCGTTCCGGGTAGAAGTCAATATAGCATTTGCTCCTTAAATTACTACTGATAACCAGCAGCAACTGGTTTAAGTGGAAGCCGTTTATAACATAGTTGGGAAAACAGACAGATGATAAATACTGCAGGAAAGATTTCCAAAAAAAAACTCCTCTCATTCGTTTTTTCAAAACTGTTCTCAAAGGTGTCATGGAATTGAAACCTTCAAGATTTTGGAACTAAGTCCTTCCCAATAAATAATGAGCTATACAATGATTTGATATGATAATGAAAATATTTAAACAAAACTTCAGCTAATTTCCTTTTCCTTGTTAATGTTTTTCGTTTTTTTGCTTTCTCATAAATCATTTGGGTTTCAAGTACTTAGTCTTAAAAAGAAACTCGACTGCACTATCTATACATATAATAAATCTGTAGAAAAAATATTTTTGTACATTGAAAATATTTAAAAAAGGAATTTTCAGGGTGTTATAGTATACCCAACAGAACTCATTTCCAGCATTTTTGTAATTTTTGTCTGTTTGTCTGTTTATCTGTTTGTATGTTTCGATGACTAAGCATCACGTAAAATTTACGAAACTTATGTAGGTAACTTTTATATATAAATATTGTGCGTAACTTGGGGTATTACTTAGTCTTTGTTTCATCGTAATTGGTGCTCTCTATCAAAAGATATTTGAATTTATAGTTTTCAAGAAGAACTTTATCATTAAGATCATGAACGACACATGCAGCGACATCTATTAAACGAATATGGTACTTATTAATAATGCCTTCAAAAGATAACTTTAATAAAGTTATGATAGCTTAAGGTACTCTGTAGGCAAGTAGTCTAAATGACACTGCTTTCAAAGTCTACTTTAGTCTACATAGCCTAAACCCTATAGTGTGATTGTTCGCTTTCCAAGTCAGGCTACCTAATAAACTTCTTATTTGCTACAGCGTCTGTAAGTTAACGCAGGGCAATGATTTAATGTACTTTTGTCTAAGCGACGCAATTTGGTTTTCGACAACCACGCGAACGAAGTCGCGGGCACAGCTAGTTTAAAATATGTGTTATTTGTCACAATAATAAATACATATGTCCGCCCGCTCTAACACATTCCTAACTCTACCCCATGAAAAGTCACATCGAGATATTCAGTAAAGTACAAGTGAAGTGTCTCTGCTACTAGAAATAGCTGCTACTACAGCGGGGGGGAGGGGGGGAGGGCAGCGATGTACTTGCGGGGTAACAGGAGAGGGAGGGGGAATGGAGGGGGGGACATATACGTTTCCGTCGCGGGAGCACGTGGCGTTTGCGTTGTTTTTTTTATTTTTGCTTTTATATGGCGATGGTAGTTAAGAGTAATTTTTGTATAGGCATGTCCTTTTTTAATGTGGTCTGTGCTCAGCTGTTACTTGGTTAGATGAATGAAAGTGATTTTGAATGATTGTTGTTGGTTTTTTGTTTTATGAATGGATTGAAAGGACCAGTCTTTTTTGACGTAGGTGTGTTATAGCAAAAGTTAATGAAAATTTTGATCGGCGTTGCAAGAACTTTTTGGGTGTTTTCAGTGTTTTATATCTTTTTCTAGGCTTTCAGGTTATAAGCTATAAGTGGTAGAACTTATAGCTTATAACCTGAAAACTTTTCTTTTCCTTTTCCGCGCTTTTCTGCAACCAAACATCATTACTTACTGTTTCAAAAGCTGTTTCCGAAAACCCTTGTAAAATCAAATTAAGGTCCGCTACATAAAAAAATTACATTGAAGGTGACATCCTGTGATTCCTGTGCTTTTGACCTCTCCCATGGGAAAAGGCGGGAGTATATGTATGTATTTAATTTAGTCATTTTCCCCCTCTACAATTTTAATGTTTACTACTGTACTGTAGCTGTACCTACGTTAGTCGTGTTGTTACGCATCCAGGTTATTCTCTGAAAGTGGAAACAACTGGAAATAGCCAGTTCCGTCGGGGCTACGGGTTGTTCGAAAGAGATACCGCGGCCTCGACACAAAGGGCTAAGAGGAACATGGGTGATTTTTAGTCAGTAGAAATCTTACACTCACAGGAGTCATTTGATGATTTCCCAAAAGACAAAAAAAAATTGCCAGTTGTTTATTACAATGGATCGAGCAATTTTTCATTTACCTAAACCATATTATCCACCATGTTCTTAAACACAGTATAACCCACACTTCTGCCTACGACCGACATAATCCAAGATTAATGCCGACATCCACAACGCATGTACCGGTAAGTACTGTGGAGTACTTTGCATACGGAATCCCCTCGATTTATCGGCGACATTACCAAGGTAACAGGGACCCGTAAATCCAGCAACTACGCTCATAATGGTATAATCTTTATAAATTCTAACTGACCAGCTATGTTTGTACTAGGAGTATAGAAGTTAGGGAGATGTGTTATCATTGAGATTTAAGTTACGTTATCTCTCAGTATTAGCAAAGACTGAAATTGAGGATTGTTGATCGTTATAGGCTCGCCCCAATTTCATTGATCCTAAAAACATAATTGGCGATGTGTGAGAGCAATTTTGTGTACCTACTAAGGTAGTAATATTTTAATAATTACTTTCTGGTCTTCTGCCTAACCTTTCGGAGAACTTGCCTGATTATAGGTTCTGAATACCATGCTGAGAGTGCAAAATGTGAGAATCAAATTATTTCAGAAAAATTTACGGAAGTAATTTTTTTTCTAAAGTGCCACATATTCTCTATTCTATGTAAAATTTCTTCGATGTTCGGTACCAAGTTACCAATACATCGGAACTGTCGGACAAGTAGACCGCGGGTACATATTTCACGGCGGTGTGGCAACGCGGCGTCGCCAACCGAAATAATACAGAAATGTGTGGGTGGGATGCACTCGCCTAGACGTAGAGCCAAGAAGAATAGTTTAGGATACAGATGAGACGGTATAAGTCAAAGAAAAGAAACACCAGGGAGTCTCAAATGGCCATTTTATCAGATCATAGCATGAATTGCGTTAAAAAACGTAAAATGGATCCTTCATAATTGTTTAGTAGCTGCATCTGTGACCATTTAGGAAGAAAATACATCATAATAGGAAAATAGTATGAATTGCGTTAAAATTCGTGAAATTGCTATTTTAGACCCCCAGTTCTCGTTTTATTTCTCGATGTGTTGCGCCTTACTCGATGTTACTACTGTAGGTTTATACCTTCACTAGTAACATCGAGGTAATATAAGGTATGATTAACTTATAGTACCTCATACATGAATGTCGTTGATGACTATCAACTCAACCTCTACAGTTATCGCTGGACATAGGCCCCTCCCAGGATGTGTATATCTTATCCTAGACCGTGTCCAGTCTGTCTTTACTACCATTCCAGGAATTCGCGTCTGAGCATCTATCTTAGGAGTGATCCCCGCTACGTATTCCGGTATGGTCTCCACATCAGGACACCTTTTCATGACCACTTAGGTTTGTTTACTCTGCAAGCTCTCTCGAACCTATAGATTCTGCGAACCCTACCAATACCTGTCAAAATTGACAAAAACTTCCTACCTTTAAAACGTTGTAACCAATTGAAACTTGATCCTAGCTCAAGTACCTAGTCTCTATCCACGACATCCACTGCCGCGTCCACCGGAGCCCTTCGCCAACCATAATAAAAGTATTTTTATAATGTCTCTGTAAGTTTAATCTGGTATCCAGCATTATTCACCGGCCGCTGAGCGATATACACTCGGCCCTCGATTGAACAACACTACGCTCCTTTGATTTAGCTCTGGCGCCTCGTTTTGAGAGTAAAAATCATATTTTATTGAGAATTATTAATGACTGTTATGTAATGGGGTTGGTAGGAGATGGTTACGGTGCTACTTTGTATCTTTTGTTTGTGCTTTATTTTCGTTGCTAGGATTTTGTTCTTGATATTAAGTTTGATTTTCTGTATCTAATAATTTGTTATGTTCATAAATATTACAGGCCGAAAGATACCTATCCATCTATTAGTTTCGATTTAAACTTCTGCATCGATCGTACTTAATTTCCACTGACGGTACTGTAGATCAAGACTTACTTAAGTACCATAAAGTAGACGTTAAGCATTATGACGGCTTCTTCTTACGGATCAAGAGCCTCAAAAATTACATTTAAAAAATTGCCATTACCTTCACGCTTGGTTGACAAATTACTGGTCCCGCTATGACGATAGATAAATGATATCAATAATCCACCACCTGAAAAATAATCCCACACCACCACGCTACGTGATCAGCGCGGGGGCAGGCAGATTACGAGGTACCAACCGAAATAGCTCGTCTATGTACCTACGTAAGTAATTGTAAAAATAAAATGTTTGTTTTGACGCAGCAAAGTGCTGTCTCCTCGGCGAGAGGACTTCCTTATGTTGGTAGAGTGATTTTATGTGTTAGTTTGAGAGGAAAGGGAAAGTGATAACTCTTGCGCTTTTGGCGATAATTATGGATGTGTTGATAACTCTGGGGATTTACTATATCTCGAGTCTTCTTTCGGAATTTCAAACTATGTATATCAAAAAATCTCGTCGTGTCTCTGCGTTTTCCAGTTGATTTTCGCCGAGCGAAATCTTAACTAACCTCGAGATTACATTCCCCAGTTGTCACTAGTGGGCATAGAAAATTTTCTTTAGGTATTAGCTCCAAATGTAACATTTCAGGAAAACTTTAGTGTTCGATTTATTTAGGTTAAAGGTCGTAATATTTCATTATTTAAACATTCTATATTATTCATGTATGAAGGACCGAGTAATATTTCTGTTTGATCCTTTAGGGCGATCTTCATTTAGTTAAGGATAACTTTATGAGAGATCAGTACAGAAGTTAAATAGGTACCTACCTACAGTTTATTAAGATTATAACACATTTTTCAGTCAGCAATACTAATACATTTATACACATTATACATACACCGCATACGCCATACTACAAAATTACCTCAAATCGTGAAAGAATTATAGTCAAATATTGTCAATGACACTTGTGAACGCAATAATATTCGTTTTCGCGCTCAATCATAACAGCTTTTAATAATGGCGGGTACACACGGCTACACATCAAGCTATACAAAACCAGTTAATCTTGGCCTCACTTTACTAGATCTTTTCGCACAATGAACGATCAGATTATACTGGTTTTGTATAGCTTGATGTGTAGCCGTGTGTACCACGTGCGCGGGCGCTCTTAGATGTCGACGCAGAGGGAGAATCAGAAGGCTCACTCGCACTCAGAAGATTTTCTATAAAGTAGCAAGAGTATAGAGACTGACTCTTGGTAGAACTACCTCCGGTTTTGGCGTTTGCCTTGTGACACGGGAAGCATACTTTGTAAAGTTGTTTCCAGTTTGGCTGGGATATTGCAGGCTTAAATCACCTGATTGTCTGATAAAAAAATGATTGATGACAGTGCTTCGAAAGGCACGTATGATCCGGTGGTCCCGGTCGCCAAATGGCGGACTTCAAACCAGGCCCTTGAGGCGGTTTAGAAACTCGGACGCTAGTCTGTGTTGGGAGTTGGGACCTTAGACCTTACTGCCCACACGATAAGAAGAAGAAGACTAGAAAAATCTGCTGACTAAAAATTAAATTATGTTTATTTAAACTTATGTTTAAAACTGACTGTGGAGTGTGGACGTTGTCTTCTCTCTGCCAACAACAATACCTATTAGTTTAACGACTGTATTTGATATTCAGAAGGCTCACTTCTGTACTATACCACAAACTCCATATTGATATTCTGTTAACATCGCCAATTGAAATCGATTAACTGAAGATGTATGATAGAATACGCATGTTTATTTATAGTTGCAGTGGCTATACTAAATTATTATCTCGGTTGCAGGCTGACTAGGTGCATAAGCATAATCAGCTTTTGTTTTCACTGCTGGGACTTTAGACCAGACATCCTCTCTATATGCCGGGGCTGACTTACGCCTGTAAATTATATCAGCCTTAAAAAATTAAGAATATTTTCTCATACCTCAAATAATACCTACTAACGAATTTAAAGGTAATTTTAATTGTGTGTGTCAGGTAGTAGTCAGTACTTAGTATTGCATTGTATTAAAAACCATGTACAGAACTTCAAATTTTACTTTTGTATGCCTTAATGGCGGGACATAGCAGCCTTTTTTTTTTTTTTTGGTGGGTGGAAAATCATCGAATGACCCCCCGCTCTTGGGCAGAGCGAAGGGGAGTGTCAGACTTCTACTGACTAAAAACCGAACCCATGTTCCTTCTTTGCCCTTGTGCCGAGGCCACGTCATCTAGTACTAAAATCCGCGGCCCCGACGGGAATCCGCGGCCCCGACGGGGGACATAGCAGCCTTCCGTTAAAACACAACATCCTATTAAGGCGAGGTTGCAGTACTTTGTTTTTATGTACGCACGACCTCACCCCCCGCCGTGCCGCGCGAGCGATATAATACCTAAATTTTAACTGTTTTTTGCTTCTTGGAGAAAAACTATAAAGAAATTATACGATATGTTTTCAACATTTACTTCAAAATAAAAAGTTCTATCTATTGATATAACTTTTATATAAATTCATGATGAAATGTCTTAGCAGTACACGTTTGAAATTGTGATTTAGAGTCATGTTTGATAAAAAAAAGTATCGAGCCGATCATTCTAAATCGCGTTTCTATCTTTACGATTTACTAGAGAGTATGTTCAATTTTTATGTAATGATTTTTATTTATTAAAAAACTCGTATTTCGATTTTTATAGGTTCAAAAATCTTAAAAAGTACTGCAACCCCGCCTTAACCTGTGATCCACAATAAATTATTTGAATTTGAATCAGCTGAATCTTCTGCGACTATCTACACCGCGCCGCGTACCGCGTAAGTGAATAAAAATGTGACAAATGTTTGAATTACAAGAAATGTGCGCAAACGCAGTATTTATAGATCGGTACACACGTTCTTTATAACTCACGCGATAAAAATTACTCTAAATTATGTGTAGTGACTTTAGTGTCTCGTTACTGAGAACGACTTTATTTTTAGCTAAAAATAAACTTTATTTCGTGGTAAAGTCTTCTTGTACTAGTACTTTTATAAAGTCGTGTTTGAGGGTATTAACTCTTGTCATAAGTATCGAAGTTTTGTGGGTAAGTACTTTATTATGGACTTCTAGACATGATAGAGTTTTTCTAGCTGTTGAGGAAACTTAGTGTTTTGTTTTGTGTAAGAATAAAATGGGCTTAGTTGTTTTTGCATATCTTGTCTTGTCTTGTCTTGTGTCTTGTCTTGTCTTGTCTTGTTCTTGTTTTTACATCTCGCCTGTATTCCCCTAAATGATAAGGCAGAGGTTTTGAACATCCACATTTCGCGAATTTGCATATCACTCGTATTAAGTTTAATTAATGTTATTCTTTACCTAAATAACATAACATCACGCCTGTAATCCCTGAAGGGTTAGGCAGAGGTGTACCTAATAGTACACTCACATTTTGCCAGTTATATATTTAAAGTTCATTTAATTGCAGGTCAGGTCAGTATATTAACTAGGGGCATAAATTGAAATAAAAAATAAAAAAAAAAAAAAAAAAACACAAATAAACTGTGTGAATGTAATATTATTTCTATTATGCAGTGATACTTGAATTGAATGATTTTATTTTTATTTTTTTTTTATAAATCCAGACTCCGCAGCTCCGTGGCTGCTATTGAAAAATTTAAATGACTCAACAACATTTTGCCCGATCGAGTCGCGAATTCGCGAGTGCAACCACTAGATCATCGAGCAAACTACTACAATCACCATGTGACATTTATTTATACAAATGTAAATGTTTCAAATCGTGAAGTCACTTATTTCCCAGATAATGCGTTAAAGGCGTAATCATTTGTCAATGCACACTTTCTTCAAAATGTAAGTATCGTTCGTTAAGCAGTTAAAGTTACACATTCTTCTTTCTTTCCTGCAATCACCTAAGACTTTTTAACCGAGAAAATAAAATTTCGTACATCTCACGAAATTCGAATAAAAATAATTGTTCCTTCGAATGTTAACCCCTTAGGTGTCCATCATTACTTTCAGTCATAACCATTATCCTAATAGTAGTTATGTACGTAAATTGGCAAACGTATATAAATTGCGAGTATCTCTCAATATGTAGGTAGGTACTATCAGCAAACTATTAAATTTGCCGATGTTCTATCAATCAAGTTTGTGTTTTATAGCCCCAATTAACTTGCTAACGGTACTCGCACTAAAACTTACGTTAAATGAACAATGTTTTATTATTATTTTTTATGAATTCTTGTGTAAGTTTTCGCACCTTGCTTTGTCTGGTTTTGAAATACAGTGAACTTTACAAAAAGGAAATAGCGGTCTGTGTTTCTACTTAAGACAGAGATTTGTCAGTGCAATTTCAAAAAATCTTTGGTCCTTTGAGACCTAAAGGAATCAAATAATACTTGGGATAGCTTTTCTTGGGGTTGGAAATAATTTAAAGAAATCATGGATGAAGTTTTGAGTTTTTAGCCAGTGATACTGTGGCTGCTCTTTTTTTGCAAATTTGTGCTCAGTGGCAAAATGGCAAAATGCACTGGGCAAAATGTGGGTGTGCTATTACGAGTAGATGCAGTTTTCCTAACCCTTCGGGGATTACATGCATGCGTCATGTCATGATTGAGGTTTTCTTACACTGTTTTAAGCTTTCACGTTTTTAGCTTTCTTTTTCAGTGGTTGATTCATTTCAATACTCGGGATATTTCTTATCTGATTCTCGTGTATTAAATATTAGATAGGCACGTTTTTTAATACTCAGTGACGAACAGATACACAAATAATCATATTTCCCTTACACACAACAATCGTATTTATTAAAATTTACACAATTAGTCTCGGTATTTTCGCGAAGTGCTGGCGCAATTCGCAAAAATAATGATATCAATCAGCAAAGCGTTAATGGCTCATACACAGCCGTCAATAAAAATACGTTGGGTTCGATAGCCAGGCCGTTAGAAAACTATTATTTTTTTCACTTATTATTGTCAGTTATAGTGTTTCGTACGTTCAGTTTAATGGCTTGAGGAATTGTTAGAAAAACGTTGCGAAAACGACGGTTGATTGGCTCGTGTGTCTTAATTGTGGAGTTAATTGTTAAGTGATACATTTAACGTCTTATTCTTGGAGTGATTAGTTTCTTGTTGTTGATTACTTCATTTAAAATAACGGCTAAAAAGGCGGGAAACGGTCGTAGAACACAATTACCTTTACTTACTACAAAATAAGGGGTCCTGTTAGGTTTGGACTCTTTGGACCATACCACATACGTCATATCACACATACTCTTTTGCCCGTCGTGCATAAGTAACTGCCCACACCAGGACTTGCCAACGCCAGAGCTGTCCCGGTTGCTACGTACTGCATGGTCGGATAAAATCGAAGTCATTTTATTCGAGAAGAAGAAGAAGTCGATAACCACAACAGCTGTAAGATATCGTTTCAGCAACAAATGCCTTCCTTCATTATCAACTAAAATGTATAACTTCTATTACTCTATCTATCTTCTAAAGATAGTAATATCTGTTTTTGTCTAACTAAAGAGCAAATAGTTTGCATGAAAGTTAACTCTACGTAAGTCTAAGCTTCTGGTTACAAAATAAAGAGTTCTATTCCTCAACCAAATATTCAAAAGAATCACTTATTTAAACTGCATGTAAATAGTGTCGAAAATACCATAAAGATTAATGAAAAATCCCCTACAAGTCTACTTGACACGTGCAAACGCGACGCGGCGACATCGCTACCTCGCGTGACGCCCTAATTGCCTAACTTTGTACACAACTTACCTACGCACTGTGCTGCGTTTACATGTAAGTGGTGAGGGTAGTTTGTGCTACTGGAATAATATAGTGTGTTATTTTTTTATTACCGTGTTTTGAAAGACATGGAATAAGGAGGATAGGATAGGATTTCTTAAGTAGTAGACTGGACTGAATTCAATAGCAATAGGCTTACCTCTGTTACGTGAGACTTAAAAACAGAAATGGGGATAGTGGATAAGATTTTCATTGCGAGAGGCTTGATTGTACGTCTCACTGTAAGCGATAATTTGGTCCTGGACATAGTCCTGGGTCACAAAATACTTGATTTTGGTCTCTTGATGTAACGATGTTTCTGATTCTTATTACATAAATGAAAAACAATAGGCTTACACATAACAACAGACAAAACAAAAAGATATTTCCGATCTTTCCTTCTAATAATACTTTGCTTGTTTTTCCATACAATTATTAAGTAGCCGATCTAATCTTACTGTTGCTCGTCTCAGTAACAGTTGGCAACTCCTCCAATTCTTTAGTAAACAAATGCACGATTCCAAGTGTTCTAAATATGTGGGACACAGGAAAATTCTTTCACAAGTTTGCAACATAAGATTAATTGGGCTTTCTCTTTGAATATTTCATTTTTTAATGTGTTATGGGATTGATTGTTGAAATATGTGTGAGTTTAGTGTTGGCGCCGTCTTTTGTAGTATTGTTTATATTAATTTGGGAGCTTCTCTCGCAAGAATTGGTAAGGACGCCAGCCATTCCTTAAACAGATTTTCAACGTAATCACTACAAAATTAGGTTCAATGTTGATTGGTACAATTTTACAGGGGTAACTTGTTGAAGCCATATAATTATTTTCATTGAAGGTGACGAATATTCTTTTGATTTACATAGCAGTGAAATTATTAGAATTTTCCTCACACTTAATATAAACGCAAAACACACTGATCCTTATGCCCAAACAGCGAATAACATTAGTTACGAAATAATTTACTATTCCTCAATAGTCCAGCAACTAGCTCCAGTAACTAGTACAGTCTAAACAGATCTATTGCAAGTGCGTGCGCCCAATACTTACCCGATTTGTTTCAGGGAAATGCGGATTGTGTGAAATAGACACGATCACACGGCTATCACATCTTCTAACTTAACGTTCTAAACGTAGTAATGGTGATGTTATGGCTTAGTTACTCGTATTATGGTTAATAAACTCATTATTTGTTTCTTTTACTTGCTTGTTTGAAGAATAAATAGTGATATGGTTATGTTTGAGGACCAAAGGACTGGAAAAATACTATATCTGCCTAATCACCCATTCTATTTACTTTCTAATGCATCATGCGTTATTATGATTTGAAATGGGTGCGGAATGCTTTTCATACATTGCAAATGTCAGTACTAGGTGAATAATTACAACGAATCTGGTTGATACCTTGAGCTTGTATTAAGTACCTACCTATATTGTCCTGTAATTTTAATTAAAGTTTTATTTAAGGACAATATCTATATTTTTTGTTTAATTGTATTAAATTTGCGGCACGAGTTGTTATTAGGTATCCATAACTTATTAAGAATATCCAACACAGGTTTGGCGGAGGGCTAGCAAAACCTACTTACGTTACGTCTAGTTTACCGAACACACTCCAAAACAGAAATAGAAGTTACTATAAAAACAGCCCTTAATGACAATACAACAAAAGCTTTGTTCCAAGGACCCCTAAACAATCAGAAATAGAAACATTACGCGCTATAACGAAAACTGTTGGAAACTCTTGATGACTGGCAATTATTTAGCGGAAATAAGTTCCCTTTGCGGTCACACCGGTTGCGTGCGCGCCGCCCTGCGCCCGTGGCCACGCGATCCGCGATCCAAGCGCCGCAGACCGCAACATTGCCGACTTTCTTTTACAACTTTACCCGCCACCATTATCGAAAGTGGCAATGTATGGAGACTATCGTATTCCCTCGTTAGTCAAAAAGAGGTATCTCTAAAAATTTGAAATTTTTCGATTACAACTTAGGTTAGGTTATGCCAACTTATCCTTCAACTTACTCTTGGTAAAGGCAAGAGAATGATGATGGCTCATAGTACCTAATGTATTAAGCCTACTGGCTGCCCTCGTAAGCAAAAAATATATCTATAATAAATCTATACTTTTTTTTTTGTTTCAAAAGTTTGAAACGTCCGCGTCGACGTTACATCAGATCGACTAATGAAATATCAAATTGATAGTGATACTGATAATCTGCATCGTCCCAATGCAGGGCAAAGGCCCCATGTCTTCCAGTTAGTTCGATCCAGGGCTATTGTGAACTAATATTTGGTTAGGTTCAGCTCGCAGCATCTCCAACTAGAGCTGCGACAGCCTTTGGGCAATAAAAGAAAATAAGGAAAAGTGCGCAACCGTCAGTTGAAAAACATTTTCACCTGCTTATTGTAATTCCTCGAAACATGCGTTTACAGAGTTACCGCTTTTCAGCTTACGGGGGCATGTAGCTTCAGCGATACGTACGGGTAATAAAGAATAGTTCTGACAGTCAGACAGGTGTTAAATTTATAAGTTGGCGTGTTTATATCTCAGCGATAGTATCGCTAAGTATCGTGGAAGCGCCTCCGTCGGCTGTTTAGTGCTGCTCGCCGTTTTATTGCGTTCATAAATGTTAATTTTATGTAAAATTCTCTGGATTCTTTGACTTTTTGTTCAGTGTGTCGGGGTGCGATATGCGGCGCGATATCTGTTCTGAATGGTATTTGTATCGCTTTTATCTGATACTTGCTTTGACACTTATTTTTATAGTATTGTGTCGATCTTGACAAAGTTTATCAACAGGTGGAAGTATTTTAGGATCAATGGATCAAACTAAGGTTACCTACGTTCTTAGTAACTACTCCAGTTTCTATTTACTTAGGTGGGTATATGTTTAGACGCAAGGGGATCTAGTACTAAAATAGGTACTTATTGTTTATCTAGCATATGACTTCACTTGACAAGCTCTATAATCCCCTTCTGTAAAATCCTAGAATAGATTGACACATACAGACAAATAGAGCATAAGAGTCACGCGCACCACATCATAATAATCCATTTTCCAGCAGCCAACATTATTTAAAACAAAAAATAGCTACACTTTAAAAGTTAACAAAAAAAAAATTGAAATCTTCCACTTCATACGAAAGAAAATCTGAAACACGGAAACGTCTCGTTCCTGTTTCCAAAAACGCATGCATTTACTCCACTTGAGGTGAACGCACTCTCATTAAAGGGCCACTGGTTTTAAATCTACAGCGGCATCCAACGACACTTTTGTCCCCTTACCCAATTTCCGCAGCGAAGTGGGCCGTCGATGTACTGAAAACAGAGTGTCACATTACGCCGCCAACGCGGGCCCTTCTTATTTTTATTTTGTCAAATTGTAACTGAAATAAACTGGAGTGAGTAATAAAAATACCATCGGTACTGTTATTGCAGCGGGCTCGAAATAGAGGTGTCATGGCGGCCCCTCATGCCACTTGTCGTGAGGAAATGTTAATAGATAGGATGTAACCGGCGGATAAGAAGCCGTTCTTGTTTTGTTTTCAGACGCGTTTAGATTTACATGTACCTACTACTTCTGTTTTTTAGGACATGCGTTTTGGAGATATTTCAGCTTTGATAGTGAATGGTTTTTTTTTTTATTTTTCCGAGTTTTCTCTCCTGTTTTGCTAATCAGTTTCTAAAGGAAAAGATGTTCGCATATGGCTGAATTTTCATATTGACTGTGGAAGCTTGATTTCAGGCATTTCAGGGATTTTCGTAAAATTGAAACTGGTCATGCCCGAAGCAGTAAGGAAAATACATACGTGATAATGTGGACATAAAACAGAAGAGGTTTCCAATTTTGCTGTACAGTTTTCCCTATTAGATAAGTTCGGATTAGTCCGTCCTTAGATTTTGTTCAGGAGGCTGCTTGATATTTCCCGTAATCGAGATTCCTAAGCATGAGGTCGGGTTCGATTCCTGTGTCGGGCAAATTGTTATTGGATTTTTTAGGAATGCCACAGTAGCAGCAACTATAGAGATATCTGTGATCTGTGGCAGCAACGAAATATGGTTTTATACGCGGTTGATGGTAATAGGTTTGCCCCATAGGTATTACATGAGGCAGAAAACGTAAATAGCGAAGTGTGGATGTAGGTACTAATAAATTTACCTCTGCCTCACCCTTCGGGTATTACATGCACGATGTTATGATATTTTAGTTCAGTACCGTCCAGGATAAAAAGTCACGTTTGTGCAGATCAAATAATACTATTAATATCATAAACGGGATATTTACCATGTTTGATTATTGTTTCGAGTTCCCGATATTTCGGCGCTGTTACAAGCACCATGATCACGGATAAACTGAAGTCATTGCGGGTGGATGTTTATGAGCAGACAAATCGGTCTACCCTCTTTCTAGTTCGTTTTTTTGCGTTCGGCACCACTACCATTGTCACTCACTACACGATTCTGTTCCCGACACACGGAACTCACTGTGTCCACTCGCGAACTTTTTTCGACACTTTTTCGGTTTTTACACAGTTGAACCACTGATATTAATAGTAGTGTCAGTGACCATGTCAGTTTAAAAACTTATATAGATCAAATAATGTTTTGAAATTACGCAATTTACCTACGTCAGTCTTTCTCTCAGGTGACGCAAATGTAGTCGTGGTGAAGTGACCGACTGAATGGTATATCCTGAAAATTAAACTCTAATGATTTAGTAGAGTATGTGGAGTTATTTTGATCTTGGTGATGTTCAAAGGCCTATCAGAAAATAATATTCTAGGACTGAGGCGCAGCCCTAGGCTGCGGATTTTCGGGGCTGCGGATTATCGAAAGAGATAACGCGGCCTCGGCACAAGGGCCAAGAAGGAACATGGGTGGTTTTTAGTCAGTAGAAGTCTGACACTCCCTTCCACTCTGCCCAAGAGCGGGAGGAGTTATTTGATGATTTCCCACCCCCTAAAAAACAAAACAAAAAACCGGCCAAGAGCGTGTCGGGCCACGCTCAGTGTAGGGTTCCGTAGTTCCCCGTCCGTCACAATAAGTGTTCCCAATCAGTTTAAAGGTGTTTTTTTTTTTTCAAAATGATTTTCCTAGAAAGTCCTTATGAAGTTCTACTTTTCAGATTTGTTTCATATTTTCTAAACTTATGGTTCAAAAGTTAGAGGGGGGACACATTGTTTTTTACTTTTGGAGCGATTATTTCCGAAATTATTGACATTATCAAAAAATGATTTTAGTAAACCCGTATTCATTTTTAAATACCTTTCCAACAATATATCACACGTTAGGGTTGAAATTAAAAAAAAATCACTTCCCACTTTACATACCCTAATAAAACATTTTTTCCAATTTTTATTTTACCACTTTGTCGGCGTGATTGATACACATATTGTTACCAAATTTCAGCTTTCTAGTGCTAACGGTCACAGAGATTAAGCGAGGACAGACGGACGGACGGACAGACAGACATGGCGAAACTATAAGGGTTCCTAGTTGACTACGGAACCCTAAAAAAGGCGTAAGCTGAAAGCTAGGCGTAGCGACGGTTACAAAATATATGTGTTGAGCAGGTCATACATAGCATAACGCCTATAATCCTCAGTAGGTAGGCAGAGGTGTACCTCCATTTCGCCAGTTATGTGTAAGTCACATGTAATATGGGGCGAGCCTATCGCCAATCGATATTTATCAACCCACAAAACCAGGCACAAAGTCGAGAATTTCCTGATAGAAAAACCCATTAACACTTTGACCGACCCGGGAATCGAACCCAGGAACTCATGCTCAGTAGTCGTACTTGTGACCACTAGACCAACCAAGCAGTCAGATCATAAAAAATATTACCAGCTCAGAAAAATTCTTCAACGCGGTACTTGTAAACAAGAATAGTTTTAACGATAAAAATTTACAATGTACTTAATTATCGCACCCACGTCTCCGCCAACACTCTAACCTGCGCGTACGCAACTCGCATTGTTTTGTCTCACACACCATTAAACGAGTACCTACCATCATAATCGTTTATTATCGTACTTTTTTGATGTTGTCAACGGTCAGTGTTTAGATCTATTAGAACTGGGACCTTGTATTAGTTGTTATTGCACATTACAGCAATTTGATGTTCTTACAGTAGCTATGTCACATCTTCTCCCCAGATGGAACACTAGGAACTCGAAAGATTATCCAAATCCGTTCAGTAGTTTTTACGTGAAAGAATAACAAACATCCATACAAACATACCTACTTTCAAACTTTCGCGTTTATAATATTAGTAGGATAGGTACACTGTCAGGGAAATGACCACATAAAGTTCTCACAGTCTAAACAGCTTTCACATCCCGTCTGAAAATATTCTGAAGTTGTAGTACTGCAGCATAATCTTAAATATTTTTGTTTAATTTGCCATGCATATTATGTGGTAAAGACAGACACCGCACGTGCGGTGTTAGTAAAGAGGAATTCACTTACATCCCCCACAATTTACCCCTCGTCTGCGATTCCCAGACCGAGAAGCAAATTAGTAAACCCTCCTATCCATTTAAAGATCTTGTAGATTAAAGATGCATGGACTCGTAGCTTGCTAGTCTTTTGTTCAGGAATTATCTATAGAAATTAATTATTAATACAATTCTAGTGTCTGTTGGTAGTTTCAAATCAACCGACTTCAAAAACACCAGTAAGTGAAAAATAAACTTCACTAGAAAAATCAGCTTCTGAAGTCGGTGACATTTGTTTGTTTTATTTCATTTTTTTTGCCACCGACTTCAGAAGCTGATTTTTATATCGAAGTTTATTTTTCACTTTTTGGTGTTTTTGAAGTCAGTTGTTTTTTTTTGCAAAAAAGTTTTTTAATTTTTAGTTGTAATATCCTATACAAATCTTTACTATGCATTTAACATTCAACCAAGAAGCCTATAACCCTTAAACTTCAAGATTTTCTTATTTTTGCTTTCAACTCTTAATCGTTGAAAAGATGGATGGAGTGTGTGAGGAGTGATATGAAGGAAAAAGGAATAAATGATAACGTGACGACTAACAGGGCAGAATTGAAGGAAAAACGTGTTGCGCCGACCCCAAATGACATGGGATAAGGGCAGGAAGATGATGATGAACTCTTAATCGTTGAGAAGTAGTCCTACCTTCCATTATCAGCTCATCAACATGAAGTGATGACAGCTAGATACGAATACTTGAATAGCGTCAGAAAAAGCACGAAACAGGTAATAGGTATGTGCCTATGAAATTTGAGGGTTGCCCTCGACTTTTCTGGGATTCCATCACCAGGTCCTGGTTTCCGTATCATGGTACCACCCTTGAAATATCTCCTTTCCAATAAAAAAAGAATCATCAAAATTAGTTCATAAACGACGAAGTTATTCGCGAACACACATAACGAAAAAAGTTCATAAA
Organism: Diarsia dahlii; assembly: GCA_949775195.1. Classification (NCBI taxonomy): domain Eukaryota; kingdom Metazoa; phylum Arthropoda; class Insecta; order Lepidoptera; family Noctuidae; genus Diarsia; species Diarsia dahlii. The sequence goes on along the minus strand of OX459193.1, from coordinate 1,418,759 downwards.
TTAAAAAAAAAATGTTCATAAAATGAAAAGTACTGGGCTAAACTATCTAAAATTTTATGGGACCAAATGGCAACTATTCCGCATCAAACAAAAAAAGAATCATTAATCTCGGCGTAATCAGTGTACATACATAGAAAAAAAAAATAACATACCAATCGAATTGAGAACCTCCTCCTTTTGGGAAGTCGGTTAAAAATAACATCTTTTTACTGAATACATATTCAAAAATATTTATTTTATTCATGTCTGTGTGTTTTGACTAATTTCCGACCCTGGCGAGAGGATTTTAATAGGACTTTTACGGGCATAGAGGCAATGTTATAAGGAGTAAATAGTTTTTATTAAATTCCAAGCGCACGAAGTCGTAAGTAACAGCTAGCTATCGTAAATTCACGACATTTTCGAAATTTCGCTACAATCTTTTCATTCTCGTTTTGCTTCGTCTACGTTCTTAAAGATGATCAGCCCATAAAATTTTCACTGCTGGGATACTAGCATCCTATGAATGAGAGAGGAGAAACCATAGTCTAGGACATCTGGTCATACACGCGCCTATTGCTAATTCTATTGAAAACCCACCCTTCGATGATAACCCATGTTAGTCATCGCATATTGCCTATAACTCCTCGTCTAAACCCTTCTCCCATACGAAAACACTAAAGCAGTAAGCACAATATTGGAGCCATTCACAAGTGCGGCGGACGCAAAGACAACTCATTCCTTTTGCCGTATATATAATTATTAACTTCTGAAATAGACGCGAGTCGTTCACCCGCCGTCGTATTTGGTTAACTTGCCGTTTATATATATAACTGGCTTATTTCATATAAGTACCTACCTTGTAGAGTTGCGTGGTGACACGGGAATTCGAGATAGAGTAATGTTTCGGCTTTTTCTGTGTCGAAAGATGCAGAGACCCGTTAGTCGCATAGTCGCATTTAATGAAGTAAAGCGCACACTGTTTATTGAACCTGTATGCAGTACAGGTTTCAATTTATCTTGTTGGGTATGCATTTGACAGATGTAGTAAAGGATCCCTAGATATAATCCTGGACAAAACAAGTTACAAAACACGACATAGATCTACAAACACAGGTGACACAAAAAAAGGTGGACCAGAATGTTTTGAACGAAATCAAACCCTTATTCAACCCTTATATTTCTGCTGCCAGTACCTATATATATAAGAAAGAGATGGTCTGAAATGTGACACGCGCAGCCTTAAGCCCGTCATTATACGGGATTATAAATTGCAACATCTTGTCTGAAGACGAGAGTACGTGACAGTCGAGTCGGTGATAGTTTTGGGGTGTATTCTCACTACTGTGTTCTTAAACAAAACATGTCAATTGTTTAGACTGAAAGTCGACCTCAATTGGGAAAATCCTAGGATAATGAAAGGAAGCGACTAGAAGTAATAGAACTGGAGAATGCATTATTAAAATCCAGTCACTAAAACAAAAATAATCTGGAAGAACGCAACAAACGCTCATACATTTTAACATTCTTGTGGCAAACAAAACGTTACAAATAATTTCATATTCATTTCTTCGCTGATTTTCCACGGAATTTAAAGCTCAGCGTTTCCGATCATCAATCTTGTCCCAGTCGCAACACGTAACCACAGGCGCCAGCTCCATAGGGCAACACTGGAACAGATATCAAACAATAAACACAAAACAATCCATAAAATTCAACTTCATTTTAATGAACAGAGATCGCGTAAACAACGTAAAATATTACAGGAAAATAACATAAAAAATATTCATAAAAAATGGGTCATAGAAATAATGTCCCGGGATTCAATCAACGTTGCAATTCAGACGCCATTCTACGTAGTTTGGGCGATACGCCAATAACTAAAATGTGTAAAAAACTATTTTGTTTTGCCCGCGTATTATTTAATTTCTTGTTACTATTGCGCAAATGTTACCTACGACACATCTCCTACTGTTTCGTCTGAGTGAACACTTTATAATATTCTGGCGTTCCTCCAATAGAAGTAACTTCTTAATATTTTCCCTCCATTCATTAATAATCAGCAGAATTTTATTGATGGGCACAGAAATGTGTTAGTGTACATAAATCTAAGATTAATAATTTCTTATTTAAACAAATATTATCGCCTCATTTATCGCGTTATTTATCCGTCCAAGGTTTAACACAAAATTAATTAAATTGTTGTTTATTAAAATTCTTACAATCGTCATCAAAATATTTTCAAACTTTTCAGAATTTTGTTTTGCTACCACTAGCGCCATCTACAAACTTTTCACCAAACAAAAACTCCTCAATTGAAAATAGCGCCACCTAGCGCCAGGAAGCGTAAGCAAACTTGCGTGAAGCTTGTGAAGTAGAACCTCCGTGGAGCGTTAACTCAACACTCATTTTCCAGCTTAGTTCCGCTAGTGTCCGCTAAATGGGATAGAGGGCGCTGTTGTGGCACGATGTTAGTTTCGTTCATATGTTTCAGAATTTCAGATGGTTTCAGAGGAAACTATATCTCACGTTTTAATTCCAGCATCTGAGAAAAGTAATGAATGCACAACGTAGTTTCTTGAGTTTACAATCGTGTTTTATAAGTAGTCAAGTTGACAAACTTGCTCAATTCATTCTCATTCAATTTATTTTAACTAGTTAATACATACGGAAAATTTCTTTTAAATAATATAAAAAATCTTCTACTAAAAGAGAAAAAAAATTAAATGTATGTAGCAATTTAAAAAAAATGCAATTTCTTTAGTTTCTTTGCACTAAAACCCATTAAAATTACATGTATAATTAAATAATAAAACAATGGAATCAGTTGCCAGCTACTCTTGACAGATCAATGCCGATTGAGGCGGAACCACTGGCTTCACAAATCTCAACCATAATTACCAACATAAAAACATGACATTTTAAACAAATCTAGTCTTTATGCAGTCGAGATAAGGTGGTTATTAAATGCAGTAGAAAAGTTGTTGAGCTGTATTCTGGTAATATGAAGATAGTTTTGGCAGTATGATAATATTGTGATGTTTGGTTTCCATCGTGCGTTGTGTTAATTTTTCCACGATGATTGAGATAAACAAAAACTTACAATGACCATGTCCATGTTCTAACCAAAACGATCGGTGGCACACACTATCGTCGCGTTCATACTTGTGACACTAATTTGTTCGGAAAACTGGAAGACATACCCCGTCGGTATCGACAATGACCGCGACGGCCGGCACGTGTGAGTTCGCTGAACTAAATGAACGCTTTAGTTAGTACACGGTCCTACTAAGAAAGAACTAGACCCTTTTATCAAACAGGGTCTCTTAAACCCGTTTTCAGTAAGGATTCTTAAAACTACTGATATTTGATAAACACCTGAAAATAATTGTTGAATCATAAATTCATAACTACCCACATTTTGAAATCTTTACAGTCTTCATTATTTTTTAAAGCTAAATAAAGTCTATATTTAAAATGTCACTTACGGGATATCTTCCGTGATTTTTATTTGTTTTGAGTTCCCGATATTTCGACGCTGTTGCAAGCGCCATGATCGCGGGTTAACAACCAACAACAGTTATGAACCGTGAAAGCTTAAAACAACAGTGTTTAAATAAAGTCTGTTTTCAAGCACACAAGCTTCATTATTTTTTAAAGCTTAAAAATAAACTTCCAAGGATAGATGCATAATGCAGAATTCTCCGAAGTGAAAACTTTACAGTCACCTTGAAGAGATTATATTATTATATTCATGGAATACAGATCGATACTCGTGGCTGAATCGCCATTACCCAGAACTAGTTACTTGTGACGCATCGACATGGTAAGTTACGCGTGGTCGTGGTCTACCAGGATAGGTGCTCTGCTGTCACTTTATTAGCCTGATAGCCTTTCGGACAAGTTTTCGACTATCCCTTATTTAACCCCTAAACATATAAGAAAGGAGTCCTCCGTTACGTTTGTCAATCTTGTGCATAGAATTTGCTTCTCTCCTGCAGGAGTTTCGGATAGGCGGTGTCTCATACATCTATCAGTGAATCAATGAACATGACATTCTTATACAAGCATGTTTATGGACAAACTTTTATTATTTTTGGAGGATTGAGGTGGTAGGTCTTTCTATCTAGATTCTTTGTTATTAAGTCTAGCGTTAAGTAAACAATGACTAAAAAATGTGGGTAGCTGCTGCAATGCCAGTGGTTGGAGGTCAGACAGACAGTAGTTAAATGTAAAATGCTGGTCAGTTGCATCCGATTAGACTGGAAGCCTACCCCAACAGAGTTGGGATAAGTTTTGGTAGATTTAACGGTAGACAAATCAATGTACATCTCCCATTTAAATCCCTCGCGCGCATCCCGCGTCTCCCGCAGTACGCGCCATTATTTTTAGCACACAGCCGCTCAGTCCGCGGCCGTGGTCATCACAATATTATGCATCACGCCTAGTTAGTGTAGTGATAGTGTTAAGTGTATACAGTGAAATGTGCATCTTATGACGAAGGCTCAACAACCATGGATCACTTTAGACGACGACCACGATATAAACTGCGAAGGGTAAGCTTCACAAAAAAAAAATCGCCAAAATTTTGAGGTTATGTTACGTTTTCAACATTATCAGTTTACTCTAACTTGTTATCATGTTTATGAATGAAAAATTCATCAGTTTTGAGTTTTATTCAAAGGAAAATTTACAAGTTTTTCTCGTAAATAGTCTGTATACGTGTCTGCACAATGTTGCCAGGTGTTAGTTGTGTGTTGCCAATTTTGTAAACGTTAATTATTGTGTGTAGTACGATAGCGTTACGTGGCGTTGAATTTATAATAATACACTAAACAGAAGTGGTGTGTTTGCAGATATATCGCTTTGGCTAATAGTGGCCTGATGAGATTTATGGAACTGGTATTTACTTTTACTAAACAGTAAAAGACGTAGGTAAACTGGTGAATTCTTGAACCTGAATGAACTTGAACTAGGTCATTCGTTTCTCGAATCTATAAAACTCACACGTACTTTCGTACCTATATTCTAGCCTTCACATAGGTACCGGCTGCGACGAAAGTTTAGATACACTTTTCGGGTATCTGTATCGACTTAAAAGCCTTGACCCATGTTCTTGATACATTTATGCTACAAGAAGATGAACGTCCAGATTTAAACTGTATCTTCAGTATTTGATCTGTATCCCTTTGTTCGTGCGATATACTCAATCTGCTTTATACATCAAGGTAAGGTCAGTAATGCATCTTCTCTTTGATTGTGTTTGCGTACGTCATAGAAACACTTGACTGTACATCGGTTGCATTACTGCAAGGAAGTGCACAAAGTTAACCATTCAATTGGAACGGGCCTCGTTCACTGCTGGACATAGGCCTCCACAAGTGTCGCCACATTGTCCGTTCTATAGGCCTATGTCCAGCATGTGGAGGTCTTTTGGCTGAATTGATGATGATGACGGACCTCGTTCTAAACGGATAGTTGGTCAGAGGATCATTTTCTGGCTCGTGGCCTATATTTCATTCTTACTCCTTTTTCTTTCAAATCAATCTTCTGTCTTTTCATTTCTTACGGAGTTCTAATTTGATTCTATGAGGTTCTTTAAGTCTTTCAAAGAACCTTTTTCCTTTTAAAGAGGAATTTTAATTATAACAAACACATGAAATTAAGTTTTAAAACCAAAACAGTAGGTACCACCCCTCTTTTTTTTTTTTTTTTGTGGGTGGAAAATCATCGAATAACCCCCCCCCGCTCTTGGGCAGAGCGAAGGGGAGTGTCAGACTTCTACTGACTAAAAACCAAACCCATGTTCCTTCTTCGCCCATGTGTCGGAGCCGCGTTAACCTTTCGACAAACCACAGCCCCGACGGGCGTCGGCCCTTGCAGGCCCCTCCTTGCTGACATCTCTTTGAGGCGCGCGAGGTACCACCCCTTTATTCATGAAAATAAGTTTTTATAAGTTTTTCACTGATACGGCCACTAAAAATGTGTTATAGGTACTATTAATACATCCCGTGTAGTGATGGTAAATCCTGTGTTGATCATGAAAAAAGATTGTTTAATTCAATTTCAGAAGGACGAAAAAATAAATTCATTCATTTTTATGAGTTCCACATCATAGTAGTTAATTTGGTGCCTATGCGTGCGTACTCGTACCTCGTGCTTAAATAAATAGAAAGTACACAATTTTAAGTAAATAGCGTGTGTCGAGTAATTCGGTGTTTCATGAATGGCGCATGAGTCACCGGCGTACGAATGGCGTACGAGTTCGAACGTATACAACGCTGAACATAAACGTACTAGTGAGAGATTTGTTGTGAGCACGCGTTTGAGGGTTTTCTTGCGGTTTAGAAATTGGACTGTATTGCGGGATTCATTCATGAAAACTAGAAACCTACTTAGCGCAATTTTCTCAAAATGTAAACTTCAGATAACTAGAACATACCTCTAATCTAAAAAAGGCAAAAGGTGACACCATCATCATCATCATTTATCAGCCCAGAATCACCCACTGCAGGGCCTCCTCTTTTTTGAGTCTCAGTCCCGGTCCTATGGTCCTTTTACCCAGGTATTTCGATATCATCAACCCAAAGCTTTAGGAAGGCCCTGATTCCAGAGTTTCCAAAATTAACTGTACGCCAACTGGAAAGTTCTGATGGATAGATTAATTAATAACGTTTTGGCTTACATATCTGGAAATCAAACCCTACTAACTCTAGACCTCATACTCAGTAGTGCTTATTTAACCTCGTTGGGTTTTTTAACCAATAACAAACCCAACGAGGCATTCGCGTTCAAAATAAACGTTATTAATGAAAGCCATACTACATACTTCGTCATAGGTACTTTGAAGGTTTTCTTGCTCTTTTCAAACTGAACTGTATTGCAGAATTTATTTATGGAAACTAGATACTTAGTACAGTTTTCTAGAAAAGTTAACTTCACCTCGAAGCATTTTCTTCTCCTAACTAGAACTACAACTGAAGACCTGCCAGTTCCTGAACATCCTGTAAATGATACCTTGCAATATTTTTAGTACTAGAAAACTTACCCGTAACCTTTTGCAAGTCTTCTTTTTTAAAAATAACTTTAAGCCTTGACCCAGGCTTTGCCAATACTTTCTAAGTATATTCCTCTCCATTTCTGCAACCCTGGTAGGTCTTGTCCATGCTTTGAAGAAGCCCTCAGATGGCCGTATCGTCTGCCACGGTCAAAGTAGACCCTCGAGCAAGATGGGCCTCTTATAAAATCTTAGAGTCAGTGATTTTACGGTTGTAGGGTTCCAGTGACCGCGAACTTGCGATCAAAAAGTTTTGCAGGAGTACAATCACCAACACCACGAATTTCAGAAAGGGAACAACTGGGTTTCTAATGTTTCAGCGTTTCCTTGTAGTATTTTTTTATGAGATTACAGGGTTTCCATAGAACTGAAAAAATATTTTCAATCGATTACAAGATTTCAAGCATGTTGCTGATATTTCGTGTTGTCCCATGAGGATTCTCGCAATAGCAGCCGGGCGTCTGTCTGGATTGTTAGCGATACCCATATAAATATTAACAAAAAATTTAAAAACAAGTTTTTGATTTGCGCGATAGTCTGTGGTACAGCGCCGGCGCGCGGCGGCCATTACCAATGGGAACGTTAGGCCTGAAAACATATTTAATTGTAAGAAAAAGTAGTAGGTATTGATTAAAAGTATTTCAGGAAACTTTTCTTCACTAATTCCAAGGTGTATGGTTTCTTGAATTATTGTCCGGCTGGTGGCTCATCCATACTCATTCTTCAAACTTTACTTTGTTTAAGAATATATTTAGCTAAATACTCATGACCTGATTCATGCCAAATGTTCCTCATTTCCAAAAATGTGTGAATCACGGGTAACATAATGTTGGCAATGTACTTTTCAGATAAAATCTGACTCATGCAATTACGAGTAGTCTTTTTCAGTTTACCGAATTTTACAGATTATACATCATGGCAAAAGGTTTGAAACGAGTGCATCATGTATCGAAAGCTTCGAAAGCAACATTAGTGTATAGCGTGTCTTGCGTTGCAGCCCGGCCACAGTCGATTTCGTCATTTATAGACGTATCAATTAAGTGTTCTTAAATTGTTCAAAATTACTTCTTGTTAAAAAACACTTATTTGTGGCCGGGCTGTACCGTATACGTTGCAGCAATTAGGTATAAGAAAGCGGTTTTTAAGCGTCACTACATTGGTTCCTTGAAATCTGGCTTTAGATTGAACCGTTGATATGGGCAACCGTTCCGGTATGACGACCTGTACCTTTAGTGAAAAGTGATATAACTCGACTTGTAGCAGTTTTGAGTTCTGTATACAATCTTGAAGCTTGAATTTTATTTGATTTTTCTATCTAATCGGTATAACTCTATCTCTTATAGAAAGGGAAATAAGTTTCGTGTTTAATGATACAAGTGGCATTCTTGGTTAATTTTGATGATATTTTTTGTGTATACTGATATGTCTTTAGTTATATTAAATTGAACTAAAGCTTAAATTTAAACAAGTACGTGTAAATAAGGCTATCTCGATTTATATTACTTGACACATTTAATATTAATGACACGAGTTTTGTGCGTATTAATACAATACAATTTATATTAAGTGACACTAAAAAACCCTACAATTATCAATTGTGAATGATGATATAACTCAAATTGTATCTCATAAGTATAAGCACCATAAAACATCACCAACGTGTCAAGTGATACAACTAAACCTGTATCAAACTACACGTGAAATATTTTAAGTAACGCGTTTATTTCTCAATAATATAAATTGATTTATATCGCTGTATTATAGGATTTTTAGAAACCGATCGATAGTGATTATTGTGTAAAGTGATCTATGCAGTGATCTATGTAGTAAGCGAGAAAAGCCATGATGGCGGGGGATGTAATCACGCTCAAACTACGTTGCCAGATGTACGAGAAATCTCGTACATTTGCGAGATGTAGCACTCTCTGTACGAGAAGCAAGAAAAAACACTCGTACTCCCTTTTACGAGAATTTAATAATGTTGCTAATACAAACCAAAAACATTTAAAGAAAAGAATAGTCGCAAATGATTAACTTAGCAAATCACTAGATTCATTAGCTTATCACTAAAATGCATCTTTAGTTGTTGACGGATAATGTTCGCTGGGTGTATTTTTTGTTATTGTCCTTATTGCACTCATGATTATGTTGTTTTCTTATTTCTTTTGCACTGACTGAAACGTGAATAGTGCAATGTATTTTAGAAGTGACAGTGAATCTTCATCCACTCCATCATAAAATAACAAAAAACTGACCAAGTGCGAGTCCGACTCGCACATGAACGGTTCCGTACCATCGTAATAGTTTGTATCATCACCTTTAATTTGTATTTGTTGTTGTTATAGTGTCAACAGAAATACACATTTTGTGATAATTTTGTTTTTCATAGTGTTCATATGAATGACAAAGTTATATTTGCGGTTTTTTTTAATCTCGTTCAAACTATTAAACAACAGTATTTCTTTAACTCTATTTAAAAGTTGGAGGGGGGGAACTTTTGTGTGTGTGTGTCTTTCGTTCAAACGATTGACTTTGAGAAATAATGTTTTTAGAAACCTTAATGTCATTTTGAAAAATCTATCTATAAACACCCCCCCTTAGGATTGACATTGTTTATAGTTTAATTTCCTTGTAAGGGGGGGGGGGGGGGGCGGGGGCTCCCCATACGAGGAAATCAAACTAAAACCCTTAATCTTTTATTTTTGTATAAAAATCGTAAAGCGTTTCACAGAACACATCTACCTTGTACCAAGTTTCTACTGTGTAGTCTTAATAGTTTCGGAATAAAGTACAGCAGACGGAATTACGGACTGACGGACTGGCGGACTGACGGACAGACAGACATGACGAATTTGTAAGGGTTCTGTTTTTTTGCCATGCGGCTACGGAACCCTAAAACGGTAACAAGATTTGAGAAACAAACCTGGTTCATCGGGTCTACAATCACAAAAGTTAACTTTATTTGGTTCATCATCATTATTCATCATTTTAGCCGAAAGACGTCTGCTACTGGACATAAACCTCCCCTAAGTGTCGCTATATTGACCGGTCCCGTTGGTCTCGCATTCAGCGGATCCCCGAAACCTTCACCAGGTCATCGGTCCACCTAGTGGAAGGCCTTCCAATTCAACGTCTTGTGGTTCGTGGTCGCCACTCCAGAACTTTTCGGCCCCATCGGCCATCTGTTCTGCGAGCAATGTACCCTGCCCATTGCCACTTAAGTCTGGCAATTTTTCGGGCTATGACGGTAACCTTGGTTTTATTCGGATGTCTTCATTTCTGATTCAATCACGCAAGGAAACTCCGAGCATAGCCCTCTCCATTGCCCTTTGTTTGACTTTTTACCTTCTGATAAGGCTGATCGTGAGCAAACACGTTACGGTCCCATAATTATGTAATCACTGGCAACACACTGGTCATTGACTTTCGTCTTGAGACACTGAGGTAAGTTGGACAAGAAGATACTACTCAGCTTTCCAAACGCTGCCCAGCCGAGTCGGATTCGACGATTGACCTCTTTCTCAAAGTTGAACCTACCTAACTGGACAGTTTGTCCCAGGTAGACACATAATCGTCTACAACTTCAAGTGTAGAGTCTTAGATCTTGATATATAGGAATTTGGTTGCTGAAAATCAAACAAGCTCCATTCGACCGAAGCGTGGTTCCTCACAATGGGCCTCATAAGAAAGCTCAAAGTCACCCAAAAGGCAATGCAACCGATGGGGCTGAAAACTTCTAGAGTGGCGAATGCAAACCGGAAGTCGTTGCGTTGGAAGGCCTTCCACTAGTTGAACCGATGACCTAGTGAAGGTGGCCACCGCTGGATGCGAGGTGCACGGGACCGGTCAATGTGGCGACACCTGGTGTAGGCCTATGTCCAGCAGTGGACGTCTTTTGGGTGAAATGATGATAATGATAAGGGCAGTAGGCACTAGGCCCCACAATAGAAATTAAATTAAACTTATATTACTTTACACTTCAGCTCATTTGATATAAATAAAGATAAATCGAAATACACCACATCTTCTATTGTGTTCATTGTGTGTAAATTGATATAATTTAGATTTTGTCATAGCACACTAAAAAGACACGGTACCCATGAAATCTCGATGCTTTCGAAACAAAATTAGTTCCAGTGTTTTATTATTTATAACTCCGTTACTATTAAAAAGATGTTTCAAAAATACTTGTAACATTGAACACAAGTGCATTTTATATTAAGTAAAATGATATAATTGAAATTGTATCATTATACACATAGGAAAATAAATGTGGCTAATGATATAAGTCTAGTTTTTTTTAAATATCTCAAATTCTAATATTTTTTTAACAAAATCAAAACATATACGATATAATAAAAACAATTACCAATTGATAAAAGTTAATACGTCAAAAAAATATACAGAAATAAAAAAGTTGTATCCGTTTAAAAAATGCAAAACTTATTATCTGTTTTTCTCAAAACGAGGATTTGTGACTTGTATCACTTTTCACTAAAGGTACAGACTTTATCCCTAGGAATTTTATCTCATTACTAACCTTGCATTAAGCAACGGGTTACCTTTTGGCGCCATCTACAAGGCCACATAAGAACTTTCCCTTCCTGACGTCACGCAAATCCTGCATCGCGCAATCAAAGTTATAGATCTGAAAGAAAGGATTATATAAAACAGCAGTCAAAGGTCATTGGTTAAGTAGACGCTAAACTTCCTAACCTGCGAGATGCCATTACAAAAAAACAACATCAGTCGGGCAGTAACCTATCAGGCACATTATAGCCTATTTGGAGGATACTACTTTTTCTATGAAGGATAAATCAATAAATCAGTTTATTTCCAAGCAACTAAAGCCCATAGATCATTCATGATCACCATCATTTCAGCCGAAAGACGTCCACTGCTGGACATAGGCCCCAAGTGTCGCATTGACCGGTCCCGTGCGTCTCGCATCCAGCGAATCCCCGCAACCTTCACCAGGTCATCGATACGAAAGCCCATAGATCATACGAAACACAAAATAAAAAAACAAAGAAACTTCTCATACCACTAAAATCTCAAAAAAAAATTCGCTCACCGCCCCGCTTATGCCCATATACCCGCTACAACAAGCGCCCCACAAATGCACAATTCCCTCGAGCATATCCGTAGCTACTTGATCATGCCCCGCTACAGTGCTATTTTCTTACGCCCTATATTTTTAATGATCTTGTTTATTTTCGCTTCGGTAATATTTACCGACATTACCTAAGGGGAAATAGGGAGTTCTTGTTTGTTCGATGTTTGCGGGATATCAACTGTTCGTGTTAGTGGTGGTTTGTTTCCAAGTATGCTAAGTTTATTGTCTTGTGTTATGGACTTATGACTGTTGCTATCTGAGTTTGGTTTGTGCGTTTGCTTGGTATGCTTAGATAATCTTATTAGACCCAGCTTGTACCTACCATAATATTGTACTTTGTGTCTCCTCCTGCAGGATAATTAAAAATCATTAGATTAATTCTCTAAATAGTAGGTATATGCTAGTCGTCACATTCTACCTGCACAGTGCACACTTACATTTTACCAATACTATCAAAATATCAATTTGCTGTTGTCATCACCTTTTGGGCTGACTCAATTTGAATTGTCATCGACACGCTAAAAGAAAAATACCATACTGAAATGTAAACTTCTAATCTATTGCAACTACATATATGTTGTAAGAAATTATTAGCCAGGCCACATATAGTACCCATTTTCACACGAAGACTAGGCGATCCCCATCCCATGGATTTTCAACCTTCGTCTCAGCATTGAAAGTCGAAACTCCAGCAGCAACAGGCAGTATAGTATATATATTTTCTTCTCATCTGTGAGAATTTCCTTCTACATTATACCGATACGCCTAGAATAGGAAAGCTCGTTACATTTCCATATCGCGTATCGACAACAGCTTCATAACCCATCTACCTACCTTTCTGCTAATCAAAAATATTCTATTGTCTTAAAACAATAAAGTTCAAATTGTTTTGTGCACGTTCAAGACAATAATCGGTTCACCTAGTATGGAAAGGGAATATTATGGAAGTCATCCAATAGGTACATTGACATAATATAGAACATAATATCATGACGAAGATTTCAATGTTGACATGATTTTTTTCTAAGATCTTCCATTTGAATTATTAGTTCTTTTTTTTATTAATATACCTAGGTCAATATTAATACCATAGTATAAATTATAGTAGGATCATAGGATATCCTAAATACGGACTTTTAAGACAGTTTTCCATTTTCAAGGAAATCCTTAACTTCAGATGACTTTTTAAACGGCCATAAATAACGCATTGTGGTCGACTATCATTGAAAAATTATGATATTTTTACCCGACTACGGCGAAGCCAAAAGGAAGGGTAATGATTATGGCAGTCTATGTATGTATGTATGTTCCACCTGCACCGTAGCGCCTAAACTACTGAACGGATTTTAATAAATTAGGTGTCAATATATTCGTAAAAATAGCCCGGGTGACATAAGCTATATAAATTTTATAAATTCTTTTTATGACGCAATTTAAATGTCAAAAACTTACCTCAAAAAATATTAAATTGAGATAATCACAGATGAGCACATTACAAATATGTATTACATTATAGTTTAGTACACACAAAAAAAAATTCAAATAAAAAAATTAAGTTCAAAAATCTAAAACCCGACTACTAACAAAATCGCGGTCTTAAAAGTAGAAAACAAGAAAATAATTCTTGTCTGATATTCCTCGTAGTCGCATGCCACCTTGCTAATGGCAATTAGCAGCTGACTTCTGTATCAATGAGAACGCCATGAAGGAGCATCAGGTATCAGTGGCATGCGACTACGAAGAATATCAGACAAGAAATATTTTCTTGTTTTCTACTTTTTTGACCGCGATTTTGTTAGTAGTCGGGTTTTAGATTTTTGAACTTAATTTTTAAATGGTAAAAAGATGTCGAAAAAACAGAGGACTAAAGAGGTGTGTTAGGATCACGAATTCGTAACGCAAGGCAGTTCGCCATTGCCCATTCTACGGGCAATGGGGAATAGGCGAGAATTTATAAATGTGTGAAAAATGTGATAAGAATAAGTTAAAACGTGGATTTAACTTGAGGAGAACATAGTTTTATGTCTTTTTAAGTTTTTTTTTAATGCTACTCTACTTAAGAGCTTATGGTACCTCAAACGCGAGTTTTATAATGCGTAAAAGTATATGATTCACTGCAGTAATCAACATCAGAAAAATATATGATATTTTTCAGGATATATGCTAGTGCCATAGTGTTGTGAAAACATAATACAACTAACTTTGCTTGATAGAAAAAATCGCGAAGATACCTCTAAAAATTTCTTTTAACGAGTAAAAACCATACTAAGATACATGTCATCGTTCTGATTTTTTGCCAAATAATTCTCCGAGCAACATACTAAAGTCATAGTGTTTTACTTTTTTAGTCCAATCAATAGTTTTTTTAGTAAATCGTAAAATACCACTAATTTCGCACTATTCGGCCGCAGCGAAAGACGTAACAACCGCTTTGTAGTGCAAGCTGATTAGAACTTTATTCTAACAGTATTTCAAGCGAAGTTTGAACCACCACAAATAGGGTTGCTAATCTGAGGTAGCATACGCTCTTAAAAAATATCTGAGTGTTGTAATAGGGGATCGGACTGGGTCAAAATAATATGATTCTGTTTAGTCCGTAAGTTAGATTATCGAAAAATATTGAATACGTGTTTTTTGTTTTATCAAATCAATAAAAAATTACGAAGATAAAACGCGTCAAAGATCTTGGAGTGGGGCTTGAAACGTCACTTGTGTCGTCAAAATGTACTATCATATGACGTTACACGAGTTTTCGAAGCACTGTATCGTGTTCATTTTAAGTTTACGTGAAAAAAGAAAAAATACGTGTCCAATAATTTTTGGAAATCTATCTGACGGACTAATTAGTTTTTTTTTGTCCGATCCCCTATTGAAGTTTTTTTTTCTAGCCTACTCTATCTCACTCCTGGGCAAACATCTTTCTCCAACCCTTGAAAAAATTTCCAAAAATAATCATATCTCGAGCCTTTCATCATAACAAAATCATTACCCTTCCTTCTGAATCCGCCGTAGTTGGGTAAAAATAAGAATAACCCAATTCAAGTTTCAACAATACGAATATTCTCTACAGTTACTGCAATCGATTTCCGCGTGAACCCCGGTTAAAAACAGACCGGGTTATATCTGTTTTTAGCGAGGGGTCATCCCACATTGTATTCCAATCCATATGAACAAATATAAATAGCAAAAAAGGATACTCACTGAGAATACCAATGAGAAATATACATAAACCCACACTTTTTTTTCTCGTGGGTAGAAACTGCAGAGTGCTCTGATACTAACTCTTTATGAAAAAGAAAATTAAAAACTTTTTTTAAAAACAAAAACACTATTCACAATTTCCCGGTTTTTAGTGTTTCCTTGTTCTTGTTTTTTTTTTTAGTCAGATGTTTTTTTTTTAATAAAAAAAAATATCCTTTTTAGTTCACAGTCTTGTTACGTGTTCATTTTATACTTAAACTGGACGATATTAAGAAATCATCAAAAAAAATTGTACAAAAAGGTATTCTAAACATAATAGGGGATCGGACTGGGTCAAAATAATATGATTCTGTTTAGTCCGTAAGTTAGATTATCGAAAAATATTTAATACGTATTTTTTGTTTTATCAAATCAATAAAAAATGACAAAGATAAAACGCGTCAAAGATCATGGAGTGGGGCTTGAAACGTCACTTGTAGGTACAAAATGTACTATCATATGACGTCACACGAGTTTTCGAAGCACTGTATAGTCTTCATTTTTTGTTTACGTGAAAAAAGAAAAAATACGTGTCCAATAATTTTTGGAAATCTATCTGACGGACTAATTAGTTTTTTTATGTCCGATCCCCTATTATAGGACCCTCGCGAGTTTCTTCTACCAAATGAAAAATGAATCTCGTAAATTGGTTCATAATTGAGGGAAATATAATTGAACACACAGGCAAACATAAAACTCCTCCTTTTTTGGAACTCGGTTAACAAATATAACAACGGTCGAGTAAAGCGAAAACAGTACAGTATACTCTCATACTACGACCGTTTTAAACCGACAATGCTGCCGAACAACAGTATACACCTGCAACACTTACATAGCTGGTTGAACGTGAACGTAGCGGTTGTCGACCTTAACACAGCCCGTAATGGACCGCGAATGTTTGTGTTTCGTTGAGGAAGTTGTACGAATACGCGGTTACGTGGTTACGGTGCAAGCTTTTATTGAAAGGGAGAATGGAGATGGGTGGGTACACAAAACCTAATTGTTATGATATCGTATTTGTCAAGTCTTAATTTATTTTTACTGTATATTATAACGTAACCGGCGTGCGTGTATGACCAGATGTGTGACTGTGGACGAGGCAAAAGGAGTATGTAAGGATCGTATAGCAAGTGGCGTTCTGTGGTTTCTGATTTATGGCGTGAGTTTGTGTTTGATGTCAGGATGGAAAGGACACCCACACACAAACGGTTACCACGTATTCATTCAGTACATTACTTTGAAACCTCCACCGCGAAATAATATCTACATCGATATTTTTTATTCTGCTATTTCATACATTTGGACTGTGTAGGTTGTGCACTTTTGTAGGTAACGGCAGTTAAAATACCGATAAATTGTTTTTATGTGGGTGTTGAGAGTGATATACTGAATACTTGGTAACAAAATTGTATTTCGAGCCTTTTATTTGCAACATTTCTGCCAAATGTATCTATAAGATTTTAAGAATTACCTATCTCCCTAATATGATTTAGCAGAATTCCTTTTACTCTTATTAACGGTAACGGAAGAATAGTCGGCGTTTTATAAAATGAACATGAAACGCCGACATCTCTTACTAACCCTTCGGGGATTACAAGGCGTGATGTTATGTTATAAAATTAGTTCGTTTATTACTGAAGTCCATCTATAACTCTAAAACAGAAATTTCATTTTTTTCATTTGTCCTTTGGCTTGGTAGGGCTTGGTAATGACTCACACAATAACATGTACCGCCAAAGTGAGTGTCCACACTTATAAAGTGGTAGTGTAGTTTGGCGCGTGTCCTGCACTCCTGCCGGTACCCGCACACGTCTGCCCCAACTAGGTCAGACGTCGCCGGCGCGGCGGACATCGATCCAAACCTCGCGCATGCGCACCCCAAGCCAAACAAACAACAACCTTACCCGCATCAAAACAAGACCCATTCTCCTCCATCAATGTTTTACCGCATGCCAACTCCGAACTTACACCTACCCCTTCGTTTATAGACTTAGAGTTCATTTTCCTTTAACAGTTGTGAGTTTAAGTTTGGTAATGCAAGGTAGATGCCGTCGTTTTGGGTCGTGTTACAAGGGAGTAAGGTTGAGATTGTGAGATGCTTTTATGGAATTATTAAATGTCCAGTCGAAGTAGTTTGTGCAGATAATTGTGTAAAAAAACTAAGGTACTGTCGCGTGCTTTTGTGGACACTTCATGGAAGTAGTACGTCGGTGTTGTACATGTTTATAAAGCCTTTAAAAGGAGATATTATTATGTTGCTGAAAATCTATTGAAAGACGGCTGTGAGATGGGTATAGAGAAAAGACCATAAGGAATAGACGAATAGAAAGCTGATACCGTTTCTCTTATCACAGCGGTATTGACGTTGTTTTATATTAAATAGTGCTTTTCATATACGAGTACCTACGTCTCTTCTCTTCACGCTCTCTTCTCACTTTTGGAGCCGGCAGTTATTATTATAAATAGCTAAGTTTTGGAGTGAACATTCATATGCTTTGGCATATTAAATTAAACTTTATGCACAACAGTGCAGCACTGGTAAGAATAATAGTACTGATTAGTACTGTAAACTGTACTTAACAGTCAAAACTGAACTTTAGTTAAACTATTTTTTTATGTAGTAGGATTAAGCCAATTATTTTAATAATTTATGATCGGAGACAATACATTTTTAAAAGTAATTTGTTAAAACATTATCAATTCATACAAATATATCACGAAATTTAAACCTTATAACTTGATAAACCTTAACAACTCGAAAACCAATTTTGTACCAATTCTATCTAAAAATAGTTTGCAATACATCCTGTGGTTAAATATGTCAAATAAGTGTCCCTTCAGGAAATGCCTACGTAAACTTCGCGACTACGCAAGGGTCTACGCCACTGCGCCAGTGCTACGACCGCTACGCACCGCTACGAGTGCGTAGCACTTGCGTAGGCCGCTGTTTGTGGGCGTTCGCGTATTTACATTGAATTATTTTATCATGATAGGGTGTATTGTTGTAACTACTGGTTTCATAGTTACGATAGGTAGTGTTTTCTTTATGTTTATTGGAGTTCATAAAGGTGAATGACCTCGAATTGCAACTTTGGGCTGACGTTTTTTTTTCATGAATGCTATTTCACATTTAGCAATGGAAAAATTATTATAAATTATTATATTCTTTACATTAATTTATTTATATTTTTTTATATTTTTAGTTTTAACCAACTTAAATTGCCCCACTGCTGAGCAAAGGTCTCCCCTAAAGCCTTCCACTCTTCCCTATTCGTGGTCATCACAAACCAATCTCACACAAACACCTCCAAGTCAAGTCATCATGCCAGCATTTTCAAACCCAAAAATATTTTATTAACAAAAATTATCCTTGCAAAAAAAAACACGGCATTAATCAACCAAAAACTTGAATGAACTACAAAAGCTACTGATCATAAACCCTGTAGTATTAAAAAAGAAAAGCTACAGCTAACGGCTACGCGGTACTTATGAGTCACCGCGTGTATGCGGAACTCGCTCACAGCGGCCTTGCTCCGAGTTGCGCTCCTCATTAGTGGCCAGAGAATTCCCATACCGACTAAGCGGCGTCTGGTGAGCGATAGTTGCCGACTGTTGCTTGTAAAGTCTGCACTTTTAGTAAATATTGTAATAGAATATCTTCTACAAATATTAATGTTCTACAACATATAACATCTCGGCTCTTGACACCAGTTTACACTTTGACCTACTAATAAGCCAGAATACATATTCCCGTCATACCGATCGTCGGTATGACGGGAATATGTATTCTGGCTTATTATCAGATGAGAATTTGTTGGTTGACCACCGTGCAGAAGCAACTCATTAGTGGCCCAGAGATATTCCCATCGTACTGACTAAGCGTCTTCAAATGAGTGTTAAATCAAATCAAATCAAAATTCATTTATTCAAACTAGGCTGATAATCAGCACTTTTCGAAGGTCAAAATTTACTTTACTTTACTACAGTGAAACTTGGCTAACTGGGACCTGGATAAGTGAGAAATCTCTATAACTGGAACTCATACTGGGGTCCCATGAGACAGATTTGGATATCTGAGACACATTTAACCAGTTTTCACTGTATTTACATTTTTATAAGACAGTCCCCCAAAAACGCCCACCCATCGACACTTCCTAGTGTTTAGCTGGAAAGAAGAAGTGGCGGAACAAACTCCCCAGCACACATCTGTCTGTTAGGTTGGTTAGAAGAACCAGACTCGATACAATAGCAAGGTGTCAGTTAAATTTAAGATTTACTACAGACACAATCAGTAATAAACAAAAGTATATAACAATACACAATGTAAAAATAAAATAATAAATACATAACATAACAGTAAAATAATTTTGGAGAAAGAACACAAATAACAAACATTGTCTTGTGTTCAACTCAGCGACCAACTATTCTTATCATCTAAGTAGTCGTTAATAGAATAGTAAACTTTTAAACAAAGATTAGATTTAACTTTGGCTTTAAACTCATTAAATGGCAAGTCTAGAAAAAAAGATGGCAGTTTATTATAAAATGTAATCCCGAGCCCTACGAATGAATTGTGAACTTTGTGAAGCCGGTGAAAAGGAGCGCGTAATTTATGCTTATTTCTAGTGTTATAGTTGTGGATATCACTGTTTTTAGTGGACAGATGGATATTTTGTCTAATATATAAAATGTTGGCAAAGATGTACTGAGAAGCAACCGTGAGAATATCAATCTCCTTAAAAAAATCTCTAAGGGAAACTCGGGCACCCAGCTGATAAATTGCACGAACCGCTCGCTTCTCCAGAACAAATATATTTTGAATATCAGCAGCTTTGCCCCACAGCAGAATACCGTAGGACATAACGCTGTGAAAATAGCTAAAGTAGACTAACCGTGCTGTATCAACGTCAGTGAATTGTCTTACTTTTCTGACGGCGTATGTGGCTGAACTTAGCCTTCCCGCTAGGCTTGATATGTGTAAACCCCATTGTAATTTTGAATCTACTGTTATGCCCAGAAATACAGCAGAGTCGGCAGTTTCCAGCTCCTGATTGGCGAGGATAATATTGGGACCTAGATTTCTAACATTGGGTAAAGCGAACTTAATTATTTTAGTTTTCTTGGCATTAAGAACAAGGTTGTTTGTTGTGAACCAATTCGTGACCATTGATAGCGCGCTGTTTACGTCGTCAAAATCGTGTCTATTCCTATCTACTTTAAAGATAAGAGAGGTATCATCTGCAAATAGTACAACGTCACAAAAACCCTTTAAATAATATGGCAGATCATTAATATAAACCAAGAATAAAAACGAACCCAGTATTGAACCTTGAGGTACACCTAGCCGAACCGGTAGCCCGGAAGATTTCGCGCCATTTACGTCTACACATTGGAATCTATTTTGTAAATACGAATCTATCACATGTTATGTTAGTGGCACGACTGTGGTTACCTTTACCCTTTTTAATGGCATTCTATGAGGTAGGGTTCTGCTTAACTGGACTAACCTGTGGGTGCCTTGAGTGTAGGGCCTCCATCCAGGGACAAAAACTTGCAGACAAACCGACAGTGTGCTAAGGGCACCTCCTGTGGGATACCAGCCTCGGCTGAGGGTAGCTGGGGAGGGCATCTAAGTGAGACGTTTTGTTCAGGTCATCCTGCACCTTCTATTACTAAGTCTGCTGCGACGCCTTCTGGCTGTGTCAGGGATCCACATAGTGGCTAATTTGGCCAACAGCTCATTGGTAATACATCGGATGTAGATGTGGCCAGTCCAGTCCCATTTTAGCTAAGCGAACGTCAGTAATCTGTGTTTTGGAACGCAGTGTGGTTGGCTAATCCTGAGTATAAACTTTTGAATGTTTGCCAACAAGTGAGGGATCCATATATAATGGGAATAATGCACAAGCCAATGATTTTTCCCTCAAGTGTTTTTAAATAAAATACACTATGTATAAAATAAAATAAACCGGCATAAAATGCAAGTTGCTAGTTCTATGAAGATATAACTTCATTGAACTTGGTCCCATAATGTAGTTACTAGAAAGTGTAGTGCAATATTGGAACGGCGCGCGGCGGTCGATAAAAGCCCGAGGCTCGAGCGCAGTGAACTGAGGACGTCGGGAAGTACTTTCGTACTTGTACCAACTTTTACCGTGGAGTTAGGGTTGGCTAGCTTTCAGGCCTGAAATATAAAACAACTTTTAGTTAAAAAGCTACTCTTCTTGGTCGATATTGTAAGGGTTATGTACCAAGGCATTCAACAGTTCTTATGTATGTATGAGGTATCATACATATTTTGACAATGTTTCAGATTTAATTAACATTTATTTTTGGTTTTTAATATTAAAATTTTAATATTGGCATTTTTCACAAGATTATTTTGCAACTGGTATAGTAGAGTAGAGGGAGTAACGATGGATGGACTGTGTGAAGAATGACATATGACAAGAAAAGAAGTTTCTGATAATAGAAGAAACTGAAAAGAAACAATAAATATAGAAGTATGGAAGAATAAGACATGCTGTGTCGACCCTAAATGAATTGGGATAAGGCCAAAAGAAATAGATTCTGGAACTAGTATTTGTGACTTGTTTGAGGTTAAAAAGATAAACGAGTACAGTTAGAGGCAGCTTGGTGAAAACGTGGGGCCTATCGGAAATAGACGGCATAGAAGGTATTATAGTTAAAACTAAAAAGGTACTTCGATTTTCATTCAACAAAACAATTATGATTATATTAATATTGTGTGTGACCTTTGCGCATGTTTACAATCTTGATTGTACACGCAATTCAGTTTGATTAGCTTGGGACTAGATGGCGTTGTGTGATAGTTGTGGAATATTATTATTATTATTATTATTATTGGCAACTAAATGTTTTACTCATTCATAGCGGAAAATTAACTAGTTAGGTACAGTTTTCATAGACTAGTTTCTTTAATTCTTGTCATATGATGAATATAACATTTTAGTTTATAGCAATACTAGCTGATGCCCGCGGCTTCGTCCACGTGGATGTCGGATATCGCGACCAAAAGTAATCTTTTCATCCTCCCCTTTCAACCCCTTACAACCCTTTTTTCTCATTAAAAAGTAGCCTATGTTCTTTCCCAGGCTCTAGACTATCGCCGCCTTATTACAAAAGGTAGTTAAACCTGGTTTAACTTAGACCTGGTTTATCTCGCATGCTGTCACTTTCTTTTGAATATTATTGAAGTGAGACGTCATGCGAGATAAACCAAGTCTAAGTTAAACCAGGTTTAACTACGTTTTGTAATAAGGCGGTCTGTGTTTCAAATTTCGGTTCCGTAGTTTTGGCGTGAAAACGCGACAGACAGTACACTTATTTTCGCATTTATAATATTAATAATATGTATGGATATTTTGAGTACGGCCATTCTAGGTTTAAAACTTAGGTCATCACCATCTACCCGCCCTTATCCCATTCTTCCTGTGGTCAGCGCAACACGTTGTCTTCATCTATCGCCTGTGAGATGTCACGGCATCATATACCTACTCTTTTCTCTTACATTTCATTCGAGACACAATTCATCTATCTTGTCTTTGAACTTTCTCTCCCTCTCCATCCATCAAGATTTATCCAAATTAACATCAGGTAATGCACAAATCCTGACTCTTCTGATGTTACTGCCTAATGTGGGAATCGAACCCAACAGCTTACGCCTAAAATATTAGTGTTACTTCTGAATCTATGGAAAAAAGAAATGGAAGGACTTTCTCCCCTCTTTGTGTCACTGTGATTACCTAAATCCACGTCACATATCGATTAAACATTCTGGATTACTCGGCTGTATTTAATTGCAAGAATATTGATTACTTAACATGAGTTAAGGGCTATAAATATAAGTTCAGGGTCGTTAATTACCTATGCAGTTTATGATATGGCGTGGTGATAAAATTAATGGCATTTGACGATGCTTAATCAAATTAATTTTTCTTCGGATAATAAAGCTTATGTACACAACTATATAATTATCATCGTTTTAGTATGAACTATCTATATCTATATTATTATCTATATATCTATATAAATAAAGAGAGAAGTCCTGACTGACTGACTGACTGATTGACTGACTGACTCATCAACGCCCAGCCCAAACCCTTGGACCTAGAAAGCTGAAATTTTGCACAGAGGTTCCCTTTTTGGGGGATGTGAGGAACAGGGTGTGAAGCTCCTCATCCCCCGTTGAAAAGGGAGGATCCTCCGACCGGACGGGTGTTGTGTCCGGCGGGCTAACTGCCCGACAGTTGTAAGTCGGGAACTCCTATATAGGCTTATGTCGCGGATAATGTTGATAGCGCGATGTAGGAACTTCTGTCGATCGTTTGTTAGTACGCAGGTGTTGCGATAGATGTCGCTAGTCGCCACATCACTCCCCTCCGAGACCGGAGGTCGAAAGCAGGTTAAGTCTTGGCGCTTGTCAGCCAGTGGAAGGTTCCAGTGAGTCGGAACCGGATGCCGCATAGTTCACGGTGAGTCGGAACTGTCTGCGGTGATGCCCCAGTGAGTCGGGGTGATGCTGCATATTAGCTCCAGTGAGTCGGAGTGATGCAGTGCTTGCCGTAGATGCCCCAGTGAGTCGGGGTGATGCTGCGTATACTCCAGTGGGTCGGAGTGTGCAGTGCTGCGTAGTGGCTGGCTGCTGCGTCGACCAGGAGAGAAGGGCGTCTCTGCTTGCTGACCGGCCGAAGTGCAGTGTGCTGTGCCAAAGTCGCTGATGAGGCTGGGGGTGATGTCCAGGAATGCGCTTCCGCTGCATGCTGGTGGACAGGATACCCCATGAAGCCGTGGCTGCTGGCTGACGGTATGACTCACTGCTCGAAGGCGAAGGGGAAGTGGTGACGACGTATGAAGTGCTTGCACGAAGGCTGCGCTGATGTTCATGCTCGGGGTCACCAGTTTGGGGGTATGAGGAACAGGGTGTAAAGCTCCTCATCCCTCATTGAAAAGGGAGGATCCTCCGACCGGACGGGTGTTGTGTCCGGCGGGCTAACTGCCCGACAGTTGTAAGTCGGGAACTCCTATATAGGCTTATGTCGCGGATAATGTTGATAGCGCGATGTAGGAACTTCTGTCGATCGTTTGTTAGTACGCAGGTGTTGCGATAGATGTCGCTAGTCGCCACACCTTTATAGTGTAGACAAGGAATAAGGAAGGATTTTTCGAAATTCAACCCCTAAGGGATTTAAATAGGGGATGAAAGTTTGTATGGAAAATCGTCATTTTCACGCGGGCGAAGCCGCTGGCAAAAGCTAGTATATATATAAATAAAAAGAGAAGTCCTGACTGACTGACTCATCAACGCCCAGCCCAAACCCTTGCACCTAGAAAGCTGAAATTTTGCACAGAGGTTCCCTTTAAAATGTAGACAAGGAATAAGAAAGGATTTTTCAAAATTCAACCCCTAAGGGAGTTAAATAGGGGATGAAAGTTTGTATGGAAAATCGTCATTTTTGTAGTTAAACCGACATCCACGCGGGCGAAGCCGTGGGCAAAAGCTAGTACTATATAATCACAGTCGACTTGATTTGCTTACATTTACAACCTTAATTTACTAAGGAGCTATCTTCAAGTTAAGCCGTGCTCACCTAGCTTGGTCCGTTGATGGGTAACCAACCGTTACATGCCGAGATTTCTTCGTGCCTCGGAAAGCACGTTACGCCGTTGGTCCTGGCTGGCTATCTGTAGATCCTTGGCAGTCGTTACAGGTAGTCAATAGTCCGAAAGATTGACAACGAGACTTACCAAGGGGGGTCCTTTATCTCAATACTAATTGAGTTGTGGAGGTCAGATAGGTAATCGCTCCATGCAAAATACTGGTACTCAGCTGCCTCCAGCAGCAGCTTCCAGTCTGACCGGATGGTTAGACTGGAAGCCGACCCTAATATATGGGAAAACGCTAGGCGAATGACGACCACCTTAATTTACGATATCATAATATGCAAGCCAAGATAAATTAATCTATGATGCTAAGCCAAGTTTCATCTTTTTAACCGACTTCAAAAAAAGGAGGAGGTTATCAATTCGACTGTATTTTTTTTTTTTTTTTTTTTTTTTTTTTTTTTTTTTTTTTTTTTTTTTTTATGTTTGTTCACTCATAACTTGCGACTGGGTGAACTAATTTTCATGATTCTTTTTTCATTTGAAAGCTGGTGCTTCCCGTGTGGTCCCATTGTCACCATTTCAATATCTGATGATGGGATCTTGTACAAATCGGGGGAACTCTTCAATAAATTACAGCAGATTAACCGCGATTGTTGCTATAGCATATCTAAGCATTGTTTACGCCATCACACAACATAATATCACGCCTGTACTCACTACAAAGGTTGGTGAACATATTCTGATGAAGTACTTCGGAGATAGAAAACGGAACTCCTCAATAAATGATAGCAAATGGACTGGGATTGCTGAAATCTCATGTCTGTCTATTGTTTACACCAGTTCATAACATAACATCACGCCGGTACGTTTTGAAGGGGTAAGCACATGTGAACCACTAAAAAGTGAAAAATAAAAACTTTTTTACAAAAAATAAAACCGACTTCGACAAAAATAAAACACAAAAAAAGTGAAAAATAAAAATCAGCTTCAGAAGTCGGTGGCAAAAACATGAAATCAAACAAACAAAAGTCACCGACTTCAGAAGCTGATTTTTATTTTTCACTTTTTTTGTGTTTTATTTTTGTCGAAGTCGGTTTTATTTTTTGTAAAAAAGTTTTTATATTTTGTCGACTTATCCAAAAATGCAGAATCGGAAATGATTAGGAGTTTTTTATATATATTGGTTGCCAGGCTGCATCCCAGTACTGGGCATACGCCTCATCTCATGACTTTTATTAGTTCCTTCAGTTCACCTAAGATTCTGAAACCTACCATCGCATCGTCTCCCGCCATAGCAACATTGTCCGTACATTACATCGCTCGTTATATTTCTACTCCACGTACGAAAACATCGTATAATTATGTGTAATACATAGTTGCTTATCCAGCATTTTAAAGAACTGATTATGTTAATTACCATGCTTTCATGCGAGGGTGGATCTTTACGGGATTTAAATAGCCGGAGGCATGCCAATTACCCATACGTTTTCATGAAGGAAATCGCAATTTTTTCCTGACTTATGCTTCCTGCGTAAAGTTTGCGTCTAAATGAATTATTTATGCCTCGTTTGTGTCACGTGAAAGTTTTTCTATCGAAAATCTTCAATTTCATATCTTATTTACCGATTTTCATCAGTTTCCGCCATGGTATGAAAACATCAATCAACCGACTAATTACATTAGATCCAACCCTTTGAGTGCGTCCTGGCTTCATAACTCCATTCAAGCTCTCAGCGAGTGACAACGCTGGAAACAATTGGCCCTATATTATCTGAGGTGACCCACTTGCTGTAATCCCCTAATCTTGCTCCCAACACGGTTCGTCAACCGGAGCAGACCCGTGCGCGCGCACCCATTCACCTAACGGCGGGGGAGAGTCCGCCAATCCGCGGGGGGCCTCAGATCGGAAGTTCGGAGAGATTCGGGCTTATTCGCTCGCGACCGGCGCGTCGGACGGTAGTGCGGCGGCTCCGATGTGTCGCCACCACGGCCGACCCAGACGCGATCCCGCTGGTGGTCCGCAGCGGCCACCACCTGCCGCAGAGCCGTAACGTGATGGGATACAACAACCAGGGCAGCGGATACAACAAGTTGTTTACGCAGGTGCGCGCGCAAGTGTTGTGTTGTTGCTAACAAAGTGTTGATTTGTGGCTTGTTGATGATAAGGGTTGCCATGTCGTAATGTTTACGTAATGCTGATAATGTTGTTTGTTTGTTTACACACGTCATGGTGGCTGCGAGAGCTTGCAACAGTTGCAATCCGCGCCGCGCTGCCGCGTGCCGGCGCGCGGCGGTGACCTATAACTTGCTCGAGGCGGGACCGATGCAATTCGTGTCAGTGCTGTTTGGGCCCTGCCCTGTTACGATCGTTGGATATAAAGCCATATTTAGAAGTGTTTCTATGCAGTTATGGCTAAAAATACCCGGAATTGTGCTTTTTGCTTCCTGGTAGTGTTTTTCCGGCTTTAAAATCATGTCTTTGGTAAGAATTTTGCTTTTCTCACCGAAATGTTGACGGGAGTCGTTAATCTACGTTTGATTATAACCAGGTACGTTGGCATACGTATGGTACATGTATTCTATCCTCCACAACATGAGAATGTGCATCAATCCCGCGTCTGTGCTCCGAACGAGCTCTATTTCCGACGCGTACTGTTAGTTTGTTTGTTTGTCTATCATTAGTGCTAACGTTGAGTCTATTATAGTTAAACGTACGGCCACGTGTTATATGTTCTGTTTCAACGCAACTATTAGCAACAAAATCATTGTTTGTTTGAAATAGTTTTCGACTTACGTTTACTTTGAATAGTAAAACAATGTTTGTTTAATGTTGCAGTACGAATTGTTGAAATGCAATAAATTAATAGTATATTGCATTCAAGAATAGTATGGTAAATAATGATATTAGCCTGCTAGTTTTGTTTGCATCCTAGATTATTTAAAGCATTGAACATACAGCAAAAACACTAGGACGTGGCGAAGGGTATCTCTTAAAAACTTTGATACCTATTCCAAAAGTGCTGTTTATCAGCCTAATTTGAATAAATGACTTTTGATATTGACATTGATCAATTTCAACGTCAGCAACAGCTTAGCCACACTGATGGCAAAACGTTACATACATGACAATCATGACATTAACATTAAAACTGCCACAAAAATACTTATACGTACTTACTGTACTGATAATGAACACACCAATTAGCATTCTTAGAAAAACAAAAGTAGATAAACTAATAGTACATGCTTCTGTCATCATTTTCTAGTACATACATAGCATTATAAGTACAAAGCAGTACAGTACAGTAATCAAAATTGCATATTTATGCGTGACAATAGTCATAAGTCAAGCTATTATGCCTCATTGTCGATCATCATCATCATCATCATCATAATTTCAGCCCGAAATCACCCACTGTTGAGTATAGGCCTACCCTTTTTTCTGCCACTTCTTTCTGATCTATGTATCCCTCATCCATCGGTTTCCCGCGTTCCTGACAATATCGTCGACCCATCGATACTGGGATCCTCATCATCATCATCAATCCTTCATAATTATATTTTTTAAACACAAAAGCTCTCAAATGTTGTTCTTAGTATTAGCTAAACCACATTTATCTGTTCTGTGAGCTAAACGGTCTCACAAATAAAATTAATTACAAAAACAGACAAGCGTATGGAACTCTTTGTTATCTTAACATTTGCGTACTCCTCCTATCCTATCTATGTATTATACTGCACATGGAAGTATAGTGATGTTATTGTTTAGCTCGTCGCTGAATAACAGCTACACGGGCAGATCTTTAGAATAAGCCGCGCTTGGCAAGGTCGAGCTGTGCATGGCTGACCATTAATTTCACACTGGGTTCCTCCTAAGAAAGTATATTTACCTGCAATGTCCTAGCCAAACTGGAAACAACTTTACAAAGTATGCTTCCCATAGGAATCGAACCCACGACCACCACAAGGAAAACGCCTTAACCACTCGACCACGGAAGCAGTTATTTTAGAGCGTCTCTTATTTCTACATTTCCAACTGGCTTGATCACAACTTTTTGGTAGCTTTTGTCAGTCCCATAGATTTTATTTATCTTTTTTTTTGTTTATTTATTTATTCTATTCTTTATTTAAAGTCTGCCAAATTGCCAAACATTTTGTCGGCAAACAGCAAAATAGTTTTCAGAAGAAGATAACATTTCACACGTTCTGACATTGTTGATAACATGTATGTAGAGGATTTTTGCTTTACGACCAATTCAACAGTTGGAAAGTTTCAGTTTACTGTAACATAACATCACACTTGCAATACCCGAAGGCTTAGGCCGGGGTGTACCTAAAAGTACTTACACCTACATTTCGTCAGTTATGGGAAGAGCCTATTACCATAGCGGGCACAAATTTCTGGCTACGTGGCGAACCTAGGACCTCCTGCTCGGCACTCGCGCCACTAGTTGCACTTTACTGAAAGTTTCTGCCAAAAGAATAACAAGATCGGCTCATTACCATCATTATTCTCTTTCCGTTATCCCTATTGCGGATCGTCTCACTTCGTTCCATACTTCTCTATCACTCGTCATCTCATCAGACACCTCTTTAATTCACATTAAGGTTGCACAAGCCAGTCATTCTTCCATACAAACGTATTATGGTGATTACTCCTCTGGTTGACGGTGTAGGTTCAAAATTAAAAATTGTATCAACTAGTCTTGTCATTATCTACGCCTCTATGGAAGCAGAATTGGAAAAAAAATATTGGTTTGGAAGTTATGAGCGTCAAAACTTTCATATTTTAGCACTAATTTTAACCATGTTTGGGCGTAAATAAGTTACGTATATAGTACGACAATGAAAAAAGTGAAACCATACAGGCATAGATTAGTTATTAAAGAATTCAAATAATTTTATTTTGAACAGATACATTCAATAGATTTTTTATGGTATCCATCCATACTACCAAAGGTCTGCATAGAAACAATCGCGCGCCCGTTTTAGTTGTGTCTCTTTCGCTCTATGCATTTCGCTCGTGATGTCGGATGAAATAGCATGCATTTTAGCCCCGCCCACCAACTACACTCGAGAGCAATGAATCCGGGTCACTTAAAGAATGTTAAAAATCTCGGAAACTAAAAATGATAGGTTAATGCAATAAATTGTATTTAATAGACAATGTAATACTCCTTAAATGAAGGTATTAAAACTTCTTAGTTATTGTAAAGTTATATCATAAAAAAATCAAATTTGAAAAAGGGCCACTTTCGAAGATGGAACTACGTAGTTACAGCATTTGGTTTTGCTTTTGTTTGTAATCTGTCATTTATGTGGGTACATAAACCATGTTGATAGTGCTCTATATTCATTATTCAAGCTGAAATTATGTCGCTTACGCCTGAAGAATGCACCAGAATACTTACAATGCTGGAAACCGGCCGGAGTCAGCGCGATACAGCCAGGACTGTCGGTGTATCGCTGTCAACAGTACAAAGAGTTCTCCGACGTTACGAAGAAACTGGTTCTAACCTACGCAGACCAGGAACGGGCAGAACCAGGTGTACCACAGCACGAGAAGACCGATACTTGGTGAACACCATGCTTCGAAATCGCTTTCTCACAGGAACTGAACTCACAAATCAGTTTCGACGCCTCGGAGGAAGTAACCCAAGTGCATGGACAGTAAGACGTCGGCTTGCTAAATCTAACTTAAAACCCCTTAGACCTGCAAACGGCCCTAAACTGGAGCGTGGGCATCGTATTTCAAGACTAAGATATGCCCAGAGCCAGGTAAATTGGAGTATTGAAGATTGGTCAAAAGTTATGTTCTCCGAAGAATCAAAATTTATGCTCTACAAGCACGATGGAAGACACAGAGTGTATCGAAGACCAGGGGAAAGATTCAAGCAAGCATGCATCGAAGAAAAAGTAGCCTACGGTGGTGGGTCTGTACTTGTGTGGGCCGGAATTTCTTCTGAAAGTCGCACAGAGCTGGTGATCATAGAAAACGGCTCTTTAACTAGCGAAAGATATGTGGAAGAAATCCTCAATGATCACGTTGGTCCATTTATGGTCAATTTAGGTGAGGATGCTATATTTATGCATGACAATGCCCGACCTCATACAGGTAGGATTGTGAATGACTACCTTCAAGAGATGAACATTACACGTATGGAGTGGCCAGCGCGCAGCCCGGATATCAACCCGATCGAGCATGCTTAGGACGAGCTAGGCAGATGCGTAAAACAACGAAACCCTCCCCCAATCACGCTTCGTGAGCTCAAAATTGCTCTCACAGAGGAATGGGAGAATATTCCCCAAAATCGTATAAGGAACTTGGTGTACAGCATGCCAAACCGCGTAAACGCAGTAATGGAAGCACGAGGAGGCAATACGAAGTATTAAAATTCAAGAAAATCGTAATACAGTTCAAAAATTTCATGTTTCCTATTTTTGTTTTAAGGAGAGATCAGCAGTTTTTTTCTTTATGTAATTTTGTGTTAATAAAATGTATGGTGACTCATATTTTTTTTACTTTCATTTAAGGAGTATTACATTGTCTATTAAATACAATTTATTGCATTAACCTATCATTTTTAGTTTCCGAGATTTTTAACATTCTTTAAGTGACCCGGATTCATTGCTCTCGAGTGTAGTTCGTGCCATTGGCTTGTTTACCCTTAAAATCTGTCTAACATAGTTAAACTGTTAACTGCCTCCGTGGTCGAGTGGTTTAGGCGTCTGCCTTGTGACCCGGTGGTCGTGGGCTCTATTCCCACGGGAAGCATACTTTGCAAAGTTGTTTCCAGTTTGGTTAGGACATTGCAGGCCTGAATCACCTGATTGTCTGATAAAAAGATGATTTCGTGCTTCGGAAGGCACGTATAAGCCGGTGTTCCCGGCCGCCAAACGGCGGTCGTCAAAACATGTCAGAGGCCTTTGAGGTGGTTTAGAAACTCGGACACTAGGGTGTGTGGGGTCGGTAGAACTTACTGCCCACACGTTAAGAAGAAGAACATGGTTAAATTAAATTGTTCGTTACCTTGTCTAAAATATCCTTGGTAATGAACGACAGTTACGGATGACGTCAACAAACAGGTATCTTCGTAACTATAACCTTCTGTTTCTGAGTGACATCTACCCAGTCACCCTGGTCTTGTCAGATTGTTCATGAAATGACAAATTGACAAAAACAAAATACACTGCTTATTATGCCAGCATCTTGTGGTTATGTCGACGAATCCATAATTGGTGAAAGATTCTGTCGTCGATTCACTCATGAATTAATCGTTCTGTCGGCGAAATGTTCGTAGTGAAAAGGTTCTGTCGTTGAAAAACTTAAAAACGAAACATTCTGTCGGCGTCTTATCCTGCGGAGAATCGTTTGTCGGAGTTAAGTTTCAGAATCATTTCTTAGGGTCACGTTTTGCAATTTTAGTTATCTTCCTCCACTGTCACATTGGTAAGGTGGTCTCAAAGCGTGACTTCTGTCGATTCCCAGGTCCGGCAAAGTGTTATTTCGTTTTTCCATCAGGAATTTCTCAGTAGCAGCCACTAAATCTAGATTTGTGCCCGGTTGGGCCAATAGGCCCCCTATTACATGGGACTTAAACAGAACTGGGACATGCAGGTGTACTAATGGGTAAACATAACCCTTTGGGGATTACAGGCGTGATGTTAATATGTTATTTGGATATCTAGAAGGAGGGCCTCCTTCTAGATATCATTACATTAAAGACCTAAGATCGTTTGCTTAATCTTAAACTTCGCATAGAAACTTGCAGGCTGAGTCGTAATGGGCCCCTGCAATGTTGCTGACATCTCTTTTAGGCGCGCACGGAACACGTTTACAACGTCAAGGCCACCCTTGCGATAACTCATTTCCATTATTTTTACCAATGTTACTTATTACTGAAATAGGTTTTCATTTAAAGGCTAGCCTAGCCCAGCCAACATCTCTATATTAATCTCAAAGTGTGATATGGAGAAGCAATCACATTAATAGCATTGCCCTTTTGAATTTAATCTTGGTACTAAATTATTCATTTGAAAGCATAGACATACTTGCAGTTTTACTGATAAGGTTGATGAATTTAGAACGATATCTTGTTATCAATCTTAATTTATTATCTTATTTCATGAAGTGTGTGTATGATCCGTCACATGAACTCAGCTGATTTTGAACATATGGCTTCATACAAGGAATTTTATCAATATTTTCTCAAATATTTTTGTTTTGACTGCCTCGACGATCTAGTGGTCGCAAGCGCGACGTGTATGAGATCCGGGGTTCGATTCCCAAGTCGGGTAAAGTGTAATTGGGTTTTTCACAATATGTAGCAATCACAGATTTTAGATTTGAGCCCGGTTGTTGGCAATATGCTCGCCCCCTATTGCATGGAGCTGAAAAATAACTGGTGAGATATGGGTATACTAATGGGTATACCTCTGCCTATCCCATCGGGGATTATAGGCGTGATTTTATGTTATGTAGTCAAACATTATCGTAACTTTGCCGAATAGTTCGCAAACTACTGTTAAAGAATATCTTCTCAAATAGTTAGTTATCGTGAAACAATTTGTATGTACAGTCGAACAAGCTAATAAGTTTGCAGCCAGCTAACTTGCATTTACTTTTAAGATTGTACAGATGCAGCGTTTGACATCAGTCGCTTTTTGCGAAGTGCTTTAGAAAACAAAATTGCAATGAATATTTTCAGTGCAATAGAATTATAAGGTTCCTGCCTATATACTTATTAGCTTGTTTGACTGTACCTACGTGTTTGCAAGAATATATATTTTCATCCCATATTTGAATAGAGACAATCTGAATACCCATTATATCATCGGACGAGCGACGGCGACCATCAGCACTACATGGTTGACGTCCCACGGACCTGAACAAAGCGCTTTGCTTACACATCTATTACCGCCAGTCTGTGGACTTCACTGCCGCCGTCTCTACTGTTTCCCGATGATTATATAATTTAGATCTTTTCAAAGTTTGATAGAGTTTTATCTAGGCAAGCGTGCTTCGACCTAGCCACATCATAACTTGATGTCAGGCGAGCTGCGGCTAAACGCAATCCTGATTAGTGTAAGGAATATGAATTTGACAAACAAAAATCCGCGAGCTACGAAATAAAGATTATGCGACTTTGTATTAACCGATGGATTGCTGAATATCCTTCAAAAGTTAATCGATCATTTCACCCTGGAGTCACCCACTGTTGGGTATAATAGGCCTCCCCTTTTTTCTGCCACTCCTTTCTGATCTGTGCACCCCTTATCCATCCGTTTCCCGCGCTCCTGACAATATTGTCAACCCTAAGTGCTTTCGGAGGCCACCAGTCGGATCCTACTCCATCGGCTATCTCCGCGGCCAGCCAGATGTCCTGCCCAACTCGACTTTAGGTGTATCGCCCTGTCTCCGACGTCGAACACTTTCGTACGACGACGGATTTCAGTGTTGCGCACTCGATCTAGTAGGGTTATGCCGAGCATAGCTCGCTCCATGGCCCTTTGTGCAACTCGTATTCGGTGCACAGTCTCCTTTGTGAGCGCCCATGACTCAGCACCGTAGGTTATCGTTGGCAGGACACCCTGGTTGAAGAGGCGGGCTTTTAGGCATTGGGGTATATTCAACTGTTACTGAACTTTATTATCCCTTAAAAACAAAGCAGTTATTTTGTACATTTGTGTACCACAACAGTGAGGAGGATAATACGCTTTCTTACTTTAGAGTACCTATATAATTAGAGATTCGGAAAAAATTAGGCATTACATGAAACTATTTAATTCACAAACAATACAATCAAAGAATATGATGATGAACAGCTGTTTCCATGCTGTTTATTCTGAAATTTCATTAAAAACTGGTGTTGGCGTAATGCTTTTCATTAAATTTAACGAATCATTCAGTTATTTTCATACTTTTCAGCAGTGTACAAGCAATATTTCAAACATTTGAATGACATAAATGTAAACAAAAGCTAATTAAAGAGCACACGGTCAAATAGAACTGTTTTCAATGAAATAATTATCCACATAGGTACATTCGTTTTTAAACAAGATTCATATAAACCAGCCCCATAATTAAATTGGATTTACACTACAATTTTTCGGCTACTTGCGCACTGAAAAATAGTATGGTAACACTGAAAATTGTATATCGACAAAATAAAATCAGGGCCTTTGTTTTCATTGACGATTACAGATACCTCATCATCATTTTAGCCGAAAGACGTCCACTGCTGGATATTGGCCTCAGGCACCTAAACGCAAATAATGTTCTGAACATCATTGTCTGCATTTTATAAGTTCAGATATTCTGAATTTCTGATAACAGACTATATTACATAAAAGTAAATTCTGGTGATTCTGTCAAATGTAGTATCCGTTGATACCCAACTAATGGATACGTGGAATACCAAAACCGGGAACTATGCGATTAGATTTACTATCACCGAAGTGTATAGTGTGTCAATAGCAGACATTTCACAACAAATTATCAATAAATCCTACTAAATTCAATAGCCAATAAATTCTTCGAAATGTTGATCCGCTGAAACATCGCCACAATCCATACTCCACGTATTGCCAACATACTCATGTTGGATTGTTGATGTTGGCAGCACGTCGCACTATTAGTTACTTGAAACCTGCTTAGCTTAGAGCCGTTTACAGTTAAAATGGATCAGTCTTTTCCAAGGTCCAGTAAAGCAATACCAAATACTTCTAAAGCATTTTGCTCCTTAAAAGCCTCATTGAATTCTTCTGAATCTTGTAAATCCTATGACATCATACTTGCAACTTAGCCGAATACTTGGCTACAAATTATGTTCATTGTCTTTTTATGACAGCTATAAAGATGCATAAAATGTGGAATGGGTATAATAAGTATTTCACTTTCACAGAATTTTCGTCAAATGTACTTTATGTAGAGAATTTATTTTTATAACTGTTCGATAAATTTCATCTCTTCTTTGAGAGATCAGTTAGTGCGTTCATTTCAAGCGAAATACAACCTCATGTTGAATAGAACGCAGAATAAATTCTGAATACAGAGTTTTTCTCTTTTATCCCCTGATGTATCCAAGTTCCATGGTTGGGTACAACATGCGGGCAGTAAGAAAAGCTGCGGCGCTAGTCGTACGCAACGATCGTACTGCTAGGGTTGCACCACCCTAATGCGTGGGTTGCGCTGCAGCTGCGCGCGCCGGATGGGTGCGTGGGAGCTCTCCACCACCCACCCAGCGCTGTGACGTGCCAGCCGCTAGGGCTTGGAAGACCGTCCACTAGATGGACCTACGGTCTAGTGAACGGTGCGGGGATTCGTTATAAGATGCGAGACGCACGGGACCGGTCAATGTGGCGCCACTTATGGGAGGTCTATGTCCAGCAATGGACGTCTTTTGGCTGTAATGATGAGGCTAATATGCCCAAGCGTGGGATGAGTAACTGACTATTTACTGTTACTGCATTGACATTGGATAATGATGGATTTGGCACGGGTTTCAATACGTTTCTAAGCAGTAAATTGTTCTCTTTGAAGTCGTGTTTTCACGATAGAGTTTTATGATAGCGTATTGGTATGTCCGTTTGTTTTTCATTCGATTCGTTTATAAGTATTGTTATGTCTTGCCGTTAAATGGATTTAAAAATAGTAATTTGATTGAAGGTTTAATTTTAAACTATGAGCACGGATTTTTGAGTTGGTCAGTCATACTGTTTGGAGATGTCTTTCGTTGTCTTTTTACTTATTTCTTGTAGCTATGCGGCACTGAAGATTGTGAAAAAATAAACCTTTATTATAACTGCTGCTAGTAGATCCTGTTTGGTTCTAAAAACGATCGCAAGGTGCTGTTGTAATTTATTGAAGTTTACTGTTAGCCTGTGTCGCCCCACGACTAAGCCAACGTCTGTCCCCATGACTTCTATTTTTTCCGATGTAAGACTAATCTATACTACCATCCGCTGGATTTGTCCACTTCGTCACGTCAACTCCTATGAGGTCAGCCGCGACGCCTATTGGTTATGTCAGGGCATATGAAGACGACTACGACACAATAACTTAGACTATATCAAGTTCACCCACTATGTAACTTGATTTGTGTTAGGAAACTTTTTAACCCACAATTTTACCACTCTTCGACTAGGTGTAATGCTGCCAGTCAGGGCTGCGGGTTCTTCACAAGTTACCGCGGCCTCGACATAAAGGGCTAAGAAGGAACATGGGTGGTGGAGAGCGGGAGGGGTTATTTGATGATTCCCACAAGCCCAAAAAGAATGTATAAAACTGCTTTAGCTCATAGTGTAAAACTCCAATATTACCCAAGTAACACAACTTAGAACCGATAAATGAATATTTTTGTGGAAATCTGGGTGTGTCTCCATTATCGAAAATTCAGAAAAAGTGCCTGTATAAATATGTTTTGTATAAATATGTTTTCTTTCTTCTTCTTTCTTTCTTTCCTGTAATAGCTTAATTGAAATAAATTTGAAATTCTTAAGTAACACAGATCTGGTAAATAAAGATAATAATAATCCGTTTTTGCAAATATTTTTAGTCCGTGCATTTGTTTTGCCATCCTGAGCGGCACTTGGGCCCGAATCAGTCCATTTTCAACAGAAATAGACGAATAATAACACGTAACCATTATCGTATGCACGTCATCGGATCGTTGAGAATACCAGTCTGTTTGATAGACGGATTCTTCCAGGCAGATTGTATAAGATAAGCATTCCATCAAATTTTACATTTTTGTATCGTAAATTATGGTTTATTTATTTTAAAATCGTGTTAACGGCAATGTTATATTGTTTAGCAGTAGGTATCAAAAACAAACATGGCTGTCGATTTTTTTTTTGTTATTTGACAGACCGTTCTGAATTTGAAAGTTTCAAATGCTAGGATGTTCTGTAAATTAGAGTTGTGCTATTACATCGTTTGAAGAAAATCGACTAAACTCTCGTTACTAGGGACCATTCAATTATAATGTTAGTGGTTGTGAAAGGACTTGTAGCCTGATACATTATTCATATTCAAGTTTTATTGTTCTGAACTTAATGTGATCGTGATAGGAATGAGTTCATAATACTTCATTATGGTATTTGAGGTCTTAGTCGATTTGCTGGATAGATTTGGCGGATGACTTGACAGAAGTCCTTGAATCTTTCGCATTGAGGTTACATCTACCCCAACCCCTCTTGTATTAAGTGAGAATTTGGTGATCCAAACCAAACACGAAAAATCCGCATAATAAAAAATAACTTACCTACCCACGCAAAAACATAGTAACGCTAGCCAAAACAGTGGTTGATAAATAAAAAAATCCTCTACTGGCGCTGCCCCAAAAACAAGGGCGTAAAGTATGCACAGTGGGGGTTATCGAGCCAGTGCTGGGTGGCAAGTGGCAAGGGGAGGCAATGACGTCACTACTTCGACCCGCCAGACTGCCGCCGAAACCGTCGTGCCAGTGTTGTTCAAGCCTTGATCAATCGCGGCCAGATAAAGCCTCCTTCCCGGGCTGAATGGGTTAATACCTTTGCCCTTAGTCTGTGAATGAGAAAGTTATCGCGCTGACGTTTAATCCCAGTTCTAAATTCAAATTCGAATCAGATAACCATGGATTAACTCTCTTTTTCTAAAATATAAGCTAAAGTACTGGTCGGTTCGTCTTGTAGTTTGTATGTAAAATGTTTGTAAGTGTGAAGACGATTTTTTTGTTTTATTTAAATATTTTTGGAAGCTTTGGCTAAGGTGAGCGTCGTCTGTAGTTTTTTTAGTTTGTGTGGTTTGATTTAGATGCTTTTAGTTCATATTTAAAACGCTATAGTTTGGTAGTTTCATCTCATTTGCTGTTAGATTCACATTCATATCCGAGTCAAAAAATCATAAGCGTCTGTATTTTTTTTTATTTTTTTTTTATTTATTTGGTAGATTTTTCTGAAAACCTTATAATTTATACATTTATAGAATTTAGTGTTTCTTTTTTTTTATTTGTTTTTGTATTTATGTTAAACATTAAATTGGCTAAAACCGAATTTGACTAAAGTCTTTCAGAAACATATTTTCAAATTCCAAATTGTTCCAAAATTCAGAGATGATACTAACATAATACAAACCCACAGTAAATGATTAACGCATGAACTAATCGTTTTGTTTTTTAGATTATGTGCCGACATTACTTTTTGTACAGTCATCGCCACAAGTCGAAATAATGCTGTGACTTTGATTGAATAATAACTCTATGTAACTCATTTCCTTAAAAAAGTACTGTTAATTGTCATTTTTAAAACAGGCCATAGACCCAGTCACGAAATGAAACAAAAAAATATTTCGTTAAATTACACTACAGTCCCTTCTCAGTTATTTTACCTCTAACAGCAGCAACCCAAAAGTAATCTTATTTTAAAGAGAATGAACTGATATTTTGACAGTCATCAGTGGCTGTAACTCAATCGAATAACAACCCTATTTTATCGAGCACAAAGGTTTCTGTAACGTAAAATAACGCTGAATAGACTGTAGGATCTTTCTAGAGTTATTATTGAATCTGTGGCGTGTCTGTACTAGGTCCAAGCATGTCTGTCTGATTTCCGTCTGTCTGTGTCTCGCATTGCATGCAGTCGGCACCCCTGACTCCGACCAATGACAAACTACAAGCCACTGGTAAGACACCACTGTATTTCTTTTTTGGTTCAATCTGTGTGCTTTTCACCTGTGTTGTGTGTTTGTAACCTAGGTTTGAGTTTTTAGTCATGAGAATATCGTTGTGTCTCTTGTTCTTGATACAAGTAATGTATTCAAAGTACAGTCTGTGTCCAGCATTATTTGAACCCTCGTATAAAGAAGATGAAGGCAAGTAGTGTGAGAAGAGGGGTCATATAACACTGGGTATAAACTGTACGTAAAATAAAAAAATAGACATGTATGAGAAAATACCTAACTAAATTAGTAAAATAGTTTAGATAATTAGGACGATTTTCTGCTGTAAGATAAGTATTACTTTAAGGTATCGGACGAAACGCGAACATAAAATTACATATTAATTAAGACTAGCCAAAGGTAGCTAGGTATACAGACGCTGCTACTATAATCTGTCAAATTTCTTTAATAGTCTCAATTTTACCATTGTAGCTTTTAAAGCACTAGGTTCAAGGTTAATTAGGGAAATCAAACAGTTTCGGTTGATGCTCCAGGGTAAACCCCGCGAAATTCGAATTTTCTTACGTTTTTTGCAATTTGCCGGTCAGTGTCAGGTTGTTTTTTTTATTATTTATTTAATAAGAATTAACACTTTTTCATAAATACAAATCTGCCAAACTGCAAAGCAATTTGTCGGTTTGTTTAATAATATGTTAAATAAAATAGGATTCGCGACCGTAACAAATGTGACTTTACTGAGTAATAATGATTAAAATCACCAATACAACCCTCTCAGTTTATATTAAACTTCCTTGAGTGACTATTTGATGACAAAGGCATTCATGATAGTTATATGAACGGAGAGGGTTTTATTGGTGATTTTAATCATTATTATTCATTTAATCATTATTATTGGAATACATACTATTATACAATCAGCTTTTCTAAGACTTTGTTAAAACGATGAGTTGATCGCTGGCCCAAAAGCTGGCCCATTTCGATATTTGAAAAGTACTAACAAAAAGTCAGATATTTTACAGAAAAGAAAAAAATTCAAACTCATGGTCACCCTAGTCACGAGTTACACGCGTCTAGTTTCTCCGTCATACTTCCTTTTGGACACCAAAGGCTTGGCCTAAAAACATTAAAAAACTAGTCCATTAAAGTGGGCCATATGGGTATTAGTTCTCCATTTATTCCATGGTAAAAACTGCATGATTGCTGCAAAGTGTTGCGGGCATGCGCGCGCCGTTCGAGACGCGTGCCAAAATATTTGCACTACTTATGGATTGTTGGTTCAACTATAACTGACAGTTTTGTTTCAGTAAACTTTGTTTAAGTGTTTTGTAAACGCGCTATTTATACGGAGAAATAAGCTGTTCTATTCCGGGTAGGTTAGTGGGTATTCCAGTGGCGTTTCAATTCAAGTTTTGGATTGTAGAATAGTTTATAAATACGGAATCAGTCAAATACGTGAACACATCATTAATAGTCCAGTATGTAACAGGTAATTATAGTAGCATTTTCCAAGGAAAACAAATAAATAAATAATGTGTGGAGTTCTGAACATTAAAAAATATAATAACGCGTTATTACACTGGCAACCTTTTTTTTTTCTTTACTTTATTCTATTGATATTCTTCTATTATTTATTCTTATTCTTTATTAAGATTTTATCTCGTCACTAGGTGAGTTGCGATAGCTGTCTGCCCAACTTCCTATCAGTTGAGATGAACCACACGTCGTGTGTCTACTCACAACATAAAACAGCTTTACGACTGCGTACACTCACGTTCGAACCACTGACTCACCACGTCTCAGATAATCGTGAAAAAATCTAAGCAATTTTCATCGTAACGTTTTATTGGACAGGCTATACTATTCTGAAATTAAACTACTATGATCTGAACACTGTTTCAAGCTTTCACGGTTCATAACTATATTTAACTACTACTTTTTAATTTTATTTTTTTTTAATTTTTTTTTACTATAATCTGATTTAAGTCTTTTCATGTATTTGTATAAGGTCCGTTATTATGACGAATAAACACATTCTTTATTCTTCACCAAAAGCCATAAGAATACAAACTTCGAAGTTTAAGAGCATTTATGGCTTATAAACTAGGTCACAATGATTTAAATAGGTACTTACTCTGACTCCTAAACTAGGTATTTGTGCCTGTGTCTTAGGAGTCACAATTTATTCATAAGATCTAAAATCAATTCACCAAGGCTTTTCGGATTCAGCTAAATAATTTTGTTCTTTATATGGAGCAATGAGACCTTTTTAGAATTGTTTAAAATTATATATCAGGTCACTTCTTGCCTTCAGCCTATACTTGATTTAAAGACGGTCTGGCACAGACTAGGCTAGGCAACAAAAACTAAACTTAGCTACCCACAGTAAAATAACATCGACGTTGATAGCCGACGATAGGACAAGTATTGCTAAACATGATCATAAAATTAACTCATAAATGTTAAACAGTAATTGAAACAAGCAATAAACGTGAATTAACTGTTGGTTAAAATGTTGCACTGTCATAAAATAGTGGAACCGATCCAAAAATGTTAAGGATGAACCTTGAACTCTTTGCCACCAAATGATGTGGTGACGTCATCTACTGCAGATATGGGGGATGTAGATGGAATATCTGTGTTGAATTTTGAATTGGAAGCTGTTCTGGTGACCTCATTCTCGTGATAATCAAATCTAGTTATGGAGTTCTTCAAGACTCCGTCTTATTCAAACGATTGATGGAAACAGATCAGTGTTTTAAACATATGTAGTGATTAGTAGTGGAAGCGGACTTAACTCTGCCATTTGATTTATAACATAGTTTACGAACAAACACAGTCATTGACTGTGGTATTGCCTTAGACTTCCGCTTTACTTTCAGGGACTTCAAAATATTTTTGAAACACGTTTTTATTCTGATGTAACCATGTTGTCTTGCCACTTTAAAAGTTTTCTACCATAGGCTCCTCTATCAGTTATATCACTAGCAGACTCCAAAGTTTATCTTAGATACTACAGAAATAATCCCTTTGCACTTTGTTGCTAAAAATAGCCTCCCTTGTGGATGTTCTCCCCTTGTGTATTCTTTAAATGATATTTTTTCCATGACCCTAATTTCCAGCATTGATCTACGTTGCTAACCATGTGTCTTCTAATTTTCCAGGGCTCAGCAGATTCAAACTATTCTCAGCCATCGTCGGAACTGTCGCTTGACGAAGACAAGGAGGCGCTGCGCCGCGAGAAGGAAGCGCAGGCTATCAAACAGCTGGACAAGGCACGGGTGAGTAGACCGACATCAGTGCTCTTAGAGTGGAGGTAGACACAGTAGACTAGATACGAAGACAAGGAGGCTCTGCGCCGCGAGAAGAAAGCGCAGGCTATCAAACAGCTGGACAAGGCACGGGTGAGTAGACCGACATCAGTGCTCTTATAGTGGAGGTAGACGCAGTAGACTAGACACTAAGATAAGGAGGCGCTGCGGTGCGAGAAGGCAGTGTAGGCATTCGAAGAACTGGACAAGGCACAGGTGAGTAGACCGACATCAGTGATCTTGGATCGGAAGTAGACACAGTAGACTAGATACGAAGACAAGGAGGCACTGCACCGCGAGAAGGAAGCGCAGGCTATCAAACAGCTGGACAAGGCACGGGTGAGTAGACTGACATCCGAGCTCTTAGAGTGGAAGTAGACACAGAAGACTAGATACTAAGAAGAAGCGCAGGCTATTAAACAGCTGGACAAGGCACGGGTGAGTGGACCGACATCAGAGCTCTTGAGTGAAGGTAGGCACAGTAGCATAGATACGAAGACAAGGAGGCGCTGCACCGCAGGAAGGAAGCGTACGCTATCAAACAGCTGGACAAGGCACGGGTGAGTAGACTGACATCAGTGCTCTTAGGCTGAAAGTAGACACAGTAGACTAGATACGAAGACACGGAAGCACTGCGAGAAGGAAGCGCAAGCTATCAAACAGCTGGACAAGACACGGGTGAGTAGACTGACATCAGAGTTCTTAGAGTAGAAGTAGACTTATTAGACTGGATACAAAGATAAGAAAACGCTGCGCTGCGACAAGGAAGTGCAAGCTATCAACCAGCTGGACAAGGCACGGGTGAGTAGACCAACATCAGTGCTTTTAGAGTAGACGCAGTAGACTACAAACTGCTGGACTGGTACGGGTGAGTTCATCGTTTATTTAGTTATGCAAGATCTCGTCGGGGCTGCAGGTTGTTCGAAAGAAATATCGCGGCCTCGACACAAAGGGATATGAAGGAACATGGGTGGTTTTGGTCAGAAGAAGTCTGACACTCCCTTCCTCTCCACTCTCAGTCAAATGATGATTTGCAAACCACCAAAAAAAGGTATGCAAGATGACAGACTCTCGCAGTAAATGAATACATAGCA
Organism: Diarsia dahlii; assembly: GCA_949775195.1. Lineage (NCBI taxonomy): Eukaryota > Metazoa > Arthropoda > Insecta > Lepidoptera > Noctuidae > Diarsia > Diarsia dahlii. Next base: position 1,374,679 of record OX459193.1, on the reverse strand, counting down.
GCCTCTACGATATTCCGTTTAAGCTGGTGTGGTTAAAGACGTATTTAACACCTTAAATTTTCAACTTACTTCTTTGCGTGTATCTATCTGCACCGTATCTCACGTTCTTCAACCTATGGTGAGTAGATATCTAATGATAATGGTGAGTCATCATCATCATCAGCCTATATTGTTCCCACTGCAGGGACTCAGGCCTCCTCTCTAGGAGAGGGATGGGCTATAATCCACCACGCGGGCCCAGTGCAGATTGGTAGATGTCACATATCTTCGAATTTTTTGGTTCTAAGATATGCCGGTTTCCTCACGATGTTTTCCTTCACCGTTTTGAGAGCAGTGGTGATGAAATAAATTACACAAAGTAATGTGCCTGCCTGGGTTCGAACCTGTTGTTGTGGTTCGAACCCACGACCAACTGTTCGTAAGTCGGGGCCGCAACCGCTGGGCCACCACTGCTCACTGCTCTCGATGGTGAGTAGATATCTTTAAACCGTCCGCTAACGGAAGCTAAAAGAACAATGTTAGAATCATGCTTCTTGGTTTTCCAGGAGAAGCCGGTTGCCTTCGCGGTGCGCACCAATGTGTCGTACGATGGCACCGTGGACGACGACTCGCCGGTGCACGGCAGCGCGATCTCCTTCGAGGTGCGCGATTTTCTCCACATCAAGGTATGTACTTCTGTTTACTTAATCAGTTCCATATTTCTTTTTGCTCAGACCCTGACATCTTTTATGATGCTGGTGTTGACTATTACTTTACTATACCTATTACCTACTGCTATGGACTCCATAATTGTCCAGGATACCCTTTTAAGATAGATCTACTTTGGGACCGCCTCACATTACGCTTCCCAGTTGTTTGCTCCATAGGCCATTCGATGTACATATCCAGCCCACTTCAGATTCCTAATCCTGTACGACCAAAAAACAGCTAGCTAAATTGAAAGAAAGTGTTTCATACTACTTCAGTGATTTTGAAGCTGACAATACGACAGCAAGCAGCAAGAATGCAGGAGGAACTACGCCATGGGTAGAAATCCAACTAGTCCTCCATATCTTCAGACTTAGCTGTATCTATCAAGATTACCAGGTCACGAAGTCACGAATAATCACACCCATAACGTTACACGTTCCAGGAGAAGTACGACAACAACTGGTGGATCGGGCGGCTCGTAAAGGAGGGCTCCGACGTGGGCTTCATCCCGTCGCCCGTGAAGCTGGAGGCGGTGCGCTCGGGCATGACGGCCCGGCGCTACCCGCGGCCCCCCTCCACCGCGCCGCACGCGCCTCCCCTCTCCCGAGGTAGCACCCCTCCCACGCCCGGTACGTCATGCATACCTCATGCCTCACGCGCGGTGCCAACACGTGGTCTACTTGAGATGAGCGGCTATCGATTGAGGTGGTGTCTGATGTGTTACTGAACAGCTTAGCGTCGTCATACCCTCTTTTTTGACAATTTCGCTTTGTTTACCATTCGTACACTTTAAAACTGACCATACTCCAGAAACCGAATTTTGGCATACAAGATTCTGAAGTATCTGTACTGTCCGCAGCCAGTCCGAAGTCTGTGCCAATTGGTTTGACTGTATCTTCTGGAGGAAAAATGGTAAAAATTTTCGGGAATAAATAAATATGTCAGACACCACTATTCGATTCATTTAGTCGATTTTAAATCGATGGACGCGAATCTGAGATTTTGCTGCTACAGTGAAAATGAAATAAAAATATCTTGATTTTCACTGTTCGATGAAAATATCCCAATTACCTTTAAATTAAAAGTTATGTGCTAGAATTATATTAATTTAGCTAAATACATCCAAGAAGGTCAATTGAGATATTAGAAGCAAGAGTGACCACCTGCCTTTTAAGCTTTATCATGCACTGGATAAAAAGACATACAAGACTTTAAAAAGTTGATCATAGAGTTTATTGCCATAGAATTTTAAAAATGATAGGGTTGGGTTTTGAGACATACAGTACAAACGACGTCACATCAAGTTATACACATCTAGTATAACCTGAGCTTTGTGTGAGCTCCCCGTATAATGAGAGATTGGTTTCGCATAGCATGATTTGTCGCTATGTGTACTTAAACTTGAGTAACAAAAGGACATCGATTTTACGAGACTGAAAAACATGTGATTCAATTATGTATATTAGTAATTGTACGATATCTTGCACCAACACATGTTGGTATTACTCATTTTTATAGTTGTTGTACATGTTGTACGTATGTCGTTTTATCCAGGGCCTGTAACGTACAACGCAGTTGTTTCTCTCTCTTTCTACATCGTCTTGCTATTTCTAACACTCTGGACTCGCTGATACGAAAATAATGGCCTTTAACAAAATTTCTTCTAAATTAACAAAATTATTAATATTAAAAAGCAAGACGATATTTTGTCGTTCGTGATTCGGTGTTACAATTGGCATCTTACAATGTTTTTGTAAATATCTTACTAAACAATAATAAACTTAATGGCACCTCGGCGCGGAGTATATTCTCTTTATTATAATAATATATATTTTGATTATTTACTTTTAAATAATTAAACGGAAAAAAAACCTCAATTTTATCTATAATTTATGTAGATTAGTATTCTTCAAAATTATTATCTTCTTGCACTAAATTCGATTTTAAGCAACCAAATCATTATTATACTCGTCACAAACAATTTTCTTTATATTACTATACTATATTAAAATGGTATGTATAACTGCTTTGTACTAGCCATTCATATCACTCATTAATTCGGTGGAATTTGCTGGAATTTCCTGGTCTATAGAGAATTAGAGATGTACCGATTATTGACTATCCCTTCTATAATTTTTATCAGTAGTTAGTCAATTCGTTCGCAAAAAAACAAAGCAAGTATATTACCTGTATTTATTTTATATAATATTAAATAAGCAGATATTGGAATAGGTAGCGCATATTTGCTCAAACTACTAAGAATTTTATAACATGATTGTGGATAATCTTCGTCTTATCCTCCAATCGATGACTTAGATTTTGTCTGACAAGGGGGGGGGGAGGGGGGGGCACTGATTGTTTTACCAGAATCGTAATAAGAAAATATTATGCAGGGTCGGACAAAATCTGAGCCATCGATTCGAGATGAAGAAGAAAAAGATTATGAATGACGTTAAAATTAAAATAATTGTCACTTTGTGACTATTTTACGAATTGTTAGGCCCCCAGTGCGTACCTAGCCACCGGAATTGGTCTGTCGTTTTATAATGCGGATAATATACCTACCTCTTTTTAATTAAGTAGTAGGTATTATTAGGAAACATACAAATATTCCGGGATATTAGAGTGAGGCTTATCTACATGGAACTTAATTTATGTTATACCTATTCAGATCTCTGTCAATACAATAAGTTATAAACAAAATTATTTATTGTATAATTAAAAATATTTTATTGGTAAACGATCGAATCGACTAATCTGTTGACGTTTAAACGGTCTCAAAAGACATTTAAAATCGACTAAATCGAATAGTCGGACAGCACAATAGTCGATACATCGAATAATGTATACTTAGCACTCACGTTTGCCACATTTTCAGATGTGCCATCGTTCGACCGAGGTAAGCTCACGCACTCATCGTCAACACCAGGAAATGTCGTAAATTTACACCTTTTAAATAATTATTACTAGATGTTACCCGTGGATTTGTTGGCATAAATGTTTTATTATTTTATGGAACCCCCGACTAAATAATCCTCCTTTAATAGATATTGTTACCCCGACTGGTTTCTTAATATAGAACAATATCTAATATAACAAACAGACAGTACCGACTGACTGAAATTTACCAAAAAACCAGTTCCAATATCTTTACGAGATAGGTACTGTAAATTCCCCAATATAATCTTACAATTTAAATATTTAATAAATAAGAAACTTTTGCTCGAGACTGTACACCGTTGCCATCCCACATGTTCCATTATCTACCGCATGAATCCTCTATTATTAATTTATCTATTTTTAATTATTCTTTAATATTTTCTTTAATATCTCTTGGTGTTTTACAGGAACGTTTTAGCTATCTTATAATTTATTTTATTTGTGTAATATAATTATTTAACTGGTATGGTATGGTATGGTATGGTTATATGTATTTTGGGCAGAATGGTTATATTCTCACTTGAGATTATGCTTTTGAATGTTGTCCAAGGGTCTTGAGGGTATGTGTATTATACTTTTCTGTGTGAAATAATACACAGTAGAGGAAAATGTTAAGACTAAACTGACTATCCTGTGTCATGACTACTCATGACTAAATATGTGTATGCTCGGACTAAAATATCGACTAACTCAAATTAGTCCAGATAGTATTGTACTATAGGAGTACAATTAGGTACCACACACAAAGTTCAAACTTTGGATTGATGAAGTCTAAGAATAGGGATAAAGTCGGTGATAAACTGATAACATCCTTCTGATAAACACAGAAAGAACTTTAACAATGATGAAGATTTCTCTATAATATTATTTTTCTACTTTTAACCTACTCTTCTTATTATTACTAAGTTTTTTTCCTCCACTCTGTAACCTGGGATGTCTCCAAAAGTCTTGATGTTGTCTTTGTGTATGTAGCAGATATTTATTATCAAAGTTTGTGTCTCGTATCTTGAATGCAATTTAATTTGCTCGTTATTGCTCGACTCCCAAGAAGTAGGTATAGTATTTTTGTAAAAAACGAGAGCATGTTAGTTTTAATTCTTTTAAGTGCTACAAAAATAAAAGTAAGTATTTGAATGGTTATTTTATACCTATTGGTTGGGTGGTGGATGAAATCTTTTTTTGAAACACTATTTTTCAAATCACGTTGCTAAAAAGGGAAAAGAAGCACGATTTTATTTCGAATATGACTAGGAGAAGATCCTAGCAATACGACAGGGTTTCTGTCAATCTACAAGGCGTGGCAGCAACTTTCTAGTGTTCCGTATGTCCAGGCGAGGAGTCAGACGGCGCGGGGCGCGGGCGGGGCGCGGGCGGCAAGGAGAAGCGCAAGCCGTTCTTCAAGAAGGCGGAGACCAGCACTCCGTACGACGTGGTGCCGTCCATGCGACCCGTGGTCATCGTGGGGCCCAGCCTCAAGGGGTACGAGGTCACCGACATGATGCAGAAGGCTTTGTTTGATTTTCTCAAAAGACGCTTTGAAGGCAGGTGAGGGTGGTATCTTTGTGTTTCTAGGAGTGTCTAAAGTTGTTATTGTGTCGTGTATTGTTCTAATGTCGGCATCAAAAGTCCCAATATTTTATTCGTTGGATTATTTGGCATATGTCCTGCTATGAATTAAAATCCTTTCAGTCAAAACAGTCCAAAATTAACTGACTAAATTGACAATAACTTTCCAAACTAACAAATTGGCTTTGATTACTTTCAACCCGGAGTATTGAACAAACGGAGGCCTCAACAAGCGCCTCAAAGCCAACTAACCGTTTATTTCAGAAACCGGCTCCGTCCTAAAGCTAACGCACTAACAACTAACAGTTGACCAAACGGGACTAACATTGCAGGATTATAATAACGCGCGTGATGGCCGACATATCTCTCGCGAAGCGCTCTCTCCTCAACAACCCATCGAAACGTGCCATCATGGAGCGTTCCAACTCGCGCTCCACTTGCCTCGCTGAAGTGCAGGTATGACGTGTTACAGGATCATCATCACGAGGGTCCAGTCAGATATATCGTTGGCCAAACGAACGCAAAACGCGCCTAAGAAGCCGTTCGTAGAGAGGGCCGGTAACAGGACCAACTGTTTAGCCGAGGTCCAGGTGCGAATTAATTAGTAGGCCTTAGCCGTGGTGTTGTTGTTTGAGGCACGTGACTTGACGTGGGCGTGTTTGGAATGAGTGGATCTAGATCGGCGACCTCGATGTTATAACATATAGGAGTTCTAGGAACATCACGTAAGAATTTTCCGAGCACCTAGAATTTTAGCGGAACTTCGCGAGATTTTGAGGAATATTTGAGATTTGAGGTGTGATGTTTTAGTTTTAGGGTCTTTTTGTTGATTAATTGGGAATACTGGGGTTATACTTTAGTATTATTAATGTAATGTGCATTTTTTGTGTGTAAAGTGTTTTTCTTGTTCTCTTTAGCCAAATATCTCAGACACACAGTTTGAGTTCTTCCTCGATCTGTCAAAGTTGTTCTTATAAATTTTGGACTGAAGACACACCTCTGATTAAAGTCCTGCAAAACGAACTGAATAGTGTTTTGTTTGTTTATCAAATTAGACTAGTCATTTAATATTTCTGTCGCCAGTTTGCGTTAAAATCTTGCTTCTAGCACATTTCCTTACATTTTTCTAGATTTAGTCACACTTACAGTTTAGTGGTTTTTTAGTACTTACTAAGCTCGCTCGATCCAAACATGCTCATTATTATGGTATTTATAACATAATATAATGTTTGACTAGTAACTAACATACCAAATCTTCCTTCCCGAAATTTTCCTTGCAATAGATATTTGAATCCTTAAAGTAAGGTAGTCATTAAATCCTGGGTATATAGTCATGCCTGAGAGAGTATCTAGATATATACTTATCTCTAACACAGTAGCTTTCTGAATTTTTCTCCAGAAATGTTTTACGACATTTGCCTAACAATATTATAATATGATTAGATTAAAAGTAGTTTCCCTCAAACATTCGATTCACCCTGAATTATTTTGCAATAGAACACAAAGAGACATTTAAAATGAAACAAAAATGCTCTTCAAATATTTACATGTAGGTATTCCAATTATTATCAAGCAAGTCTCAATGAGCAAGAATAGTGCTGAGACACCTGTAATAGATTTTTATCGATAGTTTATGGTAGCCAGTCGATACTAGCCTTAATCCCCCTCCTGGTAGTATAAACTATGTCATTTAGTAAGTATTTAATACAGTGTGAATCTGCATGAATGGTTGGTATAACAGTTGCTGAAAATGTATTTATTTGCAAAGCCTCTGCTCGAAACTGCTGAAGAATAATATAATAACTTAACAATGTTTTGTTTTTAAAGCATTATTAATAGGTTTTTCATACATATGTTTATTGTTTAACTTTAAAATAATTGCATTCTGTTGGTTTTAGTATTTATACTATTTTATTTCGATTCGTAATTTGATGTTAGCGTTTTAGAGCAAACGTGTTCACAAACATGAGTAGAATCCTACGACCACATAGCTCTATATTTAATTGATTGATTATTAATTTGTTTATTTATTTTAATCTGATTGTACCCTAAATAAATGTGTAGATATCAGTAGTAAGTTTTAAGATATCCTCATTGGTTTTTAAATTGATTTCATTTGTTTGTTTTATTTTAGGAGATAGGTAGGTATTCGCCCCGTGAGCTTCACGATCGATTTCGCTTTATCCGCCATTACTGTACGGTTGTGTGATTAACTCAATCTGCTATTTGTAAAACCAAGTTGCGCTTGTTGGTACCCCAGGCGTACCACAAATCACTAACTACCGCACTCAGAGATGTCTAATGATTACTTAAGCTGTCACTTAGTTTTTGCTTGTTAAATCTTTACTAAGTGACGGCTTAAGTATTCATTAAACGTTTCTGAGTACGGCAGTAAATGTATTTAACGTTAACATTTATTTAGATCATCATTCTTCTTCTGGGTTTTAGGTTTCCGCACTTAGTCCTTAAGGTGGACCATTGTGCGATCATTATCATCCACTCAAAGACGATGATGAATGATGTTTTAAATGTAGTTGACGCTATACACATTTTTAGTCATTTGTGGTGCAAGAGAGCTTCAGCCTAGATGTTGCAGGGACATCTATGAAAGCACATGGATCTAATTTTTTCTCATGTTAAGTTATAACTTCAGTTGTTACATTTATAACATCTAAAAAAATATGTGAAAAAGTTGGAACTCTGACCCATCTTCGTAACCATGTAAAAGGTTCCCAAGTGTAGTCCAGAACAAAAACATGATCACTATGACGAGGAGAACAAGGGTCCTCTCGGCTTCGTTAAGGTTATTTTCTGGTTTCTATAAGGTTGCTATGGTAACCGTGAATGTGGTACTCACGTTCATGTATGTAGGCTTCATACACACCATGGGCTTTCATAGACATCCCCAACTTTACAAAACACAAATCATAGAATAACACTTTTAACCCTCCTACTCCCAGGCTGAAATCGAGAGGATATTCGAGCTGGCTCGCACGCTGCAGCTAGTGGTGCTGGATTGTGACACCATCAACCATCCCTCGCAGCTGGCGAAGACCTCACTGGCTCCCACCATCGTGTATCTGAAGATCACCAGCGCCAAGGTGGTATTATATGTGCCTTTGCGGTTTATGATTTCCCTAATATTTCAAGGAAGGATTACCCAGATTTTTTGTGTGTTGAAAGATGTGTCTAACGGAAGGGTGAATAGGAGATGAATGAGATTTGATATATCGAAGCTGCTTGAAGTTAGACTTAACAGTTTGCTACTGGTTCAACAACAGATTTTGGAGTCTAAGACCCGCTTTTACTACCACTCTATGCCTATGTGCCAATCCGTTGGATTTTCAATGCTATACTTAGGTACCAACAAAGTTAAAGTTCTGACAGTGAGCCCTTATTTAGGTATTCATTTAAATGTCACGTAGTATTCATGAAAACGGACGAACTATTCAAATATGGGATTTAGGAATCTGGTCAAAAACTTAACTTTTAGGGGCAGTGAAAACTCCAAAATACTCCAAAACCTATATCATAATCAAACCCACTTTTATTTAACCTCATTGTAACCAGGACCCTTTCATTGTAAGTCAAAGTTTTCTCTGTTGTATCCTTTTTTGCAGTTAGATTAGATATTTTGGGTGTTAGAGCCACTTACACTACAAGTCACTAAAAGGAAGACCTAAAGATCTAAAATCATACATACAATCCATACTTCCATACTAATATTATAAATGCGAAAGTAACTCTGTCTGTCTGTTACTCAATCACGCCTAAACTACTGAACCAATTTGCATGAAATTTGGTATGGAGATATTTTGATACCCGAGAAAGGACATAGGTTACTTTTTAATAAAAAAATATATAAAAAAAACTTTATTCAAGGGGTTGAAAGGGGGGTACGAAAATATTACTTTTGGTCGCGATAACCGGCATCGGTAGCGATAACCGACATCCGCGCGGTTGAAACCGCGGGCATCAGCTAGTACAAATATAAATACAACAACCATCGAGTGTAGTCTGGTTAAGCAGACGACGACCTCCCCGGTTGACATGTGAAATGCTACACTGAAAAAATAAAAGTAACAGCTGACGGGCACACCAGACACAAGTCACAACAATCCATCTGTTTGGAAAATCCTTTATTTTCTATGATTCTATGAGGATATCTAAACTGTCAATCGTTTGAAGATAACAGAGATAGTTAAATTTTTAATGTTAAATAAAAATAATAGTAAGTACATTTTGATACAAGTGCGAAAAGTTTGTTAATGCATTCGAGGCGGAATGAACATTCGAGCCGTATGGCGACGGACGGTGTGATGGGGCTGAGAAGTGCCATAACTACTATCCAAATGTACTTACTACACATTTCACATAAGCCAACATGGGCACGTAAGAAAATATAAACACATTTAGTGATTTGTAGTGCAGGAAGGCCTTAGTTATAATACATGTTGTAGTACCTCGATACATCTATCCACTTCCTCTTCTGCCTGGTGTTAGATATCTCTACAGTTCCTCTCATCACCAGGTCTAATGTCTGTTGTCATGTTCCCTAGGTGCTACAGCGCCTGGTGAAGTCCCGCGGCAAGGGACAGAGCAAGAACCTGTCGGTGCAGATGGTGGCTGCGGAGAAGCTCGGCCAATGCCCCACGGATATGTTCGATGTGATCCTCGATGAGAACCAGCTGGAGGACGCTTGTGAACATATTGCTGAATATTTAGAGGTCAGCAAGTAGTTTGCATTATTTCAAATCAAAAATACCTAAGTTCACGTCGCAAGTATTAAGATGAGTTAATATAAGTCCCGGAAAGAATATAGAAGGTAAACCAGAAGAAATAAAAAACCAGGTTTGGACCTTGTCAGTTGCCATAAGAATGAGGCATTGTGAGGTTTTCATAAGAAATGTCTGCTATCTGGGATAGCACAAACATTCTGTGGTGCAGAGCAAGAGTTTTTAATTCATTGTTGAATAGGTTTGTTAACTGACAAAAAAAAATATTATTCTAATTAGTCCGTCTGTTAGATTATCGAAAAAATATTGGATACGTATTTTTCTTTTATCAAATCAATAAAAATTTACGAAGATAAAACGCGTCAAAGATTTGAGTTCGGTTGTGACGTCACTGCTCGCTAAGAAATGTCATACTAATGTCTTAGAATATGACGTCACACGAGTTTTCAAAGCACTGTATATCGTCTTCACTGTTTGTTTACGTGAAAAAAGAAAAAATATGTGTCCAATATTTTTTGGAAATCTATCTGACGGACTAATTAGATTTTTTTTGTATTGACTGCCTCGGTAGCGCGACTACTGTGCTTGCGGTCCTGGGTTCGACTCCTAGGTCGGCCAAAGTGTTAGTGGCTTTTTCCATCAGAAATTTCTCAGTAGGAGCCACAGAGCCTGGGATTGCGCCCGGCTCACCTCTTCATAGGATTATTTAGAGAGGTGATGGACAGAAGGGTTTCTGTTGATCATCCTTGATAACAGTTCAGATGGATGGAACATCAGTGGTATTGTATGTTGTAGTTTATTATTTATTTAATGAAATTATAAGGCAGAGGTCAAACTTTAACCGTTAACGTTTGATGGCGTTGTTGATTAGTACTAGTTGCCTGTAACATAGCCCAGTGTAGCCAAGCCATGGTGTTACTGTGCGCAGGCATACTGGCGCGCCACGCACCCGCCCGCGCCCGAGGAGGCGGCGCCCGCGCGGCCCCTGCAGCGCGCACACAACGCGCACGCCATGCCTGGTGAGCGCACACACACACACACACACACACACACACATACTGGCGCGCCACGCACCCGCCCGCGCCCGAGGAGGCGGCGCCCGCGCGGCCCCTGCAGCGCGCACACAACGCGCACGCCATGCCTGGTGAGCGCACACACACACACACACACACACACACACATACTGGCGCGCCACGCACCCGCCCGCGCCCGAGGAGGCGGCGCCCGCGCGGCCCCTGCAGCGCGCACACAACGCGCACGCCATGCCTGGTGAGCGCACACACACACACACACACACACACACACATACTGGCGCGCCACGCACCCGCCCGCGCCCGAGGAGGCGGCGCCCGCGCGGCCCCTGCAGCGCGCACACAACGCGCACGCCATGCCTGGTGAGCGCACACACACACACACACACACACACACACATACTGGCGCGCCACGCACCCGCCCGCGCCCGAGGAGGCGGCGCCCGCGCGGCCCCTGCAGCGCGCACACAACGCGCACGCCATGCCTGGTGAGCGCACACACACACACACACACACACACACACATACTGGCGCGCCACGCACCCGCCCGCGCCCGAGGAGGCGGCGCCCGCGCGGCCCCTGCAGCGCGCACACAACGCGCACGCCATGCCTGGTGAGCGCACACACACACACACACACACACACACGCTCATACACAGAGGCAGAATTACTGCTCACTATTTATCACACTGCATCACACTTCGATGTTGTTCTAACTAAACACACATCACACACTACTTGGAGTGTTTGGACAACTGGACCCGCTTGCTACTGGACCCACATTAAAACTATGAAAAAAAAAATTTAAAATGTGATTTGTTCAACTAATCCATCGGGTCCATTTCGAGTGGGTCCAGGTGACCAAAGACTTGATAAATCTGATGTTTTAGATACTTATACCCACCACAATCAACACACATTCCACCAATATCTAAACACCCTTAGCTACGATACACCCAAGAAGAACAGCACATATAAAAACAAACCAAGCAATTGGCTAAACAAAGGAATCTCTTTGTCGACAAATTATCTAAGCATCATGGAGTTTAATAAATGTAACTTCAATTATATTCGATGTCGTGACAAATATTAACATTGCTTAAATATTTCACACATGCGATACACCACACGGGTAAAAAGATATAGAGCGAGAAAAATACGATATAAAAAAAAACAATAAATAAAAAGAATATTACACACAAAGTTAGTCGCGAAAAACATAACCCTACAGTCGGGTAAAAATGGACTAACTTTAGCTTAAATGTCACAAAAGATAGTCTGTTTTTGCTTACTGTTAGATTTACAGGGTGTGTTTTTGATAAGGGGCTCCAGGGTCAAACCTTAAAAACTCATACTGTATTGTATCTACACTATCTACCATTTATGTGCCGAAATAAGTCTCTGCTTCTTTATACACTAAGGTCACAATACACATCTACCTGTAACACATATCTGAAGATCAAAAGATTCTCCTGTAGTTTTTGAATTGAGTATTTAAACGTTAAGTTTCACCAGTCGTAAACTTTCGAGTACTCAATGCAGAAACCAAGAATATCTCTATGCCTGTGCTAAGACAAATCTGTTTTCTTTAAAATACTCAACTCACATACTACTGATACTACACATATAACATTACTATAATGACTACTGTATACGTATTTAACCATGCACTGCGATATTTTGAACCCCCTGCTAACACTGGAGGGCATCGCGAGAGGTCCGACTCATATAGCTACGAGCGGGAAAGAGGTAACTAACGATATTTATATGTAAGCGGAACAAGGTGTATTTGAAACCAAATAAAAAAATGACGTTACAGCTCTACTTTCGCTACTTTCCAGAAAAAAAACAAAACGGTATCGTAGAAACTGCAGAAAGCTATGCAATCACCCCGACTTTATCAGCTTCAAAAAAATTTGATCCCGTGTAAAGTTTTTTGTCCTACAAATTCACCTTATTTAACAATTGTTTTGTATAGATTGGAGTCAATACACCCTGTAGGTACGCTAGTAAAAAATAGATATTATTTATTTTTATTAAAACGCTATATTTATTTACTTTTGATACAGTTACGTTTATGTAATTTAGCAAAACGTGCTGTGTTTTATATTCTTAATTTTTTCATGTTCATTACATATTTCATTCTCTATTTTCAATGTCTACTAATATCTAAGGTACAGTTACGGACTATTCTCCTAAAACAACAATAAGGCCGTGTGCTAACATTAGCAAGCAAATAAGCGATCGTCATGATCTTACATCGATGCATCCCTCATTTGTTTGGAATACTGACAACACGCTAAGAGGTAACCTTTTCTTTAAATATACCTACTACAAAGTTGATTGCTGATTATGACAAAAAAAAATGTCCATAACTGTACCTCTTAGTATCAATGAAGTTTGCAGACCACCGCCTCCGTCTAATACAGTGTTATGGCGACGGTAAGCCGTGGTGTGCAAACAACGTAAGACATAGATGTTGTAGTAGATAGATGTTGTCCCTCCCCGCCAGAGGACGCCACTCGACTGACCCTCCTGTTCATTTCAGTACAAGCGTCGGGGCAGGCCCACTAACAACCGAGCCGAAGACTAAATTCCAGGTGTATATTGTCAGACGCACCGGCCCCCGTCCAGGTTGCATACTATTTCTAGCGGCCCCCACCCCTCTAACTGCTTGTTCGCTTCAGGGTGACGCTTCACTAACCCTTCAGAATCCAACAGCTGGACAAAACTGCTGGATTCCGCCAGCTAACACATAACAGCGGTTCAGAATGACGCTAACTGTGATGCGTTTTAATAAGTTTGCGCCTTGGGGTGTTGGAAGTTTCAATTTTAGTGGTTTGCTGAGGAAATCTTTGGTCAATTATATTCAAGTATGACTGAAATTTGTCGTTTTGAACTTCCGAAATAATGTTATGGTAAACAATTTTAAAAAATGTACCTTCTTCGCTGACGCTGCTTCCGATACAACGTTGCTTTCATTGAACGTAAGCAGATCCTATATAGTCTCGTGTGTTCCTGGTTACATGGTCATCTCATATACCATCTGTCCTCTCATCGCAACCTGTTTCGCCGTAACAAGTCGTTCGACCGTCCAAGCACCAAGTCAAGCACGAAGCAGAACATCTTCCATCAAGCAGGATACTTGTTTAAAGGCAGAGAGCCTTTGTCAGAGTTCCGTAGTCCGCAGCATCTCACGTGAACTGTCCCGCAGCTACGCCGGTCCCGGCCGCGGCGCAGGTAGTGATCCCTGTGCCGGGCAAAGTGCGCACTCCCGGCGGGACCATCATGTAGACGTGTGACGTGTCTGGTCTGTCGCAGTCGTAAGTGTGGGTGCCCCCCCCCCCCCCTCGCTCCAGCAGCTCCAACTGGACCCGCTCCTATCGCCCCGTGTGATGTGTGTGCTCTTTTTGCTCCTTGAAACCCTGGTCGATGCAAAGGCTGGATGGATTTCCAGGGCCGAGATAGTCCTGATTATTTTTGAGTTTGTTGTGTTCGAGTGCGTGTTGGTTTTCAACAGTTTTATTTTTATTTTCTATGTCATTAAAATATCACAAATCTTTTTACGAGTATTATGTACGTTTGACAGGCGGCAGGTCCCGCGCGGCGCGGCCGGAGCGCCTGGAGGAGGAGTACTACCCACGCAGCGGCGAGCGGTACGAGCGCGGCTACCCGCGCGAGTACCACGACTACGGGCCCGAGTACACGCGCGAGCGCGCGCACACCGCGCACGCACAGCCGCCGCACGACGCGTACGGGCACGACTACACGCGCGACGCATACGCGCGCGACGAGTATGGCCGCGAGTACGCGCGCGACGAGCGGGAGCGGCGCCGCGACCGCGACCCGCCCGACGACTACGGGCCGTCGCGTCGCGCTCTCAACGCTGTTTAATCGCACCGCACCGCGCTTGCTCCAGCCGCGTATTGCACGGTGCGACCGAGCGACCGCGCGACTGTGCGACCGCGCCGCGTGGCCGCCTTGTGCTTGTCGTGCCACGTGTCGTGTCGCGTCGCACCGTGCCGTGCGCCGCGCCGCGTCCCGCTGCGACGCCGCTACTCGCGGAAATTGTATAAATTTTAAATAATGTCAAGCTAAGTTTAGTACCGTTAGATATTATCCGTTTCCCATTTTTTGAACATACTCTGTAATTATATTGCATCGTCTGTACTTCATGTTGCAATCATTTGTAAATAAAATACTTTATATCGATGACTAACGTTTCACTTGTTTCTCTGATTTTAGTATCCCCGACATTACCTCGTAGTTCAGACAGGTGGTGCGCCACTACCGCCGCCTTAAAATAAATTAATAACACTTAATATTCAGAAACGTGTTTTTTTTATCAACAAATAATAACCAAAACACCTAGTAGGTAACTACTGGATGAGGCTACCACAAGCCTGGTGGATTAAATGTCCCCAAAACAGTGGCAGTTGCACCTTGAGTAAGTGTTACGAGGTCTTTCCCAACCGTAAAAACAATGATGAGTACGAATACGAACAGTTCAGTTTTTTGCCATGCGCCCCGGCTAGCGACCGGCGTTTGCAGGTGTCCGGGCCTGCAAGTGAGAAATTTGTAACCGATGACTCCGCGGAAGTGGCTGCCCAGGCTTCCGTGTCAGTGAATACTACTGGTGATGAACCTAAGGCGAAGCTAGTCCAGCAAGCCTTCCATAAGAGCATGTTTCTAAATAGATCACGAAGTTCTTCCATAAGAGACATATCTCAACACCATGGAGCTCCATGCTCAACACCCTACACGTGATCTGCCAACGAATGTTCCTTCTGCAGACCTACCGCTTCAAATATTTCAATGGTTATTTCTGACAATCTTGCACAACCAGCGTCAGGCTCACAATCTGAAAATGCAGCACGCCACCCACCGCCATGGCAACGTATAGGTACCCATGTCGAAACAACGCAAAACGTGTGAGCATCCTTCACCTCCTTCCATAGTAATCAGGAATGAAAACAGGTTTGAATGCCTACCGATCGATTTGACGGAAGACGAAAGTGGTCAGGCTAAACCAGCGAACAAACTTCCCCCAATAATACTCTATGGGATAGATGACCACAATAAACTGACCAAACTAATTGAATCAGTTATTAGCCCAACAGAATTCAAGTACAGGATAGTACCTAAACAAGAACCTGCTTCGTGTCATGGTAAATACAACGGCTAGTTACAAAAGGATAATTGATATGTTTCGTCAAAAAGGGTTGATTGGACACACATTCACGCCGAAAAGTACCAAATCCTATAGAATTGTCATTAGGGGTCTACATCACACCACACCACATGACACTATCATTGAGGAAATCGAAAAATCTGGAAATAAAGTGAGAGGTGAAATTATGAATGCCCGTTTTGGTCCGGATAAAACGCCACCTCTACATTCTTTGTGAACTTGGAACCTAGCAGCAATAACAAACGAGTTAAAGATATTCAGTACATCTACCACCATCGTGTCAAAATTGAAGATCCACGAAAGAGCAACTCAATAGTACAATGCCAGCGCTGCCAGCAGTACGGTCACACCAAAAACAACTGCATGAGGCCTTACAGATGTGTGAAATGTGGGGAAAGTCATAAGACTTCAGACTGCCTTAAAAAAGACAGAAAAATTCCCGCGAAATGTGCCCTCTGCTCCTGTGACCATCCTGCAACTATAAAGGTTATCAGGTGTACAAAGAAATACTTGTCAGAAAACAGTATCCTAAAAAGCCAGCACCCAAGACATATAAAAACCGAACCACCTCCTCACAACCAACAGACGTCAGTTCCGAACCAAATATCCAACCCAGACCTGACAAAGGACTTAGACCGGAAACAACATACTCAGACGTAACAGCTGGACGTAGTAGGTATCTTCAGGACCAAAACAGTGAAAATAGAAGTAACAATCATCAAAGCACCTTCCTTGAACAGCTTCATAGCAAACAAAATGAAAAAATTTACCAACTCCTTCAACCCTACCACGCTCTGGTGGAGTGTGCTCGGGTTGGAGCAGAACGGAGAACTATAGAAACTGAAGCGAGAATTACTTTAAGAGATGTTGGAATATGTAATGCAATATTGTCTACACCTACGTCCAAATTAGCTGTTAAGTTATTTAGGTTAATTGTAAAACTAATTAAGGTAAGATCCTAGTTTTTATTTAGATTATATTTATTATGTAAAACTGGCAGGCTGGCATAATCGCGTCGCGATTAAAGCCTTTTTCAAAATGAAGATTATAAAAAAAAACTCCTTCAACAAATAGGCTCCTTACTGGGAGACGGGAGTACTAACAACTGTCGTTTCCAAGCTGGTACCATAAATGACTCTTCTAAGAATCGCAACTTGAAATATTAATGGCCTTGCTCCAAATATACAGGAACTAGAGTCGTTAATTACAGCAAACAAACTGGACGCAGTTCTAATTTCAGAATCTCACGCAACCGTAAGAAGCTCCTTCTGTATGAAAGGATATAATAATATATAGCACTCCGCACCCCGACGGCCGAGCGCACGCTGGTGCAGCCGTTGTTATAAGAGAAAGTCTCAAACATTCACCATTGGCACCATTTTTGGCAGCGCATCTCCAGGCCACCTCTGTCTTGCTTGAGGATCAGGCTGGTCCTATCACCCTTTCTGCCATATACTGCCCACCTAGACACCGAATCACTGCTGACATGTACAGCACTTATTTCAAGACTCTAGGCCCAAGATTCGTGGCAGGTGGCGATTGGAACGCCAAACACACCTATTGGGGCTCCCGCTGTACCAGTACCAGGGGCCGGGAACTGAAAAAATGTGTTGACATCAATCACCTCAAACCGATTTCGACAGGTGAACCTACTTATTGGCCCAGCGATCTGCGTAAATTGCCAGATCTTCTAGACTTTTTTATTACCAAGGGCATGATCTTCGGACCACACACCAGCCATCTTAATACTTAGTATTAGTGCACTGTCTCGAGGCAAGACTGAAACCTTGACAAGTCGAAGGACGGATTGGGAGGGATTCCGAAGCTTCCTAGAGGACAATATGAACTTAGCTGTACCTCTAAAAACATCCGAGGTCATAGATCACGCCTGCAAAGACTTGACTAACCTTATCCAGGTAGCGGCGTGGACTAACACTCCGTCACAAGACAGAATAATTGGTATTCCTTCAAACCCTTTAGATATAAAGGAAAAGATTCTGGACAAACGTAAATTACGGAGGATCTGGCACCTATCGCGTTGTCCCTTGGACAAAAGCAGGTTGAATAAAGCAGCGAAAGAACTTAAGGCTACTATTAAAAAGTCAGTCAATGATATGGTTCAAACTAAACTCCAACTGCTGTCTCCAAGTTGCACGGATGAATATTCTCTCACCTCAACAATCCTTTCCTCCAATCAGAATACAAAACTCGTGGGCCAGGACTGATGAGGAAAAGGCAGAAGTTTTTGCGAAGCACCTATCTGATGTCTTTAAACCTAATCAGAGCTCAGATGATGATTCAGACCTAAATGATATACTCGCACAAGACTATCAAATGAGCCTACCAATCAAGCCTACCTCACCAAGAGAAATTGCGAAGGAAATAAAACTAATGGAAGCAGGAAAAGCGCCAGGATTTGACTTGATTACCCCCGCAATCTTAAAGAATCTGCCGCGGAATTGCATCACCTTCTTAGCCAGTCTTTTTAACGCTATCTTCAGGGTCTCTCACTTCCCAGCACTCTGGAAAGTGTCTCAAGTGGTCATGGTCCACAAACCGGGTAAACCTGAACACGAAGCTTGCTACTATAGACCCATTAGTCTTACGCCTGCCCTCTCTAAATTGTGAGAAAGAATTTTTCTAACCAGAGTGCAATCGGCCATGGATAACTCAGCTATCTTACCATCTCATCAGTTTGGGTTCCGTAAGTCTCACTCCACCATTGAGCAAGTCCATAGAGTATACCATACTGTGAGACAATGCTTCGAGCGAAAAGAATACTGCTCGGCGGCTTTCCTTGATGTGCAGCAAGCCTTTGATCGCGTCTGGCACAAAGGACTGCTGGTAAAAGTCAAAGAAAGACTACCACATTCGATGTATCCCCTTATCGAATCTTATCTTTCTGGAAGATCATTCCAAGTTAAACAAGGAGAAGCACGATCAAATTTCTACGGAGTTCAGGCTGGAGTACCCCAAGGTTCAGTTCTTGGCCCAGTGCTGTATAACATCTTCACCTCGGATTTACCTGTATGTGACAGCATCACTATTGCAACCTACGCAGATGATATGGCATATCTATCCGCCGAAGATAATCCAGCATTCGCTAGCAGCAAACTTCAACGTCAGTTAGACGATACGCAAAAATGGCTCAATAGGTGGCGCCCAGCCAAATCTCATCACATAACTTTTGCTCTGAGGAATGGAAACTGCCCCTCCGTTAACCTAGGGAATGATGCCCTCCCACATTGCGACTGTGTGAAGTACCTTGGCTTTCATCTTGACAGGCGTCTCACTTGGAAGCACCACATCAAGCAAAAAAGAGACCAGCTCAACCACAAGTTTCGCTCTCTGTACTGGCTGATGGGGAGGAACTCAGTTCTGGCTGTGGACAACAAAATCTTGCTATACAACTCAGTTCTTAAACCAATCTAGATGTATGGAATCCAGATCTGGGGAGTTGCAAGTAAAAGCAACATACTCGGCCTACAGATGGCGCAAAATAGCATTCTAAGGGCAATCAGTAATGCTCCTTGGTTCACCAAAAATGATGAGGTGCACGACCATCTCAAAATCACAACAGTTGCATCAGAAATTGACAAGCATAAGAAACTGCACAAAGAGCGTCTATCTCATCATTGCTGAATACGTCATCTGTGGTCAGAAGGTTGAAAAGAGACCACATACTCTGATTGGGAGGTGCAGCGCTGGTTGCTCCACCATAAAGCCATACACTCTCGCAACTAACTTGCTTATGGTCTGGCGACCGATCGCAAATGGAGAGCAATTGTTCTATCTAATAATATCAAAACATGTCCACAGTCAATTCACCTCAGAGTTCGGATGACTGTCTGTATTTACGTTGCTGTCAGAGGTAAAATAAATAAGAGAGGACTCAAAAACAAGCAATGTCAAATAATGGTTTTTGAACTATAGGTAC
This sequence comes from Diarsia dahlii, assembly GCA_949775195.1. Classification (NCBI taxonomy): domain Eukaryota; kingdom Metazoa; phylum Arthropoda; class Insecta; order Lepidoptera; family Noctuidae; genus Diarsia; species Diarsia dahlii. Next base: position 1,354,588 of record OX459193.1, on the reverse strand, counting down.
AGTACCGGGCGATAAATATTGCACATCGACCTTTGGTAAGAGACAATCGGCTAATTTCGGCTTTGTAGAGCGTTATCTCTGTCGCACGAAATACAAACAGTCCGGTATCCATTAGGAGCTGTTAAAACAATTATGATTTGCTTCTTTTGATAATTATTTTTATTCTTTATATAAAATACACAAATTTTTTTATGTGATGGCTTAAGGTTGGAGTAAAATAAAATTAATTATTTTGGAAAATTACAGCTGTAGTGTACAAAATAAACACCATTAAAAATAATAATAATTCTAATTCTAAATTATTTCCATTTCACTATTTGTGCTCTCAAAGAGGTCAATATCACTGTCACTGTCTGTCAGCCGTATTTATCACTAGTCTATCAGTGTAGTTGTCTAAACCATGTTGAATGCTTCTATATTCATTCTCACATTTGATTGCATGATCGCAAACCTTTTTCCAATCTTCAGTCCCGATCATGTTTACTTTTTCAGTCAGTAATGTTTTTACTGTAGTTAAATTCATACCCACATTTCTAGAGGCTACATAGCCTTTCAGTTGAGACCATATATTTTCAATTGGATTAAAATCCGGATGATATGGTGGCAATCGCAACACAGTGTGCCCATGTTGCAAGTACTTTGTCCACGGAAAACTCTGTATACCTCTCTTTGTGCTGACATATAATAGCGTAAATCTGGATTTTTGTTAATTTTGGATCAACTGGAATTTCGTGTCAGTTAAACCAGTTGATCATTTCCTGTTTAATGGTGTTTGAGTTGGGGGGTCTTTCAACATATTTATTGTGATAACTGCGTTGTCGATAACTAGAACGGAATCACTGGGTCTATTTGGGATTAATTGATGAACCAGCCATTTTTCGTAGTTATCGTTTTTCATTTCATTGTGGTAGTCACCTGTAGTGTCCGTGGATTTAAACATTAAAAAGGCACCGGGTACAAAGCCTTTTTCATTTCCCGCATGAACTATTATCAAACGTTGACCTTTTGAAATTGGTTTTTTTACTCCTTTTTTTATCATAACTCCAAGATTTCCCTTTAGTGTGGGATGTACGTATGTAAGACTCATCCATGTAGACGATATTTTTTCCTGATTCGCGAAATTTGCGTATTTTATCGAGGTATTCCATTCGTTTGAGACTTACACCGTACTTTTCCATTATGTTTCAGTACTGACTTCGTTTAATATATTGTTCAAAGTTCTTCTTGAAATTCCAGTGGCATTTGCCACTCGCTCTTGAAACTTCTTAAAATAACAACTTACATTTTCTTATTCTTTTTTTTTTAATCTGTCAGCTTCGGTTACAAAATATTTATAAACATTGTAGATCATTTCTCGTGACTAACCTCGTAAAGGTTTCCCTCTTTTTCCTAAAGATGCCATAGTACAACTTTAATTAAATTATTAAAATTTGGGGGTGTTAACAACTCTTAATATATATTTTGAATTGGACGCGACCGCACTCTATCGCACTTGAACAACGACTGACAAAACCATGCTATGTTCTCTTAGAACATTGCAACCTGCTTGAAACTTTTGTAAGGAAACTAGCTCCATCTATCCTTAATGATGTAAACTATTTACTCGTTTACCCGTTGTGTTACCACTTTAAAAAAGTGCTATGATTTATTGAAAATAATAATATAGATAAATATTTATTTAGTAAACCGTATTAATTTAATTTACACTAGTATAATTAAGTAAATAGAAAAAGTAAAATAACGAATTTAATGAACATTACAAAAAGGTTTTTGTCATACACCAAGTAGGTAGGTGACATGATGTCAAAAAATAATACGGTAGTTTGATTTCATTCGAGATTTCGGGTTTGATTGTTTTGAGAAACGTTTTACCCTGGATTTCGACTTCGAATTGAGTCGCTGACCCTGGTTTTCAACTTCGAGTTTAGCCGATGCTCTTCCGTATAATTGGCGTGACGAGGTCACAAGTGCTCTTGTTTTGTGAGATAGGACTCTGTGTGAGAAATTGACTCTTGTTTGGTTTGAGATAGGACTCGTAGTTAGTGTTAAGTGTGAGAAATTGACTCTTGTTTGGTTTGAGTTGAGATAGGACTCGTGGTTAGTGTTGTGAGAAATTGACTCTTCTGTTGTTCATGACTGCGGTGTTCAACTTATCACGTACAATGTCTTTCATATCTTGTTGTGTGCCTGGCTGAACGGTCACTACAGAAGACGGTTGGTATACATCATATTTTATTATTCTGTTGTTTGTTATTTTACATGAATTAAGCTTAGTCAAAAAGTACTTAATTATCCAAAAAATATTCCAGGTGTGCTGCACAAATTTCCAAATCCAAATACTGAAAGAGAACGCTTCCAGAGATGGGTTCGAAGTGTTGGAGGTACCATCAAAGAGTTTGGTGAAATCTTCATTTATAACAACCGAAGAGTATGCCGAAGACATTTTGCAACAGTCTTCCACTACCCAAAGAATAGACTATGTAAATTGGCAATACCCACATTGTTCATTGAAGGTAAATACAGAATGAATTAATTAATAAAAAATTATTAATAATGCATATAATATTTACTAATACTTATTATATTAATTATTAATTACTAAAACCAGGAATCTCGGACCTGTTGATTTTGAAAAAAAAAACACATGCTGTAATAATAAAGCATGTTTTGTTTCAACCACCACATACACCTATATATTTGATAGTGTCGCTAACAAGGAATAAATTCAAGTAATAATATACTTACGGCAAACTTAAGAAAAACGTTGAATAATCAAAAAAATTAATAATACAGGTGTGATTTTAAAATTTCTCGCTTACCTAAAATTCATTTCATTTTCAGGTATGCACTTGAATCAAGAGGTGCCTGTAAGGATATTAATAGGATTGTAGCAAGCGAAATTTGCATAAATTGAATACCTACTACTTGTTATGTATTTATTTAGAAAATTCATTGTAAACCTTACTGATAACTAAGTTCGAAAATAAAAGTTTGTAAGTAATTTGCGTTTTTTTATTACAGACAATAAAATCGATAAATCGGCTCTTTCCTGTAAATAGATTTTTGATAATACTGAGAGCTAAGTCAAAAATCTCTTTATGGGAAAATGTCGATAGATAATATCTGAATATCATTGAAGCGGTCATAGCTTTAAGTGTACGTAGCTATACATATATATATATAGATGTAGTTCACCATTACGGCGGATAGATGGCGCTGCTTGTGTGATGACGAAATCACTGTCGAGAGTACCGTCTATCTCCCTATATATATTGTAGTCTTTGGACAAAACGTCACAATCCGTCACATAGGTAGTGTGCGACAGAGATAACGCTCTACGAAGCCGAAATTTGCCGATTGTCTCTTTCCAAAGGTCGATGTGCAATATTTATCGCCGGGTACTGTACCGTTGTTGTTCATTGTAGGTAATCTTCATAGAAACATTTTGAACAGTGGAATAACAAACAATGTCCAAGTTTTGTAGACTGCTGGTCTAAAATTGCCACTGTAGCAGATCATAACACGAATTGCGTTAAAATTAATTAAATGGTCACAGACGCAGTTATTATTATGATTAGTCCATTTTACGGATTTAAGGATATTGCCTAAAATATACGTAAAAATCAGCTTTGATACTTGAAAATTGGCCGTCCAAGCAAGCTAGCTGGTAGTAGGTAGTGTGTTCTTAGTTCATACTAATAACACTACTCAATCTTTTTTTTTTTTTATTTAATAAGGGCTTACTCTTGACCTCAATCTTGCCCTAAGGGCAGAGATGAGGTCGACGATGGAACGAGCTTACCCAGAAGAAGCCTATTTACTCGCGACTTAAATAGATTGGGGTTATATGAACTCGGGAAAACCAACGCAGGCAGGGTGTTCCACTCCTTGGCTGTACGAATAATGAAAGTCTTAGCAAAACGCTTCGTACGAATGTGTGGAACATCGACAAGGTATGGGTGATAACCTGCAGTACGCCTAGTCTCTCGGTGGAAGAAGGGAGATGGTGGAATAAGCTCGTGGAGCTCTTGCGCACACTCTCCGAAGTACAGTCTGTAGAAGACCGACAGACATGCAACTTTGCGGCGGTGGGCCAGGCTATGTAGCTTGGCAACCAGCTTGGCGTCACCAATCAGCCTCCTGGCTCTGCGTTCTACTGAGTCGAGTGTGGCAAGTTGGTATTTGGCTGAGCCATCCCAAAGGTGACAGCAGTACTCCATGCCGGACCGGACTTGAGCTTTATACAATATTGAAAGCTGTCCAGGCTTGAAGTACCGCTTGACCATGTTTAGGATACCCAGCTTTTTTGCCGCAGTTTAAGCTTTCGACTCGATGTAGGCGCCGAAGTTCAGATTTGCACTCAACTTCATGCCAAGAAGCTCGAGACTGTCAGTAACTTGTACAGACGCACTCCGGAAAGTGGGGGCCAGATTGAACGCTCTTTTTAGCAGTGAACAGACACACTTGCGTGCAACCGTCGTCGATTGTCGTCACCCCACTTGGAGACAAGACTTAAGGCTGAATTCGTTCGCTCTACCATCCCCTCTCTCAACGAACGTATTTCATCACCACCGGCTTTTGCGCTGGATGTGTAACTCTCCATGACAGTGCTGTCGTCTGCGTACCCAACAAAACCAGGAACAAGGAGGTCGTTGATGTGCAGCAGGAATCGCCCACATTTCCTTCGTCAGAAAATACGTGACGTCTGGCGGCCCTGGGATCTTGGACTATTATTCTTAAATAACTAAAGGTCATTCAAATAAAACTTCTAATTTCAAAAACATATCGCAGTTTATTACAGACGTGTTTGAAGTAAATTCGATGACGTTCAACATGTCAAAATGGCGCTCACCAAGGTTGCGACATTAAATAAATTAAACATTAAATCGCGTAACAGTTGTTAAATAAATCTAATTCTTCATAATATTACCGCTCGCGTGCCTCTTTGGTGTCTACTAGCTAAATAATACAATAATTATATACATACATTCTCATAGAATTACATTTTAATAGTTGCGACATTTTCGTGGAGATTATTAAAAGAGAAATAAATCTTTCCCTTCCAATATATTACCGAAAGAAATATCCCAATTCCTTACAAATATCCCGAATTATAGTTTTAGTGCAGATACACCATATTTGTGACAATACATTGGAAGGGGTTTTACCATACAATAGTAAAATTCTTATAAAGCTATTATAAATAGCATTCTAGCATCTTTTTCATAAAGCTTCGACATTATGTACGTTTGCATTAGGCTATGTACCATTTATTTTCAGGTATTACAATGGCAAAAGCTATAACAATCTTAAACACTATCAAATCATTTGTGACTCTAATGTGTTTTAATATTGTAATCTAAAATAGCTCTTACATTAGGTTACCTTGTTCAAGAACTGAATTCTGAAAACATTCTGGGTATTTCTGTGACTTACGATTAACTTTAACTGCCTCGTTAGGTTAGTTACAAGCATTATTGCAACAACTCTTTGGTTTCACACTCACTGAGAACCCTCGCTGATTGAAACTACTCCTTGGAGATTCTTATAAAAAATAAAATCGTTTTTTCCAATATAAGCCTTAGGGCAACATTTTAATGATCCTTGAAGACCCATGGTCCTTTCATCACTTAACAGAAATTCTAAAGGACCACATGAAATTAGCCGCAACGATTCACTCCGTTCCATCAGCCAAGGCCCAAAGCTAACACCAAATACCTCAATCCAAAATCCATATTTACACTTTACACAAAACTGTACCGTATTTACACTTCACAAGAGTCGTTTTCTCACTGTTCCATCGAGGTGCTTACGACCTTTGGCGCGGCACCGTAATCGTCTGAACCTGGCTAAGTACACGGCTAGTCAGATATACAGGTAGTCATTCTTAGTTTCCCTACAGTAGCTGATGCTGGGGAACTTGTACACGGGGCTGTATCTTCTCTTCTCGCCTTCAGCTTCGAGGGAGAGAGCAGATAGAGCTCTGGAAGGTGGTTCCTCGTCTTCGGAGACGGGCTCCTTGGGAGGAGGCAGTGTGCGCGGCGGGAGGGGCGGAGCCCTGGGGTTTCTGCGTACACGGAAGTGGCAGTCGCTGTCTGTGGGCCAGGCGCGCTGCACCATTAAGGGAAGGTCGTCGGGGTGTAACTTTCGCTCGTACTCCTGCGAGGGACTGACCTGAAATTGAATAATTTTGGTGGTTATATATATCTGTTGCTGCAGCTTTCAATAAACATTTGGGGCTCAAGGATAATGTTAGAAACTAATTCGAGAAAACAGTATAGTTTTAAAATTATTGTAAACGCACCAAGTCATAGCAATTTATTATGTACCAGTTCGACATCCAGTGTCTGCAATTCTGCATGTCTTGGTCATGGAACTTAAAGTTAGATCTTAATAATAAATGTTCAATACGCACCTCATAGAGCGAGAACCTCTCAACACCCTCGTTGGAGTCATAGCAGTGGAGTAGGATGGCCAGCACCTCGTCTGCCGTGGTCCTCTCACTGGTCAGCAGGCACTTGTACTGCGACGAGGACATCAGCGCCGAGTCGTAGATCTTGATCAGACCGCCTGGACGCATCTGCAGTGAGAACCTGGAAATTGACAGAGAATTGGTTAGATTATGAAGGACTCGTGGGTTAAATTAAAGGAGGTTTGGACGTTCATAAATGAGATGTGAGACATAGGACATTGCGATACATCCGTTACGCTAATCCACTACGCATCCTACGCATGTCTTGTTGACCGGCCAATCGTCTCGCCAATGCGTTGGACAGGATTTGATAAAACCCTGATTCCCTAGTTCTCTGATTATGGTGATGGCTTAAGTTCTTCCTGGATTGGTAAATCGTCTACCGTGGAAATAGTTGGTTGCTTCTTAGTCTTTTATAATAGGTTTAGCGGTTATCATTTGCAAGACTGGGGTTTAATTTTTGTAACAATTGCTGAGATCCTACGAATCTTTCTTAATTCACTTTAATAGCTAAAATTCTCAGCTTTATTCAATGCATTTAGTTTGTCTGCAAAGCCTTGCCTGAATAGATCATTCTCACGGCTTGTCTCGGCTAACGAGCAATATACATTTTTCTCAGTCTCGAAGGTCGTTCTAACGCAAAAGATACTTAACTATAATTAATTTTTTAGACAAACTAATTATTTTAGTTAATTATTTTAAAGAAATATTCCAATGTTTACTGGGTAGTAAGCTTTATAAATGTGTGAAGCTGATTACAATTCTAGGCGTCCTTTGTTAGAAAATAATCTGAAGGCAAGACAATTTTTGTTTGGTAGAACTTGTAAATATACATCCCAACAGCATATTTTGATAATAATACTGGTCATAGTGTGTGAGATGCAGTTAAAATAAGAACTAAACGTAAAAAAATCTCCTATAGTTTATTTTGAAGGGGAAACCCTATTGATTAACAATCCTTTTCCAACCGAGCTCTATAAACTATTTTCAAAACGGCCATAAACCTAGTAATACATTTCAAACACACTGTTTTAGTCGTAATAACGCTCAATTTAATACTCAATAACAACTAAAGTTGATCCCTACCAGTCTACTTCAAACTGTCAACACACAGTAACACGATACATATGGTCAATAAAGCTAAGAGGACTCTTTTAAAAGTTTTTATAATTTTTATTACCGCCATGTTTAGTGTACAGGAATAGCTCGTGCCGGAAGAAGGGACAAAAGTGGATCTTTTTCGGTACACACCGGCCGGTGGTCTCGAGCACAGTACCAACGACGCACTATTGAAGGGTTCTCTGTTGACCGATGGCGGGTTAAAAATAAAGTTCTAGTGAAAGGAGTTCTCGCTGATTTCGTTTTGTGGAAATGTGGTGTTGTAAATGGGGCTTTGAAAACAAAGTGTGATTTTATAATGACAGAACCAAGCTTGTACACATGTTGTGTCATTTGTTCTGTTGTACGGTAAAGGAAAATTGTTCTCTAACTAAATCAACTCACAGTTAAGATGAAAATGACCGTAAGAAACTGTCATGACTGACGATGTCATTGCAATGCTCATCAATCATTGGCTTAAAACTTAAGTCTATAAACCGATCCTAATCCGTAGCATTTATATTTCAAATACTAGCCTTCTTCAATAGCACACAGATGGCAGAAACATAATACAAGCAATAGACAACCAAAGACGTTTATTGAATAATACTGAAAACTCACCAAGTGTGGAAGACTCAAGCGTCTCACTAAATAAAAAATAAACGAAATAGTACTCACTTAGAATAACCCTTCGGATGGCACGCCTGCAGCGCAGCCGGCCTTGCATCATCATCCAGCACCAACGTGGTCCTCAGGCCCGCGGTCCTGACCCTCACTTCCATGCTGAGGTAGAACAGCCTCGGGTCCCGGTGGCGCATGCGGAACTTGCCGAGCAGGGTGGAAACCACTTCCTGCGCACGAGTGCCCCACGTTACCGAGAGAGTTTTGTACTCGATGTCCGGTCGGAGGCGACGTGCGTACACTTTTATTGTCGTCTGTGGACAAAGAAATGGATTTATTAGTTACACTTATCCAATGAGATATCAGTTTGCAAATAAATGAATTCATTTGAATTTGATAAAACCGCCAGTCCGAAGAAATACTATAGAAAAAATACGATCCCATTTCTCTATGATGACGACAGCATAAAGTAAAATGCAATACCAAGTATGACACAAGTCACAATAGCAACCAGTGGGCACTTGCAAAGATCAAATCTGCAAAAGTGCAAATCATAGCCTCCACTTATGATAGACGATTTCATAAGTTGTAACAGCATCAGTTGTAAAAATTACCAAGAACCAAAGTTGTAAAACTTATTTGCAAAGTACCAAATTATTTCGCTAAAAGACGGCAACAAAGCATCAGTTTCGGCATTATTCAAATTGAATGTACATATTTGCATACAATGTCAAATTATGTTTGATGTTATTTTTAGTTGGTTTTACAGTGTCAACCGGAAGATTTTTACTGTTGAATGGCCTCCCTCGTGTGGAGGGTGAAACAGGTGGATGTCGCTATGGTTGGTTAACAAGGTAGGGTAATAACATTGATATAATAAAACCCTAGATGCACAGTCTCAAACAAAACAAACAGTCGAAGCTGTCGCCAAACACTCACCAATACACGCACTACTACATTTGTAGTTATCGTCACTATAAACATATTTTTTTTGGCAAATTCAACCTTACGCAGATTCCTTTTACAATGCAGTTATAAAAAGCAATATAAAAAGTATTTTGTACGACCGTGCAGAGACGCGAGCGACGCGAGACTATTTCAAATGAGTTCATTGTGAACTCATTTTAAGCGGACGGTTTTGAGACGCGGAGTGTGTATCTGGGGTTTTATTATATCAATGGGTAATAATCATGATATTCTGATTTCAACAGGGAACACCATTCTTTATTTCTTTACTAGAATGATCAAAAATTTAGTTCCGATTTTCAATTCCATTTATTGGAATAAAAGCTTTGTGTTTTTTTGCCTACGCCGGTTTAGATAAAGTAATCGTTTTCAGCACAAATCCTTTGCTGATAAAGTTAAAATTTTAGGTCATGCATGAAATTTTCAACTGCTATTGATAAGCGAGGCAAACATATTAAACTTCCGTTTTTAGGGAGTAGTCTGTGTGAAATTACTGCTAAATCTGTTATCTCAGTGCAAACAGAAGATTATTTATGTAATAATATTTTGGCAAATAGATATACTCGTACCAAGTAAGGGTAAAGGGAACCAAAATAGCAAATAGTGTAATCGGTAAATTATCATAGTTTTATCAAGTACCTAGGTGCTACAGGTACTTATAGTATTTTATTACTAAAGGTATATACAGTCAGACGTTTCAGGTAACACAATACAATGCACCGTACCCAAAGAAAAACATGCGGCACTAAAACAATAACAGATTATGATGAGCGCTGCTGAATTAAAGCCCTCAGTAATGCCGGATACAGTTTGAAAGAACTCGTAAGCAACAGCCAAGCCTTTCGAAACGACCAGAACCGCTAAACAAATCGCAGCACAAAACAAGATAGTCAAGTACAGTAACTAACAACCAATAATGTTATTATTCTGTGTAACAGAATGCAAAGATTGCAGAATATCCAGTTCCCACGCGAGCTTTTCTCACCGCACAAAAAGAACAAATAACACAAAAAATATGAATAAAAGACATATCGAAATTAATTGGTAATGAAGGAATTTATGTTATAAATCTTTGAACTGACTCACGTGAATGTTATGGGGGTGCAGCGCAAGGCGCATGCGCGGCGCCGGGACTGGCGCGAACTCGAACGCGGCGGCCATGACACGTGCGCTGGCGACGACGCGCGGGCGACACTGAGCCCGAGAGCCTTGAGCAGAGCATTCGAGCTCTACAGGGGGTTGCATTGCAAGCATCTGTCGCTTACTTCCTCATTTTATTTTATTGATGGGAACAGGACACTATCCGGGGAATGTCGAGATTTCTACTGATTCAGGATGTTGGTACGGTGAAGTGAATGTTGTGCATGAGTAGCTCGCGAAGCTTAAAATGGACAAAAAGCCTTGCGGAAAAGAAAACAAGCAAAGGAGGGAAGATTACTGGAAAACCGTTTTTTTTTAATATGTAATCTAGTAAATTCAGAAAGAAGCACCCATCAGCCAGAAAGAGGATATCTCGGGACGAAATATTTTGGTTTTAATCATTACAAGCAATAGTAGAGCGGAGGTAGAGCGCATCAACGCAGAAAACAATCGTACTGTCGCACAATACAATAAAACTTCAATTTCCAATAAAACATTGAACATGATACAGACAGATAGTGTAATTTAAAACATAGGACTTGCAACAAGACCTGGCTTGGCGCCGGAAGCCCCCAGCCCCCACACAAAGGGTAAGTAGACACCTGTCCCGTCACGGAAACCGAACCGACTCCCGATCGATTGTACCGACAATGTCGAAATATCGGAGGCACCGTGTGAATGTTTGGAACACAATTTGCAAGTGGCCAGGTGCTTCAAGGACCAATAAATAAGTTAAACGTGGGAATTGTAGATAATGATTTAGGGGCTCCTGAAAGTGGGAGTGTTTTTGCAGCTTGTAGTTTTTTTTTGGTCGGACTTTTTAGGGCTACTTTTAATGTTGGTCCTTCCAAACATGTTATCAGGAGTGTAGGAAGATTTATGACAGCTTCCGATATAGGAAAGAGTGTTCGAACTGCTCTTACTTAGTAACAAGTCATGAAACAAACATTCCAGCAACTAAAATTCGTTCCAACCGACCTGGAACTAAACAAAAATCCGACAGCCATTGTTCTAACATCACGTCCTAGGTTCCCGGTACCCGCAACATTAACATACAATACCATTCAGAATATATGAAATGAAAACCTAACATTCTGAAAGCTCCGAATGATTCCAACCAGGAAGAAAGCGCCGGTAAAAGTGGTCATCTTTCGTCGACAACCACTGAACTTGAACTGGTGACTGGCGAAGGAAACGCAAAAACAGTCACCGGACGGCCCAGGAATGCGGTACTCGCAGCCAAACCTGGCCAGCCTAAGTCCGCCCGCGGCAAAAACCGAAACTAAGTACGCCCTTACAAATTGAAAGGCAACGACCGACAACTAGCGCCCATGTAAGTCTCAAGCTAAGTTGGCGTGCGACAGGTTAGAAAATGTGGTGATAAAAAGTTTTATACCGCGGATTAGACATCCTTGTCACAAGGCTATTGGTTATGGCCATTTGTTAGTGCATGCTTGGATTTTAACGAGCATGTCGGTGCAACTTGTCCGATCCAATCTCCTGTTCCGTTCTCAACACAAGAACATGCCAAAACATCCGTTTTATCTTTCTTTCTTCGGTTTGTGTTAAACTAAGTAGCAGACAATCGATTACTTTACACTATACGTTCACATAATTGTGTGAAGTTGTTTTTAAACTTTTTCAGACTGCCTGCCTCAGGTAAGTAACAAAATGTCTCAACCACACCAATTTCAACATCCTTTAAATTGTCGTCAATACCTCTATCGTTCTCGCAACAATCATCAAGTAGCGGCCGTTATAAAACAATAAGTCACAAAAGACCAACAATGGTCCTTTACCTCAAATTGCTCGTAATGTGACCACATCGCCCGCAGCGTCGAATCCCGCGCATGCTGCGTCCGGCGCACGCCTATCGTGGTACTTGAACATTGTTGACGTAGTTCGTACGCGTAATCATAGATGGCGTTGTGCGGTTATTGTGTGGTGGATAAAGATTGATATTTTGATGGATCAGTGTTTGTCTACTGACGGACATTGACTGACACAAGTATATTATAGCGATGGGTACTGCCTGTAAGTGGACAACAATGTTTATCGAGTCGTACAAGCTGTTCACTTTGGGCTTGTTGATGTTTTTTGAACAAAATTATTAATACTTCCAGCGCTGAACAAAATTTATAATTATGCTTACATTTTTACAATGAACTATGTCCTGTAGTCATAAAAGCCTGAGGACATACCTGAGCAATTGTTGTAATAGTAACTCAGTCAGTCGTTAATCACCTTCACTAAGACCAGACAAGAACTGCCTTCAAGGTCCTAATTAATATCATTCACTACAGCATCCTACATAGCCTGCTCTGGTTCACCATTGTGTGGGCACGTGTAAAGACCTCAATCGGCCATTACAAAACAGTCGATAACCACTGTAATGATGTCGGCTCGTGACAGCAGCACGTGTTATAACGAAACAGTTTGTCTTGCCCACGCGCAGGTTTTATAAGGCTCGGTTAGCTCCAAAGCGAAGATGAGAGCGGAGCGGAATTAATGGAATGTCGAAAGACGCGATGTGGATTTCAAGCTATGTGATTGGTCGGTTCCTCCGCTCCGCTCATCTCCGCGTTTGTAAAAACCGGACTTAAGGTGTAGGCTTAGCACCTGTACCAGTAGTAGGCGTTTATTATAACTACGGCTGTAGGTGTTATTAATTTAAGTGCTAGGTTTGTATGCACGTGCTCGTTTAATGACGGTAAGCTGTAGAAAAGTAGACTACTTATTTAAAGCCATTTGATATTTGCATTCATGAGTCCAACTACATATCCAAGCTACAAAGAAACTTGGAAAAATTATGATTGACAATTGGTTTTCCAGAAGCAGTAGTTCGGCTTACAAAAGATGTCTCAGACCTATACAAGTAATCGTCTCGATCTGAGTCTGAGACCCATTTTATTCTGGTAAAATCCAATGGAAGCTAACGACTTGAAAACCAATTCATTATCCAAAACCAATTGCTACTCTAATCCGACCAATACCGCAACACATTTAGTTGAACAATCCGCATTGTTAGAAACCAACTAAGCTATCAGATGTTCCACTTATTCGTTACAGTAACGGTATAAAATTGGCCGGAGTACACAGAGTACACTACCCTCGGGCAACAATAAATCTAATTTAAACTAGACTAGCAACAAACTCCAAACAGGATAAAACTTAATACCGTTAAGAGTGATTCGGTACGCGTAATCGGCATACAACATCATTATAAGTGAGGTAATCGGTATAACTTTTTATATCGGAATGCGATAAAGAGATGACGGACTTAAATAAGACGGTACTTCGATACAAAGGCGAGGTGTTAATTTGTTTTTAGACGCTGCACTGAAGAAACAAGAGTAAAAAGAATATAAGTTGACTGCAGAATTTACATTCTTTTCTTTACAATTTGTTCCATTGATCGCTGAGTTTACAAACGTAAAACGTCCCTCTAATCATGAACATCTTCAAACAATTCATTTTGAAAGAGAGCCTCGTGCAAAGTCAATCAGATGGATGGATGACCACAATAGGCAGTCGCACCATGTGAGATACAAGTACCTATTCACCAGCATCCGATTAAAAAGCCGACCCCAACATAGTCAGAAAAAGGCTAGGCAATGACCATCAAGTAATTAACGCTACAAAATGAATTGTCAAACACAAAGGTCATTGACAGCAATGAAGTTTACTAACTCACCCCATAAGTTGAGCTAACAAATACGACGGGGCTACTTAACAGTGGTAAGTGAGCAAACATCCGCTGTGCAGGAGCAGGCGGGCGCCGAGTTGCGCACGCGCCGGCCCCGGCTCAATTAACGCGGACAGAAGGACCATTTTATACCTAATACTCTTGGATACTTTGAAATGGCTTCTCAAATTAAATTCTATTTATTAAATGAAAATAAATATTTACATAATGTTGGGTATTTCTCCGTAGCAGCCCGCAGTATCAGAGACGAAGATGCGCTGCCCGGTCGATGGCAATAGGATCACCCCCTATATCATAGAACTAAAAGGTGGGTATCCTAAAGGGTACTTAAACCGATACCCTATCCTTTATGGACTATCAGCGTGAAGTTATGTTACATAATATTGTTACAGTTATGTCCACTATACGACCACATTAAAGATCAATGGTATTTTTCCAAAATTTAAGACTTTTCGTCATTTAAAATCAAAGAAATTCTGAAAAATATTCGTAAGTAGTACAGTTTTTATTAATGCTTTTACATATAAAAATAAAAATATCAAAGGGCTTCACTTCTCGCTAATGTCATTAGGTAATTTCGTGAAGAAAATATGCGCGTTTAAATATTTGTGACAGTCAGTCTAATGTGGAAAATTGGGCAAAATGTTTTCCTGTCCATTACTCTGTCCATGAGATCGTAAACTAGGTGGACGCTGCGGTGAGCGGTGAGCGGCTGAATCTCATTGAAAACATCACAGTAGCACGTGCTATGGAGTTGGAAGTAGAAGCCACGAAAGAAGCGGAGAGTAAATAATGAAGCTGTAAAATTGTTTACAGAAACATTGATTTTATTATTAATCCGTTAGATCTTTGATCCTTTGGCTTATTTAATAACTACCTATAATTGCTGTCTGATAGCGGCTATGATAATTTCCCTTGCATACAATGTTACACTATTATACTTTACAATGACAGCAATAAAACAGAAAAGAAAGACAGTGTTGCACTGTTGAGTCAGAGTGTAATGATTGCTACAGCTCATGACCGTCAACTTGATTAGTGAGTTATGGGGAACTGGGCGAAATAATCCACAACGAAAGGACTGATCGCCCGCCTGGTGTCTGCCGGCGTCCCCGAAGATAAATAGAATCAGTGATTAGGGCCATATCTATCTATCTATATAAATAAAAAGAGAAGTCCTGACTGACTGACTGACTGACTGACTGACTGACTCATCAACGCCCAGCCCAAACTCTTGGACCTAGAAAGCTGAAATTTTGCACAGAGGTTCCCTTTATAGTGTAGACAAGGAAGAAGGAAGGATTTTTCGAAATTCAACCCCTAAGGGATTTAAATAGGGGATGAAAGTTTGTATGGAAAATCCTCATTTTCACGCGGGCGAAGCCGCTGGCAAAAGCTAGTTATGTATAAAAGAACCACAAGGCCACAACCAAAAAACGCTAGAACCGTCTCCTTCCCCAATGAACGCTAACTTCGTGTCGCTTACGACAGGACGCCGCTAAATTGGGCTGAATGAGGTGTGACGTTAACAGCAGGAAATTAGGAAATGGGAAGAACGATCGTGACGGTTTTTGTCAGGCCCGGTTATAGACCGGCACGGCGCGTGTATCCGCCGGACCGATTCTTACCTAATTAGACTTGATCACCGAATGATTTCTAGATTACCGGCGATGCAAGTGATTGAGAAGGGGTTTAAATTGGTATTTGCATAAGTGTTTTTTTAAAGCCAGATGCGTTTAAGCGTTCATTGGCAAGTGGGTTCATCCGTCCATTACCCACTAAACAAGTACGTAAAACTCGTTGACGATTATAGTCAGTTGTGTAAGTACTACATCAGATAAGTACTCATAACGCCCACATATTTCATCCCAGCGATACAATTACTCCACAGCTGTACCATAACTCGTGAGATTGCACTCAAAGCCGCAGATACGGTGTGATTTCAAGCGTTTAGTTCAAATGATAACAGCGCAGTGTCAGGTTAATAGCCCATTTCACGGGTTACTCCTACGCCAACCATAGTTAACCCACTTCTGCAATTGATTGAACACGCAACGGCCATGCAATGCAGTTCGAGTTTAGATCTAAAATGGTTGAATGGGATCTTGTAGTAGGTTAGGTACTAAAGTACTGAAATACACGCAACTCAGAAGTCTTTAATAGGATTTAGATCATAAACTTTTGTTCCTTAAGACCAGGACCTTTAACTCAAAACGGATCATCATCTGCCTAAAATTATGAATCTGTGAAGAGACTACTAACAGCTGTGCATTAGGCTTCCCGCTATCGTTGACAGTTGCACCGGTGGATTTCTGAGCCTTCACAGACTGATCAGAATAGATGACTGGTATAAATAAAAGGTTCTAGGAGCATCATCATTCAAAGATCATCTCCAAAAACTACAACACATCAATTAACTATGCAAGAGCTCCAAATATGCAAGAGCATTACACATTCATAAACCACAAAAGTAAAGTGCAGCATGCATACAGTTCAGCAGAAAAAAACAGACTTTTCCATGAAAATCCTCGTGATTATGAAACAGAGAAAGTATCGATAGCTAAAAACAAACCATTCGTTCAGCATCATCGGTCTCATGCGGCGGAAATTAGCGAGGCCGTAACAATTATAACAATAATAATGTAGAAATTACCGGAAAATGGCGCGCGACTGGACAGGAAGCGCGTAATTGTTGTTTACGGATAATTATAATGTTTTTGGTTCACGTGCCATGTGGGAAAGCATGCTGTTTTGAAGATTTACTGAAGTATACACTTAGCAACGTTTAGAAGCAATTTTCGCCTCTACTGTATTAAGTAATTTGATTTTTATTTTAATGTTACGTAACGAAGCATCGATTACCAAAGTCGTATATAAGTTTGGGAACTTGTAGTTAGCACAGCATCACCATATCTCTATGTATGCATGTTATTTAAGTTTCTTATGAGTCTATAAAAGCTTAAGTTTAATCAATAAAAGCTAACGTTTTCTTGAAAACTACAACCGCTATTCAAAGTGAGCAGAGTCTGTTCATAAACCCAGTAGTGCGTACAAATAATAATAGTAAAACATTCAAAAGCTACACAACTAAACTAGGCCGTATAACTTAATCTCTACCAAAAAATATTGTACATTATCTAGAAACTGTTCTAAAACTGAACGCAATCTAAAGTACCATCAGCCGACATTTAACCCCTAGAAACTTTGTCCCAATTTAAAACTTTAAAACCACTCATACACAGACCAAATATTAACTCTATCCCGCTACTATAAAGGTTAGTTAAAGTGAATGTATAATGTTGGTTTTCCATTGAGGTGTCGCTTGACTATGAAAATGGTCGTGTTCCTAAATGTAATGTGATTTAATATGCTCTCGAAGTCTCGACCATAATTCATAAGCCATGGTAATCCTTTTAATTCTATTAAGCTTAGTTTAAATGGCTGCAGGAATTGTGATTAACTGCATCGTCGCACCAATCAATGAATTTACTTGCGAGTTTACGTTTATGAAGGCTGCAGAAGGCTCAAAGGCAACGGAATATCGCCACGGAGTCTGGAATTTTACCCGGTTGATACCAATAGGCAATTTTTCAGTCAATAAAGAAATCGCATCGCACAAACGTCGCAATTGAACCCAATTCATTCATCCATTTAAAACATTTAATTGATACAACAGATGAACGCGCAAAAAACATTACCCTCCTTCCAGCTACACGGTTTAAACAATCATAGATTACGAAACTTGATCGTTTGGATCATAAAAACAATTGAATATAAATATAGAAGCCCTCTTACGAAATAAGGGTCCACTTGAGGCCTGACCTAATCTAAGGCGGGCTTTCACACAGCAGCAAAAGCTTAGGACAGAAGAACCATTACTTTTATAAATGGTCGGTACGGTCACGTTGCCTGCGGACTACAAGCATTGGGTGGCTCACTGTTCGATCAAAACCGTGCCCGGGATGATCAAAGAAAAGTCAGCATAGTAAACGAGGTCCACTGGCCCTAGCGGACCTCGTTTACTATGCTGACTTTTCTGCCAGGCCTGCCAGGGTTTCTGAATTTGTTCGAAAGAGTTACCGTGGCCCTTGAACGCGCGCAAAGGGCATAAGGAGGAACACGGATGCTGCTCCGCCGAGAGCGGATTTCTCATCGACACACATCCCACTGACAGTTGACCACATACAAGATACCGAAATTTCAAATCTTTTGCATATATTTTGAATTTCAAAAGATTCAAATCTTTTGAATCTTCAATAAACTGATACTTTTTCAACACCAATGAGGTAAGCTAGAATCTCCCATATCCCATTATGCCAGAACTGGTCCTTCTGCCCTTTACAACAGTGATCCATTTCTATTTATGTTTAATAGCTCATCAGTCACATACGTCTGACAACTGGAACAACATTGAGGTGTTGGCCCACCGGCGCCCGCGCACGCTGCGTTCTCGTAAATGTCGTAAAACAGCCCTTTTGATGATAAGTGTTTTCGTAATAAGATAGACCATATGGGAGGATTCTTATGTAAGGAGCTTAAGTAGATCTGAGCACCCCTGAAATGATTTTGACAGACACTGCATTATGTGAGGGTAGCACACTTATTGGTATGGAAAAGGCAGGGTATATGCCTATGCCTAACAGGTTAAATGTTTCAATCCGCCCGTTTCATTTAATTTTAGATACGATAGTTTTTCGTTTTGTTCCGTCTTGCACTTTTTTATCATGTTCGTTTTCTTAATATTTTTATATTTAATTACCTACTAAGTATTCTTATTTATGTTATTAGACACCTATTTCACATAATGTATGTACCTTCTCATACACACACATATTTATATACACAAAGGGCTAAACTGTTTTACGTTCGTTACGTCACAATCTCAGGGCCAGTTGAAAACCAGCGTCGGGCACTAGCTGCTCGGCAGCTTGCTGAACTGGTCCTATTTGGCGCAGCCGTGAGATGCACGCTTTTATTTTGTTCTGTTATTTTTTCAATTTCATTTTTATTTTTATTGTTTGTTGTGTGCACTTGTGGCATGTACTAAATAAATATGTTTTCTTTCTTTTCTTTTTCTTTTTTTTCCTTAGAAATATCGTGAGGTAAGTTTTGAGTATGAATCTGGAGGGTAGAGAAAGACCAAACGAAGGATGGATGGACTGTGTGAAGGATGATACGGCAAGAAAGGAGGGGTCTCATGAGATGACGAGAAACAGAGAAGTATGGAAGTAGAAGTCATGCTGCGGCGACCCCAAATGAATTGGGATAAGCTCAAGAGAATGATGATGATGATGATGTAAATGCCTAATGAAGATGATGATGTAAATGCCTTAGTACAGTGCGATCAAATTATCTTGGCAGGTCCGAACTTCGTGCAGGTTATTTTGTTACAACTAATGTATAAAAGTGTTTTGATATTTATTTTATTTGTATTTCTCACTGTTTAAATTAGATATTTTCAGATCGTATAGGTATTGGTTTATCTGGCAACAAGTTTACATGCGTAAAATTTCGCAGAGCCTATGTTCAGACCTGCCAAGATAATTTGATCGCACTGTAACTCTGTCTGTTACATTACGTTTTCGCGCTAAACCACACATCGTTTTGAAAGACAGTTGTTCTGGGAATCTCGGATATACACAAAGAAATTATATCAAACTAAAATGGAATCGTCAATAATTATTATATTTTGACGCAATCTACGACCATTAAATTAAATGGCAGTCTCATCAATCAGCGCAGTTGATTTATAGAGTGCTAAGTTAAGTTATGGTCAACGATAGTCTAATTTGACAAATAAGTAACTATTTAACTACGGAATGAGATTTTCTTAATAATATCTTGCCTCTCGAAGGATCGCATGTAGTACACACGGCTACACATCAAGCTATACAAAACCAGTATAATCTGATCGTTCATTGTGCGAAACGATCTAGTAAAGTGAGGCCAAGATTAACTGGTTTTGTATAGCTTGATGTGTAGCCGTGTGTACCACCGCTATAACCCATACATTTTTTTTTGTAAATTTTAAAAAAATCACCTTTGCAATTTCAAGGGATTTTTTGGCACGGAACCTTAATTCTAATTTTAAAATAAAAGTATCCTTGTTTCACCTTAAAACATCAGCAATCTGGCAGAAGTCACGTCAAAATCGGTCCAGCCGATTCGAAGATTAGTCGGAACCAAGACAAAAATTGAAAAAAAAAAGTTTTTTTTATAGGTGGCATTTGATCATATCCATTCAGTAAAAAGCTGTAATTTTGATATTACAAGCAGACAGACACTTTAATTTTATTTATGTGCATAGGTTGCAGTCACCGCATCATCAAAATAAACACATTTCCATCCATTCAGGATGTCACTACAGCAAACATATCATTATAACTATCATCTGTCCTCCATCTAACCTAGTGCACAAACAAAACAATAATTACTGTAAAACAAAGCCTTCATTACCATCAGCTGTGCGTGAGTCTCACCTGCGGTGCTTCGTATCAGACACCATTATTATGTACCATATGCTGACAGCCCTTTGTAAACCACAGAGCTTTGTGAGTTGTTCTTTAAAAAGCAAGGGTTGTCTGTATTCTATTGATATTGGACTAAAAATAGACGAGAGATGACTTAAGTTAAAGCTTCTTTATTTTTACTAAGGCGGGTGTTTTACCAACAATTTTTGAAAATTAACTGTTAATTTGAAATGTTTGCAGAATAGCATCTTAAAAGTATTCAGGAGACTTTGTGCTATGACTTATAATTTATTTTGTTCTAAATTGTGTTACATTGATAAGTAAAGACTTCCTTTTAATCCTTCCAATGCCTGTGCTCTGGCAATGTTTGACCCACAAGCAATAATTTGGTTGCAAAATTAAATAGGAGCCTTGAGTATCAAAGGTTACATTCTAGTAAAAACTACAAACCACAAAACGAACACCAGTTTCTCAAACAGATAAAAGCTCAACCCTACTCACATCATAACATAAAGACAGCCGCTTAACAGCAGCGCAAAAAACGCGCCGGCATGCGCGCGCGCACCGCACGTGCGACGTACCAGGTGCGCGCGCAGGAAGCCGCGCTCAATCACTACCATCTCAAGGCTTCTGTTAGGAACCGCTTAACTGGGCAGGTTTTTTTTTACTATGTAATGTATGAAAGGCCCGTTAGGATTACAGTAGGCAGTTTTAAAGGAAATGCCAATCACAGGGAAATGGTAAGTTGCTATTTGAAGACAAAAAGGTACTTGTGTATCGAATATATCAAAAGATGGCTGAATGTTAGAACGGCGAAATATAATTTGACCTTTGCCTCTTCAGTTTCATGTGTGTGTCAGCTCGAGCTGTCAATGTCAGCTTTTAAACGCAGTTTCAATGTCCTGACTCCTGATTGAGTTCAAGTTCATTGTAAGTTTACTCTAAGTATTCAAAACAATCCCATATAAATTGTATATCTCTCTTGCAATAAACGGTATCTTGTATCTGAATAAAACTTTATCTAAGTACCTATCATGAACCGCCGTAAATGCGAAACTATAAAAGCAATGCTGTCATCACTTTCTGTCTGTCTAGCATTGAATGGAGCTTTAAGAGTTATCCGATTACTCGCTAACTTTTTACATAGATTAAGTTTTATTCAGACCAATATACAGTTTAATTTTTTGCCCATAAATACAACGTTTTATTAAAAAAACATATTACGATTGTCCTACTTACGGTTCGATGTGGCGAAAAACTCAATAATTTTTGTGACATGAAAATTCTTACAATACTACCATGTTTTTGTGATAACTTCTTAGTGGGACAACAGTAAAACTTATGTTATGAAAGGCTTGAGTTGGACAAAAAAATGTGAAGAAAAACTACAGCATATAGAGCGGACATCAATTAACCTGAATTTGGGGTATCGGTATATTTTTACGCAGTCAATAACCTCGAGGATACAGGCAATACTTTTGCAAGACGTTCGGACTCAGTATACGTTCCAAAATATGTCGTGCAACTAACATTAAATTAATATCCCATTAATTAAATTGTAATTATTAACACAAAGATAACACTTTAATGGACTCCGATAATTGGTGTAGCAGAGCTTTACATTTTCATAGAATATAAAAATCATATCTAACGATTATATTTCAGCGATTTGCACTAAACCATTTAAAGAACTTATCATATTCTATTAGATAATGTATAAACAAACAAATAGTAATTTCTTATTCACCGTCCCATATCGACTCTTCAGGATATTTACGACTTTTTAATTTTTACACAATTTCATCTAAGTGCCAGTTACGAAACTTCATTATAACTGGTTAAATCATTATTAATAAGCGTGTTGCCATGCTAAACAGTATATCTGCTTACGACATAATGATCATACAATTTATTACCTTAGCAGTTACGCTTGCAGCCGGGCAGCCCATTTATCTATATTGGCATTATTGGCCGTTTGAATTGAACGCATGCCTTTGCGTTTGTAAGCAGTAATTGAAAACCCATTCGTCTCAACTGTCAAATTTGAATTCAACTGTCAATGAGGATTGACGTTTAAAAGCTACTTAGTTGACTCCAAAGGCTCGCAATGTTGATGAGCTTTCATTGTTCAGTGAGAGATTGATTCTGACGAAGCTAGAAAATAAGCAATGAACGATAAACAGCGATAAAATATAAACTTTTTCATAGGAATTCAATTCTCGACTGACGTTCATTTTATCATAACAAAATCATTTGATGATACGTTTTTTAACGACTTAATAGTTTTAGTAAGATCTTTGGCAACGTAAATTAGATTAGATTAGGCGTAGTTCCATGTAGTCATAATTATAACCGGAATCACGAAATTATACCTACTCAGAAAAAAAAAAGATGAAAGCGTTCGAAAAACTAAGACGTAGTACGAAGTATTATAATATCTGTGGACGTAGCTACCACACCAACATAGCGGCAGAATGGAAATGATGCGTGCCATCCATCTTAAGATCTAAACTTGAAACATTATTTTTTCTATAACGTTTTTTATTGCATAAAGATAACATAGTCAGTTTTACAAACATGTTTCACTGTTGAAACCACTTGAATGTTTTGAACTATATACTTAATATAATATTATTTTATTTAGAATAGGACAGACCATTGTTTTTATCGCTAGACACTACATATTTGAAAAACAAAGACACGTGTCTGCGTATTATTTTATAAATAATATTCTACATTATAACCACCATGTCTTAGAACCAAAAAACAACATCTACCAACCCGCACTGGGCCCGCGTGGTGGATTATAGCCTATCCCTCTCCTAGAGAGGAGGCCTGAGTCCCTGCAGTGGGAACATTATAGGCTGATGATGATGATGATTATGACTTATACGTTAGGTCTCTTAACAAGTGAACTGTGGGGTCAGAGCCCATTCGTCCCCTAAAATTCGTCCCCCAGCATAAAAGTTGTAGATTCGGCCCCTATATAGGTGCCCATTGGTCTCCTGGTAGGGGACCAATTAATATTTTAATAAAATTATTATTTTTAAGGTACCCATTCGTCCCCTCTAATATTTATATACAATATAAGTTAAAGATTCGGCACCTATTCAGGTGCCTATTGGTCCCCTGAGATAAAATTAGCTATATTTTACATAAGAAACGGTTAACATGGTACACTTGTGAACAGTTTATTACCGGAATTAATTTAATCATAACAGATCATTGAAAAAAGAGCTATGATGAATGATAATCCGTCATGATAATAATATAACCTGTCGATAGGCTTACGATGTAAAATTGTCTCACTAATTAATAAATACGGTCAATCACTAATAAGTAAATATACAAAAAAACAACCGACTTCAAAAACACCAAAAAGTGAAAAATAAACTTCAAAAGAAAAATCAGCTTCTGAAGTCGGTGACATTTGTTTGTTTGATTTGGCTTTTTTGCCACCGACTTCAGAAGCTGATTTTTCTTTTGAAGTTTATTTTTCACTTTTTGGTGTTTTTGAAGTCGGTTGTTTTTTTTTGCAAAATGTTTTTTATTTTTTCATTTTTAGTTGTGTATCTAGAAATATTTACTATGAAACCTATGCTTGTATAGCGTCAGAAAAAGCACGAAACACGTAATACGTGCCTTTCTTTGAGGGAGGGCAACCCTCAAACAAAGACACGATTTCACTGGGATCCCATCACCAGGATCTGGTTTCCATATCATGGTACCACTCTTGAAATATCTCCGTTCCAATAAAAAAAGAATCATCAAAATTGGTTCATAAACGACGAAGTTATTCGCGAACACACGTTTAAAATCGAACGAAAAATGTTCATAAATTATAAAAAATGGTCATAAAATTAAAAGTACTGGGCCAAACCATGCTAAATTGTTATGGGACCAAATGGCAACTATTCCGCATGAAAATAAAAAAAGAATCACGTAAATCGGATCATAAATCGCAGCGTAATCGGTGTACATACATAGAAAAAAAAAAACATACCAATCGAATTGAGAACGTCCTCCTTTTTGGGAAGTCGGTTAAAAAATACGGTGATTTTAGACAATTTTTATGTAGGTACTTCTAGTTACAATTTATTAGATTTAAGTTATTACGATTTTGCATGTAGTTGGTTAATATACAAAAAAAATATATGTTGATTTATCTAGTCTTAATTACTGTGATTTTAGTATTTTTTTTGTACTGTTATAATTTTTTAGATTTAAGTTATTATGATTTTGCATGTATGTAGTTGGCAAAAAAACAAAAAAATAAGAAGTGATTATTTACTGTTGATATGTGTTCTATTTTTTTTTTGCATATTTTATATTTAATGTTGATTTATATGATGGTCAATCAAGGCTGACTTTTGTAAAAGAGTTGTATTTTGTTAGTTTCTAGGACATTGTGATTTAGTATGTGTTAATCTTATCTACATCTACATCTACACTAATATTATAAATAGGAAAGATTTGTACCTATTTTTGTATGTTTGTAATGAATAGGCTCAAAAAGTACTGGGCCGATTTCAAAAATTCTTTCACCCTTGGAAAGCTACATTCACCTTGAGTAACATAGGCTACTTTTTATCCCTGTATTCCCACGGGAACTGGATCTACGCGGGTGAAACCGCGGGACGTCCGCTAGTTTGAAATAAACATGATAATTATCTACCGAATTACTATATTTTTTATTTTAGCCTTTTCTGCGCGACTGTACCAGGACTACCAAGCTGCAGTATACACATATACATGTATTTATATTAGAAGAATGAATAAAAATAAATATTCTTCAGGGGACGAATGGGCCCCTCAAAAGTTCCAGGGGACGAGTGGGCACAGGGTGCGAATCTTAGGGGACGAATGGGCTCTGACCCGAACTGTGAGTGTTAAATCAGGCAAATAAAACAACAATTAAAAACTTGGACAATCCGAACTTCACCAGATGATACAAAACCAACAAACTTCCCTAACTAACCGAAACACCTTAACATTCCATATTCTTAATCCCCGTATCAGGAATGCCGTACAATTACTACAACTGTTTACCGATTGGTCGCAGAGCACTTACGCAATTAAGGAAATAAGGAGACATTTTGTTCGTACGGCGCGCGGTGGTACGGCTACAACCCAGATGTTCGAAAGCGAAACCAATTGCCAATAAACATGTTTCAGACACACCAGACGTAGTGTTAACACTCAGTATTTCAACTGGGAACAAATGGCCTGATTACAGACATGCAAAACGATTACACAAATGTTAAGTGCGCTTTCTGAGATGTTTGGTCACATCACTAGAAACGAAAACTCTAAAGAGAGACTGGTGGTTCAAAGCCAGATGGAGGGCGATAGACCATGCGGCCGATCACCAACTTGCTGGACTGACCTGATCAAGAAAGCTACTGAGTCCACCATGGTCCAGTGTACTCGCAACGTTTCCAACCGGCAGAAATTTAAGCACATCGCTGAAAAAGCAATCCTCGGGGAAATCAATTCGACCCACCAAAAATCTCTCCGTGTACCTCGAAAAGTGGGTTTCGACTAAAAAGAAGCGTGCTTTTGGTAACAGGTTACTCGCGAATAAGTCGGGGCTATGGCATTATAAGATCGGGGTGTTGTAGTTTAGTTGACAACCCTAATCCCCGCGTTTTATTTCACAAAGAGCCTACTTGGTCTTCTGGTTACCTTACACTGTGTTTCAGCCGTATTGCGATCACGAGCACGACACTTCGACGATCATTTATATTAGCACATAGCACAATGTTGAGTAGGTTTATTTGGATGGCGATATTTGATAATATTATAGGTTAACTAATACCGGTTATAAAATGTCACCACGATAATGTGATATAACTGGGTATGGAATCATGTCCACTAACTACAGCTCTCAGAACGGCCCATGATGGTAAAGGAAAACAACGCGATGAAATGTTGTTAATGAAATCTTAATAATTATGTAGTTTCATATCTAGAATCAACGCGTGATTGGCCATATTATGATCGACCTAGGCGCGAGAAAATCCTTTCAGTACTTGACATTTGATGTTTGGATGATTTCGACCTTCTTCTTCTTAGCGTGTCGATGGCAATCTAAATGGCCTTAATACCAATTCTCTCATTGTAATCCTCCAATATTCCGAAAACGCTATGCTTTGTTTTAGTTTATCCCGTAAGTTACTTAGTTCAACAATGCAAACCGGCTCCACCAACGCTGAGGGATAAGTTCCACTAAATACATGAATATGCAGCCCTATTGTGTGCTCAACGACTTGACAGATGTGCGATAATTGACGCACGCGCATTGAGCACCGAGACCAGCGCGAGCGCGACTCTGTACATACGAGTTACGGACTGAAATAGTGATGGGAGCCATCTGGTCCCGGTTTTAAGCTCGAGATTTAGTCTGTTTTAATAACATAGGACCTCGCCTGTAATCTCCGAAGAAATAAGCAGAAGTGTCCCTAATTGTACACATACGAGTTTTGGACTGAAATAGTGATGGGACTGGTTCCGGTTTTAAGCAGAAGATTTAAGTCTGTTTTCATAACATAAAACCACACCTGCAATCTTCGGAAGGTTAGGCAAGGGTGCACCTAATAGATTCACCCACATTTCGGCAGTTATGTTTAAGTCCCATGTAATAGGGGGCGAGGCTTTTGCCATCAACCAGGCAATAACCACACGGGTCCATTTCCTTATGTATTTTTCATTTAATGTCCGTTTAAGGCAAAGTAAAGTGATTGTTAAGATATGACCTTCCGGTAAACGGTTCTACATAAATCATGATAATGCAATGATAATGATAATTTATTTATTACGTTTACTCGGCAGCCTTTGAATCAATTGAATGCCTTTCTTTGCCATTAACTAGTCAATAACATATCTATTATTCTCACTGGCAATATTGGAAAACTTACAAGTAACCCCGTAAATTATGATTTTTCCTGTTCCTCCGCTATTTTTTTCTAATTAATTTCGTTGCGGGATCCAAGGCAGTAAAATTGTCATCGAGCTTGGTTGTCTCGGCGCTTTTCTGATGATCGCCACTATTGATTCTGGCTTGCAGGAACTAGTGGTTTGGAAATAGAGTGGCGGGCCACCACACACCACCACATGCAATTATTTTTCTGACAAACTCACTCTTCGTATCCCGGTTTTTTGACTGCACTCTATAGCAGGACCGGTTAGTGTCTTCGTGACCGGTCCCAGCTCGCGAGTACGATTGTGTTGTTGTACGAACAATTAGCGATTGATAAACTCGCTAGCCGGTATCGTACGACCGGCTTTACTTGATTAGGTACTCGTATTATGAATTTAACAGTTTCTATGGACGATGGCACGTTATTTTCTGACTATATGAGGGGATATTTCCTTTTACGTATTGTGTATCGTGAACGAGCTTGAGTAAAAACAAAAGCACGAACTTAAACTCAAACGTAAATATGTCAATTAAAACATTTACAGATACAGTAAGTTTCGGTCAAAAACCAAAAGACAAAGCCATAATCATAAGGTATCCTAATAACTGTAGGTTTCAGTACTTATGTACCTACTGTTGTACCTAGTTGTCCATTACAAAGCGATCGAGCGAACTATAAGGAGAATAACGTTGTAGTACGTTGTTAGTTTTAAATGATTAGCTCAAATTAACTGTGATTCGTTAAAACCTTTCTATACTCAATGTCAGTCAGACACAAAAAGAATAAGTATTGAGTTTAGTCATTAATTTAGGTAACACTAAAGGTCACTCTTAAGATATACGTGTACTTATAATATGCTTGCCTGTCTAAAGCTCAGGTATCTATTACATTGGCTTTATTTGATAATATTTTTTTCTCTTAGTTAAACGTATATGTATTCTGTAGGAATGCCAAAGAAAAATGAAAGAAATGAAAGGTGTGAGGAATGATACCTACATTATGAAAGAGAAAATTATGCCGTGACGTCTAAACGGGGGGAGACTAATAATAATATAATAATATTCCACAACTATCACACAACGCCATCTAGTCCCAAGCTAAGCAGAGCTTGTGTTATGGGTACTAGACAACTGATAAACATACTTATATATTTCTAAATACATACATATTATAGATAAATTACACCCAGACACAGAACAAATGATCGAGCTCATCACACAAACATTTGTCCTGGGTGGGAACCATCATCGAACCCACGACCTCCGGCATAGCAGTTAGGGTCACTAACCACTAGACCAACAGGCCAGTCAAGACTAGAAGATGAAAACCCCGAACCGACCCCAAATAGAATGGGACAAGGGCAGATTATAGTTTAGACTTTTAAGTATCATTCGGTTTATCTTTGTAAAAACAATGTAGTATTTAGACAATCTAATCAGTTCGTCAATTTTAACAAACAATACGGTTTTTGTGACTGTGTGTGACTTTGAACTTATCGCAAAGACAGACCGACTCTTTCATCATAATAATGAACTATTTTATTTTAAGTAATATGTCACATATAAGGCGGCTTCATCTGTTTCAAAGGATATCAAAGTCAAAAGTCAAAGTCAAAAATATTTATTTCAAGTAGGCCAGTAACAGGCACTTTTGAATAGTCGAATTAAACTAACTGCAGCACTCAGAGATATCCAACGATTACTCAAGCCGCCACCCAGCAAAGGCTGATATAGTTTTGTATGACAAAACCGCCAAAAGCCCTTACCAAGCGACGGCCCAAGCAACCACTGAAGCTCTCCGAGTGCGGCAGTAAACTACTGAACTACTGAAGCTAAATAAACTAAGCTACAGTCCCAGTCACAAGGCATAATAACTCGTGAGTGTACTGTAGTTGCCAATTCCAAAGCGTTGGTCTCATGAGAAGAATGGCAAGAAACTTCATGGACACTCTTTTAAAATCGTTTGGGTTTACAATATGTTCAAGGTACAAACATAATCTTGGTATAATACACACATGAAGACTATGCAGATTAGTCTTTGAGATGGTCTTTTGAAGAAAGCACCACACAGATTTGAGTGGACCCGTCCAGTCAGTGCAAGCATTTGTCAGTTATCGTGGAGCTCGACTTATAACTCAAGGAGCTCAACGTCACGACGATCAATACCAAAGAAAGGACATTTGGGTGGGTCGCTTAAAGTACTCAAACTGCCAAACAATCGTTAAAATTAAATAAAAACCCACACGGTCCTCACATTCACAATATGAAAATAATAAAATACATGAAGATCATGCAGATTAGTGTCTGAGATGGTCTTTTGAATAAAGCACCACACAGATTTGAGTGGACCCGTCCAGTCAGTGCAAGCATTTGTCAGTTATCGTGGAGCTCGACTTATAACTCAAGGAGCTCAACGTCACGACGACCATCAACGTGTCAAGACCATCTTCAAAATACTACCAAATAATTATATATATATATATAGGTATATATGATGAAAAACGTACCTACCAAAGCTAAAGTGAACTCAATCGTTTTCAAATTTAGGTTCCATATTATTATATGAACAAGTTTACCTACTGTACCGTGCACATGTCGATTGCGACAGCAGTTGTTTTTTTTTTCTTTAATTTAAATTCCTGACAAGCTTCTATATAAAGTCTGACCGCAGCTTTGACCTTCAGCAAAAAAGTGCACTGTTCAATACTGCAGACACAAGTATTGTTAAATACTACGTCCAAAAATATCACTACTGTTTGCCAAACAAATTCTTTAACAAAAGCTCTCAAAAATCAATATTAAAACGTTAATTGGCAAAAGAATTCCAAAATGGTATGTTCAGTAAATAATAAAACAAATATGGCGCCACGGAAGGTCGGCATCGATTGACTGCACAGTTGCGCACGCGCACGCATGCAACATGACGCTACACTGCGCGATACAGGGATCGTTATGAGCTGCAGTAATATGAGAATCGTCTTATGGCTCAAAGGCGGACATTGTTGTTTGAAGATACTTAGGGCTGGCTCACTTCCTCATGTACAAGAATAAAATAAAAAACTAGACAGTTTTGTTGGATCAAAGTGTAGAATTAAAAAAAGCAGTAGAAAAACCCCATGCTGTGACTCAATGACGCATTAAATCAAAATATATAATTGCCAACCTTCTTGATACTGCTTGTCTTGGAGTTTCCCTACTCCATGCAGTTGATTATAGCAAGGAAATTATGATTTCCGTGGACATTAAATATATTTAATTACCTTTGGTAAGTACTGAGACTTTTACCACGATTTCGACAGCGGAAAGCAGATTCTAGCACAAGTTGGTTTCGGAGGCAATACTGTTAACTGAAAGCTTCTACACGACTGCAGGAAGCAGTTAATAAAAACATGAAAGGAACGCACGATTCGGAAATCAGTTTCCGCCAAACAAAACGCTATTTAGCTTACAACGGCTATCGGAGAGTTGCCAAAGACTGAAGATACCGTACATCCAGAGGAATGCAACGAATACAACGTGGCAATTAAATATTTTTTGTATATAAAATATTGCATATAATTACAGGTCCATTTGTTAAAGACGCAGGAAACATAAAGTCGTTACCGGATACTACATCCCAAAGTTATTAAAGAACAACAAAAACTGGTATGCTTAAATGCCAAAAATTGGCAATAGGAAACATTTAATTTATTGGAACTCTATTGCGTATTATTGAGCTTCTGTTATTTTACGCACTCCATACTGTTCCTATAAAAATAAATAAGGTCTCGATTTTTTTAACTTTCTAAAATGCATCCTGTGAAAGTAAAAATTGTCATTTAAAAGTATTTTTAGTAACCACAATTACTGTTACTTTCCAATATCCTGCTTGTCATGACAGCAAATATTTTATACTTACGTTTCTCTACTAGCTTCCTACTTCCACAATTAAAAACCAACTTCCTAATTCTACAATTATTTCCAGCCTCATTCTTGCCAACCCTGCCTAAACAGCGTGTAGTCAAAGCGGCCGCATGCACCGAAGCGGTGTCACGACCGCCGCCTACCGACCTGCCCTCACGACCTTTCTCGGAATCTATAATTATTGCAGCACCCTGTTAATGATTTATCGCGGCATTTCATAATGGACTCTACTTTGTATGGATGAATGAGGGAGATGAGTAATTAGTATGATGTAATGTGACGAAGATAGTTTAACATTATTCTTGATTCTTTCGTAAAAAATTGAATAACAAGAAAAGGTTTATTTAATATTCCATTGCATTACATCATGCCAGCAATGTCTGAAGAGGGCGTTGGGGACAGGATGCTTGCTTAGTGTACCCTCGTTTCGCCTGTAATGTATCCTTACATTTAAAATAGGAGGCAATTGTTTCATTAAACGCATTTCGAAGGTTTTCTACATAACCTATGATTTGCAGTAATAGAAACATAACAAAGGTAAAGAAACAAAATATATTTTAAAGCTCCAGATACAAATATACCAAGCAAACCCTTTCAGGCACACTTCTCTGTATCCAAAACTTTAATTAATTAAGTTGTCTGCACCCAAAAAAGAGATACAACAATGTCCTATTGGCGAGGTCTCCTTATGCGTGAGATGTGTGGCAGGGTGCGCCCGCGCCGCTGCATATTAACGAGCCGTATCCACTGCAGCCAGTGGCCATGTTCATGTAAAACATATGTTACCGGTATCAGCAGAATGATCACCATTTCAGGTTTCATTCGACACGTTTTGAGATTGTGTTGCATTCCTGCGTGGTAAATTAAGCTACAATAAGTAACTCATACATAAGCAAAGGATGAGATTACTGTGTCTTTTCTCTCAATGATAAAGATGAAGAAAGTATAGTACTAACAAAGTTGTTAAACATCTTAATGTTATGGCTGATGAAAGTATTTTTAGAAATAGTAAACGCTATGAAAGGGATTGGCAATTGTCCTGGGTAAAATACAACAAGCTTGAGAAGATTAGAGGGCAACTCGTCCCTCTTCGAAACAGGAACTATTCCACCTTATCTTATGAGTATGAGATGTAATACATCGCTGTTGAAATCGAAACTGCATTTACACACTAAAAGCAAAATTAAAAGTACCCCATAAAGTACCTCATAATAAACTAAACAGAGAGATACAATCATCACATAAATCAGCTCCCCATATAAAACTACGAAGCGTAAAAATCTCCAGTCGGCCATCATAATAAGTTGTGCTGCATTTACATACAATAGTATTCACCCCACCGCGGATGTAGCGTGATGGATACGGTATACTGTGCCGAACTTCCGGGCAGTGTCAATAAACATAATATGCAACATTGCATTGTATAACTATTTCTAAGGAGAAAAAATAAAGTAAAATAACTGACTGTCTCGCTGGTCGCAAGCACGATTGCTGTGGATGAGGTCCTGATTTCGATTTCCAGGCCGGGCAAAGTGTTAGTAAGTTTTTCCATCAGGAATTTCTTAGTCACGGAGTCTGAATCTGTGCCCGGTTGAAGCATTTATGGGACTGCCTCGTTGAGTCGTTGGTCTAGTGGTCGTAAGCGCGACTGCTGTGCATGAGGTCCTGGGTTCGATTCCCGGGTCGGACAAAGAGTGCTATTGAGTTTTTCATTAGAAATTTCCCAGTAGTAGCCCGGAGTTTAGAAGTTGGCGGTATAGTACCCCCGTGCCTCGGAAAGCACGTTAAGCCGTTGGTCCTGCGCCTGATGTCTCTCCGGTCGTGTCGGATTGCCGTCCCATCGGACTATGAGAGAAAAGGGAACAGAGAGTGCACCTGTGCCTGCGCACACACGCCTGCACTATAATATCTCCCGCGCAGTTTGCTAATCTCTGCTAAGATTGGCCGCCGTGACCGAAAACGGTCAGGAGGACTATTTATATGGGACTAAAACATAACTGGCGAAATGTCGGTGTACTAATGGGTGTACCTCTGCCTAACCCTTCGTGGATTATCAGCTTGATGTTATGTTACTATGTTTCCTTCACTGTTTTGTGAGTGGTGGTGATAAAAAAACCACAAAACACAGTGCAACGTGCTTGTATGGATTTGATTTCAAAAGCTGAAACTCGTTAGTAGGCGCAGATAACACTAATCCACTACCGCTATGAAAGAAGAGTAATTCTTCTGGTTTCTTTAATTAAAAATTAAACCCAATAAAACACGCCCTTGGCCATGAAGGCAAAGTACTTAAAAAGAGAAAGAAAACAATCATCTCTAAGTTCAAAAGATTCGTTTTAAGAACAAGACAAAGAACCGAAGTGGTAATAAGAACCGTCTGGGTTTAAACGAGTATTTATTTTTGGATTTACTGTTGGGCTTAAGAATTGAGATGATTCCAGTTTATAATAAATAGTGCATCTGCAGCAGTGTTAGTCCAATGATATAACCGTTGGACTGAGAAATCATAGGTGTCAGTTCGAACTTAAGACACGCACTACTGATTTTTCGGAGTCATGTGTTATATCAATGGTTTCGGTGATGGAAAACATTGTGTGGAAACCATCTGCCTGAGAAAAATTTTTCGACGGCATAGTCAAAGGATCATGGGCGATATAAAAACCTCTGACACCAGAATAGACGCTAACCACATGATAATGAAACAAATTGTGCAGTAACAGCAAACTAAGGCAACAAAACTGTTTTTACACTTCCGCCTCTCAGGATATTTATTTTACCGTAAAACCAAAAATGGTCCTTCCACTCCTTTGTCCACAACCTCGCTGATATTATCAGAAAGATCACAAAAGTAAACACTCCTTTCCAATTTACTTTATCCAATTACCATGATGTGAATATGTTGGACATATAACGAGATACAAGCCTTGCGCCCACGGTGCGCCTACGTGCGTAACCGAGGTCTTATGTTAGCTGATGTTAAATAACCTTTTGGTCCTTTGTAAGGCTGCTGTTATAGGTTATATTTTAACACTAACCATATTCTTAGGTGTAAATTGCTGTGCCTACTGTTACTTGTTTAAAGTATATTTTCATTACAGCCTCGTGAAACTAAATGCTAATTGAATCAGGCCTTAAAACGTGCGCAAAAAAAAAAAAATTGTGGCACACATAACATTTACAATCTGCATTCTGCCATATGCCGTCAAAAGTCATCAACATTATGATTTTCCAAACCGGGTTCTCGAGGACTTTCCTTGCAGTTAATATCTTGGATTCTTGAATGTTAAACAAGGTCTTTACATCACATTATCCTTATATTGTATTATCAGGGTTATCCTTAATATACACCGTACTTCGATTTAACCATAAACTTTACATTGAATTGCACAATCATATCTTTTGTTTTAAAGATCCGTAATCGTCTAAAAGGTACTTAAAAGACACAGACAAGCCCTAACATGAACTGGTCCTAGTATTCCAATCAGGTCCGCCCTCAATACACGTCGTGTGTGTCGCACGGTTGATCGCGTCTCCTGCGAGCCCTAGACAGATCTCCGGCGACATTCCTCGCGGCAGCCAGACCATGACTGTGACCGAAATACTGAGATATCTGATGAATAATAATCTTGTATCAGTTCTGCTAACGAAATGTCAACGAGATTATTTATCTGTGATTGTAATACCGCTATTTCAAACGTTAAGCAATCACGGATGTACTTCAAGCTTAGACTCTTCAGTGATTATTTAAATGCTCGTAATTAGTTTAACATGTGGTCCTTATTTGGTCCTGTCATCGACTCATTCATTCGTTTCCTTCAATTAACTGGACGAGACTTTGCATACCAATCTTTTTTATCTTCGGAATCTGAAATTATTTACTCTTGTGTACCGTAAGCATAAAAACTTGTATCTTATTGTGTACATGTTATAGATTTTAATGATGTGCAGCATCCAATTATGCAGCGAACTAAGGCTCACAACCTACGGAACCGGTTGAGACGTGGTCTATGTGACTGCAGTAAGGGCGAGTTTGATTTACGCGCATGTATGAAGCTTTAAAGCATACAAAACGTGTTTTAAACGCCTATAGCGCTAAGCTTTGTTTTCAATAGTTAATCTTCTATTACGGTCTTCGATCAATAATTTCTGCAATGTTAATAGAGATGAAACGCGTTGAAAATCAATTGAGTTAATTATTTTAAACTTTCAGCAATATTTTGTAGAATTATTATTGTGATTGTGACAATGACGTTAATAATTTGTTTCTTACTTGACGAAACCTGAATTTCTGAGCACAAAAATAAGAAAAGAGGTCAGGCTACAATGATTTTAATTACCTGCTTATTCTCATTCGTTCATTATACTAAGGTTTCATACAATTAGGGAACTAATTTGTATATAAAGCATGTCTTTATTTAGGTACATACCGGTAAAATCTCATCAAGCCTCACATTTTTTTCAAACAATGCGTCAGAACAATTAACAATTCGTTAAAAATAAACCGAGTCTTTCTAACAAAGAACCTTTTATTATAAGGTGACTCTCATATAAAAATATCCGGCAAGAAAAATAACGTTATCCTTCTGCATCTCACAGATTAACACATAAGAAAACTATTCCATGAGCAAATAACCGAACCATACTGAACATTCTCACGATTGACGTAGAAGAAATTGCAGCATTACAGCAATTACAAGAACCCATGAGAGTTACATGTTCATCTCGTCAATTAGCTACCATCGTCACTAGGTCAGTAATCTGTCGGTAGCGTCTCAATCAGACATCTAACAAGCTGTAGATGTTGTGATGTGATTAGCAGCTTAGCGACGAATTCGGAAATTACCATAGATTGTTACGATAAGAACGACTTTCCGGATTGACTTAATTAATTGGATTTTTTAAAAGCTTTCTGAAGAGTGTTCAGTATACTTATGGAATTCCATTCTAAAAAAAAATCCATTTCCACTGACGCTAAGCTTCATATTTAACGATCTTTCGACTGCTCTCGACCAGAATGCTTCTGATATTTCTGTAATAGTTACTAACCCCACGGAATGATTCAAAACCCAGGAACTATCTGCTTACAGTGCCAAGGGTTTAGGTACACATTTTACACCTATTGGTCCACAAATACCTCCCAATCTTTTCCTCGAATATCATGACTATACCTACTTAGCAATATCGACATTTACGGCAATACTCAATATTCTCGGAACAGCTTATTATCATGCGCTCGAAATCCTCTAGAGTAGAGGTGAACGTTTGCGACAGTACCTATAGTTCCGAGAACTTCTGACGTTTAGAGGTCACCACTGTCGCTGCTCGGAAACTCGTGCGCAATGCGCTTGCGCCGCGTGGAGTGTTGATTAATGTATCGAAATGTCAATCGGTACGATGTAGATAGTAGTTGTAATGTGTACTTAATGATATTGTGTGATTGGCAATGAATGTCGAATTGCAATGTCGTGGTAGAATTGCAATGTCGGGGTAAAATATTGCAGAATCTTGGCGATTCGTTTAGACTTCGATTGATTTTAGACAAAAAGGTAAACTCAGATCGAGTTTAATTAGATAAATAAATATTTAAATCTACTACTAACCTACTCAAGTAGAAGCCTAATATATTATGGAAAAATATGCCTTCTTTGAGTAACGGATCACAATAATAATAAAGATCGATCACCGCGATAACCGTTTCAAGAAGCATTAAATTCGTCTTACCTGTCAGGAAGCTTGCTTGCTGCAAGGTCAACGGAATCCAGTATCGGTCAAACTTTTAATACTACACAAACAATAGTATGTAAAACACATTTTCTACAACATAAGACATTAGTCCAGTCAGTGACCGTACAGGACAAATGAACAAAGTCAGCATGAGTCAGACACAAACTTCCTTATACGTCGATTAACTAAATAGAGACAAATCGGACTGATGACGTCACCGGTCACTTGTTAGGACAATTTAGCCAAAGTACTTAGTGCCATGAGGCTATCTCCAGATCTGCAGCCCAAAAGTACTTTAATTGTTTTATGAGCGCAGACGGCTTAGTTGGTTTGGTTTTGTTTTGGTTGTTTATATCTTGTGTTCAGTATAGTAACGGTTTTATAATTTTGGTGCATATTTTTGGAACTGCTGGTATAAAAGAGTTGAGAATTCATAAAAACTTGTGGTTTATTTATAGCTAAATAAAAAAAAACAGTTTTGTTATAGTCCCATGTCTAAACATCCTATCCATCAACTCATTGTGAACGGGTTAGCGATGGCTTCAGACGGCTTTGTTGTCAGACTCTGCCCAACCCTTCTAGGATTTCAGGCGTGGTGTGTTACTATTTAATTTAATTAAATAACAGTTTTCTTAAATCCAGCCATTCCTTCTTGTTAAAATCTCCAAGCTTACCTTTTCTTATTCACAACTTACCAAATTATGTATTCACTATTCACACCTATCCTAAGATCAAAGTTATTCATGAACACCAGTCGAACATATTCGAACACCTCCACAAACACGCGTTGACTCGCATAAAACAAAAGAACATGAGTGTTGTAGCAATAATATATTGACAGCAACGACACAGTTAACCATAATAACAGCTTGCTGATTAATTAACTCGTAAATCTGCGCCGGCGCCGATTATGCGGTAGGCGCCACACGACGCGTACCATATTCGCGTTAAATGCTTCTGTTATTGGTAATTTATTTATAAAAATAAATACTTCAAAATAAAAGGGGAAAAAAAATAAAAGGAAGGAAAAAATCTGGAAAGGCATGATTAACGGAGTGTCACCCGTAGACAAAAACTATGCCCTTTGGACCTGGAGTTATGGACACCATCAATACTTCTGTTCTGCGAAGGCCTAATCATTATGCAATCATAAAGGTGGAATTTACAGTCAATTATATTAATCATGTTTGAATTATATCAGTACTTATTATCCAAAAAATGTTACTTAGTTCATAAGGGAAAAGATTTTATTTGACATGACAATAGTCCTCCTACGGTAATAAGATACTACGGCAATTTTCCTGTGGTCGATTTATTGATGAAGTAAGAGACAATTGCTCGGTTTCTTATAACACCACTGTGCCATTATAGTCAATCAATAATACCCAATTAAGAACCGTAACTCTACCTTATTATACTCGTAATTCAATTCTAATGCAACCTTTATGTACCTTATTGCCTGACACGGATACACAGACGGACAGACACAAGGCCGGCCGATTGCGATTAATTGTTACACGACACGACTTAGTTACTGCGACACACACCTATTACCTATGTCGTGGACTACAGAAGCCAGGAAGAGAAGTGGATAGTATTTCCCTGTTATTGCTTGAAACAATGACAGTTCGCGCGAAGTTGCGTAATACGGAATCTAAGTGCTTGAAGTATTTATTAGTTCCTTGACAAGGTTCGTATCAATTGATCATTTGGTTTAATTCGCTAATGAGTAGGCATAGTGCAGCGAGTTTTTATCTGACTACTGACGAAGACATTATTCTGATAAATTTAAATACAGTTTCACCAGAGATTCTAACAATCTCGTTGGAGCAGACATAGAGAGGGAACGCAGGGCGCTGACGATTCGTTGTAATATGCTGGCACGCAGATTTTCCCGATGTTCTTTTGCGGTAAAGAGGACATTATTTAGGGCATACTGCCAGTCTTTTTATACGTGTAGTTTGTGGACTAGCTACACGCAGCGAACCGTCAGTGCCCTGCGGGTCCAGTATAACAATGCTTTCAGGTTGCTGATGGGATTGCCTCGCTACTGCAGTGATGCGTCAGCGATGTTTTCTGAAGCTCAAGTGGACGGCTTTCACGCCATAATACGTAAGAGAGCAGCATCGCTGATGCGGAGGGTGAGGGGCAGTCCCAACAGTTACCTGGGTGTGATTGCAGACTACATCCATAGTCCTATTTGGAGGCATTGGATTGGTCTGCATTATTGTAAGCTGACTGGCGTGTTTTATCTTTTATCCTCTTTGTTTTATATTGTGAATCACTAACATAGCTATAAGTCACCTTGTTGTACTACTAACACTTTACGGACCGAAAAGTCTGAATTAAATGTTATGAATTTGAATAACACCTATTAACTAATAAAATAGTTATAAATCTAAGTGCTTAATAATTATAATTAAATAACTTCAATTATAGAGTAGAGCTATTGTCTCTTTATGAAAAGTAGGCGCCGCGCAAAATTACTAGTTATAAAATAAATAAACTGAACATAATATGGGCTTATAATATGTATAATCAACGGGTCTTATGATTATAATTTGCATATATGCATATACATATACTTTTTGATTTTATGACGTCATTTATTATTATTAGAAACATAGTGTAATTGACAGCGTCACAGTTGCTGTCACAACTTTAGAACTACCTATGTCAATTTACGCTTCCTGCTCTGGATATTCCAAGACTTTAAAGTGGCGTAGACGTCATAGGCTTGTTTTGTTAATATTTTCTAGGAAAACACCTTTTGAATCTATTTAATTGGAATGACACTTATTCTTGGTAAGTATATTAATAATAAACGGCCTTGGAGACAACAAGCTATTCAAATTAAAAGTCATTGGTCATTCTATCCACCGACAATAGGTGCTTTCCAATGATAAATAAGCAGCAATATCTGCCTTCCGTAAACTTACTTTGAGCAAATAAATCCTAGACAAGAAGACATGATTGAACGCAAATATACCCAAATTACCGTATCGGTACTTATAAATATAAAAACAAAATTTCTACAGCAAAGCTTGTTAAAACAACTTGTCAACAATGATTGTATTATTATGTTATTTATTCTAAATCGTCACCAAATCCAGTTGTGTACGATGTAAGCCACCAAATATTCGTACGTATCGAACGAACTACGAAACGTTCCCCTTTCAGTCGCAAGGTCGTTAAGTGCACGGTCCACAGTTGCGAACTCACAAGAGCGTTATTGAGAACCTATAGAAAAATGTGTCAATATTATGCGTTGGCATGAGTCACCGACTATGCCGTTGCGGTGTTTAAGTAATTAATGATTTGATAACCGGCGCTTGCACGTGGCCCCGTAGCTAGCCCGTGGTGGTACTACGGCGCATGCACGTTGTTGATAACAGTTCTTCGTTATTATAACTGTTAGCTTAACCTATAAAACATACTGGATAAGGATTAATTGTTATTTCAAGCCAGTCCAGCTGGCAGGCGAATTTCTGAATAAAACTGAACGCGATCAGCAAGGCCCAGACCATCGTAACCGCGTTCAAGAGCTGTCGATGTCAAGATACTGTGGAACAAGATACCTACTTTAGAACGTGTTTTAGATGTGCTTATCGCATTATCTTTCATTTGTGTCATTTGTTCTTAGTAAAAAAGGATCATGTAAAAAAACTATTTTCTTTTTCAATAAATTCAATGTTGGTATGCATGTTAATTCAATTATTTTATTGAACGGGAAACGTGGAGAGTAAATTTTGATGCGAATATAAAATACTATTTCCGTTCACCATTAAAGTCATTGCAAAAATAATAAATCCTCACTGAAGTAAACCATGTAATTCGTTCTGCAAATCATACACCAACCAATAAAAAAACCAATAAATTATCCACACAAAGTTAATAAAACCTATTCACCTAATATCTTCACAAAGGAAACAAAACGGAACCACATTTGTATAGAAAAAACAGTATAATAGCCACACTTAACATTTCACGGTAGAGTAGTGTAGTTTTGTGCACACGCGCGGATCTACGCTACAAGTGCATATCCGGGTACAATGATCAGCTTCCGGCCGTATATTGGAATCAATTGGCCCTATTGGTCCCGGGGAAATGTAGGGCCCTTGCCCTTCGACCGGTATCCGGGCAGAGGGATGGGACATTGGCAAAGGGAATTTTATCGATGTCGACATCAGTTGACACTATAAATTATGTTTTGCTGTTATAAAGCTGTTACCTCTATGCCTACCAAAAATGTGGAACTCTGGCGGCATCTGTGTTCCCTCCCACATTTAACCAGTCTGCCTTTAAAGCAAGAGTGAAGAGGCATCTTCTGGGCGCGCTCGTTCCATCGTAGAACTCGTCCATCGGTTTCCATCAGTCGTGATCGAGACAAGATCTCGGTCACGTCTGACGGAAATAGGCCCATTTTTTAATAAAATATAATAAAGATTAACCTTAATAAAATTTTGCTAACGCTAACAAGTTACATCCCAAAAAAATCTAACACTGTTCAAACAATACATAAAA
Organism: Diarsia dahlii; assembly: GCA_949775195.1. NCBI lineage: Eukaryota > Metazoa > Arthropoda > Insecta > Lepidoptera > Noctuidae > Diarsia > Diarsia dahlii. The sequence continues at coordinate 1,313,045 of OX459193.1, read as the reverse complement.
TCTTAACTAGCCTTTTCGCAATAATCAATTAAATCCTTCATGCTCATAAGAGATCGTCTGCAAATCCGGCGTGATGGGCTACGTTGCACAATATTATCGACCATTACGAACAACCCTAGCCCCGTTTACACAATGGCCCATGCCTAAACAAGTAAACAAGCACTCGACCGACATGCGGCTATTGGCCATGAAATACTGTTAGATAATCTTTTATGTACATTTTGTATGTATTTGGCAATGACTATTAAAAGTTATATAGTGTATTCGATAATGTTATTGTAAAAAGATCTGTGTGAAATGGTTTTATTAGGCGTGAAATATCAAGCTAAAAATAAACTAAATAACCTGCAGAGAATTGAGAGCTAGGTAAACGCTTTTACAATAAAATTGTGATATGGTGACTACTTTAGGTACCTTTAATTTATGAGTTGACTTAAGAATTTCCGATTGTAATCCAGTAACAAAAATAATAAATTATCAACTAATCTAAAAAAAAATCGGAAAATCGTTATAATTTATTTCATTAGATTAGTAGTTCATTTACAATTTCTTTATTGAATGTTACACGATTTAAAATATAATTTTACTCAGCCATTTCTCAAACAAGCTCGAAATCACAAACAAAACTATCGACTACCACTCCCATCCCTAGCCCCAGTTCCACACGTCGCACACTGGGACCCGTTCATACAACGTAATGCCCAAAACTCGATTTTCAAAATGAGGATATTTCAAAAAATAAACTATGTCAGGGTAGACTTAAGAATGTATCACATCATTTCTGCAAAATACGGAATCAGTAACTGCTATGTGCTGTCCAGTACATTAGCTCAAAGTTTACGTTATACCCACTTCATCAATTATCCGTGAGTTTGTTTTGTTTTTTTTTTTTTTTAATCTTTAAACATTTATTTCTGCAAGTAATCGTTATATTTTATTGAAGTGCATTATGGCTGCAACTAGGCAAGGTATGGTTATTCTAATATTGTTTTTATGAACCATAACAATTAGTACTTTTGGATTTATGACTAATTATATGTGATAGTATGGCTTCTTATATAAATTTTATATTTTTTCGTTTTCGCGCAAAGTGCTATTTTTGAAATATTTTTTTAAATATCTACTAGGTGTTGATTAGTAAGGAACTGAAGAGATTAGCAATAGCACTTTGCGCATTTTCGAGATAATTAATGTTTTTTTGCGCAAAAATTTTCGTTAGGCGTTATGATGTTACTATAAAACCAAAGTATTTAGTCCCTAGCAATTAATTTTAATAAATAAGTTATATTTTGAAGAAAACAGTTATAAATCTTGTCTGTCGCACCTAATTCTGATATTTTTTTGTTGTGGACAACTTTATTTCATTACTTGTTGTTACCACCGGCTTCACCCGCTACAACTCGAAAAATATCCCTAGAAGGAAGATAAAATCGGTGTAAAAACTATATTATGTGTTAATCTAAGTTATAGACTATCTGTGTACCAAATTTTATCTAAATCCGTTCAGTAGTTTTTGCGTGAAAGAGTAACAAACATCCTCACAAACTTTCACATTTATAACATTGTAGGACATTTCAGAAGAAAGTTCACCATCATACTTCGCCTTGAAAAATGCAAACCCATGTGAGAGTATATTCCAAAGTAGCAACAAAAAAGTGAAAAAAATCAACAACACAAAAAAAAAAAAAACTTCAGAAGAAAAATCAGCTTCTGAAGTCGGTGGCAAAAACAGCCAAATCAAACAAAAAAACTACCAACTAATCTGATTTTTCTTTTTCTTCTGATGTTTATTTATAATTTTTTTTTTTACTTTTTTCAAATTCGGTTTTTTTTTTGCAAAAAAACCAATTTTTTTATTTTTCCATTTTCAATTGTTATGTTTTATAACAATATTTACTATGCTTTTAACATTCAACCAAGAAACCTAACCCTAACCTTCAAGATTTCCTTATTATTGCTTTCAACTCCTAACTGTTGAGGAGTACTACCTTCCATAATTAATCAGCTCACCTAGATAACCTGAAAGAATACTGCGATATATACGGCCCCATAATATTTTATTAAAGAATTATCCTCCAACTCCTAACCGTTAAGGAGTTGTACCTTCCATCATCAGCTCATCAACATGAAGTGTTGGCTGCTAGATGCAAATACTTGAATACTTTTAGAAAAAGTACGAAATACGTAATAAGTGCCTTTATAATTTGAGGGTTGCCCTCGATTTCTCTGGGATCCCATCATCAGGTCCTGACTTGGTGACAATGGGACCACCTCGGAAGCATACTCTTTCGAATACATACAAAAATAATTTTAAAAATAAACATTTTATAGCATTTTATTTATTATTGGAGTTTTGGGCATTACTTTGTATGAGAGGGCCCCCAGTGTGCGTCGGTCGGCACTACAATCACTCGATAAAGCATTACATAAACACAGTCGCAAGTCACAGGTTATCGATATATTGCCTATTGGCCGTCACTGCAGCTTAATTAAATTATTGTTACTACACGCTAATTGGTCACTATCGCGTGTTAGGTGCAGGACTGTGGGTACCTAGTCATTGTGTCGACGCAATAAAGAGAATCTTTATTGGGACAGGTCATGGACTAATTTGTGGATAGGTATTGGCTGTGGCATTAATGGAATTGCGGTGTTGTGTCAATGAACATAACAACATTACGCCTGGAGTCCCCGAAAAGTAAGGCAGAGGTGTGTGAGCTTAATGCCATCAACCGGGTAGTAACCACAACTCGGGCCTTCGACTTCTGCTACTGAGAAATTCCTAATGAAAAATTCAGGTACCTCCTAGACAGTCAGTGGCCCAAAAGTCTTACAACCAGTTTTACTAAGGGGTTTCGTATTTTTCTCTCATAAATGGGTCGTGGAGGTCAGAAAGGCAGTCACTCCATGTAAAATACTGGTATTCAGCTGCAACCGGTTAGAATGGATCGATTGGTAAAAGGCTAGGCAGACGAAAATGACGTGTCGCATCTAAATTCAAGCAATTCACAGCACTAGTAATTAACGGACCTGAAGAAGGTTTGAAATTGTTCACTGATTCAGTGTCTTAAGAAAACAGATATAAATAAGTAGAAGAAACCTTCTGACTCATTCAAACAATCCAACAACATCCTAGACCCATCATTGTACAGATGATCACAACGTAAATAATTAAATACAAGAACTTGTAAATAAACGTATGCGTCAATGTCCCTTCGCGGATGACATCATTGCGAACTCTTGCGCATCCATTAGCACAAGGACTGTAGTACTACCACATGTGACGTTGCTACGTGACGGTCTGTGAGTCAGACCTGATTAAACTCAGCTGGAGTCTTGTGACATTGTATTTAGTGGGATTGGAACAATTCGAGGAGTGGAATCTTTGTTAAATAACTCAAGTTTGTATTTTTGTTTCCATAATCCAGAGGGAATCTGCACAAGAGGTATTTTCAACCCGTTTCGTATAACACAACTGTTTGACCTAAGTTTTTTGATAGCTTTTAGCTACTTTTCCATCACAGTTTTTATTGATATTTTGTCACTTGATCTAGATCCACATGTATCACTTAGGAACCAATTAAAACTAAAGTAGACATTCTTCATGCCATCAATAACAACATTCATTCCTAGGTTTTTTTGCAGATATGTCATTACAATATTTGACTAAAAAGAATTAATTGCAATCAAACATTAGGATGTAAGTTTCAATAACCGTGAAAGCTAAAGATTCTTCAAGCAGCTGTGTTGCATACAAAGGAAAAATCAATAATCAATCTTCTGCATGTCCACGCCCACGACGGGTTTATAAGTACAAGCACCTGCCGCATCCGTGTCGCTGCGATTAATTCTGCGCGCGCGCATACCAGCAGCGATATTGTTCAGAAAGGTCACGTAGTCACCGTCGCATGCGCATCGCAAGCCACCGCGGCGATATTTTTAGTCCATATCTAGATTATTGCGAGGATGTGTTTATGTCTAAGCTGACTTCTAAATGCGGTGTTGTTCCTAGATCCGTTGAGAGATTAACTCACAATGGGGTTCAATGGTCTTAAACAATAATATGCGTGGAGAATAGAGGGAGATATTTTATCTCTGATAAAGATATCGACACGCTAGTGGGTGCTTGGGATTATTTAACCTATGCTTAGAGGTCCTAGACTGTCCTAGTCTAGTAGCTATTGCTTTACAAGCGTCTCGTTTTTCTACAACTTCTTCCAATTCATTTTTGACTTTACCATCATCGGTATCGATCGATCGCTTGTCTAAAAATCTGTTTCATTGATTTTATTATTATGTTTAGTCTGTTTATCTGCTAGCTACCATGGTAGTCTTTACAGAGGAAGCAAAGTTCAGCTTAAAACCTCATTTTAATTCAAATCTTTTCTAATTACAGTAGCTTATTAACTAAGCACCTCCATGTAACTTGACCACTAAGTACAGCCTCTCATCAGTACACGACAATACGAGTAAAGATAACTTGAGATGCGATCTGATCTTACTCGGCAGTTACGCACAGACTCATGTTTCAGAATCTCATCATAACAGCTAATGATCCGTGCAGAGTTGATCTACTGTATACACTATACTGTTTATGTAATAAACTAATGTAATATGATGACTGAGATATCTACGTCTGTTTGTGTGTAGGAGTTTTGTTTCATGCATTTGTTTTGTCGAATGTGATATTGTGTTTATATTAGGAGATAAAGAAAACTTATCTTAAATGTAAGAAGATCACGCATGATCAAATATGAAACCTTGAACAATTTGTCCCGGTAATATGTCTTTGTTTCCTACTTTTGTAAACCTAGACAAGACAGTATACTTCAATTCAATACCTTATTTATAAATTCTTTCATAACAATACAATAGGTTATTGACATTATACATTCATATTATAATAAATCTCTAGTCAGTTTTTATCAATGCAGGTCAATAACTATAAATTTTTGTGATGTAACTTATTCAGGCCAAATCCGTGTTGAAAACTCGCCAAAAGCTGGTTGATATGGGTGACTGCAGTCGAAGATACCACATTTATATGGGCAACCCAACTGCACCATTCATTTGTTTTCACATTCTCTAGATTAGATTAAAAAACTTTTGATAAAACTTCACATCATCATGGCATACAATCGTCACATGAGATAATTGAAGATTCAACAAGAGTTTTTGACGTGACAACGTCTTATAAATTGGTTTGCCGTGTGACACTTCAAGAAACTGCGTTACGCTCCGCTCACGTTATGCGCTCACAATGAGAGCGAGTGAGAGGCACGCGTCCCTTTCACTCGGGCATGGTTAGCCCGCCTAAGAGCGAGAGAGACAGACATAAAAAGTGAAATGCATTTATTTATTCTTTGTATAAATAAATGTTTTAAATTGTTACTATTATTTCATCCTTCTTCCTACTATACGAATGAATATTCACATTAAAATTATTTTACCACTCAAAGTCGTTGTCACGTAAAACTTTCGCCCGTATACCGACTTTACAGGCAACCAATTTTTTTTATGATTTATTCTAGCAAAGATCCAATCGACCCTTAGTGTAGATGCGGTGCTCCTGGTCGTAGGTACCACTACGACTACGACACGCTGAAGTGTTCAGTGTCGCTACACCTGCACGTGTTCACCTACTCTGACCAAGTCATTTGACTAGACTACACACCCCTTCCAACCCCCCTCAACCCTTGAACCCTTTTCCATACCACTCATTGTCAGCCCATGTCAGTCTTGCTAACATAACCGAACTACATAATTTTTCCCATTAACTTGATCTCCGACAAATTCCTAACTTATTAGCCCTACATTCTAGCCTCGTCAGTAAAGCCTATATGTCTGCCTGTTCACTTTTCACCGGCAGGTAGAAAGCCTGTAATGGCAGGAAGTGACGGCTACCGTGTGACCTACCGCTCTGCGCTTGCGCAACTCCCGCCGGATATCTACGTGATAATACTGGAGCGAATTATGTGATGTGATTGTTTATTAAAAAGTGATAGCGTGATTGTGAGTGGAACTTGATAAAAGTGAATGAAATCATTAATTTAATAAATGTAAAGAACGGAGCAGCACATAATAAATGAAATAAACAGAGTACTTTCTACTTTAACATAATATAAAGCTTGAAAGCTAAAGAAACTATTTAAAATATACGTCTAGTCCATACTATGAAAGTCGTGGGAAATCACGGGATGAGAGGAATACAAGTGTGGGCATTGTGGCGATGGTTGTGGCCCTCGAAGGCCTGAGATTTTTTAGCTGACTGATTTGAATTGTAATGAATGAAAAAAATAATAATGTATCAAAATAAGTAGCTGAAATTCAATATGAGCATTCTTCAAAGAACCATCGAGAAAATAAACTCTACTTACATCCTACATTGCATTACAGAAATTGGGTCAGTCGTAAGCGTAATTAAACAAATATGGCTAGTTGGCTACTCATCAATATCGTGCTAAACACTCCAAGACAAGGCGCTAACATGTCTACTTGTAGACTGTCTAATAACTGTACTAGATAAGAAAGTTATAGAAGTTCTAAACTGTCACCGTTGTTGATTCGTCTTTGATAAAGTACGTTTATAGAGTTGATGTTGACAAATTATAAAAAGGACTAGCTTCTTATTGAATACCACATTCATTGCACTGCATAACATAGTCTTTGCTTGTGTTTCAACTACATTTTATTTTTTTATGCATTACGACATGGTTTCCTAGTAGAGTCTAGTAGGTATGCAGACGTTTCTAAGTTCCTTTTTTCAGCAGCAAGCCTTAAGGTAACGTCTATAAAGAGCAATATTTTGACTGATTTTTACTACAACCTGAACGCATCCTTATTCCAACATTCGCATTATATGATTTTAACGTGGATTTTAACAATGAAGCAAAATCAGATGAAAAATACTTTAGAAGAGTCCTTTAAATGTATGTGTCATCTGATTCTGATTTTTTATCATAGAGTCGAACATTATCTACTGGTACTTCTCTACTTTGTCTATGTCGTTGTCCAATAACTGGATGATTAGCGGCAACATGCCAGCGCGCATGCGTTCCCACGGACCGATGACATGTGTGGCTGAATGCAAGTGTGCATTATCCTCCTTCAAATACGAAGCGGTTTTTTTTGTTAATCTTTAAAATGGCGGGCGGTTGATTTAACGCGATTCGTAATTTTGACACTGGTTGTATTTGTATCCAATACGTGAAATTAGTCGTTTTGTGTTGTGCATAATAATCAACAATGGATCGGTACTTAGTCATATCATATGTATCAGATTTACATAAAGGCATTGCGGGAAAGTTCGTTTAAGTATGCAAATATTAAACAATAATTAAAAGTAAATATTGTGGGAAATTGTTACCAACTTTTTAATTAACAACAAATTCAAAATTAAATTAAGTTATTTAAATAGCCTGAAATAATTTATTGACACGAAACCAAAGGAAAATCACAATATCGCACCATGGCAATATAGGTACCTCCTTGTCGCCTTCATGCGCTTTTATTCACAAAACGTACACGTAACGTACGTAACGTACTTTACTCCCGTTAGAAATGCAATTAACAGGAAAGTAAATAAAAGCAGTTTCATTATAAACACCAAACAAAAACCATAGAGAGTGCAGATACATTATAGAGGGCGTGGTGGTCTATTGTATATGGAACTAATAAGTACCTCTATAATTAAATGAGGTTCCCATGTGAGTGCATCGGAAATGTCAGTTAAAGGGTGATCATTATGCTCACTGCAAACCCATGTCGGATGCAAACGGTACATTTATACATTATCAAAACGATCATCACACACATTATAATTGTTTACCTTTGGCTTGAATTTAGGAAGTCGGTCAAGGTTGTCTATGAATTTTATTATAAAGCCTAGTTTTAGAGCACATGTGTTCAATTAAAATAATGTTATGTTAATTATAATATGAATCATCCATCGATTTACATAAAAAATCAAAGAATCTTAGAAATCTGATGATACACGCCAGCTGACCCCAGACACAAAGAACTAAATCCTTTACACAATATCTTACTGACATATTTATTATCAAAATGATGCAATAAGCCGTTAACAGGGATTTTCTGGGCATATGTTAGATGTAAATTATAACAAAGCATTAAGTAGGTGTACCATTTAGTAATAAACTAAACAGTCTACACATGGACACCAGCTCCTGATGGTTGATCATAAACATACAGAAAAAACAATTAAACTCTTGTACTTGACTGGAATTGATGCTACAAAAATAAATTTTACGATTAAGAAAATAATCGACTTAGATGTGAGTACAGCTCTATTAGTCAAGGCTGGCTGAATGTATCCTTTGGTATTAAAACAGAAATTAAAAAAACTAAATGTGGCACTCGGAGACTGCCGCGGTAAAGCTATTTTTTATCAACAAGCAAATAATTAAATATTTAATTTGACAACCTCAGTTGACAACCTTGTTATTTTTCCGTAACCTAGCAACCTACGCTCATGTTATTTTCGTTACGGAATTTCTGGATTCGGTCTCCACGCTCAAGGCCCGCGATAGAAGCTATGCAATAGCTTAAAAAAGGCAACTGACATCGCGCGGGAAATATTGCAATCAACGAAACTTTAAGTTCGATTTTATAAAACGGCGAATCTTCAAAGATGAATGAAAGTACCTGGTCTATCATATTGATTTTGCATAGATGTTGTCATGAATCGCAATCGCGATAGTCATCCCGTCTCCACTGAGCGCAAAAGTATGCATTGATGCATTCACAATACAAATAACTTACATTAGGTACTCATTCATATAAAAATATACTCAGGTATAAAGATAAAATTCCTTATCGGTTACATTTCCGGTCGTTATTATTTATTGGTCTTAGATCGTGTACTATATTGTTGGGAAATCCGGCACAACTATTACACATTTAAATGGAAAAATACCCCGCGATAGAAAAATACGGTTACGCAAGATGAAAGTTGGATTTCATACTGATCACATGACTTCTTTAAAAGACGTTGACTTAAAAGATGTTATCTTAAATTTAAAATGAAATCTTAATAACCTGAAAGATGGTTAACATACATTAAAAGTTGAAAAATAAAGCCGCGCTCGCAAATGAGCGATAGAAAACTTCTTAGACATGATAGGGCCAGATCACCTACTAGATGTCTAACAATAGGTCATAATATCTTATACGTAAAAGGTACCATTTCTAAAGAAAGAAATACGGTTTTGCACTTTTTCACACAATGAACCTCCAAAGTTTAACGACATCGTAAGTCTCATCACAAAGACGGTAACGATCACAAAATGTCGGTCAAAACTAATTCGGTTGCTCTCACCATTCGCGAACTTTCCACCGTAGAACAATACTGTCTTGTCTCCTAAACCTACGTTCACATGTAGCTAAACAATCGAGAAATCATCTCTTATCGCTATCAGCCATCAAAATGTCAGTGTCGAGCTTAATTAAGAAGTCGTGGTGGAAGGTAATAACTGAACGCAATGTCGAAATTGTCCCATTGTGCGCAAATTCCCAGGAATTATGTTGAAAATATTTGGTTTGCTCGCTCAAAACAGTTAGACCTTGGTGATGCAGAAATGTGAACAGAGAACAAAGGATGTGGCAGACCATCTGTCTGCACACAATTGAAAAATAACATTTTTGTAATCATACATCGCCTTGTATGAAAAGACGCAATTCAAAAGTTGTCGCAAATATTTTCTAGATCGTCGTAAGAAGGTCGCTGGGGCTAATTAATGTGGCATCACGCAATACCGACATCCGATTTCCAAACTAAATCAGACTTGTAAGGGAATTACGCGCTATTGGTTACTTCAAACTGGATGTCATATAAACGTTACGTGACGACGATATCCTTATAAGCATTTTGTCATATTTTGCGTGGCGCAAACGCACATTAAAATTGTGTGGACATCCAAGTATCAATAAGAAACCAGAAACGCAAAAGCGTTTATACATATTCAAATACAATTACAGATAACCGTATCTTGTGAGTCCACAAACTATTTCCTGTCGTTATAATATTTATACGTAGTGCTGGGTTCCCATGGTGGTTATTATCTCATGGGAGACATAGGAAATTCCGCCATTAGCTGCCAAGAAAGTGAAATCGAATAATGATGCGCACGCACAACGATGGTATCGCTGTCACTTTACATGTTATTAGAAAAATCTTTAGGGAACTCCGAATGATGGATGATGGTAGTCGAGTAATAGTAAAAGTAGAAGTTGCAAGGTTAAAAGACACTTTGAGACTCAGATTAGAAATATCATAGTGCACATCTTGAGTTGTGATTTCAAAACTTTATGTCGTACTTGTAGACGCGCGTGGAGACAACTGTTAATCATTAAACATAGAATTATAGGACTAGCCTTAAAAAGCTTCGTAGCAGAGACAAGACTTCGGAGACACACATCTACCTTCCTACAAAATACAGGCTGTTTTGTGAAAACTTTGCTCTTAATCAAAGGGACACACACGTCATACACGTTAATAGTAAAATTAATATTATGAGTAAGTTCAATAATGTAGGAAATAGTAATTGTACTCACCGTTCTATGGGACAGATCAGTGACGGAGTCGTGCCGGTGCTCGAGGCTGCCGAGGCTGCAGCAGGAGGCGGATGACGCGAGACTCACGGAGTCTGCGCGCGCGCGGTGCGGCGACACCGCCACGTGTTTCAGCATGCCGGGGCCCTGGGACAAACGAAACAAAACATTTAACACAAGTACTTAAAAAGATAGGTCTTCAAAATAACTGGCCAAAATATGGGTGTTCCAGTCGTAACCCTTTGGGGACCACAGGAGTAGTATTATCATAACAAAATTAAAATGAGAAATCTGAAACTTTCTCAAAACAAAGATAAGATTGTTGAATCTAAATTATTTTTTAATTTGAATAATATGCTGGATTCGAGATATGTAATCGAAGCTGGAAGTATTAAATTTGAAGAATGTAATCATTTCTTTAACGTTCTATTGGGTAATATCCGAAAAACAACATATTGAAGTAATATTCCCGAATTACTTTGAAATCTACGAATTTAACACACGTTCTAAGGAAAAAAAGTTTAAACGAACCATCTCAGTAACAAAAGCGTCATCTAATTCGGTCGCAAGACACTTGCGCACGCACATGTCAGCATCCCTTATAGCGCCGGATGTATCTTCTAGGAACTGACAAGTACCTGGAGAGCCATTGTAGTGGTACATTGTTGTGCCCGGAAGATAGGTGTTCCAATTGTGGTGAAATTTAAAAGAGAGTCGAAAAAAGTTGCATTGTGTTTTTTGGTAAGATCTACTTGTTTATTGATGTCGATCTTGTTTCGGATCTGGAGATTGTAACGCAATATTTGCGAGAAAGATATGTAAGCTGATGGTTATCATTACATATGCAACACTAACAATGTAAATGATGCAGAAATAGCTCTGCTTGCAGTTACTGAATGTTATAAAACATGCGACGATTGTATCAAGACTATATTTCACTGTCACAAAATCCAGGAACTTATAAATGTTCCCATGATAATAAATTGCTGATAAAGGTCTTAACGATGTTGACTTAGCTTTGTGAATATTGCCTGAAGACATGAACAACTTTTAATTCTGAATCCGTTCATTTAGCTGAATTACCACTCCTCCATTCGTATCGAACAGATTTATTTTAAATACGTGTCGTTACAAACCGCAAGAGTTTGCCACCAAAATATTATATGAATGTTATGTTCGGAACCTATAATGCACATAATGATTTCAACTGCCGAATCATTACCGTCAGTCGTTATAATTATCTTGTGCATAGTGCGAACCACCTTATATCTATGCCAATCATTCTCAAACCAACTGTAAACAAATTACTAAAATCACTACTACATCTACCAAACACATTATGTTCTTCAAAACCAATATTACTTCTGATAATTCGTCAATTACATCTATAATGTTGGCACATAACGTGAGAGCGCCCTTATTGAACTCGTATATTGGCCTATCTATCTGCTAACCCCAATTTGCTAATACATAGTTATGATGTATTGTAAAGGTCGTGAGATTTAGCGCAGACAGCTGCAGTATTGAGAATGAAAGAAAGTTGATAGACAATGATAATGAGACTGCTTTTATTGTTTAGGATATTTAATCCGGTCTACAAACCTTTCAGTGAAGTCAAATCTAAGTACTGTTCTAGAAAGTCACTTAAATCATATTCACTTTCTATGAGTATCTAAGGATTGCATTCAGCAGTCTCTTTGCTTAGTCAGTTTCACCATGGGTAAAAACCAAATGTTACTTTTAAAAGAATCTTAAGATACAATGCTCATGTGTATTTGCTGCAACCAGTTATTGCAGTACCACTAAAGTATTTCATCTTACGTGGGAACAGAACACAATAAGCTTATAACTTAATAATTTAGTTTAGATACAATTGACAGTAAAGTTTTTATTCGCACATGGATAACATCGTAAATGCTCTGAACGCTTCTGTGAAGCATGTGCAGAGAGAATACAATTGCTACAGAAGGTTAACGCAATCTATAATTATTAAAGACAGCTTTAGAATAGTCTTGTTCTAAAGTCGTAGTAAATAGTCTTAGAAAAAATAGAATCTTGTGAAAGGTAAGATCCAAGAAGAATGATGAAAGGCACAGGAACGATATGGACGACGCAAAGTAAAAATAAAAGGAATAATCTGAAAACATTAAACAGGGTATAGATGGTATCATTAGAGAGTATCTTTTAAACAGGGTATAGATGGTATCATTAGAGAGTATCTTTCTATTACATGAAACAAAATACTATCGAAATGTTAGAGACTGGCGCTACTGCTCCAATCCCTTTCTGCAATGCAGGCGTGGCCGTCGCGCGCGCATCCGCCGCGCCGTGGCATCTGTCGAACAATAATCCCGAGTTTTTGCGAGCACCCATTGTTTTTGTCGGCTTCCCAGAAGGCAAGGGAAATCTCGCGCTGTGGGATCTATCTACAATATGCAGCTTTCTACCTAAGTGCATCTCGTTCGAGAGTGATAAACGCTATCGTTGTATGAGATTAAAAGTAAGTGAATTTTAATGTTCCTGCTTTCAATTTTGATCGGCATTTAACATAAAGTTTTAAAGGCGAGATAAACGAAACATACTCAAATATTATGGTGGCATCACGCAAGCCATATCATCGAAAGATAACGCCCTAATTACCCAAAACAAAGTCGATCCAATTAAATTGAACAAACAATATTAATTGTTGAATGGACGCACAAATTACAATTAACTAGCGCTCGTGACTGACATGAGCATTAAACAGGGCATTACAATTACAACTGTAATCAATCAACATTATAAAGCAATTCATCAGATTTTAATGAGCCAATCGATTGCTACTTCAGATAATGACTGGCGAATTATACTTTGAGTTATAATTTGTACCTGCGTATCCTCATACGCGTATGATTGAGGATGCAATGAAAATTAAATTTTCTGCTTCATCGATTTAGGTTAGGCATTCGATACCTATGAGCAGTGTATAAAGGATCAAAAACGGGATATTATAAGACCTTTCTTCATTTTAAAGCAGTAATAGGGGATCGGACTGGGTCAAAATAATATGATTTTTTTTAGTCCGTAAGTTAGATTATCGAAAAATATTGAATACGTGTTTTTTGTTTTATCAAATCAATAAAAAATTACGAAGATAAAACGCGTCAAAGATCTTGGAGTGGGGCTTGAAACGTCACTTGTGTCGTCAAAATGTACTATCATATGACGTCACACGAGTTTTCGAAGCACTGTATCGTCTTCATTTTAAGTTTACGTGAAAAAAGAAAAAATACGTGTCCAATAATTTTTGGAAATCTATCTGACGGACTAATTAGTTTTTTTTTGTCCGATCCCCTATTGTGTAGTTTCAAAACCTTCGAAGTTTTGAAAGCATACCTTACTTGGTATGGTAGTTAAGAGATTTTTTTATAATCAAATCACTCCACCATGCACTTGTCATACAGTGATATTCGTTTTCCGTCTTAACTTCTTAAAGTTTTGTAACCGTATCTCCGCACTTAATTGCGACATCAATCTTACAAGTTACAACATTAATAATCTCCGAACTTATACAAATATGAGTACACGCGTCACTATTGATAGTCTCTATTTGTTCGTCTCAATCATTTCCGTTCCGGTTGATTGTATAAGGAACACTTAAATATTTGATAGCCACCTCATTAACATGCTGCTTCCAAGGCGCAGCTGCCGAAGTTGGTAAAGATTTCGGTTTGCCTTATTGATCAAGTTGAAATGAATGATGGTTTAGCACATAGCATAATTTGTGGCTTCCGTGCCGTCCATCAAACAAGTCGTGTGCCTTTTGGATATTCTAAAAGCTTCTACGAGTACCCCCCATTAAATCTACTATTTTTCTTAAAATTCCCTAGAACTCAATTTTGGTAAAGAACTCTTGTGCTGGACTCAGAAATTGAGGCTGTGAATTGTCTACCTTTTCATAGTGTATGAGTGTTTTTTTTTAAATTGTGGTTTAAAAACAATTTCTATTCCCAAATATTTAGTTAATCCTTTAATCTTCATACATATTCGTCCAAGATCATCGACATATTTCACAAATTGCTTTTCTATCTCAAGGTCGTTAAAGTCGACTCTTGCCCGAACACCGAGGTATCAAATGAAATGATCTCTCAATTCGGACACTAATAAGCAGTCTTGCAGCAAGAGATCAGTAAAAAATAACGTTAACCGGATGAGACGCACTAACGCAGCGAGCCCCATTAAACATGGAATGTGGATCAATTAATTTATCAATAATGGCAATTAATTATTTTCTTTCATTAATTTGGCTCAATGTTACTGAATTCCGTGTTTGTGAGAAATTTTCTGTATTAGGAAACAGCATCTTCAGAAGAAATGAAGAAACACGAAGCATAGAACTTAATGATATCACAATTACACAAATTGCCGTGCAGATTGCAAAGAATTTCTTCACAATAAGTACTTAATCTTTTTAAATACAAAGTCTTAGATTATTAGGTAAAGTAGGCTTGAGTTATTATAAATAAATCAGTTAAATACTACAAATTGTACGATAAAATTAGCCGCAATGATGATGATGACATTAAGATATAATTTCTCATTTTGGTAAGACAGCATTATTAGCATACGTTTATTACCAAATGGCAAACAATAATGACGCCTACTTGCTCCAATGTTGGCTCAAACATTTGTCACAATACTCCGAAATATGTCATCTGAAGGATTTCTCGTTGAATTACGGAAACCGCTAATTCTAGCTAAATTCCACTTGAAGTAATGCGCAACAAAATGAACGGAAGCGGCTAATATACTAATTTGTACTTCACAGTTTAACGCTTTAGGAAGTTTTAAAGTATTTTAAATTTCCATGAACATTCACAAGCAGAATTAATTTTTACAACATTTCTCAAGCTATGTTGTCCAAGCGTTTCTCTTTCCACTAATTTGGTTGTAACCACAAAACCTTGGGCCAATCTTATAACCGTGTTACTATACAATAACTGTGGGTTGCTATTCTAGTAAGCGGTCCCAATTTGGCGGCACAGCTGGGCACCAACCAAACAAAGGTTTACAAAACCCACACAATACTTGCAAATTACTGTAAAGGTCATAGGTCCTAATAGAGCTCCGTCTCTAAATCTAGCGGGTAGCTTTAGAACTGTTACTATGGTCCATTTTAGGGATATTGTCAAAGTCGCGAGAAACACTTAGAATCTGGATGTGAGACGCAAGGAACCAGGATGTATGGCAAATATGGCAATAGAAAGGGGTGGGTGAAATGATGATGATGTATGTATGTTGATTTTCCATCCAATTTTGGAAAACAAGATGTTTTTGTTTTTCTTCTTAGATATTTTAAGTGCTCGTTAAAGATAACTTCGAAATAGACCATCAAAAGTAAATTCATTGCCTTTCATTCCACGAAATATTAGAACGGAAGTTTAAAGTAAACCAACAACAATAACAAACCAAACTATAAGCACCTCTCAACAATACAGTTTAAACTTTAAATTGATGTTTAATCCTTTTCCCATAAATTGGAACAGTTCCTAAGGAATAGCTCGCAGGCAATACCAGTAACAACGGTAACCAAAAGCTTTATTGTGTAAACATGTCCTATAAATTCGGATCTGACGTGTTTCCAAACAAACCCGGCCAATTTACCATTATCGGAATTAAAGCCGGAATGCGCGCGCGCACGGCATGCGGTACCGACGAACAAAGCTATTGGTGGAGGTGGTGTGCATGTGCGGCGTTTTAAGCTGAATGCAGTACTGCACTGATTTAGGAAGAATTATACGGCTTAAAACAAAATAATCTAAAGATTTCACTGGTAGCTGAGCTAATCCTCTTTGTGCGACAGCATTCATCTAATATAAAGAATTAAATTATTATAATTATGACTGGCACAATAGAAGACTAAGAAAAAGAAGATATGTTGCAATAAGGATCGAAGAGAAGCACAGGGATAGCCAGCAGCGTGTTGACTCTTGGCCCTCGAAAAACTATGCCTAGCAGCCGAAAGATTGATATCTTTCTGCTATCATGAGGACGATGATGATGATGATGATGAATGGTGTAGACAAGCTGAACTTTATGCGTGGACAGTTCATGAGCATGTATGACAGTGCGTATTGTCTTCGTGTGCGGCAAACAAACGGTTCATCTAACGAACCGTTTGTCAAATGCCGTGCGGATGTTATGTTGAGATGTACGAAAGGGAATTTAGCTCTAACGGAGCCATGTTCCTTTGTTGTCTAGGATTTGATAAACAATCACGTTTGTCAGTTTGCGACTAGCTAAAAAGTCATTAGCGACCAACCATCTATCATCATAAGATTTGTCCTCGACTGCTTTTTTAACATCATGTATTATTTTAATAAAGTATTTAGGTCGAAGATATTTTGTCAACAAGTTTTCTTTAGGTTTGAATCATTAATAAATCTTGACGTTGTTGGACAGAATATTTCTTATGTTATACAAATCGCCACCTATGAAGACACAACTAATAAAAATGTCGCGCTGATTCACGGAAGTGACAAGCCCATTCACTAAGTGCTGTTGCACTTTGCAGGGTTACAACCTTTGCACTTAATAAATCATTGACGACCTCAAATCCAATAGATCTCAGGTAGGTCTCTTTTAGACCATCCTTAATTATACCTATTTATGATGTTTGAGATTTTTAGTATGGTTGTTTAAACAAAAGGTATCATCTGGTATAATTTCATAGTCGCCTTGTGCCTAATGTATTTGTAGTTCTAGAATTTTCAACACGATCGATACCCAAGATATACATATTTTGTCAAATCCCTAGCATGGCGGTGTCCTGTGATTGGTGTACACATGCACCACAATCCCGTTCAATTCTTCAGTGGTGGTTATTTGCGATGCTTCGTGCCTGTTCATAATCACATTGACTTCAAGTACTAAACATAGAACTTTCATAAGCGGCTCGTACTTCTACGAGTAGCAGAAAACCGCGCCGGATTTTATAATGACTGTTCTTTTTCTATTTGTTTCTTGCCTTCACCAAGTAGACTGGGCTTCCTACCAAACCAGATGCTACAACGGTAACTAAAGTAATAATTAACCATTACATTCTAATCCAAAAATTAACATATTTTAACACGCCATAAAGGGCTAGTAAGTAGTAACGAAGCGATTACAAAATCGTAAGATACCGCATCCGGCCGCACGTTTGAAGCTGATCTATATCTGTTCAATTAATTGGGATGGACCAAGGAAGCGGTTATGGCCATAGGATGTTGATATTTAACCCTTTTTGGAGCATTTGTGAAAGAAATTCTTTTCTGAAAGGAATTCTTTTGACTCTATTGACAAAGGTGCATGTTGAAGATGTTTCTGAGATTTAGTATAATGGAAAACAAATACGGAACCACGTGTTGTTATATAAGTGAGATTTTAAAATACCGCAAATTGTTTAACTAATTCTGGAACACACAAACAGACAAAACAGTCAGTATCTCTATTTCCAAAAATAGAGATACCTTCTGGCTGTTTTGTCTATTAATTCAGTACAATGTAAAGGTAAACAATAAAAATCGACATGGTTTTTTCATATCAATTTCTAATTGTTTTGAGTGCAAAACATGGATTAATGGATGATACCAACCTAGATGTAGATCTCATGTTAAGTTAAGTGAACATTTAAACAACATCAGATAGGTTTGTTTTTCATGTAATTTCCTGTTTTGGGAAAATCATATAATAATAGTGTTTTCGATAAACAACACAATTCAATAGTTTTGCGCATGTTTTCCTTGAGTCGATTGTAATAACTAGAAACTCGCTAAATAATCATCAATTCATCATAGAATGATAAGATAAAAGAGCCAAAACCGGATTTCGTTGTAAAAATTAAGATTATGCTTAGTTTTGCGCTAATTAGATTATTATGCATAGTAGACCGCGAACCGGAAGACGTTGCGTTGGAAGGCCTCCCACTAGGTGGACCGATGACCTGGTCAAGGTTGCAGGAACCCGCTGGATGAGAGACGCACGGGACCGGTCAATGTGGCGACGCCTGGGGGAGGCCTATGTCCAGCAGTGGACGTCTTTTGGCTGAAATGATGATGATGATTGCGCTAATTCTGTACCGATAAATACATATCATCACCTAAGCTATTTGAAAAAAAACCCGACTGAAAAAACGGAAAAGCAAAAAACAAGCTCATTTTAAATCAAACAAAACTTGGAAGCAGGCGGGGTCCATTCTATTCTCATTTCATAACTTGTTTTTTGCTTTTCCGTTTTTTCAGTCGGGTTTTTTAGTTTTCTAACTACTTTTTTTTATTTCCCACTTTTTAGTTCTTTGTGTTTGTTCTTTCGTTGCACATAGTCGCGTAAAATTCTTCGCAGATGATTTAACTTTTGTGCTTGTTTATAGGATTTGTCACTTTGAATTTCTTTTAAACATATAACTGTGATATATTTTTGAAATCTCCTTTTAAAATCCTTCATTTTGATACCCTACTCGATGGTATAGGATTTTTTTTTTTTAATTCCGCAATTTTTCTTTATTTTAATTTTAATGTAGAATCATTAAAATCATTTCATTCAAATGCCTTCATCCGTTTAGGAGTTATGAGGGAACAAAGAAACAGACATACATACATACACGTCAAACACATAACCCTCCTTTTGGGCTTCGCCGCAGTCGGGTAATAAACATCATTTATTATTTATCACGCCCGGGATCCCCGAAGGATTAGGCAGAGGTCTACCTAATAGTACACCCACATTTCCCCAGTTATATTCAAGTCCCATAGAATACCCCACCTATAAATATTTTGTTTCTAAAAGCGTATACATTTTATTACCATAGACTAGACCGAGGTGCGTACTTACAACCTTGGCACTGAGTTGTGGGGTCGATTACACGCGATACCATACATTTGTATGCAAGACATGTGTGGAGAGGTGTACGGCGGGAAACTTTTGGGTTTCATTTCCGGATTACTTGGGTGCTTTGGTTGATAGTTTTAGTAGGCTATTGGTAATCCCAAGTAATTTTAGAAGTATAGGAATATTTGTTAAAGACATGGTTGTCAATTTGTCATCTACTGGGGTTTGCGAAATCTGGTTTCGGTCCCATAATAAAATCAAGGAAAAATCAGTTTTTAGGGACCGAAGCCCTGATTTCAAACCGCACGGAGCGGCCGCGTAGATTACGGTCCACTACGGCATGCGGCACTGTCTCTCGCAAAAAGGAGGCCTATTATGTCCCTGCAGTACCTACCTATAAGCATTAGGTCTGGTTATGTTGGTGCTTGTTTTCACATCAAATTGATGAAGGAATGCGATTGGCAATGAAACTAGTACCTACAAAGGAAATATCACTCTTGATTTTTATCTTGAAGTTAAACTGGTATGGCTGATACAAACATCGTTAAAGCACAAATGAAAAGGCGTAGAGTTATATTATATTACATAATTATGATACACTTGTGTGGTGTAATGTTAAAATTCTACTAAATAAATACAAATATAAATACAAAATAAATAACATAAATGTACACCACAAACAAGAAGCTTATGTAACGGTACACCTACACACTTAATATTTCAATTACTTACAAATGTTGACTAAAATATTTCGTTCACAAATTCTAACCAAAATGTCCTAACCGCAAACATAAACCGCTGCGACCACTGCAGCGGGTCAATGTTCGGTCGATTCTAATCGATACGCAACACGAAGCCTTGCACACACTGGACTGTAACGTAACACCCTACTTATTGTAGAGTCAGTGGTGAATAAAGGTTGATGTCGGATTGTGTTACTTGGTGGTGCTTGAATCTAGATAAGCTTTTGTTTCTAGTTGTCTTGACATGTCCTAGAACTAGAATTTCAAAGATATGTGATGTGTACTAATTCACTCTTGGATTTGTTTAGTGGATTACGACCCGCTCCCTTCCACAGAGAGAAGATAATAATTATGTGTCCTAATAAAACTGAACACTATACTTACACACCAAGCTACACACAATCACACAACACGGTTAGGTCAAGGTCTTTACTAACACATAAGCTAAGGTAGACAAAGCTTCAGATAAAATTGCAAGTCATAATCATAACATTTTAATACGCAGAATTCGAATTTATGATGATGACATTTAGTTGACTACACTTACTTGATAACACTGTAACTTAAGTGCAAGGCAGTTTAATTACATTGTCCACTATTTGTTTATTTACTGAATATTACAATGTAAAATAACATGTTTTAGAAACCGCAAGACAGCGGCATGAACACGACAATAATCGATTTTATTCAGTTGACATTTTTAGTACTTTCGCGGGAACGCCAACATACATTCTAAGGGTTTCTGTAACCACACGGTGACCAAGCTAAAATGGATGTAATTGGACAACTGCATGCACGTGAAGTCAGAAAACACTGTATTTTCAATTTCGTCACATCGTTTACAAGGTAGCATGTTTCTTATAGAGATTGCTATTTGTCTTAGGTCTAACCCAAAACTTCAATTGCCTGAAAGTCTGAGAACTAGTCATGTATCCTAGGTATTCAGCTGCATCTAGTTAGACTGGAAGCCGGCCCCAGTAAAGTTAGGAAAAGCAAGACAGGTCTATTTTCCTGCTGCGGGTTGTTCGAAAGAGATACCGCGGCCTCGGACACAAAGGGCTAAGAAGGAACATTGATGGTTTTAAATCAGTCTGACACTCCCGATCGCTCCGCCCAGAGCGGGAAGAGTATTTTGAAGATTTCACAACCTGCAAAAAAGGAATATTTTCCTACCTACTGCACCAAACACTGTTGTAGTTAATTTCTCATATCAAACAGTAATCAATGAGAATGACAATAAATTCAAACCACCATTTTTTTATCTCTCCAACATAAATCATCACCAAGGCTATCTTCAAGTCAACGAACTTTATCATCAAACAATAATCGATCTAATGTCACTTTAAAAAGCCATAGATAATTCATATGGTGGACATAAACGGAAGTCTCAAGCCCACTGTTACGGCGCAAGTGCGCAAAAAATGTATAATATGCGTGTGTCAGACACGTTGCATGGAACGGGACTCGAATGCGGGATCGATCGGTAAGCCGTGTCTGTATTGTATGTCATACAGACTGGTATGGGAAAGGATATGGTAAAGTTTTTTCTAGGCTCGTACTAGCCGTATTACTATGGGTTTTAGGTGGCTTAGAGTAGATTAAGGAAAGCGCAATGAACCTGGATAAACTGATTTGTTTATTCCATGAAGAGGACAAGTTGGCATACCGTAATAGTAAAGGTAAATATTCATGTAATCTTCGCGACTGGGTTTTCAGATCAAAACGTAGATTAAGGAACTCTTTGAGAACTAAATAATAATATAGTAGAATACAATAGAACAACTAGTAAGGCGAAGAAAGCAAAACAATCGGATGAAGAAGTGACAAACAGAAACATTGGAGGTCTACAAGGAGGCGAATTACTTCCATACCTCAACATTAGATTCATGGAAGACAAACCAACAAATGTAGTTCTTTAAAAACCACAAAGGAGCAAATATATTTTACATAGTAAAACTGTATAAATAATCTGATGCCTAGGTAAATCCAAGTGTTTGTGGTTTGAATCATAAGGAAAAAAAATCGTAAATCGATACCTATTTACATAGTGATGCTTACCTTAGCTATGCAATCTTAGTCATTGACACAGTTACAGCTAAGCTAACACTTACAATACAATCTAATATTGATATCGGTCTATTTGCACTAATGGACGATGAAAAACTTAAGTCTATTCAGCAGTAAGAAATAAAAATACTTAGAGAATTTGGAGTAAATAAACCAATAGGTGCTAAAACACATACATATTTAAGTAAAGTCAATTATTAAGAATCAAATAGTCCTGTGGAGACGCATAGTCTCACCTCAGTACTTAATAATAGAATTCAAATTCAAAACAGTATCGCATAAAAAGGTCACATAGAAACCTACGATAAAAATATACAACAATAAGTTACAAAACGTACCGTGATATCATAGTATACAATACTATAACCTATGGAATTCTTAAACCTATTATTAATTCTTCACGCGAGTCGTTCACTGTCCTAACAATTATACTAAGACGCCTACAAACACCGATTGCATACAAAATGTGTTTCCAGTCACGCATAAAGCACTTATCGTTAACCATTACTGATGCTCTTGACACCTATATCACTCAGTTGCAACAAAAAACGCAATGCATAACATCACATTTGTTACTGTCGCCGGTAAACATAAATATTAGCTTTCAGCTCGCGTGCAAATATCTCCGATCTCACTGCTCAACATTCGAAATGGTTCTAGTAGAAATTTCAACTGTTTTCTCTGGGGATTAAATTACATTTTGGATTGTCTGAATTTGGATTTTTATTAGGGACGTGCGGCTTTTGTCTTCGATATAAAAAGTTTGGATATAACTTTTAATATAAACAAATTAATAGTTTTACATTATAGCTCATAATTCTACCTTCCTGGAAACTAACAAAAACCTAATAAAAATGTGTTTTATAGGCCCGTGCAGAACTCGTAGAAGAAATAAAAATAATCGTAGTTATAGAAGCATAAAATAATGCAATAAAACAAAACAATAAAATCGAAAAAAATCACGTGTTGCTACTATCGGAAAAAACCAAGAATGCGCACGTAAAAATGGCCAATTAAAAAAAATACCATAAAACAATCCTAAATATTTTGCAGAAGTTATTGGTAATAAAGAAAACTACATATTTGGTTTATCGACAGAGACGTCGCGAATTGGAACGCTGGATTTTTTTTTGTTGCACATCTCATGCACAATAATGTTTAAAACAATGTGCACTGAATATACTATAAAATTTATAACCTTGTCGTATGCATTAGTGACGTCATTTTTGTTGTTACTTCATTGCCTGTTTTGTGTGCGTCACTTGCAGTGCGAATAAAAGTATTTTCGTTCTTTTTACTTTAGCCTTAATGTTTATTTCGTCCCATAAGACAAATATTATCATATCCTGGAACCACACATGACGAAACTCACGATCAAGCTTCAAAAAGCTTTGTTACTATGCGGGCTTGTTATCTTTGAAACACTTAATTTTAATCGTATTATTCCGTATAAGGTACTAACAACCATTCGGTTTCTTCAACCAACCGTTTACGACACCTACTTAATCCACTATTATAACTTTATACCCACGTCTATTCCATACGTGGTGCAGAAATACTTGCGCATGAGTTTATGTGACAGGAGTGACATTTTATTGGCGCGAAAAATGTCGTGAGAACATTTTTCTGTCATAGTCTCGTTGCGTTACAGTGACGATTTTTAAATTGTCGGATAATTGTTGTGTGATTTCCGACAAAGAATTTATACGGGGTTTTGAAATCGTGACTTTTGTATCTTGTAACAGAGCCCAACATAGGCGAAAACTAACAGCAATGCACCTTGAAAAAATCTTGACTTGGAAAAGCTTAACCCACCCGATGCACACGTCAAAGATCAGTCACGAAAATGCTCAAATGAAAAGCTAAAATCAACTTTATCAGTAATTAACTTCCCTTAAGAAATTCGTTGTTCAACATCATTCCTCCAATTCGACCATCTTACAACTATAACCTTTGTCCTACTCTGACAGAAATCCACAAAATCCTCGATTTGTCCATGACACCAAGTACCCGCATACAGACTGAAACATCAATTACACATTTAAAGTATTTAAACTGAACATGTGTCACTTTCACTTATTAATACAACATCTGGTTTGTTTTGGGACAAACTTACTACATACTTCAATTTAATTACATGAACGACCGGATAAAATATAAATATTACATGCTTCTGTCGAAATTTAGGGCGCATTGATTTAGTACAGTAGTCATCAATCATAACAAAAATATTTTTAGAATACAGGTTTATGATAGTACTAAGTATAATAAAATTGATGATCGTAGTTCTGAAAGATAGTTCTTAGTATATGGGAACTTAACATCTAGAATTATCGGTCAAGAAAACGGTTTTCAAAATATATCGTCTTAACATATCATAGGGCAAAATGGATGACACATAATAATTAAACATATCTCATAAATTACTATTTCTAATCTTTCTAAGTCAGTATGTGTTGATGTCGACAGATCCATTGCAACGTTTAGCACTGTCTCACTGTCTGGTCTGTCACTGTCAAGTTACGGTGAATTAGAGCCGCTAATATGTAAATTGGTTCCTGTCTACCTAGTTCAGTTGAAAAGCTGTAGAATTCCAGCTTTCTGACAAGTAGACTTTATAAATAGTCATAATCGAGGGCGATTCAAACTAGTATTAGAAATGATTAATAGAAATGGTTAAGATGCTTGTAATCTTGTAGAAACTATTGATCTTGGCATGAAAAGTAAGTCACGATTGTTTATAAATGGAATTCCAACTTTGATGAAAACACAAATTTTAAACAAAAGACTTAAAACAATTAAGCCAGAAACTGTAATATTCAATCACACCTTCGTGTCCTGCTACTACAACAAAAATAATTACAGATTACACACGTATTGTTGCCAAACATTTACCTAATGTCGTATATTTAGCCAAAAGATGTAGATTTAGCTAAAACGGTGCAATTTTAGCGTTTAACTTTCTCGTGTTATTATCATTGTGTGGTAACCGGTAATCGTCCGATCTTTGTTTTAGCTAGCACGCGACAATGCTGACTCGAAAGGCGAGCCTGACTCACTATTGTAGTAAAACTAACCTAATTCTAAATGTTAACATTTTACCGACATAGCTTTTATAGTAAGACGTTAACACCGCACAAAATCGTGCGCAGTGGTTGACAAATGAAAGAAAGGCTGAACCCAATTGAATGGGACACAAGTAGAAAGAAGAAGTTTGTAGTGAAGGGTGGAGGTTGTTCTGTACCTTATGCTCACTAGGAAAGACCCAGCAAGACGTGTTGACGACCACAAAAAGGTGGCTGGACCAGACTGGAAGCGGTGGAGGAGAGAGGGGCAAAGAAAGACTGAGTTGATGCATGGTTAACGACACGTAACATTTGTTACATCACGTAGGGGAATTACGCGTTATCATGATTGCGAAATGAATTTTCCCTGTTTTTCCCTAGCGTTGTTGTTTTGCCATCTACAAGTAGATGCGGTTAACCAATACTATGTTATTGGTTTGTGCTTTCATCATTTGTATTACATCAACTGTTTACTAGTCGAGGTTGATGATGCATGAGTAAATATTACTAAGTATATCTTTTATTGAAACAAAAATATATTGGTACTTACTGAAGGAGATTGTCCAAGGGCTTTTTACGATATGCCACACACAGTTAATCATTTAAAAAAGTACTATTTATCTTAAAGCCTTTAATTGCTGCGACATTGGCCTGCTGCGCCGTTTCCCATGCTCGATAAAAATAATGAAAAAAAACTTATCAGCCATCTTTCTTTTGCATTCTTTAGAACTCGTTTCAGGTAACTTACGATGGTACTACGAAGCGAAGTTTCGAAGTTTTACAATATTTTAATAAGAACTTTCACTGGGTACTGATATCAGTACGTTTAATGGAGGAAATCATTACAATTAATAAGTAAAATGGGTTTTAATAAGAGGT
This sequence comes from Diarsia dahlii, assembly GCA_949775195.1. Lineage (NCBI taxonomy): Eukaryota > Metazoa > Arthropoda > Insecta > Lepidoptera > Noctuidae > Diarsia > Diarsia dahlii. The sequence goes on along the minus strand of OX459193.1, from coordinate 1,286,875 downwards.
TGTGTACACTGTACAGAAAGTTAAAATACTTAAAGTAATCAACTGTCATGATGATGTAACTCTTAATGAAGAAGTAAATGACTTCCTGCCTTAATAGATGCAATTAATGTCAAACACGTACTTAATAGATTAAATTGGCCTAATCAATCAAAATGTCTTAATTTCAATTCGACTTACAAAGCTGCGGAAGAATTTATACGTATGCCTTGGTTGCACATTTCTAGGTATGAGACAATGCCAAGACAGAATAGTAAGAGAGCGATCGACTGAATGCACATTGCACATCTCAAGTACAAGCCTGAGTTCTATGTCTTAATTCTGAATCGCTTACACTCGGTATTTGTAGACAATCTAGGTGAAGCTCATAATAGGGATGCACTCAATATAATTCTGAATAGAAATACTAATAATTTTAGGAACAAAAATAACAAAAACTTCCTAAATCTAGACCCAGAAGCCAAAACGATTAAAGACGAAGCTAATACTGAATTGACTCAGACTAAACAACGTCACGTCAAATGTCTCAAAGCACTCAAAGTGTGCGAATATCGAGCGGACACTGAAATTGACCAATTCCTTTCAATTAACGAAAACGTTGTTATTAAAGACGCGTGTTGTGTCGCTGTGTCGACTGAACTGCCTCTCGCTGGTAATAACGGTCGTGGAGACAATTGGTTAGAGCTATCACGTTGAGTGGGCTTCATTCAAGACATTGTTTTGACGAATTGTATGAAAAACTGTGTTATAGCAACTGTTTCTAATAAAAGTCAAATGTCAAAACGTCTAACGAGTGTTCATTTGCTTGATTGCTTGAAAGACACATTTTAAATCACCAGTTACGTTTAGCTGAAGGGCTTTTGTAAACCGCTCTACATTCCTTTCATAATTTTGTAAGTTTAGCTTACAAACAGATACTCAGTTTGAACTAAAATATTTTCTATTCTTAGAATCAGCAGAAGCTCTTCATAATTTTCTGTAACACTATATCATATACTTAGTTGAATTGTATCCAGTCATACAAACGAAATCGTAGATGGTCAATGGAAAATAAACAAAACAATAATAAAGTATAAGGAACGATGAGCAACGGAGAGCAACGATAAAAATAATTATTTGTTTACCAACTTTCTAATGATAAGATATGTACATCGACACATTGGTCTGAACGATACCGATACTTGGAAAAGTACAACGGTCATAATTCATCATAGTTTGGTGTTATCGTTGGGTATCACACTCACTTAGAAAGTAATAAAATTCTACAAAATAGTTTATGAAAGTGCATCCAATGTAGTTCGCCCTAAACATTTATTAATCTGATAGCTTGTCGAATACCTAGGTTGATTGTCTTATAACAGTGCGTTCAAAATATACAAAATACATTTTTGAACGTTAATCTACAGCTAAAAATAACAGCGGATGAAAAAAATTAATGAAACTTAACAGCAAATAAATAAACTTGCACAGGAAAACAGCATAAAAATCATAGCCTCATAAAAACCAATTCGCAAATAGGAACAACACTTAATCGGATTTGCAAACGCCAAATCAACTTCCAATAGTGGAAATCAGAGCCATATGTGATGAACTCACGCAAGTAGTGAAGAATGCAACGAGTTTACGCTTGAACACGCTGAAAGTATTTACAATTCACGCTGTTTTACAAATAGATCGTTACCTTTTTTGTGCTGCTAGTATTTATGACTACCACTCGAAGTTATATTTATGGAGCAACAGAAGCTAATTCTATTATCGGTACTTCATAACTTTCTTATTTATTGAATGGTGTATTGATAGCGATTTCTACAGGAGTATAATCGATTTTGCTATCTTTTGCTTATTAATAGTGGTAATGGAATCGATTTTTTTACAAATGTAATCGATTTTGCCATCTATTGCTTGAATGATATCAATTTCTACAATCATTTCTGATTTAACTTTCCTAAAGCCATAGGTTATAGGCCGACTCTTTCCTCTACAAAGCCTAAAATTAGTAATATCTTGCACGGGTTTTCCCGAGTCATTTGAAACACTTCCACCCTTCTTAAGTGTCTTCATCCACAGCTTATAACTCAGGTTGTCTCGGACACACTCAATTATTAAATGACCACCGACTATGAGTACCTCAGCGGAATCTCTGGTCATCGGAAGACGTTGAGTAATGAATCCTTCCTCCGTGGGGTCGGCAGCTGCCGCCAATTGAGACAAATGAACTCGGCGCCACGAGATTGCTATCTGACCCTCCAGTACCATGCTTTACGTGGTGTGGGGGAGAACTGCGCATTATATTTGCTCTTTTGGGCGAAGGTAATTTGATGTTGTATGGAGTGCTGCCTTGCTGAGCTTTGCCTTGTTCATTGAGATTGGAATATGAGATTCACGGTCTGGAAGATTCAGGTCTACTTCACTTGATCAGGATGCAGCCATTATCAACATTTGGTAGTATATTAATCAACGTTATTTCAAATGAAGTATGATTAACGTGTACGTAACCATGTCTATATTTTGTTCCTAACTTTAAGCAGCGTTTATAACTAAATTCTTTCATGAAAACCTACACACGCAAATGTTAAACTTCTTAGTAATTTTCCAAAGCTTCCCTTCAAAGTATAAGCTTATTATAAATCATCGTTTTGTCATAGTCATACCCCTATTAACCACAATCAAGTTTATATTCAGGGAGTTCCCCAAGGTACAACGGGGCTGCCAGTCAGAATTAAAACTTTCAACTACTTGATCACTGCAGCCATTGGGTTTAGCTCTACAAATGAATATGGCGCCGCGTTGATGACTATCTGTCTTAACACTCGCTGGTTTATTACAGATAGTCTTTGCTTAGAACTGACTGCGTAATTACTTTATTTGAATAACGTTTATTGTTGGGCTAAATATAGCTTGGATCTTTACGAGGCTAGAGACGATGTGAGCTTTGTAAGTTTATTTTTAATGCCGTTCATTTTTTATCTCTAAAAGGAAGATATTTTGATGATGTTACGACGATCATGTACTTTTCTTGCTTTGTTTTGATAAATTACTTTTTAACTTATTTTGAGAGTTAAATCATACAAATTATTATGCAAGGTAGGTATTATAATTGTCAAAGCTATACGGAACTATATCAGCTTTCTTGTTAATTGAGTGAGGCAGCTGGTTAACCTGCGCAAACTGTGAGTCAACTGATTATAATTAATTGGCTTCTGTGGCTGCAATCTGAGGCTATTCAAAGGTCATTTGTGACTCCAAGACATTATCCTTTGCAGCTTTCAATAATTCTGACCAAGACAAACAAGGATAATTCTTCCAAGCCTCTGATCTTGATAAATATTCGGCTCCACTTACCCTAAATTAAAAGAAAGAAGATGCATAAGATTAAAAGCATTAACCTGATTCCACACAATCAATGTGTCATCCATTACTCCATCAGAAACAACTGAAGCAGACGTCGACGATGTGTATTAGAGCAGTAATGAATAATGTTCTTGCTGATAATCCAGTGACCAACATTGCTCCAACATTTGTAGAGGGAAATAAACTAGAACACACCAACCCACACAAGCATGCTGATAAAGGCGCTTGTTGCTTTGAAGATAAGGATCAAATTGACGGTGATAGCCTTTAAAGGAGATGCGGTTTTGTTAGACACGAAATACAATGAAAAGCTACACCTACGATCAAAGAGCACGTACGTAACGGTGTTGGTAAACAAATAGGTTGAGAACTGGATATAAATCACAATAAACTAATGCAAGAACGACGAACAGACGTAACTGCAAATGTAAAAAACTAAAACTATGGATGATGCACTCAAGTAGTAAAACTACAAAATTATCTCTTAACAACTCATCTCATATAAACTCGTGATTGTCGCTGTTTAGACAAGCAATTCTATTGTATAACATAACTACCATAAAGCTGATGAAACAACCACAGTCGATTAAGATTTAAGAACAACTGCTGTAGAAAATCTGCTAATCGTTCCCAAATGGCTTGAAACAAATATTTTTAATGGATTCTAATCGCACGTTTGCCATCATCGGTAAGCATAATTTTTCTATTTACAAAATTGTGTAACTTTACATCCCGATTGGTTTCACCATCAGCATACTTTTCATAAACCTATAACTTGCCAACGCTATAAATTAGAATTCGATTTTACAAGTAAATCGGAAACAGTTTGATAAATGACTAGACCACAGAGTCTTCCCCGAGTTTAATAATAATAATTAAGTAGGTTTTGTATTTGAATTTTTATGGGAGTCTCCTAACACAGGCTTATTTGCTTAAAAGGAGGCTCCTACCCCTAGTTGTTAAGGTTTACTATTGTTCAAACGAATAAATTTTCATTTTCATTTCATTTTTGTCCTGTTCAAAACCATCTAAATTATTGTTAAATAATTCATCCTGTCACTTGACTAGTTTCTGTACGGTCTCCACATGACTTAACTTCTTATCGGCTATCTAAACGGATGCTCTCAAAATTTAACTAAAGGGTTTAACCTAATTCGATGTTTGACCAACAGCGTTTATACATTTAACGGGGAATCTAAATAAGCTGTTATCTGTACGTTTGCTCAACCTTGACTGCAAACGGATGCTGGTACAGCGAGGCTTCAATAAATACTTAGTTCTAAAAACATCTAATACTTTCTCAAGGACGAATGCACTATTTACAATTAAAGAGAAAACTTTTTAGAAAATGTTGTCTGAAGTTAGGTGTGGCCAACAAATAAGAGCAGTTTATAAATAAAAGGCTATTTAGATAAACATATATATAAATATACTTACTACGTTACTAATATAATTTCTGATGCGTATGTAAACTAATAAAAATATTACTACTAATAACCACACTTGTCTAATAAATACTTACTTAATATTATAATATTTTCAAGAATGATGTATGGAACAATGAATGCAACAGTGGATTATCCGTCCAAAAAAGAAACCTTTAAATACACAGTTAAAATAGATGTAATAGTTTTAGAAGCCAATTAGTAACAGAAAATGGTAGAATTTCTCAAGGTTTCATTAACCTCCGCACACTATTGTTATTTTAAAACTATTCTCTTGAATATAATTGGTAAATACGTTCTCGCCGACATGAAAGGAGAAAACTGAAACCTGAATTGTTCATTCTTTTAACATCTGAGAAAGTCTTTCTAGCTGAAAGTTATCCCATACCAATTAGTAAGTACCTAAAACTCCTAAATTGAGAATTCTTCAACCATTGTAATGTAAAGGTAAATGAATTACATTGACGTATAGACACCAAAAAACATTAATCTTGGATGATCAAAATCGAAACCAAAATCCGTGACCACAAGTAGGTAGGTAAGGTACATACAGATAGTGATGGGCCATTTCAACAGGGCAACGTCCAGAGTTGGAATGTCCGAGCGGAAGAACGGGTGCATCGCCGGCGCCTCGACATTGACTTAATAAAAAATGTTCAAAGTCACTCCGTTATTAAATATAGGAGTGATAACAAACTCCCCGGTGTTGCTTCACGGACTGCAGTCACGAGGAATGCGGCTTTCAATATTTACAATGATCAAACATTTTTTTGTGGATCCACGATAAAACGAGCCTGAAGCCATTCGAGATCGGGAAGAGAATTTAAATTGAAAAAGAGTCATTCTAAGGAAGGAATGTACATTCAATCAATCTGGTAATAAAAGATACACACTAAATGATCTTGAGCATTTCACGCTCTTTTGAGCACGACCGCCATTACAACAATTACGTACACAATCATAATTATTAAATAACAGCTTGTAAAACGATGTTTCAAACGAATGCAACACTGGCGTAAAGGTAACTGTTATTCTGTGTCATAGTTCGTTTACTGCCGTCTTACGAATTGTGTGTTGATTGTGCAGCACAAGTGTGCCATGAGAATGAAGCTTCGCGCCCTGCTGACCTACGTGGAGGTAGTCTTGAGAGTTTGATGCCACACAATTAAGTCAACGCTACCAACACAGTAATCCCAATTAACTTAAATCACACTGACAACCTAGTCAAGAATGCACACGTATAAATGAATAATAAGCAAGCGTTAAACGATGAACGAAATTGCGATTTTACATTCCAGAATATTTTATTGACCACACGCTACATTGCGTGATGGATTATTCGATCAGTGTGCAAATAGTGATTTTTATGCCACTTTCGCTTGTCACATTTAGATGTGTGTTTTTCATGTACTGAAGTGGATAATTGTTCAGACCGAGTTTATGGCTGAATGGCATAGAAATCGACTTCCATCGGCCGGCTATTAAGACGATTGGTGAATCACATTGTGAATCATCGATCAATCTTGATGTTGACCGTAACTTCCCAGAAACTAATAAGTAGATCGTTTAAAGTTCACGACCGCTTTTTATGATAAAGTGAAATTTTATAATCCAAAAAGACAAATCAATATTCCTAGACTTCCTACCCGCTATTTTCAACCGAAAATTATTAGACTGAATCAAACAGGTTACTGTAATACAGTGGTTACTATTACCACTGGGTAAAGTTGTCTATTGTCAACAAATATAAAAATTCAAAGTGTTATAAAAAATATAGTACCAACAACCTACGCAGATAAATTCCAATCACATCATAAAAACTAGTCAATAAATTAATAAGACTGACTACTGAATTGGCAATCCAATCAACCATGTCAATCATAATTGATATCAAACGTCAAGAAGCCGAGTTATCAATTAAACAGCTGAACTAGGTTCAATTTATTGTGACAATACGAGCTGCTGACAATCTCTCGAGACCAAAATGTCGCAAGAACCACCCACGAGAGCGTGAGAGCCTTCGCAGAGACCATTGTGTCCCAACTGGTTCCCACATAAAGATATATGCAACATCTATCCATACTGGAGCAGAATGCAGAAATTGCGAGAATCGCTAATCTTTGCGCAACGCGCACAATTTGAACATAATTGATAGAAAACCACTTTGGACTTCATGGTGGACGTGTCAAGGCGAATTCCGAGAAGAGATTAAAAAATGTTTGATGTGGGGCAAGTTGCAGGCAGAAGCGTGACCGAACTGCGGTGGACAAACACGTTGACTGTATTTTAAATATAAAAATTCTTAGGTGTGCACGTTTTGGTCCTAAGTAAACACTGGCAGGCCATCTCGACGAAATTCTATATCTTTTATTATAACAGACGGTGTCTGAATTCATAAACAGTATTATCTTGCGACTGATATTGTTGCTTGCACAAATAATTTTCTGATCAGCACAGATTAAAACGGAAAGAGCAAAAACAGCATTATGTATATGATGTTGAGCTCAGACTATCAAATAGGGGATCGGACTGACTCAAAAAAATATGATTCTGTTTAGTCCGTCAGTTAGATTATCGAAAAATATTAGAAACGTGTTTTTTGTTTTAACAAATCAATAAAAATTGACGAAGCTATAGCGCGTCAAAGATCATGGAGTGGGGCTTGAAACGTCACTTGAAGGTACAAAATGTACTATTATATGACGTCACACGAGTTTTCGAAGCACTGTATCGTCTTCATTTTTTGTTTACGTGAAAAAAGAAAAAATATGTGGTCAAAATTTTTTGGAATCTATCTGACGGACTAATTAGTTTTTTTTTTGTCCGATTATTTGTCGTACAAATATTATATTTGCACCATAACGTACCTTACAAGCTATATCCATTTAGTTATTATTGCGTTAATCTTGAGCAAAAACTGCTCACAAAAAACCTAACTATGGAAGTTTAGGACGCTTATTTATAATTTGCTACGGAAGCAACTAGTAGACCACTTTAGTTTTTAATATAATGTTGTTTCGTGACTATCTAACTGTATTTAATTATAGTAATCCAACGATTGCTTTACGGTTGTTGTTATAGGTATAAATTCTTTATCATATCAGCTAGACTACTTGCAATACATGCATATGTTTGGGAATCCCAAAGTAATCACATTCGACATCTCTAAGCTTCGGGACTTAACCGATTACGAGTATAGATTAATGTTGCAATCATTCTCAAGTTTATTCTCAGGAACATTTAAATTCGATCTACGGCTTAGACAGAAGCACACAATTAATGCACATTAATTATCCTACGATTTATCGAATCTGCAGCGATTACCTTAGCTACTGGACTGAATAATTCAAACAACGCCGCAATCACTAGTTCAATAGACTGGCACTTGTACTTCATTAGCTCCTTTATTATCTACGTAAAGGTTCTATTCAAATGCCAATTCCAAGTTTCTGAAAAGCATTAGTTTTAGTTCGATTACTTTGATTTCTTGAAAATCTTACCTGGAATGTTTATGTATCCCAGATACCTACTCCATATTTTAATTTGCTATGAGGAATATTATTATTTATTTGAGTCTAAAGGCATTCAAAGATTTGATGTTGACATGATTGTTTTGTTTAACGATCCAGAATAAAATCTACAGTTATCGTTTAAATAAACCGATTCTTAAAGTAAAATAAAGTCAAGACGATTGGCGATAAAACGCCTTGTAATAAAAAAGGGTCAGGAGCCGACAGATCACGTAAAAGTATCATTTAAAAAAAAGGTAGCGTTAGCAAAAAAACACAAGACGTGCTAAAGGATTAAAGGCCTTTCTTGGTATTCACACCCGACGCCTCTTCCATTATCTTCGTAATTGATATTTACTTGGGATTCCGTAAACAATGGTCGGGTGCACCGGTAAAGGGATGAATACAAATTCTAACACATTAAAAATAACCCAAATCGTTTATCAAAATAACTCAACAGACCGTACCAAATAATAGTAAGTGCATCTACTAAATTAAAGAATTTGTATCAAGAAATGAGTCACAAAAAAAACGTAAAATTTTGTCGCAATTTTCCAATTTTCGGATGAATCATTTACACGAGTTACACGTTCCATTGAAGAACCCGGCCAGATGATCGAAAACAACATTAATAATATTTAACAACGAAGAAAGTTAATGATAGTGAGAAAAAGAAAAAGAAAATCTACCAACTTCCGTAGAACAAAAAATAATAAAAATACATTAGAAAACAAACGCATTGATGATGTCAAAGCGTGTAAATACTGAGAGTAAACTCGTCACAGACGCAACAAAATGATTGCAAAGAGTTTGTAAAATATAACAAGTTTCCAGTAAATACAAATTATTCATAAATAAATACTAAGATTATGAAACTAGGAAAAATCAACTAAACCATTTCTGTAATTCTAACAGCCTATCATTGAACGTACTTAAAGGCCAACTCACATCCAAGGTTCCGAGAAAATTTTAAGAAATACATATTTGAACTTCCTCAACTATTTGTAAATTAAATTGTAGCATCGCGAAATCTGTTGCGGCCTGTCAATCGAATTTAACGCTCTGCAACGAAATCACAATAGCCCATAGACTTGATGCAATGTTATCATAGAACATGAGATGGAATTGAAGACTTACCTGATGAGTTAACTTCCAAAAATAAGAGTGCACTTATTATAGAGCCCTCTCAGGGGCGTTCACAAATAAAAAAAGCTCCATAGCACATTGCACATAAATAAAGAGTAACGTCACAAGCACAGCGTGTATACCAATGTATCGATCGAACGCGCGCGGTACTTCGAGCGTCGCGACACGTGAGTCGCGCGCGGAGGTTCGGCGCGAAATGCCACGGAATGCGGTCCGGCGTCGCCTCCCGCGCTGCTACAGAACAGCCTGCGATGCTGCGCCTGCGACCAACGCTATGCACTTTCAGCTTAATGGCTGCATCGAAAGTATAATGATTTTCTTGTTTCCTCGTGAACTTTACAGACATTGATAGTCAACAAACTGATATTGTGGTGTTAGAAAGTAAAAAAGATAATGTCATAAGGAAAACTTTTTCATCACATGTTTATAATTACGATGATGAAGATCCCGAAGAAGGTATTTAATACAAAGAAAACAATGAAGATAAGATTAAAGGTACTGAAAGTAAAATAGGTTTCATAGCTATTGTCGAAAATGAAAAACAGCAAAATCCAACTCAAATTAAGTTATTTCAGACTCCTCTCACAAACAAACAAGCTCAACACAATTACAATATATTTACATCGGTGAAGCCATTAAGGTATTGTTAAAGTGGTACCGTAGTGATTACACAAACTACGATCACGTGGTACGATAAGGCTGAGGGCGCGGCGCGTGCGTGCCACTTCCCCTTAATAATCAAATAAAATAATTAAACATAAACATTGTTCTCGTAAACGGCAATCAATTGAATTGTACGTCAGCTCATACGGTAGCTTGGAACTGTAAGCGGCTTACGATAACGTTACACATGCATCGACTATTGGCTAAGAGCTGGACGAACGGAATATAGGATTCGATAACATTTAAAGTTTTTGATATTGTAATCCGAAATGATTAATTGGCAAAATATTTGATTATACATTATCACGTTCGATGAAAACAAAGTGGTATCTCCCAAGGGACGTAAATAGGACCGGTCTAGATTGGTCAATTCTTTTTGTACAACTTTAATCATGCCTTGAATCGTTTTCCTATAAAACTCTACTTATTTTTATACACTCTGATTACATATGTGTTGAAGCGTATGTTGAGAAACTTGGTAGAAACCTATATCCGTGACAGAGTTCACACTACCAAATCCTTCAACCTGAGTCACCTCAAGTACATAACGCCAATTTTCCACCATCTTTTATGGCAGGCACGTAACCGTTTTCCATTTTCCGAAGCCTGAGTCACACTATTATTTGTGAGGTAGTTCGTAATGGTCTCTAACCAGTTAATTGCTAACAGCTACTGTTTTAGTTAGGTAACTCTTTTAGGCTATTGTAGTTAAAGTTTGAAGAATGTGCTTGTTATTTTTTGCTTTGATAAGGTTTGTATACCGACGTATTGAAAGTCAAGGTTACGTAATTGAACGACGGTAGTACACACGGCTACACATCAAGCTATACAAAACCAGTTAATCTTGGCCTCACTTTACTAGATCTTTTCGCACAATGAACGATCAGATTATACTGGTTTTGTATAGCTTGATGTGTAGCCGTGTGTACGTACCGGCACTAAATAGTAGTGGGTTATTCAACATTTTCAGAATAATACGGTTTTACTTCTTCTTATCATTTACGTATTTTTAAGTAAGACTACGTTGAATACAAAGGTAGAAAACATCACAATCAGTTAAAAACTGATTATCGGAATTGATTCGAGGGATTGCCCCATGACGCATAAACATTCGATTCTAGGTAAAATTGAGATATTTTAATTGTTGATTAATTGTGCAGGTACCTATGTATTATCAGTGGGAAAAACGAAAAAAAATGTTGGTAGAGTGTGCAAACGATGACATCGACTTAGAATTCTGATTGAAATGACGACTATTAAAACCGTGCTGCTCCGAGTGCTCCGACCCTCAATAAATTGGGCTAAGGGCAGTATGGCAATGATGGTAATAAAATGAGATGACAGATGTCAACAACCAAAGCTTCAACATAAGATCACGTTTGCAATCCCCGAAGGGTAAGGCAGAGGTGTACTTACCTACTAGTACACACGGCTACACAACAATAGCACAAGCTATACATTTCCAGTATAAGCTGGTCTAGCATTGTATAGGATTTCCATACAGTGCGAGATCAGTGTAAACTGGAAATGTATAGCTCGATGTGTAGCCGTGTGTACACCCACAAAAACCTAATAACAATTTGCCCGCCCTGGGAATCACACCCAGGACCTAATGTCTTCAGGAACAACTGTTATAGTTTATAAGTCTATCCTATGTGAAACTTAGGTCTTATAAACGTTATATTGATTCACCACACCACAGGAATCGAACACAAAGGCAAATAACTCGCAATTCCAGTTACGAAATATAATTAACATGAAACATATACAGCTGTTCAAATAATTTCATCACCGAGCCCACCCAGGAGTGTTCCTCAAACAATGGCCTTCTTCAAACAATACGATGGTGTGCTGAAACTGCGCCACTGAAGCGTGCGCCGGCGCCGGAAGCGCGCTGCCGGATACACCGCCATCTTGCGATTGAAACTTGAACTTGTGCACTGTGACGTAATCAGCTGTCTGATATCTGATCGTTTGAGGAATTGAATTTGATTATTCTTAGCTTAGTTCAAATTAGCTGTGTTTAGATGTAGATTTATCTGTTTTTGTTGCTCTACTTAGTATTTTCATCTTGGAATTTACAAGCCAAGAATTTTACCGGAAAACAGGAACACAGTCGAAAAACATTTGGAAGCCAATCTCAAAACAACCATTGCTTATCAAAATAAGAATGATTGATAACAAATCAATCACATTACATCAACATCATTACAAAATTCATTCATCACCGATCATCAATCAGCTTTACGTCTCCATAAAGTCAATCAAACGCACAAACATGTCGGTCTGTCAACACAACACGCATCGCTCTCTCGATCGGCGTACGCGCAGACGTAAAGCGGATCGACGCTGGGTGCTGACTCACCGTCACGCATGCGCAACGATGACGCCAGTCGCCACGCATGAGATGACCAGTAGTCCAGAATGATCTCCCAATCCAGGGCAGGGCGATGATTTTAGTAGTATTTTTATTTTTAACCATTACTTCGGACAAACGAAAATGTAGTCATTAGTCTCGTTTGTCCATCCGTTTCCAAAGGCCTCCTGCAACCTTCTCGTTCTTCAATCCCATATTATTCTGGCGAACTGTCTAATCAGGTGCCAATTTTTATGTGGTCTGGCTCTCTTTGTTTTTTTGAGTACCACTGGACTGGGTGACAGAACAAATGGAGCAATAATCCATTTGTTCTTCCTTCTTATCATGTGTCCTGACCGTAAAAGAGCTTTCAAGTGTGTAATAAGTACCCCTACTTATTACACACTAGTGTTAACTGACCAACAGCTAGATGATTCGATTACTTACAAAGGACTCTGGACAAAACGCGGTTTAGACTCCCGTAGCCAGACGATACCTCAGGACAGCGTAGCTAAGATATGACTGCTGGTGAAATCTATAACGAGTGATCGTTCTCGACACATCTCAAGCCTATTGCAATGTAGAGACATAATTTCCTTCAGATATAAAAATCACGATGCTAGTCATCTCCTACGTTTTTTTTTTGTATAGCGTAAACTTGCATGCAGAGGAGTTTCCTTAGCTTTTTAGTTTTTTACAGTAGTCTTCATAGTTCAATGTTCAAAAAAATATTGTCATGTCATAGTGAAAAACTAAATCCAGTATTTTTTAAGATATTTTAGCACTGATAGCCTAGAAACCGAAATCTGGGTAACTTTTTAGAGTACGATCAGATGAAATCTTTTTATGTACTGTTGAGGAAAACAGCTGACTATTATAAATAGACTGCCAAAAAAGCGAGGAAAATCTCGTTTTCCTTGTTTAAAAACAACAGAATGGTGAACGATCTGCGAATTCTGCGATACTTGAAATGATAACAAAGTCAAGTGGTTACTACACGGAACTGTCCTCCAGTATTGTTATGTCTGAAACTGAATGCTGCAGCAGCATTCAAGTTATATCGCCTGGATAAAGGTACCAACGACTAGAATTGATTTTCTAGGAGAGAAATTAAGAAATAGAAAGAATTGAGCACAAACTGAAAAACAACACGTTCTACAAAATAAACACGACAGAAGAAGAAGAGGAAGGAAGGAACACGAAGAAAACTTCAGAAATTTGTGCTCCACGGCTGCGCCGAATAGTAATACTACACTGTATCTGTTAAAGAAGCAGCGTATCAAATTATGAATAATAATCACCATCATCAGCGTAATCCACAAACCGTTGCCAAAAACAATGCAACAGCACAATTTACTCAAGACATCCTCTAAAAGGCCATATACCTTCAGACGGATACGGTTGTTAACTCTGCTACACAGCATACTGCCGATGACGATACGATGATACACAAAGACATGTGTATCCGCGCCAGTCACTACACTCACATGTGTTACAACGGGTCACGTTGTAACACATGTGAGTGTAATATATAACGTGTACGTGTATAAATAACACTGTACAACTAAAATAGATGCAAATTACCTACTAACACACAAGGTACTATTATTTTCCTAGATACGGGGTTCCGGTGTAGATTATAATGCAGTGCCTAAGTTATCAGATAATGCAGATTTGCTTTTGTTTTTCTATCAACCCAGACATGAGGAGGGCTTGGTTAGAGTCACTATACATCTTCAAGCAGGCTGAAGGGTGTTTGATGATGTAACGCCAGGTATTATTGTGGTTTCGGTGCAATATTCTTTTTTTGTTTCACCAAAAAAAGTAATGTACATCCATGAAACTACGACTGTGACTGAAAAACCAGAATCAAAGATGAAGATTCTAATATTTTTTAGGAGTGCAAATTAAGCTAAAAAACGCCTGAAGATTGTACGGAAAAACGTTCATAAATTGACGTAAAATTTTATAAATTCAAAGAAGACGAGGTCGTGGAAAAAATGGTGACCGCAAAAAAACTATTACGTTGTTATTCTCTTTGAATTAGGAATGCGAAAAAACGTTAATTACGGTACACTTGCGTTTTGTAAAAATAAGTAAATTAGCGGTACCAACGGAAGATGTTGTTGTTAGAATTTGGTCGAATCATAAACCATCTTTTTCAGATTATAAAGTTTGTAGTCACTCTCGTGATAAACGCCATTTTTGATTCAATCATTTCCATTATCGTCCATGCATAACTAAAAGAAAAGTTACGACTCATCGAATGACTCATCAACGCTCAGCCCAGACCCTTTGAACCTAGAAACATACACAAAACGGACCATTATGATGTCATCATCAGCCTATAATGTTCCCACTGCAGGGACTCAGGCCGGGTCCATATTGGCTCACCTAAAGTTCTTTATCCGAAATTGTTCTTCCTAACGATTTGTAATCCGAATGATCACTCTTCCTAAAATTTTTCATCCTAAAGTTTTCATTCATACTATTTGTAGTCCTACCGACGATGTTCATAACACTCATGTTTCCGAAAATTGGAATTCATAATATCATTAGTGTAAATATATTTAAACTCCTACTGTTTTTTATCCTAACGCTTTTATTCCTAAACATAATTACCATAATATTTTCACTCATACAACTGTTTAGAATGATTAAAGGTCGTTTCACTGATTTTTGTCTTGAAATAAAATAAATGAATGAAATTCAGGTCAGAGTGTCGTCTTGGGGGCACTATGAAAAAAAAAACTTAGAAAAATTTCGCGACCAATTTCGAGGTAGCGCTCGCCGGCCGCTGCCGCGGCACCGCTCGCTTCGCTCGCTCGGCTCGCGCGTAGTTGGTCACAGTTCTAACCTAACCTAACCTATGGATATCTTTGCATAGTATATAAGGTCCCATTAAAATAGGTGGACAAATTTTAACACAGCGTTTAGTAAGCCTAACTAAAGACATCTAAACAAAAAAAAAACACTATCTAAAAAGTGATTTTATTTTGACTTAAAATAATAAATTGCCGGCACTCTAGAACAAACTCATCCTATAAAAGTAGGTATTTTATTTCTTATTCTTATATTTTTTTTGCTATTGTCCTTATTTTAGCGGTCTGAATGATTTCTAAAATTTTGTCCACCTATTTTAATGGGACCTTTTATAATATTATTCATGAATAAAAAGTAATATAAACAAAAAAAAAGATATGACTTTGAATAATAGTGTAAAAGATGGTTATGTTGAGAAAATATAGGAAAACAAATAATAGTGTAATAGATGTTTATTGCTACAGACATTATGAAGTCGAATGCTTCGGAATTAAAACATTAGAGACAGAGAAGTTAGGAATTGCGATTGTTAGGATGAAAAATGTTAGGAAGAACATTTTCGGATTTCCAATTATCGGAGTTGAAATTTTAGGTGAACTTTGGCGCACCCACTCAGGCCTCCTCTCTAGGAGAGGGGTGGGCTATAATCCACCACGCGGGCCTAGTGCGGGTTGGCAGATGTCGCATATCTTCGAATTTTTGGTTCTAAGACATGCCGGTTTCCTCACGATGTCTTCCTTCACCGTTTTGAGAGCAGCGATGTTGAAATAAATTACACAAAGTAATGCGCCTGCCTGGGTTCGAACCCACGACCTTAACGACGACTCTTAAGTTGGGGCCGACACCACTGGGCCACCGCCGCTCTATTCACTGTAAAAAATTATGTAATTTTACATGCAAAAAAATTACATATTCCTGTAAAATTTCCTAAAAATCTGGGAAATTTACGGGAAAATATGAAATTTTACATAAAAAAATGTAAAATTGACGAAAATTATGTAAAATTTCATATTTTCCCGTAAATTTCCCAGATTTTTCGGAAATTTTACAGGATTATATAATTTTTTGCATGTAAAATTACATAATTTTTAGTAAAATTACATAATTTTTAACAGTGTTATGATCATTATGATGTAGGCAAGTAATAAAGCAAATTTTTTGAGAATTTACATTCTATTATAGGAATGTGAAACACGGTGGAAAGTAACTCATCCTGCAAAAACGTAAGAAAATTTGAATTTCGCGGGCTACCCTGGAACATCCACCTTAAATCTGCTTGCTTGATGCAGGCCTGGCATGATGTGACGTTGTAAGTGCCACACCATACCCTAATTTGTGTTCAATTCAAACACAGATGGAGTAGCGATCCCTGTTGTTGCTCTCTTAAAGCCCACGTTATCTTGATGGTTTAGTAGTTCTGTTATAACATTTTATTTGTTTTCAGTACCGTTTACATTAACCTTGCT
Organism: Diarsia dahlii; assembly: GCA_949775195.1. Lineage (NCBI taxonomy): Eukaryota > Metazoa > Arthropoda > Insecta > Lepidoptera > Noctuidae > Diarsia > Diarsia dahlii. Next base: position 1,270,119 of record OX459193.1, on the reverse strand, counting down.
ACTATTTTAGCTCATTATATCATTCGTCACACCTCAGATATGAGCAAATGAGCGAAACACAGATCTCTGAAGTGTGACGGTTTACGAGTTTCCACCACACATGTAGGTAGAAAAAGACTACAATGGCATATTAATCTATGAAAATATTGCCTTTGTCTTAGAACAAATGGGCAATGACATCTTAATCACATTTAAAGGGTCATGAATTCGAAATAGAGAAAAGTGTGTTGGCAGTGGACGATACCATGAATGTGACGAAGTATTGGACCTAGACCAAGAGCATATAAACCAGTTCATAGAGCTAGAGAGCGAAGCACTTTCTAGTAATACCTACACACATATATCAATTTACTAATACCTTCAAGGTATTAGAACCGAATCTTGATAGGATATTCGTCAAATGGCTACTAAAGGAATCTTACTCCACATTCCAACACCACTCGATTGCACCACTGCCGATCGCAACTCGTTTCTATTAATTATCAATTCAAGCAGGCCCTCATATCCTTTGCATTTCACCATATTTTGTGTAGATACAAATACAATATCAGTGGATTTAAGTAAAAAATGAGATTGCGAAACAATGAATAACAAATCAATGCGGTTTCCGGGATATCTACTTCCTCGCTTGATACCAGGCGGATTTGGCCCTAGCTTCTGTAGTGGTTCCGTATGATTCACATTTAATCAAACTCTGTATGTGAACCCGTAGCCAAGGTAGGACTGATATTTTTTTGAAGATTCGCTGCTACAGGAACCAACTATCTGAAAATATAGCCAGTCTCTGAAGCGACTAGTATTTAAGTTTGACAAGTATTATGTGGGCCGATCCCGGCGGCACTGCAATGCCGGGCCGACCCGCGACGGGAGTGGAGCGAGCCCCGAACATCCCGTCAGCTTACAAAAATCAGATTAATATACTGGTCCCTCAGTGAGGGAACTTTCAGATATTAAGCTGAAAAGAACAGATACTACACTTTGATCTTAGCCAAAAGGCCGAGAAGCGATAACGTATTTGGAGTTACCGACGGGGGTCATTCGATCGCGGAGAATCTTAATATCGCAATAGGGGATCGGACAAAAAAAAACTAATTAGTCCGTCAGATAGATTTCCAAAAATTATTGGACACGTATTTTTTCTTTTTTCACGTAAACTTAAAATGAAGACGATACAGTGCTTCGAAAACTCGTGTGACGTCATATGATAGTACATTTTGACGACACAAGTGACGTTTCAAGCCCCACTCCAAGATCTTTGACGCGTTTTATCTTTGTAATTTTTTATTAATTTGATAAAACAAAAAACACGTATTCAATATTTTTCGATAATCTAACTTACGGACTAAACAGAATCATATTATTTTGACCCAGTCCGATCCCCTATTCAGGAACGTGACGTCATAGGCATAGCGCCATCTATCGAACATTTATCGCACTACTATTGTAATACTTCCCCCTGCGATACAAGTTCTGTAAGCATTGTATTCTACAAGGGGTGCCCTATAAAAAAAAACAGCTGAACAAGTAACAAATGTAAACAAATCTGGGAATAAATTCGCCAGTCTCGCTTATTACCAATATATTAACACTGTTACCAGCCTGTACACACGGCTACACATCAAGCTATACAAAACCAGTATAATCTGATCGTTCATTGTGCGAAAAGATCTAGTAAAGTGAGGCCAAGATTAACTGGTTTTATATAGCTTGATGTGTAGCTGTGTGTACCATCCTACTGCAGGGCAAAGACCTCTCCCCATGTCTTTGAGTTTTGGATATATTAGGGTTAATCAAATCAATAAAAATAAATAAACGAGTACCAATAGAAAAGGGTTTATCAATGAAATCTTTTACTAATTCGTAGATCTTTTTTTCGAACTTATTGACCTAAATAGGTGACTTTATTGTGCGCTAAAGTTAAGATTTTCTGAGTAATTAATAGCATGAATAAATATACCATTAGTAAGAGATTTTCAGCGATGCTTCGCTGATAACACAACTTTCGCTAATTCGTAGTTCGTTCGACTTATTCATCTAAGCACAATAATCTAAGTGTTGTATTTCTTGGAGACCAAAAACATACATCATTATAAGACAGTAGCTCCTCTTTGACTTTGAATCAAGAGAAGTTGCTACAGTAAAAAATATTCTTCTTTAATAGATCAAATTAATGTTGATCTACACTGGTAGATACCTTAACGCTGTTGGTCACTGGGGCAGCTTTAACGATCTTACACACGATACTCAAAAATCAACAGAACTAAAACTGAAATCATTCTCCTGCAATAATTGAGATGGCCTATTTAGTTGCAGGGGGCCAATTCTCGGTTTTAGAGATGGTGTCGAACTCGAGAAAAATTTCTAATGACGTCATTTTTTCGAGAAATTTTAAAAGTTGCTATTCTGGGGATGTCGAATTCGACATTTGTCGAAGGCTAACGTTAGAGTTCATGTCGAGTGCTTCTGAGCAGTAGAGATGTCATGTCGATTATATAGATACGTCATTTCTGAGTGAATTTGTTGAGTTTTGGATTGTACACTGTGTTTTCTTTTCTTTAGTTTTTAAATAAAATACGGCTTGGCATCTCATACTGGAAATTCGATTTATACTCTTTGATTTGTGCATTGTGTTTTCTTGAAACGACGAGGTCGTCGTTTCAAGAAAACAAGAGTCAACGACAAGAGTCTGTAATTTGTGTACCTACGATTGGACTTGAAACCACTGAAAGATGGACGAGTTTATTAGCATTTTTATCTCGGAGTTGTTGGAAAGTGGCGAGCAACTGGCCAATACACGGCGACAACAGCTATCCCGCCGTCGATATTTACGACTTGAGCAAAACAGAAGTCATTAAAAACTTCAGACTAAATAAAGATTTAATAAGGGTTCTAATACTTAGATCTATTGACTCCTGTAATTCAGGATACCACTAAAATAGACCTGAAAACGAAGGTAAATAATTGTTTGCTTCATAATTTTATTAGTCACTGATGACAGACAGTCAGCGGTCAAACTGATTATTTTTACACTAAACGTTTCGTTTTACTTTGGCTTTGCACGGGACTTATTCAAATTTAATATATAAATTATGTCCTAATTAAGTGTTTCTCATAATTATGTTCACTTGTTTGTTTGTGAAATCAATAAATACTTTTTCTTCCTTTCTTTCTTTCTTTTATACTTAAATAGTTAGGTTTAGTCAGCGTTTTAAAACAAAATCATTCATTCACTCATAGCTACCTAAAACGGAACGCGCGATTCTTCATAATGGTAACATTAGCTTCACTCGAATCGACATTTTCGTGACATTTATTTCTATTTTGACTGAGAATATTGGTAGAGATAGAGATATTTTTGATAGACATAGAGATAGACTTACGAACTCGAACTCGAGATAAATCTCTAAAACCGAGAATTGGCCCCCAGATCTAAAATGCACAGTCCGACAGAACGGTATCGGTAGTCTCTGAAAGGACCAGCTTTTATATTTAACAAGTATTATGTGGGCCGATCCCGGCGGCACTGCAATGCCGGGCCGACCCGCGACGGGAGTGGAGCGAGCCCCGAACATCCCGTCAGCTTACAAAAATCAGATTAATATACTGGTCCCTCAGTGAGGGAACTTTCAGATATTAAGCTGAAAAGAACAGATACTACACTTTGATCTTAGCCAAAAGGCCGAGAAGCGATGACGTATTTGGAGTTACCGACGGGGGTCATTCGATCGCGGAGAATCTTAATATCGCAATTCAGGAACGTGACGTCATAGACATAGCGCCATCTATCGAACATTTATCGCACTACTATTGTAATACTTCCCCCTATGATACAAGTTCTGTAAGCATTGTATTCTACTCATCATCTGCCTAGCCTTTTCCCAACTATATTGGGGTCGGCTTCCAGTCTAACCGGATGCAGCTGAATACCAGTATTTTACATGGAGCGACTGCCTATCTGACCCCCACAACCTAGTTAATACTAGGTAATACGATACCCTTCGGTAAGACTGGATGTCAGAATTTCAGGTCACTGACTACCTGTAACGACTGCCAAAGATCTATATATATGGCAGCCGGGACCAATCCGAGGCACGGAGGAAACTCGGTATGTCGGGCGGTCACCCATCCACAGACCGACCTAGGCAAGCACAGCTTTACCTAAAGATCAACCCGAGTGGCAGTTCTTATTAAGGGTTCTCTATTGTGTCACGTAACTTTTTTATCCATAATTTAAAATGCCATAACTTTTTTGTCCTAATCATTATTTGTCCGAATGATAACTTACCCGAACTAAATATCACATAATATCACATGCCATAAAATTGAAATCCCTAAATATAATATGTCCTAAATCCATTTGTCATAAATATTACAATCAATAATATACGAAAGACATAAAATCGTTTTCCATAAAAGTTTTAAGTCCTTTAAAATAACATAATGTTTATTTATCATAATAATATTATTAGAACAAAGTATAACAAAGCTTTTGGTCACGTCACTCATACATGCAACGCATGTACTCCATGACGCGTGCTCGCTTCGCTCGCATATTAAATAACACTAAAATATCTTCTGTCCCCGAAGTTCCGGGCCTCCGCCGGCCTCCTTCGTCGGCCTACGGCCCGGTGCCCATGCCGCCCTTATAGGATACTGTCGCGAGACGGTGATTCATCCACTTAGCGGACGACTAGCAACAGCCTATAATTTTGGTTATTCATCCGGCTAATCGGACGACTAATTAATTTTATTCATCCGCTAATCGGACGACTAGACACTTCGAATTTTTTTTAGGACTAAAAAAAAATATTATAAACGAACATTCGGAATAATAGGTACACATTAGGTAAAGCAATAGTTAGATTCAATTATTATAGTAATCGATATTATGACAGAATACTTTTAGAACTAGGTAAGGTCACCCGGGGCGACAGCAACTACAAAAAAAAAATTGAAACTTTGCTTTCCTCCACCATGAGTTACTTAAATAAGGGGAATAATTAATCGAGCCACAGTTTTTTTAATTGGCCACAGGATCAAACTTCTAATTTTATAACTAAGCCACGGGAAAATTATATAGCCTCTAATATACTAATTCGTCTTTTTTACAACGCCCACTAAATATTCTATAGAAAGCATCAAGTGAAGATCAACAATTATATTAACTTGTCCTTGTTATTTATACATAGGCACCTAATTTACTAACTCAGCCACGGAATTTATATCTCACCACCATTTTATATTTTACAGCTTCAACACAAGGCCCTCAAAAAAAATATAATTAAAGCGACCATAGTCAACATCATTTATTATAACTTAGCATGTAAAATAATACATCACATTCTTATATTGTGAAAATAGCAACAGCAAGATTTGGCGCGAGCGCGCGAGACGACAGTGACCGGCCATTTGCACCAATCAGAGAGCGCCATTCGATTCATGTACTGACGACATGTACTGTGCATTACATGCACTTTACGATTATTACATTTACGTTAAAAATACCTACTAGTAACAGAAATGTTTTTACCATTGTCTAATTGACTAGTCACAGTCAGATTGTATGACTCGTCATTGTAAACTGAGGGAAATAGGTTAGGTTAGGTTAAAACTGTGAACAAACGCGCGCGAGCCGAGCGAGCGAAGCGAGCGGTGCCGCGGCAGTGGCCGGCGAGCGCTACTTCCGAGTTGCTTGCAGAAATGTATTTACAATTTATTGTCTAGTTTTCCGATAAAAATGAAGTTCTGAAGCGATTCTGTCGATAACTTTTTTTATTTTTTTTTGTAAGGGCCACTCGCAGTTCATCTCTCTGAGAGGATGGTATACTGCTTAACCGGACAAATAACTTTTGTAGCACAACATGTAAATAAAATCGATCTTTAGGACATTCGATACTCTGAACTTCAATATTTAGGTCATTAAATACTCAGAACTTCTATATTTAAGCCTTTCGATGACACGACAGGAGCTTATACGTACTATTAGTGGCTATAATATAATATTTAATGACAATTTTAATTAAATTTTGATGCTCAGTTAATGTGGCATGAGTTATAATTTAAACGTACTGAGTTAATAAATTAGAAGCTAATAGAAGATTTTTTTGATGCCATATATTAATATTTTAGAAGTTTACTGTTTGAATTCATGTTATAAATTTAGATGCTAAAAAATAATCACGATGCTGAGTTGTATTTAGAGTGGCTTTAAAAAAGATAACTTGTGGCTAAGATAGTATTATTTAGATGCTCGTTAATTGTGGCTGACTTAGTAATTTAGAAGGCAAGTTAGATTTTTAGATGCAAATAATGCTATTAAAAAGAAGCCGGTTTAATTAGCACCCCTTAAATAATAGGGATATTCTAATAAACGTACTTCATTGCACAGCTTTCGATGAACAGTTTCGACATAAATTAAGTTACAAATAAACTTTGGTTTTTCATTAATTTGCATTATTGTTGAATAAGACCAGTAAAAGTTACATTCACCCCACTTTGTGGTAAATGTGACTATTCGTTAATAACTCTGTTGTAATCTGTTTCTAAATGTTGAGGTCAAGAGTACATGTAGATGCACACAGAATTATCTGTAAAAGCTATCTATAGTCGCTGAAATAGAGTTCAGTTTCAAGCAAATTTACTTTTAAAATTTTATGGGGCGAATGCGACCAAAATATTTATGTTCTGTGGTCAGTACTACAGTACGTGAACTAGTGATGCCATCTGTACTTTATTTGAAAAAACTATGATTCCTCTTTACTTTTTTTTTTTTTTTTTTACTAACCCTTATGGATGTTGCTTATCCGAATTAAAGAATATTTTATTTTATTTTTATTTAGGCCCACAGTTGCTTTCGCCCCGGATGACCTTACTTAAAGATAATTAAGTTAAACAAAATTTCGGCAATTTGAACATTATGGTTAATGAAGTTTATGGCAAACGTGTTATGGATAATGATTTTCGGACAAACAATTTTAGGAGAAGTAAGGGAGTACTCTTATTAAGCCACGAGCTCCTCAGCTTATTAAGCCACGAGCTCCAAGCATTGTATTCTACTAGGGGTGCCTAAACCCTATAAAAAAACAGCTGTCTTCTTTTCTTTGTAGTCGTGTTCTTCATTACTGAAGGTCGTGTCCCTGATGAAAGTCCTTCATAGTTCGTACAATATGTCTCCATTTCTCTCGATGTTCGGCTTTCCTTAGAGCAGTTGTAACAGAGAGTCCAGTGAGTGCAGTAACTTGGTCACACCAACGGTTAGGTGATCGGCCGCGGGGTCTCTTTCCACTGTTACCAGCCTATGCCATCCCAGTGCTGGGCATGATCTATAAGGTTAAAGGCCCTAATAACGTCGAACTTTTATTTCGAATATGGGATAATCTATCAATCCTGCAAATCTAGAAGACCACCAACTGCAAACAATGCGGCCGTGTTTATATTTTCATTATTCAACTGCGTACGTAATAACAGGGTAATTAGTATTATAATTACAATGTTAACACCACATATTATCTCAAGCAACCCTGCCGCATTATTTGGCCGCCATCCTTGGCGCGGTCACGGTGCTGGCCGCGTTAATTCTATTACGTGTCCAATAATAACATATAATACAACACTTTAGTTGTGTACTTAGCTATTAATAACTATAGGTAACGCACTTTGTCATTGTGTTTTTTTTTGGAAAATCATTATTTACTTTAGCAAAAAGTTCAGTTTGCCGTAAATCGGAAAATTGTATTTGAGATCGCAAAAACGTGTGTTTTAAATAAACTGCTCACTTTTCAAAGTACAAGTCCGTGTTATTTTTTATTATGACAATGATGAACGACAGCATCATCTATGGCTATTTAACCTAGGTCAAAATCAGACGGTGAATATCCAACTATTCGTTAACCCACATAGGGTCCACCGGTCCACGGGGAACAATATGCCTCCTGTCATGTATAGAGAGAAAACCAGTATCCCACCTGTGGGGAAATTAAATAAGCTACTATTGTTCTACCGTCTACTGACAAAGACAGTGAACATATTTTAACATGCTCAACGTACTCAACGGGTTCCTACAGTACGGGATGAGAATCTCCATGAGATCGATCCTCCGTCAACATAACCAAGCTACTAAGTATCATCACCATCTTCCTGCCCTTATCCCATGTCATTTGGGGTCGGCGCAACACGTTTTTTTCTTCCACTCTGCCCTGTTAGTCGTCACGTTATCATTTATTCCTTTTTCCTTCATATCACTCCTCTCACACTCCATCCATCTTTTCTTTGGTCTTCCTCTCCCTCTCCATCCATCCACATTTATATTCATCACTTTTTTAGTCACATGCGATTCATCCCTCCTCATCACATACCCATACCACGACAGTCGATTCCCTTTTAACTTTTCCAAGCTACTAAATATATTTCACACTGAATAATACGTCGTGACGCGGCTACCGATAAATTCCGATTAATCGGTAACCGACTGCAATACGCCCTATATTTTGATAGTTACACATTCCGGATACATAATGCAATAGTTGCAGACACAGTGAAAGTTCCCTGAAGTCGTAACCGGTGCGTAACCTAAATATTCCTCCTCATAACAGTTACGATGCTATTAAAGCCTAAATCGATTACTTTGTTATTTCACACATAATAATGTAGTTTGTGATGTCAAAGGAAAGCTTGACTTGACGTAAGAGCGACAGCTGAGCATTCTGGATCCTGAGATCCTAGGTTCGATTCCGAGTACAGGCAGTGTTATTAGGTTTTTCCAAAATAAATATTTTAGAGGCAGTCACGGAGTCTGGATTTTTGCCAGGTTGATGGCAAATAGACTCGCCACCTATATGAATAGACTCGCAACCTATATGAATAGGTGGCGAGTCTATTTGCCATCAACCTGGCCTGATGATGACATCAACAGCCTATTAATGTTCCCACTGCTGGGACACAGGCCTCCTCTCTTTTTTGAGAGGGAATGGGCTATAATCTACCACGCAAGCCCAGTGCGGATTGGTAGATGTCACATGCCTTCGAATTTTTGGGTTCTAAGACATGCCGGTTTCCTCACGATGTTTTCCTTCACCGTTTTGAGAGCAGCGGTGATGAAATAAATTACACAAAGTAATGTGCCTGCCTGGGTTCGAACACACGACCTACTGTTCGTAAGTCGGGGCCGCCACCACTGGGCACCTTACTCCACCTATTGCATGGGACTTAAATATAACTGGCATAATGCGGGTGTACTCAGTACACCGTCGCCTAACCTTTCGGGTATTTAAAGGTTTGTTGTTATGGAAAACTGGAGCTTCAAACGTCTGAGAAAATGAAATGTTACGAACATAGAAAATGCAAGTGGTCCATTACCATCAAGGTGACAGGAGAAAAAATGGTGGTTAGGGCTAATATCCTCACAGAGATGATAACTAAGTACAGTAAGTGTACCGGATGACATGTCTCTCCTCCCTTTTTCTTTGACTCTACTTAGAAGACGTTTTAAATAATATGGTGGTAGCAGTCATAACATGTGTCATATTTTGCTTCAGGTTGTTATATAGAAGAGACACAGGAAACATTAATAAACTCAACCTTGGATTACACGAGCTCAACCAATTAAGGACAGGAAAAACTAAAGAAGCAAAGAATTTGACAGCCTTAATTAGGAAGGTCTACTACCTACCGTAGAAAAACAGAGCGATGCGACTATAACAGACTTATTTCTGAAAACAATGCATTCAGATTTAACAAGAACTTTTTTACTTATTTATTTACAAATACAAAGTAAACAGCCAGTGCGCAGCGAAGTGTGAAAATCTTTCCTTTACCGTGCGCCGCGCGCCGGCGCATCTGTTTGACCTCCGCATTGTTATCCTTGCCTCTCTGCATAAACTACGAGTGTTTGTTTCTTGATCGCCTCGTTGTTCTTATAGTAACCGTTACTTTAATAACTAAGGCATTTGGTGACCACATTGTAACTTTAAACTCAAATACATAGATTCTGATTAATAGCGTAGATTTCACAAAACCATCGCCAAAAGTTGCTGCTGCAGGAAATACTGTACTGTATTTTCTGACTTGGTTCCATACGTCTTTATCGAGGACTTTTTGGACTTTCTGTCTACGGGAAACGGGAGTCCAAGCAAGAGTATAAATAACAATAGTAATAAATAAATATACTCACAACAATAAAAACTCTAAAACAGAGAGGCTGCAGGGCGCAGACTTAACATCGTCTGGGGGGGTGGAGTGCCTATCGAGCACAGTGACTTTCCAAAGTATCTTGGGGTTTCTCTTGACAGATCATTGACCTTCAGCAAAAACTGCAGTAATATCAAGCAGAAGGTGCACACCCGCAATAGCCTTTTACGGCGACTAGTTTCTTCAAAGTGGGGTGCTTCGCCTCATGTTTTGCGGACTACTGGTCTACTGCGCTGGCCCTGTCGTTTTCAGCTGGTGAATTTGCGTGCCCCGTGTGGAGCCGCTCAACGAAACGTGCCATCCATCATCACTGGTTGCCAAACCGACCCCGGTACAAACGCTGTCCTACCCACTGGCAGGAATAACGCCGCATGAAGTTCGCAGAACAGTGGCAAGCTCTAGAGAAAGAGCTAAAATGGCTTCAGACACACGACACCCATTACATCTAAACACCCTTGTATCGCAAAGGCTGAACTGGCGAGATGTCTACGGAAAGATTAAAGCTGTGGCGAGATAGTGCATTCTTACCTTACCCATTTGTTCCACCTGCTGAACATCTCCCACCCGGACAAGACTTGACGTGGCTGACCTGGAAGTCTTTAAACAGACTCCGGACCCAGGTTTGTCGCAGGAAAGAAAACCTGCTGAGGTGGAGATACATAAATGACTCTGTACTGGAGTGTAAATGTGGTGCTGTTCATCAAACAATGGGGCACTTAATATATCGTGCCCTGCATGTCCTGCTGGTTGTTCACTTCAAGAACTGATGGACACTACCGAAAGCGCCAAACTAGTAGCCCAATTCTGGGCCGACACAATTAAGATTGCCATCGACACGCTAAGAAGATGATTATAAACTCTGACACTAGGGTGTGTAGGGTCGTTAGACCTTACTGCCCACACGGTATGAAGAAGAATAAATATACTCTTGCTTGAACTCGTATTTGTTACAGAATCCTTCATTGTGGTGGTAGTTATTCCACGTATCGATAGACCCGTTTTCAAATTACAACTGTCCACTCGACGATGTTGTCTTTACTCTCCCTGACTCTATCGCCCAAATACTCAAACGTCACTCAATTATAAGTAACCCTCAAAACTCCTGCTATCTCTGTCACTCTGCGTTAAAGTAACAAAGACAGCACGAGATTTAAGTGCAACTTATATAATTGAGTGACGTTTGAGTATTTGGGCGTATATGTCTAATGACTCTGCCCTGTAGTGTAATTATGATGTTGCCCAAATCTTTTTTTTTTTTAAATCACTTTATATCGTGCCTATCCTGTTACATGCACATCACAAGAGCTGATGGACGCTACTGACTCGTCTTGGTCCTCTCTACTACTCATGTGCCAAACTCGTCGTCAAATTTTGGGCTAACCCAATTATGGGCCTACTACACGCACGCACTTCCCCACAGTTTTGCCTGCGGGATTACACGGTGCACACAGTACATCGCGCGTGTGGTTTGTAATGGTAATACAGTTTTACCAACCATACGCGCGATGTACTGTGAAGTGTGAACGAAAACTGTGGGGAAGTGCGTGCGTGTAGTAGGCCCAATAAAAGTTGATATCGACACGCTAAGAAGAAGAGATACTACAAACAGATTTCGAAATTAAAGTTCTTTCCCGACACTGCAGTAACTTTTAAAGATTTATGGCTTAACTCGTTTTAATAAACATTATTCCGACTGATTCCGACATAATACGAAATTAAATCCATACTTTGAAGCCTTCCATCCGCATTTATATGCGTTACGATCATTTGAATGAGATGCGCGTGTGCCGGTAGCGCGGCGATCCTTTTGTGTGCGCGCACTCGTGTGTATCGCGCGCCACGCCTAGCTGCGCTGTGGGGGATAGGCAGGACTGCTGGTTATTTAGTTAGATACATTATTTAAAGAGAACTATCAATATGACCGGATTTTAATTGATTCCTATAATGTGAAATGGAAATATTGCAACACTCTTCTTTTTCGTGTCGCTGTGGCACGAGATAGATATTTAAAATTTCGTTGGCCCAAAACTTCGCCACTTTTGCAGCGTCTTTTCTTGCTTTACAGTTCCACCTCCTCACGTTGCAGCTGCCATGCTGTTCGGTAGAGTTAGCCCCCACTTTACAAGGTTCGAGTTATATGTTCCCACTTGGGTCTGAAGACGGATTTTGTAGCATTGATACCTCGCAACATGGAATTAAACATTAGTAAAACTATAGCGATGGCTTCAGGCATCGAAAGAGCAATAAGATCGTTATGTACTGTTAGGTTTTTGAGGTCTGTTCACGAGAATGCTCACTATCTGCTAGTGCTATATTACGTAGCTACTTTGTATCTGCTACTCTGGAAGTCATATTCATAATGTGGCTCACGATCTCACGTAGCGAACCACAATGATCCATTTCCCTCTTATAATGTTGACTCACATAATCGCAGTATGATAAAGTAGTGTCTATTCATAGATCATAATGATATCCTTCCTCGTCTTAAGTCAGTGTAATCAGACCTAGGGTTTTCCTCTTCCTGTTCAAGTCCTACATCGTTAACCCTTTTTTTTTTGGCGTGTGGGAATCGTCAAACAGCTCTTGGGCAGAGCGAAAGAGAGTGTCAGACTTCTACTGACTAGAAAACAACCCATGTTCCTTCTTGGCCCTTTCTCTTTCGAAAAACCCGCAACCCCGAAAATCGTTAACCCTGTAATCATGCGTAATGGATGGATGATTTTTAATTTTGAACGATCTGGTGACCAACAACAATTCTAAATGTAGAGGTTATTCGGATCACTCCCCTTGCAAAGCTCAAATAAACAGAAATATTTGAATATCATCTATCTTCATGAAAATACACTCATGAATTGAACCGTAGCACTTGGAATGTTTTATCACAACCTTTTGTTAAAGTTCGAAAATCTTACCACGGGATAACCTATCGCGTTACATACATAATTACTGGGTTGTGGCAATAAACAGTTGTAGGTAGGTGTAAAATACTGGGGGACACAGACAAATAGTCACAGACGCGGTTACTATTATGAAAGGTCCTTAATACGCTTTTTAACGTAATTCATATTATGATCTGCTACAGTGGCCATTTTAGACGCCCTGAGGCCCGTAATCCACCAAAGCGGAGACGAGCAGAGCGGAGAGGAGATGTGCCAAATTCGACCAATCACAGGAAGGGCGAAAGACCAGATGTAAATTTTAACTAATGTGATTGGCCGATTTCCGCACATCTCCTCTCGTCTCCGCTCCTCTCCGCTTTGGTGGATTACGGGCCTGATGTTCAGTTGTATTCACTAAACTAGAAATTAACCTTGTTGGTCTACTGGTCAAAAGTGCGACTGCTGTGGATGAGACGGCACGGTTGGCCCAGTGGCTATGAGATTGGACTGCGGCGCTGCGTGTCGCGGGTTCGATCCCCGCACGGAACAAATATTTGTATGGCCTACAGATAGTTGTTTCGGGTCTGGGTGTTAGGTTTGTATACGTATGTGAGTTTAAATGTTTGTAAACGCACCCACGATACAGGAGAAATTCCTAGTGTGGGGCAACGTTATAAATTTAAAAAAAAAAAAATGAGGTACCGGGTTCGATTCTCAGGTCGAACAATGTGTTATTAGGTTTTTCCATTAGACTCAGTAGCAGCCACAGAGTCCGGATTTGTAGGACTTAAACATAACTGGAGAAATGTGGGTATTAACTAATGGGTAACCTAACCTAACCCTTTGGGGATTACACGCGTGATGTTATGTATGTAGAAGTCAACCTCAGTTAGAGAAAGAAATCTTCTTGGCGCCCTGCAAGAAAGTACAGTAGCCATACAAAAACCACGCGTGACTAACGCAGAGTAGGTATTACAAAGCTCAATTTCACCGTAAATCGGTTCATATCGGCATGAATCGATTACGCGTGGTGAGGAAGCACGAGCGATGATGTAATAGTGTAACACGATTATATAGACGTTATGAGAAGATGCAACACAATATTGCAGAAAACAGATGAAATAATATCGGAAAAGGAAATAAAGACAGTCGCATAATACGGGGGGAGGGACATCGATGCACTGGCGGTTACAACATTTTCAGTATATCATTCTGAACAATCTGAACACAGAAACTTTTCAAAAGCAGCATTTGCCATCTTGCCCGTGTTCGGAATGATTTGTGGTAATATCGTTTGTGCGTCCCTGTATATTATACTCGAGATTTAATTTCGACAAGACACATACTTTAGCATAACTTTTACTTTAACATTTATTGAGCAGCGGTGGCCCAGTGGTGTCGGCCCCGACTTACGAACAGTAGGTCGTGGGTTCGAACCCAGGCAGGCGCATTACTTTGTGTAATTTATTTCATCACCGCTGCTCTCAAAACGGTGAAGGAAAACATCGTGAGGAAACCGGCATGTCTTAGAACCAAAAAATTCGAAGACATGTGACATCTGCCAATACGCACTGGGCCTGCGTGGTGGATTAAAGCCCATCCCTCTCCTAGAGAGGAGGCCTGAGTCCCTGCAGTGGGAACATTATAGGCTGATGATGATGATGATGACATACTTTAGCACCTGATAACAAAGTTTCTATTTTTTCAGGTCAAATGCAAGGTCAAAATCTGATTTAAAATCACAGCCCCCAATCCAGTGGTGCGAATCGATTACTAATGGCTTCGCGTAAGACAAAAGCCTTCTCATATTCCATACGACACACCTGCTCTGCTCGTGCCTGCGATTGAGTGATATTCCCTGAATCAATATATCCCAGAACACGTTCATTCTTATGACTAACATGTATGGCGCCAACAAACTTCATTCACACGGTGACAGAGTCTTCCAAGAATGTAACTAAGTACATTAATGAGTTTGATTTCCTACAAGACTTTACGCTAACATTCTTGTTCACTAATCTAGTCGTATTTCATAAATATATTAATACATTCCCACCAATGGACATCCTGTGTCATCGGCCTTACATTTCGGAAAGGGAAATGCCCGTAGAAGCGTGATTGGTGAGCTAAACGGTACTAAACACCGGCCAAGGAAGTGATTGTATTAAAGAGTGGGCACTCGGGCAGTGTGAACTATCGGTGGGAATCGATGGCGTGTGGCTATCAATAATAAAGTTATTATGATTGATTGCTTTTGATTATGCGGTCAAGCAGGTATTGTTTCTAAGAGCGAAGTTCTTTGATGTTGGTCTGATAAAACGATTGTCACATTATTTTTGCAGCCGTGAGTCCTAACGATAGATTTGACCAGAAATATAACGATAGGATGGTGCACCGTTTTGCATGGAAATTGTTAATGCGTGTCATCCAAGACTTGAAAAAAATATATGACACGGCTATTAAACTAACAGTAAGTAGGTATAAGACCCACCATCCATCTTGCTTGATCTGGCTGCAAAGAGGACTGGATAACCGATTAAAGACAGAATCGCGATACACACTCTGTTTGGTTAGAAAATGTAGCTAAAAGTGCAAAAAATATTCTAACATCGTCACATAGAATGCCTAAAAACATTGAGGAACTACCTAGTTCCACGAATCGCAAAAAAAACACGGGAGAATTTAACATATTGCAAAACTTACAGCGCATCGATGAGAAAGTTTTCTAGAAAAATATTGCTGCCGTACTCATAATTAAAAGCAATTAATACGTAAAAACAGTATAATAACACGTACCTACGCATATCGGTTTGTGAGCAGGAAGGAAACCATTTTCTGTTATATCTGTTACCAGTAGCCATTATTTTGCATTCTGATAAGATCTTGATAGATATTGCAAACGATGATGGTCAAGTAGCCGACAGTAACAGTATATTATTTGATTCTTCTTCTTCTTCAACCTTTCACCACCCAATGCTGAGTCTCTTCTTATGCACGCCTTCTATTATTTGATTACGTTGTTCAAATTGGTACTATAGTAACAGCACGGGTAATCATGGTCATTATCAGGGCGTAAAAGATGGCTGCCAAATATAGGGTTTAAGAATCAGACCGCTAAATTGGACGCTTGTTATTTGTCATGATCATTTTGTTTGACTTAATTAGAATTGGTGATCACTGTATCAGATTATTACTACCTTTTATGTTGTTAAGTCTTTTAGGAGTCTGTACTCGCGTTTTAACGATTCCAATTTGATATTTTTTGGATCTTAAACCAAGCATGATTTCTGAAGTTCCAATCCTAGACATAATGGATCGTTCCTCTCTCTCTCTCTCTCTTACAACAGCTTTGTTCGTAGTTCCATTATCAATACGAATCTAGGCTTACTCTTGAAATCAATTCCAATCTCGATAGTATTCTAATCTGATTCAATTTCAATCCCAATCTTCAGAAAACTGGCACTCTTGAACGAAATCGAGATTGAGATTGGAATCGACTGCATGTTCGACTACAATGATTCTTCAAGTTTAGGGTCTTCGTATCCACCGTCTACCTCGTCGTTCGTGTACCTTTTCGGTATGACTCCGTCAATACCTCTCCTTTGTTCTTTATTTCCACCATGTGTGTCTGCTGATGACAGTAGTTTCCTTGAACTTGGTGCTGCGGTAAACTGTGTGTAATTTTGCGGCAACACAGTATGCGTGTGTCGTTACCTATGTACTACTATGTGAACTCACGCGCATGCTTGATACTATCCGCGGCCGCTGAGACTTGATAATTTAGGACAGGCTTATAATACCGTAATCTGATAGTAGCTCAACTGCTCGTATCCTGTTCAATACCCAAAAACGTCAGTTTAAACCACCGTTACGCTATCAGAGACGATACTGTGTAGTGGCTAAATAATAGCCTAAAAAAATCGAAACTGCTTGAAACCTTAGGAATGGGCTAGGAAAGACGTAGTATCATACACAGTCCAAATAATGAATTAAATTCCGTGGCCCAAAAAGTCACGGCAGGATATAAAAACTTCCAAAAAACTAAATGGTCTGCCATCTAAAATGTTCACGAATTTTATTCGAAACTAAACTTGACTGTTTACGAATGTCTAGCTATATGTACATAGAGTTCCATGGTAGCACTGTCATCATTACGATGTGCAGTACGCGTGAAGAGGAGTGGCAGAGCGCTGTACTGTGACGAGCAGCATCATCTTGTTGTTTGTGTCTCATTACAAATATATTTACGAGGATAGATCACTTAAAGATTTGGAGATAAACTACCTTATTAAATCCCAAAATAGTCAATAGGTGCTGGAAACCAAGCTGTCTTAAAACCAATCAAGTTCTGATCAGCCTGTTAGTCCACTAGAACTTCAGTATTTTTCTTGTGTTTGCTTTAATAGCCAAGCTACTGAATCCCAGGCTGAAACTATATACCTAATAAATTACGTGAATCAGCGTCATTCCGCGCCATTTTATACGTCAGTCAATCTTGAAACTGACGGATATAAATCGTAACTTCAACGCCAAAAAAACTTAAGTGCGTAACGCAAAATTACCACACATACCATTGTAATATCTAGTAAGGAAATTAAATAACGCATAATTACTTAAATAATAATTAATCACACAATCGAATCGTCCGCGCCACCGCGCATGCGCGATGATATCGTAACTTTCAAGATGGCGCCCACACAATGGCGGGCTGTCATTGAATTGTTGTAAAACTAACAGATTTTCCTGAACTGATCTGATCTTAGTTAATTAATTCTCAAGGATTTTGATCTTATATGCTCGTTCATATTATTTATGTGATAACGTAATGAATTTTCCTCATGCCGTGTGATTGTCTCCAGAAAAGTTGCTTTCTCGAAGATGGAGTAAGCGGTAGATGGAACACCATGGAATTTTAGTATCCCTAAAAAACACGTAGGGTTTTGGTCTCGAAAAAAAAAGAAAATTAAAAGATTCTCAATATTTTTTAGGAGATGATTTTTCTTAAAATACCTACCTACATATTTCGAATACAAAGACGAATAAATAAAACCACAAAGTGATACAGTCACAAAGACGTAGCGAACATAAAAATCCTTTTATTTATAGTTTTATTATTTGACGCTGACGTAGGTTAATCATGTTTTATGAGGCTTTTTCTCTCAATGACGGCATTCGTTAGTGGGTATTGTTCATTTTTAACGCAAGAAAAACTCATTTGGCACAAAATATTCATTAAGTAATTTTAAACGAGGGAAACCCGCAATAATGCAAGGCATGCTTACATGATACTAATAAAAATATAAACAAAAAAGAAACCCTGATAAGTAACAGACAGAGCCATATCAAATATCTCGGAAAAGTCTCGCCACCCTTGCGTATATCACAGAAAATGTGCGCGGATCAATGACTTTTAGGTATAATCCATTTTCCCTTAATATTTTGAAACTGGCGTAGGACAATAGCGAAAAAGAAACGTCTAACAAATTGAGATCTGGAGAGCGTGCGGGGGGGGGGGGGCTGGGACAATTACGTCACAAATTAAGGCCATAGTTATATCACATATTTCGGACGAGAATCGAATACTGGATCCTTCAATATGTCCCTCGTTTAAAATTACACTCTGTATAGCTAGTATCGCAGAATTCTCGGATGAAGCGAAGTAGACTGGGACTTCCAACTTCCAAACGAGCTTTTCGAGTTGATCTAGATTTCCAAGTTCATAAGAATTAGCATGCACTTCTTCTTTGTTTGGTTAGTAAGTACTTATCCTGGTGTCAAAGTTTATATACCGCCTATGGCCTCTCTGACTTGGCTATACCTACATGCCGTCGAGAAATGTCAGGCATGCTGGTATCACGATGTTTTCCTTTACAAGTGATAGTATTATACAATACGCACATCGTGTCTTCGGCTTTTCATCATGGTAAATCCCTAAAATAAGTTCCTTTTTTTACTTTTGGAGATTGATATTTATAAAAAGGCTTGGTGAAATACAAATTCTACAGACTAATTCACAAATATTTACCACCAGCATGCAGCACCGTCCTGGCATCACAACTACATTCAGGCGCCGAAACAACTTCTCTTAGTCTGTGCAATACAATGGTATCATATCAATATCTACCCACCTTCCTTTGTCTCATCATAAGATACGAAAAACAAAAGACAAATCATGTGCTCATAATTATCGCTTATCAATCAGTCTGAGGGCTTTCCACCACCCACGGTTATAAACAAAGGTTCTTCATCCATTACTGCTTGCGACAGTTTTATTTCGATTCGTGGTATAGAACCAGCAATGGATGATAATCGGAAATAGGTCACGCCTACATGGGATTTTAATAGTGTATTTATGGCGCCGATTACACCTACGCCTATTAGTTGAAGAACCTTATCTTATTGTTGCTAGTTTATTGCATTTGTTGTTTTTATTTGTTTGTTTTCTTTGTTTTACGATTTTATCTGGGTATGTGGCAAATAAAACATACTATAGACCAATTCATTGACTTCTTGATGAAGTACGGAACTTCTAGTTTGTAAGTTCTTATGTAACATAATGTATGAATTTTGTGCTGTTAATACAGGGAAACGCTAGTTGATGCATTTTGGCCTTTTCTGAAATCGCTAGCATGAACGAATTGGATTTTCTACAAATATAACTCCTTGCTTAACTCAAGTTAGGAAAAAAAAACGATTGTAAGTAGGTACTTAATCGTTTTTTTTTTTTTGAAGAAAAGTATAGAAAAATAAACCAGTTTGCAGACGCTTTTGGTTTTCCAAATTAACCCTTCACAACGAAACATCCTTAGAAGGCCGTATATATAATCACTAGTAGACAACAAAGCATGTAAGTACAACAGTGCAAACGACGGGAAGTGTTAGCACAACAATCGTACTCAAATAAACTGTAACGTGTAAGGATAATCGTAAACGCACTTTTAGCTCAGTGGAGCAAAACATCCTGGGGTAGACTGCTGTTGAGTCGGGAGTCAGGTACTCAGGAGTTACTAGTGAACAGGAATAACTGACGAATTAGCTTTCCTGACAAAATGTCCGTAATAGGAGTACCACTCTTGGTGTGTGGGGTTAAAGAGTCTGCCGATATGTGTGTTGCGAACGTGTAGGGTAGGTATTCAAATTCTGATAGAGATGTCAAGTGGACCCAAAGAAAATAAAAAATCGTTTTATGTTAAATTTTTTGTCTACGTATACCTAGATACTTCTAAAGCTTCTAAATGTGACGTGAAAGAGATGGTGCCTAATGTCGTTGATTATTGTAAAATTTTTCCAAAACACTAACCCAACAGATCTGTGGTCCCTGGTCCCAGGATGAAAAAAAATTCAAACAAACCTGTGTGATTATTGCCAAATCTGGTGTCAGAGTATATATACCGCGCATGAATCTGAAAAATCAAAGGGTCTTAGCCTTTTGTGTCCGGGGCCGCGGTATCACTTTCCCATCAACCCGCAGCAAAATCAAAGGGTCTTGGGTTTGAACTCGACTTGGCAGTCCGACATTCATACCAGTAGCTTTATCAATGCTGCTAATCTACTGATTAGTACTTATAGCTACAAATATAACAAAATTCCGCACTTAACCGTTGATTTAAACCATATCGAAGGGAATGTGGTGCGCAGGAGTCGGTCAATGCACTCAAATTGGCAATATTTACACTACGTGCCAAGGGATTTTAAACAGACCTACCTGTTTATAACAAACTAATGATTTGAATGGAACATTATTATTTGTTTATG
Organism: Diarsia dahlii; assembly: GCA_949775195.1. Taxonomy (NCBI): domain Eukaryota; kingdom Metazoa; phylum Arthropoda; class Insecta; order Lepidoptera; family Noctuidae; genus Diarsia; species Diarsia dahlii. Next base: position 1,249,300 of record OX459193.1, on the reverse strand, counting down.
TTTTACTGGGTACATGTTTCAGTAACCTTCACCAGGCCATTGGTACACCTTGTGAGGGTCTATCTACGGTGCTCGTTTCGATTCGGTGGAGGTCGTCAGACGTGTCGTAAATTTATGCGGGAAGGACAGGACCTATCTCAGAGGCGTTGCAGGGCTATATTCAGCAGAAATAAATAAAGTCATTCAATAGAATGATAGCTGCTATGAAAACATTTGAAATTATTCATCATCTTCCTGCTCTTATCCCATATCATTTGGGGTCGACGCAACACGTTATTTTCTTCCATTTGCCCTGTCAGTTGTCACGTTATCATTTATTCATTTTTACTTCATATCACTTCTCACACACTCCATACATCTTTTCTTTTGTCTTCCTCTCCCTCTCCATCCATTTAACATAACATTTTAAATAATTATAAGTAAATAGATAAATATTTACTTAGCCAGTTAGTGACCATGTAAGTTTAAAAACATATATTAAATAAAAAATCCTGTACTATTTCACGTCGTTTATTAATTTTATTCAAGCTTCTATTACTATATATTATGACCTATAACTGACAATCCTCACCTTCATACAGAATTATGGGGATGTCTCTACGTACGAACGTTCCCTGTCGGGCTGCGGGTTGTTCGAAAGAGAAAAAAAGGTTAACCCTTGAAAAACCATCCCCCACCTAACCTTTCCCAACTATGCTGCGAAGGGCTCCGTCTAACCAGTGCAGCTGAATATCGATCCCTGAAAAGGCATTAAACTTAATCAGCTACAACTACGATAGCAACACATTATCATTTTCGTCGAAAAGTTGCTTTTCCAAAAGTCCGGTGGAATGCAGACAGTGCTATGCGATTAATGAACGCCGGCCCATAAACGCTTGTACGGTCAGCATCAGAAGTATAGAAGTATATAACATTACTTAAAGTTTCAAAGCTGTTTTTTTAATAAAAACTTGTTAGATATTACTCGTTACTACATGTTATTGGAGTGTACCTAAGGACTATTTTAACTAATAATCTTCTGAAACATTGAAAATAATAGCTAGAGTCCCTGTACATAAAAGAATTAAAATTCCGAAATGTTCAGCTACTTCTGATGCTGACCGTACCAGATTGTGGAGCCCAAGGTGACACAATAATTGGCACGGGCGAACTTTCTTACAATAACTTATTTTTACAAACATCTGCACGGCGCCACGTGTCAAGGCAAGCTAGTCGCCATAACACATCGTGGTTATTATTACTCGTATGCTTATATGTTGTACACATAAAGGATACCTAGTAGGAGATGAGTTCAGAAATACCAGTTCATCGCATGATTATTCTTTGGGAGTCACTTCATGTTTCTCCTCCCCTTATCTCAATTTATTTGGGGTCGGCACAGCATGTATAACATACCTCTTTCATACTCTTCTCCATTACTCGTCTCCTCAGTTCTCCTTTACTTTTCGGGATGGTCTGACTAGTCCGAATGATCAATTAGTTTGGGCCTCAAATGGAACCCTTTGGGACGCTGGGGAATAAATGCTTAGCCGAGCAGCCAAGGAGTGGAACTCCCTGCCTTCGTCGGTTTTTCCGAGTTCATATACCCACTTAACCCCAATCTATTTAAGTCGCGAGTAAATAGGCTTCTTCTAGGTAAGCTCGTTCCACCGTTGACCTCATCTCTGCCCTTAGGGCAAGATTGAGGTCAAGAGTAAGCCTAATTTAAACTTTTTTTTTTTTAAAGTATTGGTAAAGATAATGTCTGGATGAAATATTTCGCATAATATGTAGTTGTAAATATCCAGGGCGAAAAATCATGAATTCGTGGCGATCATGTCACTCTTTATTTCAGTTAAAATTATAGCTATAACCCCTATAATCCATATAGGAAAAGTGTAAAAAGTGGGACTACTGAACTTACAGTAGTTAATCATAATTTACATTTTATGTTGACTACGTATCAAGACTAGCCATAAAGTTTTGACGTGCTGTGCTGTGTATAACGGTATTAATTATATTATATTTATAAACTGTTTAATGTATTTTCTAAGTAAATCTGCGGAAACGATAAAAAATTATAATTGGTGATGTTTACTTCGAATATAGCGGTGATCAGCTCCTAATAAATCCCAGTACAGCATAGCTACGTCATATGAAGATAGTTTATGAATTTTGTATTTATAGAAACTATAAATTTAGATTTAGATTTGAATTTACAAATACTTATCGCTGAATATTAACCGAAGTGTGTTCCTTTTTTCCTGGCCCATTGGTCCACAGTCCATGCAGACACCATGACAACACATCAGCTGTTTCCATAAAGAGCTTGAGGTTAAAAGGAGTTTGAGGCTGTCCAGAACAATTTTAAAACAAGCATGAAAGAAAAAAAACATTAAAACATAAAACGTCAAAGAACGTTGGAAGTTTGGAACGTTCGATATTGAAATACGAACGCGTTTGAAATCCGAACCGGTGGAATCCGCGCGCTTTCCTAATTGCTCTGAAAATAGAGCGACTCAAGCGCACCGCGAAACTCTTGAAACGCCACCTGGACTAGGGCGAGTATGTATTTCATAGATACAAGGACTACCGGCAATGATGCATTAGTAATTTCATTTGTGCATTTATGTCCACTGGTTTTAAATGTAGGTACTATTTAGTAGTATACCTCTGACTAACCATTCAAAAATTACAAGCGTAGGTAATGTTATGTTATTTTGTCAGTGAAAATCACCCTCTAAAATAGGAACCCCATTTGCAAGTCCAGTCACTCATAGTCACAATAAAAGTTGAAGTTACATAAATATCCGGACTCTGTTTAAAGCCTAGTCGCCCAGCTCACCCTCTAGCGGAAGCACAGGAAACAACAAACTCGTAATATTTCATACAGAGTCGCATGCGCCCGCGCAGTCACGTTCAATCACTATATTAACTTCGTTTAACGCCCCTGCGGCCCTGCCTTAAATGGCGTCTATTTTAGGGTGATTTGAAGCTATTTCACGCAACTGACTCTTCATAATTTTAAAAATAATTGACGTTTACGTCAGTTGCTTACCCCCCGGGGGTAAAGGATGGGTTTTTATTAAGGTGCCGTCATACTTTGCCGCTTCCTTGAATGTGGAGGAAGACATTACAGTTAGATCGGAACGAAATATAATAACTAATAGTCATCGCTGTCTTCCGTGGTTTGACTAATTTGGGAATAAACGAGTATTAGTAGAGCTGTTCCTGGTTGAATCTATTAGTTTGTGTAAAATGAAGTGTAAGAGAAACGGCGAAGTAGTAAGGTACAGGTGAGGTTACTCTAGCTCTCATGCTCATGCTGTATGGCATCTCGCAGGTCAACCTGTGAGGCTGGCGTCTGCTTAACCGGACAATCCTGTGGATGTCTTAATTGTACCTAAGGCCTCCCCCAGCTAGGGCGTGAAAACATATGGACTAAGTGGGCACCCCTTGTGGGGTATTGACTCGTCTTAGAGTGTAACTGGGTAGGGCAGCAAAGGGACAGACTCAGAGACAGAGGACCGACACAGAATCTGATAGAGATTAATTAGGGGCTGGTTTAAAACTATTGGCTCGGCATCGCGGGCTGGCATAAGCATGGGTCGAGGGAAGGCGTGTACAAGGACGTCGCGGTGGTTCTCATGCTCTTGGTCGCTCACCTTTTCGGCAATACAGGGTTGTATTTTTTGTAAGTTAGGTACATTAGCATAAAGTTGCTACATGGCAACAGTTTGCGCGTTGAAATCCCTTACTCCGCGTAATAGTCACTAAGACCTCATGTAATATATTTCTAACACGACCCGATACGACTTCATAAAACTGCATTAACACCTTTATACTCTTATTTTATGGACTTTTAAACATGTCGGTATTTTGAAATCTTACTATAAAATCACTGATAAACTAAATCCAAATCTATTGCAGCTTACATTTATAGTTCAAATTGGAATGGTAACATAAATGAGCTCGGTGTATTAGTGAGATGTGCAAGCGCAGTCGTCTTACCGGACGTCACGTACGGAACCACGTGCAGCGTGCACGGATGAGCGGTGTAAGTGTTACCACTGAACCCTACAAATGATGAGAATTGTGAAATGTAAGGAATTTCTTGTTTATCGTTTAGTAACCAGCCAGTTTGACACAAATTACAGGAAAAGTTTAAAACATTGTTTTCTTTTAGAAAAATTAAAAAAGAGTGTAAACGGACTCTTCACGAAGCCGTCAAACAAGCACTCTGTACATTAAACTGGGTCGTCATCATCATCATTTTTACCAAAAGACGTCCACTGCTGGACATAGGCCTCCCCCAGGTGTCGCCACATTGAAATTAACCCTACGCAAAAATATTGCTGGGAAGACCGATTTTTTTTGGGGTCAAAAATCAAAACGTGCTGATGGATGCTTAGAATAATAAACGGTAATAAAGTCAGCCCAAACTATCTTTTCTGGACCAAACATTTCATACATTTTACAAACCCACCAAACTGCTTAACAGCTGGTCGAATAAGAACAGTACCAATCAGTACAATCTCATTCCATAGACTAATTTCTTACCCACTCTAAGACTAATTCCAACTGCTGACTCAACCTCAGTACACAAACACACAGTATTTAGCAACTGTCTAAATAAGGCGGTAACAAGAACACTCGATCGTATGAAACATATTCTCGTAAACGTAAAATCGATGCCCCACACCTGTGCGCCCGCGCAAGTATAAAGTAATATAAACAAAAAAGAGTGTGGGAATCGTATAGCGTAGGGCTTCCGTATGTGGACCTGCGGTTTGTACTGCTGATGTGGTAACGAGGATTGAGTGTAAAGTAGGTGGTAGCAACAAAGGATTAAGGTGTATTATGGTAGGGGAGACTGGGTACACTTGATCCCTCTGGGACATATGGTACATTTATTTTATAAACCAACCACGCTTGCTAGACTATTCTAAACTAGCAAAGCTGTTTGTCTATGGTACCGCCTACCGTTGCGGTACCATAGACAAACAGCTAGCAAGCGTGGTTGGTTTATAAAATAAATGTACCATGTGTCCTAGAGGGATCAAGTGTACCCAGTCTCCTATGGGTCGTAATGTGTTGATAATTTAGTATAGACTATAAGGTATGGGCAAAAAGGACTTTTGCACTGCCACCGATGATGCCAAGGAACATGCGAAGTTTTTGGGATAAACAAACTGTTAAATATTGCAGAGAGGAGTTGAAGAACAAATTGTTATACCAATATGCATCTTTCAAATCTTATAATCCACAGAATTACCTAATTCTTAATCTAGAAAAAAAACTGTTTCAGTTTCTAACTAAATTAAGTAACTATTACAATAACATAACATTTATTTATTTTCAGGCAACTTTGGCCCATAGATGTATAATAGACTGACATACATAATATTATAAAACTACATATTTACAATTGAATAACTATTTTATAATTTATCTATTGACACTATCTTGAGCTATTGCAGAAGTATACCGTGAAGTTTCAAGATAAAATAATATTTTCTCAAAAATGGTATGTAATGTTGCCATAACATCCCTAAAAAGTATCCAGAAAGTGAACTTTACCGGAGACTTATTCACAACTGAGTAAGAAGCGAGATTTTAAACTTGGAATCTCCTACTGTCCAGTAAGTAAGTATGTAATTTACTTACTGGACACTAGGTCATCCTCTTTAGATCTGTTTAGAAAAAAAAACATAGTACCAGACACAGATTAGAGTTTAGCCATTATAACATGGTTATAGAAGGGAGGTTCCAAATATATATCTATCTCTCTTTTTGGTATGACATTTTATGAGATACATATATTTTTGGAACCTTAAACAGCCATTTTATACGTTGCGTTTTGTACTTAGTAATGTTGTAGAAGTATAGTGTGGGATTTTATGATTGTATTTAGTAATTTCAGTTTATTAAAAAGTTTTTTCTAAAGTTGTTTCCTAAACTGCCACGTTGGTCTAGTGGTCGCAAGCTCGACTGCAGAGCGTGAGGTCTTGGGTTCGATTCCCGGGTCGGCCAAAAAGTGCTATTGTGTTTTTCACATATGAATGTAACCTTCAATATTAATTAAACGAATTTGTTGTTAAACTTTCTTTAATTTTTGAGAAAAGCATTATACAAACCTCAACCAGTAAGAAAGCCATCCTGGCCTCGTATATAACCAGACCTCACCTGCGGTTCGGTCCGGTTAACTCATACTTGGCCAGGAAGGCTTACTTACTGGATTCTGCAGTAATGTACTATTAACTTCGGAGACATTAATCGCAAACATCTTCTTGCTTACAATTACAACACCGTGGGTGTATGAACTAATTTGTAATACTCGTATTTCGAACCAGTAACCAAGCAATACTAAAGCAACCAACGCTTTGTTCTGATCATCCTATGAGAAAACGCCTAAAGATATAATCACAAAGTCTCGTAATATGACAACAGCACTTTACCGTAACAGTACAGCTACCTATGACGTAATGAATATTTTAGTCGTAAAGATACTGGGCAGATATTGTTCTATTGTTTTGTTATAGTATCGCGATGTTACGGGTAATCCGATGGACAAGCCCTGGTTTGTTTATGTGTTTATCAAAGTATGGAATGAAGACATCAAATAACAATAGAAAAAGCTACTAACTAGAAAACTCCGTTAAAAAAAGAAGCTAAACCTGGAAGGAAGGCTTTTCAGAACTAGGACGTATACTTGAATAAAATGGCTATGACATTATTTCAGTACTTTTAACTTCGAGATAGTATGGAATTATAATTTACTAAAAGCAATCATACAACACAATTAACACCTTTAAATCTCCCATAATCTCGTATAAAAAACATAAATGATCCATGTGTACACATTACGTAGGTGATCCCGTGGGAGCCAGGAGCGACAATTGGGTGCAACCTGCAGAGCTGACCGCAGACGCAACCTGTTCCCGCGACGTCTGATGTGTTCCTATTGCATCTTCCACGTTGTCTGCTAACCATTTCTTGAAAATGGTAAGCTTATTTAAAAGTGCAGTCGTTTAAAAATATAGATCTTGCGGATTTTTGTCGTTGAATCCATCGTATTTTTCCCAAACGTCCTAAGAGTAACCTCTGAATAACGATTCAGTGATAACTTATGGGGAAATTAAAACAACAGGTAGGTATACTAGGTATATATGCGTCCATAAAATACAATACTGCATACATCATAAGGAAACACTCAATTTGCGACTGCAAATATTTATTAAAACCTTGCCAATAATGAACAATGAAAGTCGATAACCAAATCAATAAAAATTGTTACTGATGTTACACAGTAACTTTATTTGGTAATTCAAACAAAACATTTACCTTGGTCCATTATTCAGACACGTATTATAAATCAACATTATAATTTATACAATACGGCAAAATAAACATGGGTACTTCGCATAGAGCACCAAACATCAAAACTGTAGTCATAGTTTTGTAGAGTTTTTAATATGTATATCAGAGAATACGGTATTCTCCATTATGACGATGATAAGACAGGATGGATATCTCAAAATAACAGTCAGTGGTTCATGATAAACGATGAAGTCAACCACATGGAATGCAGTGAGGTTAGTAGGAAACACGACCACGACCAACTGCAGCGCCGTCCGCCCTGGAAGCCCCTGCTCGCTCGGGCTCCTCTAAATTGACGAGCGCCTCCGTCATCATTCATCTGACAGTTGTCGTTATAAATCGTGCCAGAACTAAACACACCCAAGCAACTACTAAAGAGGTTGAACTACACGACAATAGTTGCTCGACATTCCAGTAGTTCTGATTTTATCCACGTTCAGAGACTTTAATCTCCGACACGGCCAGAACTGACTATCACACGTCCTCGTGTGGTGGTGATATGGTATCTGTACCGAGGAGAACACAAACTTGAACTAGACTATCGACTCGGCCTACCTGACCAAGATAAATGCCTCTGTCAATAGAGTCATAAAATCATGAAAGCAAATCTAATTCAAAGGTCCAATCACATTAATTCAAAACAATCAAAACTCGCGTCGTACTGTGCATAATCAAACAAAGCAATACTTCACTAATTGCACACACTCTTGTAACCCAGCTGCCCCAGGCAGCTTATTCTAGTGACACTGTCACCCTGGCTTAACCAAGCCCAAATTCACATTCCTAGTGACAACCTGTCACCCTGGGTTGACCAAGCCCAAATTCACAGTCCTAGTGACAGCCCGTCACTCGGGGTTGACTGCTAGCCCACATTCATAGTACTAGAGTGACAAACTGTCACCCGGGGTTGACCAAGCCCACATTCACAGTCTAGTGACACGTGCCACCCAGGGCTGACCAAGCCCTTAGCAAAAAGTCACACATACAGTCTAGTGGCACATGCCACCCTGGGCTGACCAAACCCTTAATTCACGGTCTAGTGACACATGCCACCCAGGGGTGACCAAGCCCTTCACACACACAAAGTCTAGTGACACATGCCACCCGGGGCAAACCAGGCCCAAACACTTACAGTCTAGTGACCCATGTCACCCAGGGCAAACCAGGCCCAAACACTTACAGTCAGTGGCATATGTCACCCAGGGCTGACCAGGCCCAAAACTCACAGTCTATCTAGTGGCATATGTCACCCTGGGCCAACCAAGCCCTAAAGTCCTCGTGACTTCCTGGTCCGTCCAAGTCGGCCAAACTTATCTAGTCTCTACAAGACCCTGGCCCCCGCCACAACGTCTACCGCCGCTCACCGCCGCTGTCCAGCTTCGAACTGCAGTTACAGATATTACGACAAGACGTGCAGTGCGGCCAAATAGTTACAAGTGTGCATACAACCAAATAAAAGAGATTTCTTTAGTCTTCATTGCTCTCGCTATAATAGGATTAAGCTCAGAGGAAACTCCACTTGGCGGCAGTTTTTGAATGCAGTCATGAGCGTACTTGTACGTTCTATTTCCTGTCAGTGATTTTAAAACATAGCGATCATTTTCAAGTGACTCTACAACTTTGAAAGGACCTTTAAATTTGGGTTCTAATTTGGTTTGGTTTCTCTCTTAATTGACCAAATCACCAACACTGAAATTAACCACTTTGGCCTTATTTTTGTACGAGGTCAACTCTCTACCGACAAAGCAACGACCTTGGTCAGTGATAATAGTGCAAACCAAATAGAGCAACACAACACTGGAACTCAAAGCTTTAATAGTGCAGGCTGCATAGAGACGTAGACAATGGTACAATAACACAAACTTCGTAAACGCGTCTATGAAAACTATTACATTCTCTTTCACGTAATTATTCTCAGTCAACTTTCCTGAGTAACATGCACCGTGTGCCATAGGACATTCACTTTTGGGATTGGATGCAACTCATCTTGCACCAGACCGGAAGAAGACTTTAGGACTCTACGTCTAATACAATTTTCCACGAACTGACAATATTTGGTCATGTGCTCGAACCAATAACTTTCATAGAGCTTCTCCAAACTCTTTTCCCAACTAAGATGCATGAGGGCTTCATGAACAAGATTCACCAAGGACCAACGAAAAGCTCAAGGATTGATAAAATAACAGAACTTTACGAAGTAACACACCTTTCGTAACACATAAGTTTTCACTACTTCCGCTAAAAGCTATAACCGTTTTTGAACTTAGGGACGATGTCCTGAATTTCTGAGTCTTGGAACTGTTCAGCGAAATGCCAATTTTCAGATAGAATCGCAAACTCTACACGCCTTTCCTCTGTCTTTTGGATGGAAACTTTAAGAATAGGAGCCTTGTTAAGCTCAGCAAAATGGTGTCAATACTCAATGTCGAAATAGAAAGTCTGAAGGAAAGCCCACCAGCGTGACAATAGTAAAACAATAACCTTGTAGGATAATGTGGAAAGTGATTCACAACGTTCACGACCGCTAGAGTTACTAATTCGTAGGATTGGTACTTTGACTCCGCCCGCGGTTCACCTGCTGAAATACTCGACAACATGCAATCACCATCACAATTTACCATCGAGAGAGCTTTTGGAAAGGATCACCACAAGCACAACCCTCAGCGCTCGCGTCAGTATGAAGTTCGATTGGAAGCTCTGCGTTGTATATCATGAGGACGGGTTTACTCGTTATAATCGAAATCACGTTATCTGACAACTTCGTGCTCAGCTTTCCATTCAAACTTTTTACTGTTGATGAGAATGAACAATGGAACACGTCTTATTCTTGAGAAATCTGTAAAGATCTGAACTCAGACTCGCTAAAGTAGACTCATCCCCTATGGGGCACCACTTGAGACACCATAATCAAATTCCACACACACCATTCCTCTCCAGAGAGTATTTTGAAGATTTCAAAGAAAAGCCTGCTTTTGTGAACGCCGCAAGAACTTCCTGCAACCGGGTCAGACTTTCCTCTTTATCACGTGACAGAAATAAATTACAGTCGTTCATGAAAAGTGCAGCATACGATGAGAAAGTTCACCAAGTGCTTTAGACACGCACGCTGAAATACGCTCGGAGCGTTACGAGGACCAGACGGCACCGCTAGGTACTCTCATTGCCCGTGAGGGGTGACGAATGCAGCAATAATACTATCTTCACTGACGGGACTCTGATGAAAGCCACTCGCGCAATCAAGACAGGTGTAATTTAGTAAACGCCTGATAATCGTGCAATCTGATCGCCCATCAACGGCAGAGGGAATAGATCAGACACTATGTTAAGATGTAGTTCACGGTAGTCTTTACACATAGGTACACTTGTCTCCGTCCTACTTATCGCCCAATAAAATGAATGAAGTTATCTCTCAATATCTCACTGACTTTTTCGCTTACACTTGCTGTTCACCTTACCATACGAGCTGGATTCATTATTCGAATGTTTAATTAACCAGTAGTCATTCAAGCTAACGGTAAACCAACGATAAAAGTATTCGAAAACGCGTTCAGAAAGGACGTCAACCGGTATTTGTTTTCGTTTGTAATATCAGAATCAACATTGTAAAACTCAAATATAGGAAGTAAATCGCAACAATTTACATTTTCATTTCACGAAATTGGTAGTGTTGATTCAGTGAAATGTACCGAATAGCCAAGTGGCCCAATAACGCGTGCGATCATAACATCGTATTTCATACAGTCGTCAGGTAGTACGCAAGATAAAATCGTCAAATCGTTATTTATTATCAATCACAACAACGCTAAGAATTTGTTCGGTGTTATAAACGCTCGAATTATTACCAATACCAATTTAATTGCACGGTTGAAAGTGCACGTTTACCCGAGAATTTAGAAGCTACACTGTTCAACAAGAGAACACTCTGCGCCAGAATCAAACAACATGAGTACGACTCACCGGGTTGCTGTAGCTGTCCAAGGACGCTGCGAACTTCACAGAGCCGCTGTCCACACGTCGCCGTCGGGCTTGTTGCAATACTTACCCAATAATGGATTTGATTGTGTACCGATACCGTTATTTGTTCCGCATGCGATAGGTACATGCGACCACCAGGTCGACGTGATACCTTTCAGCGCCTTGCTTAGGGCAATGATTAAGACTCCGCCTTCCAATGGCTGCTCAGTCAAACAAATGTCGACAGTTGAGCACCAAGCACGTGGATAAGGTTCTATGCCACTTCTGATATCAGAGAATACGGTATTCTCCATTATGACGATGATAAGACAGGATGGATATCTCAAAATAACAGTCAGTGGTTCATGATAAACGATGAAGTCAACCACATGGAATGCAGTGAGGTTAGTAGGAAACACGACCACGACCAACTGCAGCGCCGTCCGCCCTGGAAGCCCCTGCTCGCTCGGGCTCCTCTAAATTGACGAGCGCCTCCGTCATCATTCATCTGACAGTTGTCGTTATAAATCGTGCCAGAACTAAACACACCCAAGCAACTACTAAAGAGGTTGAACTACACGACAATAGTTGCTCGACATTCCAGTAGTTCTGATTTTATCCACGTTCAGAGACTTTAATCTCCGACATGTATTAGTTTATTTAAGATTATTTTGTCTATTTTATCTATGGGCTTTAATTGCCTGACAGTAAAATGATTTGATTTCTGAATGGTTTTTCAGACATGAATGAGTAATACACACACACTCTCTTATCTTGACTCCCAAACAGCATGCATTCAAGCGGGCCAGTAGGAAGCGGTCGTCTCGGTCTACCACACGTCCACACGAGGGACACCCGTCTCATCTCGGACACCGGTGGGAATCTCCCTCCGCTGATAACCCATGATCCGTGGTAACAAGGCCGTGACGAAGAATGTCACACGATTCATAAGTAACTTTAGTAAAGTAGTTTAGTTGTACCCAGTCGGTAGCAATACTAGCAATAGGCCCGCTCCTTACTTTATAGCTAGCGAAATGCGGGTATACTGTATTTGCAACAGTGGTCTACATCTTTGTGGAGGAAATACAGTCCATGAAGTTTCTTGCCATTCTTCTCATGAGACCAACGCTTTGGAATTGGCAACTACAGTACACTCACGAGTTATATTATGCCTTGTGCTTGGGCCGTCGCTTGGTAAGGGTTTTTGGCAGTTTTGTCATACAAAACTACGTCAGGTCTTTGCTGGGTGGCGGCTTGAGCAATCGTTGGATATCTCTAAGTGCCGCAGTTAGTTTAATTCGACTATTCAAAAGTGCCTGTTACTGGCCTACTTGAAATAAATATATTTGACTTTGACTTTGAGATGATCTTCGTAACCTGACCTCTAGATTACATTGACGACGAAAACTAGACACTACAAGAGGTCTACAAATAGGTCAGTAAGAGTAGGAATTTCTGTAATGAAGGCCTTCAAAAGTATTACAAGGGAATGTGAGCACTAGAGGCGATAATGGGCCTAGAGTTGCAAACAAATTGGATCAGGACAATCTTACGATCGTGAGATAGAATCTCTGTTATGTGTGAGGTACTTTTGTGGTGTGATAAAGATTATGCACAAGTGCCTGTCAATTCTGACTAACCATTTTCCCAAGGGATATCATGTTCTCCCAAAAACCTGGATGGTGTAGGTCAAATAGGCAGTCAATTCATGTAAAATACTGGCATTAAACTGCATTTGTAGATTAGAAGCCCATCCGTTATGAAAAGACTAGACAGATGATGCCCAGTTTGACTAAACCCTACGACATTACTGGTCACTAGATTCTAAGACAAACTATTGGACCAATGACCATGTTCGATAGCAACGATGCCGTGACGAAGAATGCACAACACACGGAGACTCATGGGAAGAGGTTTGATTACAAGAGGTCGATAGCCATCGATCTGACAAGTGTAGGTAGCGACACCTTGGTGTAAGTTAATCGATTCATCAAAGTATGGGATTACAAACGGATTATATTTAGGAAGTTATTTAGAGAATGAGTTTACAAGGTTTACTTAATCCGACCATAAGTATAATTTTTAATCTTTAGAACTTGTAATGCTTTGTTTGCATCCGTGGATGGACCATATCTTTTAGGAATTTCATTGGATATTCTTGCACCTACATTTGTAGGTAATGGGCGATACTGATTACCTTTTATCATTGTTTTGCCTCATATTCTATCTAATCATACAAATAATACAATAAGAATTATTCGGATTCCTTGATGATGATGATGACTAATATTTTTTTTTTTAAAACATTGCCCCTCACTAGGAATTTCTCCTGTATCGTGGGTGCGTTCACAAACATTTAAACTCACATACACAAACACACCCAGACCCGAAACAACTATCTGCAGGTCATACAAATATTTGTTCCGTGCGGGGATCGAACCCGCGACACGCAACGCAGCAGTCCAATCGCTTAGCCACTGCGCCAACCGTCATGACTGCTTTAGAGGCCAAGAAACTTGTTTGAGTGAAACAGGTTACAAATTCAACAAATTCTGATCAAGGAAGACAAGTCATATGGGAAACAGCTAACTTTCTTGTTTGGTAACGACCAAACAAGAAAGTTAGCTGTTGTAATGTGTGTGTAATCCCGACATATTTCGACATGCCTGCACGTTGAAACAATTTTAAAGACGGCATACCATTTTGCAACCAAGTGTGAGAATGTACCAATATCTCTGTATCACTACTTGCTAAGAAATATGTAGGAAATTACCTGCCAGTAGCACATATAGGACAGGACTGCTCGATGTGGCGAAGCTAGGCAAGCAATGACAGTTAGACGGTTTTCGCCAGAAATGGTGATGAATGTTTAGGAATATAAAACGAACAATTCAAAATACCAAAAACTAGCACAATTAAGTTAGAACTGTCGAATATTCAGTCCGTTTCCCACAAAGACAATAGCACAGAATTAGCTGCGGCCGCGCAGCAGGCAGACCAAGTTGGCAAGGTCGTGGAGCAAACAGATGCCGTATATAATTTACAATGATGCCATTACTTTACACATTATTCGTCTAACTGGAAATTGGAAACAGTCATACAAAGAATAGGTGTTAATAGAAGGTTCTAGATGCCCAATAAATGGGTTGTGTCAGGAAGTCAGTGGCTCCTTGTAAGATATTGTAATTCATTTACATTTTGATTAATTAATCAGGAATATCCTGGCTTCCACACTGGTTGGTTTTGATGTGCCGTGTTTCTCCGAGGCTATAGTCGCTTGGAAAATCGCTTGCCCGAATACAGAAGAACCCGACCATCCTTTTTCCCAGAGACGGTGGGACGAGCCGCTCTGCAGGGTAGTTCAGAATAATCTACTGAACACGTCTGCTACTACTGCTGAGCGTGCGCGCCTGCTGGCTGTGGGTGAGTGGGAGTCGGGTCTTTGGCTTCACGCACTGCCGTCGTCAAGCATTGGCACTCTATTTGACGACACAACTTTTCGCCTCGCTGCTGCTTTACGTCTTGGTGCCGTATGCTGCTCTCCTCATCGCTGTCAATGTGGTGAAGCTGTCGGCAGCCTCGGACACCATGGCCTGTCCTGCAGTCGAAGTGCGGGTCGTTTTGCGCGACACGCAAACATAAACGACATCATCCGACGAGCTCTTGTTACCGTCGGCGTCCCTGCTGTCTTAGAGCCAAATGGCTTGGCACGCGACGATGGCAAGAGACCGGACGGCATGTCGTTGTTTCCTTGGAAGATGGGTAGGCCTTTAGTATGGGACGCAACTTGCGTCGATACTCTTGCGCCATCGCATCTTCCAAGCTCTTCGTGTTGTGCTGGCGCTGCCGCTGCGGCTGCGGAGAACCTCAAGCGGCGTAAATATAGTAACCTTTGTGGAAACTATATTTTCGAGCCGTTTGGGGTTGAAACTTTAGGGCCGTGGGGTCCTAGTGCACACAGCCTTTTTAAGGATATTTCAAAACGCCTTGTTGACGCTTCCTCTGACCCAAGGGCTGGCTTTTTCTTTGGCCAGAGGATAAGTGTTGCCATACAACGCGGCAACGCTGCCAGTCTCTTGGGTACTTTACCTGCTGACAGCGTTGAGGAGGAGTTTTTCGATGCCCTTTTATAGTTAGTTTGTTTTTAGGTTAGTTTAGTTTATATATTTAGTATAGTCTTACATTTATAAATACATATGAAAAATAATTGGGTAAAAGCCAGACTAGGATGAGTTTGTGACATGGTGCTAGATGGGGAGATGGCTTTATAAGGTGATTGGGCCTGTTGAGACGCACAGGATGAAGAAGTAAAGCCGGGTTTTGTGGGGCCGTCCTGTAGAGGAATCCTAAGGGCTGAGTAAATTTATTGTATTGTGTCTACCTAGGTAACCCTAACCCTAACCTAGGTGACCGAATTTACGTGAGCTTTTGATTTTGAGTGTTCTAACATTCTCTATTTAATTGCATTACATAGTACATTCATAAGTAAGCGTCAACAAATGAGTAATCCACCTCGACCAATATCTTATTTTGACTTGCACCTGTGTTTACCCTAAAAACAATCACCTGGCTCTCACAGGTGACCACTACCCCGTTTGTAACCTTGAACAAGACAAAAACGGACTCAAAACTTCCCAGACAACGACACCAGGTGTCCCACCAACCTACTTAAATGATGTCAACTAATTTCTGACAAGACAATGGTGGTGCTAATTTAAGAACACGATCTATTGCTTCTTTGATGATCAACAATATATTAGCAAAACATGTTTTTCCGTGGGCCTATTATAGCTAGACTAGCTTTTGCCAGCGGCTTCGCCCGCGTGAAAATGACGTTTTTCCATACAAACTTTCATCCCCTATTTAACTCCCTTAGGGGTTGAATTTCGAAAAATCCTTCCTTATTCCTTGTCTACATTATAAAGGGAACCTCTGTGCAAAATTTCAGCTTTCTAGGTCCAAGGGTTAGGGCTGGGCGTTGATGAGTCAGTCAGTCAGTCAGTCAGTCAGTCAGTCAGTCAGTCAGGACTTCTCTTTTTATTTATATAATACTAGCTTTTGCCGGCGGCTTCGCCCGCGTGAAAATGACGATTTTACATACAAACTTTCATCCCCTATTTAACTCCCTTAGGGGTTGAATTTCGAAAAATCCTTCCTTATTCCTTGTCTACATTATAAAGGCAACCTCTGTGCAAAATTTCAGCTTTCTAGGTCCAAGGGTTTGGGCTGGGCGTTGATGAGTCAGTCAGTCAGTCAGTCAGTCAGTCAGTCAGTCAGTCAGGACTTCTCTTTTTATTTATATAGATATATAATAGATAGATAGATAGATTAAAGTTTTATGTCAAGACCATCGATAGGAAACTGCAACCTCATATTTTGAACAATATAAACATCGAAATAGTGCCTGCCTCGTTTGTTCTTATTTCCTTTCATTGCTTATTTCTTGCTCTTCTTTTTTTGATTAATTTCGGTAACCCTCGGTTCGTTTCGTTTAATCAGAAGATTGTACCACCTGTGTTTTCTCTCCACACCTGGCGAGGCAATTAATTTGAAGTCTAATTCCCACTGCATATTTTGGGATAAAAAGTGTACCGCTACATTATAGTGGTAGAATGTGAGGTATAAAAAGGTTTGCGGTATAAAGAGGCGGGAAGGCGGAGCCTTATTCGGGCAGCGGATGCGCGGCCTTGCGAGGTCGCTAGAGGTGCCTCTCACACCGGTTGCGAACTTGCGGGCGAATAGACGTTTTATTTTAAATATTTACTAGGTTGTGGAGGTCCAATCTTATTCACATAGGTAGTTGGGAGAAGTTTTTTACTGGGTTCTACTTATTTTAATTATAAATTAAGACGATGACTTGAGTGTTGTTATAGCGAGTGCATGAACACGGTTTGGGTAGACCTATGAGCAGTAGTGGACGCCTTTTAGCTTAAATAATGATACGTTCAGGTTACACTGCGGCTGGATTCCGAAAATATTATTCAATTTTCAGTAGCCGACTGACAAGACACGGTCTATGAACAATAATTCTATAGAATATTTTCAACATCGAGAGTGATCTAACAGGTTACCTACCGTTACAACACGGTGTAACAGCGGCCTCACAAGCGCAAGCGCAGACAGTCTCGCGCATAGAACCGGTCGCTCATTGGATTAACTGTGTGGACCATTAATACCGACTTCCCTTACGTAACACCGTGGAATATCAATATTAATGCGTCATCTTCGTCACACCAACACCGTTACAAAGTGGAATCTGTCCGAGTCTATAGGGCTTTCTGGGTAAAGAGGATGCGGTGGATGACGTAATTGGTAATGGGATTTTATGAGGTAAACTGAACCTGAGAAATTTCTTTCTCATGGGTCGAAAAGGCGAGGGTTTAGACGACGATTTTATACTCATCCTGTTAATTACTCTATACATTTTCTGTTGAAATGGAGGGAATTGGAAATTGTGGTTTTCATACTCCTCCGCTCTTCTTTTCTGCTGCGTGATCCATGATAGTTAAATTGTTACTCTGGGACTTCGCCGAGTTTCATGGTTTACAAACGGTGTGGTTTATTGTCATCCTATGTCTCAGGTTCGTTGCAACTTACAACATTAAAACAGTTCTCTACCGTCTCCATTATGGTTATCGTAAAGTACACAAAAATATTTCAGTACTCACCTAGCATAGGTGCTCAGCAACCCTGGTAAATATGGCAATTGGTTGATAACCTCTAGGTACCTACTCTTCGTTCATTAGGTACTCGCTAAGTAGGTCATTAGGTGTCAAAACAGGTGTTAAATAACGAGCTAAGTTTAAAAGCTTCAGCCAACTCTTCAATCATTCGTCTAATTAGAGTCTGTTGCATTTCTTTTACCAAAAAAAACACAGAAAATAGCACCTTATGACGACCACTAAGCTCTGAGTATATCCATGTAACATCCGTTCCACTTGTCAAAAATAATTGAGTATTAGTAGGTAATATTTTGCATAATTTAAATTATGTATTTCTTCTAGGGCCTTACGCTGTTGCAAGATCCAGCGGCGTTGCGGTGAGATGTTATGCATCTGCATAGTATTTTCACGAGAACTTTAAATAAGTTCACTGCAAAAAACATCTGAACATCGAGAGACTAGGCGTACTGCAGGTTATCACCCATACCTTGTCGATGTTCCACACATTCGTACGAAGCGTTTTGCTAAGTCTTTCATTATTCGTACAGCCAAGGAGTGGAACACCCTGCCTGCGTCGGTTTTCCCGAGTTCATATAACCCCAATCTATTTAAGTCGCGAGTAAATAGGCTTCTTCTGGGTAAGCTCGTTCCATCGTCGACCTCATCTCTGCCCTTAGGGCAAGATTGAGGTCAAGAGTAAGCCCATATTAAATTTAAAAAAAATAAAAAAAGAACAAACGTAGAGTGCATACCTTCTAGATGGAGATGGCCAAGACAAATGGCAAGTCTTTTTTTTGGGTTGGTATCAGAATGACTGGATCGCAAATAGACCACGTCGCTCATAGTCCTCTTTGGTTCTTAATGTTGGATGATTTCATGCCTGGCCACTTGGTAATATAGAAAAAAGAAGAAGAAGAATTATATTATTAATACTTATATTCTTCTTCTTCTATTTATATATATATATAAATATTATATATTTTTACATTATATATCTTTGTTTATCAGACAAACCAGACAAACAAAAATTTAAAAATCACATATTTTGGGTCTAGATATATACCTAGACATAATTATAATACATACTGATACATAATAGGTACATATTCTGATACTAACCCATACCACTTACTTTTTCAAACAAAATGTATCCAGTAATTCTGATATCAACCCTGTATAGGTACCTACACAACTGTTCGGACTTTTTGCGATGTAGTCATTTTGCGACTTAGGTATTTTGAGATTTAGACATTTTGAGATTTGGACTATGAGCGACGTGGTCTATTTGCGATCCAGTCATTCTGATACCAACCCGCGCTATCGTTTTAACCATAGTTTTAACTAAGCAGTAGGCCACCATTGCTCTCGTATTCATATCTACTGCATGAATTCTTAGGTGTATTAAACCTAAATTCATTTTCTCACAATAAACCGTTATGTCAACTTATACCACATGCTACATTAACGT
This sequence comes from Diarsia dahlii, assembly GCA_949775195.1. NCBI lineage: Eukaryota > Metazoa > Arthropoda > Insecta > Lepidoptera > Noctuidae > Diarsia > Diarsia dahlii. The sequence continues at coordinate 1,229,857 of OX459193.1, read as the reverse complement.
CTAAACAAAAACCAAACTAAAAATCCCCCCAGTTAGTTGTCCACAAAAACTTTGATTCGCAGCCTTGTGTAGCTAAGATGTAAATAAAAAAGATATCGGTCATAAGTTGGTAACCGCTAGATGGCACCAGATACGAGCTATTGTTTGGAAGCTGGTGGAAGGTCGCAGAAGCAATGCGTGGGAATCACCCGCTTCCGCGACAAGTCGGGTAAAAACGGTCCGATTGGGCATCGGATTTGGTGATACTGAGAGCGGACACGGCAAGAAACAGCGACAAGGGTTTAGTGGCTCTAAAAGAGGTAAATAGAAAATTTATCGCAATAAATAATATAACAATTTACAAAGAAGATATTCTTTGTAAATTGTTATATACTAGGTAGACTGGTAGAAAATGCCCAAGGCATTAAGTCCGCCTTTGTACGATTTTGTTGTGCATAAAGTTTTAATAAATAAATATACTAATATATATACCTATATATAAAAGGTGTTAAAGACAAAAACAAATGCTACAATCACATCACAAATACAACATTATATTCATTGTATCCTAATTAAGAAATATTTTTGTAGATTAATTTTTCAACATTAGCCTATTTTGCGGCTTCACAGCTTTGCTTCTTCTTGTACACACGGCTACACATCAAGCTATACAAAACCAGTATAATCTGATCGTTCATTGTGCGAAAAGATCTAGTAAAGTGAGGCCAAGATTAACTGGTTTTGTATAGCTTGATGTGTAGCCGTGTGTACGTGCACACGGCAATGAGCAAATTAAAACGTAGTTTCATAATTATTAATGACCAAAATACGTTTCGTTGTTATTTTAATTCTTCGTTAGTGAACTGCAAAACAGCGCTGCCGTTCTCGGTTACATAACCTCACCTGCGGCTCGGGTGTGAATTCCGCATCGACTGCAATGGCAAAGTTTTCCCACTTCTATCAAAATACACTATTTATTACTCATCTCACCAGACACAAGGTTTGTTTGTAGGCGTATACAATAAGGTGATCAAGACTTTATCGCAAATCGCGTACATTGCGACCACAAGCCTTCAAAGTAGGGTAATGTTCAGTAGTAATGAGTTTCAACAAATTAAGTTATCCGCAGGTGGGTCAGTCACTCAGCAGTGGCAGTCGACACCGAAACAAATGAACACCGTTACATTGGTTGACAACATTCGAGGGAATCAAGTGAGAGAATTGAATGGTGTACCAAATAACTTCTTTTTCAACGCTCTTACTCTAAAAGTGGGACTTCTTGCACTGCTTTTGGGCAAAGCGTGTATTGAACAATATGAACGTTCACGAAGTCAAGAAATAGAACATAAATCGCTAGTGGCAGGTGAATTTATTTAGGTTACGTATTGTAAATTATTGAAGAGATTAAGAAGGAGCTCGTGGCTAATAATAACGGCACGGCACGGCCTAGGTTGGTACGTGAATAAGTGACCAATTGACCACCTATTATATACTGAGTTTCCTCTGTGCCTCGGAAAGCACGTTAAACCTTTGGTTCCGACTGCCCTTTGTAGATATTCGACAGTTGTAACAGGTTTTCAGTGTCCCAAATGCTAGACAACCTGTCATACCAAGGGACATCTCATTACTCAGTACTAACTAGGTTGTGGAGGTCAGATAGGCAGTCGCTCCATGTAATATACTGGTATTCATCTGTATCCGGTTTGACTGGAAGCGACCCCAATATAAGTAGTTGGGAAACACAAATAGAGGCCTATAGGCTATAACTATAGCAGTGAGTGATGAAGATAATGTATGTAATATCAACTTTTTAATTTTTTGGAGGGTGGGAAATCATCAAATGGCTCCTCCCGCTCTGGGCAGAGTGGTAGGGAGTGTCAGACTTCTACTGACTAAAAACCACCCATGTTCCTTCTTAGCCCTTTGTGCCGTGGCCGCGGTATCTCTTTCGAACAACACGCAGCCCCGACGGGATGATATCAACTTCAAGTCTCAATCGCAACCATCATAACAAGATGACATAATTTCCCTTTTATCACCCATAATTCTACAGTTATTGCCGTTAGTATCGGTTGAGCAATGTCTGTGGCAATTGTGCGGCGCGGGAGTCGAACCCGACACCGCTCCCACACTCGGGCTTCCACGGAACGTAACGCGAACCAAACAGTTGCTTATTGATGCTGTAATTTAGATAAAAACTTAATCAGGTCTGCCTCGCACAGTTAGATGGCAACGAAATGGGGCATGTGCGAACATCGCTTTATTACATGAATTGTTACGAGGTAAAAACGAGGCAAACTTTGATTCCCCGGTAGGGCAAATTGCTGTTGTTTTTTTTCCATCGATAATTTATCACTGCCAGAATTTATTTACAGAAATACACTTAAGCTCACAGTTTTTCACCAAAACCTTACCAAAACGCTTAAAAGCTAACAATAATCATATTACAATCTCAAATTACCTACATCTTTCACTTATATATCACAATAGTTCAGAAAGTAAAATAGCTCAATATCAGCAGCGTATTCAAGAATTCAAGTAAATATACCTACAAGTTGACTATTTAGCCCGCCACACTATTCCCAAACCACTGTAACTCCTGTTGGCCAGAATCAACAGTGGCGACCACAAGAAAAGCGCCGAGACAATGAAGCTCGACGAAGTCCCAGAGAAATGATTTAACTGTCTTGGATCCCGCAACGAAATTAATCAGAAAAGAATAGCGGAGGAGTAGGAAAAAAACATAGTTTCCACTTCCCTCCATATCAGCAGTTGACTACTTGAAACCATGCTATAGATAGTCAAACGCAAAAATACAACACGTCTATTAGACACTCAGCTTTTTCGTCCTGTAGAATTGTAGATAACCCAAGTACTCAGGTATGTACCAAAAAAAACTATATAGACACTACGTCTGGATACAAGATTGCTGTGCAACTAAAAACATATAACCAAATGTATGTGACATAAATTATTTAATTACTTACACAATAGGGTATTTCACCAAAAAAATATAATTAGTCCGTCTGTTAGATTATCGAAAAATATTGGATACGTGTTTTTTGTTATATCAAATTAATAAAAAATGACGAAAATAAAACGTGTCAAAGATCATGCGTCACTTAGTGGGTAAAAAAGTACTAACCTTGTGACGTCACACGACTTGACACGACTTTTCGAAGCACTGTATCGTCTTCAACTTTTGTTTACGTGAAAAAAGAAAAAATACGTGTCCATTATTTTTTGGTAATCTATCAGACGGACTAATTAGATTTTTTTGGTGAAATACCCTATTGCGAAACCTCACCGGACCCACCACATGAACCGTATAAACAGCGTCGCCTTGCAGCCAATTAACCGAAATCGTAAACAATTAACCGAAATCGAAAGTGTCAGGCTATTTTAATTGGGAGCTCGCGCATGATGGGTAGGGTGACGCTTAACTCTCTTCCCTCCCTTATTTTCAATGGTACCGTCATACCTATTACCCCTACTGTGAAAGATCTCGGTTTGCATCTTGACTCGACTCTTAGCTGGCACCATCAGGTCTCTAGTGTTAGTCAAAGAGTCAACGGTACTCTGCGATCCCTGTACCGTCTGAGAAACTTTTTGCCTGCTAAGACGAAAACTATGCTTGTGCAGACTTTGATATTCCCTATAATCGACTATGGTGACGTGTGCTACTTTGACTTGAATGCGGTTTTGCTCGATAAGCTTGACAGACTGCTCAACAATTGTATCCGGTTCATATTCAACCTCAGGAAATACGATCATGTGTCGAGCTATAGATCTGAGCTTAAATGGATGTCCATTCGCCAAAGGAGAAGTTTGCGCGCTTTGACCACGCTTTTCTCCCTTCTCAACTCTCCCAATCCTCCTTCTTATCTTGAGTCTCACTTCCAATATCTAAGTTCTACACACGCGAAGAATCTGCGTTCTTCTAACAATCTACTCCTACTCTGTCCTTCTCATACTTCTGACTTTGTTCATTCGTCCTTTTATATTCAGTCTATTCTTCTTTGGAATGCGCTTCCTCTTGATATCAGGACGGCCACAAGTCGGTATGCATTTAAGCGGAAATTGCAGAGTTATTTTCTAAATAAATAGTGTAGAGTGATTTCAACATCTCTCTATCTTGATTTTGTATACATATATATATATATATATATATATAGGATAGGTATATATTTATGTATGTGTATTATATGTTGATAATCTATTTATGTCACTATTTGTATATTATATTTATAAATCATTAGGTATGATATATTTGAATATTATTTTTTTATCATTGCTCCTCTCAAAAAGAGCACCTGCCATCCAATCTCTACACCACCCTTGGTTGACTGGTAGAGAATGCCTAAGGCATTAAGTCCGCCTTTGTACCTTTTTTTGTGTGCGAGAAGTTTAAATAAATAAACAAGTCTGTCCTGTAGTAAACATGACCATATAGGTCTCAATGACCACGAGTGGCCACCAACGCCCCCGACTTCATTGACTGACCTTCGAGCCCTGGAGCCCTATCGAATGTATGTATTGGAGGAATTGCGCAATCTTGATAACGTATGCTTGTGATAAGTATTGAGGATTAATGAGGACAAAAATAAGATTTGAAACTAACAAAGAGAAGGTGTGAAGAGTTAGAGAAAATGGAGAGGAAATTGAGCTGAAAATGGATAGTGTCGTACTTAGAGAAGACTGTGTCGACAAATACATTTGTGTAAGGGTTGGGGAGTACTTAATTATGAAGCCCAGGATACAAAATGATCATCGTTTGCAAAAAAAAAACGCCACATTAGTGGCGGTACTTTCATACAAGCATACAAGCTTGACTTGCCCTTATAACAACTCTTTACGATGTTAGGGTTTCTGAACAGCCTGCTAGCCTTAAGAGCTTGCCATATTGTTGGCCCCTAGGCACGCTACTGTCACCACATCTTGACTATAGCCTCAGGGTAGAGTCGTCGAAGTGAGTAAGGTCCAGAGTCTGTTTATTGACTTCCCGGCTAGCCACGCCCACCTGGATATAAGTTACCTAGTTGTATCGTCGTTAGGTGCATGGGGTGTTTTCAAAAGTTGGAACGTGTGGACTGGGTAGAGAAGCACTGTATGGTCATAGCCGATGGCGAATATAAACATCACTTGTTTATCAAAACAATATAACGATATTACTACGAGTAAGGAAACTCAAGAATACTATACCAAATAAATAAACTTATAAAGAAATACATGGCCAAAAAAGATAAACACAATGTCCCACAGATTTAAATTACATCATTTAAATAATAACAACACACGTTTTAGTTTATTGGAAAATAAAGTGCCTATTTATAATATGGTCAATGACAAAACTTGTAAAATACGGGACACTTCCAAATATTCCTGATATGGTGGTATAATAAAATGTTAAATTCGTCTATTTGTACCGTATTGGGGACAAAAGTGGGCGCTTCGCCCACAGTTGGGACTTTGCGTGAGAAGTGATGGTTTGATTGTATAATAAGCTGTTAACCAAATAGTAAATTCTTAGAAAATACTAATCGGAAATAAACTGGTTGTAGAAGCATTGTTCTAACTAAATAATATTATGTTTATCATATAAATATTATTAGTAGTGTGGGATGATCTATCATGTACTTAATATCAATCAACGAGTAACATAAATTATTAATATGCACTTATCACAACACTGACGCCTACTAATATTAATTCACGAAATAGCCTTAAGTTTTAAGCCAAAGGGCTTTCAGTGGGCGACAGTATTGGTCAATGATCAACATAATTATGGTCACTTATGGTGTGGGCAGGATTAAAACCCTTTTAATATTGTAAACAAGTATTGTGAAACATGTGTTTGTTATGTTGTTGCGGCTATATTCACGTATAAACTTACAAGTTTACAACCCCCGCAAACGACTATTCAAATTGGACTGGACAAGCTGCGGACACTAGACACTGACAGGTGATTCAGGAAGTATGTATTTCTATGGAGGTGTCCGTGTCCATAGCCGCGTCTACAACTTATCCATACCGGTTTGAGCGAAAAACAAAGTCACAAATTATAACACAGTTTCGCAGGTTCCTGTATCTTAGGACAAACGACTCTACCTAACATAGAACCCTACGCTGCAAAGCTTATAATTTATTGTCATGCCTAAACAAACAAAATTAAATTCTAATCAACCAGCAACGATGCAAATTTCTTTAAAAAACACGCATCTAAAATCAGTACATAGTTACATACACAGGAAACTACATCACATTGAGACAAGTCCAGTGGACAGCGAAGGTCATCATCACAGTGGGCGATGATTGAAGGGTCTATGGGTCAACACATGGCCACATATGGCCTTAGATAAGTAGCCCACTGAATGAAACAGATGTCGTAGGCGATTGAAATCCCTGTCATGGTGTGTGCTACAATGGAAAGGTAAGTATCTATGACATACCATCATTCATCTACCATTGTGTCCTCGAAAAGCAACATCTTCCGCGACACTTGGCCGTCGCCAATGGCAGAATCCATGGAAAAGGCATGCAGTCATAGGATCCAATTATTGCGATCCTGCAAGAGGTAGAGTTTGTCTAATGTAAAATCTATTCAAATTAAATATCAAAATCAAAGCATAAATTTCAAGTAGGCCAGTTACAAGATATTTATCTCTATGCTATGGTCTAAATAGAATGGGCACACAGGACATACCTAATTGCTTAGCCTAAAGACTAGGAGCAAGAATTATGTTTGTTTCTTTATCTTGTAGTTAGTACCTAACTTGATGTCAGTTTTAAGCCGTCCATGGGCCTCTTGACTTGGCTTTACATGCTTTCAAGAAATACCTAGGTACAAAAGGTCCGTTAAATGATGGATGACGGAAGAAGGATTTTTGAAAATGAATTGTCTAGAAGGGTTAAATGGGGGAAAAAGTCGTTTGCGAGTTCCTCGTTTTCGGTTTCTTCAGTATTCGCAATAATATCCTATTTCTAGCACTTCCTCAAGTAACAGACTAATTTAACTGATTCCAACAATCCCCAGCCACCGAGAACGCCGTGGGTGGACTATTCGTTTACAGTTTCTTAGTGTAACGGGACCATTTACTCCGTTTACGTGAACCAGTGCGCAACAAGGGCTGCGCGTGCGCTTGCGAACTTGACATTGTCTATTCTCGCGCCGGAAGCCGCCCGGAGCCCCGGACGCGCCGGAAACGGCCGCCCTTCAAAGGGGTAACATTGTTTCGGAGAACGTAAGCGACAAACAAACACATTTGAACACAGTTAATTTTGTAATGAACTTGGCTTTCCGCCTAAAGTAAACAGATACAATGTTGCATTGGAACTTTAAGCAGAAATACATCACATACACAAAAGATTTCATAGAAATTCAATTACCTAATACGTTGAAGACGGACTTTATTGGGAATTGAGTTAGGCATGCAAGAAGACTTGATAATAGTAGGTAATATAATAATCTACTTTCCCAAAGCAGTCTGGAGCGTGGGTTTGTACATGGTTGCAAGGCTCTGTCCTAGAGAGGGGGGGTGTCAAAGGAGTCATTATCGATATCTGTCTATCTGACTGTAGCTCTTATAATATCAAAGCTAGTATTACGTATTAGGAAGATATTTGAAAAAACTTACGACTACCAATTTTTCACAGCACCCGCAGTAATGATCACGACACTTTCACAATAAATATCCCAATTAAATTAATTAACTCCTTCCTACTTCTAGAGAGGAGCCGTGAGAGTAGTCCAAAATCCCGACACAGATGATTACTATTATCTTTCGAACATAAATGCGTCATGAACCAACCATAGGAATAGAAGGTCAAACTTGGACAAACTTTTCAGTGTAGAACTTTGTCTCCTTCGTTTCGTCATCGCGTCTGATTGAATTAGGTATGTATATAAGATGACAATGGATTAGGGGATCGGACAAAAAAAAACGAATTAGTCCGTCAGATAGAAAAACAAGTCAGAGAGCATTACCTCTCCTCTATTCTGTAATATTCTGTATACTACGTGTATGTTTATTATAGGTATATATTCGGATACTAGTATTTATTTTTATATGTGTATATATTAGTATGTATGTTTATTTTATATGGATAAACTTTTGTTCTTAATTTTAATTAAAATCTTGTTAGTCTTATTTACACACTGTGTCTACATTTCTAACAAACTTTCCTCTCGCAGGTCTGCTGGAAGAAATTTCTTTTGAAATAAGCAGTACCTTTGTGCTCTTCTATTTGTTATGTTTTTATCCTTTTTTTTTGTATTTTGTGTGTGCATAAATAAATAAATAAATAAAATAGATTTCCAAAAAATATTGACCACAATTTTTTCTTTTTTCACGAAAACAAAAAATGAAGACGATACAGTGCTTCGAAAACACGTGTGACGTCATATGATAGTACATTTTGTACCTTCAAGTGACGTTTCAAGCCCCACTCTATGATCTTTGATGCGCTATAGCTTCGTCAATTTTTATTGATTTGATAAAACAAAAAACACGTATCCTATATTTTTACCCGACTACGGCAAAGCCAAAGGAGGGTTATGATTTTGACTGGCTATGTATGTATGTATGTTTGTATGTATGTATATATGTAAGTATCTTCATCTGTTCCCTCATAGCTTCTAATCTACTTAACGGAACTCGACATATGAGGTATCGTTAGAAGAACCGTCTTAATTTTTCGATAATCTAACTGACGGACTAAACAGAATCATGTTTTTTTTTGAGTCAGTCCGATCCCCTTAGACCTCGCAGGAGATGGCGGGACGAGCTAGACAAAACCAACGACCAGTGGACCACATTGGCCCTGGATCGCAAAATTTTAAGTCATTGGGGAGGCCTTTGCGCAGCAGTGGGATGTCACAACAAGCTAACAGTAACAGTAATTCTTTTTTATAACAACACGCCTGTAATCCTCGAAGGGTTAGGCAGACGAGTACCTACACCCACATTCCAGGAGTGACGGTAAGGCCAACGTAATTAGGAGGCGAGCCTATACCATCAACCGGGCACAAATCCAAACTCTGTGGGAGAGTAATTCCTGGTGGAAAAACCGTATAAGAACACATTGTCAGACCTGGGAATTGAACCCAGAACCTCATGCACAGTCGCGCGACCACGACTAGAACAACGAGGGAACAACTATTATCTTTTTGATCGTGTAATTTGCAATGGCTGCTTTTGCCACTTAAACGAAGCCGTGTAAAACTTCTGGTATCTTTCTGTTGTGGTGTGCATTGTATAGCCACATGCCGCGGATGCGGTGCGTGCGTGCATCTGCCCGCGATTCCCACACCCCGCCGATTTTTTATATTACGGATGTATTGGATTGGATGTTGGGGCTTGTTTTATTAAAACTCGGAAGTTCAGAGGATCTTCAACTTCGGGAAGGAAATGTTGACTTTTTGCATGAGAAGTAAGTACTCACTTTATTTAGGTGGGGTACCTACCTACATACAAAGCTACCATCTACGTATTCGATGTACATCAGGAACAGAGGTAGGTACCTTAGATAGTTAGATACCTCTGTTCCTGATGTTAAAATCCATAGGATGATGTATTTCCTATCTTAAAATAATCCAAGGTACTATGCAACAGTGATGACCGGCTTCCTCAACCAAAAGGAAGCACAAATTACCACCACGAAATCACACCTTGAAAAAGCAATGGCATAAAACTTAATGACACCAATATTCACGTAGGTAACTATTTTGCAACATTTACAATACAAACTTCCTTATGCGGGCGCCACACACTCGACGAGTGGCATGGGAAGTAGCGAGGAAAGGAGGCAGAGACATAGTGTGGCAACGTTACTCGTCATGCCGCACGTCATGCTCCTCGTCCTGCCCACCGCTCCCTATTTTGTCGGCTTTTGTGCGCGAGTCAAAGGGCCGGCAATACGAGCGCGAGTGGCTGGCCACATAATCGCGCGGTCGCAGTCCGCATCGAGCGCTCACGCAAGACGCACGCTTCATATCTATCATGTCCTCGCCAAGCCATGATAAAGTGTTATTATTTATTGATTTGTTGTCTGCGGAGCCAATTATTTGGGATCCACAACACAAAAATCATCATTCGAAACATAAGATAATGTTTATTTATTTGAAAGCTAGTTTTAAAAAGATAAACTTTGGCTGTTTGGCTCATTATTTTTAAACGACTTACGAAAAATGTAAAATAATATTAATACTATTTTATTAAATACCTATTAGGCCGGGACTATTTACCCACGCGTTGCCTGCACTTAAAGTCGGCTACTCGATTTATTTCTAATTAAATTATTATTCTTTAGGTACACGATGCTTGGGTGAGGCTTGGAGAAATAATGAAAATAGGAGTAGAAGAGTTGACAGCCAAAAAAAAATCATTGATGGCATCTTTTAGACCATTAGTCAATAAAAAAGCTATGCTAAAAATGCATAGCGCGCACGCTGCCACAGTTTCGTCGTCCATTCTCCACCAAATGCGGGCGCCACACTATGCTCCTCGCGCTGCTCATCGCCATGCTCCTCGCGCTGCCGCTATTTGCTGCGATGTTCTACTCGCGCAATTAATCGCGACGCTACTCACTTGTTATTTGCCTTTGGTGGACGATGAAACTGTGGCAGCGTGCGCGCTATGCATTTTTAGTATAGTTAATTATATCAATGTCATAAAAAGAAATATACATCGTCGTCATCGTCCTTGCCAACGGAGATGGTGGATCACATGTATTCATCGCGCGATCATCGCGGAGCGGTGGGCAGGACGAGGAGCATGACGTGCGGCATGACGAGTAACGTTGCCACACTATGTCCCTGCCTCCTTTCCTCGCTACTTCCCATGCCACTCGTCGAGTGTGTGGCGCCCGCAAAAGGCAAATGCCAAGTGAGGAGCGTCGCGATTAATTGCGCGATTATTTGCGCGAGTAGAGCAGTGTGTGGGCAGAGCGGGCAACATCGCGGCAAATAGCGGCAGCGCGAGGAGCAAAGCGATGAGCAGCGCAAGGAGCATAGTGTGGCGCCCGCATTAGAGACCTCAAAACGAATGTAAATAAATAAACATTATTTATTATCGCACGTTACGAAATGAAAAACACGATTATCTACCTCCTCCTACATAAAAATAAATCTATCTGAAACTGACCATGAAAAAAGATGCATCTTGCATTTTTACACCATGCGCGTCTTTCGACACGCTAGCGCCAAAAACGAATTTGTTCGAAATGTTCGAATTACAAAAATGCGCTCTGCACAGGTGGCAAATCTCTAGTTCCCACAGAGAACAATAGTTTTTTTTAGAACAGGCACAAGTGGCATCTTGCCCCAGCCTATCGGTGTCGAAAAAAAATAATGAGGTTAGAGATGGTCCGACGGGAATATCGACAGATGTTTATTTATTGTTAATCCAGCCGGGAAGCTTTTAGTCAGTGTTATTTTGGCAATTAAACTATGTACCTACCTACTTATTAATTACCAATATTGCGAACATATTTTTCGACTCATTGTGACCGCATTTTGACTTACCTACTTACGTTCCATGGTCATCAACATCCTTCTATCTTAAGTACTTATAGCCAGATTTTTAATTTGTGAACCATGAATCACATCCTAGCATAATTTATTGCTAGATGCAAAGAAGTTCAAGATTTATTGATTCATCGATAACTTATCTTTACCTATCGCGAACCATCTCTAACAGTCGATAGGTACGTAACAGAGTTCCGCGCTCCCATGCATTATGACAGCAATCAAAACGAGAGCATCGCGACACAATGGCGCACGTAAATACACGGAAAGCTAGCTAATGATTGTTAATCCAGCCGGGAAGCTTTTAGTCAGTGTTATTTTGGCAATTAAACTATGTACCTACCTACTTATTAATTACCAATATTGCGAACATATTTTTCGACTCATTGTGACCGCATTTTGACTTACCTACTTACGTTCCATGGTCATCAACATCCTTCTATCTTAAGTACTTATAGCCAGATTTTTAATTTGTGAACCATGAATCACATCCTAGCATAATTTATTGCTAGATGCAAAGAAGTTCAAGATTTATTGATTCATCGATAACTTATCTTTACCTATCGCGAACCATCTCTAACAGTCGATAGGTACGTAACAGAGTTCCGCGCTCCCATGCATTATGACAGCAATCAAAACGAGAGCATCGCGACACAATGGCGCACGTAAATACACGGAAAGCTAGCTAATGAAGTAGGAACACGAACCGTCGTCGGGAAAATATGTACTAATTACTTGCGTAATTATGCGCCCACGCCAGTATTGTCTTGTCAGACTGACTACCTGGTTCGCTTTATGGGGACAACTTGGCGTCCCCGTTGCAGTTCTCTTTGTTTATTTGTCTTGGGGCAGTTCCACAAGTTGTGGAATATTATATTATATTATATTATTATTATTATTATAATGTAATTACGCTTATTTACTTACTAGCTGTGCCCACCTGAAATTATGAGGAAAATAATATTTCCTATTTGGTTTTTAATTCTAATACTAAAATACCTACTCCTTAATCTTAGTTAGGTACTCCTTATAACATCAGATATCTGCCTGTAAAAGCTTCGTCAAAATCGGTTCAGGGGGTCTACTCGCTAACTGCATCGACTAATGCCTCGACGGGCCGTACTAAAGTCGGCCCGAAATAAGATAGAAAATTGATAGAATGATTAATCGATTTGACAGCTTGCCCCAATCCCGATGAGTTTTAGCCCGTCCGTTTTGAATTTAGGCGTGGGAAATTAGCCATACCTAACAAAATATGTATAGAAAGACAAATATTGTAAATACTATTTATAGATATCCATTCAATAAAAACCGGCCAAGTGCGTGTCGGACCACAACTCCACAACTCAACTCGGACTCAAAATAATAATTATAAATTTTGCCACTTCTAACAGCTGAAGCTCTAAAAAGATTCACGTCTGTAGTTTGTGCTGAGTAATAGGTAATTCACATCTAATAATCAGCCACTGCGCTGCATTATAGGTAACACCCACTCTAACTATTAATCAGTCATTAAGTTTTTAAACTGACATGGTCACTGACACTACTATTAATATCATAAACGGGATATTTACCATGTTTTTTTTTTTTTGAAATATCGGGAACTCGAAACAAAAATCAAACATGGTAAATAGCAGCGTTTTACCTTAAAATAAAACGCTTATTAAATACTTACCTTATTTGAAGCTTACTAGTTTGAGATAGGCCCTTTCCGTTTCCGCTTATATTTGCCTTCCTTTCTATATCCGCTACATCTATCTCGCTCGCACATCCCTACCACCCCCACCAGGTGCCTCGAGTCATCGGAGCTCGGAGGCGTTCGTCATTGTGTCGAAAAACACCAGGCAGAAATTAAATGTAAGCTTCAAATAAGGTAAGTATTTAATAAGCGTTTTATTTTAAGGTAAAACGCTGCTATTAAATTCTTGACCGTTATTTGAAGCTTACTAGTTTGAGACGTGTTTGTTATCGCCTGGTGGGGTGGACGCCAATGTGAAGAGTTTAGTAGCTGTGTAACTCTATCAAAATCCATAAAATACTTTAGCGGATTTTACCTAAATAGTTAGAAACCTTATGGTGTAATAATAGGCATCTAGGTAGCTAGATAAAGATGTACCTAATTACTGATTAGATAAGGATCATGTATGAACGAATTTGAACTAGACTAGGTACTCATTGATGCAAGTAGGTATGTAGTTGTGTAAGTATGGGATGTGCGAATAGAAAAATGTTACATTTTTTCCTAAGATCACATGGTGCCTGGTAAGGACTTATGTACTTCGGGTTAAATGAAAAGGTAACCAGTATGACAAATCATTAGAGGTTACAAAAGAGTAAGTATATTTTAATCAAGCAAATCAAATAGTCATACAATATTGTGACAAATTACATAGGAATGTATATATTATTATGGTACCAATTTTAATGCATATTGTACATTTATGTAGAAATATGACATACATGAAGCATAGAAATTATCATCAAAGAAAAAACATTTTCACAATGGAGTAATCAAATAATTTTATAGCACAAATCGATAATTAATAGATTTCTAAGAGTGCTACTATGGGTACTTGTCAATTAATTGGATTGAACAACCTTGTAATGCTATTGCTGACAGAAACTGGCATAACTTCACGTTTATATAATCGCGAAAAGGTGTTGCTAGAACGCCAATTACCTCTGGCTAAAATTTCGTCTAAAGGAAAGTTATTGTCCCAATTTTTTGAGGCTACTGCAGAACGTAAACTACCGGCCGAAGAAAAAATACCAGCTTCTGACAGGACAGCCTTGACCCATCCAGCAATTACCGTGCGTGACGCGGCCTTGTTCTGACCTCTTAAGTTTACAAACAAATTATTACATTTGGCCAATTTGCGTCTAGAATCTAAAACCGAAATCGTCTGCCGTATCCAGAAAACTGGATCCAGATTCTTATTATAATTGGAAAGTAATTTCCACCCAGACTGCCTATACGTAGCACTATCTGTTTTTGAACCAAACATAGGCCATAAAACAATAGAATCATTAGAGTCAGTAAAGTGGTCTGGATCTATGGCTAGTAGTGTCAAGTCATGCACTCTTCTTCCAGAACACAAGAGCAAGAGTGTTGCTGCATGACTACACGTTGCAAAACTATTATTCTTGTTAACGTTTCTTTGCTCCAAGAAGGTTGACAAAACGTCTATATTCCAAATAGGAGGCTTATGAGCTACAGGGTTTTTAACGGAAATAGATTTCAATACGTTTTTAACCAGTGTATGTGAGCTTAATAATCCAGCGTTCTCAACATTAGATAAGGTGGCAACTACCGACTTATGTAGTAAAACTGTGTTGTATGACAATTTGTACACTAAGTGTAAGTCTGCAAGAAACCTAGCTACTATGGAGCCGGTAGGCCTACAAGGATCAATGTTATGTTTTCGGGACCAATGGAGCCACCTATTCCAAGCTACTTTATACACCTTACGGGTAGATGGCCGCCATGCAGATCGTAACAACTCTAGCTGAGCTTCATTCCATCCAATTAAACTCTCTGACCACCCCCAATTCTCCATACTTCCAGTGTCATTTCTTGGACACGAGGTGGTGGGTGGCCCGTCGCTAGATCGATCAGATTGGCTCAGATTTGGAGAGTGAATGGGGCTGCTGTCGCTCGAGATTTCAGATCTGCGCGCCAGAATACGCGGTCCCATCTGGGAACTACTACAAGGTAAACTCCGATGGCACGGTTGAGGTGGGAGAGCACCTTGGGAATTAGATAAGGTGGAGGAAAAACCCATGCCAGTGGGTAGTCCCACACTCGGGAGAAGGCATTGTGATACAGAGCTTGATGGTCGTTCAGATCCAACGACACATAGTTGTGCTCTTTCTGATGCGAAGAGGTCGATCAAGGGAGTTCCGAACTTCCTGAAAACCTTCTCTGTACACGCTGGTAGCAGGTGCCACTCTGGTGGAATGTTGCGACGCGACAGATGGTCTGCGTGGCTGTTGTATTTGCCGGGCATGTAAAAGGGAGCCAGATGTATCTGATGTCTGTACAGGAGATCGAAAATTTGGATTGTTATATCCAGCAAAGGGAGAGACCTTGTTCCCCCCTGGTTTCTCAGGTAAGCCACGGCCGTGCGATTGTCGCACTGTACTAGTACTGTGGATTGATACATGAGATCGCCGTGAACCTGGAGAACCTTCAAGACGGCTATCATTTCTTTGGCATTGCAATGTAGGTTCTTTTCGTGATCGTCCCAAGTTCCAGACATCGACATGCCGTCTAGCTGAGCACCCCAGGCTATATCGGACGCATCCGTGGTGAGAAAATGAGTTGGTGGCGCAAAGTGGATCGGCGAGCACAGGTGACAATTTTGCTGCCACCATGCCAGCTCCTCGTGGGTCTTTTTCGGAAGACAAAATTCCTTTATCGGGGGCGCATCGAGAAGAGAGTTTAGAAATAAAAGAAGATTTCGAAAATGTAGCCTGCCCTGGGGTATCACAAAACTTACAAAATTCATAAGACCAAACAGACTCTGTAGTTCTTTCAGGCAGGTCTTGCCTTTCTGGGCCATTGACGTTATTTTGTCCATCAGTCGGACAAGTTTCTCGTCTGGTAAAGATTTTTCGTTTGTCCAAGGGTCCCAATGAATTCCCAAAAAAGTTATGGTCTTTTGAGGAATCACTAGAGACTTCTCGTGATTGACTTGCCAACCCAGATGTTGCAACCGGTCTAATAAAATTTGAACATGAGTCTGCAGAATGCGTCGGTCCTGGTGTACAAGCAGAAAATCGTCCAGATAAACGATTATCCGCAGGCCTTGTTCCCTTAGTGTTTGTGCCACCCAATTGGTCAATGAGGCAAAGACTCTCGGTGCTGTGCTGAGGCCAAAGGGAAGACAAGTCATTTGGAGTAGTTCTCCGTCGTATACCAGACGCAAAAACCGCCTGTGACCTTGAGCTATTGGCAGGTTGAAGTAAGCCTGCGATAGGTCCACTTTGCAGAGCCAATCGTTTAGTTGCAAAAATTCTGGCACTCTGAACACATTTATTAGCTTGAACGGTTCGGTGATGACATATTCGTTCAGTGCTCTTAGATTGAAAATGGGCCGGTTCGAGCCATCGCTTTTGGGCACAAGGAACATTTTTGACAGAAAGCTTGGAGACCGCGGGGCATCCTCCAAGACTCCCTGCTCCTTCATTTGCGTGACTATTGCAGACATTGATGCGGATTTCTCCGTGTGAAACATGTTTGTCATCGCCAAGTTGGGGATGACAAGAGGGGGCTTTTGCCGAAAAGGTATGCGATACCCCTTTATTATTTTCAACAAAAATCTTGGAGCCCCCATTTTTTTCCAGCGCAAAAGGAATTCTGCTAACCGGCCCGCTTTGAAATTCTTCGAGTCAATATTTTTGTTTTTTGTTGGAATGGTTTTCCAAGGAATTTCCTGGGCGCTTTCGGTTTCCTTTAACTTGGTCCGAGGGTCTGTTGCCCTGACGACCACCTCGGGAACGAAAAGTTCCCCTTGAATTGTGAACCGTGCGACGGTCCGAGTTGTTTTGACCGTAACCCTGCGAGGGTCGGTTATAGTGAGAGCAACCCTGCGAGGGTTGATAGTTTTGCTGACGTGAATGATGAGGCACTTGGGCGCAACATCCGTGATTAGGACCCTGCGAGGGACCAGGATAAATAGCCGACCCCTGCGGGGGGTGGCGCGAAGTCTTGTAAGATCCTGTTTGCGAAACAGGTCCACTGTTAGACTTCAGGGGCAAAAAGGCTTTTTTGACCCCTCCTGCTTTCTCCAAAGCAGTGGTGAAAGCCTCTTGACTAAACAGATGTCTACTAGAAGGCGGCACTCTTCTTAAGGCAGATTTGACGAGAGGGTCACGCACCATGTTGGTAATACCATCCCGGCGCATTTGAATCACTTCGGCGCGGTGGCCGCAGACCATTTGCAATAAATCAGACGAAACTTTTGAAAACTCACCTTCAGAAAACAATTCTAATAATTTTTCGTGCATATCTTTGACATTCAACTCGCTCTGATCACGGGCCCAAACCAGCAACTCTCGCAGACTGCTCTGGAGTGCATCCCTTTGTTTGAATACGCAAAAGGTTAGGGCAGCATAAGCCTTGTCTGCATAAGAGAGGTGACGTAATGAGTCATAGGCTTTGACCTCTTCGTTGGCCTCTAGATCCACGAAGCCAGGTGAATGGTTGTAAGTTTTTTGAACCTCTGCGTATCGCACCTCACACCACTCGCTTTTCTCAAAGTGTTGAATATCCTGGAGGGTATTCAACATATTTTCGGGTGCCTTGGGCACTGCTGGTTCTTTGAGTTTTGTTTCTATGCCAAAATTAAAGCTAAGTTGTGCCTCAGTCACTTCAATAACCCGGCTCTCATCGTTATACAAAATACCACTGACACTGTCATCGATAATATCACCATCTAAAGCAGGACACTGATCAATAGGGGCAGAACTAACATTAGAGCAATGACCGTTATGCGCATCAAAGTTGTCAGCGGAATTTTCATAATAAGTCATTTGTTTTCGCAAATCACTAACCTGTCGAGACAATTTATCCAATTGCTCATCATTTCGGCGGGTGCGCTTGGCTTTTTTGTTGCGATGCCGGCGTGAGCGCTTCCTCTTCTTGGACCTGGAGTCTGAAGAACTCGTGGAGGAGCTGCTGCTGGTACTAGAGCTGCTAGTACTCGACGAGCTGACAGCTCGTGCCCGCCGTCGCCGAGTATTGGAGGCCGCGGGCGGTGGCGGTACGGATGCTGAGCCCGCACCGTCTTCCTCACCCACTTGTTTTTCGGTGTTAATATCCATCGGTTATTTGTAAAAATATACGTTAAGGTTTTTTAAAAAAGAATATTTTAAAGGCAAATATTATCACACTTTTTTTAAAAGGTGACTGTTCGCGGCGGAAAACAAGACGCCAATGACGAACGCCTCCGAGCTCCGATGACTCGAGGCACCTGGTGGGGGTGGTAGGGATGTGCGAGCGAGATAGATGTAGCGGATATAGAAAGGAAGGCAAATATAAGCGGAAACGGAAAGGGCCTATCTCAAACTAGTAAGCTTCAAATAACGGTCAAGAATTTAATATCCCGTTTATGATATTAATAGTAGAATCAGTCAATGTTCAGCTCTTGTGGTGACTGTTACCCCTATAAATGCTTAAAAGATAATGCTAATATAATTCAATTAGTTACAGATATTCAGCTAACAGCTGTTTAATTTGTGCCCAAATCAGAGTTAGGTATATCAGCTGACAGCGCCTCTAATGCTTTTATTCAGCAGGCTTGTACAGCTTACGAATCTAATGTGGACAGTGATTCAGCTATTATACAGCGCTTCTGTGTTACTTGGGCGGTGCATCGTAGGATTATGCTTCTCAGACCCGAAATGGTGTCTATAACACGGATTAACCCGGTATTGCAATAAAACTGGCAATTGCATATTGGTTTATACAATTGTTGGCAATTGTATATTGTTGGTAACCATCTATGCCACACCCTGCTAACATTATTAGTCATCATCATCATCTAGGCTAATGCGTATAATGTTCCCACTAGAACTCAGGCCTCCTGTCTTGGGGAGGGATGGGCTATAATCCACCTTGGGGACCCAGTGCGGGTTGACAGTATTAGTCGCCAAGTCATTATTTTAGTAGCCGAGTCATCCATACTAATATTATAAATGCGAAAGTAACTCTGTCTGTCTGTCTGTCTGTTACTCTTTCACGCCTAAACGGCTCAACGGATTTTGATGAAATTTGGTACAGACATAGTTTGGAACTTGAGAAAGGACATAGGATAGTTTTTTTTTTTCGCGAGATAAACCAAAAATCTGCCGGAAGTCACTATTCCACGCGAACGAAGTCGCGGGCAAAAGCTAGTTATTTATATATAGCACCTTGCGTCCTTGCCTAATATTTCCACTGACTTGTTCAGTCTGCCAGTTTTTAGTTTTTATAACTCCCTTATTTTTGAAGCTAATTTAAAATAACAGTCGCGAAAATATAAGTTATTTCATCATATAGTTGCAAACACTTAGTCGCCTTTTAAGATATTTACCTAGAAAATAATAAGTTACAGACACTTTTTTTTAAAGATGACTCTTTGCCATCTCTTTGCATTGTATCCTGAACATTCACACATTCGCTTCAGAATGCGACAAACTACAACAACTTCTGTGAAATCTTTTATCATCTTATCTGAAGTCTGCCACGGGCCGGGGCCACCCACTTATAGCGCCATCTGTTAGGTCACACTCACAACGAGAATTCACTGCACAGACATATAATGCTGGATTTAGACTCTCGCCTCGTGGCTCGTATCGCACCTCGCCTCGCAGCTCGTCACTCGCGCGAGATTGTAAATGAGCTACAGGTGTGTCTGTTCACACTCTCGCGGAGTCTCGCGAACTAACTAACTTCTTTCTCTCTCTAACCCACTGAAGTAACAGCGCGAGTGTAAACACGACGCTCGCGGCGGGCGCGAGGCCCTTTGACTCGTGCCTTAAAAGCCGCCCCCGACGCGAGCGCTGCGAGTAACGAGACGAGTTGCGAGGCGAGTCACAAACACACCATTCACACACTCGACTCGTGGCTCGCCTCGCGGCTCGTCTCGTCACTCGCGCGAGAGTGTAAATCCAGCATAAAGAGTAAAAGTCTGTGATTCACTGTGGTAACCACAGGCCACAGAATAAGAATAAAATTGTTCTGTGGTGGTAACACTGCGAATCTTTGTTTTTAATTTCGTGATTTTGATTTATCTGTTGGATCTGTTGTCAATTTTTGACATTAAGCTGTCAATGACTTTTAGTGACATATTTGATGTTGACACTTGAAGTTGAAACTACGTCTCGTCAGTCGTCAAGTTTACAGAATAGTAAGACATCCAAAATAGTTACTGTATTAACTTATTATTGTTGTAATGATTAATATTACAAGTCAATCATGTGATTTAAAATGATGTCCGTAACGGAATTGTTGTTTGGTATTTTAAGATATTTAGGTTTACTGGTTGAACATCCACAGATAAGGAAAAACATTAAGCGTAACAGGTATTGAAATCTCAATGATCAGACTTCAGATCTCATTCATGCTTACATGAACGCATCTTGTGGCAAGCGCCACCCACCAAACCCAAAGTCGAAAATATTGCACAAAACACATTTTTAGACCTGAGTTTTCGCCCTTCATGAATTAAATGAAGTAGGTTCATACCTCAACATTATTCCACATTAATAAAGAAACAGTTAATACAAAATAATTCTATTAATTGACTGCACTAAACTGGGAACAACAACTCAACTGAACTCAACTCAACTGGGAATCAGTTCCCAAGAATACATGTCACATATCTCTAAACGCAACCCGAAAGAGAACGTCTACGAATGGACTAACCATATCCATAAATGTAGACAAAGACGGGAACAATACACTCAGAACCGCAAGTTCCAGAGAGACGAAAGGTGGGTTACATAGAGAACATCGGAGTGGCCCGTTACCATTCAAGGAGTTATCATGACAAAAGTTATGGGAAATAATTTATCAAGAACAGTACGATTGATATCTTGCTACTTGTACTTATACCAACAACTAGTACCATACTATTATTAAGTGCCAGACCCAGTTCTTGAGAAGGGTTATGCCACATTTTATTAAGATTGATTTAGCGTCACAGACTATTGTAGCAAATAAACCTGATACTGTAGTGATAGTTAGCAGAGGATGCCATGCAATGATTTTTAACATCACTGTCCCTCATTATGACAATCTCGTAAAAGCTGAGAATGAAAAAAAAACAAGTATAGAGCGCACAAGGTTGTCATTATCGACATGTTGGACATGGACTCTGCAATCATTGTGCCGATAGCCGTTACGGTCAATCAACACCTTAGGAGACTCATCATTGCTTGCTTAGAAGTACTCCTGTACTGTTTTCTGGATCAAGCCCTTGAGCCAAGCAATCCAGGAGGACACGGCACTTATAGTGAGGCGGCTCCTCTCTGTGGAGCCCTGACCACCTGCAGCTTGAATCTTGTTACTGATGTATATTTTGGTTTTTAAAAATGTAATAAATAAGAAGATGAATAATAACATATTAATTATATTTTTCCAGAGTCTTCGATGATTTCTCATCGGATGATGATGAGACACTACTCATGGGATATATGCAGAACAAAAAATTTCGCTGGTCAAATGTAGAGTTTATTGGTATGTATTTCAACCTAACAAACAGGAAATCATTGAATCTTAATGAATCATACTAAAATTTCTGGACTTCTTCTATATTTGATTTTTCGGTGGGCGCTTATGCTTGTATTATTGAGAAATCTATATCTTCAAACTTAAGTTGCAGAAGCGCTACTCTTTCTGAGATTCCTATGAAGTTCTTTATTTGATTCATACTAAAGCATTACATGTTACTGTATGTAATTAATTCTTTTAAAAACCACACGGTTGTATGTATTCTAAGTTATAGGGAACTTTTCTTTCAACATGTCAGCTAGTAAATACCTACAATTCTTAATAAATCTATTATTTTAGATAACAACGACAAACCCAAGAAGCTGGTAAAAACAAGGAGTTTGACATCCACTCCAACAGGGTCTTCGAAGAGAATTGTGCCAGTTGATCTTCCACCTCTATCAAGGAAAGGGCAATCTACTCAAAAGAAAACCACACCTGCGAAACCTTTAACAGATGTACATGTAGAACCAAAAGATCCAGAAGTGAGTAGCAAAGTCATTCTAAATATTTTAGATAGGTATTTTAACTAAAGCTTTCTGACAAATCCAATGTTTTGGTGAAGACCTGGTCTCATGGTAATTATTAGAGATGAAACGGATATCCGGTAACTATCCGGCCTATCCGGCCTTGTTTTCACTATCCGGCCGGATACCGGATAGTAAAATTTAAAAAAAATATTGCCATTTAAATCAAAATATTGCCATATTGGCGATCATGTTTTTGATGATGACATTTCTTGTTAATCTATCAGAATTCAAACATAAAGTCACGACGACAAGTGATAAACAATGAAATAAACAACAAACGAACTGAGAAACAAACACAAACTGACACGCGCGATAACACTCGAACGCCCCCGAGTCGACCCGATCTCCGCTTACGTGCGACCCGAATGCGCCTGAATATTTCCGATCTCGTTCACCGCGCCAATATTCAAATCAAACTGATCGCGTCAACGCAATAAAGGGCCGATTATCCGGCGCTCCGGCCTAGAAGCTAGCCGAATATCCGGTATCCGGCCAAACTACTATCCGTTTCATCTCTAGTAATTATTCAAGGATCTTACATTATGTAGACCCTTCTCTGTTATTAAGAGTTATCCAGCATCATCTCTTGTATTTACCTACTTATATCATAACACATGGTTGATTCACGTGATGCCAGAAGAATTTGATGAAAGAAAAGCAAAATCAGATAATGTGGATAGCTATCTGATGTGCCACTTACAAATGATTACTTTGTAAGTGGTATAGACGGCTACACATCAAGCTATACATTTCCAGTTTACGCTGATCTCGCACTGTACGGAAATCCTATACAAAGCGAGACCAGCTTATACTGGAAATGTATAGCTTGATGTGTAGCCGTCTGTACTACAGATTACAATTAAATAATGTGTACTTTCACATCAAATTTAACGGTGAAGGAAAACATCGTAAGGAAACCGGTATGTCTAAGAACCAAAAAATTCGAAGATATGTGATATCTACAAACCCGCACTGGGCCCGTGTTCTATAGCGATTATAGCCCATCCCTCTCCTAGAGAGGAGGCCTTGGTCCCTGTCCTATTATAGGCTGATGAATGATGATGATGATTTACTTAGAACCTTATTAGGTGGTGTCTGTTTTATTTGTCTACTCATTTCGTACATCGTAGAAGTTATTAGAAAACTTATTAGGTTGACCCTTAGGGTAACCTATTTAATAGAGAAAACGCATTTTAACTTATTAAATATATGTTACATCTTAACATAAACACTAGGATAAGGCAATCAAACTTCAGCCAGCCATATCAATATGCATTATGATGATGTAGATAAATATGTCCGTGTCGGACATATTTATCTACATCATATGCATATTTACATGAATATGCAGACCATTTGAAGTTGCAAACATATTGTTTTCCGGTCTCTAATCATCATCACAATACACTAACCCGCAGCAGCAGACGTTTCGGGACTTTTAAAAACTTTGCCTTGTGATCCTTGATTTTTCTTGTAAGTATGTAATAACAATCAATCAATAGTTTGAAATACAAATAAAAGTAGTTCTGAACTTCTGATGCTCAGCTGCTCTTCTTTGAAGGAAGAATGTGTCACTATTTAAATAGTGTACCTAGTAATTACTACTTAACTTGTCTTTAAATCACTCCTACTCTGTATTTTAGGTGGCACAGGTAAAATCAGATAATACAAATAAGAAAGCACCCATATTGCACGTGGATTTAGATGATGATGACAATGATGAAGTGGTTTTTGTGAAAGAGGTCGTCACTCCTCCAAACGAACAACCTCTTGAACCCTTCCAGGAAAAAAATAGCCTTCCAGGTGTCAATGATAGACTCCTATCAATACTTGCACAAGCAATAAATTCAGATGAGCTGCTTGCTTGTCGGGAAGTGCTACAACTAATGCCAAATACAATAAAATCAATGTCAAAAGAAAAAACTGTTGGCGATGGCAATATGGCGAGGAACACGGCATCAAATAGACCGTCACAGGAAACACAGATCAATTTACCAAATAAAATCGAATTAGACAATCAAGTAAATGCTGCCAGACATCAAAATACCCCTCAGGAGTGTGTCCCTATCAGAGTATCTTTAACAGATTCCAGCGATTCTGACGATGACGTAGAGATAGTTCCAGACTCTATAACAAAGTCTTCAATTAAAACGAATTCAGACAACAAATTAAAAGAATTATCCAGAATTTGGCTGGAACTGGAAATGAATTCTATTTATAATAAGCTAGAAAATAATCAAGAAAAAGTGGAAGATGCGCGTCGGGTATCACACACCTCCTCAAAATTGAACAGTGATCAAAACAGGCCTCACTCAGACGGACACGACGAAACGGACGCAACAGAGGAATTGGTGTCGAAATTGGCTTCTGATTACAACATCAGGAAACTATATAGCAAACGAAAAATCCAAAACACGCAAGACAAAAATAATGAATCTCGAAGGGCGTCAGATATCACACCAAATGAGAACAGTCGGCAAAATCAGGCTGGCTCATCAAATCGAGAGACAGTCGGCGACTGGCTGGCGAGAATGGATGCGAATTATGTTTCAACGCGTTTAAAGACTCCAGACAAGCTCGATGTACATCAAGAGCCTAATATCGTACCCAAAGTAAGTCACCAAAATAAAGTTCTTTCGTACAACCCAAAAGTTGCTGAGAAAATAGAACCGCTACCGTCTCAAAGAAATCTCAATACGCGACAAGTGAACACTGTCCAGAAAGAGACGCGCGCGTCATTTCTCGAAAACACAAGAGAATGGCTGAATAACTTAGAAGTTCAATATTTTCCAAATTGGCAAAAACCTCAAGAAAATCTTAGCAGCGCGTGTCATGAGCCGAATATCGTATCAAAAATGAATAGTCACTCAATTAATCTTAATACCCCAGGCGTTTTAACTTTGAGAAAAGGGTCAGAATATAAAATAGATTTTCAAAAGACGCAAGAAACCCATGATGATGCGTGCCGAGCATCTGACACCAGACCAAAAGCAAACAGTGCGGAAAACGAAGCTCGTTCGTATCTGCCGGATGCTTTAAGGGATTGGTTATCACAATTAGATGCTAAATATAAAACATCGCCTGAAATAAGAGAAATTCTTGATAATACAAGGAAAAGGTTCAACAATGTGTCAGAAGTGAATAGTGAAGACAATGAAACTCGTTCGCTTAACCCTACAGAAATTCTTGATAATACAAGGAAAAGGTTGAACAATGTGTCAGAAGTGAATAGTGAAGACAAAGAAACTCCTTCGCTGAAGCCTAGAGAAATTCTTGAGAATGCAAGGAAAAGGTTGAAAAATTTGTCAGAAGTGAATAGTAAAGAGATTGAAACTCGATCGCCTAGAGAAATTCTTGATAATGCAAGGAAAAGGTTGATCAATGTGTCAGAAGTGAATAGTGAAGAGAATGAAACTCGCTCGCTTAAGCCTTACAGCACGGACGATTGTATAGTACCAATAAAATGTAAATATAATAAGGTGGAACGTAGGAAACAAGAAGAGCTTAATCGTCGGGACTCGATTAATGAAAATAAACCTTGCAGAGGTGAGAGCGTAGAGGTGAATAAAAGGTTCAAATTTAACTCCTCTGAAGAATTGTTGTCGAAATTAGGTTCTCTCTATAACACGTATCAGCAAGAAAACAGTAATAAGCCTGAAGATGAAAGTGATGTGGAAATTCAGCCTGATGAGGTACCTGAACTTGTCCCCTTGACCCCTGAACAGGATCAGTTGGTAGACAGAGCTTTCGAACCTGAACCAGAGGATGAACTGCTTAAAGAAAAGTTTAACATGAAGATACTCAGGTTAGTCTTGTATTAGTAACACGAAACACGACTCCCAAATGAATCACTGATTTATGTGGTGGATGACAGCCTTCTCTCCCTTACAGACAAGATGCCTGAGCCCCAGCAACAACAATATTATAACCTGCTTGCTAAAGCTTGGATGCAAGCGTCTGGTTGCCGTTCGGTATGGCGTTCTATAGAGGAGGCCTTTGTCTAACAGTGGACGACGTCTTCTGGCTGATGATGATGCTATAGCATGCTTATGCTATGTTCATCCTGATTGTAAAATTGGATACAATACTTATTCGTTTGCTCATAAAATCATTTGACGCTATAATGGCTTATTTATTTATTCCAGGCGAGACCTACAAACCCTATCGGATCTAAACTGGCTAAATGACGAAGTAATAAACTTCTATATGAACCTGATAATGCAAAGGAGTGAAGAGCGAAGAGACTTACCTAAAGTATACGCAACAAATACCTTCTTCTATCTCAAGCTGATGCAAAGTGGGCATACTGGACTCAGGAGGTGGACGAGAAAGGTAGAAAATGATTCTAGAGTTTTTAGATTTTATCTTACCTCTTGTCGTTTAAAAGTGGTGCTTGTTACTGAAAAATGTAAAGGAAGTAGGTAGTCTTTGGATATTGTTCGATATGTTAGTAGGACAGAAGACACGCATGGGACTAAATGATTGGTGCATATGAATGTTGATATGATGGATGTAGAGGGAGAACAAACCCAAAGAAGAAATGGATCGATACTTCGATAGTATGAGGAAAAATATTTTAAGAAAAAGGAGTAGGTAATTGATAGCTGTGTGAATAAGGAGTATAGTGATAGATAGGTGACACTTGACAGGGAAGAATGGAAGGAAAAACATGCGACAAGGACGAAATGATGATATTACCCAATTTCTTCAATCCTATTCATATTTTTAATATCGTTTAAAATCTTCCAGGTCGACATTTTCGAGTATGAGCTCTTCATTGTGCCTGTCAATCTAGGTCAACACTGGTGCCTTAGCATCGTTGACTTCCGCACATGCGAGGTTAAGTACCTGGACAGCCAGGGAGTGCCTAACCAAGAGTGCCTCGATGCTCTCATGAAGTATCTGAAGCATGAACATCGAGACAAAAAGGGTGTGCCTTTTGATGATAGGGG
Source organism: Diarsia dahlii (assembly GCA_949775195.1). NCBI lineage: Eukaryota > Metazoa > Arthropoda > Insecta > Lepidoptera > Noctuidae > Diarsia > Diarsia dahlii. The sequence continues at coordinate 1,202,617 of OX459193.1, read as the reverse complement.
CTGGAATATGAAACACGTTACAGTAAGTATAACACTTTCAAAGTTTGTAATTACGGTATTTTCATGAAGCGATTGTGTAAGTCGTAGGAAGACGCTCCTCAATCTTCCTCCTGGCTCCTAGGCGTAAGTGCTAACCGCTAGCATGTTATTTCACACACACTGCGCAAGTGGGACGAGTGTTAATAGAAATTAGTACTGTCCTTGACTGGATGCCCAAGAGTATAACCTGCCTCTCTGTTAAGCGTTTGTGGACTACGAGAAAGCCTTCGATTCGATCGAGACTTGGGCTGTACTGCAGTCTCTCCAAAGGTGCCAAATCGGCTACCGGTACATGGAGGTGTTGAAGTGTTTGTACAACAACGCCACCATGTCAGTCCGACTTCAGGACCAGACCTCGGAACCTATCCTTCTGCAGCGAGGTATGAGACAGGGAGATGTCATATCTCCGAAGCTGTTCACCGCTCTACTAGAGGATGTCTTCAAGGTTCTGGACTAGAGAGGACTAGGCATCAACGTCAATGGCGAGTACATAAATATATCACTCACCTTCGGTTTGCCGACGATATAGTAGTCATAGCTGAGACCATAGAGGACCTCAGTACAATTATTGATAACCTCAGGTAGAGCTTCCGAAAGAGTCGGTCTTAAAATGAACATTGACAAAACCAGATTACATACGGGACCGAAACGTGGTCGCTTACAATTGGCCTCATCAGAAGGTTTAAAGTCACCCAAAGGGCAATGCTCGGAGTTTCCTTGCGTGATCGAATCAGAAATTAAGACATCCGCATGAGTACCAAAGTCCAAGGTTACCGACGTAGCCCGAAGAATCGCCAGACAAGTAGCAATGGGCAGGGCACATTGCTCGCAGAACGGATGGCCGATTCTGGAGTGGCGACCGCGAACCGGAAGACGTTGCTTTGGAAGGCCTCCCACTAGATGGACCGATGACCTGGTGAAGGTTGCAGGGACCCGCTGGATGCGAGACGCGCGGGACCGGTCAATGTGGCGACACTTGGGGGAGGCCTATGTCCAGCAGTGGACGTCTTTCGGCTGAAATGATGATGACTGGATGCCAGTTTTGTTTTAGAACAAGTTTATTCTGCTTTTGCAGGGCATCCCGCAGCAGATGAACGGCAGCGACTGCGGCATGTTCGCGTGCACGTTCGCGGAGTTCACGTCGCGCGACGCCGCCTACAGCTTCACGCAGGCGCACATGCCCTACCTGCGCCGCAAGGCCGCGCTAGAGATACTCATGGGGAAACTGCTGCTATAGGCTCTCCTGGTTCTACAATCATCGGAGTGTTTCGATATGAGTGATACTTTTGACGTTGAAATTAGGGCGCAGGAACTGCAACCCACTGTATGCGCTTCTACGTGACAGCATTTTGGTGTACACAAGAATCGTAGATCGTAACAGTAACAGGTAGCATTTTGAATGTTTTGAGACAAAATAAGTGAGATAATGTTTGTTTATGTGTGTGTGCTGATGGTGTATATGCGCTCATATGGCTCTATTTTTACGTTTTGTATCTAGTAGCCATCGGCATAATACATAAATCAAAGTCAAAACTCTTAATCAGTCAAAACTCCTTTTGACTGGTTTTAGTCAAAACCCTTACCGCCATATTAATAAAAATAGTTAAACCTGGTTTAACTTACGCTTGGTTTATCTCGCATGCCGTTACTTTCTTTTGAATATGTTTGAAGTGAGACGGCATGCGAGATAAACCAAGCGTAAGTTAAACCAGGTTTAACTATTTTTATTAATAATGCGGTTAGTGCGTTAAAACGCGTTTATTCTAATGAAATAATGTTAGCTATCGTACAAGGTTATCCAAAGGGTCAAAAAAAACCTAACAAACCTAATAAATTTCCTAACGACATTTAGGTTATTATAATTTAGTAGAGAAATAAAACAGAAACCACCTAATAAATTTGTTATACCTAGTAGTTTTGACCGGTCAAAAGTAGTTTTGGCTGATTACCTAACAGTTTTGACTGTGACATATACACTACAACAAACTGTACCTGTACCTGTTGTTTGAATAATTGTAGGTACTTGTAAGATAAAGAAGTCTCATAAAAGAGACAATACTACTAACCGTTAGGCGAGCACACCGGTCGACTTTACGGTATAGGTACCTATTTTTACCCGACTGCCAAGGGTTGTTTTTTTTTTAATTAATGTATTAAAACCCTCGACTGGACTTGTTTGCTGATGAATGGAAGAGGAATGTTAGAATGTTTGTCGTTCTGCGAGAAGACTGAGGTTTAGTGTTAATTGCTTATGCTGTATTGCTCCAAGAAGCTTAAGAAAAGTTCTGGGTAAATAAGCTCGCCATTGTAAATACGATTTATTATTGCAATTTGTATGTACATTTTTTTTTTGGATGCAATAAAGAATTACATAAAGCATAAAGTCCTCATGAATTTCATGACTGTCCCAAAGTCAGACAGACCCCCCCCCCCCACTCCCTCATTTAAACTAGAGATGAAACGGATATCCGGTAACTATCCGGCAATATCCGGCCTTGTTTTCACTATCCGGCCGGATGCCGGATAGTAACACAGTATCCGGCCGGATACCGGATAGTAAAATTTAAAAAAAAAATTGCCATTTAAATCAAAATATTGCCATATTGGCGATCGTGTTTTTGATGATGACATTTCTTGTTAATCTATCAGAATTCAAACATAAACACACGACGACAAGTGATAAACAATGAAATAAACAACAAACGAACTGAGAAACAAACACAAACTGACACGCGCGATAACACTCGAACGCCCCCGAGTCGACCCGATCTCCGCTTACGTGCGACCCGAATGCGCCTGAATATTTCCGATCTCGTTCACCGCGCCAATATTCAAATCAAACTGATCGCGTCAACGCAATAAAGGGCCGAATATCCGGCGCTCCGGCCTAGCAGCTTGCCGAATATCCGGTATCCGGCCAAACTACTATCCGTTTCATCTCTAATTTAAACCAAATACTACAAAGCCCATAAATGTGAACCCTATAGGCCCAACACACCGGCGGAGGCGCGGCGATGATACTGAGAATAAATCAATTTAAAATAAACCTTAACTCCTTCTTGTCTGCTCGTGGCAGCTTGACGGCTCACCGCGCCGTCTCGCTTTGCATGGCGTTTTCAACCGCATGTCATAGGAGTTTTTTTTTTTTTTTTCTTTTAAAATTTGGGTATTATTTACAACATTTAAAAACTACTATTTACAGAACTAAGATAATAATAAAATATATACAAGTATCAAAAAGGGGAGTAATTACAGGGCGTCAAAAAATTCGTCCACACCGCTGTCAACAGGAAAAGTGCCCAGAAGGCTGGCAGCATTGCCACGTTGGATGGCAATGCTGATTCTTTGCCCAAAAAATATTCCAGCCCTCTGGTCACGTGAAGAGTCGACCAAACGCTTGGCTATTTCCTGATAAATTAAGTGGGCACTCGGACCCCATGGCCCCAGTGTTTCAACACCAAACGGCTCAAACACATAACTACCAATTAAGTTATTGTATTTGCGCCGTTTGAGGTTTTCAGCACCGGCAGCAGCCGCCCCAGCACAGCTCACCGTGCTAGGAAGATGGGATGGCGCAAGGGTGTCGACACAAGTTGCATCCCACACCAAAGGCCTACCCAACTTCCAAGGCATTATGGTCATACCATCTGGTCTCTTCCCATCGACTCGTGCCAACCCATTGGGTTCCAAAATAGCTGGCACACCGGCGGTAGTCAGAGCACGTCGGATAAGATCATTAATGCTGGCGTGTCGCGCAATCCGACCTGCGCTCTTACTGCAAGATAGGCCATGGTGTCCGAGGCCGTCGACTGCTTCACCACACTGACAGCGATGTGGAGCCCCACATGGAGCACCCAATCGCAAACATGTAGCGAGCCGGAAGGTAGTGTCACCTAACATAGTGCCTATATTAGGTGACGGTAGTGCTTGAAGCCAGAGGCCCGACTCCCACTCACCCACAGCCAGCAGGCGGGCGCGCTCAGCAGTATTGGTAGACGTATTAATAAGGTTATTCCGTACCAACCTGCAGAGCGGCTCATCCCACTGTCTCTGGGAAAATGGGTTTTCGGGCCGATCCGTGTTCGGGCAAGCCATTCTCCAGGCGCTCTCTGCATCGGACAAGCACGGCACTTCCGAGTCAACCAGGGAGAGGGTTAAAATTTTCCTGGTTAGCTTTTCAGTGCTGTGGACAGACGACAGGAACGCCGGTAAGCTTACACTAGAAATTTTGCGGACGCCGAGGCCACCAAAACGGATTGGAAGGGTGACTTGCTGCCACGCTCGGTCGTCCAGGGCCACATTAAGAATGGATGTAAGTGTGTCGTGGATAATTTGGTCAATTTTGTCCAAAAGTTGTGGTTTCGTCCACAGAGGTGAAGAACGAAGAAAATACATAAAATTTGGACCAAAACAACAGTATCTGATAAGGGTGAAAGCCGAATGTAGGTTAATTTTGGAGAGTCTATGAAATATCAAGAAAATGTTTAATTTTGTCATCGATGAAAAATGAGAAACTTTCTTCTAAAATAGGGGAACCTAGGAGGTACAAGGAACTTTTTTCTAAAATTTTGATTTGAGGGGCTATTGAGTTAAATTTTGCTATTGTCGATTGTTTGTCGGTAATGTCATGGAGATAAATTTCGCATTTAGACGGGTTAAGGTCCAGGCCAATAGATTTAAATTGTTGTTTGAGGAGTTTTAAGTCATTCAAAACGGTGTCGATATCACCTCCTAGCGTTCCATCATCTAAATACCTACCATACGTTGAATTTGGAATTTAGTTGTTGAATAATGGGATGAATAGCCAAACTGAAAATGACAGGCCCGAGAGGATCACCTTGTTGGCAACCAACTGCAGATTCCAAAAATTTGTCCTTATATAATAATTTTGTAGGATTCCTTTAACATTGCCACATAAAACCATAAACGGGTATTACTTTTTTAACTTCAGCCAACAAAGTGTCCCTGTTCACGGAGTTGAAAGCATTTTTGACGTCAACCTTGAGAATGACCTCACCTTTCCTTGAATTTAAAAAAGAGGATAAGGCATGTACGGCAGCCTCGCAGCCCCCTCTGGAACCAAAACCAAGTTGAAGGGGCTGGAACTTAGCTGCAAGCGGTTCACTGTAGAGCTTGCAGCATATTTTGGCTGCCATACGCCTGTAGGTGCAACCCACGGCAATGGGACGAATGCCGCCGTCTTTCTTGCGAAGGGCACACAGGTTAGCCCCATACAAGACATCGACGACGGCATCGTTCACGCCGCCGGAGAGCATTAAATTGATCAAAACCGCAAGCTCCTTCAAGAGCAACTCACCGGCGCCTGGGCTCAGCAAATCTTTTAAATGCGATAAAGGTTTATTTTAAATTGAATTAGGTATTATCAGTATCTTCGCCGCGTCTCCGCCGGTGTGCATTGGGCCATAGTTGGTATGTAATAGGCCATGTGCATAATATCTATGTATGTATGGTCCTATTTAGAAACATCTATCTATACTTATAATAAATCTGTAGAGAGGTCAATTCTGTACATGATATATATTTTCAAAATAACTATCAGGGGGTAATTAGTGATCGATACTGATGCCAAAAATGCAATCAGTAAAATTTTTGTCTGTCTGTCTGTCTGTCTGTCCTCCTGTCTGTATGTTCCTTATAGAAACAAAAACTACTCGACGGATTTTAACGAAACTTGGTACAATTATTCTTCATACTCCTGGGGAGGTTATAGTATACTTTTCATCACGCTACAATCAATAGGAGCAGAGCAGTGAAGGGAAATGTTGGGAAAACGGGAGAAGTTGCTCCATTTTTTAAGCTTCCGTCGCGTGTGTAGCCTTAATGGTTAAAGCTACATAGAAATCATTTATGACGGAAATGTTCTACATAAAATTATCTAAAAAATATCCCACAACAGCATATGTCTATCTTTTATGGTTGACTCACAATAACACGTGTAACTCCCGATAGCTTAGCAGTTCGGAGCTTTCTGATTATATTTGTTTACTCTTACGTTTATAATACTCTCACTCATCCCTAATTAAAAGAAGTTAATATTATTACCTATTCAATAAAAAAAAGAATCATAGTAATCGGTATAGAAACATCAAACTGAACCAAATATGAAATACGCTAATAAGCTGCGCGTGAATACTGAATCATGCCATAAGGATTATTTTTGTGTAACGGGAGCGAGCTTCATTCAATATTTGGCTGTTGATGCGTTCAGCGTTCGACCTTATTGACAGACAATAATTGATATTAACAAACCGTGCTTATCAGCGCGACTTTTAGTCTTTAAATAGTTTATTTAAATTTCTTTTGTTGTTATTTTATAAAATAGGTATTAAGTAGTTATTTTGGTAGTGTTTAAATATTCGTTCAAATTACAAATTATTAATAGTTCGTATTTTATTTCTTTTTAGGGGAAGTAGTACGCATAGATTTTTAGATACCGATAGGTAAGTTTTGGCTAATTTATAATCAATTTTATTTTTGTATTAAGTAGGTAAAAGCGTAGATACTTTTATTAATTATAGTAGTTAGGTATTTATTTTAAGTGACTACTAAATTAATAAGGCTCAAGGGCAGACTTTTCGTGTTGCTGGAGTAGATCTCGGTGTCAGTTGTTTCTCGCATGGTCAGTTATATTATTATTATGTCGCTCTTTCCCGGGTTAGCAGTTCTAGAAATCTTTATGTTCACGTGCCGGACGGGTCAACTTTCAACATAGTTTACCCGGAAGCTTTGGGCTGAAGTTTTACCTATAGAACGCTATAGGTACCTCATCATCAACAGCCTATTAATGTTCCCACTGCTGGGACACAGGCCTCCTCTCTTAGAGAGGGAATGGGCTATAATCTACCACGCGGGCCCAGTGCGGATTGGTAGATGTCACATGTCTTCGAATGTTTTGGTTCTAAGACATGCCGGTTTCCTCACGATGTTTTCCTTCACCGTTTTGAGAGCAGCGGTGATGAAATAAATTACACAAAGTAATGTGCCTGCCTGGGTTCGAACCCACGACCTACTGTTCGTAAGTCGGGGCCGCCACCACTGGGCCACCGCTGCTCCTATATAGGTACCTACTTAAGCCTCATGTGAAAGTGATCTAAACAATATTACCAATACATTAACTTAATAACATACAAGGAGTTACACGCTGACGGAGTCGCGAGCACAGCTATTAATAATAATATTCTGCGGTTCCTTTTTGCGATATTTTTCAACAGTATTGTGGATTGACATTATTGTATTTCCCTACTAAAATACGAAAATTAATCTGTCTGTTACATCAAAACCACTGAACCGTGAGGAAGGACATAATGGTATTTTTTTACGAAAAACGACGGGAACGCGGACGAAGTCGCGGGCAAAAGCTATACTAAATATGATTGAACTTTAATAAAACTTATCATAATTCATAAATCATAATACATTTGTTTCAATTTGTCCACTAAATATGATGTAAAAGAAAATCTTATTTTGGGAGATAAGAAAATAAAAAAATATTAGAAAAGATAAAACGAAAATTTAATAAGTCAACGAAATAAAACAATAACAAAATACCCTAAAACAATATAACTCCTTCAGGTTGGAACATTTCATGGATTTACAGATGTGTCAATGAAACACCTGAACATATTCTGAGTAGCACCCCTTAGAGACCCTTGGTGATGCGATGTGTAGGTAGTGTTAGGCTACCCCTTTTCCCAGCATCACAAGCTTTTATTATTGAAAAAAATCAGACAGTTTTAGAATTAGTTACAATTTCAAAAAATGTAAAACAAAAATTACACACAAGTTCTAGGTAAAAATATTACAAAAACGTGATTCTCACATCACGTCAGATTTTTTCTGACTGCCTTCTCCACTGTTCGAACCTAAAGTGATGTACATTTTTTCTGACGAAATCTACCTAAACACCGCATTAAAATCGGTCCATTCATTTAGGTTTACATTAAAGGATGACCCCTTCCCAACTTCTAATAGTATTCAAATCATCAATCATTTTTGGAAACATGTTTGACATGCTTTGGAAATGTTTGAAAATTTTACACTTATGGCGCTTTGTATTTATTAACATACTCGTAGTTCACTATCCTACATGGTTATTTAGCTTTTCTGTAATTTTTCTACTTATTTCGTAGATATTAGATTTTTGTAGACAAATGTAATTATTTATATTTTCCATAAAATAATTATTTTACATTATTACATATTATTACACATATTTAAACATATTATACATTATTTATATATATTATTTATTTATTATATTGGCGGCCCCGACTTACGAACAGTGAGTCGTGGGTTCGAACCCCGTCAGGCGCATTACTTTGTGTAATTTATTTCATCACCACTGCTCTCAAAACGGTGAAGGAAAACATCGTGAGGAAACCGGCATGTCTTAGAACCAAAAAATTCGAAGACATGTGACATCTACCAATCCGCACTGGGCCCGCGTGGTAGATTATAGCCCATCCTTCTCCTAGAGAGGAGGCCTGAGTCCCTGCAGTGGGAACATTATAGGCTGATGATGATGAATAATTATAATTTTAACAATTATTTATATTTTCCATATAAATAATTACATTTATCTACATTATTGCTGTCATCACTTTCTATTTCTATTCTATTTATCTTTGGGGACGCCGGTAGACACCAGACGGGCGATCAGTCCCCTCGTTGTGGATTATTTCGCCCAGTTACCCATATTCACTTTCACTTTGGTCTTTGATTTTTACTAACTAGTAAAATAGTACTCTTAATGTGTATTAATTTGTCTACAAAACTATTCCTGCATTGTACCTACTGATTGAACTAATAGGAATAGCATCATATTTGATGTTTAAACATGTTGTACAAAACTGAGCAGAGCCTGAACAGCGGCAGTCCAACCACGGTGAAGTAGTCTCCTTCCACTCGCTCTACAAATGTGCCTCCCACTCCTTGGATGCCGTAGCCTCCTGCCTTGTCCCTAGAAATACATTAACTATGTATTAACAAGACTAGACTAAACAAATTGTAATGTTGTAATCTGGAGGAACTTTTAAGTAACCCATACAACAGTATGGGCTCAAACTTTACCTTAGCTATGGGACACCATAGCTAAGGTAAAACGTTCAATAGAGCTCTTGTCCTGCGGCACTGCAAACCTGCCCACAAGCTAATCACCCAGATTGTCTTGCCACCCATTGCTTCAACTTTGATGTCTGGCTTTTGTCAACCATTGTGTGGAAACTTGCCCAGCAGTCATTGTGCATCAAGATTTAAAAAACAGGGAATAGAGCTTACATAGGTTCTCCAGTAGCAATATAGCCTCTTATTTGCTGCTCATCCATTTTTCCAAAGAAGACATCAGTTTTCTCAGTAAACTTGACAACTTTGTCCAGAGCCTTAATGACTACTCCTGTGTATACAGTGTGACCCCTGCCTGATAAGCTGAAACATAAAATATGTGTGATTCAAGCAAATTAATAAGTTTTTAATGTAGGCTTCAAACATATTATGATATAACTTGATTCTTCTTCTATGTTGCATTGATGATGGAAATGGAAGCTGTTAATTCCACCAGAAAAGACCCAGAACAATAACATAAACATTGTAACATTCTATAGCATGGAGTGATATGGTCTAGACCTACCATAGGTTTATACTTGTCTTTCTATAATTAATTAATTAAATTAGGGAAAATATAGTGACAACTTTCCAACGTCAGAGTGAGGTTAAACCATAAAAATTCACCTTTTGACCACCACAGTTAGGGTTACCATCCGTCCGGATTTGTCCGGACATGTCCGGACTTTTAGACCTTTGTCCGGACTTTGTCCGGATCTTTAATTTGTCCGGATTTTTTGGCATAGATGGAATACGAATAATAAAACTTAAATTAGAATATCAAATAAGTCTTCAATCTGTATTAACTTCTCATTTATCTAAAAACAAAATATAAATCTTCTATAACATTCGATTTAACGAGATCAAACATCAAAAATCTTCTATTGCAAACAATCTACTTCCATTGAGGTACAAATGACTACTTCAAACATAAAATTTTCTTCGAAAAAAAAATAGTTTTACGTAAAATAATCAAACATAACGATAGTTTTCGGGACATTATTTTTTTTATTTTTCAGTGCCTGATATTTGACGGAGCCTTTCATTAAAACTTTTCTTGTAGAATTCTTCACAGCTCATATTTCTAAGGTTGTATCAAGGTTGTATCGAATCATCATCAACGATCTAACCGAGGGTACCTACAATCTGTTTCGCTCTTTTGTCCATTGTGCTCACATTAGAGAAAACACTCTTTCCACACTTGCGTTTTGAGCCTGGATAACAAAAATAAACTCGAAAATACTCAATAGAACAGGCAGTCTGACAATTGTAATTTTTTTTAAATAGTTTTTAAAATGCATGTTGTAAGGAGCATCTTTCTAAAAAATACTAAAATGTCCGGGCTTTTATTGAAATGTCAGGCTTTTTGTCAGGACTTTTCAAATTTCTAAATGGTAACCCTAACCACAGTCAAGTTTAGACAACAAAAGAAAAAGTGTCCAATACGCCACCGACGTCTTTAAACGACAAAAACAGTGTATTTTTTTTACTTTTTTCTGCTGTTTATATATAAAATAGTGTCAAATAATATAAAATAATGATATTGTGTATAGGGAGATCCGCTGTCTCCAAAGCTGTTCGTAGCTGTGCTTGAAGACATTTTCAGAAACATAAACTGGGGGAATAAAGGCATATGGATACAAAATAATAAATTAACACACCTAAGGTTTGCTGATGACAATTGACATTGCTCTTTTCAGCGAATTCGCGACAGATTTAGAGGAAATGTTACAAAGACTAAACTATGAGAGCAAAAAAGTCGGCCTTCACATGAACGCATCCAAAACTAAGATATTGTCAAACAGCAAAAACAAATCAATAAAAGTGGAGGATAAACCAATAGAGTACACTAGTGAATATGTGTACCTTGGCAAATTGGTGTCCTTTGATTCAAATAGCAACGCCAACGAGATAGACAGACATATAAGTACAGCTTGGAAGAAATATTGGGCCCAAAAAGAAATTCTCAAAGGGACCTATAGCCTTCATATAAAAAGGATTATAATGGATTCTTGCATTCTCCCAAGCTTAACCTACGCTAGTCAGACATGGGTCTTCACTGAAAAAACGAAAAGCAAAATTTCATCGTGCCAACATGCAATGGAACGAAGTGTGCTGGGACTGAGAAAAATACAAAAAACAAGAAACACAGACATCTGCATGAAAACTAAAATATCAGATGCTCTTCAGTTTAGTTTGAAACAGAAATGGAATTGGGCAGGGCACTTGTCTAGATATAAAGATAAGCGATGGACTTACCAAACCACTAAATGGCAGGGCCCAAAAGGCAAAAGGAATGTAGGAAGGCAGAAGAAAAGATGGTCTGATGACATAATAAACACAGCATTAATTAATTGGATGCAAATGGATAAGGACAGGGAGAGTTGGAAAGGAATGGAGGAGGCTTTTACCCATAGAGGGGCCATTAGCAAAAATGAAATGGAAACAAAATAATTATAATTTAATCTGATATTTGATTCATTTTAATTTGAAATGTAACCACCCACCATTTTATTGTAGTTTTGTACACCATACATATATAAACGATTCTGTAAATTGTTGGCATGTACTACAATGTTTTGATGAATAAATTATTATTATTATATTATTATTATCGTTATGAAAACAATGAGAAATGTCAAGAGAAAGCTATTGTAATTTGTTAAATGGAAAATAAAGCTGTAATAATAATAATAATGATATTGTAGATTTTTGTACCTTGGTGTGGAAGGTGCGCCATGCGTCTAACGCTCTGGCGTTCAAAAGGTTAAAATAATTACCGTGATAACATTTCAAATGCTTCAGCCTCTGAGGTGGGCTTTCCAAACATCTCTTTACCCAAAGTGACCATTGTATCAGCACCTATGACAACATCTGGTGTGTTTCCCTCCAAAATCAATCTTTTCTCTACTTCTAACACTTTCTGTAATGCAGTTTCTTCTACAAACTCTGAGAAGCTGTTAAAACTCTTTGGATCTAGATTTTCTTCAAATAATGATGGACATAAACCAACCTTGAGACCCTGAAAAATAAAATAAGAGAATAATTATTGTTATTCAATTTCTTTATCTAAAAATTAAATTTATTGCATTTTCTTGTGTACTGTGCAGAGAATGTGAAATTTTACTGATTCATTTTCCTGTAAATAGAAAGAATAAACAGAATGTTTTCAGTTCACACACGAGGTTGGTCAATAAACAAGATTACAATTTTAGTGTAAGTTATTATTAACTCTAAAATTCACTTACAATATTTTCTACAAGCTCTTTCCGTCTTGGTGAACCACTTGCTAAAATGATATTTTTCTTCTTTAGGATATGCATTACAGGTTGCAACATTTTTAAAGCTTTTAAACACTCCTTGAAATAAATAAGATTTACAAAACAATCAAGAAAACGATGGTAAACAACAACACGTTTTTTTGACGTTTTTGCATGTTTTTGACAGTGCAGTGTAGCGATGGGCGATTGTGAATGACATTATTCGAATAATTCGATTGTTCAAGTCATTCAAACTATTCGAATAACCTTACCATTCATTCGAATTTGAAAACGAATGAAAAGTAACTAAGAATGTATTGCGTTGTCTCGTTCCTTCCGATTCAAATTTCATTATTACTAGTTCATATTCGAATATTCGTAACTTTATTTAAAAGTAAACTCTTTGTACTGAGAATAATACTCAATTTCGTGTGGCAAATTGAAACATTATACCATCGAATTGAATGAATATTACTAGTTTGTATTCGAATATTCATAGATTTGATAACAACTAAAAGTAAGTAGTCTTTATTATAAGGGGAGAAAACTCAATTTTGTATGGCAAACTGAATGAATGAACTAGCGGTTTGTTAATCAGTTACTTGTTACTACGAATATCAATTCAAATTAGACTTTATTGTATGTATATACAGCCCAATTTTGTATAGCACGGGTAAAGCAAATGAATGAACTAGTGGTTTTATTCGATTTTGAGAACTAGCGATCGATTGTTTTTGTATTCGATTGTTAATATTAGTAGTATCAAACCATTCGATTGTTGGAATTAGTAACAATCGCCCATCGCTAGTGCAGTGTAATAAGTAGAGTTTATTTAATGTTCTGTGGTAGTAAGGTGCAAATAGTAGATTGTACACCAAGTGCATAAAACGCACCTACTTTATATCCATCCTCGCTCGCAAGCTCGCATCGGATGGATAAACGTCTCGCGCAAAATGGGTTTTATGGACGAGTTTTACACTCTACTTTTCACTTCGATTGCGAGGAAATGCAACAGAAACTTGTAAATATTGTAAAATAATTATGGTTCCCGCCAATTAACTTTTTTTTTTTCAGTAGGAAACTTGACATAACACCTGACTTATGTCGTTACTCATATAGTGGGAGAGCCGGCTGCAAAAATACCTACCTCATCAGGTACCCCAATAGGCTATCTTTAGATCGTTAACCGACACTTAAACACGTAAAAAAAATCAGGTCTGCCAGTGCCGATCCTGCCGGGTCATGGAAAAAAATCATATTTTTTGTCGTATTTTTTTGGTGAAAATTACGTCACAAGGTACCCGAATTAAAGTGCTGGCAACAGTTAACCATTGATTAATTACCTAAAAAAAAGTAGGTCTGCCATTGCGCACTCTGCCGGAAGTACTTGGCAGACCTCTAAAATATGGCCCCTCCGGCACCATGAACCTACCTCATCGAGTACCCTGATGGAACCTACGCCAAATAATAGCCAAGATGCCCTCGATAGAGGATCAAAAGGTCTGCCAGGTCTAATCTTGCCGGAACTTAGTGTTCAAAGCATTTGAAGTTGGTATGGTAAGTAGGCAGCATTATTTCATACAAAGAAGAAGAGGCGAAATGTCCCTTGTAACATTTTCTCCTATATATCAAATGAAAGAGCGTAAAAAATAGATCATTTTATTCCATAACAGTAAATGTGTGAATACTGGGGGAAAAAAGTTATTCACCGATAAAGAGAGAAAATATTTTTTTAATTTTTTTTCATCGGACATACTTGGGTGAGGTGTCTATTGATAGGTCTTTTAAAATGACCGTGATGTTTCAAAGATCATTTTTTCTCAAAGTCAATCGTTTGAAAGATAGACAGTTTCAAAGTGCTAAAATGTGCCTCTAACTTTTAAACTAAGAGAGTGAAAACTCTAAAAAAATATATGCTGTAGATCGCAATGAAAAATTACAACCAAGATTAGTTTGAACGAGATGAAGTTAGCCGTTTTTGAGATATAGCACATTTAAAAAACCGCAAATATAACTTTGTCATTCATACAGTTACTATGAAAAACAAACTTATCACAAAATGTGTATTTCTGTTGCCGCTTTAACAAAAAATAATACAAATTAAAGGTGGCTCCTACGATGGTACGAAACCCTTCATGTGCGACTCCGACTCATACTTGGCTAGTTTTTATTTATCCAATTTATTTTTTTCCAATTATTCACACCGTCCATCACACGTTTACTGTGAGTGAATAATTGATTTATTTTTTCCATTTGTTCACACGTTTACTGTGTGAATAATTGGAGAGAAAAGTTATTCACCTTTAAAGAAATGATTTTTTAATTTTTTAGACTCAAATAGTATTCGCACTTTTTACGATGACATCGTCCGAATTTCTCATCATCATTATTTCAGCCGAAAGACGACGACCCACCCCGCCCTTTGCACGGGTGAAATTGCTGAATATAAACCTTCATCTTGAATTATTCTGTCTATTTCTAAAAACTGCATTAAAATTCATTGCGTAGTTTACAAGATCTAAACGTAGAAACGCGTTCCATATGGTGTCGGGCGTAAAGAATAGCACCATCCCATATCTACCCGTGAGTGTCGCAAGAGGCGACTAAGGGACGTACCAGAGAATGGGCAGCAGCATTCTACTGTGCTTTGTTATGACCTTACTGCGCTTGCCAACCCGTCTGCCAAGCGTGGCGATTATGGCAAACCTTCCCAAATGGAAATGAGCGCACAAAAATGGCCCCTAGTACCCCTCGACTACGGTAGCGGTCGAGGCAGCGGCGCGCGGCGTGGCAAGGGAAAAGGTCCGGCTACCTAAAAGTAACGGAACTCGAAGAGGAATTGAGCAGGTTGCGATGGAGTATTGTGGAATTATATGAGGTCCGAAGAGAGGGGGAGGACACGATAATCCTGAAATCCGACTCTACTTCCGAGAGGGTTACCGGCAGTCCCAGGGTGGCGTTGGGATTATCGTCCACAAGTCCCTCATGAATAACGTGGTGAAGATCGAGAGTGTGTCGACCAGGGTGGTGTACCTTATACTCAGAATATCCTCAAGATGTGTGCTGAAGGTCATACAGGTCTACGCGCCGACCTCGGGACACCACGCTGACGATGAAGGGGAGACCATGCATGAGGATATTTATAAAACCACACACTGCTCGCAGAACGAATGACGGATGGGGCCGAAAGTTCTGGAGTGGCGACCGCGAACTGGAAGACGTTGCGTTGGAAGGCCTCCCACTAGGTGGACCGATGACCTGGTGATGGTTGCGGGGATCCGTTGGATGCGAGATGCATGGGACCGGTCAATGTGGCGACACTTGGGGGAGACCTATGTCCAGCAGTGGACGTCTTTCGGCTAAAATAATCATCATCCTCAGCCTATTATGTTCCCACTGCAGGGACTCAGGCCTCCTCTCTGGGAGAGGGATGGGCTATAATCCACCACGCGTGCCCAGTGCGGGATGGTAGATGTCACAGATCTTAGAATTTTTTGGATCTAAGATATGCCGGTTTCCTCGCGATATTTTCCTTCACCGTTTTGAGAGCAGTGGTGTTGAAATAAATTACACAAAGTAATGTGCCTGCCTGGGTTCGAGCCCCACGACTTACTGTTCGTAAGTCGGGGCAGCCACTGGGCCACCACAGCTCTGATGAAATAATGATGATTAGAAATCACACAGAAACACATCGCCGCCATTTTCAGAACTTCGTTGGCCCTGCTCGTGCTTGGGACGATGTCATCGTAGAAAGTACGAATACTTTTTGAGTGTATTGCTCATAAACACACAAATATCGTAACGGATTTGGGTCTACCTTTTTTAGCAGAATTTTTTATACCCGAATTTTGTTTTGCATAACAGTGGATGGCAGAAACTTCATTTCGCAGAAAATCATTTGGCATACACTCATTTACCATAAATTCAAAACGCATAATTTTGTAAGTCAGAATCATCTTTGAGCATAAACTTCATTTCCAGAACCATCATTTCGCCGAAAATTCATAATCAGAATCGTCTTTTGGCACGCATTTCATTTCATACATACGTGTAACATGCAATAATAATAATAACTTTTATTATTAATTATTATTATCAGCTCACCCCGGCTATAATTTCTAGCTGAGAACATTAAATGTATGTCAAAAATAATAATAATTAATAATAATAATAAATAATAATAATGACGTCACTCATACATGCAACGCATGTATTCCATGACGCGCGCTCGCTTCGCTCGCATATTAAATAACACTAATATCTTCTGTCCCCGAAGTGCCGGGCCTCCGCCGGCCTCCTTCGTCGGCCTAAGGCCCGGTGCCCATGCCGCCCATAAAGGATACTTTCGCGAGACGGTCGTTATACCGTATAAAAATCTACCAAATAAAATTCTGCCATCTTAAAAGTATGCCTTTGAAAATTCGGCTATTTAAACATTCTGCGAAATGAGTATTCTACTAAATAATTGATCTGCCATAAACACATTCGTTCAAAGAAGAATATACCAAGTGTGGTATGCCAAATAAATTTCGGAGCATCAAGTTTCTGCCAGATAGATGGTACCCAACGGATTTTAATGCAGTTTTCAGCAATAGACAAAAGTGATTCAAGGGGAAGTTTTATATTCCGCACATTGCACCCTTGCAAAGCCGGGGCGGGTCACTAGTACTACTAAAAAATAAAATAAAAAATCATTTCTTTATAGGTGAATAATTTTTATCTCCAATTATTCACACAGTAAACGTGAATAATTGGAGATAAAAACAAATTGGATTTTAAAAAAAACTGGCCAAGTGTGAGTCGGACTCGCACATGAAGGGTTCCGTACCATCGTAGGAGCCACCTTTAATTTGTATTATTTTTTGTTAAAGCGGCAACAAAAATACACATTTTGTGATAAGTTTGTTTTTCATAGTAACTGTATGAATGACAAAGTTATATTTGCGGTTTTTTAAATGTGCTATATCTCAAAAACGGCTAACTTCATCTCGTTCAAACTAATCTTGGTTGTAATTTTTCATTGCGATCTACAGCATATATTTTTTTAGAGTTTTCACTCTCTTAGTTTAAAAGTTAGAGGCACATTTTAGCACTTTGAAACTGTCTATCTTTCAAACGATTGACTTTGAGAAAAAATGATCTTTGAAACATCACGGTCATTTTAAAAGACCTATCAATAGACACCTCACCCAAGTATGTCCGATGAAAAAAAATTAAAAAAATATTTTCTCTCTTTATCGGTGAATAACTTTTTTCCCCCATTATTCACACATTTACTGTTATGGAATAAAATGATCTATTTTTTACGCTCTTTCATTTGATATATAGGAGAAAATGTTACAAGGGACATTTCGCCCCTTCTTCTTTGTATGAAATAATGCTGCCTACTTACCATACCAACTTCAAATGCTTTGAACACTAAGTTCCGGCAAGATTAGACCTGGCAGACCTTTTGATCCTCTATCGAGGGCATCTTGGCTATTATTTGGCGTAGGTTCCATCAGGGTACTCGATGAGGTAGGTTCATGGTGCCGGAGGGGCCATATTTTAGAGGTCTGCCAAGTACTTCCGGCAGAGTGCGCAATGGCAGACCTACTTTTTTTTAGGTAATTAATCAATGGTTAACTGTTGCCAGCACTTTAATTCGGGTACCTTGTGACGTAATTTTCACCAAAAAAATACGACAAAAAATATGATTTTTTTCCATGACCCGGCAGGATCGGCACTGGCAGACCTGATTTTTTTTACGTGTTTAAGTGTCGGTTAACGATCTAAAGATAGCCTATTGGGGTACCTGATGAGGTAGGTATTTTTGCAGCCGGCTCTCCCTCTAATACTGCTCAGTTATAAAAAACATTTTGAGCAAGCCTATTGCCATTAACCAATGTAATTAGGAGCAAGCCTATTGTCATCAACTGATGTAATTGGGACCAAGCCTATTGCCATCAACTGATGTAATTAGGGACAAGCCTATTGCCATCAACCGATGTAATTAGGAAAAGCCTATTGCCATCAACCAATCTTATTAGGAGCAAGCCTATTGCCATCAACCGATGTAATTAGGAGCAAGCCTATTGCCATCCACTGATTTAGGTACCTAATTGAGAGCAAGCCTATTGCCATCAATCAATGTAATTAAGAGTAAGCCTATTCCCATCAAATGATGTAATTAGGAGCAAGCCTATTGCTATCAAGCGATTTAGGTAATTGGGGGAAGCCTATTCCCATCAACTTTCCTTGTATTCGTAATGAAAAGCAGTAATCCCTTGTTCTTAGAATACTAGTGAAACGAATTAAATTACAGAGGTTATTCTATGAAGTTGTTCCTGTGGCGGTTGGGCCGATTACCTGTGCCAATTACCTTGGTCTTCGACGAAGATTTTACTTTATGCTCTAGAGCATAAAACGCGACTTTATGTCGCCTACGCACGACATAAAGACGCATTTTAGAGCGAGAGAAGTGAAAATATCATTTTCACTTCTCTCGCTCTAAAATGCGTCCAATGCGTCTTTAAGTCGACTGCGTAGGCGACATAAAGTCGCGTTTTATGCTCTACTCTCTAGAGCATAAAGTAAAATCTTCGTCGAAGACCAAGGTAATCGGCACAGGTAACCGGCCCAACAGCCACACGAACAACTTCAACTTCATAGAATAACCTCTTTAATTTAATACGTTTCGTTAGTATTCTAAGAACAAGGGATTACTGCTTTTCATTACGAATACAAGGGAAGCTGATGGGAATAGGCTTCCCTCAATTACCTAAATCGCTTGATGGCAATAGGCTTGCTCTTAATTACAAGTTGGTTGATGGCAATAGGCTTGCTCCTAATTACATCAGTGGATGGCTTCGATCAATAATGTACTAGATTCCCGATAAGCGCTTCAAAAACGGCCCGAAACTTAAGACCACAAAAGTATTTGTGGTCTTATTTCAAATTAGTACGGTCCAATCATAGCCAACATTAAGACGTCAAAATGCCGCAGTATGCGTTCAAAAACTGTGTAAATAACCACCGTAACACCAAGGTTTTGGAAGGAATATCTTTTTTTCGGTAATTTAATATCATTATGTGCTTTTAAATAATATTTAAACATAATTAAACTGTAAATATAATTAAATCAGAGAATATTATAATTGTTTGGCCAATGTTTGCTACAACGCACCAACTATTGTATCATGTTCTTGAACAGGGACCGCTAGTTCTGCAATAGAATAAGCACGACATTGTACACAAAATGCTTTTAACCGTATTGCTTAGAGTTTAAGTTTCATTTTAGAATGAATATTTTTGTACTGATGACTTTTTATTTTGGAGCGACATTTAAAATGTTTTGCTTCAAATCTTTCTCCGATGAAAGGGCTTAAATAAATATACTTTACAATGAAAATTAAACGTTATGTTTAAGTGTTAAGGTTTATAATCATCTGAAGTTGTTAATAATATTGAACTTTTTTCTAAGATGTTATGTAGATGTTTACGTGTGTGCAAGCGTGGCCACTTGTTCGACTTAGTTTTGTTCCTGATGCTTAATCTAGTACTATTATTGATCGAAGGTGGATGGCAATAGGCTAGCTCCTAATTACATCGGTTGATGGCAATAGGCTTGCTCCTAATAAGATTGGTTGATGGCAATAGGCTTTTCCTAATTACATCGGTAGATGGCAATAGGCTTGCTCCTAATTACATTGGTTGATGGCAATAGGCTTGCTCAAAATGTTTTTATTATAACTGAGCAGTATGAGAAAGTTAGGTGTTATGTCAAGTATCCTACTGAAAAAAAAAGTTAATCGGCGGGAACCATGATTATTTTTACAATATTTACAAGTTGCTGTTTCATTTCCTCGCAATCGAAGTGAAAAGTAGAGTGTAAAACTCGTCCATAAAACCCATTTTACTCTCTACTTTATATCCATCCTCGCTCGCAAGCTCGCATCGGATGGATAAACGTCTCGCGCAAAATGGTGCGTTTTATGCACTTGGTGTACAATCTACTATTAAATTGTCGACTATATTTTAAATCTATTTTTTTTTTGTAATATTCTCTAGTATTGTCAATTACATATTTCATATCTGTGTATGCATCCGCCGATGTGTACAGGGAGTGATTTGGTCGTCTGTGGTAGGTATTAACCGTCGGTAGATGCGTCTGCGACCAATCCGTTTGTCGTCGGTTTTGTCCCACATCAAAGGGTTGGAGCGCGAGCACCCGGCGTCAGTTGACATCTGTTGACGTCTGGCAGATGCAACTGCCGATGAGTACATTATACCTCAATGTGTGATTGTATAAAGGTATGAGGTACCTTAACAGAGACGAAATAGTCAAAGAGTAACTTGTATATAATTGGTCGAACTAATCACCCCGTCCACACGTCGGCGGACGCATCCGCAGATGACATCTGCAGACCCATCTGTCAATGTGTAGAGGAGCCATTAGGCACGGGCGGCGGGCCTGTGTGTGAGTGGTAAGTAATGGGCTAGCTCGCCGTCGTCCGTCCATTTTATGACGACACAGGCCGTGTTGACTGCGCGTTTGTGTTCCACGCCCACCTCTAATAGATATATTGTCCTATTATTATAGTTTTTTTTATTTTATTTATTTATTTATAACCAACTTATACTAGTGATCTAAAGATTCATACCCTAATAGGTCAGCCTTTTAGCCATTTGGTATAAATATTCTATTAATACAGTTGTAACGTACATTACTGTAGTATTTTTCTTTTGTTTTCCGATAATCGACTAATCATAGACTCGTCACCAATGCTTTTTATCTATAGGCTTACCACTATAAAAAAAATATTATCTTGTCTGTGGTATTGCACAGTTGTCTTGTCTATATTGAGGTTGAGTAGCGTTTTCAGCATTTTTCGTTACAAAACGCAGCCAAAATAGGGGATGGAAAAATAATTTATTTAAAATGAAGTCCGTAGTGGCTTATGTCCGCAGTCTTCTAGGTTGGTGTGATGATACTGCACCGCTGAGAACAAGCTTCAAAAGAGACAGGTATGACATTACATGTTTACAACATTAGTTATGGCGGTAAAGTCTATGTAAAATCATCTTTTTGCTTTGAAGAAACAACACAAAATGTTTACGGTGCCCCTGAAAGTTGCGTCTAAGTTTTGGAAGTGGGTAACCACGTTAGAGAGTGAAAAAAACAGTGCGTCGTCAAGGTATACACGTTTTTCTTGTGTTCCAGGCCCGACGATGATTTGTCCTCTGACGATGATACACCGGCCCTCAAGAGACTCAAGCAGTTGAAAAGAACGAATTTCCCAGACATCATGGCCTCAAATGGTACCTATTTAATCTTATTGCAACTAAATCTGCTTTATCAACTAGCATGGTAACCTAATTAAAATATTATTTCGTTGCTACACCGTTTGTGATTTGTATTCATGTTCTGTCTATAAAATGAGTCTGATACTACTGTTTAAGAATGTGCCTTCAATTTTACAAGTCTGGTTTTAAAAATAAAAATGTGTGCTCATTAATTCTTCTACAAATAACTTTTTTAGATGATTGGAATACTCAGGAGAAGCTTAGTAAAAATGTAAGATATGTACCAATACAAATAGAGGGACATGCCAGCACTTCCACTCCAAATGAGTCTCTCAACAAGAGCAGGGTCAGGACTGTGCCAATTCAACTTGTAGGCCGGTCAGAAAATGGACCAGAAACTCCATCGAGAAGACCTAGGAAGCACACACCTGTAAGACCTGTCATGCATGCAATATTAGATGATGGAAATGATGAACCAGAAGTAAGTATCCTATTTTCTTGATTTGGTACAAGTAAACAAATAAAATTGATTTAATTCAGATTATTTTCACAAACAATGATATTCTATAAGAATTGCTCTTTTTATTTACTCATTCACAAATTAATATTTACTCTGTATTTTAGGTAACATGGGTGGAATCAAATTCAGAGAAAACATCAAAAAAACCAACAAGAGTTTACATTGATTTGGATGATGATGAGAATGATCACAATCAGCAGGAAGATGATGTGATCTTTGTGAAGAAGGTCACATCCCCACCACCAACTAGACCATACAAATACTTCTTGTCTAACAGCCATGATGTGACTGATACAGCTGCAGATGAACCCATATATTATAAGTTAAGCCGAAGACCAAATGACCGAAACATATTAAATTTATCACCCAAAACAATAGCTAAATTCAAAGCCCCTCCTGGCATCACTAAGTCATACAAGAAACCCCCCACACCCTTACCAAAGTGGATGCAACCTACAAAACCAACAAATATGAATCTCCCATCATATGCAAGAAATAGATTTTTAGGTCTCAATGGCAACGCTAGATCAACACTCTCAGAAGTATTTAATTTAGATGAAAAAAAGAACTACCAGGAACTTATTCGGCGAGTCGCAGATTCAATGAAACCATTGTCATCAAGGAAACTTGATATCATCAATCTTGCAGACGACGCCGCGTCATTTAGACTTACTCAGAAAACACAGAAAGATTCTTTAAATCAAATTAAACTAGTAGAACAAGGTTTACTTGCTGATAGAGAAGGTAGCACTAAGGAGTATGATCCCATCACAGTAGCATCAATTAACTCATCAGATTCTGAAATAGAGATAGTTCCATCTGAGTCATCCACATCGTCACAGAAGATTGATCCTGTAAATACACTGAAAGACTCACATAAGGACAGGTCCATCACATCAAGTGACTGGATATACAAGTTAGATGCTAAATACAAGAAGAAACGCCAAGAGACCCAGGAAAAGCTTAAAGATGCTCGGCGGGAGTCAGATATCATATCGAAGGTTAACAGTGAGCAAAAGATGGCTCTTTTGGAGCATAAGCTGAAGTATGAGCTGAGCATACCAGAGAGCATCTATGAAGAGCCACAGCCCACTGTTGAGTTACCTGCGTTGACGCCAGAGCAGGAAAAATTGGTGAACAGAGCCCTTGGGCCAGGACCTCCTAAACAAGTTCTTGTAGAGAAATTCAATTTAAGGATACAAAGGTATGTTTGCTATTTAGTCATAAAGGAAAAGTATCATAAAATTCCTGGTTTATTAAATCTCTGCTTTTACACTAGATTTTTACCCGACTGCGGCGAAGCCCAAAAGGAGGGTTATGTCTTAAGTACTTTCCAATTAAACCATACATTTAGTTTCCTATTATGTGCTGGTGTCCACAACTCCACATCCAAATATTTGCTCCACCACAGTTTCCCAAGCAAGCAATTTCTTGAGTGTTACTTACAATCTTCGGTAACAGTCCCACGGTATTAAAAGTGTCCTATGAGTTAATCCAGGTTTTGAACAGATTTGTGTAGTTTTTAAATGACCAACTAAGAAATTCTATGTCCTGGGTTTAGAATATACTGCAAATGTGGTAAGCTTTTGTGTGTTTGTGGCCCTCCCACCCGTTATATGTAATGAATGATACTATAATTATTAAACAATTTATATGGTCCCACATATTATTATTCCAGGTCAGACCTCCAAACTCTCTCAGGTCTAAACTGGTTAAATGACGAGGTGATAAACTTCTACATGAACCTACTAATGCAGAGGAGTGAAGAGCGGAAAGACTTGCCTAAAGTATATGCCACAAATACCTTCTTCTACCCCAAGCTCATGCAAAGTGGGCAGGCTGGACTCAGGAGGTGGACGAGAAAGGTACTTTATTTTTTTGTAAAAAGTTACACCAGACATAACAATTGGATTGGTTATTTAAAGCAGTACTACTAGTACAGACGGCTACACATCAAGCTATACATTTCCAGTATAAGCTGGTCTCGCATAGTTTAAGATTTTCGTACAGTGCGAGATCAGCGTGAACTGGAAATGTATAGCTTGATGTGTAGCCGTCTGTACTAATAGTCCCTCCTGACCGTTTTCAGTCACGGCGGCTAATCTTAGTGGAGATTAGCCCGATGCGCAGGAGATATTATAGTGCACAAGTGTGTGCGCAGGCACAAGTGCACTCTCTGTTCCTTTTCTGTCATAGTCCGATGGGACGGCAATCCGACACGACCGGAGAGAGATCAGGCGCAGGACCAACGGCTTAACGTGCTTTCCGAGGCACGGGGGTATTATACCGCCAACTTCCAAACTCCGGGCTACTACTGGAATATTTCTAATGAAAAACCTACCTACCTACCTACCTACCACTAGACCAACGAGGCAGTCAGTCTGTACTAGTTGGTATGCAAAGGTTGGTTGGTTTATTCCTCAAAGACTCTGGTTTGGAATGGTCAACCCCCAACATAATGTGCTAATTATGTTAGGCTTTAAGATAGTGTTCTATACCTGTGCATATAATGCAATATTGAGTCATTACTACCTGAAAGAGCATCTACATTATAGTAGTTTATGCGACTGTGCATAATGAAGGGCATTACAACACAAGTGTGGGTTTAAGAAACGAGCCGAAGGCGAGTTTCTTAATAGCATCACACGAGTGTTGTAATGCCTAATTATGTATAGTTGCATACACTAATTTATCTACCCGAATATCATAAGGGCTCTATGATGGGTTCAGGAACCATAGGGAAATGACCAGCATTGTTACCAGTGTAATGCAATAAAAAATAAACAGGTTATTAGTTGCATTCGTCGCTGCATTTACGATATCTGGCGGAGTGTTCATGTTAATTTATGAGTCACTATCACTCATTTTCGACAGAAATAAAGAACTTATCAGAAAATTTGTCTATTCGTAACTGGAAATAAAAAGCTAACGAACAAATGACGGCTCGAAATGGCGGCGTTTCGGATATCTGTCATTTTTTTTAAATCATAGGCAAACGAACAAAGTCACTATTCTTGTGTCACTCGAGATCAAAATGTCGTGCGATTTATAATTAAAATCATACTGAATTGGGGTTTCGTATCGATAGGTAGCTGTTTTAATGTAGATACTAGAATAGCACACTCACTTGAATTTGACACCTGTTCCAAATTTAAACTCATAACCCACTGTTTTCAGTAGGTTATGAGCTCATTACAGTTCTGTTTATTTCTGCTGGTTGGTAATGCTGGTCATTGCCTATGGTTTTTGAACGCATTATAGAGGGTTTATGATATTTGGGTAGATAAACAAATTTGTATACAGGAGAACTGGGTTTCCTATCACATAGTCAGGCAGGCATCATTGCAAGCCTGCTGGCAGAAATTGATTTAATGATTGTCCATGTCTGAGCCCTGTAAAATCATTATGAGCACAAATTTCAAAATGTTTCCAATTTAATGTATTATTTATTTATTTATTAAAACTTTATATATATATAAACTTTGAAAGATACACAAGAAAACTATAACAACTTAGTTCTGAGACTGACTGACTGTTCGTTCTGACTTGGTTCTGTGTTGTAAGTTCCGAGTTCTGGCCCACTCTAGCTGTATTCTCTCCTTTGTCAGTTATCACCATTATCATTTACTACTTTTTCTTTCATAATTATCTCAAACAATAGGGATGTTAACAAAAAAAATCTTATTAGTCCGTCAGATAGATTTCCAAAACACTCATGTCAATTAATAGAAAATTCCAAGTTACTGGAAGAATTGGGTAGTTGACAAAAAATATCTAATTTGTTCGTCAGATAGATTTCCATAAAATATTGGACACATATTTTTTCTTTTTTCATGTAAACAAACAATGAAGACGATACAGTGCTTTGAAAACTCGTGTGACGTCATATTCTAAGACATTAGTATGACATTTCTTAGCGAGCAGTGACGTCACAACCTCCCACTCAAATCTTTGACGCGTTTTATCTTCGTCAATTTTTATTGATTTGATAAAACAAAAAATACGTATCCAATATTTTTCGATAATCTAAGTATCTAACAGACGGACTAATTAGAATCTTATTTTTTTTTGTCAGTAAACATCCCTATTCTTCCATCTTTTATTTTTGCTCTTTAGGTTTTTGAATAAAGATTTATTATTATTTTGGCCTTCTCTCTGTTCATCCATCACTATTCATATTCATCAGCATTCATATTCATCACTAATTTAAGCCACAATTTGTATTGTAGGTGGACATATTCGCGCACGACGTTATGGTGGTTCCAGTCCACATGGGCGTCCACTGGTGCATGAGCCTGGTGGACTTCCGCGCGCGCAAGATCAACTACCTGGACAGCATGGGTGGCCGCAACAAGGCGTGTCTCGAGGCGCTACTGCAGTACCTGAAGGACGAACATCAGGACAAGAAAGGCGCGCCTTTCGATGCCAGTGGCTGGAAGACGGAGTGTCTCAAAGTGAGTTTTTATAACTTGAGCAGGGTTTTAAATCCGTGGTTCATTCTCGAATCAAATCTTAAACTATGTTCAGCCTAGTTTGGTTTGAGTCTGTATTCATTTGCTCTCACTGGGAAGTACTGGGAACAGCATACTATGTTGTTTACCATGAGTTAACACGAGTTTGTCGACTTTCGAGGAGGGATTGCCAAGTCCCGACTTCTATACACGCACAAGCCGTAACACAAAAGACTTCGGAAAATGAAAAGACATGAAAGTTTCTACATGCGTTTTCCTGACCCTGACGACTAACCTCCAGCACGTATTATTGCAGGACATCCCGCAGCAGATGAACGGCAGCGACTGCGGCATGTTCGCGTGCACGTTCGCGGAGTTCACGTCGCGCGACGCCGCCTACAGCTTCACGCAGGCGCACATGCCCTACCTGCGCCGCAAGGCCGCGCTAGAGATACTCATGGGGAAACTGCTGCTATAGGTATCTACTCACACATGTTAGTGATGTATTTACTTTATTTTTGTAAGTCCTATTGTGTTATACGTAACTGTACTTACAAAGTCTTGTACAAAACTTGCTGCAAAAATCTCCTGGGTGTGATGAAATCCATCAGAACGGACTGACAGATTGGACGGTCTTGAAATATCTGGTGTCTTTTCGACTCAGTTTAACCTCAGCTTTATTTAATGCGGAAAGTGTACATGTCATGTTTATGAGATGAATAATTGTGGATTCTTTGGATATACTTCATTTTTGTTGCGTCTCATTACAGTAATTCTTTCAGTAACTTTTAATTTTCTATGAATTGACATCAGTCGTGTGTGAGTTGTTGTGTCAGTTTCAGGGTTTCACAATGAATAGAAGAATGTGGAATAAATATTGACAAACAGCCTACAAATATTTTATTATAGGAACAGTCTGAAGTGTCACGAAAGTATCATCTCTTGATCAACTTGTCCATCATCATAATAAACCTTCGCTAATATAAACTAATAATATAAAACTATTAAAAACTAAAGAGTTCATGACTTGGACACTACTGTTATGTTTGTAGAGCTAAATAATATAAAGAAAGGACAAAGAATAAATGTATCACTAACATAATAGAAAGTTTTATTATTATAAACAAATGGACATATTGTCAGTTTTAAGTCTGAGATGATTGTGTATATATAAGGTCTAGTTATGTTCATATCTGTGTTTTTTTATACAATTATCATTTATTTTCATCTCTAGAATCTTCACATACATCTAGTTTATGCATTACTTTCCAAAATTTACCAATATTAATGAGTGGTGATTATGACAGATTCTCATCAAGTTGTCGCATATTGTTTCAAAGTAATTAAAGTATGATGAACAAATATCGTCCACAGATATAGATGTAGGTACCTAGATAAGGCAAGTATCACGATCCATGCCATTTTTTGACTACCTAATATGATGTCATTAGTCATATAGTTTTTACGCTTTAAATGTCTAGAATGAAGTTCTTGAGTTGTAATGGTGTAACATTGTTGTTTAAACAAATTGGTTTGCTATGACGGTGACAGCGAAGTGACACGCGATGTCGGTGCTCTTGCGATATCTAGGTAACCTATATCTGTGGATCCACCACACTGAATCTATAGAAAATATAGTCCAGATTGATTTTCAGTATTTAATTGTTCATCCATCATTAAAATTTCACGTGAACGCAGTTACAAATTAAACTTCAATGTAAATAACAATTTATTTCATTCCCTACTATTAGTAATAAGAATCAGAAATATGGATTACTTAGAAATATTATTTGTTTTATGCCTGAACATTAATGATGGAAAGGCTTACTGTAAGTTTTTGCTTCTATTATTTATGAACATTGATTTACTTTACTTACTGTTGAAGATGGCAAAAGCGTAAATCTATTTCATCTAATCTAAAATCGTAAACCTTTAACCCAGATTAGCCTACTGTCCTATATGTAGGACTGTAGAAATGTTAACTATGGTCTATTATAAAATAAAATATATTGTTATTTTTTCAACGTTTCTAGAAAATATAGTTTCAGGCTTACGTGGGTTAAGTGATTTTTAATGAGATATGACTGTTAAGCCGACCCCAACATACTTGATAAAGTTAGGCAGATGATTATGATGATGACTGTTGAATAATATACAACATACCTGAGGTTATTAAATGTTTACTACTAATCAGGGATAAGGCTGGTCTTACACTGAAACGGTACCTAACATCAAATAATAAATACACTACAGAGACAGACCGTGGGTCACTGGGTCTGTAGTTCTGTACTCAAGATTCCCATTGCACTAGTTGAGTCACTCTTCATAATTAATTTAATTTTAAATCCATGACAAAAAGACATGAACAACTGGATCTTGTAATTTCGTGATAATGAAGTATGAACGACAGATTTCCATATATATAAGTATACGACGAATACGTGAAGAATGTATGACAGTTATAATGTAGATAATATAATGTTAAATAAAATAGAGATTTTGAAGTGTGATGTGATGAGTGATTTGATAAGTGTTTCTGCTAGAGAATTTTTGATGATATTTAGTACCCTCTTGAACTTTGCATCACCAAGAAACGGACCCATCAGCCAGATGCCAAGTTTATTCAAGTAAGTATTAGGACGAAGGTTGTAAATTTTCATTCCTATAAGCTTTTCTTCTTAGAAGATAGAAATCCGTGCTTAATTTAATTTTTTCATTCTTTTCCTAAATCCCAAACTTTTGTATTTATAGGCTTGATTGAAAAGATTGTTAGTCTTTTTGTCATGGAGTCGTTAGTCCTAGCGTTAAATATCTCTCTGTATTATAAACCATAGGTAGTTAAGTTAAACCTAACTTCATTTCATATAATTTTAAATCGACTTCTTTTTTCGCCTGCCAAGGCTATCCGAAGATTTCTAAGTGATGGAATAATAAATTAAAGAATTCAAAATCTTTTTGCATTTTCATTTTAATGATTTTCACACAAAATAAAGAGCATACAAATTTGAAAAAAATGATACATAATATTTACAGTTGTAAAACCTCTGTAAAATGTATTGAAAAACTAAGATGGCGGCGTACATTCCTATTTTGATCACGTGCCAAAAGGCTTGTGTTCAGCTATTGTACTCGTAATTTTCAACCAGAAACGGTCCATTGAGATCTTCGCATCAGTCCGTACAATTGATTCTTAGAAGCCTCAGTTTCCCGCCATCGAGTAGCACAACGCCCGAGTCGTTGGTGCCGCCGCAGTAGTGGAAGGACGAGAACACGGATATCAGACGACCGCGGAGTTGGCACTGAGACAAAATTAGCATACCTTGAAAAAATGCAGTCCGAAAGTAGTAAAACGCAGACTATCGAAACAGCTAGATGACATGCTCGGAACTGCGAGCAGCGGCATGGTTGTTTAACCAAACCGACTGTCCCAGCAAGGTGTTTTTGAAGTTTGCTGCTCTTTAGCCCAGTTTCTAGAAGACGTAGAAAAAATAACTATCGTCTTGACTGTTGGAGTCTCGTCTCCGCTTTAGTGACCGGCTTATCTATTTATATTTAGTGTGAATTTTAAGACAATCACGTTTTCTAATGCATGCACAACGCAGTTAATTTTCTAGACCCACGTCATATCGGAAACTAACTTGTACGATTTTTGCTATGAATATTTACTCACCAAAAAGCCGTTCTGATGCAGTTCATGCGCGCGCACGACGTGCGACAGCTGGTTGGCGAGCAGGAACCGCTCCAGCGCCGTCTGGTCGAACACGTGGCCCGTGCCGCGCCGCCCGTTCGCTGCGAACCCTTCGTTGGAGCTCAGCTCCAGTTGTAGCGTCGCTGTGATCTTGTTCGGCCTGGTTAGGAGAACAAGGATTATTGAGACCATCAGGATGTGGTGTTGACTTACAACAACGAATGCGAGTTGTTTCCACACTCGGGGACACCTAAATGGAAACCCAAATATTATTATGGTTTTCAACTCTTTTTTGTAGGGGTGAATCAAAATTAAAAATCAGGAAAGAAAGGAGCGGGTGGAGTCCCACTCTGGGCGAAGCAGGAGGGAGTGTCAGACTTAGCCCTTTGTGTCCGGGACCGCGGTATCTCTTTCAAGCAACCCGCAGCCCCGTAAGATTTTCAACCCTCAGCTTATTTAATTGATGTTTTCATGACAAACATTCGATAATGAACAGACTGGAAAAGTTGAAACTGCCTGAAATGGTCTCATAGATGCTTATTTTCGTCAAAGGCTATCTATCCAAAGTAAGAACGACCGATATCCACTGGCTACGCAAATGAAGAAGCCCATACTACAGTGGTATACAAACTTGATGGGGTCATTCCACAGCAGTTCCCACGCGATAGAGCTCTGTTCAGCCGGTCGCGGCAGAGGCACGGGCACCTTGTCTATGGCAGTGATGACGGGACATACCCATGGTGGCGGGATCCCGCCGTGGCAGCAGAACACCTGGTGAGTCAGCCACATGTTTAGCATTACCAACACAACAGTAATACTAGAGGTGTACCTTTTTTTTATTTGAAATGGGCTTACTCTTGACCTCAATTTTGCCCTAAGGGCAGATATGAGGTCGACGATGAATACCCAGACAGATAACGATGATTACCCAGAAGAAGCCTATTTACTCGCAACTAGTGATACCTAGTAGGGGCGAGGCTATTAATTACCATTAAGTATTTGGTAACTTGTTGCGAGTCTAGTGCTTGACTCCGTGAATGCTGCTGAGATCCCTGATGAGAAAATTCAATAACACTTAATTGCACATCCTGAGAACCGAACCCAGGAGCTCATGTTCGGCAGTCTGCATATAGTACACGGAGCAGTCGTGGCCCAGTGGTTCGAAACGAACCCAGTCAGGCGCAATACTTTGTGTCATTTATTTCATCACCACTACTCTCAAAACGGTGAAGGAAAACATCGTGAGGAAACCGGCATGTCTTAGAACCAAAAAAAAACGAAAACATGTGACATCTCCAGCCCGCACTGGGCCCGCGTGGTGGATAACAGCCCATCCCTCTCCTAGAGAGGAGGCCTGAGTCCCTGCAGTGGGAACATTATAGGCTGATGATGATGATGATATAGTACACCAACCGTGCAGTTTTTGTTTGTGTATGACTAAAAAAAATGCCACTGCGAGATTCCTGAATCGCGATATGGTTTCGTAACCAGACAAAAGGGCATAACTCATTAACGTGACGGTTTATTGTATGATGTTTTTATTAGGTAGGTAGAAATTCTACATCTTACAAAAAAATAACATAATTACTTTGTCATCAACGACGGCCGCTAGAGGGAGACAATCGTAAACATTGTTTATTGCGTTCCATATCTTAGGGCCTTCAGTCTCACCGTATTTGAAAATGCACTCACTGTAAAATAAATATTTATTTATTTGTTGTCTGATACCGTATCGCGACTTATTATAAATCATTACGGTGTTACGGTTAGTAAAGCTTACTTCCAATCATTATCAGTGGTGTGATGGTAAGGAAAAAAATCCTCACCGTCACACCAGTGTGACAGAGCAGTGTGATGGTAAGTCAGGGCGCCGTAATAGCATGTGGGTAGCCTGTGCCTGGAATTGGCTTCGAGATATAGGCAGACGACATTGCCAATGGCGCTGGCACAGAAACGTGGGGAGTAGCAGAAGCAAAGAGGCCTATACAGACTATATTCTGGATGACGATGATATTGTGAGTAGGTAGTTCAAGTCAAACTCTATCTACATACTTATAGAAAGAGAACATCTTCTGTATCTCCCTGATCTCGTGGTTGCCGCGCACCATGAACACGGCGTTGGGTCGCTGCAGCTTGGCAGCCAGGAGGTACGCCATCAGCTCCGTGCCGTGAGACCCTCGGTCCACGTAGTCACCCAAGAACAGGATCCGAGTAGCCGCCAATGCTGTCCCGGAGGGCCATAATGCGCTTTCCATTGCCAAAAGGGCGCTCAGATTG
This sequence comes from Diarsia dahlii, assembly GCA_949775195.1. Classification (NCBI taxonomy): domain Eukaryota; kingdom Metazoa; phylum Arthropoda; class Insecta; order Lepidoptera; family Noctuidae; genus Diarsia; species Diarsia dahlii. The sequence goes on along the minus strand of OX459193.1, from coordinate 1,169,977 downwards.
CCGTGGAGGTCGCCTGCAAACGTAGCAGGATGAGCTTAATTTTCTGGGACACTGTGCTATTCTCTGTGAGAGGATAAGAGTGCGTTGTTAATTCTATGACGTGGTTTTTTACTTTAATGTTTTCCTTCACCGTTTAGAGAGTAGCGGTGATGTAATAAAATAGGTACTTACACAAAGTGAGTTACCTGGTCAGGAACCCGCGATCTTCAATACCAGTAAGACCTTACTACTAGTCGTAATTCGGGGCCATTACCAGTGCACCAAACTACATGCACTGATCTATTGCTCTCGTTACGTTCAGGAAGCTAAAGAACAATACAAAAATGCTAAGAAAGCAACATGTTTCCAAGTTTCCACTCACCAACAGTATAGACAGGCGAGTGCAGTCGCAGTAGTCTCGGCTCGGCGGCGCAGATGGGTCGCACGGCCTCGGCCAGGCGGAGTAGCAACCCGCCCAGGGTCATCTCCTCGGCCGCGGTCAGCCACGTCATCGTCGGCTTCATTAAGCTCACGGCACTCTCGCCCAGCGTCGATGGACGTCGTGGCTAGAAAAACAAAAGGTTTTTTTATGCCTGCTCGATTGTGATCCTTTTTACTGACTAAAACCAGCAAGCACTTCCGCAAATCATGAAAATCACCAGCCAGATGGCACTTTTATTCGGGCCCGTTCTTGTTCGGGCGGCAGTCTAGTCTGTCTAACGTAGCATCCGGACCTAGTTGAGCACTCTCGCATAGTGAGGAAGGCTGGTGCCCTGCCCGACCGCTTTTGCCCGCTCCTCCTCTTTGACATCACATTTCGCAAAAGGAGGCGCGACGGTATTTGACATGTTCTCTCTTGTCAAATAATGATGCACTATCGGAAGCGAAAGGTTATCCGCAGCATGGAATACGGCTGAGGTGCTACATAACCATCTGAAATAGGTAAGCATGGTGCTGAATATTGAACTGTTCTAAATGGCTGGTGTCCTCGTGTGTCCGGTAACATTGTTCCATGATTGAGGAAATTATTAGATTAATTAAAATGGTACATATAACCCTTCTGTTTGTCAGTTTTCGAAGATCTGCCCGTGCTGATGAGTTTGAAGATTGCTTTACAATAACGTTATACTTTAACCGCCTTATTAATAAAAATAGTTAAACCTGGTTTAACTTACGCTTGGTTTATCTCGCATGCCGTCACATTCTTTTGAATATTTTTGAAGTGAGACGGCATGCGAGATAAACCAAGCGTAAGTTAAACGATTGTAAGGATGAATGCCGTCCTGGTGTACTATGACGTCTTAAAACAGTCCTAAGTTAACTTAATCTTATTCCAGTGCTGGCGCAGTGTGGAAACGTGACAGAACTATACCTACAGGGTGTCTAGCGCCATCTCTTTTCCAGGACTGTTTTAAGACGTCATGGTCTGGCTTTCAGATCACTAACATTCGGCGGTTTCTCAATAGTGCTGGCGAAGTAATGCACGGCTGCAAACGCCTCGACCGGCAAACTATTACAGCCAAGCAGTTCATATGACAGCGATTCTTGCAGCAGCAGGCGAGCTGTCGACGGGCTGACTGCGTCCTCTGTGTACAAACGAGAGGATTGTGACGAGACAGAATGATTATAATCCGCTGTTACTGTCAACGAGTATGTTTTACTATGTAAAGAAGATGACTTTTTAGTATTACTTGCCGCAGTAACCAAGCAAAAAGTGGAAAACGAATAAACTTGCCGTCAAAGTCGGTGAGCTCGATGAGCTCGACGGGCGGGGAGCGTTTCAAGCGCACCGAGTGCACAGCCATGCTGTAGTCCTTCAGCTGCGCGGCTCGCGCTGAGCCGTTCGCGCCCGCTCCAGCAGACGGGCGCGTGCCCGAGCTTTGTGGTTCCGCCATTTGGCCTGCACACAAACAAGTTTCCTGTCGGTAGAAGGCCAGAAACAAAATTCACTAAGTGGGCCCGGAGTGCGGTTTGGTGGATGTCTTTGAATTTCTGCTTCTAGGCGCCGTTACCTCACGACGTTTTTCTTCGCCATTTCGAGAAAAGTGGTGATGAATAATATAGACAAAATAAAGCCTGGCTGGCAACCTTACAACCTACGACACGTTGTCTGTGGGCTACCACTGGGTCTGTAATTATACATATAACGCTACATCAACATCATATCTACAGCATTCTGCTTTGGATGTGGACCTCTCTAATCCACGCATTTAACGATTTTCGGATACATTCAGCCAGTCGACCCGAGCGACCTACGTATCTTTTGTGCTAGTCAAACGCGTTTAAAAAGCTGACCTACTTGTTTTCTCATAGCCAAGTGCTGATCATTACCTGGTCCTTTTACGGATTGTTTCGGCATGGCAGACGTTGAAGCTTTATACTCTTTAGTCCGTTGTCTGAAACCAGGGAATTCATACAACATATCCGTGAGTTCTAACTTCAAATAGACCTATCTACTTATTAGCCTTCACAAATTAATTTATTAAGTAGGTACCTAATCCTTTCACAGACAGATAACACGTACCTATGGCTTTCAATCTTGAAGGATTTATGAAATTTTGTCCCCAAGAGAGGTTTAATCTGGCGCCCGTCTTGTTTTTCAATAAACCTTATTATGTTAGTATAATTCTTACTGCAGGTCCATGATATAAGCAGATATACTCCTGGGCGCTCGCAGTAAAGAACTGGTGCCTCTCAATCGAAGTTCACTGACTCCTCGAAGGAACTCCGACAGAGGCAGTTGAGCGTTAGGCTGCAGTCCTAGCTGTCTGCAAATGTTAAAAAGCTTAGATTCAAGTAATCTCTCGAAAGGATAGACACAATTTACTTATGATTTAAATTAATTAATATTTATCAGAAGCACAGGATATTCCAGGTTTAGTAAAACTTGCATGTAGGTCTGTGAATGGGGAACAATGAATATTCGTAACAAACCGAGACCCCTTTTTTTTTTTTTTTGGTGGGTGGAAAATCATAGAATAACCCCCCCCCCCCGCTCTTGGGCAGAGCGAAGGGGAGTGTCAGACTTCTACTGACTAAAAACCCAACCCATGTTCCTTCTTCGCCCTTGTGTCGGAGCCGCGTTAACCTTTCGACAATCCATCACAGCCCCGACGGGCGTCGCGTCGGCCCTTGGCGCGCGTGAAACACGTACGCGCCGCCGACACGGTCTGTTGCCGTCATGACGACGGCCGGACGGCGAGCTAGCCCGTTACTCACCGTCCACACGCCCGCGTCTACGGTGGCCGGAGGTCATCGCGTGACCCCCGACGCCCGGAGCGCCTTCCGCGGCGGCTGGGACGTTGAGAGGTTCTCTCCCTCTCTCGTTCCGCCACCTCCTTTGCTAGCATCACTGCTTCGCAGAAGGAGGCGACGGCGTCCCATTCCTCTTCGCCCCAGACCATGGCTTGCACCAGGGCCGGGCGCGAGAGGTCGCCACCGAAACCGAGACCCCTCTGATCATTAAGTTCTTTGTATCATCATTAGGGATATTAGCGGTCCGGGTCTTTCCAAGTGGTGGTGGTGTTTCCTGTAACTGGGTTGTGGAGGTCAGATAGGCAATCACTCCATGTAAAATATTGATAACAGACTGAATAATGGAATAGTCCAACTTTAACAACTAAGCTAGTATATTAACCTGAGAAAGACATCGGTATCCTGGGCGACACTGAGAGCGTCAATGGGCAACTGCCGGGCAGCCCGGGCCGCCGCCACCAGCTCTTTCAACTCCACATACTCCAACTTCAAATCGTGATTATTATCGAAGTACCTGAGCGACATCGAAGAAGTGATAGTAAACGACGATGTGGTATTTTGCTTCCTGTCTCATTCGGTATAGCCCAAAGAAATAGCAAGCTAAATAGTGGCGTTGGGGTATTGAGTGCGGCACCCGTGATCAAACCATGTCTGACTCTGACCTGCTGGAGTGGCCTGAACGTCCACTCACCAATAACAACGCATGACAATCTAAACAACAACCCTGACACTGCAATCACATTTTATTTTTCTTCCACAAAGGCACCTTACCTACGTTGTGGGAGACTGGTATCTGCACTGTTACCAGCCCCAGTGAAAACAGTGAAAAAAACAGTGTTAGTGCAAAAACATCGCCATCACGTATTTCCTGGTCCCACGCAATATAATATAAACACAAGGTCTAACCAATCCGAGGTGCTAACGTTTTCGAGGTGGCTATTGCATTTTATATTCTTAGAAGAACTTCAGCTGCATCCGTAAACACGAAATTTAGCCCTTAAAATAAGGTAGGCATCTATGTAGGGCAGATTGTTGTAGCAGGATGTCCAGGGTCTTAATCTGGACCGAATTGGGTTGCGTTTGAGTGAGATGAAGAGGCCTATTATCCCCTGAATTAGCAAATATGAGCTTACTCACCTGAAAATATTTCGGCACCGTAAGTCGGCTGGTATTCCGATGTGCGGGGTGGCGGGCTCCAAGGCCGCTGTCCACAGGAGCAGTTCCATAAAGGACAGCCCCCCTCTGCTCGTCACATCCGCCGCTCTAACAAATAAACACGTGAAAAAGCTACATTCAACTTTAGAAACATCGTCAAGTAGTTCGAAGATAAATCATCTTAAGTAGTTACGGAGTTATTTGGAGAAGTCAGATGGTCATCGGCGCGCTTTATGTTTTAACACAAACAAATGAAAGTGTGCGTGCTAAAATCATTCCAAATATTCCATTGGTAGAAAAAAGGTTGCTAAAATTTATTAAGGTAGTGATTTTTTTTGAAAACGGCGCGGTCCCGGGGGATACCTTTGTCCAGCAGTGGCGTTACCTGAAGAGACTTGGACATTGGGACCTCTGCCAGCCGATATCGATCATGAAATGAGAGAAGACGTTGACGCTCATGTACATCGCGGGGAAGACCATCAGCACAAACTCGCAATACATTCTGATTTGATCTGCAATTTAAATCGTATGTCAGTATATTCTTAGGCCTATGTTCAGCAGTGGACGTCTTTTGGCTGAAATGATGATATTCTTAGGAGACTAGCTTCTACATGGGTGATACGGCTGAGTTCTTCATGATGAGGCAGTCTTCCCCAAAAACACCAATCTTTGTATATTTTATGACATGCTCTTATTTGAGGCACCTAGCGGTATCAATTTTATCTAGTTGAGCTCGCAACTATTTGCTTGTTTGGACAAAGTACTCGCTGAACAAATAATGGGAAGGTAACCGTCGCGGTTGTATCCGGCCGCGTGCAGCAGCTGCAAGCTGGGCGATGCCATTGCTACAGCTCCACCCGCCACATCCACCATGACGTTTTCTTCGCAGATCTCCACCAGCGAGCCATTAGCTATCTCCTTACAAAGCCACTACGAAATTTCAATAGAATTAGAATTAAGAAGGATGAAAGGAATCTAAATTAATTTATTCAAACTCAAACTCAAACCGTTTATTTCAATTAAGCCATTACAGGCACTTTTGAATGTCAGAAGGACGGAAGAAGAACGAAACTACGAGTGCAATGCGCCATTCCGAAAGCCACCACGCCGAACCACACGCCACCGAATGCCCGCAACAACGAACACTGCGAGCACGAAAGCACCCAGCGACGCAAACCGCAACAACGATTGCTCGAGACCCCGAATCACGGAACAACGAATGCACGCCGCAACGTGCAACCGCCGCCCCGCGACCCGGAGCCCCGCACACCCACCGCCACGGCACACGCCGCCGCGCGCCCCCGCACCCACACCACTCGCCGCCGGTAACATCCGGCGCCGCGCAGCCCGACGCAGCAACTCCCGAAACGACGCATTGCACTCCTACGCTACAGTCACAATCACAAGGCATAATAACTTGTGAAAGTACTGCAGTTGCCAGTTCCCTAACGTAGATCTCATGAAGAAGAACGGGCAAGAAACTCCATGGACACTCTTTTAAATTAGAATTTGTTACAAAATTTTGGTACATTATATCATTCATGTTGAGATGGTATATTATGTGAGAACTTTGTAGCAAGACGTGCAAGTTAAGAGCGTCCAGAGTAAAAAGATATACTTAATAAACAAATCAAAAAGAAAAATATATTTACACCATGGCAACTAAGGAATGACCAGTCTCCACTGACAGCGCCCGTTCACGAACATGACGCATGAATCAGCACCATTCAACTCAACCATTTTGAAGGGAACTAAATGATCCGACACACCCGCCACCATCAGCGAGACATTTGAGTGAGCATGACATTCTCTCAGCCACCAGGGCAACGTCACTAAAATATAACTAAATGTAAAAATGTAAAAAGGGGCTTTATAGTACATAGTACTCACACATGTGGCATGCAATTATACAATATTAAGACATTGAATCTATACAATGCAAAGATATTTTTACAATCTTCTGCAGCCTCTACAATAACTTCACATGATAATCGATGTAATTGCCCTTAGGGTTGTGGAGCAGGACCAGCATGGAGCCAAGCATTTTTATCATCAATGTAATCCCCCAACTTATAGTATGCTTGCCTACATAGTGTGCGTTTTACACAAGTTTTAAATTTCGTCTCACTCAGTTGAAGAATGTGAGGAGGTATTTTATTGTAACATTTTAAACAGTACCCCATGAAAGATGAGTCTACTTTAGCTAGCCTGAAACCTGGCTGAACTAGTTGGTCCCTATTTCTCGTATTATAGTGGTGTCTATCACCTCTTTTGCTAAATAAATGCAGATTTTTCCTGACGTACATGATGTTTTCATAGATGTATTGACAAGGTACTGTCATGATGTTAATTTCCTTAAACAGCTCTCTCAGAGAATCGCGCCTTCGTAGACCATATATGGCTCTAATGGCTCTTTTCTGCAGAATAAATATAGACTCGACGTCTGCAGCCCGTCCCCATAGTAAAATACCGTATGACATAACACTATGAAAATAGCTAAAATAGACTAGTCTCGCGGTATCTACGTCAGTAAATTGACGGATTTTCCTAACAGCATATGCTGCTGAACTCAGCCGTCCTGCAAGAGATGTTAAATGCGGACCCCACTGTAGCCTTGAGTCAATCGTTATCCCCAAGAAAACAGTTTCATTGACAAATTCTAGTTTCTCTTGATTCAATACTATGTCAGTACTTTTGACATTTGGTAGAGCAAATCTTATGCACTTCGTTTTTTTCCCATTTAATACTAAATTATTAACGGTGAACCAATTATGAACCTGCAGTAAGGCGTTATTTACGTCATCAAGATTCGTGGCACGTCTGTTTACCTTAAATATTAAAGAAGTATCGTCGGCAAACAATACCATTTCAGGTTGGTTTTTAAATAAATGGGGTAGATCATTAATATAGACTAAAAAGAGAAAGGGACCTAATATCGAACCTTGTGGCACACCCATGCTTACTTTTAAGCCCATTGAATTGACACCATTTATTTGTACTTGCTGATGTCTATCGCTTAAATACGATTAGACTGGCCTGTTGGTCTAGTGGTTAGTGACCCTAACTGCTATGCCGGAGGTCGTGGGTTCGATTCCCACCCAGGACAAATGTTTGTGTGATGAGCACGATCATTTGTTCTGTGTCTGGGTGTAATTTATCTATAATATGTATGTATTTAGAAATATATAAGTATGTTTATCAGTTGTCTAGTACCCATAACACAAGCTCTGCTTAGCTTGGGACTAGATGGCGTTGTGTGATAGTTGTGGAATATTATTATTATTATTATTATTTCATTAAACTGAGCGCAAGATTCCCTAAACCGTAATGTTTGAGCTTTATGAGAAGGGTTTCGTGGTTGACGCAATCAAATGCTTTGGAGAGGTCACAGAAGATCCCTATGGCATCTTGTGACTCTTCCCACGCAGTAAATATATGTTTTAATAAGGTGACACCGGCGTCAGTCGTACAACGTCCTTTGGTGAAACCATACTGTTTCTCATGTAAGATTTTGTTGGTGTTAAAGTGAATGAGCATTTGATTAAGCATTACTTTTTCAAACACCTTGCTGAAAACTGGCAAAACGGATACGGGTCTATAATTATTGGTGTCTTTACTGTCACCGGATTTGAAAAGTGGTATTACCTTGCTGTATTTATTAGATTAAACATAACATACAAGTTACCCATCAACACCAACTAACTTAAAACTTTGACAGATATAACGGCGGGTCCTGAACAAGACACATTCTGGAGTGGGCGGTGATAACAAAGAAATTAACAATTAACATAGATTTCAATAGATATTATTTACCGAGTCCCATTCTATATTCTCAGCATCACATTACACATAGGTAACTAGCGAAATGTGGATGTAGCTACTGAAGCAGATCTAAGCCCCCTTTGGGGACTACAAGCGTGGTGTTTATTATGTGTATTTACCGCATCCTTTTCGGGATCTAAAGCCTCGTTGTTGCCATTGACCATATGAGAGAACAGAAGTATCTCAGGACTGCGGAGGGAAGAGTGCGCTCGTTGCCGTTCCAGCTCGTCTGTGTGAAGCCACCGGAGCCTGCTTTTCATATCCTGGGTTGTTACAAACACTAACATATATAACACCAATAATATTATCATACAACACTGATCACTAAACTTCAACCCTTGGATATACCTCCAAAAAAATGCTACTAGCTACCGAAATTATAAAGAGTTATTCACTTCCTCACAAATCGCATTCTCTCTCTCACTCTCTATTTTTTTTTGAGGTCTGGAAATCAATATCAAATGACTTCCTCCCGCTCTGGGCAGAGCGGTGGGAGTGTCAGACGTCTACTGACTAAAAACCACCCATGTTCCTTCTTAGCCCTTTGTGCCGAGGCCGCGATATCTGTTTCGAACAACACGCAGCCTCGACGGGCCCGATCTCTCAGCTCACTAACTATAATAGGCTGTTTGTAAAACCCTTGACTAATTGCCAAATGACTGACTATTTCACTGAGATACTTTTCCGCTTGGCTTCACTTGGTCCTCGCAGCATACCATACCAATACTAGGTAGGCAGGATGAAAGGGACATCGACGCACAAATGGTAGGGTACACCTCAGCGTTCCGCATACCCACATGGGAATTTTATCCCTTTCCACCCTCTATACATTTCTCAAAGGCGATTACGAGGAGCAGGCACTATTTTCTGTAATTACTAACAGGTTTGTTCTTCATCCTCTTCTTAATCTCCGATTTGACGACCGCCTTGTACACGACATGGTACACGCAAGTCAAGGCATGGTTCGGCACCCAGATCTTATACACGCGGATGGGTTGGCAGGAGGTACCGGAATCCACGCCAAACAACTGCAGAATATAGCAGAAAAATCATCAAGAAAAAAATGGTTAGAACGTGAAAGTGGAGTATGTAAGGATCATGGCAGATCGTGAGTTTAAGGCGTGACGTATTTACAGTAACGGGGATGAAGTGAGAAGATTACTTTTCAGTATTTGTTCATCATCATCATTTCAGCCGAAAGACGTCCACTGCTGGACATAGGCCTCCCCTAAGTGTAATTTTTGCTTAGGGGGGGTTTGCCATAATCGCCACGCTTGGCAGGCGGGTTGGCGATCGCAGTACGGTCGATACAAAAAGCACAGAGAACGCTGCTGCCCATTCTCTGGTACATCCCTTAGTCGCCTCTTACGACACCCACGGGAAGATATGGGATGGTGCTATTCTTTGCGTCCGACACCATACGGAACCACCATACGGAACAGTATTTGTTACACATTATAAATTCCATAGCAGCCGTAGCGGGCACTGTAAGAGGATCAGCTTTAGAATAGCAGTAGTATAAATGTGTGTGTAACGTCACTGTCAACAGAGCTACGGGGAACAATATCAACAGAGCTACGGGGAACAATATCAACAGAGCTACGGAGAACAATATCAACGCCGCCCGTCACGCGCAGAGAATTACAGGTACCCTTTGATTCATTCATCACTGGCCCACTGACTCCAGTTCCTAAATACTTTCGCATATTATGTGAACTTCTCTCTCTTCTTCTTCTTTCTTCTTCTTTTCTTCTTCTTGATATTGTGTACTTCTCTCTCAAGTACACAATATCAAGTTAGGGAATACATTTTTTTTTTGTATTTTGGTAAATCATCAAATGACTCCTCCCGCTCTGGACAGAGTGGTATAGTGTCAGACTTCTACTGACTAAAAACCACACATGTTCCTTCTTAGCCCTTTGTGCCGAGGCCACGGTATCTCTTTCGAACAACCCGCAGCCCTGACTGGGAGTTAGGAAATACCTCAAAATTTATTTTTTGAGCAGTCATTCTCCAGCAGTTCTTTTCACATCTACTGGAAGGTAACCATGTTTCTCCGCTCGTCTCTTTCGTGAAGAGGTAGGATCGGTCATTGGAACAGTACACCAGAAGGGACACCACATCGCACAAATCTTTATAATGCTTGAACATTTTGAAACAATTGTAAATCTAATTAAGCTATCCACGAACTCGAATAAAAATAGTGTAAATAAATAATGTAATGAAGGAACCATCTTCTTGGCTGTTTGACAGAACTAGGTTGACAAAAAACAGTTTTTTTTTTGCTACCTATCAAACATACTGCAATTTAGTTAGTCTAAGAAGGTCCATTAAAAGTCTGCCATCGGCTTTGGTCATTGCCATTACCATGCTAAGAAGAAGAAAACATTCACATTTTATTCAACGAACGATGCGTATTATTTAGACCACAGACAGATTTAGACAAGCCTTGAAATACGCATCGCGGTATATCGCCCTCTACCATAGAGTAAAGTAATATATCGGGTACGCCCTACTTGTTTCGCAAAATACATCGTGATTCGTGATAACGAATAACGATGGTGTCGGTTCATAATTTATGCCAAAATTATAATTTTGCTTTCCCTGAGATTGAGGTATAAACTCAAATCGTTTATTTCAATTAAGCCATTACAGGCACTTTTGAATGTCAGAAGGACGGAAGAAGAACGAAACTACGAGTGCAACACGCCGAACCACACGCCACCGAATGCCCGCAACAACGAACACTGCGCGCACGAAAGCACGCAGCGACGCACACCGCAACAACGAATGCACAAGACCCCGAATCACGGAACAACGAATGCACGCCACAACGCGCAACCGCCACCCCGCGACCCGGACCCGAATGTAATGCGTCTGCGTACGTACTACGTACGTAGCATAGATGATACACTATGTATTACAAGAGTACAGTGCGATCAAATTATCTTGGCAGCTCTGAACATAGGCTTTGCGAAATTTTCCGCATGTAAACTTGGGAATAAAACTGTTATTGCCAGATAAACCAATACTTAAACGATCAGAAAATATCTAATTTAAACAGTGAGAAATACAAATAAAATAAATATCATAATACTTATATACATTCGTTGTAACAAAATGACCTGCACGAACTTCGGAGCTGCCAAGATAATTTGATCGAACTGTACGTAGTACATTATACCACGAGGATGCCCATTATCGAAACTGCCCACTTACAGCTCTGCCTACGACTTCGGCGTATTTAAATCAGGGACCGTACAACCCCGCTTGAGAGTTAAGCCTTTGGACTGGGTAACCCGTACATGGGGTAACTCATATCGCTGTGTTACCCTTTGTTCGAGTTACACCCTCGAACCCCAGCGAAATGGTTAACACTTTTATTAAGGTAACCACGTGAAGGGGTTAACCCCTTCAATGACTTAAGCCTTTGAAGAGGTTACCTTCCCGAAAAGCTTTTTTTCGGGTTACCCTGGATTACCTAATAAACTTTAGCTGCATCTAGGTGGGGGGATACTTGTACCCGTGCGCACCTTACTGTTTTTATTTAGTTATTACGAATTTGACAACAATTGATGCGTGACATTTAAGCGAACTAACAATTTAAGATGAGTAAGATAGGTACAAATTATTTAAAGTACTGAGTTAAATTAATAGTTTTTCTAGTGTTATGTGGTCGGACCACGTTCATTTATACCCATGTAGGTATATACCTAATTTGTTCCTATTTTAGTAAGTAAGTAGGTATTAATAACTACCTACGATAATTATTAGATTAACACCAAGGTAAGTAATGCTATTTTTTACGTAAGATCAGGCGAAGTAACAAACATAAATTCTTATATTAACCCTATTCTTAGCGCTGTGTACAATTTGATACATTGAACTTTATGAAAATCTAGAAACGTTCCAAAAGGTATTTTCAAAACATTTATTATTTTATATGGTACAAAATATAATCCAAATTCTAAAATAAAATATTTTATCATTTGTTAATACAAATAATAGGGTATTTCACCAAAAAATTCTAATTAGTCCGTCTGTTAGATTATCGAAAAATATTGGATACGTATTTTTTGTTTTATCTAATAAATAACAATTGACGGAAATAAAACGTGTCAAAGATCATGAGTGGGGGCTTTTCACGTCACTTCGTGAGTAAAAAAGTACTAACCTTGTGACGTCACACGACTTGACACGACTTTTCGAAGCGCTGTATCGTCTTCATCTTTTGTTTACGTGAAAAAAGAAAAAATATGTGTCCTTTATTTTTTGAAAATCTATCTGACGGACTAATTAGATTTTTTAGGTGAAATACCCTATTATGCAGTAGAAAACAAAATAGCAAACCGACCATTGAAGTCGTCTGGGCGTTGCAAGATAAAAACACAAATTTTATTATATTTAGGTCAAATTATTTTCAAAAGCTGTTTAATTCAAATAGGTATATTGGCTACTTAGAAACGCTACTTTCAAGTATCAAAATGGTCTGAAATCGTAAGTAATTTACTGTTTTTTTCTTAGTGTATCAGATATGATACACTGCCAGATTCCATTCTTTTAGATAATTTTTCGCATGTATCAAATATGTGACATTGCTTGATTTGTACGGTTTCAATTTATTATATAGTTATTACAATATTTCTATTTTATATTATGTATATTGTCATTATTATTGTTTATTTTTGGGGGAGTAGGAGGAACAGGGTGTAAAGTTCCTCATCCCCCGTTGAAAAGGGAGGATCCTTCGACCGGACGGGTTTTGTGTCCGGTGGGCTAACTGCCCGACATTTGTCGCGGATAATGTTCATAGCGCGATGTAGGAATTTCGCCAACCAGTTCGCAGGTGTTGCGATAGATGTCGCTAGTCGCCACATCACTCCCTTCCGAGACCGGAGGTCGAAAGCAGGTTAAGTCTTGGCGCTTGTCAGCCAGTGGAAGGTTCCAGTGAGTCGGAACCGGATGCCGCATAGTTCTCGGTGAGTCGGAACTGTCTGCGGTGATGCCCCAGTGAGTCAGGGTGATGCTGCGTATGCTACAGTGAGTCGGAGTGTGCAGTGCTGCGTAGTGGCTGGCTGCTGCGTCGACCAGGAGAGAAGGGCGTCTCTGCTTGCTGACCGGCCGAAGTGCAGTGTGCTGTGCCAAGGTCGCTGATGAGGCTGCTGGTGATGTCCAGGAATGCACTTCCGCTGCTTGCTGGTGGACAGGTTTCACCATGAAGCCGTAGATGTTGGCTGACGGTATGACTAGCTGCTCGAAGGCGAAGGGGAAGTGATGACGACGTATGAAGTGCTTGCACGAAGGCTGCGTTGACGTTCATGCACGGGGTCACCAGTTTGGGGGTGTGAGGAACAGGGTGTAAAGTTCCTCATCCCCCATAGAAATGGGAGGATCCTTCGACCGGACGGGTGTTGTGTCCGGTGGGCTAACTGCCCGACATTTGTAAGTCGGGATTTTCTATATAGGCTTATGTCGCGGATAATGTTCATAGCGCGATGTAGGAATTTCGCCAATTAGTTCGCAGGTGTTGCGATAGATGTCGCTAGTCGGCACATATTTTTAATTTGTGTCATGCAATAACAAAGTTTAAACGTGGTTTAATAATAACTGCCACTCGGATCGATCTTTAGGTTAAGCTGCGCTTGCCTAGGTTGGTCTGTAACTCGATATTACATACCGAGTTTCCTCCGTGCCTCGGAAAGCACGTAAAGCTGTTGGTCCCGGCTGCCATATATAGATCTTTGGCAGTCGTTCGTTACAGAGGCATGGAGAAAACCCGGTATGTAATGAATGGTCACCGATCCACAGACCAACATAGGCAAGCGCGGCTTAACCCAAGACCTGAAACCTGCCTTCGGCCCGAGCGGCAGTTATTATCAACAACATCCAATTAAAAAAATACATTGACGGATGAAAATTTTGTAAAGCTTGGCAACCAGCTTAGAGTCACCAATTAGCCTCCTGGCTCTACGCTCTACTGAGTCGAGTGTGGCAAGTTGGTATTTGGCTGAGCCATCCCAAAGGTGACAGCAGTACTCCATGCCGGAACGGACTTGAGCTTTATACAATACTAGCTTTTACCCGCGACTTCGTCCGCATTAGATAGTAAAAAAAATAGGTAAAAAGTAGCCTATGTCCTTTCTCGGGTATCAAAATATCTCCGTACCAAATTTCATGCAAATTGGTTCAGTAGTTTAGGCGTGATTGAGTAACAGACAGACAGAGTTACTTTCGCATTTATAATATTACTAGCTGATGCCCGCGGCTTCACCCGCGTGGATGTCGATCAAATTATATACTAAAACCTTCCTCTTGAATCACTCTATCTATTAAAAAAAACCGCATCAAAATCCGTTGCGTAGTTTTAAAGATTTAAGCATACAGACAAACAAACAGACAAAAATAGCGACTTTGTTTTATACTATGTAAGGATAAGGAAGTATGGATTGAAAGCTGTCCAGGCTTGAAGTACCGCTTGACCCTGTTTAGGATACCCAGTTTTTTTGCCGCAGTTTGAGCTTTCGACTCGATTTAGGCGCCGAAGTTCAGATTTGCACTCAACTTCGTGCCAAGAAGCTCGAGACTGTCAGTAACTTCTACAGACGCACTCCGGAAAGTGGGGGCCAGATTGAACGGACTTGTTTTAGCAGTGAACAGACACACTTGCGTTTTGGTGGCGTTGAAATCAACCAGATTGTCGTCACCCCACTTGGAGACAAGACTTAAGGCTGAATTCGTTCGCTCTACCATGGCCTCTCTCAATGAACGTATTTCATCACCCGATGCGCAGTCCCATGAGGCACAGGTGGCCGGCGTCGTGGGTGGGGCGCCACTGGAGCGGAAGCGCCTCAGATGCAAACGGCGCCGGGCGCCGGAGGCAGGTGGGGGCGGGGGTGAGGGTGCTGAAGTGGCAGAGGGGGAGGAACAGGGGCCGCCACCCCCACCCGCTTTTGCGCTGGATGTGTAACTCTCCATGACAGTGCTGTCATCTGCGCACCCAACAATACCAGGAATAAGGAGGTCGATGATGTGCAGCAGAAAAGTGTCGCAGAGAGAACAGACTCCTGAGGAACTCCTGAGGAAATCAATAGCCACAAGGTCAGAGGAGCAGCCATCAATGACCACTCGGATCGACCATTCACTCAGGAAGTCAGATATCCAGCAGCAAAAGTCAGCGAGAATGCCGTATGCCGGAAGTTTGCTCAACAGACTTGCGTGCCAAACCCTGTCAAAAGCCTTCGAGATGTCCAGCGACACGGCAAGGGCCTCGCCGTGTTTCTCGATGGCTTCGCCCCAGCAGTGCGTAGCAAACACCAGAAGATCCCCAGTTGACCGTCCCCGGCGAAAGCCATACTGACTGTCGCAGAGCAGGTCGTTCGCTTCAAGGTGCGCCAGCAACTTACCGTTCTCCTAACGGACTCCGACACCAGTTCACCTCGTCTAGCATTGCTATGTTCTTAGGAAACCTTAATATTTCATCAGATGAGGATAAATCAAGTAGTTGCTTTAATATCTTTGGTACTATATACCCTCAGTCATTGCAATGAAACCCTTTTTATTGGCTGGTGTGGCGACTAGCGACATCTATCGCAACACCTGCGTACTAACAACGATCGATAGAAATTCCTACATCGCGCTACCAACATTATCCGCGAGTCGCGACATAAGCCTATATAGGAGTTCCCGACTTACATATGTCGGGCAGTTAGCCCACCGGACACAACACCCGTCCGGTCGGAGGATCCTCCCTTTTCAACGGGGGATGAGGAACTTTACACCCTGTTCCTCATACCCCCCCCAAAGCTGGTAAATCATCAAATAACTTTATAAGGTCAAACAAAATTTTATAAGGTCCAAAGGGTGTTACTATCATGATTTTTAACAAAACTAAAAGAACCAAAAATAATAAAAGGGGGTTATGTTTTTTAATTGTATTAAATGTTTTTGTTTTACGTTAGCGTGTTTTATTTTTGTATGGTTAAAATAACGTTGGAAGCCTGGCAGTGTAGCAAATATGATACATAGATTTTATAAGGTAGATTAGGCAATGTATCTTATGTGATACATTCAATAAATCATAAAATAATATAAATACATTTTTATTATTTTTTTTCTACCCGCAATAAATACGTAAGAACGCATTTTATGTAATTTTTTTCAATATTTCTAAAAATAAAAACCTTGCCAAGTGTAGGGTTACTGGCATTTCCACATAAATAACATTTGCTTGCGTTATTTGATGCATCAAATACATAACGATGCACAGTACCTCTCCTCGGCTGTGGCATTTTCACAGAAAGACAATTCTTGTTTACGTATATTAGGGAAGCTACAACACACACTTAAACATAAACACTGCTAAATTGCTTTTAGTTCCGTAGTTCCGTCCGAGTTCCCAATCAAATGATGAATGATGAAAATAAACAAGTAGGTATATACACATGAAGCGAAAAATTAAATATTATTACAATGTTTAGCATGTGTGACGAGCAAAATTGAACTTTACGATCATAGATAATAGCTATTTTTCCATGTTTACAAGTCGGTACACGCAAGATTGGCGGACCGCCGGATGCAGTACGAATGTCACGTGCGGTCGTGTTATCGTGTATGCAATTTTCAAACTAATATCGATTTAAAACAGTGCATAATACAATGTCTTGAGTTGGAATGGCTTACCCTGTTACAGTGTTACAGGGTGTTGATAGGGTAACCCGTTCGTAACAGGGTTTACTATACCCGTTCGGAGGTGTAACATGTATTATAGGGTTTCTTTTTGAAGCGCTTAAAAAAACCCCTTCAAAAACCCTTTCAACGAGTATCCGGACGGTCCCTGATTTAAATACGATAAAAGAAAGTAGTTGAAGTTGAAAATAGCGCCATCTGTGAATTTAAATAATAGTGTTGTACTGAGATGAATAATCGAATTATCGAATCGCTTTCAAATAATCATTTTAATTTTAAATTACCCAAATACATTCAAACAAGAATAATTGAACTAAACTGTTTCCTCTTTACTTCCTAAATAACATAATAGATGTCGCTAACTTTGAAAACAAAGTACAGAAGTAAGGAAAACGGTATATAAATGATGTGAAAAGGTAAATAAAACTCAAAGTTACCAGGAATCGGCCCACATATTTAATAACCGCATCTCACTAGCAATTAGGGCGTAATATATTAACATGCATTGTGTATTCCATTCATTGTCAGGTATTATTGATTCGTTTGTGCTATAGTACTCTATGGTGGTGTATATGGTGACGTAGCGATCACGCCACCTTCTTCATACCCATTCTAGGTCCGTGATTGGTCGAGCTGAGTAATCCCCCACCCCAAACAAAAATTACGACACATTCAACACGTTTAGTGCTTCCAGCCCAAAGCGATTTTCGACTCGATTATAGAATCGATATGAAGTTGGTAAATATATTTTCAAAGAGATTTCTTCCAATATTTAAATGATCTAGAGTGTAACATAATTTCTCACACAAACTTTATTGTTTGCTTGCGAAACCTGAAGGCCAAAATTGCTTCGTAAGGTATGCAAAACTTAATTTAAAAGCCTTTAATCGATTCAATCGAATTAGGTGTCAGATTGTAAAGCAGAATACAACACTGACTAGTTCGGATTTGCTGGACGTTAGGAATCCCGCTAGTGTTTACCTCATATTTATTTGAAAATTTGGTGATAATTTACAAGTGTAATATACGCAGTGGACCTGTAAGGACACTAGGTGAGTATTCCATTTCAATATCTTGTTATTTGCGCTGTTCGGAAATTACAGACTGATCGCATAAACATAACCTAAAAGAAAATTCTGTGCGAGATTTTTTATTCGAATTTTCATGTTTTACTTGCATGGAAGTTAAAATCTAAGTGAGAAATTAATGTTAGGACAACCTCACTGTCATTAATTGTTATTATCTTGTTATTTTGACCCTTACTTTTGGACCCTCACTAGTCACTAGACCAAGCACTAGAATTTCTTCGTCGCATTACTTTGATATTTAAAATATAACGGGAGTGGTTCCATGTGTGGAATCTTCACAAAAATAAGTAAATGACACTATGAATTTGTTGCCCTTCTATACTTTTTAGTAAATTATATTTTTATTTCAAGAATTTTACACGAATTCACTAATTTGCACTACTATTATTCTGCGCTTCTCTGTTTGTTTATAATTTAATCAAAACAAAACATTAGATAAGATAAACAATACCTGAGGAAGATTAATTCAGTAAATACAATTTGTTCCTCACTTACTGTAACAATTACCCACTTTTTTTAAATATTGTGGGTAAGTACTAATTATATTTTGCAGTGCTACTAATAATTTTAACCAATTAATTTAATAATTTATATCATAGCCAGAAACAATCTGTCCTCTAACAATCTGATAAATTCTTAATTATTTTTATCTAGGTACTTATTATTTTGATTGTTCTCCAGTCAATTATTAGAATTTACTGTCCAGTGCTTGTTTAGCTTTACTTTTATGTAGCATCTTGTACTTCTATTGTTATATTTCAAAAGGCATACACGGTATTTTCTTGGAGTTCCACATTTAACACTAAAACAGATTGCTTGGTGTTAGTACTAGCTGTCTACTTATTATTAAGTTATTGAATACATCTACATTACATAAAAAAGAATACTCAAAGGTTCACCTATTGTGTATCGAGAATTCACTAGGTTATATTTTTACGAATGGTTACGAAGGTAACAAATTAATGTCCTTTAGTCAATTTTTTTATTCTTTATCTATTATCAGCTGTTTATGTCCTACTGAAGGGTAAATGCCTCCTCTCATAGTATACTTGTCCTTGGCCAATTCTTGAGAGAATATTGTTTTTTTTTTATGTCAGTGATTTGGGTTCTGTAGTGCAGGGGTTCCTAAACTTTAATGATAACGGAACTTACGGAACACCAACCAAACACCTTTTAATCCTATGGAACCCCATATCGAAGGATTACAAATTTAACACTGAAATTCATTGAAGAACATATTTTTTTAGAAAAATGTAATGTAATTAAAACTCATTATTCTTAATTTTAAATTTTAATGTGAAGAATTAAATTGTTTCACTGTTTTTATAAATAATTGTTTTAAAGTTCGGGATTATGTCCGATAATTGTATGTGTATATCTGGGGTAGGTAGCATCAAATCTTGACCTGCACTTCAAATTAATATTGGTAACCGTGGTATTATTTAACAGGAACAACAATAAATAATTTTCGCGGAACCCTGATGACTATTCTACGGAACCCACTTTGGGAATCCCTGCTGTAGTGAACCATTGTATGTGAGCAATAGCGGTAGTTATTCTCACTGGCCCATCTCAATCCAGAAGCAGATCAATCTTTCTAGTCTTTTTGGGATATCTGCAAAGGATTTTGCTTGGTGTTGCAAGAGATTTCTTGCGGATTTTGGTGACCACTTGTGCACTTGTGCACAGCTAACATTTCATTGCAGAGTGTGCATGGAAGCAAATGAACTGTTAGGCCTGTCAGTGATATCTAGGGTCTGAAAGTGTTTATCCAGTGAGCAGGGTCCAGTGATGATGTGTTTTTATTAATTTTCCTATACTGAATATTAGATGAACCAATTAAATTCAGGGTATAATTTCAATTACGTTGAAATCAGTTGACTAAATGATATTCATTAAAAATTATGTAAATTCTGTGCACAAAGGTTAATAAAAGTAATGGTCTTTATTCAATTAACACGGAGTAAATTGTTCATTATTTACATAAAGGTACTATTGTTACCTAATCTTCCACATAACAATGGAATTTAATTAAGTTTTTTAATAGAAATAATATGGGTATTTGAATATTTCTTGACCTGACATAATGGAGGTTAATAGACTGTTTGAACTCATTTGCATAAATAGACATAGTTATTAGTTAATGCTAAAAACATCTGCAGTTCCATAAAATATTGCTTAGCTTGCCCAGTGTCAAGAAAATGTAAGTACTGAAATTGTATGCTACAATGTCTCTCAATTTTCTCTTAATATGCTGTGTTAGTAATTTATTTGCTCATAATCAAAGAGAATACTTCTTCAATATAAACTACAGTGATCTTTCTACAAGAATAAAGAAGAAATCTTTTAAAGTGCTGATTGTTATCGACAGTGATTGGTGTGTAATCCTCTACTTGAGATTTTATAAGCATCTTTCAATACTGCCTACAATCTTACAGGTAGGCTATGCAAACATATAAAACGATAGGTAACGTATCTAGATGGTAGGTGTCTTTTGCAATCGAATGAAATCGCATTTTGTAGCTATCCACAAATTGTCATGAATTTGCTTTTTTCAAACTTCATGATGGGAAATGGTAGGCTTAGCAGTTCCCTGTACCCCTAAATTCTGACGTTTAATGTGCTTCATTCAGCTATCAATGTTATCTGATCTATCATACAAAGCCTTGTCTACTTTTTTAAATAACACAACCTCACGCCTACGTTAGGTAGGCGGGGATTATTCCCCAAAAGGTTAGGCAGAGATATTCATAACAGTGCAGTTTAATAAGGACCAAGCACATTGCCAATTTGCCATAGACCAAGTACCAATCCAGACTCAGTGGCTGGCAGTTGCTATTGAAAAAACCCTACAACACTATGGCCGACTTGGGAATAGAACCCTGTACCTCATTCTCAACAGTAGCGCTTACGAGACCACTAGACCACCGAGGCTTTACAAAAAATATTGAAATAAAAATATCATTAAACCTACAATCCCAAAAAAAACTTTAAAAATACATTATAATTATCTCCATACTGGCTACGAGATAGAGCGGTTACCTCATCCCACATAAGTTACGTGTTCGCACGGCAGGGTCACGCAAGGCCGTGGACTTCGCGCTTCCCGCTCAAGCCCCCCAAATTGCGCTCATCACGCGTCGCTTGCGCACGTGGTGACAACGCGTCGCTGCGCCCGATCAGATCACACCTGGGGTTTCTAGGGGAAATTGTACGCAATATTATGCGTGCAGTAACAAATAGGTTCATAGGTACCTATTTTAGGACAAAAGACAAAAGGTAACGGACAAAGATGTCCCATAAAAAACCTAATTATCCAAATGTTTGTGTAGCTGAATCATTTTACTATGGTTAAAGCTGGTCTGTTTGGTGGCCTACACCAAAGGACCATCACACCCTTAAATATGACTCCACACAATTGTGATACTCACTATCAGGTCTTCTTTATCGTGTGGTTAATGCCTGACCTGGTATCAGAGTTTTTATGCCGCCCATGATGGGCCTCTGTCTTGACTTTACATGCCTTCGAGAAATATCTCTCAGAAATGCTAGTTTCCTCACGATTTTTCCTTCACCGTAGGAAGTTATATTGTACTGTACAATACGTAGGTACCTACATGAATTCGAAAAATCAGACGTGTATTGGGTTCGAACTGGAGACCAGCTATGACTTGACAGTCTGACGGCCACACCACTATGCAATGTCTAACATAACATCACTCCTGTCGTCCCCGACGGGTGAAGCAGAGGCGTACCCATTACTGGGTACACCGACATTTCGTCAGATATGTCTAAGTTCCATGTAGGCAATAATCAAAGAAAATGAAGATGGATGGAGTGTGTGAGGAAAACGAATAAGTGATAGCGTGACGACTGACAAGGGAGAATGGAAGCAAAAAAACGTGTTGCGCCGACCCCAAATAAAACGTGTTGCGCCGACCCCAAATAAAACGTGTTGCGCCGACCCCAAATAAAACGTGTTGCGCCGACCCCAAATAAAACGTGTTGCGCCGACCCCAAATAAAACGGGATAAGGGCAGATAATATCTGCCCTGTTTCACATATTATGTGAAACAAGTTTTTACTTCAAAGACTCGTAAAACGACACCTGCCTTGACATCTATCTATTTATATAAAAGAAAGTCGTGTTAGTTACTCCATTTATAACTCAAGAACGGCTGGACGGATTTAGGTGAAAATTGATAGGGAGGTAGCTAAGAACCAGGAAAAGGACATAGGATATTTTTTTTTTTTTTTTTTTTTTTTAGGTAGGGTAGTAGGTAGGTAGGTAGGGTAGTAGGTAGGGTAGTAGGTAGGGTAGTAGGTAGGGTAGTAGGTAGGGTAGTAGGTAGGGTAGTAGGTAGGGTAGTAGGTAGGGTAGTGTAGGTAGGGTAGTAGGTAGGGTAGTAGGTAGGGTAGTAGGTAGGGTAGTGTAGGTAGGGTAGTAGGTAGGGTAGTAGGTAGGGTAGTAGGTAGGGTAGTAGGTAGGGTAGTAGGTAGGGTAGTAGGTAGGGTAGTAGGTAGGGTAGTAGGTAGGGTAGTAGGTAGGGTAGTAGGTAGGGTAGTAGGTAGGGTAGTAGGTAGGGTAGTAGGTAGGGTAGTAGGTAGGGTAGTAGGTAGGGTAGTAGGAAAAACGCATTGCAACGCATGCGCGGGTTCAGCTAGTTTATTATAAAACCCAGCACCTGCGACCTGTGAGTCATTTATATTTGGCATTTACTACGCAGAAACTTTACAAGGAAATCAGTTTTATCTATAAGTTTTAACTTCGTTAGCAGCGAGAGCTTAGTTGGTATCTTCTCTAATGCTTTTTGCGCAGTTAAAAGTTACCCAGCTTCCAACTACGTCGTGTTCCTTGAACCTTGCCTTTTTAATAAATAGAAAAAGCTGTTCAACATTGGTTCAACGGCTAAGATCTGTATAAAAAGTAGTTCTTGTTTTAAAACAAAACTTATGATCCGGATTGATTGATGGCAATAGACTCCCTCTGTTACTACAACTGGAGAAATGCGGGTGTAGTATAGATAGATCCACGCCTGCCTAACCACAATATAAATATGGGCCTAACCCATCCATACACCCGTGACGTTATGTAACTTCTGATTATATCCGCCCCTGGGGAGTTTCCGTGAATTGCTTGTTAATTAAATCTTTTTAATTACTAACTCACAAATTGTTGACCTTGCTATAAATGTTTTATTGTTCCAGTCTATCGACATTTTGGGAAAAAAATCCTGTTCAAATTGGACTTTGAAATTGTTTTTATAATAATACCGGAGTAAAACGGTTGTGATTGCTTATTTACGTTATGATAATAATATCAATATTATAATTTCCTTTATGATCATAATCTTTACTGATGTGATGATACATAGA
Organism: Diarsia dahlii; assembly: GCA_949775195.1. NCBI lineage: Eukaryota > Metazoa > Arthropoda > Insecta > Lepidoptera > Noctuidae > Diarsia > Diarsia dahlii. Next base: position 1,146,617 of record OX459193.1, on the reverse strand, counting down.
AATAAGTACACTTATATAAGGTCCCATTAAAATAGGTGGACAAATTTTAACACAGCGTTCAGTAGGTGTAACCAAACATATCTAAACAAAAAAAAAACATTAAATAAAATGTTTTTTTTTTACTTAAAATAATAAATTGCCGGCACTCTAAAACAAACTCATCCTTTATGAGTAGGTACATATGCGATTTTCTTATTATTTTTTTTACCATAGTCCTTATTTTGGTGGTCTGAATGATTTCCGAAATTTTGTCCACCTATTTTAATGGGACATTATATACATACGTGTACAATAAAGACGTATCAAGGAACCTGCTATTATGCAACAATCCATATTCTGTACAAAGTATTCTAGCTTATCATCATCAATTGCTCGAGGTCGGTTTCCAATTGAACCGGATTCAGTTGTATTCCAGTATTTTACATGGAGCGACTGCCTATGTGAGTTATGTGACCTTTCCAACCCCGTTAGTACTGGGTAAAACGATAACCCTGGGTAAGATTGGTACTGGTAACCAATTCTGCGTATCCTGTCAGAAAATCCATCCAAATGGTTGAGTACCTATATTCTTCGAAACTGTCGCTAGCCTTTCGACAGTCACTAATGGATAGTGCTCAGCTCATACTATGTACATAAAACATGGCGGAATGTGAAGGGTCAACAAACTTGGTAAAAGCTTCAGTACACAAAAGCTTTTAAATCTAACTCCCGTCGGGGACAAGCTCAATAAAATATGTACTACTGCTACTGTTTATATTTTCATACGGACACGGTAACTTATATTTTATTTAAAAGTCTTTGTTGTTTTATAAACAAGATTCAATAGAAAAAAAGATCTGGAAAATACCGGTCATATTTATTGTATAGTACAAATTTTGTACTACAAAATTCTTGTTGGTTTCGTTGCACGCAGCTAGCTTGACCGTTTCGCTTGACAACACAACAAAATCAGGGTGGTCAGACGAAAGTGCGCACAACGATGTAAGGTTTGTTAGGTTGAAGTCGATAAACAAACAAATAGCATTACTTCACACAATCCTCAATAGTTTCTAGTCCTTGGGTATCAATATTTTAAGTGAAAAACCGCATTGTTGCTGAAACGATATCTTTGCGCTAGCCTGTCTTCAAACAATATGTGCACATTCTTCGACATTACAAAAAATGCACTTTCCGTGTCTCATAAATTTAGCAATTTACTCCATTATCATCTCACTTATCAGTCAATTAACATTCTTTCCCTTCTCTTCAAAAGAAATAGTCTGAACTCTTCGTAGACAGTTATTTTTAGTGTTCCGCAGTTCCGCACCGTAATTGGCAAAACGGCACGTTTATGGAATTGGCGTTGCGCCTGTCTCTTCACTTATCGTATTTTTCTTATTCGCGTTTTATCATCTTGCTTACTTCCAGGAAAAAATATTCTTCCTTCATTAATGATGAGTATTGATGGAAATATGAGAGGTTATCAAGTTATCAGAGCACGATTGTACTTTGTACAATTCGATCCTGTTCGAACACTTTGTTTTATTGTACTTAATGTCCGGTATTCAAGATAATGCGCCCCGAGGTCATTAATCATTATCTCATCGGCCGAGATGTTTTTGTCGGAAGATGCCCTTCCCCGTCGAGTACAAAGTACGCTCACACATCAGGCGAGCCGGCTTTATCTGCGACCCACTTGTCTTTAGATAAACACCGCAGAAGTGACCGCGCATGGACGGAGTCAACTACCTGATACACACTAGTGTCAAGTTAAGACAAAGTCGCCTGATGATTAGAGGACAAAGCGTTGGAATCTTCTTATTAGTCAGGGCGATACACAGAGTAACAGATTGCCTCCTTGTGATTAAGAAATTTCTCGCAGATTTTGCTGATTCATTTCTTATTGGCTATCCCGAATCGTCACTCACTGGCAAGACATCGTATCACTTCTCAATTGCAGGATCTTCCTCAATTCAAACAATTATAGCCTCAAACCCGAGTACTTCTACCATTGATATCATTATTTTCATTCCAAGCTACAAGTTTTGTAACACACTGCCCATATTGAACCTCTTATCAAAGCCATGGGTCCCATAACGGTCGGGTCCACGGGCCAGACCACATTATCACCATTATCTCCGACATGTCAGCAGTTATCGAGTGCTGTGCCGTCGCCTCTTCCGACGATGCTCCGATAGGCAGCTGACCTTCGATGGTTGATAGTCTACAGATCGTTGTTGACACATCAAGTTATTTATGTTTTTTTATAAAAAAATATCAGTTTATCACATAAAGGAGGAACACGAAAACGTGTGTGTTTGTTGATTCCAAATTTTATATTGATATCGACGACTGAGTCGGAAACTCGGAAGAGACTTCTTAACGATTCTCATGGGAGATAGAAAATTGAATAGCCATTGATAAAATTCTCAAACAATCAGTTTTAAGTTGCCTTTGGGTAATTAACTCATGTTGTCTGTAGTCCTCAAAAATCGGACACAAAAATATCAGTTTTAAATTCACTAATATAAAATCATTTCTAAAGAAATAAGCAGTACCTTTGTACTCAATTATTATTTTATGTTAATTTCCTGTGATGTCTTTTGTGTGTACATAAATTGTTAAATAAATAAAGAAAGAAAGAAAGAAAAAGTGTTTATTGGCTTCCCAACAGGACAAAACAAATTGACAAAAAATAAAGCGTAAACAATATGCCAAACACTAAATAAATAAATCATTTAAAAACAAAGTGCATCCACCAGTCAATGCAGTTGAGTTAATAAATAACACGTCCAATGCAGTCGCTCGCCTCCCCATAAAGCATACTTCATGATAAACCCAGTCTAATGTCGAGTAGATATAGCATTACAGGCTCTATTTATTAGATCTTAGGCTTTAGATCTCTATTATCGGGTGATTGATCTGTGTTCTGTACTCCATATAATTTTCTATCATTGTGCTACAGGGATTGCTTATGATGTACAATGCGGGCTATTAGTTTATTAATTATGGTATTTTCTTCAGCTACTCGTAGTTTTTTGTTCCTGTAACGAGGTATTTCTATGTAATGGTTATACTGTTAATCGGTTTATGTAATACTACCATTTTCTACAACTCTTCTCCATTGCATGAACCACAATCAGGCAAATACTGGTACCTTTATTCTGAGATTAATTAATGAAAGTTATATGCTTCGTACGATACGCCTTAAAGTGGAGTTGGGCAGGACATTTGGCTAGACGCGGAGATGGCCGATGGAGTAAGATTCTGACCGAATGGTGGCCAAGGTTGGGCGTGAGAAGCCAGGGTCGCCCGAAAGCGCGTTGGGTGGACGATATCGTCAGGAGCTCGGGAAATGGATGGATGAGAGACGCACAAAGCAGAGAGGACTGGCAGAGGAAAGGGGAGGCCTATAAAATACCCAACAGTGGGTGATTACGGGTTGAAATGATGATGATATGCTTCGTAAACATAGGCAAAACCCGGACACGGACAGGCTGTCGCTCTCAATCGGGTATAAATCCCGTTTCCCAATACGTCCTTCCATTTCTGTAATTTGATTAAGATATTAACTTTTGCCTGCTGCCATGTGTCAATAACACTTATTGTAGTTCCGTTTTGCATTCAAATATCAACTATTATTGTTGGCGCAGTTTGATCCTAATCTGATAATGTATGGATTGACTGGTATGGCTTTACTCTGCTAAATTGATGAGACAGAGGATTAACTAACACTTATGTATGACACTCTCTTTTCCAAACCAGTAAGCTAAATAATAAAGACCAGAGACAAGTAAACGTGTTGAATACGAAGTTATTCCGTAAGCTAGGTCTTTCAGCACGCGCCGTGCTAACTGTGTCAAGGGGGGAAAGTTCATAGGGACGCGACACGCGTGTCTCAACACACGAGCACTTCGGACCGGGTTCTGGCTGACACAAGTGACACATGACATGACCGTTGCCTCCTCGGCGGCGCACCGGCGATGTTTACTGACACACATAGATTGTGATACGGAGCTACAATCCTTGGAGTTTGTACTTCGGATCGAAATATACTGTGTGCCATATTGTGCGTTATCTGGGATGATCGATTTGTGTTTGAGATGATGAATCGGCGAGAATAACTTGTGTTTTGAATCATGAGTATAATATCTAATTCAGAAAGTTGTGCAAACGTAATAGAATAATTAGTAACTGTGTATTACTTCATCGTCTACCCCATTAGCCACTGTCGCCATACCCTTTAACTCGATAGCAATATCCTGCCCGCAACATTTTAACCCCAATTACGGCGTATCGCTTTAGCCTTCAAAACTTCAACTATCAACCGGATGCTCACATTAAGTGACCGCCATACAAATTATCTTGTGGGGGATGTAAACGAGAGAACAGTACACCCATATTTATTTGATTGCATTGGAAGTAACGCGGCGTCCCGTCTATTCTCGTCCGGGAGTACGGACTTCGCCCCCAGAACCGAGCCCGGCCATTATCCCATCGTCCCGTCTGCGCGCGAGTCGCTTTCCGGCGAGTGCCATCCGTTTGTAGGGCGACCACACGAAGGGTCCTTACTGAGACGAACAAAAACAGCTATTCATGCTTGACGACTCGTCTGTTTTTTGTCAAGACTGTCTGGTGACCTTTTAACGAATATTTGAAAGGACATTGACAATAGTGATTTATCTACAAGTTACAAATTGTTCTCATAATGAATTAGCCCCAAACGAGCAGTTAAGCGCTCGTCGAACTTTAACCGCGGGACTATTATTTAATCGACATTCAGGAACCGCAAACATTTATATTTATGACTGCTTCCTACTATCGATACTGTGTATTTGTTATTTGATCATGTGTATTTTTCGATTCAGTAGTTCTGGCAGTCCTACGTATGTTACATTTTGTATGCAAGCCGTTTTATTTGTATAAGTTTATGGAGTAAGGTAGAAGCGACGCAACTTAGTTCCAAGTTGACTTGCGAAGAACATTATGCTTCCCGCTTCCGTGGCCGCCGAGAACTCGTAAGAAGATTCATAAAATAATGCCGCCTTTCCGAGGGTATTAGAAAACTTCGGTTTATGAATAAACTTTATTTGTAATAACATAGTTACCAGGGTTTTGTTATTATCTTCAGGTCAATAAACGTCGTGTCTTTGAAATCATTTACCTGTCTCGTGTCGAGTGTTGTCCTTTAAAATATCTCTTGTTGATGTTTCTTTGTTTACCATTACGCTGGCATCTTATCTCCGCGAATCATTCACCCGCAATGATTCATTCAAATTGAATGAACCGCTTGATATCTTGTCTTTCTGTTTACGACCGCTGAATGAACTTCCTCTTAAGTGCGATCGGGCCATTCCCAGATTGAATTGCGTCAGTCATTCATTCATCTGGAACTGCATTTGTTTGTAATGTGCACTTTGCACGTGTGTGGTCATTTTATACTTATTGATAAATCAAAACTAGGTCGAAGGTGAACTATTTTGCAATTTTCCTCTGACTGTTCAGGGAAAACAAAATATAGCTACGTAGGTAACTTGGTTCCCCTGTAGTTTTTAATCAGTTCGTTGCGGTAACCACATGTCATAAATCACATACTATTCTCTACACGTGCGTCACAAAAAAGGCAGAAGAGCTAATCAGTAGGAGCAAAGTCCGTGATATCTTCATACAACAAAGCATCATGGTCACTGCACACGGAGCGTGCTTAGGTCATTCCGCCGCACGTTCCCATTGTCTCACGTGTGTAGGAGTCTTTATAACACAACAAATAACTTGTCGTCTTATTTCCTCTGCATCATTAGCTCTTAAATCATCGTGTTAAAGTTCATTTTAGGTTGACGCTTGCCGCAGGATGTCCCGATTTCTTGATAAGGCATTATTCTATTCGCAGATCTACTACTGTAATGATAAGTAATCGGTTTCTATTAAGCTCATTATTATGAGGTGGATCTCTGTTATCAGTGTCTGTCTAATTATTAGGAAGTATCAGTTATGTAGGTATTACTTACGTGGGTATTTTTAGGTGAATTGCGGTTTTTACGCAAGAAGTATGTAAAAGCGAAAAAAAGAGCTCATGTATAATTGTCAGGTATAATTTTTTCTTAACATTGAATTTCTAAGCAGTACCCAGCACTCAAATATTTTTGTTGGTTCAATAAACAACGAAATCCAATAAAAAGAAATTCAAGTCTGAAAATAGCACCGAACGGGGGCTGTTTCAAGAATACTTACGGACTTATGCTGACGTCATCAAGTGAGGACTCAATATCTGCCTTGTTCACGAAACTCCTATTTTTCTTGGTTGTTGATTGACTCATTCATGATTTTATCGTTATCTTCCCACGAGTTATTGGATGTTTTTGCGCTTCTTCTTCTTAGCGTGTCGATGACAATTTAAATTGAGTCAGCCCAAAATTTAGCGACGAGTTTGGAATTTACGAAAATTAATGAAGATCAATCACCTGCTAATCTACGGGGATTGTAATCATCATCAAATCATCTAAAGAGGCTCGCCTACGAAAAGGTCTATCTGGTCGAATGCCCAAATCAACAGACTACAGTTATCAACTCTTGCTTTGGTTATTATATTTTGGGATCAATAGTGTCAGTAACTCCATGCTGTTATCGTAGCAGCAATAAATATCATCATCGTTTGCCTTCTACTTCTTTTATTTGAGCAATCGCCTTCCTAATCCATGGCTGGTCTAGATAACAAACACTACGGCGTTTACTCCTTAGATCAACATTTTGTACTTATAACCTAAGTAATACATAGCTGCTCTCAAAGGTTCAACTTCATCGGTCACTTTCATACCTGTAAGTTTAGCAATTCTCTCACACGCAGACCTCAAAGCATTGCCAATCAATATGTGGACGTTCGAATTACAAGGACCGTGCACACAGCTCGTGTGACGTGTCTATAGCACCATACACCAACGTCAGCTACTAACTACATTCGGAATTTGATTACTGGAAGCGGGTTGGACGGCCCGCTGAGTGTAGATGCACTGAGCTGTGAAGACGTTTGTGTTTCTGGCATCGACGACTTTGGGTTGTGAGCCTTCATCGGCTTCCCAAATCTAAAGGGATTTTGATTCCAATATCTGGATTGGTCTTTGAAATTGTTTAAGGCATGTCTGTCACGCTTGCTGGGGGAGGCTTTCGGTTAAAATGATGATTATGATATCTGTATAAAAAGAAACCCGATTTCAACTCTTACTATTCAGTGTGAATCATGTTTTGTTTTCTGGATTAAAAGTCACGGGTTATCGTAAAAGCGATATTATGTTTCCAATTAAATTATCGGTATTTCATTGTTTAATGTTAATTGATGGTTTTGAAAGCTTGATCTCTGAAATTATGCCCTTGTATTATTGCTTCATAATTACTTAAATACTTGATGACGAGAACTTTGATGGCACAGTTGTCTCAGTAATTTAGCTACTTGTCGTAACTCCAACTTGTAATCACGAGAGAATATAATATAAGCCCGTCATTATGTCAAGTAAATTACGCATAATGGGGCATAAGGTTGTTTCCTAACGCGACTTATTGTTTTCGCTTAAAATTGTTTGTTCAAGGCAACACCAATCAGCATAAATGACAGTTCAGAAAAAGCTATTTCGAAATGTAGGCGTAGTTAAAGATAAATATTTTTATGCGTAACAGTAATGCGGTGACGTAGGGAGGCTGGATGATGTATCAACAATCTCGGCCACGTGGGATCACGCCACCGCGTCTACCACGGGTGCCGAATTCACTTCCACCAAAATCACAACCAGCCCCAACTGTCCGATTCTTTGAGACGCGATTCGTGCTTGTCGTCCGCGTGAGAAACAAGATGAGTTCGCCACACGTGGTACTGGCCCTTCACTGGTTCCACGTCACAACTGCTTTTCGAGTTTCGACTCAGTTTCAGAACGCGCACCGCGCCGGCCGGACACACCGTGCGTTTGACTAACGACATTAAAAAGTTATTTTTTATTCTCTCTTGTATCGAGTGGCTGTGATAGTCGGTTCAGTGATATTTTGTTTAGTTCTAGTTTACCAGTTACTGCTAACTCGGTAAGTTTAATTAGTTTATTTGGGACATGTGTTATACCATTACCACGTGAAGTACAAAGTTTAACCGCGTTATGAACAGTTAAAATTTTACCCCATGAAGAAGGGGTTCTTAGAAACAACGTCGTATGATATGTTTTAGAATAGTTCCCTAGATATATTCTACGTTATCATGTCTAAACAAACTATTCAATACTAGTGAGCGGGCAGCGCGTTGATAGCTATCTATTCGCACCTGGCTTTTGTTTGCAATTCAATAAAATGTTAACAAAGAAATACGGTGATTGGTTTTACTTTTCCTCGTAAGCCACTGACAAACTTTCTCATTTTGAGACTAATTTTACTTGCGTAATCTCTCAAGTGCTTTTGTGGGTAGATGAATAAAACGATCATTTAAAAAAGTTAACTCTCATTACATATTATTAGATCGAATTGAAGCATATTTCAATGGACAAGTATGAAATAAAAGTATCTGATTGTTATTTCATAAAATCCAATATCGACTCAGCTGTTTTCTAGTTTACTCCTCACATACACACAAAGGTCATGATTAATATTGTATTATTTCATTTCAATCATACGGAAGATAGTAATCATTTATTTAAGTGACACAGGGATCCTATCAATATCAATGTTATTGATATCGTCAACATCATTGACTTGTGTTTGTTTAGATGAAGACGAGGTCAATAGCTCGCTAAAATTAGACGCGGCAGTCATCAGCTGGAGTTCAGTTTTACGATAAATTATAGCAATATCCACATTATTTAGTTCTAATAATATACGTCATCTGCTCGTCATGCTTACCGTAGTGTAAATATTTTAACTTGTTCCACGTTTTTGTTGTGAAATGGTCTAAAATTATAATGGAAAGAAGTTGTTGGTAAATATTGACTGTTTCCATGTTCTTTAATTTCGGCCTTTCTCTCTAACATGTTTTGCTCATCTTTCATAGTTGTGTTGACTTGTCTGACGTTTGTTAATTTGTGATCTTTATCATCTCCTGGTCCGAGGTCTACTTCTTCTCCTGCTTTCTGCTGTTCTAGTAATAGCTATATCAATTTATCTTTCGGTATTCTAGCTACAATTTTTCTAGAATATATTCCTGACAGTCTTTCTGCAATTTGTTAGCTACTTTTATTTGCCTAAAATTAATGCAAGGGATATTTATTTACCCGTTGATTTACCTCCAATTCCATCCAGGTGGTGCTGTCTTGTTTATTCATACTGAGTACCTTCTGAATTGTAAATTTACTTTTAATTTACATATTACTATTTTAAGTAGGATATCCCAGGATTACTCACACGGCCACTATTCACTATTGTCTAAGTTTTCAGCATTAATAAATAAGTGACTAACATTCAAATGATGCTATATTTACAAACAAAGCAACTGTTACGATAACTGTAAATACTTACTATTTTGTACTTGACCAAGTTTTGATTTAATCGTCACAATGTCAACTCATTACTATTGTTATTTTGGCGGTGTTTAAACATGGGTATGTATTCCTTAAATATAGTCGTTACTGAGTTTCATAGTATTTTCATCGGGCCATTCTAGTCAGCCTTTGATGCTCTTGAGACTAAATCAAAATGTGCAATAAACTGACTACTTTCTTGTACTCGTGTAATATTTTTTAACGGCGTTGTTAAATCCGAGGCTATTTATGAGGTTCTCCTTGTCAAGACTTATTTTGTATGCTCTTTGTAAGCTCTTATAAAGTTAACCCTCCTGCTAACAATGTTTGTTTATTTAACTACAACGTTGTTTCCAACGCAATAAGTGTTAATTTAGCTTGGAGTTCAACCCTTCTCCCCTTCAATAAAGAGAACCTTGACATTGAAGGCCTTGGCCGGAAACACGCGAAACTGTTTAGAATTTTTGTCTTCTCAAGACAAATATATGCCACGATTAGGATATAGAGGGTTCTCGAAGGTAGGTGTCTGTTCTGTTTGCGCGACCTCCTTTCGTATGCTGTCGTGAGTCCTTCGCAGATATTCGTGATCGTTCTCTGACTAATGAGCTTCGTGGCTGGGGTTTCTTTGTACCGGTTACATTAATGGGAGACATAATGTAGTAATCTCCCTGATGTTTCCCATCATTTTCCTGTATGTGAGTTATATTGAGTCTTTGCCTTGTGTCAATCATGACAGGATTAGAAATAATGATTTATTTGGTCAATAATTTCTGTTAATAAAAAAAAATTGGTACAGTGGAGGGTTCCCTAATGATTTAGAAATTATTTCAACATCCTATAGGTTGCGCTTTAGAATTGCTTTGTTTGATAAAGTACATAGTTTCATTAGTAATAAGTAAGTCTTGCATGCCGTTCCTCGGTTGTGCTCATTATCATTATTCTACCTAATAGTAAACCATGGCGATTGTCGAAGACAATTCATGCGTGACAAATGCACGATGTAGCCATATTTTTTTAGAATATTAAATTAAAATGGACATGCTATTTACAATAAGTGCACGGCCAGCGACCAGTTCTTCAGAGCTTAGTGGACTTCGAGAAGAGTACACTTGGAAAACTTGTAATGAAAAATATTCTGACAACTCTGAGTTTTATTTTTAAATAATTAAAGTGTTTTCAAGATTAATCGCTGAATGAAATGTGGAGACATCTGACTTCTAGATTCATCTAGATCGTTTGAAAAGAGACTGTCCAAAATGAAAACCTTTCCAAAAGCTGTCATCTAAAATTCTAAACGGTTTCGCATACAAATACCCGTCTTTGGTAGACTGTTTTAATATTGAAAGGGGTGTCTCGAAGATGTCTTATGTTAGGGTAGGTTCGTGTTGCAGTTATGAAGGGATGTAAACGTGCCATTCGTCATCTGTGGCTCGTGATCTGTTTACGATAAGAACTTGTCGAATAGTAATCCGAGTAACACACGATCACGCTACACTTTATTAAATCTTAGACCGCATTAGCAATGGGTCTGACAAACGTTTTTTACTTTACACACGAAATAAATCTACAAAAAATTACAAGAAGAACTGTGTTTTTACTTTTTTCATATCTTAAAAAATGACTGAGATATTTACGATCAAAGTGCGTATTTCCGCCCGAAGGTTTTTAAAAACGCGGGCGGGCGCTCACTACCCGATGACGTCACAACTCCCACAACCACGCTCTCGTTTGCACGCCCGTGCGCAGTAAAAATTAAAATTATAAAGTTCTCTGTGGTAAAAATGGAAAAAAATACTGTATTGTGCCTCGGTGCTTCAATCACCTTCAATTCAACAGTTTAAACACCTGATAAACTCTTTTTTTATGTGCTTGAGGACCCAAAAAATGAAGAAAAAGTGGATGACACCCTTAAAAAGAGTTGATTCAATAGGTCCTAAAACTAAAGCGCACTGCTGTGAAGACCATTTCGATTTTATTTTCTTTTCATTTAAAAATAAAATTAATCAAAAATATCTGGTTTAGTACCTATAAAACTAAAATAATGGTACCTAGGTATTTGCCTACTTACAAAACTGGTCACTACGTAAATACCTACTAAGACTTACTACATTCTGTATATGGGTAAATAGTGACTTTTCTTTTAGTTTATACCTACTAATAAAACAATAAAACACATAAAATAATCATCGACAACCTCGAGATTCGAGATGTTGATTGCGAGTACCTACCTATAGGTACTAACTAAATGAAAGACACTTTCAGTTAGGTTTAAGTTTGAACAAATACCTACCCAGGAGTAGGTAATGCTTACTTAGAACATTCCTATATACCTTTTCATCGTTATTCCATGATTTTCAGCAGCCATAAAATCCTGATTTTTCATGACATATATTGTGTCACCAAGTCACTATCAAACTATCCACTCTTGGCAGATTGTTCGACTGACATATTAGAAAACCTTCCATTCTAAACAATACACGTTTCACTTTAGTGTAATCGGATATAAAGGATAATATTATTATTACTTTGAAATACAAGGACACTTTATGTACGACGACAACGACGAGGCAAAAGGAGTACCTATGTATTAAGGATCGAAGCAAGTGGCAATCTGTGGTTTCTGCCTATCCCCATGGGAAAAGGGCGTGAGTTTATGTATGTATGTGTATGTGGGTGCGCCAAAGTTCACCTAAAATTTCAACTCCGATAATTGGAAATCCGAAAATGTTCTTCCTAACATTTTTCATCCTAACAATCGCAATTCCTAACTTCTCTGTCTCTAATGTTTTAATTCCGAAGCATTCGACTTCATAATGTCTGTAGCAATAAACATCTATTACACTATTATTTGTTTTCCTATATTTTCTCAACATAACCATCTTTTACACTATTATTCAAAGTCATATCTTTTTTTTTTGTTTATATTACTTTTTATTCATAATAATCAGTATTATAAAAGGTCCCATTAAAATAGGTAAATTTAATTTTAGAAATCATTCAGACCGTTAAAATAAGGACAATAGCAAAAAAAATATAAGAATCAGAAATAAAATACCTACTTTTATCTGATGAGTTTGTTCTAGAGTGCCGGCAATTTATTATTTTAAGTCAAAATAAAATCACTTTAAATATAGTGTTTTTTTTTTGTTTAGATGTCTTTAGTTAGGCTTACTAAACGCTGTGTTAAAATTTGTCCACCTATTTTAATGGGACCTTATATACTATGCAAAGATATCCATAGGTTAGGTTAGGTTAGAACTGTGACCAACTACGCGCGAGCCGAGCGAGCGAAGCGAGCGGTGCCGCGGCAGCGGCCGGCGAGCGCTACCTCGAAATTGGTCGCGAAATTTTTCTAAGTATTTTTTTCATAGTGCCCCCAAGACGACACTCTGACCTGAATTTCATTCATTTATTTTATTTCAAGACAAAAATCAGTGAAACGACCTTTAATCATTCTAAACAGTAGTATGAGTGAAAATATTATGGTAATTATGTTTAGGAATAAAAGCGTTAGGATAAAAAACAGTAGGAGTTTAAATATATTTACACTAATGATATTATGAATTCCAATTTTCGGAAACATGAGTGTTAGGAACATCGTCGGTAGGACTACAAATAGTATGAATGAAAACTTTAGGATGAAAAATTTTAGGAAGAGTGATCATTCGGATTACAAATCGTTAGGAAGAACAATTTCGGATAAAGAACTTTAGGTGAGCCAATATGGACCCATGTGTATGTATAAGTACATAATAGGAAAACGAAGACGATCGAAACAAAATAAAACGAGACGCGCCTAATTTATTATGGTCAACGCACCGGACTAAGTGCCGCGCAGTGACGCGGTCGCGGGCTGAACAGGGTTGTGACGTATTAGTACGAGCGCGCGTAATCTCGGAAATTCAAAAAATTACTTAAACTTCTCGGCGTTATAACTTCGGAAATACTGTATGTATCGAAGTAAAACTAAAACTAATGTAATGTACACGTTCTACGCTTCGATTTTAGGTGTATTTGATACGAATATTCTGACCCTTTTGTGTTCCCCATTCATTTTTTATCCATGAAGTAAATTATGTGAATTATAAGTCGTTTTTTATTACCATTTTGCAGTACTACTGTACTACGTAGTTATGTATTTTTTATCTCTATTCTGCCGTAGTTTTATTATGCTCTAGTAATTCTTATGACCGCACTTTGCTCAGATTCAGTATTGTCTTTATAAAAGCAGTTGCAATTTAAAGTTTTTTTTTCAATAAGTAACTACAGTATGATAAGAAGTTGAGAATAACTATGACTTACAAGTATAAATAATTGAAACAGCCAATAAACTTGCTGATAAAAACGACAGCACATTATTGTAAGTAATATAAGACGATAAGAAGTCCCAAGGTGGTAATGAAAAGGTCACGGCTATGAAGAACAAAGGGAAAGAAGATACGAAAGAAAACTGATTCGAATTATATTAGTCCAAGATAAAAAATGATGGCTTATTCCACAAACCCCCCCTGAGAAAATCCCCCTCAGGGGGGAAAATTGGACTCAGATGTAAAACATGTCCAGAAAGTCCCCTTGGCATTTTGAGTTATTCCATTTTTCCCCCCTGAGAGAATACCTCGGGGTGGAAAACTAAACTCGAATGTAAAATCATTCCGAAAATCCCCCTTATCATTTTGAATTATTCCACTTTTCCCCCTTATGGTTACATTTTCAAACGATATTGGCAAGGACAAGTAGGAGATGAGAAAAAAGGATAGTAAAGTCCCACAAACTACCAGGAGAATAGAAGTAGGAAGGAGGTATTAAAAACTTTAATGATAGTTTTTTTTTTTTTAAAAAGCATAGGTGGTAAAGTCCCACAAACTACCAGGACATCAGAAGTAGGAAGGAGGTAAGTATAGAAAACTGGAATGAAAGGTTAAAAAAAAAAGCATAAATGGTAAAGTCCCACAAACTACCAGAAGATCAGAAGTAGGAAAGAGGTATTGAAAACTGGAATGTTTTTTTAAACAGGATTTAAAAAAATATGTTTTTTTTTGCCACCGACTTCAGAAGCTGATTTTTCTTTTGAAGTCTATTTTTTTTTCTTTTTATATTATTATTTTAAATGATCAATGAACTTTCCTTCATACTTTCCAGGCTGACTGTCTACTAGACGGTAAAATTAGAAAAATAAAATATGTTAAAGTTACTAATAATAAATTAGTAACTTTGGGTCATTTTTTTTTTGTGTCATTTAAATGTCACTTAATTATCAAGGGGTTAACATAGGGGGCGTAATATTTTGGTCTTTTTTTGCCTAAGACGCTTCGTTTTCGAGATATTTCAATTTCTTTTTTTTTTCTAATAATATTTTTGAACGCCCGTAACACGAAAACGGTGCATCGTAGGGACCATGCTTCTCAAAACCTAAACTCTTTAAAAAAACTTGCCAAGTGCAAGTCGGACTTGCACATGAAGGGTTCCGTACCATGACTTCTTACAGGTTTTTCTGTAATCTATGCGCGTTGAACTAATTTCTGCAATTTTTTCAGAATTTTAGGCTTAGTATCAAAATCAAAATCCGTTGCGTAGTTTTAAAAATCTAAGCATAGATAGGGATAGACAGCAGGAAGCGACTTTGTTTTATACTATGTAGTGATAGTGATGCCGAGGTCTATAGTTCCGATAGGTGTATTAAAATCAAGGCATTGAATCAACACAAAGTAAACTATAACATAACATAAATTAGTTAACTTAATAATACAGTCATTATGATTTTTAATATAATAAAAAAAAAAACATTTCATTAGACTATAACATGTCTGCCAATTTCAGTATTTAAACTCCAATAAATATAAAACGATTATAACTTGCCTTTGCCCAGCAGTGGGACAATATGACACCCACAATATGTGGTACAGTGTGACATCTACCATTCCGCATTGGGCCCGCGTGGTAGATTATAGCCCATTCCCTCTCAAAGAGAGGAGGCCTGTGTCCCGGCAGTGGGAACATTATTAGGCTGTTGATGATGATGATGATGATGATGGGACAATATTTTATGGGTTAGTAAAAAATTAAAACTTGTTAATGGTCAAAAGAGTTTTATATGGGCCTCAGGGGGGATTTCTAGACATTGTTTCTTATCGATTCCACTTTTCCCCCCTAGGGGGGATTTGTAGACTTGTTTTTTTTTTGGAGTCCACTTTTCCCCCTTAGGGGGGATTTGTGGTTTTTTTTTTTTCGATTCCACTTTTCCCCCCTGAGGGGGATTTGCGGGGGGGATTTGTAGACTTTATTTTTTGGATTCCACTTTTCCCCCTCAGGGGGGATTTTCAGGGGGGATTTGTGGAATAAGCCAAAATGATTTAGGGGGGGCGTATGTCCACGCTTCATGTTTCGGTTTAAATGATGATGATGATGGTAAAAAGTATTAGGAAATGGAGGTGAACCTTCTTTCTATACCTGCATGTTTGAATGTGCAAACACAGCTGTAGCCTTGTCATCACCGAGTACGCCATTACGCCAACGAATACGCACGTAGTTCGTTGATCCGATCGTCTTATTCCACAAATCCCCCCTGAGGGGGAAAAGTGGAATTCAAAAAATAAAGTCTACAAATCCCCCCTGCAAATCCCCCTTAGGGGGGAAAAGTGGAATCGAAAAAAATATTATTCCACAATTTATAACAAACAATAACCAATAGTAATAGTAATAGACTAATAATAGTAGTAGTAATAGTAATAGACTAAAAAAAAAACAAGTCTACAAATCCCCCCTGAAAATCCCCCCTATGGGGGAAAAGTGGAATCGATAAGACACAACGTCCAGAAATCCCCCCTGAGGCCCATATAAAACTCTTTTGACCATTAACAAGTTTTATTTTTTTACCAACATCATCAACAGCCTATTAATGTTCCCACTGCTGGGACACAGGCCTCCTCTCTTTGAGAGGGTATGGGCTATAATCTACCACGCGGGCCCAGTGCGGAAAGGCAGATGTCACACTGTCCCACATAATGTGGGTGTCATATTGTCCCACTGCTGGGCAAAGGCAAGTTATAATCGTTTTATATTTATTGGAGTTTAAATACTGAAATTGGCAGACATGTTATAGTCTAATGAAATGTTTTTTTTTTATTATATTAAAAATCATATGACTATATTATAAACAATAAAACTAATTTAGAATTTTACAACAAAGACAAAACAAAACTAGAATTTAAAAAAGACAATTACAACAAACCTAACATTTATTCATACAAAAGAATTTACACAGAACTAAATAAAGAACTAACAAAGAACCAAACTTATTACAAAGCAACAATTTAAATCTCACAATAGAACAAAGACGGCTCACGTGTTCACAAACAAACGCAATGTACGCAATGGTCACGTCTTGACTCCACGAAGGCTGGCGGGCGAGAAAAGGGCTGTGCATTGGTTGCGTGCCTTTTTATACCCTTGCCGCGCAGCTAGAGAGGTGCGCAGTTCGAAGAGATGCTAACACGGCCTCTCCTGACTGGAGTCGTCCTCGACGTTGGAAGGCTCGGCGATTCCTGACGCACATTCAGCATCAGCTTGCGCTTCAAGAAGGCCATGGCTGGTCCAGGGCCAGGAGTGGACGTCACTTGCCTCAGTGTCATCATTTTCAGGGCTGTCTGAAACGAGAAATTATGTTAAAACACACCATCATCTTCCTGCCTCCCATGTCACTTGGGGTCGGCGCAACACGTTTTTTTCCTTCCATTCTGCCCTGTTAGTCGTCACGTTATCATTTATTCCTTTTTCCTTCATATCACTCCTCACACACTTCATCCATCTTTTCTTTGGTCTTCCTCTCCATCTCCATCCATCCACATTTAAATTCATAACGTTTTTTAGTCACATGCGATTCATCTCTCCTCATCACATGCCCATACCACGACAGTCGATTCCCTTTTAGCTTTTCTGTAATTGATGCAACTTTTAAACTTCCTCTGATATACTCGTTCCTTACTTTATCCATTCTGGTCACACCACACATCCACCTCAACATTCTCATCTCCGCAACATGCAACCTTTTTTCATCCATCTTCTTCACAGCCCAACATTCCGATCCATACAGTACGACAGGCCTAACCAGCCATTCTATCTGCAATAAGCCTTTCATTTAATTCATACATCGTCTAATTTCACATTCCATTCTCTCATGCTCGATTAAACATAAACATTATCACAACAATCACAACCAAGTAAACAAGATAGGCCTTCGTTCCTTTCTACACTTTTCCATAATAAGGTGGTGCATATACTGCCCGTAGTGGTGTGTGTCGGTGAGCTGAGTGGCGGAAAGGCGCGCAGAGGCGAGCAGCGGTCGGCTGCCAGCTCGCAAAGGCGAACGGCTGCCGGCTCGCAGAGGCGAGCGACGATCGGCTCACAGAGGCGGTCGGCTGCCGGCTCGCAGAGGCGAGCGGCGGCCGGCTAACGGAGGCGGTCGGCTGCCGGCTCGCAGAGGCGAGCGGCGGCCGGCTCACAGAGGCGGTCGGCTGCCGGCTCGCAGAGGCGAGCGGCGGCCGGCTCACAGAGGCGAACGGCTGCCGGCTCGCAGAGGCGAGCGACGATCGGCTCACAGAGGCGGTCGGCTGCCGGCTCGCAGAGGCGAGCGGCGGCCGGCTAACGGAGGCGGTCGGCTGCCGGCTCGCAGAGGCGAGCGGCGGCCGGCTCACAGAGGCGGTCGGCTGCCGGGTCGCAGAGGCGAGCGGCGGCCGGCTCACAGAGGCGGACGGCTGCCGGCTCGCAGAGGCGAGCGGTGGCCGTCTCACAGAGGTGGTCGGCTGCCGGCTCGCGGAGGCGAGCGGCGGCTGGCTCACAGAGGCGGACGGCTGCCGGCTGACAGAGGCAGTCGGCTGCCGGATCACAAAGGCGAGCAGCGGTCGGCTGCCGGCTCACAGAGGCGAGCGGCGGCCGGCTCGCTCACAGAGGCGTTTCTTACCCCTGGCTGTTGCTGCTGTTGTTGCTGTAACCGTGACACTGCGACCGCCTAGCACACCTGTAACATGACGCATCACGTGCGCCGGTCCGACTATGCATCCTGTGCAGACACGGACCATTCCCACTATGCACCCAGTGCAGAAAGGGAAACAACATGGTGACTCATCACCCGTCCGACTATGCATCCTGTGCAGACACGGACCATTCCCACTATGCACCCAGTGCAGAAAGGGAAACAACATGGTGACTCATCACCCGTCCGACTATGCATCCTGTGCAGACACGGACCATTCCCACTATGCACCCAGTGCAGAAAGGGAAACAACATGGTGACTCATCACCCACCCGACTATGCATCCTGTGCAGACACGGGTATTCCCAGTATGCATACTGTGCAGAAAGGGAAACAACATGGTGACTCTTCACCCACCCGACTATGCATCCTGTGCAGACACGGGTATTCCCAATATGCATCCTGTGCAGAAAGGGAAAACAACATGGTGACTCTTCACCCACACACATTCATCTCATCCAGTACCTCACATACGATGCTGCATAAATTTATCAATTTGACTTACAAACTTACGGCTTTTGATTAACGCGTGCATCTTGACTAGATGATTATCTTTATGGAGCCGTTGAGCTCGACTACTGGTTAATTCTCGAGTAGCCTCTCTGTAGAAGCTGGAGTCCAACATCGCGACATCGCGAATTAGTGACCTTTCTTACCGCAGTTGAAACATGCTCTGACTAGGGACGAGCGTTAAATCAACGAACTAGTTGAATCAAGTGTTGGTCTCCTGTCAACGTATTAACGTTAACTGTTTAAGAATCAACTAGTTGAACTCGTCAACGACGTTTATGACATTAACTCGTGCATCTCGATTAATAATCGAGAACGCAAACGCAACGAAATGAGCAAATTAATAAACTTACGGTGAAAATAACGCCATAGATTGCGAGCGACGGTCATGCATGTTATGCAAATTGAACTCTAAGTAACGAGTTGCAGAGTTGATTTTCGAAATGTTTGTTTTAAGAACAAAGAAGAAAAAGTATGAAGGGAAGGTCATTTAAGTAAAACCATCAAACAAACGTTTTCTAAGACATACATTGAATCAAATTGTTTCTCAAATTGAACGTCGCAGCGTTGACGTTGAATAAAAACTGTTCACGGTAAAACGGTTTACGTTGCAAGTTTTAAAATCGTTGCCCCACACTAGGAATTTCTCCTGTATCGTGGGTGCGTTCACAAACATTTAAACTCACATACACAAATAATAGTCCTCCTGACCGTTTTTCGGCCACGGCGGCCCATCTCAGCGGAGATTAGCCATCTGCGCGGGAGATATTATAGTGCACAAGTGTGTGCGCAGGCACAAGTGCACTCTCTGTACCCTTTCTCTCATAGTCCGGCGGGACGGCAATCTGACACGACCGGAGAGAGATCAGGCGCAGGACCAACGGCTTAACGTGCTTTCCGAAGCACGGGGGTATTATACCGCCAACTTCCAAACTCCGGGCTACT
The DNA here is from genome assembly GCA_949775195.1 of Diarsia dahlii. Classification (NCBI taxonomy): domain Eukaryota; kingdom Metazoa; phylum Arthropoda; class Insecta; order Lepidoptera; family Noctuidae; genus Diarsia; species Diarsia dahlii. The sequence continues at coordinate 1,126,673 of OX459193.1, read as the reverse complement.
ACTACCCAATAGCACTTTTGGTCCGACCCGGGAAACGAACCCAGGACCTCACGCTCAGCAGTCGCGCTTGCGACCACTAGACCAACGAGGCAGTTACATACACAAATACCCAGACCCGAAACAACTATTTTTGTACCATACAAATTTTTGGTTCGTGCGGGTATCGAACCCGCGACACGCAGCGCAGCAGTCCAATCGCTTAGCCACTGTGCCAACCGTGCATTACCGTGCAATTATTAAGTTCGTGAAAAATTTCGAATATCATCGGAAATCTTTCGAGTTTCGATCGCGACGGCCAAGAGTAGCCCATATTTAATGGTCGGCTACTATAGTTTATTACTTACAGTGTGGCGACTAGCGACATCTATCGCAACACCTGCGTACTAACAACGATCGACAGAAATTCCTACATCGCGCTATCAACATTATCCGCGACATCTACACTATCTACATCTACACTAATGTTATAAAGAGGAAAGATTTGTACCTATTTTTGTATGTTTGTATGTTTGTAATGAATAGGCTCAAAAAGTACTGGGCCGATTTCAAAAATTCTTTCACCCTTGGAAAGCTACATTCACCCTGAGTAACATTGGCTACTTTTTATCCCTGTATTCCCACGGGAACGGGATCTACGCGGGTGAAACCGCGGGACGTCCGCTAGTAAGCCTTTATAGGAGTTCCCGACTTACATACGTCGGGCAGTTAGCCCACCGGACACACCCGTCCGGTCGGAAGATCCTCCCTTTTCAATGGGGGATGAGGAGCTTTACACCTTGTTCCTCATTACCCCCAAAACAGTGTTAAAGCCGAAAATAAAAGTGCTTTGTTACTGACCCATCTTTCGGACAGCACCTACCGCCTTGCACGGAACTTACTTCATACGTTACGTAACGCATTACGTTCGAGGATCTAGTTCAGAAATTGGACAAGCATTTCACGCCGAGACGATGTGTCTTTGCTGATAGAGAGAAGTTTTACGATGCCAGCAAACTTACTTTTGATAGGGCGTTGGAGGTAGCTCAACAGGTGCATCTAGTGCAGCAGCAGTAGTTAACGCAACCATCAAGGCCATGGAGATCAAAAACCTGTAAACCGGTTGAGCGGGCAACGTGGGTAGTGGCATGGGGGCGCGCGCGCTCGGCGAGTTTGGCTAGGGCCTGCCTACCCGCAGCTCGAACTATTGTTCGGAGAAGATTCGTCGGTGTACAATGTGCGGCACCCAGCATTATGGTGACCTACTTCGAGTCCTATGACGCGAGCGCACCGTAGCTTGGTCTGTATTTGAAGAAACGGAACGGGATCTATCGCACGAACGCATCTTACGAGTACGACGGTAGTACTTCGAGTTCTCGTTAGACCGAGACACTGTTTTGTACGCAAAACTGTCCCTAGAGGCCTAGACCGACATCGGTATTAACGCGAGACATTTCTAGAGAGTGTCATAGTATTGCGCGGACTATGTCCCAAAGATGGTTTATGCGATCGACGTCTTTCTCTACGCAACGCAATGCCAACATAGTAATACGCAACGCAATGCCAACATAATAATACGCAACGCAATGCCAACATAATAATACGCAACGCCATGCTTGCAAAATAAATGATTTCTGAGTTCCTACGCGACTGAACACACGAGCCGTTTCGGGGACGATGTTTTAATTCACTTCGCCTTTTATTACCCGTCAAAACGGTCACACGACAACAACGACACAACCAAATCAAAAAAACAAAAATAAAAATATGAGGGTAGATTTGTAAAAGTTTGGTTCTATAGATGCTGATCAAAACGGGCACAATTGGTCCAATTATCCCACTTCTGATATAAACAATAAAACTAATTTAGAATTTTACAACAAAGACAAAACAAAACTAGAATTTAAAAAAGACAATTACAACAAACCTAACATTTATTCATACAAAAGAATTTACACAGAACTAAATAAAGAACTAACAAAGAACCAAACTTATTACAAAGCAACAATTTAAATCTCACAATAGAACAAAGACGGCTCACGTGTTCACAAACAAACGCAATGTACGCAATGGTCACGTCTTGACTCCACGAAGGCTGGCGGGCGAGAAAAGGGCTGTGCATTGGTTGCGTGCCTTTTTATACCCTTGCCGCGCAGCTAGAGAGGTGCGCAGTTCGAAGAGATGCTAACAATATTATTAAGTTATCTTTATGTTATGTTATAGTTTACTTTGTGTTGATTCAATGCCTTGATTTTAATACACCTATAGGAACTATAGACCTCGGTATCACTATCACTACATAATATAAAACAAAGTCGCTTCCCGCTGTCTATCCCTATCTATGCTTAGATTTTTAAAACTACGCAACGGATTTCGATTTTGATACTAAGCCTAAAATTCTGAAAAAATTGCAGAAATTAGTTCAACACGTATAGATTACAGGAAAACCTGTAAGAAGTCATGGTACGGAACCCTTCATGTGCAAGTCCGACTTGCACTTGGCAAGTTTTTTTAAAGAGTTTAGGTTTTGAGAAGCATGGTCCTACGATGCACCGTTTTCGCGTTACGGGCGTTCAAAATTATTATTAGAAAAAAAAAAAAATTGAAATATCTCGAAAACGAAGCGTCCTAGGCAACAAATGACCAAAATATTACCCCCCCTATGTTAACCCCGTGATATTTAAGTGACATTTAAATGACACAAAAAAAATGACCCAAAGTTACTAATTTATTATTAGTAACTTTAACATATTTTATTATTCTAATGTTACCGTCTAGTAGACAGTCCTAAGCCTGGAAAGTATGAAGGAAAGTTCATTGATCATTTAAAATAATAATATAAAAAGAAAAGAAAAATAGACTTCAAAAGAAAAATCAGCTTCTGAAGTCGGTGGCAAAAAAAAACATATTTTTTTAAATCCTGTTTAAAAAAAACATTCCAGTTTTCAATACCTCCTGCCTACTTCTGATCTCCTGGTAGTTTGTGGGACTTTACCACCTATGCTTTTTTTTTTAAACTTTCATTCCAGTTTTCAATACCTCCTTCCTACTTCTGATCTCCTGGTAGTTTGTGGGACTTTACTATCCTTTTTTCTCATCTCCTACTTGTCCTTGCCAATATCGTTTGAAAATGTAACCATAAGGGGGAAAAGTGGAATAATTCAGAATGTTAAGGGGGATTTTCGGAATGATTTTACATTCGAGTTCAGTTTTCCACCCCGAGGTATTCTCTCAGGGGTCTAACTCAAAATGCCAAGGGGACTTTCTGGACATGTTTTACATCTGAGTCCAATTTCCCCCCCTGAGGTGGATTTTCTCAGGGGGGATTTGTGGAATAAGCCGATCCGATCCTGCATTGTCTTCGTGCCACAACTTCTTTCACTCCTGCTAATGAAAATGGTTCGCTTATAACTTATAAAAAATGTATGAAGAAAACATATATGGCAGGTGTGCTAGTAATAATAATATAGTCACGTGGCAGCCGACACACATGGCTGAGAAACCCTAACATGTTATCTAACCATTGCGTGTTTGATCTATAGACTGGTGCAACGTTTTCTCTTAACGTACCCACTTTCCTTAAGTATCTACTTTTAGAATAGACAGTGGAATAGTGGATAGAACCAAATTAACGACACCTCGACCTTGAAGAAGACTAATGGACTCGACAAATTAACTTCCTGATCTAATTTCATTTGGGCTCCTAAATGTTCCTGTTTTCTTAAAATATACCAAGATCACATGAAGTAACAGACACGTATACTTTTGTTAGAATAATCTAGCTGCTTTTGTTAACTCCGCAGCTCCGCTACGCATATGGGTTCCGCTTACGGTAACGCTTTTGGCATTCTAGAATTCACGAGGCAAATTCCGTGACGTCCTTCTTATTTGACTGACTTTGATATCTGAATCGAGGTTACGAGGAAAGACTAGGCCTGGTATAGTTTTAGATATATTTTTTGTTTGTTCATAGTTCTTTTCCTGTTAGAGCTTTATATCCTTGATCATCAAGTGCAATTGTTCCATCTTCTCTGTATCACCCATTTGGTAGTTTTTGGCATTCTCGGTGTTCGTCGTTCTTCTGCGAGATTTGAAGTTGCTGATTTTCTACGTTATATTTTATTATTTTTTTTCCTTCAATTTTGCCCTTTCAGAGCATGAAGGATGAGCATCTCTTGTGGTTAAAGTTTAAGGGTTTATAAACCTGGACTTTTATCCAACGCAACAATGTCACAATATCTAAAAATAACTTTCCGAAGCCCACATTCTCCGCTGTGGAATAATAAAGTAACCTTTCGAGCTATTGAACTCCTCAATGAGGTTATCGGATCGTCCGGTTGTAGGTGTAGACCGACAGTGGTATCGAGTTGTTAACCCTGTGATAACCCGAGAACAGAGATACAGGCGCCGTGCCGTGAGGACACTCATGGACAGACCATAGTCGCTTGGCGGATACCAATAGCGATAAATTGATTGATAAACATGTTTTTATGCATTCGACTACATAATTGGTATCAGCAATTACTGCATATGATTGGTTTGAAGGAAATGCAACCATTTTCTGTTATCGAACGTTATAAATAATTCTGATTTCGTATTTATTGGAATGCACATTTGATATTAGTACTGTTCGGATGCATCTGCTTCCAAGGAGGAACTTTATCTTGTGATATTGACATGAAACCATAAATCTAATAAACATCCATATTATCTTCTACAGAAAAATTAAAGAGTGATAGTGTCGGACAATAAATTCTACAAAATAGAGAAAAAGAAGGCAAGCAAGTAAATTAGAGAAAATAAATCCTTCTACATTTCTTTCCACACTGTACCTACTCCAGCAGCGCAGCGAAGAAATTATGAGTATCTATGCAGCAACACGAAATTGAGTAACGCGGTCAGTTGCGCGCGGCCCCGTTGTAAACCGTCGTGTATTGCATTCACTATTTCATATCGATATTACTAACCGGGACCTCTATATCAATTCCAATATTTTGTGCGTTGAATCGAGAAAGATATGCGAGATTTAAATCTCGATCTTTGACACCCTCGTCAATACAGTCAAATGTGATATTCGCAGTAATATTTAAGTAGAATGTGTAACATCTTACGAATATGTACTCTCACTCCCGTGACTAGTTCTTGTTTGAATGCTAAATTTTATTTCAAGCTTTCATATGTATGCAAATTTAGTTTCGGCCTTATTTCTTTGCCTATAAATGTTCAATTTCAATGTAAATTCTATTGTACCCTTCAAGTAAAATGTGTAATTTGTTGGACGGTTGAGGGTATCATTAGTATCCGTGCTCAGTGTTTGGGTCGTTGCTCTCTAGTGGTCGTGAGTTTGATTTTCTCTACTTATTGTGGTGCATTCCTTTCAAGTATTTGGTTTGTTTGTGGATGCAATAAATTCTTTAACTAGTGTGATAAAAAGATAGTTCTGTAACTGAGTATTTCGGTAGTATAGACTCATGAGCCAAGAAATGTAGTGGGCGTTACATTTGTTGATAAATACATTTCAGAAAATAACTTTCTTGATTTCCTGTAACACGCTACACAAATGATCTGTAACTTGGAATTCTCCACAAGTTGAAAGCCGTAGATAATTGAACAATATGATCTCTGTAGGAGGTTTGTGGCCTTGGCAATGACGCCGAGACCATTGTATTTCTTATAGTACGAGTACGTGTACGAAAAAATACAATGACCTATCGAGCATCAATGTGAGCATACAAACATACGTTCGACGTAATAACAGAAACTGGTCGGATAATATAATGCTAGACAAGAATTAAATTTGGTAAATTTCCATAAATTTAAATTAATGGAGTGGATTGTCGAACCGTATGACTGAGCGTTTGTTGCAGTGTTATATGCGGAAAATCTCGAAACTCGTGTTTTGTGTCATACTAAAAAATATCTTTCAGCAGTACACGATGAGATAGGTGAGAAAGTCAGCGCACAGTGCACATTACCTAATCTACCTAAGCCTAGATAAGAGATCTAGAATTCTAGACTCTTCTTAATTCAAGCAAAAAAACTACTTTTTACAATGCACAAGTCGCAAATCGCAATAAATTTTCCCAGCAAAAAGTTGTATCCTGCTTGTCCGTAAGGCCGAAATATTTTCGCACTGCAAATACTAACACCTACGTGCGAATCAAAGAACTTTACATATCGGGAAATGACTCATACCGACAGACAACAAAAGCTAAGTTCAACGCCATTCCCTCATTATGGTAATTGACTTGACATTTGAACACGTATTTGTCTTCCACTGGCTTGTGTCTATATTGAACGGTTTTCCTTTGATTTATTATGGGTCGACGGAGTTCCTAATAGCAGGAAATCTAGCTATCCAAACAGCTTGAAGTGTTTGGGGTTTCCCTGTAGCCACAATTTCGATTCAGCTTAGCTCATTCATCTGCTGAACATGGTTTTTCCAGTTACATAACTACTTTGGTTCACCACCTTTCACATCCACATTGACTCGGCTACTATATTCAGGTCATTGTGACGCTATGTCTCCCTATTCTCCACCCAAATAAATACCTCATTAGCTTAAACCATTTCATAACTATCACGAACAGATAATCCGATACAACCAACGGCAACGTTTGAATAAAAACAAAATTCTCGTTAACTTACGCCATTGATTTCAGCACGGCTGGTTGAGCAAACATCTCGTTTAGCTAGCCGGAATAATAAATCTCGATTACATCTCACTAGTAATTCGAATCGATTCGATAACAATCGAGAGCGTACAATATGTACTACGTCCATTCATCGTATGAATGAGGTTTATGGTTCAAATGGTCACTGGCGAGTTAGTCCCCCGGTCCCTGCCGAGGTTCAAAGTCCATGTTTTTATTTGGTATCAATTTGTTATGATGTCACTGGTGAATCTGGTGTTGTGTTACAATTGATCGAGTGGACTTCGCTCCGCATTGTGAGCCTCGCACACGTCGGAACATAGGCTGAGTGCAGATAGAGGAATGCGTTGGACACTAAATGCCAATGTGCAAACTGATGCGACGAATTTCATCGATACAGAAAAGGATGATGCAAAAATGTTAGTTGAAAATTCCTGCATCGGTATTTACGGCAAACTCGTTATTCAGTATCAAAATAAACAAGTATTTATAACGGATGCAAATATTGATTTAACCGTCGACTGGCTTTCATAACAGTTCAGTGACATTTTATTGGAAAGGCCTTTGGAACTCCAGTCTCCACAGTTCGAGTACTACCATCGTAGCTGGCGTAGTGTTTATATTCGATCTGTACCTATTCGGTCTTAATTGGGACCGGTAGTGGGCATCACGTGCCCGTCTTTATTTCTAAGTCGTGTGTGGTCGTGATAGCCCGTGCCTTGAAACAGTCTGTGTTTACTATACTCGTCTGACACATTTTAGTGCGCAATGACGTGAGTATTCATGTTTTTGGTGATTAAAACAGTTCTAAGACATAAATATGCATTGTGTTGGGAGACTATCATAGGGACGGTTTCGTAGTATTTTGTAGCTCCAGAATCCAAAGAGCCTTGTCAAATCTCCATAAAGGGCGGAATATTCGCTTCCTTGTTTGTATAACAATTTTAAAGTTAAGTCTTGTAGCTACTAGCCGAACTCGCATAAATAACCCGAATATTCTAGTGTGTTCCAATGAGCATTAAGGAAACCACTATTTTTTGCTAAGCAACGACCTTGGACAATAGCCGTGAAACAATCAAGAGGAAGTAAAGAATCGTCTTACGCTTAGGTCTTCATTACTTGCCCTGCTTAGTTTTCATTAGAATTAATTGTGTCTGTCTACACATAGTGGCACACATAATGAAGATAAGTTGCAAGCATTAATTGTTAAATGTTAATTAAAAGGCGCGAGCTCGTGTAATTGCGTTTGTCAGCTTTGCTGGAATTTGTGGACGCGACACGCCTCACGGCTACCTTTGAACTCGTTTGTTTGCTCTAAATAAACGTAATTTCTAGTATCATGTGCTAAATGAGAACACAGTGTACAACTTAGTATGTCATATTTCTGCGAAATTGCTTATCTTACTGAACATACAAACAACTTGCCCTGACGAGTCATAATGACGGGTAGACAATGTTAAAATTTGTGCTGAATATCTGAAATCCAAACCCTGTCTGTTAGAAGCCAACATACATATTACAATATTACATGATTTACCTGCGGGTTATATAATCACAATCACTATCTCCTTCCACGAAAGCATTTTGTTGGAGAATTTTAATATCCGGTAGTTTACCATCGTCGAAAAGAGGCCAATTAGATCGGTTCAGTTCGCATGGATTGGCATATCTGGACAGGTAAACATCATGCTAATATCAGGTTTCAATTTACATAAAAACCTTTAAAGTAAGGTCGTTTTTTACAACGAAGCTAAAGAATGTGTTAAATTGAACATAATGAACGTATCAATTAGAGACAAAGTACCAGTACCAGGAGCGCTGAATATAATTGGAGTATTAGCTTACGTATTCGTCTCAGTGTATTGTGGAATTAATTGGACTAATCGAGCTACTTAGACTGTCTCGACATCTCGCGGCTCTGACGTCACGGCTGGTGCAGACAAGTATCTATGAGCTATTGCTGGGGAGTTGGGGACCAACGCGGTGTAGTTTACCTCAGATAGACTAGCTAAGTAGTTTCAGCAATAACTAACTCTGCTGCATTCGAACTCATACCAGTACATTCAGCTTTTTCTAGGACAAAACTCAATTACGTTTTGGGCGTAATTTGCTAAGTGTAGTTTCTTTGTCCTGTGTCCAATGTGTCATAGTCATAGCATTACTTGCTATAGGTATTTATTCAGACTTCAACCCCACGCCATATACCTAATAATAAGAACCCCCCCCCCTACCTAATAAGAATTCGATGGATGTCGACCCCTGACTTCAATACAAAGTCCATATTCCCCACAGTGGAAAAGATATCAAGTTTCTCTGAAATTCGTTATTCATTGTTGCTCTCATTTCCCAGACAGTGGAACCGACTGACCTTTGCCCGTGGAAACGTGTCTTTATGTTGGTATATTATACTTATTAAAATCTTTACTTCTGTACCATCCCAATAAATCTGAGTCATTTCGCATAATTAGTGTTTCCTTATAGTTTTCCTCATTGTGTAATATCGATAAGAAGTTAGTTTTGTATGTTGTCCAACATTTTCCTCTGCCGAGTCATAAAGTTCAGGTAAATTTAATATAAGCATTATGAGAAATCCCAGCAGACCATAAAAGTTATTTAAAATTCTTCCGTAATAGTCGTAGGTAATGCAAGCAGCAAATCCCAGGAATGTACTAGACTTATGACTGCAATCATGTGACCTACATCTACTTGCGAGAAAAACGTTACTAGAAAAATATTAGATTTGAGCAAATCATAAATTCATAATGCTTACCGAGAAAATTGGAAAACGCACAAAGAAGCTATAGTAATAGATATAGTCTATTTCCACCACATCCATACGCACGTGCTCCCAAATTGAGGTCGGAGTCCATAGTTTAATTACACAAACTGCGGTCACCATATCAAGGGCAGCCCAATTGTTACATTCATTACGTTTATCTGACCAGTTAATGCTTTTTGTCTAATAGCAGATTAAGATAACAACTGCATGGTTTTATCACAATTTAAGCTGTGGATTAAAGTTTTAATTCGTAGTTGCTTCTTAGTATGGCATTGGAACTGTGCCCGATAAGAGTTGATTATGTAAGGTTAGTTACACTGTTGCGAAGTGTGGGTTAGTAACTTAATCCAATAATCTTCTTTCTCCAGTTCTTGTATGCTTCGCACGATCTTACTCCCTCGACTACCAAATAGGATGAGATTTGCGATTTCCCACGGTCGTATTGATCAACAACGGGTTCAAGTTCATGTTTTCTTTTATTGTCTTTGTCATTTGAGAAGGACAATGTCTTACATTTGTAGGCTTCTAACGAGTTTCCCAGGCACATTACTTGTTGCTCTTTGGAAGTAGACGGTCACTTTTGTCAATAAAAATAGTGAAAACAACAGTGTTGCTCTAGCTTGATCTTAATTGCACTGCGAGAAGTCCTCAAAGACGGTGAAAATGTTCTTAATGCGAATACATTATAGACGAAGGTAAATCTAATATTCAGTTAATTAAACTATCCTAGCTCTACTTAGCCTTGCTACTTTTTCTTCTATTTACCATTACTTTTACTTGTCAACTGTAATTGATATTGATATCCACATACAATCTCGATGGTCATGGAACGCTTCGTTCGCAAATGCGTCTAAAACCTTTTTAGCGATGTCTTATCTTCATAAGTATGAAGTTTGACCTGCATGTGTATTTCGTTGGCACCGCTAAAATTAGTTCGTGGGGGCACTGGGGGCTCGTCGCTGACGTAAAGCCAGTGTTTACACTAAAACATACCTTGTTTGTTTTTGATCTAGGTTCTTAATTGAGTTTTCGTTCGTAAGCCTTCTGTTTTCTGAGATGAGTGCTCTATTTTGCTTGTTGTTGCTGTAATAGGTTTTCAGTGTGTTATTTTACGTTTGTATATGCCAGTACCCAGTGGGTTTTATTATTTTGCTATTTCATTCGGACGTTTTCGCTTTTCGCTACTACTTCTCTCATCTAGATTACATTCAAAGATATCTGCTTCAAGTTTGCTTTAATATTCCCTGTTGTATTTTTTACAACGAATTTCCGAAACGTTTATTTTCTACATAAAACGTGTGCAAATCTTTGAAATTGAACTTATTCTGCACTTATCTAAACTAATTCGTCACAATAATATAGATCTAGATAAATATCTAGATTAGCAAAATCGCGCGTTTCTTCTTATCAGTTACAAACATACCCAAGTTGTAATCATTATAGTAATAATTTAATAATTAATATAAATTGAATCATATCTTGATCTACATAAACAGCAAAGAATTTTGCAATATCATTAATTGTTAATTAATTAAAGCTAATATTGTGAAATAACGTTATGATTGGATTCTATGCCACGGTATTAACTTACTTCTTCGACGTGTCGAGGATTCCCATTATCAGATTCACACCGTCTTTAAACTATGTCTTTATAATATCTACAATTTGTGTCTTAGCAATAACATAAATCGGTTTACTCCCTTTCAATACTAGATTAACATCGATGGCATTCTAGATGTCTATAATAACAGCAACAGATTGCGTCGATTTAGCATCGCTATTGGAAATCCGAGTATTTGCCATTGCACTCACGATATGTGAATTGAATTCGTCCTCGGATATATAACATACCTTTGAGATGTTATGTGGTGATATAAAATCATTGTTTTAACTGATTTGTCGTTTTTTGTTACAGGTCGAAGCACACAGAAATGTTTATAGACGAGAATGAGACGTAAGTTACTTTTTCTTTTATAATATTAAATTAACGTTTTAAATGATCTAATATATCGCTGTTATCTGTTTTTACCCACGACGGAACGGAGACCCTATATGCGTTTGGGGTGAGAGGTTGTTTGTTTGTGTGTTTGTGCAAATACATGTTGCCATTTTTCTCCAAAACTAATAGTCCGATTTTGATGCAGTTTTCAGTTATGGGTTCGTGTTTGATTGGTGCATGTTCTTAAATAGGTGTTACGGTGACAACTCACCAGGGGGCTCTGCAGCAATTTTTTTTTTGTGCAAATTAAAGTTGCCATTTTTCTCCAAAACTACAAGTCCGATTTTGATTCAGTTTTCAGTTATGGGTTTAGGTTTGATAGGTGCATGTTCTTAGATAAAAAAAATAAAAGTAAAAAGTTTAAAATAAAAGAATGTCCGTCGGGAGCTGAACATTGCAAAACTAGTTCATTTAATGGCACTAATGGCAGCCCCCGACCGACATTCTTGGGTTTTTTTAAGGCGGGTGTTTTATGTTATTTTATCCTTTTTTCAATTTATTTTAACCGTCGTGGGTTTTTTCAAAATTTTTAATTTTGTCTTGAAGCACAATTATGTTATGATTGTTGATCATAATTGAATTAGCCTTGTTATAAATTTACGCAGTTAACTCAACTATGACCGACCTTCAATTATACCACATCATTAAGTTCATCCGAGACGTTAATGACAGGATTCGCAGCTACAACCTTACCCTTTCCTCCCTCCATACCTATTGACGCTTCTGATAATACCAACGGGTTGTAGTCACTTACATTATTAATCACGTTTAATGATGGCTGTAAAAGTTTACTCGCACAATTATGATAATTATTATCACGAGCATGCTGTACAATTTGGCGTGCTCAGTCAAGGCCAGCTTATCGGTCGAGTTTTTGTTATTGCCAAATTTTGTATAGTGACAGGTAGTACACGAATTAACTGCAGCACTTTCAGGAATTATTTAATTAAGTTCAGGGAATTTTACTGAAATATGGACACTGTTATTGGAGGTCGTTTTAGTGCCAATTTTTATATTTACGGACTTGAATATTTAAAATTAAATTGAGAGCTCCAAAGCAAAAACTAGGTTAGACGAACGTAACGTTATTGGAGGAGCAATTGACAACATCCGCGGCGCAGTTTCCCAGGCGACGGAAATAAAAATCGATGGAAGATAATATTTCGATTTTATACAATTTCCTGATTTATGAAAACTGATGGAACGTCAAAGCGTTTACCTTGGCGTCGACGGAAATGCAGTTTTGTAAAAACATTCTTGCTGAACCTGCGAAGCTTGGCAAAAAGGGCAAAAGTTCATCCAATAGAAACAAACAAAAAATGAACACGTTTTTGAGTTTCAAGCCTCCAACGTCGATATCGACAGGGTAATAGCCCATTGGCGTGGTGAACATTTACGGCGTCATATCAGACCGTAAACGTTCACCCCCACACTGCCACTGGGGCACTGGTGGAAACGGTCCATAATGTAGAGTTTGCAGTACTGCAATGACCGATCATTAGGTAATATCGGTGTAATAACTTGTAATCACTGCGCTCCAACAGCTAATTGGATATCGCTGCACATGCTTGAGGATAAGTGGATGGTTCTATCTCTTTCCATGTATATTCGCGGATACACATCCTTTAAAGCTTAGCGTAGCCTCAGGCATCAATTTATTATTGACTAGATCTAGAATCTAGATGATCATCAGCAGCCTTGTTTTCCCTCTGCTGAGTATTGGCCTTCGCCCTTAAGTGCCATGTTTTCCTGGTCTACATGAGCCTTCACCTGCGATATTTTGAATGTCTTCCGTCATCTAGCAGTTGGTCTAATAGATATCGCACATTAATGCCTTGAACTTTGAAACCGGCAACTTGATAAACAAAAAGCAAATATTTGTTTTTTTTACAAATCCGTGGTAATCTTGCAGCTTGCATTAAGATTTACTCTTTCTTAGATATTAACAGAGCTGGCCTGGTGCCAGAACACGCTAGACGTTCCACTGGATCCCACTTTTATTTTCGTTGTGAAGGTTTTTTCTGCACTCTCATGTATTTCTGTCTGTTATTCGAACGCCGATTATAAAGACACATTTGACATTGAAATAATGTTCTTTTTTTGGATAAAACTTAACTATCTGAAGCTTTTATTTCTTGTTTTGGTGTTTGATAATAATACGTAAGTAATATTATTACTTACATCACAATGGGTACTTTAACTGATAATTGTGCCAGTGACCGGACATTGACCACAGATAATCCTTGAGATAATAAGATACTCATCAACGGGTACTTATTGTTTGTGTACGGAGTTGGCGATAATGGAGTAGAAATCGCACACTGAAATATTTTCACGCGACGTTTGACCAAAACTGTAACTCGTAGCGTTCCGGCTAGTTGCTTCTTATGACTACTGTCACTGTTGGCCTAACTATTCTTCTACATATGCTACAGCACAGACTGGTTTTAGGTCCAGTATATCCTGGACCTTCATGTGTACGCAAAACGCAAACACAATTTGTCAATTGTTTCATAAACCATAGACATTGAGATACACTTACAACTTCTACACTAAACGTTTACTTTCCAGACATCGTAAACAGCCACTCACTGAGTTTATAAGCCGTCCCCTATGTGCACAAAATATACAGTAAATAAGTAGTAATTTTATATCATAAATCCCAGTATAACAGAATAAATGTGAAAGTAATATCCATAAATTATTGTTAACTTTAGTCAAATATTGGTAAATATTCTCTTCGTACGCCGATCACTAGCTATTACTTTCCCTTTGTTCATCATATTGGCCGGAAGGTCCATAGACCGGAGGAAATTGCTAAATGCTAATATCTCTTTGTAAACATTTCCTTTGATACTCCGTTCCGGTTCGTCAAGGCAATATCGTTTTAACTAGAATTCTAGAAGTAACAATGTAGTACAACGAACTATCCATTAAACAGAGATAATGAAGAACGCAGACGACAGTTTCAAAGCTTTGCTATCCTACAGCAACGATAGGTTTCTTTTAAATCTGGTGTACCAGTTCTGAACAAAGGACTCCCATTGAACTCACAAAGAAATAATCCCCTTCTTTTGGCTTCTGGCAGTCGTTGTCTAGTCTTTCATTAAGCGTCATCTCGTCATCTTCGCTTAGACATTCTATATATTTATTTTCCACGCGTGCTTTATCGTGTAGTTGGTGCTTATATGTATTTATTTTCCTCAAAAGTGTGCAGTTTAAGTAGCATACGGGCAGATAACGAACATACTGCCACTTCAATTAAATCCAATGGTGTCATCTCAGCTGATGCGATCTCTTTTACTAGTGTTTACAACCTCACTTACTACTACACACGTGTCCACGTGTACAGTTCCAGGGACTCAGCAGAAACAACCGTCGCGTGTGAAATATGTTTATAGAACTAGATGTGTACACACCATGCCCTCATGGTCACGGTCCAGTAAGTAACCAACAAAATCAAAAGTGTTTCGAACCGCCCGGATCCTATTTACGAAACGTTTGATGTAACGATTTCTAGAACAATTTGATTCCAAATACAAAAGATCATCCTCATAAACCCATAGTCTACAATCATAAAGAAATATGAAAAAAAATTGAAGCCTAGGAAATCTAAGGCAATATAAAAGATAAAGGGTAACAAACCAACTGTAGACCGTAGATGTCAATAGATAAGTTACTTGTCAACATTGGATGTTTTGAAACTACCATCACGTTTGAATACACATTCTAGTTTCACCACATAGATTATCTGAAGATAATCATAATACAGACAGGTATATTTAATACACATATTGTCAGTAACAGCATGTCCGGATACAAATAATGGAACGGTATATTTTCATCATAACCACATGTTATCGAAGTAACATAAAATTGTAACACGAGGCTTACAGCAGATACCTACTCCAAACGAAAGAAAAATTATATTAATCAATCACCAAAGGATTAGTAGAAAACATAATTAGCAGTAATTAGGGCACAATCACGGACATAATATAATGAGTGAATCACGAAAAACTTTTAAAACGTTAATAATTGTCCTATCTGTCATATGGTAATCTGGAATTTAATCAGAAAATCTGTGATTCATCGAATCTGGATAATGGTCACGCTAATCGTAAATGTTGTCTGGCTAATAGGAAACTCTTCTGACCTATGGTGCATGGTCAAAAAGCTACTTCGTTTTGTAAGACTAAATCCAACTGAACTGGTAATGTGTTTTAATAACCCAGCTTTAATGTATCTTTTTCTGGTGACTCGTGCGGTAGTAAAATCAAAAGATCGACTGCACAAACAATCGTAAATTCTATTTTGATGCTATGTGCTGCGTTTGAGATACGATAAGCGAAAGCGTAAACTTTGTTACAGTTAGCATTCTTCTTCTTCGTAGTTGCAATGAATGATGGCAATCTAAATTGTGTCGGCCCAGAACTGAGTTACTAGGTTGGCGCTTTTGGTAGCATCCATAAGTTCATGTAGTGAACAAACGACAGGACACGTAAGACACGATATTAAGTGCCCCGTCAGCATTAATTGTTTATCCTTTGCATCTAACTTTATGATCATGCTTGTTATCCTAATGAATTTATTTCGAGTCTTCAATGCATCTGAAATCGTTATCTAAGAGTTCACTTCCTTCCTCACCAGCTTTCTTTCTCCTTTGTGTATAGCTATCAAACAACGTCTTATTATTGAATTGGCTCTTCGATTCGCTAACACACTCGATTACATAAACTAACCTACTAGAGCGGTTGATCTTTGGTCAAGTGTCCACTAGAGTCACTAGACTATCGTCTTGGACATCGACAAATACTGTCGCAACACATCCGTCTCACATTATTTCTATATCAGATAACTTATCAACCTTATTAATAGTATTGCTTGATAATTCGTGCATATAAGGTTTATCAGCCATAATCCTGACTTAGTTGACCGCAGTGAGGCGTACTTGCATGTTCTTGTGCTTAGTGAAATTGTGTCAAAATGGGAATGCCAGTTAGTAGGAAGTGAGTAGTTTCTATTTTAAGTTCTTTTATTGAAAGTGGTGTGTTTTCTATTTCAGTATATTATGTGTTTTTAAGGAGTGTGATCTTGACACCTTCGAAAAACTATTTGAACACGTGTGTGTGTCATAAGAATCTAGAGCGTTACAGTGCTGAAATCTTCCTGTCTAATAATTTTATTATATTTTTCTTGAAGGTTTTCTTGACAATTTAGAAATGAGGTTTTGTGAAATGCATTCAGGAAATTGCAGTAAAATTAGCAATAAAATTATAACCGATTATTATCGCTAAAATTACACTGATAATTGCAAATGCCAGTAGTCAAGTTTAATAGCAGTAAGATTAAAATCATTAAACGATACCCTTATATAAATAGATTAAATAGGTATCCTTATAACTTGTAATTGTAATACAGCTGAAAACTAGTTTGCCTAAATGCAGGATAATATACCAGTCCAACTGGTTGGAATACTGGCACAGTAACTTGGACGGGCCATCCTTGCAGCCCTGTGAACGTGGTATATTTAGCGTCGCACACGCATCGCGTGACTACTAACCTGCACACGATGGCAATTAACATAGCATAACTATCTACAAACGCGTGTACAATAAGACCGCGGCGTCCCCCAAGGGAATGGACAGGTCTTGCAGTGTTTCGCTCGGTTTTATCCTTCATCACTTTACAGTCTTAACTTAAGCACGTTGCTGGCCTGTTTCCAATTGTCTTTTATTTGTACCATTTTCAATCGGCTGCAACCTAGATACAGAATTGATAAGCTCATGGTTTGTCCCTTTATTCTTGCAAATACGTCTTCCTCTTCTGTCTGTGTTGGTCCCATGTTACTTGGGGTCGTGGTTACATATTTCTCTTCCATTTTCTCCTTTATCACTCTCTCTCTTTTCCTTTCATGAATCTTTAACTTATCTTTTCTTTTACGTGTCTATATTGTCTTATATTTCTCGTGTCTGTCGTTGACATGAATATTGAATACGCATGTTCTTTCAAAAGGGCGCCATTATATTCATTGTCTCCGATAGCGTGTTACAGGCGTGAATTGTTAATATTGTTCTAATTTCACCGTATCATACATATTTTTATTAATTTATAAGATACCGAATCGAAT
This sequence comes from Diarsia dahlii, assembly GCA_949775195.1. Classification (NCBI taxonomy): domain Eukaryota; kingdom Metazoa; phylum Arthropoda; class Insecta; order Lepidoptera; family Noctuidae; genus Diarsia; species Diarsia dahlii. The sequence continues at coordinate 1,109,136 of OX459193.1, read as the reverse complement.
CGTTATCGTGAGGAAAACTGCCAGTTATCAACTCATTTCGATGTGTCAGAAGCCAGACATCGTAAAGGAATTAAGATTTTTTGTTAAGATTATTATAGTAGTCGTAATTAAATACCTACTAGTTATTACAAATATTGCATGTTAATCATTAATTTTGGTTTTTCATGACAAAGCTTCAATATCCGCATGACTTGACTTTGACTTTAAATCTACAACATTACTTACCTGACGCTCATTGGATTCCATTGAGTTCTAGGTGAAAGTCAATCAACGTCTTTTAATTCCCTTTTTACGTATTCTTGTATTTGTTATTCACAAATTCCAACCTGATCAAATCAAATATTATATTACGTTGCAAATGAAAACTGTTACGTTTTTTCCCGAGGGTCTTCCCATAAAATTCCGACGCCTAGCATCCAATTCTCAAATAGTACAAATATCGCACGATCCCTTTGAAACCAACTACCGGATTCCTGCGAGAATTTCGCACAATTCGTACAGCTATCACACGGGTGACCCGCTCAGTAAAAAACCCGACTACGACAAAAAAAACGACGCTGAAAAAGTATGAAACAAGATTTTCAGGATAGAACAAAAAGAAAAGCCGTAGTCACACGTTATAGGTACCAACCTAAACACTTTAATACCGTGTGACTACGGCTTTTCTTTTTGTTCTATCCTGAAAATCTTGTTTCATACTTTTTCAGCGTCGTTTTTTTTGTCGTAGTCGGGTTTTAGTTTTTAACTTTTTTTTATTTAAACAATTTTGGTGTTAAATATTTTTTTGTTACTCTTGACTTTTTGTCCGCTAGAGGGCGTGATTTTAAATTTGAGCAATATTTTGGAAATGTACAAGTGAGGCCCTTTCAAATGATACCAAACACGGCGTATTTATCTCTATTTTTATTTTTTAAGCCTTACTTTTTGTCCGCTAGAGGGCGCCAAATCGCTTTTTGTGACACGTCACGTAGCCTATGTTCAGCGGAAAATTAAGACGGTTCTAACGATACCCCATATCGTCCCCGTAGTTGGAAAACTAAATAACTCTGATTTTGTAGTTCTGAGATAAACGCGATTTAGTGTTTTTTTTTCAGTTAATGTACATTTGTTACAAAATGTGAGACAATTTTACTGTCGGTGATTTTATATTTGGTGGACCTGATAACCTTTTACATTATACTTTAACAAACTGAACTCTGTCTTTAACTATTATTTAATAACAAATAAAAAACAAGTTGTTTAATTTTCCCACAACTGTTATTTATAACGTGACTACAGTTAGCTACTTATTTCAGCTATTTATTTAGTTTTCCTACAAGCTAAATACATTTGGTAGAGTATAATTTGGTGAAATAAATGCAGTTATTGAATTTATCAAACTCGAATTATTATAAAATGTAAAATTTTGTGGCTTTGTATGTTATTATAACTTTGATATTTTTTAAATATTATTGGTCTCATATAAAATAAAACTGTATTTTGATATTAATAAAGTTATATTAAGGAAGAAAAAGAAAAGTAGAACAAAATTTACCACAAACTTAAAAAAATAAACAAAATTACACCAATTATAACAAGTGGAAACAAATTTAACTTAAAGCATTCTTTCAAATCAAAACAGAAAATAATTTGAACCTAAAAAATAACATTAAGTATGGCTCTAAAATCAGAGACCTAAAAATAACCCCTCCCGCCCTTGGGCAGAGCGAAAAGGAGTGTCAGACTTCAACTGACCAAAAACCACCCATGTTCCTTCTTAGCCCTTTATGTCGAGGCTGCGGTTTCTCTTGTGAACAACCCGCAGCCCAGACGGGCAACCAGCATGCCTAAGAGATATTTCTCGACGGCATGTTAAGCCAAGTCAGAGACCTATGGGCGGCATGAAAGCCCTGACACTAAGTTAGGCACTAATCACACGATAAGGAATAGGTACTTAAATGTAAACTTGTAAAAAAGACATAAACATAGGTACCCATTAATTCAAACACAGCGTAAGTAATCCCTTTAAAGTTAGAGTGAACTAGCTCCTTCTGGGTAAGCTCGCTCCATCGTAGACTTTGTCTCTGTCATCTCTGACCAAGACTAAAGTCAAGAGCCAACCCATCAAATATAAAAAAGTATAATTTAAAATTAAATAACAAATTTATTAACAAAACACGCCCACAACACCAGGCAGGAAAACATGGTGGGGAGCTGACTTGGAACGCTAGCGCAGGAAGGTAAGGTCAACCCTAGACAGAGCCATGAACACCTATACTGACGAGGATTGGGACGTCTATAGACCGGCCAAATCCAGCTACAAAAAATGCATCCGGCACAGAAGCTCTACTAACTGGAAGAAATTTTGCTGGAAAATATTATAGAGTTTTGCTAACAAGCAAACAGGGTAAAGAAAAAAGTAGCACTGCAGAACTCTGCTGGACCTGCAGTGCTCCGAAAACCTTACAACACGCGTACCACAACTTCAGAAGAGGCGATGCACGTTCTTATTGAAACTCACTTCCCGGGTTGCGTTTTCACACCCACAATAAATTGACTGGACTGAGGTAAACCAAACTCCAACAGGAACCGACTGGAAATATGCTCACATGATGATCACGCTGGAGAAAGTCCAGTGGGCGATCGGGTGCTTCCATCCTTTCAAGGCGTGCGGTCCGAATGGGGTGGGCTCTCCGTTGCTGAAATACTGGTGCCCATATTGCGGGCGTGCCTGGCCTTTCGGTACATCCCGAAAGGATGGAGGGAAGTAAAGGCAATATTATTTTATCCCTAAGCCACGTAAGAGTGACTATACTACCGCCAAATCCTACCGACCGATCAGCCTGACCTCCTTTCTCTTGAAAACCATGCAAAAGATATGCGAGAGAGAGCTTAGGGATGGCGTTTTAAAAGCAATACCTACCTCTTCACGCAAATCAACACGCATACAGCGGGAGTAAGACCACTGAACCCGCTCTTCATCTAGTAGTCAGCCGGTTAGAAGAAGCGATACATCAGAAGGGCACCTGTCTGCGTACTTTCATAGATATCGTAGGAGCCTTCGACAAAACAACTTCTCCAGCATCAGCGCCGCTCTCTCCCGACACGCGGTGGAACAGGTACTGACAGACTGGATTACCAATTAATTATGCTTAGCAAACGAGTCGTCCGCTTTGGTGCAGAGCAGCAGTCAGCAGTGATAGCCAGGGGCTGTCCCCTAGGAGGAGTGCTGTTGCCCCTTCTCTGGTGATTAATGACCTCATCGCGAAGCTCAATGCTAACCACTTTTACGCTATTGGGTACGCAGACGATCTCGCCATCCTCATCTCGGGAAAGGTGACTGGGACAATCTGCAACCTCATCCTCATCCCGGGGAAGGTGACAGGGACAATCTGCAACCTCACTCAACAGGCGTTACGTATAGTTGAGCGATGGTGTGCTGAGTTCGACCTCTCAGTGAACCCCACAAAAAACTGAACTAGTCATGTTTACCCAAAAATGCTAGGCCCATAACGCTTACCTAAGCTATTCGATACTGAGCTCCAGGTAACCAACGAGGTCAAATACGTGGGAGTTATCCTGGACAGTAAGTTAAATTTGAGAAGTCATCTTGACAACAAGCTAAACAGGGCCTGCATCACCTTTTGGCAGTGCATGAGTTTTGGAGGAGACTTTTGGCAGTGATAGAAAAAGTGGGGTCTATCCCCTAAAATTATACTTTGTCTTTACTGTGCGGTAATCCGACCCATGATCACCTACGGAGCAATGGTCTGGTGGCCCCGCACCAAATTATTCACAGCGATAAGCAAGCTGCAACGTATGCAAAGGCTCGCCTGTATGGCAGGCTGCATGAGGACAACTACCTACGACCGCAGCTCTCGAAGCCATACTGGGGGCTTCCGCCGCTCGACCTGTTCATTCAGCAGGAAACAACGATGACGGCGATGTGCCTTGAGGCACATCAACTCTGGGGTAAGAAGTATCCATGTCCAAAGTGGGTCCTCCAAAGTGAAAGCTGTTAACGATTGAGTACCCAATACGTACTGTATTCGATAAGAAATACAAAATCCAACTGCATGAGGTGATGAGGACCACCACTGCGAGGAACTTAACCCTGCAGAATTGCAAATTATACTATTACTACAGAAAATTATTTGCTAATTGATTTCAACGTAGGTAGTTTCACTATTAAAAAAAATGATTAACGAAAAAACCTAACAAAAAATAATTTGTGTGACAAACTAAAAGTAACCTTAATTCTTCAACTTAAGAGTCAAAATTCAAATGAAAGCAGAAGAGTTATCAATTTCTCCCACAACTCAAAATGATTGATATTCAAACTAGCAGGTAGGAAAAAATAAATATCAGTCATTGCATAGATACGTACTAACAATATATCGCGCCAAATTCTCTTAAAAAGTTGATAACTTTCCTCAGGTGCATTTTGTTTCATGGCAATGATAAACAACTTAATTTATTTAATTTTATTTGCCTAGCATCTAATAATTAATCATTCTCTAGTTGTAGAAGAAATAGATAACATTAAGTATTTATAAATTAGGTACGTTATATCAGAATTCTGAATAGCAGAATTAAATAAATAGAGTTATTTAGTTTTCCTAGAACTTACTTAGTTTTTTGAAAGAATTTTGTAAGTTGAGGAAAAACTCAACAACTCATGTTATTTAATTTATTTGACATTCAACTTATCATTGACCACAGTTATTGATTTATTTACTGAGTTATTTATTTTTCCTTTAAAAAAATAGTGTTTATCAAAAGATATTTATTATTCCATCTGTCCGACAAAAATGGCTATATTTTTGGAACGGAATAAGATACGAAAATGCCTGTCAGGCTCAAATATGCGGCATGTTTTAGGTGTTTTGAAAATAGGGAAAAGTCAATATCGCCAAAATCGGACTTATTTAATTTTCCAACTACGGGGACGAATTATGTCGAGTTCCGATAAGTAGATTAGAAGCTATGAGGGAACAGATGAAGATACACACATACATACATACAAACATACATACATACATACATACATAGCCAGTCAAAATCATAACCCTCCTTTGGCTTTGCCGTAGTCGGGTAACAAAGACAAACAGGTTCGCATTTAGCACTAACTTTCACCGCGGCTTGTGTCTGACGGTCTGACCCGTCCTGTACGGCGGTGGGTACTCGAGTACTCGACATCATCCTTGTTACATAAGTAGGGTGAACAGCTTTGTATTGAGCTGTGTCTACCTCCTGTACACACGGCTACACATCAAGCTATACATTTCCAGTTTACGCTGATCTTGCACTGTACGGAAATCCTATACAATGCGAGACCAGCTTATACTGGAAATGTATAGCTTGATGTGTAGCCGTGTGTACCACCAGCATTCACGCTAACAGGCTCTTAAACAACCTCGTTGAATGGGGGGCATTACAAATAGCATAATATCCTAATTTCTTATGCCTTTTGTTTATGCAGTATCCACTTCCTGTATAGTCTTATCTATTTCACAGGATCTACCTATCTCTTGCTTGGTCTGCCTTGTCTCCTATGCTCACATCGTTTTTTGTCACATACTCCTTTTTCTTCCTCTTTTTGACGTTGTTTCATGCATGAAGACAGAATAGTCGGATCTTCTACTACAGTCTACACACTGATATTATTTTATTATGTAGCATTCGATAACTCGCGTAACAGGTTTTACACCAACATACATCACCTTATAAACTACTGAGTTAGCCAATAACACCTACGACAATGCTATAATTAGGCTAAAAACTCAATAAGTACTATGATTACCATAATTCTCTATCTTATAATATTATTTGTTTTGTGTTGACTCCGATGGTACCATGCTTAATTAATTTAATGACCAAATAACTTGCACCTAATAGCCTAACATATTAAGGTCCAATCAGACACAAGACAAGCTACTTGAAAACTTGCTTTGTTGGTGTTTCTGAACATTCATGTCGATAGCTTTTATTTACGGTTTACTACACTTGCTTACTTGTTCATTTTGAAATTAAATTCCCTTTTTCATTATTGTTAAATTAAAAGAAAATTAATAGACAAAGGAACTTGGTTCTTAATGGTTTTGCCCCTTATTACATGGGACTTGAAATAATTAGTGAAATGTGCAGATAGACATACCCTTGCTTAGAATGATTACCAGCGTGATGTTATGTTATGTTTTGTCAAATCAATAGGAACCTTTTTACCTAAAGCAAGAAACGACGTAATCTAATTAACGATAACCTAATTCGGATGGCCCAAGTATTGTCGGTATGAGGAAAAAGGAAAATCGAATTTGTCAACAGAAATAACGTTCCAAATAATATGACTACAGTTAGAAATCAAATAAAACCTTGGAAATAAAACAAGGAAGAAGGCGCAACCTGAATGAAGTGTATTCATTAATCTGAACATGATGAACCTCGTTGGTCTAGTGGTCCAGGTCCTGGGTTCGATTCTCCGGGCAGTGTTATTGGGATTTTTCTATCAAGAATTTCTCAGTAACAGCCGCGGAGTCCGAATTTGCCCGGTTGATGGCAATAGGCTCGCCTCCTCTATCATGAGACTTAGACATATGCTGGCGATTGATGATTAGGTACCTCTGCCTAACCCTTCGGGGATTACAGCCGTGATGTTATGTTAGGACAGACGAACGGATGCGGTGACGTTCTGAACTTCTGATACTGTGGTTATTTGCGTAGATGTAGTAAAGATAAACACAATTTGTATTAAATCACTGCAGAAGATGAAATTAATCTTCGAGTCCTCGACTCTCGTCGACAGATAGGTACTTACTTCATTTTCTTTACTTGGTTTAGATTTCCATTACAATGATTGTGTACGCTATGACAAGAATATTATGTAAAAGATGTTCTAACTGATATCTATAATTTCTTGCTTACACATAAATAGGATGTTTATCTTAGAAGATATCACACAGAGGTCATCTCAGCCTAGTCTAGACACTTAATCAATGTCCATGTAGCAAATAACAACGTAATCTTTAATAGGTATGTATTTAATGGAAAATTCTTTGGATAATCCTTTAATTCCTCCGGTGAAGTGATGATAGATAACTTTGAGAAGGCACTTTCACCAGCCATATCGAACAGAATAACCATAGAAAATTGTTGTCTGCCGAAAATTATCTGCTTGTAAAGCCTCGCATTTTACTTTGACTCCAACTACTATTGGGATTGGTCTTGTAACCAGACGTCTAAGAACATCAGAGCTAATTCGTGCCATTTCATTTCCCCGACGAAATTACTGTCTGGGTGGTCTCTACTAACTTTTGATACTTGTTGAAATCGCGCACATAATGCGTAAATTATTCCATTTCTATCGTAAATACAACAAATTAGGGAAGATTTTTGTTAGTCATTTACACGTAATAGCCTAAAAAGGGTTGAACGAAATTAGTTGCCATATTTAGAATCCTGGTATAGAATACTTACATACTTTAAATATGGTAGCATAAAGTACCAATTTGTTTAAAGCACTAGTACCACTACAAGTACCTACAAGTGGGTGCTACAAAGATACTATTTATAGTAACGTGTAATTATAAACGATAACATTGATTTAATTTGATAATAACTGTTATCATTACTTATCATTTACAAGTATGTCAATACTGCGGCCGTGAATCCGGCCCTGAAGAAATTTCCACACGACTTTGTAAAAAAATACACGATTAATTGATAATTGTATCCATCTGGTGATTAGCACTCGTTAAAAATATTTATAGGAGTGCCCATAGCGCCGGATATATCGGAATTTTGTACAATGAATGGAGGAATTCTAGTAATTGATAAAGAACAAGCGACCTTAGAAAAACATGTCCTTATTAAAGTCGGCTAATAAATTAAAAGTGGGTGCACCATCATTCAGTAAACTATAACTGAACTGATGACCTTTAGATAACCTCACAATATGTATACAGCCGTCTGGCTTCATAATAATTGTCACCCTAATTAATGAACTCTCATTATTCTCGTTTAAATTACGACTAAGTTTTATTAGCAAGAAGAAACTTCAAGACTTGGTCTTTCTTAGTAAACTTCTTAATAATTCCAGTTTGATAAACACGCAAAAAAACCTGTTGTGGACTGCGGGCGGTGGTTAGTTCAATAATCACGGAAATTTACAAAATTATTAAATAACGTAAGTTAAACATTGGCTTACAAATAAAAACTTTATCACGTGGTTTATACCCATTTTATGGCGATTGCCTTGTTATTTAAATCTGTAAATGGGGAAGAAAAACATAGTGAGGAAATCGGCAAGTACTAGAACCAAAAATTCGAAGACACGTGACATTCTACCAAACTGCACTGGTCCGTTCCGTGGCTTACTACAGCCCACTGCACTGCGAGTAGGCCTACATTTGTTCCAGCTAGCAGCTGTGAAAACATTAAATGCTGTTTAATCCTAATGATTGTTATTCATATTTTATCGATAAGGTATAAAATCTGTGATACTTGTAGGGTTTTTTTATTATTCTGCGTTTAAATAATTATGTCAACTGTTCACAAATGCGCGCTGGCACAAATTACTGTACCAAGGTAAACCTGTCAAGGTGTTTTGTCTACTTAGCTATCAGTATTGATTATGATTATTGACATCCATATTGGTATTATTGCGTTAATAACAAATCCATTGCTTTTTGGGTTCACCTGTATTTATAGAGATATGTGGTCTTATGTCCGTGATTTGTAGACGGATTCTGATAACCATCCTGATTCATGTTCTCTTGAATGTCAAGGTTTTTTGTTTATAAACTTTATAAACTACCGAGCACGTTTGTGAACTTCGACTTACAGACTTTACTGTCATTAACCTTACTATGATTGGTATGATTCTCGTTAGTCAACATCATTAATATCTTTACTTACATAGTTACATTGCAGTGTTTTATCAAAATACGAAAATAATTACTCCGATAATTACTACATTTCTATTTAAGTCTATCGCGACCCAGTGGTACCAAGGGCACGCTATCTATAGGACAGGAAACATGCAAAACATCAGGCTTTGTTTGAAACAAGAAATAATGGAGGACACATGACATAACGAACGAAATTGTAGTTTCCGTACCTTACGTCTTTGTTTGAGTTGCGAACCATCGCCTATTTGCGTTTCACTTTTTATAAAGAAATAAATATATGCACGATCATTTGTCATCAGCCTATAACATCTTACTGCTCAGATACAGGCCTCCAAAAACCGCGGAAACAACAAATATCTTGAGGAAACCGACATATCCTACAACAAAAAAAACGAAGCCATACCGTTTTTTTTTGTTGTAGGATATGTCGGTTTCCTCAAGATATTTTCCTTCACCATCGGAATACTTTGTGCAAAATAAATGTCAGACTAGAGTTTCCGGATGCGTGATGACGACAATGAGCTAGGTTATATGCATAAAAATAGCTACAGACGTCTACGATATCCAAATACTAACACAAAAAGCAAACATCGATCAAGAACTTAAACTGCCAGATATAACGCAGTAACATTAACACTAAAATCAAACCATTAATAAATCATTACAGTCACACATGTCATTATCTAATCGCTGGACTTCGTCCGTCCGTTGAGGTAACACAGCTCATGGACGTACCGCATGGAGTACGCATGTCCGTCGGCTGGACAGTGGACACCTCGGCCTGTGCCAAAACGAAGATTAGAATTACGAAATGTAAACAATGTGTAACTTAATTAGTAATTGTGTCAAGTAGTAAGACAATCTGTGTGATAAGTTTATTATGACTGTTATTGAAGGGAGGATAAAAGCATAAAGAGAGAAAGAGGACGACAAGGAGGTAGATAGAGGAAGAATTGGTCCACGTCTTTAAGGGCCAACAGAAGATAAAGCGAATGGACAGACGAAGATAGTGGACATCTCACATAAAATATGATATGAGGGCAAACCAGATTATATTCCTTCAATAGCTGAACGTCTGAAAGTTATTTTAGGGACTTGCAAGTAGGACAGGAAATAATGTAGCTATACTACCATAACAGGATCTTGTGATCCTGTTATGCATACAATGTGAGAGAAGAGACAACAACCATGTTGGATGATGTCGATGTTATTGACATGTTCTCAACAAAAAAAAGGATCAACCAAGAAGAATCGCGAAGATGTTCGTATAAACTAGCACATTCACAGAAGTACCTGGTACTTAATGTTTATCGATGTTCAACTATGTAGTAAGTGGAAGTAATAAACTTAATACTTATGGGTACTTAAAACCGCGTAATGATTACATCAACATACTAGCTTCCATAAATAGATGGGACTGGTTGAGGGCCGGAAAACGAAGTGTTATGAAGGAGGCCTACTGGTAGCTCGCAGTGGGTTAATGTGGCAGGAAGGCAAATATTTTACTTACTTTGTTCTTGGTAAAACTCGGTATGCTTTTGGCGATTTACTTACAATTTGACTTTGCGGGTTCTACGACTGGTTCTGAAATATTAGATGCATTTGCAGGAATGGAAAGGGTAGTTGAAACAATCTATTAATCCATGTGAAAACCCTTTGATGTAAAAGTGACTAGAAGATCTACTAACATACATAAACATAATTTGATGATGATATATTGGGCTCATTTAAGATTAAAGCACCGTTTTAAAATACGAAAGAAGATATAGATAATACGATGCACTCTAAAATCATAAAACAACCGTACAAGATGTCGAAGTATATTTTAGTAGTACTTAATAACATTATGTTGAGCAAGCGCACATTGCAAGAAAGTGATTCATACATAACGGGGCCAGACATTGCACATGCAATACGATTCGCCATGGCGTGTGGTTCCTTGTAGGACTCCCAACTGACAACTGACAGCTGTACGAGTACGCAAGGGAATGTACCTTACCTAATGTTAGTTAAAATGACACAAAAAATAACATCGACTATTTATCTACTAGTAACCAAGCAGGATATCAATATTATGATAGACCATTCCAAAGTGTAAAGTACAACGAACGCATGCCGTATCTGTATCTAATAATAAAACTGTCTTTAAATTATCGTAAATCAATGATTTCAAAACTTCATGAATGGTTTTATTACTTTTATTTAGGACAGTTGTAAGATAACATTTATTATTAAAACTTAATTAATCTAAATAGTCACTCAGTTTCCGGCAAAACGAAAGAAAATTGCGAGGGTATTTCACCAAAAAAAATCTTTCTTTCAGTAAGCTATTTCATGATATCGTTTTCAATCATGAATCCATTAAAGTCATTGCTGTAAAAAAATTAGTCATGTCTAGTAAAGACTAGTTTTGTTACACGTATCCTTCTATGATTGGTTGACATAATGACGTGTTGCGCTCGCGCCACCTTTTGGCATGTGTGTCAGTTGAGTAATCACTAATGTGCTACCTTATCGTGTTAAAGTACCTCATTATCTTAACGTTTTCCCAATCTGCTAGGTTACTTTGTTTGGAGGATCCTATAATGAACTCATTTAAAAGCGTTTCCTTCGTCAACAGGCTCTTCTAGTTTCAGGTGAAATATCTGCTCCCTAGGAATAGAACTGTATACTACTGTATAGGTCACAGAATAAAGTTGAAAATACATTGTTACTTACCTTCGATAGAAATGACTTAGGTATGATTGCATCGAGAGTTGCAAAATTGGTTCCGACATTTCTCTCTTGGTGGTTTGGTAACAAACCGCTAACTAGTGGTCAGTAACAGTTCCACTTCTAACTGGAATAAAGTTTTAGTATTAGAGAAACTAGGTTTAAGCAGTAACTGGAGAAAATAATGTTCAAGTACAAAACAATGTTGCAGTTTGTGGTCATTTTAATATTTTCCAAGGTCTTGTGATAACGTCTCCTTAGACACTACGTCTCGCAGACGTAAGTTTCCTACATTATCATTATTTATAGCGGCAAGGTGACACCGCGGTGTTGTCCTCACAACACAACCACTGTGTAACCACGTCACTATGTTATGACTATCTAATAGGGTAGTTCCGAGTCTAGATGTTTGTCCATGTTACCTACTTGACTAATGGTCACCGCATGACAACCTAAAGATATCAAGTTTATTGTGAAGGACTCATATCGGGTTTTCTTGAACCAAATGTCGAACGGTCAAACCAGTCCAGTATCCGTTAAATCCTGGACGCCATCCCCAACATAATGAGAGAGGCTCAAGACAGGGTCTTATAAGATCCCCAGTCATATAAAATCCTTTGAAAAGCTTTGGCATTATGTTGTCTTTTATCTCAAGATCCGGTATCTTAAGAATATTTCGCTATCTTGAATAAAACAAAGTTCCTCACCCGATTCGGAGTGGCGTGATCTTTTATCAGGCGAGTCGCAAAAAAAATGAATTAGGTTAGACGTTCTTAGTACTCGGCTTACAAAGGGTTCAACTTGATAATGTATTGAGAGAAACTACACGTGCGTCTCCTAAGGGGCATTACAAGGTCGAACAAACAGAGCAATCTTCAGAAAAATCTTTGAGAGATTTTTTATTAGAAGACCAGTTTTTATTGGTGTTCTAAATAGCCATGATGCAATCGTGTTTTAACGAAGTTTTTGCTCTTATTAACCCCTCAACGCAACGGTCGAATAGAGGTAGACCGTGATCTTGATTGGAGCATATCTAGGCTGACCGCATTGAGATGTCACATCCAAATGACATTCAGCATTCACCTTCTTGTTATTGTAATCGAATGGCGTGATTATTGTTATCGCTCAACTATATGCTTTTTAGATTGCAGTGTCATTAATATAAGGTTTATTATGTTCTGGCATGGTGATAACTGCATAATTGTTTGATTGCACTTACCTACTGCGAGAGTTTGCAGTTTCTGCGTGAATACGATACAGACCAAAATTGCTTTCACCTGAAATCCATGCTCGTTAACGTTAACACATCTTCCGCGCCCGTTTACGTGGAAATTCGCCATCGAGAAAGTAATTAGGCTTGCAACAGGCGTGTGCTTACATATTGAGTAGGTGTGGGATGCACTGGAGGGTGGGTGTAGCGACGCATGCGCGGCCCGGTTCACGGTCGTGGCAGGGCGCGGCCCGCAGATGCATCCGGACCCTGACACTGACCTCGTATCAATGTTGGGAGGAAAGTTTGCCTTGTCTTATCTGATTGAGGGCGTTGTAAGTGCGGAGGGAGTAATGTAGGTCGGGATTAATGAATTGATAATGGTCTTTTCAACGAACGCTTTTCTCATTCGCTGTTTGAGGTGCACAACCACGGCGGTCTTGCATATAACCGCTGTTTTGAAGCGCCATGAAAATTGTTGAAAAGATAATTTCATGAGAGAACTCCACAAAATGAAAACTAGTCCTATCTTTGAATATTGTATGAAACTGACTCGTTGAAATAATTCCGCCAGAATTTTAAATCAGACATTGTATTTTCGTGGGTCTTTACGTTCATCAGTGTTAGTTTTCAGGGATGAATTTACCTTTATGATTATTACATTAATAATTCCTCTACTTAGAATTTTCAATTAGCACATCAAGCATTACAAATACTCGTAGCATTAAAGACTCCTACGTAAGGATTTAACGATGGTTTCGGCTTGTACAAACCTACGCGTTCTGAAAAATTTTTGTTTTATTATAACCTTTCCTTTAATTAGTAATACGTAGGATGAAATCTTTATTTTCAAAGAAATTCTTAGCAGTTCTGGTGATGGTACACCATAAAATAGGTCTATCAATGGTTCATTTCTTCGAATACTCATTCGAAGCGTTAAGCGTATGAATGAATGGCAATTATCCAAGATCGCTCCTTCTAAAGAAGTAAGACGATTAAAAACAATGTAAGGACTTCTTAAAAGGACGTTTGTGCTGTCTCTATAAAAAGCGTCGCTTGTTCCATGCACATGTTACTTTTTATGGTAAGCGCCGGTCTCTTAACGCAATTGACCTTAAAATTACTGTCATACTCACTCGGAAAGGCGTCTTCAACCTTAACTTAATTGAACAAGGTTCAGAACTGCACGAAGGAGGAATACTTTTTTATTTGTACTGGAACCGCAAGTAGTCTGTGTGGGATTTTAAAGTGTGAAAATTAAATGGCCATTCATTTAGCAATGTCGGGCAAAATCTTATCTTCAGAGTCAGTAACAGAGACATAACTGTCCTAGTGTGAATATTATTACTTACTTAATTTTAAAGCTTCCACTTTATTTATTATTTTTTGCCCTTTTGAAGTTATCTTAAAATTCAGTCGAACTTTTGGAAGGATAATTAAAACCACGGTCTTACGAGAAAAGACGCTATAGCATTTTGGCAGAAATTTAGTAGCTCAAGGCGAACGCGACAGGATAACGTTTATTATGACCTCACTTAAAATAGGAGGAAGTGCATCTGAATGGACTTTTAGTTTGTGTTGCTGGAATTTGGGGAAATGCAACCGGTTAGAGGGAGGGCGGTTTTTCTTCATGGGACGACGAAGGACGAAGTATTAGATTTGAATTTATCAGTAGACTAGCTGACGTCCCGCGGTTTCACCCGCGTAGATCCCGTATCCGTGGGAATACAGGGATAAAAAGTAGCCTATGACACTCAGCAATAATGTGGCTTTCTATTGGTGAAAGAATTTTTAAAATCGGTTCAGTAGATCCCGAGATTACCCCTTACAATTTAACAAATATACAAACACACAAACTTTACCTCTATAAAATATTAGTATTAGTATAGATATGCCATGGTCCTGACCATCAAGTGTCAAACTAGTATTCGAATATCGAGGAGCCGAATGCCAGAATTTTACATGGAGCATTAACATCTAACATCGACACCCCTTTCACTGGGTTATAACTATGATACCCCTTGAAAACACTTGGCATGACTGGTTAGAAGATTTTCGACTTGTGACTTCTTCTATCGACAATAAATTGATTTATTGAAAGTCAAAACGACAAACTACACTTGCTTGTACATATTATAGTTGTCTAACAGCTAGATTAAAACCAAGGCGAGCGTCCCAGACATGTATACCTTGAGCCCTTTTGATAGAGTTATACGTTTTTTTGCCAAAGGACGTAAATCCAAATTTATTTATTAGTGTTATATGACAGTCACGTTTGGGTTACAAGGATAGTTGACGTTATTTCTCATTTGAAGAGTTTCGTGAACCTTCACCTATGGTTATTAGATTTTAAGTGTTTTTAATATAACGATGAGTAACTGACTATATATGTGATGTTATGAATGTTATGGTGTACCTATGGCATTTGAAGAAGACATCGATATACTTGACACAAAATTAGCATCAATAATTATCATGATAATCAATTTATTGTCCGATGTTATATTTTAAGATAGGCTCATAGGTATCCTGATTCTTGACAAAAAGAGTCATACATTTTTATATAGACAAGTAATGAACCACTTACCATGAAAGCTGACATGATATCCTTTTGAAGAAACAGGAGATTGTAAAATGATTGATTGTGATGAAACAATCAATGACAATTGATTTTACAGGGGAGTTTGTTTTCGCCGGTTCTTCACCACAAGTCAAACATTAAAAAATTCTGAAGAGTGTTTGGGAGACTGTCATTGTAGTTTGATGTTCACTACTGCTGTTTTTCAGCCCATTACGAATAAATTAATGTTGTTACTGATTTGTTAGAATTTATTTGTAAAACTTCACGACTAACAGCTTATTAAAGAATCCTATCCTTTGTCTCCAGGCCGGAGTCATGGTGGGTGTCGGCATTGCTCAAGACCATCCGCGCGGTCGCGATGGTGTTCGACATCATCACCTTCCCAGTGCACCTCATCGCGCAGAGGCCCTGGAGGAAACGAGCGCTCTCCAGACGAATCAAGGTAAGGGAGATCATAGCTTCGGATATTTTGAACTGGAGGAAAGTGGTAGAGGATAGAGGTAGATGGGTGCGATTGGAAAGCCTGTGTTGCTTTGTCCAACAAAAATGTGTACAGTTAGATGCCACGCCATGTGATTTTTTTACATTTAGATGGCGAGAAAAATTGCCCATACATTAGAAAAGTGACCTTTCAAATCTTGCATGGAATTATATTTAGGTACCATTTCCAGTATGAGGCAATATTATTCTAATTACAGTGTCAACGAAATAAAATAAACTATTTTTAGCCGCGGCAGGAATCTATCGATTTTCACCTTTGATGTCCTACTTCGAGGAAAAGGTATTTTTATCGAAAGTACTACATAGTCAAAATAACTTGCAAGTTCCATAACGTAAGATTTGCGGGTTTCTAGGCCTACCCTTTTAACGAAAGTAGTCCTATCCAATATTAAACATGGTTTCGGCGCCTCTAAAAGAAAATTTATTTTCAGAATAAACGATGCAAAGTAACTTAGTTTCAGTTAGCTATTCTGGGTACAAAGCCCTGTATTGACCCCAAAGTCCCAACATTTTCGTCTCATGTTGTATTCATAATTGAACAACCCAAGTTTGTCAACAACTTCTAAGATTACTCAGAATAATTTTATTATTCTGAAACTGAAAAAAAGTTTGATTAAAACATGATAGAGATTAATGCGCTCGGAGAAAAACATTTTGATTCTTTGCCAAAATGCAGATTTTGGAAATTTCGATATTGATTTGATTAACTATTCTTTATAGAATAATTGTCCGTATTAGTGTGTTGTGTGTAGTATTCTTACTCTATTTAATGTATTACATAAACCGCAGATATTCTGGAACAGAACCATTGTATCACAGTATAAATATGATTGTATTGTTATTTTCGTTTGACCTGTTTTAAAATTCTCCGTCGCCCACGTCTGCTTGTGATGATGGTCGCACAGAATTGCAATAATGAATACCTAACTTGTTTGTTCAGATAAAATGATATTTTTTTATGTAAAAATGTAGATGTTCTTTCTAAAATATCTTTTTTTTAGAGGAAAACGTGCAAATGTATCATAATAATAGAGAAAAGCTGCAATGTTTTGCTTTTAAAAATGTACTGCTGGGAAATTCAATACCCTGCGATTAATCAGGACTATGTAGCACTGAATAATGTTTCAAGCTTTAAAGCCATAACTTAAGGCTCACATTCACCATGGCATAGTCGTAAAATACGACGTACATTATGATGAAGATATTCCGACCTTTCAGTCCTTGCTTCGCGATCTAATTTTTACCCGACTACGGCAAAGCCAAAGGAAGGTTATGATTTTGACTGGCTATGTATGTATGTGAGTATCTTCATCTGTTCCCTCATAGCTCCTAATCTACTTATCGGAACTCAACATACGAGGTATCGTTAAAACCGTCTTAATTGTCCGCTGAACATAGGCTACGTAACGTGACACAAAATTTGATATGGCGCCCTCTAGCTGACAAAAAGTAAGTGTTAATAAATACGCCGTGTTTGGTATCATTTGAAAGGGCCTCACTTGTACATTTCCAAAATATTACTAAAATTTAAAGTGACGCCCTCTAGCGGTTAAAAAGTCATGTATAAAAAAAAAACAGTTTTACTTGAATAATAACTGACGACGGCCTCGTTGGTCTAGTAGACGCGACTGATATGCCGCATGCATATCATGCACGTCCTGGGTTCGATTTACAGGTCAGGCAAAGTGGTATTTCGTTTTTCGATCAGTTATTTCTCGGTAGCAGCCACCGAGTCTAAATTTGTGCCCAGTTGTTGGCAATAGGCCGCCTATTACATAGGACAACATCTGTCTTACCCTTCGTGATCTTATGCTATGTAATCGACGAACCTTCAGCAATTCTAACCCAACTTTCCTCCCCCCAGGCCCGTATAATCCAGACGACAAACAACAGCATCACGGTGCGTTCAGTGTCGTCTCCCTGCGACCTGCACCTGCGGCTGGTGCGCGATGGGGTCACGTCCATGGAGAGCATGCTGCGGGCTGCGGCCGCGAGGTGGAGCGAGCGCGCCTGTCTCGGCACCAGGACTGTGCTGAGCGAAGAGGACGAGCCGCAGCCTAATGGACGGGTGTTTAAGAAGGTAGGTTATTTAACAACCTAATATCGGAGAGCGCGTTAAGCTTTTGTAACTGCCCCTGATCTCTCTCCGGTCGTGTCGGATTGCCTTCCCATCGAACTAAGACACAAAAGGAACATACGGTGCACATGTGCGTCCGCACACACTTATGCACTATAATATCTCCTGCACCGATGGCTTATCTCTGCTAAGATTGGCCGCCGTGACAGAAAACGGTCAGGAGGACTTTATTATAATATCATGCCTGTAATTTCTGATAGCGCTTCTACTTATCCCTTCAGGAATTACAGGCGTGAAGGTTTTATACTTAAAGCAATTTTTAGAGTGAATATTGCAACTTTTATCGTGACGTTTGAGTGAATTACAATTCGGTAGGAAAATACTGGAGTCACGAACTCAAGACTTAGACTTGAAATATGGGCATTGTAGTTGGATTTGTTTTTCTTAGATTCGAATTACTGCTGTTCAATAGAAACAATCCCCTAGTAGATCCTTCGAATAAAATAACTTTCTGAATCAAATGTGTACCTCAAGGCTGTACTAAATAGAGTCCAGGTCAGCATATACCACGCACAAGTGGTATAAGTTCCCACGAATGTCAGGCAATCAATCAAATCAATTTACTGTATGACTGGACATTGGTTGTTACCAATAGCTTTGACATTGAGTGCGTGAGAGTAAACTTGTGCAGACGTGCGGCTTTCTAGGGGTAATAGGGCTAGGTAGTCACGGTACTCCGCTGATCATATGTAGGTAAAATTGTACCGCTCTTGGTTTAAATTATATGCTATTCTCACAGCGGGCAAGCTATAAGTATTTAAGATACTGATAATTCAATATCTGGACATTAGTGACGACCTTATTCTCCATATCATTTTCTCAATATTAAAGTTTTTTTTATATTTAATGGGCCTACTCTTGACCTCAATCGTGTCCTGAGGACAGAGATGAGGTCGACGATGGAATGAATTAACCCAAAAAAAGTCTATTAACTCGTGACATAAATAGATTGGGGTTACGTTAACTTGGGAACACCAACGCAGACAGGGAATTCCACTCCTTGGCTGTACGTATAATAATTGATGAAATTAAGCTTTCATGATACTAGACTAATGTATCATTGAAAGCTGAAGCAATTTCTCCGGTATTCTATTAAAATTAGACTGACAATGAATACTCTTTGATGACCAAAAGTAACAAGAGGCAAACCTAATCCTAGAGCTGCTTCGGCAGCAAACCTGTGCTGGGTCCGAACGATATAGCTCTGATTTATTATGATAATAGTACTGAGGGAAGAATAACATAACATAACGTCACGCTTCTAATACCCGAACGGTTAAAGAGGTGTACCTAATAGTACAACTACATTCTGCCAGTTACGTTTAAAGTCCCATGTGTATGTGTGGCGAGCCTATTGCTATTTCTCTTGTATTCAATTCAAATTCAATTCACAATCAATAGGGTAGTTGACAAAAAAATATAATTAGTCCGTCACATAGATTACCAAAAAATATTGGACACGTATTTTTTCTTTTTGCACGTAAACCAAAAATGAAGGCGATACAGTGCTTCGAAAACTCGTGTGACGTCACATCGCACTACATTTTTTACCACGTAGTACCGTCAAAAGCCCCCACTCCTGATCTTTGACGCGTTTTATCTTCGTCAATTTTTATTAATTTGATAAAAACAAAAACACGTATCCAATATTTTTCGATATTCTAACTGACGGACTAAACGGAATCATATTTTTTACCCAGGACACATCCCTATTATCTTTGAAGGCCAAGTGGAACACCTAACCCTGGATCAGCTTCGGCATCAGAGCTGTGTTGAGTCTGTACGATATAGCCCTGATAACACTACCTTCTCCGCAACATGTATTATAGATCTGTATGTCCACCATGACTAACCTAGTCCCTTGTATCTCCAGTTCAACATGGGCGACTACGTGTGGCGCTCATACGTGGACGTGGAGAGGGAGGCGCGAGTGTTCGGCGCGGGACTGCGCGAGCTGGGCTGCAAGCCTCGGGAGAACGTCGTCATGTTCGCTGAGACGCGCGCCGAGTGGATGATCGCGGCTCACGGCTGCTTCAAGCAGAGCATACCTGGTAACTAACTTAATATGAAAATTATGTTTTTCTTTCTCTTTTCTTGATTAATAAAGAGCAACGGTGGCAGTAAAATCTCTTGGGTTCGAACCCAGGATTACTTTGTGTAATTTATTTCATCACCACCACTCTCCAAACGGTGATGAAAAACATCGTGAGCAAACCGACATGTCCTAGAACCAAAAGTTCGAAGATATGTAACATCTACCAACATAGGGCCCACGTGGTGCATTCTCATTCCCAGTCGTATGTTAGTATTTCTCTACCTCAACTCTTTTCTGATTAATTTCGTTGAGGGATCCAATAAACTTTAATTGTTTTTCCGGGACTTCGTCGAGTTTCATTGTCTCGGCACTTTTCTGGTGATCAGCATCATCCATTGCAGTGGTTGGGAATAGTGTAATACCCGGTAAACATATAGCCATTAGATATTAGGTTTTGTAAGCACGATTATTCCACAAGTAACGGTTTAAATAAACCGATTTTTAGTTTGGGGAAATACATTCAGTTCCTATTGCGGTAAACCCTTTAGACGACTGAACTAATTTAATCGAACTGTAGTGCGGTTGACGTATTCACCGGCAGAAATACCCAAGCTCATATGAAGGTACTTATATGAAATTACATCCATATCTCAATATATTTCTGTTTGAAGTTGTTAGTGAAACTTACTCTTAAATACTACTTGCAATTTTATCCAAAACTAGACCTCATACTAATTCACACACGTCACAATTTCCAGTGGTAACAATCTACGCGACATTAGGCGACGACGCAATAGCGCACGGCATCAACGAGACGGACGTCTCCACCGTCATCACGACGTACGACTTGCTGCCCAAGTTCAAGAAGATCCTCGCCAAGACCCCTCGTGTCGACACCATCATCTACATGGAGGACCAGCTCAAGAGTATCGACCCCAGCGGATACAAACCTGGCATTCAGATTATTGGATACAAGGAGGTTGTGCAGAAGGGTGCCGCATCTAAAATTGGTGAGTGGATTGATTGATTTGTAGTTTTTTTGTAGCTTTTTAGCACAGTATACAGTAAATGTTTTAAGAAAAAAATAATAGGCATTATTTTTACGAGTATTTTAATAGGTTTCAGGGTGACCTGATGCAAGTTAGTGTAATTAAATTGGTGATATTGTGATATTTAAAGAAAAAAAAATTGGAGACAATGAATGTCTAACTTCGTTGTCGCAGTCATAAAGCTTTTACTTAGACAATAATAAGGAGGCGTCAAATAAAGTCGCTACTGTATTCTCAGTACTATTCACCGCTGTCTACAGTCTAACCAACAGGACTTTACAGTACGCACAAATACACAATAACATATTACCAGCTTAGTACCATGAAACCCATTGTGAGCCTATCCGGGCGCAAATACGGGCAGTAGCTGTTTGTTGTGTTTTTTATTTGACCTGTAATTTAAACTGATATCCTCCTTCCACAGAGCCCGTGCCACCATCTCCGTCCGACACAGCCATCATCATGTACACGTCGGGCTCCACGGGCGTCCCCAAGGGCGTCATCCTGTCGCACCGCAACATGTTGGCCACACTGAAGGCGTTCGCAGACGCGATGCCCATCTACGACGGAGACAAACTGATGGGCTTCCTGCCGCTGGCGCATGTCTTCGAGCTGCTGGCTGAGAACTTGTGTATGGTTGGAGGTGAGGATATACATTGTGATACTAAAAATTTATTTCGCTCAAAAAGAATACAGTTATTCACTTCTATGAGGAAAAACATAATAATTTAGATACAATAATAATATAAACGGCGGTTGCGCTTTGTTATGGCAAACTAAATTAAGTAATAAAATAACAAACTAAAATTAATCACCAAGAACGGCAAAAAACAACAAATTTATCTATTAGCTAGGTGGTGCTTTAATAGCCTTTTAAAAGTTGGAAGGGATTTCGACTCCTTGAACCAGCTAATCCGTGCTTCGGAAAGTACGTTAAGCCATATGTCCTGGGTGTCATGTCATCTTTGACAGTTGTAACAGGTAGTCCGTGGCCCATAAGTCTTACCGAAGGGTATCGTATTGCCTAGGATTAACTAGGTTGTGGAGGTCAGATAGGCAGTCGTTCCATGTAAAAAACGGGTATTCAGCTTCATCCGGTTAAACTGAAAGATCTCAAAATAGTTGGGAACTGGCAGCTAATAATTTTTCTGATAGAATAGAATAGAATATGTATTTATTCGCTAATGGACAGCAGCAACACAAAAGAGCAGCACATATATAAACAAATAACAACAAACAGCTTAACAATTAATTAAACAGCTCAATTACTATATATCAATATTGATAGACCATGTTGCCTTCAATGGAGCGCTGCAGAGTTTCTACTGCAGTCATAACAATTTGACAGTACAATGCTGGAATACAGCTTCAACCGATTAGACTGGAAGCTGGCCCCACACGACACATAGTTGGGAAAAGGCTCAGCAGATGATGATAGTTTGTGGTGTTCATTGTTCAAATTAAGTTACCAGCAGTGATGTTAGGTTGACTCGTACTTAAAGGATGAAGATATCTTGGAAACAGTACCTATCGTGTAATCAAAGCATATTCTTAGTAATTATACACTTCCGAAAATAATTTTGATTGCGTGATGAGAGAAACAGTTTTAACAAAAATTTTCACACTTATTCGTGTCAAAGATGATAAAATCACTTCATACAACCGTAAAATAATCGTCGATCAAAGTCCACGAAGAACATCGATTGTTTATCTCAGTAATAACGTTCAGAAATCGGTTGTAAAACACAGAGTTTACGAGACGTTTCATGTCGACGTCGCGCTGCCATTTTATTGTTCGCGCACAATACGAGCCGATGCGGTTATTGCAGTTAATTATAGATGCCACTGATTGTTGGTTAAGTTACATTTAACCTTGAGAAGTGGGTTTGATGTTATCGTCGGTACAACGTCAAGGGACATGAATGAAACTGCTAAGGTAGAGTTGATAGAGATGGGTTAATATAGTACATTGTAATACAAGGGCCTAAAATGACCCATTATATACGAGGTAGTTTTACTACCGAGCTTTAGCGAGGTAGTAAATAGGAACCGAGTTATAATGGGATTTTAGCGCCGTGTGTTACACTGTACTTTTCACTACGATTGCGAGAAAATAAAATATTTTTATAATTAAATTAAATTCAATTTAATAATACAATTCCAAAAATTTCGCGCCAATGCCTTTTTTTATTTCTTCTGTAGCTGCAATGCAACGCACACATTCTACCAAAGAGTTCGGCATTCAGCGCGTTTAGTTCCATTTTTGAAAATATTTTTTATTTTTTTTTAACTTGATACTAAATCACGCACCAGCTGGCTGAACAAGTTGTCGTACGAGATTTACTTTTAGCCCTAGGGCAATATATGCAATTTTACGCCCGCTCTGGTATGCTATTATGACGTACTTTTTGAGCAAGAGGAGTGAAAAAAATATTCTTACTCATCGACCCTTTACCTCCCTTTCCCCAATATTTTGAGGTCGGCTTCCAGTCTAACCGGATGCAGCTGAATACCAGTATGTTACATGGGGCGACTGCCTGCCTGACCTCCACAACATAGTTAGTACTGTGTAATACGATATCCCTTGGTAGGAATTGTTATCAGACTTCCGAGCCACCGACTACCTGTAACGACTGCCAAAGATCTATATAAGGTCCCATTAAAATAGGTGGACAAAATTTCAGAAATCATTCACACCACCAAAATAAGGACGATGGTAAAAAAAATAATAAGAAAATCGCATTTAAGTACCTACTCATAAAGGATGAGTTTGTTCTAGAGGCCGGCAATTTATTATTTTAAGACAAAAAAAAATCATTTTGTTTAATGTTTTTTTTTGTTCAGATATGTTTGGTTAGACCTACTGAACGCTGTGTTAAAATTTGTCCACCTATTTTAATGGGACCTTATATATATGGCAGCTGGGACCAACAGCTTAACATGCTTTCCGAGGCACGGAGGAAACTTGATATGTAAGTTGTAACGGGAGGTCATTCATACACAGACCAACTTAGGCAAGCGCGGCTTAACCTAAAGATCGATCCGAGTGGTAGTTATTATAAAGCCACGAGCTCCTACCAGTTATATATATATATATTTATACTATTATTATATAGTATAAATATATATATTATTATATATATATTTATACTGTAGGAGCGCTGACACATCAGTTTTGTAGTCGTCGCACGGGCAGCGCTCGGCGACATTAGTTCGCCCGTAACCACCGTACATTATAGACGCGCTACCATCTGAATTAACCATTCCTTGTAATATCGTGACAAGTAATAAGTAAAGTGATTATAAAGTTCCGTAGTATTTCATTTTCTCTCCGTACACACACAACCTAAAAGACCTTATACACACGCACACAAAATTGGTGACCCCGACGTGATCTAAAAGTGTGTTGTGATTTAAAAACTAATAACGTGACTTTACATCAGTGATTTTTATAAACATTGTGTGTACGTGATCGAGAACGGGCAACTCACTTAACATCAGCGTCTATCGTGCGGAATCTTTTCTTTAAAAAAAAACTAATCGGCGAGAGTGGTTAACATGACTGAAGACAAAGTGGCAGCCGACGAATATTCCCTCTCACCAGTCTCCATCACCGACAAGTTAGAAGATTTTTGGCCGAGAGCACCAGAATTATGGTTCACCAAGGCAGAGGCGATAATCAATTGTCAGAAAATGTCCGACGATTCTAAATATCGGATCATTTTATCGAAATTAAACCTCGAAGTCACGGAACAAGTCGCGGAGATACTATTAGATCCGCCGAAAGAGAAGAAATATGATGCCTTGAAGCGAAAGTTAATTTCCGTGTACAAAGAGTCAGCGGAACGGCAGATCAAAAAACTGATTGGTGAAATGGAGCTAGGCGATCTACAGCCATCGCACCTCCTACGAAAAATGCGGGACCTGGCCAGAGGAAAAGTAACCGACGAAACACTCAAGGTAATGTGGAAAAATCATTTACCACCATCAGTACGAGGAGTTTTGGCAGTCACAGATGAGGAAAACATGGAGAAATTGGCGTCAATCGCAGACAAGGTCGCAGAGACTATCACCCCAATTCAAAGCGTCGCCAGCGTAAAGGAAAAACCAGGACCTTCAGAAAAGGATAATTTGGTGATAGCGGAAATAAATAAATTAAGCGACAGATTGAGCAAGATCGAGAACGGTTCCAGAGGACGTTCGAGATATGGTAGATCCAGAAGATTTAGATCCAGGTCAAGATCAAGTTCCAGGTCTAAAAATGTAAAAACACCTGAAGACGACCCCAACTGGTTATGTTTTTATCACTTCAAATACCGCAACAAAGCGGATAAGTGCGTTCAGCCCTGCAATTGGAAGAAGAAGGACGCCAAGCCATCGGAAAACTAGAGTCGGTGCAGTCAGCGACGGGAGGCTGTGACCGCGTGCACGTCAATCACCGTCTATGTGTCAGAGACAAGAATTCAGGTTTGAACTTTTTAGTGGATAGTGGTGCAAATGTGTCTGTTCTACCTCGCAGAGTTGTTTTTAAGAAAGATAACGCACACAGTGCTTGTTATAAGTTGTATGCTGCGAACGGTACCGAGATCAATACGTACGGTACACATATTTTAGAACTAGACTTAAATCTAAGACGAGCGTTCCGTTGGTTATTTACGATTGCGGACGTACAGCAACCAATATTAGGTGCTGACTTCTTAGCTAATCATAAGTTGTTAATTGACTTGAACGGACGAAGGCTAGTGGATCAGGTTACTAATATAGGTACGAGAGGAAATCTCTCCAGTTCCACTGAGCCCACTTTAAAAACCATTACTGATAATTGCCACTATTATGAATTGTTGTGTAAGTTCCCAGAATTAACTAAGCCTGTTTCATATAAGGAGACACCTAGGCATGGCGTTTGCCATCACATAGAGACAACAGGTAATCCAGTGCACGCACGAGCGAGACAGCTACCCCCGGACAGGTACGTAAAAGCCAAAAATGAATTTAGGGTTATGCAAGAGCTTGGGATCTGTAGGCCGAGTCACAGCGCTTGGGCAAGTCCCCTGCACGTAGTACCCAAGAAGGACGGTAACATTAGGCCATGTGGAGATTATAGACGTTTGAACGCGATTACAATACCGGATCGCTACCCTGTGCCCCGTCTTCATGATTTTACATATATTTTGGCTAATAAGAAGATTTTTACAAAGTTAGATATTAACCGAGCATATAATTGTATACCTGTCGCGGAAAATGACATAGAAAAAACTGCTGTTATAACACCTTTTGGTTTATTTGAATTTATGCGTATGCCTTTTGGATTACGTAATGCCGCGCAAACTTTTCAGCGTTTCATGCATCATACTGTTTTGCAAGGTTTAGATTTTTTATTTAATTATGTTGATGACGTAATTATCGCATCAGAAAATGAGACGCAGCATAAACAGCACTTAGAAAAAGTTTTTGAAAGATTTAATGAATTTGGCATAACTATTAATTTCTCAAAATGTAGTTTTGGCAAAGAAAAACTAGAATTTTTAGGATACGACGTATCCGTAGAAGGAATTAGACCTCTAGAAGATAAGGTTAGCGCCATAGTAAATTTTCCCAAACCAAAAACTATTGAGGAACTTAGACGATTTTTGGGAATGTTAAATTTTTATAGAGCAAACATACCTCACTCAGCCGATCACCAGGCAGAGTTAAATAAGTACTTAGGAAATTCGAAACGTAAAGATAAAACTGAAATTAACTGGACAGAGTTAGCCGAACGCAATTTTGAGCAATGTAAGGAAGACTTAAAAAAGGCAGTCTTATTATCGTATCCAACGTCAGATACCCCTTTGGCATTGATGACCGATGCGTCAGACACTTGTGTGGGTGCCGTATTACAGCAAAATGTTGATAACAAGTGGAAACCTTTAGGATATTATTCAAAAAAGTTAACAGAGGCTCAAATGAAATACAGCACTTATGATAGAGAACTATTAGGAATTTATTTGGCTATAATTCATTTTCGCAATATGGTTGAAGGTCAAGAGTTAATAATTTTTACAGATCATAAGCCATTATCTTTTGCGTTCAGTAAAACAGGCACCAATAGGGAAACCTCACGAAGAGCTAGGCAAATTATATTCATTAGCGAATTCAGTACAGACATAAGGCATATTAGCGGGAACGATAACATAGTAGCAGATACTTTATCTAGAGTAGCAACAATATCGTGTCCCACGATGCTTGATTTCGCAGAACTAGCAGCTGCGCAGGAAACGGACGCCGAGCTAGCAAAATGGCAAGACGAATCAAATGACAATAACAACGTCGTGTTGAAACGTGTAACCTTATTCAATACAAAGAAATACGTTGTTTGCGAAGTTTCAACTGACTCAGCACGTCCATACTTGACTGGAAAGTTTCGACGTTTAGCTTTTGATTCTATACATAATTTGAGTCATCCAGGTATTAAGGCAAGTAGGAAATTAGTTTGTGAAAGATATTTTTGGCCTAACATGAATAAGGATATTGGAAACTGGGCTAAAACTTGCATTAAATGCCAAAAAGCGAAAATCCAAAAACATACTGTTTCGGATTTAGGAACTTTCGAAAGTAGTAAACGTTTTGAACATATTCACATAGATATAGTAGGACCCTTACCTACTTCACCAGAAGGATTTAGATATTGTTTAACAATTATTGATAGATTCACGCGTTGGCCAGAAGCGTTTCCGATAAAAGAGATAACTGCAGAGGTAGTAGCAAAAACATTATATGAAGGTTGGATTAGTCGTTATGGGTGCCCAGTTAAACTCACAAGTGATCAGGGAAGACAGTTTGAAAGTAATTTGTTTAAAGAATTAATGTCACTAATGGGAATTCAGAAAACGCGAACAACTCCATATCATCCTCAATGTAATGGAACGGTAGAACGATGGCATAGATCTTTAAAGGCCGCCTTAAAAGCACGTTTAGACACCAAATGCTGGGTAGATGAATTGGCAACGGCAATGTTAGGGTTACGCACAACAATTAGGTCTGATACAGGCGTAACCGCAGCACAAATGTTGTATGGTAGCAATATTAGGTTACCAGGTGACTTTTACGACAGTAGCAATGTGAAGTCGTACGATGATAATAGTTTTGTAAACAAACTAAAGGACGTGATAAATGGATTTAAGCCGTCCAGTAGAGAAAACAAGTCACCCCACAAGATTTTTGTACACAAAGATTTATACACTAGTGATTACGTATTTATTAGGAATGACACAGTACGGAAACCATTACAACTGTTGGAATAACAAAAATGTATACCTATACTACTTGAATAAGTAGCTCTTTGTTCTTTAATAAAACGTATGACGTATACACATGACCCCATTGCTTAGTCTGTAGCGTGTAGCTCAGTAGAACACACACACCCTTCCTGAAGGAACCGAATTAAATATTATTCGTTCATATTCAAATTATGTCTTTCATTGGTCTAATAACCTAATAGGTTATGGGCCCAGGCATAAGGACTATAAAAAGTAAAACCAGTGATTCGGACTAAATAAATAAAGATTAATTTTTAAATAAATTAAAAGACATTTTTTGTGCAAAGTGAAAGAGACGTGAGCCCTGTGAACTTTGTGGCAGAGTAAAGTATTCTGAGTGACTTTTAGTGATTTAATATAATGGAACATTTAAGAATGAAAAGAAATATTAAACCATTTGATGGAGACAAATACAGTATCTGGAAACTTAGAATACGGAATCTCTTAAATGAGTTTGAAGTGCTAAAGGTGATCGATGAAGATGCTCCTACTGAATTGGACGCTGAGTGGCACAAAAAGCAGAGCATCGCTAAAAACACGATAATCGAATATCTATCCGATTCATTGTTGGGACTTACAAGTGGTAACATTTCTGCAAAAGAAGTTTTCAAAAAACTGGATTCCATTTACGAGAGAAAAAGCATAGCAACCCAATTATCTCTGAGAAAAAGACTGTTGGACTTAAAGTTGAAAGGGGAAAATTCATTGATGAAACATTTTCAAGAATTCGACGATTTGCTAATTGAATTAATGGCTGCTGGCGCAAAATTAGAAGAAGTGGATAAAATCACACACCTATTTCTAACTTTACCGAAAAGCTATGATGGTGTTGTTACTGCAATTGAAACTCTGGCAGAGGATAATCTAACCATAACCTTTGTGAAAACCAGATTGCTAGATCATGAAATAAAACTGATCAATGAAAGACGCGATACTAGTTTAAAAGTTCTTCAGGCAGAAACCACAAAACAACAAAATGAAACATCATTTCATGGAAATTTCAATAAAAGAAGGCCAAACCGTCAGAACCGGGAGTTATGAGAATCAACGAAATGACATTACATTTATTCTGGATTCGGGAGCTTCAGATCATATAATTAATAGAGAAGATCTGGCACAAAACTTCGAAAAACTTGAGAGGCCAATAAACATCTCAATTGCAAAGAATGGGACTTTTATCACTGCAACAAAAAAGGGTAACCTTCAAGTAACCAGCGACTTGGGTGTGAAGGGAACAATACAGGATGTTCTTTTCTGCTCTGAAATTCCCTACAACTTGCTCTCAGTAAAGAAAATGCAACAAGCTGGAATGACTGTTGTTTTTGGGAATGATGGTGGTATACAAATTTATAACAATGGTAAGGTGGTAACAACGGGTGAGTTTTTGATCAATTTAATTGGCATTCATTATGTGCTTGAAAATTGTGCTTTTAATGCAGATTGTTTATCGAATAAGGTCGTAAATAATAGTTATGAGTTATGGCATCAAAGACTTGGTCATATTGGTAAATCAAAGTTTGTCGAATTAAAAAACAAACAAATGTTTTATGACATTGAGCAAATAAATCATGTTAAACCAAATGATAAAATTTGTGAAGCTTGTATATACGGAAAACAAGCATGCTTACCATTTAATAAGTCAAAGGCAAAAAAAAAAAAAAACATAAAACGACCTCTATTCAATGTGCATTCTGATGTGTGTGATCCAATCACTCCTTCAACACTTGACGGTAAAAACTACTTTGTGATATTTGTCGATGAATACACTCACTACTGTGTAACCTATTTAGTTGCCCATAAATCAGATGTTTTTGCTATGTTTCAAGATTATGTGGCAAAATGTGAGGCTCGTTTCGATTCGAAAATAGTCAATCTGTATTGTGATAACGGCGGTGAATATTTGTCAAATGAAATGAAAGAGTTTTGTGTGCGAAAAGGTATAAGCTATCACTTAACAGTGCCGCATACTTCTGCTTTAAATGGTATGGCAGAAAGATTGATAAGAACAATAACAGAGCGAGGTCGTACACTGGTTTCTGGGGCCAAGTTAGACAAAACGTTCTGGGGGGAGGCTGTGTTAACAGCAACTTATTTGATTAATATAAGCCCCACAAAAGCACTGAAAAAGGATAACACACCATTTGAATTGTGGCACGATAAAAAGCCACAACTAAGGTATTTAAAGGTTTTTGGTTCAACTGTTTATTATGTGAATAAAAACAGAAAAACAAAGTTTGATGTAAAATCATTAAAAGGAATAATGATTGGTTATGAACCGAATGGTTATAAGGTGTGGGATGTGATAGATGAAAAGTTTGTAAAAGCAAGGGATGTGATATTTGATGAGATTAATTTCTTGTCAAGCAGACCGTTAAAGTCTGAGAGAGTTTTGGCCGAAAGTTTCGGAGACTCTGAAAATCACACCGTAAAGAAAATATGTAAGCAAACGGAAAATATACCTGTATCATTAAGTTCGCCACTTAATAAATCTGTAAGTGAAACAGATATGCAACAAAATTCTACATTTGATGGTAAATTGACTTCGACTCAAAATGAACTCACTAAGACAAACCGTAGGAGTGATCGGATTAAAAATTTGCCTACTGTATCTTATGATGAAACTGATGATACATTTATGAACTATTTATTGTATGCTAAATCTTTGGCATGTACAATACCTGCATCGTATGATGAAATTGAATCCAGAGATGACAAAGTTAACTGGATAAATGCTATTAATGAGGAAATTAAATCCCTTACTGAAAGTAAAACCTGGACACTTGTACCGCTACCTAAAAACAAAAATATTATTGATTGTAAATGGGTGTTTACTGTAAAAAGTGATGAGTTTGGAAAACCCATAAAGTATAAAGCGCGTTTAGTTGCTCGCGGTTTTAGCCAGGAATATAATTATGACTGATTATAATGAAACGTTTGCACCTGTTGCAAGAATCACTAGTTTCAGATTCATATTAGCTTTTGCAAATCAATATAATTTGCTAGTTCACCACATGGATGTCAAAACTGCATTTTTGAATGGAATATTAAAGGAAGAAATATACATGAAATCTCCTAAAGGAATTCCAAATAAAAGTAACTTAGTATGCAAATTAAATAAAGCGTTATATGGATTAAAACAGTCTGCACGCTGTTGGTTCCAAATGTTTGAGCAAGCTTTAATTGAGAAAGGTTTTCGATATTCATCAGCTGATCGATGCATATACTTTCTGGATACGGGTGACATTCTTAAAAACATTTATGTTGTACTTTACGTCGATGATCTAGTTATTTCAACTGCTGATATAAATACCATGAACAGTTTCAAACGCTATTTAATGAACAAGTTCAAAATGGTAGACTTGAAAGAAATTAGTTGTTTCTTGGGAATTAAAGTTAACAGGTATCAAAACAAAGTAACATTAGACCAGAAAATGTACATACAAACAGTCTTAGAAAAGTTTGAAATGAAAGATTGTAAAACTATGAAAACGCCTTTAGAAAATAAAGTTGACTTTGCCGCATTGAACAATAGCGATAATACAACAAAGGCCCCTTGTAAAAATCTCATTGGTTGCCTAATGTACTTGATGGTATGCACTCGTCCGGACTTGAGCTTTAGTGTAAACATCTTGAGTAGGTTTGCTAACAAAAGCAATCATACACTTTGGTCATATTTAAAAAGGGTATTACGTTACCTAAAAGGATCCATTGATTTAAAGTTAACTTATGAAAGAAGTAACTGTAACAATGATGATATAATAAGTGGCTTTGTTGATTCTGACTGGGGAGGTGACGAAGTAGACAGGAAAAGTACTACGGGTTATTTGTTTAAACTATTTAAACAAAGCACAATATGCTGGAATACAAAGAGGCAACAAACTGTGGCGGTTTCTTCTACAGAAGCTGAGTACATGGCTTTGTTTGAAGCAGTTAGAGAGGCTTTATGGTTGAAATCATTATTGAACAGCATAAAAATCGAGACATCCAGTGCTATTCCTATTTATGAGGATAATAATGGGTGTATAAGTATTGCAAATAATCCCACGAGTCACAAAAGATCGAAACATATTGATATAAAATATAATTTCTCTAGGGAACAAGTGGAGAAAAATTGTATTAAAATGATTTATGTGTCCACAGGTAACCAGTTGGCTGATATCCTAACTAAATCATTACCGTCTGCGCGTTTTACCCAAATGAGGGAAAAGCTCGAATTGATGTAATTTACTATGTAAAAGTAAAAGAAATAAGTATTGTTAATATTGACTGTTAAGGTCATTGAATAACTTTGAGATATAAGCATAAAGATACAAGCTTAAGAATTGGTCTGATTAGGTTTTTCTGGGTTTCCCTAATCCTTTGCACTAAATGGTGGACCATGTTATTTGTACCCCAGATACAGGAAGGTGTGAAATTATTTTTGTAAATAATTTTTTTTTTTTTGAGAAATAGATTCATTTTTGAGGGGGCGTGTTGGAATAACAAAAATGTATACCTATACTACTTGAATAAGTAGCTCTTTGTTCTTTAATAAAACGTATGACGTATACACATGACCCCATTGCTTAGTCTGTAGCGTGTAGCTCAGTAGAACACACACACCCTTCCTGAAGGAACCGAATTAAATATTATTCGTTCATATTCAAATTATGTCTTTCATTGGTCTAATAACCTAATAACAACCTCCTTACGATGGACCATATCGTGTCATTAATAGAAATGATAAAGTATTTCGTGTACAATTGCAAGACAGACAAGCAAATGTGTCTATAGATCGTTTGAAACCAGCATACCTATTGATAGATTGTGAAGTGCCATCAGAAAAATTAGTTAAACAGATAGTAGTTAAAACCGATAGTAAAATAGGCGAGAAAACTCAGAAAAAGGTAACGTTCGAAACAAGCAAATCCAGTAACAATACATATACAACGCGAACTGGACGAATAAGCAAAAAACCGTTGAAATATCGTTAAATTAGCAGTATCAAAATCTAGGCCAAATACATTGAATACAAATGACATCGCGGAATAATAAGTCAATACATATCAGACATCAGACAAGAAGCAACATATAATTATATAAAACAGTTTCATTACTCTTAAACCATGGGTTCCAATCAGACAAAGGAAAATGTCATTGTAAATGAAAATTTATCAAACGTAGCTCAAGTGGAGAATAAATTAAATCTTATTGGCATCGTTATGATAGTAACAATAGTACTATTTGCCATGTTGTTAATATATGCAGTTAAAAGAAGGTGTATAAAAGGCATTCGAAAATGGTTAAAGAAGGAAGTGGTGGCAAGTTCAATTGCATTACCGAGTATTAAGGTGGAAACTATGCAACCACCACAAACATCGCCTAATCCCAAAGTCATATACTAATGACAACCAGTACAGAAACCATCGTCCATCGCCCATTCAAGTCAAGTTAAGTGAAAAATGTGTAATAGTGTAAGAACAGTAAAAAAAGGACATGTAACTATGTATTTGTGTTTTCATTGGCGTCATCATGATGAATACTGTGGACTCCAAGGGGTGCAAAATTTTTTTTTAATAGCAGAGTATGTCGTCATGGTGACTACCCTTAATTTTTTATGTTATAATTGTATTTAGCTTATATTTTTATCTATATAGATTTGTAGTTATAAAAAATTTCAAGACGGTGCCTTAAAGAAATAGGCAACCGCACCATTGTATTATGTTATCGTAGATGTTAGCAAGTAGACAGTTGTATTAAGAAGTTGTTTTTGAAATTTGTAGATTATTTCTTGGTTGTTTATATTTTGCTATTCAATCGTAGGACAATCAGCAGATTTTGTGTTGTTGGCAAAGCCACAATAAAGCCAAGAGAGGACAGCAAAATGTAAACCAAACGATAATTGTAAGGTCATGTAATTGAAAATAGGCATTCTCATTGTGTTATGTAGATTTATTACACCTAAAAATAAAGTACGAAAAATAAAAGAACCGATTGTAATGTTAAAAATTAAACACTGCTTGTACCCTTTGTAATAACAGCGTGATAATATAGATCAAAACTTTTAAATCATAACATTGTATAAAGCGAACATTGTAAGTAGCGCAATCGCACACCAGCAAGGGATCTGGTTACAACTTTGTTCATTGTTATGAAATGATGTCATAAGCAAATTCTTTGTGACTTGTATTTCTGATAAACATGTATTTAGTTAGCCATGTTATTGTTTAATTTAAGAAATAATTTTGTAAAAAACCTTTTGTTTTTTAAAAAAAGGGGAGGAATAGTGTAGGAGCGCTGACACATCAGTTTTGTAGTCGTCGCACGGGCAGCGCTCGGCGACATTAGTTCGCCCGTAACCACCGTACATTATAGACGCGCTACCATCTGAATTAACCATTCCTTGTAATATCGTGACAAGTAATAAGTAAAGTGATTATAAAGTTCCGTAGTATTTCATTTTCTCTCCGTACACACACAACCTAAAAGACCTTATACACACGCACACAAAAATACTATACACAGATTTACTTATATCTTATTTATATTTGCAGGCGTCCCCATCGGCTACTCGACCCCGCTCACAATGTTGGACACGTCCAGTAAGATCATGAAGGGCACCAAGGGAGACGCCACTATCCTGGAACCTACCTGCATCACTACCGTACCTGTAAGTTTAATCATTAGTTTAAAGATAAATAAGATAATTAAACAAACAACGAGCAGAACTTGCCTAGGTTCTAGCTACACCTTAGCAAGACTATACCGCCTGTGATATATAGGGCAGTCTTGATAACTGCATTGCAAACACTTGGTATCAGCCAGCACTTTCGTCAATCCTTTAAGATCTTGAGCTCTGGGACAGACTTTATCCGTGTCAAGACGTTCATATTGAAAGGAACTGCAGATCTTTCTGTTTTTCATCTTTATAAACATCAAATCATTTATTAGTTTGCGAACATCATAAAAATCACAGATAAAAACTAATACTATGTTTACAGTACGGTTGTAATAATTTATTGTAAAACTGCCTCATTGGTCTCGTGCTCGTAAGCCGACCGTCCGAAGGTCGACTGCCTGAGTGTGAGGTCCTGGGTTCGATTCCCGAGTCGGGCAAAGTGTTATTGGGTTTTCCGATCAGGAATTTCTCAGTGGGAATCCCCACAGGTGTATGTTATGTTGGTAAACTTTTTTCACGTAGTTTACTCACGAGTTACCATAGTTTTATACTAAACTATGTTTATGTTCTCCAGTTGATAATGGACCGCATCAGCAAGGGCATCACAGACAAGGTGTCGCGCAGCGGAGCGTTCGCGAGCGCGTTCTTCAAGTGGGCGTACTCCTACAAGCAGACGTGGATGCGGCGCGGGTACGATACGCCCGTGCTCAACAGGCTGGTACGTCACAATATTAACTAATATTATAAAGAGGAAACATTTCATTTTTTGTTTGTTCGTTACGATTTAACTTAAAAACTGCTCGGCCGATTCTAAAAATTTTAATTCTAAATTACCAGCAAATACCATAAGCTATATTTTGTCCCCGCATTCTCACGGGAACGGGAATTCCCGATATACTAGATTATGAAGTGAAACTGAGATGTACATTGTAAATAAATTAAAGAAAGAAAGAAAATGCATTTATTTGGCACATGCCGCAAGTACACACAATGTAAAACAAATATATATATATTATATTATAAATAAAAAGGACTTAAAACTAAACAAATCGTGCCACTGTGTGCCTCACGGCTGCGCCAAAGAGGTCCAGTTCAGCAGAATGCCAATGGCATTGTCATTCATAAATGGACATTCATAGGTGCGAATTTTCTTGATTTTCGGGGACAATCATGTTCAAAATGGGCTTTAAACTAAGATAAACAACAAATGATTGAAAACCATTTTCGAAAGTGTTTTGCAATTTTGTGTATGTGAGTTTAAATGTTTGTAAACGCACATATAGGGTGGACAACGTTTTTTTGTAGTATCTTATGTACTCTTGTCTCAATCCAGATGTTCTCCCGTATCCGTATGTTGTTGGGCGGCAAAGTTCGCATGATGATCAGTGGCGGAGCTCCTCTGTCGCCTGATACACACGCACAGGTAACGTTTTATTGCTTTTATTGTAAATTATTCTGGCTGTTTTAATTTTTAAGCTGACACAAATATGCTGGGCTACATTACACTGCAATAATCCTCGTAAATTATATTTTGTATAAGACATAGGACTCATTTACGGACACACGCCTCGTCTTCGTAAGTAAGCCCATAGAATAGTGCAGATTGGACACACTTTTTCAATATTGTGATGTGTGAATCTGTAAACGAAGTATAACCCTAACTAAAGTGGCCATCGGTGTAGGGTAGCTGTTGAGACTTACGCCCAAATACTCGAACGTCACTCAATTATAAGTAACCCTCAAAACTCGTGCTATCTCTGTCACTCTGCGTTAAAGTAACAAAGACAGCACGAGATTTAAGTGCAACTTAAAATTGAGTGACGTTCGAGTATTTGGGCGTTAGAGTGACAAGTTAAAAGGATAAATATTCAATGAATGTGTGTCGATAATAATAGTCCTCCTGACCGTTTTTCGGCCACGGCGGCCAATCTCAGCGGAGATTAGCGCACTGCGCGGGAGATATTATAGTTGCGGCGTGTGTGCAGGCACAAGTGCACTCTCTGTTCCTTTACCTCTCCCAGTCCTCTGGGCGGCGCGCGACACTCGCGGGGAGAGAGCAGGCGCGGGACCAGGCGACACGTGCCATCCGGGCCACGGGGGTACTATACCGCCAACTTACTAACTCCGGGCTACTACTGCCAAATTTCTAATGAAAATTCCTAATAGCACTTTTTGTCCGACCCGGGAATCCAACCCAAGACCTCGTGCCGATAATATACTTTTAGTGAATGTACGCAAAATAAACAACGTTGTATCTCCATTCCAGGTGCGTATCTGCCTGTGCGCGGACGTGGTGGCGGGCTACGGGCTGACGGAGACCACGTCGTGCGCGACCGTCATGGACCCGCACGACCGCTCCACGGGCCGCGTGGGCGCGCCCACCAGTGGGACTGACATCACTCTGCTCAACTGGGAGGAGGGCGGCTACAGGATCGACAACAAGCCTTACCCACAGGTAACCTAACCTAACCTACTGTTTGATGTTAATTGTTGTGACGACATCTAGACTACAACATACGAAGTAATCTGCCATATCGTAATAGAGATATTTAAAGTTGTCTGCGTGATTATCATAATATATACTGAAACCCGAGTCTTACTAGACGCAACACTCGGGGGATTGAGGAACTATGTTCCTGCTCCTACATTCCTCATACCCCTAAACTGTTACCGTAAACTGCCCGTTTCTAATTCGTCTATTCTGTGTAGAGTGACTTTCACAGATCTATGTTATACTCTCTCATAGTTTAACTCTTGAACTATAACAACCGCTCGACTTGTATAGAATAAGACACAGACAAAAAACATACCAAAACTAACTACTAGATTAATATCCCATTATACGTAAAAAGTTAATGTTGATTAGCTTATCGTTCTCACTCATTATACCAAAACGATAAAAAGAAGAATGTTATAAATCTGCTTTTGAATACTCATCTAAATCTATACCTTTATTTGTTACTTCAGGGTGAGATAGTGATCGGCGGCGACTGCGTGGCGGAGGGATATTACAAGAACCCTGAGAAGAGCAAGGAAGAGTTCATCGACGCTGAGGGACGGCGCTGGTTCAAGTCTGGAGATATCGGGGAACTGCACCACGACGGATGCATTAAGATTATTGGTTAGTGTTGTTGCTGTTAGCTTGCAGCTCTGCTGGGTATAGGCATCCTCCCGTTATTTCGAGTTCTTTAGATATACGGATAATGTGGACCAATGATCGTTCACGCAAAGTTTATAATTATTATACATACATACATAAACTCACGGCTTTGTCCCAGCGGGGTAGGCAAAAACATCAGAATGCTACCTGCTACGATAAACATAACATTCCAAAATTGACAACAAAAATGAAAATAACATTCAAGCAGAGTACAGGCCAATCAGGAATTAATTCCCTCCATTGAGAACTTTAATTCATGGGCCCAAAAAAACTCATCTACGGCCACCTGCTGTCTTTAATTATTTGTAACAACCAGCTGGCCCGCTGATTTAAATCAACAATCTGATTTCTATAGAATACTACATTACCTTTTTATAACATCCTCTTATTACCTCCACAGACCGCAAGAAGGATCTCGTGAAGCTGCAAGCTGGCGAGTACGTGTCCCTCGGCAAAGTGGAAGCGGAACTGAAGACCTGCCCCATCGTGGAGAACATCTGCGTGTACGGAGACAGCTCCAAGTGCTACACCGTGTGTCTGCTGGTTCCCAACCCACAGCATCTCAGTGAACTCGCTGCCAGGATCGGTCTGCCTGATATGGACTTCGAGCAGTTGTGCCAGAATGCCAACGTGGAGAAGGCTGTGGTCAAAGAGTTGGCTGATCATGCTAGGAAATGTAAGTTTGGTTAAGATGTTATAAAATAGGAAAGAAATATTTTAACTGAACTAGTCTGATAATGAAACATTGACGGGACACGTTGGTATTGTCTTATAATAAAAGCTTGCAAACAGGAGGAAGGAGCATAGGTCTCAAGACTTTATAAGCTTGTGGTTGACTGAGTATTGTGTTGGTGCAGGTGGTTTGGAGAAGTTCGAGGTCCCGGCGGCCGTGAAGCTGGTGACGGAAGTGTGGTCTCCCGACATGGGGCTGGTGACGGCTGCCTTCAAGATAAAGCGGAAAGACATCCAGGATCGGTACAAGGAAGACATCAAGCGCATGTACGCGTCGTGAGCCTGAGGGACTGTCTGTCTGTCTGTCTGTCTGTTGTCTGTCTGTCCCTCTCGCGTGCGAGCGCCGGCTCTAAGTTCTACGTTAGTTTCGATAAGTTGTGTACATATTTGTGTCTTACGTCTAAATATCGTAGTGTGTATTATTGTAATACTAAATTTTCGCTTGTGCGAGTGCGGACGGATGATCGTAATGTTTATGTATAAAAAGTAAGTACACCGTTTGACTGGTCGAACGCTTCTGATGAGATTCTTTGTGTAAATTTAAAATTATGTAGATCTGATGTGGAGAGTGCGCTGTGCGCTGTGTGCGTGAACGAAGTAAATGTTACGTCACTACTGTAGTCCTCGGATATCGTGTAGATATGGCCTAGCGACTAGCGGCTCATGTGTAGATAACTATTGTCCCTACCATGAAACCCACAGATTTGTTCCTACGCATTTTTAAAAGACAGTCGACGTTTCGTGGTCGGGACGAAACATCGCTAGACTAAGATAATTGTATTAGTACTTAGGGGATCGGGGATAGTGTTTGCAATGTAATAATAATAATTTTGCAATAAATACATTTTTGTTCATCTGTTTATTTGTATTATAATTATGATGGCTCATTTAAGAAATGAGTGTTCAAGGCGAGCTCATTGTGTTGCATAATGTTTAGCAAACGATATGTTTTAATGTATTGATGTAGTTCGGTTATGTTGACACATGATGCATTCGTACAAGCATAATAAAACATTCATGGATATTTTTCTAGTTAACTCTAAGAAGACTTAAATTACTCTACGAAT
This sequence comes from Diarsia dahlii, assembly GCA_949775195.1. Classification (NCBI taxonomy): domain Eukaryota; kingdom Metazoa; phylum Arthropoda; class Insecta; order Lepidoptera; family Noctuidae; genus Diarsia; species Diarsia dahlii. The sequence goes on along the minus strand of OX459193.1, from coordinate 1,069,111 downwards.
ATCATGTAACTATTTTATCATTGTACAACTACATAATACATAAGTTTTACGTAGTGAACCAAATGTATGCGTGTCAACATAATTTGGTTGGATTATAAATTTGTTGATTAGTTTTTATTGTTTTGTAAATCATGGCTAATGTTATCATGTTTAGCGTGTGTAACGTGTAACACGGTAACACCCGTGAGGTAGAGGCTAGTCAATGTTACTGAACAATGTTGCAGCATTTTATCCTTCAGGCCGCATTTCACTGAGCATTTACATTCATATCCATTCTTATATAATACAATTTTTAATAAATTTAATATAATATATTAATAATAATCAGTGTTACCTGAACAAACTAAAATTCCATTGTTGTATTTAATGAGTGTTACTCTACGGTATCGTTGTATTTCGATGTAATCATAATTAAATAAAGTGAAACAATCGTTCGTTCATCAGTGTAATGTTGGTAGGAAGTTTGCTCAGTTTACGTGACTGTAACTTTGTGTTTCAAATTCTTAAGCATTGCAATGAAAACCAATTTTGTATTATTTATTGAATAAATGTTAATAAAATCATTATTGGCTGTTATTTTTTCGTACCTACATCCTTGTTATTTTGCCCGTACGTTACGGCATGCGAGGGACGTTTCACTGAAGCAAAGACAAAAGGACCTGTGAAAAGTTTTTTTCAATATTATTTTACCTCTGAGAAGAGACCCAACAGCAACATTATTGCTACAATTATAAAGATCACTGGAAAGAGTAGTGGACTGTATAACAATAGCTTTAATACCATAAGTAACAATGCCAATTAGATACAACTAGCTGATGCCCGCGGCTTCACCCGCATGGATGTCGTTCAAATTATATACTAAAACCTTCCTCTTGAATCACTCTATCTATTAAAAAAACCGCATCAAAATCCGTTGCGTAGTTTTAAAGATTTAAGCATACAGACAAACAAACAGACAAAAATAGCGACTTTGTTTTATACTATGTAAGGAAGAAATGCCCGTAGTGGCCTGTGTCGGTGTGCTGAGTGAGGGGTGCGCCCGGTACGCCGCAGCCCGCGCCTGAACCCTGAACCCGCGGTTGGCCGCACATAGACGATGCGCCGACATCACTATAATTGAAACGCAGAGAAAACTTGTTGAAACGAGTGTGACCGACACTACCATGGCCACTGTCATGGATTTTATTTTGATGACACGAAAAAATGGTAGCCAAATATTCGAATTTGTAGGTCACTGGTTCAAAAGTTTTAAGGGTTTCTACGTGGATGATCTGTGAAACATCGCCCCAGCTTGGCCTAACTTTACTCGTGACGCAGACACGGAATTTTATGAGACAACTTTTAGAACAACAAAATAAATCTAATTCTGAGGTCGACCCCTATTTACCTGACTACGGCGAAGCCCAAAAGGAGGGTTATGTGGTTGACCTGTATGTATGTCCGTTTCTTTATTCCCTCATAACTCCTAAACGGATTTGAATAAAATATACGTCGCTAGATTCGTTTTGATGGCGCGAGTGTCACTAGCTATATTCAAATAAAAAAAAAACAAAGTAAATTTGCGGATTTTGGGGGCCATATCGCGGAGTTCAAAAGTCCTGCAGAATTCATAATTATGTTGGAGGAGCTTTAGGGACATGTTTCTTAGGAGATCAATATATTATTCTGTTTCAAAAATTATTTTTTTGTTGGAAAGGGTCTTCCCAGGTGGTCCCATGATCATCAAGTCAGGATCTGATGATGGGATCCTGGAGAAATAGAGAGAACTCTTCAAATTTTATAGACACACTTGAAATGATTTGAGTAGTTTTTGGAAGAGTACTTTCTCGGAGTGAACCCACTTCAACTTAGTGAAGATCTGATGAAGAACTTCGGAGATAGGCAACGGAACTCCTCAATAAATGATAGCAATTGAACTGGGATTGCTGGAATCTCATGTCTGTCTATTGTTAAGATTTATAAGGGAATGGGACTGGTATCTTTAACACAGGTTACTTTGTAATCTAGCTAAGATGCCAGTTGCGATCCGTCCTGTGACTATAAAGCTACGATCACTGTTATTATTGTAACTATTTAATCTTAAGGTTTTATACTGTGAGAACTAATAAAGCTTATTATTATTATTGTTTACACCAGTTTATAACATAACATCACGCCGATACGCTGTGAAGGGGTAAGCACATGTGAACCACTAAAAAGTTAAAAAGTTTCGAAATAAAACGCAGAATAGTGAAAAACTAACTTTAGAAGAAAAATCGGTTTCTGAAGTCGGTGGCAAAAAACCGAAATCAAACAAACAAAAGTCACCAACTTCAGAAACAGATTTTTCTTCTAAAGTTTATTTTTCACTCTTTTGTGATTTATTTTTTGTTAAAGTCGGTTTTATTTTTTGTTAAAAAGTTTTTTATTTATTTCGACTATTCAGTGCCTGTAACTGGCCTACTTGAAATAAATGCTTTGATTTTGAATACCTTTGTGTTATCTAAGAATTTCAAATTTACTGAACCTCGATGGTTGTAGTGAGGGGGGCGAAATCCGGCTTGTTCTAGTGGCTCATTACCTAATTGGACGGACCCGTCATAGCTTTTATCGCATTATTGTGCTGACGTATTATTTTGGAATGACATCGTTTATGGAACTTTTCTCGATTGAATTATTGTGCTCCATGTGATTGAATAATGGGGCAGAACAAGTTAGCAAGGTGAGGCACAGGGTGATGGAACTAATGTAACCTTTAGCAGCATAAATATTATCTGATAACATTCGGTTAAAGAGAAAATAAAAACATCCGATTCATTGCAGTTGTATACTTTATTTATACTTCTGTAAATAAGATTATATTCTCATAACATAAGTTTTAAATAGATATTCAGAAAATAAGAAGTGGTCTGAAGACTATGGAGTATTTTGTTAATTCTGTAGGGAACTAGTGTTATTATTGAAACGACTGGAGCCGATCGGTTACCATTTATTACTGATCATCTTATGCTAATACAATATATCTTATAACATAGATCTTACTTACTAAGTACATACACCTCACCTCGGGGGCGAGAGAAAAAAAAAAACAAAAATAATAAATGAACGTTTTTTTTTTTTTTTAGTTTAAATGATTACCTAAATTATGCTTATGTTCTAAATGGCTTAGTTCTATTTTTATGGATTACATAAGGTTTATTACTCTTTAAAATCTTCACATTAACACCTAAATCTTCTAAAATAACAAATGGTCCTTGCCACAGAGTTTCTAATTTAGTGGCTGTTTCATTTTTAACTAGTATTAGTTGTCTATTATTATACGTTACATTATTAACATTTTTATCGTAAGATAACTTACGGTATTGTTTACTTTTGAGTAAGTTGTTGCGAGCATCTTGGTGTGCAACTTGTAATTTATGCTTTAGATCTAAAGGATAACTTTCCGGGTTATATAATGGTTCAATATACTGACTGACTCTACATGGTATTACACTAGCTCTACCAAATACAAGTTCGAAAGGTGTGTACTTTGTTTCTGTATGAACAGTATTATTAAAACTATAACACCAAAAAGGTAACCACTGACTCCATGTGTCTTTTTTTCCATCACATTGTATTCGCAAAAAAGCACCAAGGTGTTTATGTGTATTCTCAAGGGCACCAATAGTTTGATGGTGATATGCAGTAGATATCAATTTGTTTATTCCCAGAAGTTTACATACTTGATCCATTACTGATGACACGAATTCTGTGCCACGGTCAGTCGCAATGGCATTTGGCACTCCAAATCTTAGTATAAAATTATCAACTAATGCTTTCGCAACACTTACCGTTTCTTTGTTTTTCAGAGGATATGCCTCTACAAACTTAGTAAGCTCACACTGGAGGGTCAAAATGTAACAATTACCGTGTGTATCCCTTTCTAAAGGACCTACAATGTCGAGAAATATTTTTTCAAAAGAATGTGAAGCTGTTGTAGTTATCTCCATGGGCGCCTTGACATACCTACAATGCTTCATTTTCTGACACTTTGTGCATTTACTCACAAATTCTTTTATATCTTTGTCGATGCCTGGCCAGTAAAATTTCCTCTTTATGTTGTTCGTCATCCTACGTATACCTGCATGACCTGCGGTAGGTAGTAGATGAAAATCATGTAAAATATAGTTCTTTTCTTCCTCATCATCAATTCTCTTAACTCCTCTAAATACATATATCCGTGGACCGGTCCAATCCTTATATTCATTAATTTCTTTTAATAAATCTTTGATAAAACTTTCATATTCTTTGTTCTTGACTATGCATAGTTCATTTATATTTATATTCTTACAAAATTCTCCTAACTTAGTCACAAATTCGTCTCGCGTAAATTGTGCCCTAAAGTTAAGATTAATAAATAACGTTTTTCTATGACGACTGTAAATGAAACATTCGTTCTCTACGTCTACGTTGTTTTGTCTTCTTAATTTAGTTAGTTCATCATTTTTTATAAAAGTCATTTCTACGGAGTCACTTGGTACTCTTAGTACCTCGACTACTGGTGGTTGATCAGGCCACGAGTCGTCGGGTCTACTGAGAACAGGTGTGTCATGTACTTGTTTGTCTAATTCTAAACGCCGTTTTTGCGCTCTAGTCATCACTAACATAATTTCTTCATTCATTTGTTTTAAGTTATCTGATGTTATTATTATTCTAGACAACGCGTCTGCAACACTATTATCCTTCCCTTTTATATACAATATCTTATAATCGTATTCTTCCAGCGCTAATCTAAACTTAGTTAGCCTACTTGATGGATCTTTCATTGAGAATAAATATATTAATGGTCTGTGGTCGGTCATAATTGTGAATGTTTTTCCGTAAATGTAAGGCCTGAAGTACTTCACTGCCCACACAATTGCTAATAGCTCTTTTTGTATAGTTGGATAGTTTAGTTCAGCTTTATTGAGTGGTCTACTAGCATAAGCTACTGGTTTCATATTTTTATTGCACAAAACTGCTCCAACAGCTGTACCTGATGCGTCAGTTTGTAAAACAAATTCATTTTCTTCAGTGAAATCGGGAAATTCTAATACTGGTGGAGTTGTTAAAGCATGTTTTAACGTGTCGAATGCATTTTGACATTCTTTATCCCAGTTAAATCGTTCACATTTTCTGGTTAATTTATTTAGTGGTTTGGTAATTTCTGCAAAATTTTTAATAAATTTTCTGTAATAGTTACAAAACGCCACAAATCTTTTTACTTCATCTGTATTAATTGGCGTGGGATATTTTTGTAATATCTCTATTTTTGCTGGATCTGGTAAAACTCCATTTTGTGTTACTAGATGGCCTAAATAAAGAATTTTCTTTTGCAAAAAATTACATTTTTCTGGATTTAATTTCAAATTATGTTTTCTCAGTCTTTCTAAAACGTTAACTAAGTTCTTGTTATGGATATCTAAGTTTCTTCCAAAAACTACTAGATCGTCTAAATAAATAAAACATCTGTCAAATGTTAATCCGGACATGGCTACTGACATTACTCTGCTGAAAGCACTTGGACTTGTCTTGAGTCCCATCGGTAACCTTTTCATTTGGTATTGTCCAGTGTTTGTAGTAAACGCAGTATACTCTCTACTGTTTTCATCTAAAGCTACTTGGTAATAACCCTGATTTAAGTCTAAATGTGAGAAATAGACTGATCCAGACAGAGAATCCAAAATTTCGGTTATATTTGGTAAAGGAAACTTGTCATCTACAATACAGTCATTAAGTCTACGATAATCGACGACTAAACGCCATTTTTTGTCATTTCCACTTTTCTTTGGGACCAATAAAATTGGGCTTGACCACTCACTCCTTGCTTCCTCTATTATGTCGTTGTCAATCATGTTTTGTATTTGTTTATTGACTTCATTTTTCAAGGAATGAGGCAGTCGATACTGTTTAACATAAACAGGACTAGTATTTGGTTTTAAAGTTATTGACTGTTCATAAACGTTTGTAGTTGTTAATTTGTCGCCTGGTAAAAAGAACACGTCGGAATACTTAGCACATATTCCTTGTATTGATTGTCGTTCTTCTATGTTAAGATTATTTAATTTTAAAATGTCTAATAACACTTTTGCCCTCTTTAAATTGTTATTTTGTAATTTAAAGTCGCATAAATCATAATCTTGCATCGAATAAATCTCTGGCTGAAACATTGGCAATGTAACGTCATGCTCATTGGTATTTAAAATTTTTACAGGTAATCTGTTATTTTTAATTTTTCCTAAACAGCCCGCAAGAAACACGTTTTCCGTTAATTGCTTGCTATGTATAACACAATCTTCATCAGTGTTGTTATTTAAAAGTAAATAATGAAATGATTCACTTCTGGCTGGAATGTGTAACACTTCGTTCGAATAATCTATCGTGTCACTTAACACTAAAGAATATTCCACTCCATATTTAGACAAGGTAATGATATTAGTCTCCAAGTTGATATTGGATGTGTAATGACATAGAAAATCTAAACCTAAAATTCCATCTGCTTTTAAGGAAATGTTATCGAAAACATGCAGCTTGACATGAAAGTCAACATGTTGTTGCTCATTACGATGAGTCAGGCTAAGATTAATAAAACCGTTTGTTTTTGTTTGACCACCAATACCATCTAAAATAGTATCATCTCTAATTTTAGTCATGTTATTCGGTAACGCGACTCTCTTTATTATGGAAATGGATGCTCCTGTATCTACCAACCAAAAGTATTTTCTATTGCCAAAGTATAATGTTAAAAATTTTGCTTTGCCTGCTAACATCAAAATATTTTGTTTATGATCGAAAAAACTGCATTTCTTCTGATTTAGAATTTACGGATTCGTTGTTATTGTTACTATTATTATTATTATTAGATTGTTCCGTATAAAACACGCGACGATGATTTCCACTACCATGAGTTTCGTATCTCGATCGGTTCTCGTGAGGCACTTGGTTGCCTCGTCCTCGATTTGAGTTGAATGAGCTTCGAGGTTCACCACGAGAGCGATAAAATGATCTTCCACGTGATTGATCAAAATTTCTCCGGACATTATTTGAGTTATGGTGATAATATCCTCGCTGATTGTTTGAGTTCTGGTGATAATATCCACGTTGTCCCCGTGCTCGACGACTATAAGAATTCCCTCGACGAGAATAATTATCATAAGCATGCGACTCACCTCTACCACGACGTGAAAAATGCATGACATTTTCTGCTCCCGAAGTTGATGCCGTAGTCAACTCCTCGTCCTTCGCCGCCTGGATTGCATCCTTCAGCGTGTCATAGTTACGTGCTGCAATAATTGTACTGAGCCGGGAATCGCTTAACCCATCTGCGAATCGTTTTATCGCTAGTTTTTCGTTAATTGGCTTTAAAACTACATAATTCTGAGAATTACCATCGGCTTGCGATATTGTCAGATTGGTGAAAAGTTTTTCAATTTCAGTACCGTATTGGTCGATAGTGCGCCAACCTTGTGTTGTATTTTGTAATCGCGATTGTATGGCAGTAAATGACTTTTTAGGTAACAGTGTGGAACGTAAGTCTTTAACAAGATCGTTTGTAGATGTGTAACTATGGGACATTCGTAGCTTAGCATTTTCTGACAGTCTACTTTTTAAAACAAATGTTATTAGTAATTTCTTCCCTGCTTCTGACAGCATATCTGAATACATTTCAACAGAGTCAATGATACTCTTGATGTTATTTTCCTTATTGTTCATTACAGGAATCAAATTACACGCAGTTTTTAAATCGAATTCCATGATTATTTCTGTATTTGAGCTCGTGTCGCAAAAATCACTTTCACTACTACTATCTTCAGTACATAACTGTTGAATTTTTAAGTAACACGTTTTTATTTCATCTCTTATAAGAGTTAATCGTGCTAAAGCTTCCGATTTAATTCCTTCCTTAGTACTCAATATTTTAATTAATGATGTACTTTTATCAAATATTATGTCTGTCTCTGATAATTTATTTTTTATAACATTACCCTTGTAACGCGATTTTCCTTTCTTAACTAGATATTTTCTTATTAATGTAAGTTCATCTAAACATTTAAATAATTCATCTTCCATTCCCTCGCAATCAATGAATTAATATTTAATATACATACCACATTCTCACGGTGAGTTACGGTAGTAGGGGATACAGGCGTAACATGATACACGTAGTACACGACTTAACTACATTAGTAAACAAAATTCAGAAGGTGAGTTATAGTTTCACCTTTTTCCTAGGTAGTACTTAAAAAATAAACTTTATAGTCTTTAAACTTTAAAATCCATAATTCTGTGAAGAATCCACTCTATGAGTATAATATCACTATCACACATTATGCACTTTTGTATGTTGAAATCGCACAAATCACTCACAAAATTACCACTGCTCTTCACACTTGTTCTTCTGCATTCTTGTGCTGTTGCCTCCTATTTCATCGGGACATGGACCTCTCGTTCGTCTCCTCGGCTACCTCTGGTACGGTTGATTGATCGCCGGAAGTTATGTTGTACTATTTGGTCTGTGATCCATGAATGGTGGCACTTCTTGTACTGTTTGTACACAAAATAAATAGCGCCGAGACCCAGAAGTATACAAATTACTAGCAGCACAATGCTAATATTCGACATGTGCATCTTCATCTCTTCGACATGTCCATTGTTTGATCCTGCAGCATTCTGGTTTAAGAAAACCGTCTCCTTTTCCACGTTTGATCGACACATAATTCATTATTGTGTCAACAGGTTAACTCGGATTTTATATATTGAAATATTATTGCACCGTAATTTTTCTTCACATTTTTTTTTGTCTGTTTGGAGCCGTAACACTATAGTACTAACGCGTCACGCGCCCCAAATGGCAGGATCGCCATGTAGGGAACTAGTGTTATTATTGAAACGACTGGAGCCGATCGGTTACCATTTATTACTGATCATCTTATGCTAATACAATATATCTTATAACATAGATCTTACTTACTAAGTACATACACCTCAATTCCTTGATTGAGTTCATTTTAGTAAATAATATTGACTACAAAATTAAGATGTCAGTCGTTTTGTATGTCAATAGTACTGATCATATTACTGCACATTTACACTGACACTAAAACAACAACTAAATGGAGGCATCCATTTAGTTTTTTACCAACCCACACAGCACAGATATCCTTCACAGGTATTAATGTTGGTGCTGCTTAGTGTTGGTGAAAATGGTCAATAGGGTATTTCACCAAAAAAATCTAATTAGTCCGTCTGTTAGATTATCGAAAAATATTGGATACGTGTTTTTTGTTTTATCTAATAAATAACAATTGACGGAAATAAAACGTGTCAAAGATCATGAGTGGGGGCTTTTCACGTCACTTCGTGAGTAAAAAAGTACTAACCTTGTGACGTCACACGACTTGACACGACTTTTCGAAGCGCTGTATCGTCTTCATCTTTTGTTTACGTGAAAAAAGAAAAAATATGTGTCCTTTATTTTTTGAAAATCTATCTGACGGACTAATTAGATTTTTTAGGTGAAATACCCTATTCTTAAATTATTTAGTCACATAATAATTGCGTACCACACTCGTACCATCTCAATCATTCAGTCAATTTAACCCGAAATATGGGAAAAATTTAAACGCGACTTCCAGAAAAGTCACTAATAAAGAGTTTGAAGTACAGTAAAAAGAGAAAAAAGAAATGTTTTGACTCCAAATGAAAGTAACATGAGTATGTTACACGATTAAGATGCTGGTTGGATAAGCCTGGATAGCAGATTACAGTCACAACGAAATAAAAGAAATTGTATCCCCTAAAGTAAACCTAGTTTAGCTAAAGTAAGTCTACGCGGTGCTCATCTTGCAGAGGTGGCGCAGTTGCATGATCTTGATGTCGTCCGTGCCGAACTTGACGACACCTTCCTGGTTCTCTATGGAGATCAGCTGGCCGACAGACTCACGGTCTTCGCCCGCGATTACCTGGAAATGTTGAAATATATTTATTTTAGAGAGAGATACAGACAATATTTTGAAGAATATTTATTTTGGTCCAAATGAAGACGTGGTTGAAGGCAGTGAACAGAAGGTGCTAACGGAGTCAACTTTTACGAGTTGTGGTCTAGGGTTCGGACCCGGATGCTACCGATAGCTCTGATGCTCTGCCACCTTCCACCCTTATGCCCTAAGTAATTAGTTTGAAAAGTGGTCGAACATCAACCCGGTAGAACGTGCATTATTTTAAATTGTCATCACTACACCTTTTAAAAATTAGGTTAAGAGACGAATTCTTTACTAAATTAATATTTATGTTGTTTAGATAGCTTTATAAATCTACTTTTTAATCTTAATAGTCTTTCGTTTAGCCGCAACTCCATTAATGTAAAGCGATGATGAGCTTTACGGTGGAGCACATTAAATAGCATCTGCAGTTGTTCTGCAAACTAGTGTTTGAGTGTGTCATACCTTGACGCGGTCCCCGGACTGCGGCACGACGGGCTCCAGCAGCTCGGCCAGCACGTTGACGACGCGGTCCTCGCGCGGCAGGTACAGCGCGCACATACCGGCCGACAGCCCGCGCACCACGCCCGTCTGCCTGATGGTCTGCTTCATATTCCCCAGAGAGAGAAAGACTAGCATACCTTGACGCGGTCCCCGGACTGCGGCACGACGGGCTCCAGCAGCTCGGCCAGCACGTTGACGACGCGGTCCTCGCGCGGCAGGTACAGCGCGCACATACCGGCCGACAGCCCGCGCACCACGCCCGTCTGCCTGATGGTCTGCTTCATATTCCCCAGAGAGAGAAAGACTAGCATACCTTGACGCGGTCCCCGGACTGCGGCACGACGGGCTCCAGCAGCTCGGCCAGCACGTTGACGACGCGGTCCTCGCGCGGCAGGTACAGCGCGCACATACCGGCCGACAGCCCGCGCACCACGCCCGTCTGCCTGATGGTCTGCTTCATATTCCCCAGAGAGAGAAAGACTAGCATACCTTGACGCGGTCCCCGGACTGCGGCACGACGGGCTCCAGCAGCTCGGCCAGCACGTTGACGACGCGGTCCTCGCGCGGCAGGTACAGCGCGCACATACCGGCCGACAGCCCGCGCACCACGCCCGTCTGCCTGATGGTCTGCTTCATATTCCCCAGAGAGAGAAAGACTAGCATACCTTGACGCGGTCCCCGGACTGCGGCACGACGGGCTCCAGCAGCTCGGCCAGCACGTTGACGACGCGGTCCTCGCGCGGCAGGTACAGCGCGCACATACCGGCCGACAGCCCGCGCACCACGCCCGTCTGCCTGATGGTCTGCTTCATATTCCCCAGAGAGAGAAAGACTAGCATACCTTGACGCGGTCCCCGGACTGCGGCACGACGGGCTCCAGCAGCTCGGCCAGCACGTTGACGACGCGGTCCTCGCGCGGCAGGTACAGCGCGCACATACCGGCCGACAGCCCGCGCACCACGCCCGTCTGCCTGATGGTCTGCTTCATATTCCCCAGAGAGAGAAAGACTAGCATACCTTGACGCGGTCCCCGGACTGCGGCACGACGGGCTCCAGCAGCTCGGCCAGCACGTTGACGACGCGGTCCTCGCGCGGCAGGTACAGCGCGCACATACCGGCCGACAGCCCGCGCACCACGCCTGTCTGTCCCGCCAGCGCGTCGTCGTCGTGCGGAGCGCGCACACGGACCTAAGAATGTGGATTGTTGATTAGTTTATGATAAACTAGCTGATGCCCGAGGCTTTGCCCGCGTGGATGTCGGTTATCGTGACTAAATATTTTTTATTCCATTAAGTTGCGATTACTTCCTCATAATTTTTATTCATGATGAAGACGTGTGCAATTTGCAATGAGCAATTTAACGACGGGGTGCAATGTGGAAGCTGTAAAAAATTCCTGGACTTCTCTTGTGCGCATGTGTCTGAAGCGAGTTGGAGAAAACTGGGACCTGACCGAAGAGCACAATGGAAATGCCCTTCTTGTAAATCGTCGCCTGCTCCACTCTCACCGCAACCTTCTGCTTCATTGGATACAGTTACTGGGTGAGATTCGCGAAATGAAGCAGCATCTGCAGAGCTTACCAACCTTAGTCAACGACATAAAATCGATTAAAGAAGAGCTGACCGAGCTTAAGAAAAGCTGTGATTTCTCTAGTGGTAGACTCGATGAATTCGATACCAGACTTGCAGAACTTGAAAGCAAAGCCTCCGAGTATGTGAAGCTTCAGGACACTGTCTCTTCATTGCAAACAGCATTAGCCTCAACAAAACTTGAGCTTACCTAGTTTGACCAGCGATCCAGGCTAAACAATGTAGAGATTAAGGGTATCCCCGTTAAGAAGGATGAGAACTTGTTCTCAATCGTTGACGCCATCAGCAGTAGAATCAACTACAATTTTCCTAAGACCCAGATTAACTATATTTCGCGGGTACCTATACATAATTCTAAAGAAAAATTGGTGATAGTGAGCTTCCTCAATAGGCATATTAAAGAAGATTTTGTTGCGGCTGCGTGTGCTGATAAGGGTCTCTCCACATCGGACATTGGTTTTCAAGGAGCACAACGTATTTATGTCAACGATCATTTAAGTGTGGAATCCAAGAAACTTCTAAATATAACGAAAATCGCCGCTAAAGAGAAACGCCATGAATTCGTTTGGGTGAAACATGGTAAGATTCATGTGCGCAAGGATGTTAATTGCAAAACATTTATAGTAAGAAACGAATTTGATTTAAACAAGATTGTATAAACCACCTCTATTTACATACAAGATTGATTTGTTGCTTTTCCAATTTTAAAATGTATCAAAGTTTGCACATCATTTGTAATTTGCTTTGTTTTTGCAAAAGGTTTAGCACCTCGGCACTGCTAATGAGCTTCCTTACATAGTATAAAACAAAGTCGCTATTTTTGTCTGTTTGTTTGTCTGTATGCTTAAATCTTTAAAACTACGCAACGGATTTTGATGCGGTTTTTTTTAATAGATAGAGTGATTCAAGAGGAAGGTTTTAGTATATAATTTGAACGACATCCACGCGGGTGAAGCCGCGGGCATCAGCTAGTCTATTATATTCCTTAACGCGCTCTTCGCCTTCAAGTACCGCTACATAAACACACGTTTGTCTCGCTTACTCATATACGTGTGATATATTGCTGCTTGCTTGCTCGCACAGACATGTCCTGCCTAACATCGTATGATTTGTCATTCTTGTTAACTATACTTTCAAATACCCACTTTATGAATTTGTTCCTCTCTTACATGTAACTAATTATTGTAGTCTCGAAATGTTAATTTTATTATCTAATATTGTTGTTGATGCTTACTCAATTATTGTTAGATATATGTGCAATGGCTAATAACAGTGATCAGTGTCTGACTGCAGTCTTTTATCAGAACGTACGGGGATTGCGAACAAAGACAGACTCGTTCTACCGTCAGGTTTTACATAATTCCTACGATATTATTGTTTTAACGGAGACTTTGTTAATAGACGGCATGTTAAACTCAGAGTTATTTGATGATCGTTATTTAGTGTGGCGCCGTGGGGTGGTGGTGTGCTTATTGCGACGCGTAGGGAGTTACCTGTCAGTCCGCAACCGCTCCTACACTCCTCAGCTGAGGATCTCTGGATCAACTTACGGCTTAAAAATTCGAAGTCACGTGAATATGTGAACCTATATATTTGTGCTATCTACTTGTGTAAACAAAACAAAGGGTTTTCGTTTTCGGAACAGCTAACTAACTTCCTCTTCAAATTGAACCATATAGCTCTGAGTAAAACTTCAGATTTGTTTTTAGTTTTAGGTGATTTTAATATGAGTGGAATCTCGTGGGCGTCATCTAATAACCTTTCGTTAGTCCCAATGAACCCCGCCACTAGTGACGAATGTTTGTTCGCGGACGAGTTATGTACGCTGGACTTTGGACAGTATAATGGGGTAGCTAATAGGTACGGTAAACTGTTGGACTTAGTCCTCTCAAATAAGTTAGCCTGTGTTAGTGAGTGTGTTGACCCTCTAGTGCCCATTGATCCCTATCATCCTGCGCTGTTGGTTAATATTGACATCTATGAATTACCCCCCCTTGATCATGCGCCGCGGTTGCGTTATATCTATAACAAAGGTGATTTTTAACCGACTTCAAAAAAAGGAGGAGGTTATCAATTCGACTGTATTTTTTTTTTTTTTTTATATTTGTTCGCTCATAACTTGCGACTGGGTGAACTGATTTTCATGATTCTTTTTTCATTTGAAAGCTGGTGCTTCCCGTGTGGTCCCATTGTCACCATTTTAATATCTGATGATGGGATCTTGTCGAAATCGGGGGAACTCTTCAATAAATAACAGCAGATTAACCGCGATTGTTGCTATAGCATATCTAAGCATTGTTTACGCCATCACACAACATAATATCACGCCTGTACTCACTACAAAGGTTGGTGAACATATCCTGATGAAGTACTTCGGAGATAGACAACGGAACTCCTCAATAAATGATAGCAAATGGACTGGGATTGCTGAAATCTCATGTCTGTCTATTGTTTACACCAGTTCATAACATAACATCACGCCGGTACGTTGTGAAGGGGTAAGCACATGTGAACCACTAAAAAGTGAAAAATAAAAACTTTTTTACAAAAAATAAAACCGACTTCGACAAAAATAAAACACAAAAAAGTGAAAAATAAAAATCAGCTTCAGAAGTCGGTGGCAAACACATGAAATCAAACAAACAAAAGTCACCGACTTCAGAAGCTGATTTTTATTTTTCACTTTTTTGTGTTTTATTTTTGTCGAAGTCGGTTTTATTTTAATTCCATTAACAACGAGATTTCTGGCACTAATTGGGAGCAGGAGTTTTCAACCCGATCACTGGATGAGTCAGTTGAGTACTTTGTAGACACTATAAAACAATTTCAAAACAAATATATGCCACAAAAGCTAGTACGTAATACAAAATACCCAATCTGGTACAGCTCATCACTCGTCAAAACAGTCAAAGAAAAATATAAATATCTCAAAAAATTCAAGATTTACGGCAATAAATCTGACGAATTAACTTTTAAATATTTGCGTGACAGAGTCAAGGCTATGGAAGCTTCATGTTATAAAAATTATTTGAATCAAACAGAAAAATCTATTAAAGAAAATCCTAAACACTTTTGGTCTTTTGTTAAAAATCGTTATAATTCTAATACTATACCTAGTACAAACGACGAATCTTTACTCACTGGAGAATCTATCTGTGAGGCTTTTTCGTCATATTTCTTGTCAACTTTTCTCAACCCCACTTCATCTAATAATCCCAGCCCACCCCCTGTTTTCCCTTCTGATACTAACAGAACTACGTCTGACATTAGTCACATTGAAGTTAATGTTGATGTTGATCCAACTAAAGGTGCTGGGCCTGATAACTTAGCATCTAAATTTCTCATTAAATGCGCGTCTTCCATTGCCTTACCTATATCAATTTTGTTTTCGAAGTCCTTGACACAAGCCGCCTTATTACAAAAGGTAGTTAAACCTGGTTTAACTTAGACCTGGTTTATCTCGCATGCTGTCACTTTCCTTTGAATATTATTGAAGTGAGACGTCATGCGAGATAAACCAAGTCTAAGTTAAACCAGGTTTAACTACGTTTTGTAATAAGGCGGAAGGTGTTGTCCCCAAATTATGGAAATCTGCTTTTGTTACACCCGTACACAAGAAAGGGTCTAAAACTGAGATTTCAAATTACAGGCCTATATCCAAGCTGTGCATTATAGCTAAAATATTTGAGAGGATTATCTATAATCAGTTATATCCTGCCCTTGCTAGCTCATTCAGCTCCTTTCAGCACGGATTTTTAAAGGACGGTCTACTACATCTAATTTGATTCTATTTAACGATTTTATTACAGATGCTATGGACAATGGTAATCAGGTCGATGTTGTTTATACAGATTATAGCAAGGCATTTGATCGGATCGACCACGCTACCCTAATTAAGAAGCTAAGCTACATGGGCATCCGTGGGGACCTTCTGAGGTGGTTCTCCTCTTACATTGACAACAGGTCACAAGCAGTAGTCCTTAATAATTATATGTCTAGTTGGGTTATGGGTAGAGGTGCCTAGCGGGGTGCCTCAGGGTTCGTTGCTGGGTCCGTTTCTATTTGTAGTGTATGTGAACGACATCGATCAGTGCCTCCATTCGTCCAAACTATTATGTTTCGCCGACGACATGAAAATCTTTGCCACTATTTCCACGCTCGAAGATAGACTAGCACTTCAAGCTGACTTGTATCGGCTTGAAGAGTATTGTCGGGCTCATAGGCTTGATCTCAACCCATCCAAGTGTTCGGTGATCACTTACACTAGAAAACGTACAGCCCTAGGTACTACTTATACATTGGCGGGTCAGATCTTGCCAAGGTGCAGTACAATTCGTGATTTGGACAGTAAGTTACTGTATGACACACACATTGATGCAATTGTCAAAAAAGCGTATAGATTGCTTGGATTTATAATACGTCTGTCTAAGTTTTACAGATGCTAAAACACTAAAAATTTTGTATTGCACTTTTGTAAGAAGCCAACTAGAGTATGCGTCTCACATATGGAATCCACGGTATCATAAATATATTGACCGCATTGAAAACATCCAAAGACGTTTCATAAAATACCTCTGCTTCCATCAAAAGATTCAATATCAGTCAATTGATTACCTTAGACTCTGTAAGAAGTAAGAAGTACCATCTACTACCACTGGTAGATCGACGTAATATTGCTGACTGCTTATTCTTATTGAAAATTCTCAACAACAATATTGATAACCTCATTCATCTTCAAATTATAGACAGAATAGTTATATTGTGCGTGCAAGCAGACATTTTAAAGATATATGCAAGGAGTATGATTTGGATCCATTCACAACTAGTGTGAATTCGGCCAGAAGGTGCTTAAGCCTCAATTTTTTTAAGTAGCGGAAAGTTATTTTATTTGTTTTTATTTCTTTTTTCTTCATATGTATTTTAAATTGCAAACTTTGTTTTTACATTGTAGGTATTTATTAATTTCAATAAGGTGTTTTTGTTTTGTGCTCACAGTGCTCACACTATAAATAATTTTATTACTTATCTATACGTGAGGATTTGTAATTGGCTTTCTGGTGACTATGGTTTCTTTTCTTTTTGTTTGTTTTTGTTAGCTGTAAGTCCTCCAAGTACTAAATAAATAAATAAATAAAACTTGACAAATTATGTACCTTATGTACCTTCCTCATGAACCACTCTATCTATTGGTGAAAACAGTATGAAATTCAGTGCAGGAGTTTATTGCGAACAGACAGATAGACGCGGTGGAGGATTTTGTTTCATAATATATGTAGTGATAGTCTTGTTTGGGTAAAGTGAGTGTTTCCTGGTTTGGTGGGAGTTTTTGGTAGGGCACTTGGTTTGATGAGTAAAGGCGTGATGAAATGACATCGAGATACAAAATTGATTGATGAGATGAAAGATTTCAACCAACAGAGAGTGAAAGTCAGTGAAAGATAGATATCAGCTTATTTTACGTGAATGTTTTGTTAGTGGGAAACCACAGTAAGACTAATATCATGGGAAAAAATAAAAGATAATTGTTATTCACCTCAACTTCCGTAGTATGCCAATCAGGAGCCGCAGCATCTGCAGCGGCGTACGGCGAGCGCGGCGAGTACCCGCCCGGGGACGGCGTGGCCGGGTAGCCCGCCGTGTACCCGGCCGGGGACGGCGACGGGCGGTACGGCGAGTACGTGTGGTCCGAGCCGTACATAGTGCCCGGCGTCTGCGGCGTGAACGGACCCGCCGCGTACGCGTCGTTGCCGTCATCCAGAGCGCCGTACTCGAAGTCCGGAGCCCGCGCCGGTGTGTTGGCAGCCGTGGGGTCCCACGCGCCGTGCGCCGGAGTACGCCCTCCCTCGTGCGAGGGCGTGGCCGAGCCGTAGTGCGGAGTACGCCCCCCCACGTCGTAGATGGGCGTGGCCGAGCCGTGCATGGGCGTCTTGATGCCCGTGTCGCGGTAGGTGGGCGTCTGGGCGCCCAGCGTGGGCGTGCGGTGCGACGGGGTGCGCGAGTAGAAGGAGCTGGCGCCGTCGCGCGCCGTGTTGCCGGCGCCGGCGATGTGCGAGCGGTCCACGGATATCGTCTGACACGCCGAGTGCAGCTCCACGCGCGCTGTGCTGCCTGTGGCGTCCTTCACTATACCCACGTTGCCCTTGTATGGGCCTCCCGTGATTTTTATAGTCTGTCCTATAAGCTCCCTGTCTCTTGTGACTCCACCTCCCCTACCGCCCCGTCCACCGCGACCTCTCGGTGTCATACCCCCTCTGCCCGAGGGATGCATGGGCGACTGTATCCTCGGTGACATAAACCCGAGCGATAGTCCAGCTGACGCGTTATTATTCTTGTTTCCACCCGCCAACTGCAAGTGCCGCGTCTTACACACGAATATACCTCCGTTATCGAGATACATGCGGGACTGTAAGAACGCGAAGTTTCTGTACAAATGTTTGATCTCGCCGTTACGTCCGGCGTGAGGACCGTCTATTACCTTGACAATGTCACGTTTCTGAATCGTATTCTGTTCAGAATCGAGGGCCATAGTAAATCTGTTTTCACGTCTTTTCTGTAAAGCTTGTGGTTTGCATTCAATAACTTTACCTTGCATGCCTAGAACATGAAAGTTCTCCTTCTCTAGTCGAACGATGACGCCAACTGTTTGTGGGTCGAGTTGGACCATGTCGCCCCATTGGAACTGACCGAGGGAGTCCACACCAGTGGCCATGTCGGAGCAAAGCTGTAGATCGCGCGGCAACACTTCCAGCTCGTGCATCGTGAGATCTGACACGAGCACGACTCTGTGCGGCTCCACGCGTACTATCAGACCTGTGTCACCTTCGTACCGACCTGCTAACACCTTCACGTGGTCACCTTGCTTGAAGTACTTCCGCAACTCGTTAGGCTTGAACACTAAAGGATCCTTCAAGGCGTCGTGCTTTGGCATGACAGTTATCATTGACCCATCTATGGCTATAATCCTAGCTTGCAAGTTGGCCAAGTCACCAGAACACACTTCTACATTGTCACCCATTGAGAATGAATGTAAGCTAGTTGGGTCGTCTTTGGCAGGTGCTGCTAATTCTATATCTATTCCTTCAGGTTGCTCCTCAAATCTTTCTAATTCAGTCAGTGTAGGCTTCACACCCTCAGCCAATATGGCCGACATTGTGAAGTTTTTGTATAAGAATCCCTTTCGGGAATATCTGTTGCCCTCAAATATTAAGAAGTCACCATCTGACGTGACCTCACCTCCGATAGCTCTGATGGCTTCCGGGTCGAAGGGTTTTGCTGCCGGGCGCCTCTTCTTTTTCCTTTTGGCTGCCTCACTTTCACTTTGTACTGTTCTTAGAGCTCCTCTGAGCCTTGTATAGTCTATTCTAGGTAATAATTTCAAATGCACTTGATTCTGAGCTAGATCCACATAGTCCACTTGAGCAATGTCATCCTTGTACAACCCTCTCTTTAGTCTGACCCATTGTTTTGGTTTCAAACCCGACTGCTCCTTAACTACTCTCAACACATCAGTCATTTCCTTAATAGGTACCATGTCCTGCTTCCAGATACCCATCCTCAGTGTTCCAACATTATTTATGATATTCTTAACATGAGTCTGTTTGTAGGCCTCAATGTAGATGTATCCTTTCACACCTTCTGGGGCTACAACTGACTTGATCTGGAATGGTTCTTCAGAAAACTGGTAGGCAATGAACTTCCTCATGAGGAGTAGGACTGTGGCTTTCTCTTCACCTATCCTGCACTTGACCATCCATAGATTAGGGTCCTTGATGCCTGGCAGGAGGGTCTGTTGTGTGATTTCATCTGACATTTCCTCGCCACCTTCGCCAAAATGTCTGAGTGCTGCGGACTCATCAGCATACTTGTTTCTGAGATACTCTTCAATTTCCTCTTCTTTTTGTGAGTCCCACAGGTTGGTACCTCTGCGTCTGCCCTCAATCTCCCGGGCCGTGGGCCCAATTTCATCCACTTCATTGCCCACAATGCCCATCTCTTGTGCTCCCTCTTCCCATTCATCGTCTTCATCAACCTCATCATCCACCTGAAGCAAGAAAAATAGTATTTACAATAAAGATAGTGTGGAAATCATTTTCAGTATAATTTATTTTGTGCATGCTGTGAGTTGGTCTTTTCCCATGGTGAACATCTTTATAAAAAAACATCATTTAAAGTATTATTACTATTCGTAATCATTTGTGTCACAGACTTGACTTTTTGAGTTTTAATTTTTTTAGATTTTTTGTTCTACAAATAAAGATATTGAAATCCTTACCTCAGCTTCGTCAATAATGAATCCTCCATAGCGACTGTCCTTCTTACGTTTCTTCCTCAGTCTTTCTTCTTCCTCGTCTTCTTCATATTCTTCAGAGTCAACAGCGTCTAGGTCCTCACCTTCTGGTTCTTGTTCATCCTGCAAAATATATTGAATTTAATCAACGAGTTAGTATGACATAGAATACCTCAAGTAGAGTTGCCAATGAAGTAGATGTCACTGAACGAATAATATTTTCAAGTGTTCATGTCGTAAGTGTTGCTACTTTTGGAAAGTAATCATTCAATCATTCTCTTTAGACAAACTCATGAACGGCATGCATTTGAATTCTTATAACTTTGATAATTTCACTTCAACACCTGGCCTCACATAGTAACCCAATCTCTCTCATAGTGAGGAGGCCTGTGTCTCAGCAGTGGGTACAGTATAGGCTGATGATACTGGGTTTTACAGTTTTGACTCTACTGACCAATAACACTGAAAGTAGAAGTCCAACCAGCAGCCATCTATTCCATGGGCTGCGGGTTGGTCACAAAGATACCGCGGCCTCGACATAAAGGCCTAAGAAAGAACATGGGTGGTTTTTAGTCAGGAGAAGTCTGACACTGGAGGGATTATTTGAGGATTTTTCACCCACCCAAAAAAAAAGCCATCTATTCCATTTAAAACTGTTGTTCCCATACATTATTGACAGTAAACCTACCTCAACTTCCTCATCTCCAGAAGCCTCTTTGGCCTCATCATCTCTGTTGCGACTGGCGCGACTCGCAGGAGAGCCAGACCCTGAACGACTCCTAGAAAACATAAATTCATAATAAGACAGAAATACAACAAATTAGCAAAAATCGTGTAAATTGTATCCAGGGGATGACTGATTGTGATGCTGAGACATTGATTTAAAAATTTGGTGTAGGCACAGTTTAAGGCAGATAATAATAGTAGTAGGGTGCAACCTTTTTATGCCCACATGTTATCAACAAATGTGTAAATAAGATTGGGTGTGTGCTTGGATAAATGAATGACATTATTGGTATAGTATAGAACCCTCTCTATAGGCTGAGGAATGTTAAGATCATACATATTGATGTGATGTGATAGTGAAAGCATGGCTGTAATGGAATTGTTCTGACAATATCTTCAATAACATAGTTTGTTGGTTATGTTTCTATTGAAAATCAATGTAGAAAACCTTGTGCATTGCGCAACCGCTTCAGAAATACTTACAGTGTTATTCAAGCAATGAACTTTGTTATAACTGATAACAAACTGTACAGTTTGCAAACATAAACGATATTGTTCATTGTTATTGGTTTTAGAAATACTACCAACCTGGAACGAGACCGTGACTTGGATCTAGAGCGAGACCTGGAGGCCCGGGAGCCCCTGGAGGGAGTCCGCGAGATGCTGCGGCTGCCAGATCGCGACCGGGAGCCCGAGCGAGAGCGGGACCGAGACCGCACTGAACGGGCGCTCGCGGCGCTCTTCCGCGAACGACGGGATGCTACGCTACCCGCTTCAGATCCACTACCTGAGTAATTGCTGGCTTCCGAATCCGACATTATCACTTCTTACGGGACTAAATCAATGATTTTGACCCATTAAAAAATATTTTACCGAAAACACACCATAGGTACGTAGCAAAACGTCACAGACGATTGGTGTTGCCAGCGACCAACCGAGCACAGATTGATTATCTTTATCGAGCACAAGCACTCAGAAAAAGACTCAAACATAAACATTAAACATTTTATTCTGTGAATGAGTACCTTAACCTAAAAGATTTACGTTGACATTTTCCTATTCTAATTGATGCAAACTTATTGACATTTTACTATTGACATATCACTATTGACATCCTTAATTTTACAACATACCAATTATTACCAATTAATAAATTCACTTTTAATATATTTTGCATGCTAGTTTTAGCGAATTGTGTGAGCTACTCTTACAAAACCTGACCATCAAGACTGTACTACAATTCTAGCGAATAAAGTTCATTTCATTTCATTTCAAAGACATAGACAAAGCCACAAAAAAAATACTAGAGGTGTGTACTGAATTTGATAACATAAAAAAAGAAATCGACTAATTTGTGTAATATCTTGTCTGAATTAAATAGTCTATGATATGACTGGTTTTCTAAAAAAATAAGTTTGTCTATTGATTCGTCGTTTGCCCCACCGACAAGTGAGACTTTTCAGTAAATTAATCGCTAATAAGGTAATATACTGAGTGAAAATCCTACTAAAAATATTACAAGAGAAATAGGACACTTCCTTATAAATTATTCCTACTGAATAATAAATATTTGGAAGATCTGAGGGGTCGACCAGTGCGAAGCTCTTTTGGTGTCTCTTTGGCTTTCGATCAGATTTTCGCACGTCCTACAATAAACAATCATTAGGTTTTGTAGTGCTGCTGCATCGTGAATCGATCGGTGTGGTGTGGTGTTATTGCGTGAGTGCAGTGTATGTGGTGCAGTGCAGTGGTCCGAGTGCTGGTCGCGATGTATCAGTGAGGGACTGCGGTGACCGAGCGGGGCCGTAGCTGGGGGTGTCATGCTGGAGACGCGGTCGGCGCGCGCCGCAGACTCGGTGTGGGCGAACAAGCCGCTGCCGGCGCCGCACGCCATGGCCAACACGAGGCACGGGAAAAACGCACAGGTATACCTTCACTTTACACCCACTGCCGCACGAACGTAGTCATCAGCTTGCTTAACTATCTTAATTTGGCACATCCTGTTGGGTGCTCTACAAAAAAAAATTGGACCGATTTATGCAAAAATGATCCAACCCACAATCTCGACAATTTCGAGTTTTTGTGACTTATGTACTCTAAATAAGGTATATTTTAACATATCAAAGACTCGGAACTCTATGTTAATAATTGACGAAAATCCGTATGGTCCAAACCACAACTGTCATAGCGAACATCATTTTTTCATAATGCATAAATGTTTCAAGCTATTAGAATCATTTTTGCATTTTCTTGGTTGCCCTGATATAGGTTTTTTGTTTTTTGCTATAATGATTCAAACTACTTGGAACAATAATGCTTTTTATACAATATGGAAAATATTATAAAAATCATTCTGCTTAAATGTTCCAATAACCTTGAATCATTTTAACTCAATTCCAAATAACATTCGACTACAGAAGTATACTGATTCAGACCACATGACTATTCTATTTAATTAAAGAAAAACGAAAAATTCAATTCTTAAAAAACGATTCACGGTTAAATATAAAATTATCATTAATATCTCGGCTAAAAAGTAAACAAAATATTATTTTTATACCGAAAACTTTAATGAAATACGTATATAACTATTTAAACCTTCTATCTTTTATTGCATTTTTTTGTACCTGCAATAAAATTGTATGTTTTGCATGAAATTTATTCTATTTTTTTAGAATAATGTGGTCATGTAGACAAACTTATTGAAGATCATTTTTGCATATTTCTAAACCTTACATTATGCCCCCCGTCGAAGAGGAAACCTCGCGAATTTATTCGCACGTATACACTTGGCAATATACCTGTTTGTCGAGACATGTTTTGTAGAACTCTGCAAATAACACCTCAAAAAGTTACTGTCAGTCTTCGAAAAAAACGCAATGACAGAGAAATAAAAGATAAAAGAGGAGAAACAGCAGGCGGATGGAATAAAACGCCACAAAGACATATTGAGCTTATTATCGATGTTATCAAAAGGTTGCCAAAATACGAGTCACATTATCGTAGAGAAAAGAACAGCGATGCTTTATATCTGCAGCCAGGAATGACGGTACCAAAAATCTACGAATTGTTCAAAATAGAATTCGAAAAAGAATTTGGAAAAGATGAAAAATGTCCATCCTTCAATGTTGTTAGACATATTTTTGTACAAAAATTCAATTTGAGGTGCAAGAGCCTTAAGAAAGACACGTGTAACAAATGTGATCTTTATGAAATGACATTGAAAAATTCTACTACCTCAGCTGAAAGAGCAAATGCCCAAAGAGAAAAAGAAGAACACCAAAAAATTGCCGAAGATTTAAGGAAGAAGCTGAAGGAAGATTTTGAACAGGCTAAAACTTGTGAAGAAACTGAATGTCTGACTTACGATTTGGAGAAAACCTTGCCTTTACCTAGAATACCGACCAATATAGTTTTCTACAAAAGGCAGTTATGGGTATACAACTGCGGTATACACTCGGCTTCCAACGGTGTTGGGAATTGTTTTGTTTGGGCTGAAGGCGAGGCAGGCAGAGGGGCCCAAGAAGTGGGTTCATGTTTGAGGAAATATATTAAGTGCGTGCTACCTCCTACAGTAAAAAAAATGATTTTGTGGAGTGACTGTTGCGGAGGGCAAAACAGGAATATCAAAATCGTTTTGATTTTAAAGGCTTTATTAAATAGACACCCCACTCTCGAGACAATCAGCTTCCGTTACCTAGAATCAGGACACACTTTCCTACCAAATGACAACGACTTCGCTAAAATTGAGACTCGACTCAAGCAATATGAAAGGATATACTCCGTGGATGATTATATTGCCATTATGAAACAATGCAAAAACAAAAATCCTTTACAGGTCCATAAAATGGAAAGTTGTGATTTTGTTGGATCTCAAATTCTAGAAAAGAAAATAGTTAATAGAAAAATATTTAATGATAAGAGCAAAGTAAACTGGCTCAAAACAAAAGAAATTTTAATCACAAAAAAGACTCAACATTCTTTGTTCATGAGAACTTCCTTTAATGAGGACTACAAAGAACTGAATATTAAAAAGAAATTAAAAGGTGTTGATTTGGGTGTCATAGAAGAAGATTTGCAAGAATTATGGCCTTCAGGAAAACTGATTAACAAAAAGAAGTTAAACGATTTGAAATCGTTATTCCATCTCATACCAAATGATTGCATTGGTTATTATAAAAAACTGAAGGGAGACAATGCAATAATAGACGATATAGATGGTTATTGTGATGAACCCGACTTTGATTTGGATGAGGAGTAGGGTAACATTTGTGTTAAAAATAAAAATAATAAACATTTTTAAGCTTTTATTTTTGTCATAGTTTGGAACATTTTTGCATTTTTCTTTCCGCAGCCTACACAGCTAATTCCATACAAAATGTATTATGTAATAATGATCCACGCGCAAGTTTTCTTGAATATCTACGAAACTATTAAAATTTATTTACTAAATACATGCATGTAAATTAGTTTAGAACACTTAGAATAACATAAAATTAAAAACATAACATTTAGAACTACAAAGCCAGAGAAATACCGAAATAAACTTTAAACTCTATTATCTCGAAATGAGGTTAGTGTGGACTGAATCATTTTTGCTTAAATCGGTCCAATTGGTCTATGCAGTGACAACTTTCAGTTGTGTTCCAGGACAGTTCTTTAGTTTCATATAAAACTGCAGTAAGGTTGCTAAATTAACAAACAGATAAACTGCAATATGATTCTGATTGGCCCTGAGCACCGGTAATTAGACGGTAGTTGTTTCAAATTAATTTGTTGTGTAATTTGATGAGCTAAAGTAGATATTTGTTAATTTTTTTGTCTGCTATGCATTATTCATGCTCCTAAGTCCTAACACTTTCACTAAATTATAATCCATGTTTAGATAATCACCAGTGTGAATACACTTTGAATTCTTCTTGCATGTTATTATTAGAAAAGAGAAAGATTGGTAAAATATTAATTCAAGACTATTTTAACATAATAACATTGTCAATAAACGAAAAAAGATAGTAAAGTTATCTTTCTCATAGACTTGAGATACATAAACCAGTAATTATTTAAAAAATGATTGCAACCATATAAAGAAGGATCTATAATAGCTTCCGTAGCATCTTTGAAATAACTACTTCATTTTTTTCTTTTAGTTCCTTTTAAACTTATACTTTTAGTTTGTATCTAGATATACTAGTTTACCAAACATACAACTTACATAATTGAATTGGCAATGATTTACATACTTAATGAGTAAGAGTTGCTATCAGACATAACTCACTTGGATAAATTGGAGAGTTAATGACTTAACCTGTCTGGAGGTTAAAAAAATGAAAGATTTTGCATTAAAATGCATTGATTAATAATAGAAGTGAATGATTTGACATCACTTGACAACTACCATTTATTTTTAAACATACATTTTTAGTTTAGAAAATAGGAATACACTTACTATCTCTTTTCCAGGACATTGCCAAACTTTCATATTCATTTATTTTGCATTCTACATATATTAAAAAAGATGTTGTTACAAAGGGCTTAAAGCTCAGTACATAAATATGGACCCAGTACAGGCACAGCAAAGTAGAACAGAGGAAGAGGGCTTTAATTTTACTTATTAGTTTTTATCCTTTGTACTTTGCTAGCATAATTCTTATTTTTTTTTTTTTTTTTTTTTTTGTCCGAACATTAGTCATCATTCTCCTGCTCTTATCCCAATTTATTTGGGGTCGGCGCAACATGTCTTCTTCTTCTACCATACTTCCCTATTTCTCATCATCTGAGCAGTCACCTAGCATAATTTTTAGTAACACATTATAAACAAAAACAGTCCCATAGTTCAAAACCCTGTCAGTAAACCTCTTATGAAATGAGTAATAAGTTATTTATTGCTTTTATTAGTTTCTCTTATTAGTCAGAGTCTAGCATTCCCCTAACCGGGCTTATCTAATGGTGACTATAAGCTAAATTAATACCTTCATTTTGTTTTAAACTGGCAAGTATTGTAAACAACAACATGTTGTGGTAAAAAAAATATTACCTGATTTTAATTATCCTTGTCATGTTGGGATTGGTGTGGCAAGAAGCAAATCTTCATCAATATGTCTCAATTTAATAGAATGATTCATCGCTGTATTCACTCTCTTTTCACTTTCATACAATCCATGCATTTATTATTTGTTTTCCTCAAAATTTATACCCATTCAATTATTACTTTTATGAACTCTTTCAATTTCTAAATTGAATTATTAAAACCAACCAGGAAGTGAATGCATTTGGTAATTAAGTTTATTACATTATACCTAAACAAACATTTAAACAAAACCACATTTAATGAATGGTATCAAATTGTTTTTGGTTTCCCTCCCAGTAGTTATCCTGTTTCAAATATAATATTGAATGAGTGAACACCTGCATGAGATATTGAATGCCAGATAGTAATTAAACAATTGAGAATGTGCTCTTTTTTCTCCCACATATGTAACACTAACAACGGTTAGTATTAGAATTCTCAACTTTAGTTTTAGTATAATTCTTTAAACCTTTGTTTTACTATAGCTTATTCAATTTAATTGATGGAACTTGACATGCCAAATAATATATTGATTACAATAGTCACAATCAAAATGCACACATAAGCTCATTAAAAACTGACTGAAAAAATATGGCCAAATGAATGATGGTCAATTATAATTCAGTATTATAGCTATTATACCTAATTAAAATAATGATAAGAATATGCACTACTTGTTACAATAAAACAAAATGATAAACAGGAAAAATATGCCTTGAAACAATAGCATATTCTGAAGGAAGGTAATTTACTGAGCTCATCCTGGAGTCATCTTGAACAAAGTATTAATCATTGGAAACTAGTCCTAACATGTGCAGTTATCCTGAACTGTGGTTTGTTCAAGTTTATTATTTAAACTTCTATTTATTATGATTGCATTATTTATGTTTCTTGAGACCACATACAACAGAATTCTTTGAAATTTAAAAGGATGTAAGTCTGTGTAATTCCCTAAACATGAATAAATCTTAGCTGCATATTATCTGTCCTGCTGTGTTCTGCTACTGGATCTTTGGCCTGTAATAAACCAACAATACCAGTGTAAATACTGGCCCATTACTGTTGCCATCACTCGACACAAGACTGATACACTACTCGAAGATAGAATCCTCTCAATGTCTTCTCTTGAAACTCAATCTTCTATGACCTGCATCTCGATTTCTGACGTCAATGTATGCCACAATCCACAATAACTATGATATAATCGGCTCCCGACTATATATATGCAAATACGCCCACATAATTTAATCAGCAGCCTATTATTAACAGATGGGACTTTTCCCTCATTAACACCTAGCAAGCGGCGTGTTGTCATCGACGAATTGTCTAGCTGAAGCATTATTTATGCACACGGCACACGCTGACGGAAAGCCGATATAATGTAAATACAGTCTATAGCGGAAAGTATTTTCCAAACCAAGCTTCGCCTTCGGCCACCTTACTTATGTCCGAAATAAGCGGCTTCGGTCGTCCCTCCGCTGCTCCAAAGGTATCATCTAACAAGCGCTGGGATTGAACGAACTGTTACGAATGCGCAAGAGCGCGATGGAATAGGAAAGGCGCGTGCGGTAGGGATCACACATTTATAATTGTTATTATTTTTGACAAGTGGCAATCCAATCAGTAGACCGAGCTCTTCGGTCTCAAATATTGCTATCATTCGTTACTAGTCACAGATCTTTCAACCGAATATAATAAAAACGTGCCTAGCAATACCCTTCATTGTACTGCTTACAACATCACCAGTCTGGTATTGATTAAAACTTTATTTACGCAACAAAAGAGGTGACATTCTCTTGTTATAATACCCTGGACGCTTTCCACAACACGCACGGTAATAGAACGGCATAGAAAACCAATGAACCATAGTAATACGGACATAAATTCACTGCTTCTTCCCATGAACGTAGACAGAAAATACGGTACGCCACTTGCTACGGTTGTTAATATTATTTTGCTCCGTCCACCTCCATAAATCTGACCGTGCTGAAGTAAATTACCAATAAGTTCCGTGTAGCTGTCCTTTTAGCTAGGGCCTCCCCTTCCCGGCGCCGGAGTTACTCATTCGCCTCGCCTTGACATCATCTTGCCGTTGTCCCATTCTATTTGGAGTCGGTTATGGCATCATTTACTCCTATCTCCACAGATTATATTAATAAACTCAATACTTTCTGCCTCTTTCCAGGACGACGTCTGCTACGTAGTCGCGAAGTACGACTACGCGGCGCAGGGTGCGCAGGAGTTGGACCTGCGCAAGAACGAGCGGTACCTGCTGCTGGATGACTCCAAGCACTGGTGGCGGGTGCAGAACGCGCGCAGCCAGTCCGGATACGTGCCCAGCAACTATGTTAAGAAGGAGAAGCCTTCCTTGTTTGACAGGTGAGGGGGCATTGGGATTATCATGTCAACCTAGGGACTTGGACCTCCTCTCTGTGAGAAAGGGTTGGCCCTACCATCTATCCACCACTAAGATCCAGGCGTTCTCTTTGTGACATGGAGAGGGGCGTCATTCTGATAGGATCTATCGATTTCGAGAGGTTATAAACGCCCTTTTCGGTCTTTTGTCCGTCTTTCAATATTCTTGGTGGCTGGTTAGAATAGAAAGAAGATACGGAAACGTTTCGGTAAAAAATTATCAATAGAAACCAGAGCCGAAATTGATGGCGGCTGGTTATCCTATAGCTGGAGTGGTACTCACATAAATTAGGAAATGATACACTTACCTAATTGTGGTACCACCCACCCAACCCAAATAGTAATAAAAAAAACATTATTGCGTCATAAAAATGCCGAAGATATGTGTCACACTCAAAAATTTCACCTGCCTCTCCCAAGTGATATCTGTCTGTTATTATTAATTATTCAATTTAATTAATTTTAAATTAGTAAAATACTCACTCCAAAGCAAGAAAATACAAGCAATGCTTAGTTTTGTGGCCCATCGATTACGTATAACACGACTGTTTTGTCTCTTTTAATTATTAACTAGCTGATGCCCGCGGCTTCACCCGCGTGGATATCGTTCAAATTATATACTAAAACCTTCCTCTTGAATCACTCTATCTATTAAAAAAAACCGCATCAAAATCCGTTGCGTGGTTTTAAAGATTTAAGCATACAGACAAACAAACAGACAAAAATAGCACTACTATGTAAGGAAGGATAACAACTACTTTCTTACCTCTTTGTGTTAATCAGGAAAGTATGAAAAGATCCATACAAAGAACTTTTTCATCCCTTCAATTCGAAAAGTGTCGTTTTGTTCCTCTTTAAGTGCGAGCAAAGTAGCTCTTTTCTCCATTAGACTTTTTAGCGGGCAGTAATGAGATTTGAATTTAGAACACGAATCGTTCATTGAAATCGAACGAAAATTGTATTTTACTGGCTGTAAGTGTTGGCTGTACGGTGCGAGGAGACGCGGTAACTAAATTTAAAAAAAAACAAAAGCGCGTGATTTACTTCCCTGTTCTATTATTCGGTACGGACTTTATTGGATTTTGTGCAAAAAGATGAGTTCTACGTCGAGTTCTGAAAGTGATAGTGCATTAACTCCTGAAACAATAAAAATAGAAGCTAATAACGTCATACAAAACTTAATCCCTACGAAATCCAGGGAGAAATATTTAAAGGCATACGACAATTTCTTAATATGGAGTAGAAGGTTGTTTAGTAATGTCTTGTCTTAATAAGGACGTAAAACTGGACACATATTCGTAATTAATATGTCTGATGGATTTAAACGTGTCGTCACTCTATTTTTATTAAATAATAATATTACAATAAAATATGAGGCGCCTTTTATTTTCTCATAGAGGGTGATGAAAAGTCGAGTGTATCACTCGGGTTGCAAAATATATTTTTGGCTCGGGCGACGTACTTTGAATCCCTCGCTACGTTCAGGATTCTACTAAAGAATCCCTCACTACGTTCGGGATTCTACTCTAGAATCCCTCACTTCGCTCTGGATTCAAAAAAGCGCCCTCGCCGTAAAAATATTGTTTTGCTCCCTTATGATACAATCTACTATTACATTATATAAGAAACCGACTTTACTACACCAACCAATCACATATTTGCCAATAAAATCGGCGACGTTAAAATATAGATCTTATCGGGTTTAGGACCTACATACAATGTGTATGTCTGCAATATGTAAACATTGTCTGTAAAATACTAAAGATAACATTGTTTGCTATGATTCAACGCTAGGTCACAAAAAAGAAGCAGTTGGTTAAAGGATTTTATTTTCGAGTCGTAGAGGAAACTGCCCGAGGATGCTGTACTCAACTGCTTATACATTATATATCATTTATCACCAATCACAACCAAAAGAAGACGTGCGTTTTTTCGTACCGTATAATGTCTTTAATATGTCTGACAATATTTCAATTATTAATATATCAACTGTTCCCTGAATTCATCAGTCTATTTATGCTCTCTATGTATGGCCTTTTATCGTGAGGAAGCCATGATTACCCTCTGTCTGGGGAAGGCCTTCTGTCTCTTATTTTCTGGATGACTGGCCATTTTCAACGCATGAAACTAGTGATCTCTGGATGGGAGCCAGTTATTACGTCCCCGACAGTTTTACGTTACATTAACTATCTAATAAACAGCTATACTTACCCGATCCTTAATATCTGCTGCACAAAAACTATGATCAACTGTTGTTTCCATTATCACCACAGTCAGTTTTAAATCGGTCAATTACGCACGTCTTGATGTCTTTGAATCAATTGGCAATTCAATTAAACGTATCAATGGCGCAGCTACGATAACAAATCTGCAATATCTGCGATGCCTAACAGTCGTAACTTATCAATTTTGCAAATAATTTAACCAACAATATTGGGGTCGGCTTCCAGTCTAACCGGATGCAGCTGAATACCAGTATTTTACATGGAGCGACTGCCTATCTGACCTCCACAACCCAGTTAATACACAAACAAAGAAATCCTTAAACATACGTATACACACGCTTTTTTCATGGGGGTAGGCAGACAACTACGATCCTTATTATTATGTAGGTACTGCTTTTATTTTGTCCATGTTTATACATGGTCATACACAATTACCTGCATCTGATATTTCTAATAAACCTTTTACCACTAAACCTTTTGGTGAAAACTCACTCTCATCATCCGCCATAAGACATCCACTGCTGGACAAAGGCCTCCCCCATAAAACGCCATAAAGAACGGCAGCGTGCCGTTTGTATCCACCGGTTGCCCGCGACTCACTATATTTGCAAAATTTGTTCCTAAAACGTAGATCTCATTCATAGATATTATAATACGTATCAACAGTAATCTGTAATATAATAATACGCCCAAAACAAACATTGCTCGTTCTTGAGTTTATGTGTTACAAAGGTGACATTGAAGCTATCAAGCTTGCATTTACCAAAAATGCACTATGTAAACATTTAATCTGTTTGTTTACCTAAATTAATATAAATCGGCGATGATTTATGTGAACCAGATTGTAATTTTAATAACTTTTGGCATTTGGACCGGGTTCTCAAATGCTAGGACGAAAATAAAAATATTAAGTAGCAAGGTCCAAATATTAACTTTTCCCACCACATTTCCACAGTAATGTTTAAGGCGGGGTTGCAGTACTTTTTAAGATTTTTGAACCTATAAAAATCGAACTAAATACGAGTTTTTTAATAAATAAAATCATTACATAAAAATTGATCATACTCTCTAGTAAATCGTAAAGATAGAAACGCGATTTAGAATGATCGGCTCGATACTTTTTTTATCAAACATGACTCTAAATCACAATTTCAAACGTGTACTGCTAAGACATGTCATCATGAATTTATATAAAAGTTATATCAATAGATAGAACTTTTTATTCTGAAGTAAATGTTGAAAACATATTGTATAATTTCTTTATAGATTTTCTCCAAAAAGCAAAAAACAGTCAAAATTTAGGCATTATACCGCTCGCGCGGCAGGGCGGGGGGTGAGGTCGTGCGTACATAAAAACAAAGTACTGCAACCTCGCCTTAAATCCCATGTAATCAAGGGCGAACATAATTATGTATAATTGCCATCAACCTAAATATAGAATCAGGCTTCTAAGAGAAGGTTCAGATGACACTAACTGACTTGGGTATGTAACTCAGAACCTAATGTTCAGCTGTAGCGTTTGATCCAAGACAGTTAAATCGTTTCTCTGGGACTTCGTCGAGCTTCATTGTCTCGGCGCTTTTCTTGTGGTCGCCACTGTTGATTCTGGCTAATAGGAGTTACAGTGGTTTGGGAATAGTGTGTCCCAATTAAAAAAAAAAGACCAATGATACGGTTGATATTTTTAAATAGCTAGTTCATAAATCTGATTGATAGCATTATTTTTATAATCATTAATCCAATTTCTATCTGTTCTGTTCTCGCCAAAGCATATAAGTAGATAAAGAACTTCGTTTACCCTTTCGGCATTGATGAGGTAATCATAGAGCAATATACAGCAGGTATATTATATGTAGCAATTCCGAAAACAAATCTAAGGTAAATTAACACACCATATGGTATTCTGTCTATAGTAACATTCTAAGCAATACTAAGGCTTCGGAGTTCACACAAGCTTACAAAACAATAATATAATTCTGCTCAGTGAAGTATGTGCGTAAACACCCGTTACCGGATATCAGCTGTTTCTCTTTCCGGATTGTTGAAATGTCGAGGGGAAATGGTAATTAATGTGTTTAAAGGATAGAGTAATCATTTAGTGTAATTACTATACTGAAACAAGGTTATTGATCAGCGAAATTGTTGCTGTCACCTTGATTTGATTTATTGCTGCTTTTATATATGCGGGTATCATTTACCAGATAAAAAGAGATGTAGTCATTCTTTCGAGTCTATAAAAACATCGACGTATATTCTACTGACTACAGAGATTTCAAGTCAGTCAAATCATCACAGCACCATAAATAATGACCTAAGAAAAAACTTTGAATGCACAACTAGTAAATGCTGCCGTAATAAGTTCAATAGGGGATCGTACTGGGTCAAAATAATATGATTCTGTTTAGTCCGTAAGTTAGATTATCGAAAAATATTGAATACGTGTTTTTTGTTTTATCAAATCAATAAAAAATGACGAAGCTAAAACGCGTCAAAGATCATGGAGTGGGGCTTGAAACATCACTTGTAGGTACAAAATGTACTATCATATGACGTCACACGAGTTTTCGAAGCACTGTATCGTCTTCATTTTTTGTTTACGTGCAAAAAGAAAAAAATACGTGTCCAATAATTTTTGGAAATCTATCTGACGGACTAATTAGTTTTTTATGTCCGATCCCCTATTCTCCATGCCCCAGCAAGTCTCCAATCAATACAATATAACGATGTGTCATATTGTCAGACAATAAAGGAAAACATCGCGAGAAAACAAGCCTCTGTCGTATTAACTTGCACAATGTTAGTTTGTGAGGAAACAACAACAATAAACACATTAGTTGTCTAGCTTCTGTCACTGGTAGTCTGGTACAACACCTGGACTGCTTGAGTGGATCATTCGTGCGTGTGCTTTATTCTTAGACTAGTTTTTCCAAAACTGCTGAAGTGACAATATTATAGACAGAAAAAGTGCAGACTGAAGAGTTATATAAATCTAG
The DNA here is from genome assembly GCA_949775195.1 of Diarsia dahlii. NCBI lineage: Eukaryota > Metazoa > Arthropoda > Insecta > Lepidoptera > Noctuidae > Diarsia > Diarsia dahlii. Next base: position 1,034,328 of record OX459193.1, on the reverse strand, counting down.
TGAAGAAAGTGTGGCGAAGATAGCATACCTCAACGTATGCAACGGCGCATACGTCTCGTAGATCAAACTTATCTATTGAAAAAGCACACGTAAAAGAATCCACTGTACCGTGACTTCTAACATTGTGCATCCTTTGGTGGAGATCCCAACCACCAGGGAACTTCTAAGATAATTCTCATGATTCTGTAACAATGCTAACAAATAACACAAACGAAATCGATTCCAGTATTAAGAAGAAGGTAAAGAAGGGCGGTGGTTCGAAGACCCTCCCGTCGAACAGCTCCCCCGTGCGCGGCGGTGGCGAGGCAGGCGCGCGGCGCGTGGAGCCGGCCGACGCGCTCGGCACCGCCGTCGTCAAGTACAACTACCAGGCGCAGCAGCCTGATGAGCTGTCCCTCACCAAGGGTACCAGGATCCTGATCCTAGAGAAGAGTAATGATGGCTGGTGGAGAGGACAGTATCAGCAGCATACTGGCTGGTGAGTTGAAGCTTCTTTTTTGGTATATTTCATCTGTTTATAATCTAAGGAGATACCATCATCATCTGTCTAGCCTTTTTCCCAATTATGTTGAGGTCGGCTTCCAGTCTAACCGGATGTAAGTGAATACCAGTATTTTACATGGAGCGACTGCCTATCTGACCTCTACAACCCAGTTCGTACTAGGTAATGATACTTAGAGTCTAAGGAAGTAGTGCCTGTACCTATAAGCAACGTGAAACATCATCATTTCCCTATCCCGATTTATTTTAGGCGAACGTCTCTTCTAAACTTCTCTATTAGTCCTCATCTCAGTAGTAAACTAATCACTCTCTTTCCAGTTATATCATCGTTTCTTTAGTTTTATGGCTAAAGCAAACTGTACATTCATGCTGAAAACTTTCCCCATGACATTTTCCTGTATAATCCTGTAACTGTAGTTCCTGTTTATACAAGAAACACAGGAGTTTTATAGGAAAATCCGTTTTTTATAAATAAGTGACCTCAGTTTCGCATACAGGTCTGATATAGGTACACAAATTAGTATCTAATACATATGTACTTTTTTGTAAATATCATTGATTGTGTTTTATAATGTGTGTAGGACTTTGCCTTCAGAATAGCACTGCAGTCGTTTGTGACCAATGAAGCTTAATTAAATTATAGTGCAGTTTAAAACGGCTATTTAGTACTGATATCTCTTTAAATATAAGTGCAGTTGCTTCAATAATATCTTAGTCAGCCTGGAAAAACAAATAAGTAAATTGAAATAAATAAAACCACTTTGTTGCTAAACAACTTTAATAAATTAACTCATTAATGTTACTCAGTTTTATGACTTGCGTCATAAACATGACAATAATAATGAAAAAACATAGTAGCTTTGCCTGCAACTCCGCTTGCATGAAACCCTACTCACAGAACATATTTGTGAATAGTAATAGAATAATCCAAATCAGTATTTTTTAGGGTTCCGTACCTCAAAAGGAAAAAAACGGTACCCTTATACCTTATAGGATAGGATCACTCGTGTGTCTGTCTGTCTGTCCGACCATTCCCCCCCCCCCTTATCTACGAAACTACTGGGCCTAAAATTCTGAAAAAAATACATAAATTAGTTCAACACGTATAGATTACAGGATAACCTTTACTAAGTCATGGTACGGAACCCTTCATGTGCAAGTCCGACTTGCACTTGGCCAGTTTTTTATGATGATATTTTTAACAAAGATATTCCGTGCAGGTTTCCTTCGAACTACACCAGCGAAGAAGGCGACAATGAGGACCCGGTACATACGTACGCTATGGCGGAAAACGTTCTCGATATCGTGGTGAGTCTAAATACATTTTATTATCATTAGCGTTCCCTTTCTGACCATACCAGTCTTTTAGTATCTCAGATAATTTATAAAAATGCTGTGGGTACTGTCTTGTTGGTACCGATACCGATTCACTTTTTCGCTCAAATAACAATGTAAGTACCAACTTACTAATTAAAAAAAAATACTAACCATTATGGATCATTGGTATCTGACATTAAATTAAATTATACCCTCTTTTGGTATGTCAGTGGATCACTATTTCTAATTAAAATTTGTCTTGGTGCCACGAATTCGTGGGTTCGTTCCCTCAGTTTAAAAATAAAAGCTTTTAATAAATAGATATAGATAAAAACACCTGTTAAATGTCGTATAACCATGTCCGTGTATATGTATAACAAGCTCATTTCCAGCTCATTGGCATTGCTGCATTGTCGTCAGTATTCCCCGCAGGTGGCGCTGTACTCGTTCACGTCCAACTACGAGCAGGAGCTGTCGTTCGAGAAGGGCGACCGGCTGGAGATCATCGAGCGGCCGCCCTCCGACCCCGAGTGGCTGCGCGCGCGGGACTCGCGCGGCCGCGTGGGGCTCGTGCCCAGGAACTACCTGCAGGAGCTCGCCGACTACCTCACCGCGCCTTACAGGTAACGACATCATAACTGGGGAATCGAACAAAGGCCAGGTTTCCTTGGTTGCGGTTTTATTGAAAACTTTGAATCTCATTCATTCAAATATTGAGGAAACTTCATAAAAAATATGTGTGTTCAACTATTAATTCATATCAAGTGCCACACATATCAGTGCGGCCGAAATCCAGTCACTCAGATAGGCCATGGTCGAGCTCACGAACTTATCTCTCAATGCAGTCTTTGATTGGGGCCATGCCAATATGGTCAAGTTCAGTCAAGGCCCAGGTGTCTTTTCACCGTCAAGAAAGAGGCCGTGTAACCTGTCGCCTATTTTCCGGGGTGTATCCGTCCCGATTACTGATAATGGTGTTCCTCTGACCTCGACCCTCAACTTTGGGTCTTATATTCAGTCTAAGCCACAATTCACAACATTTCAATTTTAAATAAATACTAAGGTACCGACAACCGTTTAGAGCTTTATGTTTAAGTAATAATAAATAATAAACTTTATTGGAAACAAAAACTCAGTTTACAAAAACTCTGTGTTCGATAACAACTGCATTAGTATAATACTGTGTCGCAGTCATTAACGCCCACCTCCAAAAAGTCGAGGCAAAAGCAAAGCTTTATTAGCTTTGAAAAATGAAAATAGGAATAAAATCTACGATTAAAATTATAAACTAAAAATTAAAACTAAAATATAAATACTATGAGATAAAGTATTCCATTCCATAATTTTTTGATTTTTTTTATTACTTATTTAACGAAATATTCAAAAAAATCCTCTAACGATCCAGAGTAGGGCATCGTCACAGTGTATCCTTTGCTCCTAATTATTATGAATAAAAAAAAAAGTTGTCAATGTCAAATATAGTCATGTCACTACTATTAAAAACGCATTATTAGGTATATAAATTGATTTGCCATGAAAGTTTCGGACGGTTATGCCATGGCAGACAGCCGCAACCTTCCCAAGGTGGATTATATGATGTTGTTGCAATACATGCGTGAAAACGACTCGTTTAACGTTGCCGAAATTCGGGGAGCTAAGGTTTTGTTGTCATCAAGGGACGCTTATGTTGAAACTTCTGTAGGCTACGTGGAAGTGAAACGAGAAAATGCTGTGTGTTTTATCAAGGGAAGAGTAACTCCTGAGCACAGAGTTCGTACTAAAATGTACTCAGTTGTCGCTAGCATTAACGAGGCAGAAGAAACAATATTGCATGTGAAATGTGATGATTGTGCTGCAAGTCAGGGTGGATGCAAAAATTCAATTTGTTTTATTATGTGGCTTATTAAGCGGACTGAAGAGCCTTCAGTCACATCTGTGCGGTGCTATTGGACCCAGCCAAAACTCTCTGCAGCAGTAACTCAAGATAAATGTATTTTAGCCAAAGAAATGGGAAAACGTTTATCAGCAACAGTTACTCTTCCCAATTCGCTTAAAAAAGCTACATTCTTACAAGAATGTCGAAAAAGAAAAATGCAGGACTCTTTGATTACCGACTACAACAATATAGCTATAACATTGGATAGTTTCCGAGTTTTCAAGCTTTTACTGGATTACTATACAACCAGTTCATCCCAAGACGAATTAACAGATTTCACAAAATTGAAAACCTTTGCTGAAAAAAAAAATACTAAAGAAGTAATTGTCGAAATTGAAAAAACACGCAGTCAAGCTCACAGTCAGTTGTGGCATATTTTGAGACAGGGGCGAGTTACTGCATCAAAGATTTATGAATGCACAAAGTGCAACACTGATGGAGCATTGGTTAAATCCATTCTTGGAGGTTATAAGATTCCTGAAACAAAGGCTATTAAAAGAGGAAAACTCTTGGAAAAAGAAGTGGTTAAAGAAATAATGACAAAAATTAATATTGAGATAATTCAATGTGGATTTAAATTAATCACACCTTTTGTAGGAGCATCCCCAGATGGATTATGTGTAGAACATGGCTTCGTCGTAGAAATCAAATGCCCCAGCAGTAATAAAACTATGGAAAACTATGTTAAAGATAGTGTAATATCAGCTAAATGTAATGCCCAAATACAGCTGCAAATGTTAGCGATGAATATGAAAAAAGCTTTATTGTGTTTAGCTGATCCAGACTTTGAAAGAAATAAAGCCTATCATGAACACTGGGTCTACTATGACAGATTGTTTGCAGAAAAGTTAGTGAAAGAAGGTGAAATGTTTTGGGAGGCATTTATTTTTAATAAAATGCTTGATATTGTACATTATGATAAATAAAAATCAAAATTCTAATCATAAAGTATCTCTTTTGTGTTGCTGCTGTCCATTAGCGAGTAAATACATATTCTATTCTATTCTATTCTTTTTATTAAGTATCTATAGCAACACACAGTTAAAGTTATCAAAACTTGTACAAACATAACATAGTTTTCTTAAATATAAATTAAAAATTATACACTGAGGGAGGCCTTCCAATGCCTAATACTTCCTTATGACAGGTGACTGTAAATTTATAAGTCCACAAGCAACTACCACTGCATCATCTAGTACATTTATTAATTTATTATTTACAACAGCATGTGGTTTCAACATTTTAAAAAGTCTTACCCCCCTGATAACCCTTTCTATATGTATGCGTAAACTAGCTAAAATTTTACTATCAATCACCTCCGATTTTGTCATTTTCGTGTCTTTAAGGACACTAGGCGGGCGCAGAACTTTAACAGATTTCCTAAATAAATGTTATTCTAAATGCTTAAAACCCCTGTCTGCTAGAATGGTAGCGTTTGCTGGTATTATCTCTAAATATCCACTTTGTTCAACTAAATACATATCACTTATACGTCCCCCATAACCTTCAGACACAAAATTTATAAAACCATCTGGCGTAGCACTTATCAAATACTTTATGGTATTACAATTCTTGTATTGGGACCATGTAAGGGCCTGGTCTATAGGTTTTTTAGGCTTTTCTACTTCTATTTCGAAGCAATCTATTATTGCCTGAACACTTGCATGCATACTCTTTGCTTGTAGTAAAAGCAATAGGAAGGTTCCTCTTAATGTTCAGGACTGTTGGCCAATATATTACTTCCCTAAAAAATAAACTTAGTGTTTTTAAAGTTTTGTTAAAATTAAAAATTCACCACAAAGTAGTTAATGAAATTTCAAAAAGGTCTTTCATTTTGGTGAATGTTTCATTATTTTTTAACTTATATAAAGTTACTATAATATGTAAAGAAGGTATCTTTAATTCTTTTGCATTATATTGAATAATCCAATAATATTGTTTAGGAACACCAATATACGATAATGGTTTTTTTTCTATTAAACTTAAGATAAAACACCTGCCAGCTAAACTTTTTTGTATTGGTAAGTTACTAGAACTTTCATTTCCAGAAAATTCTGTTGTACTGCCAACTGTAGACGGATTATGTCCCTCTGAGGACTCGTCTTCAAATAAATAATATGTATGTTTCCTTTTTCTGAAAATCCTTACACCAACTGAGCGATTGACCATAGTGGGTTTTGCTTGGACGGATTTATGAAAACAGTCCGGAATACACAGCACGCCTTTGTCTTGCACATCTGGTACAGGATCTACATTGACTGTCGATGTGGATGTTGAGGGCAGAAGAATTGGGTTTTTATTTATGTTCCTTAAATTATTCGGGACGTGGGGACTCAGTCGGGGTCTGATGGTTTTTTGGTTCATCCAATCTTGGTAATTTAGTAACGCTTCTTCCAGCTAGAATTAAACGAAAACAATTCGTTAGTAATAGTCAAATAACAGGAAAATCAAGGAAAACTAGATATGTAGATACTTACATTCAAATGATCTTCACAAATGTAAAGGCTTCCAGTTTTTGGTACGTATGTTTTATTAACAGCAGCACACCATTGTATTCTGGAAGACTTCGGCACGTGGAAAAAGTGTTTATTACGATTCATTATTACTGTATTTTTGCAGGTGGGAACGAAGCAAGTAACGAGGGGATCTAATTTACGAACTTGTTTATTCATTTTTGTTGTCAATTATTTCCAATTCAGCCTAGACAAATGCGAAAAATTAAAATACAATAATAATAATAATAATAATAAATTCATTTATTCAGGTAATTTTACACCCGTTGCCAATTATTTTGTCAGTCACAATACAAATATGAATAAAATATTAAAATTCAGATAAAAATAATAAATAATAATCATAATCAAAAACAATACACACAAACATACAATTAAAAGTCAAATTACAATTAATTAAAATACAATAAAAACCAATATCACATCACAGCCACAAACCAAGGAAACAAATACCTTTTACAAACGTCAACGTCATCATAAGACGTCATCACGTCAATCTCCATCTCATTTTTTTTTTCAAGACCCAAGCAAAGGTAATGTGTACATTCAACCTTACAGGCGTTTTTGAATTTTTTGAGATTTCAAAATTATTTTTGACTAACTTACAATACAAATTTTGTGAAAAGAAAAAATACCGGTCTTCTATTTTTCTAAGTACTATTTATTGAGCATAAAAAAACATAAGGCAAAAAAATTGAAATGTTGTGAATTAGCCAGCTGGGTATTCTCGTAAAGCTGCGAAAGCACTTCACCCCGGAATAAAATATATCAAGTACAAGTTAGACCGTTCATGTACTCCATGAGTTCATGTTCGCACCTTTGGGATGCATCAGTCAGCATCAACCAGAGAAAGAGAAAAGAGTGAGTAGATCAGTAGACCGATTTGTGTGCTCATAAACACCCACCCACAATAACTTCAGTTCACGATCATGTTGCTTTCAAAATCGACAAAATATAGGGTATTCAAAACAAATGGTAAACATTTCGTTTTAAACTCGCGCGAATGATGCATCAACCACACTCCTTCGTTGTTTCTTGACCGTTAAGATTCAGATGCATAATTAGGATCTCTTGAGTTGAAGTGAATCAGTTTCATCTAGGCAAGCGTGCAATCTAAGCTGCATTATCGCTTCACATCATACGAGTTGAGGAGAAACGTAAACCTATATTAAACAAAAATATAGAACATTCTTGTTGACGTCGCGTCTGACCCTGTTCCTCTCGCCAGTGACGGCGAGGGCGGGCGTCCCGTGGCGGGCGCGGGTCCCGGGGCGCCGGCCGGGCGCGCGTGGTACTACGGCGCCATCACCCGCACGCACTGCGACGCGCTGCTCAACACGCACGGCCACGACGGGGACTTCCTCATCCGGGACTCCGAGACCAACGTAAGCCTGTGAGCGAATCTCTTCCAGTCTCACGAGTGTACCCGACGTGTAATGAGTGTGGTTGTGTTGCAGGTGGGCGACTTCTCGGTGTCGCTGAAGGCGCCGGGCCGCAACAAGCACTTCCGCGTGCACGTGGACGGCTCGCTGTACTGCATCGGCCAGCGCAAGTTCCCGACGCTGGAGCAGCTGGTGGCTCACTACCAGCGCGCGCCCATCTACACCAACAAGCAGGGCGAGAAGCTGTACCTCGTGCGGCCGCTGCCCAAGGCCACGCAGCCCTGCTGAGCCAACCTATAGGGTGGCCTGACAAGTGTGATATATTCCTTTCCTAAAATCAGTTTCCGAATCATTTGGAGCCGTTCCGTACGAATGTGTCAGTATAGTTAGCGTTTCCCGTTTTGTACTCCGGTGTCCACTATTTACTCGTTAAAACTAGTTCAGAGCTTCCGTATATGCATTGTCAATTTTGTACGAAATTTGTATTGTAACCTGGCTCCGCACGCTCGATCGGAACCGACCACCGTTAGTGAGGGTTTTGCACGAAAGTAGTCGAGTTATCGAATCGAACAGATTCCGATCGGCTCACATCACTCTGTAGTACAACATCGGCCGAGGAATCTGTTCGTTCCGAACACCTATTATACTGTAACGACTTAGTATAATAAGGCGTTGAAGCAACGCCTAAACTTAATTAAACAACAATAACAAAACCAAAAATTGGCTTCTTTATCTCTATTAGTGTTTAATAACATTTTATATCATATTATTTAGGTAAGTTCGATAGTGTAATTTTTATAATGAGTTATAGTTAAACTGTGTTTTACGCATATTATAATCGATCGCGTCTTGGAGTACCCGCGAATATATCGAGTGGACGCTTCAGACAATGTGATGTTTAACTAAATATAGTGTGGATGCATATGTTGTGATGTTTGGCTAAGTAAGATATAATGTAAGTCATGATCAGGGAAAATCGTGGAATGTGTAAGGAAGGCAACTTATTGTAAGTGAGTGGGAATTTTGTAAGGTTTTCTAACGCGCTCAACGTTTAGAGGATTCCGTTGCGATTGACAGTAATGTGGCTTATCGAAACTGCATATTTGTAAGATAATACATTACCTTTAGAGGCAAGGGCTATTGTAATATAAATTATGCTGAAAAAAATCGATGAACTAACGCATAGCATTACTTTTTTTACGACTTCGACATTTCAAGGTATTATACATAGCTCCAAAAATCACAAGTATTAAAAAAGACATTCCTTATCTTCTAACAAACTCTTCTATCGCAACTGTCAGTCGCAACAGCTCCTACATCTCGCGAGTCGAGATCGATCTCGACCGCGCGGACGCACCAACTGTATAAGTCTGACTAGTGGAATCGCGTAGTCAAGTATATCAATGGTAAACAATATTCCTACGTTTTAGTCTTTACGACAACGAATTAGGTAACATTTGGTTGGTACCGCACCAGTTTACACTTACATTTTTGAGTGATACGCATATCATGGTTTTGGATGATATTAGTCAAAATACAATAAAACTGGGATACAGACGCATCGCCCATTAGTGGATTTCCGTCGTGTCGAATTAAACTGTTTCGATTGCTGGATGTCGCAATCGTAAGGAAGAATGAACTCGAACCGTGTTTTGTTCAGTGTTTTTTTGGTCTGGACTGTAAGCTACATCCAGTGATATAACTTTACTACTCAAATTCAAAAGAAAAAAATTGGTTGCCTGTAAAGTCGGTATACGGGCGAAAGTTTTACGTGACAACGACTTTGAGTGGTAAAATAATTTTAATGTGAATATTCATTCGTATAGTAGGAAGATTATGTCTGTCTCTCTCGCTCTTAGGCGGGCTAACCATGCCCGAGTGGAAGGGACGCGTGCCTCTCACTCGCTCTCATTGTGAGCGCATAACGTGAGCGGAGCGTAACGCAGTTTCTTGAAGTGTCACCCGGCAAACCAATTTATAAGACGTTGTCACGTCAAAACCGGCTCGATGGCTAGTAGTACTAGTAGCTTTACTGTAATGACTGTAGTTTAAACTGGTGTGGTGGGCATGGAATCTCAACGGGTTGATTTCCACTGGGGTGACAATCGCTAGTCAATATTATACGCCGGCATCACAAACAACTCGCCCTTATGTTACAATGTATTTACTTTTGTAAAACTTGTGCGCGCAATCTGTAAGGGTGCCCTAAACTAAGGAACATGAAACAATAAGAATAAGATTAATGCTCCAGTCACAAATACACCATAATATATTATTAGTATTTAAATTGTATAATTGATTACAAGGTTTAAAATTTAATTCTTAACCTATGTTAGTGTAAGCTTTAAATTAATGACGTCAAAGTCGTTTTCGCTCTGTTCTATTCTCGGCGATCATTCTACACACATGGTGTCATACGTGACTTCGAATTTGTTATAATTAAGTGGAATTAAGGGTTGTACAGTGCGATCAAATTATCTTGGCAGCTCCGAATGTTTGTTGTTTGTTACAACGAATGTATAAAAGTGTTATGATATTTATTTTATTTGTATTTCTCACTGTTTAAATTAGATATTTTCTGATCGTTTAAGTATTGGTTTATCTGGCAATAACAGTTTTATTCCCAAGTTTACATGCGTAAAATTTCGCAAAGCCTATGTTCAGAGCTGCTAAGATAATTTGATCGCACTGTACGCTATGTATTATAAATTATACACCGCCCCACACATTGCGCGCACGCTCCGCAATTCGATCCACATATAAAATATAACAATGGCAGCTTGTTTGTTGTTTTATACATATTATTTTTTATAATATATTAATTTTGTAGATACCAATATATAAATTAAAATGCGAATCACCTTCAATGATTAATTTTAAGTGAATCCTTGACACGTTCAGTTGTAGCACCTGTTCTATCTTCAGTAGTGAGTGAGACGTCCAACACTTTGGTACACTCCACAACGGCAAGTATTAAGTAAATAGCTTTTACACTGGAACATTATTTTTGTATGGACTTTTTATTTTACACATTGACAGTTGATGATGCACCAAGTGTAGAGATTTTTGTATGCGAAAACTTAGCGATAAGGTTAGGTTACATGTGACACTGTATGACACATGATTGAGGATGTTTTCCTCGGTTTAATATTATTATATACCTGCGCGTGTGTGAACGATTATTTGCATTTATATTATAGTAACGCATTCTATACGACTTGACTAACTCGAGATTAATTAAACAATGTTATACTAATTTAACAAAAGCTATACTTTGTTTATCACTTAAATAAACTGAAATTATTATTGTGTATTATGAAATTCTCTGGTCTCAGTTGCATTTGCTAAATTGATTCTTATTGCTAAATATTAGTTGGAAGAAACGTCAAAGAAGAAGTAGACGATAATTTCCTTAGATAATTATGGAAAACATCCTTGAGATGGTGATGTCTCCAGACAATGATAACGCACTATAATTAATTACATGTGATACTTTTGAGATATAACTTATGTCTTCACAAGAGGGTGAAATTGTTCGAATTTGATAAATAAGTAACTAAGGCGTGTTTTTTTTTTTCATTTTTATATCGTGTACGTGCTGTATTTCTAAATTGCAAGAAAGACTATGAATTTGTATTTCATATAAACATTCGAAAAATAATATTAATTGTGTTTGTACAATATTATTAGAGTTGGAGTTTCGGTAGACATTATACCTACTCAACCAAGAAGGTTCGATGAACCTTAGAGAAATGATATTACCATTTATTATGTAAGCATACTCATGAATAAACGTATTAGCATTATTCTACTCAAGAAACTTGCTTCACAAGGCAATTATGAAACGAGTTTTTATAGAATAGCTTTCATTAAAGGCATTTGCGTACGTTATTTTTGAGTCTCAAGACGTTGAGTTTGTCTATGCTACTCATAAACGAGTTATCGAAATGAACGCATGCAACAAAAGTTATATCTCAAAACGCAGTGATCGTAAGTTACTAGATCTTTTTGATGTATTTAATACGTTTTATACTCAATAATGTAATTAGAATTAAATGCGAGGCAAACTCAGTGTAGAGATTTATTAGTAAAAAAAAAATAGCAAAATGTACCGCCGCTGCAGGTTTTGGGCGATTTTTTTACAAACAAAATTTAAAAGTATTCGGCGCATCGGGTTATTTTGTAATTAAATCCATATACATGGTCGTTCGTTTGATTGAACCATAAGTTTGAAAAAGTCAGATCAAAGGGTCTTCATTGTGTTTGGGTTTAATTGCAGAACAGATAATATGGCAATAATCACGACCTAACCTTTTTTGTGTTCAAATTACACACTATTACAAAGTCTTCCTAGAACGTTGCAGCAATTGAATCCGCATTTATTGAATGCAAGCACAAAGCCAGTAGCGAATAGCACGGGGTCATCATTAAGGACATTTGAATTGTTTGAAATGAACGAGAGTAAGACAGAGTGTCATGAGTTGTATATGAAATGTTCGATTGACGGACAAACGAATAGAAATTGATTGCAAGTAAGAAAACTATAGTGCACTAACTTTATCAAGCTTTATAAAATAAACATTGCCAAACTTAGAAAGGAATTAAAGCCGACTTTACATTCCTAAAGCTTTTTATGATAACACTTGCGACGATTAGCTTAAAACTTAAGTATTGGGTACTAAAGTACCGCCCTACCAGTTTTTCAAAAATCGACTAATCTACATTACTGTATCAAACGTTTTAATAGTATAACTAGGTATAGATTATAGAGTGATTCGGTTTTTTTTATTTTTATATTGCTCAAAGTATATTATTTTATAATTTGTATTTGTGAACTTGTGTTTGTACGTTTTTGTGAATGTATATTATCCGATGTAACGAGCCAATGTAAGTGCAGTATGTAATATTTAACAATAATTTATTTATTAATTTGCCATCCGGTGTTTTATTGATACAATTCCCTTTCTTTTTGGCCAGTCCTTCACATTACACTGAAACACATCACATTCCCCCTCTTCGTATAGATCCAATATACGGGATTTGCTCCTAGTTACCGACTGTTTTCCTGTTAGTACCTTAGTAACAATGTTAGAAACAGCTATTGATCAAACAAAGCAATTCAGAATCAAAACAAGATCACGAGCTCGACTGTTGCTTGTATCGTGCTAATTGTTTATATCGTAAAATGTTATCGCGTCGAGATAAACTACTGATCCAGCCGTGGGAGGACCGCAGATTCAAAGATCATCGATCAAAAGTGAGTCACGGGCTTAAAGTTCATGTTTTCATTCAAAATGTTTGAATAGCATGAATTGGTGTCTCCTTTATTTTTGTTCACACATTTTTAAATATAAAAACACTAGCAGCCCGTCCCGGCTTCGCACGGGGTAGACAATTATTTATTTTTGGAAATTCGGATATAAAAACAGTTTTTCACAAATATTTTTATGGCACCCCGCCCACCGCGATGCCCGGCGCGCTTTTCAGACTGCATCGCAAACAACGGCCACGGCGCTATGGCGGTTTTGTTTACTGTTTGAATTTTTTAATTCGTAATATCTTTTGAATGGAAAGTCCAATTTAAATAATTTAAAAACTATTATAGTTGGACATATGCTACCGCGGAGTTTTTTGTAGACATTATGATGTTCTTCAATATTGTTGTACATTATTTTGTTCTATCGCTAATAGTTTCGGCAGCGCATTCGACGAAAAACATTTTAAGACTCATTTTTCTACACCTTCGGTTACATTGTTCAAATTTTACCAAGGATCCCTAATTTTTTTCAAAATGAAATGTAGCCTATGTCAAATTGGAAGAATGTAGCATTCTATTGGTGAAAAAAATTTTTAAATCGGCCCAGTACTTTTTGAGCCTATTCATTACAAACATACAAAAATAGGTACAAATCTTTCCTCTTATTAGTGTAGATAATATAGTCCGCCGGTGCCTGGAGCAGGGTCCAAGCGAATATAATTAAATTAATATTACTAATTCACAATTCGATCTTCGTCAACATCAAGCTGAACCCTTAGGATCACGACACATTCGTCGTCGACGGCGTTCGACGGTTGGTCCATACAACACACCGCTCTTTTTAGGTCGGGGTTTTATAAGACCACAAAGTACCTACGCCGCCGGACGCATCCTTCCTTTGTCCTCTCGCATCGACGCGGCGAATACTAGATGCTATTTCTATCGCCACCGATCAATGTATCTTGTCCCTAATACATAAATAAACTCACGCCTTTTTCCATGAGGGTAGGCAGAAACCACAGAGCGCCACCAGCTACTATCCTTTTTTTTTGCTCTGGGCAGAGCGGTAGGAAGTGTCAGACTTCTACAGACTAAAAACCAACCATGTTCCTTCTTAGTCCTTGTGCCAAGGCCGCGGTATCTCTTTCGAACAACCCACAGCCCCGACGGGGCCAGCTACTATCCTTACATGTACTTTATTTTTCGGATTGGAGGTAAGATCTGCATTGCCAGCGATAGACGACCGAGCCCCGGCGGCCCGGCCGCACGTAGCGCTCAAACTGAAGAAGAACCAGCGCGAACTTGACAGGAAGAACAAGATTCAGAGCGAGAACTTCAGCCTGCTGCAGCGACTGAACGATATCATGAAAGTGAACCGACTGGATAACCACTGGACCAAACCGCTGCCTAAGTAAGTTAAGGACTGGGATACCTTTTTTTTTTTTTTTGGTGGGTGGAAAATCATCGAATAACCCCCCCCGCTCTTGGGCAGAGCGAAGGGGAGTGTCAGACTTCTACTGACTAAAAACCAAACCCATGTTCCTTCTTCTTCGCCCTTGTGTCGGAGCCGCGGTAACCTTTCGATTACACATTCTCAAAATTCAGTACAAAACTAGGACTCTGTACGTGATTTATTGCAAGGTTCTACAATATAATACCTGTGTAGGCAGTATGTAAATAGTTTATCCAATTCAGTGGGCGCAAGCGCGACACTGAGCATGAGGTCGGGTTCGATTCCTGATTCGGGCAGAGTTATTGGGTTTTTACCAGGAAGTTGGCGGTATCAGCCACGGCTTTTGGACTTGTGCGCGATTGACGCCAATAGGCCCGGACCCTATTACATGTAAGGCTGGCTTCACAGCTATCCGGCAGACCCGTACGGGCTGTCCGTTGCGCGAGAGCCGTACGGGTCACGCCCGTAGTGCTCTGAAACGTGGGTGAAACGATGTTCTAGCGCTTAACATGTGCTCCCGCTCCGGGCGCCCGTACTGACAGCCCGTACGGGTCTCCCGGATAGCTGTGAAGCCAGCCTAACTGGCGAAATGTGGGTGTACCTACTGGGTAGAGACACTACTACCTTCCCGAACAGGGGGAGTCACAAGAATTCGGGGTAATCGGTATCCATCGACAGTGCAATAATAAAATAAATGAAGGACGTAATATTAAACATTTATTTAAGACCACATTCACATAATTATTTTGTTAGTAACAATATACTTAAAATCTAATGAGATAAAACACTACCCCATCCATGGCTTTCGGACTTTTTACAACGATATAAAATATTACGAATAGACTAAGTTTGCGTATTTTTGTTACATCTATTTAATTTCAGTCTAATGGGCCGTTTTTCGACTATGACCTTTGCCCAAAAAAGGGCCTGCAATGCGTTCATGTTTACATAGGAATAGAATATCTTTTTAGGCAGCTAAGATAATATGCGCTAACGTTAGGCCTCGAATTAAACTGAACTGTCGCGGCCGTTCTCGCAGGTCAACATATGAGGGTGGCTTCTGCTTTTACCTGGACTATCTCTTTTGGGTGCCTTGAGTGTAAGACTTCCAGCCAGCTGTCGACGGCACCGACAGTTACCATTTTATAGTTTCTTGGTTACCCCAATGAAAATAAGTGACTACGGGCCTATGGCTACATAATGCCTGAGAATTCTTAGTGTTAACAAATTAATGTTAGTTTCCAGCAAAAGGTGGGCTTGTTCTACGACGCGGAATCATTGAACAGTAAAGTGACGGCGCGTTCACTGCCCGAGCCTTCCGAGGAGAGCTACAGCAACGTCAAGTGCTACGCCTGCGAGATCAGGAAAGTAAGTTATACACTTGTGTCCGTATGGATTGATATCAAAGATGGTTTATTTAAATGTAAATTACTCTTTGTTTACAGAAACAATACGAATACATCTACAAGCAGATGCATCGAGACTCACTGCCTTCTATTTACTCAAATTAATGTAATCTAGTGTTTTTTTTAAATAAAACGATTATTATATTGGACAGAATTTATTGGTATATAGATACAATACAAATGGGCTCAAGTCAACATAATTTCATGTCGGGACGGTCGTTCCTGTCCCGATTTCTGGTACTGTATTTATTATTGTTGTGTGGAGTTAAAATCGAAACATAAATACTATGTTATATCAAAAGCATCAATTCAATCGGTAAGCAGATTACACTAAACGCATACGTCGCGTACGCGGCACTTAACATTAAAGCTATCCACTTCGTGTCCATCGTCCGTTACTCGGTACATTACGAAATCGAAAAACAAAGATGAAAATTTTCAAACATCACAATAGAGCTGTATCACTGAGCCGCAGCTCACGCCCGGCCAGTACCGCGAGTGGCTCGGGTGTAAGGCAGGCACGAACCGCAGGCACTCGCGCGGCACTAGAAGCGGAACCCTTCGTGCGGCCCGGGCGCTGCTGCCGCGTCGAAGTGGAAGCCCGACTCCGCCGCCTGAGGCACCAGGGTCGCGTCTTCCTCCTGCAATCACATAACATCACTATTATTAAATACCCAGAGATAGCACTTTGAGCTTCTGAATGCATCTTTCAGATACCACGTAAAAGGATCAACGGAGCCAGAGCTCCACAAGCTGATTCCACCATCTCCCTTCTTCCATCGAGAGACTAGACGTACTGCAGGTTATCACCCTTACCTTGTCGATGTTCCACACATTCGTACGAAACGTTTTGCTAAATCTTTCATTATTTGTACAGCCAAGGAGTGGAACTCCCTGCCTGCGTCGGTTTTCCCGAGTTCATATAACCCTAATCTATTTAAGTCGCGAGTAAATAGGCTTCTTCTGGGTAAGCTCGTTCCATCGTCGACCTCATCTCTGCCCTTAGGGCAAGAATGAGGTCAAGAGTAAGCCCATATAAAATAAAATAAAAAAACAATCCTAATGACATCACACAACTATCTTATATATTTTAGCTGCGACTAGTCGCTATCAACACAATTGGTTCTCTAGGGAAACCAAAATCATCTTTGTCTCAATAGGTTTACAACAACAAACAATAACACAGTACGTACCTCTCCCGCGAAGTACTGCTCAATGATATCGTAGGCCATTTTGTAAATCTCCACCTTCTCGTGGCTCTGAAGCGCCTCGATCTTGTCAATGCCGCCGCACTCCTCGATCATGTTTGCGACCTGGTCGGCGTTTTCACCTGCCATCTTCAACATATTGCTTAAACCGTCCAGCACAACCTGGGAGAAAATAATCGAGACGGTTAATTTTGTAAACTTATAAAATCTTACGAGAATCTTAGCAGGTTATGAAAAGTACAAAGGCCTTTACGAGACTTAAAAGGCATCAGTAATAATCAAGATTGGAATATCTTACCAGACAGATAAAGCGTTTATTGTATGCAAGATTTATTCATTGACCAACTAAAGCTACATGTCAATATTATACATACATTGTTAATAATTGAATGTAAACCACGCAAATACGGCAAAACAATGACACTTCAGGTAAACGTAAGTTCTCTAGGTTAGAAGCTGTTATCGACTAGATGCTGATTCATGATCTAAATAAACATTTTTGTGGGTAAACAAAGCTACAATAACAACCAAAATTTTTGAATAACTTACATTGATCACTTGAGTATCTTTGCAACTGAGCAATTTACAGAAGGGCGGTATGACCCCGCAGTTGATGAGGGCGGCGACCTGCTCCTTTGTCCCGCTGATACTGAGGTTGGACACTGCCCAGGCTGCTTCCTTTTGCGTCTGGAACTCGCCCTTTGTGAGGTTCTCCACGATCTTGGGCAGTAGGCCCGCGTCTATGACTGCCTGGACTTGCTGCTTGTTGCCAGCTGTGATGTTTGATAAGAACCATACGGCTTCTTTGCAGATCTTCTCTTTCTGTTGACGAAACAAGTTATTAGTAAATTACGAAAAAGCAGACAAGTTTCCATTCACTACAGAGAAAGAGCTCTATCAATTTAATTGGCCTTTATGGTTTTGTTTACAATAATCCTTATCTCAAGTAATAACATTATGAAATTGCATCAATTAAAATTCTTTCGGCTGACCCTTCGCAATGACGTTTCAGTTCCTCTGCTAATTACAAAACATGCTGTGAATAATGATGAGTTCGTGTACGTACGCACATCCGATTGGAAGGCCGCAATGCGAACCAAACTGCATTGAACCGGTACTTTGCGTTGGTATAAATAGAAGGATGCGGACAAACAGATGTTGTGGGAAGTTAATAAAGTTGGGAGGGGCCTATGTTCGGCCGCGAACGGTGATAAACAGAAAGGATTGGCCTGAATAGACGTATTCGGTCAACGTAATAAATTTATTCGGTAAAACCGCAACGTGTTAGCGGCAGTTAGTCGAATTAATAAAACTGACCAAAATGAAGGTCAGACATGTGATAACATTATCAGTCAATGACCATTCAACTAAGCATGTCAATGCACTGTAGCTACTAACGTTTTATGTCAATGGATTTTGAGCCGACGACGGTTGCGGTAACTCGCGCGTGTACAATAATAGATAATTACCATCTTGGCCGCCGACCAGACGCGTATGAGGTGTACGCGTCTGCTCGCATTCACACATTTTATGTATTTCTGTGTGAAACTCTCTTGAGTGCATATTTTGTTGTTGTATTGGCTCCAGCATCGTTAGATCGTCATTTTACAGATACAAAGACGACTAAACATAAAATGGCTTTTGTAGATTTAGCATAAGACTTACAGTCTAGTTTTCTAACCAGCCAAGGTAAATAAGTAGCATTTTGTGCTATTGTACCAGAAAACATTACTTATGTAGGTTGTCTAGCAACCAATGTTACCTGACAAGTATAAGATAGCATACAAGTTAAGTAGCACATGTGTGAACAGCTTAGCATTTCAATCTCACTCACTTTGTTTACAGAATACAAATTTGTTTATTTTGGTGAAATTGGCAAAGTTACAAAAATCCATTAGATATTCATTAATATAATAAATAACATTAAAACGAGCATACCTGATGCGACAGTAAGGCGGGGAAGTGCGAGAGTGCGTCACAGTTGAGGACCACTTGTGTTTGCTCATCCGTGCCAGTCACAATGTTGCCCACTGCTCTCAAAGCTGCCGTCTGGACTTTCACCTCCTTGTGTGACAGTAATGGGATCAGCTTCGGAACTATACCCGATTCTATCACCATTTGGATCTGCTCATTGCCACCATCTGTTAAATAGCTGATTGCCCAAACTGTGTCTACTAATATCTGGAACATAGCAAATAAATAGTGTAAATGAAGGTTTCAAACCACAGTAAATTGTAATTGACCACATGGTGTCAGATTGTATTGATAGTATCAAGTAGTTGTGTTGGTACAAGCTAAGAATGTAATGTACAGTACAATCAAATTATCTTGGCAGGTCTGAACATAGGCTCTGCGAACTTTTACGCATGTAAACTTGTGAAGAAAACTGTTATTGCCAGATAAACCAATACCTATACGATCAGAAAATATCTAATTTAAACAGTGAGAAATACAAATAAAATAAATATCATAACACTTTTATACATTAGTTGTAACAAAATAACCTGCACGAAGTTCGGACCTGCCAAGATAATTTGATTGCACTGTATTCAGAAGGAGATTCAAGAACAATTATCAAGATGTTTAAAGAAGAAACAATAACAACCAGACTAGTCTGAACCTACAGATATTTGTTATCTTAACAGATTCACTTTCAAATACCTAATACTATTGTGTGAATTTTATCAAATAGCAGGTTATCATTTCTGAATATTTAAAATTATTACTAAATAATAATTATGTTTAAGTTTTACATTATTATCATTATTTACATTATGATCTATTTAGAATTATTTAAAATTATCAATTGAGGTGCCACAGATTATTCAATGAGATAAGTTTGTTTTTATCAATTTAGTGGCCAGAGATAAATAAATTGAAGTCAAAAAAACATGTCTGGGTCTGATGACATGACCAGTAATAGAGAACTATGCAGACATGCTGCAGAGAATGATGAATTGATGATGAATGATGATGATGTCACCAAATTGGCTTTGTAATATATTTTCATAGAACCCATTTGGAAAATTCTGTAAGTTTTAAAGGTCTTTAAACCTTTGTAAAGAATACATGTATGGTTTCCAATTACTTAATGGATTTAAGTAATAAAAGATTAAGTAGCTAATTGAGTGACTCATTATGATTCTAAGTCTGTGTGTAACCTATTCACAGAAATATCAATGATTTAATGGATTCCAACTTACAACTTTATAAATGTTTATAATAGAAAAATGAGAACAATCACAAATTTTACCAGATACATGTTACTGTGGCTAAATAAGCACAATGAATGATATTCTGTAAAATATAACTTCTTCAAATCTTTATTTTTACTTTAGTTGGTAAGGTAGAGTTTTGAAGCCTAGTTATTTTCTTTAGATGTAATAAAGTTTCCTACAATGACACAGCTGAAATGTTTATTGAGTTTAAGCATGGTATATTCTAGCACTGGAGTTGAATGAACTTCAGTGGCCTAGCTTCACAAAGTAGGTGATTTAAAAGTTTATAAAAGTAAATACTTACATTGTTGTCATTGTGCGTGATGAGGACATTGAGTGCTGGAAGAATTTCTTGAATAGTTTTAACCGGTGGTGGAGGATCCTTACTCCTGCACAGGTTGACAATGACCCAGGTCACGTTGCGAAGGAAAGCAATGGGGATATCTGGCTTGATGAAACTCAACAGTGGCTTCACCACTCCCAACTCAATAACAAAGTCTCGGAGCACTGGGCCATCTCCAATGATGTTACCCAGAGCCCAGACTGCTTGCTCGCACACATTCTCGTGAGGAGACATGAGTAGCTGAAGGAACACAGGGACAGCTCCAGCATGAACCACCTTGTTTGTCTGTGCTGAGGTGCCTGACGCGATGTTCGTTAGGGCCCAAGCGGTTTCGAACTGAAGTGTGGGGTTGTCAGCCCTGGAGAGGCACTGCACGAGGATGGGGAGGATGCCGGCGACGATGAGCTCGTCGATGGGCGGGTTCTTGTCGGACGACAGTAGCTTCCTGCACTGCTGCACGGCGGCTAGCTGCACGTCAGGGTTGTCTCCGTTCGCTGCGTTCATCACCAACTCCTTGAGGTCCGTGGACGCCAGGGTCCTCTCGATCTCATCCTCGTCTGTTGAGTAGCTAATAGGCACATTACGACGTTTCTGTAGTGTTTCGTCCCTTTTATTTTTTCTCAGTTCTACTGTAACTTCGTTCCTCCGCCTGCGCATTTCCTAAAAATCACACGCGAAACGTCATTTCATCGTCACTAACTATCTAGGCTATAATTACATTATTATAAGGCATTGAACTACGTCTCCATACTTACGTCGACATCTTTGCCAGTGTTCTTGAAAACATGCATGCGGTTCTTCACTTGATCAGTCGCCATTTTATTTTTGTGCTCGCAGTCTCGTTACAAACGTGGTAATTACACAATGAAACAAAGGATCAACATAAAATAATGACGAAGAAAACTAATCAAACATGTTTTATCGGCACTACTAGCGTTGCTGATTCATTAACCTCTTTTTAACACAGAATATTCTACAACACGAAACTAATCGTCCGTTTCCTCCTCGAATTTCTTTCTTTCTTTTTTTTTCGGTTGAACTAACTATAGACAAGTTACATCTCATCTCAATGTTGCTAACATCAATCTTTTTCTAGCGAAAGCAAATCATAGCAATGAAATCCAAAGTATCGAATCCAATCCAGGATTCGACTACGATTTGACAAAAGATTTAGTGTTGCAATAAAATTATTCAAAACTTACATTTTTTCATGGCTGGCAATAATATGCACGAAATATTGATGAATTTGCTTTCCAGCCATTTTACGCACTTCCGTATTTGTTGCAGTCAAAATAGGAGTGTTATTGTGAAATATAAACAGCTCGTTTCAAATTCGAGCAATAAAACGTAAAAATGACGATATTGACGAAGCCAAGTCTCACAGCTAAGAAAATCCCGTTGTATTGCGACACCAGCGAGAATGATGAAGAAGTATGTACCTATCTTAATTTTTAGCACCTGAATCTTGAATGTGTGAAATTGTTCATATCGATCGGCGCTGCAATCTGTTTTTTTGATATGATAAATTAAAATTTATGTATTTCAGAAAAAAATGACTTAACTTTATCCACAGGGAAATGTTCGTATTAATTACTATGCCGCGCCTACCGCCCAGTAAAATATTATTTGATGCAGTTACTGCGACATAAATCTTTATTGATTTTCAGTTAGCGGCGGACGGGTTTGTAGCTAAAAATACTTCAATCGATACTGAAAAATGTATGCGAGTAGATAATTCTTTCAATCCAGCTCTATCATTTAACGCTTCAAATGGGCGGAATACAGATCCACTACGCAAGAATCAACAAAAAAAGAAAAGGTTTTGCCTCTGTGCCTGTGGCTGCGGGTTTAATGTTGGCGCCAAAAAGGCTAAGAAGCTTAAGGTTAATATCTGTTAGTTTTGTATATAATGTGATGTGTGAACACCATCCGGTGTTCTACGAGAAATACTTAGCTGGTGCACATTGCGGGAGGGTTCTCTCCGCCCCTATGACGACCCACTGACCCACTTCCTCTCATGTACCTAAGTAAATAGTATTCCAAGTCGGCTATCATACCCGAATTAGGATACTATTTAATTACTTACTTTTGCTTGTTCACAGTATTTGATCACAAAACATGAATAACTTAAAAAATAATTTGCCCTTCCTCAGGTCATCCAAATATCGGTGGTTCCCGGGTGCCTGTGCAGGCGTCGTGGCCTGGCAGTCCTGTGCCTCTCCCTCACGGCGTTCATGATGGTGCTGATGGGGCTCGTCTCGGCCGTGCAGTACTACGAGATGGTCAGCACGGAAGCCGCCCAACGCAACCACTACCAAGGCTTCTGCTCTATCCCTCTGTCCAGGGTACGTACGGCGCGCTTGATTGTTGTCGGTGCCTTTTAGGTTTTTTTCGGGATCTGTTTCGGATTTGGCGGGAGACCACGCCCTGGTGTCAACAGTGCGAGGATACCCTGGAGGACACGGTTTAGGTCTGGCCTGTTTGGTTGGAACTGCGATTTCCGGCGCGGGTCTGCGGTCGCCGAGCGTTGGGGCTCACCGTCCGATCAGAACCAGGCACGAGTCGACGGCTCGTTGTGTCCCACGCGCGCCACAAAGATTTGCCAGCACAATAGCCTTCACTGTGCCCATGTGCTGACAAATCTTTGAGGCGCCCCTTGGCCCACTAAGGCCAGTGACTGCCAGGGTTTCAAAATTTGTTCGAGTTTTGATTTGTTTGTTTTTGTTTGTTCCTTACCACAGCCAATAAGATTTAAATCATTTATTTTTTATTTAGACTATTATGTAGGTATATATCGCTCGGTGTTGGAGTCCGATAGTCGGAAGGAGAAAATAGATTTTGCGTGTTTACATTGGAAAGATTGAACAAACGGCGCGGCGTAAAGAATAACTCAAATGCAGCTAGTATGCACTACATAAAATACTGTTTGACTCATTTTCCTTATTTTAGCAACTCACTATTCATTTTTGTATTATAAGGGCGCCTTCAGATTAGCCGTAAAGAGCCGCGCGGTGGCAGCGCGGCTGCAGCGCTGCCGCCGCGCTGCAACCGCTAGATTCGAGCATCATAGTGTTGTACACACGGCTACACATCAAGCTATACAAAACCAGTATAATCTGATCGTTAATTGTGCGAAAAGATCTAGTAAAGTGAGGCCAAGATTAACTGGTTTTGTATAGCTTGATGTGTAGCCGTGTCGTGTGTACATTTAGTTTCACGATGGACTCTGACGATGAAACACTGCTGTTAGTGTTACTATTAAAACGAAAAAAGATTTTGGAAAAAGAAAAAAAAAGAAACCTATGAAAACGTTGCCGTTATTTTGTATATGTCAACGAACTGAATTTCATAAAGTAAAAGGCTACAGTGACCAAAAATTTCAAAATTACTTACGATTATCAAGAAAACAATTCTACGAATTACTTTCCCGTTTGGAACCTTTTATTGGAAAACAAAATACATCCTTCAAAAATACTAGTTGTGCTGAAGAAAGACTCTTTATAACACTCAGGTAAGTAAAAATTGACATATACCTAATATTTATATAATCGTTTTATTCTTTTATGTAAATCACATTAGACAGTTTTCTTATTATTATTTTTAATTATCATTACTCTCCGAAAATAAATTTTCATAAATAGACGACATATCAGTTAATTGTGATTCTTGTGTTGGCGAATCGGCTAGGCCTTGGTTTGATTGATTCGTGGAAGTAAAATAACCTTGATGTTCTTGGTATGAATAGCTGAAATTATCATGTGTATTGATAAATCGTCGTATCAGCCCGATCATTTCGTACTTCGCATCAGTCTTGCGGTTTTCAGGTATTTTCTTAAAATCACTTAACAGTGATAATAAAAAAAAACGATCACCATCATTTTCAATAGATTTTTTATTTTTTGCATCTTTTCCAAGAGTGCTTTCAAAATTTTATTGGTATCATCTTGTTCCGGCTCCGAAGCCTTCCTCTTTTTAGCCGTGGGTTGAGTAGGCCTGGACTCCGATAAACACGATAAAAATTGAAGTTGGTCAAAATGTTGATATTTTCGATGTGATGACGCAGCTGACCCACTTTTTGATGCTCTTTGTTTATTAAGTTCACGAGTATAAGAATCCCTTAGGTTTTTCCATTTGCGTTGCAGTAGTACTTGCCACACTCGACTCAGTAGAACGCAGAGCCAGGAGGCTGATTGGTGACGCCAAGCTGGTTGCCAAGCTACATAGCCTGGCCCACCGCCGCAAAGTTGCATGTCTGTCGGTCTTCTACAGACTGTACTTCGGAGAGTGTGCGCAAGAGCTCCACGAGCTTATTCCACCATCTCCCTTCTTCCATCGAGAGACTAGGCGTACTGCAGGTTATCACCCATACCTTGTCGATGTTCCACACATTCGTACGAAGCGTTTTGCTAAGACTTCCATTATTCGTATAGCCAAGGAGTGGAACACCCTGCCTGCGTCGGTTTTCCCGAGTTCATATAACCCCAATCTATTTAAGTCGCGAGTAAATAGGCTTCTTCTGGGTAAGCTCGTTCCATCGTCGACCTCATCTCTGCCCTTATGGCAAGATTGAGGTCAAGAGTAAGCCCATATTAAATAAAAAAAAAGTATAGCTGAAAAGAATTAATCAATATTTTAATTTACAGGTACTTGGCAGAAGGTTGCAGTCTTACAAATTTATATCATACATATAACCGTGGGCTTTCAACGATTTGTGCTATCGTAAAAGAAGTTTGTCAAGCAATTTATGAAATACTCCACGCTATGTATATACCCGAGCATAAAGAAGAAGATTGGTTAGTGGTTGCAAACGGATTTTACAACAAGGCGAATTTCCCTAATTGCTTGGGTGCTATAGATGGGAAACATATAAGAATAATCAAACCAGCGCATACTGGTTCTTTATATATTACAACTATAAAAAATACTTTTCTACAGTTCTTTTAGCAATATGTGACTCAGAATATTGTTTTACTTACATAGATGTTGGATCGTATGGAAAGGCTTCGGATTCGCAAATTTTCAAAAACAGTAATTTTTATAAATGTCTCCAGGAGCAGAGAATTAATATTCCCAATCCGTTGCCAATTACAATTAAGTAATGGACAACCAGTGCCTTTTGTTTTCATTGGTGACGAAGCATTCGGGATTAGTAATTTTATACAACGACCTTACGCTGGCAATTATTTAAATGAGAAGAAACGTATTTTCAATTATCGTTTATCGAGAGCGCGAAGATACATTGAGTGTTCGTTTGGCATCATGGCGAATAAGTGGAGAATTCTTCATCGTCCGCTAAATGTACAAGTACCGTTTGCTGAAGATATCATTCGTGCGTGTTGTGTGTTACATAATTTCCTTAGGAAGACAGATTCGAAGTCATCCATCTCCAAACCGACAGCGCCGAGATACGATTTACAAAATATGCAACGAAATGACAATAATCACACACAATTCAGTGCTTCGACTGTACGTGATACGTTAGCTGATTGTTTTGTTAGCCCAGAAGGAGAATTGTCATGGCAAACAACGAAAATATAAATTAAGTGGACGAGTATACCTACTTACATGCTTCATTTTTTTCACTTGGAGTCTTGTTTTTTTAATTGGGACAAGCCCGCCACACTATTCCCAAACCACTGTAACTCCTGTTAGCCAGAATCAACAGTGGCGACCACAAGAAAAGCGCCGAGACAATGAAGCTCGACGAAGTCCCAGAGAAGCGATTTAACTGTCTTGGATCCCGCAACGAAATTAATCAGAAAAGAATAGCGGAGGAGTAGGAAAAAACATAATTTCCACTTCCCTCCATATCAGCAGGAGACAGAACAGAACAAGGCCAATAGGCACACAGGGACGTATACAACTGGGATAAGCCCAGTTGCCTAGCACCACGGATATTATTGTCATTAATATTACTGGGTCCTAAGTTGTGAGCTGTTATATTTGATTCCAATAATAGGTATGACAAAAATGCTTGAACGCACGGAAATTTGTTCTAGTTTCTACAAGGTCCGTATAGTAAATAACTCCGGATGTAACCTGTACACTATTTAACATAATATTACGTTCATTCTGCCAAAGACTACACTCCCATAAAATGTGATGTGCAGTTTGTTCAAATTCGCAGTCAGATGTAGAACATTGACAAAAAGGCGAGGCAACAAGCTTGAAGGAAAATAATTTACTCTTAAAGTTACCATGACCTGTGAGAAATTGGGCGACACAGTGATCCACCTCCAGCCATGTCCTGGCCAGCCGCTCACGAACGGATGGAAAGAACTGGTGGAGGTGTCGGCCTTTGACGGAATTATCCCACCTACATTGCCATTCAGACAAAAGTTCCTCCCAGACGTCAGTCTGTGGTTTAAGTAATCTAGCTATTTTAGCACGGTCACGTTGCGTTAAAAAATCTGCGTCCGTGGTCTCTCGTGCGCAGTAGTACATTGAAGCACGGCGCTGTACTTCAAGATCAACTGGAAGTACCCCTGCCAGTACCGGTAAGGCTTCAGTACTAACCGTCCTATATGCTTTACACAAGAAAATCAAAGCCAACCGCTGACTTTGAAGTAATTTACGTCGTACAGCTCCTATGGTGGCCCTATCGGCCCAAACTGGTGCCCCGTAGCACATACACCCCAAGTAAGTAGCCCCATAGATCGTCTTTAAAGTTAAAAATGATAAACCCCACGTAGATTTGGATATTCTCGTTAAAGCATAAAAGTTCTTTTTAGCTTTTTCACCGACGGTTTTTATGTGTTCAATGAATGAAAAATTCCTCTCTAAGACAAACCCAAGGTAGCATACGGACTCCTTCTTTTTCACGGGAACGTTGGAGTCTTGTTTGTGAAGTTCTCAATAAATATATTGCATATTTCTTCCCAAGCCTTTTTCTTTTCGATTTTATTACTATACTTGTCTGACTTCGAATCCCATATCGCTGGACGACGCCCACTGTAACAAATCTACTGATTTTAAAGAGATAAAAGAGTTGAGACAGTAGACTTGAACATTATATTATATTAGACCTGAACAAAAACTACGTGCGCATCGTCACTAGTCGATCGATGAAATGATGCGCGGCCGCAGCGCGGCGGCAGCGCTACAGCCGCGCTGCCACCGCGCGGCTCTTTGCAAGGGCGCCTTTCAAATTAGGGCGTTAGCAGCGCGGCAGTCGCGCGACTATAAACAATTATCAACGGGTTGTTACGGCTGTTCTTATAAAAATGTGCTGCAGCCGCGCGACTGCCGCGCTGCTAACGCCCTAATTTGAAGGCGCCCTTAGCTGTAAGCAATCCAAAAAAAAAAAAAAATATTGATTTAATTTTGATGATATCAATCGACAACTGTTGAGTGCTGATATGCGTTTATCAGACTGCTCCAATCATATTAATAACATAATTTAAAGGTTCCCCTTATTTGACCTTTGCATCGCAACGGTCAAACTCTGTGTAATCAATAATATCGCTTCGTCCCCCTTTCATATTATACATTGAATCTCACCTTGTAGATGAATTTTAAATCACCTTTCCAAGAATTATACCCTCGGTAAACCTATGTGGGTAAGGTACAACTTCAAGGGCGTTGCTATATCAGTCAGTAAGTTCCTTACTATATGGGTAAGGTAGGTAGATAGGGATTCGTGTTACACGCGTGTTTTGGCGGCTCTTGCCCTATTTCGCAAAGGGGGGAATATCAAAATGACGTTTGACTTTGAAGGCATTGACACGTGTTTGTATTGAATGGAGCCGGTAGCGATGTTATAGGAAAACACGAGGGGTCCGGTTTGTCAACTACGTAGTTGTTTGTTGTTTGATCAATGCCCGTTTGTAACGTTAAAAACGGATCGCACTGTAACAAACGGATCGCATGTTTATAAACGGACATGCGTTATTTTACAATAAAGCAGCTAACTTCTGCGATTTTAACCATAGATAGGTAGATTTTTTTCTTTGTCATTCCGACCTGCTGAGGATTGCAACCACATAAGACGCGTCTGCAACTCATGCGGTCTTCTGCCTGGTGGACCTCTCGGTACAGGCTGATAAATAAAATACTCTTTACTAAATCATAATCAGTTCATCACACAAAGGACTTTGAATGATTTGGCTATAGTGGGAGAGCCGGCTGCAAAAATACCTACCTCATCAGGTACCCCAATAGGCTATCTTTAGATCGTTAACCGACACTTAAACACGTAAAAAAAATCAGGTCTGCCAGTGCCGATCCTGCCGGGTCATGGAAAAAATTCATATTTTTTGTCGTATTTTTTTGGTGAAAATTACGTCACAAGGTACCCGAATTAAAGTGCTGGCAACAGTTAACCATTGATTAATTACCTAAAAAAAAGTAGGTCTGCCATTGCGCACTCTGCCGGAAGTACTTGGCAGACCTCTAAAATATGGCCCCTCCAGCACCATGAACCTACCTCATCGAGTACCCTGATGGAACCTACGCCAAATAATAGCCAAGATGCCCTCGATAGAGGATCAAAAGGTCTGCCAGGTCTAATCTTGCCGGAACTTAGTGTTCAAAGCATTTGAAGTTGGTATGGTAAGTAGGCAGCATTATTTCATACAAAGAAGAAGGGGCGAAATGTCCCTTGTAACACTTTCTCCTATATATCAAATGAAAGAGCGTAAAAAATAGATCATTTTATTCCATAACAGTAAATGTGTGAATACTGGGGGAAAAAAGTTATTCACCGATAAAGAGAGAAAATATTTTTTTTATTTTTTTTCATCGGACATACTTGGGTGAGGTGTCTATTGATAGGTCTTTTAAAATGACCGTGATGTTTCTAAGATCATTTTTTCTCAAAGTCAATCGTTTGAAAGATAGACAGTTTCAAAGTGCTAAAATGTGTCCCCACCCCCTCTAACTTTTAAACTAAGAGAGTGAAAACTCTAAAAAAATATATGCTGTAGATCGCAATGAAAAATTACAACCAAGATTAGTTTGAACGAGATGAAGTTAGCCGTTTTTGAGATATAGCACATTTAAAAAACCGCAAATATAACTTTGTTATTCATACAGTTACTATGAAAAACAAACTTATCACAAAATGTGTATTTCTGTTGCCGCTTTAACAAAAAATAATACAAATTAAAGGTGGCTCCTACGATGGTACGGAACCCTTCATGTGCGAGTCCGACTCATACTTGGCCAGTTTTTTTTTTATCCAATTTATTTTTTTCCAATTATTCACACCGTCCATCACACGTTTACTGTGTGAGTGAATAATTGATTTATTTTTTCCAATTTTTCACACGTTTACTGTGTGAATAATTGGAGAGAAAAGTTATTCACCTTTAAAGAAATGATTTTTTAATTTTTTAGACTCAAATAGTATTCGCACTTTTTACGATGACATCGTCCGAATTTCTCATCATCATTATTTCAGCCGAAAGACGACGACCCGCCCCGCCCTTTGCACGGGTGAAATTAATAATAATAATAATACTCCACAACTATCACACAACGCCATCTAGTCCCATGCTAAGCAGAGCTTGTGTTATGGGTACTAGACAACTGATAAACATACTTATATATTTCTAAATACATACATATTATAGATAAATTACACCCAGACACAGAACAAATGATCGTGCTCATCACACAAACATGAACCCACGACCTCCGGCATAGCAGTTAGGGTCACTAACCACTAGACCAACAGGCCGGTCAAATTGCTGAATATAAACCTTCATCTTGAATTACTCTGTCTATTTCTAAAAACTGCATTAAAATCCATTACGTAGTTTACAAGATGTAAACGTAGAAACGCGTTCCATATGGTGTCGGGCGTAAAGAATAGCACCATCCCATATCTACCCGTGAGTGTCGCAAGAGACGACTAAGGGACGTACCAGAGAATGGGCAGCAGCATTCTACTGTGCTTTGTTATGACCTTACTGCGCTTGCCAACCCGTCTGCCAAGCGTGGCGATTATGGCAAACCTTCCCAAATGGAAATGAGCGCACAAAAATGGCCCCTAGTACCCCTCGACTACGGTAGCGGTCGAGGCAGCGGCGTGGCAAGGGAAAAGGTCCGGTTACCTAAAAGTAACGGAACTCGAAGAGGAATTGAGCAGGTTGCGATGGAGTATTGTGTAATTATTTGAGGTCCGAAGAGAGGGGGAGGACACGATAATCCTGAAATCCGACTCTACTACCGAGAGGGTTACCGGCAGTCCCAGGGTGGTGTTGGGATTATCGTCCACAAGTCCCTCATGAATAACGTGGTGAAGATCGAGAGTGTGTCGACCAGGGTGGTGTACCTTATACTCAGAATATCCACAAGATGTGTGCTGAAGGTCATAAAGGTCTACGCGCCGACCTCGGGACACCACGCCGACGATGAAGGGGAGACCATGCATGAGGATGTTTATAAAACCACACACTGCTCGCAGAACGAATGACGGATGGGGCCGAAAGTTCTGGAGTGGCGACCGCGAACTGGAAGACGTTGCGTTGGAAGGCCTCCCGCTAGGTGGACCGATGACCTGGTGAAGGTTGCGGGGATCCGTTGGATGCGAGATGCACGGGACCGGTCAATGTGGCGCCACTTGGGGGAGACCTATGTCCAGCAGTGGACGTCTTTCGGCTAAAATAATCATCATCCTCAGCCTATTATGTTCCCACTGCAGGGACTCAGGCCTCCTCTCTGGGAGAGGGATGGGCTATAATCCACCACGCGTGCCCAGTGTGGGATGGTAGATGTCACAGATCTTAGAATTTTTTGGTTCTAAGATATGCCGGTTTCCTCGCGATATTTTCCTTCACCGTTTTGAGAGCAGTGGTGTTGAAATAAATTACACAAAGTAATGTGCCTGCCTGGGTTCGAGCCCCACGACTTACTGTTCGTAAGTCGGAGCAGCCACTGGGCCACCAGAGCTCTGATGAAATAATGATGATTAGAAATCACACAGAAACACATCGCCGCCATTTTCAAATGGCCCTGCTCGTGCTTGGGACGATGTCATCGTAGAAAGTACGAATACTTTTTGAGTGTATTGCTCATAAACACACAAACATCGTAACGGATATGGGTCTACCTTTTTTAGCAGAATTTTTTATACCCGAATTTTGTTTTGCATGACAGTGGATGGCAGAAACTTCATTTCGCAGAAAATCATTTGGCATACACTCATTTACCATAAATTCAAAACGCATAATTTTGTAAGTCAGAATCATCTTTGAGCACAAACTTCATTTCCAGAACCATCATTTCGCCGAAAATTCATAATCAGAATCGTCTTTTGGCACGCATTTCATTTCATACATACGTGTAACATGCAATAATAATAATAACTTTTATTATTAATTATTATTATCAGCTCACCCCGGCTATAATTTCTAGGTGAGAACATTAAATGTATGTCAAAAATAATAACAATAATTATTATTAATAATAATAATGACGTCACTCATACATGCAACGCATGTACTCCATGACGCGCGCTCGCTTCGCTCGCATATTAAATAACACTAATATCTTCTGTCCCCGAAGTGCCGGGCCTCCGCCGGCCTCCTTCGTCGGCCTAAGGCCCGGTGCCCATGCCGCCCATAAAGGATACTTTCGCGAGACGGTCGTTATACCGTATAAAAATCTACCAAATAAAATTCTGCCATCTTAAAAGTATGCCTTTGAAAATTCGGCTATTTAAACATTCTGCGAAATGAGTATTCTACTAAATAATTGATCTGCCATAAACACATTCGTTCAAAGAAGAATATGCCAAGTGTGGTATGCCAAATAAATTTCGGAGCATCAAGTTTCTGCCAGATAGATGGTACCCAACGGATTTTAATGCAGTTTTCAGCAATAGACAAAAGTGATTCAAGGGGAAGTTTTATATTCCGCACATTGCACCCTTGCAAAGCCGGGGCGGGTCACTAGCACTACTAAAAGATAAAATAAAAAAATCATTTCTTTATAGGTGAATAATTTTTATCTCCAATTATTCACACAGTAAACGTGAATAATTGGAGATAAAAACAAACTGGATTTAAAAAAAAACTGGCCAAGTGTGAGTCGGACTCGCACATGAAGGGTTCCGTACCATCGTAGGAGCCACCTTTAATTTGTATTATTTTTTGTTAAAGCGGCAACAAAAATACACATTTTGTGATAAGTTTGTTTTTCATAGTAACTGTATGAATGAAAAAGTTATATTTGCGGTTTCTTAAATGTGCTATATCTCAAAAACGGCTAACTTCATCTCGTTCAAACTAATCTTGGTTGTAATTTTTCATTGCGATCTACAGCATATATTTTTTTAGAGTTTTCACTCTCTTAGTTTAAAAGTTAGAGGGGGTGGGGACACATTTTAGCACTTTGAAACAGTCTATCTTTCAAACGATTGACTTTGAGAAAAAATGATCTTAGAAACATCACGGTCATTTTAAAAGACCTATCAATAGACACCTCACCCAAGTATGTCCGATGAAAAAAAATAAAAAAAATATTTTCTCTCTTTACCGGTGAATAACTTTTTTCCCCCAGTATTCACACATTTACTGTTATGGAATAAAATGATCTATTTTTTACGCTCTTTCATTTGATATATAGGAGAAAGTGTTACAAGGGACATTTCGCCCCTTCTTCTTTGTATGAAATAATGCTGCCTACTTACCATACCAACTTCAAATGCTTTGAACACTAAGTTCCGGCAAGATTAGACCTGGCAGACCTTTTGATCCTCTATCGAGGGCATCTTGGCTATTATTTGGCGTAGGTTCCATCAGGGTACTCGATGAGGTAGGTTCATGGTGCTGGAGGGGCCATATTTTAGAGGTCTGCCAAGTACTTCCGGCAGAGTGCGCAATGGCAGACCTACTTTTTTTTAGGTAATTAATCAATGGTTAACTGTTGCCAGCACTTTAATTCGGGTACCTTGTGACGTAATTTTCACCAAAAAAATACGACAAAAAATATGAATTTTTTCCATGACCCGGCAGGATCGGCACTGGCAGACCTGATTTTTTTTACGTGTTTAAGTGTCGGTTAACGATCTAAAGATAGCCTATTGGGGTACCTGATGAGGTAGGTATTTTTGCAGCCGGCTCTCCCTCTACTAGTCTAATTTCCGCCATTTTATTAGCAGCCACGCATTAAACTTACATTAAAGCTGGCATCTAAACAGACAGGTTTTGTATGAGACCAAATCTTGTAAAGCGTTACGTTTCTGAGACATATAAGCTATCAAAGTTACAATCTACGCCATCAGTAATACAACTTAGATTTTCTCACTCACTCACAAAGCCACTCATAAAGCCTGTATGAATCAATAGTTAACATCAATACAAAAGGTATTCTAATAAGAGTCAAAATCTACTTAAAGTGTTAGTTTCCGAAAGAAATCGTTAAAATTCGCCACAATCTTCACTTTCATACAACATTATTAGCCACTTATAAAACCTGTATTAGTAGGTCAATCATCATCATCATTTCAGCCAAAAGACGTCCACTGCTGGACATAGGCCTCCCCCAGGCGTCGCCACATTGACCGGTCCCGTGCGTCTCTCATCCAGCGGGTTCCTGCAACCTTGACCAGGTCATCGATCCACCTAGTGGGAGGCCTTCCAACGCAACGTCTTCCGGTTCGCGGTCGCCATTCCAGAACTTTTCGGCCCCATCGGCCATCCGTTCTGCGAGCAATGTGCCCTGCCCATTGCCACTTAAGTCTGGCGATTCTTCGGGCTACGTCGGTAACCTTGGTTCTCATGCGGATGTCCTCATTTCTGATTCGATCACGCAAGGAAACTCCGAGCATAGCCCTCTCCATTGCCCTTTGGGTGACTTTGAGCTTTCTGATGAGGCCCATTGTGAGCGACCACGTTTCGGTCCCGTATGTAATCACTGGCAACACACACTGGTCATAGACTTTCGTCTTGAGACACTGGGGTAAGTTGGCCGAGAAGATACCGCGCAACTTCCCGAACGCTGCCCAGCCGAGTCGGATTCGACGATTGACCTCTTTCTCGAAGTTAGATCTACCCAACTGGACCGTTTGTCCCAGGTAGACATAACTCACACGGTAATAAAGTGTTTAGGTTGGTACCTATAACGTGTGACTACGGCTTTTCTTTTTGTTCTATCCTGAAAATCTTGTTTCATACTTTTTCAGCGTCGTTTTTTTTTGTCGTAGTCGGGTTTTAGTTTTTTACTTTTTTTTATTTAAACAATTTTGGTGTTAAATATTTTTTTTGACTCTTGACTTTTGGTCCGCTAGAGGGCGTGATTTTAAATTTGAGCAATATTTTGGAAATGTACAAGTGAGACCCTTTAAAATGATACCAAACACGGCGTGTTTATCTCCATTTTTATTTTTTAAGCCTTACTTTTTGACCGCTAGAGGGCGCCAAATCACTTTTTGTGACACGTCACGTAGCCTATGTTCAGCGGAAAATGAAGACGGTTCTAACTATACCTCATATGTCGAGTTCCGATAAGTAGATTAGAAGCTATGAGGGAACAGATGAAGATACACACATACATACATACGTACATACATACATACAAACATACTTAAATACATACATAGCCAGTCAAAATCATAACCCTCCTTTGGCTTTGCCGTAGTCGGGTAAAAAATGGCAGAAGCTAGACAAACTAATTTCATCGGTTCATCTTCCATCCCCTTACAAGAATCGCCCATTGTGCGAGACAACCTTTGGATGGCCGATGGAAACAGCTTTTCCAGGCCGAACAATTTCCGGGCCGGTTTTTTTGCGAATCTTGGGGTGCTTTCGACTGAAAGGATATGTAGAGTAAGATCCCAGGGCCGCCAGACGTCACGTATTTTCTGACGAAGGAAATGTGGACGATTGAGTATTGTTAGTATGTACTAAGAACGCACGACTACCAGCTAGCTTGCTTAGACGGCCAATTTTCAGGTATCAGGCTATCAAGGTACATAAAAACATTACTAACTTCACGTATTTTCTGAAAGCCGATTTTTACGTATATTGTAGGCAATATCCATTAAAAATAAGTCGCCAATACTCCCAGACACTTCCTAGCGGCCGTATTGCTGAACAGACGCTTTAAAGCTCCCAAAAAGTGGAGACTTAAACGTATTTTAGCTGGTTACCCGAGAACGCATGCCATCGCTCGTGTGGCTGACATACAGACCTCCACTGGACTCATTCGGTGGGCCGGAACAGGATCTGCCTATTGCCCGTGTCTTCAGAATTTTGTTGAAAACGTTGCTTTCAACGCCCGGGTGCATGTTGGAGCGCCTGTCCAATATAGCATGGCAATAACCCGATCAATTAGCTTTAAGTATTAAATCATAAGGCGTTTATTTTTCTTTAAAGAGTCTTTTAAGCAATACGGCCGACGGAAAGTGTCTGGGAGTATTGGCGACTTATTTTTAAGGATATTGCCTAAAATATACGTAAAAATCAGCTTGGAGAAAATACGTGAAGTAAGTAATTTTTTTATGTACCTTGAGTACTTGTTATCTAAAAATTGGCCTTCTTAGCACCTAATCGTCCACATTTCCTTCGTCAGAAAATACGTGACGTCTGGCGGCCCTGGGATCTTGGACTAATGGTGATGCCAAACATTGAGGTTTTCAAAACCACGCGGATACATACAGTAAAACGATAAAATTCGTGAAATGGTCACAGACACAGTTACTATTACTACGCTAGTATTATATTATCTGTGCTATTACGAATGGTCACTTTGTGTGTCCATTTTACGAATTTTAACGCAATTCATATTATCATCCTATTATGATCTGCTCAAGTGACCATTTTAGACCCCCAATGAAATTACTCGGTGAATTCCCAGTGGAATTCATTTCATCATTCCATTTTGATGCTTACATACATATCAGCGATAGTAACGTATGCAAACGTATGACATCAAACGATCTAGTGTCATACATATCGCTTACAGCTGTGACATCGGACATATCCTCGCGATCATATTCAATGCCATCCATTATATCAGCAGGTATGCCTGGGTCATTCTATTGACCCGCTTAGTTGACTCCGACCTCCAATCAAGACCCTCCGCCGTAATTGGAGTTTGTATGGGAAGTCTGTTATTTTCTAAACAACCGGTAACAGTCGGCTGTGGTCTCGTTATAATCTTGCGTCGCGCGTCGCAGGTATACTATACACGCAAGCTAAAGGTTCAATCGGCAAAATTCGACAAAGCACTATCATGTCAATAATTCAATCAAACATTTTAAACTTAGAGCAAAAACACTATTCTTAGATACTATTAATAATACTGAAAACGGGATACCTATTTACCATGTTACCGGGATATTTAACATGGTAAATATCCCGTGTTCAGTACTATATAATAATAGTGTTAGTGACAATGTCAGTTTACAACTTAAAAACGATATTGCTATTCGGCACCATCGTTGGATATTTAGAAAATCTTGTATCAGTACCAGTATTATACATGACATAACACCCCACCCATATTTTCCTCGAACCGGGTTGCAGGATGTAATTCCATGAATTCCCGGGCCGGGGCGACTGTCGGTATTGGATTTTCAATAACTAGTTCGCAGAACCCCGGGAGCTTGCACTGCGGCAGCGAGTTCACGGGAAACGCAATCGATACGGTGCAGGGAACAAGGCTTCATGTTATAACTTATAACATAGCATCATGCCTGTAATTTCCGAAGGGATAGGCAGAGGTGTACCCATTAGCACACCCACAGTTATGTTTATGTCCCAAATAATAGAGAGTGAGCCTATTGCCATCAAACAGGCACAAATTCAGACTCCTGCTGAAAAATTCCTGATGGTAAAACCTTAACATTTTGCCCTAACTGGGAATCAAACCTAGGACCTCATCACCACAGCAGTCGCGCTTGCGACCACTCGAACAACGAGGCAATTGGATTAAATCTACTTAGGGGTCGATCGTTCGAGAATTTGTTTTATTTTTGTTTTCCTTCCTCACAATATAATGTATTATTTACAAGCGTTTAATTAAATTATGTAATAAACGTAGCTCAATCCTTGTTTTTATTATAAATGGGTACTTTTCCATGAATTCCATGTTTCATGAACCGCTTTGTGGTTTAGGCAACAAAAATATTATTAGGAACAACTTTGTTGTTTACGTCTCAAATGAAGTTATTGTTCGTATCTTTTTCAATTATTTATGGCTAATTCATTCATTCATTTATTATATGGTAAGTTATGTATTTTTTTTAGAACGTTTTCATTTTTTTTCAACTCTAAAATGAGACAATGATGACAAGTAAATTTTCATACGTTCAATTAAATTATCGTCGTGGAGAAGTTTTTTCAAATTCCTACTTGAATCTGAACACTAGATGGCGGAAGCGGCTGTCATAAAAGGATCACCATGATCTGATATCCTGGGACTAGCATAAGTACCATAAGATCCACATAAGAACAATCGATGAACTGTACCGGACTACCATATCCATCCGTGTACCGTCCGGTGTCTGAAGCCGCTGAGTTTGTTTGTACCGGTGTAACCTTGAAACCGACCAGACCGTATGCATGCAGACATGCACAATATACACACAAACGATGAGACTGTTTAGTTTCATCGATTTTTTTCAACTAGTAGGTAATCGGTCCGGCCCGAGGTTATAGTAGCCGCTCACTATACAATTTAATGAGGTTGACAATCTGTAGGTAAAACTGACCGTTAACTGAAGTTGTCATTTTTTTCTTGAGGTATAGTGGTGGTAACGGCCCCGGGCCTACGACTTGTTGGTTGTGGATTCGGATCCAAACCGGAGCATTACTTGGTTAAATTATTACATCACCTGGTCGGCTGTAACTGCTGCGAACAGTGATAATGAGGGACACCGGAACGGCTCCAAAAATTCAAAGACAGTGGCGTCTTCTAACTCACCAACTGCTGGGTCTACATGGCATTTTTTTTTTGGTGGGTAAGAAATACCAAATGACTCCTCCCGCTCTGGGAGCGCTGCGCCTCTCCCTACCACCCATGTTCCTTCTTAGCCCTTTCTGCCGACGCCGCCGCTGTGGAATCTCTTTCGAACAACCCGCAGCCTCGACAGGAAGGCCTACAAAGCCTTACTTGCTTATTGGCTCGTCCTTCTCGAAGAGATCCCTGTGACCAAGTCCATTGTTAGAACAGTAACGCTGATTATAGACCTATATTTTAGAAATGTTACGTCTTCATTCCCACTTATAAACTGATTGGTCTGTGTTGGTTCCAGGACATGCAGATGATGGAGTCTCGTAAGATGCCCCTGCGGTGGAAGACCGCCACCAAGATCGACCTTGAAAGCGTGGACCCTGATGTTACGGTAGGCCATGGAGTAACCTGTATTGATTTGCTTATTATAAGGTTAAGAGTACCTACTGAAAAGCTTTACATTCATGTTTGAGAACATAAAACTCATGTCGTATGTTATGGCACATTCAAATAAACATATGTACACATACACATATACCTGCAGTTATACATAATCTCAGGCCTTTTTTCTCTGGAAGGCAGAAACTAACGTGACAGCCTTTACACCTACTTCTACAGATTTGAGTAATTTATTTTCACAAAACTACCAACCAACCAATTTATTTTCACAAAACTACCAACCAAACAATATCTGAACCAATATCCAACCAACCAATATCGGAACCAATATCTGGTAGCTCTCTACCAGATATTGGATCCCCTGAAAAGAGCCGCAACACCGCCTTAGCAGTTCTGCTTCCATTACATCACGTTCATCCAACTAAGTCGGTAACTACGATCAGGTGGTGAACTTAATGGACGAGGACCCTGAGCACCTGTTCGACCTGCTCCGCGAAGTGCT
Organism: Diarsia dahlii; assembly: GCA_949775195.1. NCBI lineage: Eukaryota > Metazoa > Arthropoda > Insecta > Lepidoptera > Noctuidae > Diarsia > Diarsia dahlii. The sequence goes on along the minus strand of OX459193.1, from coordinate 994,992 downwards.
GGACATCAACATCGACGAGTCAGTGGAGAAGATCTCCGTGTTCAACAACGGACACCCCGTCAGCTTCATCCATGACTTCGAGAATAACGTTACTGGTGAGTTTAGATTACCTTCGATGTGCATGGTCATTTGGAAGATGAGGGTTTTTTGTTCCATGTCAGGGGTTTGGTGATCTCTAGAACCCGTCGGGGTTGCGGGTTGTTCGAAAGAGATACTGCGGCACAGAGGGTTAAGAAGGAACATAGGTGGTTTTATGTCAGTAGAAGTTTGACATTCCCTACCGCTCTGCCGAGAGCGGAAGGGGTCATTTGATGATTTACCACCCTCCAAAAAAAGGGGTTTGGTTTCCACATTTAGTCTTCTGTATGTGAATCATGGTGACCGTAACTCCAATCAGCCCACCTTCCTCCAGAAGCGGATGAATCTTTCCAATCTTCTCAAGGCATTCGCAAGGGATCTTGGTGTTCCAAGAATTTCCTTGCGGATCTGTGAGAAACATGATGATTGCGTCGTGTTGCATTAAAAGCCGTTTGGTTATCAACCGCTTCCTCGTATAGATTTCTATGTTTGTGTGGGTCTAGTCTGTCAAAGTTTAAGATTGCCTTTGTTTAAATTACGTAGATATTTGCGTATTTTCCCTTGTCACTGGATACTCCATTCTTACGGACTGTACAAGGATGTGTTTTCAGTCAGCTCGTATTCACAGCGAATTTGTTTGTTTATTCCAGGCATCGTAGACTCGGAGCGCTGCTTCACGATGGACATGGACCCGGCGCTGGTGCTGCAGCCGGAGCTGTTCCTGCTGGGACTGCAGCGCGGCGCGGAGTTCGACGTGTCGCGCGTGCGCTCGCAGCTGCGCGCGCTGCTGCCGCCGCTCACTGCCACCGCACTGCCGCACTGCGCCAACAAACCTACCTACCGCCTGCAGAAGGACACTGGAGTCGTTAGTGAGTATACCTGTATTCATTACCTCATCATCATAGCACACACATACACACACACACACACACACACATACACACATTCTCTTCACACACTCTCACATTCTCTTCATTCTCTCTCACATGTCTTCGATTTTTTTGGTTCTAAGTCATGATGCCTGTTTCCTTACTATGATTTCTTTCACCGTTTTGAGAGCAGTGTTGATGAAATAAATTACACAAAGTAATGCCTGGGTACAAAACCACGACTTACTGTTCGTAAGTCGGGGCCACCACCACTGGGCCACCGCTACTCTCATCTGCCTAGCTCTCAACAATGTTGGGATCGATTTCTAGTCTAACCGGATGCAACTGAATACCAGTAATTAACATAGAGCTTTTTTGATCTCCAAAGAGTTAGAACCGAATAATATGATACCTTGGTAAGACTTGTTATCAGATTTTCGGGCCACTGTGTCCGGTTGTTGGAGAGTGCATATTTAGTACTTCATCTATTTTTACCTGACTACGGCAAAGCCAAAGGAGGGTTATGATTTTGACTGGCTATGTATGTATGTATGTGAGTATCTTCATCTGTTCCCTCATAGCTCCTCATCTACTTATCGGAACTCGACATATGAGGTATCGTTAGAATCGTCTTAATTGTCCGCTGAACATAGGCTACGTGACGTGTTACAAAACTCGATATGGCGCCCTCTAGCGGGCAAAAGTAATGTGTTAAAAATAAAAATTAAGATAAATATTCCGTGTTTGGTATCATTTGAAAGGGCGTCACTTGTACATTTCCAATGTATAGCTCAAATTTAAAGTGACGCCCTCTAGAGGACAAAAAGTCATGTGTTAAAAAAAATAACACCAAAATTGATTAAATAAAATAGTAAAGAACTGAAACCCGACTACGACAAAAAATAACGACGCTGAAAAAGTATGAAACAAGATTTTCAGGATAGAACAAAAAGAAAAGCCGTAGTCACACGTTATAGCTACCAACCTAAACACTTTAATACCGCTTTTCTTTCAATTGACATTTGTCCCAAAACTTGTTGAGTCCCTCCTACAGCCTTCTGAAGCGATCGAGGGCATGTGGACACACACCGTTCCACGCAACAACCCTTTTACCCAACACACAACTGAACGCTATATTGTGTCCTTGCGGCATACTTGGCTGTCAAAACTTGTTAGTTTTATCATTGTTTCCGTGATCCATGACACAATGTCCTTCACGTTCCAGTCCGCAAGCGCTCGGCGGACGCGCCGCCGCACGACTACATGCAGTTCGCGGGCCAGCGCGTGCAGGAGATAGAGATCTGCAACCTGGCTGAGCTGCTGCAGTACGAGCAGGAGCTCGGCGCTCAGTAGGCAGGGGGGCAGGGGGGGCAGGGGGGGCAGGACGGGGGGCAGGACTAGCACGCTTGGAAACTGAATTGATGATAGTAATGCAAACACTATCGTAACATCTTTGTTCTGGTGACCAGTAGCTATTGCGTATCTTTTTAATGTTAGTGGCTATCATAAGTGTCCATAAATTAACTGTAAATTGGTTATGGTTTGGTACATTTTTTTTTAAACTAACCATTTGACAGTTATTTGATAGACACTATTTATGTTAGCTACTGTCATTAAAAGATACGCAATAGCCCTGCAGAACAAGGCTCGGGTCTTGCCAATGTGCACAAACATAAAAATCCAATTATCGTGAGACACTACCGGTACCGCAACAAAGACGGGTTTGTTACATAATCTCCTTATCTGTTGAAGTATAAGTGATATGCGCCGCTCAGTTATTGTGCCCCAAGGGATTTAAGCAGACTATATAGCAGAAGAAGGGAGTCCCGTCAAAATTTTTGTCTGTTTAGAATACCAAGGGAAGAGAATGTATAGTGGATAACATCAATATGGATTGAATGACTGATTGCTGCTCTTAACAGAATATCGCTTTGATTCGAACAGGCTTGTAAGGCATGTTCGTTCTCTTGTAAGTACTCCATTCGCTGTCGCCTCCGTGGTAAGGTTGAGTGATGAGATGTGTCGGTGTGGATGTAGGAAACGAGTGCATTCTTTGTGGAATTATTTTAGTCGATTTTCATAATTATTCGACTAAAGTCTTTCTGAATGGAAGGATGTGTTATTCTAGTTATTGTATAATTTTAACTTAGTTTCTTATACCTACTCTGTTCTAATTATATTCTTTAAACAGTTTCAAAATGATTTGTGGACAAATCAGGTGTTTTGCAAAGTATGCGCACATAATGCGGTGGTTGTGTGAATTGACTGGATTTAGGGAAGATGGACATAGCGACAAGTTATGGTCCTATTGATAACTTAAAATGTAATGATTACTAACGTAGCAAACGAATCGATTTCAGAAATCGATTATATTGTTTTTATTTGATCTCTGTAACATAAAAACCAAAGATTTTTCTTGCTTTTTTTATTATGAGAAAATGCTGATTGCATTTAGCGACTGCTGGTCGTCACTGTTATTTAATTTACTGTCTCTATGTTTTTATTATTAGTTTTATGAAAAGAGTATAGTAGAGATTTCTGTCCATTGCAATAAAACATCTAAATGAGATGTAAATCGATTAAGGGCATGATTTATAACTGTGCCAAAGATCAAACTGACATGAGTAACAATAATTTCTTTCTTAACCATAATGTTTAAAAAGAAATGCCAATATCACTAAAATAAAAATAACATGTTCTATTGCAAAGGACAGGAATATTCTCCTATATCCACATCCAAGTGAGAATAGTTAAGATTTAATCTTAGTCCAATTTTAATGTAAGCACATAATACTCGATGTTTTAAACATAAGTTCAATTTTTAGTCTGATGTCATTGTTTAGTCGATAATCACTGTTTGTTTTAGTCGATTGCAAAGACGTATTGTTTAGTTTAGTTTGTTATTTTAGTGCCATATTTAATTGAATGTGGTTTTTAAACATAAATATACAAGATGATAGATCTTTAAATATAAGTATTAAAATTAATCGTAGAGCACGTAATATCGTGCATTAAGCACAGGTTAACATACAAGTTATAATCTTATGATTTAAGATCTCATTCTTCGTAGTTTACTTTCCCAAAGCTCGGTTAGCTGAACCATAGAATTTTAAACCAATTATTGGTATTATATCGAACCCGACAAATGATGATAGTTTAAGTTTATTCTGCTTGTCTATGTAAGCGACTTAGGAACAATAAAATCTTCAATGTGATCGGTGTTTTATTTGTATCCCATCCCATTTGTATACCACAATGTTTAATTTACATGTATCACACAAGACTCCATAAATGATATATTACATGATGACATACACGATCACAAAAACATCACAAAATTAAAATATAAAAGTCCAACCTATTGGAATATAACTGTTACGACCATGTTACGACAGTCATCCACTGAACACTGGTTTACGAAAGTCTGTCGAAACGGCTACCAAAACCATTTACGATTCTACGCTTGCTCTAACCGACCGTCTCCGTCCGTTTGTGGTAACCGTGTTTGTAGATAACCGGGTGATCATGTGATTCATCATCGCGAGTCATCATCATCATGATTGACATCAATTTTATTTTATTTCATCAGTCTTCTGCGAGTGTGGCCTCTCTTCGTAATTTCGCGCGCCATTCCCCTGTTGCTCTCATTCATCTGCAGAGGTAACCGTGTGAAGATCGTCGCTCCACCTGTTTGTCGATTTGGTCTTTAGATGTACCGAACGATTGGGTATCCTTTGATTGAGCCTTTGATACTCTCACACTTGGCGCACAATTCAGTACTTGCTATAAACTATAGATGGCGCTTTGCACAAAATGTAATTTTTCAATAGTTGTCGTTGCACAGAGCACAAGTATGGAAAAGACAAAGTTTCTCCACTTGTATCAGAATGTATTATTGTCGACTACTGGTGCTTAAGTGACACTGTTCAAGACTGTAGTCCCTGCATCATAGAGATCTCCACTGGTCATAGGCCTTCTTATAAGCATCGTTTTCGCATGCAGCGGTTATTCTTGGCCTGCGCTCACTAGGTCCTCTGTCCACCATGTGGTTGTCCTGTACACACGGCTACACATCAAGCTATACAAAACCAGTTAATCTTGGCCTCACTTTACTAGATCTTTTCGCACAATTAACGATCAGATTATACTGGTTTTGTATAGCTTGATGTGTAGCCGTGTGTACCTACTGAATCTACACACTGAATAATATAGGTAGGTATAAGCCTGTACACACCTTTGTTCCCAGATGATAACCTGGGACTCGTTGTTGCAAATGGGACTGTTGAGCGTGGGGTCCTGGGTTTGATTCGGCCAGAAATGCTATGGGATTTTTCTCTCGGAATTTCTCATTAGCAGCTCGGATTTTCCAAGTTTTTGAGGTATGATGTCCCGGATATCGGACAGCACGATAATCCGTTGAACCTCGCTTGATCTCTCTCTGGTTGTGTCGCATTGCTGTTCCATCAGACAATGAAAGTGAGGAACAAGGAAGAGCACTTGCTCTGAGCATGCACTATATAGGTAATGTCTCCCGCGCCGATGGCAATTTCGATCAGAAACGGTCAGGATTATAATACCTACGGGGGTCCTAACTTGTCTTCAGAAACCTTGTCTTTTACAGAGTTATATCATTCAATCCAATCGAAACCATTTCGATAATTTTACAATGAACAGATTGAAAATAGGATTTGTAGATAGACGCTAATTTCACTGCAATTCAATTATCGAATAAAACAAAGCCTTTTGATAAATAACAAATGACACAACAAGCACAGCGAACGCAGCGCAATATTTTCATCTTAGCATAAATCTGGTAAATAGCAGCACAATAAAATATCCAAACAATTGCACCGGAGCATATATAAATATGTCAACAAAAGATTTACAAGCCATGTATTCCGTAATAAACTAGAACGAATTCCTATACAGAGTGCGCCATTGTGCCGGGACAAAACTCTCAGAATGTACGACGCGCGCATTCTTCCATAGTTCCAGTTTTTGAATTTTATAGAAACGAGCGCGTACTCCCGTCCCGCCATTCACTGCACGCGCACACACCCGCAGCACCCACATACCACACACCGCCATTGTGTGCCACGTGAATGCCATCCTTTGATGTCTCCACGAATTTCCCGATGTACAGTTTTTGTGCAAATCCTTTAACTCAATATACAACAACGTCGCCATCTTTCACTCAGCTCCGCGCCGCAGACCCCAGACCGCGTTCATTTACATATTTCCACAATTAAACACTAGATCCATTATAATTAATCTGTAATTACGAGAGTGTCGTATCGTTCCCTATGGCTTGTTTGCCAACCCGTGTTGGTTGTTTATTGAGCCAATATTAGCTAGTATCGGGACTGTTCAGCTCGCTAGTGTGGCGGCCAGGCGGCAGGCACGGCGGCACGGGGAGCAGCCCCGCGGGCTCGCATTAAGATATGCAAATGTTATTAGGAGACTACGCGCGCATTATCTTTTAACTGGCGCGGAGATACGCCGATGTTTTCCCGCTTATAAACAGCCATTGTATCGGAGATCTTTCTAGATAATGTGATCATTAACGTTCACCTACAGACGCGGCTGGCTAATAACTAGGTTCTGGCTTATCTTTGGGGGATATTGAGGACGGTGAACTTCGATATTAGGTCATTAGGTGCTCAATTAAGATACCTTACGAACGTTGGAGGCGTCGTTGTGGTAAACCTTTACTTGAGATGGCTGATGACACTGTCTTTGGTAAAATAAGTTGTGACATTCTCACAATATTATAAGGCACCTTAGTATCCAGGTATCGAAACAAACCGGAAAAGTATTCATATATATCAGTAGATATGGCACTAATTAGAAAATCGAAACGTCAGGGAGACTAATAAAAATATCTAAGAGGTTCATCGATAGAAAACCTCTTATACACCTAAACCCCAATCAAAAAGTTGTAGCTCACTAATCGTAAGCTATCGTGCAGTGACCTAATTATACCTCGGACCTTCGTTGTCAAAGGGCAGCCCAATCGGATTTAAGTTATGCAAATCCGTAGTGGCTAGTCCCTTGCCCTTTTGACTACTGCGTGGGATCCCATAAGTAAATTATGCAGCTTCTGATGGAGAATAGTTTCAGAATAATTACAATTCCCAAAAGCTGTTTTTCGTGTTACTGCAGTTACCTGGAATTCAAGTATTTATTAATTTATTGGAGGTTCTATAAATACCTCTTTTATGTTAATAATGAATCGGGTGGTCGCTAATTTGGATTAGGGCCATGAGCTCTGAATTGGCCATGATATTGCATTGCTTCATTCTGTGATAACCCTTTATTTGAAAAGACTACGGCGCTACGGGACTATCTACGGCGTAGCTGAATTGTGCTATATATACGAATTTTGGCGTCAAGCGACGCGACGCGACGGCTTGACCGTGAACTTTGATGTCTGGTGGCCGGTGGGTGTGATCGAATGATTTTAAGAAAATAATATATCACCGCACCTTTTTACCCACGACGGAACGGAGACTGTATATGCGTTTGGGGTGAGAGGATGTTTGTGTGTTTGTGCAAATACATGTTGCCATTTTTCTCCAAAACTACTAGTCTGATTTTGATGCAGTTTTCAGTTATGTGTTTGGGTTTGATTGGTGCATGTTCTTAGATAGGTGTTATGGGGACAACTCACTAGGGGGCGCTACAGCTATTTTTTGTGCAAATCAAAGTTGCCACTTTTCTCCAAAACTGCTAGTCCGATTTTGATGACATTTTCAGTTATGGGTTCGCGTTTGATTGGTGCATGTTCTTAGATAAAAAAAAAAAAAAAGTTTAAAATAAAAAGCAAAATTTAAATTTAAAAAAAAAACCCACGACGGTTAAAAATTAATTGAAAAAAGGATAAAATAACATAAAACACCCGCCTTAAAAAACCCAAGAATGTCCGTCGGGAGCTGAACAATTGCAAAACTAGTTCATTTAATGGCAGCCACCGACGGATATCCCTATCCCTCTCCTAGAGAGGAAGCCTAAGTCCGTGCAGTGGGAACATTATAGGCTGATGATGAACTCATCTAGTGACTTACAGCGTTTTGTACACAAAATGTGGCCACTTTGCCTTGTGGATAGAAATGAGTTAATGGTTTATTTTCTTCCAGAACAGTTAAGTAGTATGCTTTACTGGCAAGTTTATTACATACACGGGGGCGCGAATTCCGCAGTACATAATATGCAAACGGGTCGGTTGCGGTGGCGCGCCGGCACAACGGACCGGAAGCGATAAACACGGGCACAATACGCGGCGGACGGCCGCGGATCCGAGATATACGGACCGGACGGACACTTTGTGTTCTGTTATGTTATTGTGCAGACAAATAGAATATATGAAGAAAGTTCTTTGCGCGGATAGTTTCATCATCATCATCATCATTTCAGCCAAAAGACGTCCACTGCTGGACATAGGCCTCCCCCAGGCATTTTTGGGGGGGTTTGCCATAATCGCCACGCTTGGCAGGCGGGTTGGCGATCGCAGTATGGTTGTTACAAAGACACAGAGAACGCTGCTGCCCATTCTCTGGTAAGTCCCTTAGTCGCCTCTTACGACACCCACGGGAAGATATGGGATGGTGCTATTCTTTACGTCCGACACCACACGGATAGTTTATTTTCATCAAATCTCCTAATATAACTCTATGGTGACATCAATTCGTTTCGGAAAATTAGAAGTCACTGAAGTAAAGTAAGGTATAGTATAGGGTCTTCCCCTATACTATACTTTTAAGACCCATTTGAACGACACTCATCTGACGTCAATGCCAACGTATCTACTCATACATATGTGATATTTTAACGTTTTTGATACAAAATAATGCACCCACCAAAGTATGTAAAGGGAATCATAAACTCGTAATGAACATAAAGTTGAATTTAACCTAGTTGTGATGGAGTTAGCACCTCCACCTGTCTTGAAGAGTTGTAAGGATATTACGTCACTTCCTGTTTAGGGACAGGCAGAAGGGCAGCGGAGAAGGTGAACTCCATGCAACGGATCAGGGGGCCAATTCTCAATTTTCGACATTTATCTCGAGTTCGAGTTCGTAAGTCTATCTCTATGTCTATCAAAAATATCTCTATCTCTACCAAAAAATTTCGAATTGAGCAGAATTCCGTATTCTCAGTCAAAATAGAAATAAATGTCACGAAAATGTCGATTCGAGTGAAGCTAATGTTACCATTATGAAGAATCGCGCGTTCCGTTTTAGGTAGCTATGAGTGAATGAATGATTTTGTTTTAAAACGCTGACTAAACCTAATTATTTAAGTATAAAAGAAAGAAAGAAAGGAAGAAAAAATATTTATTGGTTTCACAAACAAACAAGTAAACATAATTATGAGAAACACTTAAAATTAGGACATAATTTATATATTAAATTTGAATAAGTCCCGTGCAAAGCCAAAGTAAAACGAAACGTTTAGTGTAAAAATAATCAGTTTGACAGCTGACTGTCTGTCAGTGACTAATAAAATTATGAAGCAAACAATTATTTACCTTCGTTTTCAGGTATATTTTAGTGGTATCCTGAATTACAGGAGCCAATAGATCTAAGTATTAGAACCCTTATTAAATCTTTATTTAGTCTGAAGTTTTTAATGACTTCTGTTTCGATCAAGTCGTAAATATCGACGGCGGGATAGCTGTTGTCGCCGTGTATTGGCCAGTTGCTCGCCACTTTCCAACAGCTCCGAGATAAAAATGCTAATAAACTCGTCCATCTTTCAGTAGTTTCAAGTCCAATCGTAGGTACACAAATTACAGAGTCTGTTATCTGCGCGAAGGTCGTCGTTTCAAGAAAACACAATGCACAAATCAAAGAGTATAAATCGAATTTCCAGTATGAGATGCCAAGCCGTATTTTATTTAAAAACTAAAGAAAAGAAAACACAGTGTACAATCCAAAACTCAACAAATTCACTCAGAAATGACGTATCTATATAATCGACATGACATCTCTACTGCTCAGAAGCACTCGACATGAACTCTAACGTTAGCCTTCGACAAATGTCGGATTCGACATCCCCAGAATAGCAACTTTTAAAATTTCTCGAAAAAATGACGTCATTAGAAATTTTTCTCGAGTTCGACACCATCTCTAAAACCGAGAATTGGCCCCCAGGAACCTGATGAAACTGAAATTTTAATAAAGTGCCACTTGTCGAAGTAAGGTGGATCTGTGGAAGTCACTAATAAATAGAGAGTGACTCATTAGTGACTGTTTGTCACTAACTGTTGAATGTATAAGAAAGTCCAGGAATAGTTATTTCTACTACGTCTTCTTTGTATTGATTTTCTTCTTCTTGCAGTTTAATGTTCTTGACAACTACTCTTTTCAAAATCTAAATCAAAATCAAAATATTAGGTCTAAATGGGCACTTTTAAAAAGTCGACAAAAAGGCACGGTTAGGTGCATTGGTCGATACCTAAGGAGAAGAGCCGGCAGGAAACTCCAAAGGTTACTCTTGTAAACTTTTAAAATTGTTTGGGTTTACAATAATTTTAAGGTCCAGACATACAACACAACTTTCCTCTCGCAGGTCTGCTGGAACAAATTTCTGATGAAATAAGCAGTACCTTTGTGCTCTTCTATTTTTTATGTTTTTATCCTTTTTCGTATTTTGTGTGTACATAAATAAATAATAAATAATCTTGGTATAATACACACATGAAGACCATGCAGGTTAGTGTCTGAGGTGGTCTTTTGAAGAAAGCACCACACAGATTTGAGTGGACCCGTCCAGTCAGTGCAAGCATTTGTCAGTTATCGTGGAGTTAGGCTTATAACTCAAGGAGCTCAACGTCATGACGAACAATACCAAAGAATTCTTACATGGACTCCACTGAAATGAGAAATGAGATTGAGAGAAATATTGGCTACTTGGCGAGCTATCTCTAAACGTGATAGCGGGATGGAGCACTATCGTATAGGCGTATGAGCTTAAACGGAAAAGTACCTGGTAGGTGACCATGCATGATGCGTTTGCATGGCCTAGCAGCGTCTATTCGAACACCCATTTAAGAAATTCCCTTTTACATTATGAATTCGCGAAACAGTAACTGCAGTGTTGCCTAAAGGGACACATTCGGCCTCTTTTTTCCCTGTCTATAGTCTTTGTTGAGCTTTTGCTCTTATCTGTTATGCGATAACAGTGAGTGTCGGAAAGTGCTCCTCATGTCGGCTAATGGTAGCCTCTGGCATATTTTGGTTAGTTTTAGCTTGAAAACTAAGATACACGTGGCTAAGGGGGTTCTCTTTTAGACAGTCTTCGAATTTGCTACTATTTACTAGCAGTGATTTTTATGGTTACCATGTCACTTTTAGACAATATCCTGCAATTAATCAATTAGTTTATCAATAGGATAATAGGCAATAAGACGTATTTAATTACAGAGTTCTAAAATTATGTGCAGAAAGCGCTAGTCGTGGTCTAGCCTTATTTTATTTTTTTACAGCTAAAGTAGGTACCTAGAATATTTGAATTAGGACTTTCTAAGAAAAGAAAATATTTAGCCGATATCGTGACCATTTGTTATTTTAGGTCATCGCCAATCATTTGTGGCTATTTCAAGAAAATGCTAACAAAATATTATTTTACCAAGAAATAAAACTGCTTACCCAAAGTTCGTAGAAATTCGTCCAGTAAATAAACCATAATAATATTGTGGGAGATATTTTTGTTTGTGTTCATATTATGCTTGGAGTTATCTCCAGAGGTTTATTGCGAACATTGGGACCCTACACGTGTAAACGTTACCTGAGAATAATATGTTAAATATTTGAGTCCCAGTTACCTATAAAAGAAAATTGATACAAATATGTTAAATATTTGAGTCAAAATCAATGTTACCAGATGAGACATCTCCTTAATGAATATCTCGCATTATGGTGTCTGTCTCGTAGACAGACAAAAGCTTCTTAAAAAAATCTTACAATGGCTGCACTGTCATGCATTATAAACTTTACAGTTTGTCTCAGTAAAGAGTATATATAGTTCTTCAACCAGACCCGTTCTAAGCACGCAGGTAGCAAGATTATTGCTCCTTTAGTAAATAATACCACCTAAATGCCATGTTCTTCAATCCACACACATAACAAAATAACAATATTATACAGTCTTAATTAAACCCTTATCTGCACCTTAACATTGCCAATAGGCCGTTCACACACGATCCAATCGCATAGATACAGGACGTGTGCCGAATGAGTTGTTTTGTCTGCACGTTTGTGCCACGCCGATATCATTTGCATATCTTAATCCGTTGGAGGTGGCGCCTGTCCCTGGGGCTTCGCCTTTATAATGCTAACTGACGGTGGATGTAATCAAGGTAGCTGGGTATACAAGCCAGGTGTTTTGAAAAGCCAATGTTGTGCTGTGACTTCTTAAACGGTGTAGTGGGGTCGATTTTTGTTCCTGTTTCGTGAACAACACGTATTCTCTGATAATATGACTTCTTTTGATCAGAATTCAGATAGGTGTTTGAGGACGACGGGAAATGGAAATCTGGTTTGGGGACAAGTTTGTGTATCCTATCTGATATCTCGGAGAATGCAGTGTTGTCCCTTAAGTAAGTAAATAGGTTACTTCCATATTATAATAGCATAACATCACGCATGTTTTCCTGGTCTAGCTATGGCGGGATGAACAATGTACGAGTTCACTTCGCTCGATCACGACAAAATTATGTCAATTCTCAATTGAGGTACGGTTAGTACTTAATTAGATTATGATGACCTTGCAAATATTCTAACATATTTTTATTTGGAGAGGAAGGGTTATCAATATTAGCACTAATTATTATAATTATTACATCAGTTAAGTTCATCCCAATTTGCAACATTGAAAAATCTAGTTACCGTCTTCTAAATTTACGAAAACCAGATGAGTTCCATTGATATAATAAAACCCAAGATACACACTCCGCGTCTCAAAACCGTCCGCTTAAAATGAGTTCACAATGAACTCATTTCAAATAGTCTCGCGTCGCTCGCGTCTCTGCACGGTCGTACAAAATACTTTTTATATTGCTTTTTATAACTTCATTGTAAAAGGAATCTGCGTAAGGTTGAATTTGCCAAAAAAAATATGTTTATAGTGACGATAACTACATGTAGTAGTGCGTGTATTGGTGAGTGTTTGGCGACAACTTCGACTGTTTGTTTTGTTCGAGATTGTGCATCTAGGGTTTTATTATATCAATGATGAGTTCTCATATTGTTCACCGCACAACAAGCCAAAGTTTAAAATTCCCATTATTTTAAGCAAACCACTTTCTCAAGTCGCTAACCAAGGCATGCGAACACTTACAAGTCTCCTTTGAAGTCTCCGAGCTAATACACACAATGTCAGAAGCCTGTGTCATACGAGGCCGGCCAGACTTCAACTATTTTAATCTAAGTTGCGGCCCTTGGACCGTCTTTGTAAAATTCGCAACGAGTATTACCCTTGTTTAACGTTTCTTAATAAATAACCGCAAAGTTTACATTACACTCAACTTCAACGTTAACTTTTGAGACGTAAAGGCGATTTTCCTTTGTCATGATACTCAGGTCTGTGGTTTTTAAGATGTATCGTGGCATCGCAAAAGTTCGTAGGATTTTCGTTATTGAATTTTGTTAGTGAGATGTTAGGTTAATGGCAGTGTTGTGGCTTCACGCTGCCAGTCACGTAGGATAGGCAGAGAGGGTTTATTCAATATTTGCTGACACTTTGCGCCGTTCACGTGCGATCGTTTATCTGAATGTTATTCTTATTTGGTGAGGATGTGTTTGAGTAGTTTTTAGCTATTCCGGAGTTCGTGTGGTTTAAATGGCATATTACCTTACTCTACTTTTATGTTACTACACGTGACATAAAAGTAGAGGTCCAATAAGGTTGAAAATTGCCGATTGTTCATGTTTGTGTGATCTTTTGGTATCCTCATTATGACATCAGGTTGTAAAATGGAAAGCTATTTTCAATCGAAGTTAACCACGACATTACTGTGTTGTATCATAAGCATTACATAATTTCTACGCTATAAGGGATTCCGAGTATTGAACAAAGATCACTAGTTAGCAGACTAGGGTGCCCATCAATCTTGAGACTTTATCCCGGACAAAAAATATTTCATGTTTTCACTTTTTGCCTGTCCTTTAAACATTGATATTTTATATCTATATTCAAATGTAATGTTTTTGTAGGGGGTTCCATGATGACGCCATAAAGGACAATGTGCTTTACGATGTCAAGTCGCGAACTTTGCCTATAAAGTGTGGAATTTGGGCGGGAGCACCGCAATGGCGCTCCGTATGCATAATACAAATACATTCATGAATTATTCGCCAACATGGCGGATGGAAACGTTATTGAATGTCATTCGTAGCCGTAAACGTGTGCTTTCCCAAATATCTAGTTTTGGCTTTAGGTGTTGTCGTAGAAAAATATGGAGCTATGATTTCGGTTGAAGTTTTTTGAGGTGAAAAATAGTCTCTTATTTTCTTACTAAAAAGGAGTCTGCTGATCTTCAAAACAAAATGTTCGATTAATATAATTTGTCAAGAAAGATAAAACGCATAGAACATTCTAAATAACTCTAAATATAGGAACTCTGAAACGTTGCTAAACTTTATTCGTAGATCAAAAGAGATCCTTTTACCAATTTTCCCAAGTTACTTTCAAGTCTAATTAGATGCAGCAGAACAGCATTTCATATGCTAACGATGCAAACCTGAAGATCAAAGAGAAATATGAGGAAGGTAAGTTTTTTGTTTACAGCGCGAGTTGGAGCAGGCTCTTTTACATACTTAAAACATAAATATTTCCCGAACATCCTGTATATGTTCGAGTGGGTAGTCAGATGTGGGAAAGAACTTACTTTTTTAGTTTGTGAATTCCTAATCACTTGGCGCTATTACACAATTTCTCTTTCATAAATAATCTTGTTCAATCATCATCTGCCTAGCCTTTTCCAACTACGTTGTGGTCGTCTTCCAGTCCAACCAGAGGCTGCTGAATACCAGTGTTTTACATGGAGCGATTGTCTATCTGACTTCCACAACTCAGTTAGTACTAGGTATTATGATACCCCTTGGTAAGGGGGAATGTAAGACTTTTGGGTTCTGAATACTCGTAACGACTTTCAAAAATCTATAAATGCCAGCCGGGACTGCCCGGGACCCAGGCACCGAGGAAACTCAGTAAAAAAATGAGAGAGAGAAATGATTCCACAGTAACATAGTTATTGTATCTTTGCTTGTTTTCAGCTATGACACCATCCTAGAAACATTTAGTCAATACTTCTCCAAAATCTAAATCTACTGCTAATGCTTCAGGGGAACGCGAAAAGTGAAGTTTCTGTATTTCTATAAGTGATTGATGGTAACGAAGTTTTTAGAAATAGCCACGAAATACGAAACGAGAACACTTGCGGAAGTTTGGTAAAGCTCGGTAAAGTTAAAAGCTGCGCCAGTCTCGGATAGTTTTGTCAGGTATCCTTGTGAACAGGCGGTTCTAACATCAATAGCTATAGAAGTATACAATCTTACGTTTTGACGATGCAGTTCTACTAACTTCGATTATGTCCTAAACATAACGAAAAACAAAAAAAAAAAACATTGATAGTGAAGACTACGACGCCATGATGTTCATTTTACTTAGATATACATTAATGTATAATATGAAGTATATGTGAATGACTTCATTACATGTTGTCTAACTAGTGTAAACAAGACGACTACTCAATATACGTGTCGAAGGCTTAGCAGTATTAGCCTTGTCGGAAATACCTACATGTCTAAATATCATATTAGTTTATGTGGCTCGCTGTAGATGTTTAATATTGAGTTAGGAGCTACCTCGATTACTTTTTAGTAAACTTGTCATACTAATAAATGATCATATCGCCTTTTATAAGGTTAATACAAATGCTGTGTTGTTGCGAAAATTAAGAATGTAATTGTAATGTACAATAGAGCTGGCCCCATACTCACTTAAAAAGATAAGACTTGAAACTTTCGATTGGAATCCACTTCTAAGTTCCTCAAATACGAATTCAGCACTATATATAACCGTAAATACAACAAACTACTACGAAAAGGTCTGATTTATAACGTTAAACATAAAAATATGTATTTATATAATTGCACTCCCTTCAATGTTATAAGTAATGGCACTGGTTGGTGCGTATTTTCTCGGGGGCCTAGTTATGGAGTGCCGCCAACGCAAAGCTATCATTGTGACAAATCGCTCACCATGCAGGCACTGGGGATGCGATAGGGTCCAATTTTCATGAATCAGAATTTTAATTCGATTAAATTTTAATGGGAAGTTGTTTGATGTGAGTAGGAGAAAGAATAGTATATCGTTTGAAGTAGAATTTAACAGTTAAACAGCGATTTTATAAACACTCGTTTCAAATTATTAAAACGAAAACAACTTCAAGAAATAAACTTCAAGAAATAAACCTTTAAACCACTTGAATATTTCAGCACTTCATTCAGAATCTATTTGCGCCTTTTTTAAGCGCTACCCAAATTCTGTACCCTTCGTACATATTTAGCAAGCGAATCTAAATTCACACAATAAAGTCGGTTTAAAAGAACCAACACTGGATAGTTCCAATGTCAAACCTATATAAAGTCAAAATAAACAAAACAATTGAATACGTTACATGTTCGACATTTGAATCGATAGAACGATGTCGGTTATAGAGACGTGCAACTGCTACAGTGAGTCGCATCGGTTAGTGAATCGATATTTATCTTCATACGAGTAACATCTTCTGGTTATAGTCATATCGAGTGTCAGATTCTCATATTTCATTCAACGTTTGACGTTTTGAATGGTCTGCGGGATATGGAGAGGCGGCGCATGCCGAATGTTTGCATCGGGCCGCGATTATGCATTGGTTTTGATTCGATTTGCTTCGTTAGTCGTTAAATTTTGATTGCAGCACGTAAAGTTACCGTAAACACGGAATATACGGTTATACACGGAAAAACTGTAGGTCACTAGCTCTACTAATGAAAACAATTTCGTTGAAACTTGTGACACTTGTAGGTTAATATTAACATGCAGTCTAGTTCCAACTAAAGAGAATATCAGTTGATTCTTGTTAGTGTTCGTTTTTCACTAACCTCTAACGTCGCATGAATTTCTATCAGTTTTACCTCAGAGACCAGTTAGCTCGAAAGTGGTTCTTTTAGTTTAGCAGGCTCCGTTATTAGTCTGCGGCAAAGTATTAATATTAATGGATAACTACAAAACTAATTTTGGTAAAGTTTCGACACTAAGTTGGTCTAAGTTACTTGGGATTTTTAAGCAGTTCTGTCACAGCTTGTTGCGGCTTGTACCTTGAATAAAAATCATGATATTACTTTGGAAGGTGGACCTAATACAAAATCTGGGAAATATTTTAGGTTGTAAAATGTTTAGTACGTTTATGTTCGAGCAAGTATAATTATTATTTTTTTTTTTTTTCCACAACTATCACACAACGCCATCTAGTCCCAAGCTAAGCAGAGCTTGTGTTATGGGTACTAGACAACTGATAAACATACTTATATATTTCTAAATACATACATATTATAGATAAATTACACCCAGACACAGAACAAATGATCGTGCTCATCACACAAACATTTGTCCTGGGTGGGAATCGAACCCACGACCTCCGGCATAGCAGTTAGGGTCACTAACCACTAGACCAACAGGCCAGTCATTTTTGACATGACGCGACGTTATTAAAATATGAATGATTAATTTTAATTAAGGGTCACATAAAACAGGACTGTCCCGCAATGATTACAACATTGGGTCACATTAGTCATTCTCTTTAAATTATGGTAACAGATTGTCCGATTCTTTCTAACCTAGCTTATTTACATTTGCTTTACTCGTATATTGAAATAAACTCGAATTGTAATAATTTAACAATAGTACAAATATTGGTTTTTCAAACAACTTGTTTGCAAAATCCATTGTTAATGTTTAAAGTTCTATTTCGTTTTTCGTGGAGGAGCAACAGAAAAATTAACAGAATGAAAATTAAAACCACTATTGTTTTATAGAAAAGTTTTATTTAAAATTTCAGTGCGAACGGAAATCATAATCGCTACTTTTATTGCGATTTACAGTTCAGCATTCTCATTAAAAATGTGCAGCTAGCTAGCTATACAGAATCTAACATCTCACTGCAGTTAATTTTATTGCCCGTGGCGTGTGCATTGTTTTTCGGCAATAATTTTAATTTTTAGCGCGAACCCAGCGGCGCGGAGCCGTGCATAAAGCGCGCCATGCATGTGTGTATTGTTGTTAATTCTGCGACTAAGACAAAACCTCGCCGGGCTTGTCCGCGGCCCCCGTGTAGGAAGCATAAAAATAATTTATATGTCGCTCGCCACCGACGCTGTTCGGTGTGTTACTGTTTCGGGCATTTGGTTGTCTACTGTTATAAGTGTTATAACTGGGTATCGGATTATAATATGTAGGTTTGACCGGTGCCGTTAATAAATTCGTTAACTTTGCTTGGTTCTCAGGATCCGGATTTTTATAATGATATTGAACAGCGTAATGCACTTAAATTCATAAATACAATCAATAAAATGCACCAAAATATGCAATAACACTGATGACTAGTTTAAACTTAGCTTTAGCCCAGAATTTGACTGACTAAAGATAGTTTCTGCAATAAAATCGAAGTACTTCAAAGCTTCAAACCACAACAACTTTCCAAACATTATTAGGTTTGCAAGCTTTTTAGTTGCGAAAGATTTCAAGTTCAATAGCCCCAAATTCAGGCCTCATAAAATATACTGTCAAGTACTTATAGACCTGGTAATTCAATTTCCTTTCTTCTAAGAGAATGGACATACCCGTGATGAACAGGGGATTCTCGGGTATTTTCTTTCCCATATGAGATTGAGAAAACTGACACCACCTTGACGTCTAAATGGGAAGAATGGAAGAAGCAAACGTGTTGCGCCGACCCGAAATACAGTAGGATAAGTGCAGGAAGATGATGATGATGATGGGATTGAAAAAAACCTTTGGCCCAACGACAATAGACCCCAAATCAAAACTGGTCGAAGCAGTATTTTGGCAAGCTCAGCAAACAGAAAGGTCACGCTTGCAGCATCGTGCACGGCGGCATCGCTGCAGCCGCTTCTGAATTAAAGTATCGCGGCTACGTGTTACCAGCCCCATTCTTAACGCAGCCCCATATTTTCGATACGGAACCCTAACTACAAGTTATTATAATCCGCACTGCTCCTCTGAATGAAAATATTGTCGGAATACAACGATTTTGAACGAATTGTGTTGTTATTCCTGTTTTTTGTTTTTTAGATTTTATTTTGTAGATTAATTTGTAAGAAACCTGTATTGTTATTAACTGATTGATTGCCATACTAACGCATTAGGTTTAAGACCTGTAATGTTAGTTGTTATTTGAAAGTAAATAAATAAATAAATTTTTAAACAACGATGCTTTTTAAAGAAGATTTAAACATAAATAGAGACAGACAGCGGGAAGTGACTTTGTTTTATATTATGTAGTGATAGTGATGATCTTAACTCAATCACAGACCGCGGTGCCAGCGACTGTTATTGTTGCGACCCCATCGCGGTCCAATACTGTTGCTGTAGAGGAGGATGATAGGGTTGCCACAGTAAGTAGCCAGTGCAACGACCGATTGAGGAGCGCACTGGAGGATGCGCTTCGTGAGTATCGGTCCACTCCTACCGAACTTAGGCCCCGATTACCACGGTTACCCATGCATAAGCGAAATAGGGCGTTGGTGTGTGCCCTGGACTCGCAGCTCAAGAATATATTCGAGAGCAGCGAGGACCTCGTTGATACACACTCGATCTTGTACTGTGGGGCTGTTGCGGCATGTCGACTAGCTAATGTTAAATTCCCAAATTGTGACTTAGCTAGTCGATCAAAACCAACCGTACCGGCCTGGCAGCGCAGGATCGAGCGTCGTGTCGACGGGGCCAGGGTGCTCATTGGCAAACTATACTCCTTCAGGGAGGGCAATACACGACCACGTGTGATGCGCTTTGTGAAACGGGCATTCTCGGGGACTGAAATCAGTCCTCAAGATTACATGTCCCGAGTCACAGAGCGCATCGACTTCCTGAAGCAGAAGGTTTATGCATGGGCCAACCGTATTCGGCGGTATAAGCGGCGGGTTGATCGGTACTCACAGAATCGCATGTTCCAGAGCGATGAGAGGTGGGTATACCGAGCTTGGGAGCGACCCGAGCAAACTATGGCGGACGTGTGTCGACCGGATGATGCTGCCACGAGTTCATTCTGGCGCAGCATCTGGTCGGTACCCGTCTGTCATACTGAGGCTGACTGGTTGCGCGATGTCGAGCGAGTGTGTGAACCTATTCCAGAAATGGAAGCAATCAATATAACACCACTAGATATAGCCAGTGCAGTTCGTCCGTTACCGAACTGGAAGTCACCTGGTCCGGACGGACTGCACAATTTCTGGCTGAAATGGCTCAGCAGTTCACACACTTGCCTGGCATCCCAATTCCAGTCATCCTTAGAATCTGCGTCGCTTCCTCAGTTTTTAACCACAGGCGTTACCCACCTGCTCCATAAGTCAGGTAGTCCCGCGGAACCCAAGAATTATAGACCGATTACGTGTTTGTCGACGGTCTATAAACTTCTTACATCCATTTTGAGAGCGAAAATTAATAAACACATTGAGCAAAACTGCATTATGGCTGCTTCTCAGAATGGATGTAGGAACGGGTCCCGCGGTACTAAGGAGCTACTCCTCATCGACATGGCCATTAGCCAACAGGTTCGTCGAGCCCGCAAGGATCTGTCGACATGTTGGATAGATTATAAGAAGGCCTACGACTCGATACCACATACATGGCTGATGAAGGTGCTGGAGTTGTACAAGATAGATGCAACTCTACGCGCCTTCCTTGGGTCGTGTATGGGGCAATGGAAGACGGTCCTTCGATATCCAGGATGTCGACATATTCAGGGGAACGATGAACCTGTATGGATTAAACGGGGAATATTCCAGGGCGACAGTCTGAGCCCGCTTTGGTTCTGTCTAGCCCTGAATCCTCTTAGCACATTGCTGGAGGATTCAGGTCTGGGCTACCGGTTGAGGAGAGATGGTCAGGTCATATCTCACCTTCTTTACATGGATGATCTGAAACTGTTTGCCCACAACAGATTGCGACTGATGGAGTTACTAAAAATAACTGATTCTTTTAGTAGCGCCATCAGGATGGAATTTGGAGTGGACAAATGTGCAGTCATGCATGTAAAGAGAGGGGAGATTATGGAATCCGAGGGAATTCAGCTCTCGGATTCCATACACCTCAGATCCCTCTCCTCATCCGAAAGCTATAAATATTTGGGTATGTCGGAAGCGTTAGGCATTAACGTAGCTGACATGAAGCAATCGTTGAGGGAGCGCTTCTTCGGACGCCTGAAGAAGGTTTTAAATAGCCTTCTTTCGGGTGGGAACAAGGTGCGCGCCTTCAACGGTTGGGTCATGCCAGTTTTAATGTACTCTTTCGGCATACTGAAATGGACTCAGACTGAACTCGATGCCTTAGATAGGAGAGTCCGTACATTGCTGACCGCAAATCGGATGCATCACCCACGATCATCGGTCATGAGACTGTACATCCCGCGGAAATGCGGGGGTAGAGGCTTTTTAAACGCGAAGACCCTCCACAACCGCGAGGTGTGCAGTCTCAGAGAATATTTTTTAAAGGCCGACGTGGGTATGCACCGAGATGTGGTCGCAGTGGACAAGGGACTCACCCCGCTGTACATGGCTAACGAGAACTGGCGCAAACCTGTGGTACTTACTGCTGATGACCGCAAGGAAGTATGGCAAAGCAAGGAGCTTCACGGGCGCTTCTACCGGGCTCTTCATGGACCCGATGTAGATTTTCTAGCGTCCGTGTCCTGGCTACGTTTCAGCGACCTCTTTGGGGAAACTGAAGGTTTTGCCTGTGCAATTATGGACGAAGTTATGTTGACGAACAACTACCGGAAATATATTATGAAGGATGGGACGGTTGACGTGTGTCGGGCATGCCACCGTCCGGGTGAGTCCATCAGACATATTATTTCTGGTTGTTCTCGTCTGGCTAACGGCGAGTACTTGCACAGGCACAATCAAGTGGCCAGGATTATGCACCAGCAACTTGCCTTGAAATATAAACTTGTGGAGTCTGAGGTACCGTACTACAGGTATGTGCCCGACCCAGTTCTCGAAAAAGACCATGTCACGTTGTACTGGGATCAGTCTATCATCACTGACAGGACTATTGTTGCCAATAAACCTGACATAGTGGTGATAGACCGATCAGCGCGCCGCGTAATGATAATCGATGTTACCATCCCACATGACGAGAACCTCGTGAAAGCTGAGAAAGAGAAGCAAATAAAATATCTGGACCTAGCTCACGAGGTTGTCGATATGTGGCATGTGGGCTCGGCTATCATTGTGCCGATAGTCGTCACGGCGAATGGCCTGATAGCAAAGAGCATGGACGACCACCTGTCAAAACTTTCGCTTGGTGGTTGGATCAAGGGCCTGATTCAGAAGGCAGTACTTCTCGATACGGCCCGTATTGTGAGGAGGTTCCTGTCTCTGGAACCTTAACCGCCGGTAGCTTGGACCCTGCTCCCGACACCGGTGGACTACTATTTTTTTATATTTTTAAATGATTTTTGATATCTTTTTTTTAACAAATATTTAAAAATGTAAATTAGTATGTAAGGAAAATAAATAAAGAGAATAATAATAATAATAATAAACATTTATTTCTCTTCCACAAAGGTGCCTTAAAAATATGTTTAAGCTACGTCAGATAAAACCTTTGTGGGAGACTGGTATCTGCACTAGGAAAACCCTGTCACACAGATTACCAGGCCCCCCCCAAAAACAGTTAAAAGTATTAAATATTAAATGGTAATAACTTATTGTACTTATTGTACTTATTGTACCTATGGTAGAAGAATCAGTAAACAAACAAAGGGGAAAACAAAATTAACAAACTTAAATTATTGTTGAAAGTGTACTAGTTGAGTGTAGTATGGTGTGGTGTGATGTGGTGTGGTGTGATGTGATGTGATGTGATGTGGTGTGATGTGATGTGGTGTGATGTGATGTGATGTAGTGTGGTGTGTTGTGGTGTGGTGTGAAATTTATATGATATGTGTGATGTGATGTGATGTGGTGTGGTGTGTGGTATGGTGTGGTGTGGTGTGGTGTACTGAGTTGTAGGCTAAAACACATTTAACTTAAAACAAGTAAGAGGCTTTCAGTGCTATCGTAATCAAGGTCCAATAAATATGAGGTGAGTACTTGCTTACATTTCACTTTGGTAAGAGGGTAGATTTTTAGTGTAGAGTTTAGTTTATTATATAAATAACTTCCAAGGAAACAACAATTTCGACGCGAGAGACTACTTTTACACATTTGAGTAGAACATACATTTGTCTTAATGCGTTTATGAGCGTGCAAGGATGAGTTGTAGTTCAACGAAGAATGTTTACGCAAGATAGTTTGGACGATAAACAATTGTCGAACAGTAAGAACCTTGCACTTATCGTAAAGTTCAGTAAGTTCATAATTATATTATGTTACTAAATAATACTTCCTAAACAAATCCCCACACCACCTTCCTATAACAAGCCAGCTTGCAGATCCAGCTGATACAGCTGATGAGTATAAGTAGCTTATGATCGTCATAATCCCTAGCTATACACAGCGACACAGAAATAAGACAATACGCTGTATAATCCAATTAATTGTTCAAATAAATGGCTTAGGGCCATCATTCATGGGATTGAATGCAGTAAACAATGGGCCACGCAGGGCCACGCTGGTAATCAACGTCATTATCATTTTGATGTGTGATTGTGTGCGTGTGACGATGTTTATGTGGTATGATTTTGTTGTGGAGTCTGATAGATTTGCAGTTGTTTTTCAGATATTACAACGTCTTATCGTAATCCCCGACGGGTTGGCAGAGCTAGGTGTACCTAATAGTGCACTCTCATTTCGCCACATAAGTTTAAAACCCGTGTATTAGAGGTAGAGCCTCTGCCATCAACCGGGCACAAAAAAGGTTGGTTGGTTTAGTATACACTAAAGTATAGTCTATCGATTTATTTGTCATTTTGTTTAAGATTTTTTTGTAAAGGACCAAAACATTTTTTATTTTAATTTATAAGAGAAATGAAATAGTGTGAACCATTCTTTCAGCGCAAAACCAAGAACTAAATAAATGGACGTTAGTAATAGCTTTTTAAATATTATAATGGCTTTTGAACGTCTCTCTAAGCGAGTTGTGACCGAACAGAGTGCTCTTCATTTTATTTATGGAAATTATGTTTTTCACCACATTTTGTTTTGAAATTAGTTTAATAAAAATATGAAACAGGTCCAGTAGGATCGTGGACCGCCGCTCAAAATTTTTAGAGGTAACAGACAGGAGAGGTTTTAAAATTCTAAGATTACTACTTGCGAACTGTACTTACTTGACTGTCTCGGTCTTCTAGTGGTCAAGCGGATCAAAGTATTATTGGGTTTCCTCATCAAGACGTCGTGAAAAGCAGCACAAAATCTCGATATGTATGTACACAGTTGATGACAAAATGCTCGCCCTACGTTACATTATAAGGGATATAAATATAACTAACGAAATTATATAAGAATCTTCTTCTTATCGTGTGGGTAGTAAGGTCTAACGACCCTACACACCCTAGTGTCAGAGTTTCTAAACCGCCACAACGGCCTCTGACATGGTTTGACGACCGCCATTTGGCGGCCGGGACCACCGGCTTATACGTGCCTTCCGAAGCACGGAACCATCTTTTTATCAGACAATCAGGTGATTGAAGCCTGCAATGTCCTAACCAAACTGGAAACATCTTTACAAGGTATGCTTCCCGTGGGAATCGAACCCACGACCACCGGATCACAAGGCAAACGCATAAACCCACTCGATCACGGAGGCAGTTAACTATAAGAATGAAAAATTATTAGTTAGTACTAAA
This sequence comes from Diarsia dahlii, assembly GCA_949775195.1. Taxonomy (NCBI): domain Eukaryota; kingdom Metazoa; phylum Arthropoda; class Insecta; order Lepidoptera; family Noctuidae; genus Diarsia; species Diarsia dahlii. Next base: position 969,969 of record OX459193.1, on the reverse strand, counting down.
CTATGGAAACATGAAATGTAGAAATGTCGGTGTACCATACGTAGGTAGGTTTATAAGTGGACTACCGGACGTCACGCAGATTCACTCGCGTAGTTCCCGTTCCCGTGGGAGTAAAGGGTTAAAAAGTAACCTATGTTACCCGGGGATAGCGTAGCTTCTCAATGGTGAAAGAATTTTTCGAGTAGGTTCAGTAGTTTTTAAGTTTATTAGTTATATACAAGAATACAAATCTTTCCTCTTTATTATATAATATAGATAGATAATAGGCGTGATGTTATGCCCTATAGACACCACAGGAATTTGGTTCGCAAATATATTATAAGGAAACACCAAACAGTTGCTTGGTTGTCTAAAATCGGTTCTTCTACGAAATCCCTAAGGAATGTTGGGTCGCTAGGTTTGCCACCATTTTGCGCGGACAGGTGCCACGATAACCACACTATTCTGGTTTGTTATCACTTGTTCTGGGTATTTGTATGTATTACATTGTGTTACTTATATGAGACTGGTTTCAGAGAAAGAGGGATGGTACGTTTAAATTATGTGTATAAGTTATACTTATTGTGTTTAGAAAGGGAATCTTTGTTATGTCACATTGATCCCCTGTTTTGTAGTAAAAAATGTTCCTTTCCTCACATTTTGTTCAGGAAGTGTATATATGTTATCTTGTTAATCTAAACAGGTTATACTTTACCATATATCTACAAAATATATAGGCACGAAGATCATCTTAGACATCAGATAACGTGTTAGTACGTACACAATGTACATGTCTACAAATACAATGGCTGATATAATTACAGCAGTACACGGAATTAGTCGCGTGCTGCGTGCTTATCCCGCACATTGTGATATTATGCTAATGTTTGATGTATTGTCTACAGATATGGGAATTGAACGAAAACAATGACTTGGATCGTCGCGTATGGCAGCTAGTGTGATTGGGTTATTGAATTGTCGCATGTGTAATTAACACAACATAGACTGCAATTATTGCAATCAATGTTGTCCAAAACGGGCATAGTGGACGTTGGCAAGAAGGATTCTAGTTTAAAGTGGGATTGGGCAGGTTACGTCAGCTGCATGCACGATGACCGCTGAGCTTAAGTCTCCACACTATGGTTGCCTGAAGACGGAGGGCGCCGCCGAGGCCGGTCAAGAAAGCGATGGCGTGATGATCTAGAGTCTAGACGTGTACCACGAGGGCTGGTTCGAGGCGGCACAGGAAAACAGCTCTTGGAAGGAATTGGAGGAGGCCATTGCCCAGCAGTGGGACATTACTGGCCAATAAAAATGTTCTCACGGTGATGATCTCTATGGTATTTTTTGTTTGGTTCACTCGGAGGAGCTCGTGGCTAAATAATAATAATCACTCGGGGTCGATCTTCACGTTAAGCCACGTTTGCCAAGGTTAGTCCGTTAATGGGTGACCACCGAGTTTCTTTCGTGCCTCGGAAAGCACATAATATTATACAGCTTTGTAATTCCTTGGTATTTTTGGTCGTATGAAAGTATGAAAATAGCCGTAAGCCTGAAAAATACTTCTGAAAAATGGCATAGCAGGAAAAACATTAAAGTGAATTTTAAATTCCGATTAAAAAACAAACCGTAGAAGAAAAAGCGCTAAGGATTTTCCGCAAGCAAGGTGTTTAAATAATAAAAAGAACTCGATAAAACCCTCTATCACGACGAAGTGTCACCGAATTTAAAGTTCATTAATCATTTTCAAGAGGTCGGTAACTTATTTTCGTGAAAATATCAATCAAGTTAACGTGATCTCCGATTATTTAATTGAAGCGGAGTTTTTGACAAGACACTCCACTCGCTTTTTATCAATATCAAATTTTGATTGATGAAGCCGCCGTGGTGGAAAAATAGACCTCTTCATAGGGTGTAAATATGTTGAAGAAGCCTGCAATTTTTGTCAATATGCCATTAAAACACAAACTCAAAACTTCTGTTATAATATTTTCCTGATTCCTTCGCATCACACTCCCATATTCACACAACATACAGAAAACCGATTACCACACAACTTTTCGGTCGCCGGCGCCATTTTCAGAGTTCATAACATAACATCACGCCTGTAATCCCCGAAGGGTTAGGCAGAGCTGTATCTAATAGTACACCCACATTTCGCCAGTTATGTTTTAAGTCCCATGTAATAGGGGCGAGCCTTTTGCCATCAACCGGGCACAAATCCTGACACCGTGGCTGTTACTGATAAATTCCTGATGGAAAAAGTCAATACCACTTTACCCGATTCTGGAATCGAAGTTCCTCTTATGTTAAATAATCCTATTGTTGAACAATACCTAATACGTCATATAATCACGCTTGTTAACTTAGTAGGAACAACTTGTAACTGGCTGTCAAGTCCTTTGAAGTGGCCAATCATATCAGTGTCAGCTGATTAATTAGTGCATTACCTGTAATTAAATTAATTAACGTTACGAACAGACTCACTTGTCTGAGCCTAATTAACCGGTAATGCTGATGATTTTCGAGGATTGTTTGATACTAATGTTTTGGTTTCGATCTGGTTGCTGCTCTGTTGATCCTAAGTTAACTTTTAGCCTCGGATCACCAGACCAACAGTCTACACCTCGGCAGCTTCCTTAGCCTTGGCTTGTGAACGTTTTTCGGTGTAATCCATCCAACTTTCGGTGGTACGTACCACTGGCCTATCGCTTACAATTTTTTTTTTTCATTTCTTTTTAAAGAAGATGTAGTGATAAAAAAAGATCCGACTTCCAAAAAAATACTTTAATTTCGGAAGTGGGTTACCTGTTAGGAAGGAGTATTAAGGATCGTAGCAGGTCGTTCTGTGGTTTCTGCCTACCCCTATGGGATAAAGGTGTGAGTTTATGTACCTATGCATGTATTTTTTTTCTTGAAAGCAGTGATTTTTTAAATGTCTGATTAGCCTGCAATTTTCACGGTTCCCATCCTTAATAGCTGACAAACAGCAATACTGTCGAATGGCGTTGCATGTGTGGATGTTGTCTGGCGATGAAAGTAAGTCCGCAGTGCCTACTTGCTCGGATGAAATCTTTCGGAAGCAACTCTCCTACGACATAATTGACCTCATAACTCGTAGCGGCTGCTCCAACACAAAGGGGGCCGAAATAATCACCTGATGCATTCTTCCACTCCCGGATCAGAATGGCGCACTTACGCACTACAAAATGATTCCCCTGCACACATTTAGATATGGAAAATGGCTGTTACCTATATATTTAGGATAGTTTCACGTGCGGGCCGTATCTTCATAATGTTTTTATATTATGAGTTTGTGTCGGGGATGTCAGAGCGCTCGTTATGGCGGGAACGGCCGCCATTACGGACAAACTACGTCACTAAATAATAGGCTCGCCTGGCGAACACTGGCTACAGTTGCTACTCCACTATAAATTTTACTAGTCGTGCTTTTGGATCGGAAGTGTCGTATTTTTGGGGGTTTCCTCGGTGAAGGATGGTTGCTGAGCCTTCGGTAGGGTCTTGACGTTGCTTAGGTTGGTCTGAGTAATCTATGTTTACGGTACGACGTGTTTCGAATTCTTTTCGCAGCTTATTATTTGATGAAATACCAGTGCTGCAACATATAGGTATAAATGTAACACTGTCACACTAAGATTGGGGACCATTTGTCCAAAATTTTGTTAATGTTTTAAATTTTGTCCTGTGTGTGTCAAATTGATACTTTATCTTTGATGGAGTTATCTAAGGAATATGGTAATCAGCTGCATCCGGTTAGACTGAAACACGACTCCAACATAGCTGAGAAAAGGCTAAGCCGATGACGGAGTTATCTAAGGAGTGATTTAATCACACTTGACAATACCGACTGCATATCAATATAGCCTGTTTATTTGGTCGCTAGTATTATATTATCTGTGATTTGGTTAAATTCGGCGAAAATGCTACTCCAGCTCCATTAATATATCCGTAGTGTGCCCAAATGTTACTAAACGGTCGACGGTCACACACCACTGAACATACCGCCACAAAAAACCATCTTCCAAGCAAGCTATATCATTCCTACAAAACACCCTCCTAATTAACCTGTCCATTAATTAAACATCTCATTAATAACCGTTAACCGTATAAATTGAAACTAGTGGCACAAAGGGCCGGAGGGCTGCAGGGCCGGCGGCAGTGGGGCACAGGGCTGACGAGGGCGAAAGGGGCACAATTTGTTCGCTCGTTACTAAACAAAGGCAACATTAGGGGTAATCTCGGCACTGTCTCATTGTCGGCAGTCGCTGCTAATGCGGCTGGCACAGGGCTGCCTAATTTGTACCTGTGGCTGAATCACCATGAGGCCTATAGGACTTTGTGAACAGGAAACTTTAGTTTGTTTCAGTAGTAGCTGCGATTTCACTGTTGCTAAATCAGTATTTAACAACGTTTATAGTGTTGTCAGTGGTCTGATTGCTGTTCTATGTGATGGTAAGGTAGGGCACAAAAGACATAGTAATGGAAGAAACGATGCATGATGAAACACTACGGAAATCGTTCAACGATATCGTTGCGAGGTTTGATTTATACCATTATCTCAGGCCAACCTTGCTCACAACATAAACTTTACACATCTAAGTAAATAGATAAAGTAATCTACAAAGGAACTAATCCGAAGCCTTCCCAATATTAATATCATCACATTTCCTCAACATCAAAAGCAGACAAAGAAATCTTACATCTTTCTCGATACTCTCGCGAGTAGTGCACCTTCAGGTAGCACAGGGGGTTCATTGTCAGCCCTAGTGAGCGCACTCCGGCACATAATGAGCACATTACATAAAAGAGCTCACTCCATTCACGGGAATAAATTAGATTCACACAATGAGTCCTCTAGACGGCGTCGCTGCCAATAATTATATGTACAATGGAGAGATGGTAATTGGTGATTGGGCTGTTGTTGTCTACACACTGGTTTATGTTGGTCAGTCTTTGTTTACTTGCAACGCACTTTGTAAGAGACTTGTGCTACTAGACTATGTACCGTGTAATATGTACCTTGTTTTGACAAAAACAGTGCTATGCCAGGGTTATTAGGGCTTTATTTTATAAAAAACAAGACTTTGCACTTTGGAACGTCGTGTGTCATGTTACTGTGCTTTTCCGTTTTCTAAACATACACACAAAACTAGTTGAAATCTCTATTACCTCTCTTGAGTTAGTTGAAATCTTTTATCTCATCATGTAACATATTTTACATCAGCAGGTCTACTGGAAGATTTTTTTTATGAAATATGCAGTACTTTTTGTTCTTCTATCTCAATGCAATCTCCTGTTAAGTATTTTGTGTGTATATATTTTCATGAAATTTTATTCGCAACTCAGTGCCTCGAGTCGTAAGTCTAAGATTTCATTTCATAAATAACTTATTGCTAAAATAAAATATAACATATTATATTTAAAATAACTTAAATAGTTTATAATAATAAGCAAACTACACAAGTATCTCCATTAAGCTAGCTAGGACACCTAGACCTACCTATCCCCGTTTCGTTACAAAGCGAGCCAGTCGAACTCGAATTAAACTGAAAAGCGCTGTTGAAATTCTATTTCCAGTGCAAATGTTTGCCTCGCTTTGTCGGCAGGATTACTTAGGCTAAAGTTGAATCTAGACAGGACCTGGAGCCGCTTGACCTGCCTCTTGACACCTAATCGAAAGCTTGGCATAATCCTCAAATGGAGGAATATGTACGGTGGGTAGAATTGTGGAAAATTAAAGCACTAAAGTAACTATTGTTTCCTATTAAGCTAACTATTCTGTTTCCTTAATTGAAATAGAACAGTGATTGTTAAGATATTATAAGTAGAAAATATAAGTACATAATCTTATAATCAGTATATTCGGCATTCGACTTTATGAGCCATATTGCATTGCGTGGGCCCAGAGCGGGTGGTTGTTGACGTTCACGGATTGGCGGTATGATCCCCATAATATTATTCACGATATTCCATCCGTTTGACGGAAGTTTTCAATAAAAGGAGCGGATCCAATCAACATTCTCTAAACTGCCAAAATCATCATAGAAATTAAAAAACTTTTCATAATCTGCATAGTACAAGATCTTAAACTTTGAACAGTGTGCAAATAAAATTATGGCCCGAATAATTGATGGGTCCGTTCAATCAATTAATTCTATTCATTAATATTCACGCCGCCCGAGGTGACGATGAAAAACGAGGGAAAAATGAGAGTACGACCCGCCAGGACCTCTGCTCACCCCCAGGTTCAATAGGACTTCAATATTATTTTATAATTTGATTCTTTAAGACGGAGCGTCTTGGTGCATTGAGGAAGAATTTTATGAATGGTTTTAATTTTAATGAATGGTTTCTTTTTGCTCTGATTTGCACTTGCATCTTAGTGATGCAATTAAGGTGGAACGCGCAATGTTCAATGTTCTAAAACTTGTGCGATAATCATGCGGCAAAAGAAAGTGGTAGTATGACAAACAAGAAATGGTCTAGGCGTGAGTAGGCCTTTGTCCAGCAGTGGACGTCTTCTGGCCGATGATGATGATGGCGTGATGGGATGGCGTGCACGTATTGTTATAACAGTAACTACGCGGACGAAGCAAATCAAGATTCAGCATAGTATCTGAGATATGCTTGAGTTTTTTTTTTTAAAACGTTGCCCCACACTAGGATTACTCCTGTATCGTGGGTGCGTTTACAAACACTTAAAGTCACATACACAAACATACCCAGACCCGAAACAACTATCTGTAGGCCTTACAAATATTTGTTCCGTGCGGGGATCGAACCCGCGACACGCAGCGCAGGAGACCAATCGCTCAGCCACTGCGCCAACCGTGCCGTTTTATCCATCATCACCTTCCTGTCCTTATCCCATTCTATTTGGGGTCGGCGCAACACGTTTCATGTCATTTACTCCTTTATCATTCATATTCCTCACTTTTCTTTGGCCTTCCTCTCCCTCTCCATCCATTATATTTATATCCATCACTTGGGTTTTATCTATAATGGAAGAAAAATAAAAACCTCAATCAATAAGCAACTACGTATAGAAAGTTAAGACACAGGCTCCGTACCCGGCAAGGTACGCTACCTTGTACCTCGTAGGTAACGCAATCATCCGATTGCGATGTTTAGTTGTTTACGCAGCGCAATGGAAAACGTTGGTATTACCGGAGACAACACTGCGCCCCCAGGGATGCCCCGACGGTAATGTGCACTGGCGGGGACAAAAAAGGTATGCAGTTTCATCGGGTGCCTTACTTTTCCAACCATGTTGGCGTCGGTTTCCTGTTCAACTAGATGCTGCTGAAAACCAGTTTTTACATGGAGCGACTGTCTGTATGTACAGTACAAACTTGTATATCAGGGGATATCCTAGTTTTAGCACAGTTTAACCTCAATATTGATCCGAGCGGCTGGTATAATTTAGTCAAGAAGAAGGCGCAGTTTAAACGTTGTTAAAAAACGGTTACAGAGGGTCACTATGTTACGTCCACTAGATCCATGCCCTAAGTACCCTGCAGATACTTCTTGTATACCTGCTACTTACATTTAATTTAAATTATAGTATAATCATTTGTGAAAAAAGCCTTCAGGTTAAGAAGCAAAACATTACCAGGAAATTCTTGATTTTACTTAAAAAAAACTTTCAGAAAGCTGCTGTATATACCGTTTATAATGTTACAAAGATTTTAGGCAAATGGAAATGGTTTTCTTCCTAATTAATAATGTATTTTGGTAAAAGGATTTCGGGACCTTGGGAAACACCTAAGTGCACAAAACGAGTGGTGGCAGTTATTAAATCCAGTTGTTATCCCTTACTTCTGAACCCCGGCTTTTATCAAAACTACTTTAAATCCCAAAAACGAAAAAAAAAACTTTTCCAAAGCAGATTATTCTTGAAACTACAACTAATATTAAAGCCAACCTTGATGTTACCCCAAAGTTTCACAAGTTCCCGCTTCTGAATATTTATAATTTTCCGTGTGTGGGTAAAGTTTAGGGGCCGCCAGTGTACGTAGGAGAAACTATCGCGAGGTATTGCTCTATCGGGCCGCGGCCTGTTTGCTTAGGCCGGCCGGCTTTGCACAGCAAATATCATTTGCCACCCGATTCTGGCCTAATAGATTTTTATGTGATTCAAAACGGGTGTGAATCTCCCCATTGCTGCACAGTTAGCAAGTCAGCACTGATCTTATGTGTTTTCTTATTCTCGGTTATAGTTTTCGGATGTCGGGCTTAGAGGGGACGGAAATGAAGCGTTTGTTTTGTTTGGAACTTTGTTCAAGTCTTGGATGGTGGAAATATTATAACATTTTTTTGACACAGTAAAACCAGAAGTAGGAATTTGACATTGTCAACCAATTTATTTTTGGCTGCTGGGTAAAGGTATCTCCAGTAAACTTCCATGCAGGTACTCTTCTTATGCGTTATCTCGAATCTGCCTTCGTGGTGGAAAACGATATGTGTAGCATCATCATAAAGTTGTGCATAAACTAAAACTTTACAAAACGGATATTACTAGCTATATGTAATATTAGTGGACGGCATAAATGTAATAGTTTAGCATTTAAACATTGAAGGTCAAATCTATATTTAAATAAATGTTATGTTGGTTTGTGTACGCTTCAAAAACTCAAAAAGTTCTGCACCGATCGCGCTGAAATTTTAGAATGATATAATTATAATCCGCATCAAGGATTGTTTTTACAGTATCCACGCGGGCAAAGCCGCGGGCATCAGCTAGTGTAATATAGATGAGTATGAGCGCATTGGCTCCAGTTATATTAAAGTACCGAAGCAAAGTTCCGTTAAAAATGAATTGAAGTAAAATAACACCGACTCCGCGAATATTGCTATTTTACTATGAATAAAATTTTATGCATTTTCATAAACTTCCTTGATATTTGTTCATGTTTATTAATAGCTGCTTATATTTAAACTGATGTGCATGTTTCAGGAATTTCGTCTTGTGATGAGGTTAGATTATACACTCTATTGAAGTCAGTAACTCGACAGACAGGTGTGAAACAATACAACATAACATACAATTACTTCTATTGCTTTCTTCCGAAGGGTCAGGCGGCAATATTGCTACACGGGTACAGCATAATTGTTTTACAGACAAGCGCTGGATAAACGTCTTATTCGTTTTAAAATCATACCTATAATCCCCGAAGAGTATTAAGAATGATGTTTTTCCTACTCCTCTGCTATTCTTTTCTGATTAATTTCGTTACTTTCGGAATTGTTTCTCTGAGACTTCGTCGAGCTTCCGCCGGCGCTTTTGTGGTGGTCGCCACTGTTGATTCTGGCTTTTAAGAGTAGCAGTAGTTTGGGAATAGTGTGGCGGGCTTGTCCCAATGAAAACAAAATCCCCGAAGAGTTAGTCAAATGTGGACCAATAATAATAGTTTTCACTATCATTTCGCATTTTATGTTTAAATCTTTTAGGGGGTAACTCTATTCCCATGAACTGTGTGCACAGTCAGAATCCGGGCTGTTCCATAAATTTCTAAAATGCAAAACCAACACTTTTTGGTACCTGGGAACACTGCACAAATGCAGCAGTTAAGTTAAAAGCTTTATAAAACCGCATTAATAGGCGAGCCAAATAAATTACAAGTTTTATAAACCGCATTAATAAGCGATACAAACCGACCAATACAAATAAAGAACCACTTCAGCAACTAGATCAAAGCTCAAGTACGGCTCGAGCCGGTAAACAGCGCGCAGTATGTTGAATAGTTGATGGGCAGTCCCGCACATAGTTGGCAACAGTCACAGACCAACAATCTCCAACTCCGGGGTTTAAGTAATCGCCGAAGTAGGGGAAAGTCGGAGTTTTTCTTTAATCCCAGCTTTGTTACGTTTCGTCTTTATCTTTTTATGCTAGTTTCTGTAATGTGTGTAGTAAGGTTCTTTTTTACACACTTTAGCAGTTATTTCTAGTGCTTACTGTGTGTTTTAGAAGTTTTAGTTTGGTATTCGATGTAATCTTTAGTTTGTGTGTTGTTATACTATTCATATTTTTTTATTTGCTGTGGTTTTTGTCACTGATATCATTTTTTTTTTGTGATTACTTGGGGTTTTCTTACAGTAATATGTTTGCAATGCGTTTCCTTGATAATTGAAAGTTTTAGTTAATTTGAAGGTTCACAATCCTATTATTGTCTGTTACAACAACGATAGAGATGGTGGAACAATTAAAATCATTGGGTTGATATAAGTTACAGAAAATCTTATGGCAATAAAAACGTTATGAAAGTGGTTGAAATACCAAAGTTTTGTAAGCAAAAGCTAATATGTTCTCTGGTAATATTTCACTAAATCTGAATATTAGTGTTAGCCAAGCTCACCTGTTGACTGTTGAGTTGCCCAATCAATTACCTGCGCTGTCCAAATGCACACAATTTCCATTGGTTTGTTACTGCCGAATTTTTCCGAATGTTTAAAGTTTTAAAACAAATGTTTGTCCGTTTATTAACTCGCAATCAATGGTTTAAATCAGGAATATTTTTGTTTGTTTGGAAAAGTGCGGAATGCAATGCAAATGCAATTCCTGCCGTGATTGGAATGATCAAATAAGTTCACAATTTAATGTGTGGCCGGTGTATGTAATTCTGCTTTTTGAGTTTTAAATAGCAGCTCAGTTGGAGATTTTATTTTTGCATAAGCTACGTAAGTACTACTGAACATACGTAGTACTGAAGCGGGGTCATAATCTGAAAGTTCTTCGAAAGCACATATTCGAATATTTATGTTTCGCAGATGTTAAATCCGTAACGTATTCATGCGTAGTTTCCCTTATTTCCCGGATATCGGTGTAGACAAAAATTAATAATTTCAAAGAAATGATATATTCTGAATTCCCTGAAACATAATTATTAGCGATTATACTGTGGTAAAATAAAATCAATAAAACAATAATCTGAATTATTCAAATAATTAAACAATATAAATAATAATTCGAATATTTTTGCAATCAACATTTAATTGAAACGTTTTTAATTGCTTATTCAACATGTCATTCATTATGTGTTGCTTAATCAACTCATTATGTGTTGCTTAATCAACTCAGTCTATCAGAGACCACGGCTTGGTCTGAATTTAGTCAACTGATGTCCACTGCTAAACATTGGAAACCATACAAGTTCCACCATAATATACGGCATAGCTTTGTTTAATCATCTTCTTTCTAGCCTTTTCCAAACTTTGCTGGGAAAACCGGATGCAGGTGAATACCAGTATTTTACATGGAGCGACTGCATATCTGACCTCCACACGTAAGTCTGGTTATCAGACTTTTGGACCTGTGACTTGTAACTGGCTGTCAAAGATTTACAAATGTGAGAGACGGAGGAAACTCGGCATGTAATGGCTGGTCACCCATCCACAGACCAACCCAGGCAAGCGCCGCTTAACCTAAAGATCGACCCGAGCAGCTGTTATAATTTAGCCACGAGCTCCGTTCGATTGCGAGCTACGTTTCATCTCGAATTGAATCACTAAAGCACTATACTGGCATAAAGAGTATCCAACATCGATTAGGCCCCACTGGTTTGTTTTCACTAAGAGAGCAGTTGGCGCCGGTACAGTTCGGCCGGTCCTAAGTAAGCACGGACTTCAATGGCCACCAAGCTTCGGGTCCCTTTACCACAATTAACGACTAACTGCCAAATTCGCAATATTGTTGTGTTTGACTACTTCGATTAAAAGTTAGCCCGGAGAGCCGAAATTGTGAGTTATTGCGCGAAAAGTTAGCAATTTTGATGATGTAGACGTATCGATCTGATAAAGTTCGTGTTAGAAGTTAAAGATAATTTCGAGTTATCTTTTTCGAGGAATACTGAAGTGAAGTTACAAGTTGTGGGGCTTAGAGAGAGACTGCTGAGAGGTAGACTGCTTGAGAATTGCCAGCAATTTATTTGAAGATTAATGTTTTTGATGAGTGGTTACGCTCGAGTTGTTGTTTCGGGTCAAGTTAAAACGGAAATCTACTTACGAGTAATAAGAAATTGTGTTGAGACTTTTATTTATGATAGTAGTTGACCATACAAACCATGAATCCCAACTTTTTGTTTTTGGTGGTGGGAAGTTTTCAAATGACTAATATCTCTTCTGGGCGAAGCGGAAGGGAGTGTCAGACGTCTACTGACTAAAAACCAACTATGTTCCTTCTTAGCCCTTTGTGTTCGGGGCCGCGGTATCTCTTTCGAACAACCCGTAGGCCTTTCGAAAAACCAGCAGCCACCATGATCAATTCTTGATAATTCATCTGCGCTCCGTTCAAATATAATATCGTTACATGAAACCATATAGAATCCATGTTTCCAAAAATATATCTCAAAAGTATTTCCGTTACGTATCCATTCAGATTTTCTCACAAAAGGCGCAAAAAAACAAGAAATCTGAGCGTAGCTCCGTAGGCTGTATAAAGCAATGACTTGTTTCCTATAAAGATGATCATGTTTTGTTAAGGGGTGGTCTCTGTAAAACGGCGGACTGGTGTCTGATTTTGTAAAAAAAAAACAAGTTTCCAAGCTATGCTTATGTAAACCATAATACTACATGTAGGAGTTTATGTACTGGAAAATAGTACTTAAGCTATTGTATTTCAGTTCATATTGAATTACGTACTTATGTTGATTTAACGGTATTGCCTATTAAATAGTGTACCTATCTTGCTTTTACTTATTCTAATTTACTTCAAAGCTTTTATATTAAACCAGAAACTAGTAATAAAACCATACTAAAAGTGCCACTTAAAACCATATGTCAAAACTTAAACAAAACGAATGCACTTCCGGTATTAAAATTTTACGACGACCTCCAATTTATAGACGTTTTTATTAGTTGGCGTCGTCTCCTCGGAACCGCACCTTATTCGCACTTAAGCCGGGATCAGATTGAGCGGTACAACAGCGCGGCGGTATAACGGTGGTACAACGCGGTGCGGCGGAACTCATTGTCCTAAATAAGCAAGCTTTAAGTTAAGACAACACGGTGTCACACCAACTCTACTTAAGCTTCTATGGAAATTATACGAAAACAATCTCTGCGTTTGTTCTATAGGATTTTTATGAAAAATCAAAATTGGTGGTGTATGTATAAGATTGATTTCACACGCTCCGATTGTCGGGAACATGATGGCAAACGTAAGAGTAATCTAGTTCAATTGTAGCGATACAATTTATCGTTGTGGTTAAAAAAAATATGTAGTAACAATAATTGAAAACAGAATCTGAGCTTACATGGTTTGGTCATGTGGAGAGGATGGCACACCCTAGAAAAATATACACTGAGCTTGTTGGTGAGTTTCTTCAGAAAAGACAGGTGCTTAGTACTTCCAACTGGCGTATGTATGACTAGATGTATGAAACGTGGACGAGGCAAAAGGAGTATATATGTAAGGATCGTAGCAGGTGGCGTTCTGTGGTTTCTACCTACCCTCATGTAAAAAAGTCGTGAGATTTTGGTTGTATGGATGTTTCGATACGTGTGGAAGATTTCATTTCTATCCGGTTCCGGGTCGTGTGTAAACGGTTGCTAAGGGCATGTGTGGAGGGAAAGTTATGTAGGTTTGTAAAAGAAGGTGGTAGTATTTGTTACAAAATAAACGGATCCTGTAAGTGTTTTATAAGATGGAGGTGGGGAGCACCGGAGCAGCAAAGAAGTGAGTGGGCAACGTTGATCCAATATTGACTGTAAGTTTGCGAGGTTGCGAGTGTTTGATCAGAGCTCTTGTACTTATAACCTTATTTTGAAACTGAATTTTTTCTTACAAAAAATGAAGTTGGGATACCTATTTTCTTTTTAATCACAACTTATATTAAGGCACTAACAGCACCAAAACTAGCAAATAAATAAAGAGAATTACTGATTAAGGCCAGTTTTATCTTTAATCAGTAATTATATTATTTTATCGAGTCTAGAATCATGAAAAGTGATTTTAAAAATACTACAGGTTATTTACTCGCATGATAGTGTTTCGGATTTTTCAAATTTGATGCGATTTTAGAATAAATAAAATGTGGGTGGCGCTTCGCTCAAGGTCGCTGGAATTTAGTGTCGCCTTAAGCTACCTCGACTTCCTGTCTCTGGGGGTTGCAAATCCGGCTAATGAGAATCAGATCCTGGCTTTTATTCCCATGTCAGGCTAAGTGTTAGTAACGGGCTAGCTCGCCGTCGTGGCTGTGGTTTGTCGAAAGGTTAACGCGGCTCCGACACAAGGGCTAAGAAGGAACATGGGTTTGGTTTTTAGTCAGTAGAAGTCTGACACTCCCCTTCGCTCTGCCCAAGAGCGGGGGGGGGGGGGGGGGTTATTCGATGATTTTTTACCCACCAAAAAAAAAAAAAGGCTAAGTGTTATTGGGTTTCCATCAGAAAATGCCCAGTATCAATCAGGGAGTAACATACATAAACATAACTGGTAAAATGTGGGTGTACTATTAGATACACCTCTGCCTAACCCTTCGTTGATAACACACGCGATGTTATGGTATGTTGTTCTTGTACATTTCTTACTATTATGAGTAAGCAACGTTTTTACACAAATCCAAACCTTCTTAAAGGTAATTAATGCGATTCAGGAAAATACTTAGCTTCAACCAAATACCAAATCTATTCTAATTTAGAGTAGCCAAATCTAAAGCAACTTTGATTTAAACCAAAGCAAGCAGTACAACCGCATTGCCGTATCGGTAAAACGAAAAACCTCAACAGGAACGTCGCAAAAAGAGCATTAGTGCTTCCGTGCGCGTAGTGACAAGCGCGCACAATAGATGGCGCTGTGCCGCCGTAACTCGCGCTCGTCGACGCAAATCATCGTAAAAAGTCGCGCAGCCGAGGGGGTGCCAGTTAAAGGGACTTTAGCTTCGTAGCTGGGATATGGATGTTGTTTTAGACCTAGGACTTTGGATTTTAGGTTCTATGTTGGAATTGAGTTGCAAGGATACATTGATGTACGGTTAGAGGGGATGTGTCAGCTGCTGGACCCTTCAATGTAACGTTAGCGTACTACATGAGTGCAATAAGAGTTTAAAGTATGAAAACAGGAATTTTGTTTTATATTGTGGTAATCTGTCGTGTAAAATAGCGGCTTAAAATGGCTTAAATTGGCCATACTCACTTTTAACAAAAAAAGAAAGATCTAGTTTAATCCGTCTTGACTAACTGAACGTTTAATGATAATATTTTCAGTCTACGATAACTCTAGCCGAACAATATACTTAGGTAAATGACGCATCATTTGTGTGGAACATCGAAAATATCAGTGACAAACTGACAACATCAAAAATAATTATTTTACTCATAATGTTTATAAAACCGGGAATTACAATGAACCGCAATTAGCACTAGTGTTCACAGAGTACCCGAATTTAATAGAATGTCATCGCACGTAGACCACATGTACCAGGCACTCAGAATAAATGAGGATATAAACAGATCAGGATAATTTAAAACATAAAATAGCAACCCACGCCTGTCGTCAAAGGGTTTACGGTGGTGTGAGCAATAAACGCGACCTCTTCTGTATCCTGTAGACCTGGTAATGGAATATGTAGTGCACTAAACATTTTTACGTCATACCAAATACGATCAAATGAATGTACTCCAACCTGTATGCCTCTGGGCGGTCGATTTGCTGAATGAATATTTTTATTTTTATTTTTGTTTTTAATCCAATGTGGACGCTTGGCTTTTTCAAAATTGATTTTGGTTATGGTACGGATGTGTTGGTGAGAGAGGTTTGCAATGTCAATAGTAGTATTGTAACTGTATTTGTGCAGTGTTGTGTAGATTTAGTATTGAATGGTGAAATTAGCGTAAAACTGGACTTCAAAGAGGGTGGCGGTTGCTCAGCATTAGGATGAAATCAGGGCTATTAATGCTATGTTTGTTGTTCTTAGAAATGTTTGGATACTGAACTGAAATCACATGATGTGATGTGATATCAAGGTTAGTTCATAGCCCGTCGGGGCTGCGGTTTGTTCGCAAGAGATACCGCGGCCTCGACATAAAGGGTTAAGAAGGAACATGGGTGGTTTTTAAACAGTAGAAGCCTGACACTCCCTTTCGCTCTCCCCAAGAGAGAGAATTTGATGATATACACGCAAAAAAAAAGGGTAGTCCATAGTTGGTGTACAGAGTGTAAATACATAGGACTAAAGTCTCATGTGTACAGTTGTACACTCACAAAGGACAATACAATTTTACTGTCAAACATCATCACGCCGATCACGCCTGAAATCCCCAAAAAGGTTAGGCACTCACATTTCGCTGAAAATGTTTAAGACCCATGTAATAGGTGGAGAGCCTATTGCCATCAATCGGGCATAAATCCAGATTCCATGACTGCTACTAAGAAGTTATTAATGTAAAAACCCAATAACACTTTGAAAATGAAAATGAAAGTGACCGACCCAGCTGAAACGTTCGATCGTTTGCAGATTGACCAACGGTGCTGTCAATTAAGCATAACATAAACTCAGTATTAAGAGAGTATTTACATTAGTAATTACAATCTTATTTTGTGCATTCACAAATTACCCAATAATTTTAATTTTTCAAAAAATTCAGATTTTTAATATAACTATTCAATATTTAATACCGTATAAAAAAAATTCAGAACGCAAATCAATCAGCGCTCGATTCCACTAAATTGAAAGTATTGGAGTTGGTTACAAATGTAGGTTATGTTTCGAACTACATAAATAATACTTTAAGTTTATTGGAAACATGAGCTTCGCAGCAATGTTTTAATTTGTTTGCAAGTATCGGCAACTCTGGGGTTACTAAACTCACTATTCATTAGTGGACTAATTTTACCGCATGTTTACCAGATTTGGTTAAGGTGTACCTATTAGTACATTAACATTTCGCCAGTTATTTAAACACTAGCTTATTCACGCGGCTTCGCCCGCGTGAAAATCGGCAATGTAAAAAAAAACCGATATTCACGCGGACGATTTTCCATACAAAGTTTTATAAGTGTATTTAGAAAAATCCTTATCTTAGTGAATGACTTTTTTTATCCATTGTGGAATATCTTCATGGATGTTCTCCGCCCTGGGACGAGCGGAGGGGTCTGTCAGACTCGACTGACTAAAAACGACCCCGGTGTTCCCTTCCCACACTTTTACCGGGGATCATGGGAACTAGATCTTGGTGAATGCTTGCGTTAAAGAGAAATACGTGTGCGAAATTTAAAGTTTCTAGCCCTAAGGCGTATGCGTTGATTGATCCTCACCTCAGTCAATCAGCTTTGCCTTTTATATATTTAAACATAGATAACCATCCCATGTAACAGGGAGCGAGTCGATTGCCATCAACCGCTCACAAACTCAGACACCATGGCTGTTGCTGAGAAATTCCTGATAGAAAATCCCAATAATACTTTGTCCAACCTGGGAAACCAACCCCGGACCTCCTGCACAGCAGTCGTGTTTACAACCACTAGAGCAACGAGGGGAATTCCTTAACTAGTTGTAAAAGACAAAGGTGAAGCCTACGCACCTCGTGAGCTACAGAACATCGAACGGTCTAGAGGAGGCAAAGGAAGTGCGTTGAAAGCACAACTTCATTCATCGACTACCTCTTAACCGTCAGTTTGTTGTCTCATTTGTGTCGTAAACAGAATATTCTTTATCTACCAAATATCATAAACCCTCTCAAATGCGTTCAAAAACCATAGGTAATGACCAGCATTACCCACCAGCAGAAATAAACGGAACGGAAATTTGGAACAGGTGTCAAATTCAAGTGAGTGTGCTATCCTAGTATCTACATTAAAACCGTACTAGTAAAATAAGATAAAAAAATAACTAGTAGGTATATTATACTACTATGATAGTAGTATAATAGTAGTAGTTTTATTATAGTTTTAATTCAATTATTTGGAGTATCTGTAGCTCCAAAACAAGACCTCATTTCAAATGCGCAATTCAACCAGGACCGTTAAGTATATCTATCTCATTGCACAACTGTCAATATTAACTACCATTACTCTATTAAATAATTTGCTTCTGTATGTGTTCAATTTATTTTTTATTGCATTACACTGGTAACAATGCTGGTCATTTCCCTATGGTTCCTGAACCCATCATAGAGCCCTTATGATATTTGGGTAGATAAAGTAGTGTATGCAACTATACATAATTAGGCATTACACTCGTGTGATGCTAGTGTGGGTTTAAGAAACTCGCCTTTGGCTCGTTTCTTAAACCCACACTTGTGTTGTAATGCACCCACGATACAGGAGAAATACCTAGTGTGGGGCAACGTTTTTAAAAAAAATGAAATGAAATGAATGAAATTAATGCCCTTCATTATGCACAGTCGCATAAACTACTATTCCATATTTTCTCTTTTTTTTCTTTTTATATAATTATCTTTTCGTAGTACCTACAAGTAAACGCTGACACCCTTGTCAGGTATGAAAGTGTCCCGTCAGGGCTGTGGGTTGTTCGAAAAAGATACCGCGGCCTCGACACAAAGGGCTAAGGTGGAACATGGGTGATTTTTAGTCAGTAGAAGTCTGACACTCCCTAACGCTCTACCCAGAGCTGGGTAGAGACCCAGAGCTGGAGGAGTCATTTGATGAATCAACCTCCAAAAAAAAGGTATGAAAGTGTTGATGATATGCCACCATTAGCAGAGCCCAGCGGGAACCAGCAATGCCCAACACAGGAATGCACGACACGAGAACGCGCGACATAGGAATGTAAGTGTTTTGAATTCCAATGTTGTACATTGTCATGTCGTGCATTCTCGGCCCGAACCTCGATTGTCCGGGCAAGAATGTACAGCACGAGAATTGGAATCAAAACAAACAGTGACGTCACATTAAAAAAGTAAAAAGCCATGTGACAATAAGGACGTGTGATACAATAAAATACTGGAAAATTCCGTGGTTCTTTCTTGTTTTCTTCGTGTTCCTATAATACGACCGTCTCGCGACAGTATCCTTTATGGGCGGCATGGGCACCGGGCCGTAGGCCGACGAAGGAGGCCGGCGGAGGCCCGGCACTTCGGGGACAGAAGATATTAGTGTTATTAAATATGCGAGCGTAGCGAGCGCACGTCATGGAGTACAATTTAATTCGGCAGCACTACCTAGCTCAATTACCTAGTATCCAAGTCCCAAAATTTCGAGTTGCCCAACTAGTCGGCCAACCAATCGCGCGATGTCGCCGATTACTGTGTAGTACAGTGCGATCAAATTATCTTGGCAGCTCCGAACTTCGTGCAGGTCATTTTGTTACAACGAATGTTTAAAAGTGTTATGATATTTATTTTATTTGTATTTGTCACTGTTTAAATTAGATATTTTCTGATCGTTTAAGTATTGGTTTATCTGGCAATAACAGATTTATTCCCAAGTTTACATGCGTAAAATTTCGCAAAGCCTATGTTCAGAGCTGCCAAGATAATTTGATCGCACTGTACACTCCTGTGTTGTACATTCCAGTGTCGTGCATTGCTGGTATGTGCATTACTGTGACGGGCATTATAGGGACTCAGCCCAGCGAGGTTTTTCCAATCTCTATGTTGTCTCCGAGTGCTGATGCAACTCTTTTAATTTAACCAAGACCCGAAACCTTTTTTTTTTTTTTTTTTTTTTTTTTTTTTTTTTTTTACGTACGTTGGAATTCTTATGTTTGCTTTCATTGACGGTTCTAACTTCGTTTAAATTCTTGCCCATTGCATACCTACTCGTATAATTTTTTTGCATAAGTAATTACTTAAGTTCAGGTGTTTACTTTGACTTGACTATAGATGCGGATGCTATTGCTATTGCTAGAGCTACCCACTGTTGTTTAAAGTGTTATTTCTGCACGATAATTGTAATTTTTTTGTAATTGTAATATTATATTTTTTTTTGCATGCTGTGTCTATCGCACCATATTGTACACTATGCATGTATCTTTTTGTTGTATTATGTGAACAAACAGTGTAACAATTGTAGATAGGCCAATAAATAAATAAATAAATAAATAAAACCAGTAAAGATTCTATACTCAAAGGTCAATCACCGTTACGGATATTCTGTAAGTATCCGGTGCCTACGAGTATTTCCGTCCCTGTTCCTTTAGAGTAAACATTCAATACTACCAACCCCAAGGTAAACCTATACGATAAAACCTTATTTTGATTAGACCTACAATTCTGATATTTTATCTGTGAAAGAACTCGTGACCTCCACTCATAAAAAGTTGCAACAAAATTTTAGACTATCCATTTAGCTACCTAATTCTTATGTCCATAAAAAGTATGTTTTATGCCTTAGTTATGGGTAGTCGTAATGCCATGATAGAGGTATCAACAGAAGGCATAATAACAGGTATATAGTAAATAGTTTAATTGGGATCAGTCTTCAAAAGAGTTTATTTATTTGACGATAGATGATAACCACAGCTGGCAGTTCTTCCGACAATAAAAGGTTATCTACTCGTAGCATCTGAGTTGAGAATACATGGAAAAAAAAATCATGTAGCCTATATTACTCGGGCTATTCTTACGAATCTTTTGACGCCGTCATGTTTTTTGAAGAAGTACGTTTTGTCTGTGATTTTCTACAATAACTTACATGTGGCACTTTGGCATTGCTTTCATTTCAAGCATCGTTGTCGGAGTAGTTGTGGTCATGGAGCTCGCTAAGGTCTTTTTATATTCCTGCCGGCAAAGAGCTTTGCTTCTTCGAATACGAAGGATTTCTATGCCAACTTAATTACATGCACGGGACCAGATTGGTTTCAAAGAATGTAAATAGCGATACCTCTACTAATTCATTAAAGCAATCGACAACTCATATATTTCCGTGAAAAATCATCGTGTCGAGAATCTTTTCACGTATTGCGTGGAGTGGACTTTCTTCAGTCACCGTTACAGTTATATTGCCAGGGTATCGGAAGTCGGAAGCCGGTGACGCGGGCGAGTCGTAAAGTGCCAGTCCGATGCGATACGGCCGCGATAAAATAAACTATCACTGTATACGCCTGATCTGGCAACATCATACGTTATGGCTCCATGAAATTAATAAAATAAAAAATGTTGGCGAAGAGCTGACGAAAAAAGTGTAAATAAAAAAATGTGAAACGGGAATCTGCATTACTTTGAATTCACGTGCTGATGGTCAGCAGTAAATGTTTATAATTATCTTAAGAGCATAAAACATCATGCCTGTAATCTTCGAAGGGTTACGCAGAGTAGTGCCTAATAACGCATTACGCCACAGCTCCACACATCAAAAGTGTCTAGGGATCAACATATATTTTTGCAATAACTTTTCTCCTGATTGATATTAATTAAAATTTTCTTTAAGGATTCATCAAATAAAGTGTTTTCGTTTGTCACAGTAACGATAAACCAAGTCACCTTTGCATTAATAAAGAAATTTGCCATTTTCCTAATAAAGGGATTTTTGACATTTGAACCACTAACAAAAAAGACTGAAATAACAGTTTTCTTTAAAATTTTATTGGGTAACTTAAACAATTAATAATCCGTGTTTCTACCGCGAACACTAACAACACAAGAACATCGGTTTGGCATACTCAAAATGAGTTCATCCAAATCACGCTGTGGAATGGCCGCCCATGTTCGTTGCAACAACAAAAAAAGGTCTTCTTGCGACTGGATACCCTCCATATTCGGCAGAGCTCTTCTCTGTAGCATATCCCATGCATGCTCAATCGGGTTCAAGTCTGGCGACTGAGCAGGCCAGGGCAGGACATTGATGTTAGCTGCGGCGAGAGTCTGTCTTACAACTCTTGCGGTGTGCGGTCGTGCATTATCATGCATTAACTGAAATAAGGGACCGATTTGCACTTGTAGAGGAACGATGACGTCTGATACAATCGTCTCAGCATAAATTTGAGCGTTGAGGTTGCCTCTGATCCAAATCAACTCAGTTCTTCCGCCGATCCAAATACCCGCCCATACCATGATGGTTCCACCACTATAAGGATGGACTTCCTGGTAGGATTTTAATCGCTGTTGGCGTCCAGGGGTTCTCCAGTGTCGTATACGTCTTGTATCCGGTCTCATACCAAAACGAGACTCATCAGAAAAGCACACGAAACGCCATTGTTCTTCTGCCCAATTTCTGTGTTCAAGAGCCCATTGATATCGAATCCTACGATTGTGCATTGCTATAGGTGGTACCCGTAGCGGTCTTCGGGAATGAAGGTTCACTTCATGCAAGCGGTTTCTGACTGTTTGGTCGCTAATTAAGTTCCCTGAAGAGTGATGAAGCCTCACGGCTAACATCATGGCGGTTATTGTTGGAGCTCTTCGAGTTAAGATTTGAATGTATCGGTCTTGTCTCCGTGTGGTGCAGCGATACCGTCCTCCATGGCGCTCAGCCATGGTACCAGTGCTTCGGTAACGTGTCCAAAGTCGACTGATAACACTCTGACTTGTATTCAGAGCTAAAGCCACAGTACGTTGCCGGGAACCAGCTTCTATCATTCCCACGGCTCTGAGCATTTCTTCCCTGCTTAAATGACGTCGCCGCTCCATAATAACGTTGGTTTTAATCAGTAGTAGGAAAACAGTAGCACTAATAATGTCTTCAATGCGTTGTATGTTTTTATAGGGAAAATATTGACAGCTGATTTTCATCTTTTACTCGAATTTGATTCACAGTTCCTTATTCAAATTATGAAATTCACCAAAAAGGATCCATATATATTTATAAAATCATAAATTTATTACAAAGCCACATCTCAATCTCAAAAAATCCGCATAAAAATGCTTGATCCCTAGACACTTTTGATGTGTGTAGTTTTGCACTGTGTTTAAAAATATTATATTTTGCTATATAATATATTGAACGAGCTACGTCGTCAGTTCACCTATGAAAGGTTCTGATGGATTAGAAATTACTGCCCTTAGTGACAAAGTTGTCGAGAGACACGTGTTCCTTTTAGTATTTTGGTATCAATAGGAACCCAATTATAATATTCAGTTAGTGCCTGGCAACAAAAATAGGTAGGCCTTTGGTGTTCACTGGTTTATCCTCCACCCACGCAATGTTAAAATTTCTATAGGTAATAGTTTTCTTCACTTTGTTTATCTTGTTACTATGTTAGCTAGTTATAAAATAACTTCGGCTGTAGGACTTCGATCTTGAGAACACGTGTTGGTGTCGACAGAAATAGCATTGAGCTAGCCAATTTGTGGTTCGATTTGCTTTTGATGTTATGTCGGACTGGTTTACGTACTAATAAGTTCAATACGCCTTTGGTTGTTACTGACGATTTCTTGTATTTTATTTCTTTGCTATTTTATCTTTTATTTTACAACTACATTGAGTGTATATTTATATATGATCAGGTTTATTGCGTTTTGATTTCCATTGTGTCCATACAGGCATTCAGCTGAATCTGTAGTTGGGAAATAATGGCTACGCACAAACGTTTTTCACGAATATCATCTTCCTGCCCTTATCCCAGTTATTTGGGGTCGGCGCAACACGATTTTTTTCTGTCATGCTATCGTTTATTCCTTTTTCCTTCATATCATTCCTAACACATTTCCATTTTCGAAATGATGCCATGATGTTCTGAAAACGTGGTAACCGTTTGTGTGTCGACCCTTTCACCCTTCACCCTGTATACTTTCATATTCTATGTATGAGATTTTTTCTTGTTACCTTCCTTTTTGTAACGTAATAAATAAACTTTAAATTATTACTCGACAAGAAATCCCCGCATTTCTATTACAATTTTCGACGTCATAAAAAGATACACTCGAGTTTCGACCCGTATTAAAATATTTTTGCTCCGAGTTTGATACATAGCGACTTTTCTAATTTCTGTTTTAAGGTTCTTGTTACAACGGAGTAAGGTTTATTTTGGTTAGATTTGGATGTGCAGTAATGGTTGTTTTCGTGTATAAATAATTCATTGGCGGTGGACCGCGTTGGATTAACTCCGCCGCGCGAAACTGTTCATCTTTCAGTTAGTTTTTAGCGAGAAAACTATTAACATAAATGCTTCTGTTTTAATGTTTGCCCACCGTATGTTTCATTACGTAATTATTTTAATCTATTCTGGGTCTAATTAACTGCTTCATTTTATTTAAGTAATCAGAATTATGATTTTACTCTTCAGCTTAATTTGCCTTGACGTTATTATTTTGGATGAATTTTGTTTTTGACTTCAAGGGTTGCAGTCGGAATAGTAGAGCGGGTTTGTCTCTTTGATAGTATACTATAAGTTTCAGAAGTGGAAATTTATTTAAAGAAAACAATTAACAACAAAAAAACCATTTTTACTTTATAATTGACTCAAATTACAACCAGCACAATTTACTTACAGTCCAGTAAGTCTTAAAATTAACACAACAAAACACAAACTCACTTTATGATTTTTACGACAAACTAAACTCAAAATGGCTTACGTAACATTACAATTGACTTATGAATCTAACGTCCGTCCAGTCCAAGCGTCGAGCAGCAAAGGGACGTTTTACCCGCAGCGCCTGGTTTTTATAGGCGAGGCGAGTATAGTGACGTAACGCGAGCATTCTCTTACACGGCCTCTCCTGACGAAGTATCGTCCTCGACACAAGCTCTTGGAGGCCCCGCTAGGACCCGCGCGCCGCGCTGGGAGAGGTCGGCACTTCGAGCTCCACTTCGCCCGCTGGCAGAAGCGCCGGGTTGACCGCAGTAGAGGACCCCGTTTGTTCAGAGTCGTCATCAGTATCTTCATCTGAAAACAAGATCTTGTTAGAAGCTATCCAGCAATTTGTGTAAAAGCGTTCAACCTCTCACTAAGTTCCATTCATTTTCAGCCAACTAATTCATTCATCGTTCTCTCAAATAGTTCATAAGTTTGGATAGACACACACATCCATCTTTCTCAAAGCATTTATAAAAATAAAGCCAAGGCATTGTCCTGTACGTATCCAGCTCGTAAGAGGAGGTTTCTATGCTGCCGTCTTGCTGACGGTGACCGCAGCTGCGACCACGACCAGCGTTCAGCTCTCACCACCTGCAACATGGTCTGACAACCTGCAGACCCGCTTGACACGCAGACCGTATTCATACGTGCAAGCCGCTTAACACGCAGACCGTATTCATACGTGTAAGCTGACTCATACACTGACCGCAATCATGTGTACAAGCCCACTCGATACGCAGACCGTATTCATACGCACGAGTTCTCTCAACACGCAGACCGTATTCATACGTGTGAGACCACAAATTGACCACACATGGCCAAATTTATGCGGCCACCAGTGACTCAGCAACAGGTGCCATCACAACCGGCGACACACACGCGCCTGCTACCAGCGGCACCGCAGTACAGCACAGCAGCCAAAGCTCAAAGAACGTGGCACACGTTTCTGGGCACCACTGTCTTCAGATCCATCTCTCACAACCAGATCTGCAAACACATGAAAGTGAACACATGAGCAAATAAATAACATGACCACTATGGTTTGAAGCCTATTCAAAGCGAAGTAATTTCATAAGTTAGAGTCCATAAATTTGACCAGTGTTCCAGGCGCAAGCGTGCACTCAAGCGACAGCAACAAAGACCACCAATAGTGATTTTTAAAATTGAAACAGGCTTCAAACCCAAGAGATTCAATGCATCGCTAATGATTTTGTGACACACCGCGTCATGGAGACTGAAGCCCAAAACTTCCACATGTCTCCACTATGACCGCGGAGCAGAGCAGAGCAGACGCCCAAACGTTTGCATGCTCACGACAAATAAGTAGCAGTAGTCCTGCAGCGACGCGCTTGACCAAGCCAGGTCGCGCCAGTAGCCGGGGCCATGCGCTCAACCGCGCCAGTAGCCGGGGCCGTGCGCTCAACCGCGCCAGTAGCCGGGGTCATGCGCTCAACCGCGCCAGCAGGGCGCGCTAGCACCGTGGTGTGCCACGCACAACTGCGCCAGTAGGGCGCGCTGGCACCGTGGTGTGCCACGCACAACTGCGCCAGTAGGGCGCGCTGGCACCGTGGTGTGCCACGCACAACTGCGCCAGTAGGGCGCGCTGGCACCGTGGTGTGCCACGCACAACTGCGCCAGTAGGGCGCGCTGGCACCGTGGTGTGCCACGCACAACTGCGCCAGTAGGGCGCGCTGGCACCGTGGTGTGCCACGCACAACTGCGCCAGTAAGGCGCGCTGGCACCGTGGTGTGCCACGCACAACTGCGCCAGTAGGGCGCGCTGGCACCGTGGTGTGCCACGCACAACTGCGCCAGTAGGGCGCGCTGGCACCGTGGTGTGCCACGCACAACTGCGCCAGTAGGGCGCGCTGGCACCGTGGTGTGCCACGCACAACTGCGCCAGTAGGGCGCGCTGGCACCGTGGTGTGCCACGCACAACTGCGAAAGTAGGGCGCGCTGGCACCGTGGTGTGCCACGCACAACTGCGCCAGTAGGGCGCGCTGGCACCGTGGTGTGCCACGCACAACTGCGCCAGTAGGGCGCGCTGGCACCGTGGTGTGCCACGCACAACTGCGCCAGTAGGGCGCGCTGGCACCGTGGTGTGCCACGCACAACTGCGCCAGTAGGGCGCGCTGGCACCGTGGTGTGCCACGCACAACTGCGCCAGTAGGGCGCGATGTCAGCGTGCAGCGACGCGCTCGGCATCGCCAGTAGGGCGCGCAGTCAGCGTGCAGCGACGCGCTCGGCATCGCCAGTAGGGCGCGCAGTCAGCGTGCAGCGACGCGCTCGGCATCGCCAGTAGGGCGCGCTGTCAGCGTGCAGCGACGCGCTCGGCAACACCAGTAGGGCGCGCAGTCAGCGTGCAGCGACGCGCTCGGCAACACCAGTAGGGCGCGCAGTCAGCGTGCAGCGACACGCTCGGCAACGCCAGTAGGGCGCGCAGTCAGCCTGCATTGACACGCTCGGCAACGTCAATAAGGTACACAGGCGCGCGGCGGCGGCCTGCCGCCACGTGCACGTTCATGGCGTCACTGTTGCGCAGCCCTGGCAACCACTGCTATGAGACCAGGCAGCGTTGCGTTGCATATCACACGCCACACGTTCTTATGTAATGGTTACTCTGCAAAGAGACAAATCTACGACAGAATTTTGTTCCACTCGGTCACTCCTGACCAAACATCCATTAGGTCCCACTCTTTTTGATAAAATCAAACGTGGCCAAACTGGAAATTATCGAAAATACAACAATCAACCACCCTGGGTCATGTAACATAGTCGTTCAAATCAATCTTAAAAACATTATTGCGTCAAAACAAATGCCAGGTTCACAAAAATCTTCGAGTAAAACCACAGATCTCTAACTGACTAGTAAACAAGTCGATCACTATTTGACTTCACACTAAGGTCTTTCCAGACCCTGACCTCAACCAGAGCTAAACGCGCATCGCACACACAGTCGACTTGAGTTTCCTCAAAAAAAACTCCAATTTCAACCGAGCCACGACTACGCAATAACTACTGGTACGGTCGAACACAATACAGCCGATAGAAACCCTTACTCGACTTTCTACCTCAACTTAACTTCATCAAAACCTTTATGAACATCGACTGGTACGTGACCCGTTGGCTTCTTCCTTAGCCAATCATGAGTCTTAGGCACCTTCTTTAATAAAGCAAAAAAGACTAGACTAAGACTTATCAGACTTTACAGTGAACCTGTATACGGCCTACTTCTTCACACGAAAAACAAGTCAACTGATCATATTGCGTAGTGGTTTGAGTTTACGCAGATCATGATTATTTGAGTTTGATGTGCAAACAACTGCACTTTTGGGTTTCAAATATACAGAAAACAAGACTTGACTGTATTTTGTTTTGTTCATAATTGCGGCTTTTATTTAAGCATCAGATATACCACAAATCACAACGTTGCCCCACACTAGCAATTTCTCCTGTGTCGTGGGTACTTTCACAAATATTTAAACTCACATACACAAATACCAAGACCGGGAAAAACTATTTGTACGCCATACAAAAGGTTGTTCCGTGCGGGAATCGAACCAACGACAGTCCCTTGACGATATTCAACCGCATCAAGGACTTTCAGGCATAGCCTGCATGTGTGGTACATTTATTCGAAGTCGTACTCATAACGTCATATAGCACAGTGGCCATATCAACTTCACGCAGACACTGACCAAAATTCGGGTTTAAAATTAGTCCACGTACTGTTGATGGTCAATCTTTAAGCCTCGTCTTAGCACCACCATGTAAACAACCACCAATGCGTCCGAGGCATTGCCAATTGCCCCAGTGACATAATAAACACACACACACACAACATAACATCACGCCTGCAATCCCCAAAGGGTAAGGCAGAGGTACCCAGTATACCCACATTTCGCCAGTTATGTTAACTCCTATGTAATAGGGGCGAGCCTATTGCCACCAACCAAAAGCATAAATCCAGACAATAAAACTTTGCCCGACCCGGGAATCGAACCCAGAACCTTCATCCTCAGCAGTCGCGCTTGCGACTACAAGACCAACGAATTATAACAATGGTTCGACCTTACTTGTATCAGGGACGAAAGCAAACCCACTATTCTTCTAGGTAGAACTCGTTTGAACCGGCGGTGAAGGAGTACGTGTGCGTTTTCTATTGCCAATGCTGCAATGTCGCTACGCGAACGACCTACGCGTATCGCGCCTATCCCTACTACACGATTGGTGCCTTTCGGGACTATAAAAATCATGCCAATCTCGATTACGCAAGCCATCTCATGGAGTACGACGACTACTACTCGAATCGCGGTACGATCTACCACTATTGCGATCAATGACCCACGGGATCGGCGTCGCTTGCGCACCCGTGACTAAATCCCGAGTACGTGACCGTTTGTCGCGAGTATGCGGCTTTTCACACCCCATTATCACAAGAAAATCGGGATTAAATCAGACAAACAACTAAAACAGGTCAGACAATCGAATAAATAGAAAAATAATAAAGTGGGTAGTTGCAAAACAAAATTTAAAAGCAAAAGAACGGCTTTTCTGTTCAAAACAATTTTCAGCTACGAGACTTCGTCTAAGTGGGCCTAAAAAGTCCTTTATCCCACTTCTGATATAAGTTTCAGAAGTGGAAATTTATTTAAAGAAAACAATTAACAACAAAAAAACCATTTTTACTTTATAATTGACTCAAATTACAACCAGCACAATTTACTTACAGTCCAGTAAGTCTTAAAATTAACACAACAAAACACAAACTCACTTTATGATTTTTACGACAAACTAAACTCAAAATGGCTTACGTAACATTACAATTGACTTATGAATCTAACGTCCGTCCAGTCCAAGCGTCGAGCAGCAAAGGGACGTTTTACCCGCAGCGCCTGGTTTTTATAGGCGAGGCGAGTATAGTGACGTAACGCGAGCATTCTCTTACAATACATTATTATCATAAGGATGAATGAGGTCCCGTCGGGGCTGCGGATTACCGAAAGAGATAACACGGCCTCGGCGCTAGGGCGAGGAAGGAACATGGGTGGTTTTTAGTCAGTAGAAGTCTGACCGCTCTGCCCAAGGGAGGTGCTATGAAGATTTCCCAACCACAAAAAAAAAAGGATGAATGAGGTAATAAATAAAATGTATATGAAAATTATCTACAAAATTAGACGGCATTAATTTATTTAGACTTCATGCACAATAGTGGTACAAAAGCGAACTATACATGCCTAAGTCAGCCTAAGTATAAGCAAAATGTATGATTTTAAATGCTTCGGCTTCGTTGAGAGTACAAATTCCAGCAACGCAAACCTGTTATTCACTGCTGTACCAATAACATAATGAATAAAAAACAGTCAAAGTGAATATTCATACACACAGTGACATCACATGTCATGTTTCCGTTCAAAGTTAAAATACAACTTGTGACTAGTCATACGGTGAGCAGCGAATATTGAAATTATAAATTCATACAACATTTGCTTTCATATTGGAGTGTAAACAATTTGTTTAAAATATAAGTCAAACAGAAAGTTGTGGCCGCAGGCACCCGCAGAATTTATTAGCTCTACAAAGTGATTTCAGTTCATTATCGCTAAAGTTAGGAACTATAAATACGGAGAACAAACGTAAATCGCTCTCATCATTTAATTTAGTGCTTTGTGAACTGTACCTGTGTTGTGTGTGGAATGTCGTAATTTGGGAATATTTTGATGAAATATGCATGAAAGGTTTAATGAAGTTGTCAAGTTGGATTGTGGTGGTTTCTGTTTTAACTTTGTGTTGTTGATGTTGCTGACCGTGCTTTTAATTATGCGAATAGTTTGGTTTTCTTTCTGGGATCGTATGTGGCATCTTTTCTAGAAAGCATAACAATAATCAATCAAAATCAAAATTCATTTATTCAAACTAGGCTGATAATCAGCACTTTTCGAAGGTCAAAATTTACTTTAATCAGCTCATAATGTTCCCACTGCTGGGACATCGGCCTTCTCTCTATGAGACGAGAAGGAATGGGCTGTGAGCCACCACGAGGCCACTGTGTGAGTTGGCAGATGTGACATGTCCTCGATTTTTTCGTTCCAGGGTATCTCGGTTTCCTTACGATGTTTTCCTTCACCGTTTTGAGAGCAGTGGTGATGAAACAAATGACACAAAATAATGCTCCTGCCTGGGTTCGAGCCTACAACTTACTGCTCGTAAGTCGGGCCGCCACTTCTAGGCCACCGCTGCTCTATGTGCCCTTCTAGATACTAAGTTACTTTTTGCAAAAGGAATCTATTCTTGGTTTCTTGATAAAAGTCATACTCACATTCTTGTTTACTTACTTATAGTAGTCTGCGGGATGTTAAATGGTGATCAATAAATAGTATTGTTAAATAAAATGTTTTATTTTTTAAAGAATCTTCCATATCTTAAACTTGATCCGTGGGTGCGCTTACAGACTTGCTGTATGAATTTTAATCATATCATAGCGTTATCATAAGTATCATTACAAAAATGCACGTACAAATATAGTAGATAACGGCAGAGGCCACATATTTCAAATAAATATTAGTAAGTACCACTAACAATAGATAACATGATCATCGTGTATTCAATCACATATATATTTATCTTCACCATATTCCGAACTTATAAACAGTTGTGCGAGTGATCGTACAAACATCGTATTATTGTCGCCAGAGGGCGCCTGGGGCGAGTTTGGCAAACTTTTTATTTGAACCAGTGTTTGGCAAACTTTACGTGTGCTAGTGTTTGTCGTGCGGGAATTAAGTTTACTGTGATTGTGTGAGACTGAATTGTAGATGTTTGATGGGTTGTAGGTTATTGAATATTTTGTATTAGGATACGAATATTTTAGTGAAAAAAGGAATGTGTAGGTACTTTGTACATTTAAAGTTTTGCTAATGCTTTTTTATGGGAGAAATTGCAGTTATAATAAAACTGATGACTTTTTCTACATAAGTACATAAAATAATAATCTTACAGTATTTTCCCAGGGGGGTAACTAGAAACTAGGTGGAGCTCGTGACTATATATTATAATAACGGCCACTCGGATCAATCTTAAGGTTAAGTCGCACTGGCTTGGGTTGGTCCGTGGACGGGTAACCACCCGTTCGTACTGGGTTTCCTCCGTACTACTAAGCATAGACTGCGTCCGGTTAGACTGGAAACCAACCCCAACATAGTTGGAAATATTATGTTAGGTATGTAATGGATAGGCAGAAACTATGGAAAGCCACCTGTAATGATCTTTACTTAATATAAATAGTCCCCGGCACGTAACTTGGCAAGAGTCGTTAGTTGCGCAGAAGTCATGTTTTAGGTCTCTTTGTTTGTGGCGCGGGGCGCGGGGTATGAGGTAGCGTCATCCGCGCGTGCGATTGGTGCATTCAAATGCATACGTTCCGTTCGCTCCCGATTACACTTGCGGTGCACGAAAGTTGTGTTGTTTTTGTTATTTCTTTTTGTTACGAGTTTGAGTTGTCGTTGTGTTTTAAATTTAGTTTTTGTTACGAGTGTTGTTGTTTTAAATTTAGTTTTTGTTGTTTTTGTTTAAAATTTAGTTTTTGTTGTTTTAAATTTTGTTTTACTTTTAAGTACTAATTTTTATTTATAACACCTAATAAATGTCACAAAGTCTTCACCTTTCCTTCATTATTTAAAATAAATAATGTCAATAACCATAGAATAATGACAAGCAATAAAAGTGACCACTTTTTGTGGCACAAAGTGCACGATGCGCGAACTTTGCGAAACCTTGCCAAGTTACGTGCCGGGAGCTGTACATTTTGCGTAATCACGTTCAAAGTCAAAGTCAAAGTCAAAAATATTTATTTCAAGTAGGCCAGTAACAGGCACTTTTGAATAGTCGAATTAAACTAACTGCGGCACTCAGAGATATCCAACGATTACTCAAGCCGCCACCCAGCAAAGGCCTGACATAGTTTTGTATGACAAAACTGCCAAAAACCCTTACCAAGCGACGGCCCAAGCAACCACTGAAGCTCTCCGAGACTTCAGACCAGCTCATCGCGTCGTTCTATATCAAGTGCACCTAATTTT
This sequence comes from Diarsia dahlii, assembly GCA_949775195.1. Taxonomy (NCBI): domain Eukaryota; kingdom Metazoa; phylum Arthropoda; class Insecta; order Lepidoptera; family Noctuidae; genus Diarsia; species Diarsia dahlii. The sequence continues at coordinate 937,485 of OX459193.1, read as the reverse complement.
GTCCATTTTCATTCATGATAATCTCTATTAAACCATGCAGTTTCTATTCAAATCTCACACCGAAACAAAAACGCGGCACCAACAAAATTAAGACATTCATACTTAAAGGTTTCTCGAAGCATCTCGCTGGCCGTAGCCCGTAGCCGCGTAGCTCGTAGCCGCGTAGCACCGTAGCACCGTCGTAGCCCGTAGAACCGTACGCCATGTTCATGAATTATTCAGCCGCTACGAGTTGTGCCAATTCTGTTGCAGTTAGTACAACTTGTTGCAGAAATAACTACCGACAGTTGTGTATAGTGTAGTGTTACTTTATGCCTTTTAAAATAGTTCTCCGTTGACTTTTATAAGACCTTGTTACTTGGAGTTTATGTGGGATGTATAAAATCGGGGTTGCTTTTTAGTGGAAGATGCAGATACTTATTGTTACAGCGATACTTCATAGCATGCATTACATTGTTGTCTTGTTAAACCCGAGAGGACTAAATTCCACTAGTTTCCATGAAGTTTAAAATAAATAAATTACGAAATGTTTCTGAAATCTATTGAAGGTTGTAACACAGTTGGCGGGCATTTCTTGACACTTCGAACGATTATGAATCCTTTTTTTAAGTATTGCTCCAGTATTATGAAATGAAATAAAATTAATTTATTTGCCAGAATATAGGTACATACATAATAAGATGGTAAAATAATTTTAGTCTCACTATATTCGACTCATCAGTCGTGCAAATGTTTCTGGTAGGTACATGCATAACAATAACATATCATTACATTAATTGCAGTAGTCACAAACATCTTAATCATAACAATAAAATAAAATTTATGGTCTTGCTGCATTAATATTAGTTAGGCAAATTACATTATAAAATATATTAGATAAAGGGGATAGAACCGATGTGGCATATCAACCCGGCCGCCATTTTGATTTTTTTTCGAAATCGCGGCCCACGGTGAAAGTGGTATGTATGGATAGAAGACATATAGACGAACAAAAAATGTCCAGGAACTTGGTACCTAAAGTGTCACGTTACCGAGATATTTGAAGTTAAAGATCGACGAATAAGTAGAACGACAAACATTAAATATTTTTTTAAATAGCCTTTTTACGTGTATATGCGTTAAATTGTATCCAAATAATTTAGTTCCCAGGTTGATTATTATTATACGCACAATAAAATAGCTTCGCATCGCAATGAAACGCTATGTTATGTCAAAATTAGTTTTCTCGTGCTCCTAGTAGTATGTTATGTACCTACTCTCTTTCAGTAACCAGTAATAATAATAATAAACGCCTATAGACACGTAAAAGGTCTAATTTTTATGTGGTCATTGTACTCATATGACCATCTTTACCTTCAAATATCTCGGTATCATGACACTTTGGGTGCCGTGTTACTGGACATTTTTTGTTCGTCTATATGTCCTCTATCCATACATACCACTTTCATTGTGGGCCGCGATTTCGAAAAAAAATCAAAATGGCGGTGGGTCGATATGCCAGCTCCCATACAAAAAAGTTCAAACCCCTTTATTAGAGTATTTCACAGTCAAGACAGTTCATCAATTTGTTGATTAGATCTTAGATACTTAATGTCAATATGTAAATAATAAGTGAAAAATTATCATGTCAAAATGTATCAAGTTATGCATCATGTTCATGTCTGTTTAAAATTTAAATAGTCGTCTATTGAATAAAAACATCTGTCACAAAGCCAATTGTTCAAAGTTCTGTTAAATTCTAAATTATTCATTTTTCTTATTTTTACTGGTAGATTATTATAAATTTTTACCGCCATTGTGTAGCAGTTACTGTCACATAGCCTCAATCTGTTTCGAGGAACAATCAGAGGTTTTTGGACTACTTTTCTCTTAAATTGGGCCTTCTCATCCTGCTCAAAGAGTAATAGATTGTTCCTAAATTTACTAATTTCTAAAATGTATAGGGATGGAAGTGTTAGCAAACGTTTTTCGGAGAATACCGGTCGACACGAATCAGTCCATTTGAGACCATAGATCGATCTTAAGCATTTTTTTTGGGCTATAAAAGCTCTCTGAACGTCTGTAGAGTTTCCCCACATTATTATACCATACCTCAGTACCGAACATACATGGCTGTGGTATACCATTAATGCTGTGTATGTCTTATTATTCTGCCCTTATCCCATAAGGGACGGTAAAGCATGTCTTCTTCTCTCTTACTTCTCTATGACACGACACTCCAGCAGTCACCTCCTCTCTAGCCAGTTCATCTTCTACACAATCCACCCATTGGTATAATGCAGTCTACAATTTCCTATTTCGAAACTAAAAAGCAATACAGAAACAAAGACACTACAGAAATGAATATAAACGACTAAGTATCCCGTAAGCTATGGACTAAAACTTGTTTCTATTTATGCGACTTTAAATCAGTTTGAGGATTTAACTTGCACACTTACCTAACAGCCATTAACTTTAATTAAACAACAAATACTGGAACTACTATCAAGGGCTAATAAAATACGACTTAGGGAGGACTTAGGACTCTCCGGGTAACTATTCCCCTCTAACTATTATCAGTACTGTTGGTCTCATTTGGCATTTAGGTTTGATTCTCAGTTCGAACTCGGACTATGAGAGTAAACGAATAGAGGGTGCACTTATCTCGGGGCTAGGGGTTGTTCGAAAGAGAAACCGCGGCCTCGACACAAAGGGCTAAGAAGGAACATGGGTGGTTTTTAGTCAGTAGAAGTCTGACACTCCTTACCGCTCTGCCCAGACTAGGAGGAGTCATTTGATGATTTATCAACCTCCAAAAAAAAAAAAAGCGTGCACTAATTATGTTACGTTGTTGCGTTTTAATGTGTACGCTTACACATAAAATAGAACTACGCCTGTGATCCCTAAAGGGTTAGACAGAGGTGTATAGTACAGTATAGTATAGTACACCCACATATCGCCAGTTATGTTTAAGAACACACACACGCATACGCTTGTGCTCTATAATTTATGTCTATATTCGTCACGATGGCCGAAACTCGGTCAGAAAGATATATTACCAGTCATGTGACATAGTTTTTCAACTATGTGGTGACCGGTTTTCCATCGAACTGAAAGAGTATTTGAAATGGAATGCTTACCATTTGAAATCCAAAAGTTTTGAAACTATTATACATAATTTTTGGGCAAAACCAATTGCCATAGTTTAGAGTGGACGAATTTTCCGGGTCCTTACTGCGCGGTATGACAATCAACAGTCTACATTGTCCTTTGAAATGTGAACGGGCCTTAAAAGCTATTTATATTATATGTGTTGGCATGATAAGGCTGTTTGCACTTGCTGTATCGCAGCTTGGGATATTCCTCTTTCCATATCCAGTCAGTGCCAGTCACCTTATTTGTCTCATAATGTTACTATTAGCTGGCAGCATTGTTTTGCTGCGCTAAGGCCATGACCATCCAGTTCTTTTACTGCAGGGTTAATGTTAACCGCGGGTCTCAATTATTGCCAAGCAGTACAGTCACAAGCACTAATATGTAATACGCACAGCAAAATTCAAACCCGATTTTCTCGTGAAACAACAGTTTCTACTTTAAGATAAGTCCTATTTCCTAATAGTATGAATTCGAAAATGCTATGTCCGTAACGACATGAGATAACAATCAATACAGTAGAAGAAAATCAGTTTTTAAAGTTGCTGACAAATTGACTCGACTGCGTCATTGGTCTGGTGGACTGCAGAACATGAGAGCGTTGGGTTCGATTCAAGAGTTAGACAAAATTTTATGGGTTTTTACATCAAGATTTTTTCAGTAGTAGGTAGTCACGGAGGCTGGCAATGGATGGCAATAGGCTGACCCCCTATTACATGGGACGTATACATAACAGGCGAAATGAGGGTGTACAACTAGGTATACCTCTGCCTATCCCTAATAACAGACGTAATATTATGTACAAATCATAAAACACCATCCAATTCGATCGCGTGCCTTCATAACTCCTTCCATAAATATGTATCGCATTTGAAACAACACTTTTCTCAATAACACATCGTTCGGTCAGCTGCAATAGCGCACACTGCACAGAGCACAGGTCTGGACTCGAGCACAGATGCACAGATGCACATGTTTACGGCTCTCGAGCACACTTATTGACTCTGCACGAGATATGTTTCTTGTCTTGTGCACCGACGTGCTTCAGCTCAAATTATTGCTTCTTGTAGCCTGTGTTTGGAGATAGTGGCCCGGATTGAGATGTGTTGAGTGGTTGTTTGTCGTAAAACGATGGTACTTTTGATAATCAAGTCACTTCAACCTAAACAGCTAATATTATTCTTCAAAGACATGCCGTAAGCCTGATTCCGAATGTTTTGGCAAAAATGTCGAACTTTCATACTTGACAAACTTCTGTCCCCTATTTCATTCCATTTTCAAAATTAATTGATAGTATAAGTTTTTATGTAATGGTAAAATATGTGGGAACTCTTATCTACTTACTCTTACCTACGAGTATGTTTATCTACATTGTATGTGTTACAGCCTGTGTTTCACGATATTCCCTATTTTTCTTAAAACTACTTAAATATAAGGTCCCATTAAAATAGGTGGACAAAATTTTTGAGATCATTCAGACCACCAAAATAAGGACCATGGTAAAAAAAGAAAATAAGAAAAACGCATCAGATACTTACAAGAAAATAAAACAGCTAGCGAAAATACACTAAAAGTGTTAGTTACCCAAAATTTTATGTCAAAAAAATCACTTAAATCAGTGTTTTTTTTACTTGGAAATCTTTGGTTAGACGTACTGAACCCTGTGTTAAAATTTGTCCACCCATTTTAATGGGTCTTATATACTCATCTTCCTTGTCCCGTGTTAGATGGGGTCGCCGCAACACGTTTATTGCTTCTAGTCTCCTGTCGGACGTCAAGCTAACATTTAATCCTTTTTCTTCATATTTTTAATACACTAAAATATACCAATTCTCAAAAACATGTTGCCTCGTTACAGTTTTAATATTAACAACTCTGTGTGGGCGATCGACCATTATTTATTCAGCCTTAATAACAATTTACCCTTAGGAGATAGACAGACTAGCCAGCCGGGCCTAGTTTTTAACCATTTTACAAGAAACTTAAAAATAGGGAACCCTCTTCTATCTCAATTAAGGCTATAGGAGTAAGAAGTAAGAACTGTGTAACACTAACAATAACATAATTTGCCGTAAGCAGTGGCGCCGCCATTATGGCTGCCGAGAGGCAACTATTCAATGTCGATTCGATTTATTTTAATTCACCTCGTACTTGTAACTGGCTGTACTTCAGGGTTGGCACGTGTGTTCAACTGGGATAGTTAGGGAACTTGTTAGTTGCAGTTTTGGACTTTAAAGTATTATTATGTGCTTATGGGTGTAGTTTTAGAGGATTTGGTTGTTTTAATTTAAGCTATGGTGTGTCCTTATTTACAAGGACTGGAATAAGAAGGGCTGGACTTACAGCGGACTTATCCCAGGTTATATCGGATCACCGCAGCATGTTTTTTTATCTTCCATTTCACGATGTATTTTTTTTTTCTCCAGAAGTAAGATGAGCAGACAACATTGCTGTAATCGAGGAAAAAACCTGGATGTTGTTGTATGGTACAGAAAAATGCAGTTTTCCACAAGCAAAGAGAAGCCTATGTAGTAGGGAGTGCAGTCAGGTTGTGGCCGATGATGATGTTGTTTACTTGACCTTCCAACAAATGTGACTCTGTGCCAACCTTTGTCTCAGAGGTTCTCAAAACATCAGACAGTGAGTCCGGGTTGAACTAATATTGCTGAAATAACATTCAAACTATTATCAGATCCCAGTTCTCATCTAGACATCAAGACGGAAACGAAGTAGTTAGCCAGCCCTACGGCACATTTTTCTCCACACCATTTGGCTCATTGTGTCGGCCGGCTTTGCGACGGGCTGGCTTCCATCTGCGTCTAGATGGAAGTCGGCAGTCTCTGACTGGAAGCCGCGGCACTCGCGGAAATGCACTTACTTAGGCTGCTTCCTTCGCTTGATTTTAATGTAATATTCTTAGTCGCGCTTCTGAAATAATGTTTTCGAACATTCCCAGTGGCGCCGACTTTAATTACGTCTTGAAGCCGGCGCGTTTAATGTGTTCTACGCTTAACGTTCTCTGCATAATCTTTGTGGAGAAAAGTTTCTATACGCTGATGTCTTTGTAGTTCATTAGGACTCTTATAGTTTTTATTACTTAATTAGGTAATTAATTCGTTAAATTTATAAAGGTAGTTTATAAGCATTAAATAAGTTTGCAAGTTAGTATGTAGGGGGTAATCTTCGGAATAATGATCGAATTAATTTATATAGAGATACATTATTCGTGGTTGATAAAGACTATTAAGTATATTTATATCGTGCATATTAGTCGAGCTATCACAACATTTGCCATGTTGCCAATATTCGTCATGTTGACATTTCAAATGCTAATTAACTTTTCCAATCGGTTCATTTGCCGATTTACGAAATCCATGAAACTGTCGATATTGAAATCTTCACCATTTGAACATGTGTTTAGCATGCTTGAAGTTACAAAAACATAAACAAATCCTATCTACTACAAGCCACAGTTCATATAATTCTCGCCACAAAACAACAAAGCATTTCAAGTTCAAATTCAACAGCCCATCACTATCTGACAGCGAAATCCGATAAAAAAATAAAAAACATTAATAAATTCAGTAACGAGTACGTCATTATTCGGGAGCGGCCGCGCCACCAAATGTCCCGGAAAGATAAAAAAGTAAAAAGAAAGAAAGTCTCGTAGTAAATCATCCTGTATCAAGCGCCCTAGCGGCTCCCGCGTCTTTGTTCAACGCGCACTATGGGTTATAGTGGCAAGTACATTCGTATGGAAAATATTCAGATAACTTCTGGCTCCTAAAGGGATTTTTTGTTATGTCATACTCGATTATCGTGTTACTTACAGTGCGATCAAATTATCTTGGCAGCTCCGAACTTCGTGCAGGTCATTTTGTTACAACGAATGTTTAAAAGTGATAAGATATTTATTTTATTTGTATTTCTCACTGTTTAAATTAGATATTTTCTGATCGTTTAAGTATTGGTTTTTCTGGCAATAACAGTTTTATTCCCAAGTTCACATGCGTAAAATTTCGCAAAGCCTATGTTCAGAGCTGCCAAGATAATTTGATCGCACTGTACATAGGTTAGGTTGAGAAGATAATCGAATAGAATATAACCACGCTTATAGTAATGAAATTACTTTAAAAATGACATAGCTTTATCACAGAATACATAGCTAATTACTACACACATCAAAAGTGTCTAGGGATCAACATATATTTTTGCAATAACTTTTCTCCTGATTGATATTAATTAAAATTTTCTTTAGGGATTCATCAAATAAAGTGTTTTCGTTTGTCACAGTAACGATAAACCAAGTCACCTTTGCATTAATAAAGAAATTTGCCATTTTCCTAATAAAGGGATTTTTGACATTTGAACCACTAACATTAAAGTTCGAAAAAAAGACTGAAATAACACATTTTTCTGATTAAAACCAACGTTATTATGGAGCGGCGACGTCATTTAAGCAGGGAAGAAATGCTCAGAGCCGTGGTAATGATAGAAGCTGGTTCCCGGCAACGTACTGTGGCTTTAGCTCTGAATACAAGTCAGAGTGTTATCAGTCGACTTTGGACACGTTACCGAAGCACTGGTACCGTGGCTGAGCGCCATGGAGGACGGTATCGCTGCACCACACGGAGACAAGACCGATACATTCAAATCTTAACTCGAAGAGCTCCAACAATAACCGCCATGATGTTAGCCGTGAGGCTTCATCACTCTTCAGGGAACTTAATTAGCGACCAAACAGTCAGAAACCGCTTGCATGAAGTGAACCTTCATTCCCGAAGACCGCTACGGGTACCACCTATAGCAATGCACAATCGTAGGATTCGATATCAATGGGCTCTTGAACACAGAAATTGGGCAGAAGAACAATGGCGTTTCGTGTGCTTTTCTGATGAGTCTCGTTTTGGTATGAGACCGTATACAAGACGTATACGACACTGGAGAACCCCTGGACGCCAACAGCGATTAAAATCCTGCCAGGAAGTCCATCCTTATAGTGGTGGAACCATCATAGTATGGGCGGGTATTTGGATCGGCGGAAGAACTGAGTTGATTTGAATCAGAGGCAACCTCAACGCTCAAATTTATGCTGAGACGATTGTATCAGACGTCATCGTTCCTCTATAAGTGCAAATCGGTCCCTTATTTCAGTTAATGCATGATAATGCACGACCGCACACGCGCAAGAGTTGTAAGACAGACTCTCGCCGCAGCTAACATCAATGTCCTGCCCTGGCCTGCTCAGTCGCCAGACTTGAACCCGATTGAGCATGCATGGGATATGCTACAGAGAAGAGCTCTGCCGAATATGGAGGGTATCCAGTCGCAAGAAGACCTTTTTTGTTGTTGCAACGAACATGGGCGGCCATTCCACAGCGTGATTTGGATGAACTCATTTTGAGTATGCCAAACCGATGTTCTTGTGTTGTTAGTGTTCGCGGTAGAAACACGGATTATTAATTGTTTAAGTTACCCAATAAAATTTTAAAGAAAACTGTTATTTCAGTCTTTTTTTCGAACTTTAATGTTAGTGGTTCAAATGTCAAAAATCCCTTTATTAGGAAAATGGCAAATTTCTTTATTAATGCAAAGGTGACTTGGTTTATTGTTACTGTGACAAACGAAAACACTTTATTTGATGAATCCTTAAAGAAAATTTTAATTAATATCAATCAGGAGAAAAGTTATTGCAAAAATATATGTTGATCCCTAGACACTTTTGATGTGTGTATATTATTATAGTATCAAATAATTTGGATTTAACAAACAGTAACATTGCAATCATGCTCAATGTCGCTAACAATTAAACTCTTGGAATGCATCAATCTGAAACCCAATGTAAGTGATTAATTAATTCCGGTCCCTAGAGTGACTGTCAGAAAGTCATGAAAATACTGTTGTGCCGTAAACTCATTGGATTTTTTTAAAACTAACTGTTATTTATGTCAGATTTTTTTTACTGATCTAGTGGGTCATGAAACTACTAGCCGTATTCAATTTCTATTGGAAGAATAGGAAATTTTAGTAAAATCTAGTATTTTAGGAGATTCTTTGGTCCGGTCCTCTTTTTTTGGTTTTGGCGTGTGGGAAATCATCAAATTAGTCCTCCCGGCAGAGCTCTCCTCTCTCTTGGGCGGAGCGAAAGGGAGTGTCAGACTTCTACTGACGAAAAACCACCCCTTGCCCTTGTGCTGAGGCCGCGTTATCTCTTTCGAACAACCCGCAGCCTCGACGGGTTGGTCAGGTCCTTCAGTCCTAAATTCTGCAATACTATTCCAAACTACATTTATTACACATTTTTAAAAATATTCATTGTTTCACAACGTATTTTACCCGACCAACGTTGGTTTTAACTTACACAAGCACGAGCGTATATGAACATAATAAATACTGAAGCACAAAGGTCTAGCAAAAAGCACGCCATTTCGGCGAAATGTATTATTTTCGAGAAGGCAAAAAACGGCAATTAGCAACGAAACGCCGCTTTAGAACCACCATGTTTTATTTTTAAAAGTTTTTCCCAAATCTTCTACGTGAGTATAAAACTGGAGAGTTTATCGCTTAAAATGCAATATGAGTGGAGTTTGGTATATTAGCATATAAATAGAAGTATGTTGTTGTGTGTTTTGTTCATAGCGGATCTTTGGGTCGCTGAAAGAATACTAATCCCAGTGCATCGGGAAAGAGATTAGAACGAACCCAGTTTCACATAAAATGCGGTCATAAAAGCCGTTGATAGTGAACTGAGCTTGATATTTAAGTTAAAGTGCACTTTATTTACGGGTACTTATACGTAAAATTGGATTTCCGTACATAATGCGGAGTTAGGAATCGCGCTTCGAACTATTTCGCACTAACACCAGTGATGGCTTATAAAATCTTCCGTCTTTTAGTAGATTGTTTTCTATTTAAATGCGGAGATTTAGAACTTAAAAGGATAAGCCATGAAACGCCTCAAAATTATTCGCCATTAAATCCAAATGTACTACCAAGATCCAACAGCCAAACAATTCCTTGACAATCTCTAATCTGCGAAACTCAATAAAACCGCGAATCAGGAGCATAAAGCGTAGTCATCAAATAATATCATAATCAAATCTACAATGCTCATTGATATCGCGATGTGAAGATACCCGCACATTATCCGAAAGAGGGAAGATGGTCCAATAAAATTTATCAAGCAGTTTTATTGGAGCATCGTCGGTTTAACGGGGATGCTGTATCGCTAATGAGAGATAAGAACTCAACGAGATAAGACTGACTGCGTAACGACGGGCGCTGTGATGTGGAGATGTATATTTTGAAGACGTGACGGCAATTTCTGGTGTTTGTGTTTTGAAATGGTGGATCGAATTTGTTTCCACCATTCCATCGTTTGACTGGCTTTAGCGCAGAAGAAGTAAGCGGGACAACACTTTTGTTACCTCTACCGAACCGTAGGTGCTCAAATGGGAATAAAATTAAATATTTTTTATTGTTCCCACTATAGCACCACGTCAAAATATTGTTTGGTGCTTTGGTGCTCTAAGCGTAGGTGCTCTAAAAATCGGTACTCACATGGGAATACCTCCTTTGCTGGGTAGTTTGTTCCGCCACTTCTTTTCAGCTAAAATACTAGGAAGTGTTGAAGGGTGGGTTCTTTGGGGAGTATCTCTTGTAAACGTTAAAAAATTGCTGATCAGCCTAATTTGAATAAAATACTTTTTAGATAGGTACTTATGTTCTATCTTTATCAAGTCATTATCTAAAAACAATCTGTTAAGATTAATAGTCACAGCAACTGGCAATAACGCCTCTATGTTGTGATTTTCTACGGATAGTTACAATAGTATTTCTATAATACCTTTATTGCATATGCGTCTTTTCTACGGTGAATAAGTCGTGTAGGCTATATCGTAACATACCCAGTCTATATTAGCGGCGTAGTAATCCCGATGCTAAGCCCCCGAACACACGGGAAGACGCCACAGTACGCCACGCCACGCCATGCCAGGCCATGCCGCGCCAGTTATTATCTCCGCTGTAAATTGCTTGATGCCTTTATAAACAGCGGGAGGAGTAATAACATGTGGATTTACGAGATTTAGGAGAACTAGGGCGTGTACGCTATTTATATTTTCTTACCTTAAATAAGGCCTATTTTACTAGTTATTTTATTAGCTTCCACTGCTGGGCAAAGGTCTCCCTTAATTCCTTCCAAGAGCTTTTGTCCTGTGCCTCCTCGAACCAGCCCTCGTCTCGCTACCTCCTCCTGCATCGTCTGTCTTTCGGCAACCATCGCCACATCGTGTGGAGACTTAACCAGCCTAGCAACATTCTTGCTAACATTCACTACCTATAAATATTTTGGAACGCAGTGGGGTGTTTCGAACCCTGTCTTGTCTAAGACCCATTACAAGTATTTTGTTCCCTAAGTCGAATTGATGATGTAGTTGGAGCTTTTTGTCCACATCACCCTTAGTGATATTTTTTGGTAAAAGATTCATCTTTTTCCAAAATTCTGTTTCCTTTTGCTATAACTTCTTTAAAAACTTTGAATGGATTCCAGTAGTCGTTAGGACGTTTGCTGTTTTCGTTATCAACGCTTTGGTAGTACTTAGACGAAAATGATCATGAATCTTCTTATATTATTTTAGCCATCAAGTCATTTTACGAAGTAAAGAAAGCACATTTTTTATTAAGAAGATAAAACGGGCATAATTACAACTCTATCTGGGGGCAGTGAATCAAACATTTTACGTGTTATATTTTATGTTTTATCAAAATTTTACGCGAACGAGTAGCAATAAAAGTTTTTTATGTAAAACGAATTTACGAGTTCACTGGCAGACATTTTAAATGTATAAGCAAAGAGGCGAGACTGAGACACTATTTATATTAGAGATGTCATACGAGTGCTTGTTTCACTGGCTTTATATGATGCTCTGCAATGTTATAGCTTTCTTTAGAAATACTGTAGTGTTGTCTGTTTTCTTAAGACTAGCTATCGTCTGGTCTATGAATAGGTTATGATTATTCCGTATTTTTATAGTAGGAATATAAATATGTGTGGAGTCAACAAACTATAAGAAGAAACTGGATTACCATGACACAAAACCGCAAAAACAGTACTTAACCAGTCATTCTGACTAATCCGTTGTAATTTATTTAATCACCACTAAAAGGAAAACACTTCCTCCCATTAAGAAAAAGCCTGTAGCTAGCTATGCTATGCTCATGCTAAGTGGCTTCAAAAGGCAAGAATCAGTATGCAGATAATTGTACCCCTAACTACGCTAGTATTATATTATCTGTGCCCTAACTCACTCCCCTTTTTTACGACAACACCAAAACGTTTGCTAATGTTAACAAACGAGCGAACATATAATATTCCACTTCCAGCCAATACATCCTCATACTTGAACAATTCTCCGACTTCCACAAATTAAATCCACGCCATTATGGAAACGTTCGTTATCCATTAATTAAACGAATATAATACAATTGAATTTCACAGGATTTAAGTCGCATATGTTATCCGTATCCGTTGTAATAGCTATCCGATTCCGGAGAGAAAGCCGGGCTTCTAATTTATGAGCAAGCCGCCAATAAGTTGGTACGTTTAACGTTAGCCTTCGTTTTGCACTGCATTTTCTATTAATAAAGGAATTATTGTAGATTGGATTTCTAATCGGGAATTGCTCGAAAATGTTATAAACGGTTTTTGTCTGGTTGCTTCTGTAAAGTTGCCAGGTTTGGTAAGGCACCGAGAAACTGAATCGTGTTGTAATGCACTTTTAGGCCATCTGGGCTGCGAGTTGTTCGAAAAAGATATCGGCGGCCTCGGCACAAAGAGCTATACAAAGAACATGGGTGGTTTTTAGTCAGTAGAAGTCTGACACTCCCTACCGCTCTGCCCAGATCGGTAGGAGTCATTTGATGATTTCCAACAAGCAAAAAAAAAAATTGCCGCTGAACGTCTATATTGATAGCAATAAGCGTCACCCGTACTACATGAGAATCAAACAATACTGGCGAAATGTGGGTGTGTTATGTCTCTGCCTAGCCTATAGTTAGAGGGATGTTTATTTATGATGACAAGGAACCTTTGTTTATTTTATCTATTGAATACAATAGTGGTACATAGACGGAATTAATGCCACAAGGCATTCTCTATCAGTCTACCTTTAGGTTAAATAGGACAACATTTTGTTATGTGGGTGTTATATTTTGTTTTTTCATATTTTAATAGGTTTACGAATATTTTATTATTTTACCTAAAATGTTTTGTGTAAACTAGAACGGTAGGTACTGTTATCTAAACTTAATTAGTTTCTATATACAACTTTAGTTCGCCACTGAAGAGCCGAAAATAGCGCATAGAATATTTTAAAGATTCATGCTAGAAATAGCTGAGCGGCAAGTCTAGAAACAAAATTACTATTTTTGTAACAAAAAGAAGAAGATATAAAGCCAACTAAAGCACCTAAAAGTTTTATTTTTTAAATAGATTTTTGTCAATGCTTGCTTTATAATATTAAAGATTATTTTAAATAGTAAATAATACAATAAATGTTTCCCAATATCAACAAAAACGACCCAAAAAAACATAAAAAAGAACAAAAAGTAACTGCATCGACCGGGAATCGAACCCGGGCCGCCCGCGTGGCAGGCGAGCATTCTACCACTGAACCATCGATGCTGGTGACTACCAGTACAAAATTATAGATAGGTATCGTGGCCGCACGAAGTGAATGTGCTATCAACGCGTGACGTGCCGTGTTCGATTAACACTGATTACGTCATCGGTATAATAGTCGATACAGTTGGTTTGTAATCTCGCTTATTATATTTAGCTTGCTCGTATTTTTAGTGTATTGTTAAGTTAGTCGATCTTACCTTCGATTATTATAATTTATAAATTAATATAATGTTGTTCGTAATAAATATATAAGATATTTATTTATAAATTGAAATTATAATCAATTCCGGACGCTGCACTGTTTTGTAAAAAAGGTCACCTATTAAAACCTGATTGTCTGATAAAAAGATGGTTCCGTGCTTCGGAAGGCACGTATAAGGCCCCTCGCCCACGGCGACTTTTTGTAGCGATACTGACGCGCGTTCGCATCGCTATAGTCGCTGCTGCTAGCTGTTTGCCCTCGCGAACAAAACTAAAGCGCGACAGTGGCGATGCTGTCGCGCGTTTCCAAAACGCGCGATAGCATCGCTACAAAAAGTCGCCGTGGGCGAGGGCCCTAAGCCGGTGGTCCCGGCCGCCAAATGGCGGTCGTCAAACCATGTCAGAGGCCCTTGCGGCGGTTTAGAAACTCTGACACTAGGGTGTGTGGGGTCGTTAGACCTTACTGCTCACACGATAAGAAGAAGAAGAAAACCTGATTAGGTTTTTTAATCAACCAAACCATTTAAATCGTTAAAATGTTTCACATTTATCACCATAGGGCTCCAACTTTTCAGATTATTGTGACAAGATAAATTCCTACATCTCCGGAATCCTTGATCCCCATTACATCTTCCGAGTCAATTATAATCGTCCAGACAACGAGCTATAAATTTGCCTCGCGACTGCGCCCGGCTCAATAATCTAACATAGATCAATTATATTAATGTTTTATTTATGAATCATTTCACTACGAATGTCAGTTAACTATGAAGACAGCTTCAATTTCATTGATAAAGATATTATAATGTTTCATTGTCACAGTCGGTTAAACTAGGCTTTTAGGAAAACCAGTCAGACAGATACTAATGATAAGGTATCTGAAATAGAAATCATTTATTTTCTCGCTTTTTGTTCCTTTTGTCTAAAGGCATTCAACTTAATTATAATTAGTGAATGGAATTCCCTGCCTGCGTCGGTGTTCCCGAGTTCATCCAACCTAATCTATTTAGACTTCTTTTGGGTTAGCTCGTTTCATCGTCGACCTCAACTCTGTCCTCAGTACAAGATTGAAGGTCTGCGGGTTGTTCGAAAGACATACCGCGGCCTCGACACAAAGGCCTAAGAAGGGACATGGGTGGTTTTAGTAACTAGAAGTCTGACACTCTCTACCGCTCTGCAGAGCGGGAGGAGTCATAGGATGATTTCCCTCCCTCCAAAAAAAAGGACTAGGTTGAGGTCAAGAGGATGCCCATTCCATATTAAAAAAAATTGTGAGGTTCTGGGTTCAGATCTTAGGCCGAGTAAAGTGTTATTGAGTTCTTCCATCAGGAATTACTCAGTGGCAATGCGGAGTCTGGATTTGTGGCGGGTTGACGGTAACAGTGTCGCCGCTTGTTACATGGGACTTTAAAATAACTGAAAAAATGTGGGTACAGAGTCTTATTTTTTTGGGGCAAGCCCGCCACACTAATCCCAAGCCAGGGTATGCGGTCTAGAGTTACGCACACCTTTGCCAAGACCATCACGCCTTTAAATGATTTTTGGTATCAGTTTATCACGTATTTCTAATTCGGAGCAGACCAATACATATTAGATAGCTGTGCTACGGTAACTGCGGCAGTCGGTCGTCGTGTTCAGCTAAGAATTCCATCTAATAGCATCGGCGACGTATACACCGTCGTGTTGCTGCTCTACCTCCAATGCCACTTACCTGCTATGTTCTGCTTGGAGCCGACGGAGAGATGTACGAATATCTTCTGAAACTAGTTACTGTGTGATGATTTTGCATCGGAAGAGTTGGCTAGATGTATATATCGGGATAAAAAGCTATGTCTCCAACCCAAATAGATCTATGCAGATCTACCCTATATATAGATGTCCCTATCATCGAGGCTATCAGATAGATAGACAAACAACCTAATATCGTTTTAATAACATTTAGTATGAATATACATAGTTCTATGCTGCATTATCAGCAATTTTTTTTTCTCATCCGTAGTTTATGAGTATTTGAAAAACATTTGTGTTAAAACATGCTCTATAAGTTATCGTACAAGCTCATTACACTCTGTTAAGGTCAGAAAACCTCAAGTTAAAAATAGTACATCTAAAAGCCCCGTACATTTCCTTTTCCGTGAATTTATTTTAAGCATCAAGCCCGCGGCAGTCACAGCGCGGGGTCCCAAGAGGACCCCACCGGCGGCAGTCTTGTACACGTCCCTGGTACTACGTCGCGGGAATTAATAATGTGTGCCAAACATAGCTAACACCTGGACACGGCTGGTAACGCCAAGACTTGACAACTAATGTGGAGGAATGGCCGGGAGATATCCAGGCCTTGGACTGTTTCTAAAAGTGTATTGACTAAAGTCTCTGATTTTGGACTGCGCGTTGTTCGAAAGAGATACCGCGGCTCCGGATACAAAGGGCTAAGAAGGAACGTGGGTGGTTTTTAGTCAGTAGAAGTCTGATACTCCCTTCCACTCTGTCCAGAGCGGGCGGAAGATTTCCCACCATCCTAAAAAATAGTCTTTGATTTTTTTATGTATGTTAGGTACAGTGTGTATTTACAAGCCATTTGCCCGATTTTCCATTGTCAAAACTGTACGGTATTTCCAAATTTTCATCCCGTATTAAACCTCTTAAGGGAATGAATTTTCAAATTCCCTTCATAAGTGCTCACCTTTGTTGTGTAAGAAACTGTTGTGCAAAATTTTATCGAGTAATTTGGCTGTGATTTGTCTGCCAGACTGAAAATAGAAATTCTTCGAAATTTCTTTATGATTGGATTGAATACCCACCTACACTGAAATATCAAGATCTCTAAAGCATTTATTTACTTATTTTTTATGATAATTAAATAGTAACACAAGAACCAGCTTCTAAACCACCTTTTTTATGGAAGGTTAGAAATCTTTAAATGACCTTCCGCTCTAGACAAAGCGGTAGAGTTCTACTGACTAAAAACCACCCATGTTCCTTCTTAGCCCTTTGTGTCGAGGCCGCGGTATCTCTCGAACAACCCACAGCTCCGACGGGCACTTCGTTACCACCTTCAAAAACGAATTTATGCAAAAACAATATAACTTGGCACATCATACTAGCATAACCACTGTCTTGAGCTTCAGTTCTAAGACTGTCCAAATCCAGCGGTAACTTCACCATCCGCCATATTAGCTGGCCATATGGTAATCTGATAGCAATCAGCTGAATTATGGTAAGCCAGGATTGAAACTTATTTCTGCAGTCTTCCATTAAATATTATAATTAAATCAGTGATGCGTTGGGCGACACTCCCTAATTGATTGTTTTAAGAAAAGTCGTTAATTGGACTTTTGACCTTTCGCTTTGCGAAGAGAATTTTTAATGGATCTGAATGTAATTACATTTTGGTTGTTTTATTTTTAGTAATAAAACCATAAGCTAAGTAATTATTATTTGAGTTTGTACACAAACAAGGTGACCTAAAAAGACGTAGTAGACATGGGAAGTCCCAACTTTTAGATCAATACAGATGTCGACTCATTAAAAAAATATACCTTTGTTTCATGTAATGATTTAACATACCGTAAACAGAATTTTATGAGGAAGAGACGGACAGTCAGATGCCGTTGTCCTCGAATAATAAATAATGAGAGCAGAAGATAATTCTCCTGGTCATATCCCAATTTATTTAGGAACAGCAATATGTCTTCCTCCATCACCAATGTGAAAAGTGCAGCAAAAATATAACTAAACAGTAATTATAATCGATTTCCAAACAAATTAAATAAATAATGAGAGCATTTTCAAAGAAGGCTGCTGCAATACGCTATAAATCGCAGCGGTTCGTTGCGGACCGCAGCGTGCGCGCTGCGTTAATTAATTTCGCCACGAGACAACAGCATGCCCCTATATTTTTAATTAATATGTCTCTTTATTGTTTTAACTAGTTTTGAAAATGCTTGAAGCCGATAATTATTTAATGTTCGTCGTTTTAGTGTTGTGTTTTTATGTGGGAAACAAGATAATATTTTTGCTTTATCATTTAGACTGCCTGTTTTTTTAGACTGCCTGTTTTTTTAGACTGCCTGTTTTTTTAGGAGCTCGTGGCTTAATAAGAACTGCCACTCGGGTCGATCTTTAGGTAAAGCTGTGCTTGCCTAGGTCGGTCTGTGGATGGGTGACCGCCCGACATACCGAGTTTCCTCCGTGCCTTGGAAAGTTAAGCTGTTGGCGATCTTTGGCAGTCGTTACAGGTAGTCAGTGACCTGAAATTCTGACATCCAGTCTTACCAAAGGGTATCGTATTACCTAGTATTAACTGGGTTGTGGAGGTCAGATAGGCAGTCGCTCCATGTAAAATACTGGTATTCAGCTGCATCCGGTTAGACTGGAAGCCGACCCCAATATGGTGGGCAGATGATGATGATTTAGACTGCCTGTTTTCTTCAATTTTATGAATGAAAACCCAATAAGGATTTTGATATATCACTACATATTATACAACAAATTCCTCCGCCGCGTCTATCTGTCTGTTCGCGATAAACTCAAAAACTAATGAACCGATTTTCATGCTGTTTTCACCAATGGATAGAGTAAAGGAAATTTATGTCGAGGAAGGTTTAAGTACGTAATTTGACCGATATACACGCGGGCGAAGCCGCGGGCATCAGCTTGTATGGAATAAATATAGATGCGCATATTATAGTCTTGCTAGATAAAGCAATTGTCTCATTGGTCTAGTGGACTCAAACGTGATTACTGACTGTGGGTGCATGAGGGTTTAATAAAAATATAAAAATAAAATAAAATAAAAATAAAAAAAATTCAGGCCGGTCAAAGTATTATTGGGTTTTTCGATTAGGAATTGTCAGTAACAGTCACGTAATCAGGATTTGTGCCCGATTGATGGCAATAGGCTCATCCCCTATTATATGGGACTTAAATCATAATTGGTGAAATGTATATACTATTAAGTAGGTATACATCTGGCTAACCTTCGGGGATAACAGGCGTGTTGTTATGTTAGATAAAGCTATACCTAGATATTTAGATAAATCTATGTATATTCTGAAGAATTCACATAGTTGGATAAATAACGCCGTTGCAGAAACTCCATATTGCTACGTTGTTCTAGATTCTCAAGAACACTTCGTTGAAAATCTTGCGAACCTGCAAAACACTAACAAAACTGTACTCTAAAAGACTGAAGAAAACAGCAAACCTAGCAATACTAGTTTCCAACTCAAATACAAACTAGCTACAGTCCCAATACTGCACTTCAATCTCAAGCAAATTAATATTCTCGTTTTACAGAAATTTTCTCAAATTACCCTCTCTGGGGCATCAAATAGAGAACAACTATTTAATTATATGACCCTTGGACTGTTTCCGTACGGCTGGCTCTTTTGAATCCAACTTGAAATAGGTGGAAGCTTCTCGAACCTTCCAGAAGGAATTGGATTGTATTTTGCTAGACATTTAATAGCTTTGGTTATGTTGCAGTGTCTGGGTGAAGATACTTTCGTTTTGTACGTTTTGGAACGTTCTAGAGGAAATTATTTTTTGTTGAGTTGATTGTAATGTTGAAGAGTTTGTTTGTATTTTGCTGACCTATCAGTTGCGTTGGATTCGCAAGACTTAGAAATTTCTTTCTATACAAGACGATTTTTTGGTCACCGTTTTTCTAGGAGACTTACACCCGTATTTATAAAGAAGTCATTACTATTACTTGAGTAAATGTCATAGTTTAAGATACGATTTTTTCTCTGTAGTTTAGTAATTCCTTAATGTTAGAACTATCAAACGTTAGAATTCTTAGTTTTGCTTTCATTGACGGTTCTAACTTTGTTTAAATTCTTGCCCATTGCATAAAAATATTTGCATAAGTAATTACTTAAGTCCAAGTAATTACTTTGACTTGACTATAAATACGGGGGTTATTGTTTCAGACGAAGATTACTTTCCTATATGGAATCACAGTGCTGTATTATATCGATCTTTTAACTCTTTTTATTTTCGGGGCTGATGGTAAAGAGTTATTATGTCCAAGCGCAAAAAGAAACAAATCCAACTTCAGTGATAAACTCATGAAGCAGATTCTATTGTTACCTGTTCTACCGCGCAAAATCAAGTTACACAATTAATTTACCCACAGGTACTTACCGGCTGCCCTTTTTAATTACTTTTAATTGTAAAACCAAACACTTCGGTCATGTTAAATTGTTCACCCATCAATTATATGAACTTTCCGTTTCAGCTGGGCTCACGTTAATTTCACGAGGATTATCTAGAACGCTTCAATGTAAAGTTAAACTAAAGATTAAAAACTTTCTCTGAAGTCATGTTAGGATTTATATCTTCTTGTGTAATTTTGTGAGGAGACTTGGAGATCAGCTTATTTCTGGATATTTCTGGGTCTCCTTCCTATTTTAATTAGGCCTTGCTAAAGGATCTCTTTATTTATTTTATTTTATTATAGTTTTTAGCCGGCACTACAAAAAAAGTACTACAGCGAATAACTAACATCTAAATTAAAAAAAAAAAAAAAAAAACTGAATTGCGCTATAAAGTTATTCGTGACTTAAGAATATTCAGAAAAGTCTGACAAAAACTGTCCTATCTGGTCGAAGATCGTCCTTTTCTATAGGTTTTTTTCTGTACTACGCTGCTCTTCATACATCGTGAGGCATTTTACACATGTTTGCTGTATTTTCAAAGGTTATCATTTCGGTCATTACAAGTGTTAGAGAGTATTAGACAATTAACCCTACAGATGTAAGCGAATATCAGTATTCCACATGGAACGTTTGCGATCTGACCTCCCTCTAGTTTATGATAGTCGAAAATTGACCGCTGAAAATGCACTAACGAACGGAATTTATCGAAAAGCAGAGTCTAACGACCAGCCGGGCTGCGTTAAAAAGAGAAATGTTTTTATTAAGTCGTGGCGAAATTCAATGCGCTCTGTCCGTAGTTCTAGGAATATTCTCGAAGGAAAACTATATTTACTTCGTTGATGAGTTTACATAGCATTGTTTAAGGATCGGCAGGTAACCTTGGATTGGAAGCTTTTGTGATGTGGTTTGTATCAGGATACTCGGAATCGAATGACGTACTCACTGCACTACGGTTTCTGGTTCGATTCCCGCACTTAAACAAATATAAATATTGCTATCTCCCTGGCCCCTAGTTTTGTGTGGGTTTTCTCAACGTACCGTTTAAACACAATTATATATAAATAAACTGGTTCTCATTTATCTACAATACAATCCTAAACCAATTTACCAACCAACATAGCCTCCTTTTGAAATAAAATTGTAGTGTTAACATAATATTTTTTTAACAATCGAGCGCTCTGTTGACCCCCTAAGGGATAAAGCGTCCTGGTTTATGTACGATCGGCCCCTGTCAGTACACAACCCGTTTTTTAACGGATGCGACGCGACGGGGCATGATCCGTATTCAAATAAAATCATTTGTTCGACAAACGGACAGCAAAGCGCATCCCTTTTTAGGTTAGTTTTTATTCGCACACGTGAATGGATGATCGAACATATCATTGGATTAAATGTTTAAAATATAGCTCTATATCGTGTCATAAACGTATGAGTATATGTGTATGGATTGGAATTTTATTTAGTAGAAGTGAAGATGTTGGTGAAAAAGCCGCTAAGCTGAATTGGGACTGGGCTGACCATGTCTGCTATTTGCCTGACAAGCTGTGAGCCAAAATTACCACGTTGTCTAGCCCTGACACAGCTAGATGGCGACGCGGTAGACCTCGCAGGAGATGGCTGGACGAGCTGGATAGATCCAGCAACCAGTGGTCCACATTGGCTCTGAATAGAAAGATTGTGGAGGTTATGGGCTTTTGCAAGCAGTGGGATTACTAAGGCTAACAGTAACAGGGCTCTGCTAAGCCTTCGACTATGTTATGTTCAGCGGTTCGATTCATGCGGCTGTTATAGCCTAGTCACGAGCTCCTTCATTCTAAAAATAGTGTGAAATTAACTGCAAGCCTTCACTTTGAGATCCTTTTGATGGCATTTTCATTCAATGAAATGTGTGTATACTTACACCATTCGTTCAGAAAGGGATAATGATACTAAACATCATTTAATTTACAACCTCGAGCTCACTCATAGCTCAGAGATCAAACTAAAACGGTAAGGTAGATCCACAAGGAATTATTCAAATAACTTTGCTAAAAACTCAAAGCTTCACCGAACGAGTCTATAAGTTAACTCGTTCAAATATAACCGCGCCGCTACACAGCCCGGGGGCGGCAGGAGCGCAGGTATCAAACGTACGGGCACGGAAGCTCATTGCACTGCACTTCCGGTAGATAATCACTTCCGGTATGCGGTCGCTCGTTTGACTCACGCCACTGTAGAAACTCGATTCTTTGATGAAAGTGCGGATTGAGTACCATTCATGTTTATAAAGTGATTGTTATCAATATTCATAATGCGTTCTGTCAGTTTGTCGGACTGTGTGATTGTGAAATGTTTACACCAAAACGGCTGCACGGATTTAGATAAGGCACACAGACAGATGGGACTTGGGTATAATATAATCTCCGAGCGCCACGCGGGTGAAACCGCGGCCAAAGCTAATAAATTAATAATATGTTTAGCTTGTGCTTTGTCACCGAATTTAACCGCTATAAAAAAGAATGTTCAATCTTAGCGAAAACTAAGTACATTTTTCAGTTTGCCCTCAAAAATAAGTATGAAATAAAATAAGCCTGCCATATTATATTCATGACAAGTTATTTTAATAAAACCTAAAGTTCTCAAGTATTTGCATTGAGGTGCCTAGTCTTCAAGGAATCAAAGCCAAGGCTCTATTAAAAATGTTATCGTACACACAAACTTTAGTAAAAGTACAAAAACTGTAACATTAACTTCGACAGATAATAAATTCTAATTGACAACTTCTATTATTGAATCTTCTCTGTATTAAAAACGATTTTTCATGAATATTTTAATATATTTTCAAACGACTGTAACATAAAACTCTTCTCCATTTAAAAAGGCGACAGCTATCTAAATCAAGATAGAGAGAATTCTCGCAGAGATTTTCTTAAATCATTATTATCCATACCGAAGGTGGATAAAACCAATATTTTGCCTAAAATTCGTATTAAACACACCTGTTCGCAGAATTTGTGACTTGAACACCCATCCCTTATAGGTACGATTTTGTCTAGAAATGCTCCTAAACTTTGCATATTTATTACTTAACCCGCAAAAGGCCACGAGGGTCTATGTGAACGGACAATTTATCTTTATGTTTATACTCGAGTCATGCTCCCAACAAGAGGTGAGGCTTATGGTGAGTAATGGCTTCCAGATTTACTTCGTGCTCAAATATATTTGTTAACACTGGAAATTAAAGTGTACATTTATAAAGCCTGGCACTAGTTTATAGCTGCGAGGGTCGGAGATATTATATTAGTTTTCAGACGCCGTAAAATTGGATCATACGGACAAATCCGGGTGAATCATACCGCCTGTAACAACCGAAGGGAGTTTGTAAAGTTATATTTGTTTGGTTACTTACCCTCTTGTTTATTGATTTATTGCCCAATCCGGCTTAGAGCAGTTCACTGCTGGACAAAGGCCTGATCCTAAAGCGGGGTTTTGATTTATTTGAAAATAAAAACCGTCGATACTTTTTTGTAAATATAATTTGTAATTTGGGCGGAATCCTCAGTGTAATTTTATTGATCGCTCTCTGTAATAGGTAGCTAATGATTTATATCCAATGTCAGCCAGTTCGTTTGTCGTCCCGCAGGGCTCGTCGAGCTGTCAGTCCTTGTCATTACATGCCATTCGTTATACCTTCAAAGAGATAATTATGCCTGAAATAAACAGATTCTCTATTACAAATATTTTACTGTAAATTAAATTAGTCACCGAAGTTTATTATTCACAAATTAATAATAAGCAATTATTCCAATGAAAACATAATCGGGACATTGAATATTAAACATTTAGTTCTCTATTCAAATACCTACCATTGCCATCCAATGGAATTGAAAATTGTATAAAATTATTAAAAGTGAAAAGAAAAAAGTTGGTTCGCTCTGAAGCTGCACCTAACGCAATTCAAAAGGAATAAATTAAACGCTTTTAAATTATTACATAGCTTTTCTGTCTGATAATTTATCTTTTTCTGTTCCAGGGTATGTGGTGGGGGTAGAGTGGCCGGTTGGCCGGGTTGGCCCGGCTGCCCCGCTGCCCGGGCATACATTAACATATTGAAGGCGGCGCTGGAGGGTTGCTCTGGTTGCTCGTAACACGTTAGTAGCGAACTTTACTTTCATTGCGGTAATTAATTTGTGAATCCTTCGCCTTAATTTGTGGGCTGTCATAAGCGAGTTTTATTTGTTTTGTTGTTGGTTTGGGGTTAATTAGGTGATGTGTTGATTATCTTGCTACGGACATGTTGTTCCTGCGAGACACTGAAAAAGTTGGTCCTGAATTTTGTAAACCATTTTTTATCTTTACGTTTAAACCGTTTACGGTAATTATGGTTTTATTTGTCGGTATGATGTAGTGTTTGTGACACGTGATTGTTTGCTATAATTAATTAATCGAAATAAAATATTATCGCTAATTTGGTTTGGCCGTTTATTTGTTTGATCAAATCAATGCGTTTCTATAATGTTTATTAGCAGGCTTTGTTAACTAAATTGAACATCAACATTGACAAAGCTTTTTGCACGGTCAAATATTGATAGGTACTCTAGCTAATTTATAATTGGTTAAAATCACTGTTATTTGGAATATTCTGCAATTAACACTCGTCATTAAATTAAAACATTATTATTATGTGGTGATCAGTAGTTCACAGAATAGCTTTATTTTAGAGTTCGAAACGTTTCAGAGAAATAGATAATATCAGTTACTTAGGAAATTCGATACCGCGGTTCATGCTTTACACTTGTATAATGCAATAAGGTAACCCCAGGCCATGTAGAGAAATAAATTAGGTTTACCAGTATGTAGCACTGTGTACAAACGCAACCAAGAAAACCTAAGTCTTAACAAAAAAAAGATAACATTGTCTCTTCTGGATGAGGCTGGCACAAGACCGTGGAGTTTGGCAGAAGCAAAGAGAAGCCTTTACCCAGCAGTGGGTGAAGTCAAGCTATTTATTTATTATTTATTTAAACAGTTACTTGCTGCACTTACAGTTTACACCAACGCGTGCAGCAAGTCAAGCCCGCCACACTATTCCCAAACCACTGTAACTCCTGTTAGCCAGAATCAACAGTGGCGACCACAAGAAAAGCGCCGAGACAATGAAGCTCGACGAAGTCCCAGAGAAATGATTTAACTGTCTTGGATCCCGCAACGAAATTAATCAGAAAAGAATAGCGGAGGAGTAGGAAAAAACAAGCCAATATAATATATACACTAACTTAAAAAAAATATACATTAATTAAGCATAGCTTTATTGCTACTCAAAAACAAATCTAGATCCGGTTCCTGAGCTATCAGAGCGCTAGCTACGGATGATAATGATGTGTGTCTCATTGCTGTGCCTATTAGACACAGTTCCGCAAAAAGAGCAACGACTGTCCAACTCTAGTTTTCAAATGGACCTGGAATTGGGAGGTGATGGAAATAGAAAGAAAAAGTAGTTTTTTCTCCGCTCCCGCTCTCGCCTCATCTCAGCTCATAACCTCACTAAAAATCCTAGCTCATTTAGAGCAGCGAACACATGAGCATACATTGTGTATTTAGTCAGTTTCGCCTAAATCAACATTGTTAACAAAATTTAACGCGTGTATGAGTCTTGAATTAATTATATTAGATTGTTCGACGTCATGTTATGATTGCTTACGATCTCGCTTTATACGGGGTCGGCAGAGGTAAAGGTTAAAGGTTTTACTTAATATATTAATAGGGTACTTGACTTTTTGACGGCTGTTCCGAGATTTAGGGTCAATGTCGAGTTTGCTCATGGAAATATGATAGTGAGTCATTTTTGTGGTATGTTCTTATGCATAGGTCTGAGTAATTAACTAGCAAGTGATAGAAATTTTCAAACATTATATTTTGCTTAAAGAAACTTTCGTGAGTTCATTTCGTAAATAGACAAGATTCGCTTTTGTAAGCCAAAAAATTGTCCCTGAAGCAACCCAGACTTCGTAACCTAATCTAAACCTCCAATAATAATTAACTGAAAAAAGCCCCGACGTAACCCGTCCGTCGACAATGGCAGACGTCGGTTAAGGCCGTGATTGGACGGCCCGACATTTTTGTCGGATCAGCGCGCGCCCGGCAAATGTAGTGGAAAGATAAAGGCGGCGACACACGACTGCCTTGCGACGACCCCACTACGTTATTACTCGCATTATGTTATGACGTAAGGACCGTACGTTTAAACTCGGCCTTATCTCGCCGTATTGATGTATGGATGGAATTGGGTGATGTAGGTCTTTTAGGGATCGTTTGCGTGCGCTTCGTGGTACAGGTAGATATTAAATTAAATATGTTCAAAAGTCCATAACTCAAGTAACGAATAATGAAGAAAAAGTCAGGCTGAAGTGGGAGTGGGCTGGCCACATCACAAGAATGCACACGGAGAGGTGGTCAATGATCGTCACTCACTGAACCTCGCCATACAAGATGCTGGTGGAGGTGGCAATCTGATTCTGTTTGAAAGGCAAACATTGCCAGAGATGGCACGAGATGGAGAGGTTTGGGGGGTGCCGTGCAAAGAGGTAGAAAGTAGGCTATCTAAAAATAAATGGGTTCAAGGACGGTGTTCATAGCCCACATATAAGTTTGCAATTCGTTACTTCGGTATACAACAAGTTATCTTAGTCTCAAAACATTTCATTTCATTTCATCGCAACAAATCTTTATCGCTTTGGGAATAGACAAAAGTTTTGTATTTTTGAAAAACATAATGGCAACAAGTATTAAAAATACCTTTGCTATGCTATTCAAATTATAACAATATGATACGATTAATAATACTTGAGTTATTCACAAATCCGTAAAACATTTCCATCATATCTGCCACATATTGAAGCGGGCAGTACACAGTACCGCAAGTTATGTATTTAAACTATTTCCGAGATGAAATACACAACACACGCAGAAAGATTGTTCGCAGCCTCAGAGTAGTTATGAGAGAAGCTATGGAACTGTCGATCTGTGTATTGTGGTACCGATACAGATCATCAACTCATGCACCAGTACCTACTCATACAGAAGTTTATAAAAATACTATGTAACATGTTTTTGTACTATTACAGTAGAAGACCCAAGTAGATATTTCTGGGTTCGGTAACATGATTCGATATTTCCACAGCATCGTCAAAACAATACATAGCGTTGACTTAAACTTTTGTGGACAGGGACAGAAGGCGAGGCAAAGTGTTAAACAGTTAGGAAAAAACAGCCTTAAAAGCTGACGCCGCGTTTTACACAATGTATAACTTCACAAGGCCACACCTCAACATTTGTATGGCCTTACCCCGTCTCATTCATACACAAACTCACAATACATTCCAACTCGGACCGCTCATATTGAATGGCGCACATTTGATTCCGTAATGTACATCTTTACGAGGTAACTCGCATGCGAATTGCGGCCGCCATTGAATTTCAAACTATCCTATATTGTAAACTGGAGACTGTAGCTTGTGGAAAAAACGGTACTGGAGGAATAAGAGAAAATAATGCTGTTTACAGAGCTTGTGTTAGACTGGAGTACTATAGGGAAAATAGATACAAAGTAACATTTTTTTAAACACAGGTTAAATAGTAGCATTTGAACTGTATTGTTGCTGATCCTAAAAAAACACTTGACAAACAGGTTACCGACAAAAGACTTACGTTTAAAGGAGCGACCACATTCGTTGACTCAGAATCTGCTTTATTAGACCTCATTAGACCTCTTTGTGATGAAGATTCTGAGACATCATGTGTGATCACTCCATAAGCCGTTGACATGTACCTACAAAACGAAGGCAAATATCACCGAAAAAACACTTGATTTCTTGCAACTCGATAAAACCCGCTTCTGGTTAATACCAGAAGCGGGTTTATCGAGTTGTACATACCTACCGCAAGAAAACTATCCAAATATCGCACCGAATATCGCTAAAAAGCTACAAGCATTTAATTTGAACGCAAATTAAAAATGAGTAAAACAAGAGGAGGTCGGGGAACAAACGCTACGAAATAAAACAAAATAAGTGCATATGTGCGCAGCGCGTTAGTTCGCGAGGTCCGGTGACAACGCGGGGCTATTCTGTAACCGCACACGTTTTCGTCTTTTGTTGATTTTGAAGAGTTGGTTGTGAAATATTATTAAACGTTTGGAATTTTATTATTATTACTGTCTTGAAAATTATATTTTTTAATTGGATACTACGGTATTAAAGTAGGTACCTATCTGATCTCTAGTATTTAGTTTCGAGACAAAAATGTTTTTAAGCAATTAATTTAAATACATAGACTAATAAAAATGCCTGAGGCATTAATTCCACCTTTGGAGTTACTTTCAAGGGTTAACAAAGAAATGAAAAATCCTTTTTGATTCCGAAAAAGTGCGATGAAATTAGACCATACCGTTACTTTGGGAGTAAAGCCATTTCAGCACTACTTATGCTTAAACAGAGTACATACAATATGTGCACACTGAATTTAAACAGAATACTAAGTCCCTTTTAAAATTCTGTTGGAAACGTAACAATATGTTTATGTAAACTGTAAAATATTCATTTTTTTACAGTTCAAATCTAGAAAAATAACCTCTGTAATATTCTATAACAATATAATATATTTTTGTTGTATCTACGTTACCCAGTATTATTCCAAATTCACCTTTAAACGTTGCCTATTTAGTTTGATTCTCAATTATGTTGATTACTTTATTAATAATTGATAACAAATTGATGTTTAAGAGGATTACAACGTTAACCGCGAGATTATCCTTGTAAAATGATATTGATAATGGATTCAAATAATCAATGATGTAGTTTCGTATTATATGGCTTACATTGCGTTTAATGGGAGTGGAGACGGCAATCATCACAAGGACATGATCAACGCGCAGATTTCAAATAATAAAGCTAAAAGAAATACTTAATTATTTAACCTAGACAAATACATGGATGACTTTCTGAGTCGCACTTTCTAAGAAAAAAATAACATCTAGGTACAAGAGCCCTCACTCGCAGAAATCCTTAATCTTTTTCAGACTGTTATCTATCGTATAGTAACAAAAAAATTAAGTCAAGTTCAAAAAACCGCAATTCGCACAACATCAAAATGAACTCGATCATTAAAAACAAATACAGAATAACGTCTCTGGGCCCCGTTTTTGCGCGAGGACATTTATTGTTGTAATGGGGCCCACTCATATTTCTCCTCTTTGTTAGTTTTTACTTATTACCACGTCGCAGTCCTCGTATGAATAATTCCCAGGGAATGTACCGGCGTGATCATTTCAGATTAAATTTTCATTCCGCATTTGGCTTTGGGTCGGTCGCAAGGAGCCGTAAGCTTGCAATATTCATATTATGAGTTTGGATCTGCATTCATAGTTGTGCCGTGGTCGTGGATGTCTGTGGGTGTCGCATATTGAGTTGTATTATAGCCGAATGGATTGGATGTTTCACTTTGTTGGGGAGGTTCGTGGTTAGTTTTTTGTGGCTGTAGTTGAATGGATTATTCTATCAAGTTTAATAAATTGAAGACATCGTTGGCAGATCGATATTGTATAAGTCAAAAATCATGTTTGGAATTCCAATTTGAGTTCAGGATTGGCGAGGAACATAAAATATAAAACATAACATCACGCCGCCTGTAATCCTTATAGGTTAAGGCATTGTGCTAGTTATATTTAACTACGATGTTGTAGGTGGTCAGCTTATTACCATCAACCAGGTACAAATCCAGGTTGCTACTGAGAATTTCCTAATGGGAGAACCCAATAACACTTTGCTTGACCCGGAAAATGAACCTAGGACCTTATGCACAGCAGCCGCGCTACTAGACCAATGAGGCAGTCTGAGAGATAAAACTAGATCGAAATACTTTACTATTTTCGCCAAGTCTTAACGAATCCATTGCTTAGTATTTCAGGCCTATTTGCAAAGTTTACTCCATTTTTTCACCAATAGTTATGAAATACAACAAACTATTACTATACTAAGCGAGACAGGATAACCATGGCCCTGATGGTTAGCGTGGTTTATCCGTCCTCCATGTACCTAAATATTCAAGTGGCGACCACAAAAAGCGATGGCGATATAAAGAGGTTCAGAGAACGCAGGTTTTTGCCCAAACGTTTATAATACACGGTGCTAAAAGCATAATATCCACAAAAACTCGTTGCCTAGTCGCTACGGTATAACCGTATAACAGGCACGATAGGAAAAAGTGTAGAATAAAGCCCCGAGGCACACTGGGCGCCGACGTACTCGTATGAATATTTTAGTGAAAGTTTGCTTCAATATTTCGTATCTGTTGTTTTGCTACTCGGTTAAATAAGTTATTTTTTACATAACGCAAATAGTGATGTTTATAGGCTCTGTGGAATAAAGTGGAGAACGAAAATTATTTGGAGCTGAAACTCAAATAAATTCAAGAACACTTTTTCTGTAACAAGTTTTTAAGCTACTAACTGCGAGCAGCGATCGGATCTTCGAGCAGTCGAATATCAATAGATCAAATCTCAAAGTTGAGCATACGAATCGGATGAACCAATCGATTTCTGAAACTGAAACTTTGCCAGTTAACTATCGAGACTTTGGAAGTTTCTCGCAGATTAAAAGTCCGCCATGTGGTCGTAAGGGGTGAATATCCGAGGCGCGGTGTGTTCAGGGGATGAAAGAGGGTGAAAGAGGTGCCGTTGTGTGCCCTAATTACCGCCCATTTATAACGGCCGCGGTCCGAGCGATTTTTATATTTTTTGCTGCCACACCACCTACGCGTTATATTTTAAGAGAAAAACAGCCAGCGTTGCCCGGACCCGGTGTGCAACGGAGTTAAGTAGATATTTAATTGTTGTGGCACTCAGCTATTTTGGAGATTAGAAATGTTTTAAGTAGTGTTTGCCAGTGAATTTAATACTTACGGTTTGAAAGACTTAGATGTCAGTTACCACTGTAGTTTACTTTGCTTATCATCCATACTCCGATGAAAGTGAAACAGTGAACTTTTCAATTGCTTATTGTTAAACGAACAGCGAGGTGTACTCGTTAATGCCTGGGTGGTGGTAATTATTTTGTCACATGAGCCTAATCACAAATGTCGAAAATTGGAGTGCATAGTCACGAACAGCAAATGTCGAACCTGGTATAGTTCAAACGCAAATTCGTGAAATAACGATTAGTAGGTCATAAGATATGACCTACTTTATGAAACTGAACTCCAAAATATTAGTTTTGTTACGAAACATGAATATAAAATCAATAAAGAAGGCGAAAATTCTCATAAACGTTGATAAGTGTTTACATTGTTATGTTCAGAGAACAGCTAGATGCTTGAGCTACATACGTAAATAAATTAGATGTGGTTGAACCTACAAATATTATAATTTGACGATATCTCGAATTCTAACATCAATTTTCTTACAAGAAATCGGCACAGATTTCAACAAGTCATTATATCTGAAAATCGGCTCTTGTGAACTTTTGCTGCACATTCTGTAGTAAAGCGATCAAATTGTTTGTCGTTTGTTCCGCGTACTCCGAATAACGAAGCGCTGCTTCTAACATGCTTCAGTGCTTCTAACGTTGCTTGCACTGACTACATAGCTGGGCCATTAAAATTGAGATAAAGTAAAGGGTTAACATTTTAACTTGATAACATAATATCTAAATGGTCTCTATGCATGGTATGAGTTATGAGATTTTTTGACTAATCACAGTATGTACTACTTTTCCTGAGTTATGAGAGTGTATGGTTGTGTGGATAAGCCTAGGTAATAGATTATTTATTTAATTACAGTTATGGTTAGTAACAATTGGAACTTATAAAGTATGTTAGTAGCCACAAAAACAATCATAAAATATATAATATCGTATTGGCATTCGAATCGACGTTCCCTTCTGCATCAAATCAATCAATTAAACCTTTTGCTGAATGCCAGGTAGACATCGCCCTAAGCTGTTCCAGAACTCTATGCCCTACGCCTGACCGCTACGACGTTACGCTTTTTTTTTTGGTGGGTGGAAAATCATCATTTGACCCCTCCCGCTCTTGGGCAGAGCGAAGGGGAGTGTCAGACTTCTACTGACTAAAAACCGAACCCATGTTCCTTCTTTGCCCTTGTGCCGAGGCCACGTCATCTAGTACTAAAATCCGCGGCCCCGACGGGCATCCTTACGCCCTCACAATAAGATTACAACAGTGTCCCAGTCAGAAGATTAAGAAACAGAATAAAAGTAGACATTTAAACACTGACTCAACAGTTCTCAAGCCGAATTAGCGTACAAATATTAATTAACTATACTCTTAGTTTAATCCTGAGGAGTTTCAGCAGACGATAACGGTTCAGCTGCCCTACTGGCCATCACAGAGGCAATGAGTCGGTTATCTCGACTTGTGCAGATTATTTACTCATTTATTTACGTTTTAAGCCGGTTTTCAGCAACTACAGACGTCTATTATGAAGCTTACATCGTTGTGGAGGGGTTGAATAAGGGTGTTTAGTTTTATGTGAGTCTGTACAGAACGTTGGTAGTGTTTTGATTGTGTTAATGTGAAAAGAAGGTTGGCTCTAGTTGCCGTCTAAAAGTAAGAAAGTAACAATAATTCACTTGTAACACCAATACTCGTAAAAGCTAGGTATTGTTTTGAAAGTCAAATTTAATCTACCGACCCTCTTAATACCAAGAGATCACCATTACAATCAGAGATCGTTATCCTTGAAAAAACAAATCCAAACTAAGTTCCCACAATATCAACGAGAAACAATCTTCTAAATGGCAAGTAAACGAGAGAGGCGGAAAAATGCATTTTTACTACCCCGCGATATAAAGTGTGGCCGCTTGTTTACGGGGCTCTTAAAAGGGCAGATGTCAGCTTTAAAACCATTAGTGAGATAAATTATAGCTACCTCCCCCTCTCGAGTTTCCCCCCCCCCGCGCCCCGCTCCTTAATCCCCGGATAAAGATTTTATTTTTGGTGTAAAATGAAGAGACATCTTTTGGCTCATGGTGTAGGGAATAGGTGGTAGCGGGTGTGGTCAGCTAATTGATTTTGGCAATATAAATGTCTGTTTTGTGTGGACCCAAAGCTAACTAAGCTCTTGGACTAAACAGGCGTGATAAAATTAATGTAGGTAAACAGATATTTTTACTGACAAATAATCTGTCAAGTGACTTAAATGTAGAATACTTGTGAGTTTTGTTGTAAAATTTTCTGACTTGAATCTCACACTCACTCATACACACACACTCACTCTCTCACTCATTTTCTTTTTTTTTCTTTTTCTTGACGTTTAATCTATATAAATAAAAAGAGAAGTCCTGACTGACTGACTGACTCATCAACGCCCAGCCTAAACACTTGGAACAAGAAAGCTGAAATTTTGCACAGAGGTTCCCTTTATAATGTAGACAAGGAATAAGAAAGGATTTTTCGAAATTCAAGCCCTAAGGGAGTTAAATAGGGGATGAAAGTTTGTATGGAAAATCGTCATTTTTGTAGTTAAACCGACATACACGCGGGCGAAGCCGTGGGCAAAAGCTAGTCTTAAAATAAAACCACACAATTTACAAAAACTATGAAATTGTCCTCAAGTAAAAGGCTGCTGCTTGAAAAGTTTCAAATAGGTTATATTATATTACTATTCTGAGCAACCTTGACCCATCATCAATCGCTGCATCCCTTCAAGGGGAAAAAAGCTAAAACCGCTCTCTCTCTTTACCTACACCACATGCAGGGTCCTGTAAGAGCTTACAGCGAGCCTTGTCTCGTATCAATATGATTTAGCCCCACAGCCACTGGCTGGTGGGGACTAGCCACGAGCCATGAGCCACGAGCCACTCCTAATTACAAAACCTTTGTTTTTACAATCATTACTTTACCAGCTAATTCTAGGATTTGTTCGGGATTCCTTTATCTATACTTATAATAAATCTGTAGAGAGGTCAATTCTGTACATGATATATATTTTCAAAATAACTATCAGGGGGTAATTAGTGATCGATACTGATGCCAAAAATGCAATCAGTAAAATTTTTGTCTGTCTGTCTGTCTTTCTGTCTGTCTGTCTGTCTGTCTTCCTGTCTGTATGTTCCTTATAGAAACAAAAACTACTCGACGGATTTTAACGACACTTGGTACAATTATTCTTCATACTCCTGGGGAGGTTATAGTATACTTTTCATCACGCTACAATCAATAGGAGCAGAGCAGTGAAGGGAAATGTTGTGAAAACGGGAGAAGTTGCTCCATTTTTTAAGCTTCCGTCGCGTGTGCAGCCTTAATGGTTAAAGCTACATAGAAATCATTTATGACGAAAATGTTCCACATAAAATTATCTAAAAAATATCCTACAACAGCATATGTCTATCTTTTATGGTTGACTCACAATAACAAGTGTAACTCCCGATAGCTTAGCAGTTCGGAGCTTTCTGATTATACAGGGTGGAAATTTGTAATGTCACCTGGAGGGAAAGTACTCTTAATACTGCAGATAGAAAATTTTACTCAAAGGAAACATTCCTTTATTTTTGAATAGAAAGCAAACTGCATTCAAAGATTTTCGAAAATTCTCTTCTCCCACGCCCGGGAATCGAACCGGGTAAAATCTGAAAAAATTATACCCTGTACTTTTATTGTATCGATCGTTAGGGTCAATTATAAGGATGAAATCTCTCTAACAAACATGATAAATTAAATGAAAGGAAAACCTGCCTGCGAGATTTTTTTTGTGGGGAAATGTAAAAAATCACATGAAATCTTATGCGAATGATAACGAGTTGAGAGTTGAAGTTCAGAATACGATTTATAATATTCACCACAACACTCTATTAAAGGTTACTAAAATGAATTCGTTAAAAGAATAAATTTGTGTATCCAAGAGAATGGAGCCCATTTTGAGCAACTAATTAGTTAGTTTACCATTTTTTGTAAATAATTAAATTAATTTAAGATTTCCTGATTTTCTTTTCATTTAATTTATCATGTTTGTTAGAGAGATTTCATACTTTTATTTGACCCTAACGATCGATGCAATAAAAGTACAGGGTATATTTTTTTCAGATTTTAGCCGGTTCGATTCCCGGGTGTGGGAGAAGAGAATTTTCGAAAAATTTTGAATGCAGTTTGCTTTCTATTAAAAAATAAAGGAATGTTTCCTTTGAGTAAAACTTACGTACTCAAGACGCTTTTTGTTACGTAAGAAAATATGGACGTCCCGACTTATTTATTACTGTAACTACCAAGCCCAAGTGGGATGAAATCACTCGGGAGCTTCTTGAGGGTCAAGCACCGCATGACCGCCATGATATTATCGCAAGAGTTTTTCATTTAAAATTAAAATCAATGATAGATCTACTTACCAAAGATAACATTTTTAGTATAACGCGGACGAAGTCGCGGGCAAAAGCTAGTCCTAAATATTTAGCTTCCTTATTTTGTGTAAATTAATTTTAAGACATGGGTTGTCTTTGAAAGATATTAATTGAGATAAGTGATTTAATTACCCAAGAGCTCAAGACAGCGATTAAGATAGGTATTTGAAATCAGGATGCCATAACATAACATAACGCCTGTAATTCCCGAAGGGTTATGTAGAGGTGTTCCTAATAGTAAACCCACATTTTGCATTTTTGTATTCAATGCTATAATTGATCTGTAATTCAATCAATAGTTAAGTTATTTATTATTCACTATAATTGCCTTCGAGGGCGATACGACGATTATATAGCGGTCATACAATTTTTCTACCATTTTCATAGGACGAATTGTTTAACCAATTGAGGCCAAACTGCAAAGACCTAAGAAGGTATCCTTAACAAATAACATATTCCATTCTTGTATAACTTAACAGTTCTGCGCACAATGTTGGTCTTCTCAGCATCCGTCGCATGCTTGAGACCAGCTCTATAAAACATGGCTACATGGCTACACGGCTACATGGCTACATGGCTTGTAAGATAGACTGAAGTGCTTAATGCACAGATTATGTTAATCATGTTATTTTATGTTTCATAGTTGAAGCTCTTTGTCTACCTCCCACCACTAAATAAGGATTCGAAGAAGTTTCACAAAAGTAGTTTCTGTAACATTGTTTCCAACAGTTGGGCTTAAACAAAGGTAATGCATTTACAATACATTTTGTGTGAAGTCAGATGCAAAAATCTGAATATGACAACGTTGGAGATGTGTAGTTCTTCTATTAATAGATCTCGGCCATGACACAAGATACTAATCTACTTTATTGTGAAATAACATAGATCAGTAAGTTTATTTTATTACTAGCTTTTGCCCGCGACTTCGTCCGCGTTTCCGTCGTTTTTCGTAAAAAAGTACCATGCATTATATCCTTCCTCACGGTTCAGTGGTTTTGATGTAACAGACAGATTAACTTTCGTATTTTAGTAGGGAATTACAATATGTCAATCCACAATACTGTTGAAAAATATCGCAATAACCCTCCTTTTGGGCTTCGCCGCAGTCGGGTAAAAAGGAACCGCAGAATAGGTATTATTATTAATAGCTGTGCCCGCGACTCCGTCAGCGTGTAACTCCTTGTATGTTATTAAGTTAATGTATTGGTAATATTGTTTAGATCACTTTCACATGAGGCTTAAGTAGGTACCTATAGCGTTCTATAGGTAAAACTTCAGCCCAAAGCTTCCGGGTAAACTATGTTGAAAGTTGACCCGTCCGGCACGTGAACATAAAGATTTCTAGAACTGCTAACCTGGGAAAGAGCGACATATAACTGACCATGCGAGAAACAACTGACACCGAGATCTACTCCAGCAACACGAAAATTCTGCCCTTGAGCCTTCTACGCTTTTACCTACTTAATACAAAAATAAAATTGATCATAAATTAGCCAAAACTTACCTATCGTTATCTAAAAATCTATGCGTACTACTTCCCCTTAAAAGAAATAAAATGCGAACTATTAATAATTTGTAATTTGAACGAAATTTTAAACACTACCAAAATAACTACTTAATACCTATTTCATAAAATAACAACAAAAGAAATTCAAATAAACTATATAAAGACTAAAAGTCGCGCTGATAAGCACGGTTTGTTAATATCAATTATTGTCTGTCAATATGGTCGAACGCTGAACGCATCAACAGCCAAATATTGAATGAAGCTCGCTCCCGTTACACAAAAATAATCCATATGGCATGATTCAGTATTCACGCGCAGCTTATTAGCGTATTTCATATTTGGTTCAGTTTGATGTTTCTATACCGATTACTATGATTCTTTTTTTATTGAATAGGTAATAATATTTAACTTCTTTTAATTAGGGATGAGTGAGAGTATTATAAACGTAAGAGTAAACAAATATAATCAGAAAGCTCCGAACTGCTAAGCTATCGGGAGTTACACGTGTTATTGTGAGTCAACCATAAAAGATAGACACATGCTGTTGTAGGATATTTTTTAGATAATTTTATGTAGAAAATTTCCGTCATAAATGATTTCTATGTAGCTTTAACCATTAAGGCTACACACGCGACGGAAGCTTAAAAAATGGAGCAACTTCTCCCGTTTTCCCAACATTACCCTTCACTGCTCTGCTCCTATTGATTGTAGCGTGATGAAAAGTATACTATAACCTCCCCAGGAGTATGAAGAATAATTGTACCAAGTTTCGTTAAAATCCGTCGAGTAGTTTTTGTTTCTATAAGGAACATACAGACAGACAGACAGACAGACAAAAATTTTACTGATTGCATTTTTGGCATCAGAATCGATCACTAATTACCCCCTGATAGTTATTTTGAAAATATATATCATGTACAGAATTGACCTCTCTACAGATTTATTATAAGTATAGATAGAAGATATAGAAGAAGATAGAAGATAGAAGATCTATTCTATTATAGATAGAGATATATTCGATTCTATCATTGCATTGGCGTTAAACTTCACGATGAAATCTAGTAACATTAGTTTATTTTTCAGATACCTAGTTAAAGAGTTGGTTTTCTGCATATTCCTGTATTGTGGTAAAACCTTTGTCGTTTGCCTTAACGACGCGTTTTTTAAGTTAATGGCGTTATTAAATAAAATAAATGTGTCGTT
The DNA here is from genome assembly GCA_949775195.1 of Diarsia dahlii. Lineage (NCBI taxonomy): Eukaryota > Metazoa > Arthropoda > Insecta > Lepidoptera > Noctuidae > Diarsia > Diarsia dahlii. The sequence goes on along the minus strand of OX459193.1, from coordinate 899,211 downwards.
TATGAAAGTTTTTCACGAGTATTGCGTAGCTGTGTGTGCCGTCCTTCAGTCATTAGCTAAACGGTATTGTTGTTGTAACTGTTATATTGCATCATCCCACAGCTGGGCAAAGGAATCAACACGTGTGTTCCAGTTCTTGTGATGCATGGGTAGTGTAGACCGCTTATCATTGGATTTCTACAGCTCCTCCATCTGTCTGTCTGTGACTGTGTGAAGGTTCCACATAAGCTGTTATGACCCACTTATTAAGGTATTCGGCAGATGTGTGGTCAACCCTCTGTAATATATGTTTTGTAGTACAAAGCTAACGATGCTGTTTGTTGTTTAAACTAATTTGTAATTTAAAGTATTAAATGTAACAAAAAAAAGTAAAGTTAAATGTAGACACTTTACTACTTATTACAGAAACTAAGAAAGTCCTATAATATTATTATCTTTCGAAATCTCAAACAATAAGTCCTAAGAAATTAAACCATTTCTAAAAGAAGTGAGTAGAATTCAGGCGTAGAATCACTTGCCACTAAATCACTGGTGTTTTCAGGAAATTAACGTCGGCCAGAAGAAATTGCCGCTTGTTTTAAATTCAAGGCGCGGCTTGATGCGGGATCCAAAAGGGGCGGGGCAGGCTTTACAGACGTTACTTAGATAAATTACGACTGCTGTGAATTTCTTCGTCGTCTCGAATTTCTGTAATCCCTTTATGGTAAGAAAAATACAAAACGATTTTTGAGTTGCGGTGGCAGTTTTAATTGTTTTTAGAATAGGAATGTGAATAGAAAGTTGTTGGTAGGTGAACAACCTGTTCCCGTCACCATTCCACTGAACACCGACAGAGACCGACACTACTGCAGAACTCACTTTTACAACTAGGATGAAGTTACAGTAAAACAATTCAGATATATTTCCACTGGTGTATTAAGATCAATATGGCATAACAAAATATGAGTGACCTTATTAAACGCCGGAGAATCATAACAGCGCGATTCAAAATCGTGACGTAATTGATTAACGCCATCTATTGTCACAAATTAAAACTAATATTATGACTTATGTCAAACAGTAGGTAACCCTTTTGTTCTGTGTCGCTTCGTCTTCAACATCTTCCTAGGTTTAACCAGACAATAACAGGTTTGACTTCCAGTCTAACTGGATGCAGTTCAATATCAGTATCTCACATGGAACGACTACCTATTTGACCTCCACAACCCCTAGTGGGCCATACGATATCTACTACTTTTATCTACTACATTTTCAGTTAGCGTGTCATTATGTTGCGTTGCCTTTAAAACATAATGTGTTATACAGAAAATTTGTGTGCATTTGTTATACATAAATATAGTATGTTGTGTTGTGTTTTATAAGGAGGCTGACTGACATTCAGCATTGTAAAGTTACTTTGCAATGAACTTGAAAAAAATATTTTCTACTAGGTAGGTATCGTTTTCTTCTAAATAAATATAGAAAATGTCTTCTGATCTCTCTCGGAATGTTTTGATTGCCAATACCGTATAACATTGAGAGCTATTTAGTAGACCGTTCAGTAATTACTGGGCAATAGCGGCCATTCGACCACAAAATAAAATGTGCGTTTAATTTACTAAAACAAAATAAAACATTGAAATAGTGCTTGTAGTAAATTGGTTTATGCTTGAACGGATTTAAATGTTTGCCCGATTTTGCAATTTGGTAAAATTTATCACCGTATTTTTATTTAACTATTTCTATATTTTATTTTAGTTTATGATATCAACCGATTGCACAGATTTTTCATAACCAATAGCTGTTCGCATCATGGACAACGGTTAACGGCTGTCCGAAATATATATTTTCCTTCGCAATCATTAATACTCTAGAGAGATGAAGTTTGTAATTTTGAATATATTGGATAATCCTCAGAGTTACTGATCTGATAAAGAAATTTCTTTCACTAAAATGGGAATCTACGTTGTTCCTGATTGTTATAGACTTATTTTTTGAGAAGTTCTCGTAGTATATTTTCAGACCATAATGCGAGCGATGACGCAGGAAAAAAGTAGTGTTTCATAAAACCAAAGACTTTTCGTAAGTTCTAGTAAGAACGGCGGTATAATAAACCCTATCGGTATTCAATAAAGCCGGTCTTTTTGACGATATACTTATTTACGAGGAAAGTTAGCAAACTGGCGTAAAAGAACCGGGGTCTGATGTCGACAACGGACTTTTGGTTTTAGCACCACGAGTGCCTATCGTAATTTAAAGGCAGAAGATTGAAGAAGACGCTATCTCATATAGCGAAGTCGCTTATGATTCGTAAAGTTTGGATATTTGCTGGTTTTAGAGATGAAAAATCATTAAATTAATACAACCTGTACTTTTAGAAGACTGAGGCTCAAGTGTGCATACGGCGAGTCTCCACACACGATGGGCTTCCACCTTCCATCTTGTGTTGCATGTCCTGATACCTAATGATTCCACTTGACAATCTTATGACTGTCAATTTTGGGCCAAATATATTTAAAGGAAATTTGCTATTGACGCGGTAAGAAGACCAGCTATCCAATCCAAGACCTATCCAAGTCAAAAAACCTACAAAGAAATCATAGCGACATTTGACCCAGTAGCTCAGTGTTGAGTAATTCATTCGCAGTATTATAGTAATCCTTATCAAGAGTAAAAGTTTACGGTCTCAGGAGTGAAACGTTAATCGCTGGCTGCGAGATTATGCTGAAGCGGGCCCACTGTACAGGGCTGGATTATAGACACGGTGGCTTTATAATTTATATATATTGTTTTTAAAACTTATTTTGGTAGTCCTTAAAATGTTTTCTGTGCGTGTGCCAGAAATACATTTTTGGTTTTATATATAATTTTCGATGAACGTATGGGTTTGGTGAAAGCTTCCAATCTTCCGAATATTGTAAATCTTGTATACTCCCTACTATTATTTTGTGGCGATAGTCACTCCATCTAAAATATTGATATTCAGCTGATTAGACCGGAAGTCGACCCTAACAAAGTTGGAAAAAGACTAGCTAGATAATGATGATAATGGCTATTACATACTGATTTAATAGCAATGGCTATTACATCAGTATGTAATAGCCAACATCATCATTATATAGCTAGTCCGGTCACTGGGCCGGGACAGCCGATGCTCTCAATTATTACATAGAATTAAGTTCCGCCAGGGGTCATTGTTACGCCAGTTAAACTACGAAACATTGAAGGGAATACCGACCCTCTACCACTTCCTAGTGTATGGGAAACTGTCTTGAGCATTTTTTGACTTTCAAAAGATGTTGATCCGTTTTTTTTTGGAAGGTGGGAAATCATCAAATGACTCCTCCCGCTCTGGCCCCGCAGCCCATATGGGAAGATGCTGATCCTCAACCTCATTTCAATACAAGACTTTCGATTTTATTTTCTCAGCTCCCGTCCTCAATCTGTGCCTGTCCACAAACCAGCGTCCAGCCACGCTTGCAGTGATATTTTACTTTCCCTAATGGGTTTAAAACTGAGCCGCCCACGCCTCAAGACTCCACCGCCATCATTAGTTTTCATAAGCCCCTAACACTCACAGTTATTGCTTATGTTTTATTCACAAAATGAATTACATCAGACTGATATGAATAAATTAGTGTTTGTCAAACACCGCTACGTTTGAGTCTGGACTGGTAGTTTGAATCTTTGGCCCATATTACAATCTGAAAAAACATTATTATTAGGAATTCAAATAGTTTTGGCATTCAGAATCGCTCAGATAGATATAACTCGATTATTCTTTAAAGATTTTATGAAGATATTTATGATCAATATGGTTTTCGTTACACTTTTTTAACTTGGCTGGTACTTCGAGGTCTGTTTTGATGTGAAATTTCTACGGGAAACTTTTTTTCGTCTTCACGTAGCGTGTTCTGTAGGGGCAGATGTGACTCGTCTTACGATCGTTCGCCACTTCTTTCTGCTGGTCGATATCCTGGTCCTGGAAATAGAGGTAGGTCCTAGCTCTAAAACTGAAAATGAGGAAAATGTACTGAGGAAAATGTTGAGTATGAATGTAGATGGCTATAAGAGTAGATGAAGACCAAAGAAACGATGGATGGACTGTGTGAAGGATGATATGGCTAGAAAGGAGGTGACTGCTAAGATGACGAGAAATAAAGATTATGGAAAAAGCAGCATGTCTTGCTGAGGATTTGCGGATCTGCGGATTGGGATAAGGGCAGGAGAATGATGGTGACCTTAAACTCTCCTTTTATCCCAATGATAAGTCTTCAACTTACAACAATAAAGCAGAGGTCTGTTCTTGAAATCCCTCGTAGATGTCACTAAAAAGTCTCTAGTAGCTGTTAGCTAGAATGTGCAGCATATTATTAATATTTACGTCTTCCTTTATAAACTAGAGTTATGGTACATAACAAAGAACCCGGGTGTCTCGCAGTGCCGCGGATTATGTACGAAAACCTGAATTTATTAGCTCTCGCACATTAGCTGTAGGTACTTAAAAATGCTTTCAAGATGTCGTGTTCGTTGGCACCCTTCTAGCGATCTTGTAGGAGTCGTACAAGGTTATATGTATGAGTAGAAATGTGAACCATGTACGTTATGCTTCATTACGGTCTTAGCAACTAGTGATTTTGTTTTCATGATACAAATAAAATATAAAGGTATGATATTTCAGCTGATGGAGTTCAAGAATTCAATAATACAGATAATAACTTCCTGCTGTTGTACCTCCCCTTGTACCTCGTTATTTGGGATCGGCACAACGTTTAGAATAAATAGCGATAAGAACTGAAATTGCCGGTGGACTTGTAATATATACAACTACATACTTTAGTCTTACTGTAATTATTTAATAAATTTAAAAGAAATGTGTAATAAAAAAAAACTACGTATTAAACAAGAGTTGTCAAAACTGATTACTTTTAAAAACTGGCGACCAACCTACATCTGTCTTCTAGTTCTAGGTCGGTCGCATGAAAAACAGCAAATAAACCTTTTTTATCCAAAACAAAATCCAAGTGAGATACGATTAATCAAAACGTTATCTAAAACAGTTATAACCGCGGAGTGTCGCAGCCCGCAGTCGCGATAAGACGCGACGATCGCGCGTCTCCTGTTTGCGAATCGCGCGATTACCATAGCGACTGAACCCGGCCCTTTTAGTGCCTGCAATAAAACAATTACTGGCGACGTCTTCAGGCGCGAGAATAGCGAGCGCAGAGCGAACAAACACGCTTGTTTGCCTACACGCCCCCGACATGACACTAGCGTGACGTTTTAATGAACTTGTGTGTTTGTGAGTGTGTGAGGTACTAGTGTTATTGACTGGGGTTCAATAATTGACAAAACGTATTGCAATGATCGTATCCTATCCTACTAATATTTAAAGACGCGAAAGTTTGTAAGTATGTATGTATGGATGGATGGATGTTTGTTACTCTTTTACGTAAAAACTACTTAACGGATTTGGATAAAATTTGGTACACAGACAGTTCATAATCTGGATTAATGCATAGTATAGATTTTTATCCCGATTTTATCTTCTCGTGAGATAATTTTAGAGTTGTAGCGGGCGAAGCCGCTGGCAACAACTAGTAACAGAATGAAGTTATGAAGCCAAAAGGTTCTGGACGGTGGAAGATCTCCAACAAGGTGGTCAACATATAACCGGTGAATAGCGTAAATAGGCCAGGCGATAGGGTGACGATGTCTTTTGGCTAATGTGATGGGATCGGTAAAATTAATACAAGTTACGATTTATTTAGAGTGGTTTGTAAAGGAGAAAAAGGAGGAGAATTAAATGTCACAGTTTTTTTTACTTACTAAAGTTCAAACAAATCAAGTTTCCGTTGCTAACGTTGAAGACATAAGGAAGTATGTGTTATATCTAGTAGATGCCCGAAAGTTCAAGGCACAATATCTTAAAAGAAATCGCTTATTTTGTGCGTGAAAAATCAGCCTTTATTTTCGGTAACCAACGTACAAATCCCTTAAAAAAACGTTATCCCTTGGTAACCATTCGCAAAAACACTTGAAAGGAAACGGCAAGCTTATACGTAGAAGCAAACATAAACACACGACCTTTTCCGTCAAAATAGCATCGGTATCCCGCCCTTGACCTCTGCTCTGAACTTCGACGACCGTTTCTGCCTACTTCCGCGTCTCCGCACAACTGTTCTACCACCGCCATGCTTGTTGCTATTTGCTTTCCCCGCGACGCATATTAATGGCGTCCTTATTTTAAATCCCGGGATGTAAAGCGGTTAAGTCGAATCCCGGATAAATTACTTAGCGGGCCCGGTATAACCCGGTATTACTGGGTGAGGCCACCGAGTAAGATAATGGAGAAGGTTCGGCTTAACAATCGATGTAAAACGTTTACTTTAACTTTTCTTTAAATTTTACAGCAACGCCTTTATTAGGTACTCACGGCCACATCACGTGATGATGATGTTCTTTTGTTTGTCTCTGTCTCACTATGTATCCTCATCATCAGCATCTCGGCCGACAGACATCCACTGTTGGTCTCCCACAAGCGTTGTCACGTCGCCGTCGAACAGTCCGGTATTTCCCGTATCCAGAGGATTTACCATCTTCCGCAGTTTTCATGGGTGTACGAACGCTGTACGATCCGGTACATGGCCACCACTGCGGAACCTATCGGCTCAACCTCCGACTTTTGTACCTTATTCTCATTGAATAGGTCTCAAAAGTGTAAAGTGAAAGAGCTGATTAATTTAGTTGTTCATGGATGGTCAAAGTTGGCCTTGCAAGCCACTTAAGAGCAAACGAAAGAGTAGCACACCAAAGCTTTGTCAACAATCGTAGAAAGCCATCGAATGCAGTCGCTGTGGCCGAAATCGGCTAGATGACATCATCATTTTCTTCAGACTACAGGTGATGGTTCAGCAGTTAAGGCCTTGCTCCTAATATACAAGTCCAAATAAGCTCCAGCACAAAAATAACAAATTTTGAGACAGCACCAAACAAATAAATCCGAAAATCAATCAAGCAAAGTATCATCATTTTTCGTTACAGTACGATAGAGCTTATAATATTATTATGACAAAATCAGTATATGCGGGTCTCTCATTGTAAAGGAAATCCATACAAAGCACGGGCTTGTCATACAACTTACAATCCACCCTGACCTGAACGCTGCCACCCCTATTTCCTGTATATTAGCTGCTCCCGTCTCCGTTACAGCTCCCCAGTTGACAGTTGACACTACAAGCCACGAACAAACGCCCGCCATTTTGTATTCGACAACATATTCAATTGGATAATATTCTACGCAGAACTGATATCCTAATAAAAAGTTACGATAGTTTGTTCATAATGGTCTAAAGGTATAGGAATCGGTTTTGCTGCTTTAATAAAACGCTGTCTTTTACTTTACGTACTTACAAAGGGGTGTCCCTTTGTAAGTACGTAAAGTAAAAGACAGCGTTTGACAGGGCCACCACATCTTCTTTTTTCTGGGGGGGAGGGAAATCATGAAATGACTCCTCCCGCTCTGGGCAGGAGTAGTCATCATCAAATGACTACTGTAGGGGGTGTCAGACTTCTACTGATTAAAAACCACCCATGTTCCTTCTTAGCCCTTTGTGTCGAGGCCACGGTATCTCTTCCGAAAAACCCGCAGCCTCGACACTGGCCACTAAATCTCACAAATGATGGACAAATCTTCTAATTTTTGATTCTAGGACATTTCCCTCACAATTTCTGTCACTATTTTGAGAGCGGTGGTGATGAAATAACTTACGAAGCGGTGCTGTTTTAGGCAGGCACTCGAGATTCGCAATTGCGACCACTGATCATGGGGTCCTGGTCCGATTCCCGGGACAAAGTGTTGTTGAGCCACGGAGCCTGGATTCGTGCCCCTTTGATTGCCATCATTATTGACCGTTTGACCTAAACTGGTAAAATGTGGGTGTACTTAATGGGTACACCTCTGCCAAACCCTCCGATTACAGGCGTGATGTTATGTTAGCCAGTAAACCAGTAGGTAAGTAAATTATCCTCCACATACCATACACAAGCTGACACACTTATTGTAGCACTTTGCCTTTTCACTTATGCAACGTTTTTGGGGTTCCGTACCCAAAGGGTAAAAACGGGACCCTATATTACTAAGGCTTCGCTGTCCGTCCGTCTGACCGACCGTCCGTCTGTCTATCACCAGGCTGTATCTCAAGAACCGCGATAGCTAGACAGTTGAAAGTTTCACAAATCATTATGTATTTCTGTTGCCGCTAAAAAAAAAACAAAATAAAATTAATATTTAAGGGGGGCTCCCATACAACAAACGTGATTTTTGTTTTGGTACGGAACCCTTCATATGCGAGTCCGACTCGCACTTAGCCAGTTTTATTTTTAAACCCTCGTTACGCTTCAGACACGGCTCAAGCATAAACTTTATACGGAAGGTGTCTCTTACAATTCAATTAATTAAAACATACAGGAGAGTGTTTCAAGTTAATTGTTTACGAGGAAGCCACCCACGGAATGAGCCGCGGGTTGCGGGCGCGGGGGGGGGGGCACCGAGATTGACTTTGGTTACGTTGCCTCTACACTTGGCTTAAAGTGGATCTTGAACAGGGAAGATTTTTTTGAGCTTATTAATAGATTCATTAGGAACTGTATCGTCAATGATCTATGTCTATTTTTTTTCGAGGGTGGTTAATCGTCAAATGCCTCCTCCTGCTCTAGGCGGAGGAGCGGAAGGGAGTGTCAGACTTGTACCGACTAAAAACCATCCATGTTCCTTCTTAGGCCTTGGTGTCCGGTCTTTTTCGAACAACCCGCACCCCCGATGTACTGTCTATTCTCATGTGTTCCGGTATGTTTACTATGTATGCTTATGAAATTAAGTTTTGACAACGAATCAAGTTTGAAATTTTACATATAACTATTTAAAACGGACTGCCTTATGGATCCAAAAATAGGATAAAATGTTTTTCCATGAAAAAATCAGTTGTTGCTATTGTTGTTCGTGGGGGTAGGGGCGAACAGCGAGACAGACACACGAGTGATCCTATAAGGGTTCCGTTATTTTCCTTTTGAGGTACGGATCCTTAAAAACTGCCAAAATGTGAGTGTACTATTAGGTACACCTCTACCTAAGCCGTGAATTACAGGCGTGATGTTATCTTAGCTGCTACTTAGATGTAAGTTCCATAGTCAGTTTTACCAATAACAACGAATAGCCCCGTTTTATACTGTGAAAATGCAAATGACAAGATATTCATGCTACTCCTTTTTTGTGGGTGGTGGGAAATCATTAAATGACTCCTCCCGCTCAGCACCGAACGGCAGGGAGTGTCCGACTTGTACTGACTAAAAACCACCCATGTTCCTTCTTAACCCTTTGTGTCGAGGCCGCGGTATCTCTTTCGAACAACCCGCAGTCCCGACGGGATCATCCATGCTGCACCTAAAGGTGGTAAAAGAAAGAAAGAAAATTGGAATTATTCAAAACAGAACAGTGTTGGTGTTTGATTTCCTGGCTTTTGATAACAGTAGCCATAAAAGACTTTATGAAAAAAAAAAACAAAATGTTCCTTTCTTTATAGAATCTTACAGAAAACAGGTCCTCCACAACATTATCAAAGTCATCCTCTTTAATTACCTCGAGCAATCAACAGTTAAAGATAACATAAACACATAGCAGTTACTGCGGCAGTAAGTATGCGGACCAGGTCACAGTTATAGAGTGGCGTTAAAAGTAACTGCTCAGTTACAGGAGACGTAACGGTTCCAATATCGACAACTGTTACTAACTTTGTTTCTCTTCCAAATGTCTAGAGATGGGAAATGTTCGGATATTTCGGATATTTGAGAGTTGTGGTGGTTTGGGAAATAAGCGTTGCGTTTATAATGTTTGCTTCAATATTAAAGGATGTTAAAGAGGGGCGGCTTTGTTTTGTTGGTTATATTTTTATAGATAATATCCTATACACTTACAATAAAAATCTATTCACAGGTTTGTCGATGATTGTCTGAAAATCTTAGTCAAACATGATGTAATCACGTCATAAATAAATTAGTCACTCACCGAACTTTAATAACTTATATTAAGAAGAAATAAAATAAATAAATATTAAGAACATTATTCTATTTCATTTACCTAGTAGGCTTGCTATAAAAGACGTAGGTACACCACCATCAGTGAAATACACCTACAATCAACTTTTTACATTCATAGGCTAAATAATAGCAGCGATCGGTCGATCTTCAAGGTAAAGAGGTCAAGTTGGTTCCAAGGTCAGTCCTTTGATGGTTGACCATTTCATTACACATTCACATCATTACAAAGACTCGCCCATTTCTCGGAAGGTAAGTTTAACAGTCGTCATTTGTACATCTTTGACAGTAGTTACGAGGATTCACATCCCGGAAGTCTGACGACCAGTTGTGATAAATGGGTATCGTGGTACCCGGTAACTGTGATGTTGAAGTCAGATAGGTTGTTGTTCCTAGTAAAATATTCAGCTGCATCCGGTTATACTGAAACCGGATGATGGAACAACTTTTTCAAAAAATATTCAAAAAAAAATCAGACAAAATCCGCCACATCCAGCCCACTCGCAAAAAAATCCGTATTTGTCAAGTCATAACCCTAACAATACGAGATAGGGAATTAATATCCGCGCCGCCGTATCCGAAACTGTTGGTAAACGGTGAAGATAAGCGATAGTTGTTCCGAATAATGTTTCCTTTGTTCAATAGATACTTTCTCGATAAACTATCATAATTTCTGAGCGTCGAGCTGAATACTAACGGGGTTTTTACGTGAGTCGCGGTGGCATTTGAAGGTTATGTTGGTTTGGTGTTTTTAATTAAATTAGGACATTATTTGATAGATGTGTAGTTAACTCAGATTGTTATATTTATTCTTTGAAGATATTGAGATATGTTTGGGCTGTATAGTATGTTTTTAGTAAAGTTCTTTTGATTTTTTTCCCAAATAATTAGGCCACTAATTAGGCAGTGGTGTATGTGTGAAGAATTATATGAAAGAGAAAGGAGAAAATGCCACCGTGACGTGTAACAGGGAAGAATTGAAGAGGAGAACGTGTTGCGCCGACCCCAAATATAATGGGATAAGGACAGGAAGGTGATGATGATGACGAATAAAATTAGGCAGTGGTGTACATAAAGTACCTACACCCACACTTCACCAGTTATTTTATATTTTCACGTAATAGGAGGAGGAGTCTTCAACCGGACACAAACCCAGACTACGGGCTGCTACTACCCCCGATCCGGGAATCTTTGTATTTTTTTTTGACGTGACAACGTCTTATAAATTGGTTTGCCGGGTGACACTTCAAGAAACTGCGTTACGCTCCGCTCACGTTATGCGCTCACAATGAGAGCGAGTGAGAGGCACGCGTCCCTTCCACTCGGGCATGGTTAGCCCGCCTAAGAGCGAGAGAGACAGACATAAAAAGTGAAAGTTCATCCTTCTTCCTACTATACGAATGAATATTCACATTAAAATTATTTTACCACTCAAAGTCGTTGTCACGTAAAACTTTCGCCCGTATACCGACTTTACAGGCAACCAATTTTTTTTTTTATATTAAATGGGCTTGCTCTTGACTTCAATCTTGCCCTAAGGGCAGAGTTGATGGCTGTGGATTATCGAAAGGTTAACGCGGCTCCGACACAAGGGCGAAGAAGGAACATGGGTTGGGTTTTTAGTCAGTAGAAGTCTGACACTCCCCTTCGCTCTGCCCAAGAGCGGGGGGGGGGGTCATTTGATGATTTTCCACCCACCAAAAAAAGGGCAGAGATGATGTCGACGATGGAACGAGCTTACCCAGTAGAAGCCTGTTTACTCGCGACTTAAACAGATTAGGGTTATATGAACTCGGAAAAACCGACGCAGGCAGGGAATTCCACTCCTTGGCTGTGCGCATAATAAAGGACCCGGCAAAGCGCTTCGTTCGAATGTGTGGAATGTCGAGGTAACGGTGACACCCTGCAGAATCAAAACCTAAACCAACTTGTTTTCCAAGTCAAGGAAGAATGGTATGATATTTAATGTATTAGATGCACATTCAAAAGAAGCCTAAACTTGAAGCAATAAAAGTTTTATTTAAATAAAAAATAACCATAGAAAAGTAAAAAAAATCCATAGACAATGTCGAACTTTACTTATCTAGTGACTATAAGTACAAATATTAGATTCGAAGCCGAACAGGAGTTATCTTTTACTTACGTGTGTATATTTTGATCAAGGCACATATCAGCCAGGTATTTTATACGCGAGATGTCGGCACCACAGCAATATGGCTGAAGTCATAAACATCTCGACGAACTCGCATAATATGCAGGCATTCGTTGGCAGTCGGTTATCGTACGTCGCACGGGGAAACATATTTCCCCTTAGTTGTATTAGGTACAGAGGAAACCAGCTGCTCCGTGTCTAAATAGTAAGTTGTTGTTCCACATCTAAATCTATACAATGCGTGCCTAAACCGACTCGTATGTCAGAAGAAGACAGGATAATTTCATGGCGTGATGCATGCTCCATATTACGTAAAATCAACCTTTTCCAACATTGATATAATAAAACCCTAAGATACACACTCCGCGTCTCAAAACCGTCCGCTTAAAATGAGTTCACAATGAACTCATTTCAAATAGTCTCGCGTCGCTCGCGTCTCTGCACGGTCGTACACACGGCTACACATCAAGCTATACAAAACCAGTATAATCTGATCGTTCATTGTGCGAAACGATCTAGTAAAGTGAGGCCAAGATTAACTGGTTTTGTATAGCTTGATGTGTAGCCGTGTGTACAAAATACTTTTTATATTGCTTTTTATAACTGCATTGTAAAAGGAATCTGCGTAAGGTTGAATTTGCCAAAAAAATATGTTTATAGTGACGATAACTACATGTAGTAGTGCGTGTATTGGTGAGTGTTTGGCGACAGTTTCGACTGTTTGTTTTGTTCGAGACTGTGCATCTAGGGTTTTATTATATCAATGTTTTCCAATTAGAATAAGCTTTATTTTGTAATAATTATTGATCGACATAATTCAAAAGTACGTAGTTGATTTTCCTTGAGAAATCGCAAAGTGCGATATAAACGTTCGTATCGATCTTTTGATCACGTTGTTACAACATACTTACAAGTTTGGTATCTTCACCACTTCAAGGAGTAGCAGACTTGAGTATTTGATGTAAATTACAGCTTGATGCCTCTACGAACTTTCTGAGCGAAAGGGTCTTGACAGACGGACAGGCGGATAACAAAGTGATCCTATAAAGGTTTCGTTTTTGAGGTACAGAACCCCTAGAAATCCGCCTGGATGAAGGATAAAATACTAAGAACTGCTCCACCAATCATAAAAATCAGACAGAATGTTTTTGAATGAAAAGCTCAATCATAGTCGATTGGAAATGGCACCCAAACCCGGAGCGGGATCTAGTAACTGTTTTTTTATTATATTTAATGTGGGCTTACTCTTGACCTCAATGTTGCCCTAAGGGCAGAGATGAGGTCGACGATGGAACGAGCTTACCCAGAAGAAGCCTATTTACTCGCGACTTAAATAGATTGGGGTTATATGAACTCGGGAAAACCGACGCAGGCAGGGTGTTCCACTCCTTGGCTGTACGAATAATGAAATGATGAAACTGATTAAAATATTATAGCGTTACATTACATCATCGTAAAGCAACCCAAGCAAATGATTGTCATATGGCTGGTGGTACCTAAGTTAATTTGTAGGTACCAGTAATTTGATTGTTTAGGAAAGTTAACCGTCAGTAATCTTATTTTGTTTCAAAATGCATAGAGCAGCCCCCTCTAAAGTCTAGACGCTAAAAAAATCCAAGATTAATGGTGATATGTGGGTGTACTAGGTGTAACATTACCCCTGCTTCGACCAAAGGGTACTTTCGACTCTTTGGAGAAAGAAGGCGTGATGTTATGCTATGTTCTCTTGACGATTCTTGCCCTACGTAAGCGACGTAAATAGTTGCATTACGTATCCCCAAATACGCACACAACATGCCAAACGAATCAGCACAGCATCAAAAATAAGGCCTTTACACACAGCGGTCAGATCGCAGGCCGCAGACACATTCCCGCGACATAAATAGCGGCGTGAAATGCGGTGGGACGCGGCGCGGCGCCGCGGCGACACGCACGTCATTGTGCTTGTCGCGTGGTAAATGTTGCACGAGTCTATCAGATGCAGGTAAGTAAGGGTGTGTCACGGGGTGGAATATTTCGATCTGTTGGTATTTTTGGGGGCCGAATTTCAACGATTAATCTAGCTGCACCCTCCAAGACTTGAAAAAGTAAACCACAGAGCTGTGCTGGTTCCTATGTAATGGTCATATGAGCCCTAGATTCGAGAAGAAGGCGTCAACTAATCAGCATTCAGTGTTATCATTGCTGTGCAAAATTAGTCAGTTTTTGAACTCAGCATACATACTCAGTTCAGAATTGCTGTTAACGTTCAAAATTATTGTTGAATCACTATAAGAAGCAGCCTCCATTTCATACCATCATAATCTTAACCATTGTTTTCAGTAGAATACAGCCATTTAAAGCCTAAAGGACCAGTACGATTATCACTGTTGTTTAAAACGACAATAACACAAACAAAGCAGTACAAACAATATGACGACCCCTAAAGTCTAAAACTACTTCGCATCAGATCTAGATTAGGGGCGATTTATATCAGTTAATTCTCGATTACGCTTCATTTGGGCGCAACTCGATACTTTTGCTGTGAGCCCCGCTCTAATCTTGATTTAAGTCAAGACTTACTTGTTTGGAATGCGCCGTCAGTTGAGGTTGGAGGGAATTAGGTCCTTGAAGGAAACTGTCTCTGGATCGCTTTTGTCTTTATTTAGTTTTCATTATTTTTGTTGATTTACAGATGAAAGCTGGCAATTGATTTTATGTGCAGAAAGCACTGAATTTGCGCTCCAATGTGCTTGTAGCCTTATGTGTAGTAAATCATATTTTATTGGTAAGAGGAGCTCGTGGCTTAATAATAACTGCCACTCCGGTTAAGCCGCGCTTGCTTAGGTTGGCCTGTAGATGGGTGACCACCCATTGCATATCGAGTTTTAAGAAAATTCATTGTAGTGCGCTGACTCTAACGCATACATACATAAGCTCACGCCCTTTTCTCATGGGGGTTTGTAGAAACCACAGAACGCCACCTGCTACGAACTTTACATACTCCTTTTGCCTCGTCCACATCCACATACATACATGACTCCAAGTATAAATAATATAAGCAAAAGCAGGTATTGATAAAAAATTATGATTAAATGCTTAAAGATATTGAAAGGAGATAAAAATAAATAGTCAACAAAAATCTCCGCATCAGCAAAAAGAAATATTATTTCAGGAATCAGCTATGGACACTTATGTAGGTATTAAAAGAAGGAGAAGATGTCACTATTGCTATACAAGTCAATAAATAAGTGAGGCCGCAATTACCGTAACGTTTTATTTCCGTGTGTCGCGGGGAGAGCATCAATACGAATACCAGCGAGCTCGTATATTATGATAAATACGCTCCCTTTGCCACGCTTATTGAACATCTATGGGACACTAAGCAAATATAGTCAGAAGGTCCAAAAATTCAATATTTCCTTTTAGCACATTTACTAGCTTGCATGATAGGGTTTTGACAACTAGTCTTACCAAGGGGTATCATATACGTAATGCTAACTGGGTTCTTCTTCTTCTTAGCGTGTCGATGACAATTTACATTGAGTCGGCCCAAAATTTGGCGACGAGTTTGGCACTTTCAGTAGCCTCCATCAACTCCTGTGATGTGCAAGTAGCAGGACAGGCTGGACACGATATAAAGTGCTCCATAGTCTGTGGGGCAAGACCACATTTACACTCCAGGGCAGAGTCGTCTATGAATCTCCACCTGAACAGGATTTCCTTGCTTCGGCCTACCTGTGTCCGGAGTCTGTTTAGAGACTTCCAGGTTAACCATGGCAACTCGTGTCCAGGTGGAAGATTTTCGGCAAGTGGCACAAATAAAATAGAGCTAACTGCGTTGTGAAGGACAGATAGGATGCCGCTACAAGTAAAATACTGATATTTAGCGAGAAGGACAAAGCTGGATGATGATACTGATAGGGATAACTGTATCTGTACTGTTGGAAAGAAGAAGAAAGAAGAAAGAAAGAAAATGCATTTATTTGGCACATGCCACAAAAACACACAATGTAAAACAAAAATAATATAAAAAAGAACTTAAAACTAAACAAATCGTCCCACTGTGTGCCTCACGGCTGCGCCAAAAAGGCCCAGTTCAGCAAAATGCCGGGCAACTAGTGCCCGACGCTGGTTTTCAACTGAACCTAAATTAGAGTGGTTACGGATGTTAATCAGTTTTATATGTTGTGTCAATGTTGGGGGTGAATATGTACTTAAATATATAATCGAGGCGTGTACAATAAAATAAAAATAAAATAGAAAAGCAATGGGTTAGTAGTAAAACAAACTATGACAACAAATATGGTGAGTGTATAAAGCAAACCAAAACAATATAATATACATATAGGTAAATAGCACGGGCGCAAGATAAAAACCTGCATGCAATAGCTTTACCGCGGCAGTCTCCGAGTGCCACATTTAGTTTTTTTTTATTTAGGTGGGAAGGTAGAAATGTCATATAACTGATTCATTTAGAGCAACCATATCCAGCTTCCGTTGTGCTTCTATGAGGAACTGCCGTAAACGACTTCTAAAAGTGTCTATCGTCTTGATTAGTCTTATCGGTGGAGGCAGGTTATTCCATATTTTTGAAGCTGCATAACGGAAGCTGCCTCTGAAAGCGGCTGAACTATGCGACTGAGTTGAGAGTTGTTGAGAACATTGTCTTCTCCCACATTCCCGTCTACTAGCTATCCAACTCAGTTTATCGAACAAGTAGTCCGGTTTTTGATATTTGACCACACCGAACAGAAGGCATGCCAAGTGTAGTTTGCGTCTGGATTTCATTTTATGAGTGGAATGCTTGTTTAGAAAAGGTGTGACATGACTTCTACGGGGAATGTTATAACAAAATCGAGCGCACGCGTTTTGTACCCTTTGTATGAGCTGATCCGTACGAGCTAAGAGACGCGGACCATACACAGTGTCGGCGTAGTTCAGCCTAGATAGAACTAACGTTTCCACAAGTTGTTCCCGTAGTAGTTCGGATAAATAAGGCCTCATCTTGTACAAGACCTTCAGGCGATAAAAACAGTTTCTCACCGAGTCTGCTATGTGCTTCTCAAAACGAAGGTCTTTGTCCATAGTAAGACCTAGATTTCGCGCCTCAAACACTCGCTCAATTGGTTCGCTCATTACTTCTAAGTCGAAGGTCATAGGTAGTCGAGCAAGCTGCTGTCTGGTGCCAAATACCATATACTTAGTTTTTGTTGGGTTTAGCGACAGGCAGTTCTCCTGGGACCAAGTAGCGATTCGTTGGAGATCCTCGTTAAGGTCCTTGATGGCGCTGTCATACTCGTCTGGGTGGAAAGAAACATGTAGTTGCACATCGTCGGCGTATATGTGGTACTTGCATCTCTGTAGGCATCTTATTATGTCTGCGCAGTACAAAATGAAGAGAATGGGACCTAAAATAGAACCCTGAGGAACTCCTCTCTCTACGGGAATAGATGCAGATTTACGGGTAGTGCCGTCACTCAGACGCAGCTCCACTAATTGTTCCCTATGGCTTAAGTAGCTACGGAACCATTGTATAGCTTCAGGGTCGAAACCATAATATTTTAATTTTAACAATAATAACGGGATATTTATAGCGTCAAATGCCCTGGAAAAATCTAATAGAACAAGTACTGTGCACATCCCCTTATCTTGAGCACATAATATGTTATCAGTAACATCGAGTAAAGCTGTAGATGTACTGCGCTGCTTTCTAAACCCTGATTGTAAGTCCGGTAAAACGTTATTTTGTTCTAGAAAAAGTGTAAGTTGGCGACTGATGATTTTCTCTAGTACTTTGGACAAGCATGGTAATATACTTATAGGGCGTAGATCTTTTAAGGCTAATGGATTAGAGTTTTTAGGTAAGGGTCTAATTGAGGCAATTTTCCATTGGTCAGGGAACGTTGACGTCGCTATGGAGCGGTTTATTATGTCTGTAATAACATCTAAGGTGTGCGGCAAGGTCATGTTAATCATATCCAAGGTAATGTGGTCGCACCCTTCTGCGTTACTTTTGAGACCGGCGATAGTACGTGAGACATTGTTCTGGTCCACTGGAGTGATTGAAAAAATTGCTTCACCGTGGCTATGACTATCAAAATAATTCATAAGGGATGCGTTTGCTACGAGGTTGCCGGGAACATTCAAAAAGTTTTTATTAATTAAATCAGGATCTGTAAAATGCGACGGAAGGTCTTGTCTAGGTTTAAAATTTGATAATGTGGATTTTAGATTTTTCCATAGCAATTTAGGGTTTTTGATTTTATTATTTATATTATGTTTGAAATATGCAGTTTTTTCACTAAACAGTGAATTAACCACCAAGTTCTTTAGGTCTTTGTAGTATTTTTTTTTTGAGTCAGATTTAGTTTTCCTATAAGTATTAAGCGCATTGTCACGCAAACGCATCATGACTTTGATCGTGTCTGTAATCCACGGATACGACTTTTCTATAATAGTGCATGTCTTGATTGGTGCATGTACATCAAACAAGAAAGTAAGATGGGTGTTGAAGGTATGCACCATAGCAGTGACAGAGTCAAGCGACGAAATAAATTCAATTTTTATTAAAAATGATAGATCTGCATTAAAGCTCTCCGAGCAGATATTTTTAAGAGGCCGATATTTTACCAAGTACGGTTTGATTTTTTCGCGCCTAATGTTAAATTCACTTATGACTATGCAGTGGCCATTGATTGAACCGAGCGATTCTACCGCTGTATACCTTGGTCTCAGGTCAGTACATAGAAGATCGATAAGAGTTTCACTGGAAGCTGTGTAGTGAGTAGGTGTGGTGACCAACTGTGTAAGACTAAAGCAATCAAGAAATTCATAAATGTGTTTGGTTTTCATTCCGTTTGTGTCTAGCAAGTTGACATTAAAGTCGCCAAGTAGTACGTAGTGATCACAATTTCCCAATGAACTAATAGAGTCCGTCAAGGCATCCAGGAAAAGGACAAGGTCAAGCCATGGTGGACGGTAAGCTGTTCCTATGGCAATTTTTTTTCCGTTCAAAGTGAGTGTTAACCACATTTGTTCGACGGATTCGAACCTGGGATCGACCGCACTAGGACAAATACGCGCGCTCAGTCCTCGCCTCAGATAAAACCCGACGCCCCCACCACGGCCGGCGCGAACACTCGCCGGCCGCGGTATGTGACGCAATCGGTAGCCGGGCACCGTTGGAGCGCGCCCGTCCTCGCCCGGTCTGAGCCAAGTTTCGTTGATGGCCATAACATCAAAACAATGCCTTTCAAGTGCGCCTATTAAGTCATCATGACCAGTACCCAATGAACCCGCATTAAGGAAACCAACTTTAAGATACTTTTCTCCTTTAGCCATCACAGTAATAATATATAATAAATTCCGTCATATAGCAAAAAACATACTGCACGTTGGATTGTTATTTCACGTAATATTAGTGTAAAACGAATTATAGGTATGTAGTTATTGCATAAAATTATCGTTAATAAAGGTTCCAAAACGCGGGCCGTGAATAGTAGCCTAGTAGAAAGACCATAATAATATAGTGTAAAAAATAAGTTTATGAAATGTATTTGTAGGTATACGATGGGTAGGTGGGTGGTGTAAATGTGTGTAGTGCTATAAAACTGGATAACGTGTACTTTACTGAGGTGCGCCGCGAGACACACACTTGCCAATACAAAATATATCCTATAGTAGAAAGAAAAACACTTTAGTACTTTTACTATTGATGGACTGTCACTAACTGTAACTAAGCTTACTTTTAAAACATGTATGACTATATAAATAGAAGAAAACATAACCTTATCTTGACCAATAACAACAAAAACAAACAAGAAACTAACTCTAAAGTGCGTTATTACCGCCGTTAACAGATGACGAGACAGGTTGGAAAGTGAGCTGTATGTCAGCCTCACAGCGGATATGACAAGTGACATCACCGGGTTTGTACCGGGCAAGGATTCGGCCACGTTTCGACCACACGAACTGCCAACCGAGACGACTGGCCGCCTCACGCGTGCTCCGAAATAACTCCCGGTTGTGCTTGGTAAGGCGCTCGTTGACGTAGAAGCGCGTCGCAGGGCCAGGCAGATCAAGATCCGCTGTGGTCATGCCGCGACGCACTCGCGCTCCCTCCAGCAGCTCGTCCCGTGTGTCGCGTCGTGCGAGGCGCACGACGAGGAAGCGGGGGCGGGTCTCCACCGGCGCTGTCGCATGAGTCACGTTTATGCGCCTGCCTCCGACACGCTCAGCGCTCACAATATCACGTGCCTCGATTTTGACGCCAATCTTCGCCGCCACCAACAGGGCAGTGTGGGTAGGATTTTCACCGCCTATCTCTGGTATGTTGGATATCTGAATATCATTAGCCAGCAACTCCTGGTCCCGGTCATTGATGTCGCTCCTTAGCTGGTTTATTAACTCGTCCACATCCGACGACCGTGACAATTTAGGGATCCCATGTGGTGGCCCAGCGCAGCGCCAATGGTGACGTCCATGACTTCGTATTTTAAGTCGTGGGTCATGTTCCAATCAGGATAATAATTTCTACAGCACGGTGGGATATTTATTTAAATTGTTTGCTATACAAATTTTTGGTATGCTTTGCGCACAACAGCCATTTTACCTGTTTAGAAAAGTTTTTCAGTAAAACTTCCTATAATTTCATATCATATCCCTGTCCGGTATCGATTGCAAATCTCAGTTTTTAATCATTTGTCAGACTGTTAAGTTTACATAACAGTGATGGTCTGCAGTGTCTCTTCTGTATGTACTATGTGCCGAAATATACTCATGTTTCGTAATATTCACCTGATCGTAGACTATGGCTTTATTAGGACGTTATTGCCTCTCCAATTCGACATGACGCCAATATTTTTTTATTTGTGAATTTGAAAGGTAGTTTAAAGGTTTTTAACGTCCCGTTTCTAAGAACGGGACTTATTTCACTTTGTGGTTTTCGTTGGTGATCTCAGCAGGTTTTCTTTACTGCGACCAAGAGAAAAAAAGACGAGATCTATACCGATTCTTTATTTCATTGGTATGACTTACTAATCAGATGTCATTGTTGAATATTGGTAACTCTATTTTATTGCCCCGAAAAATCCCCTTAACTCTTAGATTTTTCTTTTAATTATGGAAGCTATAAAACATAAAAAGATTAGCAATGACCTCAGATTCTCATCCCGAAATCTTTTCATTTGAAATCGCATTTAAAACAAAGAACCCGGTTATTTCCCTGACCATTTCGATCATTAAAATCGTCAATAATTATCCGTTCCTTTATAAGAAACCAATTAATAAGAAAAAAAGCGCAAAGGGAAAAATGGCGGGATGGTTTAATTGCGAGCCCAAATTACTTTAACGATTACAAAAGAAAATATGACAAAGGTGGTTCGTTTTACGTAATGGTCGACTTTACAACCATTTCTAGTCCATTTGATTAAAAAAGCTCGTATCTAGAGCCGATTGATTTTCTTTTACAATCCAATTGCTCCTCACTTTGATGAAGACAGCTTTATAACTATTAGAATAAGGGTGATTTTTCTGTTTAAATTTGTAATTTCAATAACGCGGAACCTCTTCATTTGGAACGGCATTACGATAATGAAAGGGCTTCAGTGACTATTAAGATTGTTGGAAGTTCTTTCCCTTTGTTGGTGGTGCGGCGCGGATGCTGAGCAGCCTCGGAGGGTGGAAGGGGGAGCGAATCACCAGTGTCATGATAATTAGCGCCTGTTTATTTAGAATGGACGAGCATTTCAATTTAATTAAGTAATACTAATTAGTTTAACTTTTAAAGGTATAAAACTGTTTTATTAATTGAAATGAAATCACTTTACAACACAAAAGTTATCTATTAAAACACAAAAGTAATCTAATATAACACAAAAGTAATGAGTTTACGTTACAAAACGAATGAAGTGAACAGAACAACAAAATAACAGAATCAAAGGGAATAATTAGTAAGTGCGCGCGCGCCGGATTCGGGAATGAGCAGAATGAGCCCTTAAGGGCTCGTTACACGTTGGTTTGTATAGGCTTGATCACATGTTCCGGGCTTTCTGGAGGGGTATAGTTCGGAGACGCAGGGGTGTAGGTTTGAGACGCAGCTAACAACTGTATTGGTCAATGGGGACTCCCATTGACCATATAATCAGTTGTTAATATGGTCAACGGAGATTTTTTTAATAAGACGAAATAAAACACCTGTACGGATGATATTTTGAAGACTATTGTATCTACGTCTTTACGACTCTCAGGCATGGTTGGCCTACTTAGTATTTTCAAAACGAAGAACTTACCCTACATCCACAACGCTAACGCCATAATTTTCCTGAGACATAACACTAGTTTACTACGTTCCATACCGGTCATAAAACTAATCTAAGACAGCACGCCCGTCAAATAAAACTTGAAAGCGAAAAGCAAGCGAGTGTTCCCATTATTTTTCATTAAAAACATTGCACTTGAAGCGTGACCTCATTCCCTGCTGCATATTCCATGTCTTATATTTTCTTGTTTGCCCGTCCGAACAGAATAGCTCCATAGCTCAATGATTGGTGTTCCGATCGCCTTCGGAAATATTGTTCGCGGCAAAAACAATTTCAGAAGATATTGTTTGTTTGAAATACTGGATGTATTTTGCTTTTAAAATTGATTTTGAAATAGAGGACGTTGTGTCAAGATTGAGCAGTAGATGGAGGCTTTGTGAAGGTTTGTACTTTGTATTTGTTGCGACGATCAAACGGAAGGCAGGAAGTAGCTGTGTGACTCCGGGTGAATATTTTTGTTTGAGTGTTAGGAAAGCATTGTTGGGTTCTTTGGAATACAAAGTAACTAATATGAGTCGGTATGGACTGGCTCGTTGGTGAGTTACTGGGTTCGATTCCCGGGTCGGGAAAAGTATTATTTGCGTATTCCATCAGGATTTTTTCAGTAGCTGAAACGGAGTCTCCGTACCAATGGGTAAACCTCTGCCTAACACTGCGAGGATTAAAGGCGTGATGTTATGATTATGTAATATGGGTCGATGTGTCAGGAATAGTATAACGTTAATTAGTATATTAATTGACAGGTGACAACATTGATCAATTTGGTTGAAAACTGCTAATTAGTTACTATAGTATTCAATCAAATTAATCAACAATAATCACTTAGTACTAATTACCACCTTAGGCATCATCTTAATTTCCCTTCCCATAAAACTGAATTCTTTTCCTACTCCTTCTCTGTTCACGCAGTACGTTTGTTAAAATTTTAGACTCAATTTTCAAAAAACAAGTCAGAGAGTACCTTTCCTCTATTCTGTAATATTCTGTATATTATGTGTATGTTTGATTACTGTTATATATTCGGATACTAGTATTTATTTTTATATGTGTATATATTAGTATGTATGTGTATTTTATATGGATATGCTTTTGTTCATAATAATTTTAATTAAAATATTGATAATCTTGTCTACACACTGTGTCTACATTTCTAACAAACTTTCCTCTCGCAGGTCTGCTGGAAGAAATTTCTTTTGAAATAAGCAGTACCTTTGTGCTCTTCTATTTGTTATGTTTTTATCCTTTTCTGTATTTTGTGTGTGCATAAATAAATAAATAAATAACACAAATATTAGTTGAACATTCTTATCAGATCAGTTAATACTAGAATCGATCTTCCTCGAGCCATAACTATGAGTGACTTTAATAATTGTATAAAAGTAATCAGTACAGCAATATTGATAGCAACCCGTGAAAGTCGTAGAACCGATGACCGTTGAGGTAGAAGTGGCGAGCAACGAGCGACAATCTTTTCCGGATTTCTGCTTTGGGAGACTGGTATGTAGGAACTGGAAGAGAGTTTCGAGAATCGAGCTAAATGGCGTGAGATTGAAAAGGTCTATTTTCAGCAATTTGACTGATACGAGTAGTAATTCCTACTCCTCCTTCCTATTCTTGTCTGATTAATTTCCTTGCGGGATCCATGACAGTTAAATCGTTTCTATGGGCCTTCATTGAGCTGTATAGTCTCGGCGCTTTTCTGGTGGTGGTCGCCACTGTTGATTCTGGTGCACAGGAATTACATCATCATCATCATCAGCCTATATTGTTCCCACTGCAGGGACACAGGCCTCCTCTCTAGGAGAGGGATGGGCTATAATCTACCACGCGGGCCCAGTGCGGATTGGTAGATGTCACATGTCTTCGAATTTTTTGGTTCTAAGACATGCCGGTTTCCTCACGATGTTTTCCTTCACCGTTTTGAGAGCAGTGGTGATGAAATAAATTACACAAAGTAATGCGCCTGACGGGGTTCGAACCCACGACTCACTGTTCGTAAGTCGGAGCCGCCACCACTGGGCCACCACTGCTCTTCGGAGCCGCCACCACTGGGCCACCACTGCTCTGGGAAATTATAAAGGAATTACAAGGATTTGGGAATAGTGTGACAGGCTTGTTAATTTAATTAATTCTGTGTAGTGGTACTGGTGTCGTCCTTCAAACTCACATGTTTGTCAACAAATTAGTCATAAACGGAATAAAGAAGTTATTGTGATCACAAGTAGGTACGTAATACATTGTATCGCCAATCTGTAGCCCCACAATATAACACCCCGTCGCTGCCCACAATCGGCGCGATGGATCGGCAGTAACTTGCGTTTTATATGTAACGTCGGCGCGCGAGTAATGAACGAACTGAGGCGGACGATGGGGAACCAATGAATATGTCGCAATAATACGACATGTTATGTCCAGGAATTTATTAGTCACGGTCGTATAAATTGTGAACTTGAACATTGTACTATGTTTAACCTTGGATGCTAACAACTATGGAAAAAAAATAAAAGCTATCCAGTCGAGGCTGCTGGTTGCTCGATACCGTGACCTCGACACAAAGGGCTAAGAAGGAACATGGGTGGTTTTTAGTCAGTAGAAGTCTGACACTCCCTACGGCTCTGCCCAGAGCAAGAGAAGTCAATTGATTTGGCGATTGTCACACACTGTATAACAATATGCTTTACAATTAGTTTCGTGAAGGCATCATGCCCCGTTCTTTAAAAAATAGTCGATACTAGTCGATAGCATTATCATTAAAACACAATTTCTCCATCATTTCAGAAATCTGATACAGTTTGATACCGTTTACAATTCTGTTTCAGTTTCGAAACAATAGGGTATTTCACCAAAAAAATCTAGTTAGTCCGTCAGATAGATTTTCAAAAAATAATGGACACGTATTTTTTCTTTTTTCACGTAAACAAAAAATAAAGACGATACAGTGCTTCGAAAAGTCGTGTCAAGTCGTGTGACGTCACAAAGATAGTACTGTTTTACCCACAAAGTGACGTGAAAAACCCCCACTCATGATCTTTGACAGGTTTCATCTTCGTAAATTTTTAATAATTTGAGAAAACAAAAAACACGTATCCGATATTTTTCGATAATCTAACAGACGGACTAATTAGATTTTTTTGGTAAAATACCCTATTCGACAAATAACACATCTCCGTATCCTGTCCAGGGTAAACAAGCGTGATGTTATGTGAATTCGACATTATCCAAAACAGTGAACAATTTTCTTATGAATGAATATAGCGCTATGCTTCCTTGCAGCTCCATATTTTTGATGTTTTTCGAATATACTTATATGATAGATGTGGTAAATAGCAGCTCGACTGGGGCACGAATCGGGACGTGACGGAGGCACAAGACTGGCCTGTTGGTCTAGTGGTTAGTGACCCTAACTGCTATGCCGGAGGTCGTGGGTTCGATTCCCACCCAGGACAAATGTTTGTGTGATGAGCACGATCATTTGTTCTGTGTCTGGGTGTAATTTATCTATAATATGTATGTATTTAGAAATATATAAGTATGTTTATCAGTTGTCTAGTACCCATAACACAAGCTCTGCTTAGCTTGGGACTAGATGGCGTTGTGTGATAGTTGTGGAATATTATTATATTATATTATTATTATTACAAGGCACGAGGCAAGCGACGGAATGTATGAGGGGGTACAAAGTTTGAAAAAAGAAGGAGATATTACTTTTTCTTTAGGTATTGTGCTTGTCTTGTAGCCAATATTATTGTTTTGTAAAGTTTATTTTAATTATCCTTTTAACGGCCTCACCTACACACAATTCTAAAACAATCCGATATCAAATTGGTCATTGGCAAGTAAAGTATCGACTATCAATTCATGTTGAGAGTCCTTTATTTAGAAATACAAAAGTAAAATGGCAGCTATTTATATTAGAGATAAATTTTATTTATTTTTGGTATCTATTTACGTAATTGTATCATGTTCTCTTCAAAAGTTCAAAGCAATACATTAACTATGCCTCTTAGGACCACATTTATATTAGTCGTAAAATTGTTTACACACGACGTGATATTAAGCTAGGACTCATGACGTAACCGCAGGCCTACGCGCTTAGCACTGCGCCTACGCAAGTTGCTACGCGCCTACGCAAGACGCTACGCTCCCCCGACGATGTGTACTCGCCTACGCGGCTACGGCCTGCCTAGACTCATAAAACGCTCGTAGGCACAATGATGTACTTACAATAAGATTTATGTGTTTATATTCTCAATGGGACCTATTTTGAAAAACTATTGACACTGTTATAGGGTAGTTGACAAAAAAATCTAATTAGTCCGTCAGATAGATTTCTAAAAAATAGTGGACACGTATTTTTTCTTTTTTCACGTAAACAATAAATGAAGACAATACAGTGCTTTGAAAAGTCGCGCGACGTCACAGTTTGGAACATTTTTTACCAGAAAGTGACGTCACCAGCCCCTACTCACGATCTTTGACAAGTTTTATTTTCGTAAATTTTTATTAATTTGATAAAACAAAAAACACTTAAACAATATTTTTCGATAATCTTACAGACGGACTAAACAGAATCATATTTTTTTTAGTCAGTCAACTACCCTATTGAACATTTATTCACAAAAGGGCTGACTAAAACGAGTCTCGCCTTGATTGAGCCCTTTTTCTATTGATTAGTAATGAAGGACTGACCACTTGTTAGCCCCGGTGACCTTGAATCAAGTTCTACATCCTTTTATATTACTGCCGTCAAATTCGATTGGGTTTTTAAACGTCCCTTTGAAAGAATTGGATTACGTTTTGTTTCAATTATTTGTTATTTTGTTTCGTATGTCGTGTTTAGTAGATAATTGATTGGGTTGAAAGGCGGGGTTAACAAAAACGTAATTACTTGGATAGATTGTTGGAATTAATTAAAAATGTTTTTTGTGAGTGTCTTTGTAAAAATCCCTAAAAACCTATTAAATAAATTCATTCATTATGCTCTTCGTTAGAAGCTTACAATTAGTACGGACTACATGATGACAGTGAACAAATATTTATGGATATTCTTAATATAACAAATCAATAAAAAACAATTGTGTAATCGAATCAGAAATGAGGACATCCGCTTGAGAACCAAGGTTACCGACGTAGCCCGAAGAATCGCCAGACTTAAGTGGCAATGGGCAGGGCACATTGCTCGCAGAACGGATGGCCGATGGGGCCGAAAAGTTCTGGAATGGCGACCGCGAACCGGAAGACGTTGCGTTGGAAGGCCTCCCACTAGGTGGACCGACGACCTGGTCAAGGTTGCGGGGACCCGCTGGATGAGAGACGCACGGGACCGGTCAATGTGGCGACGCCTGGGGGAGGCCTATGTCCAGCAGTGGACGTCTTTTGGCTGAAATGATGATGATGATGAACAAATCATTAGAGTAACCATGTAGTTTCCACTTATTTTCTGCTGTTTCATAACAGTACCCATGTAAGTTTTACATAATCATCATCTGTCTAGCCTTTACCCAACTATGTTGGAACCGGTTTCCAGTCTAAACGAATGTAGCTGAATACCAGTATTTTACTTAAACCGACTGCTTATTGTATGACCTCCACAACCCAGTTAGTACAGGATAATACGATACCTTTTAGTAAGACTGGTTGTCAGACTTTCAGGCTACTGACTACCTGTAACGACTGCCAAGAAAGTATGTGGTAGCTGGAACCAGCAACGGCGTGCGTATGTATGTACCCAATAATATTGGCCCCTGTTTAACATTGGCGAATGCGATGCGATGGCCAAGTCAATCTTTTATTAAAGATTTTTGATATTATAGATGTGGTCACTATAAGATGTTGTTAGGTTAGCTAATTATGTAAAACTGAAGATAGAAGGTCCCTTAAATAGGGACTGAATTAATTAACTGACTTGGTATTACATAGATCTCACTACTTTTTACAGTAGAAGAAAAGAGTTGCGCGACTTGGCTTTTTTATGTTTTGTTTTTAGTGGGATGTTTATTGTCGGTCTTACACTGAATGTGAATTATTCAGAACTAGCTGCTGCCCGCGACGTCGTCTGCGTGAGTGCTATACAGCACCAAAAATACCTACGATTATACCTTTCAAAATAACATTCATTTACCCCTTTCTTCTTTACATTTCATATCTACAGAAAGTGCAGTAACAGAGGGAGACTGTCTTTTGTAAAATTGACACTCAAAAAGTGCTGATTCTCAGCCTGCTTTGAATAAATGATTTTATGGTGATTCTACTGAATTAAGTCATAAGTTGTGACTGAAGCAGATGAAGAAAATAACGAATAAGGAATACAGAATAGGGTAAAAATACATACTTATAGGACTTCTCGATAAATAACATTAGTGGTTTGGCTCTCCGCAGCCAAAATGTACAGATTCAGGACAGGTGAAGCGGGAGCATGTGACGTACAGTTCCCGTGTGAGAAGCAGCTCGTCCTGAGGTCGACACCCGCTGCCTTCAGTGTCTGCCCCTACGACTTGTTGATGGTCATCGCGAAGCAAAAACTCACGGGGAACTGTACGCGCTTGAACTGGAACGCGGGTCTTAAGGCGGGTCCCGTTACACAACTTCAATAGGTTCCGAAGAATCATAATCGGGACACTGACCTTCAGCTTGATGATAAGTGCTGGAAGTCCACTTGCTGACAGGGGTTCAGACATCATCATCAGTGTTTATAGAGGTGTAGACCACTTCATTCCCCTCAATTTCCGAGAGAATGCATTCCTTAATTGCTACAGCCTGATCATTTTTGTACCCATTCACACACCCAAGAATTCTGCTGTTGGTATAGGACTGATGTCCCAGTTCACACAGCGAATGGGTTCACGCTTTCAAGGACGGTGTCATAAATTTGTTTTTGCTCTGAAGAGAAACAAAGCGACTTGGTCATTTCCTATGGTCGTCATTTCACCCGGATCGTAAATTGTCTCAGCGTTATACTCCCGATTTCCACGGTCTTGATACGGTGATGATTAGGGAGCTGGTAACCCATATTCGACCAGTGGATTGCCGCCGATAGAAATGACCACGTCTTGAAGTGAACTGAGACAGGTGTTCAACACGCGTTTATCAGTAACTTCGACTTCGTCTCCAGTAGCACGCCTCAAAGCTCGTAGAAAATCTTCAGACAAAGCTACCGGGTTCGCGACTCCACAAAACACCAAGATGACGGCAAATAGATGACGCATGCGGCTGGGACTGTCACTGCCGCTCGCCTCCGCGAGGATGTCATCCACGTTTTGGTCACCGTCGAGAAGGTGACGTGCTACGCAGGCTGCGCGGTAATTGGGATACTTCACGCCATCAAATGTTCTCAGTAAGGCGAAAGACGTTGGGCCTTGGACCGTGTGAAGTAACAACCGCAGAAAATAGCATTCGCCATTATTCGGGTGCACGGTATAAACTCTACCCAATACAGTGTCCTTAAAAATTCACACAGCACCTCCTCGTCGACGTCGGTTAAATACACCCCTTTGCTTGTCGTACGTGTAATAAAAAGACACCTCGCAAACTGGTCGGATTCACAGACCCTGAAAAATGCCAAGAGAGTTGTTTGGGGTGGATTTTCCAAGCGCTCAGCAACGTTGTCGGGATCCATATATATGCGCTGGCCGTTCTCTAGGTGGACGTCTAAATGCATGATGGTAGGATGCCTGTCATTTAAAGAGAACGCCAGTATCCGCCAAACCGCTTCAGACGTGCTGATGTAGTGACCAGATTGGTACTTGGTCACCTCGTCTCTATCAGTGCTATGTAAAGCAAACGTCGCCTGATCGCTCCCTTTGTTGACGTATTTGCAGATGTATTTAATCGACTCGACGCTGCTGCACGACTCGACGATGATGTGCGTCTGGAAGGTCCTGGACAGTACTAATGAGTAAGGAACAATCCATCTGTTTTCGACCGGTTGCGCCTGGCCACGCACACTCAGCTCAGTGGAATGCCCGCCCTCTGCTGGTGATCGGCACCGGTATGAGGGACATCCATCCGCACCAGTAATGGTTTCGTTGGTAAATTGTTTTGGGAATCTTTTCGTACATCGTCCATCTTTCATGCACAGAAAACTTGGATTTAACGTGCCACAGGGGTCATGCACCATGTGACTTTTTACAATCTGATGCAAAACAGGATCGATCGACGTCAGGGTCCGGAAGATCAGCACTTATGACTTGATCAATCTGGTTGGGCCTAATGTTCTCTTCTAACCACAAAAGCAGGTGCGCGTGTGGCAAGCCGCGTTTTTGCCATACCACGGAGTACATAATAATATGACATCGGACTGCACCAAACACTTTTGTAGATGAAATAGCTTAAAACTTGTATAAACACAATTTTTTTTATTGTCTTTCTCATCTCTGAAACGAATTAACGATTCAATTTTTAAGAAGAAAATGCACACTCCATCTATGACTTTTAAAAACAAACTTTTACTTTTACACAACATGTAATTCGACTTGATGTTTTTGAAATCTCATAGATGGCGCTGCTTTAAAAATATACATTTAATTATAATTATTTTTATCGGCCTAAGTTACTTTTATTGCGTGATTTTTATAGTGTAAAGCTAGCTTATAGCATGGTTAACATAATAACAACATTCAAATATGCGTCGTTAGATTTCACGTTGTTACAGAATGCGTTGAAGAAATAAAGGTTCACTGCTCGTTCCCCGTAGGTGATAGCGTGATAATATGTAGCCTATGTGTTGACCCGACTTCTTTATAATATTCATGCCAAATTTGAAGTAAATCCATGCAGTACTTTTTGAGTTTATCCCGGACAGACAAACAGACAAACAGACAAAAATTCTAAAAACTATATTTTTGGCTTCGGTATCGATTGTAGATCACACCCCAAGTATTCTTTTAAAAAAATATTCAATGTACAGTTTTGACTTTCCTACCATTTTATTATATGTATAGATTTACTAGACGATACATTTAACAACAAACTAGAGAAAACCAGTGCTGGTACTGCCCGTTTCTTCCTCACAACCACAGAACCCTAATACCAAAAGCCTTGTTAAAATAAAAAAAACCCACGTATTTTTATTCGGAAATTGTAAAATTCAGTTGTGCCCCATCAATAAAGATTCGGCGTACGTTTAATACAATCGGCCGGCGCCGCACGAGTGATTGCGGAGTCGGCCGGTGACTTGCGAATGTTGACGTTTATAATTGTCGTGTCCGACATCGGGTACATCGGACAGAGCGACAATTCGTTTCCCGAATGCCGTACGCTCATTTGAATTGTATATTTACGGATACTAAAATTGAATCGGGTTCGAATGGCAAGTATTTCGTATTTTGATCGTGTTTTTGAATTTGTTTTTTGTTATTTTTATGACTTGTTAGTGAAGAGACATAATATATTGTTGTTGTTGATTTTCATGTGAATGGGCTTCCCTTGAGATAGGTTTTCAAAGATTTAGGGTTAAAAGTATTATTGACTTTTTCTAGCAGGAATTTCTAAGTGGCAGTCATGGAGTCTGGTTGTGTCCAGTGGATGGTAATAAGCTCGCCCCATGTTACTTACTGGCGAAATGTGGGGTAGTATTAGGTACATCTCTGCATAGCCCTTCAGGGATTACAGTCGTGAAGTTTTGTGTAGTCCTGTCTCAACTCAAAAGAAAAGACTACTCAAGATTAAAGTAATACAAGCTAGTTAATTATTGATTCTTTGCATAATACATAGTTTCTTTTTTACAAAAAATACACATACCTTACCTAGGTAATGTATTGTGAATAAACAACAGAAGAAAAATACAAACAAAAAACAAGGTCTTTTCGACTTTCGCCCTCAATATTCTACGCAAGAGTCGCGATACATTATTCAAGGTATCCAAACAGTAAATATTTGTAGCAATACGAAGAAACACGTGTAACGAAATGGGCAAGAAAGTGAATTTACAATTAAGACCTTCGAAATAAGTGGAATTGTTTTGCAAAAGCGATTAAACCGACATTCCAAGACGAAAGGGAAAATAAACATCCTTTGGCCTTCAATTAATTTGATCGTCGTTTTAAGGAACCTGTGATACTGCTTTTGGGTTGCTAACTAGCTAATCTTTTAACTATAACACGCTCAAGTTGAACGCTGTTGATCCAATCTGGCTAGATGCGGTAAGATTCATCTCGGACACAACGCGAGTGTCCTCAACATAGGATATGCCACACCTTCTCTACTGCCCGTCATGACAACTAATTGCACCCTCCACGACTTGAATGAGGCAAACGACACTCCAGTCTAGGTCGCACTTGGCGGACAAAATCTGAGTGATTGATTCGGAAGAAGAAGACCTTAACACGACAAAATAACTTTTGAAGACAGATGCCGATTTTTGTTACTTACTGTTACCGCTTAACTAAGATGATGCATGAGTTTGCTGCGCGGTGTGGGAGGGCGGGGAAGAACATAATTATAGTTGTAAACCTGCTTTACAACTTTCTGTGGCTCAAACGAAGTTGGCCCTATTAGTAGGTTCTAAGAGGTTAATAAAGCTGAAAAACATAATACGTAGGTAGATACTTACGTACTTTCTTTGTAAATTGGTTGACTTTTATTGAGATTTCATTGAATATCGAAAATATCTCCCACCTACACAGAAAGAATCGAATTAATAACTAAGTAAATCGTAAATGTCACAAAGTTGCTTCCAGTATTGTATCAGTTTAAACACCCACTCATGACAAGCCTTTTAACTTCTGTTTTGTGGGAGTATGACCTTTTTTAACGGAACTTTTATAAATAACATCATGTATATCCTATTCAAAATCGGAAATCTATGCAAATTCGGATCGACATGAAGTCAGCAGTGACGCAGCTGAATAACAGTGTTTTATTTGGATAGACTGCTAAAGTATTGCATTACAAATCTTATTGTAACCAATCTTGCGACCCCTAGCTTTTTTGATCATAATATCAAAATGCTCGCCACCGTCGCAAAAGCACAAACGATCAGTTGTCGAAGTGAAGAAGGGATTTGTTTTCTTTTCTAAAGAATTAAGAGGAATCGACCTTATGTCCTTTCCTTTCGTTATATTTGCAAGAACTATTTTATCTTTTTAATGATAAAGCGCTTAAATTAAGGGAAGCAAACACATACTTCTAGGTTTGTAACTTGGTGTCAAATTAGTGTTTAGTTATTCATTAAATTTATTTTCTTTCATTTGTGTTAAATTAAGTGGTAAGGTTTCAGTGGTCAAAATTGTTGTTTGCCAGTGTTCTAATTGAAATTGCTTTCAGTTTCTAACATGTCCTAGTTCTCCTGATTCCTAAAACTAATAACCCTAGATTTTAGTCCTGATGAGCTGAACCCTGATACACAACAGATTGACATTTTTTTTTCAGAATATTTCAACTGAATTCCGTTCTCCTGATCACATCGCCCTCAATCAATATTAAAATGAGTAAACCCAATAAAAATCTTGTTAAGGTTTTAATAAGTTCAGTTAAAATTCGTTTTAGTGAGGAACCATTAGTCAAACGCCAATATTTCATTGTTAATTTTAACGAGGAATATTTCCATTCATCCCTAATTCCTGAGGGATGAATTTTTTGCGTGAAATTAAAAAAGTTTGAGACGTTTCAGTGCGAGTTAGGGCGCATCTTTGTGCTGTGTCCAGTCATTGGGGGAGGCCGGGACTGTTGGCACTGGAATCTGATTCAATCCACATTAAATACGACAGCGGTCATTGATTTAACTTTGGTGAATTTGACTTGTTGACAATAAAAATGCTCTGCTAGAACGTATTGCCTGTACTGTATTTAGGTATACGTTTAATTTACCATCTGTAAACAAAGAATATTCTATGTAAACAAAAGGAGTATGTTGTAAGAGTATCTTTATTATATTTTCTCTCTACCTACAAGATTTCTTTGTCATTTATTTGCTTTTAATTTCTAGACAGCTGATTGTTTATCTTATACTGTAGGAATTGTAGTCGAATGTATTGTATAAATTACACATGTTTAACGTTAAGAATCACAAAACAATTCTCAGAGGCCAGCTATACATTATATCGGAGACGTTTTAAATATTAATTCTGTCGTGATCCTACGTAGACGCCGCTCCCCGCGGCGACTATCAGCATCCCGATAATTTCCCTTAGGTACGTATCGACCAAATTGACTTATGGAATTGTTACACGCTCCTGGAATTTCAACAATTCATCATTTCTCGTTCAGCCAGCCGGTCGTATTTTATTATCAACTTTTTGCTCTCGATAACTGGTTTCCTTCCTCCTAGGGGTGGGTCCACCCATTTCTTACGAAACGGAATATTTTTTCATCGACAATTTTTAATGGTTACGTTTCGAGTGTTAGATAATAAAATATTG
Source organism: Diarsia dahlii (assembly GCA_949775195.1). NCBI lineage: Eukaryota > Metazoa > Arthropoda > Insecta > Lepidoptera > Noctuidae > Diarsia > Diarsia dahlii. The sequence continues at coordinate 864,331 of OX459193.1, read as the reverse complement.
TCGGCGCTTTCAAAAATATTTTTACGGAATTCGTTTTGGAATGAAAGTACATGTATAATGTGATTTGTGGGTGGTTGCCGAATTGAAAATATGGGAAGGAGTTTTGGGTCGCCGATAATAATATGTAAAAGAAGGGTCCCACGCATTGACACAAGTCGTTACTGTTATGGGGAACTTTCACGATTATAATATTCATTCGGTTGAAAAGAGACTTAAGTAGACAAAGTTTTCGCTGCTTTATAAATAGAAACGACATTCTAGCGAGTAGTCTACTGTCTAACATGGTTTAGCTTTATCTTGGAACTATCAAAAGTTAGAACATGACATTAAAATGTAACAAGGCATAAGGTAATAACATATCTATGTTCATTACAAACAGACAGAACTTCCAAAGTCTCCTGGAGAGCGTTTGTTTAGAAAGTGATTAAGAATGAGAGTGATCACTTTGGAGACCTCCGAACAGCGATACAAGCAACTGATGGCAACAACTCTACGAGCTGCTGCAAGTTTCAGATGAATACATACACCAAATAACGGGCATTCTGCAGGACAGTTAGGTCTAGTGGTCACATATGATACTGTTGCGTATGAAGTCTTGGGTTCTGGTTTTGCCCCTAGATATTTCTCAGAGGCGGGTGCCTCTGAGAATCGTTTAGAATTAAAAAAAAAACCGGAAAATACATAGTGTCACCTATTTGTGTGAACATGTTTCAGTTTTGTCTTTGGGTCACAAACGTGATTTCCTTCCATCACGCCATGTCAAATTCTCGATGTTTTTTAACTGTGGTCACCAGTGTCGTTTTAAAGTGGTTGAGTAACTTTGTTACTCGCTGGATATGTAATTATGCACCCATGGGCGGCAGAAAGGCACTTTCAACAGCGCAAATAATATTGTTTTCATCCGTGAAAGGCTACCCACATCCACAACTATCTGTTTTTCCTGCTGCCTTAAACCTGCCTGCTTTTCATTTACATGCTCAATCTATTGTAGATCATATCCGTCACTTTCCATTAGACAAGAACCTTTCCCAGTTTCTCAATACATGCACAAAAACCTACCAGCCAGTACTTTCACAAATTCAACTAGCAATAATATAACCTACCACTTACATGTTAACCTCTTTTATCCCAAAACATGCCGACCGTTAGTAGTTGTACCGTCCAGGGGCAGCGGGGGGAGGTCTAGGGGGAGTGGGGGGAGGGTGCACTCAAAAATGCAATAAACGCACCTCGCGGACCACTCGGCGCGCATTCTTGAGTCGCCTCCACCGCGCCGCGCCGCTGCAGCGCTGCAAAGCGAACATATTAAAGTAGAAAACGTTGTGTATACGATTATATCTTGTTGCAGTTTACTTACTTATGTAACATGTGGCTTTAGGATTTAGATAGTTTGAAAGTTTACCTATGTCCAGAATTTTAAAGGCAATGAAGTAATTTTTAGCACAAATATCTAAACTAAAAACTGCCTCCGTGGTCTAGTGGTTTAGGCGTTTGCTTTATGAGCCGGTGGTGTAAGCATACTTTTTAAATTTAATAGTTGCTTCCAGTTTGGCTAGGACATTGCAGGCTTGAATCACCTGATTGTCTGATAAAAAGATGATTCCGTGCTTCAGAAGGCATGTATAAGCCAGTGATCCCATCCGCCACATGGCGGTCGTCAAACCATGTCAGAGGCCTTTTTGGCGGTTTAGAAACTCTGACACTAGGGTGTGTGCGGTCGTTAGACCTTACTGCCCACACGATAAGAAGAAGAAGAAGTAAAAAAATACAAATTTATTAGAATACTACGAATAGGTCAACACTGCGAGTCCTGTCGGCGTCAGTGGCACACAAGATCAATGGCTGCTACGCAACACGTAGGTGTACTACGCTTGGCGTAGGTGTGCTACGAAGCACGTAGGTCTGCTAAGCTTAGCGTAGGTGTGCTACGAAACACATAGATGTGCTACGCTTGGCGTAGGCGTGCTACGATAGACTAAACAGTTACGCAATGTTATCAATGTGCTACGCCGCTAATAACCAAACATGTATAGGAGAATATTACGGAGCATATCAATGCTTGTAAAAGTTCCATTACTAAACCAGCACTTTACAATAATTATATTAATATTAATCTAATATTACCGTTTACTTTGTCTAGATATTTTAAGACAAGCAATACATTGTTTAGTTCCCCAAGTACACAGACACTACACAATGTACAAACAAAATACAAAGTCTTATCACAACACTAATTTGTTCGACTCACTCCTGTCCATAAAACGTGGACCCTCAGGAAAACAAATGCCGTTTAATGACACATAACATCTTCAGCAAACATTCGATTCAATTAACTTACTTTGTAACGAGAGACGACTGCTACTAATTAAATTAATCATCTTACGCTTCGTCGTGCGATCAGTTTGTAAAAAACATTGAAATTGAACGAAATCTTAATTAGCGATGAGATAAAATGCATTTCATGTGATGGTTATCGTGTGATTGCGACCAGCAACTGGTTGTGATGACCAGTTGTATTGCATGGTTCTTTTGACATAAGAGCGCTGTCGTTAAATTTTTCTGAAACTGTTTGTGGACATTTCATGGCGACGTTAACTTTAATTAAAGCCTTCTGAGTACTATAACACGGTAAAAGTACTGGTTTACATAACTGGTACAACCCTGTCTGTCTGAATGTTAATATCACCTATACGGTGTTGTTTTCGAATAAACACTCATTACAAAACGTTTAGATAAATTGTTTACACACTCCACTCCAATAATTGCAATAGGTTTGAGAGTTAATTTTGGATTGTTATAAGTAATACATATATTTATATGGATTTTTGATGTATTTTTTATTTATTTTTTTATTATAAATGGGCTTGCTCTTGACTTCAATCTTGCCCTAAGGGCAGAGATGATGTCGACGATGGAACGAGCTTACCCAGTAGAAGCCTGTTTACTCGCGACTTAAACAGATTAGGGTTATATGAACTCGGAAAAACCGACGCAGGCAGGGAATTCCACTCCTTGGCTGTGCGCATAATAAAGGACCCAGCAAAGCGCTTCGTTCGAATGTGTGGAATGTCGACTAGGTATCGGTGATACCATGCAGTACGTCTAGTCTCCCGATGGAAGAAGGGAGATGGTGGGATCAGCTCGTGGAGCTCTTGCGCACACTCTCCGAAGTACAGTCTGTAGAAGACCGACAGACATACGACTTTGCGACGGTGGGCCAGGCTATGTAGCTTGATAACCAGCTTATCGTCTTATCGTATTATAAGTTATAGCCACCGAGGTACAGAATATTATCTTTTATTTACGCCAGCAAGTCCCCAAAGGGTTAAGTTAGGTTAGTATATAATAGGTACCCTTTTCTTCTCAGGCAGTGTAAAAAATTACCAATCTGTTGTCATTGTTTCATGGTTATAATTCAGTTGAATCCATCAGAACATATATATACCTAATTGGTTGTTGTGCGATCATTGCACGCACAACGATTGCACAACTTAACCCCACACTACTCCAACATTGATCTCTTTCCCGGTCGCAATGTTCACAGGGGACAGCGGACGGCATTAATTGCAGTTCGCGAACTAAACAGCGCTCCACACTCCGCCTGTCTTGTTTATAATAAAAACTTTAATGTTACGCGATAAGGCGCCCGCGATAAGAGGAGCGGATTATGAGCGAAGTTTCCTATCGCTGTTGTTGTATTATGGTTTTGTTGTAGAATAGAAATGTGGAGTGTTAGGGTTTCAGCGTTTCGTTTAGTACGGTCACTACACAACTGGTACAAAATAACGAAGCTGCAACAGTTGAATCGTTGAAAATATTAGTTATTATTAAGAACGAACAGTAATAGCAGAACGGTTGCTGCTCCACTGTTTTACGACCGTCACATCACTATTTTACAGGTTCAGTTGCCAGTATCAGGCACTAGCTACATTGGCAGTTAGCTGAACTGGACCTATTCGGCGCAGCAGTGAAACACGTGAAACAGTGTGTGCTCTTGTGACATGAGCCGAATTGGCATGTTCTTTCAGTAAAAGTGCACTTTATCATATTAGCAAAGCACACGGCAAGAATGCAAACTTGAAAGATGGCGTATCTTTCAAGTCTGCATTCTTGCCGTGTGCTTTGTATGAAAGATTTGCTGCAAAAACAAATAAAAACAAATCGCTGTCTCCTAAAACTCAAGCCGTTCTCACTGAACCGTGCTGGTTACAGAAAAATGAAAATCAGCTCGCAAACAGCTAGTGAGAACAAATTCGTTGCACATCGTCCGGCGGCCGGCGCCGTGCCGGAACCGGACCGTGTTTGTGCACGTTATTATACGGTTTTATTAGTGTTATGACTAAATGGCTCTCTGAGTTTTGGGACACTAGGACATTAGGACAATCTTATTAGTTACTGAAAGAATTTTTGTGCGCGTATGCGCCGTTGTCAAACAATGGACGTCTTTTGGCTGAAATGATGATGATGATGGTAGCCATGGTAGGTTAGGTGTATGATAAATGGGGACAAAACGATGAAAGATTGATAGCTTAGAAGCCGTGGTTCTGCAGTTTCTGCCTACCTCAAATGGAAAAAAGTAGTGACTTTTGGTCATGTACGTTACTTAGATTTGTAGTTCCTTTGGTTTGAAAATTTCGGGAATATTTATATCGTGCAATTCAGGATGCCTGAAGACGGTCGTCACTGAGGCGACGTAACGATTTGGCCTCTTTCTTGTCTTATTGTATAGACACACACAACACAGGGAGAACAGGAAAGAAATCCGCGAGACCTTTGACCAGCAGTAGGACCGAATCGGCAAATTAAAAAAAAAAAACAACCGGAGCGTCTTTCTTTTTTTTCATTAGTTAAAATTTTAGTCGGAACACACTCATCCGACCTCTCGATAGGGTATTTTACTTGTTTAATATTGTAATTAATTTCTTTATTAGTTAGGTGTTTAGCAAGTCAAATTATAATTACTTATATACATTTATTTATTTAGTAAAATTGTAAAACCTAATAGAATCAACCTAAGCTAAAAGAATCAACCTTGAACCTAAGACAATCTAGTTCAACTGTTTACGATATTCAAACAATTAACATTATTTCAACCAAAATGTAATCCTTATCCATCTATTCAACAGCAAGATACACTCCTCGATAACAAGCTCAGTACATTGTATTAATTAACGAGAATCATTTCATAACTCAGTGAAGCAACTCTTTTGTCTACCCTCCGTTGTTAGCCGCCGTAATTAAGGACTATACAGTAACCTGGCCTTTGGCTGAACTTTCATTATTAACGGGAAATGTTTCACCTTATTGTTTTTGGTTATTTAGAAGTTGGTTGTTTTTTGGAAAGTTTATCTAAATAAAGATGAGAAAAAGAAGTCCTAGTTCCCTGTATTCTGCTAAGCTCCATATTATAGGTAACACTGCGGTGTATTTTATTGCTTTGCGAACACACACACAGACACTGAGATACAGAGGTGGACTTAGGGCCTGTTTCATCGCCTACGATTAAGTTCCTGTTAACTTACTTGGCAGATAATTTCATACTTGACAATTTCTGTACCATTTTTGAATTTATTCAATGTCAAAGGGGCGTGCTACTAGTCAGTGTCAGAGTTTGTGCTTTTAGGGAACGAAACGGATTGTTTGCCTTTCCGTTTCCTCGATGTTTAAATCATCATTGACCTGCCCTTATCCCAATTCATAAGGGGTCGATACAGCCTGTCTTCTCCTTCCATACTTCTTTAATACTCGCCATCTCATCAGATACCTCCTTCCTTGTTTATTGCATATCTACCATAGATAACAGAAACAACAGGAGATATGGCAAGGAGGCGTGGTACATGCGAACTCATGTGGCCGCGACGCCGCCTGATGCCACTTTCAATAATGAGTCGAATGTCAACTTGCGACGTCTTCACTGCTCGTGTTTTTTTACAAAATGCCGCGTTGTTCAGTGAATGTTTGTGAAAATAATAGCTGTATTGTGAATTACACGAAAGATGGTATCTCATTTCACACGTAAGTACTATAACATTAATGTTTTTCATATTAAATTCATTAAAACATTACTTCGTGGTACGAGAAACATGATGAAAAACCAAATCAATTGTTTTCAATAGGAACAAAAACCATTGCTTGCTTAGTACAAATCGACCAGTGAATCGGCTGATCAAATAGCGCAATGGATAGGTGTTATAATGATGCTCTCACTCACACAATATTTTTGAAAAGCGGCCGCTGTCAGTTTTTGAGAGCTAGAGATGTGATGTTTGTGTTTGTCGATATTTTATACGATGATCCTGCTTAGTACGACTATGCATGATACAATTAATTATTGTAGACACAATTTGTTACTAGAGTGTAAGGAACTGAGTATTTTATGGCATTAGGTACTGAGAGTTGTCGTAAATGTAGATAAGAAAAACCAATATTCTTTACTACTACTACTTAAAATAATTATGTATTGACTAATCCTTACTAATATTATAGATTATGCGAAAGTAACTCTGTCTGTCTGTCTGACTGTCGAGCTTTCACGCCAAAACTACTGAACCGATTTAAATGAAATTGGGTACACATATAATAATATATTGCCTGAAAAAGGATATAGCCCACTTTTTAGTGCGAAAAAATTATTGTAAGGGGTTGAAAGAGATACCGCGGCTTCAACACAAAGGGCTAACAAGGAACATGGGTGGTTTTTAGTCAGTAGAAGTCTTACACTCCCTAACGTTCTGCCCAGAGCGGGAGGAGTCATTTGATGATTTCCCAACCTCCAAAATAAAAAAGGGCTTGAAAGTGGGAGATAAAAAGATTACTTTTAGCCGCGATAATCGACATCCACGCGGAAAAAAACCGCGGGTATCAGCTAGTAAAGTATTTTACAAACAACAAAACTTGCTAAGTATACCTAGATACAAATAACACTTGTATTATTACGCTTTCTTATTATTGTAAACAATACTGAAAATAGAATGTAGGTACTTTTTATTGCTTACTATTGACTGAATAAATAGGTAATATTCATTGATTACTCGAGTTATCTTTTATTAAATCTTCTATTCTATTTTTTTCTTTTTATGTATTTTCCTTTTTTTTGTATTTTGTGTGTACATAAATAAATAAATAAATAAATCTGTAGCTAATGGGAATATAGGTAACTAGGAACTTCAGCATTCGGGCATTAAATAACCGATAAAATGTGAAAGAGTATTGTATGAAAAATATAAGTGTATTTTATCGTTTTTTAACCGACTTCCAAAAAAAGGAGGAGGTTATCAATTCGACTGTATTTTTTATTTTTTTATTTTTTTTATTTTTTATGTTTGTTCGCTCATAACTTGCGACTGGGTGAACTGATTTTCATGATTCTTTTTTCATTTGAAAGCTGGTGCTTCCCGTGTGGTCCCATTGTCACCATTTCAATATCTGATGATGGGATCTTGTAGAAATCGGGGGAACTCTTCAATAAATAACAGCAGATTAACCGCGATTGTTGCTATAGCATATCTAAGCATTGTTTACGCCATCACACAACATAATATCACGCCTGTACTCACTACAAAGGTTAGAAAAACTATTTTGTGAAGATCTGATGAAGAACTTCGGAGATAGGCAACGGAACTCCTCAATAAATGATAGCAAATGGACTGGGATTGCTGAAATCTCATATTGTCTGTCTATTGTTTACACCAGTTCCTAACATAACATCACGCCGGTACGTTGTGAAGGGGTAAGCACATGTGAAACACTAAAAAGTGAAAAATAAAAACTTTTTTACAAAAAATAAAACCGACTTCGACAAAAAAAAACACTCAAAAGTGAAAAATAAACTTGAGAAGAAAAATCAGTTTCTGAAGTCGGTGACAAAAAAATGAAATCAAAGAAACAAAAGTCACCGACTTCAGAAACTGATTTTTCTTCTCAAGTTTATTTTTCACTTTTGAGTGTTTTTTTTTGTCGAAGTCGGTTTTATTTTTTATTTATTTTATTTTCAGTACTTACCCCATAAAAGCTTTAGTAGAAGAATAAATAGAAGAATCGATAATTTTTTGTTTTAGTCAATCACTAGTGTCTACGTAAAACAAAATGTACTATGTAAATTGTACGGTGCATGGTAAATACACGCTGTGTCTGGAGGGATAAGGTTTATAATTGATTGTGTAGTACGTGATGTTTTAAGAAATGCGGGTGTGTGCGTGACAGCGTATATCTATTGTTTTTACTGGTCTGCGTGTGTGAACTGACGACACAGGTTCCTATACATTTTCAGCTAAAGGGCATATCTCCTATTGTTTCTGTTATCTATGATATCTACTAACAAAAAAAAAAAAAAAGACCTGGAACCAGTAAATGCACCATTTATTTTCCAATTTCCCCAAGAAAACACATTGAAAAATCGCTTGCACTCGCATATCACAACATAATCGCATGTACCTGCATCAGCTGGAACATTAATGAATAATGCAAGCCTCGAGATTGTACCAGCGAACATCAAATGCATCCATAAGTATCCTTCTAGTCATATCGCCGAACTTTCCAGAACTTTCTCGAGTGGAAATATTTTTAAAATGCAAATACTGAGGATGAACATCGGAAACGTTTCAGAAGGACGTCGTTGTCTTCGTGTATTAGTTCCAGAATATTCATGCGTCTAACAAGTAACAAGTTGCCAGTATTGCCAGAGTTGCCAGACTTGCCACACTTCCGACGACTTCAAAAACTTTACAGTTTTCTACCTTTTTTTTAAGAGACTAGTTTTTTTGCATCACTCTGTTTAAGTGAACGTATTTTTGCATTCCGTGTGAGTTTTTAACCGACTTCAAAAAAGGAGGAGGTTCTATGTTCGTGTGTTTTTATGTATTTTTATTTTTTTTTATGTATGTTACCTGATTTCTCCCCCATTTGTGGACCGATTCTCAAAATTCTTTTATTTTTGTTATGCATCTTGGAAAGCACTTATGGCGTGAAATTGGTAATGAGAAGAAGAGAACGTCGTTTGAAAGAGCATTCGACACGTGAAATTAATAAACTATGGCCGAATTAAGATTATTTTAAAATATTTACTTACACTGTTGCTTATTTTTATATATTCTACCATTTATTTTTTAAACGATGGCGGATCCAGTTCCCAGGGAAATAATAGGTATGTAACCAAGGGGTTTGCTAAATCGACTTCGGAGATATCATGAATAGTACTGCATTTTTTAACCAAAGATGTACTCGGAAGTTTAAGTCTAAATTATGAATATACTTTGACTTCCATTAATGTACAATTATGTAATTACAAAATCACGTGAGCGAAACCCCAGTCCCAGCTAGACTCTAAATAAAACCATGCAGGCATACCCACCTAACGTTTCACTATTCGCAACCCAACAAATTACATCTGTAGCTATAACAAATCACTCTCATTCACCCAAAAGCAGTGAAGAAACTCCCAATCTTACAAACTGCACAAGAAGCATTATCGATAAAACGGATTACAGAATAAATCAGCAGCAACAATCTCCCGCGGAATGTTCCCCAATCCCTGTTTTATGTCCCCTCACTAATTGATGGAGCGCTCACCGAATACTCAACTTTTAAAAACCGGTTGTTAAGGAAATTCGTCTTTTGTTTATTTTAAACAGATCAAGGAAGAGAATCTTTTTAATCCCTTAACCCGGTTTATATCCGGGCGGTAGAAGTAATAATTATCTGCGGAGTGTGATACTGTTAATGCTGGTTTTCATTATTCATTGCTTTTATTTTCCATTCTTAAAAATTTATCTTTGAGCATTAGAAAGTACCCGCCTAAAGTTGCGGTAAATTATGATGAATAAGTTATACAGAGCAAAGGTTAACCCCGAACTGTAGTATCATTTGCGAACTAACTTTAACTCCTTATAACTGTTTTCCTTAAAGCCTAGCAAGTCGTAAATCTAAGCGTCCGACTTTTGTTAAACAAATTACTCGTAAAGCTTTTGTGAGAGTCGATCCGATAGTTAGGCGGGTAAGTTGGTACGGGTAACGGCGGATAAAGCTGGACAACTTTCGGGTAACTCCGGGTAAGTTCGGCGCAAGTTTGCGGCGAGTCGGGCGTCCCGCACCCCGCTACCTCGCCCCGCTGCGTTCTGTCTCCGCGCAACTTTAATTGCCAAGAAAGTGGGCGGCGCGCGGGCCGGTCAATTGATACAATTTGATACGATTTGCGGTGAGATGCAAGTTGTGCTAAGTGAGGCTGTGAGGCTGCGGGCCCTTGCCACAAGGTGTTCTGATTGCATTCATTACTGATTGTTGTTTGTCTTGTTTCGTACTTGTAATTGGGTTTAGTCTTGTAGCTTGTTGGTTAGTTTCCTACGTGCCTATCGATATCAGCGTGTTTGCCTATCGATATCGGCTTCAGTTTGTTTATTTATCTGCTCGTTCAATGGCTGACTGCCGCATTGTACATCAATGTGTGACAATGCTTATAATTAATGCACGCGTGGTTGACGTGTGTTTTTGTTTTATGAACAGGTGATTACATTGTTAATAGGATTTCAGGCTGATCAGTGAGTCAATTATGCATTAAACAAAAATGCTGATGGCTTGATGAATGTAGATTGACTTTGTGTTATATTAATTGTGGCTCTTCATAGTTTGATTTACAGTTATTAAGTACTAATTAAATTCTATAAGAATGCGAGTACACTTTATAAAAGTTTATTTTTAAAAAGATCTTATGATTAATAATTTTATTGTTTCAAATTGCGATCAGCATAATTTTTTTGGGGCACACATGGGTATTTGTTGTAAAACGTGAACGAGAAGAACCGGCAAGAAACTCTATAAATGTAATGTTCCTCCATGTAATGCTGTTTATTTTGCTGTTCAACAAGTACCTCGTAAGGTGCTCGTCCGGACTGTCACAAGTCGTAGTATTCGTAGTACATCGTAATGCAGCGCTAAACTCCGTCATTGCCCGGAGCACTTTGTGTTGGACTTACCTACATCGGAGTTTTGCTCAGTGGATGTTCAACATACGGACGTGCTTTGCCGAGGTCAATCAATTACTCAACTACCCTTAAATAAGTTTTGTGTTGCGGTGCGGAAGTGATTGTTACAGGAGTGTTTTTATTCTATAGATAGTTTTCAAAAGTGTCCCTGTAATTCTACACATTAAAGCGCAGACATATTTAACTGTATTTTATGTGTACAAACTTGTATTATTGCATGCTATTATATATTGGCCAAATATGTGTTACTAAATATTTTGTATAAGAATTTCATGTATCCTACCATATTTGATGCCATAAATCAATTGAATTTACACGCGTCTGCTAGTAGTTCAGGAAGTGCTTAATAAAACTTGTGATTATTATTTTTATAGTGCTGTACCTATAGTTCGATTGACGTGACTTTAATCAGTCTTGCTAACTGGTTTGTTTTTTTTTTTTTATATTTCACAGCTGTTTACCAAACAGCGTGTTTTTCATGCGGCACAGGAATCATTTATTTGTATACACTATCATGTATTGTACACGCAAATGTAGTGCACGAAAATAAATGCATAAAAAGAATATAGTAAAATTAACACTTCTATATAATATTGTATGTTGTAGATCTGTTTTTAAGACATTGCGAGTCATAATTATGATGAGTATTGTCATTAGGTCATGGTAGTCACACATATCTCACCCTACTCAGCTTATAGAGCGTATGTCTAGTCTATATAGGAAGAACAACGATTCGATCGGGGATGGAATGATGAACTCGACTCTTTTCTCAGGGTTTGGTGAGCAACAGCACTAGATAGGGATAGGTGGAAATAGGGAAGGGAGGCCTTTGCCCTGCAGTGGGACACAAATGGCTGATAATACTAATAACGATTCGATCTTCAACATAAAACATAAACACGAATATTAGAGCATTAATCAGTACCTACAATTTTTCAGTTATATATCGTCTCGGGTTTTAGGAGAGGCTTTTGCTCCCCTTGTAGCAAAGGCCTCCACTTACCTTCCACTACATCACTATTGGCATAGTAACAAATTTGTATTACATTTTAATTAAAGTATCTCGAATAACCTCAGCCTTGTACCATTCATTAGTACGATTTCCGAAAAGGAAAATTAAGAACTTCCACGTAGCCCCAGCTAATTAAAAGTGGTTACTAATTAGCGATGAAATAAGTACCTAGATACCACATAACATTACCTAAAGTTATGTGAGAGAAAGAAATCTACAAAACTATCCTTCACAACTAGAATAATAAAGAATTCACGATCATAAATTCAACTCTAATTAGTCTGCCATTTCATATTACACCACAGAGTATTAATTACTGGCAGAGTGTAAATATTTTAGTCTGTGGTCTTTGCGAGTAGTCGGCAAGTGCGGTCTGCGGGGTGCGGGTCAAAGGTTTTAATTTACTAGGCAGAAATAATAAAGTGTGCTGACGGAATACCTCTCAATGGCCGACTTTAAGAGGAAATGAAGAGCTTGTGCACGCCCTTTCGTAATTAACTGGGTACCCTTTAAATTGTCAACGAGACGAGTTACACTGGGGGCTGCTTTTTACTATGATTTGAATTTTAAGTTGCTGCGGTGCGACTGTTGTTTTTTGTTTCGGAAGATTATTGTTCGGTTGTTCTTTTGAGCTAGATATTTAGCTTGCTCTTTTAGGAATAATATCATTTTAATGAGGACCTAATTGGATATTTACCTTGCTCTTTTAGGAGCATCAATATTAATTACCAATTTGATCTTTTTCGGTTCATTTTCTTGTAGCGGTATTTTTATAGTAACTTTGACATTATGTTGAGACAAAACTGATACGAAATTGACTTAATCTATGTCAACCTAGGATACAACCTCACATCCGGTACTAAACAGCAGACGACGATACCTAACTACAGAAAGTTCCACATCCGGTGGTCGGCTGCGCTCATAACCGGTTCAGTTCGAACCACTTCGCTCTGAAACTTTGATTTTTGAACTTACTGTAACTTAGTAATACCTAACTTCTAGTCGTACGAACGAGCAATAACGGCTATTTGGGAGAGGTCAATGACCTACTGTTGACGAAGATACCTTTTTTTATAGTACTTATATTTTATTTATTAATTCGTTTTTTTTTTCAGTTCGTTATAATTCATACAGTATTTAACATTAAATTCATAACCTTTTAAACCCACTTACTTATTCGTTCCTAATATTGCTGAATCTGGTACTAAAACGTGGCCCCAAAATCTATAACCTAAAAAGGAAAATTTATCTCAATCTTACTGAAAAAACCGAACATTTACAGACAGTTACTGAGTAATTATAACGACGTCCATCAAACACCAAAATATAAAATACCCTATGACAAATTTGACAACATACTTGGCCAATACTTTTACTTAATCATTATTCACGTCCATTTCCTTTCACACAACGCAAAGATCTTTAACCCCGATAAATTCCACCACGAAAACAATTACAGAACAAAATGAAACTCGTAGCCATTACACGCATCCACAGCTGTTAGACCAGGTCAGGTAACATGCTGACATAAATTAACATTTCAACATAAAAATCTGTGTAACATCGCTATCTGTGAGCGCGATACTATTTCACAATGATTAATCAACACCATTGCTGTTTACCTTTAGCTTTCCGGGGAAACTAGCACTGGCAAACCGTTGTAGAATGAGAATAGTTCAAATGAACGAGGTGTATTGCATGCTGGGTTTAATATATGAGTTGGTTAGGTGGAAGTAAGCAAGCAATGGATGGGGTAGAAAGTGTTTGATGCTTCCTGAAAAAATTGTCGGGTTGAAAGGCTCAACCCCGCCTATCGTTATCAAGTTGAAATCAAACCGCCTTTTTGCGTTAGCACCCCTCTCCTCTTTCGTTGTTTGTATGTATTGTACTTTTCGACTTACCGGAATAATTCCGCTGTTCCTTTTTGTAACTGATACGTTTATGGTCGTGCAAACATCGCGTCCAATCGGTTTTTATGCATTGGTTACGAAATGGAGGCTTGAATAACAAACTTTTTGTTATTTTTGGTCGGTTTCATGGCTTTGAAGGCTTTCCGGTCCGATTGTGTTTTGAAAAAAACATTATTTGATAGCCTGAATAATTCCCGACCTAGTCAAATATTTGCATGTCAATCTCAAAAACTAATAAATTCTATCAGCAATAGCTTTACGGAGAACCATAATATAAATGCATCGGGTTTTTAACAATATTCCGCTTTATAAACAGCAACCATTTTCAAATCGTATTCGAGGAAGCCACGGAGGACTGCAGGAATGTTTAATATAAAAGTAAAATGCAGGCGTGAAGGGCGTACTCCTTGTCGCGATCACCTGACCATCCACCGTCCCGCCAACGTCCACCGCCACGTGTTGCGGTACGCGGGCGACGCGACATGAATTTATAATATTCATAAACAAAATGAATTTCCGGAGCCAAGAGTAGTTCAGAGTTTTTCTTCCGACATGTTTTTATGCTCTGCATTTTGAGTGTACCTTCATTATCAAGAAAGACACATTTACAAAACATGGCTTCATATCTATAAATTATGAAGAGTTTGAGAGAGTAGAGTAAATCCGGGCTGCTTCTGGGAAATTCCTGATGGAAATACCTAATTACAACTTAAACTAAGAGCCAAACCTATCACCTCAAGTTCAGCAATAGCACTTGCGGCCACTAGACCATCACAAGCCAAAAATAAAAAAATAGCTATTGGTGGAATACATAACCTCTTAATTTTTTGAAATCGGTTAATCATGAAGGTCGTTAGCCCGAACAGAGCAGTGCTTTAAAACGAGAGTGGAAAATTGTATTTCTTTTTAGTTGGAACTGTCTGTGCCTTGCGGGGTCTATTAAAATGACAACTGTTTTCTCTTTGTTTTAAACAGCTGTTATCGAGTTCTAGGAATATGTGATATACCATTAAAAAGCTGTACACTGCCTTGAACAGTCTGCAGCTATGCAATTAAATAACGTAAGTTTTACAGTTTAAGGGCCTGTGATTAAGCATATGGTTATTTGGCCCTGTCGTAAAATTTTGCTTTAAATATTATTTATGCTAGGAGGTCAATTACTGCTTTGATTCACAGTTACTCAAGTTACAGTACCTACCTACTTAATTAATCGAATTGTTTTTTTTTTCAGTCACTCCTTGTAATCTGATATTCAGATGCATTCGGTTAGATTGGAAACTGATCCCGATTTCGGAAAACGTTAGTCAGATTGTTAGAATCAGACTTCCAACACAAAATAGATCTTCCCAGTACCCAAAGGACCGTTTATCCGATGGTACATCTAGCCACAATGTTCCACATACACGAGTGAGCTGATTACCATACAAAACGCGTTGGCGCCCCGGCTTGCGAAATAAACAGCCCGGCTTCCAAACCTACTGAATCTTAAGCCGGGCTTCGGAGACAGGTACCTTAGCACCGCGGTACCGCCCCTGCCAGAGTTAGGTTACGAGGTCAGTGGCAAGGATGAGATACGTGGGATGCTGTAAACTTGATCGGAGGCGAGTATAATGGGTTTCAAAATGAACGGATAATAAAAGGGATGTTGTGCTCAGAGAAGCGCAGGATTAACCGTAAACAATTCTTATCTTTGAATTAGGTGTTTCCTTTGTAAAAGGGGTGTCAATTATGAGAAATACAATGTAAATTATTCTTTAGCAGGAAGTGTTTTGTTTTAATTAAGTATTTTATCATTTAATACTTTAGTTGCTTTGCTACCTCTGTTGAGAGATTCTTGGTTAGGGCCGGTTTTATCAATTAAATTGAACTCGATCAGCACATTTTTTTTTTCGACATGGTTGGTGCAGTGGCTGTGCGATCAGACTGCTGCGATGCGTGTCGCGAGTTCGATCCCCGCACGGAACATATATTTGACGAAGGTAGCTCAACTATTTCGGGTTCATCGTTGTCAGAGTCCAAGTTCGGCATGGCGGAGGTACGAAATAATAGTCTCAACACTGATTACAACCGCCTATTTATTTACTTCCGATAACAAATTAACAAAATCTCAAACGATCAAGCCGATGGAAATGGATTAAAGTACGGAAACGCGGTAAGTTCGATACAGGCGGGCAGCACAACCGTTCGCGCTCGTGTCTCACCAAAAAGTCCCGTCCCTCAAATCAAATGCGTCTAATGTCAACGTCAACCGACCACTGACCACTGACGTCTGACATATCACAACTGACATTTGACATATGACAACTGACAGCTGTCAAACCAGACCTGCCACGCTCTGTATCGACCTCACCCAAGCTCACTGCTTGACGTTTCCGAGTTTTCCGACAAACGATGATAGATGGCGTTATTCTAAATTGTCAACTCTAAATATTGTGCCTCGGTGTTGAATCTGCGACATATTTGTATGGCCTACAGATATAATTGTTCCAGGTCTGGGTGTTGTGTATATGAGTATAAATGATTGTAAACAATACAGGAGAAATTCCTAGTGTGCGTAAAAGTAAAAAAAAAATGAAAATGAAATGGAGCTGACACTCTCAATATTCCATAGAAATTATAACACTGACATTTCTTGGTTTAGATTCACCGATGTCTTAAGGTGCCTACACAAATGACTAATATTCACCTCGATAACAATCCGAGTCGTAGTGCTAAGTAAGTCACAATCAGATACAATCAGTTTCCAAGACATTTAATATCTCCGATACCGATCACTTTATAGCTGAACTCACGAGGAGGCGTTTCGACACCTCCACTAATCGAAGGTGAGCATCTATTGCGATAATTAGCAGTTCGCGACCGCGCGAGATCGCACGATTACGTGCGAGATCGTACGATTACGTGCGAGATCGGACGATTACATGCGACTGATTGCGATGCGCACGCGAACCGAGCTTGTTTGAGTTACGGAGCGATGCATATCGGTAGAGAGACATGATTCATACTAGGCTTTAGATGCAAGCTTAGATATTATGTTTAAGCTTTAGGGAAGTGAGCGAGACTTTTGTTATAACGTTCGTTACTTTAGTAGAACCTAAAAACAACGTAACGAATATAACTTGTCCATAAAGTTTAAATAAATAAAGAATCAGCATACTTAGATAACTATGACACTGTTATTTTAACCGCTTCCTAAACGATTTTAAATTCGTGATTCTAATAATTGATGATTATTTTATAAGTATTTGAAGTTGCTACTTCAAATATTCTAAAACTGCTGTTTTAGGCCAACAGATATTTTTGCAAGAATGAAAATACATGTTTTACAACCCGTTACGCTATTTTTCAGTTAATATAACGCTAACCTAACCTAGTTCTGTGGCTCACTCACAATTGTGAACAATCAATACAAATTAATTCCCCTGTCGACCACATAACATCCACTTCCGAAAACAAATAGAAATCGTTCCAATAATTGGTCACCAAACATAACTTAATTAAAAAGTAACTTTGTGATTTCAATACCATTCCGTGTATTTCCATAGAATGGAAACTTTTCGTGTGACCTCATTCTGCATAAATGAAAGAGAATATGAATTTAGTCTTAGATATTTGTACATGTATGTTTGTAGGCCCTAGGGAATTAGGTCAGTCGGAGAATTATAGTACTTAACTGTAACATGATAGATTCGTTTTTACAGGATATTGTAAATGTTTAATCAGATTTTCGTGAAGGTACAGGGTCATCATCATCATCATTTCAGCCAAAAGACGTCCACTGCTGGACATAGGCCTCCCCCAGGTGTCGCCATATTTACCGGTCCCGTGCATCTGTGCATCCAGCGGGTCCCCGAAACCTTCATCAGGTCATCGGTCCACCTAGTGACAGGCCTTCCAATGCAACGTTGGACGAGAAGATACCGCGCAACTTCCCGAACGCTGCGTCAGCACCAACCTACCTAAATTTCTTTGCAAAATTCTTTATTTCCTTTTTTTTCCACACGTTAATCGGTGCAAATTATTCCTAAGGTTAGTAAACCAATATTTGTGTGTAAATTGTATTGTATTTTGTTTACAGTTTTATGCTATCTATTTTTTTTTTTTTTAAACGAACACTAGGAATTTCTCTCTTTTTTCACAGACATTTACTCACATACACAAATACCCAGACCCGAAACAACTATCTATAGGTCATACAAATGTTTGGAATCGAACCCGCGACACGTAGCGCAGCAGTCAACTGCTTGAACCACTGCGCCAACCGTGCCGTGTTCTCAGATTTATTTGATATTATAAGAATGTTCCTATGAACTAGAACTACCAGTCGTTTCATTTAGTCTCGTATCATCGGCACCACCCAGTATAGCAAAATTCAGTTATGATATGTAACGTATTTTTAAAGAATAATACTTATTCATTCATTTTAATAAAGTTTGAAAATACTTTGTTCGTGACATTATGTGATTGCAATCAATACAGTAGCACTATATAGGTAATATAGTTCCTCATGATTTTAGCAACAAGTCCTAAGTTATTTATCATGTTAATTAAAAACTGAACGTCCTCCGTAACCTTCGAGGTGAGAGTCATGAATGAATGATAGCTATCGTCCACAATGCCTCTCGTTACCTCTCATTATGCAGAGGGGCACCTATACATAGGCACCTATGTTGCAGCGCGTTCGATGCAACCGAGTGCAACTTTACTTACATCGGTTGCAGTATATTCCATCTATCGGGATATGCTTGCCGAGGTGGTTCTTTGAATAGGTAATCATCGATTAATCAGATACTTACCGAATTCTTTCCGTGCTCGTTAAAATTAACTGTTCGTTCCGGCTGTCATTCGTACAGTCAGTGCCCACCAATTACCTGGTCCCTCTTCTCACACTACTTGACCTCTTCTTCTTTATACGAAGGGTCAGATAATGCTGTAATTTAATGACTGTACTATGACAGTCCATCTATACTATACATCCAGCCTCATCAAGACAAAGCCGACACTAACATAGCAGGGTAAAATCTAGACGAATGATGAAGGTTCCAATAACATCGGTTATTAGTAGAAAATGCAGAAAACTGTTTTTCTAGACTTGCCTCGGATAAGGAAAGAGTAAATATGTATCTAAGTTGTTTACTACACGACTTATAAGAAATGAGAAGCTTTGGTCGTTGTTTACTGCGCGTGTAACAAGAATTCTAGAAGATCCATTATTGAATACACGTGTTCCTTGTGTATTCTATGAATTCTAGTATTCCTCGTGGAAAGGATAACAACTTCAAAAGGCTCCAGTTTTAAACTGCAAAAAGAAACTCCTTCCTAAACCTTCCGATTTGTACAAAAAATGCAAATCAACACCACATCAAATAAAGTCTCATAGAAAACACTTTGTCCAAATCGAATATTTGGCGACGGATCAGAGGCCGGAGTGCGGAGTGCGGAGTGCGGGTCGCACATTCTCGCAGCCTATCGCCCATAGTCGTCGTTTGTTAGCGCCGGGATTCGGTGGCAAACTGCTTGCCATACAAATGCTAAGCGTCCGCAACTCCGCATCGGTCCGCAGGAGTCCGGACGAGTCCGTCTCGTGAGGCCCCGCGCTCACGACTTCGAATTTCAGAATCATAATGTAGGGATTTATGTTGATTCGCGTTTAGATGCGACGCCTTCCCGGCTGCCGATGGACGCCGACGCAAAAATGTTTGAGCTTTAACATGATTCTACGATATTGTGTTGTTTGTTTCGTATTGCTTTCGCGTATCGACTGATCAATAAGATACTCTGAAAGACTTTTCAGGTTTACTTTGTACAATTTCTTATTTAATTTAAGGAACTAGTTGATAAGATAGTAGAATAGATGTTGTTGTTCCTGTTTCAGAGATAATTGTTTGTTTTTCTATTTTAACACTTTCTTTTAGTTGTAGAATAATTTGCGAGAAACGTGTATTTTTTTTATGTTAATTGATTGCCTCACCAACGAACTAAGTTAAGATCGGTGATGCTAGTTGTAAGTTTAAAATAAATAAATCATCATTTTCTTGCCCTTATCCCATGTCATTTAGGGTCGGCGCAACACGCTAAAAGTAAACAAATAACAATTTTTTTTTTAGTAGAGGGAACACTGATTCTTGTCCATATTCTTGTCAAATAGATAACTCAATATTGGCCATTTTTTAACTTTTTTATTTTTATTACACTAATTCCCAAAAATAATAAGGTACATATTCTATTCAAAATTCAATGAAATTAAAGTATTTCTTCCAAAATTTACTTTCTAAACACAACAGAACACTACCTTTCTGTTCGTTAATGACCCTTAAAAGTTAAAGCCGATGGGATCTGTGTTCCATTCAGTGCGTGGGCGAGGACTTCACTAAAGACTCGGCCGAACGCCTGCAGCCATTCAAAACTCCTTATATTTTGCGCGTTCAATGTTTGTAAATTAAAAGGCAATAGTAGCTGAGTACCTGATACAAGGTATTCTGAGATATTGAATAATTCTTGGAACATTTGTCTTGAGGTAATGTTTTAGCCTGCGGTGATGTTAATGTGTTACCAAGTGTTCGTTTTGAGCTAAGTGTTTACATAAGTAACAGTTAGTATGTCTAAGAAAACGTTGTATTGGAAATGATTAGGTTTTTTTTATTATTTAATGGGCTTGCTCTTGACTTCAATCTTGCCCTAAGGGCAGAGATGATGTCGATGATGAAACGAGCTTACCCAGAAGAATGCGCACAGACAAAGAATGGAACTCCCTGCCTGGTTTTTTCCGAGTTCATAATATGACCCCAATCTACCTATTTAAGACGCGAGTAAATAGGCCTCTTCTGGGTTAGTTCCTTCCATAGTCGATCACATCTCTGCCCTTGGGACAAGATTGAGGTCAAGAGTAAGCCAATTTCAGAAAAAAATAAACTTCCCTTTCACTGATTTTCAGGATGTAAGCAATCGTTTTTATCATACAAATATTACTTTTATTTTAAGTTTCAAAGACCTTTGCACCAACTATAAACCTATTTCTATTAGTTGTTTACACCACACAACGATAACACCTAATATATGAGTTGGTGAGTGAGCTGTAAGGATGGTCGGAAGGCGGCCGTGTAATAGCACAGATCGCGCGATATCGCCGCTCACCGCACGCGATCGCACGTGATCGCTGGTGATCGCAGCGATGTGCGCGCTACTAATTGTAAACGTGTACGGTTAATTTGTGATTTCGGCGAGCTAGCGGAGTCGTGGTTGCAATTTAAGGCTTTAATACGTTGTTCACTTGATGTATAAAGACAGAGGAATGTAGGTCTGAAAAGGAGGTGGTGGTTTTAAAGATACCACGTAGTCGTGTTGGTTTGTACCTTTGATGAGTCAGTTGTATTTGCGTTAGCTAAATAGCTGTGATCCACATGAAATACATGTAATTTTAACTGTATTATTATGCCTGCTTTGTAGTTAAGTTCGTTGGTTTAGTGGGCGTAAGTGCGACTTCTGATCATGAGGTTCGATTCCCGGGTCGGACATTGTGTTATTGGGTTATACCACCAGGAATCTCTCAGTGGCAGCCACGGATTTGTACGTGGTTGATGGCTATCATAGGCTCGCACCCTTTCACATGGGACTTAAACAAAACTGGCAAAATGTGGATACTATTAGGTACACCTCTGCCTAACCCTTCGGAGTTTACAGGCGTGACGTTATGTTTCATGTTGTTAAGGGTAAACAAGCCAATGGCACGAACTAGATGGTGGGCGGGGCTAAAATGCATGCTATTTCATCCGACATCACGAGCGAAATGCATAGAGCGAAAGAGACGCAAACTAAAACGGGCGCGCGATTGTTTCTATGCAGACTTTTGGTAGTATGGATACCATGAAAAATCCATTGAATGTATCTGTTCAAAATAAAATTATTTGAATTCTTTAATAACTAATCTATGCCTGTATGGTTTCACTTTTTTCATTTTCGTACTATATACGTAACTTGTTTACGCCCAAAGATGGTTAAAATTAGTGCTAAAATATAAAAGTTTCGACGCTTATAACTTCCAAACCAATATTTTTTTCCAATTCTGCTTCCATAGAGGCCTAGATAATGACAAGACCAGTTGATACAATTTTTAATTTTGAACCTACACTGTCAACCAAAGGAGTAATCACCATACTACGTTTGTATGAAAGAATGACTGGCTTGTGCAACCT
Organism: Diarsia dahlii; assembly: GCA_949775195.1. NCBI lineage: Eukaryota > Metazoa > Arthropoda > Insecta > Lepidoptera > Noctuidae > Diarsia > Diarsia dahlii. The sequence goes on along the minus strand of OX459193.1, from coordinate 842,241 downwards.
TAATTCATATATTCGTACGTTCTAAGTTGAAACTTCATCGATCGAAGAATCAAGTTAGATTCTACAAATGAAACATTTTACCCATTTTATAACCCTTCGTCATAATACCCAAATCCTTTTTAATACTCCAACGTCATATATCTTCCGCGCAATATTTTAGTCCAATTTGAGAATATTAGGGAATTTACAGGGGTCTGCGATCGGCCCGGTATAGCGGTAATAAGCGCCGGTGACGTCACGGCTCACAGATAAAGAACGCGATGAAATGTGAGATAACAGCGTTTTGGAAGGCTTAGGAATCTCTTTTATTATATAAAAATATTCCTCTTTTTGGTGTTAGGTGGAGGTGTTTGGAAATCGGTTTATTTAATGTATTTTGTGGAATAACTTTCCTTGTTTGCACTGTGAAAGTACGTTTATTTGACTTTCAAGCATAACTGACAATTATGACACTGAGATTTAATATAACATTTAAAAAAGTCATCATATTTCTGCCCTTCTCCTACATGTGGTAAGGGCAGGAAAATAATGACCTTCTTTTCACACATCACATTAAAAAAGTTAATGGTATAAAAACGATGCGAGTAACTTTGCGTCACCGGTAAAAAAAAATCTATTAGTAGCAAAATCTATCAAATAAGTTCTTCGACTAACCTTTATCGTTTGTATTTTGCCATTTTGTGTTCTTTTCCATTCTTTTTTATTTATATTCTGTCTACTAATCCTTATCACTGTCTTTTTGTTTCTTTTTTGCGTTATTTAAATATTGTATAACTACTTGTGGAAACTTGTAATTGGCCCTATTGTTGTTATAAACCTATCTACTGTGTCTACCTAGCTGTAAGTTTTCCGAAAATAATACAATAAATAAATAAATGAGAGGCAGTTTAAAAAAACAGTTTATCGTTAGCCTTTTTGATGTAGAATTGTAGATAATGGATGACAGTAATTCGTCTAAAAGTGCCACTTACCCATACTCTCACTTACCCTTCGCACCTACGGAACCAAAAACAATACCATTTCACTCTCACAAAGCTTTTTAATTTTGAATTATACCCCTAAATTAGGGCTACCCTGTCCAAATGGCTGCAATAACGCTCATTTAGGGGTAACTAACGTTTTGTTGTAGGTCGGGACCATGGAGTAGTAACAAACAATGGAGTGCTAACACAAAACTTTTTTCGCCTTAAAGTTAGATCTTTTTATACTTCTAAGTAAGTGCGTGTTTAGGGCCTCGTTCACCATCTCCAAGTAAAGCGTTGATTAGTTACTTCTTAGTTAACGTTAATCAGCAAGTAAAGGTTACGAGTTTCTTTTGTCAATTTCACAAACGAAAAATAAGCTGCGAGTAACAACTTGCCGGTTAAGTGAGCAACGTAACAAATTATACGTCACATTCGTTCAATATTACGTCAATGTCATTTGTCAAACGTCATTGGAGCCTGGAGCTGTCAGTTGTGCATTGTGTGCGTGTGCGATTGTTTCTGTTTGGTTGTTGGAAATACTACGCGTGTGATTTAAGTTAAACCTATTTAATTATCATGGATAAAGTTAAAAGAGATAGAAGTGCTAACTTTTCCTTAAGTGAGAGGGATATTTTAGTATCACTTGTACAAAAATACCAAGCTGTGTTGGAGAATAAGCAAAGTGATACTTCGACGTGGAAAATGAAAGACGCCGCTTGGGAGAACATTCAAAATGAATTTAATGCTCGATCTGGAGGCATATTCAGATCGAGCAAAACATTAAAGGTGAAATATGAGGGCTTGAAACGTGCAGTGAGGAAAAAGCTGCATGTCACTCGGAACTTTACCGTACCGGAGGTGGTAGAAACACAGCTCCTCCACTCGATAATGTGGAAGAACAAATTAAAGCCATGATAATGTTAAGCTGCGATGGCTTGGAAAGTACTGTGGACTCCGATGTATTGCCACAAACTCAAGAAGGTAAGCTTGTTCACTTGTTTAAAAAAGCACGTGGTTTATTGTAAACAATTAGTCATGCTTAATTAAATAAAATATATGCTTTGTTACAGACACTATTGATATTCCTAAAATGGAAGAATTTATAAGAATTCCACCATTAAAAATGGACACAGCTGAGGTTGTAGAAAGTGAGGCTACTCAAAAACGTAAGTTTCTATAATACTACCTGTCATGTACCTATCAACATATTTGCAAAAGAATTAAAATGTGCCTGCTGTGTCGCACAATCAAAGTTTAAATATCATTATTTATCTCCCATTAGCTTGATTGCTAATTATTGCTGTACTATTTTTACAGAAGTTGAACTACTCGTTACAGACGAGTTTGAACAATTGCCACCCACTACTAGTGCAGAAACAGTTACAGAAGAAACAATAATTATTGTTGACAATGCGAATGGTAAGCACGTGTGGATATTATTTTTGATACTTTTCATTTGTAACCTTTGATATTCTTCAAGTCATTATAAATAAACAGGAACAGCAGTCACCCCTAAGACGACCCACTGACCAACTTAAGGTCTACGTCACACTGGTTAATATAATAATTTTTATTACAGAAAAACCTTTGCATGAAACACCAAACGGAAAAAGTGCCATAACTCCAACTACTTCTGCCAATAAAAAATGGGATGCCACTAGCAGAAGAAATTTAAAATCAAGAAAACATCCGGCACTAATTGGTATGACATATTATTTAATAGCATTGCAATGTACCTGTATAAAAAAGTACTTAAAAAAAGTAAAAGTATGGAAAACATTCTCAACTTAATTTCACTATTGTTTTATTTACAGTGAATACACCAAAAAAAACACTGTTTGATGAGCTGACTCAAGCTAAGCTGGAACTAGTTCAGCTCCAAAAAGATTTTTTGGAAGCAGAAATTAGTGAAAAAAAGAAGGTATGGGATTTTGAAGAAAATGAACGCAAGAAAGAGGCAGAGTTTAGAGAAAAGGAGCGCAAATGGAAGGAAGAAGAATATAAATTAAAATTAGGCAAAAATTTTTAATAAATAATTTATTTATTATTATTATATTGTTTTATTTAGGGTCTATTATTATTTAGTAACGGTAAAAAATATTCTTGCACCAGTCTATTTCTAGAATCATAATTCAGCTCAGGGCTCTGTGCTGCAGTTTCTTCCAGAGCCTGTGTATCGGTTGAGTTGTAGTTGTCCCCAAAGTTTCTTTCATTTATATCAATTGCAATATTATGCAATACAAAGCAGGCAACTATTATAGCTTGTACACGAGCTAATTTTACTGTTATCTGTCGCCTAAGGACAGGAAACCTATTCTTGCACACACCAAAACATCTTTCGACAGTGTTCCTTGTTCGAATGTGTGATTCATTATATAAATTTTCTGCCGGGGATGATGGGTTCAGAAAGGGTGTCAATAGATATTGCTTTAACTCGTATACTTGAATTATTAAAAAAATAAAATACCACTCACCTTTGCGATTTAGGCATTATTTTATGTTTTATAGACTGCATATTTCGATAGACGAAATCTAGCGAAAAAATCAGTTTCATCCAGGTCCGTAAAATAATCAACACGGAATTTAAATACACGAATCCTCGATACTCGTTGCGTCGAAGAATATTCTAATTCATCCAACTGGTGATCAATTAAATCAAATAAATCCATTTTTGTTCGTTTATTTTAAAACAATCGTTGGTATTAACCAAGAAATGACAACAGACAATACTTAATCGTCGAGTAAAACACGATAATTGGCAGAAGCTGTGGCAAGTAAGTTACGGGTCGGTTAATCTTATGATTAGTACTACTCAAACGTCGTGAAACTGGCACATCAAGTTACGGGTCACTTTAACTGGCGATTAGCCTAATCGAAACTTTACTTGAGGGTGGTGAAAGAGGCCCAGTCTAATTATAATTGAGGAGCGAGAGAAAGAAAGCCTTGATTATAACATTAATAACGTTTACGTTTTTCGCTTTTGTTTTGCCGTCACTTACAGTGCACATTTCGGCCATTTTTATTTGTAATCACTCATTCAACATTATAGTCGTCATATCGAAAAGTCATTTTATTTAGTTAAAACCACCAGCATCACAACTGTTGTTTGACACACAAACCATGGTCCTTCGAGCCGGATCACTGTTTGAGTTTGCGAGCGATTGTTCGTCAGTATGGTCACAGATTACCAGATACTACACTCCATACAAAATGTTCAATGCCTACCGCTATAATAGCCTAAACTTTCAAGTCGATAGACGCTGCGAACGAAAATGTACCCTAACCTTACAAACGTAAAGTGAGTTTTGCTTTGTAGATGCACGCCGCCGCGTGGATATTATGAATTGCCAGGGCTGCCTCTGTCGACAAAGATCTTAATAGGGATTTGTAGTATAATTTATAAAATAAAACATGTATTTTTATGTATCAGAATATTAATTGTTTTAAAAAATAAGTATAAAAACGAAATATATAATTATTTAAAAAGAATAGGTACTTACCTAGTTAATTTTGCTTAGTGGTGTTTTATTTTGATGTAATTATTTTTTTTCCCTTCTTTAAATTCCCGATTGTTAAACTTTAACGCAGAGAATATTCGAAATCGAACAAACAATTTTAATAAGTAATATTGGGGGAAACAAGGGCAAGGGGAGTTAAGTGGGATTTATCATTTAATTAAATAATTGTAGTTAAGTAGGTACATTTTTTCATAATTAAATATAACTTCTCTTTTCTTCATTCATCTTTTCTCTTGCTGGATCTACATCCATCCACTGCACATAATACACCAGTTGTTACGGACGCCGAACTCCTAAAACTTAATCTGTAATTCGCTAATAATAAGTAGATTAAGTAGAATAGCTTTGTTTTGAATTCCTAGGATAAGCTAGGATAAGTATATAAGAAGTATATAAGAAGTATATAAGATCATTCAATAACTAAAGCTTTGTAAAGATTGTGTAACATAACTTAAGAATAGATAGTACTAGTTAGCCAATTGTAATGTAAACAGAACCCTAAAATTAGTCTAACTTCGATTCTTTAAGTTATATAAGTGTATTACGTAAGTTTTACATAACGACTTTATGTGTTTCAAAGTCTGTCAAGAATAGGTACAAAAGTTATGGAAAATTCCACTCGTAAAAGTTTAATAATGTTTTTGATTGGGCAATTTCAAAGGCTGAATTCTAGTCCAATAAGAATGCCTTAATTTTAACCAATAAGAATCTGGCACGCAGGTTGCCTTAAATCTAGAATTTCTGTTGGATATTAGTAAAAGAGATTTTAAACATTTTGCCACTACTTGAATCATGATGTAAAAGGATATAGGAGGCAAGGATTTGTACTGAAAACACAGTCGACAGTGATCTCTCCTACTAGTAATACTTTCAAGTGTAAATAAGTACTAAGTGAGTCAAATAAACCTTTTATTTCTTTATTGTATTTAAAACAGTGTTTTATTGTGCTACATACAGTGATATAAGTCCCACACATTCTGGTCCTAAGTGAAGACCTAAGAAGATCTAGTACTTGTGTAGAGGCCACAGTTTGGTCTCGTTGTGTTTCCTTATCCACGTTAAAATCATACAGTCCACTACGAACATTCTACGAACATCACAGTTGTGCGGCTGAGTCTAGTGAAATAGATCTCAGAGTCCCGTTCAGTCTGGTCCTATCGAGCCGGATAAGTGAACATTCCTAGTACTTACGTGTTTTTATAAAGTGAATTTAAACAGTTTTAAAGTTTTAAAAAGTTGCAAAGTATTAAATTCAGTGTTAAATTCAGTGGTAAAGTAGGAGAGTGAGTCGGCTGTCAAAAGGATCTCAGGAAACGACGGCCAGAGTTTAAGTAGTGTCGCCGTTCAGATCCTAACGCCTGTGCCTAGATATTTAGATAGTCGCCGTGCCGAAAAGTGCGCCCGGTAACTGTATCAAAGGCAGATCATACAGTGCGTTAAAACGTGAGTACATAGCCGTCAGGCAATAAACTATTAAGTGCGTGTCCGTGCCTGCTATGTACAAACATCAGTGTTTATCTATAAACTAGATAAAAAGTGAAGTGCGCGTTATCAGTGTATTTACGTATCGTCGCTAACACGGTATATAGACGGAAGTGTCGCCGAGCCAGAACGTAGGCCGGTATCCGCCTATCTAGCGAAGGAAGTAATACATCAGTGAGTTATCTAGATAGATAACAAGTATATAGTGCGTCACTAAGTATATAGACGGAAGTGTCGGTATCCGCCTATCGTGTAAACAAGTAATAAGCGTAGATGGACTATTTAAAGTGAAAGTACATAGTGCTCTTCAAGTGTATATAAACGGAGGAATCACTTAGCCGGAACGTGTGCTAGTGTCCGCTTATAAACAAAGTAAATAGTGCGCGTTATTATTGTGTACATAGACGGAAGTTTCACTAAGCTGGAACGTGTGCCAGTGTCCGCTCTATAAAACGAACATAAGCAGTGCAAGTCAGTGAACTTATCTTGAAAGATAGATGTAAAGTGCGTGTCGGTATTAAAAAGTAAACAGTACGTAGTGAACCAGTGAATAAAAAGTGTGCCCAATATAAATTGGGTGAAAAGATCTAGTGCCATAGCTACCTAGGCAGAACCTAGAGTGCCTAGGTTACCTAGGCAGCCTACAACTACGTGCCTGTGCCTAGTTATCTAGGCAGACTCCACTACGTGCCTGCAACTACGTGTCTGTGCCTAAATTACCTAGGCAGACTCCACTGCGTGACTACAACTACGTGTCTGTGCCTAAACTACCTAGGCAGACTCTGCGTGCGCCTGCAACTACGTGCCTGCGCCTAAGTCATATAGGCAGTATTGACCGCTTGTACCCTAACACTTGCGTGTCAATCGAACGTTAAGTTTAAGTGTGCTAACCTCAGGCACAGCTTAACAAGATGGTTATCACAAGAAGCCAGTCAGACGTAGCTGAATTAGAAGAACAGCGACGTCTTAAAGAAGCTGCACGTCGTCAAGAAGAACAACAAATTGAAGTTGAAAGATTACGACGACTGTCATTAGACCCGCCTGCCTCACCCTTTTCAAGGCTTGCGGAGACAAGTACAGCTGGGCCCTCCGGGGTCAGAACTACAGTGACCACTACTCAACAACGAGCGAGGTCACCAACAAGATCACTACGGTCGCACCGATCTAACACAAGCATTACTACGCGACTAAGAGTAGCTGAGCTCAACGCGGCAGAGAAGTTAGCCATTCTACATAAGAAGCAACTTGAGATGGAAGCCGACCTAGTAAAGAAGAGGTTGGCTGTGGAAGTGTCTGTGCTCAATGATGAAGAAAGTGTAAACAATGACCCTCTACCCGACGAACAACATCATCTTAAGGTAGACGAGTGGCTACGAACAAACCAGCCCGACACACGGGGGGAGGAGGCAGCAAAGGGTACACGAGAGGAACCCAGACAGATCAGGTTCGAGACGCCCAGACCAAGATCGCCAACTCCAACCAGGGCGAGGAACAGCATTGAACAGTTAGCCAACACACTGGAGAGGATGGCCAGACCCCGTCCACGTTATATAGACCTGCCTACATTCACTGGAGCCGCTACTGAATGGCTGCCCTTCAAAGCAGCTGTTCGTGATTCAACAAGCATGTACCAGATTCCTGCAGCTGAGAACATACACAGACTGAGGAGCTGCCTAAAGGGAGAAGCTCGGGATGCTGTGGCCGCACTACTACACACAGCCACAGACCCAGATGTTATTATGAAGACATTAGAACAATGTTTCGGGCGACCTGAAATTATCATCGATCGGGCGCTCGACGATCTAAAGAAACTCCCAAGACCTGGAGCATCGGCAGCCGACCTCAACAGCTTCGCAGTGAAACTACAGAATATAATCTGTGTACTGAAGACAATAGATAAAAAGGGTTATCTATTTAATCCCCTTCTGACAAGAGAGGTGTTGGAAAAACTAAGTCCACATCTCCGCTCTCGCTGGTGTGACTACGCTTACGACAATGAAGGGACGACCGAACCAGAGATCGTCATGATTTCCCACTTCCTTATGAGGGAGGCAGATAGGGCATTAAGATACACCTATGCCCCGTCTACGAGCGCCGCAAGTCAAAAGAAAGAGACACGACCCGCCGTAACATTAAAGAAAAAGGCGACTGTCTACAACACCACAGCGGAAGAAGAGAAGATGCCATGCCCATCAGGGTGTGAACAAGCACACACCTTACTCCAGTGCCCTAAATACAAGGCACTTACTACAGAACAACGCTGGGAATTCCTTAAAGAAAAAGGGATTTGCTTCAAGTGCGTCCTAAGTAAACACCGACGCATCGGGTGCAAAGCTAAGTCCTGCGGCGTGAATCAGTGTCGTCGACCACATCATACGACACTGCATCAATCATCACCACGAAAAGAGGTGAAAAAAGAAGATACCAACAAGCCAGCAGAGGCACCTAAAGAAGAAGCCGTCCTGTCTGTGACACCACGACCAACTGTGGGGCAAAGGACAGTACTACTGAAGATGTGTCCTATCATCGTGTCCGGACCACGGGGGGAGGTGCAGACCTACGCACTCCTAGACGAAGGAGCAACCATCACTCTTATAGATGAAGAGTTAGCAACCAGCATCGGAGCAGAGGGGCCGTCTCAACCGCTACACCTAAACGGCGTCAACATGTCACAACAAGAGACTAAGAGCCAGCTTGTCACAATCAATGTCAGAGGGACGAAAGAAACAGAAGAATACAGAGTTAAAGCAAGAACGATAAGAGACCTGCAACTACACAAGCAGACAATCTCTGACAGTATTCTTCTGTACGAACACCTGAGAGACCTTCCCAAGGACGAGGTGTGCTACGAACAAGCACGCCCCGGGCTTCTAGTGGGGACTGACCACTGGGAGTGTATCGTCTCAAGGGAGCTCAGGACCGGTGGCCCGAACGAACCAGCCGCCTCGAAGACTAAGTTGGGATGGGTGGTGCACGGAACCGCACCACGCAGCGCGATCATGCAAGAGGGCAGTGTACTGCACGTGTACGAGCCAGACCGAGAGCAAAGTGTTAGCAATCAGGAATTACACCACTCGGTTGAAGCTCATTTCAAGATAGAGGCTCTCTGTATAGAAGGAAAGCCACGAATAAGAGAAGCAGATCAGCGCGCCATTCAAATCGTCGAAGCGACAACGAGGAAAACCGAAACCGGTTACGAAGTGGGGCTACCATGGCGGGCAGACAACACTGTCATGCCACCCAGCTATAATCAAGCACTCCGTCGTCTTACAACTATAGAAAAGAAGATGGACACCGACCCCAAGTTCGCCAAAGAATATTCCGACCAAATCAACAACCTACTACAAAAAGGTTACGCTGTATTATGTGACGGCTCGGAACGTGAGAGCCCAGTGTGCTGGTACTTACCACACTTTGCCGTACAAAACCCGAACAAGCCCGGCAAGTGGAGACTGGTATTTGACGCAGCAGCACGAAGCCACGGAATATGTCTGAATGACGAACTGCTAGAGGGACCAGACCTATTGTTATCACTACCGGGAATCCTATTTCGGTTCAGAGAAAAGGCGGTAGCTATAACTGCAGACATTCAAGAAATGTTCCTAAGAGTCCGCATAAGAGAAGAAGATCAACCAGCACAACAGTTCCTGTGGCGAGGTGAAGAAAGAGAATCATCTCCACTCAAATATAAAATGAGAAGTATGATCTTCGGCGCAGCGAGCTCCCCGTTCATGGCCCATTATGTTCGCAACCACAACGCAGACATTTACGGGCAGGAGTTCCCACGAGCGCTAGCGGCAACCAAAGAAAACCATTATATGGATGATCTAGTGGCAAGCTATGACGACCCAATGGAAGCTTGGAAGGCAGTAGAAGAAATCAGAACTGTACACGCCATTGCCAACTTCACACTGCGGGGATGGAACGCCAGCGACAAGACTGTGCTGCGTGACATACCTCCTGAGCTGCACGCCACTACACCCACACAACTGGGGGGAGAGCAACCAGAGAGCAAGATCCTCGGTTTATTCTGGAGCGCAGAACGAGATGAACTCGGGTTCAATACATCAATGAACCGAGTACCAGCGGAGGTACGAAACAGAACTCGCGCACCGACCAAGCGTGAAGCCCTCAGCGCCGTGATGTCAATCTATGACCCACTCGGTTTGCTGAGCCACTACACTATCCGCTCTAAAATAATACTTCAGAGCTTATGGCGCCTCCAGACTACGTGGGACGAACAGATACCGGCAGAAGAAAACGAGCTCTTCGCATCTTGGTTGTCACAATTAACTGAGATTGCTGAAATCAGATTGCCACGCTGCTACATAACAAGAAAACAAGAAAGAATCGAGCTTCACGTGCTATGTGACGCCAGCGAACAAGCTTATGCAACTGTAGCTTACTGGAGGATCACAGGCAGCGACGGGAGCATCACCGTGGTATTGGTAGCCGCCAAAGCAAAGGTGGCGCCGAAGCAAACACAGACCATACCTCGGCTCGAATTGCAAGCAGCTGTCATCGGGGCAAGACTCGCCGGTACGATAAAACAAGAACACAGAGTGAAGATCGGTCGAACGACCTATTGGACCGACTCATCCACCGTGGTCCATTGGATTCACCACGACATGCGACGATACACTCCATTCGTCGCACACAGATTGGGTGAGATCGCCGAACGTACAAAAAAGGAGGAATGGCGCTGGCTGCCCACAGAACAGAACGTGGCAGACGACGCAACAAGGCTCAGTAACACTCCACTGAGCACAACGGATCGATGGTTCCAAGGGCCTGCCTTCCTTTACCAACCGGAAGAGCAGTGGCCTACTATGTCAACATCAGAAGAGGAAGACAGCGAAGTTCTGCACGTAACAGAAAAGGTCAAGAGAGGAAGCTGGCTACCAGAAGCCGCCCGCTTCTCAAAATATGAAGTACTGGTAAGAGCCACAGCACGAGCTCTCGCCTTCATTGACATCTGTCGACGAAAGGCAACCAACATGGAACATCGACACATCGAGCGCGCCGAGGTTGAACTTATCCGACGTGCCCAAGAAGATAGCTTTGAAGAAGAGATAAAGAGGATTCAGACAGCTCAACCACTGTCAAAGGCAAGCAAGCTATATCGCCTTGATCCTATTCTGAAGGATGGACTCTTAAGGGTGCGAGGCCGAATCGAAGCTTCCTCAGCACCAACGGAGACGAAGCAGCCCATCATCATGGATGGTCGACATCCACTGACCAAGCTCATCGTGCAACGGGAACACTGCGCTGCGGGACACGCCAACAGAGAACGCGTGACGAACGACCTACGGCAACGCTATTGGGTCATCCACTTACGACCCACCGTGCGCACGATTGAAAGAAACTGCACCTTATGCAAGAGGCTGAAGGGAACACCCAAGACACCGGCAACAGGAGACCTGCCGCATGCCCGATTGGATCCTTTCCACCGCCCGTTTACCAACTGCGGGGTGGATTATTTCGGACCTATGATGGTCAAAGTGGGCCGTCGCAGAGAGAAGAGGTGGGGGGCACTATTCACATGCCTCACCTGCCGCGCCGTGCACATTGAAATCGTGGCATCCCTATCAACAGACTCTGCAATCATGGCGCTAAGAAGAATGGCGGCGCGCAGAGGATGGCCGCAGCTGATGTATTCAGACAACGGTACCAACTTCCGTGGAGCTGATCAAGAATTACGCAACGCATACACAGAGTGGCTGCCAGCTCTGAACGACGAGGGACTGAAGCATCGCATGGAATGGCGTTTTATACCTCCAGGAGCGCCCAATCAAGGTGGCGCATGGGAGAGAATGGTACGATCCGTCAAGACAGCCCTCAAGGTGACGCTGCAAGAGAAGGCACCAGCTGAAGAAGTTCTCAGCACACTTCTCACCGAAGCTGAGTTCTGCATTAATGCACGACCTCTAACACATGTCAGCGTGGACCCCAACGATCCAGAGGCTCTGACTCCCAACCACTTTCTTTTGGGATCATCTAATGGCCTACCAGCAACGGGACCCTGTGACGAAGCTGACCGAAGAACGTGGCGAGCCAGTCAAGCGCTTGCTGACCATTTTTGGAAGCGCTGGCTGCGAGAGTACCTGCCAACACTGGTACCACGCGGGGAACCCAAGAACGACGCACGTCCCCTGCAAGCTGGAGATGTGGTCCTCGTGGTCGACAACACGCTGCCCCGGAACACCTGGCCGATGGGAATCGTCGAACGAACACACCCAGGACCAGATGGCAGCATTCGAGTCGTCGAGGTGCGGACCAGAACCGGCATCTTCCGACGCCCAGTGAGCAAGCTCGTCGTCCTAAGGATGAAAGAAGAGGCTACGCGAGCTGCGCCGGGGGGAGGAATGTTACGGACGCCGAACTCCTAAAACTTAATCTGTAATTCGCTAATAATAAGTAGATTAAGTAGAATAGCTTTGTTTTGAATTCCTAGGATAAGCTAGGATAAGTATATAAGAAGTATATAAGAAGTATATAAGATCATTCAATAACTAAAGCTTTGTAAAGATTGTGTAACATAACTTAAGAATAGATAGTACTAGTTAGCCAATTGTAATGTAAACAGAACCCTAAAATTAGTCTAACTTCGATTCTTTAAGTTATATAAGTGTATTACGTAAGTTTTACATAACGACTTTATGTGTTTCAAAGTCTGTCAAGAATAGGTACAAAAGTTATGGAAAATTCCACTCGTAAAAGTTTAATAATGTTTTTGATTGGGCAATTTCAAAGGCTGAATTCTAGTCCAATAAGAATGCCTTAATTTTAACCAATAAGAATCTGGCACGCAGGTTGCCTTAAATCTAGAATTTCTGTTGGATATTAGTAAAAGAGATTTTAAACATTTTGCCACTACTTGAATCATGATGTAAAAGGATATAGGAGGCAAGGATTTGTACTGAAAACACAGTCGACAGTGATCTCTCCTACTAGTAATACTTTCAAGTGTAAATAAGTACTAAGTGAGTCAAATAAACCTTTTATTTCTTTATTGTATTTAAAACAGTGTTTTATTGTGCTACATACAGTGATATAAGTCCCACACATTCTGGTCCTAAGTGAAGACCTAAGAAGATCTAGTACTTGTGTAGAGGCCACAGTTTGGTCTCGTTGTGTTTCCTTATCCACGTTAAAATCATACAGTCCACTACGAACATTCTACGAACATCACAGTTGTGCGGCTGAGTCTAGTGAAATAGATCTCAGAGTCCCGTTCACCAGTTATAGCCATTTCTTAGGATTTCAAAACTCACGTCAAGTCGACCGAAATATAATATGCGTCTGCACAGAGTACTATAATATTGTGTTTGTACGCGCCGCGCGGCTGTTCACAACCCTCTGCGCTATGGTCTATCGGCAGACCGGCGCCCGGTAGGTAGTTAGCGCGCGTAAGTACATGGAGTGTAGTATCTGGTAATCTGTGGTATGGTCGTCGGCCTAGCGTTAGGTGAGGCGTTAAGGTAAGGGAGGGTTACGTGACGTGATCTTACTATCTGGCACGATGTGGTGGTCCGAAACACAGGTAGTTCATTTTTGCAAACGTTGCTTAGTTAAAACTAGCTCGATCAAGTGCTCCATTTGTTCGTTCTCTATGGTCGCGGCTCGTTTCAGACAAAAATTATGCCCTGGCGTACTAAGAAAACGTATTTAGTTGGCGCTCTTAAGAATTCCTGTTATTGTTGTTTATTTGAAGTGAAACTATGCTGGAAAAGGGGAAATGCTAAATGAAGATGAACTGCGATGATTTAGTGGTCTTGTAGCTTTGAATATAATTTACTTAGTTTAGTTAATTAATATTAGGATTTTTTTAATATTCGTTCCACACGTAATGTACAGAGTAATAATATCAATGGTTTGGAGTTAAGTTAAGGTGCTCCATCGACTGCGCCTTGTTATTATTGTTTGTTTCACCCTTTAAAAAGGTTATTTTTCACAGAAATTCATCAATAAAAAATTGAATTGAATTAAACGTTTAATATATTATGCAACTTCAACGGGGGGAAATTTGGACGGTGACTCCCACCCACCTCGACCCCTCCCTTATTAAGGTTCTATTAAGGATGTTGTATGAGTCTATGACTTAGTTTTGCATAATCTATAGAATGCTGCACATAATTACTCAAAGCGGATTTAACCAAGTAACCTTAACGCGATCACCACATTAAACGGCATTTAAGAGCTTTAAGTGTCTATATTCCATAGCAATTATGCTGTTCATAGCTCTTGAATTCGGTTCAGATTTGTGCGTCGCGCTCAGATCCATCGCTGAAATGTGGCATTAGTAAAAAAAGTGTATCGACACAAAATGCCTTTGTATTCAATGTCAAGAAACAGCCAGGTACATTGGATTTTGGACAAGACTGCATAAATGGCAATAAAACCCTGCATCCTAAACTAGGGGGACTCGTGACTTAAGGTACAAGTTGGTAGCCGACTGCACGGAGCAGCAGCAGACGACATGTCGCAGCGACACAACTGGTTTCTTCGTATTTCTATGAAATTCCCTCCGTAGTTAGCGACATGAAGCTAGCGACGCGTCGTCGAGCGGCAGACGTAGTGTCGTCCGACCGCAGATCAGTAGTGCCCATAGATAACAGAAACAACAGGAGTGAAAAAAGCCCTTTAGTGAAACGACATGACGCACCGACGTGTCGTGACGACATGAAGCGACGACATGTCGTCTGCTGCTGCTGCGTGCATTCGGCTACCATTTACTTGTACCTTTAGAATTCAGTCAAACATATTAAACCGAATTTCAAATTCGATTCAAAAATCGAAAACCATCCTAAAATTCTCGAATCCTTTAAAACAGAACAGAACAGGTTAATAAATCGAAGTTTCTATTTGGAAACTGGTTTATCTCTAAAACTTAGAGTTTCGTAACGGATGGACCACAGTGGGGCAGGGGTGGGGATAGCGAGTCCCCGGACTGTCCGGGCGAACCCCCCATCGATCTCTATGCTAATGCCCGGATTTACCAGTTGCTTTTTGAACCTGTTTTGTTTAGCATTATAGTGTTAAGTAGTCTCTCGGAATTGGGAGTTTATTTCTGAAACTATTTTCAAAGGAAAAAGTAATTTTGTGTTTTTTAACTGAGCAACCGTAATGAAACTATAATTATCTAATTCGCTTACCTTAAAACAAAAGCCATTTAAATACACTTTTGAACATTTAACCTAACAGAGAAATACAATTTATTTTAGTATGAAAATTAATATCAAAAACAAAAGGGAAGTAGTAGAAGTTAAGTCATTTGGAACAGGTGGGTCTGGGTAGCTTTATATTTTTTGAACTATTTTTCGTTGTTTTATACTTTGTGAAAAAAAACCCGCTACCTACCACATTTCCCTTTAGCCTTAAAATAAAGCTTATTTACTCGAATATACTGAAAAATCTGTCCCCTTGATTTCATTATTGTAAAATAGGTACACATCGTCTGGCAGGTTGTCATTGTCACTACATATTGCATGGATATCGAGCGCGGCTCACAACGTAGCTTGTACGTTGGTTTATATTGGGGTTTGACGGAACCCCACCCCTGTCTGCCCCATATTTTAGAGGAAATTAGTGAAGTTTGAGTAATCCATGTTTTTTATCAATAATAATAATTGGTTTTAACGGTTTAAAAGATACGTGAAAGGATAAGAAAGTAGTCATCTTATTTAAAATGTCTTAAGATTTGGAGGACTTGTCTCAGTAGCTTTAAGTTCATATTATGAAAGCTTATTGTGGTTTTGGTTTCAAAAACTTGAGTAAAGGATAAAAAGATAAAAAGTAGGTTTTTGTTACTTTACGATTTTTGTTTAAAAAATGGAAATATTAGCATGAGATCTTTAAAATGAGCTTTATAAATATGGCAACTTTGAAAATGCATTTCTTACTGCAGAAATCTGCATAATGCATATCGCAGTTACTGATGCTAACGGCTATTTCGGACATGTTGCAACAAGCAGTCGTGGCCGAGTGGTTAAGGCGTCTGACTCGAAATCAGATTCCCAGTGGGAGCGTAGGTTCGAATCCTACCGGCTGCGAAACTTTTGCATTTTTAATAGATGTGCCTAAAGTTTTTCTTTAGTTTTCACATGAAAATTGTTTATTTTGTCGTGTCACACATTGAATTTTCAGCGTTAAAAAAATCTGTCTAGTTTTAGCTACCTAGAATCGTAACCATTTGGTTAATAAAAATTCAACAGAAAGACATATTTGACTAAAAGTTTAAAACTAAAAGTTCCGTTCGAAAACCAAGGATCTTCAGAAAATGTTAGAAATATTAGAGTTTGAGTGACAAGCCGTCACGGTGGAATCAATAAAGTTAGCAAGTTTGCTAACAACTTAATAACTTGGGCATGGAGCTTTTAAAAAGTAAAATGATTGAAGTTTGAGGATTAAGCTCAGCTCCGTAGTTGTAGCGGAGTATTGGAGGTTCCATTCCCATGTTAGACACGAGTTTTGTCTAGTTTAGCTTTGAGCTTTTTTTTTAAACAGGGTGTGTAATAAAGTGCATCTGTTTATATAATAGCTGATTATTATACCCTTCCTGTACTTTTGAATTGGAAAGAAGTAGCACAGAATCGTGACCGTTTGGGAGAAATGGAGGGTTGCCTTAGCCTTGCCGTGGGATAGTGGGACATGGGATAGCTATTTACATTACTAGCTGTTGCCAGCTGCTTCGCCCGCTACAACTCGAAAATTAGTCCACGGGAAGATAAAATCGGGAAACTATCCTATGTGTTAATCCAGGATGTCAGCTAACTCCATACCAAATTTTATTAAAGTCGTTCCGTTTAGACGTGAAGAAGTAACAAACATACACACAAACTTTCGCCTTTATAATATTAGTGTGATTGCCTTTCAAGTGGGTTCTATTGTTAGTCACAGTTTTATTAGTAACTTTTTTCAATTGGTTATTTTTTAAGGTAAATAATCTTTTCTCAAAAATGGTATGTAATGTTGCCATAACATCTCTAAAAAGTAACCAGAAAGTGAACTTTACCGGAGACTTATTCACAACTGTCCAGTAAGAAGCGAGATTTTAAACTTGGAATCTCCTACTGTCCAGTAAGTAAGTATGTAATTTACTTACTGGACACTAGGTCATCCTCTTTAGATCTGCTTAGAAAAAAAAACATAGTACCAGACACAGATTAGAGTTTAGCCATTATAACATGGTTATAGAAGGGAGGTTCCAAATATATATCTATCTCTCTTTTTGGTATGACATTTTATGAGATACATATATTTTTGGAACCTAAAACAGCCATTTTATACGTTGCGTTTTGTACTTAGTAATGTTGTAGAAGTATAGTGTGGGATTTTATGATTGTATTTAGTAATTTCAGTTTATTAAAAAGTTTTTTCTAAAGTTGTTTCCTAAACTGCCTCGTTGGTCTAGTGGTCGCAAGCTCGACTGCAGAGCGTGAGGTCCTGGGTTCGATTCCCGGGTCGGCCAAAAAGTGCTATTGTGTTTTTCACATATGAATGTAACCTTCAATATTAATTAAACGAATTTGTTGTTAAACTTTCTTTAATTTTTGAGAAAAGCATTATACAAACCTCAACCAGTAAGAAAGCCATCCTGGCCTCGTATATAACCAGACCTCACCTGCGGTTCGGTCCGGTTAACTCATACTTGGCCAGGAAGGCTTACTTACTGGATTCTGCAGTAATGTACTATTTTAGAGAATCAGGTTTAATAGGATCATTTTTACGTGCTTCTTCTTTATTTCTCGTGTAAGCCTAGGAGCTATCTCTGTTATAGTACATTACTGCAGAATCCAGTAAGTAAGCCTTACTGGCCAAGTATGAGTTAACCGGACCGAACCGCAGGTGAGGTCTGGTTATATACGAGGCCAGGATGGCTTTCTTACTGGTTGAGGTTTGTATAATGCTTTTCTCAAAAATTAAAGAAAGTTTAACAACAAATTCGTTTAATTAATATTGAAGGTTACATTCATATGTGAAAAACACAATAGCACTTTTTGGCCGACCCGGGAATCGAACCCAGGACCTCACGCTCTGCAGTCGAGCTTGCGACCACTAGACCAACGAGGCAGTTTAGGAAACAACTTTAGAAAAAACTTTTTAATAAACTGAAATTACTAAATACAATCATAAAATCCCACACTATACTTCTACAACATTACTAAGTACAAAACGCAACGTATAAAATGGCTGTTTTAGGTTCCAAAAATATATGTATCTCATAAAATGTCATACCAAAAAGAGAGATAGATATATATTTGGAACCTCCCTTCTATAACCATGTTATAATGGCTAAACTCTAATCTGTGTCTGGTACTATGTTTTTTTTTCTAAGCAGATCTAAAGAGGATGACCTAGTGTCCAGTAAGTAAATTAC
Source organism: Diarsia dahlii (assembly GCA_949775195.1). Lineage (NCBI taxonomy): Eukaryota > Metazoa > Arthropoda > Insecta > Lepidoptera > Noctuidae > Diarsia > Diarsia dahlii. The sequence continues at coordinate 823,897 of OX459193.1, read as the reverse complement.
ATACTTACTTACTGGACAGTAGGAGATTCCAAGTTTAAAATCTCGCTTCTTACTGGACAGTTGTGAATAAGTCTCCGGTAAAGTTCACTTTCTGGTTACTTTTTAGAGATGTTATGGCAACATTACATACCATTTTTGAGAAATAGTACATTACTGCAGAATCCAGTAAGTAAGCCTTACTGGCCAAGTATGAGTTAACCGGACCGAACCGCAGGTGAGGTCTGGTTATATACGAGGCCAGGATGGCTTTCTTACTGGTTGAGGTTTGTATAATGCTTTTCTCAAAAATTAAAGAAAGTTTAACAACAAATTCGTTTAATTAATATTGAAGGTTACATTCATATGTGAAAAACACAATAGCACTTTTTGGCCGACCCGGGAATCGAACCCAGGACCTCACGCTCTGCAGTCGAGCTTGCGACCACTAGACCAACGAGGCAGTTTAGGAAACAACTTTCGAAAAAACTTTTTAATAAACTGAAATTACTAAATACAATCATAAAATCCCACACTATACTTCTACAACATTACTAAGTACAAAACGCAACGTATAAAATGGCTGTTTAAGGTTCCAAAAATATATGTAGGTATCTCATAAAATGTCATACCAAAAAGAGAGATAGATATATATTTGGAACCTCCCTTCTATAACCATGTTATAATGGCTAAACTCTAATCTGTGTCTGGTACTATGTTTTTTTTTCTAAACAGATCTAAAGAGGATGACCTAGTGTCCAGTAAGTAAATTACATACTTACTTACTGGACAGTAGGAGATTCCAAGTTTAAAATCTAGCTTCTTATTGGACAGTTGTGAATAAGTCTCCGGTAAAGTTCACTTTCTGGATACTTTTTAGAGATGTTATGGCAACATTACATACCATTTTTGAGAAATAACTATAAACTGTTCTACATAAAATGTTGGTCTGAAACCAATGAATAACCTGCCCAATTTATAAAGGGTATTTCTTTGTTTCATTTACAAAAATCGTAAAGTAAAAAGTTATGTGTTTACTTGTATTTAATAAATCTACCCAGCTATCGCATCAATTTACAACATCCATTTAATATTTGAACAACGAAAGCAAACACAAATTCAATAAAAAATTATTCGGCACCCATGGGCCCATGGTATGCGAAGTAGGTATTTTTAATAAAACTCTCGCTTTGACGCGACTGTGTCCGCTAATATGTCAAATTAGTGTATTTGTTTGACAGCAGACGGTTTGTGTCAATCGGCTTAATAAAATGGCGGCTTTGTTCATATTGGAGTGAAGGGAAATGTTTGGTTTAAGTAGTTTTTGATAGTTTGGTATTTTATAAATGCAAAAGACAGCCTGTCTGTTATGTTTTCACGCATTTTGCTGCTGAACGGCTTCGGATTAATTTACCATTTGGATAAACCATGATCTGTGTTAGTGCATATAGCTTACCTTTATCCCGTCAGATCTATCCCGTAGGATAATGTCCTAATTGCTATCATCATCATTCTCTTGCCTTAACCCAATTCATTTGGGGTCATCGCAGCATGTTTTTCGTCATCTCATGAGACACCTCCTTTCTTACCATATTATCATTCTTAACACAGTCTATCTATCGTTTCTTTGGTCTTCCTCTACTTATAAACCCATCCACATTCATATTCAAAACCTGCCTCACGACATTTACCCCTTATTCCTGCTTATTCCTATATTTAATTTTAAAGTATACTTTATGGCACTCGGTTCCCTGCAACTTTTATAATAGGTTTATTGATCCGTCTTTCAAACAACCTACCACATTGGAATGGAGTAGAACAGAGTATGTCATTTACTGCCCTCTTTGTTAGAGCAAAATAATAATTATAAAATAAAGAGCCACGCTCAATTAAGGATGACCAACGAAACGTCACCACAACATTCATAATTATTTATTATTTTTTAATGAGAGCCGCTGTTTTATCATTTAACGTAACCTGCATTTTATTCTGTGCTGTTTTTGCGGTATTCAATAAATATTGTCAGGCCCAGTTAATTGAGTTATGGCACGTAAAGGCCGTCAAATAGACCACACTATAATTACGAAGCAAACTTTCATGAACGAAAATGCTTTTAATTGTGCGTGATTTACAAAATATTTAATCAAAAAAATTATATTTGACGTCTATTTTGGTCCAAATCAAACAAAAAGAGTCCGCAGTCGGTAGGATTCGAACCTACGCTCCCAGAGGGAATCTGATTTCTAGTCAGACGCCTTAACCGCTCGGCCACGACTGCCATGGGAGGTGTTGTCTCTTTAATGGTCCTGATTTAGGAGTATTATTAACACTCATAAAGTGTTAATGGTGTCCTAACTTATAATTATTTACATTTATGGTTGTTTGGAGTTATACCATCCACACTACAGCGACCGTGGTGAACTCAAAGGATTAACGAATATAACGCTTGTGTCGGATACTCACATTGTTTAATTATGCTATTATTCTTCACAGGGCTGGGGAGTTTGCACTACCACTTCATCTCCCCAGCAACGTTTTGAGATCGTCTTGTGTAAACTAAAGCCTTTTTAGCCTATATTGACTTAAATAATATCATTTATTTTGATAGTGTCTTTATAGAATGAGGTACCACTATTTTAATGATTCCTAACAAATGTGTTCGTCTTTTAGGAATACGTGATTTCAATCAAATTAACAAGAACAAACGTAAATTCTAAACTTCCTCATTTAACTTGCACACGCTAACAGATCAATGATTTCACTCACAGCTCACAGTAACGAATTCAAACTTTGCCGTGAGCACTCGCTGACTCGCGGTATGATTGAGTTACTGACACATGTAGATCGGAGCTAATTAACTTACTTTGTTAGCTGACGTGATAAACAAAGCTAGGACTATATTAAATTTTGAGATACAAAAGATACATGTACCTTGGATGTCGCCGAGACACATCTGAGCGCGAGGTCTAATCGGGAAAGTGAAGAGTTTCTCCTTCAGGTTCTTACGCCTGTTACCACAAAGGTTTGTTTTAGCAATGCTAGTTATTTTCACTAAACACTTGTAATAATTATATTGTGTTAACTAAAACAGTATTAGGATAACTTAAAATACTACTACACTACTACTTAAAACTACTTACTACTACTACTTACTACTTTAAATTTTTAAACCTCCTCGTTGGTCGAGTTTGATACGAGAGTTGGACAAATTGGGTTGGTGATATTGGGTTTCCCATCACGAATTTCTCAGTAGCAGCCTCGAAGTCTGGATTTGTGCCCGGTTGGTGTCAATAGCATCGCCCCCCATTACATGGGGCTTAAACATTACTGGTAAAATATGGGTGTACAATTAGGTACCCACACCTCTGCCTAATCCTACGGGTATTACAAAGAATAATGTTACGATATGTTGTTAAAAGCAATCTAGAATACATTCAATATGACAGACCAAAGTTAAAGAACACGCTTAGTTTCGTCTCTATAACATGTTCACAACCTCATAATTAGCTCATTTGACAAACTATTTCTGGATCCACTTCCTGTGTAACCCTGTGTTACTGATGCTCAATCAGTCTAATTTCGTATCCGATTCCTGGAAAACGAATTGACCTTTATAACCTGTGACTTACAGCACAATAGCACAAACGTGGGCGCTTTAGCTCTACATTCACAAGTTCACTCCTTGCTCCACATAATCTAAAGATGGAAATCCCACACACGCAATATTGCTGATTTACGTAGGATTTTGATGCTTTAATAATAGTATTAAGGTTTAACGTACACCTATGAGCTCTGAAAGCGATCGTTCTCATTGGTTCATCTTGAACCAGGCGTCAACATAATGTAAGTTCCACTTCGCTAGATCGCCTCAACACCTCAGAAGCGTCGCCACGAATGCTTGTCCTGTGGAGTGCTTATATTATGTGTTTGTTTAACTGCCCAGTCGTGATCTCGTGGGCTCAAACGCGACTGATGAGCGTTGGGTTCAAAGTTCAGTTAGTAACCTGGAATCAGGAAGTGGGTAGCATTGGGTGTCAATCCCATCGGACTATGCCATTGAGGAAAGAGGGACATTAGGTCAGAAGGGTATTACTATTATGTGTAAGTGTATGTCTTAAATCTTGGCAAATGCTTTTCTAATGTCGCCCTTTTCGGTCTGGAGATCCGCAACCCGTGCAACTCCGTCACTGCCTGGAACGGTGCTGATAATCCGGCCAAGACACAATTTCAGTGGCGGTGCGTGATCATCTTTTATAAGTACCAGTGCGTCTGGCTTCAGATCAGCTTGCCTTGACTTCCACTTCCGATGACCTTAACTATGTTATGTGTATTGGTTATATTGGAAGACACACCGTTTTATTTATGAACACCTACACCATACAAACAAACGCTATATTTACGACATCAAGTAGGTAGAACTTTGTTTTATCATGATTACTTTATAGCAGCTGTGTTTATGTCAATATCAATTTTATAAATATCTCATAAAGTATGAAATGAACCAGTGGGTGGACGCGGGTAAATCAAATAACAGAGCGCCGTATAAGAACCACAGGATATGTAATACAGAAGGTTCAATCTATGTTTGTGAATTATTGAGACAAGCAAGACGCTCTTAGATTAACCTCTGATTAGCAGAGAGAAAGCCAGCAAGATAAATAGTGATACATAGAACACATCACAAATGTTTTTAACGACCTGCCAAATCTAGGTTTATTCCTGCTCGATCAAAGATGATCATCTGTTTATAATTTTCCCAACTTTGTTGAGGTTACCCTCCAGTCTACTAGAGGTACTTTGCTTCACCAATGCACATCTATTTATTAATATTGTCAAATATATTTTTGACTTTTGGTGTGTTGCTTCGCAAAGACACATCTTTGATTTTGTTTAAATATTTAGAATTTGGGAGCTGAGTGCCCAACAATAAAATAGATTCCTGAATGTATCTACTATTAATATCATAAACGGGATATTTACCATGTTTGATTGTTGTTGAATGTATGTTTTCAAGTATGAGGTCGTGTGGCACTCAATTCACATATTTTATAACATTTTGAACTGTGTTACCGCTGATAGGCAAACTTTTGATTACTTCTGACTACTTTTGCATCCCATATCGTATTTTATATCGAGTGCAGAGATGACGAGTGATAGAGAAGTATGACATAAATTGGAATAAGGGAAGGGGAATGTTTTTTTTTTTTTAAACTTTGCCCCACACTAGGAATTTCTCCTGTATCGTGGGTGCGTTCACAAACATTTAAACTCACATACACAAATACCCAGACCCGGAACAACTATCTGTAGGTCATACAAATATTTGTTCCGTGCGGGGATCGAACCCGCGACACGCAGCGCAGCAGTCCATTGCTTGAGCCACTGAGCCAACCGTGCCGTTAACGATGATGATAATGAGCTAATTTTATATTGGTTAATTTTGTCTTCTATGAAAATCCAAGAATGTTTGGTTTTATTTCTATGACATGATTTTTTTTAAGTAAGATTTTTTTTCCTAAACAATTATATAGAAAAAAAATGTAAGGCCAAGTCTTGACTGAATTCGACCTTCACAATCCGGTTACTGGAAAGGTCATAATATGATGACCCTTTGCTGAGACTGGTTGTCAAACTTTCGGGTTCTAACAACTTATGTAAAGACTGTCAAAGATGTCATTATGACAGCAAGGACGAATGATGTCTTGGGATTCCGAGGCACGGAAGAGGCGGGTATGGTCACCTATCCAAGAACCAACCTTAATAAACGTACCTTAATCTTCAATGGCCTCGTGCAGCTGTTGTTATTGGAGCCACAATCTCTTCCGGGGCTGCGGGCTGTTGGCAAGTGAAACCGTGGCCGCGGACACAAAGGGCTAAAAAGGAACATTGCTGGTTTTTAGTCAGTAGTACTCAGTAGAAGTCTGATACCGCTCCGATATCCGTTGTGGGCGGAGCGGAAGGGAGTTTTGGAGCATTGCGTTTACACTTATAAATTTATTCATTCATAGAAATAACAAATTACAGCAATTCTCTTTGGAGCATTTAATGATTTCACACCCACTAATAAAAAAAATAAGCCACAATCTCTTTCGTCGTAAGGAGTTGTCTTACTGTCTCCCGCTCCACATGACACTGCAGTGCCGTCCATTCCAAGATTAGTTCGGAGGCAGCTGATCTGCCATCCGCTATAAACTATAGGCGACACACAACTTGCAATTAGTGTCCCCGCTCTAATGACAGTTGTTTGTTAACGAATACAATATCTGTGTGACGGCGAAACTTTCGGCTTCAAACTGTGCATTCAAACCTTTTATTGTAATTGTGTTTTGTATTAGAGCTTGCTGCCGGCATTTTAGTGCGAGGACATAGATTATTGGAGTGGCAGATGGTTCAGTTCTCATTTATGTTATGTAGTTCAGGTCAAATTAATTGATTGGTTAATCAAAATAACAAAATCATACGTTAGTGTGGCTAATTAAAAATCTAAAACCCGACTACGAATAAAATATTGGTTTGTTATTTACATAATACGAGTAAATAACACAGACTAGACCGCAAGAACTGTTTGACCGCAATCTAAACGTATATATTGACTAAAACTATAAAATGATATACATATTTGTAATGTGCTCGCCAAGACCTTTCATTTGATACCAAACATGTTATGATTATCTCAATTTAATATTTTTTGAGGTAAGTTTTTGACATTTAAAATCCGTCATAAATAGAATTTATAAAAATTTATTATCCTATGTCACCCGGGCTATGAATCTATTGACATCTCATTTATAAAAATCCGTTCAGTAGTTTAGGCGCTACGATGGAACATACATACAAACATAGACTGCCAAAATCATTACCCTTCCTTTTGGCTTCGCCGTAGTCGGGTAAAAAGAGTTGGGAATCGTAGATCCAAAGTAGGCTGTTTGCAGTAGAAAATCATGTATAGTATTTTTCATGGTAATCAAACCATAGTATCTAAAAGTTCCGTTATTTACAACACAAGCAAACATAAAACGTACATATGTAGTTACTAGCAGTATAGGATTTAGTATTTGTAATATTAGCTCATCATCCCAATCCCGGCCAAATATGCCTGTAAATCAGATATTTACGTGAAAGCAATCCAATTAGCCTGGCTGCCGATACTCTGCTGTTCGGTAAGCTGTCAGAATTTCAGACTAATGCTGAGTGGTTGTGACAAGTGACAGCAATGTTACGCTATTACCTGCAGGCAAATATAATGTTAAATCAGTTTCCTAAGGATGAAGGTAGATTTGTTGAAATCTGGAAAATTACGAATTATTTAGATGGTATCAATTCTCTCTCTTGGTTTTGCGAAAGGAATTTCCAAAAGGACCGAACGTCGTCTCAAGCAAAGCTATTGTGCCTACATATTACTAGCACGCGTAGTATGACCTCTATAAAAACAAAGAATCGACAAAATGACAGATTGTAGAAAGATTTCATGATGAGTTGTATTGAAAGAGCTTTGTCTATTCTTGGTAGACTAAAGATAGAATCGCCATGTTAAGCGGCATATATGATAACACCTACAAACGGAGACGATCAGACACTAGGAATAACCCAATAGCTCATTTCCACATTGGACTCAAACTCAGGACCCCTGTAAACATGGTTGCTTACCATTGCTACCACTCATAACTTCACGCTTGTTTCATAAAGGGAAGACACATAAGAATATGCAGAGGTGAATTGATAGTACTTATTTACAATGGGACCGCAACTGGAAAACCGGATACCCATGCGAAATCCGGTTTGAATCACATACTAAAACTAGGGAAAATATGGATGGGAATGGGGTGATTTTTCACTTATTTCGCTAGTCTCCTGAGCTGTAGCTTCACGGTGTGACGCATCTCCCGTACTCCCATACTCTATGTTAGTGATGCATGTCGCTACAACTTACGTCAAAGTGTAACGTGTACGTAAATTTTATGGCGGTCCGGGTTGATGGGATCTGCTACACAAAGGATTAGTTCGAGGATGTGACGAAGTGGAATGGACTCGACGAATATTGCGCTGATTTATTTAGTTTGCTCCGTTTTATGAGTTAAAATGGTCGTCCTAACTGTTTTTGGTCACGGCGGCTGATTTCAGTGGAGATAAGTTATCAAGAAGGAAGATATTATGTAGTGCACCAGCACAAATATATATGCAGGCACGGGTACCCTGGTTTTCCTTATTCCTTCAAACGATCGGAGGGAGATCAGGCGCAGGACCAAACTCTTAACGAGGTTTTTGAGGCACGGAAGAAACTCAGTGAAATGATAGTCACCCATCCACAGGCTGACCTCGGTAAGTGCGGCTTAACCTTGAAGAGCGTTCCCGGGCGACTGTCATTATTTAGCCACAAGATAAAATTTAAATATCTCACGTAAATAACAAGACCCACGCTATTTATAAACAGTTGTCAGCGCAGTACCTAGGTACATAGAAAGGCAATTCTATCTTATCGGACTTAAACATTACCCAACACACGTTTCTCCACGAACAAGTGAAACAAACTCACCTGCCACAAAACCCTCCTTTTTGCCGTCAACGTTAGAGTTATTTCACCGAAATTTTAGGATTGTCGCGCGGCCGGAAGTCAGCGTACCCACCGCTTACGTACTTCCGGTGGGCCGCATTCAGCCCGCAACCACGGCCGATGGACCGGAAATCGTCACATGCTGATTTTCCGACGCTTCACGATTACTTAAACACGGTATTGAGTGTGCTTTAAAGATTGTTTACTTCGATAATATAGGTATGAGATTTTGTTTTATTTGTAGATCATATTGAAATACGAAAAACAAACTAATAAAAGATTAAAAAGGCATAAGTGAGTGTAAATTAGTCATGTTCTTGATAAATGTCACGTGCGTAATAATCAACGTAAGTAGGTACTTGTATGAACGTGGACGAAATAAGAAGAGTACATTTAAAGTGCTGAAGTTTTTGCTTGTACGACAGTAAGCTGTAAGACATGACATTATGTAGAGATACAAAAAAAAATCGGATCCTTTCATCGTCAGATTCTGATTGTCTCTATGTTTGTTTTTCATCTAAGAGATTTTTAATATCCGATATTTATTTAACAACCCACAAGTCATCGTCATTATCTTGCTCTTATTCCGAAATTATTTGGGTTCGACGCAGGATATACATGCATCCTGGTGGGCCCTATCAGAATACCAGCGCTGCGGTATTTGTTTTCATTTATCGCAGCATCATGCTGAGATAGGAGCCTTTTTGGCCTCGCACAGGTCTTCTCTTTTATTATTTAGTTTTATATTCTTTTTTGTTATTATTATTTTTGTAGTTCCTGTGCTTGTCCTGAATAAATATTTTTCTTTCTTTCTTTTCTTTCTATAAATTCTTCTTCCATACTTTTCTATTGCTCGTCATCTCATCAGACACCTTTCCTTTTGTTGCCATTTCAATCTTGAACACAGTATCAGTTAATTCATCGTGCAGGCTCCGGTTTTCATCTACTCAAAATATTTCTCACGACATTTCCCGCAATCCTCCACAAAACAACCATGACCGACAACACAACTTTTTACCCGACTACGGCGAAGCCAAAAGGAAGGGTAATGATTTTGGCAGTCTATGTATGTCTATGTATGTTTGTATGTTTGTATGTTCCACCGTAGCGCTTAAACTACTGAACGGATTTTAATAAATGAGGTGTCAATAGATTCGTAAGAATAGCCCGGGTAACATAGGCTATATAAATTTTATAAATTCTTTTTATGACGGAATTTAAATGTCAAAAACTTACCTCAAAAAATATTAAATTGAGATAATCATAACATGTTTGGTATCAAATGAAAGGTCTTGGCAAGCACATTACAAATATGTGTATCAGTTTTAGTCAATATATACGTTAAGATTGCGGTCAAACAGTTCTTGCGGTCTAGTCTGTGTTATTTACTCGTATTACGTAAATAACAAACCAATATTTTATTCGTAGTCGGGTTTTAGATTTTTAAACTTGCTATTCCACTTTCAGACTTTCTTAACAACCCAGAAGTCACAATACATTATTATTATTATAAGCATTTACACCTCATCTTACAGCACTATCGCACTATGCACATCGAACTGCCTCCGTGGTCGAGTGGTTTAGGCGTTGCCTTGTGACCCGGTAGTCGTGGGTTCGATTCCCACGGGAAGCATACTTTGTGAAGTTGTTTCCAGTTTGGTTAGAGCATTGCAGGCTTGAATCACCTGATTGTCTGATAAAAAGATGGTTCCGTGCTTCGGAAGGCACGTATAAGCCGGTGGTCCCGGCCGCCAAATGGCGGTCGTCAAACCATGTCAGAGGCCCTTGAGGCGGTTTAGAAACTCTGACACTAGGGTGTGTGGGGTCGTTAGACCTTACTGCCCACACGATAAGAAGAAGACAGCACTATTATTTTAATCATACTTTCATCTCGTCTTATTTTTTACTTCTTTCCCGCCCGGAAGCCATATTAGTGCTAAAAGTAGAATCGTGCTTGTGATCTTAAGATTTCCATTTCAACTTCAGTTTAAAGCCGTGAGAACCAGTAATTGGCTCTGGGTAATTTTGACGGTAGTTTTAAAAAAAAAAAAATACAAAAAAAAATTAACACTTAAAAATATAATTATGTTACAAGCACAGTCACATTATGAGAGCACACGAGTATAATGATGGTGTAATGTCACAAATGATATCCTAACCCCAAACTAGGACATGTAGGTATTTTAGGCATCAGTGTTCAGCCATTTACATCTAGTATTTGAGAGTGTCAACTTGAGAGCGAAGATTATTGCAATTTGGATAATAAAATTTTATTTGTATAGCTGTAATTGGTCTGTATTTTTTAGTAAATAAGAGGAAGCGTACAGTCCCCGGTGTGGTCATCGGCACAAGTGTCCACTGTGCCCTGTGTTTGCTGGACTAAGCCGGCGCTAAATCTTGGGATGGGACGCGAAACTAAAACAATAATAATAAATACGAATTCTAAATAGAGGACGCTAGTTTCTGTGGCCAGGAGAAACGCCGTAGCGGAACATAATAGCCTGGTATTGCTACACCGGCGCATGTTTGTTTGGTTTTCAAACACCATAGGACTGAAAAGTTTTGTAATGAAAATAACGGTCATAGTAGTTTTTAAAATAAAATTGAAAGACACAATCAATCGTAGTACCTAGTTTGTAGTACCTTTGTGCTCTTCTATTTGTTATGTTTTTATCCTTTTTTTTTGTATTTTGTGTGTGCATAAATAAATAAATAAATCGTATTCTAAGTCATACTTGACCATATTTTCCAGAGCTAATGTTCAGTCAAACCGGCAAAGACCAACTACTGACGCTGCTACTGTCAAACTGATTGATGTCAATGTCTGGCTTCCACAGCTAGTCTGCAGTCAGCCAGTTTGAGCAAAAAAGAAAAGAGCTGAAAACATACTTGGTTATGGGTAGCATCATCATCATTTCAGCCAAAAGACGTCCACTGCTGAACATAGGTCTCCCTCAGGTGTCGCCACATTGACCGGACCCGTACGTCTGGCATCCAGCGGCTCCTTCACCAGGTCATCGGTCCATCTAGTGGGAGGCCTTCCAAAGCATCGTCTTCCGGTTCGCGGTCGCCACTCCTTTTCGGTGCTTATGGGTATGCAATCATATAATATGTACACAATAATGTTGTTCGTGGCTTGCAGTTGCTGCAATATTGAGCTTTCATTCTTTTTACCCGACTGCGGCGAAGCCCAAAAGGAGGGTTATTGATTGAGTTTTTACGTTTACGTGCTTTTATTTTTTATCGATTTGTTTGTCCTGTGTGAGACCAATAAATCCTTTCTTTTCTTTCTTTTTACCCGACTACGGCGAAGCCAAAAGGAAGGGTAATGATTTTGGCAGTCTATGTATGTATGTATGTTCCACCGTAGCGCCTAAACTACTGAACGGATTTTAATAAATTTGGTGTGAATAGATTTGTAAGAATAGCCCGGGTGACATAGGCTATATAAATTTTATAAATTCTTTTTATGACGGAATTTAAATGTCAAAAACTTACCTAAAAAAATATTAAATTGAGATAAACATAGCAAGTTTGGTATCAAATGAAAGGTCTTGGCGAGCACATTACAAATATGCATTATATTATAGTTTAAGTACACACAAAAATAAAATTCAAATATAAAAATTAAGTTCAAAAATCTAAAACCCGACTACTAAACAAAATCGCGGTCTTAAAAGTAGAAAACAAGAAAATAATTCTTGTCTGATATTCTTCGTAGTCGCATGCCACCTTGCTAATGGCAATTAGCAGCTGACTTCTGTATCAATGAGAACGCCATGAAGGAGCATCAGGTATCAGTGGCATGCGACTACGAAGAATATCAGACAAGAATTATTTTCTTGTTTTCTACTTTTAAGACCGCGATTTTGTTTAGTAGTCGGGTTTTAGATTTTTGAACTTAATTTTTTTTATTCTGTACTTTGTTTTGCTTGAGCATTTTTCGTATATGAGTTTATTTTTATTTTTAATGTGACCTTCATTTATAACAACAATATCGTCTACTAAACCGCGTTCTAAAATTCCAAATAAACAAGGAATGCGTGGCCATCTGTTTTCGTGGCTTCAAAGTAAAGCGGCGGGTACAAGCTCGAGACCGGCCTATTTAGATTATTTACGGCCCCTGCAGACGTTCCGACGATTATTACAATTTTAACGGAGCGATGTAAACTGCCCCTAATACCGACTAATGACTTGGGCTGTTCTTGTGATGATGAAATGATGGTAATGGCTTTGTTTTGAAGAGAGCGTAGCTTCCATGTTGTTAAAACCTTGTTAGCTTTGCAAGTTTCGTTAGTATGTTCGGTGAATAGTCCAATCCTCATTGATTTACAGCCATATAGTCGTCATAATCATCATAATACAGTGCGATCAAATTATCTTGGCAGCTCTGAACATAGGCTTTGCGAAATTTTACGCATGTAAACTTGGGAATAAAACTGTTATTGCCAGATAAACCAATACTTAAACGATCAGAAAATATCTAATTTAAACAGTGAGAAATACAAATAAAATAAATATCATAACACTTTTATACATTCGTTGTAACAAAATGACCTGCACGAAGTTCGGAGCTGCCAAGATAATTTGATCGCACTGTACATATATCGTCGTTGTTTCATACTGGTTGCGAAAGCCGCAAAACCGGAAAGGATAGCGTGCATTAGAAGAGACATGCATGCATTAGAGAAAGAATCGTCATAATAACCAGGCTAAACCAGGCTATGCAGCTTCCAGGGAACAGGGCTCTGCCCTGTGAGGGCCAGTAACGGTGGTTAATGTTGGGGTCGCCTCGGGTACTCCTTATACGGCCTCCACAACCCAGTTAGTACCTACTGGGCAACGCGATACCCTATAGTAAGACTGGTTGCTAGAATATCGGGGCACTGACTACTTACAACGACTGCCAAAGACCTGTAAATGACAGCCTTGACCAACGGCTTCATCATCAGCCTATAATGTTCCCACTGCTGGGACTCAGGCCTCCTCTCTAGGAGAGGGATGGGCTATCCACCACGCGGGCCCAGTGCGGATTGGCAGATGTCACATGTCTTCGAATTTTTTAGTTCTAAGACATGCCGGTTTCCTCACGATGTTTTCCTTCACCGTTTTGAGAGCAGCGGTGATGAAATAAATTACACAAAGTAACGCGCCTGCCTGGGTTCGAACCCACGACCTACTGTTCGTAAGTCGGGGCCGACACCACTGGGCCACCGCTGCTCCAACGCCGGAATTCGATATATTATATTGGGTGTTCACCTATCCACGGACTAACCTAGGTAAGCGCGGTTTAACCCGAACATGGATCCGAGTGACTGTTATTATTATTTAGCCACGACTTCCACCTTCTTTATAGTTTAGTTATTTCGCAGTCTTTATTTTTTCAGTTTCTAACAAACCGTTCTCAGTATCGTATCAAGGAGTGTAGTGAATCAAGTGACCGGACCCGGATGTAGTGCTGTGCGGCGGTCGACCGGGTGGGAGCGCCGGACGCCCGGCTTGACCGGCTAATTGACTAATCCGGTTGCTACCGGCCGAACAAAGAACAGCGATTGTGTTCTTGTATCGTTTTAGAGAGGATTCATAAATATCTGGTTTTGTTACAATCGTTTAAAAGCTGGTTTTGATAGTTCAGTCTTTCTTTGTTTTTATCTGGTATCAGAGTATTTATGCCACCCTTGGGCCTCTGACTTGCGTTTACGGCATGTACGCCCAAATACTCAAACGTCACTCAATTATAAGTAACTCTCAAAACTCCACCTATCTCTGTCACTCTGCGTTAAAGTAACAAAGACAGCACGAGATTTAAGCACAACTTATAATAGGGGATCGGACTGACTCAAAAAAATATGATTCTGTTTAGTCCGTCAGTTAGATTACCGAAAAATATTGGATACGTGTTTTTTGTTCAAATCAATAAAAATTGGCGAAGATAAAGCGCGTCAAACGAAACGTCACTTGAAGGTACAAAATGTACTATCATATGACGTCACACGAGTTTTTGAAGCACTGTATCGTCTTCATTTTAAGTTTACGTGAAAAAAAAAAAATACGTGTCCAATAATTTTTGGAAATCTATCCGACGGACTAATTAGTTTTTTTTTGTTCGTTTTTGTTTGTTGTTTCCCTCAAAACTCCTGCTATCTCTGTCACTCTGCGTTAAAGTAACAAAGACAGCACGAGATTTAAGCACAACTTATAATTGAGTGACGTTTGAGTATTTGGGCGGTAGAGTCAAGAAACATCAAAATAAAAAAAATCAAAATCTGGCATGCTGGTTTCCTTACAATGTTTTCCTTCACCGGAGAAATTGTTATTTATACAATACGCACCACATGAATCTGGACACTCAGAGGTGCGCGTCTTGGGATACTTCAGTAAAAACTTTTTGTGCCACAGCGACTGCGGATCGTATCCCCTAAAGTTGTGAAAGGTGCTGTAGAGCATATTAGTGTTTGTGTTTAAGGTAGGGCAATAAGGAGGACAGATGCAAGGTTCAAACAGAGTTGTTGTACTTAAATATAAAAACAGGCGAATAATAATAATAATAATAATAATATTCCACAACTATCACACAACGCCATCTAGTCCCAAGCTAAGCAGAGCTTGTGTTATGGGTACTAGACAACTGATAAACATACTTATATATTTCTAAATACATACATATTATAGATAAATTACACCCAGACACAGAACAAATGATCGTGCTCATCACACAAACATTTGTCCTGGGTGGGAATCGAACCCACGACCTCCGGCATAGTAGTTAGGGTCACTAACCACTAGACCAACAGGCCAGTCAACACAAGTCAGGTCAGTCAGCGAATGACATGTATCTAAATAGTATAGACAACTTCGAGCATTAATCATCATCATCATCATCATTTCAGCCGAAAGACGTCCACTGCTGGACATAGGCCTCCCCCAGGCGTCGCCACATTGACCGGTCCCGTGCGTCTCGCATCCAGCGGATCCCCGCAAACTTCACCAGGTCATCAGTCCACCTAGTGGGAGGCCTTCCAACGCAACGTCTTCGAGCGTTTTCGAGCATTTAGGTACTAAAAAATTATGACATTTGGTGCGGGACCTAAGTATTCAACCTCCACATGCTCAAAATTTCTGTTTTGTCTCGACCTGATCGAAGTAATAAATTATTCTCATTTTTCTTCATCTTCCATAGTTCTTTATTACCTGACATCTCCCACCTTCCTACCTATATCATCCTATACATAGCTCATCACTCGTTTCTTTGGTCGTCCTCTACCCTTAGAGCCATCTACTATACTCAAGATTTTCCCCACTACATTTTCCTCATTCCTTCGCATCACATAATAACTAAATAAGTGATCAGACGACTCATGAACTCATGAAAGATCCAAAGGCTACAAAAACACATGACTTCCCATGGATGTAGTGAATTTTACGGGCTTGCATATTGCATGAGTGAAATGAGGGTAACGGTGAGGTAATGGCCTCGTAAGAGATGGCCACCCTAACATATCACTGTTGGCGCTGCCACGCACTATTTTCTAAGGGAATCTTTGTTTTATTCAGATCTGTATACACTGGTAGTTTAAGTAGTGACTGGCAAGGGATAACACCCAAATTGGGATTGGGATTTAAAAACCCAAACGATTTTAAAAGAGTGTCCATGAAGTTTCTTGCCATTCTTCTCATGAGACCAACGCTTTGGAATGGGCAACTACAGTACAATCACGAGTTATTATGCCTTGTGACTGGGACTGTAGCTTAGTTAATTAGCTTCATTAGTTTAGTAGTTTACTGCCGCACTCGGAGAGCTTCAGTGGTTGCTTGGGCCGTCGCTTGTTAAAGGTTTTTAGCAGTTTTGTTATACAAAAGTATGTCAAGCCTTTGCTGGGTGGCGGCTTGAGTAATCGTTGGATATCTCTGAGTGCCGCAGTTAGTTTAATTCGACTATTCAAAAGTGCCTGTAATGGGCCTACTTGAAATAAATATTTTGATTTTGAAAAAGTTGGTTAACAGAAATAAACTTATTATTTAGATAGAGCATACTCGTATTGATGATAACTGCATAAAAAACTGTTGTATAGTTTAAAAGATCTAAGCGTACAAATAGCGGGAGTGACTTTGATTTATACAATGTTAAGATGGAGTTAAAGAAGATGTCTTACTTTGCATAACCAGGGAATAGAACCAAGGACGTCAGGGCTCCCGTCGGGGCTACGGGTTATTCGAAACAGATACCGCGGCCTCGACACAAAGGGCTAAGAAGGAATATGGGTGGTTTAGTCAGTAGAAGTCTGACACTCCTTGTCGCTCTGCCCAAGAGCGGGAGGGGTTATTTGATGATTTTCCACCCGCCCAAAACAAAAAGACCTCAAGGCTCAGCAGTAGCGCTTGCAACCAATAAGGCATTAACTAAAAAAAAGTAGTTAAAAAACTAAAAAACCCGACTGAAAAAACTGAAAAGCAAAACAACAAGCACATTTTAAATTAAACAAAACTTGGAAGCAGGGTCCATTTTATTTTCATTTTTTCTTTTCATAATTTAATATTCAAATGAACCCCTCCTGCTTCCTTGTTTTTTAACTACTTTTTTATTTCCAACTTTTTAGTTCTTTTGTTTGTTCTTTTGTTGGTCGCGTAAAATTCTTCGCAGATGATTTATTTAACTTGTGCTTGTTTAAAGGATTTTTCACTTTGAATTTCTTTTAAACATCTAAGTGTTATATATTTTTGTAATTACCTTTTAAAACCCTTCATTTTGATACTACTCAAAGGTATTGAAAAATAAAAATTTTTTTAACTCCGCGATTGCGCCCCCAAAATCCACAATTTTTCTTTGTTTTTTAATTTTAATATAGCCTATAACACTCGCGCTATCAAGACGAATCTAACGACGTATATTTCAAATCGGTTCATCCGTTTATGAGTTATGAGGGAACAAAGCAACGGACATACATACATACATACATCCATACATACTTACATACATACATACATACACGTCAAACACATAACCCTCCTTTTGGGCTTCGCCGCAGTCGGGTAACAAACACATAACCATCCTTCTTTTGGGCTTCGCCGCAGTCGGGTAAAAACTGTTAACTTAGCAACAATTTGTAAATACAACACCGCCCACTCCTCAATATTATTCCTATTGTGTTCCCTGTGATTGACATCTTGTCTTGTAATAAAGAACTTGTTTGGAAAGTACCAGCTTGTTTCTTTATTTGTTTGCTATTTTTGTCAAGTTTTAGTAAATATTGATGTGTTGGATTAGTGGAGCTCGTGGCTTAATAAGAACTGCCACTCAGTTCGATCTTTAGGTAAAGCTGTGCTTGCCTAGGTCGGTCTGTGGATGGGTGACCGCCCGACATACCGAGTTTCCTCCGTGCCTTGGAAAGCACGTTAAGCTGTTGGTCCCGGCTGCCATATATATAGATCTTTGGCAGTCGTTACAGGTAGTCAGTGACCTGAAATTCTGACATCCAGTCTTACCAAAGGGCCTAGTACTAACTCTATTAACTGGGTTGTGGGGGTCAGATAGGCAGTCGCTCCATGTAAAATACTACTCCATGTATTCAGCTGCATCCGGTTAGACTGGAAGCCGACCCCAATATAGTTGGGAAAAGGCTAGGCAGATGATGATGATGTGTTTGATTTTAAAGTTCGAATGGAAACAAACACTTTTGACCTCCTCAACTTGTTCCCACTTTATTATTAGGCAAAATAAATGATGTTGTTTCAGCACTCTTGAGTGAGTCAGACTGTGGAGGTTTGAATTCCTTCTGCCGGGTGTGAAGTCTTATCACTTCTACTTTTATGGTACAAAAAGTGTCCGCAGTCGGTAGGATTCGAACCTACGCTCCCAGAGGGAATCTGATTTCTAGTCAGACGCCTTAACCGCTCGGCCACGACTGCTACATGGTGTTGTTTTATATTTGGCAAGCCAATTCTGACAAGTGAAAGTCAATGTGCGTGTATGACGAAATTCTCTGGTGCTTAGTACTTACATAAGCAGTTAATTATTCCGGTTGACGGCAATAGGCTCGCCCCCTTTTACATGGGGCTTAAACATAACGGAGTAAATGTGGGTTCACAAATGGGCATACCTCTGCTTAACCCTTAGAGAATTATAAACATGATGTTATGCGAATTATTCAAATGTTCCATTCTCATATTATAATATTGGAATTGAATCGAGTTTTAAACCACATAATTTTGTGGTTTTTCAGGCGTAAACTCTGCATAAGGCATCTATTTTGAGTTCTATCAGAGCCATAACCAATTAAACAACGCTTATTAAACAAATTGCAATAACGTGAAAGAGAACTGCACGATAGGGGATCGGACTGGGTCAAAATAATATGATTCTGTTTAGTCCGTAAGTTAGATTATCGAAAAATATTGAATACGTGTTTTTTGTTTTATCAAATCAATAAAAAATGACGAAGATAAAACGCCTCAAAGATCTTGGAGTGGGGCTTGAAACGTCACTTGTGTCGTCAAAATGTACTATCATATGACGTCACACGAGTTTTCGAAGCACTGTATCGTTTTCATTCTAAGTTTACGTGAAAAATGAAAAAATACGTGTCCAATAATTTTTGGAAATCTACCTGACGGACTAATTAGTTTTTTTTTGTCCGATCCCCTATTCCCTTTCATAATTATACATAACAAATCTATTGAATTTAGTCTATGAAAAGTACTATAGCGACTGACGCGTCAAAAAATAGGTCAAACTAAAAATAAACTCCATACAACAAAAAGTGTCCGCAGTCGGTAGGATTCGAACCTACGCTCCCAGAGGGAATCTGATTTCTAGTCAGACGTCTTAACCGCTCGGCCACGACTGCTACATGTCTCATAAACAAAATATGCGTGAAGTTCACACGTACACACTTTCACTTGTCATAATTAAAACTGGTTTTGCAAGCGCGTGAGTTTGTGAAAGGTATAAAAATAATTGTTGAAGGCTGTTCTATTTTAAATCAGCTGACTTTGTTCAAAGTCAAAGAGATATTTGAACACAATCATCACTACATACTTAAAAACAAAGTCCTCCACCGCGTCGTTTTGTCTGTCTGATCGCGATAAATTGGATATATCACCAATGGATAGAGTGGTTCTTGAGGAAGGTTTTAGTATATAATCCACGGCGGGTAAAGCCGCGGGCAAAAGCTAGTATAAACTAATATGTAGTCTTAAAAGTATGGGGTTGTTATGTACCAAGAACTTCCATAGTTCGTTCTTAAGTAACAGTGTGTAGGAAGCCCCAAGAATAAGTATTTTCGTAGTGTGTGTTTAGTGTGATATAGTTTCTTAATCCCGTTACGCAATAGTTTATCTTGGGCCAAGTTATGTTTATCCATTCTGTAAATATGTTGGTGTTTGTTGGATAACAGACTCATAAAACTAAAGAAACTTAAATGCCTTTAAACATAACCTCACGCCACTTATCCTTGACGGTAGGTAGTAAGTATTGAATTTTATAAAGAGTGCTACAGATTTATTTGCGTCACCCACTTTCATACATCTAAAGAAATTCAGAAGAGAGTTAAGAATAATTCTGTTAATTTGGAGAAACACTATTATACCATGGTGGTTTAAGCCCATCTAACATATACCATGGGCCAAAATAGTTATATTAAAAAACTATTTATATTTTTCCAATACCGAATTTCTATGAGAGATAAATAAATAGTCGTTCGTTTTATTAATAGATTGACCTAATTATCACAAATAGACTGTATTTTTCATTATTAAACACCAACGTTTACTTATAATTTTGCTGTCCATTTTTTAACAGGTGACTAGCTGACCCGCGCAACTTCGTCTGCGTCACATAAATATAGCTATAACCTTTCTCGATATATCGCTTATCCGACATAAAGCTAAATCGTAACAAACAAAAAATCTTATCTTTCCTCTTTAATAAAATAGTTTGTAGATGGTTTAGATTAGCTTAGATTATATTAAAGTGTGAATTACTATAGGTATCTCTTACTGTTAAATATACTATAACACTCTGTACTTGTAAACATTATGATGCAGTAAATATTTTGAATTTAAATTTCCCGGAGGCCAGCCAGAATCCCCCGTACCTACATTGCGACGCGCAAATTATTTTGCCGCGGGGATATTTTTACATTGCGATATCTTCTAAGATATTTGTTTAAACTGTATAGAGTAAAAGGCACAAATATTCTATATTAAATTTCCGTTCTAACAAATACGTTTATTTAGATGTAGTGAGGGGGGGGGGGGGTGTGGTGTGTGTGTGTGATGGTGTAGTGTGTGTGTGTGTGTGTGTGTGTGCGTTGTGTGTTCGTGTGTGTGTTGTGTGTTGTGTTGTGTTGTTTGTGTGTAGTGTTGTGTGTTTGTTTTTTGTGTTGTGTGTGATGTGTGTTTGTGTGTGTGTTTGTGTGTTGTGTTGTGTGTGATGTGTTTGTGTGTGTTTTTTTTTTTTTTTTTTTTTTTTTGATAGGTACGTATTTAAGGGATTATACCGATTAACGTTATCGCACAATCTTTACAAATTATTTACTCATGATTGACTTTTCGGTTATTCCAGATTTTACTGAAACAGTTCCATGCACATTGTTTTGCTGTATGTGAACGACTGACTTTTCGGGTTGGTCGTTTCTTATGAAGACGAATCGGCAGGAAACTCTTCACAATCACCATACCCTATTGCCTATTTATAACACCTTACATAATTAGAAAACTGGCAGAGTGCGAATCGGACTCCATTAAGGGTTCCGTAGCACCAAATTATATATTACCAAAAAAAAAATCGCTCATTCATGGGTCAAATTACACTTAACGGCAAAACTAAATTAATTTAGCATTGTAGGAAAATTCCATAACTCAAAAGCTAAATAATAAATTATATTCAAACCAATTTTCGTTTAAAGTGTTTTTTACGTAAAGAGATCAACATTTTTACTGGTGTAGCAAACATCTTAGAAAAGCAATCAAGAATCATTTTAGAAACCTAAATATCATTTTCGAAGAACTGTTGAAAGACGATTATTCTTTCTTCAAACTCCAGAGCAGTTACATGTGTGAGGGCCACCTTACAGAGGTTAGTAGGACCTTACAGTTCTTCGAAAATGATATTTAGGTTTCTAAAATGATTTCAAATCATGTTTATGTAGCGGTTCATGGAAGGCACGTGGTCCTTAACCCAACTATGTGGTGCCGACAGTTTTGTATTATAATGCCTGTGACATACGGATGGACAGACAATCAGACGGCCAGAACGAATTTATAAAGGTTCCGTTTTTGCAATCTGGCAACGGAACCCCAAATAAGGGTTCGCCATGACTCATTGGGGCTGCGGATTGTCGAAAGAGATGCCGCGGCCTCGGCACAAGGGCGAAGGAGGAACAAGGGTGGTTTTTAGTCAGTTGAAGTCTGACACTTCCTTCCGCTCTGCACAAAAGCGGGGGGGGGGGGAGGTTACTTGATGATTTTCCACCCACCATAAAAAAAAGGGTCCGCCATGAGAATAATTAATACAGGAAATGTACTCTACACGTTTGAATAGTATTTGTTAAGGTAAAAGCAATATTGTAAACAATTTTGGCGTAGGTACAGTCACAAACAATCATCTGCCTAGCCTTTTCCCAACTATGTTGGGGTCGGCTTCCAGTCTAACCGGATGCAGCTGAATACCAGTATTTTACATGGAGCGACTGCCTATCTGACCCCCACAACCCAGTTAATACTTCTTCTTCTTCTTCTTATCCGGTACGCTCTTGACAGAGCGGTCGTGATCGTTAAGTCTTGTAGCAGTATTGGAAGGGGCAGATATGATGCACTTCACGACATTTCGCCACCGCTGCCTGCTAGAGATCATCCTGCTGCATTCGTTAACTGAACCTCCAATGGCAGACTTGATCTGGTCAGTCCAACGCGTGGGTGACCTTCCGCGCGGTCTAGTGCCTTCTACTTTCCCTTGGACCACAAGGCGTTCTATGGACTGATTGCCACGCCGGGAAATATGTCCGAAGAATGTCAGGATGCGAGATTGTACTGTTGAAAACAGACGCTGCCTGATACCGAGTTCTTGAAGTATCGAGACGTTCGTGCGAAACTCGGTCCACGACACCCCAAGCATTCTTCTCCAGCACCACATTTCCAGAGCATCTATTTTCTGCCTTTCCACATCTCGTAAGGTCCAGGTTTCAGCTGCATAAAGAAATATGGGGAATATAAGCGTCCTAACCAGCCTGGTCTTCGTGGCTTTAGTTATGTTTCTATTCCTCCATATTTTCCGCATCCTGTCCATCGCTGTTCTTGTGATGCCCATACGTCGTTTGATCTCATCGATGCACCCGCCATTGTTCGAAATTAGAGCCCCAAGATAGATGTAAGTTTGGACCACGTTGCAATTCGCGATTTGGGTCACTTCTGGCGAATTATTCCTGGCACGGTCCACAATCATCACCTGGGTCTTGCTGCGATTAATTTTTAGCCCAAACTCATGGCTCACGCGTTCCATCTTTGACAGTAACTCTTCCAAGTGTTGCGAAGTGGTTGCAAATAAGGTGGTGTCATCCGCGTAACGCAAGTTTGCAATTTTGTATCCACCAATTGTTACACCATCCGTCCAGTCTTCTAAAGTGATACGCATTATTAGCTCTGTGTACGCATTGAATAAGAGCGGTGATATAATGCACCCCTGGCGTACTCCGGCACTAGGATGAAAGTCACTTGACAGGACATCATCTGTGCGAACTGAGGCTGTGCCCTCTTCATATAGACGTCTCAAAAGGTGTACAAGATGTTTTGGTGTGCCCATGTCTAGCAAGGTCTTCCACAAAACTGGCCACTTCACCGAGTCGAATGCTTTGGAGAAATCAACAAAGCAAATGAATATGGGCTTATTGAATTCTCTTGACTTCTCGATGATCTGGCGTACGATGAGAATTTGTTCTCGAGTGCCCTTCCCCTTTACAAAACCGGCTTGTTCCGGAGCGAGTTAATACTAGGTAATACGATACCCTTTGGTAAGACTGGATGTCAGAATTTCAGGTCACTGACTACCTGTCATGACTGCCAAAGATCTATATATATGGCAGCCGGGACCAACAGCTTAACGTGCTTTCCGATGCACGGAGGAAACTCGGTATGTTGGGTACAGTCACAAACAATGACATGAAATAAATTCAAAAGCGATTTTCTCCTAACCATAATTTTAAGAAATAGGTCTTGATTCACGAGAAAATCTCTTTTAAATATTTGATAAGTACTTACATTTCATTGCTTCTGACTGTACAATTAATTATTATCTACCTATACCATCTTATTTTTTATGTAAATGCAAAATAAAACAGCACTCAATGTTCAAGATTAATTTCAAAACTATTCTTCTAAGTGTAAGCTGAAACGTCAGAATTTTAAAAGGCAGTTCGCCAGTACATTTCCCAGCACTTTTAAATTCCGCTAGGTTTGCCTATAAATCAAAACTTACTATAGTGGGGGAGAAACTTAGTTCGACTGCTACTCGGAAATATCCACGCTGTTCTTAGGTAATTTTATTCTACGAACCCAAGTTTATAAATATGTAGAATTTCAATGAAAATGTGTACTTCACGTTTGTTGCTTGAGTGCTGCTGAATAAGTTAATATGTCAGTATGTTCTTATTTTTACATGACTGCCGCAGCGCGCAATGTTTTTAATTTCCTAATAGCTTAGACTCACTAAAGATATATTTTTCGGGTTAATTACTCAATACTCATCATTCTCTTATCCCAATTCATTTGGGGTCGGCGCGGCATATATGTTTTTCTCTTCACACGAGACACCTCCTTTCTTACCATATCATTCTTCACTCACAATACTATCTGAATAAAAATGGGTAGAAAAAAAAAATATTAAAAAAAATATTCGCTGTTTACTGTGAGAAGTACTATTGTTGTGAACCCCAGTTTTTTCTTAACACCTGCAACACTTAATAGAAGGGTGCGAACAATTATGAGCAACCCTTTACATTACATTACTTTTTGCGAGTTGCTCACTTAGTACAGTTTTACATAACATTGCGCCAATGTTACGCTGTGCAGAGCTATCTAGTTTTCCGAATAGGCTTTCAATTTTTTTTTCAATGACAATTCAATTTAATTGGTTTTCTTGTTTTCTGGTGGTCGCAAGCGAGTGCTGAGTATGAGGTACAGGTATAGATTCCCAGGTCGGGTAGTGGTATTGAATTTCAACTTGAGATATTTGAGAAGGGTTTTGGATATGAATGTGGATGGGTTTAAGAGTAGAGGAAGACCAAAGAAACGATGGATGGACTGTGTTAAGAATTATATGGCAAAAAACAGGTGTCTCATGAGATGACGAGAAACAGAGAAGTATGGAAGTAAAAGACATGCTGCGCCGACCCCAAATGAATTGGAATAAAGGCAAGAGAATTATTAGACATGTGGGCTTTTGGGGTTTAGATTAAAGCCTCTCAATATATCAGTAAGTAGTGTGCAACTCGAAGGGACCGTCTGCTTGCCTCAAGGGCTCGTTCAGGACTGTTCTACGACTTTACCGTCGAGCCGCTGTCTACGTTTATTTGTATATCACATCTGTATTTCTTAGCAGCGGCTTGTTGCCAGAACCTGTGTCCAGTGTTTGATAACAATGAGACCGATCACCTCCTCTTAAATGCGACTAACACAGGCCTCAACATAGGTATAGATAAAAAAGTTATGTCTCTGATTTATCCATTTCGGGGCTTGATGATAAGTTAACTATCCTATACAAGCATAACTGCAAATCACAACTAGATCAGACCACAACCACCTAGTTCCGAACTACGTGTGAACAGTAGAAACATTAAGAGCGCAGGCAAGGATTAACGCTGCCCATTGGTGGAGCGGACTGAAATATTAGGTGGCTTCCTAAATCAGTTTATGAGGTTGCAATCAGCGGCCAGCCTGTAACGTTTGTTTTACGCTGATTGTGGCCTGTTTGTTTCCCTGCTGGTCGGCCATGACACTTTAGAGGTCTATGCAGAAGGTCAACTTCATTCAATTGACTAAGATGCAAGGACAATTTAATAGCTCTCGCGTAAAGTTTGTCTTTCCATCATGGTGATTATCAGTTGTAATTTTACTTTCATAGTGTAAATTAAAGACCGGTCGCCGTCACCGAGGCAAGAGATGCTGGCGTAACGATTTGGATACGTTCCTGACTGATTGACCAGAGAAGGCAAAACTTCGTGAGAGTTGGAAAGAAATGGGGGAGGTCTTTGCCCAGCAGTGGGTATAGAATGACTCCTCCCGGTCTGGGCAGAAGGATAGGAGTGTCAGACTTCTACTGACTAAAAACCACCCATGTTGATTCTTAGCCCTTTGTATCGAGGCCGCGGTATTTCATTCGAACAATCCGCACAGCCCCGACAGGAGTAGTGGTAACCTGCTTTGAGAGCTAGTTGAGATAGTCTACATTGACGATCATGGGTTTTCTGTAAGTGTCTCCTAGTTGTCGTAGAGTGCACATTTGGACATGTCCGAATACAACGACTGCGGGTAATTAGTTTTGCAGCTGCATTTTCTCGATTGATGTTACGTGCCGTTGATTGGCTTTTGAACGCTGGTTAGTGGTTATTATTTCAATATTTTATGCATGGCTGAATACCCTTTTTATGGGTGTCGCTTTAAACTAGCATGCACCTAGAACGACATACCACCATGCTGAGATAGAGGCCTTTTGGCCTCGTACGGGACTTATTTTAATTGTATGAATAATTTTTTAAGTGTTTCTCTTATCGTGCCCTTAAAGCGAAAACCAACTAAAGTCACTTATGAGCAAAAATGAGTTACAAATACCGTTAGAATCTCCTTTTCATGATCTACACACTGGTAAAACCCGTTTTTCGAGATGACGCTCCGTTCTGGATTTAGCTTTTAACTGAGGTAACTTATCAGGAGATTTTTTAAATAAAGAACAGACAAAACCCAGTAAGTGTCAGTTAAAGCAATGTTTTTGCACTGTAAGCAATTTTTCTCGCCAGGAAAAACATTCTATCTGCGTTTAAGTGGTTTTGTCATGATTCACGTTAAATTAACAATAACAATTTAATAACTGAGTAATGAGACTAAATATTTCTACTTAGTATTAGCAATTACCCATAAGGTGAACATAAATATTTCGTTTAATTAAATTCATAAAAAAAACTGCTGTCTAAACTCTATTCTTCAAAACATAAGAAAACATTGCGACTACAGGAAAAACCACTAATCTGTAGCATTTATCAAGTCAATCCTTCATTTTTCCTACTTGTTTTGAGAATTAAGCTATTTTTCCTTCACCACCCGAATAATGAATACAATAAGAAATCAAAATACACGTACTCGCCTCTTTATCAAGTATTTTAATAGAATTTTTACGATTCGAACCTTTAAACACGATTTTCTCGAAACTACATTTTGTGCAGTTAGTTGGGTTTTGAAGTAAGGGCACGTTATGTTTCTTTTTATGTCCAATTTTTATCGATTTCTTTTGTCCTGTGTGAGTCCAATGAATACGTATTCTTTCTTTATTTTTTTTTATAAGTTTTGCTACAAAATCCTTTGAGTTCCTTTCCTACGAGTCTGGACATACGACCTCGTACTTAAAGAAACGACGGATTGTTTACACATAATATGGTTAGAAAGTGTGGACTGCAAAGATGACGACTAACAGAGAAGCATGGCCGAAGAAGACCTCAAAAAAATTAAGAAATTTAATCAAAACAAGTGTCCGCAGTCGGTGGGATTCGAACCTACGCTCCCAGAGGGAATCTGATTTATAGTCAGACGCCTTAACCGCTCGGCCACGACTGCTACATGGTGTTGTTTTATATTTGGCAAGCCAATTCTGACTAGTGAAAGGCAATGTAAATATATATAAATGACTATGTGTCGTAAAAAATCTCAAGATCATTGAGAAAAATGTATGTTTTTATTGCTACAGGTTATCGACTTAAGGCAAATTATAAATTATTATTGATCTGCTTTATATACTCAATACTCAATACTCAATACTCAATTATTTATTGCATTCCATATGTATTACAAAGATGGTGTTATTAAATATGAGATCAGTATGGACCCTGTCGGGCACAGCAACATTATGAGAGAGGATAGCCCTCTTCATCTCAGTAATGGTAACATTAATTCAATAATATGAATACAAAATAATCATCAATTTATCAACAATCTATCAATTCAAAAAGATACATTAGAAATTAAAATTGTCTTACATTTCTAAAATTATCACAGATTATTAAAATTATTATACAATTATTTAAATTATCATACATTTATAAAATTATTATACATTTATAAAATTATTATACCTTCATTTATCAAATTAACATACATTTATAAAATTAACATATATCCTAAAACTTAAAACTACAAAATAATATTTATCTATGTTTATTTAAGAAAGTGAGTTCTAGACGACTAACAAGTATGGTGTATGTTTGAGTTAAATAATTATATTTGTTTGTCAACTAAGTATTCGTCTAATGTGTAGTATGCTTTTTTAATCAATAATAGTTTGAGTCTCTTCGTAAAAGCTGTATCGCTAGTTTCATTTTTTATTGCATCTGGAAGTTTATTAAATATTTTTATAGACATTACGTAGGGACTGTTTGAATGTAGTTTCATGCGCGAAGAAGGTAACATTAACATGTTTCTGTATCTGACAGATCGGTCGCTATGTTTATCACCGCGGGTTGTAAAAAAGTACTTGTGTTTTCTAACAAATTTGCATATTTCTAGGATATAGATGGATGGTAAAGTGAGTATTTTATGTTTTATGAAAAAGGGTTTACAACTGTCAGTTTGTTCTATGTTAACTATAATACGGATTAATTTCTTTTGGAGAATGAAAAGTGTAGGCGCGTCCGTGCTATTTCCCCACATTATGATGCCATAGCTGAGCCATGCGTGAGCGTAGGCGTAGTATGTGGTAAGTGCAGTTTGCAAGTCGGTAGTTTTTTTTACTTCTCGAAGTGCATAGGTAAATTTTGATAATTTTGATCTTATTCTTTTTATATGGGGCTTCCAAGAAATGTGTGTGTCAATTGTGAGTCCTAATAGCGTAAAGTTGTCAACTACTTCAATTTTTATGCCATTGGTTGAGAAGCTGACTGGTAATGGGGACTTTTGATAGGGGTAGAAAGTTATTAGTTTAGTTTTTTTATAATTAATCTCAAGGTTGTGCTCGTCCATCCATTTTTTTGTTTTGTTGAAAATCGTATTTAATTGGTCATTTATATTTTTATTTGTTTGGCATGTGGTAAGTAGAGAAATATCATCCGCGAATAGCACACATGGTTCATCCATGATTTTGGGAAGGTCATTGATGTAGATGATGAATAGGAGACATCCAATGACACTGCCCTGAGGTATTGATGCATTTATAGTCTTTCTATCAGATCTTACTTGAATTATTTGTTTTTGGTCCCTGTTGAAATATTCTATTTGTACATATTGTTCTCTATCTTTTAAGTAGGAAGCAAACCACTTATGTGTAGTTCCACGAATTCCTATTCCGTATAATTTATCAAGTAATATTTTAAACTGTACCTTATCATATGCCTTGGTCATATCCAAAAGTATGCCAACTGGATATTTTTTATCATTTATAATATTTACAACTTGTTGCATATATTTATAGACAGCTAGGGTTGTTGATCGATGTTTCCGAAAACCATTTTGACCTTCGTCAAAGATTTTGTATCTTTCGTTTTAATCATGTTTTAATATAACAAAATAATACCATGATTTAACTGAAAACTAGGAAATAAATAGAACCACATTTTCCTCAAATCATAGCATTTATTTGATTCTATTCTCGTCAGCATATTGCAGAAGCAAAGGCACGTGTATTAGTACTTGACGTTATATCAAAATCCGTAACAAAACACACACAAGATAATCATATTGTAGCTACCTGCTACTTGTGCTTGCTCGCTTCTCGAGAGCTCTTTAGAACTTTCTGTACAACACAATAACGCGAAAGTAACAACATTGCAAATAACGACATATTTGAACTGAAAACGGTGTACTAGGAGATAATAAAATGGAGGAGTATGCTTTGACTCGCGCACTAAATGCGAGGAACCCGTGAGTCTAATCGGCAAAGAGAATTCTTTGAGAGCAATCGAAAGGGGTGCCTTCGTTCCTGCTGTATGTTGCTTGGCAGATAAGTTTGTGCTGGACTTTTAGATAATTGCAGCCCGACTTGGTGCCTAAGTGTCAATATTTAATTTTTTGTATTTGTAATGTCAACGGCAATGTCGCTTATCATGTTCAACATGGAGTGTTTAGTTCATATTTGAGGTGACCAAATAAGGTATTTATCTAAATGCCTGCAGATTCTAGTACATCGACAGCTGTCAAAGACAATCTTCACGCATCATCAGAATCAATCTCAACGGAAACTAAAAGTTCTTGCAAACGTCCACCCTATTTGGGTGACGATCAGAATCCACGTATAATCCATAAGACTGAGGTTTCCATCCAGCGAGTAGTTCAGCCGACGTGGCACAAGCAGAGAGGACGTCTCAATTATTTCAATGGAGGACACCATCGTTGTGTCCCGCGTAATGGCCGCCCGCTCTCCGATCCTGTGGTTAACTGGTTACTGGTTCAATTATTGAAGGTTGCTATCGTTAGCTTTCTGCTTATCCCTGTAAAGTTACAGGTCGTGTTTGTACGTGTGGTTGGTTGTTAGTGGTTGGTTAATTATAATTAATTCTCGTTAAGAACTGCGGGGGTAATTGCGCTCTACACTTACAATGACCAAACATTAATTTCTTTAACGTTGCGTTATTGCAGACGAATTTCTCAAATATTTGCAGCAAAGGATTACTTGAGCATCCTTCGGGTTGCGATTTAATTATCATTTTGTTACTATCTTCTAGGTGGTCTCGTTCGGTATAGAGATAAATAATATGGCAGTAACGAGTATACTGCCATATTTTTCCTTTTTAGTTTTTTATAATGTTTACGAACTGAAATGCCTTGGCCTTCGCTGTGTATGGCAATTATAAAGGCGTCTGTCAGGACACAGAGCATAATTATTATAGTGCCCAATAACTCAACATGTTTTGAATGACTTATAAGTGGAGCACAGTTGTGTCATACAACAGTATTATAGACAAATCGGCAATGTTGCGTAATTTGAGCATATGTAGCAATAATTATTACCTTCACTTATTTAGTATAGTTACTTTCTAATCGGCAATAAGATAATATTTTCGTAAAGATCACCGTGTAGCAGTCGTGGCCGAGCGGTTAAGGCGTCTGACTAGAAATCAGATTCCCTCTGGGAGCGTAGGTTCGAATCCTACCGACTGCGAACTCTTTTATACCAAAATTTTATGACCGATAAAATAAATATTTGTTACCTAATTTAATGTCTTTATTTTTTCTATGATTATAATGCTTGTATTGATTATGATATACCTACTTTGTATTCGGTGCTATACGAATGATCTCAATATTTACAGAAAGAGAGATCTCGAAGATGCTGCTTTGATTGGAGGGTCAGCTTTTATGTAGAAAAATAAGACTATCTATCTATAATAGTAAGCAATGGCCACAATAATGATCTTAAAATGCCATCTTTATTATATGACTGACATTCTCTTAGAAAAGGTTAAGAGAAAACTTGATTTTACTAGATTCTTAACCTTTTCTAAGTTAATGGATCGCAAAGCTTTAAAAATAAGTTGTCTAAAAATAGAAACCGTTTTAACTTGTTGATCATGAACAGTTTACCTAATATTTTCTAGAAAAAACAAGCTTGTGAATACTAAAATAACTTATTCATTTGACGCATAAAATCACATAGTATTAAATTAATTGGAAAAGCCTAAAATTGCTCATTTTACTATGGTATGGTTAAGTAATTTATCCATGACGAAAATGAACATTAATTTATTTAAATTCCCAATAAATTATTATCATCGTCAAATCTAAATTAAGTTAACACATAGGTACATAGGACCACAGCGTAGCATGGAACAGTTAATTAAATACTCGCCGTGTAATCAACGAGTTTGATTAATAGCTCGGCGGCACTTGATTATATTATTATTATCTGTAGTTATTATTATTATCATCTCTAATCTCTTATTATCGCCCGCGGTGACGTTACAAATTTATGACAATGTATCGTATTTCAAATTATGACTCGTATTTCATATTACGTATAGTTTTTTTCGGCTGTTGTTTTTGTTTGTAATGATATTTTTGTTTTATTAGGTAACTACGTTGTTATTGCAGTAATTTGATATTATCTTTATAGCCTTAGGTTCAGCTACGAGGAAATAATATGTAAACACTTGGCAAAGTACAAACGCGAATTTCTCGTGAAATAACTTGACACACTTTATGACTTTAGGGTTCCAAAATTTTAGTTTCGAAATGAAATCAATACAATAGGCGAAAATTGCTTCCAAACGATATGTTATCGGTGATGCTGACTGTACGTGTATGTTACCGGCCAAACCCGATTTTAGGACAAACTAGTTTCGCCTAGGCCAAACTAGTTCTTAATATACGCGGTAGTGTGGGCCTGCTGACGGAAACGCTAACCCTAGACGGTTGACGTCAGGGGCACCCCGAGGTTCGGTTAGTTAGGTACCTTTAAACCCCGCAGACAGAAATAGGAGCCCGGCAAAGCGGGGCTCTGTCGACCTGCTGACGGAAACGAAGAACTAGTTTAGCCTAGGCAAAACTAGTTTGTCCTGAAATCGGGCTTGGCCGGTAACATGTACATACCGATGACAAACCCACTGATATTCGTAGTCGCTGTCTCAGCTCAAGTTCAGCTCACGCCATAAATATATCCACCTCATTAACACAGCTATAGTTTGTATATAAATTGACATGAACACCCAAGATTAGACCGTTCTCATAAGGAATCTATCAACTTTGAGAATCTACGTTCAACTCCATTGATGAAACGTGGTTTTATGACGATCGAACTTGAAAGTTTCTTTAATAACATCGAACCACCATCATGATTCCTTAAATTATTTTTTTATTAAACTTCTCAAAACAACCACAGGTCCGCACAACCACTACAGATTTGCATTTCTACTACTAAACAATAGTACAGGCTCACACAGTGGGGCTCACCGGGCCCACCGGGGCCCACACCGACCCCTAGTGGACATTAAACACATCGCCACAATCAGTGGAGCTCGTTAAGTATAATTCGATCGCTCACCGCCGCTGCTCACTAATCACCCGTTCATTTACATACAATTCATTTGTTCTGGTTAAGTGATGTGCCGAGTTCATCGATTTCGTATCGATGAAGGTGCAACCAGTTATCGACTTAAATTATTCTAGATAGAAGACAGTAAGTTTTAAATTAAGCCTGAAATACACATGCTACTAGAAAAGCATGCTTGTTTGTAACTAGGTAGTATTGTCATTTGTAGCATGCTTCCCGAGTGTGCACATTTGCTCTAAAGGACAGACCTTAAAAGCATACTTTTTATAATACGATCATACTTCTTTTTAGCACGTCTGAGTGACATTATCTTATGCCGCGTCCCCACAAGAGCCACGCGGCCGTGCCTCGTGATCGTGGACGTGAGCGAGGCCTGAGCCGCGCGGCCTAACAGGAACGTTTCGGGTGACTTTAGTGGGGACGCGGCTTTACAGTCTTGTTTTGGAGACATTGACAGAAAACAGCAAAAAGGTGACGATACAAAAAAACATAAAATAGTAAAACCAAAGAATATCAAAAAAGAGGTTTTATGCGTCGTGCTAGTTAGCACGAAAAATAGACCGGCTTGGCGATTAGGTAGCATGCCTTGAAATAAGCATACTCTTTTCGTATACACGTGCTACTTGTATGCTACTAGGTGACAGATGCTCGAAACTAGCATGATTTCGTGCTACTACGTAGCATGGTGTATTCCAGCCTTTACTCTTGTATTTACTAGAAAGTGTAGACACCTGTAATCCCCGAATGATTGAACAGAGTAGCCACTTTTTTTTGGATGTTGGGAAATCATGAACTGACTCTCTCTCTCTCCCCCTATCGGCAGAGCGGTAGGGAGTTTCAAACTTCTACTGACTAAAAACCACCCATGTTCCTTCTTAGCCCTTTGGGTCGAGGCCGCGGTATCTCTTTCGAACAACCCGTAGCACTGACGGGACCCACAGCCCCGACGTGACAGAGGAGACCCTCAATCCACTGAACATGTTTCCCATATTCACGTCTTATGTAATGAAGGACCAACCTATCGCCATCAACCAGAAACAAATTCAAACTCCGGCCGAAGCTAGTACTAGTTATCGTTCAGTTAATAAACTTAAGTAAGTAGCAATCGTGGAAATAGACAGTAGTGGTTAGTGTTTACTTTTAATGCGTTAGTTTATTTGTGCACAATATAGAGGGAAAAAGTAGGAAACCGATCTGTAAATCGTAAGCTTCTTGTGGCTTAACTGAGAATCGAAGTTAGTAGGATCCGATTTATCATTAACACCTGTTTGTGTTAGTTAAGAACAAACTTTTTTACACTCTGTTCATTCTCAGCGGTTTTAATTTTATCATATTAAAGGGTATTTTTCTTTAACATCAGAATTTGATCGATTATTTGAAGTCTTTTTATTATACAAGCGGTTTTCATCACATTGGTAGGTACATCACTATCGTGTGACGTTTTCGCAACGCTACAATTTGGCGCGCAATTGTTTGACGCCATTTTAGATTTGTCTACATATTAGTTTAGGAATTCCCTTATTTACAGGGCAACTGTTAGAAATTAAACACAGCTTTTGTAAATTGTTTCATGTGTAAATGTGTGTGGTTGGTATCCTGTATAGAGCGTTATTTTTGGTTCAATAAAATCGTCAAAATAGGTAGATGAGTGTACAAACAAAGTGCTCCGCCGCGTCTGTCTGTCTGTTCGCGATAAACTTAAAAACGACTGCACCGATTTTCATGCTTCTTGCACCAATGGATAAAGTGATTCTCGAGGAAGGTTTTAGTATATAATTTGACGCGGGTAAAGCCACGGGCGTCAGCTAGTATAGATAATACAACAGAGACCGTAGCACGACTGGGTGGCGTAATTGTAACTAAATACGTTGATATTTCAAAAATACAATTAACCTACAGCAGCTTAGTTTAATTACTTGCAACAAGCACAATCAGTATAATCCACACGGTTGCATTTACTGCTTTCTCTTTCATTCCAGCCTTTAGAAAGAATATCAACCATAATAAGTAATAAGAAATATTCACACAGACATTCCCCACATGTTCACTTATTTCAACACTTTCGAACCTCCCATCCAGTTGAATCTACATAACATAGTTAGTAATAAACTTGTGGATATATACTGAGGCGTTCTTCGAGGGTCATGGAGGGAGCTCTCCAAAGTAAATTCAAAGGGTTTAAAATCTACGCAGGGATACTGTGTACATGGGTGCAGAAGTTACACTTAGAGCAAAACGCTTGGATGGTGATGCTGAGTGATAACACTGACGGCTCATATTTGGGATATAGAGGAACGAGGAGTTTGTAAACCTAAATGAAAATTCCTTAAATTATCAAGACAATTATTAGTATTTCCATACCAACTAGTGTTAGACGGAAGAAAACCGAAAACCTACTAAATCGACACAGCGCAGCACTACATGAGGACACTATGTGTCACATCACTAATTTTCTGTTTGACATTCGACGATTTCGCGCCTTCGCGGAAAAAGTGTCTCGAGTTTAATAGAGAGTGTATAATCTGATTACATGATTAATTTGTCTATAAAAACTCTTTTAATTACTAATACTAGGAATGTTACTCTATAGATAGATTTAATAAATATGTGTAAACTGAAATTGCTATAAATTGCTGACAGAAGTCATCATCATCATCTGCCCATGCCTACTTTTCGAAACTATAATGAGGTCGACTTCTAGTCTAACTATCGGTCATCAGGAGCGACTGGATATCTGACCTCCTCAAGCCAGATACGGGAACACACGACACCACTTGGAATTTGCTTCGCAAGTTGTCCGGTCTTCGAGTCGTACCGTAACTAAGCATTGTCCTTCTGTATCCTCCGCACTGTGTCAAGTGCGTGGCTAAAAAAAGGCGACATACCTGCAGGTACCTATGTCCCTGTCGTTGTAAAAACGTGCCGTATTTTTGTAGGTTTTGTTACGCAAGCTTATCCAAGGTTTTCGTGTTCCGCTTAAAAATATTTTTTTAATAAACAGACGGTTTTTACGCTGATGAGTAATGTCATTGAGGTCAGAGGGCGAAGTCCCATGTGATTTAGAGTACGGAACCCACTTAAAAAAATGAAAATCAATGAGAATGAATGTTCGATTAAAGATACCGAGTAAAAATGCGTACGTTTATTTTGTATGCCAATATAAAGCTTATTTTTTTATGATTTCGAGTATGAATAAATCTTTCAAATTCTTATTTAAATAAATAAGATCACAATTTATATCAAAACATACTACCATTTCCCCCCTTGTAAAAACTGGAATGCAACCCCAATTTCCCTCAGGTGCCGTAAAAGGCAATAAAATGATTATAATCAGAAACACGGGTACCTGCCTATCGCTGGAAAGATTTCATAAAAACTCCAAACATTTCTGACAATTTAAAAATATTATGCACAAAAATCTTGAACTTTCAATAAGTTCCCGGAAAACGCTGATTGGGAACGTAAAACGAAATGAAGCTTTCAATTTTGTGCGAAAATATAATATTTTTTAATCAGCAGTGTATGTACAAACCGTCATGATCATTCCAATAGTCACTGATTTAATACTACTTGCTTTCATGCCCTCGCAATTATTCGCGTCCCCGGGAATAACACCCAATTTAAAGCCCAAATTAACGAGCAATCAATTATCCCAAAAAATATTCAGTTCGGGTGATTTTTAAAGCGATTATAAAGCCTTCGGTGCGCGTTGAATTTAATTTTAAAGTTTGACCAACATTTTAATAGTTCATATGTTAAAATTTGTCAATTTTGGGGTAGTTTGTTACCTAATGTGACCTCAGGAGTGGCGTGGCCTGGCCAATTAATAACATTTCGTTAGGCACGTACGGGCGCGCGTCCCCCGTCGTACCCGGCCCGACTCGAGGCCGACGTAACTTTTAATCAGTGTATTCGGTTTACTTTCATTGATTCCGGTGAATTGCCGCGTATTTTTGGAACAGATTGATTGTGTTGTTGTGGCCTGAAATTGAAACTGTCGGTGTATTGTGACACAGATTGTAGAAGGGCTGTTATTATCGGCAAAAGTTATTTTTTGTCATTTAAATTCGGTTGAAAAGTAATGTTTTGTTTGCTAAAAGTTGTGAGTGACTAAAGTACGAAGCCAAAAAGTAACTGTTTCCGCCCGGGATCGAACCGGGGGCCTTGTGCGTGTGAAGCACACGTGATAACCGCTACACTACGGAAACTTGATTACTGGTCGCGAAATAAGCTATCTATTGTAATAGACGTTGATTGTTACAATCTGAGGTCCGGGTCTCTGTACCGGTTGGCGACCTTTGAAAATATTAACATTGTAGAGGCTGTAGGTATTTTTAAATCTACCTACGTAAACAATGTTAATATTTGAGTACTTTGACGTATTTAAGTGTCTTATTAATTGTGTTGCCGGTACTTAGGTACTCTTTAATTATGAATTTTGATCTATTTGTAGTTTGTATATAATGTAAGAATGAAAAAAATTATTGAGTTCTATTATAATTATTGCAGTACCAATTCAATATTTTACACTATTTAGGTTTTTAACTTCGGAGTCTTAGAATCTAAGGCCCTCGGTCATAATTTTAAGATTTTTTGTCAATTTCGTTTAATTCTAAAACTCCGAAGTTAAAAACTTTTCATGATGTGTGTATTTTTAAGCACTATCTATTGTCATACAAACATAAGATATAACAAATAAAATAAAAATAAAACATAGTTGATTAAGTACACATTAACATTGTTTCTACTTCAAGAAATCTGTGTAAACAGTCAACCGCAATATTTTAAGCATGCTACAAAGCGAAGATTGCATCTCAGTCCCAGTTATTACAGCACTTTATTAAAGACAGCTGAAAACCAGCGCCAGTTCCTTGCAGCCTTTCTCTGCCTACCACCATTATTTGACTACAACTTAATGAGTCCTTTGAAGCCTTCTCTCTTTTGTTTGACTTTTCAGAGTAGACATCAGAATTAACTGCGTGCCTCGTCGCCCGGTAATTACCAATAAGAATCCCTCTTCACCCCCTCTTTGCCCCTCTTCACCCCGCTTCACCCCTCTGAACCCCGCCAATTACTTCTGGTTTGAAAACACAGTTAAACGTATTTTATTGGCAGTAGAATTTTGTTTTCCGCTCGATAGAATTATGAGCTTGTATTGGTATTTGGAATTTGGATCTCAATGTCAGTCTCAGCGCAGGTTAGTGAATGCCTTTGTTTTTTGGTATTACCTGCAGATATTTGAGTTAATAATTCGTGACCGCCATGTTTCTCGTTGATTCCTGAAACAAATGATAAAAGTGTTAACAAAAGTCACAAGACTTGTTCTATTGAAACTCCGTCCTTCAGCTACGCCATAACTTAATTAAAGTACTTATTACCATTGACGTGTAACCTACTGTACCTAATATCAAAGCAAAAATTAAAACCATTTAATAAAATCTGAAATATTTTTCCGATTAAAATCCCAGAATCTTTACGATTCCCACGGAAACAGACGGCCTTATCTCTCCTAATTAAATCTCTTTAATTCCTGTTCACCCTAATCTGCATGCCACCCCGCCACTTAATTATCTTCCCCCAATCGTCACAACTCAATAATCTAACCTAATATGATTTCAATCCCTAAAGCTATAAAAACAAAGAGTATCAACATTAAGTGAACAAACGAGGCAGGGATCAGCAACTTTAATTGCTGCCTACCCACATTAACCCTTGCCAATTCCGACCAGATAACTGTAGTCAATTCTTTAAACTTTGCCAATGGGAGACAATCTGAACCAATTATCTTGGGCTTAGTGAGAGCACGAAATAGATGGGAACAGAAGGCCGGGTAGATACAAAGAGTAAAACTATAGGCACACACACACATATAGCGTTCGTGTGATGCGCATCCTTCACGTGAGTCGTGTCTCGAATGCAGAACCGATATTTCCGATTGTTACTACTGAACCGGAACTGAGTTCTGCATGACCTAGTGTTGAAAGTCGCCTTGCGGTGTCTCGTGGTATGCCCTGAACGACTTCTTTCATTTGTTTCTTCAGCAGCCGGTGGCGCGAGTGCACTAGTTATATATACCCACTATTCAACCTTATTACTAAAGTCATAGAGATGAAAACGTCGTCCACCAACTTTTTGCGTCTTCATAGACGTGTTTCTAAGTGTGCGTTTGCTATCGCTGGTTGGAACTGGCCCTCTGTATGTATCTATTCTGTGTCGCGTGGTTTGACTTCGACGCTCCGAGATCCGTATTTAATTGTTCCGAGATGTGTGGAGCTGATTGATGGGCCGAGTTCCCAGTTTTGTTTTTATTTTGTTTTGTTGCTTGTTGAGTGTTGAGCTTTTCGAGGATTTTCTTCGGGAGTTAGTGAGTTGGTGGCTTATCTGTATTTAAAAGATGTAGATTTAGATTTCATTGTGGTAACTTTTCAACTCGTGCTCTCACTGTGTTTATCAAATTGTTCATCAGCTTGGTACATAACCGTGTCTTGGTAAGTTACAAGTTACGATTTGTTACAAGTTTTCTGTTACAAAAAGTTTTTGATGTTTTTTTTTGGGTTTTTAACTATTTATTTATCATTTATATACAGATACCTACCACTGGCAAAATTCTGTACCAGAAAATAAACGACAGAGATAAATATGATGACGCTTCTGAAATACACTCACCAAATATTTATAGCACCACAAAACTTCGTCACACGATCAAAAATACCAGAAAATATTGTTCAATTTGGCTCCTGAGGGCGCAGTAAATATACTGTGATCTTATATTAATAATAAAAATGGTTGGATGGCGCGAATCACTCAGCCCTGGGGAGCATCAATATCGCGCTTATCTGGCGCTCGCAGGCTGCTCCCTTGTTCCAGCTAGATGGCGCTCTGCCTGGATTTGGGCTCTGCTCGTACTGCAGATAAGTGCCAAAGGACCAGTTAGAACGAAGCTGTTACTATCTGGATTTAGGATCTAGCGTCAGTTACGGGCACTACTATTTTTCAAGTCTGAGAATGGAGTTTTTGATAAACTTGTGTGTTCCGAGAATTTGGCTTGCAGAGTGTATTTGACAGACGTCATATTCGAATCAGTTTGGTACGATTTATGTTCAGCCAAGTGGCTTTTATCCGAACATAATTATGTCTAAATAAGTATATCATACCAAAGCGGAACCGCTGCTTCCAGATTTCTCTATAACTTGTCACCTCATCAGACACTTCCCTTCTTGCCATATCGTCCTAACACAGTCCATCCATCTTTTCTTTGGTATTCCTCTACTCTGCATTGTGGTATATTATTTGTAATACGTTTATAGTATGGTTGTCGTTTTTCTTTTGGTTTCCTGTATCCTTCCCATCTCAGCTCCAGTAAGTAGTCACTCTTCTGTATAACGTTGCTGTATGGCAGGAGGATCTAGAATGCCGGTCAGGTTTCTAATTAATTTAACTTCAGGTTGTAACTGAGAAAGTTGTATTTGTTACTAACGTTTGTCTAAGACGCTAGTTTCTTAGGTGTTTCCTTTTGTCTATCATTTAGGTTCCTGTAATTAAATAGGCGATCG
The DNA here is from genome assembly GCA_949775195.1 of Diarsia dahlii. Classification (NCBI taxonomy): domain Eukaryota; kingdom Metazoa; phylum Arthropoda; class Insecta; order Lepidoptera; family Noctuidae; genus Diarsia; species Diarsia dahlii. The sequence goes on along the minus strand of OX459193.1, from coordinate 783,582 downwards.
GTTGACCACAAAAATACATCGAAACATCACGCCTATATTTGTGTGAAGATTTAGGCAGTAGTGTACCAAAGTACACCCAAATGTCGCTAGTTTCGATCCTATGTAATAGAGGGCGCTGAATGACATAAATAATTCCTAACCACCAAAATATGACTGCTCGGCAGAAAGCAAACGCTTTCAGTTTATAATCTAGCAACGTAAATGTTTTTATTAATCTCAAACCCATTCGTGTACATAATTTACGTTTACTTAATGGCACTCAAACTAGGCGCAAAACCGTTTACTTAGCACAAACGTTCCATCAAAAAATCAAAGGTAGCGCCTAATGTGACCTTAATAGCAACGATTACCTTAAAGTACCCAGTGGGCGGTGTGTGGAGGGCCCTAACGACGCAGATTAAAATAAAAATAACATCACGCTTGTAATCCCCCAAGAGTAAGGCAGACTTGTACACTCACTTTTTGCTAGCTGTGTTTAATGCCCGGAATACATGAGGCCAGTTTTTCAAGCCAGGACAGCAAGCTATTCTCTACTAAACTGTCTTGTCTTACTGCCCTGGCTTAGAACATGCTAGAAATGAAGCTAGTTTTGTCTACATGAAGCCAGAAGTACTAGCTTAGTGTCACTAGCTTGCTATACCGGCTTAAAAACTGGCCTCGTGTATCCCAGGCATAAGTCTCGTATCTCATCATCATCATCAGCCTATAATGTTCCCACTGCAGGGACTCAGGCCTCCTCTCTAGGAGAGGGATGGGCTATAATCCACCACGCGGGCCCAGTGCGGATTAGCAGATGTCACATGACTGTCTTCGAATTTTTGGTTCTAAGACATGTCGGTTTCCTCACGATGTTTTCCTTCACCGTTTTGAGAGCGTATCTAATAGAGGGCAATTATATTGTCATCAACCGGGTACATATCTAAATCAGGGCTACCACACACCAAAACCGAATAACACAGGGAAACGAACTCATAACCTCTTGTTCAGCAGTAGCTTTGGCGACTACTAATCCCAAGAGGCTCAACTACGTACATTAAAATAAAAGTAAAACATAAAACGGGCGTCAAAGAGCCTGAAGTTGGTAATCCCCATCACATGTATCAACACAGTTCCGAACTTTGAAACTTCTTCGGATTCAGCGCAGCAGGAAAAATGTTGAGATTTATTTGTAAGTCGGCCGGTAGCTTTGGTGGAACGTAAAGGACTGGTTTGTTTTTTGTATAAGTCTTGTCTGGTTTGCCGATAGTTAGTAAAAGTAATCATAAAAATGCTTAGATAGTCACTTTTATGATTACTTTTTTTTTGGAGGTTTGGGAATCAACAAAAACGTCCTCCCGCTCTGGGCAGAACTTTAGGGAGTGTAAGACGTCTACTGACTAAAAACCACCCGTGTTCCTTGTTAGCTCTTGTGCCGAGGTCACGGTATCTCTTTCGAACAACCCGCAGCCCCTTTTATGATTACCTTACTTCTTCTTCTATTCTTGTATCGAAGGTCGTGATCATAATTAGGTAGGTATAGGTCTGAACGCTAAAAAGCTCTAAAGCTCAAGTTAAATGGGAGTTGCAACATAGAAAATCAAAAACAGCCAAAAACAGCCTCCAAAACTCGTCCGCTTATCTGTAACGTAAAAAAAAATACAATGCAATATCAATTAAAATGTTAAGCATGAGCTCACCATAACTAGAGCCGCACAATTTGACCATGCCTCCACAACTATAATACACAAAACTGTCACCTGACTTTCCTCTTGAAACCGCGCTGTCTAACTCGTTGTGAAGGCGAGTTTATTGCGACAAATCAAAAGTTCTGCCAGTCCCCGTGCAGCGGTGACGCCTTGAATAATGTTATACAAGGTACGCTACTTCTCTTACCAAAATGTTGGAAATGTTATTCTAAGTTTGTAATGCTTAATCTAGGTACTCTTATGGTTGTTGTGTTGTAAGCAGGCTCTTTATATATTGTACATTATTTTGTCGAAATTGTGAAGAGTAAGATCCAGATTTGTTTCAGACTATAAATTCTGTCACATAATATGACATTTGGGGGGGTATGAGGAACAGGGTGTAAAGCTCCTCATCCCCCATAGAAAAGGGAGGATCCTCCGACCGGACGGGTGTTGTGTCCGGTGGGCTAACTGCCCGACATATGTAAGTCGGGAACTCCTATATAGGCTTATGTCGCGGATAATGTTGATATCGCGATGCAGGAATTTCTGTCAATCGTTGTTAGTACGCAGGTGTTGCGATAGATGTCGCTAGTCGCCACATCACTCCCCTCCGAGACCGGAGGTCGAAAGCAGGTTAAGTCTTGGCGCTTGTCAGCCAGTGGATGCTTCCAGTGAATCGGAACCGGATGCCGCATAGTTCTCGGTGAGTCGGAACTGTTTGCGGTGATGCCCCAGTGATTCGGGGTGATGCTGCATATTAGCTCCAGTGAGTCGGAGTGATGCAGTGCTTGCCGTGATGCCCCAGTGAGTCGGGGTGATGCTGCGTATTATGTTCCAGTGGGTCGGAGTGTGCAGTGCTGCGTAGTGGCTGGCTGCTGCGTCGACCAGGAGAGATAGGCGTCTCTGCTTGCTGACCGGCCGAAGTGCAGTATGCTGTGCCAAGGTCGCTGTTGAGGCTGGGGGTGTGATGACCAGGATTGCGCTTCCGCTGCATGCTAGTGGTCAGGATACCCCATGAAGCCGTGGCTGCTGGCTGACGGTATGACTCGCTGCTCGAAGGCGAAGGGGAAGTGATGACGACGTATGAAGTGCTTGCACGAAGGCTGCGCTGACGTTCATGCTCGGGGTCACCAGTTTGGGGGAGTATGAGGAACAGGGTGTAAAGTTCCTCATCCCCCATAGAAAAGGGAGGATCCTCCGACCGGACGGGTGTTGTGTCCGGTGGGCTAACTGCCCGACATATGTAAGTCGGGAACTCCTATATAGGCTTATGTCGCGGATAATGTTGATAGCGCGATGTAGGAATTTTTGTCGATCGTTGTTAGTACGCAGGTGTTGCGATAGATGTCGCTAGTCGCCACATACATCTTCCGACCCGCACTAGGTCAGAGAGGTAGACTACAGCCTCCACTCGTAGAGACGAGACGTGTATCACAGTTATGGGCACGTTATGAGCTTATCATACTATGCAAGAAATAAACACTAGGTAAATGAGAAATTATTACAAATGAGAATGATAAAGTATAAATCGCAAAGTAAACACAAATATTTATTTCTATAATTTTTCGGCGTGATGTTCTTAGATCTCTTGCTAAGCTCCACGTAACTGCAGAGAAAAGGTAGAACCCAGTCAGACGAGAATTATATCTTTGATGGTCTGTTGCAAAGGCAACACACAAAGAGGAAGTTACATTATGTGATTAGCACTACGAATACCTACATGCCAAATACATACTTATACTTATGTACACTGTCTGTAAGCGTTTCAGAAAAAGGGCCTCGCAACGGCTTTTAAGATCATGTAAAAATCATCCCGTAATTCACAATTTCACAGAAAAATCCACGGGATTTGCTCGCATCTTGCGATTTTATATATAACATTATGTATATTTTCTGGTTTTATTGGAGAAAATCCCGGTTTTATATTCGCTCGACCCTTCAATCATTTCCTTGTGTAGTGGATTTTGTTATTTTTGATAGAGCGCGTCAAGGGCTCTTGAATTAGCCCCCTCGAGATGAGACCTCTATGACAGTTCTAGAACATACCACAAGTATTATGTTTCATGAATAGAGAACTGGCTACATTGTTATTTTAGTGAAGTGCTCTTAAAGTACAACAATAGCAATCATTTGTATAGTGTACTAGAACTGCGGGCCATTATAACATAAAATATTGAAGGGATTACGTAAAATACTAACGAAGTATTTGTTCAATGGGCGTGAAAATTGAAACTAAGCCTAATGAGGAGCTCCAATAAGACTGATCGAGCATTCGAGAATATCAAATTATAATGGATAAGAAGGTCAGTTTCCAAGATGGTATTTTCTCCATTGTTCTAAAAGATTAATAATTTGAGCAATTTAATTTTTATGTGCGATTAATTCGTCTTGCCTCCGACCGCCATTGTTTTGGGTAATGGCCCGATTAATTGGCATTTGGAGCGATTTGCCCGTGAGTGCCGAATGCCGAATGCCGAGAGCCGAGACTTGGCTGTGTAAGAAACGATCCCAATTAACACTCACTTAGTCGTTATAACTCTGGAACAAACTTCATAGTTAGTTGTTTATATAAAATGATGGAGTTCCTTACTTCCTATGTCGTAATTATTACTGTGTAAGTAGATTTTCTTTTCGTCAGTTTAGCAGAAGCTCTGATTGGGTGCGATTAACCTTCGAAAAAGATTATGACATAACAGAACATACACATAACATTGCACTTCGTTATGTTACAGCTATTTTAGAGTCCCATGAACTTGAGGACGAGCCTAAGATTATGGAATTACTATTTAAACCAAAATAATTAGTATCTCACATTTTGAGTTTTGCCCTGAAAAAGTCTCGTCAAGCTTATCATGTCTTGTGCGAGGTTTGACGCTCCGTCACGTCACGGCCAAGACACGTGTACGTTACCGTACGTCACGGCAACCGAAGTAACGTACGTCACGTGTTGACACCGTGACACAGTCGAGTCCATCGCTCCTGGAAACACTCTAATTTTTTCATGAATCCCTCAGAACATCGAAACAACGGAGAAAAGGTTTTTTAGACAGGTATAAGACTTTTAAGCTGCCCAGTAGCTCTTAGAGAGAGAACGTTAAATTCATGAGTCATGTGGGAATGCCGACCGCCTGTATATCATCGGCAAATGTCTTAGAAATTTCTCAAACAAAATGATCACAAAATCTTGTATAACGGCTTATTGCCCAGCCTTGTTTTGTCTAGTAAAATAATTAGCAGCAATAATTACTTGAAAGCCAGTATTAGATAATTAATGTATAAAAGGTTTTATCAATAATAATCCATATTGTTATACGAATTAGGGTACACAGATTTTCCACGGGTAAAAACAAATCATCCCATGGGATTATTTCCAACATCAACGTGGACTGTTATTAGAGACTACCTGTAAGTCTTTCATCATCATCAGCCTTTACCAATAGGCATGTTTCTTGAATAAAAAAATATGATTCTGTTTGTTATCGAAAAATATTGGATACAAGACATGTTTTTTGTTTTATCAAAATTATAAAAATTTACGAAAATAAAACGTGTCAAAGATCTTGAGTGGGGACTTGTGGCGAAACTACGGCTACGTGGTAAAATATGTACCAAGCTGTGACGTGAGAGTCTTCATTTTTTGTTTACCTGAAAAAAGAAAAAATACGTGTCCAATATTTTTTGGAAATCCATCTGACGGACTAATTAGATTTTTTTTGTCAACTAACCTATTATGTTGGGGTCTATAGTCTTCATTACCATTAAAGTTTAGGTAAGTGATCTTTGAACATAAGAAAGCTTCAGTGCGTCCATTTAAAATGTCCCCTTCTCTACGCTTCACATTTTTCTCAAGACGTGTTTTTGTATTCCCGTTTTACGATATATGATCCGATTGAAGCGAGGAAATTTGTTGGCGAGTATAATGTATCGACATTTATCGATGGAGTGTAGACATGATTTGTCGTGATACGTGCGACTTGTCTCGGGCCAGGTGGGCGCGCCGATAATGGTAATGATTTCTATTATGATCGGAATGAAAGGGAAACACAAGGAGTATCGACTGTGGAACATTGTGTTTATAAAACTTGAGGGATTGCTGTAGTGTTATTGGTATTTTAATAATCCTAGTGTAAAATTTTTGGCGAACATTTTTCTTCGTATGGTTTAGCCTTTGAGCTTTTGTTCACAGCTATTGGCGTTATAATAATAATAATAATTTATTTATTAAACAGACTGCAGAGGTCCACTGTGTTAGTAACAATATAACTTAGCCTATGTTAGTACTTAATAATAATAAAACAAAGACGATTCACAAACATTTACACAAGAGATACTTACAATACTAGAATGTTAGTAACAATATGACTTATAAGCTATGTTAGTACTTATATTCTACTACAGATAAGGTGGTTTTGATAAGATGCCTCACTATGGGGCTTTCGTCATGCCTGTCCGCAATAACGCTCAAGAGGCTGTTGCTACTACCACGCAACCTGGCGAGAAGAGACGCATTCTTCTTACGGACTACAGCTGAGAAGCTGTCTACTCTGGCTTGTGCAAACATTGCAGATGCACTACAATATCGTGGCAGTCGCAACAGTGCCCTGAAAGCGTTATTGTATTGAACACGCAAAGCATTGGCTGCACGTTTAGTACAGCTGATCCATAGGGCGCTCGAGTACAGTGATGTGCAGTATGCTTTAAAAATGTGTATGACTGTAGAGGTTAGGTTCTTCGGAAATAAGAGACGTTGAAGATACGTTAGACTTACCATGGTTAGCGAAAAAGAAAGCTGTTATTGCTCCTATTGCCCTTACTATATACGTAACTGCAGCACTTAGTTTTACAACCACGACACACTAAATAAAAACTCAACTAAGCTGACCAGTCTAAGACCTCGTCCACACGTGCGGATTGCACCACAAAACGCGTCCAAACGATTACCTAAATCGCCATGTAACGTCACTGAACGTAGAAGCGTTCCCGTGTCGACGTCTTATGTCTTATACCGTCGTATTCCATCCCTCATCCCTCCATCTCGGCAGTCTGTCCCACCCCTAACTTTGAAAACTGTAATTGCTCGTTACAAGTGTATCATTGGCTTTAGACGGATAAAAGCGTCTTTCAAGCGAAGAGTTCTGCAGATTCAGTTATGGAGTATTATGATAGCTTTGAAGTATTGTGACGGGTGGAATTGAATTTTGATGTGAGCATCTTATTTTGGGGTTGATTTAATGATAAGGTTGCTGATGTTGGTGTTGGTTACGCGTGTGGGAAATACAAATAAGATTTTGTTTTGGATTTTCACACATTTTTGTTGTTGTTTTATTTGAAAAAAAAAAAAAAATATATTACCGAAGAGCAAGGTGAGGAATAGTGTCTGTTTGATACAACATTAATATTTTCTACTTCACATTCAAGGCCAAATTGAAATCATTTATTTGTAAAATAAAATTAGACCTATAAATTTTATTTATTTAAAAAAAAAGACATTAAAAAATCAGAAGTTAAACAAATCTTAGGAATTTACTTATACCTACAAAAAAAAATGCATCTACAAAAGTATCTAGCACAAGGCAAGAAGTCCAATAAACTGAGAGATACTCAGCCTGGCTCTACAGTCACCCAATTTGCACAAAGAAGCGGCCGGTCGGCTCCTGTCGGAATCTGTCCAGTAAAGCGTTGAGCAAACATGACTGATTCGGATATTTTAACACGGAATCCCAGAAAAAACGTCTGTAAAAGGAAGCTGTTTCGTTGAGTCTAAGCTGTCTTTTGCAGAGGACTTGGGGTTTAAATAGCAGTAGAAATGTGTTTCGTACTTGGTTCAACTTAAGTTTTTGCTGGTAAAGACGTTTTTGGGACGTTTTTAAAACGAAACCAGTTTAGTTTCGTCCTGCCTGTCTGTCTGTCAATATGTTACAGCCATTTTACTCCAAGACTTGGTTGTCGAAAATTATAGATAAAAACAATAGAGGTAGTCCTCAGGCATGTAACTGAAGGTTGAAAAATAATTCCTCGTGGTACGGTGTGGGTAGTTGTTGTGTAAATTGACAGTTGATGAATGAGCGTTTGTTATTATATTGTTTAGTGCTACGAAATATTTTGTTGAGTCCAACTCGCACTTGACTAATTTTTGTAGATGTTGGCAGCTATGCCTTTGTGGAGTCCTACCGCGGAGGTGCAATGTGCGCCGGGAATTCTTATGTGTAATGTGGAAGAAAAGGCCCGACATTTAATCAGTCACCAAGCAGCTTTATTGGAGTGAACTAACTATAATTACAGTAATGCGCATGCAATAATGTATAAATGTAAGTACATGACGTGATCGCGGGCGTCAGCATAAATTGTCGAGTGAGCTCGTACAGCCTTCATATATAACTGTTGTAGAAACTAATTGTAGAAAGCTATTCAATGCACTAAATTGACGATACGTAGGGCACCTAATGAAGATGTTGGCAGAACCTGTTTAAATTCAATGGGACACCATAACTTCTAGATAGTGCGTTCGTTTCAAGGTCGTGGTAAAAATCGTGCAATGCAAAGTGATGCCAAAACTTGAGGGAATAAATTATCAGATTTCACTATTTGTAAACCAACTCTATTATTATTTGCTGGTGCGAATATTTTCCTGGTTTTTAAAGAAATCGGCATAATTCTGTCAGAAAGGTACATCACAAACGTTTACTTTAGAGTTTTGTGTAAAAAAGCTTTTTGGCACTTAGCTGTAACTACAGCTTTTGTGTGGAATAGGCTTTTAATATTCGCGTTAAACTAATGTGTTACGCCAGTTAGGTTGCGTAGGGGTGGATTTAAAGACCTTTTGTGATCTAGACAAGTAGTGTGGCTGAAAGTTTCACCTCAAAATCTGTGTGACCTAAAGGGTTTGTTAAGATTAAACATTTTTGGGACCAAATTCAACGAATTGACTTTGAGAGACGAGCTTAAATGAGAATTAGGAAGATCTTGATTAAAGTTTCACTATTATAAGAAGACTTCAATATTGTCTTTAAATGTATGTAGGTAGTCTAGATTAATTTTGTTTGCCTCTTAAGATACACCCATTATCACAACCATTCAATTTTCTCTTTCTGCTTTACGCCCACGACTTTATTAAGCAATTTTCTAACAAATTAACTCCATCTCTCTGCCATTATGAAAATGAGAACATAAAACTTATGCTAAATGCTAGCAATGAATACTATGAAACAATATTTACTAGACTTTTAATTTGTCTTGAAGTTGCGACAAAATATCTTTCTCTTAGAAAGTTTCGAGACGTGACAAAGAGTAAGTGGGTAATTGAAAAAGAATCGCACAAGGAGAGAGCTGCAATAGTGCATTTAATATTTTAAGTGAAATAAAAATAGCATGGCGTCGCTTCGTCCTTGTTTTTGTGCCAATCTCCGCGAGCCAAAGGTCGGAAGTTAATAAAAACGTGGAGATTCGTTCGAGGCGTCACAGAGTGTGACTGAGAATGGTTTTTCAAAGAAGACGATTTCTCGTCTTTCTTAAAAGGATGTGCAGGAATTCATTTCTTCAACGTCTACAATTTTTCTAACTACGAGTATTTGTCTCATGATGCAGTAGTGCTAGTTATTGATGTTGGTTAAAAAAATAACACTGATTTATTTGCGAGTGAGTAAATCACCAGCAAATCAGCAGTGGTGGCCCAGTGGTGGTAGCCCCGACTTATGAACAGTCAGTCGTGGGTTCGAACCCAGGCAGACGCATTACTTTGTGTAATTTATTACATCGCCATTGCTCTCAAAAACGGTGAAGGAAAACATCGTGAGGAAACCGACATGTCTAAACTAAAAAAATCAAAGACATGTGACATCTACCAACCCGCACTGGGCCCGCGTGGTAGATTATAGCCCTACCCTTTTCTAGAGAGAAGGCGTGAGTCCCTGCAGTGGGAACATTACAGGCATTACAGGATGATGAACAAATCACAAGTCATGTTTAACCCCTTTTACACGTTATTTTGATGGTTATGGTTAAAAAATACAAATACACGAAAAGAGAACCTCCTCTTTTTTGGAAGTTGGTTAAAAATAGACGAGGCCTGTGTACTTTAAAAAAAAACAACCGAAACAGAAGTAACAATTTTTATTTTATTTTTTATTATGTTTCCATACGAATATCCTCAAAAGAAATACACGATATCATCCCCACCAGTATTGAAATCTTTCGTGAAGTATCTTCACACACAATCGGCTTTCCCCACACGAAGTCCATTGCTACGTTCGTACGCCGCTTTGCTTTCCTCTTGAGCCGCTAGGCGGCGCGGCGCTCGTGTGAATACAGCTGAATGCGGCTGAGACGGATTCAAGGAATGAACAGCAGGTGGTAGGCGAATCATATTAGTTTTGTGTATTTTCTGAGCCTGACAGTGTAAATAAATATAGGATGTTTTGCATTGACACCTGCAACAGAATCGTCCGGTCACAGATTGTCATGCACTCGTTGAACACTGATTTTTTCCGCTTAGGGGTTAATTTTCTAAAATCCTTTCTTAAATTTATATTATTTGGATTATAATTATATTATTTAAAAAAAACGGCGGATGATCGTCACGCACGTTAACGGCGGCGTCTAAAGAACCAGTTATGTGTCTGCTGCGCACCCAGCAACCCGCATTAGACAAGCGCTAGGTTAATTTTGTCTAAACCATTTCGCAAAATTAACTACACAAACATCTCAGGTTTACCAATAAGACTCTAAAGTTGATGCCTATTAATGTGAAATGGGACAAATATTTCTAGCAGACTTACGCTTTGCCTCCATAATTCTTTCGGAAATAATGGGCCGTTGAAGAAACAGATTTATTTTTGGATCCGTCTAGACAGCCTCTGACCGTTATACCACTGTCTAGTTATCTAGATAGTTATGAATACCAAAGTAATCTTATTACTAGCAAAATAATGTAGAAACAGAACTGACTTGATTTTTTAGTTGATCTAGTCGCTATAGTGTTACTGCTGAGTATGATCTTAGGTCTTGCGTTAGATTTCCAAGTCAGACAAAATCATAAGTAGTTGTTCCATCAGGAAGTGGTTTCTAAGTTTCAGTCCGGGGTATGGATTTGTGACAATATACTCGCCCCTCTATGGAACACACATGCCCGTAAAAATTCAGGTGCTCTACAGATAGCTACACTAACTGTCTAAGTCAACGAATATAACAGGCGTCATGCTATATGACTACAAAACATGTTGATTCTTAACACTTTGATATCTAGAAGTGTGTTGTTTTTGTATCGTTGAGGCTCATGAATACAAACTGAGCATGAATATGTATTGCATCGTGAATGGGCCCGAGCTAAGGATAGGTACGCACTGGACATTGGTTACTGGGAAGACGGTGAATACAGCAGGTTGCAGGCATAGAAATTACTTGTCTGAATGTAGAAAAAAGTAAGTAAAACGCATTAGTGATAAGTTAACCGCTTTTTGCTGTCACTAGCATGCATTGTAACTTTTTTTCTGGAATGTAGTTTGTCTATCAGGGTTAATTTAACATAATAATGTTTTAAAAACCTCTCAAAAAGCTTCAAGATACATGCTACTCATCATCTTCTTAGCCTTATAAAGAGTCGGCTTCCAGTCTTACTGAATTCAGCTGAGTACCAGTATTTTGACAAATGACAGACGCGACCGTTTAACGTGTTTTCCAAAACATGGAAGAAACTCGGTATGTAGTGATGGCCATCCATCCACGATTAAACCTCGGCAAGCATGGCTTAATCCTGAAGGTCGAACCGCGCATAGTATTATTAGAATTGTTTTTTTTATTTTATTATTATAAATGGGCTTGCTCTTGACTTCAATGTTGCCCTAGGGGCAGAGATGATGTCGACGATGGAACGAGCTTACCCAGTAGAAGCCTGTTTACTCGCGACTTAAACAGATTGGGGTTATATGAACTCGGAAAAACCGACGCAGGCAGGGAATTCCACTCCTTGGCTGTGCGCATAATAAAGTACCCAGCAAAGCGCTTCGTTCGAATGTGTGGAATGTCGACTAGGTATCGATGATACCCTGCAGTACGTCTAGTCTCCCGAATTGTTCACAGTCTTCAAAGTTTTGCATGATCAGATTACCCAGGTATAGTTAGTCACCTACTCTACTATGTCACCGATGTCAGAGGTACCGCTGGCATCGTTAAAGTCCTCATCAACAATGCAAGGTCTGTTCAAGTGTGCTCAGGACTGAGGACTCAGACAGGATCGATAGCAATTTGTGCGTGAATATCTGAGCGGATTATCTTTAATAAATAAAAACACGATTTGCATGTAACTGAAAAAATAAAAAATAATGAAATGTGATTGAAATAATTGTTGATCGGGTGACTTGTGATCAAAGAGGTATTAATTTGATAGATAGATTTAAAAGAAAACTTAAAAAGCAAAATTTAAGTTATTCATCACGCGTTGAAATTTGAAAATATTTTTTATTCTTTGTTTTAAAAGGGATCACAGTGTTTGCATAAACGTTTATTTTTTTAGTGACTTATCTCGTAAACTTATTGATCTGAATAAAACAGTCATTGTTTATAATGTAACCTCGACTGCCTCATTTTTCCATCAGGAACTTCTCAGAAGCAGTCACGGAGGACTTAAACAGAACTGGCTAAAAGTGGGTTTAGGTACTATTATAATGGATACACCTCTGCCTATCCCTTCGGTGTTCATTTTGACTTAAACAGATTATATGGGTCCGCTGCTCTGCAGCTATACTCCATAGATATTGGGAAACGGATCTCGGGTTAGAGTTGCTGTCTTCAACTCCGTTGCCTAACCACATAAAAATCCAGACTCAACCTAGAACATTGTTACAAAAAACTCGCCACAAAGCCTTCCACCTGATCGCCTCCTACAATAACAGGACTCCAATAAGATTCCATCACATTAAGCAGAACCCCTAAATCCGAAGCTACGTCCGCACGTCCACGATATCCTCGCCGAGCGCGCTATACATCGCTGGCTCACACCGGAAGATTTATCACGCCGTCAATGCATTGCCCGCATGATGGATGGAGCAGTATCATCCCCACGTTTGAGTAAACGTATTGTGCTAACACTGCGCTTGCAAGATGGATCGGCTAGTGTGTTTAAAGGCTTTTAAGATACTTTTGTGGTACTTTGTTTTGATAGTAAAGGGTGGGTATGGTTACAATGTAATGGCCGTCGGTGCGATGAAGACAAATTGGCTGAGAAATTACTGTGTTGGGAATCTTGAAAGATTCATGTTTGGTACGGATGATCAGAAATATTTTTTACCCGACGTTTTAGTGCCTTGTGGTGTGAATGAATGGGTCATTGTTAGAGTTCAAATAGCCTCGGATTTCTTATGAGTAATTCAGATAATTCTGACTTCGAATATTGCTCGAAATTAAAGCTGACGAGATGCAGTATTTCATAATTATATAATTCTCCTTACCGTTTTCGGACACGGTGGTCAATCTTATCGGAAATTTGCCATCAGCGGCGCGGGAGGTATTATAGTGAACAAGTGTGTGTCGCAAGTGTGACTGTCGAGCTTGTAGTGCTATTCCTAGGTGCGAATCCCGGTTCGGGCAAAAAGTGAATTTATCAACGATTATACAATGAAGCTCCAAATCCTGGAACACAGACACAGAGTCGAGTCCTCCTCTCTATAAGAGTGAATATTCTGGAGTCCACCATGAGGGTCCAGTCTGGTTTGCTAATTGATCCATGGACAGAGAAATAAATATACGGGCAAACTTTTCAATTCCTCCAAAAAACATTCCAAAACCAAATTAACATAACGCAAATGAGCACTACCATGTTGCGGCGTTGAAATACCCCATCAAATCGTATGAAATAATACTGGCAACCAGAACGCGGCAATTATGACAACGCTCTCGTTTCGCACCTAATAATATATGCAATTAACTTAATTGGAGCGATGTCGCGGTACATACTACTACTAGTTATTAGTAGCAGGTGTTAAGCGTTCATTTTCGTGGTTCGAGACTGCGCTACGAGCATTCTATGACGTCACAAGTCCTGTGAGAAACTACGGCTGTTAAGTTCAGCCAGCTATAAGGAACTGACTTATTACTAAGTGGTTATCCCGTCTATTGATAACTATTTAACGACGTTGTTAACTTTACCCTGCCTAGTAGTCCATAAGTGGCCTGTTTGCCAATCTATAGTATATAGTTCTTAAACGTATTCTGTAGGTAACACTGTAATCCTGATAGTCAGCTAATATAAACGATGGTCTTCAACTGTTACTTCAAGTTGATGCCTCCACGTGATTTTAAAGAGCCTTGTCACACAGGCAGACAGAGAGACAGACGGTTTCTGCCCATTCCCATGGAACAAATGAGTGAGTTTATGTATGTATGTAAAACAGTGGTTATACTTGCAGACCAGGTCGTCAATGAGGTCTTAAAACAGTCCTAACTAAGACTTAATCTTATTCTAGTGTATAAACGTGACATAGCTATACAGGATGTCTACTGCCATCTCTTTTCCACACTGGATAAAGAAGAAGTTAGGACAGTTTTAAGACGTCATAGTAGGGCCCCAGGTTGACGTCGGTTCTCGCCAGTGTGTCTCCGTGAACCAGCAGTGCAGGCGCGTAATGAACTGGCTGCCGGCGTTCCACGGCGCGAGGTTGTGACGTCGCGTTTACCGAACGGCTTTTATCAATATTTGTATCACTCTCGAGAGAGGATACTCATTCAAGGACCATTTTTCTTTATTATTTATTAAACCTGTTCTGTTAAGCTTATTGAGATAATGAATTTAGGTAGTAAGTTTTCTTATGATTGCTTCGTCTCGTGAGTCGGGGGTTGATTCCCGGTGGGCAAAGTGATATTCGGTTTTTCCATCAGGAATTTCTCGGTATTAGCCATGTAGGCTGGATTTGTGCCCGGCTTGCTCCCTATTACATGGAACTTTAACATAGCTAGCGAAATGTGGGTGTACACCCTCCCGCCTACTGCTTAATCCTTCGAGGATTACAGGCGTGTTGTAATGTATTCTTGTGAGAAATTTTTCATCATTTTTTTCACAGGTGTCTGTGATCACTCAGGTGCGCGTAGTAAAGTTTTACGATGCGTCTGGGGCATTCTTACACTGTAGAACGTGTAAACTCTTACAAAACTGTGTTAATTCTGTGGACAGGTATTGCTACTCAAGCACACTACGATCGCGTAAACCCAGATTGAACTGCCTCCGTGGCCGAGTGGTTTAGGCGTTTGCCTTGTGACCCGGTGGTCGTGGAGTCGATTTCCATGGGAAGCATACTTTGTAAAGCTGTTTCCAGTTTGGCTAGGACATTGCAGGCTTGAATCACCTGATTGTCTGACAAAAAGATGATTCCGTGCTTCGGAAGGCACGTATAAGCCGGTGGTCCAGGCCGCCAAATGGCGGTTGTCAAACCATTGATGCGGCTGCGAGTAATTCGAAAGAGATACCGCGGCCTCGACATAAAGGGCTAAGAAGGAATGTGGGTGGTTTTTAGTCAGTAGAAGTCTAACACTCCCTACGGCTCTGTCCAGAACGGGAGGAGTCATTTGATGATTTCTCACCCCCAAAAAAACGAGGGGTGCTACTGCCCACACGATAAGAATACCAGATCATTTTTTCAATACATAGCTTTTTCCTTTAATTCGTACACCATGAACAACGCTAAACACAACAACCCAATTGCACATGAAATCCTTATTCCTTCTGTAGCTGTAGACTAATGAGAACTACAGCCAACTTAAACTTTTGATTTATAAGTGTATAGCTGTAGTGTTAGCTATTGTAGCTGTTGGCAGCCTCCCCACGTAACTCAGGAGTTAAGGACCCGCTGAGAAATGAGGCTGTGTGGCAAACTTCACAGTTTCCTCACAAATACAACTTGCACTTAGATGTAAAAGGTGGTATTATGAAATGAAACTCAGTATTTTGTTCTGGTTGTCGTAATAACGGTTTTGAAGTGACAGTAGGTAAGGTTCATTGAACACAGAATTGACCAATGGGACCTTAAGGTTCTAGAGTGGCCGTATTAGAAGATATAGCATTGGACGACCTGGACACATAGCATTGTTCTTGTAAAGGACGCAGCAATCTGTTGGATGCAAGAAGTAATCGGTCGATGTTGTAAAGGGTGATGTATTTTTGGCGGGGCTTTATCGCACTGATTGACTAGTTTGAGGCCTTCAGAAGCGTCTATTAGTTCGTGTAATTAGTTAAGTGCCTCTATCGATGGCAATTATAATTTTAATGACAAATAACTACATATAACTCTCTACCTAATTCATCGAAGGTTACAGACGTGACGTTATGTTATGTGTCATAAGAATAATCTACACCGCACTCGCGACATAAAGAAACATAATTATCTTCTTAGTTTAAAGCTGCAGACACAAAAATATTGAGAAAACTTTCATAAGTATCATAAAATTCTCAATTAAAATAAAACAGAACGGTTAATATAATTGAATTGCCACTAATTAACCAGATATCACCAGTTCCCGTCGTCGCACATTCATCGACATCTGATCGGCAATTATCGAGTAATTATCGACTTCACGCTCTCGATTTCAAACTAATGATAAGTTCGCTCATTATACAGTCCTGCGAACTGGAAATATAACTGAAAAGATGAACAATTTTAAGGTTCATAGAGTATTGTAAACCGAAGTCGGTATCTGAGAATCCAGTTTGAAGCTGTGAAATTCCTGTCAGGAATGCGAGTTGTTCGTAAGAGATACCGCGGCCCCGACAAAAAGGGCTAAGAAGGAACATGGGTGGTCAGTAGAAATCTGACACCTCCCTTTCGTTCTGCCCAAGAGCTAGGTAAGCGTTATGTGCACGCCAAAAAAAAAAGGTTGTCAAAACTAAAGAACTCCTCTGACTATGATCAATGCATACATATTGTTACGAGCTGGGTATGGGATAAATAAAATCACTACCAATTAAACACACGAATTAACTTTATTACTCAATAAACACTTATTCACAATCACTTCAATACTACTGAACGCTTTATCGTACTAGATTTCACTTAGATCCTTTCGTTGTCTCGCTTAAAAGTAGACTGCCCCACTTCGTCCTCAATCGGTCCTTTTATACCCAAGCAAACAAAAGACATTCGAGATAATTCTCTATTATTCAAGAAAGCATCCACAAAAAAAGCATTAACAAAAAATAAACTTAAAGATAAAAGAACCGACAAGGAAGAAGTTACTTAACGTCGTCGGCATACGGTCGAAATTACAATGACAACTGCCGGCGACTTCCCGGCGCCTGACCTTGAATACAATGTAAGTTCTATACCTACTACGGAAATAGGTACCTAAAAGAATGAACTCGTATTTTCTAGGTACTACACAGTTATTAGCGCGGTTTCTCGAAGATTCTAGATGACCGTCGTAACACTGCCCCCTCCTTAGACATGCTCGTCCCGAGCATCATTAGTCCCGTAATATCGCGCCAGTCGGTCCACATGCACAACCTTAGGCGCACCTCGCGGACCCTTCTGTATTCGGTAGGTGACATCGTTGATCCTGGTCACAACTCTGTATGGTCCATCCCATTTTGCTTGCAATTTCGGAGACTTTCCCTTGCTCCGCACTGGGTTATGCAACCACACCAGCGAACTTTCGTCGAAACCACGACTGTTTGCCTTCCGGTCATAACGAGTCTTCATCTTCTCAGACATCTGTTGCCCGGATTGCCTGATATGCTCATACACATCATTTAACTTGTTACGCAGGTCATTCGCGTAATCCGTTACACTGCGTGGGACATCAGGGGGAGTTCCAGTTATTAAATCTGCAGGCAACCGTAATTCCCTTCCAAAGTTCGCGAAGGCTGGAGTTACAGTCGTACTTTCGTGAACTGCACTCCGATAGGACAGAAGAAACGGCTGTATGTGCTTGTCCCAATCCCTTTGCCTGCTTTCCACGACTTTAGCCAGATATCTCTCCAATGTCTGGTTGAATCGTTCCACCATTCCATCAGATTGTGGGTGGTAAGAGGTGGTCCTGGTTTTGTGTGTACCCATCAATCGACAAGTCTCCTGAAAAACTTGCGATTCAAAATTCCTTCCTTGATCGCTGTGAATTTCTAAGGGTACTCCAAAACGACAGAAGACTTCCTGAACCAATTTATCCGCGACTGTTGTTGCTTCTTGGTTAGGAATGGCGAAGACTTCTGGCCACTTTGTGAAGTAGTCCATGACAACCATGAAGTACTTGTTTCCGCTATCACTTTCTGGAAATGGTCCCGCAACGTCCAGTGCTATCCGCTCCCAGGGGGCTCCCACGTTGTACACTTTTAATGCACCTCTGCTTCGTGTGTGAGGTCCTTTCACAGCCGCACAGCTGGTACATTTGCGACACCAGTCCTCCACATCATCTCGACAGTGGATCCAGTAAAAGCGCTCTCTGATCTTCAGTAGAGTCCTTTTCACCCCCATATGTCCTCCTGAGCATCCATCATGGTAGAGCCGTAAAACATCCGGTACCTTAGCTTTAGGAACAACCATTTGTAGATGACAGCTGTCCCCACGAGCGTTTTCCCATTTACGGCACAAGACTCCATCCTGGATCTCCAAACTGTTCCATTGTGCCCAATAACTCTTCGTGATGGAACTCATCGCAGCCACATCACTCCACTTGGGCTTCGGAGCACCAGCTTTCATCCAGTCGAAGATTGGCTTGATGTCCGAGTCATTTTGTTGAGCCTGTTGTAGAGTCTCCTTCCATTCATCGCTGAGATCCGTTCTAAGCATCCTCACGGGCACTACTTCCTTAGTCTCTTGCCTGACACAGTGCTTGCAGTCTTCAGGACAAGGTCTTCTTGACAAGGCGTCTGCGTTACCGTGAGTTCTCCCACTGCGATGTTCGGTTACAAAGTCAAACTCTTGCAGTAGTTCAATCCATCTCGCCACTTGCCCCTCTGGATTCTTGAACAGTAATAGCCACTTCAATGCAGCATGGTCAGTTCGTAGCTGGAATTTCCGTCCCAACAAATACTTACTGAAGTGCTGCAATGTCTTCACTACGGCGAGCAGCTCTCTTCTCGTTACGCAGTAATTTCTTTCCGGTTTAGATAAAGACTTGCTGAAGTAGGCTATAACAACCTCCTGATCTCCTTTCCGTTGAGATAACACGCCCCCAATCCCAGTATTACTTGCGTCTGTGTCGACTATAAAGTCATTTTCAGTGTCAGGATATCCCAAAATAGGAGTATTGCACAGACGTCCCTTTAATTCCTGAAATGCGGCGTCGCAGTTCTCATCCCAACAGAATTGTCGCTTTTCCTCAGTGAGTCTGTGTAGAGGTTTCGCAATGTCGGCAAAATTCTTCACAAACCGGCGATAGTAGGAGCACAAACCCAAAAATGCTCTGACCTGTGTCTTGTCTTTCGGAACTGGCCAATCCTTGACGGCAACTACTTTCTCTGGGTCTGTTTGAACACCTTCTCCCGAAACTATGTGTCCTAAAAAGTTCACTTGCTTTCTGAAAAACGAGCACTTTTTCGGACTCAACTTCAGGTTTGCTGTTTGGATCTTCGACAGCACTCGGTTGAGGTTTCTAAGGTGATCTTCAAACGTACGGCCCACAATGATTATGTCGTCTAGATAGACAAGACATGCGTCCCCAATCAACCCGGCAAGTACTTGCTCCATCAGCCTTTCAAACGTTGCAGGAGCATTACATAAACCGAAAGGCATAACTTTAAACTGCCACAATCCTTTTCCTGTTGAGAATGCAGTCTTCTCCTTATCCTTGGGGTCTATTTCTACCTGCCAGTAACCACTTTTGAGGTCGAGTGTCGTAAACCACTTCATTCCCGCCAGCGTATCCAGTGTGTCATCAATCCTAGGCAGTGGATAGCTGTCCTTTTTGGTGACGTCGTTCAGTCGTCGATAATCCACACAGAAGCGCATACTGCCGTCCTTTTTCTTCACCAGGACCACAGGAGAACACCATGGACTGGATGAAGGTTCTATAACACCGTCCTTCACCATTCCCTCAATCATGGTTTCCACTTCTTTTTCCCGTGCAACTGGCAGTCTTCTTGGTCGCTGACGGATAGGTAACTCGTTGCCGGTATTAATTCTGTGCTGAACCATTCCGGTTCTGCCTATGTCAGCATCACTCTTAGAGAAAATACCGGCGTACTGAAGTAACATCTTCTTAGCCTTGTCCATTTCACCTTCAGTTAAATGACAATTTTGTAGAAGCGTTGACACGTCGAATTCGACACTACTAATTTTGTTTCCGGTAGGTAGATCTTGCAATTGACGCATCCAGGCTACTTCCTCGCAAGTGCCGATCAAGGTGTCCTTCTTAATTACTTGCTCCTTGTCACTTGGATTCAGGATTCGTACAGCTGAGATGTTGTTGGCCTTTACCAGAGTTCGTGCCATCTTCCATGAAAACTCATTGTCCACCCTTTCTATCAGAACACTTCGATCTTTGTGTCCAGAATTCTGTGGTAACTTAACTGGCACGATCGTTTCTGATCTGCGAGGAAGAACAATTTCCTTCAGGCAGTACACTTTCCCTGATGGTGCACCTTCCATGAAGACTTCCTCTGAACCACATTTCAACACTCCTTGGTCAATGTCGATCTCACAACGATATTTCCGCATGAAGTCCAAGCCCAAGATGCAATCGTCGACTATGTCGGCCACGATGACGTTGTGTCGGTAAATTCTATCACCCAATTTTAATTCCACCTCCTTCTTGCCTCGGACGGTTATGTGCTGACCGGTAGCTGTTAATAATTGAAGACGGTCGCGGTTATTGAAGTAGCCCCCAAGAAACCTTTTCGCCAGGTGAGAATTGACGACCGTGTGAGAAGCTCCAGTATCCAACGTCAGTTTGCATGGAGTTCCGTTCACTTCGCCGTTGATGGTCAGGCTGTTCCCGTCATGTACTTGTGAGATCGAGATCCTCGGGGCTCTTTCAAAACCAGCCAGCACCCGCCCCCCAGTCCTGGCATTTACTCGTTTCCCTGCTGTGGTTGGGCAGCCACTTCAGCCACTTTTCCTTGCTGAGGTTGGTCTTCTTTTGGTGAGCTGCGCTTAGGACAGCTTGATCGAAGATGACCCCTTTCTCCACAAGTGTAGCACCTAGGGCTGTATCCTTGCGGGCGGTCGCGTACAGGTGACGCTACAACCTCCCTGACCCGGTGCGTACGGTGGTCCTGCCTCACTGCCTCTACTTCTAAGGCATGGGCCAAGGCATCTTTCAGCGTCTCATGATGCCCAAGTCTCACAGCGGCTCTAACCTCCAAGTCGCGTATTCCATCGATGAACGCCTGTACCAGATTTCCATCAATAAGTGCAGGGGCGGACTGGTATGCTTTCCGAACCAGCTTTTCAACTTCCAGGGCCCACTGCTGTAAGTTCTCGGCACTACGTTGAACGCGATCCCTTAACTTGGCACGAAAAACATGCTCCAGGTGCGCGTCGCCGTATCTGGACTCTAATGCCTCCAGCAGCTGTTCGTAGGTCACATCCTTGCCGAGGGCTTCAAGAATGTTAAGGGCCTGGTCTCGGAGACCCAAGGTGAGCGCGGTCATGGCTTGCGCTTTGGTCCACCCATTCACTTTCATAACGGCCTCGAATTGGATTTTATAGGCCGACCACGAAGATGTTCCGTCGAATGGCGGCACTTTAAACCCGCGTACTGAAGGTGCAGCAATCACCGAAGCCACAGCCCCGTCTCCAACCTTAATTTCGCTCAAGGCCTTCTTCACGTCGGCGATCTGAATTTCGGCCTTTGCGATACGGTTGTCATGCTGCTGTACCTGCTCCTTCATCACGCTCAGCTCTTTCCCAACTGATGCGTGAAGATCCTTCATCAGGAGCATCTGTTCTTCTTGGCGTCGGACCTGCTCCTCTTGATCGCGTTGCAACTTTTCCTCCAACCGGCGGGTCTGCTCCTCTTGACGCCGAGCCTGTTCCTCCTTGTCCCGTTGCAACTGCTCCTGTAACTGGCGCCCCTGTTCCTGCAGCAGCGCCATTAAGGCAGACATATCTGGCACTGCTGATACTGGAGAAACGCCAGATGAGCCAGCGACTTGCTCTGACGTAGGCTGGACACCGCCCGGTGTCTGCGTCGGAGAGTCTCCAAATCGCCTTTGGTCCATACCTTGCTGCCGCTGACTCCTCGTACGGATACTATCCGTGTCGTCCTTCGGTAGAATCGGCATTATTTATCCCCACTTCTGACACCAAATTGTTACGAGCTGGGTATGGGATAAATAAAATCACTACCAATTAAACACACGAATTAACTTTATTACTCAATAAACACTTATTCACAATCACTTCAATACTACTGAACGCTTTATCGTACTAGATTTCACTTAGATCCTTTCGTTGTCTCGCTTAAAAGTAGACTGCCCCACTTCGTCCTCAATCGGTCCTTTTATACCCAAGCAAACAAAAGACATTCGAGATAATTCTCTATTATTCAAGAAAGCATCCACAAAAAAAGCATTAACAAAAAATAAACTTAAAGATAAAAGAACCGACAAGGAAGAAGTTACTTAACGTCGTCGGCATACGGTCGAAATTACAATGACAACTGCCGGCGACTTCCCGGCGCCTGACCTTGAATACAATGTAAGTTCTATACCTACTACGGAAATAGGTACCTAAAAGAATGAACTCGTATTTTCTAGGTACTACACAGTTATTAGCGCGGTTTCTCGAAGATTCTAGATGACCGTCGTAACAATATTGTTTTGATTCGTTTATGCGTTCATACTTCTGGTCATGAATTCAAGTACATTTATTTATACCTAATACCTACCTAGTATAAAGGGACATGTGTATATTTCCGAGTCCAATTTATCCATACGTCTTGTGTAACGTTCAGTAAATTCAAAGTAAATACTCCTTGAGGAGTGAGGCGATCGTATTTAGGTCTTAAATGACGAGCCTAATGGCTGAAGTGGAGGCAAAGGGTTGACTGATAAAGGCATTGAAATCTGACATTTTCAGAAATTGGGCGAATCAAGGTTAGGGTGTAGGTATGTAAAAATAGAATATGAACAGTTAATGGTATAAAAAACTATCATAAGTTATGGAATCCGGTGTTACTTTACAAAAATCTATGAGTTGAACTTGAAAAATCAGATTTGATTCCGCCGTGTTTATACTAGATCAAGGCTTAGATGTAAAATGCAGAGCAAAAAGCCCCGCAAAAATATTCAATAAAAACTATCTTCTAGAGTTTGTTTTTATATGAAAACAACAAGTAGCCAATACTTTCGATTGATGTTAAACTTCCATACATTTCGACATACTAGCCTACCACGTACAAGAACCCATGCATCAGAAGCCATAACAAGAGATACATCCTCCCTCTAATACATCCCGGACATCTTACACAACCAGCGAAGCGTATTAACATAATAAGAACAACAAAAAAATCGTATTAATATTTGTACCGAGGGTTCGGATTCCTAAGGGATCAAAGGGCGAAGGGAACTCCTGAACCCTGGGCGAAATGGAACGGGTAGAGGGGGGATGTATGTAAATTTTGTCAAAGTAACATCTGGCTTGGGCCGATGCCCGTAAAAATAACGGAGACGCTGATTGTCTTCTCAAATATACATATTTCATTATGTGCCTGTTTCTTTGCGTTTGTTTGTGAGATGTTACTCTATGACTGACGAACTTCTTGATGGCAGTTTGGTGGAGTTCGCGGGATCTTTCGTAGGGTTATGTTGTTTGTTGGCGTGACAAATTGGAAATATTAGACCTTTTTTTGGAGGTTGGCAAAACATCAAATGACTCCTCCTGCTCTAGGCAGAGCAGTAGGGAGTGGCAGACTTCTACTGACTTCGAACCACCCATGTTCCTTCTTAGCGTTTTGTGTCGAGGCTGCGGTATCTCTTTCGAATATCCCGCAGCTCCGACGGAAATTTGTTGATGACCTTGAGGTTAAATAAAATTAAATTTTAATTTGACCTTTTTCTCAGATCCAAATTTTCAAGTGCTTGAACAAATCAAGCACACAAGCACAAGCACAAGCACAAGCACAAGCACAAGCACAAGCTCTGCTTAGCTTGGGACTAGATGGCGTTGTGTGATAGTTGTGGAATATTATTATTATCATTATTAAATTAAAACAAGTTTCTTAAAGGTGCATAAACTTAGAATAGGCGGTACTAGAAATGGTAAGATGGAAGCGAACTTCTAGTAGTAAAACAGCGATCACATTTTGTTTTGGTAGTCCGTGATATTATTCTGTTAATTGCTCTAGAGAAATGTTTCTGGAAATATACTAACACGAAAAGAGCCATCTCTCAATAATCTATTTCTGGCTCTATACTACTCTCGGAGTAACCATGCAGTAATATCTAGACGTTGTTTGAAAGTCATTATAATAATTCCTCACTTGAAACAAAGTAGTTCCATATTCAAGTATTAATTTCTAGTTCACTCAACATATATATATTTCATTTGAACTAAATATAGGACCCAGCCCTAAGAAATTGAGGAAATACGCTATAACAATATTATGTGGGTGGAAAACTTCAGGCTATATGTAACTGCCGTCGTTGCTTTTATAAATTGTGGTCTTTCAGTACAAATTAGGGCTCACGTCTTGGGGCTGAATTATTTGGTTGCGTCAAAGGCTCAAATGTTCTTGTAGGGTAACAAATTACTCGTACTACAGCTGAACAGAACAATGTACGCATTATTGGGTTGAGCCACAAAAAGAGTATTAATTCATCAAATTCGTACTGGCTGTAGTAGGGGACATTTTCGAATTACATAGTTATTTGGGATAAACTTAAAATAACTATTTTGAAGTCAGTTTCTTCTTAATGAACTTTGTTAAATTCTAAATGTTAAAAGTCAAATGCAGCGTAGGCAGCTACCGTAGCTTGCCGCGTTGCGATGCGTAGTGTGCACCGACGCGCTACTATACACGTTGTTATCATCTATCAACCTTTTCCCAACTATGTGTATTACCTCTACCTGGCTTCCACAACCCATTTACTGGGTATTCGGGTTATAACCCGTTGATGACATTGGTTGTCAGACTTTCGGACCACTGACAACTCGTAACGACAGTCACAGAGTCTATCATCATCCATCTTAGGTTTTTAACCGACTTCCAAAAAAAGGAGGAGGTTATCAATTCGACTATATTTTTTTTTTTTTTTATTATTTTTTTTAATTTTTTTATGTTTGTTCGCTCATAACTTG
The DNA here is from genome assembly GCA_949775195.1 of Diarsia dahlii. Taxonomy (NCBI): domain Eukaryota; kingdom Metazoa; phylum Arthropoda; class Insecta; order Lepidoptera; family Noctuidae; genus Diarsia; species Diarsia dahlii. The sequence continues at coordinate 758,699 of OX459193.1, read as the reverse complement.
CGACTGGGTGAACTGATTTTCATGATTCTTTTTTCACTTGAAAGCTCGTGCTTCCCGTGTGGTCCCAATGTCACCATTTCAATATCTGATGATGGGATCTTGTAGAAATCGGGGGAACTCTTCAATAAATAACAGCAGATTAACCGCGATTGTTGCTATAGCATATCTAAGCATTGTTTACGCCATCACACAACAATATAATATCACGCCTGTACTCACTACAAAGTTTATAAAAACTATTTTGTGAAAATCTGATGAAGAACTTCGGAGATAGGCAACGGAACTCCTCAATAAATGATAGCAAATGGACTGGGATTGCTGAAATCTCATATTGTCTGTCTATTGTTTACACCAGTCCTAACATAACATCACGCTGGTACGTTGTGAAGAGGTAAGCACATGTGAAACACTAAAAAGTGAAAAATAAAAACTTTTTTACAAAAAATAAAACCGACTTCGACAAAAAAAACACTCAAAAGTGAAAAATAAACTTGAGAAGAAAAATCAGTTTCTGAAGTCGGTGACAAAAAAATGAAATCAAAGAAACAAAAGTCACCGACTTCAGAAACTGATTTTTCTTATCAAGTTTATTTTTCACTTTTGAGTGTTTTTTTTGTCGAAGTCGGTTTTATTTTTTGTAAAAAAGTTTTTTATTAAGTAAATCCATTGCAGAATCACAATTTGGTAATCATAATCAAATCCTCAGTACAGTGCGATCAAATTATCTTGGCAGGTCTGAACATAGGCTCTGCGAACTTTTACGCATGGAAACTTGTGAAGAAAACTGTTATTGCCAGATAAACCAATACTTAAACGATCAGAAAATATCTAATTTTAACAGTGATAAATACAAATAAAATAAATATCATAACACTTTTATACATTAGTTGTAACAAAATGACCTGCACGAAGTTCGGACCTGCCAAGATAATTTGATCGCACTGTACGTGATTCTAAAATACTTAAACTACTGAGTAAATCAGACCGAAGTCATTCACCGAAGCCAAATTCAACTCCTTTCATAGTCCACGTTCACGACCTCACATGACGACTTAACAATACACAAAACTATTCAAAGTCTCGAAAACAACCGTCTATTGTTTACACACAAAGCCAGGTAAGCAATACTTGTCAAGACTTCACGAATTCATTCGCTTTGCCCGAGGCTTTTAGTAATTGGCGAATGAACTATAGGCAACACAGGCAGACGCATTGCCTATCTATAGTCTAGACCGGGTCAGACTGGGTCAGACTGGGTCAGACTGGGTTAGACTGTGTTGATGACAAGGTCAGTTTTATTAATTATTCTGTGGGTTGTGTGATCTTTTTGCTATTGATGGAAAACAATAGAGAGCTGGTTTTGAAATGGATTAAGATTAAGTATTACAAGATTTTCTATAAGGCGTTGGTCATTTTCATCTTAGACTTAATTAGAACTTAAAGCTACCTACAAGCTACTTAGTTTTTGGCTCATTGGTATAAATTATAATATACTAGTGACCCGCCCCGGCTTCGCACGGGTGGAAAAAAGATATTAAAACCTTCCTCTTGAATCACTCTATCTATTAAAAAAAAACCACATCAAAATCCGTTGCGTAGTTTTAAAGATTTAAGCATACAAAGGGACATAGGAACAGAGAAAGCGACTTTGTTTTATACTATGTAGTGAAAAGCACGCCTGTAAGTCACCGATGTACACTACATTTTGCCAATTATGTTTAAGTTCAATTTAATCGAAGGCTGAGCCTATGCTATGTTCCGTGTGGTGTCGGACGTAAAGAATAGCACCATCCCATATCTTCCCGTGGGTGTCGTAAGAGGCGACTAAGGGACTTACCAGAGAATGGGCAGCAGCGTTCTCTGTGTCTTTGTAACAACCATACTGCGATCGCCAACCCGCCTGCCAAGCGTGGCGATTATGGCAAACCCCCCAAAAATGCCTGGGGGAGGCCTATGTCCGGCAGTGGACGTCTTTTGGCTGAAATGATGATGATGATGAGCCTATGCTATAAACCGGGTGCAAATCCAGACACCGTGACTGCTTCTGAGAAATTTCAAAGAGATTAACTCAATAACACTGCCCGACCTGAAAACCAAACCCAGGACCTTATACCACAAGACCAACGAGGCAATCATATAAATACGAGTATGATTTATTTATTTACTTACCACTCATTATAGCAACATTACAGATTACATCCATTGCGATGCTATACGACATAAAAAAGGACAATATAAAAAAGTTATAAAATTTGAATGATGAATTGCGCCCTTTTAAGAAACTTCGGCAAGTTTTGCCCAAATACATCTTCCGATACAGCTATAATATTAATAATAACGCGCGGCTCGCGACATAGGGGTAAAATTGAGTAGGTGAGTCCTAGCCGCTGGCACGTCTAACAATGCGGGGCGGCGGCGTGCTCCCACGCACCCATCAGGTGCGCGCAACCGCAGCTCAGCCAACACCTCGGGGTGATGCAGCAACCCTAGTAGTACACTCGCCACGTACTTGACTAGCGCAACGTCTCTTCTTACTGCCAAAATCCAGACTAACATAATAGATTTGAAAGTAACTCTGTCTGTTTTATTATCAACCCTTTAACGGCTGAACTAATTTCCATGACCATGACTTTTTATTCAGGTAATATATCCGTGTGGAATAATCCGACCTCCACGAAAACGAAGTCGAAGTTTTCTAAAAATATATGTTAGTTTTGTTAAAAAATCACAGAAAACAAGTTGTTTTGACGTGATAACGTCTTATAAATTGGTTTGCCGGGTGACACTTCAACAAACTGCGTTACGCTCCGCTCACGTTATGCGCTCACAATGAGAGCGAGTGAGAGGCACGCGTCCCTTCCACTCGGGCATGGTTAGCCCGCCTAAGAGCGAGAGAGACAGACATAAAAAGTGAAAGGCACGCGTCCCTTCCACTCGAGCACAGTTAGCCCGCCTAAGAGCGAGAGAGACAGAGCGAGAGAGAGAGAGTGAGAGAGATAGGCATACACACCGGTTCATGTCTTGCGCTTCTATTTCGCTTAGGCGCCTGCATACAAGTTTACACGTTGCCAGTTAATTGTAAAACGATTGTGTAGTGATAATGTGAAGGTAGTTTCGTCCATCGCAACAATTCAAACCTATGTTTTAAATTGTTACTATTATTTCATCCTTCTTCCTACTATACGAATGAATATTCACATTAAAATTATTTTACCACTCAAAGTCGTTGTCACGTAAAACTTTCGCCCGTATACCGACTTTACAGGCAACCAATTTTTTTTTTTTGTTCAGGAATGTGTTTCCAACTTTATTACTTCTACTCAATCATTTCACAACTCGATATGAAGAATGTGCACATTGTCCACTGGACGGCCGCTATCTAAGTTAGCCGTCAACGCGGTGTGACGTCATAAACCGTCGCGTCGACTTGTTGGTGAGTCCCTCGGGGAAACTCTTGTCGATCTATGTGCGTCTGGTACTCGCACGCATTGTTTCTAACAAGAGGACGATATTGTGATACCTTTCTAGCCTTTTTGAAAAAGTAATAGTATTAGAAGAAAATTCTAATCAAGAGTAGCAACACCGCGATGGGCTATAAAAGGGAGGTGCCTGGCGGCACTCGTCCATTTGCTCATCGGTCGTCACAGAGTGCAGAAGCTCTGCCCGAACTCCTAGCGATTGTCGTTACTTCAAATTATCCTTTGTTCGCCATTTTTATTTGATTTGTAATTTATTTGGCCAGTGGCCATTAAAATCTTTTTAAAAAATCATTCTGTGTTTCTATTTGTAAGATCAGAAGTGGGATTCGAAGGCTGTAAAGCCGCCGAACGGCCTACCTTTCTGGTTTTATAAAGGAAAACTTAGTATACCACGTGGTTTGGATATTTAATATTCGGGCGGAGTTGTATGCGTGATGCCTACCAACAACCTACGCGGCAGACAAAAACGCCGTGGGCGAACTCCTTCGCCTAATCCGATGGACGAGGTCCTGAGGAGGTTGCGCGTGTTGGAGGACCAGCCCCGTGCGTCTGTGGAGACGCAAGCCATTGCAACGACCAGCGCTGGCCCTAGCCACGCCACTGAGCTGCCCAACACGACACCATCATCATCAGAGCTTGGGGCGCCTACACCGCTGCGCGATCTTGTGTCCGCGCACATGGGGACGCCGCCGCCGACTCCACACACTAGCAACATGGAGTCAACGCAGTCTGAAGATGTGGTGACTAACGCTGCAGAGCGTCTTTTAACCGCTATCAGCTGTGCTCAGGTCAGATCTAACCGTTATTTTGTCTCTGATTTTGATCCGAGTGTTCATGACTTCGACACGTGGTGTGATGAAGTAGAGAGAGCCCGTATTTCAAACTGTTGGGACGACAGAGAATGCCTTGCTCGCGTCGGACATTGTCTCAAGGGCGAATCTCGCACCTGGCTTAGCCAATGGACAAGCAATATTCGCACGTGGTCCAATTTCAAATTAGAACTAAAAGCGCTGTGCCCACGTTCTGTCGATGTCGCGAACATTCTTTATGATGTAATGCGGACGGATTCCGATAATTACTCCACATACGCTGAGTACGCTCGTAAATCGCTTTTAAAGTTACGCATAGTCAAAGGCTTAAGTAACGAGCTGCTTACTGCTATTATTATTCGTGGAATTGCAGATCCACAAATTCGCGCCATGGCTACTAACGCTAAATTATCACCTGATTCTATAGTGGAGTTTTTGTCGAGCTTTGTTAAACCTGGTAATCGATCTGATAAGTCTTCCAACAATAGTAGTAACTCAAATCGCAAACGTCAATATGATTCTAAAGATTCAAAATCATTAAAATGTTTCGAGTGCAATAGATTTGGTCATAAGAGTGCTAATTGTAACAAACGGTCAAATACGAATAGTGACGATAAAACAGTCGCGTTACCGGCGACATCTCGTAGCGATCCGTTAAAGTGTACATTTTGCAAAAAAGTAGGTCATTCCGAGGATACTTGTTTTGCTAAAGAACGCGCAAGCAAAGTCTCGAAACAATAATCGTGTCAATTTTTGTCGCGAAATTGGGGGTAGTTATAAAAATCGTAATGTGAATACTGCCGTCATAACGAGAATCTCGTTCGACGTAGGTACTAATTTAGTGGTTCGTGTGTTTCGTTAATGTCGAAAAATGTTGTTAAATATTTCCGGTGTCAATTAAACCCCACTAATCAGTTATTTATTACGCGGCCTAGGCGGTACGGACATTATATCGGAATCATTCGTGACGTTACCCGTTGAGTTTTCGACTTCACAATAGAAATAGATTTTTGTATCGTAGATAGCAACCATTTGAATATACCCGTCCTAGTCGGTACAGACGTACTGAATAGTATTACCTATGTTAGGACCGGTGATTGCCAACGTATAGTTCGTAGTGAAGTGACAGTAAACAATGTTACGCAAGTGAATACGATTTCTTTGTCCGATCAAGTTAATACGTCAGTATCTGATTCGGTTATAAAAACGCTAACTGAAGCGGGTTTCTCAATTTATTACCAACGAAATAGAATACCTAGGTAGGATTATAAAAGTTGGTCAGGTTAGACCGAGCTATTATAAAATTGATGTATGAGTAGGAATCCGGTTAATATTATTAATGTTGTACAAAAACCAAAAAAAAAAAAATGGGTTCAAGTGGCACAGGCAGGTGACGAGGAGACGCTAACGTTAATTGAAAAATTAGTTAATGGTTCATTAGACAACAAGCGTTACGTAAAACGTGATGACCTCTCGTACTATGAGCTATAAGTAAGACGTCACGGGTGAGCAAGCGCGATTCTTATGTTATGTAACAAAGGCATTTCGTTTAAGTTTATTGCGCGTTTTCCATGACGAGCATGAACATTATCGGTGTAGACAAAACGACTGATTTGATCCTGCGACACTTTTGGTTCCCCGGTCTTAGACAATTTGTCAGCAAATACGTCACACACTGCGTAGTGTGCATTTCACATAAGCAAGTTCCTCGCGCACCTTTGCAACCAATAAGCTCTTGGGAAAAGGTCCCGGTACCATTTGATAAAGTTCGCGCGGGTGTACTCGGACCGCTGAGGGAAAGTGATGGTCATAAACATGTACTCATCGTAGTTGAAGCGTTTACTAAATATTGTTTACTTTACGCCTTACCAAGACAAGACTGTAGCGAGTTGAAACGCGTAATGACCCAAATAACTTCACTGTTTGGTACTTTTAAAAGACTAGTGTGCGATAGAAGTTGTATCTTCGATAGCAATGAGTTCCTTAATTGGATTTCTAATTATGGCGTAGAAGTGCATTGTATTAACCCTGAAATGCATCAGGAAAATGGTTAAGTAGAACGTTATTGTCGTACCGTTTTAAACATGATAAGAGTTGAAGTAAATCATAATGAAAATGATTAGTCCAAAATATTTTGGAAACTGCAATTGGTTTTGAAACATCACCAAACATAGGACTACTCAATACTCAGCATTAAATCTTAATCTCCTTATTGGCACTGATTCCACTACAACTTTAATAAATTAAATGATTAAAGGTATAACTTGCGAAGGTTCGAATCCAAATGCAATTCGCGAGATAAGACGGCAACGTGACGAAGGACTTATTCGCGAAAGCAAGACACGTATGTAAATAAAAATAGGAAACCACCTAAAAAGTTTCAAGAAAATGATTTAGTCTGTCATTAAGAGCTCTCAAAGTACCGGAAAACTGGATAGCGGTATGAGAGGCGTTTATAGAGTTACTAAGCTACTCCCTAACGATAGATATGAGGTTCAATTGTTAGCTGGAGCTTATGGAAAGACTAGTCAGGCAGCTGCTGCATACATGGTGTTATGGAAGGGTGAATGGACACCCGAAACATGTGCTGCATTTTCTTTTGAAGGTACTTGTTGTACGATTGCTGTCGTTTACTTTGCTAGCTTATGTACCTACTAGTCTTTTCCCTTATTCCTGAGCTAGATTATGTACTAAACAAGCGCTTATTTACTGATTTTGACTACGTTATGTCATATGTGTTGTGTTCAGTGGAAGAGACCCGTGTAAATCCTGTGCGCCATGGTATTGGGTTGACCCTGACACTGGTGGTTTCTGGGGTGAGTCGGTGGCGCAACCGACAACAGACCTGTGTAAATCCAGCCCTTATGTGGTATCTGGGGTGACCTACTAGAGACTGATGTAAATCCTGTTGTGCACGAGAGTAGTGCGGGGTATTCGGTTGCGTGGGAACAGACCTGTGTAAATCCAGCCCTTATTAGGTATCCGGGGTGACCTACTAGAGACTGATGTAAATCCTGTTGCGCACTAGAGTAGTGCGTGGTATTCGGTTGCGTGGGAACAGACCTGTGTAAAACCTCATGTGATTTGAAACGCTATGTGCTGCGTTTATTACTGCTCATGTTGGCTTGTTTGCTTAATTAGTACATAATCTGACGCTTTTGTGCATTATGTGAATATATTCACAAGCAACTGTTGATACACGATGTAACTATGTGTTTCTTATAGTGTGTGTATCTTCACAGAGACTGATGATGATGACACCGAGCAGCCGTTGGACGCAGAGGGTGTTGTTGACCACCGTCGAGTTCCTGCTGAGGGCTTCGAGCACGCAGCCCCGTCAGGAGAAGCCGTATTAGAAGAAAATTCTAATCAAGAGTAGCAACACCGCGATGGGCTATAAAAGGGAGGTGCCTGGCGGCACTCGTCCATTTGCTCATCGGTCGTCACAGAGTGCAGAAGCTCTGCCCGAACTCCTAGCGATTGTCGTTACTTCAAATTTTCCTTTGTTCGCCATTTTTATTTGATTTGTAATTTATTTGGCCAGTGGCCATTAAAATCTTTTTAAAAAATCATTCTGTGTTTCTATTTGTAAGAGTAGTATTTTTGACTTTTTTGTGTTTTTTTTTTAAGTCGGTTTTATTTTTTGTTAAAAAGTTTTTATTTTGCACTTTTTAGTGGTTCACATGTAAGTTCACCATGTTCATGGGTCATAATGTGGAAAATGTAGCTTTTTTTTGAGTTTTGTTTATTTTTCAAAAACCACTTGACCGATTTCGATAAAAAAAATATTTTTTCAAATCGGTTAGCAAGCGACGGAGTTATGCCCGAACAAACATAAAAAAACAAACATCTGAATTGAGAACCTCCTTCTTTTTTTATAAGTCGGTTAAAAAGCATCATGAGTGATGTCCTTATCAGTACTGCTGTAAGAGTGTGCCATAAACCGGCCGCGTCGACTTGTTGTCGACTCCGCTGGGAATAGGACTAGCTCTTAAATCTATGCTTCGCTCATATTTTCTCATCTACGCACTGAGAGTTTAAAACGCTGTGCTTACACAAAACGCCAGTAAACAGGACTGGTAGCAAATGACATTAAAATGCCATTAAATGCACCTCTGAACTTACCTATGCGTAAAGTAATAAATAAATAAAATATCTTCCCAAAACGTACGATTTAATTGAAAAAGAAGTTATAAAGTAACTAGTACTTTACCTAGATTACTATTAATAACTTATAAACATGTAACACCCTCATTGATTAAGAATTATGCTTTTAATAATGATATGTGCTATTTTAGTCTTTGGAAGCTTAAGATTAGTACATAAACAGACTAAAATTGAGTCGTAAATACATTAAGCTTAAGACTTGACTTGTATTAGGAGCTATTGGCAATATTAGTTTCCGAAATAACCAATGAATATTCACATACGCTTCTTTATTTGCTAGTTTATTTCTGTAATATTGATATTGAATTTGGAATATTTGAGTTAGGTAGTTTAGTTTCTAGTCTTTTCTACTTATAATTTGACTAAATCGACGTCTAAGTCCCGTGGGGCAAAAATATGTCTAGTTCATGAAAACTTCTTTTGTACCGATGCTGAAACGGTTACCATGTATTTGATATATTATTATCATTCTAAAGCATTATTAAAAAAATAAACCGCTGTGTCCTACAACATGCAATATTACACGGTCAAAAAGTGTTGAACAGCTGATTGTTTTTTTAAGTTACTGAAAAAAAATAAAATGTGAATGATACAATACAGGGTACCTATGTGTGTACTTTCTCTTTACAATGGCAAAAGACATGCTGCGACATAATCGATAAATTAGGATAAGGGTAGGCCAATTATTTTGTTTTCAAGCAAGGTCAACACATGTCCTACAACAAATCAAAAAAATTGAACCTCGATTCCAAACAATAAAAAAGGGTTTTATTATTTTTGTAATGATTATAAATGTATTAGTCTTCACTCCTGTCTGCTAGCCCAGTCCGCGGTTGTCAGTGAAGGATTTATTTAGCACCCGTGACCCACAGGCGTTGGCAGTAGTGGGGTAAATGAAAAGGGCAGCAGGTACACCCATCTCCGCGGGAATCAATTAATGCAGGTAATGTCCGATACTCTTTCGTTCAACTATTGTAGTGGTGGGAATAGCTGAAGCTCAGAGTATATTAAAGACATACGTGTTAGAATATCAGCGAATATTAACTGGTATACATTCATATTTATTTTTGTATAGTTTTTAACCTTCCTTTTCTGTTATGTCACTTCCCTTTGTTCATGGCTTGTACACAATACGATGTGTTAAAATTTAACTCTAATAAAATAATAAGTTAATTAGGATAAAATAAGTGTTTTTGTGAATCGATCCATTATCAAAATAATACGAGGTACCTTTAACTAAGTTAGCATTACCTCGATACACTTTCAATCACTGCTCAGAAAATAAATAGCATTGTAGCTGTCATTATTTAGTTGTCTTAGGTCGTGGTTTCCATCCCATCTCACTTTATGCAATTAATTTCAATAACACTGCTACGTTAAAACGACAAAGTAAATATAATAAAGAAGCCATCATATAGCCGTCTAGAATCTAAAATTCGAAGATAATTATATTGCATTCACCTAGCCGCACTGAATGTATTCAAATAAGCCAATTTCACACAGTTTTCTGAACTTTAAAATAATGCATTTTTTCAGTTAACACTAGTTGGTCTTTTTACAATAAGTAAAATAAGCTAAGACTCTCATAAGCCCTCAAGCAGTTAATCCACCGAGTGCGAATCCCCCTATAGTGCGTATCACTAACTCTAACCTTGTTCCGATTTACGGTAATAGAAATATGAGTTATCAAGCGTGCGCCGACGGCGAGGTCTTATCTCTCATTGTACTTGCAATGATCTTCGATAACGTTCATATTGCCAGCCTCCAGCCGGGACAAATGGCTCTTTGCACCAATACTATCTGTTCCATGTTTGAGGGTTGGAGTATGAAGATAAGCTGTAGAGCGCAACTGTTGCTGGAGTGAATTAGTACTCTAAACACATGTTTATTGTTTAATTTTACCTTGCCTGATTAACCACGGGAAGAGGAAGGTTCTGTACACGTATGGAATCATAAAATGCAATGCCATTGCTAATAATTTATGTACGTTTTGTTCCATTCTACGGTTTGAGAACAGATGTACGACTCTAGACTAAACAAGGCATAAATAATACTTACATATCCCACTGAAGTACTTACTTCCTCTGTCCTTTTCAATAGTTTGTCATATTAATACTCTATAGCCTCCTGAGATTGAGAGTACATCGAAATAAAGTCGTTCTGGAGTGATGGAGATGATTCCTGTTCGCTGTAAAAGATTATGATAATCGAATTGTTGATTTATTGTAGTACGCCCAAAAAACGAGCCCTCTATGAAATTGTAATCGTAGGGGGAACAACGCCAACGGGACGTGGATGGGATAGACATTAAGTTTCTTGTGTTTTAGGGAAGTTTTTCGTGTAGACGTTGTTTCATGTGTTTTAAGAGAAATATTATGATTATCGCTATGAGAACAAACGTTGTTTCTGAATCATATAATAGATAATTGATATAGGCTATGGGGATCCATAGTTTTTTTAATTATTACGTACATACACGCCTATTTCCCAAAAAGCTTCTCAAATGGGTACGAAGTATACGAAATACTAGGACGAGGACAGTCACAAGCACTTATATGTATAAAATTATAGCAACATTTAAAAGTTATTTTATTTTTCTGTATTGCTTAACGTTTTACGTTTTCACGAATATAACGTTTAGAAACAATACTATTAAAAAAGTAGGGTATAGCTCAATAGTTCTGACTGAATCATATGTCCCAATAGAAAAAGGCAATGGACACGGCCTATATTAAATGGGACTTAAACATTACTGCCGAAATGTGGGTGTAATGTGGTTGTATGTGTGAGTACGCCTCTGCCTAACCCTGCGGGGATTACAGGCGTGATGTAACGTGTTTAAATCCCATGCAAAGTATGACTACGCTTAAGTACCCAAAAAATATTGAACTGGTAAATAAATAAAGATCTTTAGTACTACATAAATAAGTTTTCTACATCCACCAAAAATTTTCAACCACAGATTAACACGTGCCCTCGATTCAAGAAGCGCCCAGTGCAGGCATTCGACGTAAAGAGTCGCTTTGAGTTAAGAGCCTTACAAAGAAAATACCGTCCTCTGAAATAAACACAAGCCCTCACAAAAAACGGCAGAACAAAACTTTTGAGATCCGCGGTTAACGTGGAGGAGGTCTTACGGGGACTCCTGTCTTTTGATGAATTCTTCACAAGTTGAGAAATGTCGCAAGGCCGATCATTTTGGTTCTGTATATTATTTACAGGGTTTGGCGGACTATGATAAACCTGTATATAAGTTGTATTGTGATACTCATATTGATAAATGTGCAAAAAAATAATCAATCAAGCGTCACCACCGTTGTAATATTTTCAAAGTTAGTGACTCAATTTGCCAATTTGTAAATTAAAGAACACGATTTTGTAAGTGGGTCCTTGATATCGTAGTTGTAGGCGCTACTGCTGATCATGTGGATCTTGGTTCGATTCCTAGACAAAGTGATTTTAGGGTTTTTCGCTAGGCTCTATTAGTAACAGCCCGAGTTCGTTCGGATCTTCGTTCGGTTTATGACAATAGGTTATTCCATCAAATGTTATTAATACGTCACCAATGCCTAACCCTTTGCAGAAAGCAAACTTGATGTAGGATAGTTGTAAAAAAATAAAAATACATAAACTTAAAAACACCTCGTTGGGACCAAGACTTAGGTCCACTTTCACCACTAATCACTAAATGTGTTTAGCACTAAACTTATTTAAAACATCGTTCCGTCTCTGACATCTTCAAAGAATTGACAGAGACGGAACGATGTTTTAAATAAGTTTAGTGCTAAACACATTTAGTGATTAGTGGTGAAAGTGGACCTTAAAATCCAAAACCGCACTGCATGTCCAACTAAACTGAAATAAAATTTAAACATGACTCTTTTTAAAAGTTAAACCTTCTCGCAAAGTGATTGGTGCTCCAAAGTTTTTATGGTCAATGAAAGGGATTAGGGGACTTGCTTCTTAAGTTTCATGGTTTTGCCAAGCTTGTTACGGTGTTTTGTTCTTGTTGAACAGTGAACAATTAGAGTACAAAATAGCTATTCTTGTAAGATTAGGCAGTGTCTTGTACTTAGGTACTTCTACTTCTTCTCTATGGTTAGAGCCATATCTGGTGTCAACGTTTTTATATACTGCCCATGAACCTCTGATTTTGCTATACATACTATCAAGATATGTCTCTCAGGCATGAAGATGTCAGAACACAACGTTCTATCAAGAAAGACATCGCGACAAAACCATGGCAATGCAATACGCAGCTGAATACGAAAAATTAGAGGTGTGTTTATTGGGTTAGAACTCGAGACCGACATGACAGTCTGATTTCACATATTTTCTAGCGTAGGTCTGTTTTTATGTGCAAAGAAAATATTGAAAAGTTACACTCAAACCTTTCAAAACCAAATACCCAACAAAATAAAAAACTCACTCAATACTTGCCCCAGTCCCAGGCGACACTAACTCGGGAATTTTATGAACCGACGGATCCCTAACTTCGACTGGTGTTGATTAAAACAAAATTGTGCGTCAAACTTGTGTCAACTCAGCACAAAAGTCACTTTCACACAATTATGCGTTTAAACGCGTCTGATGCGAAGCATTTTTGTAACTTTTCTCTTTGGGATTCAGCGCCGAGTTTAAGGGATCTACTCGAGAGTATGTTTTTTCGTATGTTTCTTGAGTTTTTCTTGTGTAAATGTGTCGGTGTGAAGTTTCTTTATGGTTTATTACTTTGCGCTTCTTTAGGAGGTTGGGTTTTTGTTTTGCTGGATAAACGAAGTTGTAAGAAAAGGTAATTTTATATTTTCCCGGTTTAGTAATATTGGCCATACCACTTTGGTTCCCTGATCTATCACTCCGCAAACCTACAAAATAAACCAACAAGCACAGCATTTTTGAGTAAGTGAAGAATGAAATACTCAACAACTTCTAATAAAGCAAAGACTCCACAATCTGCATAATCACAAGACCCCGAAAAGTTAGCAACACATTTCCTTACTCAGAACAAAGCTGAATCTCCCAATCAGGGTTTAACAAAAAACCAGAAACAAACGCTTGCCGTCACAACGTCACAACTCGCAAACGATCAACGATATTCGTGGCGGCAAACAACAGCCGTTCAGTTTCCGCCACCTATTCGACTCCAAAAATACCATCGCGCCGGCGAAATAGGTCACCGGCAGAAAGGCATTGTGAATAGCAAATACGATGTAATTTGGTAGAGTGGGACGATAATGGGAGACGGGCGTTACGAGCCGGCCCTACATGACCTTTGTAATAATTCGGATCATTTTTATTATACCTGCCCATTCTACCTAAATAAATGTTAGTGTAGGCCGCAATAAACGTTTGCTTTTGCATTTACGTGATTTACAACGCGTTGAGAGTGGACTGATGGTCTTATGGCGGGATCTTGACTCTGTTTGTTTGGATGTGAACGGAATTTTAAAATGTTCGTCGTGTAAACATATTACGTAAGGTAACCTTTTGATTGATATTGAGTTTGGATACTGTTAGGTCTGCTTTTGAATACAAAATTTCAAATGCGTCTCTCAATCAAAATGAGATTGTGAGTATTTGTGAGACAGAAGGACTATTTTACTTAAACTTGTTCCGCCTTATTACAAAAGGTAGTTAAACCTGGTTTAACTTAGACCTGGTTTATCTCGCATGCTGTCACTTTCTTTTGAATATTATTGAAGTGAGACGTCATGCGAGATAAACCAAGTCTAAGTTAAACCAGGTTTAACTACGTTTTGGAATAAGGCGGATAGTGACAATCAGAATTAATGTTCGTGATATTTCACTTATCGTGGTTATCATGGTCAGTATTCTAATCACATAAATATTACTATCTCAAAACGTTAATACAAACTAAATTCTTACTCCGAACTAAATAAAACTGATACACAAAGAAAAAAAAATCCAAATAAATTGCCTACATACATTACACGGTTCTCGAGCAGTCTAGGTGATTTTATTTCTAAGTTAGGGATCAGCATTAATTCTGCGCCGAAGATTGATCGGCGGCGTACTGGTGACGGACCGGCTTTTTTACTTCACTCATTGACTTACTGCTCCAAGGGGAGATGAATAGATTTTAGGATCTAGGTGTTACTGGATGTAATAGACTACAATAAAGCATCATGCATGCCTGTAGTCTATGAAAGACTGGGCAGAGGTGTTTACAGTTTACCCACAATTATGCCAGTTATAGAATATCTCAGTAGCAGCCTCGGAGTCTGGATTTGTGCCCGTTTGATGGCAATAGGGTCACCCTTTATTACATGGAACTAAAAGATAACTAGCAAAATCTGGGTACTATTAGCTACACCTACTAATTCTTCGGTGATTGTAGGTATGTTATTTTATGACAGTTATATTTTTACTCCCATATTGTAGGTCAAAAAGTCTTCTTTTACTTATATTTTAACTGTGCGGGCGAAGTTCAGGTACTTACTGTTCTGACCGGGTTTTCAGAACTGAATTCAACGGTCTAGTGAGTCATTTTCGGGCACATGAGACATATAGTTTTAATTTATTCAATTTTACTAAGGGTGTCTGACCAAATCGATAAGAGGGTATCCATAATAATTGGCTATACGTGGGCAATACTTTAACGGAGTGAAGTCCTCATGAATATGTGTAAACTTAATTATGAACTTCCTATGAAATATAATAAGAAAATCTGCTGTTGGCTACATTTTTCCGAGTTATGCATCCAATGATTTATGGAGCAGTAAATTTTTTCCCACTATATTTATCATAGTTGTTCCCATATAGAAGGTTGTACGTTTTCCTATGTAATAGTGAGTGCAGTTACTGTGTTTTAGGCTAAACTTTGAACTTTTTGCCATCAACACGCTAACAAGAAGAGGTACATGCTCCTAAAATATATTTCACAAATCACCTATTGCAGTTTAACAACCAGTTGTTGTTAAACTGCAATAGCGAACGAACGTACGGACCGCGCGCGCGTGCTCTAGTTAAGAGTATTCTGCAGACGCAGCACAACACCGTCGTCGCGGTGTACCTACGTCGACCTATCGCGGTCAGCGCAATGACCTAGTTACAAGTGACGAAATCATGAAGTGTTTATTATAATCTATTGTTTAGGTGTAACTCGCCTTACAATTAAATAATGGCCTCACAATCCATTAAGATAAAAACCGACCTGGAAAAACGGTTGTATGACTGTTACATCCAGGAAAAAGCCGATAAAGAAAACCTGCAGCAAATGGTACGTAATCTAAATGCGCACATTAATAGCTTGCAGGAACAAGTACAAGCCCTCCAAGGCGATTTAAATTGCTTGAAAGAAAAAAAAGAACCCAAAGAATCTGTACAAAAACAGGAAGGGCAAACAATATCATTTTCCCAGCGTAATAAAAGTGACGTTGAGTACTGCACTGACGAGGATGAACTCGCTAAAGAGACTGAATGGATTAGGGCCAAGAGCAGGAAGAAGAGGAAGCTTAACACCTCGCACTCTCCAAAACAACAACCCGGAACCAGCGCCCAACAAGATCTTCGAAAAACCGAGAAAGAGATTATCGTGAAAAAGGTGCCCCCGCCACCGCCAATCATAATAGACGGAGTTAAGAACTACCAAACGTTCTACGACTCCCTGACTGAAACCGTACTACCTGAAACGTTTACCGCCAAAATGTTAAATGGAGATTGTGTGAAAGTTAACGCCAAAACCGAGGACTCATATAGAGTTATTGCCAAGCTTTTAACAGAAAAAGACTACCATTGGCATTCATACGAAAATAAGCAGTCTAGACCAATCAGAGTTGTTGTGAAAAAGTTACATTCTTCTTGCCAACCTGATAGAATTAAAGACGACCTAACGACACAAGGTCTAAAAATTGAAAAAGTAGACAGCAAATTGAGCTGGAAGAGCAAAGAACCACTCAACATGTTTGTCTTATCATTTAATAATGAAGAAGATGTCAACAAAATCTATGGCATCAAGTACATTTTAGGGTGTAAAATTGAAATACACCCACTCAAAAATCCTCAACTAATTCCCCAATGCAAGAGATGCCAGGCTTATGGACATACTCATAAATACTGCAAAAAAGAGCCAAGGTGTGTAAAATGCACTGGCAAGCATCTTACAGCCAACTGTACCAAATCTCCTCAAGAGAAGCCAAAATGCGTCCACTGTGGTCTACCTCACCCTGCCAACTATAGAGGGTGTGAAGTAGCTAAACAGATGCAAATTTTGAAAAACAAAAATATTAAAAAGAAGCTTGCGGTACCAACTATCCAACAGTCTTTTCCACTAAGAAATCCTGACAAACAGGCGCAGAAAGCAAGTGGTGTCCAGCCACTGGCAAGACCCATGCAAGTAACCAGCACTGGATCCTATGCGGAAGCTGCAAAACCAAGATCTCAGCCTTTGAACCTAGAGGATAAGATTAACCAGATTTTAAAGTGTATAACTTCATTTGACAAGAGATTAGAGAAACTAGAGTCTAGCACTAAAACAGCTATCTTAAGTAATCAAAAATGAATAACACACTTAAAATAATGGCGTGGAACTCTAATGGGCTCCTCAAACATCAAAATGAGTTGCAGGCGGTCCTGGACACAGAAAATGTAGACGTGTGTTTGGTCTCCGAAACGCACTTCACCAAACAATCTTTTGTAAAATTTAGAGGATACATGATATATAATTCGCTTCACCCTGATAACTCTGCTAGGGGAGGCAGCGCGGTTATAATCAAAGAGCACATTAGCCACTACGTGCAATGTATTTTTGAAGAACAAGACATTCAAGCCGTGGCAGTATCTGTTAAAACCAAATATTGTCCCGTGTCCATTGCAGCCATTTACTGTCCACCACGGCACATGATAAAAAAAGAGAGATATTTACAGCTCTTTGAATTATTAGGTCAGAGATTTATCCTAGGCGGCGATTTTAATGCTAAGCATACGCACTGGGGATCAAGACTTACTACGACTAAGGGAAGGCAGCTCTTAGGTGCAGTTAAAGACGCACATTCTGAAGTTATGAGCACAGGAAAACCAACATACTGGCCTACTGACCACCAGAAGATACCGGATCTTATAGATTTTTTTATATGTAAAAACATATCCGCCAATTACGTCAGCTTGGAGGAAGGTTTTCATATGAACTCAGACCACTCTTCGATTATACTAACGCTTAGTCAAAAAATTCTACTCAAAGAAAGCCACTTAAGCCTGGTTAATAAGTTCACAGATTGGGAAAGTTTTTCTCTTGATCTTGATAATATTATCGACCTTAAAATTCAGATAAAAAGCCAAGATCAGCTTGACTCAGAAGTAAACAAGTTTATTGTTAACATCCAACAATGTGCGTGGAACAACACACCACAATTAAAACGTAAATATAAGGGGTTTACCTATCCTAAGGAAATTGTGGATTTACTATCTGAGAAAAGGAAACAAAGGAAAAGGTGGCAGCAAACACGGTGCCCGCGAGATAAAACATCACTAAATAATCTAACTAAAAGGCTAAAGAGGAAAATCCAGCAATATGAAGATGCATCTCTGAATACCAACCTTTTGCAGCTAACCAATGATAAATCAACAGATTACTCACTTTGGAAAGCAACCAAAAATCTAAAAAGGCCGACTAAGCAAATACCGCCCATCAGAGATAGCGACGGAAAATGGGCAATAAGCAATGACCAAAAAGCGTTAAGATTTGCTCAGCATTTAGAAGACACTTTTAAGCCCAATGAAAGCCCAATAGAAATACTTGAGAGTGAAAACTTATTACAAAACCAGAGAATTAAGCTCGTTACTCCTAAAGAAGTAATGAGAGAAATTCAAACTAACATTAGCTCAAAAAAGTCTCCGGGTTACGACCTTATTACAGGTGAAATTCTAAAACACCTCCCGCGCAAGGCTATAGTAAAGCTGACGAAACTTATAAATGCTGCATTTATTTTAAAATATGTACCTGCTCCTTGGAAGGTTGCTGAAGTCATTATGATTGCTAAGCCTGGGAAACCACCACATGAAGCATCATCATACAGACCTATTTCTCTGTTGCCCGTGATATCTAAACTATTCGAAAAATTATTATTGAAACGTTTGAAACCAATAATAGAAGAAAAAGGCCTTATTCCAAATCATCAATTTGGCTTTAGGGAGAAACATTCAACAATCGACCAGGTACATAGAATTACTAACATCATTGAAAAAACCCTCGAAAACAAGGAAGTCTGCGCCACCGTATTTTTAGATGTCGCGCAAGCTTTTGATAAAGTTTGGCATCAGGGTCTAATATTCAAGCTAAGACGCATGCTACCAGAATTTTCAGATATATTAGAGTCATATATCACGAATAGAATGTTCAGAATACGGCAAGAGGACGCATATTCTGAACTAAAAACAATAAAAGCTGGGGTACCACAAGGAAGTGTGCTAGGACCAATATTGTACTTGTTATACACTTGTGACATTCCAGAACTGGAAAACAACACCATTGCCACCTTTGCAGACGATACTGCAATTATGGCTACTGGTTCAAGCCACAGAGAAGCAGTAGAAAAAGTTCAACTAGCTGTGAACAAAGTCTATGACTGGACACAAAAATGGAAGATCAAACTGAATGAATCAAAATCAATTCATATTGACTTCACAAACAAACATCTGGACTATCACCCAATCTACATAAATGGCATGCAGGTGCCTTATGCTAATACAGCCAAATACCTTGGCATGACTCTCGACACCAAATTGCGGTGGAAAACTCACGTCAAAAAGAAAAGACAGGAACTCGACATACGTTATAAAAGTATGTATTGGTTACTTGGAAGGAAATCCTGTCTATCAATACATAATAAAATAACCATATACAAGCATATACTCATGCCAATTTGGACGTATGGTATCCAACTTTGGGGCTGTACTAAACCAAGCAACGTCAAAATTATTCAACAGTTTCAAAATAAAGTACTCAGGGATGCTGTGGATGCACCCTGGTACATAAGAAATGACGACCTTCACCGTGACCTTAAAATGGAGTTCGTCACCACCATCATCCAAAAACTTGCTGAAGCCCACGAACACAGACTACACCGACACGTGAACGTTGAGGCTATTCAGCTCCTAGACAACACAGACTTAGTGCGTAGGCTAAAAAGAACTAAACCTTTTGAACTAGTGTATAGTGTACAAAGTGAGTGAATAATAGGAACAGTGTTGTGCTATACCTATAACACATGAACATAGTGTTTTTATAAAAATAACAGACTCTAAGAAAGTGCTACGGACTTGTGTAAAAGTGCAAATGGACACTATTCTTAGTTTTAACATAATCTATGACATAGCAAATTAAGTTAGAGTTAAATTACTTATTAGTCTTTTAGGCTAGATCGTAATTAATTTATTAAGAATTCGGTTCTTAATAACAAGGGAAAAAAAAAAAAAAAAAACAAATCACCTAGTATATAGGGCGAAACTTTGGGTACCGACCGGGCACAAAAGTGACCTCCTGGCTCTTAGTGAGAATTTCCTAATAACCTGCATGACCTGGAAATTCAACCTGGGCCTTCATGCATACAGGAACTCTGCTGGTGAAATTTTATTTATTATAATTTTGTTACTTAGCTGACCTTTCAAGCGTTGGTTTAAATGGCATTTTCGTGTATTCTATATTCGTACTTTAATTCGTTTACTACCCACCTACACAACAAACATATTATGACAAGGAATCAGAATACAAAAGAAGAGTGGGCACTGGGTTTATTTTCATATATCTCGTCTCATTATTAATGATTATTGTAACTTTAGGTATTTTGATATTTATATTTCTTTATTTTATCTTTGACATAATTTGATTTGATTTGACAATAAGTACCTAGTATATTTCTTTCTTAATTATAATAATAATAATAATTTTGTAAAGGGGTTTGGGTAACTTTGTATGGGCTAGTGGCGTCGTTTTTTTTTCCTGCGGCCACTTTTAATTTTCATGTTATTTTGTTGTGCTGTGTTAAGTACACATAAAATATATGTTCAATTATTTTTGTCTTATGTGATTTCAAAGCTGAGATATTTGCATTTGAAGTTGTTAAAAATGTCGTCAAAACACTTCAATTACTGTCCTGCTTAAAGAAATCTTAGACCATCTGGCAATGTGATGTTAGTATTCTGTGTCTTGGGAAATAATAAAACACATTTTAAACCTACTCTATTAAAAAATTAATAAAATAACCATAAACCAATAACCACCGGTAGCTTGGACCCTGATCCCGGTATCGGACCCGAGCCTGATATCGGTGGACCACTATTTTTTAAATGTTTATTTATATCTTTATTTAAGAAATATTTGAAAATGTATTTAATGTGTAGAAAAAAATAATAAACGACATAATAAAATAAAATAAAATCCATTTTTTTCAGGCTTCCTCATATTAAAATTACACGTTATTTACATTTGAAAAAAAAAACAATAGTAAAGATTAAAAAAATAAAATACATTATAAATAAAAACGAAATGGACGAAGAGATTTTTAAATCTCTTCGTTCTTAATATCATGTCGAATAATGGTATCTAAAAATTGTGCCGGCGGAGTCAATATACACACATCAAAAGTGTCTAGGGATCAAGCATTTTTATGCGGATTTCTTGAGATTGAGATGTGGCTTTGTAATAAATTTATGATTTTATGAATTTATATGGATCCTTTTTGGTGCATTTCATAATTTGAATCAGGAACTGTGAATCAAATTCGAGTAAAAGATGAAAATCAGCTGTCAATATTTTCCCTATAAAAACATACAACGCATTGAAGACATTATTAGTGCTACTGTTTCCCTACTACTGATTAAAACCAACGTTATTATGGAGCGGCGACGTCATTTAAGCAGGGAAGAAATGCTCAGAGCCGTGGGAATGATAGAAGCTGGTTCCCGGCAACGTACTGTGGCTTTAGCTCTGAATACAAGTCAGAGTGTTATCAGTCGACTTTGGACACGTTACCGAAGCACTGGTACCGTGGCTGAGCGCCATGGAGGACGGTATCGCTGCACCACACGGAGACAAGACCGATACATTCAAATCTTAACTCGAAGAGCTCCAACAATAACCGCCATGATGTTAGACGTGAGGCTTCATCACTCTTCAGGGAACTTAATTAGCGACCAAACAGTCAGAAACCGCTTGCATGAAGTGAACCTTCATTCCCGAAGACCGCTACGAGTACCACCTATAGCAATGCACAATCGTAGGATTCGATATCAATGGGCTCTTGAACACAGAAATTGGGCAGAAGAACAATGGCGTTTCGTGTGCTTTTCTGATGAGTCTCGTTTTGGTATGAGACCGGATACAAGACGTATACGACACTGGAGAACCCCTGGACGCCAACAGCGATTAAAATCCTGCCAGGAAGTCCATCCTTATAGTGGTGGAACCATCATGGTATGGGCGGGTATTTGGATCGGCGGAAGAACTGAGTTGATTTGGATCAGAGGCAACCTCAACGCTCAAATTTATGCTGAGACGATTGTATCAGACGTCATCGTTCCTCTACAAGTGCAAATCGGTCCCTTATTTCAGTTAATGCATGATAATGCACGACCGCACACCGCAAGAGTTGTAAGACAGACTCTCGCCGCAGCTAACATCAATGTCCTGCCCTGGCCTGCTCAGTCGCCAGACTTGAACCCGATTGAGCATGCATGGGATATGCTACAGAGAAGAGCTCTGCCGAATATGGAGGGTATCCAGTCGCAAGAAGACCTTTTTTTTGTTGTTGCAACGAACATGGGCGGCCATTCCACAGCGTGATTTGGATGAACTCATTTTGAGTATGCCAAACCGATGTTCTTGTGTTGTTAGTGTTCGCGGTAGAAACACGGATTATTAGTTGTTTAAGTTACCCAATAAAATTTTAAAGAAAACTGTTATTTCAGTCTTTTTTTCGAACTTTAATGTTAGTGGTTCAAATGTCAAAAATCCCTTTATTAGGAAAATGGCAAATTTCTTTATTAATGCAAAGGTGACTTGGTTTATCGTTACTGTGACAAACGAAAACACTTTATTTGATGAATCCTTAAAGAAAATTTTAATTAATATCAATCAGGAGAAAAGTTATTGCAAAAATATATGTTGATCCCTAGACACTTTTGATGTGTGTACTTTGATATCTGCCCCATCCCATGTACCATTGTTTTGTATAAACTCGTCTGTTAAACTATATGATCTTCGACGAGTCCCACCAACATGATTTAAACTTCATCGGCAACAGATGCAAAATGCACTGTTTATTAAATCCATAGCGGTGTATAAGCAAATCGTATCGTTGGGTCAGTCACAAAACACAAACGATCACGATGTCCAAGGAAAAACCAAGTCGCATGCATCGGCTCATAGATGACAGACATCGAGCCATGCATTTACGTCATTATATTTGAATTATTTTATTTAGAATTCTCAAAAAAATACGGCTGGTAACAAAAACAGTGCAATAACTTCTTCGATTTTAATGAGCAATTCAAAACTAAAAATCTCCGTTCCGATTAGATTTAGAGAAATGCATCCATAATATTTTTTGATCGCTTTATTCTGTTCTTTCAAAATATCCAAGTTTCATTACTGGCCGCGCAACTTCAAAACGACGCCAACTTTACCCAAAACCCTTTGTGACATGCTAATTTTATTATGATTTGAAATGTTATTAATTTGATTTTATTTTTATTTGTATGTTTTGCAGTGCCCTTACAGGGTGCATGTTTGATACCTATAAAAAAAATTCCAACTCATGTACAACATGTATGCAATAAATTGATTTGATTTGATTTGAATGAGCAATTTGAATGTTCACGTCACCACTCCACTGAACACCTTCACTACTGCAGAACTCACTTTTAGAAACTAGGGTGATGTTACAGTAAAACAATTCAGATATATTTCCACTGGTGTATTAAGATCAATATCGCATAACAAAATATGAGCGACCTTATTACAGGCCGGAGAATCTTAACATCGCGATTCACAATCGTGACGTAATCGATCAACGCCATCTATTGTCACAAATTAACACTAATAATATTATGACTTCTGTCAAACATACCGCCCACCAAGGCCAATTTTTTAAAAACTTGGCCTTCCATTAACTAAACACGTAATTGAGTTACAGTTCCGCCCACCATGAAATCTCGTAATTACCAAAACAGAGTTAAAAATAAACCTTAAAATTAATTACACAAAATCATACTATTCTAAATAATACAGCTGTTTAGCTACGTAGACATCACAGGTAAGCTACAAATTTTAGCAATGGACCTTTTTATTATGGCTTGTTTTGTACGTATAGATACGACTCGAGTGATGCCATCGGCTTCAGGGTGTGTTTCAACCACACGACCAAGCAGCCAGCGAGAGGGTGGTAAATCATCCTCTTTAATTAAAACCAAATCTCCGATGGTTGGTTCCGGAGTTTGCTGATTCCATTTATATCTGTTTAAAACCATAGTTAAATAATCCTGCGACCAGCGCCGCCAAAAGTCAGTCATCTTTTGCATGAGCTGCCATCGACGTAATGAGGATACATTAGAAGACTCAAAATTGTACTCGGGAACGGCGACCAAGGATTCGCCAACAAGGAAGTGACTTAGGGTTAAGGTATCCAATCCATCCAAACCGTCATCTAATCTGGATACTGGTCGCGAGTTGAGCCAGGCCAACACGACAGTAGAATCAGTCCTGGCATGAATATTCTGCTTCTTTATGTCAAATATCTGAGCCACCTCAACCAACAATCTGCTGAGAAGAACCGCTCCACAGAGTTCCAATCTGGGAATCGATATTTGCTTGATAGGTGCTACTTTCGTCTTTGCTGTTACCAAATTCACAGATACATGACCCTTATCATCGATTACCCGGATATAGACAACAGCGGCATAAGCTGCCTTTGATGCATCACAAAAACCATGAAGTTCAACAAGCGCATTGTTGCGTTTGGTGTTAATCCAACGAGGTATTTGTATTTCAGATAATTGACACAAATCATCACGGTAAGTACGCCATTCTTTTAATATATTGCTTGGAACTTCATCATCCCAGCCTATGCCTGATAACCATAGCTTTTGAATTATTATTTTTGCTACTATGACACTTGGTGAAACCCATCCGAGTGGATCAAACAAACGTGATATGTCTGATATAATTATTCTTTTAGTTACAGGTTCCTTCGTCGGCGGAAGTGTCACCGTGTAGCGGAACGCATCAATCATTCGATCCCAGGTAAGTCCAAGTAACTTCATAACTTCGTCTAATTTAAATTTTCTTGTTTCTGCTTTATTTTCTTCATCGCTTTGTTTATCCTTTCCAATAATTACCCACTATTGCTTGACCACTTTTGTAACAAAAACCCTCCCATTTCTACTAACTTGTTAAATTCATGATACAAATGAATACCTTCTTCAACTGTTTCGACGCCCGTAAGCAGGTCATCCATGTAGAAGACTTCCTTTACCAAATTAGCAGCTTTGGGATAGTTATCTTTTTCGTCTATGGCCACTTGCTGTAGAACTTTAACTGCAAGATACGGAGCACATGCCGTACCAAAAGTTACCCTTAGTAAACGAAATTCATGAACTGGATGATTGGGACTTTCTTTCCACAAAATTCTTTGAAAGTCAACGTCTTGATCGTCAACTTTGATTTGCCGGTACATTTTAACAATGTCCGCAGATAAACAGATTGGATACAATCTCCATTTCATCAAAATATGCCTTAGAGTTGGCTGTAAAGTAGGGCCTATCATTAAAAGATCATTCAATGAAACACCGTTTTCACCTTTACAGGATGCATCAAAAACTATTCTCACTTGCGTGGTATCTTTGTCTTCCCTAACAACTGCAAAATGAGGTAAGTAAATTCCATTCTTGTTCTCTTTTTCAGGAACCTTCTCCATATGCTCCAACTGTAAGTATTCATCTAACACATTTTGATACTTTACTTTCATGTCTTCACTTTTTCCCAATCTAGTGACTAATGACGAAAGCCTCTTTTCAGCTATCTTTTTTGAATTCTTCACTTTGAATTCTGGATTTGTGGTTTTAAACGGTAATCGCACGATATACCGCCCACCCTCGTCTCTTTTTGTTGTTTCGGCGAAGAATCGTTCGCATTGTTGTTCCTCCTCAGTGAGAGGATTGTTGTTGATTGTTGTCTCCGCCTCTAACTCCCAGAACTTTTTCAAAAAGTCGTTTTCCTCCACATAAGAATGCATAACTACGACATTCTTATGAGGTTGATGTGATTTTTTAACCACACCCGAAAGAATCCACCCAAATAAAGTAGCTTGTGCTACTAAAGTTCCCTGAGGTCCCTTTTTCATTCCCTCTTGAATTACTTGACCATAAACCTCGGCACCAAGCAAAATGTCAATCTTGTTTGGTGTGTTATATTGTGGATCTGCTAAAGGTAAGTCACATACCCAATCCATTGATACTATTTTCTTGCAAGGAAGAAACGTTGTTATAGTTTTGAGTACGTAAGCGGCAACTGATACTTTTACGCTTGGATCATGAATAGAGGTAAGCGTTATTTCTACCATAAACTTTGAAACAACATGAGTATTTCCTTCCAACCCTGAAATGTGTCCCCTTATTGGCATCTTTTTAAGACCCAAGTACTGAGCAGTTGCTTCTGTCACAAAGGATGCTTGAGACCCTTGATCAAGCAACGCCCTGATAGTGTGACTCATTCCATTCCTGGCTGTAGCGTTTACTAGAGCCGTGGCTAGCAACACCTGATTTTCCCTTTTAATTTTACTCGACGAGAAAAATGTAGACACCATGCCGGAGTTTGACGATTTGGATGATGTAGCCTTCTGTTCAACAGATGTGTCTCCCTCATCGTTCCGAGGCATGTTACATTCTTTTGTAATATCTGCATCGCTCTTTACCTGACCATCGGGATGGAGCAAAGAATGATGTTTACGCTTGCAAACTCGACATACGGCTGAACTCAAACAATGCTTGGCGGAATGGTTGTACCCTAGGCAGTTGAAACATAAACCGTTTTGTCCTACAAATTCCCGTCTGGCATTTACATCAGTTTTTATAAAGTTTTTACAGTTCATTATTTTATGATTTTCTTTACAGAATTTACACTCGATAGTAGAAGCATGGAACACTTTAGGCTTCTCCATTTGTTTTGTTTTTCCCGTGTTAGATCCTGATTCCAGAAATTCAAACGCTCGGTAACGACTCGTTAGAAAATTATTAAATTGTTCGTAAGTTGGTATATAATCGGAAGAAGTGTCGCTCGTTACGCTTAACTCCCACTGCCGTCGGGATTCAGGATCCAACTTCAAAGTAAGTAAATGAGTCACTATGAGGTCCCAGTCAGTAGTATTGATTCCAAGGTTATTTTAACGCATGTAAGCAATCGTTTGAAGTGTCCATTAATTCCTTAAGACCCACAGCTGACTCATTACTTAAATTCTTTTGACTAAGTAACCTTTTCAAGATAAAATGAGATAAATACCTTTTATTATTATAACGCGCGTTGAGCTGTTTCCAGCACCGTTCATAATTTGTATCTGATATGGGTATTTGTCTCAGAAGTTGTTCGGCTTCCCCAGACAAATATCCTTTTAAATATTGCATCCGTTGCACGTTATCTAATGAGTTGTTGTTATGAATGAGCGATACAAATAAATCCCGAAAGGTAACCCAGTCTGTATAATTTCCAGAAAATACAGGAATAACAATTTTAGGCAGTTTGACTTGACACTGTTTAAAATCACGTTTTACATCATTAGAATTTTCCTCTTTAACCTCATATGATTCCAGAATAGTTTCTAGTTCAGTCTTATACTGAATGTAGACTTCTTCAGTTACATCATAAATATCTTTTTTAACATATGAACTTTGTTTTAATTCGTCTGGATCATATTCCTCGTACAGTTTGCTATGACTCTCAGACAACATATCCCACATTTTCTCCAAACTTTCCAATCTAACTTTAATGTAAGGACGAGTTATTCTTTCCTTTGGTGACTTTTTAAAATTAGAATAAGCTTTATTTATTCTGGTGCAAGCTTCTTCTACTTTATGAACTAATGACCCCATTTTTAAAAAGTACCAGCGAATATTTAAACACAAAGTAAACGTTAACAAACTTTAAAATAAAATAATTAAGAAATTTTACAAGTCTTTACAACATAATATTTTTGAAAAAATTGGGCATAGGTTCCCCGTCTTTACCAATTTTTCTTAAAATTAAACTAAGTCTAAAAACCACTACAAATTATTCTAAGTCCAAAGTTATTTCCCGATAAATTTTCTAAGTTCTGAGATTCAAGGCAATAAAGTTCAAATTAAAGTTTATTTCCAAATGTTCTCCGACTGAACCAATTTGACTACCACTTTTTAGTAATAAAGTTCACTCACAGCTGTTCCTCTGATTGATACCACCTGATGAATTGTCCACTGGTTGATACGTATGACAGTGCACCCTCCCTGGTCATCCTAGTTGCTGACTCCTGACGATGACGACTCCCGGCACCGTCTGCAGTAGCTCGCTGCCTGGCGCCTGCACAGCTACTGCTGCTCTGCTGAGTTGCTGCTGCTGCTGCTCAGCTACTTGGCCAGTTCGCGCAAGCAATCCACTTGCCCGGCCAAGACGTGGTAGACACAAAAAAATCCTCGGACTATGTTATCCGGCTCGAAGGACCAAATGAACAACCGTTCACGTCACCACTCCACTGAACACCTTCACTACTGCAGAACTCACTTTTAGAAACTAGGGTGATGTTACAGTAAAACAATTCAGATATATTTCCACTGGTGTATTAAGATCAATATCGCATAACAAAATATGAGCGACCTTATTACAGGCCGGAGAATCTTAACATCGCGATTCACAATCGTGACGTAATCGATCAACGCCATCTATTGTCACAAATTAACACTAATAATATTATGACTTCTGTCAAACAGTATTTATTTTATTTTATTTGACCTACCGGTTACCGTCTCATACTTATTATTGTGTTGAAGTCTGCAGCCTGTAGATATATTACTTTGTGCACTCATGGGTCAGTGTGGTCACTGGTCGGTCTGGACCGGTCTGGTGGTCTGGTGGTGGAGGGTCGCGGGTTATTATTTTTACATTAGGCACATTGCAGTTACTTCTGTTCCAAAAATAAAAAGTATAATTATTTTAACAATATATACACTCAGTGCCCACCCTGACCCCTCGTATTAAGAAGAAGAGAGCAAGTGGTGTGAAGAATAGAGTCAGGAAATGCTGGGCACTCACTGTACCTAAGCAACTTTCAAATTTGTCAAAACTGTGGTTATTAGATTTAAGATGTTCATTGAAGAAGTAAAAGTCAAAAATCAAATGGTTTCATACAAGCTATCAAAAAAGTTTGTTGAACAAAGTATACAGCCCGCTAAGTTGCATTTATTTTGATTCAATTGATTTGTTTATTTTTACCCGACTGCGGCGAAGCCCAAAAGGAGGGTTATGTGTTTGACGTGTATGTATGTATGTATGTCCGTTTCTTTGTTCCCTCTTAACTCCTAAACGGATGAAAGGATTTGAATGAAATATACGTCGTTAGATTCGTCTTGATGGCGCGAGTACTACATTAAAATTAATAATCAAAGAAAAATTGCGTATTTTGGGGGCCAAATTGCGGAGTTCAACATTTTTTTTTCCAATACCTTCGAGTCAAAATCAAAATAAATGGTTTTAAAAGGAGATTACAAAAATATAAAACACTTCTATATGTTTAAAAGAAATTCACAGTGACAAATCTTATAAACAAGCACAAAAGTTTAATCATCTGCGAAGAATTTTACGCGACCAACGAAAGAACAAACACAAAAGAACTAAAAAGTTGAAAATAAAAAAGTAGTTAAAAAACTAAAAAACCCGACTGAAAAAACTGAAAAGCAAAAAAACAAGCACATTTTAAATTAAACAAAACTTGGAAGCGGGCGGGATTCATTTGAATATTAAATTAATTACGAAATGAAAAAAAAAAAATAGAACTAAAATAGAACCCCGCCTGCTTCCAAGTTTTGTTTAATTTAAAGTGTGTTTGTTTTTTTGCTTTTCAGTTTTTTCAGTCGGGTTTTTTAGTTTTTTAATTAAGACACAGTGTTGGGCATATTGCTATCAACATTGCTAGTGTACTAAAAATATAAAGATTTCTGGGTGTATACTGTATACCAAATAGCTTGTTCGACTGTACTACAAAACCCTTCCCCTAGTTCCAGCGAAGCGTATACCTACACATTGTAGTTTTTTTCAACATGCTTCATACACAATGCATTAGAAAATGTTGTTTAAAAGCAGAAGTAAGTTTTCCTTGCAGGTGTGGAGAATAAAAAGCGAACTGCTTGTAATAATATTACTAGTTATTTTCTGAAGCAAAATGTTTATGCTTATAAGCATTGGTCGAGCAATTTTTCTTGCGTTCACACGTTTTCCTTTTTACGCGGGTTGAACAAGATTCCAATCAAGTAGATGAGTCGACAAGAATGTACGCTCAGCACAAATGTAGTTGGCTTACTTCTATTTCATTTTCACACCTAATTTCAAGAATGTATAGTATGGGAACAAGCTTTTCATAATATTATGAAATGTTTCAATTGCTTTACTGGTTCGATTCGCAAGTTGGACAAAGCGTTTCTGTGTTTTTCCATTAGGCAATTCTCAGTAGCTGTTACTGAGTCTATATTTGGGGCTCGGTTCAATGCAATAAGCTAGCTCCCTATACATGGGATTAATTTAAACGTTACTGGCGAAATGTGGGTAAACAATAAGGTATATTATGATGATGTTATGATTGTTTTGTTTAATATTTTAAGTTATTTTACTGTAAGCTGTGAAGCTACCTTGCATAAATAAATAAATAAATAAATGAAATGTTCCAAAGTTTTGCGTTTGATTCACATGTAGGTTGGGAAGCGTTTGTTAAATTTTTCCATTATCCAATAGAAAAATTCTCAGTAGCAGCCAAGACAGCTGACCATAGGTCCGTTTGATGGCTATTATAATAGGCTCGCCTACATAGGACTGAAATAAAACTGTCATATTGTGACTACTTCTTACCCCTTTTTTTTTGTGGGTGGAAAATCATCGAATAACCCCCCCCCCCCGCTCTTGGGCAGAGCGAAGGGGAGTGTCAGACTTCTACTGACTAAAAACCGAACCCATGTTCCTTCTTCGCCCTTGTGTCGGAGCCGCGTTATCCTTTCGATACACAGCCCCGACGGGATCCACAGCCCCGACGGGCCCCTTGTGTGTACAAGCGTGATATTATAGTGAACACGGACATAAATAAAGCACATTTACCAAATCTAGATTTTGACCTAATTTCAGCCTCGAATTTGTTTTCATTTAATTCGAATTAAAACCGTCGTTTGCATAGAGACGACCCTATTCAGCTACTTTGTTACCACGCATATTTAAACGACATGCCATCATATTTCCTCTAGTCCAAACAAAAAGGTTCAACCTTTTATTAAAATAATACTTTAAAAATCTCACCCTTCCATTTCACACAGGCTCAGATAGTATATATGTCGGTCTAGTTTTATGTCAAGGCTGGGAGTATTCCACCGTTTGTGCGATAGGGACGAGGGCTAACTAATGCCCTGAATTTGTATGAGTCCCGAATATATGGCGACCCTCGCAGACCCATTGTTTAGAATAGTACGCGAGTTATTCTTACGACTTGCAAATGTTCTGCTATGGAATATTTTTTGCGGGTTTTACCTTTAAACGGCTTGGCAATGTTGGACATTTGTCTCTTACATCAGATCAACTTTTTTGACTGTCTTGTTTTGTATGAGATATACGTAGGTAAGAACTATGTTTTAAAGACAGCTTGGTACTGAGATATCACTCTAGGTACTGCAAGAGGTAAAGAAGCCAGAAAGAGGAATTAATTCACAACTTCTCAATGGAAACGACTTTCCATAAAAACAGATGAAGAAAGAAAATCCTCGGTAAATAAAAGTACTACTAGACAAATATCGTCCTACAGGACCAATATAATAAAATCGTCCAAGCAAACTCAATTTCGAGATTCAAATCCTTTGTTACTCAAACATAATCTTACATATTTCTTGAGCTCATATCTTGGTATGAACATAAATTATCGGAACTACTCTGTCGGAGGCGATAGGAACTCAATGGGCAAAGTTGCGCTTGTGTTCGATTCTAATCCGGCCAACTATTGTGGATCCAGACTTCAGTGGATTACGTAAATACGTATGTTGGTAATGCATGTTTAATGTCACGCTTTAATCCCTGGTTAGGTAAGCAGAGGTGGCGTTAGAGGTTTTGTTTCTTAACAATAAAGGAGGAGGTTTATCTCAATTTAAAAAAGTAAATAACTTGGAACCCGGAAGAAACCTTTAATGAACCAAGTATTGATCACAACGCAATTTTCTCCATCCGGGAAAATGACTGGGAAACACCGTACAGAAGAGAATTTACAACATTTTCTAACAAATAAGCACTAAACTTCGTTCAAAAGTACCAGGACGCTAGCTCTTCAAAGGAGGTAGCAAAGCTCGAAGCTAGCGCCAATGAGGCGATAGATATTATTAAAATATTCATAGCGTGTGGAGAATGGGGGACCACCGTCGGACGAGTAAAATGGAGTAAATTGACAGACACACAGCTATTCGCGGTAAAAGATTGCGTTTCAAACGCTAATACGATTTTTATACCAAATATCCGGCGCCTCGGAGTAACCGTGACGACGCACTACTGACATAGTGAGGGGAAAGCGTCTGATGCTTGTCGATGATTAAAATAAATAATACTTTGTTGTTGTGTTTTATTTTTATTTATGATGTCTTCGACCTTATTGGATGTCAAAGGACTACCTCTAAAGTTGTTAATACAACTACAGAAAAAGCACCGAATAAAGTCTTCCAGTTTTATAAAAAATTATAAATGGAATGGATTCAGCTGTGCTGTTTTTATTTTTTTGATAACATGGTCTTAATGGTAAAACCATGTGAATACACAATGATAGCGTCGTTGTCTATCTACATAACTTAACACAAAAGTATTTGCCACAAAACTTAATATAGAAGTCAAGCAAAACAGTTTTTTAAATTGAAATATACAATTCGATTTAGTGAGTTATTTATGTGACCTTTAAACGAATAATTTGAACAAAACACTGATAATGTTAATCTATTATTTTGTAATGATAATATTTATCTATGAGTACGTTGTTTTATACAAAGTAACCACCGATTCCTGACAGCCTTGAACATTTAAATAAGCTTTATATTTATGACTTTACTTTCAATTTAAACCTTTGTACTTACAATGTTGTTTTCCTATGTTGTTATACGAGCTGTATGTAATTCAATAAAATAAGATTGTGTTAATTTGAGTAAAAGATCTTCTTAGACATTTAGTCAGTTTTTAAAAGTACATGGCGTCATTCCTCATCGAGAAATGCATTCCCATCTTTGAGCGAGGAAAATGTAAAAATATTACCATTACTTTAACAATTAGGGAAACTAATATGGTTCAATATAATTATTGTTCAATCGGTCGGTGGCGAAAAACGAGCTTATTATTAAAAATCTGTTACAAACCGGCAAAATATTTTCGAATACAGAAAAAAAAGATACCGTGAAACAAGTAAAATAGGAATTTGGTATTGAAATAAGAGCAAAACAATGGAGTGATAATTGAGTGAACGCTAACGAATTCATAATAATTTGATTAAATAAAACAAAAGTAATATTTTTATAACCTAGTTGTGATAAAAAAAATACGTACAATATACTGGATTAAAACGCGCAATATTTTCATGATTATGATTATTTCTATGAAAAAAAATTGGGATTCTTTCGATAGAGTTCCTAAAATTGTACCTATTTTAAAAATATAAACATATTTTCTCTAGCTGCGCGTTTTCTCCCTAGTAAGTACAAGTAGTAGTAGGTACAGTCTAAATCAAACTTATCGAGTATTCAAGTAAACTGCCTGTGTCTCATCCCTAGCGGGCGCTGGCGCACATTTCCGTCTGCGTGATGAATAGTCGCGGCGACTCGTCCGCTCGTCATATAGCGAACATCTATTATGTGTGAACTGGCCCCACAACTGTACAATGTTACGTGTGTGTGGGCACAAAACTATCGTGTTATGGTACGAGTAATGTCAACTACAACCTAAACGAGATGACTGCATAGAAAATGAACATGCTTATATTTCAATACTAGCTTATGCCCGCAGTTTCGCCCGCGTGGATGTCGGTTATCGTGACAAATTATATACTAAAATCTTCCTTGAGAACTATGAAAAAACAGCATGAAAATTGATGCAGTTTTTTAAGTTTATCGCGAACAGACAGACAGACGCGGCGGAGGACTTTGTTTTGTTATATGTAGTGATGAGGATTTGAGTGTGTTTCGATTTCAACTGCCTTTGAGTATTAATGGGCGCAAGTGCTGGACTTACGACGTGAGGTTTTAGGCTTCCTTTACTAGCAGTACGTGTCTTTCTTCCAATTTATTGAAAAGATCTGATGTTTTGAAAGTCTATTTCAATAAAAATACATAAAATTCATTCAACTCATTATTGGTTAAATTTCATTTACACGTCACACATCACATCGCATCAGCAAAAATACACGTGATTGCAATGATGTATAAAACTATAGATACGTTGTCCGCACTCTAAAAATGGCAACATGAAATGAAGGCAATTGACCACATTGCGCTCAGTCACGCACCAACCTGTCGCGCGACGCTACGTTTGTTTTTAATTTATATCGTGTGTGAAAACCTGTGCAAAACATAAAGAAAACATCACAAATCGTGTGTTTTCAGAGAAAGACAAATTATACCTTAAAAGTTAAAGACAAAAATGTTTCGTTTCACGCGTAAGTTTACAAAACTACATTATTTTATTTTATTTTGTACGACGCTGCGTCTAATGGCGGCCGGCGCATGAAATTAGTAGTCACGTGACGTTAGGGGAGGTTGGGACACTATATTTATCTCCCTCTAGCAACAGGCATCCCGCCGTACGGTGTCATATTTTCTTTCCCTTTCTTTACGCGTTTAAGTAGTTATCTAGTATTTTCGCCATTTCTAAGCGCCGAGATGTTGGTTGATAACGTGTCTATATATAATACGTCATTGCGTGATTGTCACATTTTGCCATCACCCATCATGATTAATCGTAATATTTTTCAGACGCCCCTTTAACCTTTTGGATTGATGGATATTTTGGCCCTCTCCCTATTAGACATCTAGGAACTTAAACATAATTCGGTGAAATATTCGTGTACTTTTTTTTTTCTTTTTTTTGGTGGGTGGAAAAACATCGAATGACCCCCCCCCCCCCCGCTCTTGGGAGGGGAGTGTCAGTCTTCTACTGACTAAAAACCGAACCCATGTGCCTTCTTTGCCCTTGTGCCGAGGCCACGTCATCTAGTACTAAAATCCGCGGCCCCGACGGGAAATATTCGTGTACTTGACACCTCTTCCTGTTTTTGGAAGAATGTGGGTATGTTGTTATGTTTGTAATGTTAGTTTACTGTCTAATGAATCGAATAATAATATTCTTTTTTGGTCTAGTCTATCAAAAATAACCCACGGATTGTGAAATAAAAAGCTATTTATAAATACAAAAGCGCACGTCACACGTTTTCAGAAACCTGTTCATATTTTTAATTTCCAAAGCATCAAGTGCCAGTTTATTCACGGTTGCATTAATGCCATATTTCATATTAAAACTTTCCATTAAATCCGTCAAGCAATTTCAGTGTTTCACTATAGAGTTGTGAGTTTATTTTGTAACACCTGCTTAACAAAAACATACAGATTGGAGGGATGAATCAGCCCCGTAATATCCCGGACCCGGCTATTAATATTTGACTGTCGGCAATATAAGTGCATACGTAACGTCATTATTCCCGGGGCTGCGTAATTCCGCTGAGTTCCGTGTGAGGTGGCCATGAGGTATTATAGGGAGATGATAGGTTTTGTATAAAATCCTACGAATATTATTATAAATGGGAAAGTTTGTGAGAATGGATGGAAGTTTGTTATTCTTTCACGCAAAAACTACTGAACGGATTTGTATGAAATTTCGCACATTGATAGTTTATAACCAGGACAAAAAGTAGCCTATGTTAACACATGTAATATTATGAGCCCGTAGGACCATTGTCAACACCACGGAGGCGCAGCCGCGGGTATAAGCTAGTATTTAAATATACGTATGTTAGTCTGGACCAATTAAACGAAGTTAAAATCTACTTGCAATAGCCAAGTGATTGCAGTGTGGGTTTAAGTGTAGTGTCAAAGCAATAATGTAATTTCGCCACATAGGTTAGATCATATTTATCCTATCTTTTCTTCTGATAATCTTTCTCTCTTCAATTTTGTAGAAGACAAGCCAAACGTTATTTACAAAAATAATCCATTTCATGTACAACAAGACGAAAAAATAGTTTTCAATTTTCCATTCAAATCACTCACTTTCTTACCAATTTTACACGGGTATTTGCTACAAAAGATGTTGCATTTTTTTTTAAATTTTAATACTTAAACATAAATAAAAATAATTACGAAATCAAAATATCCCATAAAGTTGGAAAACACAGTAAACGTACAGGGCGGGGGCAGTGTATTGCTAGGGCGGGCGGGCGCGGAATCTGACCGTAGCATTTTTCACGGAGCAAATCCTTCCGGGAATATTAACGCGATCTCTGGATACTTTGTATACACTTTATGTACCTACTTCTATACGCTTGATAGTACACGAACTCCTACTTTCTGAAGTTTAGGAAATTGAGGGTAGTTCTTTATGTGTTTTAGTGAGACAATGAAATGTATTTTTATAGTATTTTGGAAGAGATATCAGTTATTTTGTTGCAATACGGAGTATTTGTTGTTTTTTTCATAGACATTACTCGTTATTGGTATTGTATAATTTGTAGAACTATAATAAATCTTCCATAAAACATGAAGGTATGTCCCTATTACGTCAATTATTTAAGACAGTTGACGTAATAGGGACATACTTTTACTGTCTCTTGTTTTAAATAAGTAAAGTAAAGTAAATTTTGACGCTCGAAAAGTGCTATTTATCAGCCTAGTTTGAATAAATGAGTTTTGATTTTGACTCATAGGAATGTGGCAACAGTCAGATTAAGGAAAACAAAAACCTGTTCAGGTGGAAATACATAGATGACTCTGCTCTGAAGTGTAAATGTGGTTTTGTTCTCCAAACGATGTGACTTAATATCTTATCCTGCATGTACTGTTGTTTGTACAGAGGAGTTGATGGATGCAACGGAAGTGTCAAACCTGTCAACAAATGAGTTGTTTTAATTTCGATTGCCATCGACACGCAAAAGATCTGTTTATTTTCCCTTTTGTAGGAATCTTTGCAAATTAAAGCTATCATTTATTTATAATCAAAGACATCCAAAAACACCTGCAAAAACCTACCTACCTATATATATACCTACCTAGTTTGAATTGAAGGTGAATTGATTTTATATCTTTTTATTAATTATACCTTTTTATTTTTATTTTTTACACTTTGACATTTTAATTATTTATACATTATTTACAATTTGACATTTTATGATTTTTCTTTATACACAATGACATTATTTACTTTTTTAAGTATGATATTATTTTTTGCTTTTTTGATCAATATTTACTTGTTAAATATTTTATTTTTCATTTAGTTTTGTGTATATTGACATTTAATAACTTGACATGATTATTTAATATGACAAATATTTTATTATTTTTATATTGTGAATGTGAGGACCATGTGGGTCTTTCTCTAATTTTAACTATTGTCTGACAGTTTGAGTACTATAAGCGACCCACCCAAATGTCCTTTCTTTGGTATTGTTCGTCGTGACGTTGAGCTCCTTGAGTTATAAGTCGAGCTCCACGATAATTGACAAATGCTTGCACTGACTGGACGGGTCCACTCAAATCTGTGTGGTACTTTATTCAAAAGACCATCTCAGACACTAATCTGCATGATCTTCATGTATTTTATTATTTTCATATTGTGAATGTGAGGACCGTGTGGGTTTTTATTTAATTTTAACGATTGTTTGGCAGTTTGAGTACTTTAAGCGACCCACCCAAATGTCCTTTCTTTGGTATTGATCGTCGTGACGTTGAGCTCCTTGAGTTATAAGTCGAGCTCCACGATAACTGACAAATGCTTGCACTGACTGGACGGGTCCACTCAAATCTGTGTGGTGCTTTCTTCAAAAGACCATCTCAAACACTAATCTGCATAGTCTTCATGTGTGTATTATACCAAGATTATGTTTGTACCTTGAACATATTGTAAACCCAAACGATTTTAAAAGAGTGTCCATGAAGTTTCTTGCCATTCTTCTCATGAGACCAACGCTTTGGAATTGGCAACTACAGTACACTCACGAGTTATTATGCCTTGTGACTGGGACTGTAGCTTAGTTTATTTAGCTTCAGTAGTTCAGTAGTTTACTGCCGCACTCGGAGAGCTTCGGTGGTTGCTTGGGCCGTCGCTTGGTAGGGGCTTTTGGCGGTTTTGTCATACAAAACTATGTCAGGCCTTTGCTGGGTGGCGGCTTGAGTAATCGTTGGATATCTCTGAGTGCCGCAGTTAGTTTAATTCGACTATTCAAAAGTGCCTGTTACTGGCCTACTTGAAATAAATATTTTTGACTTTGACTTTGACTTTGACTTAGGTATGACCACATTTCTACTATTCTTTCAGCTCCCGTTAAATTTTAATTCGCTCCTGAAAAATTAAATGTGGCCTTTCCACAATAAAAAGAAGCGTTTTTTGTGTTACCGGGTTTTCGCAGATTAAATCGCTAAGCCTGGATATGCAAAATTGAAAAAAAAGCTAACGAAAATTATATTTTATGGCACGTTTTAATGTATGATGTTTGTTTATGAATGGCTCATTTTTCAACTGTTGTTTTTTCGAGTTCATTGCACTAATGGATTCTTCAATTATAACGACTGTTTCAGTTTGGGTATAGTGATTCAAATTGAGCGTTGTATTGAATAAAAGAAAAATAACTTTATATTATACTACGAGTATACGAGCATAATTAGCTCAGTGATTAAAAGGACTACCGCCGAGAATGAAGTTCTGGGTTCACTCAGATCCGTCAAAGTGTTTATGTGTTTTCCCATCATTATTTTTCAGTATAAGCTGTAAGGCTGTGCTTGTGACCAGTTGGTAGTAATACCCACACCCCTATTATATAACTCGTGAAATGTAGTTGCAAGTTCTCTTCAGCGTATACCCTTCGAAGTTTACAGGTATAATGTTTTATTAATATACAAATTGCATACTAAATTGATCTTTAAGATCAAGGTTAAAGACTACCAGACACCTACCAATTTCTAAAAAGCGTCAGATTTAATAATATGAATAATTGAAGATTGTCAAAGTACTAGCTAGTAATTAGGCGACTCATGTAACTTAATTAATACTCGCAAAGAATTACGCTTAACTAACTTAGCTACGTACTGATGGAATTAATTGTAAGTGTATTAAATTATTTACATTATAGCTACCTACTTACTCTGATAATTATTTACTTGATTTACTTATTTTAAAATTAAAATCTAGACATGGTAATTATGAAAACTAAATACTTAGGTAACTAACAGAAAATTGTAGTGCCTAAGATAAATGCCTAGTAATTTGGTAGCACCATATGACATGCCAAAACACATACATAAACTCACGCTTTTTCTCCATGAGCCTAGGCAGAGCTAGAGTACGCCACCTGAACGATACTCGCATACTAATTATACTGTGCCCAGGGTCCACGTTCATACATCTAGTCATACACGCCAGTCCCAGTAGTGAGTCATATAACATTACCTACTCTTTTAACATGTCTATAGAATATGCCAAAATTAACCTAACAAATACCAACATAATTAAAAATATTAGACTACTCAGTTAAAAATACGCTTTAAAATTATCACATCAACACTTTTCCCGAGAGAAGTCAGCAGGTTATTCATCATCATCATCATCATCATCCACAACCGACCACCCACTGCTGGGAATAAGCCTCACTTTGCTTGTGCCAAGCTCCACGCTCTTATGCCAGTCCCATCAAGGATATTTCCGCAATGGCAACAATGTCATCCGCCCATCCCATGTTACTCTTAAGGGGACGGTGAACGAACATTCTCCATACAAACGTAATACCAAAATCATTCGCGATACGAACATATTACCATCTTAAAATTATGATATTCGGATACAGACGATATTTATCTAGGTTCCTATTAAACTTTTTTTTTAAACATTTACTATTTACGAAATGCAAGCGAATTGCTATTGACTATTGACGAAATGCAATTCGCTTGCATTTCGTAAATAGTAAATGTTTTAAAAAAAAACTTTTTTACAAAAAATAAAACCGACTTCGACAAAAAAAACACTCAAAAGTGAAAAATAAACTTGAGAAGAAAAATCAGTTACTGAAGTCGGTGACTTTTGTTGCTTTGATTTCATTTTTTTGTCACCGACTTCAGAAACTGATTTTTCTTCTCAAGTTTATTTTTCACTTTTGAGTGTTTTTTTTGTCGAAGTCGGTTTTATTTTTTGTAAAAAAGTTTTTATTTTTCACTTTTTAGTGTTTCACATGTGCTTACCCCTTCACAACGTACCGGCGTGATGTTATGTTAGGAACTGGTGTAAACAATAGACAGACAATATGAGATTTCAGCAATCCCAGTCCATTTGCTATCATTTATTGAGGAGTTCCGTTGCCTATCTCCGAAGTTCTTCATCAGATCTTCACAAAATAGTTTTTATAACCTTTGTAGTGAGTACAGGCGTGATATTATGTTGTGTGATGGCGTAAACAATGCTTAGATATGCTATAGCAACAATCGCGGTTAATCTGCTGTTATTTATTGAAGAGTTCCCCCGATTTCTACAAGATCCCATCATCAGATATTGAAATGGTGACAATGGGACCACACGGGAAGCACCAGCTTTCAAATGAAAAAAGAATCATGAAAATCAGTTCACCCAGTCGCAAGTTATGAGCGAACAAACATAAAAAAAAAAAAAAAAAAACAGTTTAAGTTGGTAATATGTTCGTATCGCGAATGATTTTGGTATTACGTTTGTATGGAGAATGTTCGTTCACCGTCCCCTTAACTAGCAAAACAAAAAAAACCCAAGAAAATCTGAAATCATACAAGGCATTATTAATATCAATGTACCAGGGAATTAGGAAGCCTTAGGAGTCTCTACGCACGTTACACGCCTTTTTAACAAGCCACTTAGTACAGTCAATCAGGATCAACAGATTAACAAAGTGATTGTACGCGGTTCGGGTTTTGTTTCGATTTTATTTATCTTTTGTACACGTTTATTGACTCAAATATACGATTGCTTTTGGTAATAGGTAATTACTTACTTCAGAATATATAGAGGTAGAAAAGGTAATAGGTATGTCTGGATGGGAGTGAATGAGAAATATATTTTAGAAAAAAATATATTTTACAGAGATATTGTCTTACTACTATTATAAATGTGAAAGTTTGTGTGGATAGATGGATGGACGGACGTTAATTTCTCAATCACGCCAGAATGACTGAACAGATCTGGATGAAATTTAGAACAGAGATATGTCATAGTCTGGAGAAGCTCATAGGAACGCGGTAATAACTTAGGGGATGAGTAATAATATTGCACATTGTCCAAATTTTTCATCTGTTTGATAATTTAGCAGTACTGAATCTGGATTAGTGCCCGGTTGATAGAAAAGGTCCACACCCCGCTGCTGTTTAATTGAGGTGCTTAACAAAGTTACAGTTATATTTAAAATGTCACTTACGGGATATCTTCCGTGATTATTATTTGTTTTGAGTTCCCGATATTTCGACGCTGTTGCAAGCGCCATGATCGGGGGTTAACTGGAGAATGCGGGTGGATCGAACTGACAACTATCAAAACATACATTAGCATAGAACGGCTAATTTTGGACCAAAAAAAAATATTACTACACGTACTATTCGCTTGGCGTTGTAACATTTTTGTTGTACAACAGAAAACTAGCCAAATTATTGCAGTACGGTTAGGATCTTTGTTACCGATTCGCGCGTCAATAATTTGCTAGTTTTCTGTTGTTGTTATATTGTTTTTGGTCATTATTGTTACAACGCAAAGCGTCTAGTTAATGTGACCGAGTATTCGCAAAATTAGGACTAGGGCAGTAGAAAGTTCTTATAACAAGAATACAAGTGTATCAGTGCATGACTGACAAGACTAATAAACGATATTTTATCTTATCTCCATTGATATGTAACTAAACACAAACGGAAATACTCCATAATGTTAGTGAAATAATCGAACGCTATGAATTTGATCCAACATCCCCGTCCGTAGTTTATTTATTCAGCGTGTCACGATATATTGTATACAACACAACATGATACATGTTACAGGATTAAAAAAAAGAGATTTTTGTCATGAAACATGGCCGAAAATGTGCCAGTAAATGTTGTAGCTGAATATGCTTCGTCGCCCAACAAACAAACTAGATTCGGTGATTAAAAACCTATTTTCGTAGGTTTTTGTGGAGCTAGGATATTTTTTTTTTGTTTTATCAGGTGTCATACTGCTTAGTTATAATTTAAAATTATAAACTTAATTTATAATTTTGTTGTTGTTTGTTGATAAAGGGAGAGGAAGGTCAAAGAAAAGATTGGAGGATGAAAAATGATATGAACGAGAAAGGAGTAAATGAGACCGTGACGTCAGAAAGGGGAAAACGGAAGAAGAAAATGTGTTTCACCGACCCGAAGTAGAATGGGACAAAAGCATGGAGATAACGAAGATTTTTTATTTTATTTTTCACAACATCCATCCATCTAAACTTTAGTATTAGACATAGTCAGTGCTTTGTATTACCCTCTTCTTATTTTCTACAGCGTCAGTAAGTTAACGCAGGGCAATGATTTAATGTAGGTACTTTTGTCTAAGCGACGCATTTTAGTTTTCGACAACCACGCGAAAGAAGTCGCGGGCACAGCTAGTTATCTAATAAGCATATTGTTAAGGAAAACATAAGGACATAATTTAGTTATCCCATCAAGGTTTTTTTTACTTACTTATTTTCATTTAAATAAATCTACCGACTAATTAAATATAAGTAACTAAAGACATGCCGGTTTCCTCACGATATTTTCCTTCACTGTTTTGAGAGTAACGGTGATGAAATAAATTACACAAAGTAATGTGCCTACCTGGGTTCGAACCCACGTTCGTTCGTAAGTCAGGGCCGCCACCATTGGGCCACCGCCACCGCTGCTCTATCATCGTGAGGAAACCTGTCTTAGAACCAAAAAAAAATCGAAGA
Organism: Diarsia dahlii; assembly: GCA_949775195.1. Lineage (NCBI taxonomy): Eukaryota > Metazoa > Arthropoda > Insecta > Lepidoptera > Noctuidae > Diarsia > Diarsia dahlii. The sequence continues at coordinate 715,844 of OX459193.1, read as the reverse complement.
CATGTGACATCTACCAATCCGCACTGGGCCCGCGTGGTAGATTATAGCCCATTCCCTCTCAAAGAGAGGAGGCCTGTGTCCCAGCAGTGGGAACATTATAGGCTGTTGATGATGATGAACTGAAGACTAGGATAAATAATATGTTAGTTGTTGTTGCACATTTATTACGTACTTCATTTAAAACTCATGAAAAGAACCAATTAAAAATAAAACGCTAGAACGTTCAAACTCAGAAATAACCTCCTGAAGCTAGCTTATTACTTTAGTATATAATAATGACAACATTTCCGAACTAGCTGGGAATAATATCGGAACTTAATCAATTTGCTGTCGCACGCAAGTACTCGTACATGCGGTACGAGCGGTTCCGGGCGCTAAACATATATTATTCAGAGCTGTATCGGGCAATACCGCTCGGCTGGTATTAGACTACTGCCGAAATAAGGAGCGACATGACTTATAGGCTCCGAACTGAGAATAGAACCTGTGTTTAGATGTTTTGGTCTGGAATTTTAGAATTACTAGATATAAACTTTATGGTTCCGTACCTCAAAAGGCAAAAATGGAACCCTTATAGGATCACTTGTGTGTCTGTCTGTCTCTTCGACCATTTTCTTATCTCTGAATCTACTGAGCCTAAAATTTTGAAAAATATACAGAAATTAATTCAACTAAAGATTACAGGAAAAGCTATTTATAAGAAGTCTACGGTGTTAAAATAACATGGGAAAATCTGTCAATATCTACTACAATGATACGGAACCCTTCATGTGCAAGTTTAACTAAAAAGAGTAAGTAAGAATGATGTTAATAATAGGCTTGAATGTAAAAGTGCCAAACTTTAAATACAGATGAAAGAATGGATGATAAATTTCATGAATAAACCGCCCGACAATGACATCCACTTCAATGTTTTAAAAATATGCATTCGATGACAGGATTATAAAAGCTTTTTGTTTAAATAAAATCGATTATGTTTATTAACAGGTTCGGATTTTATTATAATTTGAGCAGGAGATGAACTCAACTTATCTCTACGACAAATAGCTCGTAGAACATTGCTACGATGGAGCTACGGCGTAGCGCGTGGTGTGCTACGGAAGCGTAGCTGAGCCCACCTTTTCGGAATATTACATCGTTTTGATATGCATATGACGGCGTCGCCGTTGTAAACAGCACGTGCAGCGGGCCAGGTGCGCAGCGCAGGCGTCACTAAGGCCGCACCACTCTCCCCACTGCTCGAGCCAGTCTTTATAAACGACCACTCGGCGTGGAGGGGATCATTCTTGTCGCAGGCTTGGCCCGGTGCACATGCTGTAGCGCTTAGAGTTTTAATATTTTATCTGAATTATATAGTTGTGTGTGTATAGTGATTTATTTTAAATATCGTGCTATTGGAATAAAAGTTGATTACCGCTATATTTCGTAGTTTCATTTAAGATGACAGACCCTCTGCCTTCATCAGAAGTGTGACCGGATCCACCTTCCACTAATGATAGTAATGCAAAGCTATGCTTGTCGGTTTTGATCCTGATCTATCGGAATCCGATATTGTGAATTGGTGTAAACTCAGTGAAACGATAATTGTGAAAAGAAATTAGATGGTGTAGTCCGTGTGTGGTGTAGTACTTTGCGAAGCTTCACATTGAATAATGGGTCATCGTGGCCATGAGTGCCGGAAAAAACAGAAAGCCTCTTCAAAAAACCTGCCTGCTGCAAAAACTGAAATACCAAAGACAGCCGTCATTACGGCTGTTACGTGCTATGTATGCAGTGAGCAGGGGCACACAGCCAATTCCTGCCCAAAGCGATGGAAGAAGGAAGACTCCACACGGAGCACCAGTACTAAGCAAGTGTACCTGTGTTTCAGAGCAGCCCGTGGAGTATTACAGATAAGTGGTGTAGATTTTCTTTTTGTATTTGACTTTGGTTCGGAATGTAGCCTTATGAAGCAAAAGCAACGGTCGATCCGAGTGGTCATAGATGGCTACTTCTCTGACCTTATTGCTATTGATGCCGGAGCCTCAGGGGTCTGTTGAAGTCTGTCTCCGCGACACTTCTCCTGCTGCTTATCAATGACCTCCTTGTGCCTGGCATTATTGGGTACGCAGATGACAGCACTGTCATGGAGAGTTATACAACCAGCGCAAAAGCGGTGATGAAGTACGATCATTGAGAGAGGCCATGGTAAAGCGAACGAGTTTAGCTCTAAGTTTTGTCTCCAAGTGGGGTGACGAGAATCTCATTGATTTCAACGCCACCAAAACACAAGTGTGTGTTCTCCGCCAAAAGGAGTCCATTCAATCTAATTAAATCTAGCTCCTACTTTTCAGAGTGCATCTGTACAAGTTACTGACAGTCTCAAGCACAAATCTGAACATCAGCACCTACATTGAGTCGAAAGCTCAAAAAGCGGCAAAAAAAATGCTGGGTATCCTAAAGAGGGTTAAGTGGTACTACAAGCCTGGACAGTTTTCAATATTATATAAAACTCAAGTCCGGTCCGGCAAGGAGTATTGCTTTCACCTTTGGGATGGCTCAGCCAAATACCAACTTGACACACTTTTTTTTGTGTATCTAGTGCAGAGCCAGGAGGCTAATTGGTGACGATGAGAGGCTAATTGGTGGCCAAGCTACGTATCCTGGCCCACCGCCGCAAAGTTGCATGTCTGTCGGTCTTGTGCAGACTGTACTTTGGAGATTATGCAAAGGAGCTCCACGAGCTGATTCCACCATCTCCCTTCTTCCATCGGGAAACTAGACATACTGCAGGTTATACCTTGTCGATCGTTTTACACATTCGTACGAAGCGCTTTGCTAAATCTTTTTTTTATGCGCACAGCCAAGGAGTAGAACTCCCTGCCTGCGTCAGTTTTCCCGAGTTCATATCACTTCAATCTATTTAAGTCGCGAGTAAATAGGTTTCTTCTGGGTGAGCCAGTTCCATCGTCGACCTCATCTCTGCCCTTAGGGCATGATTGTGGTAAAGAGTATGCCCATTTCATATAAAAATAGTTATCTCTTTAACGGCGAATAATTTCATGAACAAGTAATCCTTAACGGCATAGGTATGAGCAAAGTAACGTGCCTCATCGTCAGCCATAAGACGTCCCCTGCTGGACAAAGGCCTCCCCCATAGATCGCCATAACGAACGGCAACCTGCCGTTTCAATCCACCGGTTACCCGCGACTGTCACGATGTCGTCGGTCCACCTGGTGGGAGGCCTACCAACGCTGCGTCTTCCGGTTTGTGGTCGCCACTCGAGAACCTTTCTTCCCCATCGGTTGTCGGGCGATGTGGCCCACCCATTGCCACTTCAACTTGCATATTTTGAGAGCTATGTCGGTGACCCTGGGTTGTAACGTAACTATAACAGATTAAAATAATTAATGTCCAACGACTATACAAAACCGCTTTCTTGAAATAACTGTCATGTACTAGTTGTTACTAATCGTTTCGTATGGTGTCGGACGCAAAGAATAGCACCATCCCATATCTTCCCGTGGGTGTCGTAAGAGGTGACTAAGGGATGTACCAGAGAATGGGCAGCAGCGTTCTCTGTGCTTTTTGTATCGACCGTACTGCGATCGCCAATCCGCCTGCCAAGCGTGGCGATTATGGCAAACCCCCCTAAGCAAAAATTACACTTAGGGGAGGCCTATGTCCAGCAGTGGACGTCTTTCGGCTGAAATGATGACTAGTTGTTGCCAGTGGCTTCTTCCTCTACGGCTCGAGAATTGTCCCACGGGTGGATAAACTCGGTATGAAGGCTGTCCCATGTGTTGATCCAGGTTATAAGGTATCTGTGTACTGAATTTTGTCCAGATCCGTTCAGTGATTTTTGCGTGAAAGAGTGGCAAACGTCCATCCATACTTATAAACTGTCGCGTTTGTAATATTAGTAGGAAGTAGGATTACCGGATGAATGCTTTAGTGAGGAAATACTACCTATTAGGTCGTGATATTTTAGAACATGGGATTTCAGTTAACGTTAGCGATAATGATTTGACCCTTACCAAAACCAAATTTATCAGTTCTTGTTCAGAAGTCCAAACAATTATTACCTTTTAGAGTTGTTAGAGGATAGGTTTCATTAATTTTAAAAGTCGAAAGTATGTTGCTAAACCGATGAAGTGCCTATCTTGAGTAACCGTTCCAGGTGCAAGAACGGAAATATAAGGGAACTTTTTTTTTAAAAAAAAAAAGCCTGTATTAGAAAATGACCGGTACGAGTTAAGATATATTAACGGAACCAATTGATCCTATAAATATTCTCACGAATATTTTCGTGTAATGCCTTGTGGTCAAAATTGTCTGGCAGACATCGCGAAAAATCATGATGACGTGACGGCGGATAGTGATGATGACGATATCCTTGTTCATGAAAGTAACCACGAGAACAACATCATGCCTAAACAGTAATATAACTTCGGCTAATAGTGATACCGTGTCTGTGAATAGCCGACCCGATACTATATCGATTAACAGTAGTACAATGACTCCTGACTCGTGGAGGATGAGATCTTCTGGTTAAGCCGCGTTTACCTCGGTGGGTCTGTGGATGGGTGACCACCCATTTCATGCCGAGTTTCCTCAGTGCCTGTGAAGGCACGTTAATCTGTTAGTCCCAGTTGTCATGTGTCGATTTTTGGCAGTCGTCAGTGTCCTGAAGTTCTGACAACCGGTCCTACCAAAGGGTATCGTATTATCCAGTATTGGCTGGGTTGTGGGGGTTGGATGGGCAGTCGCTCCGTGTGGAGTACTGATATTCGGCTGCATCCGGTGGGACTGGCGGCCGACCCCAATATAGTTGGGAGGGGACTGGGCAGATGATGATGACAATATCTGCTGACTCCCATTATTTGAGAGCTACCAGCGATAGTTAAAAAAAAAAATTATGGTTTACGTTTGAATCAAAAGAGTTTTCTAGCCCATATTCAATTACTTTGATAACTAAAAGAGTCGTACATCGAAAAAATTAATAAGACGATAAAAAAATAAAATTAAAATTATTAATTTGCAGGAACCTGAAGGATCAGCAATGACTGGGCCAAAAATTTGAAGGTTCACTAATGAGCGGTCCAGAATTAGTAGCAAACTGAAGGGTTAAACTGGACCAGGTTGCTAGTATTATGTCCTGAAGGCTCAGTATCGAGCGGTCCAGGTCACTAGTAAATGCCCTGAAGGCTCAATATCGAGCGGACCAGGTTACTAGTATATGCCCTGAAGGCTCAAGATCGAGCGGACCAGGCCCTGAAGGCTCAATATCGAGCGGACCAGGCCCTGAAGGCTCAATATCGAGCGGTCCAGGTTGCTAGTGCATGTCCTGAAGGCTCAATAACGAGCGGCCCAGGTTGCTCGTGTATTTCCTGAAGGCTCAATAACGAGCGGTCCAGGGTGTTGGTATTATGTCCTGGAGGCTCAATATCGAGCGGTCCAGAAGTACAAGCAAAGTCTGAAGGGATGCACCGGACCAGATTGTAGTCAGGATGAACGAACATCACTCATAATTATGTTCGATGAGACTCCGCGTACGAGGACGTTCGCACGTCAGTATGGCCGTGACGGCGTCGCCGTTGTAAACAGCACGTGCAGCGGGCCAGGTGCGCAGCGCAGGCGTCACTAAGGCCGCACCACTCTCCCCACTGCTCGAGCCAGTCTTTATAAACGACCACTCGGCGTGGAGGGGATCATTCTTGTCGCAGGCTTGGCCCGGTGCACATGCTGTAGCGCTTAGAGTTTTAATATTTTATCTGAATTATATAGTTGTGTGTGTATAGTGATTTATTTTAAATATCGTGCTATTGGAATAAAAGTTGATTACCGCTATATTTCGTAGTTTCATTTAAGATGACAGACCCTCTGCCTTCACATACATAATTATTATTATAACAAAGGTTGTTCGTGCATGAGCTTGGACTGCGTTATCATAACAAATGTGTATGCAAGTGTGTTATATTAAAATCTTAGTCCATATTAATTTTATTATAGGTCAGACGAACACAGTCGTATATTTTTTGCCAAGAATCACATACTAGGTATATAATAGCTTGTTGCTTGGAATTCCCCACCAAGAGTATACAATTACATGTAATAAAATTAGGGCCACTACGGGGAATTTAGCCGTAATCGTCACACAATTACGCTCGCTACCTGCAAACTGCACAAATGCACATGTCCCTTAAGAGCGGGGGTCAGAGCGGGGGTCATTACACCGCGGAACGTTTTTATTCCCCACGTGTACAAGAAAGTGCATTGTTTTTGCGGCTGCGGGCATCCCGCTGTATCCCGTCACACAACGCCGTCCCGCTCAAATATTTGCACGTCCCGCTAGATCGAACGTGCATAGCTTTACGAGGATGGATTTTTAATGATATTTTAGTGGTTATGTCAAACGCCTAGCATAATCTTCAGCCTTAAAGAAACGCCTAACGGGGAAGTGCGAGGAGTAGATCAATCATAGTAGAGACCAGGACTAATAGTCCGTATGATAAACAACTACTATTGTTTGTATTTTTCGCGGGTGGCAATCGAAACTGCTAACGTAGTGCAGCAGCTGATCACTCATCTACTGCGCCAGCAGAACCAACAGTGTTGCGCTATATTTTATTCAGCGACAAACTGCTACTCAAAAACAGTGCAGCTAAACCTCGTGAAGAAACCGGTTTCCCGTCGGGGCTGAGGGTTATTCGCAAGAGATACCGCGGCCTTGACATAAAGGGCTAAGAAGGAACATGGGTAGTTTTTAGTATTTTTTTTTATTTTGGGACAAGCCCGCCACACTATTCCCAAACCACTGTAACTCCTGTTAGCCAGAATCAACAGTGGCGACCACAAGAAAAGCGCCGAGACAATGAAGCTCGACGAAGTCCCAGAGAAATGATTTAACTGTCTTGGATCCCGCAACGAAATTTAAGTTTTTTTTTGTGGTTTTGTGTTTTAAGTTTTTAGTCAGTAGAAGTCTGACACTCCCTTTCGCTCTAGCCAAGAGCGGGAGGGGTTATTTGATGATTTCCCAACAGCCAAAAAATAAAAAGGATCCTGTACGATGTTACCGAATTTCGGAATTTTATGACTTCCATCAACCCGCACTGGGTCCACGTGGTTATTACTGACCCACTCCCTCTCATAGAAAGCAGATCCAAATCCCAGCAGTGGAAACGCAAGAGCGTGGGTGCTCACATAACAATAATATCCGTGGTGCTAGGCAACTGGGCTTATCCCAGTTGTATACGTCCCTGTGTGCCTATTGGCCTTGTTCTGTTCTGTCTCCTGCTGATATGGAGGGAAGTGGAAATTATGTTTTTTCCTACTCCTCCGCTATTCTTTTCTGATTAATTTCGTTGCGGGATCCAAGACAGTTAAATCGCTTCTCTGGGACTTCGTCGAGCTTCATTGTCTCGGCGCTTTTCTTGTGGTCGCCACTGTTGATTCTGGCTAACAGGAGTTACAGTGGTTTGGGAATAGTGTGGCGGGCTTGTCACAAATAAAAAAAATAAAAACTCACATAACACAGTACGTCAAATAATAGAAGATTGGCAAGAATAACAAACCCACAATAGTGTACAGTGATATGCACAAACATCTTCACTAGGAACAAATACCCTGAGGGCCGCAAATATTGGTCTTTGTGTGGAATCGAAGCTTACATGCGGGGAACAAAAACGATACGCAGCGGCAACAAAATAAACATTTCCGTGTAAACTGAGGAGTTTTTCCAAAGATAAGGTGAGTTTTAGGTTAAAATAATATCAAGATGCTTGAGATTTCATAACAAGTACAAAGTAACGTGCGTTTTTAAAGTTAATTTCTATTTGCACTGACATTGATCTTTAATGTCATTTTTTTGAGTGAACCTCTTAATTTTGACAAACACGCACAGTTTTTTAATTATTTTTCAATTAAATCTTTGCAATAAAAGAACTTAAAATCTATTTTACCCACTGGTATAACAGCAAAAATAGACCTCATCGTATCACTTGACTTGCAAGTAAAATGTAACCCTAAGGAGAGAGTCACATTTCACTAGTTATTTTTAAGTCCCAAGTTATAGGAGGCGACCCTATTGGCATCAACCGGGCGCAAATATCAACTCCAAAGTTGCAACTGACAACTTTCTGATAGAAAAATACAATAACACCTTCATTCCTAACCCTTTTTGACCAAAAATCTCGTTTTATAAATTAAATAAAACCTATCTATAAATTAATGACATTGAATCAACTCACAAGCATTATTTCAAATCACTTCCGGGTCTTATAATCAATTGGGAAGCTAAATAACCCAGCCATTTCCGGAATTTGGTACGTTTCGGTACAGTCGGCCGCGATTATATAGTGAGAGACAGACAGGTGACCTTATCACCGCTTGACATAACTCTAGGCACGCGAATGTCACGGTGACTGTACATAGGAATATCTTCTATGGTCTAGATGTTTCGGGAAACTCGTGTGGAGAATATTTAGGTTTAATAATCATAATTGATTTACAGAGAAAATTGCTGCTAACTAACGTGTGGGACAAGCATAGGTATAGCTATCGGTTTATTTTGAATTCCCGTAACTGGTCAACAGTTATTTTACATGTTTAAACCGTTTATTTAAGAACTACTTACTTACCACTCACTGAAAACATTATATTATTATTATACTAGCTGATGCCCGCGGCTTCACCCGCGTGGATGTCGTTCAAATTATATACTAAAACCTTCCTCTTGAATCACTCTATCTATTAAAAAAAACCGCATCAAAATCCGTTGCGTAGTTTTAAAGATTTAAGCATACAGACAAACAAACAGATAAAAATAGCGACTTTGTTTTATACTATGTAAGGATTATGAACTGGAGAATAAAATGTTCTTCCAACAAAACTATTCGTTGTAACATGAACCAAGTAAGATATATATATAAATAGCCGCTGAAAATGGGTCTAAATGCCTCTTTATAGCCCGCTAGACTTTCTATTCATTAAACAATTGCTTTTCTCAGAAACCTTCATCTTCTGCCTCACCGACATTAAAGGCGGCGATCTTCTTTTGTCAAACAATTGTAAACACAACTCAGCCGGCTCAGATGAAACACACTAATTTTTCATTCGCGCCGACAGGTAGCCGTATCTCTGTTTGCATCCTATTTACAGCTCCCTCGGACAGTTAAAAGGAGTCAAAGAAAAGCGTATCTTTTTCGTTTACACGTTTGCTGTGCTAACTTCGCCGGGGCACTCTCTGCTCGTGTGTGTGTGTGTGCTGAGTGCACACTTGCACGCTGCACGACACACGCTGCGCTACTGAACCAGGGCTGCCACTGGCCTAGTTTTCCCCGCCGTGTCCGGGAAATGGAACGTTTGTGAAGATCCCTGGCGCTAATTACAAGCTTCCTTTCATACGCCCGATGGAGCTTTTTCGAATGTTTATCACGTATTCCGTATGTCGCTCAGTTTCTTTGGAATTCGGGATTTGTTTAACGTTTTAATCAAGTTTGAGGGAACCCTAGCCGCGTGGCTGTGTGCTAATGTGTGTCGGTGAACGCTGCTTTGTCCGTAATGCACACAGCGTCATTAGCATGGAGCAAGTCGTGGGTGCAGTCATAAAAATTTCATTTGTCAATCTACAGCTCGGTCACTGCAGGCATAAAGCAGCCTGACTGAAGCGAGTCGAGGCAGTTTATATTATGAGCTTTTTCTTATTAGTATTTAAACTAGTTTTTTACTAGTTTTTTGTCGTACACTTTACAATTAACCCCCATACTAACCTAGTGGTTCTGCTGTTAAATAATCCTAAAAGAAAACATTATCGTGCTTATTATGATGATGCTATAGATGATTTAAGAACATCAAGATTTTCGGGAACTCCCAAAGCTCAGCTTGGCTTGACTTTGCAAAAACATGAGATCTAATTATACTGATCATTACAGATTTCCGAGACAGGGCGAAATGGAAAGATTGAGTGGTATGGCGCATCCTGTTACGAACCGGAATTAATCAGCCCGGCCTGCAGGGAAAAGAATAATATTATTATGGGATAGTACGGAACAATTGTTTACGTAACAAACATAAAAAGTGAAACAGGAGAACCTTGCCTCTATTTGATAATATTACCAGTTTCATAAAATTCGTTAAAACCATGATGATATTTTAAAATATCAATTTCCCTATGTTGTCTTTTTGTGACATTAAACTGAAGAATTTCTGTCGTTCCGCAAAAGAAACAGAAAGGAAAAAGAAACAGGTAAAAAATATTCAAAAATTCGCAAATGATTAGTGTGCGCTATCATCTAACAATTCTACCAATCCGAACGGTCGAAATACTCTTTGACGCGGGCCGCAGAAGCTTGCGCCGCGCCGGGCAGTAGTCGCCGCGATCTCGTGCCGAGCGGACGTGCCGCGCGCTCTCACAACGCCTGCATATCGCAGCGAGTGAATTGTGAAACGAAAAAAATAAAACAACACCGCAGTGAAAGTGCATGTGTCAGTGGATTTAGATATGCATTGTGTTTGATGTGTATCACAAACGTGGATTGAAGGTATTGTGTCGATAATTCCATAGTTTAGTGTGTCGGCATCCCGTATCCCAGGTACGTGCAGATTTAATCTTAAATGAAATGTTTTATCAAATTGTGATTATGTAAAGCAGTGTTAAAAGCTGTATCGTAAGTAATGAAAATTCGATTGTAAACCTTTCCCATTAAAATATCACGATGAGTATGCGTGTTTTTTACCATGCACGCTTGAAAGGAAACGAACTTAAATAGCGAGCATGGGTTAACTACGTGCGGTCCCGCGTTGGGCGCCTATTTTCTTTGGTCCCACGGTGGGCGCCAATTACTTTCTGCAAAAAGGTACCACGTGAAACCTTAGGGGGGAGTTATTTCGTTAAAAGGCAGACATATTTTGGTGTATGTTACGACACAATTTAATTCCCTAAACAACGTGAAAGCCTTTTTAAAACAAATTATTTTCGGAGTATGCATTATCTAATGCCTTGTTAACCAACAAAAGGCTTCATAATCGAGTAAATAAACCTTTTAGGCCCATTTTAACATGTATTACGTGCGTAAAAAGGTAAAGAACGTCGTTATTACTTAAACGTTTATGCGAATCTTTAATGTATTCGCGACATTTTGTTTTCAATTTTTATTTTTAGCCATCATTTTCGTCAAATGGTTTTACGAGAGAGAATGTTAACCCTTTGGCATTTACTTTAATTCCTAGAAATATTAATATAAGGAATATTAACTTTGCTTATATAATTCTATGCTAAGTGAAACTGAACTTGAGAATTAGCTTTTCTCAGAATTGTACTTGACATTGATTAATTTAACAATTACTTAGAATAACAGATTCTTTCTTATTTGAAGTCGCTGTTGTTGAGTAGAGAATAATTTGAAATTGTTAAAATAGCAATACTACACCAACATTTTGAAATCACTTTGAAATTAAGCTGAAATTAATTCTTCTTGGAAAAGCATAGTCAGATTATAATATAGGGCTTTCAAAGTGGAATTTAACCTGAAAATCTACATTATATGCATCCTGTTTTCACAGATTTTCTATTGAATTACCAGTTCAGGATAACACCACTTAATATATTGCACTGAATACTGCCCAATTAAAGCTACAACAGTTCAGTGGAAAATTACCGGTGATCTAGAAATCAGACCAGTTGATATTAATATAATATTCCCTATTTATTTTAAGTGATTGTAATCGTTTCATATATCATTATTGTTTATTTGCTAAAACCACACCATTTAATATTCTGCTATATTCAGCAGCATCCGGTTTCACTGGGAATCAATCTTCTCCATAGTTCTCACATAATATATTATCTCAACGTGAATGACTTAATGTACCAAGATTTAGTAACAATATTCTGATTTAAAAGAGTGTCCATGGAGTTCCTTGCCCGTTCTTTTCCATAGAGATCTACGCTAGGGAATGTGTTGAATGTTGACCTTCTTTGTGCAGTCACTGTTTGATTCATAGTTCTCTATTCTATGCAACTGTCGTAGGTATTTGAATTGAGATTGAGTTTTGTATTCGCCAATGTGATCGCCTGACGGCTGCGCTCATGTATTTTCTATTTGATATTTATTTTAAGATCATCAGCCTATAATGTTCCCACTGCAGGGACTCAGGCCTCCTCTCTAGGAGAGGGATGGGCTATAATCCACCACGCGGGCCCAGTGTGGATTGGCAGATGTCACATGTCTTCGAATTTTTTGGTTCTAAGACATCCCGGTTTCCTCACGATGTTTTCCTTCACCGTTTTGAGAGCAGCGGTGATGAAATAAATTACACAAAGTAATGCACCTGCCTGGGTTGGAACCCACGACCGTTCGTAAGTCGGGGCCGACACCACTGGGCCACCGCTGCTCTAGAGTAATGGTTTAATTGTAATAAATGCTTTTAGTTTGAGTCGACTTTAACGTAGTTGGGAAAAGGTACGCAGAAGATAATATCGCCTAAACCGAACACTACCATTCTCTCCGTGTTCACATCAATTTAGAACGACGTTTAAATAACATAACATCACGCCTGTAATTCTCGAAGGGTTAGGCAGAGGTGTACCTAATAGCACACCCACATTTCGCTCGTTATGTTCTCTTGCATTAGGAATATAGCGAGCCTTTTGCAATCATCCGGGCACAAATCAAGGCTCCATTGGCTATTACCGAGAAAATGAAATTTGTGATGAAAAACCTAATGACACTTTGCCCAGCCCGGGAATCGAACCCAGGACATCATGCTCAGCATCGCGTCATTTACCACTAGACTAACGAGGTCGTTTATTTAAGTCATATTTGTCAAAACAATTTCATTGCCCAGCAGTGGGACAATATCGAATAAAGAAAACTGGCCAAGTGCAAGTCGAACACATGAAGGGTTCCGTACCATTGTAGTGATATTGAGAGATTTTCTATGTTATTTTAGCACCATATACTTCTTACAGGTTTACCTGTAATCTATATGTGTTGAACTTATTTCTGATTATTTTCAAAATTTTAGGCTCAGTAGTTTCCGAGATAAGGGGGGGGGGGGCAAGGTTGAACAGACAGACACACTAGTGATCATATAAGGCTTCCGTTTTTTCTTTTTGAGGTACGGAACCCTAAAAATAGCCAAAACATACACAACATTGAAGTTCAGAAACGCCTTTCTCGGTCTCATGAATAAATTACTTTTAATTTTAATTCGTAAAAACTCCCCTTTATCTTCAATTCACCCGCAATATGTCAAATTATATGTATACTAAAACCTTCCTCAAGAAGCACTCTATCCATTAGTGAAAACAGTATGAAAACCGGTGCAATAATTTTTGAGTTAATCGCGAACAGAAAGACAGATAGATAGCGCACGGTGGATGACTTTGTATTATAATGTAGTGACATAACTCCAAGACTTTTTTCAGCAATAACAGTAGGTAAATATTGTGTTCTTTATCTAAACTCGTGCAGTTATAACTTGGATCGTTGGCGAACTTTGAAACGTGTTTTAAAATATTTGATCAATGACTTTCTTCTTACTTTTTCTTTTGCATCGAGCGTTGTTCCGAAGTTCAATTTTATGTTAAAACGCGCGACCAGGCCAGTAGGTTAAGGAAACTTTCATGACGTTATATTTACCGACGATGTTATTAATGTTGCTTTTAAGTTAAATGTTTTACTTGTTGAGCGTAAAATACACGTATATAATTATATATGTACCTATCTATAGATAAACGTGGTTTTTACATGAGTGGAAACTTTTATTATAAAATTCACATTTAAGAATAGAAGGAAAAAAAAAACGAATTAGTCCGTCAGATAGATTTCCAAAATATGTTGGTCACATATAATTTTCTCTTTTTCACGTGAACAAATAATGAAGACGATACAGTGCTTTGAAAACTCGTGTGACGTCATATTCCATAACATTTTTTACCCGAAAGTGACGCCACAAGCCCCCACTCATGGTCTTTGACGCGTTTTATCTTTCTGAATTTTTTAATGTGATGAAACAAAAAACACGCATCCAATATTTTTCGATAATCAGGAAACATCCCTGTTTTTAGCTTGTCATATTACGTATCTACATACCGAGTTTCCTCCTAAGCCGTTGGTCGCGGCTGTCATTTGAAGATAGACAGTCGTGAAGACAGGCAGTCAGTGGCCCAAAAGTCTGACAACCAGTCTTACCAATACTAATTGGGTTGTGGTGGTCAGATAGGCAGTCGCTCCATGTATTTTGGCATTTAGCTAAATCCGTTTCGATTAAAAGCCGACCCCAAATATAATTGGGAAAAGGCCAGACTTGCTAACATCATCATCATCAGCAAGTCATCATTTTTTTTTTTTTTTTCAAATCGTAGTATTGCTTTGAATAACTCATACTCATAATAATTAATTTATAGTTTCAACAAATAATTAAGAAAACCACTTCATATTGGAACTATGATAAACCAAACCAAATATTGTCAAAATCCTATCACGCATATACAAAATGTGTATATAAATATAGCTATTCAGTGATTTGACTGCTTTACCCGTAGAGGGCGTTAGTGGAACTAGCTCCAAGTAGGTACTAGTCCCAAGTTATGTGTTTAATAAATGATTAATTTCACGCCCCGGGCGACCTCGCCCACTCACTTATGTATAGAATGGACCTGAAAAAGGACACTATATTGCTCTGGTTCTGCTCTCAGTGAGAAATTGTGGGCTGCTAATTATATTGAAGCGATTCTATTTTAATGTTTTGTGGATCACATGTGGGTAAAGTTTTCTTAATACTATATAATTTATGATACGTTTTACATACAAAAGCGTTGGTTTTTATTTTTTTTACAAAATTAGAAAGATAATGTAAATTAATAAAGGAGAATGCCTAATCTTGTATGGGAGTTCGGCTGTTCTTGCATCTCGATTGAATCATCGGCAAAATATAGGAAACATAGATCGATCGAGACCCGTTTTTGTAAATGAAAAAAGCACTAATTTGTATCCTGAGTTTTTGAAATTCGATGTTTGATTGCATTCGTGCAAAACAAGGACATATTACTAGATTTTTATCATGATTCTATATGCTTATGATGTACATAATACATAATCAAAATGACGTCACCAAAACCAGGTTAAGTTAGATGAAAACTTTTGTTTTTAGCACACTAGTACCTGAGCCCTCGCGTTTGTTCCAATACGTGCATCGCGTATTTCGCGAGCTCCTATAAATAGGTCAGGCGTGCCATCTTCATATTGACTGGTGCAAGTCAGACCTTACGTAGTATGCGCACTTGTATAGCTATGTACTCCTTGTATGTCGGAGGGAAGGTTCGGTAACTTAGAAACGTCTTATGGGAAGTTATCGAGAAAAACTTTCTGTGAATAAAATATTGTAGAGTGAAGAATGTGAACTAATAATTGAGATACCATTTATTTATTTTATGGTTTTTAAAACGGTATAACACCAATTAAAATAATTATTATAGAAACAGAAAACGAAATTAAAACATCCAGGTGACCACAATCATTGTTTTAATTAAATTACAATGTAAACTCGTGTATTGGATGAACGTTTTTAAGTAAATAAGGATGTACTGATTTATTTGACTGGCCTGTTGGTCTAGTGGTTAGTGACCCTAACTGCTATGCCGGAGGTCGTGGGTTCGATTCCCACCCAGGACAAATGTTTGTGTGATGAGCACGATCATTTGTTCTGTGTCTGGGTGTAATTTATCTATACTTATAATAAATCTGTAGAGAGGTCAATTCTGTACATGATATATATTTTCAAAATAACTATCAGGGGGTAATTAGTGATCGATACTGATGCCAAAAATGCAATCAGTAAAATTTTTGTCTGTCTGTCTGTCTGTCTGTCTGTCTGTCTGTCTGTCTGTCTGTCTGTCCTCCTGTCTGTATGTTCCTTATAGAAACAAAAACTACTCGACGGATTTTAACGAAACTTGGTACAATTATTCTTCATACTCCTGGGGAGGTTATAGTATACTTTTCATCACGCTACAATCAATAGGAGCAGAGCAGTGAAGGGAAATGTTGGGAAAACGGGAGAAGTTGCTCCATTTTTTAAGCTTCCGTCGCGTGTGTAGCCTTAATGGTTAAAGCTACATAGAAATCATTTATGACGGAAATATGCTACATAAAATTATCTAAAAAATATCCCACAACAGCATATGTCTATCTTTTATGGTTGACTCACAATAACACGTGTAACTCCCGATAGGTTAGCAGTTCGGAGCTTTCTGATTATATTTGTTTACTCTTACGTTTATAATACTCTCACTCATCCCTAATTAAAAGAAGTTAATATTATTACCTATTCAATAAAAAAAAGAATCATAGTAATCGGTATAGAAACATCAAACTGAACCAAATATGAAATACGCTAATAAGCTGCGCGTGAATACTGAATCATGCCACAAGGATTATTTTTGTGTAACGGGAGCGAGCTTCATTCAATATTTGGCTGTTGATGCGTTCAGCGTTCGACCTTATTGACAGACAATAATTGATATTAACAAACCGTGCTTATCAGCGCGACTTTTAGTCTTTAAATAGTTTATTTGAATTTCTTTTGTTGTTATTTTATAAAATAGGTATTAAGTAGTTATTTTGGTAGTGTTTAAATATTCGTTCAAATTACAAATTATTAATAGTTCGTATTTTATTTCTTTTTAGGGGAAGTAGTACGCATATATTTTTAGATACCGATAGGTAAGTTTTGGCTAATTTATAATCAATTTTATTTTTGTAATAAGTAGGTAAAAGCGTAGATACTTTTATTAATTATAGTAGTTAGGTATTTATTTTAAGTGACTACTAAATTAATAAGGCTCAAGGGCAGAATTTTCGTGTTGCTGGAGTAGATCTCGGTGTCAGTTGTTTCTCGCATGGTCAGTTATATGTCGCTCTTTCCCGGGTTAGCAGTTCTAGAAATCTTTATGTTCACGTGCCGGACGGGTCAACTTTCAACATAGTTTACCCGGAAGCTTTGGGCTGAAGTTTTACCTATAGAACGCTATAGGTACCTCATCATCAACAGCCTATTAATGTTCCCACTGCTGGGACACAGGCCTCCTCTCTTAGAGAGGGAATGGGCTATAATCTACCACGCGGGCCCAGTGCGGATTGGTAGATGTCACATGTCTTCGAATGTTTTGGTTCTAAGACATGCCGGTTTCCTCACGATGTTTTCCTTCACCGTTTTGAGAGCAGCGGTGATGAAATAAATTACACAAAGTAATGTGCCTGCCTGGGTTCGAACCCACGACCTACTGTTCGTAAGTCGGGGCCGCCAGCACTGGGCCACCGCTGCTCCTATATAGGTACCTACTTAAGCCTTATGTGAAAGTGATCTAAACAATATTACCAATACATTAACTTAATAACATACAAGGAGTTACACGCTGACGGAGTCGCGGGCACAGCTATTAATAATAATATTCTGCGGTTCCTTTTTGCGATATTTTTCAACAGTATTGTGGATTGACATTATTGTATTTCCCTACTAAAATACGAAAATTAATCTGTCTGTTACATCAAAACCACTGAACCGTGAGGAAGGACATAATGGTATTTTTTTACGAAAAACGACGGAAACGCGGACGAAGTCGCGGGCAAAAGCTAGTCTATAATATGTATGTATTTAGAAATATATAAGTATGTTTATCAGTTGTCTAGTACCCATAACACAAGCTCTGCTTAGCTTGGGACTAGATGGCGTTGTGTGATAGTTGTGGAATATTATTATTATTATTATTTATATATATTTTACATATACGCCTCTCTGAGTTTCACAACCCAGTCACTGGTATCACGATACCCCTTGGAAAAAATATTTTTTAGACTTCGGGACTGTTTGTCTACAAAATTATCTAAATCAAAAGAGAAGGATTTAGAATTCGATACCATAAAATAACAGACTCACCAAATCCCTCTAACAAATTGTATAAAAGGACTTCAATACAAAACCTCCTATTAAATGATATCCACACATAAACCGAGTCGGGTTTTTCAATATTTTCGCCATACGTAAAATATATTTGAATATAAAGTTCGCGAAGGCCGACAGGCTCCAATCCTGGCACCTCATCGATTACTTTCAAATTCAACTTGAGCCAAACTTGTGGGATGTCAATAATTTCTCCATTGATATTAGAATCCCGAACTTTGCTCCCAAACCTCGATCCAAATATTTTTATACGAATTCAAATATGTTTTTGAATACTTTCTTGATGATTGTATCAAATACATTTTCGGTTTGGATTTCATTTAGGAAAAATGAGTTGAAATAAATTTTTGTGTTGGTGTTTTTTTAACTTCGTTCGTTTTTTTTATCAATTTGTGAAACGTAATTGCTTGTTGGAATAGTTTGTTTTTAATTATTCAAATTAATTAGATTCTCTCTGAAATGGAACTCTATGTAAGAGAGGTTGGAAATATGAAACCGACAATTCTAGATATCTTTTATTTTTTTGTCTATGAAAGCAACACATTTTCCCATACAGAACGAATCGTTTTACTTTAATGTCATAATTATATAAAAGTAAAACGATTTAATTTTGGGAAAACTTTAATACTTTTTTGTTATTAAACTTCTTTTAATAAGATAAGATTATTACTAGCAACATATACCCAAGTTCATCTAAAATAAAACCTCTTGTGAAATGGGGTCACCCGTTACATCACCAACAACTAAATCAAAGAACATCACATTTGCAGTCACGTGCTCATTACGACGGGCTTATATTAGTATCGCTAATTAAACAGCAGGCTTAGTCAAAATCAATGTAATCCTACACCATGCCGAGCGATTTATCACGCTATAGCACGACACACTTTAAAGGTCACATGTCACAACACTACCACAGATTTAAAAAGTTTTACAAGTTTGACATATATCGAATTATATTTTATTCATTACATTGAGCATTTATCTGACAGTTGAAGTTTTCAAGAGTTGAATGAACACCTTTATGGACTTCATTCGGGACTAAAGAGTTAACATCATCGGACTTAAGAAAAAAGGTACTAAAATCTCGGTCTAGTCCGGTGCCCTTCTTTTGTAAGAATATTTAAATTCATTATATGGACAAAATTTGAGTTGTCGACTCGAAAAGAAGAAGAATTCATTAGTAGAATGAAAATAAGAGATTTTTGTAACCATTATTTGTCGAATGTCTGACAACTGACTGTATGCAAGAATCATACCGAGTTCCTGGTTTACGTAGGTCTGGTAGCAATAATCTTGTAAATGAGATACAGATATCCTACTAATATAAACGCGAAAGTTTGTATGTATGTATGGATGTTTGTTACTATTTCACGCAAAAACTACTGGACAGATTTGGATAAAATTTGGTACACATATAGTTTATAACCTGGATTACCACATAGGATAGTTTCTATCCCGATTTTATCTTCCCGTGGGATAATTTTCGAGTTGTAGCGGGCGAAACCGATGGCAACAGCTAGTTTACTATATTAGGCTATACTTGCACTGGGAGTAGGTGATGATAAGTGCGACTTGGAAACGAACTGTCACAATACAAACAGAGTCTAAAACGTTTGATTACCTAGCTTTGGTCCTTCAATGACGATCGATGAAACCTTTAAATGATGTCGCACTGTACTGAGGTTTATAAGTAACGCTACTCAGGCACGCAGCAGAAATATTGAGGGCACTTCATAAACTGAGGTGGCGGCTTAATAAACTCAAGAGGACGGGGAGGGCCGGAAACGTTGCTATTGTTGCCATTTGGAAAATAAAAAATCTCATTCATCCTAATTTTGTTCATCCGCCTTCTAACCTACAAGTGAGTGAAAGCATAATAAAATTGATGATGGAGTTAAGAGGCCAAGGGTTGTTTTTAAGCAGTTGCGATGAGCTGGTATTTCTAAAATGGTCGTTTCGTGAAAGCCTGAATGTCAAAGTCTCAAGAGAAAGTCGTGTCTTGAAATCTGACGAACAACGATGTATCTGTTTTGGTGTGATGATGATTTATCTTGTCACATCACGCAAAGAAAACCATCGTCAGAAAGACGTAATTTTAAAATATTAAACGTCCAAGTTGTCATCAAAGTCTTCTCTTAATCATACGGTTGGACAGTCGGACTCATATTATAAATTCCCGCCAACGTATTTCCAGCTTGGCTTTCAAAATTTGCAAGCCAGCAATGTCACCCACTACTTGAAGACTTTGAGAATCTAATATGGCGCTTGAAATATAAAAGTTTGGGAAACTACACAGCTGAACCAATTTGCGTTTGTGATGTTTCGGGTGTTTTCTATATATACGAAAGTCACCTCATTGGTTGAACTGTGCGACGAGTACCTATTAATCTTTTTGAAGTTTTTAAAATTAAATTAGTTGTGAAGCAAAACTAGATTTAGATTAAATTCTTGCCAGATCGTGAAGTGCCTTTTCTGCGTGATTCATTGATTATATTTTGGATGAGCGCTAGCAAGTTTCAGTTTACAATTCAAATTAATTTTAATACAAGGTGTGCAGCCTTAATTTTTTTTGGAAAGAAATAATGAAAACGGCGTCATCATTTGTAAGTATATTCTCTTACTATTTTGATCTCTGTTTTCAGACTAACCAGACGCCAGACCAGCTAAATACCATTCTAAATAAAGCAGGTTTCGACTACGTCCACAACCCAGTTAATATAATATATAAAACGATACCTTTCGGTGAGACAGGTTATCAAACTTTCGGGTTGACTACCCGTAACATTGCAGGAGGATATAAACTCAAAATGACTGCGCCTGACAAAATAATATCCGCTTTCCCTTTGTGTCTTCCACACTTATTAAAAACTCGGTTGTTTCGTATTCACGATAAAGTTTTATAGCATGAATTTATGTGAAATCCCTTATCCGACGATTAATTGTGTGGATTATTCGGCGCCCTCAAGAGAGCCTGATATTAATCTTAATGAACTCGCTGCTACACATCGGGCACTTTGTCTTCATTTTTGTATTAAACTTGAATTACTGGGTTGGTTAGCCTGGGTACCTATAGTACACCCACATTTCGCCAGTTTAATTTAAAATCCCATGAAATAGAGAGCGGCTGTGTTGCCAACAATGGGGCACAGGTTTGCCAGACAACGGGCTGTTACTGAAAAATCACTGATGGAAAAACCTAGTAACATTCCCCGACCAGGGATCGAATACAAGATTTTTTGCATTCCAGCACTTGCAACCACTGGACTGGACTACAAGACAGTTTCAGTCGTAGCCTTCAGGGATTATGAGCGTGATGTTACGTTTCCCAACCCAGTCTGGGTTTGACTAACGCAAAGTTAGTTAATGTCCACGGGGTGATGGAAAAGTCATAAATAGGTAGATTTATTGGATTGTTTGAAGACTTTGATGGCTTCTATTAATCCTATTGCAAGTCGTACCAGTAATACGAAACGATTTAATAGTGATTGTCACTTGTGTGGGCTCTCTTATTTGTGTTTCTCTTCTTTCATGGACCGTTTCACATACCATCAGGCGTCATTTCAGTCCTATTCAGCCCATTTCTAACGACATCATACATCTTTATTCAATTAAACGTGCTACTGAATATGGTAGGATTCGAACATATTCGAATTGTTTAAATATGCATGTTTTTTTAAACGTTTCTCCACACTAGGAAGTTCTCTTGTATCGTGAGTGCGTTCACGGACATTTAAACTCACATACACAAATATCCAGACCCGAAACAACTACCTATCTGTAGGCCATACAAATATTTGTTCCGTGCGGGGATCGAACCCGCGACACGACACACCGCAGTCAACTGCTTGAGCCACTGCGCCAACTGTGCCGTCAAAGTATCTGGTAAACAAAGCCAGAATAAAAACGTATCGAGTTATCCATCATATGATGTCAAAAGAAAACGAAGTGGAATTTTATAATAAGTCTCGTTATAAATAATGGAAACAATCGTTCTCGCAATTTCGAAACATTTTTGTTGTGAAGATGCAGTTACAGAAAGAACATCAATATAAATAATATTATATGCTATATTTACACGGAAAAATAAGAATTTGTTTCCTTACGTATAAAATTAAAAATATTCTATAATGGCTTAAATTGTCAGAAGTGTGTGTGGAGGACCACCCACAAAGTGTTGAAAGTATTTTTAAAAATAATTAATTAATTTGCCTTTTGCCACTTATTTTGGGTTCCAGTCCAAACGGATGCAGCTGAATGCCATACTATGTGGAGCGACTGCCAATCTGACTTTCACAACCCAGTCAATACTAAGTAAGATCGAAGATCTACTATTGACAGCCGGGACAAACGACTTAGCGTGCTTTCTGAGGCACGCGACAAACTCGGTTTGTAATCGGTGTTCACCAATCCACGGACCAACCCAGGCTAGTGCAGCTTAACCTTAAGGTCAACCCGAGAGGCTTTCATTATTTAGCCACGAGATTCTCCTTAATAATTGTGAGAAATAAAAAAAACGTAATTTAATTTATTTTTTCGTACACACAAACCCTCTGTGGAGTTATTAAAAAGAAATAAAAAATCTAAAGAAATATTTCATTTCAGACATTGTGAAATCGGACTCGTTTATCATGATTTTAATAATTAAGAAAGACACTTTCTCGGAAAAAGTAAATAGATATTCAGTTGGTTGAGATCTGTCTAAAAGGCCCTCACTAAACCTAAACCGAAAGAACAATTAAATGGAATCAAATTTAATGAAACAACAATACCTACACACTCTAGAAATAATTAAGTTTTTCCTTTGTTACGACCACAGTAATTAATTTATCAGCGTAATTATAGTCCAGTTTTGTTTCACGTATTATTTTACTTATTATAAGTTCGCTTGGCTAAGTTTTAATTGGGAGATGTACAGGTATCGGAGCGAGAGAAGTTCAGGGCACCCATTAATTGTGATATGGAGTCGCGCACTATGAATAAGTTCCTTCGCAAGGAAATGCGACGGCTTAACACTCATTAGTGGAGTTTCATTTTCTTGTTTTGTTTTTGCTTCGTCTATCTACTTTTGTAACGTATTTTTCTGTGTGTTTTTGCAGTTTTGATAGAACTCTTCATACGAGTTTTTTGATACTTGCAGCTTTAAATATCTTTGTGGTATTCTTTTGAAATAGAGATTTCAGAATATTTTAAATACGTCAAAAAACATTATAACGAAGGAAAGAGAAAAGAAAACAAACATTTCAACTCCTTTGTCCGATACACAAACAAACCCTAACGTAAAACTAACAAAAGTTCTCAATAAAATAGAGAAATAAAACAGCTTATACATAAGCAAAACATCCGACCTATCCTTTGATCCTTATGTCCATTTTCCATATTATAACAACGAATAGATAAATCAAAGCAAACAAAATACGTTATTCTGGTGCAGGAGTATAATATAAAGAGAATTTTAACAAGTAAATAGGTACGTGAGCGAAAAAAATATTCTAATATCGGTATTCTCCGGGGTTTTTCGGCAAGATGGTATTTTTAATTTAACAGAATACGCCCGTAACCGTTCCGTAGCTAAGTAGTTCTGTTCTGCTTGGATGTGCAGTCTGTTCTCTAAGCTCATCACGCTCTGATGCCGCCTTCTTTTTAATTTAAT
Organism: Diarsia dahlii; assembly: GCA_949775195.1. Lineage (NCBI taxonomy): Eukaryota > Metazoa > Arthropoda > Insecta > Lepidoptera > Noctuidae > Diarsia > Diarsia dahlii. The sequence continues at coordinate 692,247 of OX459193.1, read as the reverse complement.
CAGGCTTCGGATGTACTGTTGTTAATTAATTCAGTTGTATTTACATGTGTAGCTCAGCAGGTATATTGGAGTAGGAAAACAAGGGAAAAAAACATGGCGACTTTTTCCCGCATCCCTGTTGCCGGTTTTAATACGTGTCAGTGGGATTATTTTATTCTGTACGTAACATTTTGCTGTAGTATGTAGGTTAGTCATATTTATGTGTGTATGTTTGGCTTTTAATGTTATTAAATTCTAAGTAACTGTATCTTTCTACTTAATATAATAATTACTTGTAAATTCAAACTTACCAAATTGTTTCAAATAAATAGACAAACAGTACATGACCCTGTTAAGATACAAAATAGACAATTTTGTTAACACTGACGACATACTCCGCCCCTCGAACAAAAAACAGCAAACATTCCCCATATTTGCGGCTAACAACTTTGCACCATTCTATTTTAACGAGAACTAATTATATACCGTTCTCGGCACCCACTTAAGGCCTACTCAGCGATACATCGAGGGCCTGCACACCCGGCCTTTGTTCGCGACGTAAACTTGGAGGAAATTTGACAGTTTTACGGTATATAAAGGCAGTAATGGATGAGCGGGTGTTTAGCGATAATTAGCGAAGAACGAAGCGTGCATAAATCATGCGACCGACCATTGTTGGGATGCTGCGAGATCGGGGCTGTCTTAGTGTGTGTATGTTTTGATACTAAAAACGTGGATTCGTCTTATAGCCTTCCCCGTTTGTCACGTGGTCTCGAGTTGGGCAAAAAGTGCTAGTGGATTTTTACTTTAGAAAATCAGTAGTAACCCGGAGTTTGGAAGTTGGTGGTATATGATACCCCCTTGCTTTGAAGAGGAAGTTGACGTGATTTGTCTCCGGTCTTGCCAAATTGCCGTCCAATTAGACTATGAGAGTGATGGAACAGAGAGTGCACCTGTGCCTGCCCACACACTTGTGCTATGATTGACCACCGGCGTGACCGAAAACGCCCTAGCCTGTTTTTTTTTTTAATAAATCGTAAATCTTAAACAAATTGATGTGTCATGTACAAGGTTGGGTAAAAGTAATGTCGTGATGTAGAAAAATTGTATTGAGACCTTTAACCGAATTGGGTTTTTGCATAAATCTTAGTATTGTCGCGAAATAATTGAAAATTATCCTACAACAACGTTTCAATTCAAAACAATTCTACTGTTTTCTGGACTAGGTACTGATTACTTTAGCATTTCCAGTAAAACTGTTTCATCTTACTGAACACAGAAGCTAGCGCAATCCTCAAGAACTCGCAATCGTTCCGAGCCCTTTCAATATCAACACTTTCCCGGAACAAAATACCAGTACAATGATACAAGACTCCTTCAGACGACCTTTCGCGTCAAAATATCAGAATAGGATTGTAAGTAAACTGTATTTCGTGATGTATTCCTAAACATTTTCTTTGTAGTACATGATAGGCTCAACTCTTAGAATTTAGTTTTATAGTACAAATAGGAATTCAAACGAATTGAACGAGAAATTGAGAAGTACTTATTTGTGTAGCTTGTTTGTTTTATTTACTTATTCCTTTTATCACAGTCCTGTCCGTATTTCGTGTTATTTAGGGTGGCTTGTACATACTAATACCTTTTTAGTAAGAAATTCAGAGGTTTGTCATCTTCGATAATGTAAAGGTCAACCAACGGAAAAGTCGGAGAATTTTATCTGATTTTATTTGGTAAACAGATTCATGGAGATCCCTATCGGCAAATGTGATGAACTTCTTTACTAAGTTTCAGCTAAGTAAAGACACAGCGGTTCACATTGTGCATTTTCTGGCAGACAACCAATGTATTCAAGAGTTTTATTAGGAGGTGATAATATTAATTGGATTGGTTATATTGAGAGCATCGGTGGCCCAGTGGTGGCAGCCCCGACTTACGAACAGTAGGTCGTGGGTTCGAACCCAGGCAGGCACATTACTTTGTGTAATTTATTTCATCACCGCTGCTCTCAAAACGGTGAAGGAATACATCGTGAGGAAACCGGCATGTCTTAGAACCAAAAATTCGAAGACATGTGACATCTACCAATCCGCACTGGGCCCGCGTGGTAGATTATAGCCCATTCCCTCTCAAAGAAAGGAGGCCTGTGTCCCAGCAGTGGGAACATTAATGGGCTGTTGTTGATGATGATGATGATAATATTAAAACAGTTATACCTACCGAGCAGCTGTGGTAAGAACAAAGAATAAAAAACAGAGTCAAGTGTGTTCAACACTTTGATGTCTCACACTACTACAGACGTTCGGTCGGACGATTCGGCGACGCGTTACTATTGAAATGACCGATGACTTCGGGTCCAAGCTTCATAGGAAGGAGGTTACATAGGAAGCTTGGAGCTGCTCGGTAGGTATTACTGTTTTAATATTATCACCTCCTATATAGTTACGTTGACGTTCAAATATAATTATGTATTTAAATTCAGTCTGTCAGCTTCTAAACTAAAACTTCACGTTCCAGTTCTACGTGACATAATTTATCACGCCCATACTTCTAATCCTCCTTCTACCCACAAGAATTAAAAAAAAAAAACAAATCTCAGGCTATTGGGAAATGCCTTATGAAAAAAAAACCATAACACTTGCCCGTGCTGGAATTCAAATCCAGGACCTCATGATAGCAGTAGCACTTGTCCATTCCAGTAGTTTCGTTCAATCTAAAATAGTGCTGAAACATTATTATTTTTAAATATAACATTTTCAAGCTACCTCTAGCTTCAGGTAGCAAAGTCTTCTTCGCCTTTTTTCCGTTATCAGGTGAGTCTCAATCCAAATAAGATACTGCCCGGGCTTTCTTGCTTAATGGACGTTTTCGGGGCTTAAATATTTTAAAACGGTTTATGCACTCTCTGTAGAAAAATAAATGGCTTTTATAATTTATGGGGCCTTTCAACACGACCTTATGAAGATGCTTGTTGACTGTAAAATTGTGGTATTCTATCAAAAGTATGCAAGCAGCACAAGAAATTTAGTATGCAAGCAGCTCAATCCTTCTTCGTGACTTTGGGGCATAAGCTTAAATAGATATTACGCTCACGCAAAACTACTCATATTTATGCCCTACATACTAACTAATGTAGGACCAATACAAATGATATTTAAGCAGAAACAAATATAAAAGAAAATCCAAAACTGTATGGGATTTACATATAATAGGCTAAAGAAACGTGATGTCGATCCTGTTAAAACGCGTAGAAATTATTGCAGATTGTCCAAGTCCTTTTATGCAGCTTAACGTATGCAAATAGCTTAACAATGAATAACTCAAAAATGAAACTAAATAGCCAAAGACATAAGAGACAGACATGATATGAAAAGTTGTGCTCAACATGAAATTTATAACGATGGGAGCTGAAAGTGAGGAAAATGCCTCGTCACCTCGTTAGGCAGTAAACGACGGGTGACGGGCTCCCGTCATTATAACTATTAACGATGTATACTTATCTGCTAATTTATTAAGTGTTGCTTTACAAATTGTAAGTGTTTACTGGAGATGCTTTTCGGATTGAGTGATAGATTTAATAAGTCAATAGTTCTGTGATCTATGTTCATGTCTGTTGAGATCTAGGTATATTGGGTGTTAAGTTAAACTGCTTTTGGAAAATCACAGTAACGTATAGAGAATGCAGGAAATTTTTACCGTGAAAACTATGTTCATATTTTTTTTTTTATTTACACTTAAATGAATATCTAAATATTATTACATACTTGGTTGGAATTTGAAAATCTTTGCAGTGGACTTAGGCATTTATGTAAGTGTCGCTTAATGTTAGGGAATAGGAGCATAAATAACTTTTGTTTCTCTAATTGTTAAATTAATTAACTGATCAATTAAAATACAGGTATTTTCCTAATGTTAACTGCCTTATCATTTACCATTTGAACATCTTCACCGACACTGCTGCCTACTCCCTAAGGGCACTCGGCGTCATAATACGCACATAATCCAAAACATTAATTACGGCAAGTGTTTTCGGACAGTTCCTCCGGAGACCTCCTCGTAACGAGCCGACCCTGCGAACATTGTTGTTATTTACATACCTTTATATTTATTACACGAAACAGGGTCAGGAATAATATGTTATCTTGAACTTTCCACAGGTTTCGTTTTTGTTGCTCCTAGTGTTTGTAGAGAATAACTCAACTTTGGATAAGTTGCGGTTACTAATCGGGCAGATGGTTACGTAAAATCCCTTTTCTCTAAAGTATAAGATAGTGCCTTCACTCAGCGTTTTGGGAAACTCGGAAAGCTCGTATATGAAAATAATTATTGTAGCATACTATGTCAGAATTCTAGAAGGTGACGATCTGCAATTTCTACCTATCCCTTAGAAAAACATAACATAACATCACGCCTGTAATCCTCACAGGGTTACTTAAAAGTGCACCGAATACATAGTACACCCACATTTCGCCAGTTATGTTAAGTCTGTTTAGATAGGGGGCGAGCCGATTGTCATCAACCGTCCATAAGACCAGACTCAGTGACCTACTGAGAAAATCCTGATGGTAAAGCCCAATAACACTTTAAGAATCGAACCCCAGACCTCATACTCAGTAGTCGCGATTACGACCATTTGATCAACGAGGCAGTCAATCGTCCTTAGGGAAAAGTTTGTGTTAATGTTCGTTAGTATAATGAAAATCAGGGTTTCCAATTCAATAATGCCAAATAAATCGTTCCAAATACTTAACCATAACAATTACGCTCCCATAACAGCCCCCAATTCCCAATTACAAAGATAACAGCGAAAACTAACAACCGTTCTATTTTTATCAATCCACCCTCCTTCCTCCTTCAGCATATCTTTATGAATGCAATATATCAGCGCCGTTCCATCTTACGAGCTCTGAAGTGATCAGATAGAGGAGGCGAGGGTCGCAATAAACACATAATAAAGCGCGGCCACTCGGGCCGCACCTCCTCGCAAGAAATGCGGCCGTACGTGGCAGCTCGCGACCGACGTGCGTGGAATCGTGTGCGGACTGCGGCCAATCGTCGGGAATAACGGACGGTGATTATTTCGATCGGTGGTTTGATTTTCACGATTGTGGGTATTGTAAATTGTAATGAATATTATTACATAGTTCAATGTTTTACACAGCTTTCATTGACCGACACGACGGTTTATCTTTCAGGGTATTGGCCACTGCAAGGACTGACGCCTGTCGGGGCTGCGGGTTTTTGGAAAGAGATACCGCGGCCTCGATACAAAAGGCTAAGAAGGAACACGGGTGGTTTTTATTCAGTAGAAGTCTGACACTCCCTAGAGGTAATTAAGCGATCCCTCGGAGCATTGTAATTAAACCTTGTCATTTATTAATTAGGCACCGTGCTAGCCACGAATTACTTACTAGAAGCCATCGTCCTCTACAACGTTTTATTTCTTTAGTATTGTGTACTGAACTCGATTTATCTTCGATAAAATCAACCGACAAGTGACATTGAGGCAGACATACTAATAGAAAGTACAAAAATAAAATCCAATAAGTCTTGCTATGTTGATTATAAACAGAATTCCATCGTTGAGCTGAAGGTATTCGGAAAGGTACTTATCAGGTTACATCCGGAGTTATTTACTATACGGACCTTGTAGAAACTAGAACAAATTTCCGTGCGTTCAAGCAATTTTGTCATACCTATTATTGGAATCAAATATAACAGCTCACAACTTAGGACCCAGTAATATTAATGACAATAATATCCGTGGTGCTAGGCAACTGGGCTTATCTCAGTTGTATACGTCCCTGTGTGCCTATTGGCCTTGTTCTGTTCTGTCTCCTGCTGATATGGAGGGAAGTGGAAACTATGTTTTTTCCTACTCCTCCGCTATTCTTTTCTGATTGGTTTCGTTGCGGGATCCAAGACAGTTTAAATCATTTCTCTGGGACTTCGTCGAGCTTCATTGTCTCGGCGCTTTTCTTGTGGTCGCCACTGTTGATTCTGGCTAACAGGAGTTACAGTGGTTTGGGAATAGTGTGGCGGGCTTGTCCCAAAGTAAAAAAAAAATGACACTCCCTAGCTCTCCGGTAGCGGGAGAAGTCATTTGATGATTTCCCACCATCAAAAAAAAAAGTTTTTGGCCACACTTTTCGCTGAAAGGAGCTAGGATGGGCTAGAGCCGGCTATAAAAGCTTAATTTTGACATCATTTGTCTCGTTATTATTAATTTAAAGAGAACTAGAGCAGCAATAACTGAACTTGTGCTATCTTTTCGTTTTAAAAATATAAAGGCTGTTTGGTTAGTTCCCACAACTAAATACGAGAGATAGATGATAGCAAATGGACTGGGATTGCTGAAATCTCATGTCTGTCTATTGTTTGAAAAATAAAAATCAGCTTCTGAAGTCGGTGGCAAAAACATGAAATCAAACAAACAAAAGTCACCGACTTCAGAAGCTGATTTTTATTATTCACTTTTTTGTGTTTTATTTTTGTCGAAGTCGGTTTTATTCCTTGACAACCCGCCAGACCCAGATATACCATTACAGCGATGCATACAAAATGTGGGTATCAAACGGTGAGAAACAAAGTACTGACTTTAACTAGGTACTAACTTTTGTATATAATTAATTATGAAGACAATGGTCACGTAACGAGTTTATGAGATACTCTAACATTCTATTCTCATGCAAAAACGTGTCACAGACTTGTATATCATGAGGTCTATCACATAAAAGTTTGTATTACTGTGAAAGTATTTAATGTTGGCACGATCTACACGTTATAGTGATAAATAAGCTTAAGCCTTTTCGCCCTATAGAGGTAGGCAGAAACTACGGAATGCCACCGTCCACGTTCATATGCCAGTATTACGTAATATGTATAATCTTTAATATCTCAATGTACAGACATATCTCAATCTCAATCAATCTGACAAAATTTCTTTAATTTATTTTAACTTTTGTCGATAAAGCATTAGTTCAAGGTTAATTAACATCAAGGTGCTTTCGTAACCATAATTTCACCACTACATATTATAAAACAAAGTCCTCCGCCACGTCTGTCTGTCTGTCTGTTCACGATAAACTCAAAAACGACTTCACCGATTTTCGTGCCGTTTTTAGCAATGGATCGAGGAAGGTTTACTTAATTTGACCGACACCGACGCGGGCAAAGCCGTGGGTATCAGCTAGTTTTATCACGTAAATAAATATGTTGCCAAGAGTGACCCTTCTACGCCCTGTCTGTATAATATCGTAGCTACAGTACCGTAGACATGTGGTCATGTTCTCGGCCATAACCACCGGTTTCTCGGAAACCCTCTGACGCGAGGGCAGAGGTCAGCAGTTAATCATAGTATACAGACTTCTGGGACAACGTAGGAACATTATGAACAACTTGTCTGTTTTTACCCGACTACGGCGAAGCCAAAAGGAAGGGTAATGATTTTGGCAGTCTATGTATGTATGTATGTTTGTATGTATGTTCCACCGTAGCGCCTAAACTACCGAACGGATTTTAATAAATGAAGTGTCAATAGATTTGTGAGAATAGCCCGGGTGAATTTTATCAATTTTTGTTATGACGGATTTTTTTTTTTTTTTTTTTATTCTTTTATTAACTAAAAGGGGTTTTTATCCACATGGATATGCCAACCCCATCGTACCTTATGAACTAAATATAAGCATATATTAAAATAACTATGTAGTAGAAAGAGAATCACTGATTCGACATCTTCACCAAGCTACACAACCTCTTTGCAATTGCTGATGTAGGGTTTGCTAAAATATTTTGTACTAGTCCAACGTCCAGAGCGTTTAATTTAAATTCTCTAATCAGTGCTTCCCTTTCATTCTTGCTCCTAACACACTCCATCAGCAAATGTTGCACATCTTCAATTTTGTTGCATATTTCACAGTTTGGTGATTCGACCTTTTTCATTAGGAAAGCAAACTTTGCTGATGGATAGTGTCCAGATCGTAACCTTAGTGCTAACTTAATATAGCTTCTACCCAAACTTGTATCCTCGAACCAAGACACGCGAGGAAGCTCGTTCTGAATGACTTTGTACCAAATGCCTTTCTCTTTAGATACTTCGTCAAAGTTGTTCTTCCATCTGTCAAAACAAGTCAGTTTAAATTTCCAGCAATATTCCCAGTAATCTGGCATGTATATATATTCGCTACCCATGTCTACTGCAAGCTTTGACAGACGGTCAGCCTCCTCGTTGCCACGTAAACCTATGTGTGCTGGAACCCATTGCAACATTACTCTAGACTCGTCCTTGTTAATATTATTAATTGAATTGAGGATATCGTAGGCTATCGATGCACCTCTGGTACCAGAGACGCATCGAGCCACATGTTGTATGGCACTTCTGCTATCAGTAAAAATAACTGCTTTGTTAAGCTTTTCACTAACTGCATAAGCCACTGCTTGATATATTGCAATGAGCTCCAGAGACATAATACAGACAGTTGCATCAATTTTAAAACTAGCCTTATAACCTGTATTTTGGCAGAAGAAGGCGGCTCCACTCCCATTTACACTTTTAGAGCCATCTGTGAAGATTTTACACCAATCACTGTAATTGTCACCTAGTTCTGATATCACTTCATGAACCAATACATTGGGATTATAAAAGTTTTTTGATTGCTTGATACATTCCAAATCCGCTTTAATGGCCATTCTAATTTGTATAGCAGATACCCAAGTTTCTAGAGAAAACATTTTAGGGATGTCCGCAGAAGTAATTTGTAGTTGCCCCACTTCAATAAAAGTAGTAGCTAATAATGGTTTCTTTTTATTTGACCAATAACTATAATGACTAAGAGAACTTAGTTCTGAAATTGTGCTTAAACATATACTATTAGACCATGAACGTAATTTTAATAAGTACTTAAATGCTAGATATTGACGTCTTACAAACAGTGGTGGTATGTGAAGTTCACTTTCCATCACATGGATTGGGGTACTCCTTATGAAACCTCCTATTACCCTACGAGCTTGATTTTGCAGCTTATCCAATTTAGAAACATGTGTATTTGCACTGGAATCATACAAGTAACATGCATAATCAATACGACTTCTTACTAACGATATATATAATCTACGAATGTGTTTAGTATGGACACCCCATGAAGACCCTGCAAGTACTTTTAATAAATTTAAAAAATTTGTACATTTACTTATTATCTCATTAATATGTTTACGCCAGTGTAAACTTCTGTCTAACCATATACCTAAATACTTGACACAATCTAATAGTAATAACGGTTGTTCATTTACTTTTAAGGAAGGCAATATTTTTCTTCGACCCCTACTAAAAACACAATAATTGGATTTTGTTGGTGATAACGTCAGTCCAATCTCACCCAGTAAAGTTACTAAAAAGTTTAACGCGTCTTGTATATTACGTTCAGAGGTTTGAATGTGTTTGTCACTTGCATAAATAACAAAATCGTCCGCATATTGTAATATCTCGACATTTTGAATCTTACGGCAGATTTGATACGTAACTAAATTAAATAATAAAGGTGAGAGGGGGTACCCTTGAGCCAATCCTCTATTAGTCCATCTAACGCCAAGTCCTTCACTATTAAATAACTTAATTTGCAAGTGTCTTTCATTCATAAAAGACCAAAGGTAAATACAAATTCTAGAGCCGACCTGAACATCATCCAAGACTTTAGTTACTGACTCGATTGAAACGTTGTTATACGCGTTTTCAATATCCACAAAACATGCCACTGTAGAAACATTTTTAGTGAAACCAATTTGGATGTGAGAAACTAGTCGAGATAGTGCATCTGAACAGGACTGTAATTTTCTAAATCCTACTGTATTTTGGGACAGAAGTTTTTGTTTTTCAACGTACCATTCTAACCGTTTGCATATCATTAAATGGAACGTTTTACATACACATGAAAGAAGCGAAATAGGCCTTAATTTAGTGTCCTTATTCTGTGTGTTTACACCTTTGGGTATAGGGATAATTTGTATGTCTCGCCATTGGTGGGGTACGGTACCAGATTTAAAAATGTCATTGCATATTTTGAGTAACAACAGTTTACCACATTTCGGTAAATTGTGTAACATTGAGTAAGATATGCCATCTTGCCCCGGGGCCGAGTCCTTTTTTTTAATACAATTATCTAGTTCCTGACTAGTAAATTCAGCTTCTAAGCAATCATTTCTTGACTTAAAATTCGGGACTAGATTAGAAGCATACTCCGGTGTAAGTGAGCGTAACAACGCAGTTTGTTTTTCAATGGGGAAACATGATCCTTGCTGTTTAAAACCTTTCATCCATCTCATACGCCGCCACATCTCTGGTACCGTAGTCGCTTCGTCAATAGAATCACAAAATTTTTGAAAACTGCCGTACCTAGCCTTCTTAATTAAAGTTTGCGATTCTAAGGTTTTGGATTCCAATTTGTTTAAATTTTCAGGGGTGGGATTTTTACGGAAATTTGACAATGCTAACCTGCGTTGTGCGACTATTTCTGATAATTTTGAATTCCAATAATTTTTCCTCTGTCTCTAGATTGAATTTATAATAAGGGATATATTTATTAGCTGCATATTCAATAATATTTACCAAATGGTCATACATTTGCTGAATATCTACATTATTAGGAAATTCTTCCGTAAAATTAATTTTATCTGAAACTGCTTGCTGAAATTTATTCCAGTCCGCCTTTTTCCAGTTTCTTTTTCGGCCAATATGTACTGAGGTAGACAAGTTTGCAGTAATTTTAATTATCAGGTGGTCGCTTCCGAGGTTTTCATTAAATACCTGCCAGTCAAATTTTATTGCCACGTCGGAGGAGACGAACGATACATCTGGGGAAGTTTGTTGTAGATTGCCACTTAATCCGTGTTGCCATGCCGTTATTAAGGGATATATAGTCGTTTTCTAGGGATGAGTCCAAGATTTGATTACCTCTCACATCGGATCTTATCGACCAGTTAGTATGATGGCCATTAAAGTCGCCTGCTATTAATGTTTTACGTGTAAATCGCGAAAAAAGTTCATTCCAATCTGATATCTGAGTTCGTACCGACGAAGGGCAATATACCGACACAATATATTCTAAGTCTTTGCAATTTAACAACTTAACACATATTACCTCAATACCCGCATTATTAATATTAAACGACACTAGGTGAGATTGTATCGACTTATGAATCAGTAAAGCGACACCGCCATAACTATCGCATCTATCGTTCCTATAGACATTATACCCGCGAATGTTTACATTTATGTCACAGCTGAGCCATGACTCACTTATTATTGCGATGTGAATGTTTTCTTGTACTAGTAGTTCCGAAAAGGACACAAGTTTCGGCCGTATACTTTGTGCATTCCATTGGAATATGTTAACTTTTATGACTTTTTGTAAATTATCCATTATTAAAACAGTTTATAAAATACTTCAAGACTTCTTCTCCGCACAGAACATTAATCAAAAAATTCTTTAATTCCTCACCAATAATTTTTAACAATGATAATAATTTACCTTTCACATTGAGATTCGATTCAAAAATACCTTTTATCTTCAACCATATCTTCGCCCATTCAAATTTATAACGCAGTTGTGCACTTTGCTTACTATTTCTTTCTTCTTGCTGTGAACTATTTATTCCTTCATTTATTGGTTGTTCTAAGGGTTCCTCATTTCGCGGTTGATAACTTTTCTGTTTCTTTGATTTTTGTTTTGTTTTGTTAGTGTCTTGTACTGTGTTTACACTCATCTCATATTCTTCTTCTGGTATATTAGATAACAGTTCTTGGCGTATTACGGCATTGGCCAACACACTACTATAGGTTTCCTTCTCAGTGCGAGGTGTAGTTACAGATTGGTTAATATTATTATCCCCCGCATGCGAGACCTCATTTATTGTTCCTTGGTTTTGTTTCATCTCTTTAAAGATTTGTAAGGCTCTTCTGTACGTAACATGTTCTTCACTCATGATATTCCGGATAGTTCTTTCTTTCAGGTAAACGGGACACTTTTTATCTAGGACAAAGTGACTCCCCTTACAGTTTAAACATTTAAAGTCTGTTATAGAACAGTTTTCATGACCTCCTCCACACTTTGGGCATACGATTTTTTTTTTAGGGCAGAATTTAATGTGATGACCAAATTGCCAACAGCCCGAACATTGTGATACTGGGAATATATATGCTTCTACATTAAATCTGCAGTCGTAGGCATAAATATACTGAGGTAACACATTACTTTTGAAGCTCACTCTAACAGACTCACATTCAATCCATTTCCCTTCTGGTATTAAACGTTTTAATCTCCTTACTGATAAAATATCGACGCTCGCTTTTAAAATGTTCTTAAGTTCTTCTTCACTTAGTTCAAGGTCGATTCCTTTCACTATTCCATAAGATATCGACATTTCCTGTATTAATTGGCAACGCCAACCTTTGTCTTTGATTTGTTTACACTCAATTAGTTTATTAGCATCCTCTTTTCTCTGAAATTGAATGAGTACTTTATTCGCGCTTTTATATTTTATTTTAAGAATATCTTTAATGTTTTCGCTACGAAGCAATTTAGCGAAAGCTATTGGTTTTGGTAGATTGTCCATCGAGGTTACACAAACTTCATGATTAGGTAATATTTCAGCTGTACCACTGTGTTCGTTATTTCCCACTTGATTATTGTTTTCCTCCAATGAATTACTTCGGAATAACCGTTTAGCTTTACTTCTAATTACAGTAATAAAGTCATCTTCACTATTGTCATCTTCTCGTTCCTTTCTCTTCTCAACACTTCTTATAATTTCATCATCATTTCTTCTTATTACGCTTTCCTCATCCATCTTATCCATGTCATTTAATTGTTGTTCGCATTTATCCAAAAGTTCTGAATCGCTCAGATCTTCACCACTTGAATCACCTTGCATTTCACAAACAACGTTTCGTGGGTGTACGTAAAAAGTTAAAGCTATTCGCAACGAAAGGCAACGACGCGTGCGCACGGCCCAACGTCACAGCGCAAAACTCATGACGGAATTTAAATGTCAGATTCTAGCTTCGAAAAAAATTAAATTGAGATAATAAAAGAAAAAAAAAAAAAAAAAATCATAACATGTTTGGTATCAAATGAAAGGTCTTGGCAAGCACATTACAAATATGTATATTATTATATTATAGTTTTAGTCCGCCGTTTGTAGTCGGGTTTTAGTTTTTAGACTTGTTGGACTGCGTATTTGGTCTTTGAACTGTTTCCGGTGAAACTTTATCTGTATAGTATTTTAATGTAAATATTCAGAAGAGTAAAAAGTTTCCAGACAATTGAGTTTCAGTATAGATTGTTTTTTTGGCATAAACGACTGTAACGGTCTAATTGAAATAAATGCTTTCCGCCTTATTACAAAACGTAGTTAAACCTGGTTTAACTTAGACTTGGTTTATCTCGCATGACGTCTCACTTCAATAATATTCAAAAGAAAGTGACAGCATGCGAGATAAACCAGGTCTAAGTTAAACCAGGTTTAACTACCTTTTGTAATAAGGCGGTTTGAGTCTAAGATTTATTTCACCTTGGTATCATTGCTGTTTCCATTCTTAGCTTTACTAGGCACAACAGTAATTTTTCCCCTATAAGGCACACTGCCGACACAGACCTCTTTGAGAAATATAGTGGGCAGTAAACCGCCTCGGATTGATAGATGATACTCGAATTTTTGGTTTTTGAAAATGCCGGTGCCCTGATGCAGTTACCATTTGCCGTTTTAAAATCAATAATGTAATGTAATGGTTATCGATTCGAGCGGTAGCTATTATTAAGCCACGATCATGTTTATGTATAATCATGTTTGTTAAATTACTCCTGTGTACAACAAGGAATTGTTAATTTCAAACGTTTCACTCCCTCTACATAATTTAATTGCTAAAAGACCAGAAACTTGACTGAAATGATTGATACATGACCGTGTAATACCTGAAAATTCGCGGAAACCTAATGTTTTATTGTATGGCAACAATTAGGCTTTATTTATAGTATGTTGCTGGTTATTAATACGTGACTGTCTGACGTAGTTTTAGGGTTCTAAAGTGAGTATAATAATATATAGATATTATGACTTCGTGCATGCGTGTTGTTTACGTAATCGTTGTTTAGTATCAAGCCATGAGTTTGACATTTTGTTCAACTGCCTAAAAACTATTAAACAAATAAACAACAAACTATAAAAGGGCATCAAAAAACTCTTCTTCAACGCTGTCAGCTGGTAATGTGCCCAAGAGACTAGCGGCAACACTTAGCCTCTGGTCAAGGTAAAAGCTACAGTACAACTTATGGGTCATGGGTAGTGCCTAGTTGACCCTTCGAAATCCTTCTTTAAACAGGCTATGAGCGATTGAGCACTCGGACCCGGCCTCAGAGTTCAAATCCAAACTGCTCGAAAATATACATATTTACGAATAATTTTTTAAAGATGTCTTTTAAAGTTTTGTTTATAGTTTATTTAAGAGTTTTTAATAAATAATGTACATAGTTAGTTAAACCTACTTAATAAAATTAAGAAACATCCTAAATCATGCAACTACGTAGTCAGTAAAATCTTTCAATATGATTCAAGGCCCTGTCACGAACGTGCCACGTAAACCATAGAAAAATCACAAAATCATAGAAATATAAAAAAAACAGATTAGTATCTATGGGTTACACATACGTTTGAATAAAATCTTAAAACTAAATCAGAACTTGAATCAAAAATACAATAATTCTGTGTCTATAATTTCAGTCAATCACCGACAGTCCACGGCTGAACATACACCTTCCAAAATTCCACCACGATGCCCAATTCTCAGTCTATCTATCTCAGTTACCTGTCAAAATCCCTGGAGCTTCCATCCATTGATTTAAATATAAATAAAATGGCGCACATTTTGCGCGGGAATGATGAGAGTATGTCGTGATGGGAGACGTGGTAATATTTTCGACGTGACGACGAGACATTGTTTTTAAAATTGTTATCTGTTAACAATTTTACGCAGGTATCGTTACTCCGAAGTTCGAAATACCGAAGTACGGTATACAGAAAGTTCGTGAGTCCGAATTACGTTAGTCAGAATGTACGCTATGACGAAGTACGGTATTCAGAATGTTCGTTACTCCGATGTACGTTACTCCGAAAGTTTGCTACTACGAAGTACTGTACTCAGAATGTTCGTCACTCCGATGTACGTTACTTCGAAAGTTTGCTACTACGAAGTACTGTGTGCAGAATGTACATTATCGCGAAGTACGGAACTCCGAAAGTTTGCTATGACCAATTACTCAATAATAATTGAGAATATTCCTCATTAGAGAGTATTTCGAATTAGTCAAGTATAAATGATGATTATTGTGCAAATAGGTTTTACAAGTCAGTAATTCTCAATTATTATTGAGTAATTGGTCATAGCAAACTTTCGGAGTTCCGTACTTCGCGATAGTGTACATTCTGAATACAGTACTTCGTAGTAGCAAACTTTCGAAGTAACGTACATCGGAGTGACGAACATTCTGAGTACAGTACTTCGAAGTAGCAAACTTTCGGAGTAACGTACATCGGAGTAACGAACATTCTGAATACCGTACTTCGTCATAGCGTACATTCTGACTAACGTAATTCGGACTCACAAACTTTCTGTATACCGTACTTCGGTATTTTGAACTTCGGAGTAACGAAATACAGTCATTAAAAATATACGAGTAACATTTTGTTGATGCTATCGTAATATTCTTGCTGATAGGAAAAAATATAACGACTGACATACCTTGTTTTTTTTTAAGTTGTTTTTTTATTACGCTTTAATAGCTCTGTTTAGTTTCGTGTGAGTGAGAAGGTAACGGGCTGATTTTTTTTACATAATTATACGAGTTTAAACTAACACTTTTATCCCAATAAATAAGGCAAAAACAACGGAATGCCACTGGCTACGATCTTTAAATATTCCTTTTGCCTCGTCCACCTTCATACATCTGTCTAATCATACACACTGGTTGCAAGTACTACGCACCTATCCTGACGCACCTGTCCTACAAATTATTAATCTAAATCGTGTCTGCTGTAAACTTATACATCTTTCAAAGACATGTACCGTAAAAAACAAAAAAAAAAACACTTTAAAAAGCCTCACACCACCATTATAACTTAAAAGCATATCGTAGACAGTCTATAAGTTAAGTGCCGTTTGAGAATTCGGCCGTTAGCCCCGAAAAGATCAACGACACCCATTACGCGCCCCTTAAACTCATAAATATCTCCACAACAAATTCTTACTTACCTTCCCGTATTATTAACATAATTCACGAGGTACATAAGTCATTATTATTGGTGTGTAGTGGGTACTGGGTAGTGGGATACCCACTACGGTATATATCAGTTTATTTTGGCGGCCGCGAGCGACCGGCCTTTTATTGCCTCGGTTATGGCTTATGGACATTTTCGGCTCCCAAGTTGCGTCACTACTTGCCAGATATTGAGCTCGTTGTGGTGGCCAGGCTGGTGGAATACGGGAGACTTTTTAATTTGGAAAGGGAAACGTTTTTTAAGAGTCTGAACCCGAAGGCTATCCAACTAGATGCTATTACTAAGTATCTGCTGTCCGACTATCGCTGTTCATTTATCTGTCAACAGTTGAACTTTTCACAGAATGTTATTCTTGCTATTCATGTACTTCTTTTGCAGATATAACTTTTTTTCTAAGCAATATGCTTCGTTGGTGACAAGCGTTGATAAGCGCTACTATTGAGCAACAGAAACAAGGTTCAATACTCAGAACGGGTCATTGGGTAAGCACAGCCTGTTTGAATGTATGCACGGTTGTACTAGTATCATCAGCTAGAAAAAGAACCGTCCCTCGGTTTCAATGAACTTCGTTAAGATTATGGAAAAACTAACTCATCCACAAAAATAAAACGCCACTTACTCAAAGTAAATGCTTCCTGTCTCTTACCATACGTCATTAAATAATCTTCGCGCTCTATTAACTCGACTAACTTCACAACTCTAAATGCCTCCAATTAGGCGTAAAATTAACGCTCCAAGTTGCTAAGTTACTAGATTTAGAGCGATTCATAAACTACCCCCCGATACTGGGGGATAAGTTTCAGCTCAGGGACAGATTCGGGGATGAAACCGATTTGTATTGCGAGCTGAGTAATTCAGTACTAGATTGTTTATTAGGAACGAAAGTTTGAGACTGTAAACTTAGGTTTGCTGATAATTTTAAGGTACAGCTGTTTAGAATATTAATCGACGGATAACTGAATTGATTATCTAGTCGAAATCTTTACGACAGGCAAAAGTATTCTTGGTGTATTTATTAAACTAGTTTCATCATTTTCCTGCCCTTATTTACATTTATTTAAGGTCGGCGGACCATTTTTCCGTCCTTGTATTTACTCGTTACCTCATCAGAAACCTCATTTCTTGCCATATATCGTATTTATAAAACTACAACATAAAAGCTCCAAAGGTGTAGGTACATCATTTCTTGATTTTTGACCTGTAAATCAAGGTTGTCACCAAGATGTCTATCTATTTGGTTTAGTTAAATGTGTAAGAATGTAGGTAATGTGCATCTAAATCAAAATCTTATCCGACTGTGGCGAAGCCCAAAAGGAGGGTTATTATGATGGGAATGTTGTTAGCAAATCGTTTATTTACGCCATGAAGCGAAGTAATACAAAATTGACGGCACGGTTGGCGCAGTGGCTCAAGCAAAGGACGGCTGCGCTGTGTGTTGCGGGTTCGATCCCCGCACAGAACAAATATTTGTAAGACCTACAGATAGTTGTTCCGGGTCTGGGTATTTGTGTATGTGAGTTTAAATGTTTGTGAACGCACCCATGATACAGGAGAAATTCCTAGTGTGGGACAAAGTTTAAAAAAAAAAAAACTCAAAATAATAGGTAGATAGCACAAAATATGCACACACTTACAATACTTACGAACAAATATCGTGTCTTTTCAATTAACTGTATTTTCTCGCAAACAACAAATCTCACAAAAAAATAAAAACTGCAACGGAATTTACACAACAAGCTGGTCACCCTACCGACATGTCGGGAGTAGGCCAGGGGAATAATATATGAGAAAAAATATACACTGTATAATACAGTATACAATATACAGCGCTGTATAACTTCATACAGTATACAGCGGTTATGTTACATGGCTGATGAGATCGCACTTGTTATGTGCGTCGAGCCGAGCTGTGGGTTCTTAGGTGTTGCTCACTGTACAATTTGCATTTAGGTTGATTCTAGAAATTGTTACAGTTTTTTTTTTGTACAGTCTATAAAGAAAAAATTTCGCTGTATTTTTTACTGTGACTAAACCTATGTAGAACCACTTTGTCGAGAGTGTTCACGAAATAAGACGGCTAAGTCTTACTTGCGGAACAAAATTACTAGTGTAGTCCCATACAACATCGGTCTTCATTATCGAACTAATAGCGCTACGCCGTAACTAATCGCTACGTGCGTAGCGCTACGAAGCTACGCACGTAGCACTTCGGCAAACTACGCCATAATATCAACTCATTCAACACTTTGATTATTACCATTTACAATAGACACTTCCTCGTTAAATTATTTCTAAACGAGTAAAAAACCTAATTTCAAAGAGCCGATTGTTGTCGTTACGTATTTTATTATCTGTTTTCTCTACGAACTTACTCAGTCGTTTAACTGGAATTATTTTGTGGGAGAAAACTTTCAAACTTCGTGTTTTTGTTGGAAATTTAAACAATCATTGTTTCCTGTTAATATAGACTTCAGGAAAAAATCTTCGGAAATGAATTTTTTATTTTGTGAAAAAAAATGCTTCAATATTATTGGTAAAAACTTTCAGCAGATCATTACTGTTTTCAAAAAAATCATAAGCCTTTAAGTACTTACTTTTTATGCTTCATTATAAGAACAGTTTGCCTGGTAAACTTAATAACTAACATAATATAACATATACTAATACAATTTATGGCATTATAAATAAAAACTCCATGGATAAATTACACCACTTAGAGTTCCGTTTACCATCTAAATATTCAACATCAATTTTCAGTACATTTATAGACTCCCCATTTAACTAAATATAGCGCAAATACACTTCAATAACATAAATTAGTGAAGCCGTACAATATTCGTTGCGGTACGGTTTCCTACATCGAAATATGACTGAATGCGACCATAAAATAACCGAAAATTACCGTAAAATAACCGAATTTAACTAATCAGTCCTCTGAGGGCTTTTTGTGTAAAACAGGTCAGCTAAATTTATTGTGATTTTGAATATTTTGTTGATATAAAATAATTATGCTTTGATTTTGTTAGTGATGTGGGCGGAAACCACAGAAGTGTTTTTAAAATACCTGATTCCCGTGGCTTCTCCCGCATGGAGGTCGGTAGTTATCTCACGGGATTGTACTACCGGGATAAAAAGTGTTTTATCTTAATCCAAGTTCTATACTATATGTGAAAAATATCATCCGTTACGTAGTTTTTGCGTAAAGGATTAACACGTCCATTCATATTTCCAGCTTTACAAACATTCACTTTTGTCGTACTAATAAAATACTAAGTAAGATAGATCAGCCTACTAATTTTAGTGCAACACACTATAAAACATTGGTCATCGAATTTTGCTTAGTTCTCATTTCAGTTTTGTTTTATCTCACAACGTTTGCTGATTGGATGACCCTTTATTAACCAGTACCTTAGATGGTAAGCAGTTACAGGTCAAAATGGCTCTGTTAATAAGGATCATAATAGTTTTTCCCCGAAATGATTACATGAGTACCAATATTTTATTTCTATTTTCAGTTGACGAATTGAGGAAGTGGGAGGAATCACTTTTTTAATTTGGTTCTAATAATAAATAAATCCTGAACTGAATATTTCCTCGTCCCCTGATTTCCTTGTGGTTCAAAGTTTGCTCGAGCGCGCTAGAAATAGATTCGTTATTCCTTCATGTGGAGTGCGACGTAAGATAGGCTCACATATTGAACTTTGTAAGCCTCCAAATTTATTCGCAGACGCGAACTCGCATGATTATAATGGGATGAAGATAAGCTTAAGTTTAATGGTATAAAGCCAATATAAAACGGGGTTTAGTTGCGTACTTAGGCGATGCAGCGAAAGTCCCCGAAGGCGGCATGTGCTTCGGGCGCGTTGGGCGCGACGAGCATACTAACGCGTGTGTACCCCTCCCCCCCCCACCTACCCCCCTGGGACACCCCGTAGGGCTGTCGAGCATTTTATTATATCATGTGTGTGTAGAGGAATTTAGGTGGATGTTGTTTAGCGAATATTTGCTTTTGTGTGCTGGTTTTGTTTGTCATTTTGATGAATAAAAATATTGGTGTAGTTTTGAGCTTCAATGACGTAGTGTATGGGTGGTTTCCAAATCTGGCATCTTTATTGTGATCTACATTATCGTTCATAAATTGGTCGTAATCCATACTAACACAGAAAGCACTTGTAAGATTTATCAATAGAGCCTACAGCACAAAACTAAGCTCTATTTAAAGCCTTTCCACTACGAACCAGTTCATAATGGTCCACACAATAGAAATCCTAAAATACCATTTGCCATTACGAACAATGAGCATAATAGGCAGCCCTAGAGTCTCCCACTCACACACCACGCGGAACATAACGAGAAATGGCTAAATTTCAATGATGCATTAACAAGATACAAATGTGCGGCGAAATTTATTAAATATCATGCGCGGCTTCCTTATTGTCGTTATCATTCGTATCTCCAAGTTTTGATAGCGAGATCTTAAGTGCACGTGTCGCCATCTGCGCGGGATCTCAAGATTTAATATACACTACGTTTTGCTGATCATTGTTCCTTCCCTTATCTTCACTTTTGGGCCATTTGAGTATCATGTTCAGCTCTCTCAAGGCAGTAACCGTAATTTATTTCTTCTATTTCAATTTCCTTATTGTTTTCTTATACGTGTTTCCTCCTTATTTTTATTTCTACGGAAAATTAATTATCCTTGGGTTATAACCGAATCTTTTCTACAAATTGTTCATTTTCATTTTCGTTTAAATTCTTATTGACTTTAGTGAAATATTCCCAAATTTTTGACCCTTTTACATTTACAATAACCTGATTTACAGCTTCCATAACCTTACCTTCATTATTCCATAAATCAGGGACATCCTTTTTTTATGGAATTACAATATAATTTACGTCGTTGTCATCATCCGTTAATGGGTTGGCGAATTTTAATGTGGAGCCGAGGTAACGAGTGGCTCCCATCAGAATAAATTCATACGCGGCGCTTTTTAGACACTCTATTACTCTCGCCTGTTGGCTGTCAAAAGGTTCTGCTAAATCAAGTAGACAACAATAAAAATGATTTTTATATTCATGAGTTTATTAGGACAGATGCTATAGATAAAGATTACTGATTCGAGTATTGTTCGACAGAAAGTTTGAGAGAGAAAACTTAGTCGAAATGTTAGTTCCAAAGTTTAATTGACTCCTCAAATAAAATGCTTCAAATTATTCCGATAAAACAAAAGATCTAAACGCGTCAGTCTCAAGTTCTCATGACGTAAAAGCATCTTGGAGTTTCCTCTTCAATTTTATTTGTCGTCGTCTTTATTTTGATCGAAAGCAAAAATATTTACAGAAAGTCGACGCCGTCGCGTCGCGTCGTCTGTATCAGCCGCACGGATGTTTTATTTAATAACGTCAGACATGATGAATTCAAAACGCTGACAATTACAGGTGCGGGTGACTTGTGACGTCACACCGCGTATCAATTCGGTGAGCGGGAAATATTGCGGCATGTCGCGCCGTCCGCCCTACCGCTCGCCCCAAATATACTCGCGTTTTATTCCATCCGTCAATTTATCGAATTTAGTCACAATTTATTGTTGTGTCTCATCGATAAAAATATTTATTGGTCGTTTGTCAGTTTTTGGAAAATTTAGAGCTTTATATTGATATTATGGGTTTGCGACTATGTTATTTGATAGCCAATCTGTTTTGGCAAACGGTATTTGTTTTAGAGGCTTTACTTTTTAAACTGTTATTGCAACATTTTGACGTTATCTAAATTGAACTTTACTTAGTACGTAATATGGTCGAAGAGGCTGGCATTGTATTTAGTTGTACTAGGTACTTCGTCTTGTTACATAACCGAGTAGATAACGCAGTGGCTGGAGATATTTTCAACGCTCCAGGCCTTAATATAGAATCTATTTTGAAAGAAAACTTCCTCTTTTATTATAAGACGTAGGCTTATGGGATTAAAAACTGAATGGTGCTTCTTTCTGAAGAGAAGAGGCTTTATAGGTAGCTGTGTAAAATGTTGATGATAGCGTTGGACTTAACGATGCTGTAATATTTCGACTGAGGAAGTACTAAAGTCTCATGACTACCTAACTTTTGCAAACATGGAAGTCTGTTGAAGTGTGCATGAATGTTTCTGTTTTTAATACATAGTTACGGTGAAAATGTCAAGACATTATTCTAGATTTCGTATGAGAAAGTAATAATGAATAACAAAGTTATGTGTATATAAATTTTGCTACCTACTTTAAAATGTATTTTTTTAGTGAAAGCAATTGTAAAATCTTTTATTCTGTATATTTTTAACAGCTCAGTCTAGACGTAGTAACTATTACGAGCTATTACCGTGTACCGATCGTTAAGCTAAGATATTTGACTTTTGAGAATAGCTGTCATATTTTAACGAATCACCATAAAGTCGAGATATACTAGCCATTGAAACATTTACTCAGTGACCAGAGTAATTGGACCCTTAGGTTTATGGTCCTGAAGACTTCATCGCCGAGTTATTTTAGTGCTAGAATTATGTTATTTTAAAGTCATTATTTGCATATGACGGAGTAGCTATTGAAGCTGCAACTTTTCGCAGACAAAATAAAAATATAATTTCAGAAAAACAATGAAAAGTGTTGGTAATGGTAATAAGATTGGATTGGATATAAAGTTTAGAATTGATCTAATTTAATTTATCACTCCACTGCACTATAGTGATGACTGCGCCCGTAATAACAAACGGCTTATTTTAATATTTACCTAATCAGTGAACTCCTTTTATGAAAAGTTGGTTACAAAGATGTTTCTTTATAACAAATCACAATGGAGATTACCAAAACCGGAAAATAACTCATTACTTACCACATTAAGTCCGAGGCAGCATTTCATTGAAATCTTTAGGCAATAAGTTAAAAAGCAATTTGTTGAGCCACCTGGCCGCGTGGCCGCCTGGCCGGCGTGTCCTGCCACTTTTTACTTCAATCCTCTTAATTAAACCGTTTGAGGGGTTTCAGGAATTAAGGCCCTCCTGCTCCGCAACTTTCCTTTTCATAACTTCTTTAATTTCGCCGCGGATTTGCGGAATAGCAATGCCCGTTGAATATTCCATCGCCATTTTATGCAGGTACGAATAAAAGTTTTATCGTTTTAAGAGTTCCGCTAGCCGTGGTCATCTTTTTATGTTTTTGTGCAAGTTTCAGTGTTCGCCCGCTCCGGGATGCGTCCTAATGAATCGCACGGCTCGTTCGGTTTTGAAGGTGCGATTTTTTCAAATGCAGCTTTGTATTTTTAACGGTTCAGTGGATTGACTGTATTTTTAAACAAAGCAACTTGCGACTGTTCGACAATGTGCATGTTTCACTTTGAATTCATTATGAGCGCTGAACTGTTCTAGCTTACAGTGCTTATTTTGTTTTTGCCCTAAGCATACATTTAGGATAGCATATTAACATAGAGTGCTACTGAGAAATTCCTGATGGAAAACCGAATGACACTTTGTCCGACCCGGGAATCATACTCAGGAACATGCAGCTCAGGCGCATGAGCTCAGTAGTCACTGGCGACCACAAGACCAACGAGCACCTTCAAAAAAAACTTTTTAACAAAAAATAAAACCGACTTCAAAAAAAAAAACACAAAAAAGTTAAAAATAAAACAGTTTCTGAAGTCGGTGGCAAAAAATTTAAATCAAACAAACAAAGTCACCTACTTCAGAAACTGATTTTTTTTTTTTTCGCTTTTTAGTGGTTCACATGTTCATGGGTCATAATGTGGACAATGTAGTTTTTTTTTGAGTTTTGTTAATTTTTCAAATACCAATTTTCCGATTTCGATAAAAATTATGGGACCACTGGGAAGTCTATACTTTCCAACAAAAAAAGAATTTTTCAAATAGGTTAGCAAGTGACGGAGTTATGCCCGAACAAACACAAAAAAACACAAAAAAAATGTAAACATCCGAATTGAGAACCTCCTTCTTTTTTTAGAAGTCGGTTAATAATTTAGAGTTTCGCATCCATTTCAAAAGTACATTCCAAGTTCTATTTTTAGCAACAGAAAAAGCCTACATACGATTAAAATCTGAATATTGTATGAGATGAATATATAAACTGGCACACATGTACTCACGTCCTATCTGGAAATGTATTAAAAAGCTCGACTCAAGCCTAGTTGAGGCCTGTGATAAATAGGGCAAGCTCGAGCCTTATTAGGATTCCGTCGTGTGCGGAACCCATGTTGGGGTCACGGTCAGCCGTAGCCTTTCGAGAATGTTCTAACTAGGTAAGTGTAGGTGGCATCTGTCGGAATGTTAGCCTTCCAGTGTTGCTAACGGGCTGTTACTACTTGTTACTGAGGCCTTTGGAGTTAATTTTATGGCAGGTTTTAGGTTTGTGTGACGAGTTTGACCTTTAGGTCACGAGGTCTGAGATGAAACAAGATTGTATTGTACCTACTTATATAAAGTAAGAGCTCAAACATACTTAAGTACTTCAATACATCGGAAAGTTCGAGCTCAAACATACTCACGTAAGTACTTCAATATTTCAGTGATTGCGACCATAATTATCATAATCATCATCATTTCAGCCCAGAATCACCCATTGCTGGGTATATCCCACCCCATCCTTCTGCCATACCGCTCTGTTCCGTACACAAAGCTCCCAATTTAAAAACTAATTGACTATCACTACCGCTGAACTCAAATAAGATAACCATGATAACAGTTTCCATCTGATACCAAAAACCCTTGCATCCCCTAAATTAACAATTCAATCCACAATTCCCAGAAGGCACGTAACAAACAATCGGAGGCAAAAAATGAACAAGCAACAAAACTAGATAAGATCCCATCTCCAAACTCCGGCTCGTCTATAAAAACCGTTAATTAAAACGATCTAAAATTACCTTAACCCTATTTGTAGCGCAGTATCATCACGAGATAGATAGAGGCAGAAGATCAGCGCAGTATGATGAGTGGCCACAGTCGCAATCACACAAAGACCCGAGCCGAAAGAGAATCACACAAAAGCCTAAAGAGAATATCTGTAGGTATTTTACATGAATTGACTACCTCAAAACATCATGAGGAAACCAGCATGTCTTAGAACCAAACAATTCGACGACATGTGACATCTACCAATCTGCACTGGGCCTGCGTGGTGGAGTATAATAGACTATCCCTCTCCTAGAGAGGAGGCCTGAGTCCCTGCAGTGGGAACATTATAGGTTGGTGATGAAGGCTGCTTATCAAACCGCCACTGCCCAGTTACTAGGTTTTCTCCACTATCCTTGGTAAGACTGGCTGATAGATTTTCGGGCTTCTGACTACTGATAAAAACTGTCACAGATCTATAATTGGCAGCTAGGATCAACGGCCTAACGTTCCTTCCAAGACACAGATGTTGCAAAGATTGTAGTGGATGATCACACAACCATAGACTGTCTTCGGCAAGTGCAGCTTATCTCTCGATTGACTCGTTTAGCTGTAATATAGCCACGCGGTCCCCTCTCATACGGCGATCTCAAATAAAATCGCAACAAAAGGAAATTATGTCTACTTGTGGGTACATTTTCACTCATTGCATTAAACTGACCTACCGCTTTTATCTATTTAATGGCAGTATCACCGAGTCAAAAGTTTCGCCACAGCAGAGCGTTCGAACAGCGCGATCGGAACGATTGGAGCGAGCGAAGCGAACCGAGCGAGCAGTGACGTAACAAATTAGCGGATTAATTTCGTTATTTATTGTGTGAGCTTTTGTTTTGGCCCATAGCTATGGTGAAAGGTTGATTTAATTGTGTTCTCGCCTTACGGGTTGGTCGGTTATGTTAGTTAGAAATAGAGTAGGGATTACAATTTAGTAGGTCAAATTGTTTCTGCTGTTTAGTGTCTTGAGTTTGATTGCCAAGAAAATTCAATAACACTTTGAGATTATTGAATTTTTCCTTCAATAATTAGCCACGAAGGCTAGATTCGAGGTCTATTGATGGCAATAGGTTTGCACCCTAATAATACATGGGGCTTAAACATAACTGGCTAATCGTGGTTGTAGGTACTAATGGGTACACTTCTACCTAACCCTTCGGTGCTACAAGCGTGATGTTATGGTACGTTTTAAAGATAAACACTGTATTGTAGGCTGTTCGTTAATGAGAACACTTTGAACTGGACTAGGCTTAGAGCTGACGTACGGAATTTCAGTTGAATACGAGCCTTTTCTTTGGAGGGTGGGAAATGCAACATCAAATGAATCTTCACGCTCTGGGCAGAGCGGTAGGAAGTGTCGGCCTTCTACTGACTAAATACCACCCATGTGTCTTCTTAGCCCCTTGTGTCGAGGCCGCGGTATCTCTTTCGAACAACCTGCAGCGACGACGTGTTGAATAAGAGCCTCACTCATCACGATGTAGGTATTATTAATAACATTAACATTATTCAATAAGGTTTTATCAGCACTAGACAAAATAACAAACTATCTATAAAACAATTTCCCAAAAACATGTTAGATATAATTCGATCCTGATAACGATAAACATAAATATCTCATTAGCGATCATATCCACCCCAAACACAGCGGGGTTTAATGACATCAACATATTTGCACAAGTACACCCCCGTCGCCCACGTAATCCTTCGGGAAATTATGTTACATTACGTTATTAAGAGTATCATTTTGTTGCTATGTTGTTGCAACTGGAGTAACATGGTAGAAAGGATCATGTTAGAGGTCTGAGAAGATGACGAGTAATGGAAAAGTATAGAAGAAGAAGAATTGCGCAGACCTCAAATGAAATGGGATAATGGCAAAGAATAATAATGATTGGAATAACATGTTGTTCATATCGAAAATCCAATATAATTTGAAAGAAAAGTCTAAAAAGAGATTTTTTTTTTTTTTTATCATTGATAGGTTCGCGTTTGACCACTATCTCACCTGATGGAAAGTGATGATGCGGTCGACGATAGAGCACGCTTACCTAGAAGTAACCTAAGAGATCTTCAGAATGTTCCGAAATCAAATTCTAAAGGTAGTCCCTCAGACGCCAATCGCCAGTTTTGCTTTCCTTGCTTCCTGCTGATGCTCTTGCTGAAACATTCATCAGATTATTTTCCTTTTTTGTCTTACCCATTTTCGCCAGACGAAAGCTTTGTCCAACTTTTAGACACGTAGATCAATCAAAAATCATACGCTCAGTACGTTTGTAAAATAATGTTCCTGTACTATACATGATTATAATAATTTCTGCTAGCTTGCTCTTAATTTCTCCTCAAAATTGGCATGCTTTCCCGCTAATTTTAAGCAGTTTGCCTGCATAGCATATGTATTCCAGGCTTTATAGTTGTAACGTATTATATATCTGTTCTAATTCCACGCTCTAGCCCCGTCACTACTTGTACGAGTACCCTGCAACAATTTCAAATTCTCTCCGTTATTGCGTCCTATGTAAAAAGTTTTCTCTAGACGAGGGTCAAACACTTCTAAAGGAATAACTTTTTACCTTACTTTACTTTACTTTTAAAGGTAAGAAAGCGCGCGTCAGGTTTTATTCTTGGTTTATTTTCACACCTTTTAGTGGTTGTTTCGGTGAATTAAAATCTCGACGGATACAGTTAAATATGAATGTTCCCTGTCCCTATCAACCAGAAACTCATTAAATATGATCATAACATTGTCTGGTTCCTGTCATGTCAATTAACAATACTGAATTCATGTCTATTGTCTGATCCTCTTTGCCGGATGTCTATATACGATTATAATTACCCTGTCAATAACCTCTCAGTGGGCTTAGAAAAGGTTAATAAGGGAACGTATAATTATTATTACATTATAATGATACACAGGTAAAACCCTATACACCATTTCAACAAATTTTATTGAGAGACGGATAAAAAACCTTTCCGATTCATGAAGTTGCAAAAAATCAAGTCAATTCGGCAGCCTAGTATTTCTAAAAGGTTACCTAAAAGTCCCAGCGTTAAAGCCAGGCCTTCACCTTCTAAGTCTAAAGAAAACTTTACACCCATTAGCAACAAGTACCTCCAACGTGAAAGAAAAGCGGCTCTCCTTTAAATCAACACAACTGTACGTAAAACAAACTCCTTTGAAAGAACTCTCGAGTCAGATGTTTTTCTTTCAAGGCCGTCTCTAATGTTACGTCATTACACATACTTCACTTTAAGTAAACGTCAAACGCATTTCTTGGGTGTAATCGATCACAATCACCATACGGCCATGCCCGACCATGCCCGACCACGGTGTGCGCACATTTGGGATGTAAATAGGCCATCCTTATCCCGCTTTTTGCGAAATATCCAAACAAATTTATTCAGAGAAAAAAACAGGCGGCGTGAGATAGTCGGCGATGTATTGTTCTTTAGAGGTAAAAAATCATTGCGCTTATGTCTTATTGAAAGGAGGCAGACTTAATCGAGTGTGGCATGGTAAATGTTCGTTTTTTCGTTCGGTAGCTTTTTATCTGTACTTTGATGGTGTCATTTGTTTAGATGAGACTCGATTAAAGGGTTAAATTTGTCGGTTAAATGATGTTGGTGCTCGGTAGTAAAATGAAAATCGTTAATGAATTAATATTAATAGCTTTACTGTGTGGTTATTAATAGATTTATTTATTAATTATACTGTAGGTGTATCTCAGAATAGATCGATCAATAAACTGATAGGCCTATTATTATTATAAAAATTTGATAAATTGGATTGTATTATATTACCCAATTAAGTATATCTACTCGCATACCGTAAATAAAACAACATTTAAGAATTGAGCGTAGGTGGAAATTAAATTGTCTCTCACATTATACTTCTCATTAATTCATACAGTTATTTATACAGTTAAAACAAATTTTAGAACCACAATTTCCAGGCTGTGAGTGTTAAATATCGGGCGTTTAACTCTGGCTGTTATAAAGTTATAACTATGGTTAAATAGGTCACCCTGTATAGCGGCGCGGTTAAACGGCCTCCGCTTGTGTATGGAGTTATTTACTTGGATATCGTTGTGTTATTATTATGAAAAGCGGTTGTTTATGTACATGAACTTATTTTTTTCTTCTTTAGCCACCTATTTTCAAGAAAATTTCAGTTTTCATGCATAGAAAGGACACGGCCTTTATGAGCCAATATCTCACAGGTTATTAGTTTTTCTAGATCTACTAGTCATTGAAATACGAGAAACTTCTGCTCGCGACTTAGACGCTGGAACTTATCACACAGAAATGGTTGTCTTAATTTCTTAATCCATATCATAGTCTACATAATGTGTGTGAACTCAAATTCGTTCACCAGTTATAATACGCGTGAAAAGGTGACAGACAAACAGTTTAACAAAATCAGTTAGTTGATAATTATTGATAGTTGACAATGACAAAGTGACTGATCTACTGTGACATCCATTATATCACAGTACATGTACACACATGACATGACAGGGCTAATAAAATTATCTCATTATCATTTGAAAGTATTCTAGATCTCTATAAGACTGTCATTTATTTCAATCTTTGCTAGAACAGTGACACATTCAAATAAGTCTACGAGTATCAAGGCTTCAGTATCTCCCGTCGGGGCTGTGGATATCAAAAGGCTACCGCGGCTCCGACACAAGGGCGAAGAAGGAACATGGGTTTTGTTTTTAGTCAGTAGAAGTCTGACACTCCCCTTCGCTCTGCCCAAGAGCGGGGGGGGGGGGGGGGGTTATTCGATGATTTTCCACCCACCAAAAAAAAAAAAAGACTTCAGTATCTCCCTTTCAATCAAGTAACACGTTTCAGTATCTCCACATCTTCGTTTACTTTGTGTATATAAAGGCGCTCTCGCACTTCAGCATTCGTTTGTAATCTATCTGTTCAAGATTTGATTTTGTACATAAAAAAGTCATCATCTGCATAGCATTTTACCAACTTTTTCGGGGTCGGCTTCGAGTCTTACCGGATGCAGCTGACTACTAGTAGTTTAAATGGAGCGTCTGCCTGTCTGACCTCCCCAACCCAATTAGTAAGGGGTATTAACAAAAAATACCGATAAATTCGAAGACATGTGACATCTACCAACCCGCACTAGGCCCGCGTAGTAGGATAATAACCCATCCCTCTCCAAGAGAGGAGGCCTGAGTCCCTGCAGTGGGAACATTAAAGGCTGATGATGATGATGATGAGTACGAAAAAGAGAAGCCTATACCCAGTAATGGGTAATGAAGGGATGATGAAGTTCCCGTCAGGGCTGCGGGTTATTTGAAAGAGATACCGCAGCCTCGACACAAAGAGCTAAGAAGGAACATGGGTGGTTTTTAGTCAGTAGAAGTCTGATACTCCCTTCCACTCTGCCCAGAGCGGGAGGTGTTATTTGATGTCCCACACACCCGAAAAAAAAATGGATGATGATGTCTCTGCACTGTCATGTATCCTTATCTCAACCAAAACCTTATCAAAATTCAGAATACCAGTCTATCAACACTTGAGTGAGTCCCTATCTCGATCAATCAACCCAATCTTAGAGTCACCTCAGGCAGTGAAGGCTAACAGTGAACACCGCCTCCCTTTCCTACGCGCCTGGTACCCGCGGTAAGGCGCCACGAGGTAATGAGATGAGCCGGGTAACGGTATCAGTGGCGGATGAATGAATGCAAATCAGTACGAATATGGTTGGAAGTTCTAGTGTGTTCTTAAGTTAGAGACGTTGCACTGAAAAAAAAAGTAGTTGCCACAATCAAGATTTGGTTTAGATTGACTAAGTAACTTGTTTGCATCTGAGCCTATCAAGCACAATGATCACAGCAACTACTTTTATTTGATTGAGATATCTTGTTTAGGGCAAACACGCAGCTTTATTAGGGTAAAAACCTTACTTGATAGCTGCAATCAAGTTGTATTTGATAAACACAACCAAAGAACTTATTTAGATACAAGATATCGTCAATTAAGCTAAAAAGTCACTTGATTGAATTGCATTTTTTTCAGTGTACATGATAGGTAAGTACAAGGATATCTAGGATATCTGATGACTTAACTTCACCATCATTTAGAATTTATTTCGGAAAATCTATGTCCCTTTTTATAATCCCTATACTTCACTATCACTACATCACTATCACTACATAGTATAAAACAAAGTCGCTCCCCGCTGTCTGTCCCTATGTATGCTAAGATTCCCTATGTATGATTTTTTCATAGATAGAGTGATTCAAGAGGAAGGTTTTAGTATCTTTTTGTACCCGTGCGAAGCCGGGGCGGGTCACTAGTAATATTATAAATGCGAAAGTAACTCTGTCTGTCTATCACGCTTTCACGCCAAAACTACTGAACCAATTTAAATGAAATTTGGTACTCAGATAGTCTAGAGCCTGAGAAAGGACCTAGGCTACTTTTATGTTTTAAGAGGTTGAAAGAGCTTGATGAAAATATTACTTTTGGTTGCGATAACCGACATCGGTCGTGATGACCGACACCCACGCGGGTGAAGCCGCGGGAATCAGCTAATACATTTATATTTCATTTATATATGTTACAATGTACCTACCCGTAGAAAAAATGTACGGGTTGGATGCATGGATGCAACCCAGCGAAAAATAACAACAATAGTAGATTGTATCATAAGGGAGCAAAATAATATTTTTACGGCGAGGGCGCTTTTTTGAATCCAGAGCGAAGTGAGGGATTCTAGAGTAGAATCCCGAACGTAGTGAGGGATTCTTTAGTAGAATCCTGAACGTAGCGAGGGATTCAAAGTACGTCGCCCGAGCTAAAAA
This sequence comes from Diarsia dahlii, assembly GCA_949775195.1. Taxonomy (NCBI): domain Eukaryota; kingdom Metazoa; phylum Arthropoda; class Insecta; order Lepidoptera; family Noctuidae; genus Diarsia; species Diarsia dahlii. Next base: position 660,186 of record OX459193.1, on the reverse strand, counting down.
TATATTTTACGCCCAAGTGATACACTCGACTTTTCATCACTCTCTATGAGAAAATAAAAGGCGCCTCATCTCATATTATATTATTGTAATATTATTTTTTAATAAAACATAGTAACGACACGTTTAAATCCATCAGACATCCTCTTCGTCTTCAGATACGCTATTAATTACGAATATGTGTCCAGTTTTACGTCGTTATTAAGGAAACACGTTACTAAACAACTTTGTACTCTAAAGAGTAGAAGGTTTAGTTTTTTAGTTTTGGCTATACAATGGAAGTAGGCCAGAAACGCAGATTCTGAAAAATTCTTGGCGCCTCTTGCATTTCTCCATTCAATAAAATTACCATAGGCTTTCATATATTTCTCCCGCGATTTTGCAGTTCACATACTTTCAGGAGTTAATTCTATACTTTCACTGTCACTTGAAGAATTCATTTTTCAAAACAAAACCATGAATTTGTAGAAATTCGTGAGAATTGAGAATTTAAGCGCTGTAAATCAATATAAACTGAACTATGCGCATTTAGAGTAGAAAGCTTTTTCATGAAAGCAAAGTCGGCCAGGCATCACAATTTTTTTTTTTTTTTTTAGTTACCGCGTCTCCTCGCACCGTACAGCCAACACTTACAGCCAGTAAAATACAATTTGCGTTCGATTTCAATGAACGATTCATGTTCTAAATTCAAATCTCATTACTGCCCGCTAAAAAGTCTAATGGAGAAAAGAGCTACTTTGCTCGCACTTATAGAGGAACAAAACGACACTTTTCGAATTGAAGGGATGAAATAGTAGATTGTATCACAAGGGAGCAAAATAATATTTTTACGGCGAGGGCGCTTTTTTGAATCCAGAGCGAAGTGAGGGATTCTAGAGTAGAATCCCGAACGTAGTGAGGGATTCTTTAGTAGAATCCTGAACGTAGCGAGGGATTCAAAGTACGTCGCCCGAGCCCAAAATATATTTTGCACCCGAGTGATACACTCGACTTTTCATCACCCTCTATGAGAAAATAAAAGGCGCCTCATATTTTATTGTAATATTATTATTTAATAAAAATAGAGTGACGACACGTTTAAATCCATCAGACATAATATTAATTACGAATAAGTGTCCAGTTTTACGTACATAATAAGACAACACGTTACTAAACAACCTTCTACTCCATATTAAGAAATTGTCGTATGCCTTTAAATATTTCTCCCGGGATTTCGTAGGGATTAAGTTTTGTATGACGTTATTAGCTTCTATTTTTATTGTTTCAGGAGTTAATGCACTATCACTTTCAGAACTCGACGTAGAGTTCATTTTTTTTGCACAAAATACATTAAAGTCCGTACCGATTATTAGGGTAGGTTCAGATGACAAGCGCTCAGCGCGCGTTGAACGCGCGTTGAATTTTTGTATAGTGTTCACATGGTGCGCGCTTGTCAGGCGTTAAACGCGCGTTGTTGCGGCCAGTTTGAGTTCTACATTTGTCGAAGATGGACGTAGAAACAGTTTTATTAATAATTCCGTATTAAAAGCTTCGGTTTCCATTTCGGACGATTTTCGGACGAACTTGACGAACCCTAAAATACGTCTATCCGCGTCGAAAGCGCGCGCTCAACTGAACGGAAACATAGAAAACCAATGATCTCAAAGCGGCGTTGACGCGCGCTGACAACAGTCGAGCGCTAGCGCAGCGTTGAACGCGCGCGTTACTAAAACGCGCGTTAGCATGTGTACGGCCTGAATAAAATGTATGTAGTTGTAAACGCGCGTTATCAAAACGCGCGTTGAGCGCTTGTCATCTGAACCTACCCTTAGAACAGGGAAGTAAATCGCGCACTTTTGTTTTTTTTTTAATTTAGATACCGCGTCTCCTCGCACCGTACAGCCAACACAATACAATTTGCGTTCGATTTCAATGAACGATTCATGTTCTAAATTCAAATCTCATTACTGCCCGCTAAAAAGTCTAATGGAGAAAAGAGCTACTTTGCTCGCACTTAAAGAGGAACAAAACGACACTTTTCGAATTGAAGGGATGAAAAAATAATTTCCATGTTTTAACGGCCGCGGTCCCACACACCGCTCACCACCGCTGCACAACGCTACTGTAATGAGTACGTGTCTACTGCCACATAATTAAAACATCGAATCGCGTAATGATATAATAAACAACAAGTGTTCATAATTGTGTGAATTTATTTTAACAACTTCGATGAAAATGCTGTATAAAATTGTGAAGTGATTTCGTGGAGTTGTAAAAAGGAAACTATTTTTCATTTTTATAATTTTATGGGTACTTTTTGCTTTACCCTCTATTTCTTTTTATGACGATTTATTAATATTGATTCTAGCTGTTTTGAATCTAGATACAGGATTTATTAATTTAAATTTCTGTACTTACTAGGAAAATGTTTTTATTAAAACTACTAGCTGAACCCGCGCATGCGTTGCAATGCTTTTTTTCCTACCTACCTACCTACTATCTACTACCCTACCTACCCACTACCCTACCTACCTACTACCCTACCTACCTACTACCCTACCTACCTACTACCCTACCTACCTACTACCCTACCTACCTACTCCCTACCTACCTACAACCGTAGCTACCTACTACCCTACCTATCTACTACCCTACCTATCTTCTACCCTACCTACCTACTACCCTGCCTACCTACCAACCACTTTCTCACCGTTTAAACCTTCTCTGGACTTCCACAAATAATTAAAGACCAAAATTAGCCAAATCGATCCAGGCGTTGTTGAGATATGCGCTTACCAACACATTTTGCGGTTCATTTTTACCCACGAAGGAACGGAGACTGTTTAAGCGTTTGGGGTGAGAGGTTGTTTGTTTGTTTGTGCAAATAAATACATGTTGCCATTTTTCTCCAAGAGTACTAGTCCGATTTTGATGCAGTTTTCAGTTATGGGTGAATTGCCCAAGCAAAAAAATACACGGCAAACCTGAGAACGGTAGTGCAATGTGCTGATTATTAATTTTATATATTTTTTCTCAACAACGTAAGTATTTCTCTACCTTGGCAAAAAAAATCATTGGTATCTACCCTCTAATATACCCAAAAAAAAAATTACAAAGTGTTATTTTATCATCACGGTGACCTGTCCTGAACCCAATTCCGCTCATAACATACCTTCTCCTGCAAATACATTCGTAATATGGATTTAAATTGATTTTGTTATCATTAAATTATAACATATTCGATCAAATAAAACAATTTTTGTTTGTTTATCTTCTTTCTCATGGATTTGACAGGCAGTCAACTTTTGTCTGGAAAAAAGTTATCATTTCAGAGGACAGTAAGTTTTAGTAGAATAGCCACATCAACATTGCGTTGTTACGCCCCTTCACCTTTTCTCACTCCGGATCAGTCCGGCTTAAGCTCTCGGCGCGAACGCACCGGTCCCAACGTCTTGCGGTTTCCCGCCAAAAAAGTAAGTTTATCATTTCAGTAATATGGGGACAAAAATAGTTTCATTTCGGTGGCTGTTATAACTCGTGCTAGATTTGTTTAATTTGTTTCAAAATTGTGTATTAAATTCGCAGTAAGTACTGTTTTGTTTGAGTAGTGTTCATATTTTTTAAATAATTTTTTTTCGGAGTTAAATGTAGAACTAACCTCTATTTTATCATCTCAGTGTTATCATTTCAGTGGATTCGGTGGACTGTTATACCAATTACAGTCCACCGGAATTAAAAGTATCTCCGAAATGATAAAAACATAAAGTTTTAGAGATCCTGGTGTCAAATACAAAGTCATAGTTTTGTAATGTACCTACTTTTACCTAGAGTGTCGATTAGATTATTTAGGTGTATTTGTTGTGTAATATTTGTGCTTAAGATATATAATATATACATATATCTATGTAGTTAGTACATGTTTACTATACTTTAGATACACATTTGTTCGGCTCAACGAAAATGTGATGAGTGTGTGGGTCACCACAGTGTAGATTATTATACCTACTAATTGTCAACAAAATAATTATTTCGAGGGTTTACCTTCAATATAAGTCACTTACCTTTAACAACAACCACAAAAATTACCAAAGGTTATAAAAGTAAAGAAACTATTCATTCATATCATAATAAACATTACATTACATTAATATCATTCTTTGAGGTTATTGTAACCTCAAAGAATGATATATGTAATAATACTAACTGTAATATCTGTATATTAATGATGATATTAAAAAAACTGTGTACTGTCCTGTCTCAGTGTTTATCTTAAATTTGTGGAAATCAAACCTAACAAAGTACGGAACCCTGGCTGGGGGCACGGTTGTTCTTAGCTGTATCATTTCGGTGGATTTATCATTTCGGTGGTAATTTTTATCATTTCGGTGGACACTTTTAATTTCAGTGGACTCTTAAAACTTTATCCTTAAATATTTATGTAAGTTTTGATAATATTTGATGTCCACTCACGCACAATGTTATAAAATAGACTAAAGTATTATTTGTCACTAAAAATATATAGATTGCATTGAAATAAAAAAATCCCACCGAAATGATACATAAAAATCTCTTGTTGAAATTCACCCTTATGGGTTCGGGTTTGAATGGTGCATGTTCTGAAATAGGTGTTTTGGTGACAACTCACCAGGGGGCGCTGCAGCAAACATTTTTTGTGCAAATCAAAGTTGCCATTTTTCTCCAAAACTACAAGTCCGACTTTGATGCAGTTTTCAGTAATGGGTTAAGGTTTGATTGGTGCATGTTCTTAGATAAAAAAAATAAAAATTAAAGAAAAAAGTTTAAAATAAAAAGCAAAATTAAAAATTTTGAAAAAAACCCACGACGGTTAAAGAATAATTGAAAAAAGGATAAAATAACATAAAACACCCGCCTTAAAAAAACCCAAGAATGTCCGTCGGGAGCTGAACATTGCAAAACTAGTTCATTTAATGGCCGTTTTTTATTTATTTTTTTTAACCGTCGTGGGTATTTTCAAAATTTTTAATTTTGCTTTTTTATATTATAGAAGATAGATGAACTGTAATTCTAGTCTCTCGTTGCTCTGTATTTATTACTACTAAACTAAATGAATACTGTCTTCGTATTATTTAGTTCCTAAGATATTCTCTATTCTACTTTTATTGACAACAGTCTTTTCAAGAAAATAGTATCGTTCCTTTTCCTTGTTCCTTTATTAACAACTAGCTGATGCCCGCGGCTTCACCCGCGTGGATGTCGTTCAAATTATATATTAAAACCTTCCTCTTGAATCACTCTATCTATTAAAAAGAACCGCATCAAAATCCGTTGCGTAGTTTTAAAGATTTAAGCATACAGACAAACAAACAGACAAAAATAGCGACTTTGTTTTATACTATGTAAGGATAAGGATACTATTCTTTCCTGAACCAGTCAATAAAGTCTCGCATCTAATGAACATCGAAGTGCATATTTACTGACTGGAAAGACAATGAAACTCACTCCAAAGCTCTAATACAATTTTAAAAAGAAATATTAAATTCGCAGTCCTTAGCAGTCCGTTCACCTTGTTCCAGGAGTATCTCGGAGTGAGAAAGTTTCAAACAGACATAATTTGACGTCGGATCACAGCCCTCACGCCTCTTTTTTATCATTATTCTAAAGCGTCCCTCTTCAAGTACACGAAATAAAGAGCGCCTCCGTGATTAGAATAATATATTTCTTCAGTATAAAAAGTAGAACGAGAATAATAATTCTAGAAATGTGCTCGTATTTCGTTAGCTTTCAGACTTGTAAAGGGTTAGCGGGGATACCTACCAAATTATAATATGCTGTAGAATTTGAATATATCTAAGTTTTCAAGGAGAAATCTTATTTCTGGAGTATAAAGTACCTACTTATAATAACTCTGGGTTTTGCCAGTGGCTTCGCCTGCGTTTCTGCGAGTTTCGAACTAATTCACGGGCACGTAGTACCGGAATAAAATGTTTTGTAAGTCTCTGCACACAGGTAGACTGAACACCAGATACCATAAAAATCCGTTCAGCCGTTAGGGCTAGGTAAATGAAACAAACTGACAGACAGACAAAGTCGTACGGGTAGTCTAACTTTTAGTGATTATTTTGTGTTGTTGTTCATACAGACAAAATCAGTAATAAAATTCAACCAATTTATCTACATTGCATTAAACAACAAAAGTATCCGGAATCTCTGATGAAAAACAATTTTAATTAAACAGTCTGAATATCATTACGCAAGTATAATTATAGTTCCGTAGAAAACCACAAGACCCCAGAACAGTACACCTCGTAACCACATTTCAAGTCTCGAATTATTCCACATTAATGTTACAAGAGAAGCTTGCCTGAACACGAGACCAACTCTAAACTAATCCGATATATCAGGATCGGTAATAACACGAGTTTCAGAACACACTCTGTATAACATATAGTGAGAACAGCCTGTATAACATATAGTGAGAGCATCCTGTATAGTGAGAAGGGAGAGAGAGTTGGCGTACGAAGTATAGTGTGTTCTTCAAGATTTGGTCCACATATAGCATACTACACTAGTTTTAACCTCAACTCGACCAAAAGCTCGAGTTGAGGTCAGAAAATATCCTACGGGAACATTTTAGGTTTAGCTTATGAAACATGGGAATAATGTAGTTTCCTGATAGTAAAAGATTTTTTGGAACTTTATCAGAAGTTCCGAAAGTTAGCCCTTAGATGACCACCAAAAGTATAAACAAACCAACTTGACAATCACAGAGGCACTTTGTTCGTATGAACACGTTATTTGAAATTTTGTGAATACCCAGTTTGAAAGATAGAATAAGTTTTAGACCCGATAGGTCTAGGCGCGCCCTGCTTAGCACAAGTTGCTAGTAATATTAAAGGCTAGGCTAGGCAGACTAGGCCTGGCTATATACTATGTACTGTTATACCTATGTATGAGTACATACGTATATCTTGGTCTGGCGTACATAAAGACAGTATTACAGCGCAAGGGCTACGAAGATCATCGATACCGTGTTATTTCATGTTTCGGCTGAACAAATTGGAGAGGCGCGAGCTGTAAGGAATAGCGGATAAAGATCCAGTATTTTTTCAATAACTTACTTTGTTGGTCTACGCTTTTAGTTCCCAGTTAATCTATTGTTCTCTAGAGTTGCTGCAATGCATTCATTGCAGCAACTCTTTTAAACATACTCTCAACTCTTTTAATTAGGATTTTGCAGACATTATGCACTATGGAACACATATTTATCATCAAGTAGGTCATATCTCAAAGTTCTTTTTTTATAAAAAAAATTGCTCGTACGCCATGCTATGAAAAACATTTCAAAAAGGAAATATCTCTAATCTCTTGCAATACTGGAGTTCAGCTTCATTCGGCTAGACTGCAATAACAAGTTAAGGCTGATCTCTGAGCTCTTTTATAGGTGTCTTGATTTATCAAAATATTTTTTTGAAAATAAAAAGAGAAGTCCTGACTGACTGACTGATTGACTGACTGACTCATCAACGCCCAGCCCAAACCCTTGGACTTAGAAAGCTGAAATTTTGCACAGAGGTTCCCTTTATAACGTTGACAAGGAATAAGGAAGGATTTTTCGAAATTTAACCTCTAAGGGATTTAAGTAAAGTTTGTATGGAAAATCGTCATTTTCACGCGGGCGAAGCCGCTGGCAAATGCTAGTACAAAATATTTTGATAAATCGAGACACCTATAAACTCTCTGGATGGAGTGTGTGAGGAGTGATATGAAGGAAAAAGGTATAAATGATAACGTGACGACTGACAGGGCAGAATGGAAGGAAAAAACGTGTTGCGCCGACTGTAAAGGTTGGGTATAGAGGAGAAGTAAACGCTCTGACTGCTGGTTGACAACTGCCTCGTTTATTAGTAATTATTGATATTTAAGTACACGTGTAACATACATAGGTATAGGTATACATTAGAATACAGCTTATACACTACACCTTCCCCGAAAGGAAAAAAATAAAATAATATGAAAGTATTATTTTGTTTTATGATTAACATGAGTAATATTTAATAAACATTTTAGTACAGTATGCTTACAGTTTTGCTTATTTCTAACAATTTGTATAATAGTATATAAATAAGTAAAAGAATACAAGATTAACGTGCTAAAATTAACAAGAAAATATTATGAATAATATAGCTTAGTCCTATTCTTATGAACTAAATCAATTTTCCCATTGTCTTTCAATATTTCAACATTTGGCGAAACATCTTTGATAACTAAATATGGTCCATTATAAATACTTTGTAGTTTGGTTCCAGTCTCGTTTTTCACAAGTACCAAGTCATTTTGTTTATACGTAATTGGATTACACTTTAGATCATGCCTTTGTTTTCTTAATGATTTACTTTCAACTAAATTATCATACGCTTCTTTTTGCGATGTTTGCAATCTGTATTTCAATTCTAAGGGATAATTATCATAGTTATAAAGAGGATCTACTGATTTTTGTCTTAAATTGGATGGTATATTACATCTTTTCCCGAATACTAGTTCGAAAGGCGTAAATTTAGTAGCGGTGTGAACAGAAGTATTATAGGCAAAACACCAAAAGGGTAACCATGTACTCCATGAACTGGAATGGTTATTCGTTTGAATTCTTAGGAAATTACCCAAACTTTTATGAGTATTTTCTAGAGAACCTATTGATTCATGATGGTATGCAGTTGAGTTTAAAGTCGTTACATTAAGAAGTTTACATGTCTCTTTAAAAACAGATGACATAAATTCAGTTCCTCTATCAGTAGCTACTCTAGCGGGAATACCAAATCTAAGTATAAAATTATTAACAAAGGTTTTCGCTATTTCCTCAGAACTTTTAGATTTCATAGGATAGGCTTCTACATATTTACTTAACTCACACTGAATAGTTAAAATATATGAATTATTAAAATCATCGCGATCTAAGGGTCCTACTACGTCTAGGAAAACTTTTTCCATCGCCGAATTGGCTGTCGTTGTAACAACCAACGGCTCCTTAACATAATGAGAACTATGTTTTTGTTTTTGACACTTGTCACATTTCTTGATAAATTCTTTCACGTCTTTTTCAAGACCTGGCCAAAAATAATATTTCTTGATGTTATTATACATTCGTCTTATACCAGCGTGGCCACTTGTTGGTAGAAGATGAAAATCATTCAATATTACTTTTCGGTCGTCTTTGTTTTGAATAATTCTTACGTCATTTAAAATACACAATCGCGGTCCAGTCCAGTTTCTATACGACTTCATTTCCGTAATTATTTTTTTAATAAATTCATCGTAATTTTGTCTTCTTATAAAATTTAATTCGTGCACGTTAATTTTTTCACAAAAATATTTCAGTTCCCTCACAAATGCGGCTGGCGTCTGAAGTAAACGACCAGATAGCTTGATACAAACTGATTTATTTTACGAACACCCGCATACATACAATAGTGATATTTACGAATCATGCAACATCTTCCTCCTTAAATAAAATATTTTTAAATGTATTATTTTTTGAACAGTGAGTATTACAAATTATAATCATGCAACATCTTCCTCCTTATTTAAAATTAGAAAGTTCTCATGACCACAATATTAAATTATTTTAATTTCCGACGGCAACTGTATTGACATGACATTATTATTATTATTATTTTTTGACAATCTTGAGTAATCAAGAAATATTATTATTCATAACAATTATACTTTGTTGACATTAATCTTATACCTTAAATATATGAAAGTAACAAGCTACATTAACTGGTAAGTATAAATTATGGTAGTATATTTTATTATTTATAAATCAGGTTCATGCACAATCATGTATTAGTTTAAAACATTGTGATAGCCATAGGTATTTAATTATGTTTAAAATTGATTTTTTAATTTTTCCTTAGCTGCCCTTGCAGCTGCCCTTTCAGAACGTGCTGTTTTTACGGTTGGCGGATCCTCATAGTCCTGGTCTGGGCACGAGTCATAGCTTTCTGAGTCCCCAGAAGATTGATGTAATTTTGTGTCTTCTTGGATTACGTCATCCTCACAAGTCGCCTGTTGCGACGATGTTGTGGGAGCCGGCTCGGCGTTGCCAAGTTTTATTAGATGTCTACGATTCCTGCGCACCGTTCTCCCGGCGCTGTCTACCACGAAGTAGGAGCGGGGCTGCGGCGCACGGCGCACGACACGGGCTTGTTGTCGGCACGCGCCATCCAGTGTCACCACCTCGTCGCCCACTGCCAGTTCCGGAAGCGGTCGCGCACTACTATCATACCGCACCTTGTGTCTGTTTTGATTACGCATTACATTGATGTAATCCGGTATATTGTCTCGCTCCGGTTCCAGTTTGTTGTCATGGCACGGCAGGCGAGTATTTAGCCTTCGACCCATTAACATTTGCGCGGGGCTTGCTACGCCATCTCTAGGAGTTGCCCTGTAATTTAGCAAACCTAAGTAAAAGTCTTCATTCGATTTGTCTGACTTGCTTAACAAAGTTTTTATTGTTCGAACTGCGCGCTCACTGCGCCCGTTCGACTGCGGATAGTTGGGTGATGAAGTCGAATGTTGAAATCCCCAGTTAGCAGCAAAAGTTCTGAATTCCTTAGATGCATACGCGGGACCATTATCAGAAAATAACTCTTGGGGTATGCCATGTCGAGCGAACTGGTCTTTCATGGCAAGTATTACTTGTTTTGATGTCATATTAGCTAGGGGGCACACTTCCACAAAATTTGAAAAATAATCTACTAGCAATAAATAGTATTTTTTACCAATCTCAAAAATATCTGAGCCTACTTTTGCCCACGGCAGCGCAGGTATGTGATGATTGATAATGGGCTCGCGCTGCGGGCGCGGCGCGAGCTCCGCGCAAACGCGGCAGCGACGCACGCCGCGCTCCACGTCGCCCGCCATCCCCGGCCAGAACATTACGTCACGTGCGCGCCGCTTGCATCTATCGATACCAAGATGGCCCTCATGCACACGCCCAATCATTTCTGGCCGCAAATTTTTCGGAATAAATACCAAATTATTAACCAATATTACGCCATCGACATACTCCAAAGATTCCCTATAACTCCAGTGTTGTCGAGCACATTCCTCTACTTCATATTTATTATTAGGCCATCCATTTAATATGTAGTTTACCAAAGTGTGGCATTCCTCGTCTTGTTCCGTGTGGATTTTAATTGTTTTGAGCCGATCATTGCTGAACCTTAAGTTTTGTATTAAAAAGCACGTCTGTTCCTCCAGCTCCTCCGAGACTTTGTTATGCAATAAATCAGGAAGAGGTGCCCTAGACAACGTGTCCGCCACGTACATGTACTTACCTGGCTTATACGTGACGTGAAAATCATACCTTTGTACACGAAGCATCATGCGCTGCAGTCTGGCCGGCACCGAGTCCAGCGATTTTTTGAATAGAGCCTCTAATGGCTTGTGATCGGTTTCTACGACGAGATCGCTTTTGCCAAATATATATTGATGGAATCTCTCTAAAGCAAAGACAATGGCTAGCATTTCTTTCTCTATTTGCGCGTACCGTTGCTGTGTGTCGGTCAGCGTCATGGATGCAAATTCGATAGGGCGTCCCGCCTGCAGCAGCACGGCGCCGAGCGCGCGTGCGCTCGCGTCCACCGACAGCACGGCGGGCTCGCGCGCCTCGAACAGCGCCAGAACGGGGGCGCTGCACAGTGTACTTTTCAGCTCGCTCAGCACGCGGTCCTCACACGGACCCCAACACCATAAGCTATCTTTTTTCATCAAATTACGCAAGGGACCTACTTTCTCTGAATAATTTGGAATAAATTTGCTTACGTAATTCACCATACCGAGAAATCGCTCTAGTGAAGGACGGTCAGTTGGTGTCGGCATATCAGTTATTGCTTTTAACTTAGATTCGTCTATTTTCATGCCCTCCAAACTGAAAGTGTGACCTAGATAAGTAACCTCACGCACACAAAACTCACACTTCTCGGCATTGAATTTTATACCTACCTCACTAGCTCTTTCGAGGAGACTTTTGAGTCGACTATCATGTTCATCCTTAGTAGACCCCCAAACGATGACGTCATCAACAAATGAGTCCACTCCTTCCAAATCTTCCAACAACTGCCTAATCTTTGCATGAAAAACCTCAGAAGCTGAGTTGATACCATAGGGTAGACGCAAATACTGGTACCTGCCGAATGGTGTACCGAACGTACATAGGTCAGCGCTCCTATCGTCCAGCTGTACCATCCAGAAACCAGATTTCGCATCTAGTTTACTAAAATACCGCGCACCTTTTAACTTTGTGGCTATCTCAGTAAGTGTTGGTAACGGGTAGTGCTGTCGCCTTATAACACGATTGAGTGGTCGAGGATCCAGACAAACCCTAAAGCTTCCATCTTTTTTTGCTGCAATCACAATGCCATTGACCCATGATGTTGGATGATAAACTTTTCTAATGACCCCCAACCTTTCCATGCGCGCCAGCTCCTCTTTAAGCTGGTCCCTTACACCAAGTGGAATTTTTCTGACAGGGCAAATGCAAGGGTTTGCATTATTTTCAATAGGTATAGTGTATGTACCTGGTAATTTACCAAGTCCTCGAAATAAATTTTCATAATTACTTAGATTTAACGAATACACTCTTTTAATAAGTCCTATGTCCTCAAGAGCCTGTTTACCTAATATACTTTGACAGTCCTGTTCCGAAATAACAAATTTTAAAGTATAATGCATACCTCTATACATCCAATTAATCATACATGAACCTGTTATTGCTAGGAAATTACCACAAAACGACTTAGCTCGTGTATTATCACACACAACATTACAAAGAGATAATCCTAACCTTAAATAACTTCTCTTCGATAATACATTAAGGTCTGAACCTGTATCTAGTTTGAAACAGTGTTTGGTACCATTATCAGACAAATAAAGATTTTCATACCATTTAGAGTCCTCTGCCTGCACTATCGTATCAATATATTCAAGTGACGAAACATAATACAAGTCCTTGTCGTTATCGCCATCGTCGTCGTCGTGATAATCCTCGTACAGTTCATACACCTTTTTCGACTTACGCGTCGCCGGACACATAACTTTATAATGACCCTTGCCCCCACAGATAAAACACTTCACTTTTCGTGCCGCACATCGATCACCTCCATCACAATAAACCGAGGCGCAGGCCGCGCAGGCGCGCCCGCCGGGCCCGGCCGCTCCGCCGCCCGCGCTGCCACCCGCGCGCCCGCTGCCACTCGCGCCGGCGCCGCCGCCACCGCGACCGCTGGCATCTGGCACAGCACCGCGCCCGCGCCGTGCTGCACCTGCGCTCATGTTCGCTATGCCAGAACCTCGTCGTTGGTCGCGCTCGCGCCGTCTGTACACACTATCCACCGATGCACTTTTTACAGACTCACTCTTGATCCCTTCAATCTGTTTTTCGCCATCGTTAGATATTTCGTTGGCCTGACATATTTTTATTGTCTTTTCCAGTGATAAATCGTCTGTCCGCAGCAATCTATCGCGTACCGCGACGTCTTTAACACCGCATACGATCCGATCGCGCAATAAGCTATCCTCTAGTTGTTCGAATTCACAGCGCTGGCTTAGAAGTCTCAGTGCGGTAACATATTCGTCAATACTTTCTCCGACTTCTTGACATCTTGTAAAGAATTTAAATCTCACCATGGCGGTATTGGTTTTCGTCCCAAAATGAGTATTGAATTTTTCAATAATTTTATCCAAGTTTTCTTTTTCTTCGTCGGAAGAAAACTTAAATGTGGTAAAGATGTCATACCCATCTGATCCAATTAAATTTATCAATAAACTAGCTTGCACTTCCGCTGGTTCCTTGTGAACTCCGGACGCCTTCAAAAACACTTGAAATTGACGCAACCATTTACGCCACGCGTCCGCCCGGCTGGTTGGCCCACCTTCCAAACATAATTCCGCTGGTGGCCGTGCATGTTCCATGCTGCCTGTGATCACTAGATTATTTGTTTCACTATTTACGCTCAATAGTCACTTCTTAATCACGAAATATACGTTGATTTTATTTTATTTCGCGCACCGCTGTCACCATGAAGTAAACGACCAGATAGCTTGATACAAACTGATTTATTTTACGAACACCCGCATACATACAATAGTGATATTTACGAATCATGCAACAGCGTCAATTGTGATTGGGAAACTGGATTTATAAATAAAGTCATTCTCGATGACGAATAACAAAATAGGTTATTTTCTTTTTCTATCTCATTTGCCTTACGTAGGTTATTTAATTCATCATATTCTATAAATTTAAGTTCTACAGACATCCTCGATCTACTATGGATCTCCACGACTCTTGGTTGCGCAGGCCAATCGTCAGTAGAACCCATAGCACTTGGGGAATGTTGCGACTCGAGCTCTTTTCTATGTTGCGACTCGAGCTCTTTTTTATGTTGCGACTCGAGCTCTTTTTTATGTTGCGAACGTGTCATTACTGTGATTATGCTTTCATGCATATTTTTTAAGTCCGCTGATGTAATAGGTAATCGTGACATTGAATCAGCTGGAATATTTGTGGATCCTTTGATATAGTCTACGATAAAATCATATTCCTCAAGTAGAAGTCTGAACTTCATAAGGCGACTAGATGGGTCTCGCATGCCGAATAAGTAAACTAGTGGCTTATGGTCGGTTTCAATTACAAATGTACGGCCATACAAATAGGGGCGAAAATGTTTAACTGCCCATACTATCGCTAACAGTTCTTTCTCCACAGTAGCATAGTTAATTTCGGCTTTATTTAAATTTCTACTCGCGAATGCTATTGGTTTCCTATTGTCATTACACAAAACTGCGCCCAATGTATATTTGGAAGCGTCGGTTTGTAGTATGAACTTACAATTGCTAGTAAAGTTAGGGTACTCAAGTATAGGTGGGCTCGAAATTATTGACTTTAAAGTGCAAAAAGCGATTTGACATTTTTGATCCCATATGAATAATGCATTTTTTTTATTTAGCTGTGTTAAGGGATACGCTATATTGGCAAAGTTTTTAATGAATTTTCTGTAATAGTTGGTAAACGCGACAAATCTAATTACTTCTTCAACATTTTTCGGAACTGGCCAGTTACTTAAAGCACGTATTTTCTCAGGATCAGGTAAAACACCTTCGCTCGATATAACATGTCCTAAATATAATATGTCCTTTTTAAGAAAGTTACATTTATGAGGATTTAACTTTAAATTGACCTGACGCAATCTATTAAAAACATCTATGAGATTTTTGTTATGATTTTGTAATGAATTTCCAAAAATAATAAGGTCATCTAAGTATACTAAGCACTTTTCATAGGTCAAACCCGACATTGCAACAGTCATCATTTTTGAAAACGCATTAGGGCTTGTTTTTAATCCCATTGGCATTCTCGTCATCTGGTATTGTCCTGATACGGAAGCAGTACTTTTATCTACGTTACCCGGAACTTTATATTGTCCAGAACAGAATGCTGTATATTTCCGACTTTCGGGATCAAGGTCACATTGGTAATACCCATTGGAAAGGTCAAGAGTAGAAAAGTATATTGATCCTGAAAGGGAATCCAAAATTTCAGTTATATTAGGTAGAGGAAATTTGTCATCTTGTATAATGTTATTTAATTTCCTATAATCAATTACCAAGCGCCAATTCTTATTGCCTGTATTATCTACCTTTTTAGGGACCAATAACAATGGACTTGACCATTCAGATTGACATGGTTCAATTATTCCTTCCCGTAACATGTTACTAATCTGCTTGTTTACTTCATGTTTTTGCGAATGAGGTATTCTGTACGGTTTACTAAAAACTGGTTGAGCATGGGGTTGTAAATTAATTTGATGTTTGTAAATGTTTGTTGTCGTTAGCTTATCACCTGGCAATAAAAATATATCAGAAAATTTCGCACAAATATTTTCAATCGTGATTTGCTCTTCGTCGTTCAAATGATTTAAATTTAGTAAGTTAAACAATTTTTTAACACGGTCTGCGTTCAAATTCGTATACTGTTCAAACGTACACAAATTATAGTCACTAATTTTATGTAAAGTTGGTTTAATAGTATTAAGGTGAACCTCACTTTCATTTGTATTTAGGATTAAAATAGGTATCATACCATTTACGGGTTTAACTAATACGCTAGCAATGAATATTCCTTCTTGTAATTCAGATGAGCAAACAAGACACTCTTCGTTAATGTGAGTAGGTATGTAATGAATTGATTCGGTCCTTGGCGGCAAAGTGAAATTATAAGAAAACGTTGACCTTTTCGATTTTAAAGGCACAATTACTTTCTCATTACTGTCGTTATTATTTAATGTTAAAGTTTTACAACTAATGTCTAATATAGCATTGTATTTCGTAAGATAATCCTGTCCTAAAATGGCATGTGCCATACACGGTAACGATTTAAAAACATAAAACTTATGATTAAACAAATGTCCTCTATCATAACAATCGCTTAGAGTTAAATAAACATATCCTATTGCTTCTATTGTACCACCAATTCCGCTTATGTTAATGCTCTCTTTATGGATTGGTATGTTTAATTCAATAACATGTTTATATTTAATGGCACAAATTGATGCGCCGGTGTCAACTAAAAATAAGTAGTTATGTTTATCTACGTATAATTCTATGCAACAATGACTATTATTTGCAAATACAAACCCATTATTCACGAAAAAACTTGCTCTGCTCCCCATTTGAATTTATAGTTTTTGTGGGTTCGTCCTCGTTTACAACGTGAATGTTTGCATCACTACGTTGCACGTTCCGTTGATAACCTCTAGAGTTGTTGTTCCTGTTATAAGAATGATAGTACGTACCTCGATTCTGTTTAGGCTGTCCCCGACTATAGTTCTGGTACGGACGACCACGGCCTCGGTAGAAAGTCGTACCACGATGGACGGTAGGCCTACTAAAATTATTAGACGTGGAGGCACCTCGAAACTGGCGGGTGCCTCTAGAAAAACCTCGATGACGCTGACCTTGATAGTCATTATTACGGTTCCTATTAAAAGATAATACATTTTCAGACTGAGACGGCATTGCAATGGTCTCTTCATCTATAGCTGTTTGCACAGCGTCCTTTAAGGATTCAAACTTTTGTGCAGCTATTATCGTACTGAGTCTTCTATTACGTAATCCGTCGGCAAAACGTTTAATTGCTTGTTTTTCGTTTAGAGGCTGTAAAATCTTGAGATTTTCGGTTTTGCCTTCGGCTTGCGCTATAGATAAATCCATAAATAGCTCAGTTAGCTCCTTACCGTAATCATTAATCGACCTTTGATCTTGTCGCAAAGTTTGAAGTTTACTTTGCAAGGCGACGGAACTCTTCTTAGGCAGAAGAATCGTACGCATATCAGTTAGTAATGCATCAATGGATGGATAATCGGATTTAAGTCTTAATTTCGCTTGTTGCGAGAGACGACTTTTTAAGACAAAGTTTACTAAACTTATTTTACACTGTTCGGTTTCTAAGGTAGAGCTATAGTAATCTATACCATCAATTAATTGACGAGTCGTCGATTCCTCATTATTCATGACTGGTAACAAACTCAGGGCTACTTTTAAATTAAACTCCATTTTGGATTCGAGATTTGATGTTTCGCCAAATTGTTCACAACTACTCTCAGGTTCACGTATATGTAACTTATTACAAAACTCTTGAATTTGAGAATACAACTCTGCAATTTTATCACAATGCGATTTAATCAATGACAAATTTTCACCACTAAATTTCTTATCATCTATTTGTCTCGTAATGCTTGGAAGTAAAACAGAATAACTTTTAAACACAATAGTTGCTTCAGTCAGCTTTTCTTGCAAACGCTCTGGCGTCCTCCTTTCTAAACTTAGTTTACATAAATTTTCTTTAATTTTTTTTCAATTTTTCATAAGCTGAGCTGAGCTCATGAGCCATAATTTGTCATATTAAAATGAAATAACTAGCATACTTAATAACTAATAAAAGGTTACATACATCGGGTTACCATAGTTCAACGCATTTTCACCGGTTTCCGTTCACTTTCACGCACAAAACGCACTTTTACCACTTCACTTTTACGTTATTCTTACGATATCACACATTCGGTTTAAGCACGAACTCTTCTTTAGGAAGTGAAGGCCCAGAACTGTTTGAACACGACGTACACCTGGTATTGAACGCCGAAAATCTATTTCCTTCTGCAGTTCCTCGACGACCACGGCGAGAAAAGGAATTCCTCATGGTTTGACGAAGTATCTGGTCATTAATCCACGTATGATGGCAGTTCTTGTAGCACTTGTACAGGAAATAGGCTGCCAATATCAGCAACAAACCCAGAATTATCATCATTACGATGCTTATTGCAGAAAGATGAAATTGTAGCTGGTCGGTAGTAGCCACATTAGACGATCCAATGCCATTCTGGTTTATTATAACTTCTTCTCGTTTTGGAGTATTAGAATTGCACATTTTTAAACTTTTTTATGAAAGTTCTCGAACAAAATTCAATAACGCAATGTACACTTAGAACGAGAGTCTGTACCACCCACGAAGTGCGGCTGCCTCGCGACCCGACACCCCATGACCAAACATGGCAGGGTCGCCATGTAAAGGTTGGGTATAGAGGAGAAGTAAACGCTCTGACTGCTGGTTGACAACTGCCTCGTTTGAATTTAGTAATTATTGATATTTAAGTACACGTGTAACATACATAGGTATAGGTATACATTAGAATACAGCTTATACACTACAAATGACATGGGATAAGGGCAGGAAGGTGATGATGAAGATATAAACTCTCTAGAATTCCTAATTGTTACAAAATCATTGTTTAATCTACTCAAACAAGTAAATCATACTTGTTTTCATACTGTTCCATCATTAAATGTAACCAATCGCGTTAGTTCATCCCTTGTTGTCGAAACCCAAGCACCGCAGTTCCTGGGCAGCGGTCGGGCGGCCCGGCTGCCGGCACAGACCTCGTGATCCAATATTATTCTATGATAAATTACTTACCCTCCGCCGAAGCTTTGTCCCTTCCTCCCACTCCAGCTTCAATGGAATCCAGCGCCATTTGTCTTACCCTCTATATCTGAGCTAGTACTCCTAGATTTCTAACAAAGTCTGGGCTATCTATCTCGGATGAAACTTCACTTAGATTGACAGTTGCCCGAGATTCTTTGTGATGCGGACTCTTTCATGTTCTCAAATAATTCAATGTTTTCTCTGAAATAGATTACAGTAGTGAGAAGGAAAGTGTGTAGGTGTGTTCCTAAGTGTCCTTGTGCTTATTTATCCGTCTAGTCTATTTTACTGCTAAAGAAAATTAATTTTATAACAGCTAGCTCTTTTTGTCTTAAGCTCGTTGGGTTGACGACATCGTCAATGTCGCGGGAAACACCTGGATGCGAGACGCACAACATCGGACATATGGCGGAAGAAAGGGGAGGCCTATTATACCCAGCAGTGGATGATTCCGGGCTCATATGATGATAAGGTTTTATTTAGACCACCGCGGAAATATTGATGGTATGAGTAGTCTTCGCCAAGAAGGACCAAATAAAAAAACTATCTATCTAAGGATATTAAAAGCCTCTATGTAATCAGTGTCCTGACGGCGCCTGTACCATGTATTTACTCACTGTAATGAATGATACATTTATTAGAAGGCAATCGGAAAATTCAACAACCGACATTTCACGGCTGATACGCCCATGCATGATTAAAACATATTAACATTTCACTGACAGCCCCTTCCAGAAATAACTTCCAAAACAGATTCAATTTCCGTTATGCCTCCATCTTATCCCTCCGTAAATTATTAAGTCACTGCTAATATTTGCATTAAATACCGAGACTCCATTCTCTCAAGAACAGGAAGTATTTCCGAAGGCGGCTGACGGATAACGAACTCACAATCAAATAGAAACAATTAGCAAGTTGTGAGGCAGTATATTCTCGACAGATCTCATCCCCCGAAGGCTCCATACATTAGTATCGACAGATGTGATTGCATATTCAAGCACGCCCTTGCTTAAGGACGTGGGTCCAAAACACTTATGTGGACAACCCTCCGTAGGCCCGCAAATCGAATCAGGCCCAGCAACCCTTAGGGCACTCGATGGACGACATAATTCCCTATTTGCTTGCCCACGAGATTTCATCCGCATTCCAGAAATGACAACGTTTGTCTTCCAAATAAAATACACTACGATTTATAAGAATACGGGGAATATTTGTATGGATGAATAACATTGTTGTTTCCGATGGTTCATTTATTCATTTAATGACGTCGACGTTTCGAAACGTTGTATCAAATACGAACGAGGGTCGCGTTTCAGAGAGGTTACGAATTACCTGAAGTTATTTTACAAAACTGGCCTTTTGGATGACGGAACTGACAGGTTTCCATCATGTTTCATATTTAATAATAACATTTATAATATAAGTAATGCAAACCTTTCGTAATTGAATCTCATTAAACGTTACACTATTGCATATTAGAGTACAAAACTAAAACAAAAACTGCAGAATCCAATTAAACATCAAAACTTTGAAATGTAACGTTATCCTACGTCAAAATTAAAGCGCTGCGAGCTGCACGAGCAGCGAGAGCGACGGGAGCGACGGGAGTGGAGCGAGCGACCCACCTGCGATATTAAAAGTCACGTCTTATCCTGAACAAGTGGTAAAAAGAAAGGGTAAAAGTTCCCGTTGCCGGTAAAATATTCACCTGAACATATAACGCGCGGCCCGTGATCTTCACTCTGAAATTAAACAAGTTATGAATGGGAAACTTCCAAGAACGGGATTTAATAGTCGTGGATAAGTAATAACTGAGTTTCATTAGTATTCGAAACATTTTATGAATAAAGTTGTGGTTATTAATGGCACTATTCGCTGTTTCGTATTCGCGCGCTCGGCTCTAGGTTTATAATTTAATTTGTGAACAATATTCGGGCGGGAGCTTAAATCAATGTAGCTTGTTACGTGTGTGGTTGGATACGCGATGAGACCACTGTTTAGTGATACTAATTACTGTTAGGAATATAAATTCTATTTCCTCGTCGTTGCTGTTTATGTATTTGAAAATAAAAGCTAAAACTTTCCTCATATATTTCTGCAGCGGAAAATAAAACGAAATTAATATCTATTTCTGCGTTAAACGTCGCTGTGAAGGCTATGAAAGCCATTTTGAAAAATATTGTTGCTCTCTTGAGCGGACGCTACAAAGGGGAACTTTGTTGCGTTTTTACTTGAATGCATATTTATTATTTGAAAGGCGTAGTAATGAAACCTGTGAAGTTATACAATGAAAGAGTTAGGAGCAACACTTTGAACGTTTAAAGCTTTAGTTTACCACTAAATGGTGACAAAACCACGGTAAAAGTTTTTGAATTAATTAAAACAATTTCTTTGCTGTTTTTAGAAAAAATTGTTAACTTTACAACCTAGCTTTTCTTTGATTACTTTGAAAACCTAATGTTACACGCATTGTCTAACTTTAATGATCTATAACTTTATTATAGAACTATAAAATTAAATATCTTTCAAAGTCCGACAACTTTTCAAACTGCAGTTTATTTTTAGAGGCTTTTAATATCCTTATTAAGTCCCTCAAAAACTAAGTACATTGGAGTACTTCGCAGAGTCAATTGCAAAAACAAATCTTTATAAAAGGCTTCGGGAAATCAGGCAAGACTTCCCTTATTGAACTCGAGATTAACTATAAAACCTTTTGGAATGAAAGTCAACAGCACGAGGATTTAGATTTGTTTTATCGGTGGCATAGGGAAGGACGGCAATCGGTGCTGGCTCCCTAATGAATTGACCTGGGTTCAATGGGTCGTGTAATGTTTGACTGATTGCTCGCCAGCCTTGTAATGCGTGTACCTACATGATTTACTTTGGTTGTTTATTGATTGATCTCAATTTTTAACTGACTTCCCAAAAAGGAGCAGGTTCTCAATTCGATTGGTATGTTTTTTTTTTTTGGTCAGTTTAGATTTATGTATGCAAGTGTAGTAGTAATTGGCCTATTTAATTTTTTTGTTTAATTATTGACACAGCCCGCTGGTTTTTTTCCAGCAGATAGTACTATATAGTAATCTTATACTTATAGTACACATACGCTATGCTCGGAGTTTCCTTGCGTGATCGAATTAGAAATGAGGACATCCGCTTGAGAACCAAGGTTACCGACGTAGCCTGAAGAATCGCCAGACTTAAGTGGCAATGGGCAGGGCACATTGCTCGCAGAACGGATGGCCGATGGGGCCGAAAAGTTCTGGAATGGCGACCGCGAATCGCAAGACGTTGCGTTGGAAGGCCTCCCACTAGGTGGACCGATGACCTGGTCAAGGTTGCAGGAAACCGCTGGATGAGAGACGCACGGGACCGGTCAATGTGGCGACACCTGGGGAGGCCTATGTTCAACAGTGGACGTCTTTTGGCTGAAATGATGAGTACACATGGCCTCTCTTTTTATAGTTTTCCCGTACAACGAAAGATTCGAATAAACTGTTCATGTGTAGGTGCACTCATGGGTGCACCTTTGCCTAACCCTTCGGTAGTTACAGACGTGATGTTACGGTTTGTATAGCTTGATTGCTGGTTACTACCCGATGGAAAGATATTTAATTGAATCTATTGGGATTATTTTCAACTTTAAAGTACCTACCCTACTATCTCACTAATAATAATAATAATATTCCACAACTATCACACAACGCCATCTAGTCCCAAGCTAAGCAGAGCTTGTGTTATGGGTACTAGACAACTGATAAACATATTTATATATTTCTAAATACATACATATTATAGATAAATTACACCCAGACACAGAACAAATGATCGTGCTCATCACACAAACATTTGTCCTGGGTGGGAATCGAACCCACGACCTCCGGCATAGCAGTTAGGGTCACTAACCACTAGACCAACAGGCCAGTCGTAATACATACAATATGTTGCATATTCATCTTCAAAAGTTAAAAAAATCTACTTCTTCAAAATCCTCCATAAAATGTACATTAAAGATACACATGAACAATAAAGTGTAACAAAATTTCCGTCCAGTCGGAGAGTGTCTGGACTGCCCGAAGGTGTCCGAGGGTGTCCGGAGCGGACATAATTTAATACATTGACGACATCTTCGTGCTGGCGGGTCCACGTTGCGTGACCCACGTACCTAACCGTTGACCTGATAAAAAGGTGATCGGAATCCTGGATGTAAGGGATAAGAGGTAGCGAAAGCGAGTTTAAAAAGCTTGGGATTGAACTGCTCCAATTTGAATTGAAGGTGAATTGAATATATCTTTTTATTAATTATACCTTTTATTTTTATTTTGTACACTTTGACATTTTAATTATTTATACATTATTTACAATCCTTTTACAATTTAACATTTTATGATTTTTCTTTATACACAATGACATTATTTACTTTTTTAAGTATGATATTATTTTTTGCTTTTTTGATAAATATTTACTTGTTAAATATTTTATTTTTCATTTAGTTTTGTGTATATTGACATTTAATAACTTGACATGATTATTTAATATGACAAATATTTTATTATTTTTATATTGTGAATGTGAGGACAATGTGGGTCTTTCTCAAATTTTAACTATTGTCTGGCAGTTTGAGTACTTTATGCGACCCACCCAAATGTCCATTCTTTGGTATTGTTCGTGGTGACGTTGAGCTCCTTGAGTTATAAGTCGAGCTCCACGATAACTGACAAATGCTTGCACTGACTGGACGGGTCCACTCAAATCTGTGTGGTGCTTTATTCAAAAGACCATCTCAGACACTAATCTGCATGATCTTCATGTATTTTATTATTTTCATAATATGAATTAAATAAAAACCCACACGGTCCTCACATTCACAATATTATTGTGAATGTGAGGACCGTGTAAGTTTTTATTTAATTTTAACGATTGTTTGGCAGTTTGTGTACTTTAAGCGACCCACCCAAATGTCCTTTCTTTGGTATTGTTCGTCGTGACGTTGAGCTCCTTGAGTTATAAGTCGAGCTCCACGATAACTGAAAAATGCTTGCACTGACTGGACGTGTCCACTCAAATCTGTGTGGTGCTTTCTTCAAAAGACCATCTCAAACACTAATCTGCAGTCTTCATGTGTGTATTATACCAAGATTATGTTTGTACCTTGAACATATTGTAAACCCAAACGATTTTAAAAGAGTGTCCATGAAGTTTCTTGCCATTCTTCTCATGAGACCAACGCTTTGGAATTGGCGACTACAGTGCATTCACGAGTTATTATGCCTTGTGACTGGGACTGTAGCTTAGTTTATTTAGCTTCAGTAGTCCAGTAGTTTACTGCCGCACTCGGAGAGCTTCAGTGGTTGCTTGGGCCGTCGCTTGGTAAGGGCTTTTGGCAGTTTTGTCATACAAAACTACATAATATGTCAGGCCTTTGCTGGGTGGCGGCTTGAGTAATCGTTGGATATCTCTGAGTGCCGCAGTTAGTTTAATTCGACTATTCAGAAGTGCCTGTTACTGGCCTACTTGAAATAAATATTTTTGACTTTGACTTTGAAAAAAAACCGACTTCAAAAACACAAAAAATTTAAAAAATAAACCTCTTGAAAAAACAGCTTTTGATGTCGGTGACATTTGTGTGTTTCATTTGTTTTTTTTTCCTGTCTTGTTAACAATGGGATCATCTTAGGAGTCTACTCTTTTGAATACAAAAAGAATTTTGAAAGTCGGTCCACTTTCCACTTAAAGTTCTGAAAACTTGTTGTAAAACTAAACTAGGTTCTAAGATTTCAATCGGTTGTTTAAATGTTAATTCTCATTAATCTTTTCCATAGCCCCTTGAACAAAAAACTTGTAGACATCCTTTAAATGTGTTCGTAATTGGCGTTTTGTTTCGTAATAATTTTAAGTTATTTTACTGTAAGCTGCGAAGCTACCTTTCATAAATGAATAAATAAATTATGTTTCGTAGTTATTGACCAGCTCATGCCAGAAATTTTCCAACTTTTATACCTTAGAACAGATAAATTAACTACCAAAATCCGCTTTGAGTATGGCTGTTTATTAACGTGGATAGTTTAAAAGTTTAATTTGAAAACGACGAATGTTAAACGGTTTGTCCGAGTTCTTGGGTAAAGCAATAAAATATCAGAAGCATAAACAGTTTTAACTTATTGGGTAGCTGTTATTAAGGCAGTTGATAGCGGTGGCATATTGTTTACATATAGGTTGGTTCTGTAGTTTTTTAGGGTTAACTAAATAATTTATGATTTAAACATGTGAGAGTCTTGCTTGAGTGACTGACCCAGTAATTTTTTTTTGAGAGTTATCATTAATTGACTCCCCCCGCTCTGGGCAGAGTAGGGAGTGTCAGACTGCTACTGACTAAAAACCACCCATGTTCCTTCTTAGCCCTTTGTGTCCGAGGCCGCGTGTCTCTTTCGAACAACCCGCAGCAAGACTGACGTAGCTTGTTCTTCATTTTATTCAAATTTCATCACCTCCACGGTGTCATATATCGCGGCGTTCTTGTCGCAAACACCAGCGCCTAAGGTCTGCAGATACAGCAATCGAAGCGATTCGGCCGGCTCCGAATAGATTGTCCACTCACTATCTTTTGTGCCACTTATCAAGGGCGGCGTTTTGTGAACAAATTCTTTACTTTTTCCTGCGCTGCTCACTTGAATTTATTAAAATAAGGTCTGATCCAATATATTGTGCGTAGTAAATTACGTCACGATTGTTGATCGCAGATTCTTTGAAGCGAGAGGACTCGAAGGTGGATCGAAGGAAGAGGTATAGTTAGCTATATACTCGTAATATGTTGGGTTTAGGAAGAACGTTGGTGAATTATATAGGACCACAATGTCGTCACGTCCATTTTGGTCTGCTCGGTCTATGCTATATCTTGTTCTTTTAACGTTTTCAAACATACATCCTAACTCGCGCATGAGCCATCATGGCTTAAGGGAAAGTGGTCGTCTCTCGGTATAATTGAGCAGCTGGATACCAGGATTTAACATCAAAAAGCATCAACCTATCTTACTTTCATAATCCAGTTACTGGTTGTCAGACTATGGACCTAATCGTATTAACATTTATGGGAAAAGCAACCACGCGTAGAGTGGCAGTCGAGTGTACGATCTTAGATTCCACTTAAACTTATCTTGGCACTGAAAATTCAATATAAATAATCCTCCCATCACAATTTCCTCACTAACCAACAGGAACTGAGCCAACCGTCGTCTGGTAACTGACTATCTATTAATACTGCGACCAAATTTCCTGACTTCCACTAGATATACATATTTCGCAGCATTCACACTTCGCCATACTTCCAGCGGTATCTCTCTCAATTTATCTGCCTCCGCGATAAAGTAAAATACATGTCAAAATTGAGTTTACGTCTAAAAACCAATTTGGATTATCTGATTTGCGAGTTTATATATAAAAATGGATTTTCTGTGCTGCGGATACGTTGTTCGACGTGTTTATTTATTTTGCTGAGCAGCTTACAGGATGGGACTAGTCGTCGGTAATGAAGTTATCATGTAACTGAAACTGAGCCAGATAAAATATCAAACTGTTTTACATAACGTTCGATAGTGTTACTATCTTCAGAGAGAACCTTCCGAGAGAACCTCGAAGGTCGAAGTAACAAACTGTTCAAACAGCAAATTGCCCTAAATCATCCCCGAAGGTCGTTGACCACTTTGTGTAACTATCGACGTTTCCATCAGCTCTTGATCTTGTATAAACACGCAAGTTTATTTGTTTCTTCATTTAGACCACCGTTCGTCAATCAGAACACAAATCTCCTATTATAATTTAGATAGCTAGACCACAAACAAACACGAATTCATCACGACACCGACAGCTGATTATGTGTGTATAACTCGGTCACGCCAGTCTGTGTAGCGTGTTAATATTGCACTTTTAACCCGAACGTGCAACCCAAATCAGCGGGTTCCGATCAAGTGCCGCTTAGGGCGTGAACCTACAAATTCAAAATCGAACTTCGCCTATCGCAATCGATCCTCGCGATCGTTCGTCAGTATCGAATTGACTCGGTATACCGACCCTGGTCACGTAGGTTCCGTATCTTTATTCCGCGACCTATTTGCCGTATCGCCTCCCAATCGTTTAGTTCTCGATTGACTTTATTAGTTTTGTATCGATTCAGCTTTGTTACCGTCATTAACGCGGAGCGTTGAATCTTTTTTGTGTTTCGTAGTCGAGCTCGTGTGTGATTCGGTTCGTGAGCGAAGTACTTAACAGCACGAGTATCGTATAACAGTGTTGTTGTCTTCGCTGTAATGTATCCCGGCATTACGTCTGATGTATACGTTCTATGAGCATACACGAGTATTTCATTCTCTGTTTTATTATTTATGAGTCCCGTGTTTATGAGTTCTTTGTGAAATAGCATTTGCAGATATTTTAATTATTGTCCGAGTTAGTATGAATTTTATTACTTCTTTAATCATGTTTATCTATGATGTTTCTTTTTAGTTTAAGTTGAAATATGATGTTGTTTTAAAAAGTGTTGAAAATTTTTTCTTATTCCGAGCGTGTTCACAGCAACCTGTTGTTGTACACTTTTGTTTTTAGTGTCTTGTTGTGTGTCACATGTATTTTTAATAACTTTATTATCTTTTCCCGTCGACAGCGATGCGGTCGAACTCTTTGAGACCCTTTAATTCTTTTATACTTTTGATACATTTACATTTTTTTTATGTCTGTCAATTTTATAATTTATATAGGTATTATTTTATTAATGAGAATGATACTCAACAAGAAACTTTGTTAACTCTTGCATTTCATATTATACTTACTTACTTTACCAGCGGCTTCGCCCGCGTGAAAATCACGATTTTCCATACAAACTTTCATCACCTATTTAAATCCCTCAGGGATTGAATTTCGAAAAATTCTTCCTTATTCCTTGTCAACATTATAAAGGAAACCTCTGTGCAAAATTTCAGCTTTCTAGGTCCAAGGGTTTGGGCTGGGCGTTGATGAGTAAGTCAGTCAGGACTTCTCTTTTTATTTATATAGATAGAAGATACAGGAGTTGGTACATAGTATTTTTCTCCAACAAAGATACAACTTTAGGCCCTCGCAAAATAGCTATACGAAAGTACGATTTCCGAAAGAAAAAAAGCAAAATCCGAAAAAACAATGTAGGTACAATCC
This sequence comes from Diarsia dahlii, assembly GCA_949775195.1. Taxonomy (NCBI): domain Eukaryota; kingdom Metazoa; phylum Arthropoda; class Insecta; order Lepidoptera; family Noctuidae; genus Diarsia; species Diarsia dahlii. The sequence goes on along the minus strand of OX459193.1, from coordinate 632,006 downwards.
GGTCACCCGCGACCAACATTCACAGCCCGGTTGAATAGTGCTCGCTTTGTGCGGCACTGAACTCAAACACGCTGCACGCTGCCTCCTCTCTGTGCTATCGAACTTGTGGCGCAGCGTCGATGGGTTGTGGTGCAGTACATTCTTGGCTGAAGAATGAATCTTGTAACTAGAAATCTGGGAAAATGATTATAGAACTGGAAGGTGTTTAAGACTTTAGAGATACGTCTCTACATGATCTATTTTTACCCACGACGGAACGGAGACGGTACATGCGTTTGGGGTGAGAGGTTGTTTGTTTATTTGTTTGTTTGTGTGTTTGTGCAAATACATGTTGCCATTTTTCTCCAAAACTCCTAGTCCGATTTTGATGCAGTTTTCAGTTATGGGTTCGGGTTTGATTGGTTCATGTTCTTAGATAGGTGTTACGGTGACAACTTACCAGGGGGCGCTGCAGCAAACATTTTTTGTGCAAATCAAAGTTGCCATTTTTCTCCAAGTCCGATTTTGATGCAGTTTTCAGTTATGGGTTAAAGTTTGATTGGTGCATGTTCTTAGATAAAAAAAATCAAAGTAAAAAGTTTACAATAAAACGCAAAATTAAAAATTAAAAAAACCCAAGAATGTCCGTCGGTCGGGGGCTGCCATTAAATGAACTAGTTTTGCAATGTTCAGCTCCCGACGGACATTCTTGGGTTTTTTAAGGCGGGTGTTTTATGTTATTTTATCCTTTTTTCAATTAATTTTTAACCGTCGTGGGTTTTTTCAAAATTTTTAATTTTGCTTTTTATTCTAGAATGAACTAAAAGGATAAAGAAAGTAAATTGTAAACTCAAAAGCCATTTTTAAACTAATTTTCCTATCTACAGCTCTACGTCCCTCGTTCACATATTGAAACAAGTTCGAACGAGTACACAGTCCATCTGGACGCTGTTTAATTTAATGCTAACGGCTAACGATTTCCCCTCGTCCGTATCAATTAGGTCCCTGATCCCCGCCATGTTGGGCGAAAATTGTGAATAGCCAACAAAGTTAAACAAAATGTTGGACGCGGGTTGTATTGACACAACTATTCCTGCGTCAACTACAACATATTTCGTATTTGATTTGAATGAAAATAGACGCGCTTTTCACGTTGAATATACATTGAATTTTATTCGAAAAAACCGTGTATACCGAGGTGTTTCTATGAAATAAAATATAATTCAGAACGGCAGCGGGACAGCTGAACTAACATGTCAAATTCAAAATGTTAGGGTGAACATTTTGATCTTATATGTTTAAGTCAAACACAAAAATAAATCCACGAAAAAATAATGTCCTTTACTAACGACATGGCCACCTTGGGCACTCATTTGTCGTAGTCAACCTTTACTCCCGCGTCTAAATCTGCGATTTCAAGCCCGAAATCTGTACGTAACAAGGCAGCATCTATTAACAAACATAATCCCCCGGGCGGTCAGTATCCCCGCATATCCCATTAAAGAGGACAAACAATAAATTCGGGATAAAAGTGGGCAAATCCTTCGGGCGGACGGACTCGATCCGTCGACCCCGAAAGACTGTCCAGTGTAGAGATAAACATCGATAAGGGAGGGACTATCGGGCGCGTGTTCATCTGCGTACTTTACGAACGGTACCTTCTATTTATGCAAAGGTGGGAACTTTCCACTTTTTATGGCAGTAAGTTCGACTGAAATATCGTCAGTTTGATGTAGGTAAGCGTCGACGTGAGCAGTTGAAGGTCCTGTTGAGATTCTTGCTCCAACTTTCGACGAAGGGACTGTATTTTTTGTGCTTGCTCTTTTATGGGGCTGAGCACTAAGTAAAGGTGAATATTACTTTGACGAGTTATCTCATCGTTTCGTTCGAGAACTTTCGAGATTTCGCTCCAAATCTGATTTGCAATAAAATACATATTTACTACGTAAAAATAAAGTCTTCCAAAGAGCCCTTAACAAAACGTGTAGCACTCCTGTATCAAGGCTCCGCGAGCTAATAATCCTCGCAGTGACAGGTTGCTAACCTTTACTCTGTATAAGTACCTCGAGAGGGAACCCATTTCAGTTAGTTGACTCTGAATACGTGCGCAGCGAGCTAAGTACTAGGCGTTGAAAAGTCTGGACCCGCTGAGACCTGATCATGATATTGCAAAGATGTATCGTAACGATAGGTAGACGGTTCTTGTAACTAGGTCGCACGAGACGCGTTTTTCGCTTTAGTGAGGCGTTTTGCTTTTACTTGTGTCATCACGGGTGCCTAAGTAAAAGCGATCAGTTGGATGTTTAACACTCGGCTCAGCAACAAGAGCTGAATTAATATTTGGACATTAATTTTAGTGTTACTTAGGATAATTAGTGAAACCGGGTCGAACGTTTTATCTTATGTATGTTACTTTTTCATACCTTAGCCGCTGAACAGATCCGGATGAAATTGGCCAAACTGATAGACGATGACCTGGGATTCCTCTGGCCGCGATCCACGGTTGACGCCGCTGGCAACAGCTATATAACTTTTGAAAGCCAGAATCAATAGTGGAGACCACCAGAAAAGCGCCGAAACAATGAAGCTCGACGGAGTTCCAGATAAAATAATTTAACTGCAGTCTAGATCCCGCAACGAAATGAATCAGAAAAGAATAACGTAGGAGTTTGAAAAATATAATATCCGCTTCTCTCCACATCGGCAGGAGACTGAACAGAACAAGCTCAATAGGCACAATGAAACGTATACAACTGGGATAAGCCCAGTTACCTAGCACCACGGCTAACCATTTATCATTATTGTGGCAAAATTTATTTAGAAATATTATAAAACTTTGGCAAAAATACCAAATTCCTAGTTTTCTATTTATAAATGATAGCGGGGATTAGGGTACCTGCCACACCGCCAGCGATTAGTGAGAAGCGGCATGAACGTAGAGTAGGAGTGGGGTGAGAGAATAGTCAGCGACCGACTACTGTTAATTTTATATATATATTTTTTTTTGATAATGTGTCCTAATACGGTTACATCATTAAAAATACAATCTAGCTTAAAACTAAAGCTAATGAGTAATTATATTTTGACTTAGTTTGCTAGGGAGACTATGAAAATGAATTTTATAACGAATCTCTTTTCCTTAACTATTTTTAACGACAGCAAATCATAAAATGACTCCTCCCGCTCTGGAAGGAGTGAGTGTCAGACTCGTGTCGACTAAAAAATAACCGTGTTCTTTCTTATGCCTTTTGCATTTCAGGGCCGCGGTAACTCATGAGGACGAATTTCTGCAACCCTAGCAGGCACTGGCCCTAGTGGTCCCATGCTTACTCGGGACGTAAAATCTATTGTGCGTCTCTTGAATAAGAACATATTCGAAAGCCGTCACTTTATCGTCGGCCGTAAGGCACGTATATTTTAGATCTTACTTTCATTAATTTTTTATTCATTGTCAGTTGTTGAGGATAAGCTGAGTTCCAATGAAATGGAGATCAGCTTAGCTTTGTCACGAGTTCAGTTCATTTTAATTTAGTTATGGATTCTGGTTTGCGTAGGTTAATAGCACCCTAGTAACAAGAACTCTTGAGATAAAATAACGGCTTAATAAGTAAAATAAACCTACTTCTAAATAATAACACTCAAAAAATGGCGTTATCTCGCATAAGCAGGTTTAAGTCTTGATACTTAATAGGTATTTTGTGTGCGAGAAAATGATAATGAGATAATTAATAATATCCTAGAGTCTAATGAAGAAGTCACACGTAGTAGAAGTATACTGTTATTACGGTGATTTACTTATACTTCAATAACTTCTATTATCTGCCTCAAATAAGATTGAAAATCCTTCTATCCGACATAGTAACTCCCTTTTGAATCACAAGCCGATTTCATAGAATGATTGTCACAAGATTTACGTCTCCATTTTCCGAATTTGAATTCTTTATCTTACTAAGCACTTAGGTCAAAGTCATTTTTTGTGCCGACCCTCTCAAATTGGACTCTTTATTTTGTTGACCTCCTCACTTGTGACTATTACGGAGTTACGCCCTCTGAAGAGTGTTAATAAAATATCGATTGTTACCCTCTTGGCCTGGAGGACTATCGCCAGTTCCCTCCGAACCTCCCATGATTTATGAAAATTATTTTCTTTGTCTTGCCTGCGCCGCATATTTTACTAAAAGGATGGAAAGTGTTGAAAACTTGTTGAATTGCTTTTGGCTTCTGTCATTACCATAGCAGAACGTATTCTTTATAAGGAAAAGTTCTTTACTTTTGCTCTGTTCTACAAATGAGTCATTTTTTGCTGAAAATTTCGCGTTTTTTTGTTTATTTACACAATTTTACTGTATACCCAGACTTTCTTTGATAAATCTTATTCATACTGCCAATTGACTTTATGAATTAGGCCAGAATTTTTTCGTGTCTAAATAAACCAGACGGCGATGTTTCCTATCCGTCAACTCTGGTGAAGAAACACTGACACAAACGCAGAGGTCTCTTTTAAATCCATTCATAATCTTGGTCCAGTCGTGTGTCTACCTTGTAGTTAGAGTCTGGCAAGGAATTTTGAGGGAAGAGCTGAGTGAGTGAACTTATCCAGTCGCATTTATCAGAAATCATGAAGATCAATTTAAAACATAATTATGTCAGTCAATAACTGAAGCGTACATTTCTAACACTTGGCCCATTCAGAGACCCTATGTCAGCAATTTAAAGACTAGTATTTATCACTATGAGAGAGTCCTGGTCCTAGACGAGTCTGGCAAGTTTTTTGAACTATTTCAATATTCACATCTCGTAGACCATCAATGAATGGCACAAGTTCCACGATTTATTTGCACTCAATCTAAATGTATAATTCTTGTAAGCGTGTTTTTGATGCTTTGAATGTACGACTGGTATGTTAAAGGGAGTTTTAGGTGCATTGAAAAAACTTGTTCGCGAAATTAACGTGAATGAAAAGTTGTGGTTATCGTGGAATGGACGTGTGATGCGGAAGAATGAGGAAAATGTAGTGAAAGAAGATTTGAGAATGAAAGTAGATGCTATAAAAGAGATGTGATATATACAAATAAACGTAGACAGCGGCTCGACGGTAAAGTCGTAGAACAGTCCTGAACTAGCCCTTGAGGCAAACAGACGGTCCCTTCGAGTTGCACACTACTTACTGAAATATTGAGAGGTTTTAATCTAAACTCCAAAAGCCCACAAGTGATTCTAGTGAACACAAGAGTAGAGGAAGACCATAGAAACTGTGTGAAGGATGGTATAAGCCATACCATCCTTCATGAAATGAAAGGAGATGACGAATAATAGGGAAGTATGGAAGTAGTCATGCGAATTATGATGATAAGTATTAAATGTCATCGATTTCAGCAAAGTAACGTCTGATTCCATAACTAATAGGTATAATATTGTTCCAATTTTTATTTACCTGGATCATAGGTTGGCTAAGAGAGAACAAACATCTCATAAGATTGTTTAGATTTCTCTTCTAGATTAGGTATCTACAAGTATTTCTTCTTCTACCTTAATCTCATTTCGTGCTTCCCAGAATAATGTCTGGCAAACAGTTAAAAAGAAACTTATTAATAAAATCCTCGAATCTGGATGTTTCATTTAACTCGCGAACGTTATACGGATTCTTGTCTATATTTGTTACATTGTATATTCCACAAGTATGTGCCACTAGATTATTAGTGTTCTGTATGATGATTCGTCTTGTCTGTATGTCCGTCCGTCCGTATGTCACAGCCACTCTATTCGAAAAATATTAAGACTACTATACAGTTGAAACTTGATCAACTTGTAAACTGTGTTGAAATAAATAAACTTTGAATTAAAATAATAAAACAAAACAACACGAATTAAAATTAAAATCGAAAACCAAATTAAAACCAAAATCAAAATATTATGCTCCTTTAACAACAAATAATACAAATTAAAGGGGCTTCCCTATCACGATGGTACGGAACCCCTCATATGCGAGTCCGATTCACGTCATGGCCAGTTTTTTTTAAGACAAAGCTATAACAGAAACTGTCGAAATCGTGAGTTCATAAAATGGTACGTCGTGAAAAAATCTTTAGTGACTTTCCTGAACATAGCTTTTCCTCAGAGCGGCTTATTTATTTTCCGGTGCTTAAGCATTGTTATGAGTTATTTTTTGTGATTATTTTCCTCGTATACGCTGTCAAACGCCATCATTATTAACTGTATAACATGAGGGACACACAATGGGGTGTTGCCACGTTTTTGTCTCTATTTTTATTGGTTCTTCTATCTGGGCTGGCAGTTTTGCGTTGACAATTTTCTGCCAACTTTTTTAGTTTTATTTCTATAAAGATTTAGGAGACATCTATGTAGGTTTAGGTGACATGGAATATTAAATGGTAATAGATAGTATATTACTTCTATATTTGTAATATCGTACTTAAATCTTGTTTTATCGGTTTAAACAGTTATTGCAGTCTATATAAAATGATCTGTTTCGTTTCTTTAGAATGTTGGATAAACATGAACAAAGAACAATTACATTTTCTTATAGTTTAAGGTTTTCCATAATTTTTGATATTTTTATAACTAGTCAATGTCCCGTATATATAAGCAGGTTCAATTTATACTGTGAACTTATTTTTTAGTACAGCAATAGTTTCGAGGCTAAAGTTAACAACGGCTCTCGACCAAACTCCGGTGACTTGTTTGCCAACAAACTGTACTTCTACAGATTTATTTCTACGAAACATTCTACTATTATTAAAACTACCATTTTTCTATTTCATTCTGAACTATGAGTGATATTAAAGTAAGAAGAACTTTGTAAGGTGAAAGTGTTTAAACATCGCCGAGGGCCAGCGATAAAATGGAAAAATTAAAATGGTTTTATGATGTTACGAGAGCAAAAGCTCGTGCTTTTTATAACTCGAGTGATTCATCGGAAATCAATTTCAATCGGAGCAGCAGTGAAGATATTTTTTCAATTTTCTCTCATCCGCACTTCCTTAAACCAGTTAAGTTATTAAACCGCGGTAAACTGTCATTAGGTTATTTAGTAGTCCGCAGTCAGTCGCAGTCGGCCGTCGCATCGCTCTCGGCTCCACAAAAATTAAATAACGCCGTGAATGGGACAGCGCTTCAATTCGCCGCTCGCGACAAGTGTATAATTAAGAAAATTACAGATGCCAACTAAAACAAAAACCGCGCCGTAATGGCGGACTGTGAAAAGAACCTTTTATACTTTTCCATTTGAAACGATCCCATTTGAATGGGTTTCAGGTCTTTGGACGTGAATCCGTTATGTTTAATAGATTCATAATTTCAAAGACCTGTTAATACTGTAGATTTGTCGAAAAAAATGTTTTGCATTGCCACTGAATTACAAGTAGGTTTTTTTTTAAATTTTAAATGAATTTATTTGGATCATATTTGCGAAAACATTTTCGACGTGTTTATGAATTTTTTAACTCGATTGTGCCATGAATACGTTTCAAAATGAACTTATTTGTTTATTTGTATCAATGGCGAACAAAATGTGAAATGGTGAGATCTTTGTAGCAGTTGTAAATTGTGTTAACCGCAGTTTTGATTTACAGTTTCCAAGTTTAACCAGCGGAGGCTCCTGTTGTCTTTACTCAGAAGTTTGTTGATGTGGTGGCCTACATAATTTCCAAGTAAAATACATACTATATGTATAACTATATCATCAATTAAGTTTGCTCCTTTGTTAGTTAAATCTTAAGTAGGTTACCCACAAAATAAATGTATGTATTGTAACATAATATATATTTATTTGCGATAAATCGTCGATGCGTCGAAAAAGCGTCAATTTCGTTTTCATACTGTATACCTGGGTAAATGTAAACAATGGTTATGTTCAGGGAATCAGAATCATCATTCTCTCCCCTTATCTCAATTTATTCGGGGTACCGGCGCAGAATGTTTTCTTCTTCCATATACCTCTATATTACTCGTCCCAGCAGCCACCTTTCTAGCCATATCATCCTTCACCTCTAGTCCCATAGGCATCCACATTAATACCCAAACCTTTTTCACTACATTTACGTCATTCCTCCGCATCACATGTCATGTTCATACCACCTTCGATTACCACACCACAATCCTCACGATAACAATCCATTTTGTAAGGTAGGCTGTTGTTGTGTTGTTTACGTGTGAGGCCACGTTACAAGCATGAGAATTCAGGGCCTGTCCAATTCCCTGTGGGGTATACAATATCCTGATGCACACCCAATACAACCCCCCGAGAAAACAGACCATTTAAAATAGGTCATTCTCCATGAAACTCGACTTTCTAAACGAAAATATTGAGTGGGTCGCGGCCGGATTTCACGTAAATAAACGCCAACGAAATCAATGAGTTTTTAAATGTAAATCATTTCTCTTCCGTAATACTTTCATAAGCCTTTTTCAAAGGTATCGTAGATTTCAACGTTGTTTCAATTTTATAGAATTACGTCCAGTTTCACTCCAGTTCGTTTCGTAATTAAATGGAACTGGATGCCTTCAAAAGCATTTGTATCGAAATGTTCGACTTGAAAATTCGCTTCAATGAAAATTATGACATTTCTAAACATGATTTTAATAATATCTGTAGCTGTTTGATGTTTATTGGTTTATATTTGATTCTGTTTGTTTCGAGTTATGATTGGAATCAAAAAGGTATTGCCAACGATATGCTTTGTTTCTAATAGTCCGACAAAAGGTAAATTTGATTCGTGTCTGAGCTTTATTTGATCAAAACTATGTATAAATTGATTGAAGGGTGAATGATCGATATTTGATCTGTTGTTTGCTTCGGTTTCAATTACCTCATTTATAGTATTTGCTTTGTTACTATTACCTTTTGAATTAGACTCTTCAGACTAGTATATTCTTGCTTTTATTTAATAAACTTCCAAACTATGTACTTCATTATAAAGTTTCTCCAATTCTTCTCAGCCTCTATTGTTAAGTCCCAGTAAGTTATCGAATAAGGTGAGAGCGTGTAACCTTGCCATGCGGCACTTAACCGACTTTACTGAAAGGTGCAGTGACCTTGCGTGCGGTGCGTATCGGATCAGCAGGTCACACGACCTGTGAGAAGGTCACACGAAAAAACAATCTTATGTAAAACAATTAAACGTGATGTAATTCGTAGTGAGGAAATATAGCCTACTTTATTTGTAAAATGTTTTATTCGTTGGAGATTTCTTCAACACTAACCTGTTTTTGGCGCTTTACCAAAACATGACTTTTTGAGTATCATTATTTATTTATTTATATTTATTTACATATACTTTATTGTACACCACAAAAATACATAACAGAAGAAAACATAATATACATTAAACATAAACAAAACAAAACATAATTTACATTTAGAAACATAAAACAAAACTTCTCAAAGTTCTTGTAACATAGACTAAGATATTTTAGCAGATACGACGGCAGCATCGGTCGCGACAATCCGCGGCAGTGCGTTACCACCATCACGTAGTTGTATAGGCACCACTTATAGATCAAAGCAAAATTGTAGCAAAACGGCGCCGTCGTCCGCCCACGATGCCATACACCGTCGTAAGACCTGCCATCAGCGGCGGTCAGCGTCCGGCGTCCGGCGGTCAAGCACCACCGCAAACGATTACCATAACGAACATCTGCCTAACAAACAAATATTGAAATCCCAAGTTTAAATGGAATTTTGATTTGATTTCTTCGCGGCGAATTATAATTTCAAATAAGTCGGGAGATGAAAAATCTGGATCGGACCATCAAAGTTTCGGACTCACCCGGATGAGGGGAGGGAAGCGGCGCGCGGGTTGCGGGTTGCGGGGGCGTGGAGCGACGCGAGCTTCGCAAATACTTCGTGTTTGGATCGCTTTATGTCTAAACTGACTTTTAATGTAGGTAATGTTAAAAGTTTTAATGTAATACCTATTTGTAAGTTGAACGCGATTTTTCAAGTTATTTAGTGAGTGTACAGAGCTGCAAATGAGATGTTTTACAAGCACTAATAGGACTAGACTTCATAATGTCTTACGCTTTGTTAATGTAATGCAATTACGAGTTCGTTGAAGTTGTCAGACGTAAACTCAGTAATTGGTGATTAGACGCGTTGTGAGGACTACAAATTGTCGAAACTGCTTGTAATAGGCTTGAACACAATTTAATTTAACAGTTCTACGAAAGGGTTCATAAGAATCTCACAATAAACCTTCAGTTCTCCGAGACAGTCTTCACGATACATAATTGTACGAACATCTTAAACGATAAGCATTTAAACCTGATCGTTTTCCTGATGGAAACAAAATACAAATTGGAAAGAAATGCAGAATAAAATAGCGGAATGGGGTAAAACGTAGAATGTAATGGGGGAACGGGTAAAACATGCCATGGAATGGAGGCCAATAAAACGTAACGACGATCTGCTTAATATTCAGTGACCGGTCATTGTAACAGCATTCTACGGAGCTACACAGTTATACACGATACTTTGCCATGGAATTACCCACAGTAATAATTAAAAGTGTGAAAGGAAATTAGGTTGTCTCTCTGTCTGTTACTTTTACGCCTAAACATTTGATACACGCGTAAACTATGATCTGGGTTGAAACTTGGATTACTTCTAATGCTAATAGTACGTATCTATGGAATAATTTCCGAGTTCCACGCGGGTTAAGGCTAAAGCTAGATTAATGGTAAAAGAAATCAGTACTAAACAACGACTGTATTTCGTTACTCCGAAGTTCGAAATACCGAAGTACGGTATACAGAAAGTTTGTGAGTCCGAATTACGTTAGTCAGAATGTACGCTATGACGAAGTACGGAATTCAGAATGTTCGTTACTCCGATGTATGTTACTCCGAAAGTTTGCTACTTCGAAGTACTGTACTCAGAATGTTCGTCACTCCGATGTACGTTACTTCGAAAGTTTGCTACTACGAAGTACTGTATTCAGAATGTACACTATCGCGAAGTACGGAACTCCGAAAGTTTGCTATGACCAATTACTCAATAATAATTGAGAATTACTGACTTGTAAAACCTATTTGCACAATAATCATCATTTATACTTGACTAATTCGAAATACTCTCTCATGAGGAATATTCTCAATTATTATTGAGTAATTGGTTATAGCAAACTTTCGGAGTTCCGTACTTCGCGATAATGTACATTCTGCATACAGTACTTCGTAGTAGCAAACTTTCGAAGTAACGTACATCGGAGTGACGAACATTCTGAGTACAGTACTTCGTAGTAGCAAACTTTCGAAGTAACGTACATCGGAGTAACGAACATTCTGAATACCGTACTTCGTCATAGCGTACATTCTGACTAACGTAATTCGGACTCACGAACTTTCTGTATACCGTACTTCGGTATTTCGAACTTCGGAGTAACGAAATACAGTCCTAAACAACATCTGCCTAGCCTTTTCACTAACTGTCCGAGGCACGGAGGAAACTAAATGGCCACCCTAACCTAACCACTAACTAACTACTAACAAGGCCTAGCTTAATGATGAAGGTCGACCCAACCCACGAGCTAATCAAAACTAAACAAGGTTTACAAAAATTGTAAAAAGATAAATGTGAGTACCCAAACCCAAGACCTAAAAAGTAGGTTAAAACAGGTAAAAAAGAATAACTAAACAAAACTTTCTTTCTGCCATTTTCTTTAATTTAGTTGGAGTCTTTTCTCCGACACAATTTCATTTTCCGTCTTACCGCGGCCCCGCTGAACCACGCAAGAGGATATTTTAAAACAAATTCTAAAAGCAAAGTAATAAGTTATGAACTCATCGCGATCTCTCACAACAGGTCATCATTCATGCATGCTCTGCAGCTCTGCAGCTCTGCACGATGCAGGAAGACTCATCCTCTGCTGAACCCCTCCTCATTACTCCAGCTGAATGTTTCATGATCGCTCACTATATTTTATTGGATGTGATGAAAAATTATTTAATATCTGTCTGTTCTGTTTGTATGATCTTGGATAATTATTTGGACTAACCATTTATGTCTCTTGGGAGTTAAGAGATATCAAGTATTCACCACTGACGTCTAAATCCGGTCAGGAAAGTTTGAAATGGATCACAGTTGAAATTAATATTATTAAGGTATTCTTGATTTCCAGTGAGTATCTCTGCTATATACAGCTACATCAGTTATAGATTCCCTTCCTCCGGAGTCCGGATTATTGCTCAGAGCCGCTATTACATTATTTCCTCCACTTCAAAGCAATAGACGAATTCGTAACGGGAACAAATTCCTAATCCAATATTAAGAAAAACAATGATCAGCAAAATGGTTCTTTCAATATTTAATGGCCGCTTACGGGATTGGGATCATGACTCGAGTATCTCCATCAAATCAACTCGAACGACTTAAATGAAACAATTAAGATTGAACTGAGTCGACTTGTGAACTTTGCCGAGTGGGCTCCGCCGGCCCCCCCGTGCCGAGCCCATTAGATTCTTTATAAAACAATTTATGAAATCTTCTCAACTGCGGCTAATCAATTAAGATCGATTTCTGGTAATTGTTTCAAGCTCGTCCCACCTTAGTTTCTGGTTTAGTCTGAAGTTTACTAGTAATTATACGTTCGTGGGAGCTACAAACGGCTTTTGCGCAGGAAGTTCACGTTTTCCTAGTATGTGAATTTCTTTTGTGGCAGCAACTCCATTTCGATAAAAGATTCGACCTTTTCAGCAACACACGGCCAATATACGGCAATTTGGTATACGTCGCAAGTGGAAAATACGATTATCAACTCTTACGACCTAATAATGCTGCAAACAAAGAGAATATCTTTAGAACTTTTGTACAAAACGAATGTTTCACATCACTGAATACGAACGAAAATATCGAATTTTTTTCGTCTTTGACATACAATTTCACTTTGCTAAGCTATCAATAGCAGCGAAAATTCTTTAATGTCTCCCGAGGTATTTGCTCCCGCGACATAATATAGTACTTACTATGTAACAGCCGCACATAGTATTCCATTTAGTCCCCAGTCTCGTAGTGACACGCTGATGGATGGATATTTTACTCCAGTTTTGCGGTCCGCCCCAACAGCCACGTGCCTAATACACAACACTGATATGTAGGACCCCGCATTATTTAACACTACCCTACTAGGAATTTCTACCATAGGATTTAGTTCATGGTCGTCCAATAATGTAATATTCAGCTCAACAATTTAATTAATAGTCGATATTGTTGCTACTCCGTGATACGTTTACGTGGGTGTAAACTGTAGCAAGCAAAATGGTGTAATTTACATGTAAGTCTAGACGAGGAGTATCGAGAAAAATATTGAGAGCGGTGTTATCTTTCTTAGAAACTAGCCACGCTAAGGATTCCTTAGGAAGGTCTTGGAAATCTTGAGCGACTACCTTTACTAACTGATGCGGATCATAAAAAGGGTTGAACCCTTCCGGGAAGTTTTTATCTTACTCAGATTTCTCCCGTGAGACTTCCTGATTAAACTAATTTCTGGAAAAAAATAATCTTTCCGCGTTCCGCACTTGGAGTCCTTACATTTTTTATCTTTCGTGGGAACCCTTTTAAATCTTCAGAGTTTTATCATTACTTTAATTATTTTAAAAGATACAGAGCCATTGATTATATGAAGCGTAGCTTTTATCGCAGAGTCGAGATGTCAGGAGCAGTCGCGGTTGGCTGCCTCCCATCTGCAAATTGCCAAGCGATTAAAGTGCTTACTCAAGTTTAATTCTTTGATTATAGAGCAGTCGAAAGTTTGCTTCTAAACAGCACTTGAATAAACCGAGTTACATGTTCGTGGTAGATCGGGATTTTAATCAAGATAATTAGAATATAAGAAGTTTGGAACTTTCGCTATTTAATTGTCACATTACAGTCTCGACTTGATGACGTTGAATTAAATTACTTTGGTACTGACTAATTTATTTTGGAGAGAAATTAAGTTCTCGGAGCGAGTTTGTGAGACAAAAATTTTGCGATACTGAGTTACGCAATAGAACCGCGTTATAAATGGGGAGAAAAAACGTCGAGAAACTTCAATATCAGCAACACGCTCGCTTATTATTATTGTCACGTGACGCGGTTGTGTGGCTTGTATTGCTTGCGTAATTTGTTTTTTTATTCAAATGGTAGCTATCAGTGTAATCGTCTGAACGATATATCACGTTCCTCTCCTTGAGCTAGAACTTCAGCTGAAGCTAGTCCGAAACGCTTCATTAATCAAAGCGCTAACAAATTACAAGAAACACCACTATTACCATAAACAAGTCTCAGTAGTTCGGAAGCGCTCCAACATGCTCCAAGTATCCACTTTCAAAGTCAAAGTATCCATATTACCGTCCCTGCCCCCCCCCCCCCCACCGCCCCGCTCTGCCCCGTGACCTCACCCCCGCATGGCCCGGCCGTCGGCTATAATTTGGCGGCGGTCACGAAGAAGCACGCACGCAGCACCTCGCAAGCCACCGGCGGAAGTTGTTGGAAACTTTTCGTTCATACACGCCCTGTGTGTTTATTGGTAAATATTGTGGAAGAATGTTGATGAGGAGGTGGCGAAGATTGTTGTGTTGTTATTTGGAGGAAATAATGTGGATATTATAATTAAGAATCAAACGAACTTACCTTGTGAAGTTTGATATCTAATTATACGAGTGTCTCTCCCGAAGATGATTACAGTTTACATGCAGTTTACATGCAGCAGTACGAGAGTTGATGCTGTCCTTATCACACTTTTTAGAGAATTTATTTTTAAATAAATTAAAAAAATAGGATAAAAAGTAGTGTATTGACTATTTCCCCCCACTGTAGTGCAAGCCGCCATTGCGCTGCGACGACAATCCTTGACTCATTTTTTAGAGTTCGATTTTTTCGATAGGTCTCGGGATTATCAGGGAGGGAGGGAGTGTAATCATCTTCGGGAGAGACACTCGTATAATTAGATATCAAACTTCACAAGGTAAGTTCGTTTGATTCTTAATTATACTTCGTATCTCTCCCGAAGATGATTACAGTTTACATGCAGATGTTTAGAGCATCGAAAAAAATTGACAATAAAGCGATCGATAAAATATTATGCTATTTATTACGTTTTAATTACTGAAACGTAATGCTAATTATATTTGTTTGTAATAATCATAAAACTAAGGTACAACAATAATAAATAATCATCTAAAGAGTGCATCTACAAATTCAGTTTAGTTATGGGGAGGTACATTCTTATTATAGTGTTTTTGGAATACATGGGAATTGGGAAAATTCACTCCAGCCTGCGGCCTTTCGAATAACTTCCAGATTGACACCTGCTCTGTGAGCATACGCAGATGCGTGCCTTGTACTGTGTGTCCCATACAATTTTACATCTATGCCACTTTTTTCTAGAACTTGTTTTACCCAGTGAGAAAAAGTTTGAGAACCCACTTTCTTATGTGGTTTGATAACTACAAAATAAAGAATCTTCTTGACACATGACACGTAAGCAAACAGTTTTATCTATATAGTGTTTGAAGGTTAAAGCTGGGAAAACGTTAGGGTTTTTTCTAATATATGGCAACAGAATCAATGGTACCTGGCCGGTTTATATTAAATCTTCGATTTTAATTATAATTTTGTCTGAATCAAAAGTAATATTTTTTATTTTTATTAGGCTTAAAGTTTGATTTCTCTGTGCAGATGCTAGTGCTAAAAGAGTTACAGTTTTTAATAAAATCTTTTAGTGTAATTGAATCATTAGGAAAGTACTTAATTGGTTTAATAACTTTATACAAGATTGTGATTCCAGGTGTGGAATTTTGGTTTAAACAATAGACCTCTTTGAAAAACCTTTTTAAATTTCCTGACCTAACAATATTGATATTGCAGAACTATTAAGTGTGCTGTAACACCCGAATTAACTAGCTAAGTCAAGAATTCTATTAATTGAATAGTGTGGGAATCACAGTAATCTAAACCTTTACCATTACACCACACCATTAGCCACTATTTGAGTTTAGTGCAGTATTATATTGCTTCAGCGCGTTTATGGAGAGAGAGGCCATCAATATATTGAGAGATGCTTTGGGTTCCGCGCATTAATAGTGACTGCCGGATAAATTCCCTGCCATCAGAGTAAGATCCGAGTGGAGAGGATACTCCCCCTTGAAAGTAAAACACAGTAGATTTTTGTCAGGATTAAAATAAAGTACTTTCGAAATAAGTAATTTTAACCGAACTGGGTGCCAAGGCTGTATTGGTCAATATGGTAGTACTATAATCCCTTCTGCTTGTCATTTTTAATTTTATGAAAACTTTTGAGATAAGACTAAAAGGAGTAAAAGCATAAAAAATATACTAATCAACAATAAATATCATCTGCCTAGCCTTTTCCCAACTATATTGGGGTTGGCTTCCAGTCTAACCGGATGCAGCTGAATACCAGTATTTTACATGGAGCGACTGCCTATCTGACCTCCACAACCCAGTTAATACTAGGTAATACGATACCCTTTGGTAAGACTGGATGTCAGAATTTCAGGTCACTGACTACCTGTAACGACTGCCAAAGACTATATATATGGCAGCCGGGACCAACAGCTTAACGTGCTTTCCGAGGCACGGAGGAAACTCGGTATGTCGGGCGGTCACCCATCCACAGACCGCCCTAGGCAAGCAAGGCTCCTCCAACAACAATAAATAATAACAATAATTTCGGAATTTGGATCCAATTTCCAGGAAGTACATCTGTAACATTTATGATTCTGGCTATTTGCAAATAAGTCGAACTGTGGAATGCCGAGTGAAAGTGTTACTTTATTAAATGCGTAATCTGCTATTCCGATTCTGTATCTATATTAGCAATTGCTATAGTATTGTCTATTCTGAGTATCTTCACACCATTGTGTGAAGTAAAGATTTTTAGACCATAAAAAGTTGCCAGTAACTCAAAAGTATTTATGATATTTATATGTGTTTATTGTAATTATTAGAATAGTTTAGTGCCAGAGATTTTGCTCTTCCTAGAACCTTTGTGTATACCCAGCCGTATTGAATGGCGGAGCATGCTGATGTTAACAGACCTATAAGTCTATCAGGTTCCCTTTTCGGTAATGTTTTGGGCATGTTGCTTGCACAGAACAGGCACTTTTTACTTGGGTAAATTTTACTTTTGTCAGTGTTGATTCAAAATCCTTATCTTTATAATAATTCTTTTGTCGCTTCGACGTTATTATGACAGGTTAACCGATGCATAAAAAATCATATTATAGTTTACTGATAAATACCCCAGTGAACGTAAATAATTCAGTACAGGTTTTGTTAATTTAGTGAATACGTAGGCACAGATATTATAATACTTCGTAGGGTACGGGTGCGGTACAGAGTCCAAGCGGCAAAACGTTAAGCTCAAATAATTGATTAGTAGGTAAATCTTTTTAAGTTCCAAGTAAGACTTAGGTACCTAAATAATCTCGCTTTGGGCAACTGCAACCAAAAATATACGCGTCTTTTAAGTCTATATTTGCCATAAAACAATTTTGATTTATAACTGTGCGGTAGTCTTCCATTTTAAAGTGGTCAACATGAACGGATTTAGTTAATCCTTTTAAATTAAGGAAATGTTTCCCGTTAGGCTTAGGTACTGTAAACAAAGGTGGAGGTGAAATACATCACACTAATATTATAAAGGCGAAAGTTTGTAAGTGTGTATGTTTGTTAGTTCCTCACGCAAAAACTACTGAACGCATTTCGATAAAATTTGGTACACAGATAGTTTATAACCTGAATTAACACATAAGATAGTTTTAATCCCGATTTTATCTTCCCGTGGGATAATTTTTGAGTTTGAGGTGGCGAAGCCGCTGGCAACAGCTAGTCATTGAGAAATAAAACCTGATTATAGCTCAGAATAACAATTATCAATTATGTTATTTTCTGTGACCATGAAAAACCTTTTTGGTATGTCAGGCTGATGTGGTTCACAAATTAATAAAAGGTATTTTATATCCTTTAATTCAAGAAAGGATAGTTTTATCCTTTGTAATGAGTATGTTTTCATTAAAGTAATGCTGTAACCAGCCAGCTATTGGAATATTGTTGTCTACCTGTGCCGAGGTGATTAGCGGCGTCAGGCTGCGTGGTTGGCCACCCGTGCACGCGTGGCCGTCTGTGCGCGGTGCGGCGGCGGCGGTGATCCCGCGGCGGCGGAGGCGGCTCGCGACTCGGCGGCTGGTGCCCGCACGCGGCACCCCCCATGCGTTTAAAGGACCGTTTAGACGATACGTAGTACTCGACTGATTGCGCTGCTGATTGAATCTCGCATTATTTGCGGTGAATCTTAATAAAATTCTGAGGTAGGTAGTCGTTTTGTAGCCTGGGTAGATTTTAGATGATCAGGCAAATTAGAACCGAATAGATAATCGTCTTTTGTAGCGTTTTTTACTACATCCCTTTTTCGTTTACTCGGATTGTAACAGTGAATCTTCTAGACAGAGCTTCTCTGTGGTTTGCGTTGCGCGTTAGTCGCCCTGCATTATCACCGAGTGTCTTAATAATGTCTTGTGGTAGGTATGTTTACGATTAGAGTTAAAGCTGTGCTTTGCAGATTGCTGAGAAACAGCTGGCCATTTGATTTTGTTTTTACTCACTGTGTGCTTAGCATGGGTGCTTTCATGTGAATACAATTTTCAGCAGCCAGATATTGTTTTAGGATAACAACGTTTTCCTTTTTACCCGACTACGGCGAAGCCAAAAGGAAGGGTAATGATTTTGGCAGTCTATGTATGTATGTATTTATGTATGTATGTATGTTCCACCGTAGCGCCTAAACTACTGAACGGATTTTTTAGTCAGACCGTTAATTAAGATGTGTTTCCACCGCGTTGTCAAATCTTTGTGTAAATTGTCTCCAAATGCTTTATTTAGTGTAGGGTTTGAGCCCATCAATTGTAAAATATCCGGGTCTAGTTCATCAGGATTTTCACCAACCGTTTATTTTCCTTCTTATGGTGCCTCATTATTTGGGATCTCACCTACCAAGGAGTAAAATATAATCATAAGTCACCCGCCATAAATAGGTAGGTAGGTAGGTACTTGACTTTATCCACACACGCTTGACGTCGGCGTAACACAAAGAATAAAATCATTATAAGGTACTTGCAACTTGGCATTAGGCATCCACACACGATATAAATACGTCGGGATATTAAAATTGGTGGGTAGTTAGACACATAATGGTCATACATACAATGCACACACGATAAACGTCGGCATAACACAATGAATTTATTTTTTGAGAACAATCTTAAAGGCGGGAAATTAAATCAACATTTGTGGGTATTTCTCCATTTACTTACGTTGGTGGGTGTAGGTATCAACACATTCGGCGGCCATAGTATCCACACACGATAAACGTCGGGATATCACAATGAATAAAATCATTTTATGGCATTTGTAACTTTGGCATGCATCCACACACGATATACGTCGGGATATATAAGTTGGTGGGTGCCGGTATCAACACATTCGGCGGCCATAGTATCCACACACGATACACGTCGGGATATATAAGTTGGTGGGTGCAGGTATCAACACATTCGGCGCCCGGCGGCCATAGTATCCACACACGATAAACGTCGGGATATCACAATGAATAAAATCATTTTATGGCATTTGTAACTTTGGCATGCATCCACACACGATATACGTCGGGATATATAAGTTGGTGGGTGCCGGTATCAACACATTCGGCGGCCATAGTATCCACACACGATATACGTCGGGATATATAAGTTGGTGGGTGCAGACCAGGTATCAACACATTCGGCGGCCATAGTAGTTAAATCCTCCGACAGAGAATGCGAAGAAGATACCGCTGGTTCACTTTCCGATGACGATGAGGAGATTCTTCTTCGTTTTTTCACTTTTTTTAGTAAATTTTCGACACTGTCACTATCGTCCCGACAAGATCGCTTTATTTTTCCCATCGTGTAACGAAATTACAGTTATTTCCGGACGAAACAAAGTTTTGTGTGAGTCGGACAACACGAAATCACGTAATGAGTCAAGGATTGTCGTCGCAGCGCAATGGCGGCTTGCACTACAGTGGGGGGAAATAGTCAATACACTACTTTTTATCCTATTTTTTTAATTTATTTAAAAATAAATTCTCTAAAAAGTGTGATAAGGACAGCATCAACTCTCGTACTGCTGCATGTAAACTGCATGTAAACTGTAATCATCTTCGGGAGAGATACGAAGTATAATGGTTATTGCCATCAAGGACGCCTTAAAAGTCGTAACTGCAACTGATACGTTTATGAAGCGGTAAAGCATTTCGTTATACGCTTGAGTATGCCTGCACCTTATTTATCAAAACACTCCACGGAGATTGCTCCTAAACTCTCGAATGCATGACCAGAAATTCCTCAAATCATCTCCGTCTAATTATCAAATTCCTCCAATCACGTCGAAGCCGCAAGGGTAGGATCATAATAATCCAATAGCTCTTCAATATTACTCCCGCAGATGAGTACAAGACGTCCGGCCGTTGATTAAAATTGATGAATAAAGTTACCGCAAGTATTGAGTGCGGGTAGTCGGACGATGTTCAGATAATCATATTTAAACCACCACTTGTGATTGGAGATTGTTATAGGTAGCGGTTAGGATCGATTACTTAGGAGATAGTTCATGAAGAGCATCTACATTTGGACGAAAATGACGTAGAAGCTTAGAGAGCATAGACTATGCTGGGTGAAGTACTGATATGTGATAATGATGACTATTTATATTTGCTGTTACTAGTTTTGTACATTAAAAAATCCAATTGATATGACATGGCGACGCGACGTTAAAAAGTAGATAATCTAATACTATAATGATATCCGAGTAAGTGGGCATATCGAAATAGTTATTTGAACGATCCAATATTAGTAGTTAATTATAATATGTTTGACTAGGTGTGGCTCGCGACCTTCGTCCGCGTCTTTCATCCTTTCTATCTGTAGATATATAAATAAATTGCTGTTCGTTAGTCTCGCTAAAACTCGAGAACGGCTGAACCGATTTGGATAATTTTAGTCTTTAAATATTCGTGGAAGTCCAGGGAAGGTTTAAACGGTGAAAAAATTGTAGGTAGGTAGGTAGGGTAGTAGGTAGGTAGGGTAGTAGGTAGGTAGGGTAGTAGGTAGGTAGGGTAGTAGGTAGGCACGGTAGTAGGTAGGTAGGTAGAGGTAGGGTAGCAGGTAGGTAGGGTAGTAGGTAGGTAGGGTAGCAGGTAAGTAGTGTAGGAAAAAGAGCATTGCAACGCATGCCGGGAACAGCTAGTCTTTATATATAATTATTACTATATTTAGACCGACAGAGAGATTGTAGACATAAATTTTAAAAAATTTGATCGTTCTAAGTACCGTTTCATACTTTCATATGCTTTCAGAAAAAGCTGTTATTTTGAATTTACAAACAGACACTTCAATTTTATTTATTTGTATCTATGCATTTTTTATTAAAACTCTGTAAAACAACACTCGCGTAGTTTAATAACAAATGCTATTTAACAGTCATTGAAACCCTCGTGACCTGAACCAATCAATCAGTCTCCAGCACCACAACACGGTCCTCATTACGTATTCACGTCGTAAACTGCGCAATTTCTTTTAATTGCCATAAGCGATTAAATACAGAACACGGTTGTTAGTGTCAATTACGTGTCACTAACCGACGCTTCCGCGATATAAACGGTGTCACAGCGCGATAATTGTTTAAATAATAACACCGGGCTATTTTATTGCTCGAGCGATATAAATGACGAAGTTGGGGAAGAAACCCCGTGGGGTCCTCCCCAAACTAATTATATTGAACGGTCCATGTAGACGGAAAAAGTGCAAGTTTCGGGTTTGCCCCCATTGACCATTAGCGGTGAATGCAATAAGAAAGAACAATGCCGAACAAATTAGTGAGGGCGTGGTTACTAATTCTGCAATTAATGCAGCTAGCAAATTGGATCGATAAAATCATCTACTTTCATAAAGTGTTTCTTGGTAGTTATAATAGAAAGCATGAAATAGAATTACTTGATACGGTGCACAAAAGCATTTCCTAAGACCAAATAGCGTCGAGTTTCTGAATTTTGTGAATTGAATTGGCATGGCTTCATGGCTTCCACATATCTGTATGATCGTATGCGATACGGAACCAGAGGGGCTAGACAAGTTACAACCGCTTCGTATCTATTCTCTTTCTATAATAATGAACGCTTCGGCGCAAGCGCTTGTAGAAAGCGCTAAGTTGGTAGCCAACTTCACAAAACTGAGTCGATCGCTCATTCTCTAGTAAATGTAGACAAAACCTACACTTTAGTCTATGGTGAGCGTATCTACTAACGTCAAACTAACGTCAAAGACACAGTTGTTTACTTATGCGCGGGTTGAAGTTTTGTTTTGAATTGTTATGAAAGTAATAAATTGATTTAAGTGTTAAAAAAGTAAGTGAAATAAAGGACAAGTTCTTCTTATAATTGGTGTATTATAAAATCACAGCGCGAAATGTAATTTTAAACAATACTGTGTCCAGAAATAATATGATATTCTGCATTTGGATGAAAGATACCTGAATGAAGTGATAACTTTTATAAAATGGAATCGAGATCTCGAGCAGACCCAGAACAGTTCGCAGCTTTATTGGAATTCATGGGAAGGTACGTGCATTATTAGTTATTTCGTGACCTTCCTTTGTTAAAATCTAATATACTTGGGCACTTGAAATATGTTGTACAACAATGACGTGATACGCGGCTTGAAATAATACTAGATACTTCTTTCGAAATAATTAAAACAATTATTGTGTTTGACCCTTAGCGCACCACAATATATGTATAATTATAATATTATAAAGTATAGATTTTAAATGATAAATGGCACCTACAATCCAAAATTATGATAAATAAACAAAACACTTCTCGGTCTCAAGACAGCTGGATCGTACATAGACGCCATTTTTTAGCGTTATCTCCAGGGTCTCGGCTTACGCTACACTAGCGTTCAAATACTTCGCCAACGTTTCGTTTGCGCTTGTCAAAAGTGTGATTTGGCTAGCATTTATATGGGATGTAGCGATCAACGTTATAGAAAGGATCAGATTTCATTCTATCATTTTGAACGATACGATAAGTTGTCAACATGGCTACGTATTTTCTATTCGTTTGTTCTGATCACGTGACTTAGCGTTGCGATGACGTCACTCCCATACATTTGAGTCGTTTTCTACTAACGTTTACGCTTGTAGATTGTCAACTTGGCTAAGCCTACAGGGCTTGTTTTCTCACTACTCTATTGTTTGTCTAGTCAAAGGTCTCAGAGGTACGCAGCTCCGACTTCGGGAATATCCGAGTCTCTTTGTAGAGAGCATGCCGATTCATAACCTTTAATACAATGGCGTTTCTATGGATATTATATTGGTAGGATACCTTGGAAGCATTAGCGTTTTGTGTTGAATGATTAGCTCCGTGGGCATTCTTTGTGCTTAATACGTAATCATCTTCATAACACATATATAAATATAGATTTTAAGACGAGTTTTCCAAGGGGTTATCGCGTTAGCCAGTAAATAATCTGTCATGGTTAGACTAGTAAAATAATTGTCGTGTCTGGTTAGACTGTAAGGCGGACCCCACATAGTTGAAAAAAAGCTAGGTAGTAGTGATAATAAACAGCTGAGTATGTATAAAATATAAAGACAAGATAAACAACCAAACGAATTGGGACGATCCAAGGTCCTTCCCGGAAGTATTAACAAATAATTTAAGTGCATCATGGTGACCGCATTTCATACTCGTAAATAAAATATTCATCCAAACCACTTCATACTTCGATGAACATGTCAAGCTGTCAAACAGAAATGACAGGTCCTGTCAACGGGAGTCGGAAAACTGGAAAATTGTGACCACTTGTTTCATACAAAATATCGATCTCTTTATATTACTTCACATTCAGGTATGATAAAGTGTACAATTAAGAGTACTATAAATGCTTATCAATAATCTATTATAATATATTAACGGTTGGTATCGGCCTGGTTCGAATTTCACTCCAATATGCTTGGGAGGGTTCCGAGACATGTACCTATATTCCCTTGTAAGGATTACAAAAGGCTAGATCAATTTACAAATTTCCGAAGGCATAAGACCTCTACATAACATCTAAAGAAGCGAACATATTCTTCTGTGAACTCGCAAAGTAAAGAAATACCTCGAGGTCTTGCTAATCCAATCCAAACTGTAGTTTCACTAAAGGCATTTTGATTTCATTACCCACCCTAACGAAACCAAATCACACTGCGGCACATTCATCAATCCAAAAGCTCATTGATTACTTACCTATCCACACGTCCTGAACTACTCGGTCAAGGCCTCCCTCCGCCCTCCCGAGTTCCTCCACACTGAATAACAGCTAATAGAGGGCCGCGATGAGCCTCTGTATCAATCCGATTTATTTCGTTATTAGTCCGCCCTCCGTGATAAGAATTGCTTATACTATTCCATGGCGATTTATATTGCGTCCGACGCGTTTTCACGCCGTATAATTTTTTTTGTAAAAAGTAATAGGCAAAGTTCAGGCAAGTTTGTGAATGAAACGATTTTGTAACAGTTTGTTAATGAATCGGGCAAAGTTGCGGGATAATGTTTGAGAGGCTGGAGTTTCTCAATGCGTGTCCTTGTGACGCAGTTTTTTTTTAAAACCATGTAATGGAAAATTAAAGTGCTGTCAAGTGAAAGCGATGAAATGGAAAATCGGTAGTTCGGCTTTGGGTTTTTATCTGATATTGAAATTAAACTTTCTCGTAAAAATAAGAATGGATACTATATGTGAAGATTTTGTGAATGTGTCCATTATGAATATTATACCTACTTAACAATTCTTCCACGTCTTATTTTTCTTTTTAAGGTTCCGTAGTCAACTAGGAACCCTTATAGTTTCGCCATGTCTGTCTGTCCGTCTGTCTGTCCTCGCTTAATCTCTGTGACCGTTAGTACCAATATGTGTATCAATCACGCCGACAAAGTGGTAATATAAAAATTGGAAAAAAATGTTTTATTAGGGTAGCCCTATATGTAAAGTGGGAAGTGATTTTTTTTTAATTTCAACCCTAACGTGTGATATATTGTTGGAAAGGTATTTATAAATGAATAGGGGTTTACTAAAATCATTTTTTGATAATGTCAATAATTTCGAAAATAATCGCTCCAAAAGTAAAAAACAATGTGTCCCCCCCCCTCTAACTTTTGAACCATGAGTTTAGAAAATATGAAAAAAATCTGAAAAGTAGAACTTTATAAGGACTTTCTAGAAAATATTTTGAAAGAGAAAAAAAAAAATTAAAATATATATTTAAAAAAAAAACATAATGGACAGTGGGAAAACTTATTGTGACGGACGGGAAACTATGGAACCCTACACTGAGCGTGGCCCGACACGCTCTTGGCCGGTTTTTTTCTTCTGAATAGATCTTCGTTTGACCTACTCGTGTAATACCTATGAAGTGATAATGTGACCTAGTGTGGAGCACGCTTACCTGGATGAAATCGTTTACCGTTGATAAACTCATACTTAAAGCGTTTATCAATACCATTTCAATCAAGTTTAAAATGGACTTGCAAATTAGTTAAATACGGAAACATTACCCATATATATTTGCACTTATACTTGAGTATTTCTCAAAATAAGTGTACATCTGTTGAAAAAAAAGTGTGCCTCGAAATAGTAACAAAGTTTCAATGTTTTTATTTAACCATACATACAAAAAATAACATATTTGTGAAGAAAAACTATTAAACTTTAAAGTTGTGAAGAATAAATGGTAAAACCATAGTATTCAATCAATTTTAGAAAGCTTTTTTAAAAAGATGTTTTTTGCGTTTCATACAAAAATCAAATTGCCACCCTACGACTTCATACATGTAACACTTCATAAAATTCGATATGTCGCGTTAATATTGTGCATTTTTTGTATTACAGACCTTGATTAAATGTAGTTTCTTTATTAAAGTGATTTTCTATGGGGTTTCATAGTAAAATATAAAAAAAAATGCGAAAAACAAAATGAGTCGTGCCCATTTACTTTTTAGTAACTTACTCTTTAGTTACGTTTTATTTCTACTTCCACGTAATTTCTGAACGCATCCGTTACCTTTTAACACGGGAACACTAGCATCATTCTGATTGGCTGTAGGTCTGACGTCTCCGCCATAACTTTTAATGTGAAAATCAGTTTTGAACGTGTTGTCCAAGGGAGATTACTTTTTCGTAATAAGAAATACTTTTTCACTTTTTCACATTAAGATAAGTCTTGATTTATATATGTTATTGTAATACGTGTCGTACGAACATTTAAGCGTATTATATTATTTGCAGTTTCAGGTTTTATCAAACCATCGACTTAATATAATCTTAATTTGTACAATTTTCGTTGCTTTTTCGTAACAATTTTTTATGAATTTCGTTACGTTATGAAAAAGTATAGTGTAAAGCTGAGTGTTTAAAGCTCTTAAAACTTTGCCAATATTAAAACCTTAGTGAACATTCACTGGCAAATAGTTTTTTACGAATTTTAAAGTCTCATATGCTTTATTTAATAGGTTGGTTTATAGCCTTAAGTTTACTATTTAGTAACATCTAGAACTATTTCATAACAATATTTCGTAACAACTTTTTCGTTACGTACACTTTTTTTGAGAAATACTCACAGTTTAACTCAACTAATTATTCAAGTCAGGGCACACCTCGGACACTCCATACAACGCCCGCAAAATAATTACCTATTACTACTACATAAACAAATAACGTTTGTGCACGACGTGCACGTGCAAATGTGTGCGTAAACTCTAGTAGGGTAATCGTAGCCTAAAAAATGGCGCGGAAAGTGCAACGGTCTGCGTCGCGAAAACCGAACGACGACTAATACGAGCGCGAGCCATTGCTCAAGTGTCGACGACGAATACCTCGAAGTGCGGGGTGAGGTGCGGTATTTAATATGAGCGCGGGGAAGGGAGTGTCCCTTCTGTACGTAGTACTATTATGTATTCTGTGGTCAGGGCTAATAACTGCTAATCAGATAAACTCAGCAGCTACAAACTTTGCAATGAAAAATCACACGTTTTTCTGTACCTACCCGTGTTAGTTTACTAAAATGTGGGTTCTAATTTGTTATACTTGGTGGTGTATCCGAGTTTGCAAACGCTGCTGAGGCAATACGTCACTTTTAGTAATTTGATTGACTATCTAACTACGAAGGAAACGGTCTTAATAAATTAATAATTAACCGTTCTGTCTTACAATCATATAATTAAGCACATTAATAATAATCTGAGTAGGAGTCGACTTTAGGTCTTGATTGATTGTTGAATCATTAATGTCGTTCAATAAGTAACGATATTTTCTTTAAAATGTAATGTAATATTATATTATTTTGGCAGGTACCTATAGAAGTTCTTACTAACTTCATTTTCATTTCAAAATATTATTTGTTTATACATCATACACACATAACATGGTAAATACCCCGTTTTCAGTATAAATAATCTTGTTTATAGACGTATATCCTTTGTAGAGAACTGCACAATCCACAAAAGTAACCGTTTCAGATTTTCTACTTGAAAATTCTAGGTACTATACACCTATAAGTATTGCAGTTTCTACAATATTAATAAACTTTCAAACCGTCTCTGTGCAACTTCGAACCAATCCACAGATTTTATACAAAATAAAGAAGTACGACATTCAAACAAAAACATGCATTGTTCGGCGCATACTTCAATTTGCCGCGTTCACCGCTAGAGGGCACTACAAACGATTGTTCCGATTATTTCTAGAACAATTTCATTGGCTCTCGATCTGCCAGCACCGATGTTACAACCGGCTTAATGGGAAATAGTTTAAGTGTGCGTTGCTCAACCAGCTATTGTTCCAGAGCTGTTTTGAGAAATTCCTGATTCTGTGCCGCAGTATTGAAACAAAAACATGAGTTTGTTTGTTGCTCTTTTATGTTACCTACGTATTGTTTTGTTGTTGTAATCATTATGTTCAATAATAACATGCCAATAACTTTTGGTTAATAGCAATAATCCGTGCTCCAATTTCACATAAAATAACTTCACCAAACACAAAGTCCATTAAATCCGAGCCCTCTTCACAATCATGAACATCCCATGTCATATGATACTCACGCAACACATCTATCAAACTAGGAACACAATAAACAAACATCTGCGGCTTCAGTTTAATCAAAATTTCAATCGCATTTGCATTGAGACTAACAACAGACGAGTTTATTAGAGTTTCAGCCGGTGATTTATAATGATTGGCCGCTGTCGAAGCAAATATCGGGAGCGTCTCGCCCATAAATGTCACAATCCATTACGCCGGCCGAATGTCCACATGAGTACATTCGGCCGGAGACTCGACATGGTTGGTTTATGGACGAAAAAACGCTGACGAAACCGTTTGTTGGGCGCTGATGAGATATACGTGGAGGCGGTAGTTTTGTGCGACTATTTGTTGCGTTTCGGCACTGTCATGAATATCAGCGGTTTTGCTATTTGGCGTTTTTGAAAAAGAATTTATAACCTGCCAGTCCTAGTTTTATGGAGGACTTTACGATCATTGATAACGGTAGACACATTCCTATATAAAATAAATTCAACTTAATATCTTCTGCAATTTTGGTTCGGAAGCCGGTAATTGAAACTATCGATACAGTTCAGGATGAATACAACCAATTCCAAGCTAAACACGGTTATCTAAAATCACGGAATTCCCAAACAAATGACCTCATGCATATAGAACGGGAGCCACTTCCTAAACGTATCGACTTTCAATTATAAATCAGCTTTGTTACCGAAATGCCCTCTGGTGTCCATGGCGAGGCTTCGGTTTAATTAAACCGTGTGACGCAGCACTCGGGCGCCACATTACAGCTAATATCTCAGCTGGTAAATGACGCGGAGGCGACGCTGAGCTCCGCGCAACTAGTGCAAGTAGAGCTGCATGTCGATGATAACTTGCTGAGGTTACTTTATATTATCTTACGTAAGTTATCTTTTTAATGGAGTGTATCATCTAGATGAACTAACCACGTTTCTCGTGGATCCTGAAAAGGTGTTCTATAAATTAGATAGCTAGCTTAGTTAAAGATAGTTTAAGATTACTTAAGACAGCTCGCAAACCTGTCTATTTAGAGAGTATTTGATTTCTATCTGGTGAAGCCTATGAGTTATACCTATCAACAAAGCCACTACCAAAACGTTTCCCAATTTTATAATGCCCAAAATATTAGATACATTTTTAAAGAAAACCAAAGCTATAAAAATCAGTCGTGCCATCGGCAGAACACCGATACACTTGCCGACCGCAGCACTAGAAGGCGCATCGCCATCGCTCACAGCGGCGCACAAAATGCGCTCGCCTCCCAAACATAAACTGAATGTTAGTGTTCCTATGTCCACATTTGTTACACTTCCAGTTATTTTATTGTTGTGCTCTAACTTCGTTCTAGCTGTCTTTACCAGATACTCTTGATATACCTACACTGCTGTTTTTTTTTCTTTCATTGTGCCATATCATAATTAAGTCTATATCGTTAAAATGTGTAGATGTATGAATGTGGACGAGGCAAACGGAGTATGTAAGGATCGCAGCAGGTGGCGGAAGAAAAAGTGCGTGCGTTTATGTACCTACTTACTAGGTGTTGCCAGCGGCTTCGCCCGCTACAACTCGAAAATTATCTCACGGGAAGATAAAATCGGGATAAAAACTATCCTATCTGTTAATCCAGGTTATAAACTATCTGTGTACCAAATTTTATCCAAATCCGTTAAGTAGTTTTTGAGTGAAAGAGTAACAAACATTCATACATACATACAATCTTTTGCGTTTCTAATATTAGTAGGATGTATTATTAAAATATTTATGAAATAATTTGGAATGCATTTGGAACATTTGACATA
Organism: Diarsia dahlii; assembly: GCA_949775195.1. Lineage (NCBI taxonomy): Eukaryota > Metazoa > Arthropoda > Insecta > Lepidoptera > Noctuidae > Diarsia > Diarsia dahlii. The sequence goes on along the minus strand of OX459193.1, from coordinate 602,052 downwards.
ATATATTAATTACTTACAATGAGGTACCCATGTATACAATAATTATTTCCAATACACTAAACTTAAATTAGTTAACATAAGCTGTAAACTACGTATTCGTTATTTATTAGTCTGTAGACAATACCATAACAAAAAAACGACAGCATGAAAATAGATAAGTTTCCACGCCTGAAAACTTTACTAATACACCGTAGCCCGTAAACCATTGAAGGTATTCCTATCAAAAAGGACAGTCACAGCTTTCAATAATACTGATGAACATAAGTCGTAAGCTGCACGTCCGAGCTCCACAAACAGGCCGGTGTGGTTTATTTGTCATCACTGCAAAAACACGGACTTTGCTCAGAAATTCTGGGGAATGTTAATTAGCCTCCTATGGAAAAGCTGGTGCTCTTTCATCGTATAAAACCATTTCAATAAAACATACACTAAATAAAATACTTATGAGTACGGACCTACGTAAAATACGCTATAAAGAACATTCTGTCTGAAAACTTCCCCCCCCTTGCGTCGTTTTTCCTCAATGCTGAGGGTCGTGGCCTCTTCGGATCACTTTCTCTCTGACTGTCTTGCGCCAGCTCACTCTGTCTTCGGCAGCATGTAGGGCATCGCAGACAGAAGTGTTTAGGGCCGAGCGGAACTGGTCTGACCAGCGCATTGGACTTCTGCCTCTGGGTCTTCTCCCGCCCACCTTGCCCGTTATCAGCAGCTTCTCCAAGTTTTCACCTCTTTTCCTGGCAATGTGCCCAAAGAACTCAAAGCTTCTTCTCGAGTATATGGTGCTGAGCCTCATTGGTATCTTGAGCTCGGTTAGGATTGCTTCATTGGTTCGGTGTTCTGTCCAATGAATTCCGAGCATTTTCCTCCAGCACCACATCTCAAACGCATCTATGCGTTGGCGGTCAGCTTTCCTGAGCGTCCAGGTCTCTGCGCCATAAAGAAATATAGAAAAAACTAGGGTGGTAATGAGCTGCTTCTTCGTCTTCCTCGAGATGTTCCTGTCAGTCCATACACGGTCCAGCTGGGCCATAGCAGTTTTGGTCATTCCAATCCGTCTTCTAATGTCCTTTTCACATGACCCGTTGTTCGCTATAATTGAGCCTAGGTATGTGAAGTCGTTTACGATCTCTAGGTTAAGTCTGTTGGTCATAGTGAGCGACATGCTACGATCGACTGTCATGACTTTGGTCTTGGCTCTGTTTATGAGTAGCCCCATCTCCCTGCTGGTTCGTTCCAATCTCTCCAACAAGATGCACATTTCCTCTTCATTGGCCGCAAAAAGCGTGGTGTCATCAGCGTACCGCAGATTTGTGATCTTTTTACCGCCGATGGAGACGCCGCCCTCCCAGTCTTCACACGTACTTGTTCATGTGTGTAGGAAGTAATATGGCTACCCCTCTTTGACTTCTGTCCTCGCAACCAGAGAAGTATAGGGTGTTACCACTAGCCGTGTTAAAATGGCCTTGGCCGCGCATGTGCGTTTCACTAAGACCGAGTATGGATATGCGCCCTTTTTCCATTTCCTTGTCCAACATGGTGAGCTTGCCAGCCATTAACAGTCCACGGACGTTCCATGTTCCAATCCGAAGCTCGTCACGAATTGGTAGTTGCTCGTTTTTGGTGGTCTGAGCTTCGCCCTTGGTATTACTTGCTAGAGGGGTCTGGCGTAGCACCCCAGTAGAAGCTTCGGTAGCATATTTCCCACCATCCGGCCCGGGTACCGGATGGCGCCGATCGTCAATCGGGTCGTCCGACATCGATTTATCTAGAGTCCGTGTATTCATAGAGGCTTTCTTGGGAAGAATACTCGCGGTGGGATCCCCCGTCCTTCCGCGGCAGGTCTTTTAGAAGGGATTTAATTCTTCAAGGCCCCTGAAGCCTGGTTTGGGTCGGGTTAATTGACCGCCGCCCGACGCTCGGCGTTGACTTTTTACGATGGATAGGTCGAACTCCTCTCAACCCTCCTCTTTTCGCATCCAGGGCTTGGGACCGGCAATGGCAGAGTTAGTCTGAAAACTTAGTGATCTCTTTTACAATATTATTTTTATCTAAAATTATCGCATAAAATGAAATTAAAATACTCTTCGTTTCGTCTATCAAGTTTTGCTTCACTTATCTTTACGTTCGTTATACTATAAGAATATTTGATCTGAAGACTTGAAAAAATACGTTACTTTATGAGTACTTAATTTTATGTGTGCGTATTAAGAATTCGCTATCAGCCAAGACTGTTGTGTGTGTTTAGGAATATGTTATCTGCTATGGGCGTGAGCTAAATTATTATGTAGTATGTGTATGTAAGTTATCTACTTTGAGTGTTATAACCAAAACCCTAAAAAACACAATAAAAGTTTGGAAGTAAAATAATTTAGTAATCAGCCGTTTATAAAAACACTTATTTATATTACAAACGAAATAGTAAACTCTGGTAGACTTCACCTTCTAAGCGTATCAAAGACAATCAAAATTGAGTCGGTCTAAAATGTAGCGACGAATTTGGCTCTTTCAGGAGCATCTATCAGCTCCATGGGATGAACAAACAAATGAATCTCTACCTGAATAGGTTTTCCTTGCGACAGCTAAACTGTGTCCAGATTCGGCCAATCTAGTAGTATTTCCCAAAAACACAAATCACAAAATAACTGGTGAACGCTAAATGAAGCAATAATTATTTTTACAACGCTATTTTAAATAAATCTTACAGAAACTGTAGCCATAAAGCATCCAGTAACTGGACCGCAGGCTGCGCGCCCTTTAACACAATAAAACCCTTTTTTAATGATCAAAGATAAGGGCAGTCACAAAATTTTTAATAACCATAAAATTTGGTCCTTCGCACCAAGGTTCCGTACGAAGGACCAGGAAATATCTGATGACGTCATAAAGTGAGTAACGCAAGCGAGGTGTTATTTAAGTTGCAAATACACTGGCAATGTTAGGTTTGTAGATTTAGTAGATGCAATTTTTAATGCCACGTATGCTTTAGGGGCCTGACAGTTACTAAGCTAGAGAATGTTTAAAATAGAAAACATTGAGTTAAAATAAACGTGGCAAAATGAGAAGAAAGCTTCCAAATGATGTAAAACAGAGTTGTTCCGGTCTGATCCCCCAAACCGATCCACTGCCAAGAGTTTAGACTTAAAAAGCAGTGTTCAACTAGGTTGAAGCACAGTTGATAAGTAATTTAACTTGAAGACAGAATAAAATAAAGAGTTAAGCTCATATCGTAGAGTGCCTCTCGCAGTCGTCTTAAATAAAAGTGGCACCGACATTAATAATGCATTGGCTTGTGATGATATTCTTGTAAAAGTGTCGTTGTTATTCTGAGCTAGAATGTTTAGTCCACTCTTGAGAAAAGATTATATTAAAGCTCCTACTGCTGTTAAGAGTTTGCATTTCAAAGAATCACGAAATGAAAATACAAAAATTTCATTGGTTGTGTGCAGCTAGTACCCAGCGCGGGGGGTTCCCGTTCAATAAAAAGCGGGTCAATGCCACGGAAGTGATTGATAGCGTGTCCGACTATTAGTAACACAAACCGCAGCCACGTGCCTACCCTTCCCGATGTGCTAACGCCCTTAAAATCAGCCCTAAACGCCCGAAATAATCCGCTACCACAGAACCAATCACCCGTCGACGATATAATTTAACACAACATCCATCGCTGTGCTAGTACGCCACATGTTTATACCATCGCGCACTAAAGCGGCGCAGTAAATCGGTCCGAGGGTTTAAAGTGTCGTTATAATTTACGAGGTGCGACGCGGTTGTCCCAACGGTGGAATTTATTCATGGCGGTAATAAAATCTGTCGTTGTGTCCAGGGAGAAAGTCCAGGTTAATTCCTTTTTGAAATTCTGCTGCGAATAGAACTTGGAAGTTTTATCTGGCCTTGGAGCGAAGTATGTTAGTGGAGCTCATTTGAAATTTACACACTTTATGTTACAGTGTGGCTGTATGTATTGCGAGTTTACTTTACGCTTGCAATGGACTTGTTTTCTTTTTGCAGCTCGCATTCTGGTATGGTTACTAAAAATCTTTATGTGATGCTAATGTCGGTGCTATGAAAGAAAATGTATATTTGGTACCATTTTGTGCACGCGAGCAATATGGAACGTGTGTGTATAAAAATGTCGCGCTTTAAAATATGACACAAAAATTGAAGCATATTTTGCGTATGAATTTTAAGTTTAAAGTCGACTCACTAACTTAATAACAGCTCATTAATTCTGCTCAATTTTAACAGGATACTGTCGTCAGTTACCGAAACTTAGCGCTACCCCAAAGGTCAAGTCGTAATAAACTCGACATCAACTTAATTCTACTTTTAAGTTACTCACTTAAAACTTCACGTTAAGCTTAAATTAATAAAAGCTAGTATCATCCGAAGCTTGCAAACTCTCAAAGTCTATTTTCTGTTCCAATTAATTAAAATGTCCATTTATTATTAGCTTCAAAAAAGCTAAACTGACTAAAAATGTTGATCTTGTGTTATATTTTTTAAGGTTTTTATAATAATACTAGCTGACCCACGCAACTTCGTCTGCGTCACATAAATATAGCATAAAACCTTTCTCGATATCGACTATCCGACATAAATTAGGCTAAATCGTAACAAACAAAAAATCTTATCTTTCCTCTTTATTATAATATAACACTCTTTAATTGTAAACATTATGATGCAGTAAATATTTTGAATTTGAGTTTCCCGGAGGCCAGCCAGAATCCCCCGTACCTACATTGCGACGCGCGAAATATTTTGCCGCGCGGATATTTTTACATTGCGATATCTTCTAAGATATTTGTTTAAACTCTATAGAGTAAAGGGCACAAATATTCTATATTAAATTTCCGTTCTAGCAAACACATTTATTTAGATATAGATTAATACCACATGGGTTAAATAAGCTTCGCAAAAAATAATTATTTTTAACCTAACAGTTTAACTGTAAAATAAGGTTACAGTGAGTCAATCTTAAAAGATAGATATATGCTGTCGCGGACTTTTTTTTAGAAATTTTAATGAGGAACAATTCCTTCATACATGATATTAGCGTAACTTAAACCGTTTCCGCAGCGCACGCAGCGGAAGCTCTCAAAAAGGAAATACCTTTTCCCGTTTTTGTAACATTTTTCATTTATGCTCCGCTCCTATTAGCCGTAGCGTGATGTTATATAGCCTATAGCCTTCCTCGATAAATGGACTATCCAACACAAAAAGAATTTTTCAATTCCAACCAGCAGCTTCTGAGTTTACCGCGTTCAAACAAACAAACAAACAAACAAATAAACAAACAAACAAACAAACAAACAAACAAACTCTTCAGCTTTATAATATTAGTATAGATTATTTCGGGTGATATTCATTCGTTGTTATATTTATGACAATATTTAATATAATTCTGTCTGTCTATCAGATGTCGAATTTAATTTCGAAGTGAAATTGAATCTAGCCACAAATAGGTTTCTGACTCGGCTATGGTAAATACATAATTTGATTGGATTCGTGACATAAATATTGTTTTTTGGTTAATGTAATGAAAATTTCCATTGCTTACTTTAAATTGAAATAAATATCTTTTTATTATAAAAAAAAACTATAATAGAATTTTCTTTTCGGTCTTGATTCTGTAGGTATCTAAAATGTGATTTTATTTCATCCCCAATAAGCTTCATTTTCACTTGATCCATTTTCATAGACCGCTGACCATCTTCATCTTCTGTTGCAGTAAGGGCGAGGCATGTGCCGTCGCTGGCGCAGCGGCGCGGCTGCCCCCCGCTCCCCGCACACGTGACCGCCCCCCGCCGCCCCCATGGCGCCACACGTTGCACTCTTCCTTATTCTCTGCCTGGTCCACTGCGACACCAAGACTGTGCTGCAGGATAAACTTGGTAAGTTCTTCTTTAAAATCTAGGAAACTAGAAATTATATGAATTTACGAGTATCTTGTTGATTGATGAGCTATCTTCTGTGGCTAATCAATGATAAAGATGGCGTTCATCATCATCAGCCTATAATGTTCCCACTGGACTCAGGCCTCCTCTCTCGGAGAGGGATGGGCTATAATTCACGACCCGGGCCCTGTGCATGTTGGTAGATGTCAAATGTCTTCGATTTTTTTGGTTTTATGATATGCCTCACAATATTTTCCTTCACCGTTTTGAGAGCAGTTGTGATGAAATAAATTACACAAAGTAATGCGCCTGCCTGAGTTCGACCCCACGACTTATTGTTCGTAAGTCGGGCTGCCACCACTGGGCCACCACTGCAAGAAGAACAAACCAAAATTCTAGATTATTTGGACAATGATAACATCTTGCAACAAACAAAATAACAAAACGCACGTCATTCATCATTTGTACAAGTACATCATGTAACATTCATGCGAAGATTCTTACAGAAACTTGTTTGTTATTTCATGAATAAAATGGCAGGAAGAGTAATCTTTCCCGTCCACATAAAACTTCGCTAAACATTCATACGGTCTGCTGCAGAATGCGCAAATCCCGACTTGATAGTAGCACATTAAGTTCACGTAATGCACCCCACATCCCCGCACGGGAGACTACGGGGGACCACTGAACTACTGAATGGAGCGAGTCGCTCTCAAATCTCATTAGGAACAACAAATTTATACCAGCTTGCAACGTAATGGAGATGTTTTGTCCCAATGCGCCGGATGAACGCAGAGTGACTGCTTTAAAAAGTTAGTTCGTAATGGTGTTAAGGTTTCAGCGTGGGGGGATATAGATGTTGACACAGGTTTGGGTTGTCAAAGTGAGTAAATAAAATGAAAGCCTGTAGGCAATAGTTCGTTTTTATTAACGGTAATTTACCAGTGCTACGCTGACAGGAAAGATTTTGCTCATCTAATGATAACTAGATGTTTTTAAAGGTCAAAATAAAACTTCAAAAGGAAAGTAACTCTTAAGTAAAGAACTCAACAGCCAAAATTCTCTTCCATTAAATCATTACCACAAACATCTTTTCTTTATCATTCAAAAAAACAGCTACTTAATCGCCGAACGACTTTTTTACAAGTTCCAAACATTCTATAAACAGGAGTGGATTCTGATCATTTGACTGTCGTTCTTTATAATAAAACTTGGTTGATTCTGACTAAAAGCGTTTAAAAGCCATAAAAAGGCTGGTCGTGGCAGACGGTTCCGTGCGAGCGATCAAAGGCAGCCCGTCACTACAAGTGTACGCTCTACGTACGTGTATAGCTAGTACAGTGGCACATGCTTACATATGGCAGGCACACTACGAATGAAACCTGGCCGGTGCGTTACAGTTTAGAAAACATTTTTTTTTTTAAGTAAATAGTAATTGGTTTTGAGACTATAAGAAATTTTTCCACTACGTAGACTTTAGTGTGTGTCGAAATGATCAATGAAAGTATGAGTTATTGTCAGAACATCTTTCAGATCGGGAACCCCCATTCAAACACTTTATATTTGATCGGCAATGTTGACCTGATTTCACAAATGACAATAAAATAGTCAAAGCAAATAGTCCATCCTGTCGCAAATATCTGCGACGAAGGCAAACACGAAAAAGTCCGTCCGAATATATTTGGAATGCGTATATAGCGTTTGACGTTCTGAGCACGTTCCTCTACTCTTATGGGGATAACGCGTGATCATGGCGAATATCATGCGAGGATGCAATTTGCTCGGTTTTTTGCCCTTTTAGATATTTCGGTAAGGCGCCGACTTTGCGATTCCCCCGCGACGTAACGAATAGTTGTTTAGATGCGGGGCATGTGGAGGTCGCAGCAGCCTCCACTAGTGCCGCCTGCTTGTGATAGATTACTCACGTCCATTAAGATGAGGCACATAATGCCTACAGTCACAATCTCTTTCTCCACCATAACGTTTTTGCGGATAGAATTCTCCAGAATCGCATTACGCTTTATGGGATTACAAAGGAGACTCGTATTAAACTCGGCTTGATGTATTAACATTGATTTTTTCGACTTCGGTGGGCCTAAGTTATTTGCAACCCTCGATGGGCGAAAAAGGTTTATCTTTGCGTTTGTTAATAGGCTCTGCCGAGGCACAAAGACTTTTTCTTCTCTAAGCAAACTTAGAATATACACTGTAAATACCATAATTTTGAAATAACACGAATGTAATTTCAAACCATAAATGAAAGTTTTCTTAATGTTCCAATTACAATTCATTGTTTTCTTTCAACACTGACAGTGTCTTATTGAACCAAGTAAAATAGACATTTAGTATAAAAGAGAATTTGATAAATATCTCGTCGCTGCCCGGAGTGCTGTTCAAGTAATAGCTCCGTCATTTTTCTCAAGTGAAACACGCCAACAAATCTAGGCTGATAAATTAATTGTTGAAAGAACAGCGAGAGGGCAATTCTGAGAGGGTATTATGGCCCCTGGCGGGCCTCTAAACCGGGAACATGGCAGATGGCGACTTCGTGTCATAAAGAACACAAACGCGGGAGAAAAAATTTGAAAACTTGAAATACGATTTCCGAATGTTCGTTTTATTGCATTGAAATGCGTTTGCGGCTATAATCTGATCGTTTTACGAGCACGGCTATGTTCTAAAATTTGCAATTGTATTCTGTACCACCGCTCATTTTGCTATAAAAACTGAATTTATTGCTTTACAAGCGTCGAGGCATTAACGTCTGATATTATTACAGACTCTAGGTTATTTCCCGTTGAATAAATCAACGAATTTTTAACTCGGCCCTCGTGAAAAATTGACGAAGTTTGTTTTTTCATTACATTGCGTATTCTTCCCTTTGGGATGAGCAGAGCAGTAAAAGGCCGGCAACCCTTTAATAATTAATTATGTACGGCTGTAATCTTTCAAGCCAATGGACTGCTGCTGTGGGAAGCCTTGAGTTTCACGCATTTAAACAATGTAGTTCTGCAAGGAGCCATTCTGAAGAAATTTCAAGCCATCTGGGTTACTTTTGTAAGCAAAACTTTAACAGATTATTCCCAAAAACTTTATACGTACTTTACACGGTATGTTTACACAGAACACTTGGTATACCATCATTACACGTCGTAAAAATAGAGCTAGCATACTACAACAGGTAATTAAGCGATCCCTCGGAGCATTGTAATTAAACCTTGTCATTTATTAATTAGGCACCGTGCTAGCCACGAATTACTTACTAGAAGCCATCGTCCTCTACAACGTTTTATTTCTTTAGTATTGTGTACTGAACTCGATTTATCTTCGATAGCATCAACAGACAAGTGACTTTGAGGCAGACATATTAATAGAAAGTACAAAAATAAAATCCAATAAGTCTCGTTGCGTTGGTTATAAACAGAATTCCATCGTTATAGCTGAGGTATTTGAAAAGGTAACTGTTTTAAACAAATATTAAAATGTAGATTTTTTTTTATAACCAATAGCTTTTCATTGTCTTTATTGCTTTAGATTTAGTTAGCAACGGGTGCAACGAGACGGTAACGAGCCGGTCGCGTGACGAGAATTCATTTTAATTTCAATCGTTTCACTTATTAAGTCTGTCTGTCTGTAATCGCTTAAATTGTTAAATTATTTCTATAGGTTTTATTTGATAACCATCGGCTAATGTAACCTTTAAAGGTGCGGTAAGCCAGTTATAACCAGCCTTCACTGGATGAAACCAGATTATTCTGCTGAAAACTAATTATTTTCCGAGCCACAAGATACAAGCGGCGACGCTTAGTTTGTGGTACACCGATTATATATGTGACACAGCGGTTTTTTATTGATTAATAAACGTATTGCTTAGTATAATGTATGCACAGGGTTAACTTCTTAACTTTATTTACTAGTTAACCGTTATTTCTCTTGTTCTTTATCCGTACCGTCTCGTCCCGTGGTGCGTATCTAATATATCCGTAACATACCAAAATAGACAGTCGATGCATGACTTGAATGACAAAATTAATTATAAATTAAAAAATGAGCAATCGTTGAATCCAATGATAGAAATGTAACTCCACGAAAACAAATGTACAAAAATGTAGGAAAAGGTAAAAAAATAATTAACGATAATGAATATTTATAAGGTCTGTAATGTTTCCGTTGATTGTGCACAGTCACGCACACTCGCACACCGCGGCGCAATGATTGGCGAACTTGTGTATGCCGCCGTGTAGGACGGAGGAGCACGCTATAGGCTATGTAGTGTAGCTTTAGCTTTGAGTGCAACTATTTAAGGGCTTCGAAATATCCTACTATCAAAACAGTCTCCTTGGTCTATAGGTCACAAGCGTGACTATTGAGTATGAGGTCCAAGGTTCCAATCCTGGGTCGAGTAAAGATTGAAAATTTGTTCCCGGTTGATGGCAATAGGCTTGATCCTTATTACATGGGACTTAAACATAAATTGTAGCCTCTGAGGATTACAGGCGTGATGTTATATGTTAAAAGTTGTTTAAAGAGGAAAGACACAATATGACACAGGCATATGACACCGGATCAACTGCTAAAAAGAAAAAATATAACAAGAAAAAAATGAGAAAATACCCAAACGTATTTGGGCAACACCTCTTATCCCTTTGAGCTCCTGAATCGTAAAAAACAAAAAATATGCTTGTGTATCAAACAAAGAAACAGCAGAAAATCATACAACAATCGCTAATCCACAAAGCAACAACAATACGGTTATAGCTTCTGAACAAAATAAGCTGCACAGCAACAGACCGATAGAAACGAACAACAGAATAGAAACAAGAACAGACACAGAACAAAAACAGATTACATTTGTCGATTTAAAAGTAAAATTGTGCATATTTCACGAACTTCCTCCGCAACTAGGTGTGATAGCGAGTCCCAATTCTTTTTTTATGAAAGAATAGATGGTGTGCAAGTTTTCCGTCTGATAAAAACTGCATACAATGCCAAGTTTTTAAAGTTTTTACTTTTTCTGCTGGAAACTGTATTGCATTTTGTAGTATTCGTGGCGCACTTTGAGCAGTGTGGACGAGTGGTATTAAAACGGTGACAAATGTGGGTACTACACTTATTTGATGTGGGAAACGAGGGGATGTGTGTTGCATTCTATAATGCTTTGCAATAGGAGTAGAAGTTTATAGAAAGTGACTTGAGGAAACTTGACAAATGACAGTATATTCAAATTATATACTAGGAACCAGTGATAACAAAGAAAGCGGTGAATGGTAAAAAAAATCTTCTAGTCCGCCTTACAAGCAGTAAACCCAAAACCATTTTGTCAACCCTCAAGAGCGAACCCGCAGGCTAAAGCAAGTCTTAACAAAACCGCTGACATAATTGGAGTCACAAAATTTGTCGCCACAAGCGTCTAGCGGGCCGAATGACCCGCCTTCGATGATCGGAGACTTCACGCCATAAAGTAGATAGGGACAGAAGATCTGGTTCATATAATGAGGGAAAAAAGCACCCGTTTCTGGAATTGAAGGCGTCAAACTCGTAGCCAAGTTTTGGACTGACTCCATTTAAATTGCCATCGACTTGCTGAGAACATAGACACGCCGTCTAGGACTCGCGAGGCGATGGGCAGTTTTTTTTTTTTTAAACTTTGCCCCACACTAGGAATTTCTCCTGTATCGTGGGTGCGTTCACAAACATTTAAACTCACAGTATACACAAATACCCAGACCCGGAACAACTATCTGTAGGTCTTACAAATATTTGTTCCGTGCTAGGATCGAACCCGCGACACGCAGCGCGGTAGTCCATTGCTTGAGCCACTGCGCCAACCGTGTCGTCAAAGTTTACGAGAGTTACCACACTTATAGAAGCAGACTTAGTTTGAGTCGTCAGTTACTTTATGGCGTCTTTATTAATTAGGTCTGATAATATTTTTGAACAGTCAGAAAAATGTATGCAACTAAAACAAATATACCAACGCGGTGTTAAATTGCGCCGTCCGAAACCCATGACGGCTTTTTCGCTTCTTTTAAATGGATGTTTTTCTGACCGGCTCATTTCATATTAATAAGAGTAGTCTCTCGCTGAGATCGTCATGGAACTACTGAGAAAAAAAAGTCTCACTAGTTCCATGGAACTAATTGCTGGTGGAACTAATGAGAATGATCCATTCGTACGTGATTATGTGTAAGTTCACTCGTTGCTTGGTGCAGGCCTTCTGTAGTAATTTATTGCGTGGTCCAACTCTCGGCTGATATACCCGATATTCTGCTTACGTCCGCGGGAGCAGTCGATATGCAGTAAAATTGAATTGATAGTCGTCTACAAGACGCGCAGTTTAGGGGTCGCGGCAATAGAACGGGAGATTTGCTTTATGTGGCGTTGCGACTTTGTCGGATTTCGGTTTAAAGTCGGTTTGTTGCTGATAGGATGGACAGAATGGTGGAAAATAAAATTCAGATTTATTTACAAAATTGCTATGAATTGGTTGAAATTGTGTTTTCTTTTAGGAATGATAAATATTAGTATCTTGTTATCCAGCATAATAATCAGTTATGCTAATATAATGGTTGAGTTAGATGGTGCTGATCCATGCGTCATGTTCGTGAACGGGCACTGTCAGTGGAGACTGGTCATTTCTTAGCTGCCATGGTTTATATATTTTTCTTTGATTTGTTTTTTATATCTTTTTACTCTGGACGCTCTTAACTTGCACGTCTTGCTACATAGTTCTCACATAATATACCATCTCAACATGAATGATATAATGTACCAAGATTTTGTAACAAAATTCTGATTTAAAAGAGTGTCCATGGAGTTTCTTGCCCGTTCTTCTTCATGAGATCTAAGTTAGGGAACTGGCAACTACAGTACTTTCACAAGTTATTATGCCTTGTGATTGTGACTGTAGCTTAGGAGTGCAATGCGTCGTTTCGGGAGAAGTTGCTGCGTCGGGCTGCGCGGCGCCGCATGTTACCGGCGGCGAGTGCTGTGGATGCGGGGGCGTGCGGCGGCGCGTGCCGTGGCGATGGGTGCGCTGGGCTCCGGGTCGTGGGGCGGCGGTTGCGCGTTGCGGTGTGCATTCGTGGTTCCGTGATTCGGGGTCTCGTGCATTCGTTGTTGCGGTGTGCGTTGCTGCGTGCTTTCGTGCTCGCAGTGTTCGTTGTTGGGGGCATTCGGTGGAGTGTGGTTCGGCGTGGTGGCTTTCGGAATGACGTATTGCACTCGTAGTTTCGTTCGTTTTTTTTTTCTGACTTTCAAAAGTGCCTGTAATGGCTTAATTTAAATAAATGCTTTGAGTTTGAGTTTGAAACCAGTGGTAATGCAATAATTTACTCAAAGTAATACACATCCCTGGGTTTTAATCCCATAGGCGTACCTTTAATTTATTGAAAAGTCTCTATTTCACACTTATGAAGGACTTTTATAACGCTATAAAGACGATGGCGTCGTCCAGCACTTTTATTTCGTCCATAAATCAAGCATAAAAATATTATTTATAGCAATAAGTGCAAAATTCTTGGGACATAGCTCAGCGTACGTCCGGGGTCATTAACATCCAGTGCTACGGCGCCTATTACTCCGCATTGTGCATTAACTGCGCTTTATTTAAATAAATATGCCGTAAAAGCAATTAAATTAAATCACGCGAACGACCACCTTACATTAGATGGGCCATTTATAAGAAAATATTGTATATAGATTATATATTTATGGGTTTTTCTGCAGTGGCTGAGGTTAAGACAATTTTGTCATGAAATCTTTAGAAGGAAAGACTAACTCCGACGATTATTTCATGGTGGAAACATGGGGGTTTTTTTTACATCACATAATTTGAACCCTAAATACTCTTAATTTTTAAATATTTTTGGAGAAAGAGATATCATCAAATGACTCCTAGCTCTAGGCAGAGCGGCAAGCAGTGTCAGACTTTTGCTGACCAAAAACCACCCATGTTCCTTCTTAACCTTTTGTGTCCGGGCTACGGGTTGTTCGCCCTTAGGCTCTAACAGAAAGCCAATTATATATTATTTTCAGTTTCATGTCTAAAACTTTTCCTACATTTATCCAAGACACGTGTATACTGTATACTGTGTATATCGTCATACTAGTACATAGGGTTACCATCCATCTGGATTTATCTAAATAAGTGCAGGTTTTAGCCCTAGTCTGAACTTAGTCAAACTTTTTCATTTGTCGGAAACTCAATCGCGACTTCGACTACCAGGGACTTTTTTCAAAAATTAAAAAGGAGGATTCCTGAAAATAAAACGTACTTACGTTACTTTAAAAGAAAAAGCTGCACTTTTTTTTAAATATCGATATCTACGCCATGTCTTTTCAAATTTCCAAATCGTAACCCTACCAATAATATCTAAACACCATAAATATATACTTAAATATCAAAGGACCAAGTTCCCCGATGTTTTCCTTCTCCGATTAAACGTGTGAAGCAATTTATCAAAATAAATTGCTCACACGGAGGAGAAATGTGTTAATGTTCGAAGTAAATGTTGTGCTACAATTATATGAGGTATTACTATATAATATATAATTATATATAAACTGTTTGGTGCGATTGCCGGGAGGTATCGATTTGTTACTTGAAGGTTCTTTACGTGTTTTTCTGTGTTAATGATAAACGTGTCAAAACTTGGTAAAGTTGTTGTTATTTTACGCTTTGGCCATCTAGTTGGTTAGTAGTGACAGTTTTGTGGTGTGACCGTAGGAATGCCAAGTCACAGGTCTTTTTTTTTTGGAAGGGAAAATCATGAAATGACTCGGTCTCAGCAGAGCGGTAGGGAGTGTTAGACTTCTACTGACTAAAAACCACCCATGTTCCTTCTTACCCCTTTATGTCGAGGCCACGGTATCTTTTGTGAACAACCTGCAGCCCCAACGGGAAACCAGCATGCTTGACTATTTGTCGACGGCATGAAAGACTCTTCTTAACTTTACTAAGTTAAAGGCCCGTGGGCGACGATAAAGAAAGATCTAGTTGGTTTAAGGTGGTCATGAAGGTATGAAATAACTGCACCAAAGCATAACGTCTAGTTATCATCTTCGCACTTATCGGGTAGAATTCAATGAGATTGTAATCAAAATAACAATTTCAACTGAATGTAAATGGCCAGTTTTGCTTGTTACCTATTTATGTAAAAATATTTCAGTTCGTTTATTTAATATTAAAATCATTTTGTTTAACTTTGTACCACACTTTATAAAATAACATTGTTACATTAAACTATTATTTTAATGGCCATTCTCAGAACTTCGTATCATCATCCGTACACGTGTATTTGCACACGTGTAAAGTCATCTCGCCGTGACCTCACATGTGGGCATAATTACCTTTGTATAAACGTGTCGTTTACCCTAGTCTAAACAGCTAATTATCTCTGTACCCTTAAACTGCTCACAACCAAAAATATCCGAGCCCTGTACCTACTATAACTTTCTTGGTTAATATGATACCTTCCTATGCCCTCTAGTTATTCGTGAATGATTCAATAAATTGACCTTTTAACCTCACTAATCTGTGCCCGAGTCTCAAAGACAACTAATAACTAGCTCCACTAGCAGCCTCCAATAACAATACACTTCGATCCAAACTTTACATATAAATTACATAATTACACACACACGAACTCGCTGAACGTCGGTAATCTTACTTTAAATAAGCACAAACACTGTAATATTAATTACTCAACTGAAATTACACTTGCTAAAGTGGTTTTGTTAAAGTTTGCAATTGTTGATTACGAGCCGAGGAGTCGATTACAGGCTGTAATTACAGCGAGTGCCAACTTGTACTGATTGTAATCCTGGTAATCTGTTCGCCTTTTCGTGTTACAAGTCAACTTTGCTGCAAGCTGGAGTGGCTTTATTTTTCGTGCTTTTTTGTTGGGCGAGTGCGAAATAAAACTATAAATTTAATGAATATGTATAGTGTATCGTATGTAGTACATACATTTTTTGGGTGTGGGTTGAACATTACATTTGAAGTCCACGTGTAACAAATTTCGCCCCTATTGACCTTTTATCGTCAATGAAAATAGACTCTGACCCGGATAAAAAGTAACTGACACCACTAACCAGGCTGACCTTCCAACTCGCGTCAGATCCTCGCCCACAAAGCACAGGTGCCCAAAACGCAACGCAACTTCCTGCAAAGGGGCGTATTTCTGCAAATCATCTGGCTCGCCTGTCACTATCAATCTTAATTACTGAAAGCGCTTTCTTTCACGGAAAGGGCGCGAGGTCTGTCAATCTCCTGAATTATGAGCCGAAGATTAAACTTACTGCAAAAGGTCAGCTGAGCAATGAATATAACAAACAAAAATGTTTGCGATACTAAAAGAGTTGTACATTTCCCCGTTGTCTGACATTTACGTAAATATTACACTCGTAAATTGGAATGGTCAGTCACGGTTAGTCAACCTGCGGCTATGACTGCTAAAATGCTTGAAACGTCAGCCATTGTTAAAAGTTATGTTGACCTCGATAGCGCCCGCAAAAAGTAATTCCATTCTATTTGCTCCTGTTATTTCCAGCCGTTTCAATAACGGAAAATATCAACGAAACCGCAAACCTTAACAGAATTTTGTATTATAAATGCAACTATAATAATAGTATTTTATAAAGCGACGCCCTTCGTGAGCTACGTGACGTTTTCAATAGAAAAGTAGCGACATTATTAGATTGAAAACAAAAACGATCCCGAAGCGGTTCCACACAGATTACAATCACTGGAAAAGGCAACAAAAGGGGCAAGAGCACGAAATTGTCTCGGACAATGCATATTGCGGGTCGAGAGGGACAGGGCTACCGGCCTTGAGTAATGGATTGCACTATTTGGAACAATTTATTCAAAAACCTTCCCATTTTTTTATTAAAAAAACCAGAGATGTTCTCCTCACCGATAGTTCCCTTTCATGTAATCATCTCGTGCAGGCAGAACCGAGACAGCGGGACTTACGGGTTGCATCCACCGTCTGGCACATTTTTTGAACAAGATTGCCTATTACGATTTCCTCGAGCAAATTGGGCAGCCCTGAGGATGTCGGGCCGCAGTGTCGACCTCGGCTGCCTAACGAAATTGCATTTTGATTGTGTTCAGCCGCCTTACACGTGGTTGGCCGCAATTATTTGACATTATTACTTTTTATTACGCTGAAACGTCATTTCGTTCGGATTCATGCTCCGCTTGTAATTTGAATCTCGTCTCGGTGCGCTCTCATTTTCAAAAGTGGAATTTGGACTGAGAGATTTCTGCATTGCGGAGATGTTTGGTGCTGACTGCCGAGTACCGACTGCCGAGCTATGTTATGTTTTATTGTAAGTAACATACTTCGTGTTTTCCACATTTTATGGGTTGTGGTTCTGTGCTACGCGAGATCCTATCCCAGATTTGTACTCCTATTTATTAGAATACCTGGAAAGTGCGGTTTGCGTTCAGTTCTGATAAATTGTTCTCATAAGGTTTTATATTTTTGCGTTGTGATTCAATTTGCATTCGATGAACAAACAGAGAATATTGACTTTATGCTAAACTGGTCCAATTTAAAAGAAATTGCATTCAAATTTTAATATCGACCCCATGGCCAGAATGTTATTGCATTTTTATAATTTTGTAGATATTTAACTTGTCAGGCTTTGTCCATTTCTTCGAAATTCTTTGTGCAGTTTTAAACGGAACGATAATTGCAGAAATTGTGTCGTGCACAATTACCTCACCTAAGGAGGTGCGAGCGCTCAATAGACTCTTATTAAATATTAAACTGAACTTACTAATAACACGTGTCGAAGGAAGCCTTTGTATTTTAATAAGGATTAAAAAGCCCATTTTCCATAAAGCCAATTAGACTCAGAAGGCGTGTTACCTACGAAGCGAGTGTTAATTAGGTACCTACCTATATTTACAGGAACCTAACTACTTGCCAAAATACTAACTCCATTACAAATTGAGAATTTATTTCTGTACAAGTGCTGCGGAAAGTATCGAAGTTTGAAACCGACTGATGTTAATGTTAAGTTTTATTAATAGCTACCTCCTCGGCTTTTAATACCATCGTTTGTGCTGTAGAGATACGTTTTACAGACTCATTACGAGTAATAGCTGAAACTTGGCAAATTATTTGAGATTAAACTACGATACTTTATAAAAATAGTGAGAATTACTTAAGAAATATTTAAGATGAAAAATAAAAAAGAAGAATTACGATGAGTTTTCATGGTGCTTGCGTAATTTTAAAAATGCCGAGAATGCCAGTTGGCAATGTTCTCACGAGTCAACGTGAATGTTTGATAAAAGTAAGGTTGAAATATTAACTGTTTGTAGAATTAAAAACATTGAAAGAACACGGGTCGTGCAATAACAACGCGGCACCGCCAGCCGTGCGCGGTGAGCGGTGTAGCTGTCAATATTAAATGGAACCCGGTTTGTATCCCGTTTTGTAGTAAGTGTATTCGAGTTCTGAATTAGTGATTCTGCTGTCAAAATGTTATTGCCAACATCGATTAGCTTACATTCATGTCTAACTGCAGATTTACTGATCAGTCAGTTATAATTGATTAAGCTTACTGTAGTCAATTTTCTCATAACGATCTTTATAACAACAGTAATAAACTAGCTATCTTCATTTAAAAGTCTAAAACTCCATTTCAATTCGCAATAACTTAAAGACAGCCAAAAGGCCTACTTTAAGATCTATTATCCAATCTCCGTACAAAGGGACCGAAAAAAATGGAATCGTTTAAAACAACCCGAAGAATTCTTGGACATCTCTTCAGAATATCTCGCAATTTGCGACCGGGATGAGACATTGATTTTCAATCCCCAAGTTTTTCACTCCACTTACTTAAGTAGTCGTGAAGATAAACCGGATGAGACGGGAACGGTCGGCCGGTCCTCTTTCCCAGCTATTTGGGCTATTTACCGCCCCAGGCTGGTCTTGCGTATATTTGTGTTGGAGCGATTCTTCGGTAATTTGCTGATGTAGATCAATAGCGAAGAATGTGGCTGATTGAAATACTTTGATCTTTTCTGTCGAGCTATTTTTGGCTATGGGATGAGATCGGTAGGTCGACGGTATAAAGGCTTTAAATATAGACAAAATGTACGTTAAGAAAGTTTTAAATAACGTGTTAGCACGAATCCGTAAGAATCTTCGTGTAATATTACGATTTCTAAGTTATGGTAACCTTATCATAAGTTAATTTTGTAAAATTAGGTTGAATACACTCCAACTTTACCACGAACTGCGTCTAAGACGCCCTCGCTGACGTATCATGGATTATTCACCCTAATTTACTTTCAGCGCCAGTCATTTCTATTATTGGCGCACCAATTTCTTAGTAAAACCGTTTTCCTAACGAAACGAGGTGATCGCTTTAAAAATGTATACAAGTAACTTGATAAGAAGACCTCTCGTTTATTTTTAGCGAAGTGAAACATAAATTATGTACGTTACAATTTGGACAGCGAGTCCTTTGTTAGGCTATAGAACAAAACGTTGCGCAAAAGGACGCGACCCGCCAATAAATTATTTACCTGAAAACCTAACACCATAAACCGGTCGGAACAAAACCGGCCACATTTGTTAGCTACAGTGCAAATGTCCGCAAATAAATAATAAATCGTATTTGGGCGAAAAAGATCCGATGGCATCCATGAATAAGAATAAACAGATGGTATAACAATATTGTCCGGGTTTAATACGCGGGAGGGACAATACGCGTCGTGGCACGGGTACCCGGGCTGCCGGGACCCAAGTACTCGGGCGGAGGAGCCTTCCGTTCCACTCCGCTGCCAAGATCGTGGCCGACAGCAGAATTTCTAGTTTCGTACACTTGAGATTTTATTTTCAATGTTTACAATGTTATATTTTTAGAATTGAATTTAATATTTGTGTGGCACATCTCTGTACTGTGTTGCAGTTTGCTTTGTTAGCATTTTTGTCAGAAGTAGTGTTTTACGTCGTAATGTGCAGATTGAATAAGATAAGATGATTTGTTTTTACATTAATGTGCCTTCGTTAACATTACCTGATACCGTACTAAGAACAACATTGTCATCCATCAATTTCCAACTTGTAAATTCTTTATTTATCATCAGCCTATAATGTTTCCACAGCAGGGACTCAGGCCTTGTCTCTAGAGGGATGGGCTATAATCCTCCACGCGCGCCCAGTGCGGGTTGGTTTCTAAATATTAATTCTTGATTACAGATTATATTTAGGTTTTTTTTTTGTAAACAACTTCGTCAAATTTGAAGTACTGTCTGATACTAAGTACTGCATACTGGGCACTTCAGTTATCGGAATGGCCCGGTAAGGGGCGCGGCTCGGGTGTACCAAACGCCGTCACAGTGACGAGCCGTCACGGGACACGCGTGACGAGCGGCACACACCTTTGGCACATATGACGCCGATGCTGCCACTACTGTACCATACATTATTGCAGCTTACAGCTTTGTTAGTTAACTAGTAATAACTGCCGCTACTCCTGTTGAAACCGGTCATCTCCTAGAAACAAAAAAACTATTTTATTTCTTATCTACGTGTAGCTACTTACACTGGGCTAGTGTGATCTCATAGAGACAGAACCTGTGTTTCAGCAGTGAGAATAATGGAAGCTGGTTTTGCTCCTTAAGTTCTGAGTAGCATTGACAGGACACGTGCACTCAAAAGAAGAAGCATACAGCTTCCTTTTTCAAAAGACCAACCTAGATGTCATCTCATACAATCTACACCTCCATTACTTGTAAGTGTAAAAATTTTAAAAGATTTTTTTTCCAGTTGTGAGAACAAAAAAAAAAAAATAGTAACTACGAGTAAAATCTCTTAAACCCTTCAAAAATAAGTACCCGTTATACAAAGAAAGAATACAATTGATCGACTCTTAATAAACTAATGGAAAGTTTTAAACGTCAATAACATTGCAGTCTCTCTTCAAAAGTAAAAGAAAACGATTTCTCTCATTTAAGAGATGAATGAACGAGGTATTTTTAAATGAAGTCATTAAAGAATTGTGAAGATTTCCCTAAGTAACTTGCCCAAGGAAAGATTTTATAATATTTTTCCTGGAAACTCAAAGTCGGTGCGGAATCGTAGAGTTAATATTTCTAAGTGGACGATAATTAATATTATTACTAAGGAAAATTGAAATACTTAACCAGCTTATTTAGGTAATTTCAGTGAAATATGAGAAAAACCCTTATTTCATGGGGAAAAGGAACAGGAAACAAATACTTTAAAAAAAACCCTAGCTTTAGCCAGCGGTTTACCTCGCGTGTTGGTCAGGAATCATCCCACGGGAATGTTCTACCTGGACAAAATGTATCATCATATCCTTACCTATGCAAGTCATTGTCTACAAAAGCCTCTCCCATGACTTCCAGTTGTTTCTATCCGTATACCAATTTAAATAAAAATAATCTCGCGTTTACATTGGAAATATAAATATGGACTAAATCACAGTGCGGGCTAATTTTAACAAGACTGAAAATAAACATTTACAACAAAAACCTACTCGCTCGGATTCAGACTTTCCAACTGAATAAAATATAATATTAATGATCCATGTTCGAATAGTTCAGTGTAGTATTTATTATTATGATTAAAATAATAACCTTCCGGCTAGATGCACAATGTATACGGATGCTAAATATATTATTTACCCACAAATTATCTGAATGACATAATTCTGTGAATTGTATCAGCTCAATTACTGAGAACAGTTTCACTTTCAGTTACTGACAATGTGTTGATAAATATTGTTTATTCTGTCAATGGAAATTAAATTAAATTATTTATGTGAATATAAAGCCATTTTAGTTACCTCTGGCTGGCACTGGAAGAGAATAGTCGATTTTAAGTCAATGGCCACACAGCAAAAATATCCTACAACCTAATCCTATTTTATGGAATTCTTTAGGAACGTCATCATCACCTTGCCTAGCTTTCTTCCAACTATTTTGGGTTTGGCTTCTAGTCTAACCAGATGCAGCTAAGCTAATTATGATTGAATTTGATTGTATTTGACATTGGATATGTAATTTTTATTGTGTTTGTGTAATTTAATTTTTGTTGATTATTTTAATCTACCTACCTGTGTTCCAAATAATTTTAATTTGATTTAAGTGCGCTCGACATTGATGAAATATTATGTAACTAATGTGTATGTGAAGTTTGATTTGTATTGATTATTTTAGTTTTACATTTGTGTGATAAGTCATTTTAATTTTTGTGGACTGCGTCTGAAATAAATAAATTATATAAGCTATTTTACATGGAGTGACGACCACAACCCAGTTGGTACTGACACGATACCCCTTGGGAAGACTGATTGCTATTGCCAGACTTTCGGGTAACTGACTACCTGTTACGATAGGGGATCGGACTGACTCAAAAAATATGATTCTGTTTAGTCCGTCAGTTAAATTATCAAAAAATATTGGATACGTGTTTTTTGTTTTATAAAATTAATAAAAATTGACGAATATAAAAAGTGTCAAAGATCATGGAGTGGGGCTTGAAACGTCACTTGTAGGTACAAAATGTACTATCATATGATGTCACACGAGTTTTCGAAGCACTGTATTGTCTTCATTTTTTGTTTACGTGAAAAAAGAAAAATAATGTGTCTAATATTTTTTGTAAATCTATCTGACGGACTAATTAGTTTTTTTTTGTTCGATCCCCTAATTCTACAAATGGCAGCCTGGACCTACGGCTTAACATACTTTACTCCGAAGCACAGAGGAAACGCTGTGTATAATGGTTAGGTATCCATCATACTAGCCTACGCAAGCGCGGCTTCTTAACCTAAATAAAACCACGAATGTTCATGTTTCTAAGAACATGAATAGAAGCTTTAGCATAATTACGCTCTAAATTAATTTAAACATGTCTTGTTTCTTTCAATAACAAGTACGATGAATGACAATCATTTTCTAGTATAGAGACAGAATGACGTTTTAAATAATATTATCGCTAAATCTATTTAAGGCGAATTTCACCGATAGAACTGAATGCTACCAGGACATTTAAACCGCGTTCTGCAGCTGTCAATGTCTGTTATTGTTGTAGAAAAATGACTGACAAACGCGGTTTTTATGATCGCGTTTAACTCCGGTAATAAAATCACTGTTAGTGATATCTGGTGCAAGCGGGTTTAAGTTCAATGAGAATAATCAAAGCTATACATCCTAAACTTATAAAGGTAAATAAATATAAACATCGCAGTTGTAACACCCGAAGGGTAAGGTAGAGGTACTTCATAAAAAATCTAGTTACCTTATGCTCGACCTGGGAATTAAACGACTAGCAATCAAGGCAGTCTAGCCAGCCGGTATATAACTAAGTACCTACAAACTTTGTTACAAATCAATACCATGTAAACACCAACCAACATCCTAGTTCCCTCCCCGCATCACTAGGGTAACATATCAACTGTCTCTAAAACACGCAGTCACAAGTGTTTGTGCCATAATAAATTAGCGGCCGTCATACGCTGTCAGTCGGCTGTCCAATTGTGTGTGACGTCACTGATGGCGCGACGTGTATCGTTATTGTACGCGTCCTTCGCGCTTATGGGCCCCTAGTAGTTTTGTTTTGGCTTGTGTTCGTAATTTTTTGTTTTACCGATTTTTAATAATTTTTGCTTGCAGTGCTTAAAGTGACAAGCATACAAATCAAAATATTTTATTTCACATAGGCCTACATGGGCACGTCTTGTAAAACGTCGACACAAAGGTGCATAGCCGCGGTTCTAAATTTCACTAATTACTTATTCTTTAATGGCGGGGTTTTAAAAACATATTAATAATAATTGTATAAAGCAGTGGTTGATTTGTGGATGGGTGGGGGTGACCATCCAATAAACACAGAAGCAGATAATCCAAAAGTCTGACAATGGGTCTCGCCAACGAATTTATCGTCTTACTCAGTAAAATCTAGTTTGTAGAAACCAGAAATGCTGTCGCTCCATGTATGTGCCCATTCCTATAACAGGCAGATGATAAATTTTGGATCACTCAGTTTTGCAGATGCCCTGGAATTAATAAACAGTTGTGGCGCCACGGAGGGAACATAAAAGAGGCGTTCACTCCATAATACGGCACTACTACCAGTTTATATTTACACAAAACGTAATGCGAAAAAGTTTATCATAACTGGACCCTAGGCAACAGATGGGGAAAACACTAACACGCAAAAAGAAGCCAACAAGGCAATGTTTCCCCGACCACCACTTGTTGTAATAAACAACGTATCCAGGAAAATATAGAGTATATTCTTAAATAACTTTGTTAGGACAGACCAAAGCTCTCCGACAAAAGCTGTGATCCATTGACTGTAATGACCGCTAAATAGGTAATAACAATGCGAACGATATCCTTCCGATGTTAATCACGTCGTATCAATAAATTGGCGACTGTAGCGACCAGCTGTGTCGGTAAAATGTTGGTATTTGTGTTTTAATATATGCGCGGTCACGCTACCTTTATTGTGCTTTAAGCATTTACATACATAACAACGGCAGTTGTAACAAACGAATCTGGCCCTTATCTCCACGCGTTAAGATCGTTAGATGTGGCATGGGTAAGATGGTTTTTCAGTAGCTGCATTGCCGTTGTGTAAACGACGTTGGCTTTTCAATCCGGAACAACAATACAATAATTATCGAGAGCGTACAGCGGTATCATTTTAACGTAATGAAAATTGATATGACAGCGTTTTTTCTTTCCGTTGCTTTGAAAGGTAAATCAATGAGACACGTGCAAAATGTGACGAGCTCTTTGATTCATTTTGATGTAAGTAGCATATATTTTCACTTAGGACGAGTGACGTGTTTTAAATATTTTACAGCATTTTTAGGTTTCTTTTTAAATTTCCCCGTCATGTCCGATACTTCAATTTTTTGCGTATCTGTAACGTTTCCATTTTATATTTATTTTACACATTGCCCGTAGTTCGTACTTGTTTTTCGTGTGTCTCAATTCTTGTCGTAGTTTTTTTTTTAATTGCTGTTTTTTTAATTACTGAAATTTTCATGCAGTTGCTCAGTGGTTTAACTGAGTCTATCCTAAAAATTGGGTGATGATAATTAGTTAATTACGTTCTCAAATCCATCTCTCAACTTGATAGTTGAAAGCCACATTTTCCAGGGTCTGTTAATATGATTATTAACAGACCCTGGAATGTAAGTCAGTATATCCGTACAGTTTGATCCCCACATACCTCTGCCAACATAAACGGCTTTACGTTGAGAGTACAAAAGGTAGTTTATTATCACAGCACCGCATGAAATATGTGCCAGTTATTTTTCCTCATTCCCGCGTTATCCCGCCCTTATGTCATGGCGGCGTGAAGGGGTCACGGCAACTTTCCTCTTATAAGTCATTACAGTAAATTGCTCATCGTCTTGTGAATGTTTTTCCTCTATTTGTCTTCTCATATTTTTTGCGGAGTTGCTTATTATGAGTGGCGGGTGATTACCGTTTATTTAATAATGATATCAGAAGGGGATAAGTTTTCATAGTGAGGGTGCTTTGTTATTGCAAGATTAGGGGTTCATGATTACTGAGAGATTGTAATTTTGATTCTTATCTACAAACTATGGGATGGTTAGTTTCCATTGGCAGTAATGTCGAACGTTAATTTCGTCCGCTATTTAACCCTTTTAACTTTTTTAAACGAAAATACCTTGTTGTCTTCGTTGTGTAAAGAACTTGGTGCATTATCCACACTTTGTGCATTAAATCAATCAGATTATTAGGCTGTGCATTATCTTGTCGGTGAATGAATAAGTTTAAGATAATTAAATTGGTTTCTATTACTTCACTGTTAGTCAATGATAACTATAGAGCCAAGCAATAACGTTGGTTCAACATAATCTTGCGAAGCGATTCCACAGATCTCTAAGCCACCACTTTCTTATTATTTATAATGGTCAGAAAATATAAAGTTGAGTGAAGTATTCACTAGAACGTACTTGAACTGTCTACTACTACGGATAGTCGCTGGAGCGTTTTCTCAGAGAAAAGATCTCTATAGTCAGATTTCTTATTTCTATGAAAAAATAAAGTTTCTCTTGTTGAGAAAAGATAGCTCGTTGAGCAATTGGAGTAGGGTTACATATCAATTGCAAAATATAGTTTATTATTCCTTCTGACCGTTTTAAATCAGGGTGGTAAATCTTAGAGAACACTTGCCACTGACCCATGAAATATTATACTAGTACAAATGTGTGGATGACCTTTTACTGTCCTCACTCTCTTATCATGTCGGGATGGCCATCCGACTAGACCAGCGCAGGCCCAATTTCAATGACAAAATGCAGAACCTCTGACTGCTAACTCATCAGATGACGACTAATAGACAAGTTCAATATGGAACAAGAAGTTCACATTAGAGAATATCTGAACTATTCTTCTTATTCTCGCCCAAAATGATTCCTAGAGGTTTACGAAGGACAATAGAAAACGTCAGGTCCCTAAACGCAATCGCCACGGGCCCATTTCAGGTGTCGCTCTCCATATGCTATCTTATGAGGAGACCTTTGAGTCCCAGGGGGTAGTGCTACTGCCTGCTCATACATATCGTGTTATTTATTGTTACTATATTTGACATCTTTCTTGCTTTATGTGGGCAGTCAATGTCCACAGTAAACGATGATACGTCATATTATAAACTTAGCGTTTTTTAGGCTTCGGTAGAAGCTTTAGCTTCCGAAGAGTAACCCATGGGACCCTATGAATAAGCATCCGATGTCCATCCATCCATCCGTCTGCTTTTCAGCAGGCTTTAAGTATCTCATGATCCGTAATAGGTACACTGTTGAAATTTTCACAGAATATGTATTTCTCTTCAAGCTATAACAACATAATTTAATAAAAAAGAAAGTAAAAATTAAAGGGGGCTCCTCTCCGACGACACTTCGGGACTTTTCATGCGCGATTCCGACTCACACACTGACATAATACAGTGCTTTTTTTTTGGAGGTCTACAAATGACTCCTCCCGCTGCGGGCAGAGCGGTAGGGAGTGTCAGACTTCTACTGACTAAAAACCACCCATGTTCCTTCTTAGCCCTTTCTGCCGAGGCCGCGGTATCTCTTTCGAACAACCCGTAGCCCGGACGGGATAATATTGTGCCTTAACACACCTTCAAATAACATATTCGTGTCTGTTTACGCATAAGTTTTACAAATAAAATGGTATTTGATTACGTAAAAGGCCTGTATTTTTTAAAGTGGTTGACTCCTACAATACTTTCAGAAACCAAAATATTCAAACACGCCTTTTGTTATGACTATGATAAAACTTTGCCTAAAGAAAGAACGAATCAACAAAAGATCAGGTTCAAAGTCAAACAAACTAGATATAAATGAATAATAACCTAGTATTTATAACACCTGGTATTTTCAGTATAATAGATGAAGCTACTTAATTTATTTACAAACTACTGTTTACAAAACTGTAATTATAATAAAATATGTTTACGTATAAAAAATATGATTATTATTTCTGTAATAATAGAAGATAATGATGCTAGTAATACTTAAAAATACACACCGGCTCAAAGCCAAGGTTCTTTTCGACTTAAAGCTGCATTCAGCGTAGTGGGGATGGCACTAAATTAAAAAAGATACGGAAATATTAATCTAGATGGGCTTGTTTTTGAACACAACTCGTTCAAAAGTGGCGATAAAAATTTTCATTTTCTTACCGAAAAGCCCCAGAATATAGAGTATAATCAGTATATTACATTTGCACTGGTGACACACAGCTGACCTCCTCTCTGCCAGAGGTCGTGGTTTCTAATACACCATACGCAGGTTCACTGTAATTAATATGTCTCAGGTATTTTTTGTACTAGGACGTGAAGGTTTCTTCACGATGTTTCGACTACCGTTTTTACAGTAACGTCCAATTCATTTGTAGTCGGCGCAGCATTTCTTCTTCTTCATACTTCACAATTACTCGTCATTTCATCAGTCACAGTCGTGAGTAGTGGTGATGAAATAAATGATACAAAGTAAAGTGCCTGCCTGGGTCTAAATACACGAACCGCAATTTAAAGCCGGAATGTTCCTTGACTATGAATAATAATATAAATATGAAATTGGCGAGTGTACTTTTATTAATTAGTAGCCAGTGCTGTAATATAAATATTATATTTCACCGTCTAGTGGCCATACCAGTGCAAGTGCTCACTGTACTTTGGTTAAGTGGTGTGTTGCAGTACACACGGGGCAATTACTACCGTTCAGCAAAGTGGGCGAGTCGAGTTGCACACGAATATTTCTGAACTATCCTCTATTAAAGTAACTAGCGATGCGCTTACGTTACTCCAGCGAAGTAAGCCAGTGTACTTTGCTAATGTAAACGGGACCTAATAGAAAAGATCACTTCTACCAGATCAGAGTAATCCTTGGATAGATGATTGTGAGTGAAAAGAACACGCTTTTGTGTGCCATTCATATGTTTTAATGCGTACAGATTGTAAGCCATTAGACGATGAAAGAGTTTCGATATAATACTCGTTGTGTCTGAACTGGTTCTTTGATAGTTTTTAGTCTTTTGTAGTTTGTTGTAACGGATTAGTATGAGTACGGATTAGTGAGTATAGTGATATTTTTTTCAATCCGGACTGTAAAAGGGGATTGATGAAGTACAGTGTGTACATTGTTACTTGTTATAATGATTTTTTCGAAGACAACGTTAGGACTAATGTTTTGAGAGGAAGACGTTTTGATATAAAAGCAAGTTAAGTAAATCTTTTTAAATAATGAAACTACTCACTTTTCATCGATGACATATATCTACAGATCGAGCTGAGTTTTCAAGAAATTTTCTAGTTTGTATTTTGTTGACGTTAAACACTCCCACACGCCCCTTTGATAAATACAGACCCGGAGCTCGAGCTGTTTCCAAGAATTTTAAAATGACTTCTAGTAAGGATAGCAGTTCGTCAGTTTCTTGTTTTGTGTATCTTCAGCAATATCATTGCCAATTGTAAAGCCTCAAGATTAGATTTTTTTTTTATTTGGAAGATTATTATTTGTTGGCAGTCCGGTTTAAGTTGGTGAATATCTGATATTTTGCATACGTTTCAAATGTTTACCAAACCCTCCTCCTAATGTTATATCAGGACCAAAAGAACCATACAGCACTCAGTGGCGTGCCTAGGAGTAAGCAATACAGCAAGCACAACTACAACAAGCAGACTGTTTTGTTTAAGTTTTTAATAACGGCTGTTTTATTTTACTAGTTATTTTAAATATACCTAATTATAAAAATACAAAAAGTGGTGAACTACACTTTTCGTAGTTCCTATTTAATATTACGTCACAATTTAAGAACAACATTTAGGTGCATTACACAATATCGAATCCACACTCTTTAATCTTTCACAAGGAAATATTACATTAACCACTTCAAAACAAAGTTAGGTAATTCCATCAAAAAGTAATGTCAAACTTTAAATCACTAGAAAAAGAAACACAGAAAGAAATGCACTCACTAGTATTCGCTCAAAACAAATATGAACTAATTTGAAATCTACTTTGTGTCAAAATTCTCGCCACACGCATCATCCATCGCGCGAACCGTGAAACACACATTCTCTCTCAAACATACACTGACTTGCCACGCACACATTCAAATAGAAGCTCGGCTTATTCCTCATTCATAATTTCGAATGTTTCCTAAAAGTAATATTAAAAACAAACCAATTTATGAATGAAAAATGCAGTGGAAACAGTGCGTGCTTTCGAGAAAGGGCTACTGGGCTAGCCCCGCCCACTGGCTCACTACTTAACTCTTCTTTTGTTAGTGCTAGAGCGAGCTAGAGACTCGCGGTCGCAGCGGAGAAATATGAAGTTTGACAACGCCGCGCGCTGAGTAATGCACGTGAATTTATATTCAATGATATTATAATATTTTGTTAGTGTTTATAGTATGACTGTTTTTTTATTTGTTGTTTTATTTTAAGGCAAGCACAGCTTTTCTGCTTGTATGGGAGGCCCGCCACTGACAGCACTGTCTAGCCAAATTAACCTCACTATAGACCAAAGCACACATCACACGTACATTTATTAAACTTAAATAATAAAATTGTAGGCAATGCAAACAGTCGGCAATGATTTAATAACGAGAGCTATTACAGCGGGTCATCATTCATTTTCGCATTAGGAAGGGTCACGGGTGGACCACTGAGGGGTTAGGGACGCGGGGTGGGGTGTGGATGACTCACGTCCAGAACTTTACCACGGAATAAGTAGTTACAGAAGACCGGGTTCACACAAATGGAAGCAGGCAAACGCACACAGACGCGTACGTAGTTGAAACTATGTAAAGGTACTCAATAAACCAACTAGAACCTTTTTGTGAAATCATATGGTACGATCTTTAATATATTGCACTAAACGCATAAAATATCATCATTATTATGTGCATGCGACAGCTCCGTCTTACTCACGAGAAACCTTTTACCTGAAGTAAGCTTGCAGCTCATGTAAACTTTTTGCATGTGTGTTTAATAATTATTCCTTGTGAAAATGCAGTATGTGTACACTATTATGTATACTGTGATGATGATCTCAGACTAACACAAATGTTTACCAGACGTGAGTACGCGTAAATTCGTGACTGTTTCTGCATTTTCGCAAATTGGTGTGCTAACCTTCTGTATCCATCTATTTTGTGACTTGAGACCTGTGTCGCCAGTCATGCGGCAGTTACGTACCTTCTAGACGACAGGCTTTGAGGAACTTGCTCTAAATGAAGAGACGTTGCGTGGTTGCAGGATGCCGGTCATATGTTCATGTTGTGGGGTTGAGTTAATTGTTGAGGTCCATTAATAGGTTTGAGTTTGATAAAGTTTGTGCCTGATTATTGTTTGGTGAACCATATTTTTTTCTTCTTTGAAACAGACAATACGCATAGATCTCTGTTTGCATTTCATTCATAAGTAAATAGGATAGAACGCTTGAAAATCATGACAACAAAAATATATTGGGACGACAATATTTTTATAATTTTTTGCACCTTGAATGTCGAAATACTTCGTTAATATTTTCGCAAAATATGACAAAGATCAAACAAGGCGAGAACGTGCAAGTCATTGTTGACCTCAAAGCAAACTTAATTATAATCAAGTTATGTTTACGGGACGCCAACTTGAAACAAACCATTCATGCTGAAATAGATAAAGTTACTTTGATTAAATTCACGAAAACTTCAAATCAAAGGACAAAGTTACAAGTTGCTCGGAATTCTGTAAATTTGCCAAATTCCTAGTATCTGGCATCCAGAGTGGGACTTATTTTACAAGCACCCGACATACGGGTCGTGATGTTTGGCTAACATTAAAATTGGTTTATGCAAATGTAAATTACATACATTAGTTGTCGCGGTACGGCGGGACGGTGGCGGGACGGCAGCGGGACGGCGGCGGGACGCGTGCGGCGCGGGGCTCGAGCCCGCTTGTTTGTTGCTACGTGCTTTATTAAATATCAGTTTTAATTGTTAATTTTTGTGTTGCTATTTCAAATCCTATTTGCGTAAGTGCTTTCGTTATTTAACTTGCTCCAATCTTGAAATGCAATCTCATTATTAAAAAGTTTTTCATTTTGTATTGTATTCTTCATTATAAAATTCTCTGTGTTGAAATAAAATTCTTCTAGTAACAAGTATAATGGATATAATATTCACAAGTGTTGAGTTTCTCCTTATATAGCCAACCGTGTCGGCTAGTTGATTTTCTCTAAATTTAGGTACTAATAGTCATAATAAGTGTCCGTCATTGCTTACTCAATCTTGCAAAACCCATACAGAAAATTTACAAAAGAAATTAACAAAGAACACTGGACCAAACCGCAGTTAATCAACAAGACACACTCGCAAGTCCACTCAACGAACGTGGAGTGTCACGCCCCCCTCACGCCCCGAACAAAGTGATCTGCATGTAACATGTCACAGCAACGTGTGACAAACGAACCGGCGCGCACCGCCGATGACGCCAGCCTTCGCTGCCAACTCAATCACACAACCAGACATACTTTTAGCAAAGGGGTTAAAGATACTATAGACAGGTTATCAGAAGATGGTAGGTGGTGGTCATCATCTGTCCAGTAAGTGTGCTGGGAACTGGTCTGACTTCTTTGGTATCATGTATCTATACAACAGTTCGTCTGTTTATATGTGTTTATAATATTGCAAATTGAGGAATGTCAAACATAACATGTGGTCCGATATATCAGTGACGTAATTGCCAATTTGACATGTTACTCTTTGTACCGAGAGATTATGTTTTTGTACACGTTGTCCTGTCTTTCAAAGGTAAGTACATCTAAACGTCTTTGACTTTAATTTATGAGTTTACGACCCCCGACATCTTTCGTGACCACCAAATATAACCCCGACCGTTAATGTACAGAAATCATTTTTTTATTCACAATCCGATTGAATATTCCGTCTAGAAATCGCTATCGGTTTAAAAACGAAAGCTAAAACGGATCGCATAAATTTGCATGACAAACGCGCGTCGCACCGAGGGACATTACTTTTTTTTAAGAAAAATATGACGACCTTCCCCCGATGGAGTTTCCAGGTCTATTTCCATAAATAATAAATAACGATCGAGGACGGAGCAAAAAGTATTCGCTGATATTTATTCTGTTCGCGAATTTTTATCCACTTATCGGGTTTTTCTGTCGTTTGAAGGAATTGTCGCGCGACCCCTGACTGGGACTGCGACCTCTGACTGAGACTCCGGCAGGCACTTCAATGCTATTAACCCCATGGATTGGGTTAACTTATGACAAATACCTACGTAATATTTTTTCTGAATATATAAACATACGATGAATTTAGTGACACCTATCCTCTATGAACAAGAATTCATTCGCAGTACTCTATTGACACATTCTGTTATAAGTTGACACAATACACAGGCGTGACCGAAAATAAATAACTATTTTAAATCATTAAACGTTTCCCGACAGTCGATACAACACAGATAAAACTCAAATTACCTTCATAACCCAATGAACGCTTATCGTTATCAGTGTCACGAATCAACACGGTCCATTAATATAAAAACAATATTAAATGCCCCCACTGTAGTCCGATGACCGAAACATTGATTGTGAACAAGTTTCGGTGAAACCGACGGCCCTCGTTAATTCGTAATAGTTCCGAATTATTAATATTTCATGTTTTATTGACGAACAAAGAATTACTGGCGATGGCAACGAATGTACAAATATTTTCATTAAATATGGTACTTATGAACTTTGTTTTAAGGTTATTACGATGAATATTTATAATTAACAGTTAGTATAAAAATATACTGTTTATATAAAACTAAGTTTAATACAAACGTATTTATGAGAGTCGAATTTTATTTTCAGTTTTTCCCAAATATAATATAATAAAATATAATATAGTTATGAACCGTGAAAGCTTAAAACAGTGTTTTCCCAAATGTTATGGAGTCGGCTTCCAGTATTTGACAAAAATAGTAAATATACCACGGAAATAGTTATGTAGTTTAAAGATTTCAACTAGACGACAGAAAACGGAGACAATTATGAAGTGACAGTAAAGAGCTAACTAAACCAAAATACTTCAAAATACATTTTGGTTTCCATGTTTTATATTAAAATAACCATCAAAATGGTCAAATTACAGTAAACTCAGCTAGAGAATTCCAAACAGTATAATTACAGTAACATTTTGGTTGGAATTAACTCACTAATCTATTTTAACATGCGCATTTCCCGCACTCTACTGTACAAGCATCATATTCAAAATATCATTAAGCTGAATAAACTCCTACTTACTAGTTAGTAAATGTATGCTTATTACTAGGCAATAATATAATTTAATGCCTCTTTAACGCGTAACATCAAATTTGAAATCACACCTTTAATCCCCAAAAAATTAAGGGTTGTTTAGAGGTGTACCTATATAATAGTATAACCACATTTCACCACTTTTGTCTAAGTCCCATGTAATACAGGGCAAGCTTAATTATCATCAACCTAATACTAAACCAGACTTCGTAGCTGTAACTGAAAATTGCTTGATGGTAAAACTCAAAATTCTTTGCACAAATAATCCAAAGCCAATCGAATACTAGCTCATGCTGAGCAGTAGCGACTTGAAAACTTTTTACACGATTTGGGTGGATTTTTTTTAACTCGTCTTTTCTGTAAACAAATGATTATATTTTGAGAAACAAACATGCATAAATAATATAGAAAAAAGCTATTTAAATAGTCCACCCAAAGTCAGCTGAAAGTAATTTATCTCTGTCGTTAAATACAATCACATAACTGTACCAAGCAAAATTAGGTTTTCTTTGGAACAGAAATGAGGCTGTCCATAACTTTAGCCAAAAAATACATCTAGGTATAGGCGCACTTTATTTTCACATTGATCGTGCTCATCACACAAATGTTTGTGTGATGAGCACGATCATTTTGTTCTGTGTCTGGGTGTAATTTATCTATATTATGTATGTATTTAGAAATATATAAGTATGTTTATCAGTTGTCTAGTACCCATAACACAAGCTCTGCTTAGCTTGGGACTAGATGGCGTTGTGTGATAGTTGTGGAATATTATTATTATATTATTATTACATTAACAATTCCACAGGCTGAGGCACAATGTCCCCATTAACACGAAGAGATAGTCCGCCTACAGCATCAAGCCACTAAGTCAAATGTCCCGCGGTAGTGCCAAATAGTGTGCGATGAGCGGCCACGCGGGCACAGCACACTGACCCAGTTCGGTCAATCGCCCCTGACAATTTGTTCATTACGGCCGAGCTCCCCTGCGTATACATCGTGCGGTCGATGGTAGGTATTAAAGCTATTCGCGGTATTATATGCTGGAGCATGTGGGAGCACGCTGTATTGTGTAGCTATTGATTTGTGGTTATTAAAGCCATCCTAAAAATTATGTGCTCAGTTTTCACGTGGATTTTCGGAATATTGGTCAAAAATGAATAGTGGGATTAAGCCTCGAATATGTTTTCGTTAAAAGAATATGTTAATTTTATTACCATTTTGATGTGTACAATAGATATTTTTCATCAGAAAAAAACCAGAAATGATATTAACTATTTCATCAGAAGTTTCTATAAAGATAATTAAATTCCTTTTCAAATAATATTTCCAGTTAATATTATATAAATAATAAAAGAAAGAACTGGACACTGCACTTGTCTGTTCAGCTTGTTTCTAATTATCACACTCACTTACGCGAGCGCCTCTTGTGACACCTACGGGTACTATTAAAGCACGTATATTATGTTTGATTCACCTTGTTGCTCACGGAAATACTATCCATTAATTATTCTTCCGTTATCGCTTTGTTCCGTTAAATTAACAAACAAGTTAATTCAGATCCGTCGCAAACCAGTCAACGTTTCCTGACTGACGACTGTGACAAACTTACAGTTAAAATAAATCAGCGTTTTGTGCCGGACCGGACCTTATTCTTTCAGAAATAACCATTAATCAACGATGAGGTCACAAAAAATAATTTAAAGTTGAATTATCACAAAAAACTTGCATGTAATTTCGAGCAGCAATTACACGGGAATATAAATAATTCAAGTTGGATAACTTTATAATAACATGTAGCAATGCGTTAATCAGCCAATTGTTATCAGGTACCGAAATAGTACGTTATTTAGATAAACCATGCCCTCCTGACCTGCTCTTTCACCCGGACTTTAAGGACTAAATGTGACGTAATAGTCGAAATAAGTTAAACTAAATAATTAAAGGAATCATCAACACTAAGAAAGATGAAGAACTAGACACAATAGGGATGATAGAACACGATTCTGCTTAGTCCGTCTGTTAGATTATTGCAAAATATTTGATACATCATGTTTTTGGTTTTATCAAAATATTATTATTTTGATAAATATAAAATTGACGAAAATAAAACGTGTCAAAGATCATAAGTGGGGGCTTGTGACGTCACTTTCTGGTAAAAATGTACCAAACTGTGAAATCACACGACTTTTCGAGGCATTGTGTCGTCTTAATTTTTTGTTTACGTGAAAAAAGAAAAATATTTTTTTTTTTAATATGTGTTCAATATTTTTTGGAAAATCTATCTGATGGACTAATTAGATTTTTTATGCTGCTATCCGCCGAAAGCCTACATTAATTCCCTTTAACTCACAGATGCATAAAAATCACCTTTAATTAACACAACAATAAATTAGCATCGAACCCGTCCATCTGTTGAACAACCGTCACGCCGGTGGCGCCCTCTCGCGGCACATCGTGTAATTATGTCGGGAAGTGATTCGCCATCAAAGCTTCTCCGCCAATTATACATGGAAATTGGAGCGAGACCTCTCACCAGCCTGCACTGATCAACTGGAGCTGGGTGCAGTTGGTTTTAAGAATTTATAGGGATTTGTTTCGAGGGTATTGTGTGATATATTTGTTATGGTTGATTTTTTAATGTCCTATTATGCTTCACCGGAGAGTTATATAGGGTGGTGCCGGCGACAATACGTCAATAAATGAAACCACTGGTAGTTCTAGTTCATAGGAACATTTTTAAACTATCAAATACATCCTAAAACCGAAATAAAAAAATAAAAAAAAATATTGGTTTACTATTCTAGGAATAATTTGCACCGATTAACGTGTAGAAATAAAATGTGACGAACGAATTTGGCAAAGGCATTTAAGAAGATTATTGAAAATTTATGTTCTAGGAATTTTTGTTTTTGTTGGTGTGAAATTACCAAATGACCCACTCTGGGCGAAGCGATGGGAGTGTCAGACTTCTAATAACTATAAACCACCCATGTTCCTTCTTATCCCTTTGTGTCCGAGGCCGCGGTATCTCTTTCAAACAACCCGCGGCCCTTTCTAGGGCATGCCAGTTTCCTCACTATGTGTTTCGTCACCATTTTGAGAGCAGCAGTTATGAAAGAATTCACACAAAAAATAATAATAATAATAATAATATTCCACAACTATCACACAACGCCATCTAGTCCCAAGCTAAGCAGAGCTTGTGTTATGGGTACTAGACAACTGATAAACATACTTATATATTTCTAAATACATACATATTATAGATAAATAAAACTTGATACCTACAGGTTGTTAGTTGCCACCACTGTTCGCTCGTGTACATATTGAAAACAGTACAATATTTTGCTGTTTCGTATCGTCGCAAATCCTTACATAGTATAAAACAAAGTCGCTATTTTTGTCTGTTTGTCTGTATGCTTAAATCTTTAAAACTACGCAACGGATTTTGATGCGGTTTTTTTTAATAGATAGAGTGATTCAAGAGGAAGGTTTTAGTATATAATTTGAACGACATCCACGCGGGTGAAGCCGCGGGCATCAGCTAGTGTAGCTTAAAATAAACTCTAACACGCAAGGATACACCCCATGATAATGTGTAGATACTGTTTTGTAAATGAACTCAAATTATAACAAAGAGGTATCCTTGTGGTCTATGTGGCAGCCGCGGGGCCTGTTATTTATATGACATACAAATAGTAAAGGAATGCCTTGTGTAACAAGGATAGTTGTAGAGTTGTGAAAAAGTGAAGAAAAAAGTTATAACAATATTTATCATCATTCTTATGATTCAAATGAAAATTCTGACTGTTGTAGTAATGTACATTGTTGGTTAAAAATATTTTTTTGGAATAAAAGTCTGTGACATTTATTTCT
This sequence comes from Diarsia dahlii, assembly GCA_949775195.1. NCBI lineage: Eukaryota > Metazoa > Arthropoda > Insecta > Lepidoptera > Noctuidae > Diarsia > Diarsia dahlii. The sequence continues at coordinate 564,415 of OX459193.1, read as the reverse complement.
GAAATACATAGTAGTCTATATATTTATGGTTTTATATTCGCCGAGGCATCGCACTAGATGTGCGGTTTGCACCACACTGGCACAATTAATAACGAATTAACATTAAATTAAAACCAACCACAAATAATAACACGTTTATTCATACACGGCTCGTAGGTTTCGACTTTTAAGCAAACTATGTAAATGTACGAATTCGTCTTGTTCTCATTTACATTGCTAATGCGGTCATACGGCCCGGACACGGTCCTGTGACGGTGAAACAATGCCGGTTTTCCGGATAAACCCATCATTTTGAATATAAATTGTAATGTCCTGTAAGGTTGATTCATTACGCACGCACCGAGTGCTGTCATGCACTTGAATTCATATTTATGATCATTGGGACCAAGCTTGGCAGATTACCATGCCGACTACGGCGTAGCACGAGCGTAGCCATTACTTAGCTCGTAGCGGCGTAGCTCGTAGCGGCGTAGCTCGTAGCAGCGTAGCTCGTAGCACAGATCACAGCTACAAGTTCCGTAGGCGTTACAAATGGCGTAGCACGTAGAGTTGGTCGTACGTCTACGACAAAACGTAGCTTTATTCAGTTTTTTGTAGTGCTTCGTTCGAGTTCAGGCATTGTGTCGGTTCTGTGATTGGATTCTGAAGCCTTGTGGAGTACAACGGCTTTTGTACTAATATTTGTACTCTTAATTTATTATTGGAAACTCTTCGAAAACAATCGGTATAGTTCGAATTGTTTGGAAAACGATTATTGGAGATTAACCTTTTTGCTTTATTGTTATAAGGGTCTATTTTTATAAGCGCTAGCTCGGGGCTATGTTCATAAATTGGAGGAGCTAACTCACCTCAATGGAGGTCATCTCGAGCTCGTACATCAGGTAGATAAATGAAGAATGGAAGCTTTTTCATTTTCACATAATCTAGATAAAACTTGTCAGTATTATTAATAGGCATTATTCGTAAGAATTACTTTCTCTTTTAAAATATATCCAACGTCGAGAATTACGAGGCTTTTTCATGTAAATTTATTCCATCAACTCGGACGTTTTAATATAAAAAAACTTGAGAAACAAAACTGCATTTTGAAACTCCATCACGAAAAAGTTAAAATGACAACGGAGTAAAGTAACACAATCCTGTTCACTTTTCTTCGAAAATAATACATTAGTCGTTATAAGGTGCACATTACTAATGACGACTAGAAATAAATAAAATAGCAGAGGCTTTGTTACTGTAACATTCTGAAAAACGTCTGATCGCCTGCGCTAAACCTTTGGGAATCATAGGTGGATCATTAGAAAGAAAGGAAGAAGAAAGAAAATTGTGTTTATTTGGCAAAAACACCTTAAAAGTTAACAAAAATAAATTTAAAATTATTAAAACTAATAATGCCAAAAGGGCCTCAGCTCAGCATAATGCCAGATGGCAACACAAAGTGCACCACCTGACGCTGATTTTCAGCTGCTGCCCACGAGTGCCATACGCTCGAAAATATAAACAAACATATAAAAAAGTCTTAAATATTTTTTAGATCAACCACGTTTAGCTAATTGTGATGGTGATCGTATTGACACCAATCAGGCACACATATTGATTTCGGATTGCTATTAAAAAACCTAACCTAAACAATTTTGCTGTCCCTGGGAACTAAATCCAAGACCACATCCTATGAAGAACGGATCACGAAGAATTTCTTACTAAAACCTCCACGCTTTATTTCCACATCGAGCTCTCACGAACGACGAGACAATTTAAAAAATCCTTCGCAAATTACAACAAAATTAATCGGAAACAAGTTCCAAAGTCCATTTCGGACTTCATCCGTCTCTTAAAGATTCATCGGACGAAGTCGGACGCGGCTTATTTATAGCGAGCCAGTCCGGACAGCCAGTGACGTCATTGACGGTATTTAGAAGCTAGCAGTGACGTCACAGGCCTCGGGACCTTCTGATCTTCAAATAAAGTCTGGTGTTATTTCTGTTGAAGAGAATACGCTTATATTTAGGAATAGAGAGACTTTAAAAAAAATCGATATCAAAAAATTAGAAACAAGAAAGTAGTCTCACGCGTAAAAGCGAATCTAATGATTAAATTCTTTGAACGGAGTACAAACTATGTTTTCTCTTTAACAGGCTCTTACCGCTTAGATATTTAAAGAGCACCAACGTCAGATTGCATCAATTGATTTTATAATTGAAACATCATAACTAAGATACAGCTTCTAATCTTAAAAACCTCAATTAAATATTTTTAATTTCTGTAATGAACTTATGTACATGTGTGTGTTATGTGTGTGTGTATTTGTGTTATGTACTTGAAGATACCATTGTGTGTAAATTGGTTCAAGACTGAACTCTTTCCAGAGACTAAAACTTTTATCCCCGAAGCTCTAAAGTTCAAGTGTGTTTCTTTCGAAGTAAAATTAAAAATATATTTATTAGATATAAAAACGATTCCTTTTGTATAACGAGTTCAGTGTTTTAGCTGTAGATTGCGATAAACTAGTAAAATAACTGATTCGAGTACCTACTCACAGGAATAGATGAATTTAAATACACGACCGACATCGTAAAACTTTTCCAGAGCGACTATAATCATCTTAATAAAAAAAGAAAAATAAAATCATAACAGGCAAAATGAGAATATATAATAAGCCACCTCTGTCTAAACCTTTGGGGGAAAACAGTCGTATTGTTTATCGTACGTAACTAAGAAGTACCTATTCCAATTCAATTCCTAAAATGAGAAGTTTCCTCCCAAAATCCTCGCTTTGTCCTCCTTCCTCGCATAATCAAGTATAACATCTCATATATGTAACAATAACCTTTATATTACAATATATTCATCGTCGGAGGCTTCCACTACTTCATATTATTAATAATAATAATAAAAGGGACATAAATCCTTTTCATAAAGGAACGGAGTAATAAATATGAACAAAAACATTTTGATACGAAACAACTCGATTCTATATGACATAATTGACAATACCTGTTCGCATCAAATGCATTAGGGAAATGTGTTGCCATCATAAAAATATGGGATAAAAGCCTTTACGTATGTATTTGTGTCACAAATATACGGGTGGGGTAAACGTTCGATTTTTGAATGCGATAAAATTATTGTCGATGTTTTAAAATGTTGTGAGGTTGTGAGTGTATATGGCAGTGATAGGCATATGTGACCGTCTGACTGTCAAGTCACAGGTATTAAGTTTGAACCCAAGCCGCCTTATTACAAAAGGTAGTTAAACCTGGTTTAACTTAGACCTGGTTTATCTCGCATGCTGTCACTTTCTTTTGAATATTATTGAAGTGAGACGTCATGCGAGATAAACCAAGTCTAAGTTAAACCAGGTTTAACTACGTTTTGTAATAAGGCGGAAGACGTTTAACTTTTCGGATTCATGTGCGTGTTGTATTATTAGTTTCTTCGGCGAACTAAAACATCGGGAGGAAACCGCCTGCCTTACAACCTGATACATATTTCTCGACGGCATGAAAAGCCAAGCCAGAGCTTAGGCCCATGGACGGCATAAAAAACGCTGATACCAGTTTAGGCACTACACACGATAAAGAAAAAAGAGAATTGTTTATTTAATTATGACGCGACTATCAATTTTTTTGTAGTCATACAGTAGTTCATAGAAAAGATAGACAATACCCATAGTTAAGTTATTTGCGGATAGCCCACTTGCTTGGACGTCTTAGTTTTACTATAAGAGAAAGATATTACAGTTAGGGAGATTAATCTCAAGTGTGTGCCTACCAAATCCACTGCTTCAGACCTCTGTTTCTACCCCAGAAAATATAATTCACTTGATCGACACAAAAAACCACTTAAGTTAATCGCCTACCAAAACATCGCCTACCTTTTACCTACCTACCTTAGCTTCCTACCTTTGTTCGCTACCCCCGCTGCCTACCCCGATGGTATCAATCTTAATTACGACAGTTCGATATTTATTTTACTTAGTTTCTTTATGTCAATCATGGCAGGTTCCATTTTGTTATCGATACGTATACCGCGGTGTAATCTGTTTATTTTTGTAACGAATTGATGTGGCTTCGGTTTGTTAAGATTTATTGAAGTAGATACAAGATACACTGATGATGGTAATTGAAATATAAGGGTTGATTGTGATTATCGTTTACAAAGTTGAATTAATAATGCAGATTAATCATTATAAGTATGCTTAATGAACTAATTGGATTCTAGAGAATTTTAACATTCAGCTTCTACAACGTCTTGAATTACCAAGGATATGATATAGCTTTTAATACGAGCATTTAATTCAATTAAAATATCACAAGAACACAGGCATCCTTTCAAATGATGGTTTTTTCGTTGAATAACTATCGAGTGAGTATAAAACTTGGTCGACACTCCTCCATCTGAAAGCCAACACAAAGTTATTATAATACCTACTAGACACATTTTCACGAAAACGGAGCCAGGATTTTACGAAATCTCGGCTCAACTTTGCGGAACACAGAATTCGCCGGGAAAACTGAGCCGATTACATCGTATACGTAGCTCCGTGAAATACGATATTTTATTCAAACTATTTTGCATATACCTAGCTTGCAATATACTTGCAACTTCATTACGGCAAGTCTGCAATGCACATCAATAAAGGCCTCCCCACACTAGCCTGTGACGTCACTAAATTACGCTAAGGTGTCTCACGCGAGTGGGCCGCGCGGTTTACTTGACAGTTATACGTTTTCTCGTGCACTATATTTGCGAACCGCAAATAGGTAGGGTGAAACGTTTTAGACGTAAAATTCTCATTCTACGGCATAGTTCGTTGGAACTTAAAATTCAGGTTAAATATTTGAGTACGTAACTAGACAAAGAACTAGAATATGTTTAAAATGTTATGTAATCTTTTTAAACATGTATTAAGAAAAAATATAGTGTATGATGAATGAGTCTGCGCAAAATATAACATTAATCAAAAAAAATTATAAGAAATATAGTGATATTCACAATATAAATACAAGAAATAAACATAAATTTATTGTACCCACAACAAGGCTCAAGAAAATAGGTGGATCATTTAGATGCCAATGTATTCGCTTTTATAATAAACTTCCAAGCGACATTCAAAATTTAAGCATTAATAAATTCAAATCTTTTATAAAACGTAAACTTTGCCAGAAAGCCTTTTATGCTGTTAAAGATTATATAGAGGACAAAAAAGCTTGGGATTGAACTGCTCCAATTTGAATTGAAGGTGAATTGATTTTATATCTTTTTATTAATTATACCTTTTTATTTTTATTTTTTACACTTTGACATTTTAATTATTTATACATTATTTACAATTTGACATTTTATGATTTTTCTAAACACAATGACATTATTTACTTTTTTAAGTATGATATTATTTTTTGCTTTTTTGATCAATATTTACTTGTTAAATATTTTATTTTTCATTTAGTTTTGTGTATATTGACATTTAATAACTTGACTTATTTAATATGACAAATATTTTATTATTTTTATATTGTGAATGTGAGGACCATGTGGGTCTTTCTCTAATTTTAACTATTGTCTGACAGTTTGAGTACTATAAGCGACCCACCCAAATGTCCTTTCTTTGGTATTGTTCGTCGTGACGTTGAGCTCCTTGAGTTATAAGTCGAGCTCCACGATAATTGACAAATGCTTGCACTGACTGGACGGGTCCACTCAAATCTGTGTGGTACTTTATTCAAAAGACCATCTCAGACACTAATCTGCATGATCTTCATGTATTTTCATATTGTGAATGTGAGGACCGTGTGGGTTTTTATTTAATTTTAACGATTGTTTGGCAGTTTGAGTACTTTAAGCGACCCACCCAAATGTCCTTTCTTTGGTATTGATCGTCGTGACGTTGAGCTCCTTGAGTTATAAGTCGAGCTCCACGATAACTGACAAATGCTTGCACTGACTGGACGGGTCCACTCAAATCTGTGTGGTGCTTTCTTCAAAAGACCATCTCAAACACTAATCTGCATAGTCTTCATGTGTGTATTATACCAAGATTATGTTTGTACCTTGAACATATTGTAAACCCAAACGATTTTAAAAGAGTGTCCATGAAGTTTCTTGCCATTCTTCTCATGAGACCAACGCTTTGGAATTGGCAACTACAGTACACTCACGAGTTATTATGCCTTGTGACTGGGACTGTAGCTTAGTTTATTTAGCTTCAGTAGTTCAGTAGTTTGCTGCCGCACTCGGAGAGCTTTAGTGGTTGCTTGGGCCGTCGCTTGGTAGGGGCTTTTGGCGGTTTTGTCATACAAAACTATGTCAGGCCTTTGCTGGGTGGCGGCTTGAGTAATCGTTGGATATCTCTGAGTGCCGCAGTTAGTTTAATTCGACTATTCAAAAGTGCCTGTTACTGGCCTACTTGAAATAAATATTTTTGACTTTGACTTTGAATCACTATTAAACATCAGCGGGTCTTTACAACTTGAAATCTTTAGTAGATATTTTAATATTGTAAAGACGGGCGTGTTTCACAAAGACTAAATTTTTAGATAGCACTCGATCCATCAAATTTGTAGCTTACAAACGTGGCTAACATCTCGACGAAGTAAAAATAGCTTTATTTATGAAAACTTTGAATTTTTCACACCGGCAATCTGGGCAGCACGTCAGTACATTCCAATCAAAAATTATTTTAAACCCGACACTAAAATGTTCGTGAATCTTGTCGTGTCGAAAATGCCTGGAATATCAATAGCTGTAGAATCGCGCTGATTTTTTGCGGCGCGATGTTCTGTGTGAAGTCGACACATTGATCGTCACCCGGATTTATCTGATGCCGGCCAGATTTGATTGTTTCTATGAATATGTTACACCGACGTTTTTATTGTTGTTCCTAAATATTTTGTACTGTAACAGAATATTTATGAATTCACTCTGTGTTCAAATAAACAACGCCTGTCTCGAAAAACAAAACAATTTACAATTCAAGCTAAATTCTGACAGGGACGACTTCATTCCTCAGCGTGATGTCATATTTTCTCATGATCGTGGCTCCCTGGGGGGCACGCTCGTGCGAGAAAAATATTAAGTACATCTCGTGTGAGTGACGCGGCGACGCGCGACGTGCGACGCGACGTCACGTGACGCGACGTCAGCTCATGTTAGCGCGCTGTTTCGCTTTCGGCACAAATTAATTAATATCGTATACGTTTGATTACTGGCGTTAAACGTCTTATTAAATTATTTTGATACTTTACTTGTTTCATTTGGGCAATACGGTTTTATGTGGACATTGATTTATCTTCTGTCAATCTTTTCGGAATTTAGTTCTCAGACAGGGCAATTATTTGAACACTGTGCGTCGAAGCACGTAATAACGAACGCTCTATCTTCATAATAATAACATTTGCTTTTCCATCGAGCCACGAGAGATCGACTCTGATCCTAACTCAGACATCATAAAAATGGATAGATCATACATAATATTTTTTTATGAAATGAACGTAGATATTTGCTTTGACACTCGGCTCAAAGGTCACAAGTTCCAAGTACTTAAGTGTTCATAACGTTTTTGTCCGTCGTAAGTGCATAGTTATACCATGTCGTATTATTTCCTTTATAACATAAAGGGGCTGAAGTGAACGCTGTAATATTATATTAAAAGGCAGCTAACGAGTGGGTGACAAGGCTGAGGAACTCCTTCTACAAAGTTTTAGAGTCGACGACAGCGAGACGACAACGAGACGAGTGCGATACTTGGTAAACGTTGTTATGCTGACACTGGCCCTAACGACCTGTCGCATCGTACTATGGTGGTATTAAAGAGCGATCTGCGATTAAAAATATGGATTTTTTTGTATTTTTGTTTGTAGCTCACACGAAGTAGGTACTCCAGATTTCTGAATACAGCTTCGGTGAACACAGTTTCTCGCTGAAAAATATATTTTTGCCGTCAGCTGCGATTGGTTGATCAAAATAGTTAGAAGTGTATTACGCTAGATGATTTTAGATCAAATAAAAAAATAAAATAAAATAAATAATATTCCACAACTATCACACAACGCCATCTAGTCCCAAGCTAAGCAGAGCTTGTGTTATGGGTACTAGACAACTGATAAACATACTTATATATTTCTAAAAACATACATATAAAAAAAAACCTTTTTCAAGATCGAGTAAGGCTTTCCCAGAAAATAAATCAAAATAATGTTTCACTCATACATAACGCTACTAGATTGGAAATGTGCCTAATGGCGTTTAAATAATGACACAAAACGATAACCTTTATGAAAGATATTAGAACTTTAACGAACGCCAAAAAAGCTGTCTTTATTGCTAACAATTTGACATATTTCACTCTTCAGATTTGATCTTCATTTCGATAGAAAAATGTTTTTTCCCCAGTTTGGGATGCTGCGGCGCCCAGTGCAATCTGCTTGATTACCTGTATATCGTCCGTACTTTTTGTGAAGCTTACGGATCAGATAAACCAACGAACATTTTGACAGGAGCCTACAAAAGCGCTGTTTGTGCACACATCATGCCCAATTTTTGTTTATTTTCTCATAAATATTTGACTTTTACACGAAGGATTTTCAGTTATAAGTTTTTAAACTGACATGGTCACTGACACTACTATGGTAAATATCCCGTTTATGATATTAATAGTAGTGGATTTTCAGTTGTTTTTGTATTTAAAAACAACGCATAGTCATTGTGTTAAAACTTGACTTAATGCTTGAAAGTTGCAATCAGTGTTTTGACAATAGATTTGACAATAGAAAAGCTTAGTACCCAGATTTAAGCCCGCTAGTCACTTCTTCTCTCTCCCATCGAGACTAAGTGAAAATAGCAATATATTTTAACATTACAACGAGTTACTTAACATATAACATTAAGGTCAGAAGGGCAACTCTCTGCAATTTAAATAGCAGTTGAACATTGCACAGGTTAAAATTCATTTAAAGAACAGTCTTGGCTCAGTCGTTTCTCTGACTTACATGTTATAAATAGCCCGCGTGTTCGAACTCAGGGTTGTGGAGTTCAGATAGGTCGTAGCTCCATGTAATATACTGGTATTCAGCTGCATCTGGAGACCCCAGCACTGTTGAGAAAAGGCTAGGTAGATGATGATGATGAAGTGTTCGAACTCAGGAAAGCACTTTGGATTGTTTGATTTATTTCATCACCACCTCTTGAATTCCCGCACAAGTCAATGTCAACCTCTTGACCTTCTGTGCCTTCCCCTTTAGTGTCAGCTCCTCATATAATTAAGCCTCTTCCGGACTGTATGAGCGTATTCTTGATGTTCTCGCAGTTATCCATTAAACGGACAGTTAATGTGAATTAATGAGACGAGGAGCCTCTTACTGCTGTAATGTCAAGTACCGCCTTGATGACGAGAGAGTTATGTTGGGTAGGTTTAGCTTTCTTGAGTTATAAGGGTTTCAGGAAAGCGCATGTGAGAAATGCACTCTGCTAATCTGGTAGCTGTTAGTGACTTTACAAATAAATCATTTATTTAGACGATCTGTAGTTACGATGCGTTAGAAAACTGCATCGTAAACTATTTTATGATTGGTTGCTTTTTGTATAACCCTAAATACTAGTGTGACATTGCAGTTACTCATGGTGGCGAGCGTAGTAGAGAACGGGTCTAAATCGTTACTGATTTTACAATTCAAACTCAAACTCAAATATTTTATTTCAATAATTAAGCCATTACAGGCACTTTTGAATGTCAGAAGGACGGAAGAAGAACGAAACTACGAGTGCAATACGTCATTCCGAAAGCCACCACGCCGAACCACACGCCACCGAATGCCCGCAACAATGAACACTGCGAGCACGAAAGCACGCAGCGACGCAAACCGCAACAACGAATGCTCGAGACCCCGAAACACGGAACAACGAATGCACGCCGCAACGTGCAACCGCCGCCCCGCGACCCGGAGCCCCGCACACCCGCCGCCACGGCACACGCCGCCGCGCGCCCCCGCACCCACAGCACTCGCCGATTATTTGTCGAATCATCGTCTAGCATATTTGTAAAAACTAAACAAGATAAATATCCACGATTTATAAAACACACAAACGGACAGAACCAAAGCGTCACGTAACATATTGTTGACTAAAAATAGCGCTGCACAAAAATGTTATATCTGTAGCGGAGTGAACTGCATCCCAAGTATTGCATTACAGCTGCAAGCCGGTCCGCGGCGCGGGGCATGTCTCCCTCGTCACTCTCTGCACTTTGTTCTGTCAGCCCAGAATATTGTAGTAGTGTTACTATTACTATCTGTTGCCCACCTCTGGGACAAGAATTCTCCCTTGTACTTGATTTTTGATGTTGTGGAATGTTTAATGCGGGAATATGTGATTTTGGACAGTATATTTTGTCCCGATTGAATACACAACATACGCCTAACCCTTTCTTTAAAACTGGCGTACAGTTTTAAAGAAAGGGTTAGGCGGAAGTGGTCTTATAATACATCTGTATTTCACTAGTTATGTTTAAGTCCCATGTAGATAATAGGGAGTGAACTGCCACTAGGCACAAGCAGCAATACTCCGGACTATTGTTTTGAAAAAATTCTATCCAAAAAATCTCATGCTAAACTTAAATAAAATAAATAAAAAATCATTACCCTTCCATTTGGCTTCGCCGTAGTCGGGTATAAATAATATAAACGTTTGCGACCACGACAACAATGAGGCAGTTTCAATTGCAATTAATCAGATCATGTGAACCATGGTATATATGTAAACAGCTTTCTTTGTCTGTACAATAAACTACGATCACCTCTGATAAGTTTCAAAGTCAAGATTTTATTGAAGTCATTGGTTGTTGAAATAACAATTGATTACCTACCTACCTATGATGACTTCTACAACCATAATAAAATATGTATGTTTTAATTGTTATATAACTCTTTACATTCTGCAATTCATGTAGCATTCAAAGTATTTAGTGTTTTATCTGCAGTGATTATGCCAACATTCTATGACTACTAGTCATTTTAAGTAATTTTCAAAGGATATTATAATGATTTAGTTAAAAGCATTTTAACCACTGCAGAGGACAATAACAAAGACTGCTTGAAATGCGCATTCGGGTTGTAAGAAGATTACACCTATTCCAATAGGCGATTCGTAATTTAATTAATTTAACTGTCAAATTTTCTTCGTAATAACTTGTGTCCCATTATTAAATGATTTACTGCCAAGCGACAAATTAGTAGGATTATTAAAAGAGCAATGCGTGCTAACCAACGAGTTTAACTAATTAATTAAAAACCTTATTTTATAAAATACAAAAACAATTTAGATGCAAATGAAGATTTAATTTGTAACTTGATTTATTTCATCACCTTATTTTGCATAAGCATTCCATTTTTTTGTTAGTTCAACGTAATGAAAAATGGTATTTATTCTTTACACTGGTTTTACAAACACGAATAAATCTTAAAGTACTGTTCAAGTAAATATGAAATCACCGTCAGATTAATTATAGCCATACAAAACCCTTTCGTATACTGAATGGACGTTACACTGTTTCGCTAATTGGGAAATCCTGAAAAGGCTCAACCTGCTTTCCATTAAAAGCGTTAAACCCTAAAACATGCAAAGAAAGTGCCAAAATAAACCCCCCACAGTCTGATATTTGAACGAAAGTACCAGGCGTTTATAAATCCGTAGCAGGTTAACTAACATCCCGTGTTCCGAGTGGTCGCGATCCGTACAAAGCTCGCCAATTACCGCGCCCAGCAAATTGCGTCCTCAGACGTCCCGGGTTCGAATCCTACGCGACGACGTGTGAATGACGACGCTTGCTATGTAATTATGCACTCCCCTCTAGCACATGATTGCGTTGGATTTAGTTACTCGATTTAGTTTAAACTTCAGTAAAGAGATTCAAAACGTTGGAGAACATTTTTGTTCTCTTGAGACATGCTTCACGGTTTTGCTCTTTTTCAATTGAAAGCTTGCTGAATTTTTCTACAGTCTAATAATATTTGGGTGCTAATTAAACCGGCTTCTTTTTAATAGCAATATTTGCATCTAAAAATCTAACTTGCCTTCTAAATTACTAAGTGAGCCACAATTAACGAGCATCTAAATAATACTATCTTAGCCGCAAGTTATCTTTTTTAAAGCCACTCTAAATACAACTCAGCATCGTGATTATTTTTTAGCATCTAAATTTGTAACATGAATTCAAACAGTAAACTTCTAAAATATTAATATATGGCATCAAAAAAATATTCAATTAGCTTCTAATTTATTAACTCAGTACGTTTAAATTTATAACTCATGCCACATTAACTGAGCATCAAAATTTAATTAAAATTGTCATCAAATATTATATTATAGCCACTAATAGTATGTATAAACTCCTGTCGTGTCATCGAAAGGCTTAAATATAGAAGTTCAGAGTACTTAATGACCTAAATATTGAAGTTCAGAGTATCGAATGTCCTAAAGATCGATTTTATTTACATGTTGTGCTACAAAAGTTATCGACAGAATCGCTTCAGAACTTCATTTTTATCGGAAAACTAGACAATACATTGTGAAAACATTTCTGCAAGCAACTCGGAAGTAGCGCTCGCCGGCCGCTGCCGCGGCACCGTTCGCTTCGCTCGCTCGGCTCGCGCGCGTTTGGTCACAGTTTTAACCTAACCTAACCTATTTCCCTCAGTTTACAATAACGAATCATACAATCTGCCTGTGACTAGTCAATTAGACAATGGTAAAAACATTTCTGTAACTAATATGTATTTTTAACGTAAATATAATAATCTAAAGTGTATCAAAAGTTGACATTTCATATATAATATACGTTGGCGCTCTCTGATTGGTGCAAATGGCCGGTCGCTGTCAACTCGCGCGCTCGCGCCAAATCTTTCTGTTGCTATTTTCACGATAAAAGAATGTGATGTATTATTTTACATGCGAAGTTATAATAAATGATGTTGACTACGGTCGCTTCATTTATATTTTTTTGAGGGCCTTGTGTTGAAGCTGTTAAATGTAAAATGGTGGTGAGATATAAATTCCGTGGCTGAGTTAGTAAATTAGGTGCCTATGTATAAATAACAAGGCCAAGTTAATATAAATGTTGATCGTCACTTGATGCTTTCTATAGAATATTTAGTGGGCGTTGTAAAGAAGACGAATTAGTATATTAGAGGCTATATCATTTTCCCGTGGCTTAGTTATAAAATTAGAAGTTTGATCTTGTGGCCAATTAAAAAAACTGTGGCTCGATTAATTATTTCTCATAATATTTCATTTTCTATAAGTTTTAAATTCATTTCCTGAAAGTTTTGTCGTCTAAACAATTTTACTTCAATATAAATTATTTTCTGATTGAACAATCGTTAGCTTTTTACAAGTTTTTTTTTCTTTTTATTCAAGTCAATACATCAACGGTGCTACGTCTAAGTCAAATATTCAAGTTTTATACTCATAAACATTCCGGAATAAAGTTTCTAAAGGAAAAACTTGTTTTTACACGCCACAACAAAAACTAACCTACCACACTACTTAACTTTAATACCCATTTACGCCCAAAACAACTAGAGTGCCATTAAAACCCACATTTAACAAGAATAACAACAAAAAACAAATTACCCACAAAAAATAACTGTAAGTACGCTCTTAGTGTCAACTAGAATATGACACAGTTATAAGTCAGACAACATTCTACAAATGGCCCTAAATAAGGCCTAACTAATCTAGGCCCTTGGTATCGCTTAGGACATGATACCCAAGTTGCGGCCTGGAGGGCTCCACTCTCTGCGGCCTACTAGGCTTTTCTAAGGCCTGAAACAGGGTAATTAATACCAGTGTAGCTTAAAATTATTGTCCTAGTACTTGCGTCGTATTGTACCTCAATTTACGAGAGGACTATGTACTAATTGTATACTGAGACTGAGTGTAGTCGGGGTAGGCAGAGGTATAGGCGTACTTATTTATTGTGAGCTTTGTGTTATTCAATAGGCTCACTCCTTACTACATGGGACTTTAAAATTACTGGCAAAATTTTTGGTGTATTATTCCATGAGGTATACCTCTGCTTTAGTCTTTGGGGTTATTATGCAATCTGGTTTTAATGTAGCACAGGAAATCAGAGTGATAAATTTAATGTTCTTGACGCATTTGGATATCCTTAATACTACAAATTGATATTTTAACTGCAACATTATTTATATGATATGACTATAAATAACTTGGTCTAAACCTTACTTTTTATTGGGTATTGGCATTTACCGTAGACAATGAATAAATCAATAAGAAAGTGGATTGAGAAGTCCCTAACACTATCATCTGTGCGATAAAGTCAAGCCTGTTAATATAAGTCGATAATAGTTATTTGTAAGTTTTATTGCGACAAATATAGTACTGTTCTAAGTCTAAGAGTAAACATATACAGAATCAACCAGATGCAATCTCTTAGCCACCCTTTACGACACCTCACAGTATGTTATATCGTTTCACAAAACACGTAAAACACGCGTGTGGTTGACGAAAAAAAGTTGAGTAACTCAGCTCAGCCATTTCAGACACAAAGTATCCCTTGTAGACACATTATGATCCCCGTGTGCGTGTGTGTGTATGTGCTCATTACGTTACCGCTAATGACACGGTGTAATGAGCGCGCGAAAGTATCAAGTTTAGAGTGATGTGTTGCGGGCAGGTCCCGGTTTGTGCGCGTTCTCTGTTATGAATTAGTGTGGTGCGTCTGATTTTTTGGGTTACTTAGAGATAATAATTGTTATATAGTTTGTTGTTTTGATAATTTTATCGGTACATCTGAGTAATGCCTTTTGAAACACTATGGAATGATCGTGTTATTTGTATCTTTAATACGGTTTATGTTTTTAATCTTGTTGAGATTAAAAACATGAACCATGGTATTAAATAAATAAAAACAACAAATGCACAACATTTTCATTGAGCAAATTATAAAATGCAAGACAAAAGTATACACTACCATTCCGAGTTTTCCATGCAGTATTTTTCCTTAATTTCAATACACTTACTCAAGCGTAGCTGATCAAAAAAACCAACAGAGTCTTATTGCAGAAGCAAATTGCATTAATAGCCTTTGTACGTTCATGCAGAACAAACAATGCACAGAACCTTTGAGCGCGCAAAATAAATACAGACTAATTTATACTTTCTGCTATACAAAATGACCGGAGTGAGCAAATAATTGCTTAGCTCAATTTTAAAGGCTGGCGGTGCCCATTGGCCCGTAGCGTTAACATCGCTGGTTAAAGCTGGACATTCATTGGACGACACTGCAGCGTCGGTCGTGCGATTTTGTGCAAAATGTCGGAGATATCCAGTCAGCAGTGTAGTGAATGATCAAGGATTGCGCGGGTAATGGATACGGCGCCATTGTAGTTCGGCGTTTCGTATCGAGGTCAAACGCAATGTCATGTGAACAGAATGTCATGGGAGGAATTGGGTTCGTTTACTACCGCTGCCATTTTCCTACATTCATTGAACCGGATATAAACTTTACATGAACACCGAGCGAGTTAAGGTTTCATACGCGATAAATCAAAACTAAAATAGTTTCGTTGGGTATTCAAATCGGGTTCGACTTGACACTGTATTGGTTTTGTCGCGACATGGATTTCTATTTCTAACTACCGCAAAGAGCATCTGATTCATCTAAAATACATTTGTGTCTGCTGCGGTATCCTCACAGGTTCTAAACGAGTCTCCACCTTCCCTAGAGAGCGCAAGATTTAAAGTGCACTACTTTTTGCATCGACTTTTTCCCCAAACATTGCTTGCGACACTTATGTCTCGTAACTGATGGTGTGCTTTACTTTCACGGTTTTACTATGTGTTTCACACATATATAATGTATTTTAACAGAGTTAGTTTGCTAAAACAAAGATTACTGGTGTGTTAATAGACACGTGAACTATGCAGAGTTAGTTCGTAAATATTAGGGTAGTGTGGATAGTGGGTTCGAAGTTTGGAAGTGAATCAAATATTTAGGTGTCTTCGAAGTTCGCGAGGTTTTGAATCTTTGACTTCTTGGCACGTTGAAGTCAACTGTGGGTTTTGTGGTTAGTTACATAGTCTTTGTTTGTATTGTTTTTGAAACTCACTGTGATGAACCGATGATCTGGGGGTCTAAAATGGCCACTTTAGCAGATCAGAATATGAATTGACCTTTCAAAATAGTAACTGCGTCTGTGACCATTTTACGAATTTAACGCAATTCATATTGTTTTCCTATTATTACTTACCTATGATCTATTTTCCTTAATGGTTCCAGACGCTGTTACTATTATGAAAGGTCATTTACGCTTTTTGACGCAATTCCTATTATGAACTGCTAAAGTGGCCGTTTTAGACCCCCAGATCAAGGATTGAACCGAAAGGTGGTGTTGTTGTGCAGCTATCCGAGACCCTTAGAAATGTCCAGGAGTGGATTGCGATGGGCTTAGTTGATTCATTGTCATTTTAATGCCTTCTCAGTTTAACTATTTTGGTATTTGAAATTATAATCTATGTGCAGTACTTTTACAGTTGTTTCATTCCTGATAAAAGCAACTCGTTAGTGGCAGCAATGTAATAGCAAACTTGACGTCTTCTTCTTCTGTTTCCTCATAGTCTGGTTTGTGCCTAATCTGATGTCAGAGTGCCTTGACGTATAGATATCTGTAAGTTTGACAAACAATGCCATGAGTCTGTCTACCTACAGGCAGTTTAAACTAAAATACGTTTTACTATGTAAAGCAAACCCCAACAAAAGTGTGTCCGCAATAACAAAGCAGTAAACAGGGCGACATCACAACTCACGGGAACGACCCACTAAGTATAATTTTCTTCAGGAAATGGTAGAAAAACGTCTCCTTCCCCTGGGAGCGTTCCGCCTGAATAAAGTGTATCGTATCGTAGTGTCGGTAGTGTCCGACAGCTGAGTGTCGGAGTGTCGGAGTGTCGGCGATACAACGGAGACTCGCTCTCCAAAGTGTCGGCTTTACTCTAAAATGATCAAACAATTTATGACCCTGTCGATAAGGGAGTGAACGTGAATCTTTGAAGTGGTAGTATTTGGGATTGCACGAGGCTCTGTACTTTTTACTGGTTAGTATTACGATGAATGTTTTCGCTGTAAGCCAATTCCCGTAGTTGAAATATTCTTCAACTGTTCACAATCTCATATTAGCGACAAACAATGTAAAAAGCTTAATAAGAACGTGCCCATGTTTGGCACTAACGTCTTCGACTCTTGAGCAAGCGAGCAAACATAGCAACATCATCCGAAAATACCATAAAAATGTTCCGCGGTTTTTGTTAGTTTTCGAGTTTATAGGTATAAGAACCGCTTTAAAATAAAACTATCTTTAATTTTTATATAGTCTTTTGTGATACTAATGAGATTAAAAATCACAATAATGTTTGATATTGACCTCATTTATGCATGTTTCCAAAGAATATTTTTGGATTTTCTAGAAGTTTAAACAATCCTGTATTTTGTTTTTGTTACTCTTCTGTGATAAGCTCTCATATTTAGTAAACCAAGCTGTAGCATGAATATTGCGTTTCATTTATTAAACAAATCATTAATAAAACAATAACATTCTCACAAATTAAAGTACCCATTTAAATACTGTGGTAATTTTATTCGGTAACTGAATTCACGTCTGTAATTACCTAGCGAGTGGTTTACAGTTTTCACTATCACATAAATGTATCAAAAACATCTTTCAATTTTAAATAATATTTATACTCATTTCGAAATAAACAACTACCCAAGCAAAAAGTTCTGTTCGAGTAGCATTAAAGTTAGTCTGTCCATCCAAAGAGATACACGCAAGCTTTCATTCGTTAGCTTTGAGCTCAATAGTTTCGGAGATGTTTCCTTTGCCAGTCGGTTTGCGGTCGCCAAAAATACTCAGATACACTTATATCCTGAATGTTAGAAGTTCCTACAAGTATAGTGCTGTTTCTAGGAATCGCAGAAAAATGCCACTGCTTAAGTTTGGCTTCCAGTAATTGGTAACGCTTTTGTAACGCCCGCAACATTATAAAAGTGATTATTGATCCAATGGGTTCCAATTGAAAACAGAATTGCCTTTCTGTTTCACAAAAAATAGTAAAGTAATTAGTTCATATTTTCAAGTTGTAATAACTGATTAACAAAAACAGAAAAATATTTAAAACGACCTGATACGTTATCAACTCAGAAAATGTACGCTCTGAACACATAACTATAAAGTTTTTAATTGAATTGTATCGTAATTTGTACAACAACATACTTCAAGATCAATAATGTTTAGTAAAACAGCAAAAGCACAACATGTCAATGCACAGTCTACATTTTCTAAACAAGGTATAGTAGTCAAAATCAAGTCTTCGAAGCAAACCAACGAAGAGCCGTTGATCTTTACCCGAGCAGCGGTGGTGCGGTACGGTACCGGCTTGGCTTGCGGTGCGGCTATCCGGGCCACCACCCGGCCCGGCCGTGCGCCCGGATATTTAATATTATTACAGCATTTCCGCCCCGGACGTCTCCAGACCTGGCTCTAGGACTGACTCCAATTTTCCAGCTTCAACTACTCTCAGACGCAACTTTGAAGTGAAAATTATTTTGCAAATTGGTTGTGGTCTCTGAAGGTTTAATTTTAAAGGAGATACTCTAAGCTTAATTTGATTTACCAAAATTTCCTTTAAATAAGCAATTTTGGTTCGAGCTTCTAAGTGCCCTGGCTGAGTATCTTCTATAATATCTGGTAATTATTTTATCTCAAATATTTATAACGCAGATAACTTTGTGATCTCAGCTAAAGTTGGGATAAAGAGTTCTCACAGTGTCGAAAAGACTTCGGACACACTGTTTTATCATGGATTCAGAACAAGTCCCCAAGTGATTATTTTCTTCAGTTATAAAAAGAAAAACTTTTTTGCAAAAAAAAACAACCGACTTCAAAAACACCAAAAAGTGAAAAATAAACTTCACTAGAAAAATCAGCTTCCGAAGTCGGTGACATTTGTTTGTTTGGATTCATTTTTTTGGAAGCTGATTTTTCTAGTGAAGTTTATTTTTCACATTTTGGTGTTTTTGAAGTCGGTTGTTTTTTTTTGCAAAAAACTTTTTTTATTTTATCATTTTTAGTTTTAATATCCTATAGAAATATTTACTATACATTTAACATTCGACTAAGAAACCTAACATTCGACAAAAAAACACGAAACACGTAATACGTGCCTATGAAATTTGAGGGTTGCCCTCGAGTTCTCTGGGATTCCATCACCAGGTCCTGGTTTCCATATCATAGTACGACTCTTAAAATATCTACTTCACAATAAAAAAAGAATCATCAAAATTGGTTCATAAACGACGAAGTTATTCGCGAACACACATTAACGAAAAATGTTCATAAATTAAGAAAAATCTTCATAAAATGAAAAATACTGGGCCAAACTATCTAAAATTTTTATGGGACCAAATGGCAACTATTCCGCATCAAACAAAAAAATAATCACGTAAATCGGATCATTAATCTCGGCGTAATCGGTGTACATACATAGAAAAAAAAAAAAAACATACCAATCAAATTGAGAACCTCCTCCTTTTGGGAAGTCGGTTTAAAATCAGCAGTTCCATACAAAAGCGCAATAAACCATAGATTCAAGTTTGACTTATATCGATTTATAAAACATAAAAACAATGAACTACAAATAGCACAATTACCCGCTAATCCTTCGATTAGCTCAGTGGATTGGTTCGCCGAGTCTTTACATTGACTGAAACAATGAGCTCTTGAATGTCGCCGCTCACCGCTCGCCGCCGCTAGTACGTACTCCAAGTACTTGACGACGGAACCCGGTCGTGGTGCTACAGATATTGTAGCTTTGTTAACTTGCTTTACAATATTATTATAATTCCTTTTACTGGTTTAATATTGTAAGTCACTCAAGGGGATGAATGATTTTATTGGTTTGTGGTTTTAATGAGATCACTAAGTACATATGTATTAGCATTAACGCATTTTTTTCATCATCAGCCTATAATGTTCCCACTGTAGGGACTCAGGCCTCCTCTCTAGGAGAGAGATGGGCTATTATCCACCAGGCGGGCCCAGTGCGGGTTAGCATCTTGGTTACTTACATAAAAATAAACTAACCAGGCTTTATTAAATATTCCGAGTTCACCCTTATTCGATTGTACTTCAACTGTTGGAAACAATACAGCTGATTGAAACATGTCCGACCAGGAAACCATGTTTACTGAGCCACGCCAAAAATGGCGGCCGGTTTGTGCATGACAACCAATTGTGTTTATTACGCGCACTCATTCCATCGCCGACTCGATATCGTGGCTGAGCTTAACTGATTCAATTGTTCGAACAAACTGCACAATGTACGCGGTGTACCTACAAACAATTTTAGTTGGAAATTGGGGTAAAAGTTTTTTATCCACATGAAAATCGGGAAAGCAATAACCGAATTCCTTCCAATGTTCCAATTATGTAGACATTTTTTTATTTGTTAAAAGCAGGCAAACAAAACAGTTTCAGAATTCCTCGAATCACAATGGAGGTTGGAAAATATTAATAATGACACTGCGATATTTGCTAAATGTAAAGCAGTATTGGGTCGCATCCGGTCGCGAATCACTGTGGCTATCAATCTTAATAAACGCTTGAAGCCATATTTTTCTTCGTTTTGTAGGCGCGGCCCGTGTCAATCAATTTGATAGACTGCTGATAATACCGTGGGGTCACTGATACTGCACAGTCAACCCAGATAAATTGAAAAGGCTTTTGGTAAACACGAACTTTGGCTGGAAGACAGGACATAGGTACGAATATATGTATAATACGTACCTATATGAAAAGGTTTGTGAAAACTACACAAAACTGCTGTTCATTGTTCAAGTGATTGCTCACTTGAAGCTAGCTCAGAAAGGTCTAGAATCGAAGAAATCTACATACATTAAATAGCAACATCATGGTCATTAGAGTACCCTTTTACACTAGAATGAGTTGTTCAATTTCAAATGAGCTGGCAAGCACAATTAAAATAGGCGTTTGAAATAAGGTCATGCTTGGACGGGCTTTCTTTAATTGTAAAAGGTGGCATACTGGGCTGATTATTCTGTGGTTATTTCTTGAAGTAATGTCACAATTCAGACATTTTTAGAATTTAATTTGTGCTGTAGCTGTAACCCTGCGTACTCCGAGGCGGGGCGAGCAAGTCGGCAAGGCGGCAGCTACGTCCGGCGAGGCGGCGAACATAGAAACAATAGCATTGTTCGCTTTGTCTCTCAACTCCTTTGTGTTTATTTATTGAGACGAACCCACGGCAGCACAAAACGATAAATAATTGCGTCTGAATTTCGCGGCGAGTGATTATTCAGACATAATGCAGTCGTTGGCGTTTTGATTGGCCTGTCAACGTTAGTTAATTGGCTCGGAAAGGGTTAGTGAATTGATAAATTTATAATGAATGAGCCGTGAGGGGGATGTAAATGGCGGTCGCTATCGATCTGTGGGGCTGGCAGACGTGGACGAGGCTTCACAATCTTTTGAATGACTGAAGATAATTGGTATGTTTGAAACGACTGAGAGAAAATCTTCACACTGTAGTTTCCTGATTATTAAATCGTTGTTCGACTTAAATCGAGTTCATATCTGAAGAGGAGTTGGTTAATGACAAAATACAGAGAATACTGCATCGTTGGTGAAGTGGCCAAGATAACGGCTGCTGAGTATGCTGTTCTGGGTTCGATTCCCGGGTTGTGCAAATGGTTATTGGGATTTTCCATCAAGAATTTCTCAGTAGCAGCCACAGCGTCTGCAATAGTACCCCCTTGATGACACTAGGCTCGCCCCCTTTTACATGGGACTTGAACATAACAGCTGAAATGTGGGTGGCTCACCTCTGTATAACTATTTTGGGATTATTGAAGTAATATTACGTTTTGTTATATCGAGTTCCAACTTAGGTCTAAAACTAAACTAAACTGATAATAAATACCTATTTTGTACAAAAACACCTACACTCAATTATTCCAAATGAAACAGCTACTCGTTCAAATTTTTTGGAGGCGGAGATAAAATATTGACCTAAAATAATTTTATTCAGTTCAAAATTACTAATGTTAACGATTCCTGGGAAGAAAACCACAGTCAGTGTTTAAATGTTTCGATTATTCAACAATTAAACATCATCAGTGGGATTTATTCATACTCATATTATATTTACTCTGGAGAATATTGTATGCTATCATTAATATTACGAACGAGATTTTTACTAGGTTTACTGTTAATTTTAAGTTTCTGATATTTCGTTGTTATTGCGTACTTTGTGGTCATGGATAAACTACAACAACTCCCACAAGTGTGGATCACTTAGCACAATGACTGTTGTCCGTAGTTCAGTGCAGCGTGATGGTGCAAGTTTACCAATAGGGTGATCTCTGTTCTATTACAATCTATGCTCATATTAAAAAAAAATGAAAAAAAATGAAAAATCGTTTATTCATGGTTACATTTCGTGTTACATAGTATATTACTTCTGCCAAACTGTTAAACAGTTTGTTGGCAGATGTAGCTCCCTTAACTAATTTTATATTTAGGTACATGTAACAACTTGTTGGTACTTTTCCATCAATCACACGATACTTTTACCTACTTAAAACTAAACACACTTAACACAAGTTTGCTACGAGTATGACTATAACTTATACTAATAAAATAACATGTTAGTTATGTCATGTTATTACAAACTAGCTGTTGCCCGCGACTTCGTTCGCGAGGAAATTTTGACGTGTATATAAGTGTGGGACTGCCTCTGGGATGTACTATGCCAAATCGAATGACAAATGCCAATCGAAGCGAATATATTCCCTTAAACTGGCCCTGTCGTAAAATCTGTTCCCACACATACATATGTCTAAACTATATTTTATCTCTCTTTAGTGCGGGTCTTGAAATAAAAGCTTCCAAATATGAGATGGATATTATCAATGTTTATTTCATGAAAGTTATATACAGTTTTTGGTATGTAGAGATGCACTAATTATTATTATATAGAAGGAGTAAAGCAAATTGAAATGGTGAGGAATTTAGACGAATCTAATGTGGTAAATTAAATAACAGAGAAAATTTTAGCAATCGTGTCGTGAAGGATTTCACGTCACTTCAAAACTATATGGCATCTGACAGCGGCCGACAAGTAAAAAGTATACATATCAAAATTCGGTTTGCTTGTCCGCCCGCATGTAAAGATTTAGTTAAAACAATAAATATCAAATCCTTAGAACTAAATAACATAAAATAATTATAAACCAATAACACTAGGTATATACACATCACATTTATTTACATGTTGCTACGCCACATCTCTACCAATCTTCGGCTCCATAAAGCCAAGGTCATTTACATACTGGGGAGCCCTTGTCGTCACAAAAAAAATTGTTCGCAATAGTTAAAACTTGCTAAATTTCAGGCCGGAAGTACAAAAATCAACTTACATAGAAACTCGCGAGAGCCTTTAGAACTCCCTAATCCGACCCCGAGCAAAAATCTGTTCTTAGCAAACTTCTACTCACCATAAACTACGTCCCCGCCAAAATTCAAGACTGTTGCGCAAAAAATGAAGGACTTTCAGACAAACTTGTGAGAGCCTTTAGACCTCCCTCATCCGGCACTGTCACAAAATCCGTTCATAGCAGACGTCTACTAACTACAAAATACGTCCCTGCCAAAAATCAAGATTGTAGCCAAAAAAATGAAGGACGTTCATACAAACTTGCGAGGGCTCATAGACCACCCTAATCCGGCCCTGTCGCAAAACTAATTTATAGCGGATGTCTACTGACTATAAACTACGTCTCTACCAAAAATCAAGATTATAGCACAAAAAATGAAGGACTTTCATACAAACTTGCGAGGGTTCATAGACCAACCTAATCCGGCCCTGTCGCAAAATTAAATCATAGCAGACGCCCACTGACTATAAACTACGTCTCTGCCAAAAACCTAGATTTTAGCACAAAAAATGAAGGGGTTTCATACAAACTTGCGAGGGCCCTTAGACCACCCTAATCTGGCCCTGTCGCAAAATCCGTTCTTAGCGGACGTCTACTAACCATAAACTACCTCCCTGCCAAAAATCATCTTTGTACGTCCAGCGGTTTTTGAGATTTCGTGATGAGTCAGTGAGTGACCTTTCGCTTTTATAGATATAGATAGAAGATAGAAGAAGATTCAGAAGTCTGTATTTTTATATAATTGACCTAAGGTCCCGCACACAGTATGGCAGAAAAACAGCCTGCTCAATATTATGTTTAATTATTCTTTGCTCCATTGGTAATGGTCAAGTGTGGCTTGGCATGAGAGGGTAAACTAATAAACATAATTATTGACCCTGGGTTTGGGCATATCCTACTTATAATCTCGGTATTACGATCCTATTCGATAATCAGTTTAGTTTAGTTTTGGAACGTTGCCTCTCGCCTTGCATTTCTAAAACCTGGATTAAATAGAAAGTGAAATGAAAATCCGTGTAACTTACTCAATATTAAATTATACTTATTTATTAGCATTCTTCAATAGGAACTAAAGTCTGTTTTAAGCTTTCACGGTTCATTATATTTAAAATGTCACTTACGGGATATCTTCCGTGATTTTTAATTTGTTTTGAGTTCCCGATATTTCGACGCTGTTGCAAGCGCCATGATCGCGGGTTAACTAAAAGGGGGGGGCGGGTTAATCACGGAAGACATCCCGTAAGTGACATTTTAAATATAATTAGGAACTAAAGTGTTTTTGAACTGGTCAGACAACGTAAGTACATAATAAGTAACCTTACCATTGATATATAAAAGAAAAAGAACACTTACACTACTCTACCCATAAAAAGCTACTTAACGAACTACCTAATAGAACTTTGTAGTACATTTTCATAATGCTAACCGATACTAAAATTTCACCGTCTACAAAACCGTACAAAAAGAAAGTAAGCAACCCTCTACCCGTCTACCCGACGCTACAGCATGTGCGCCATACAAAGCGGGTTTTGAGGGCAAGAGGCGTTACAATCTCGAGTGCGCGCCATCGATGTTCCGCGGACAATGCGCTCCGCTCGCCACTTCACTTTTTCGATCACTCGTATTTGTAATGGGGCTTTTGCTTAGCGTTTTATGTTACGATTTGGATATGGCAGTGCATATGAGTATTTCTTTTGTCATTTTAAGTGTTTTGGATGTGGATTTATGATGAAAGCTTTGTCGAAACGGAAATATTTAAAGGTCCGGTCAAACCAGTACGGACGGACAACATAATTGCGGACGTGGCTTCGGACCATGACAAATTGTCAGTGTCCGTGTCCAGTGCTGGTCCGTAATTTGTCCAATGTATTTTACAGTTGAATGCAATAAGATATCAAAACTCTTTTTCAAAATGTTTGTAATACCTCGAATTAATTGAATGAACCAATCAACCGAAAATCAGGCTATCTTTCAAAAGTGAAATTCATATTTTCACCGTCTATTAAATTAAGCTATCGGTGTTTAAAATGGATTCTTTTTGTACCAGAATAATATGGCAGAAACAAAATCGGAAATCCTGATATTTTTTTTTTAACTTTTGCTTCTTTTGTGATAAAATAAAATCCTTTCTCCTGTATTTTAATAAAAATAAAGAGTAACATAGAAGTTAATTAAAATAATATCATATGTTTCATTATTCTTACATGTTCATGAAAAGTTACTAGAATAACACGTGTGGTCTCTCATATATTTTATTTGCGCAATTTAGCAATAGAGGCTCAACTATTAATTGATTTTAAAGCAAATAAAAAACTATTTCACAGTAAATTGATAAACTAATCGCGACTCCAGGTCTGAAATGAAATGTTTTAATAAAGCAAACAATCTACATCCTAGTGGAAACTAGGATGTAGATTGTTTGCTTTATCTCTCTTGTTTCTGATTGTTAGCTCTCTACATCTCAGGCATGCGTGTGACCTAATTGCAGCACTAGGTCCTCTCCCCGACGTCACCCAGCGCGTGCCGTATCACGCCGCGCGGTGCGTGCGTCGTGCCACTTGGTCCAAGTTCCCCACTCTCCCTACTACCACTAGGAAAGTAATAAGTGCTGTAAATGTTCACAACTCTAATTTGGGGCAGTATGGATGCCATTCAGATTGGGTGGCGAGGGTGGTAGGGTTTAATTTATAATTTTATTAATGAAAGTTTTTACTAAGCATGGTGTATGAATTTATTAGTAACTAGTTAATTATGAGGGCAGAGTTTTGAATTTGTTAACATTCTGTTAGATTAAAATCTTACTAAACATGGGTGTACTAAAGTTCAATTTTGCAACATTATCCCCTTATTTCACTTTTTGGTATGGTTTAAGAAAATTATCGATATACCGTGTGAAAAAACACAAGTACCTAACTAATATAAAATCATGTCCAAAAATACTTCTGAAACTATCAACCATTCAACATATTTCCGAATAACTTTTGCACCTTTTAATCAATCCCGTTCATACACGTCGTAATGAAGTAGTGCCTAATTACCGGCGCGACTGAGAGTACCTTCCCTCCCCTCTACACCCCGCGCCCCTCTACCCCGGTTCAAACACTTCATTACCGGTATCACCGGGTATTACCAGCGCGATATGCTGATCATGTCATAAAGTATAGCTCGCTGATAAACATTCGCGCCTGGAGGTGTACGGCAGGTGTGCTCACTTTCAAGTGCTTTTTGATGTCGACGTGTCTAAGAGAAAAGGTGTAGGTTAAACTTAAGGTTTAAGTAATAATCTCAGTTTATCTCAGTTAGCATAACGCTCTCCCGAATTGTGCCACAATTTATTTTTTTTATTTTTTAAAAACGTTGCCCCACACTAGGAATTTCTCCTGTATCGTGGGTGCGTTCACAAACATAGAAAGTCACATACACAAATACCCAGACCCGAAACAACTATCTGCAGGCCATACAAATATTTGTTCCGTGCGGGGATCAAACCCGCGACACGCAGCGCAGCAGTCCAATCGCTTAGCCACTGTGCCAACCGTGCCGTCGCCTGGTCCTCCGCCTTCTGCATCGTGTTTGTCTCAGCCACCTACCACAAACCACGTACGTCTGGCACGGTTGGCGCAGTGCCTGAGCGATTGACTGCTATATTATGTGTCGCGGGTATAATGCCGTAGGATAATTGAATTTTCGATAAAAAAATCGACGTATTTACGTTATGAAAAAAGTCAAAAATCTTGCTCCACAAAAAGCTCCATAAAGGTCTCCACTAGTCAAATTAAGTTTTATGCTTTTACTTTTGTTTTTAATTCATTTTATACGTTCATTTTATTTCGCTTTATTCAAAAATAATATTTGTTTTTGATATCAAATTCTGAATAGGGTATAATTCCATCATACAAACATACACTCAGTTAAGATCTGAGTACTTAAAATATATTTAATAGTGAACAGGTGAAAATTTAAACAACCAACTAGTGTACATTGTCCATAATTCACTCAAACTATTCGTAACGTATATTTTAACAAGTTTAATAATATCGTGTGAAGTATGTTAAGGCTTTCCAAGTTTTAATATAGCTCACGTGAACTTTGCCACATAGAACTTGTTTATTTTGACACAACTTTGCTATTTAGCTATTTTAACCCCCCGTTTTTCTGTCATAACTTCTAATGGTAGACCACTTCAAAACTCACTATGCTAAGCCAGTGCGGGATGTTCGATGTCACATGACTTAAATTTTTTTTTTAATGACGATTGATTGGAGGCCTATGTCCAGCAGTGGAGGTCTTTTGGCTGAAATGATGATGATGGATTGATTCCGTGATTTCTATTACCGCTGCACCATTTTGAAAATGCTAATGTTAGGTCAAAAACATCAAAATCCCCATCTGTTTGCACTTATACCTTCAACGCTTCGGAAATCTTCGTTGTTTCCGCTAGACAACCATCGCTCTAGTTGAAGTTTAGCTGATCTTAATTTAAGCAAACCAAACAATGTACGAGTTTGAAAATTTTCCACTTCAGTATCAAACTATACCATTTTCAATTTAGATTTTTTCTGTAATTTTAATATCACTACAGCCGTAGACAGATAAGGGTGGGAAGGAGCTCGTAGTCAAAATAATAACAGCCGCTTCAGTCGATTAAGCTGCGCTAATCTAGGTTGATTTGTCGATGGGAGATCACCTGTTACATATCTACTGAGTTTCCTACATGCCTTGGAAAACATACTAAGCCGTTGGTCCGGCTGACGTTTGTAGATTCTTGACAGTTTTAACAACTAGTCAGTTTTGGCAGCCAACCCCACCACAGTTTTTGAAAGGCGATGCAGATAATAGTGTTCACTGATAAATAATTAATTGTAAGAGGTACCTCCTCGGTTGTCTATCCTACTAATATTATAAATGCGAATGTTTGTGAGGATGGATGGATGGATGTTTGTTACTCTATCACGCCAGAACGGCTCAATGGATCTGAATGAAATTTGGCACAGAGATAGATTATAGTCTAGAATAACACATGGGCTATATAATGTCGCTATAATAAGTTAAGGGGGTGAGCAATATTGCATTATGTGCATTTTCCTCAACTGTTTGACAGCCGATATCTGTCATAGTATGTATATCAATAGAACGATTATTTTGAATCATTTGACACAGGTGTAAGTAGCCTAACGGTTCGGCGACCTACCTGTAAATAAAGGTATGCAAGTTCAAATCTCAGTCAGAGCCTTCTTTTTGTGTTTTTTATAATGATGTAAGATTTCCAAAACTGTTTAAACATGTTCGCGATTTCGATCCCCAATCGGTTTTCACTTTTTGTATTTTTTTGGTATTTGTTTTTATTTTGATGCTTTATGATTTTAAAATAATTATAAAAACAACAAAAAGTGATAATAAATCTGAATACATAATAATAAATGTGTAGACGTGGATTTTCTGTACATTGAACATATTATTTAAAAAAAAATGTTTTCAATTGGCGTGTTTTATAAATTTTTGTCTGTAGTCTGTCGGGAGGCCTTCCAACGCAACGTCTTCCGGTTCGCAGTCACTACTGCACAACTTTTCGACCTATAGGCCATCCGTTCTGCGAGCAATGTGCCCATTGCCACTGCTGAAGTCTGACGAATCGTCTGGCTACGTCGGTAAGCTTGATTCTCATGCGGATATCTTCATTCCTGATTCGATCACGCAAGTAAACTCCGAGCATAGCCCTCTCCATTGCCCTTTGGATGTCTTTGAGATTTCTGATGAGGCCCATTGTGAGCGACCACTTTTCGGCCCCATATCTAATCACTGGCAGCACACACTGGTCATAGACTTTCGTCTTGAGACACTGTGGTAAGTTGGACGAGAAGATACCGCGCAACTTCCCGAACGCTGTCCGGCCGAGTAGGATTCGACGATTGACCTCTGTCTCGAACTGGACCGTTTGTCCCAGGTAGACATATTCGTCCACAACTTCAAGTGTAGTGTCTCCGATCTTGATAAGAGTAGTTGATACATGGACATTCAACGTAACCTTGGTTTTGTCCATGTTCATTTTAAGACCCACTATTTCGGAAGCTCCACTGAGGTCATCGAGCATTGATTGATTAAAAAAGAAGAACTTATCGTCATAACGAAAGATAACGACAACGACATCTATTACACCAAATTGGTACTAATTAATAAATGTTTTCACAAGATAACTAATTAAATCTATTTTTTCAAAAAGTTATGATAGCTAAGGTACTCTTAAATAGTCTAAATGACACTGCTTTGAGAATCGACATAGCCTATAATATAAACCTTAAAGTTAGTGTGTTCGCTTTCTATGCATTAAATTTTGACTTCGTCTTCGATAGATGGCGTTGTACATCTGACGAATCAAATTTTGTATTTTCTGAATAAAAAATTTACGAATACACACAGTACGAAAATAAAACGAAAGTAAAATAAGACAAGCAGCGCCACAATCAATCGCCCAGCCATGCCACTTCGCCAACCGTGCCGTCATATAGCTGTGTGGCTGTGGGTTCCTCGGGCATTGCTGCAACTTTGTTTTACAATAGCCCGACTACACAATAATTGCACATTCCGTTTCCAAATTGCCGCTGAATCTTGCCCTAAATTGCAACATCACCAAAAACTGCGTCTTTGCAAATAAACTGAAAACAGGAAAGATAAGTCTGGAATCGGACGCAGATGGGCCAATTCTATTTTCCTAATATTTTTTCCCTCCAGTGCCAACAGTACTAATATGGGATGAGTGCACAATATCGCACAAGCATGCATTAGAGGCGTTGAACCGCAGCTTGCAGGACAGCGTTGTTGTGTTGATCACAGGCGACTGTAGTCAGACCCTGCCAGTCATTGCAGGGGACACACCGGTGGATGAAATAAACACATGTCTCAAAGCGCTGTGGTCCAGGATCATAAATCTGCGTCTTATGTTAACTGTAGAACGACCACGAAGCAGGCGTCTTAGCAAATAAACTGATTCAAATAGGAGAAACTTCGTGAAACTGGAGGCAGATGGGAATATTCAATTTTCTAAAGATTTTTTTCAGCCAACAGAGGATGAACTTAATAAGCACGTTTTACCTATTTTTGAGGTTCATGTAGGTAAATAAAATAAGAATAGTGATTTTTAGGGAGGCAGGTGCTGTCACCAAGGAACGTGTGGATGATGATCACAATAAAATAACTTAGACAAGATTTGGCAGTTCAAAAGTACTTATGCACATCTATAGACATGATCACGCCTGTACTTCCGAAAGGGTTAGGTAGTGGTGTACCTAATCGTACACCGATATTTCGCAGTGATCTTGAAGCGCCATGTAAATGGGAACGCTTGACGTTTTGATGTACTATGGGCTATTGCCATCAACCGGGCACATAACGAGACTCCGTGGCCTCTACTTAGAAAACCCTTTGCCCGTATCGGGAATCAAATTCCGGACTTCATGCTCAGTAGTCGCGCTTAGGGCTACTGGATCAACAAGACAGACACACATTTTTCCACGTGAACGAAGTCGCGGGCATCAGCTAGTCAATTATAATAACAAGTTTCCCATTAAAATCAAGCATACTCGTAACACACAAACAGTGTACTCTGTTAAACACAGAATGCGTGATGACGTCACTTAGCAGGCGCCATGTTTTAAACGGCTCCATCAAAGTGCTCTTAATTGCTCACATCGCAGTATTTGTTATGTACTCACTTAATAATAGCATTCACTGGTTATGTATGGGAGTGAGGTTCTGTTTGCTCTTCGAACTTCACGATTGTGTTAGGAAAATAAGCTCTGGGTTAGTAGCGAAATAGGTACCTGAAATTGAAATTAGGACTTAAAGCGAGATACATGACGCAAGTTAAGCAATAAAATCCTGCATCACACAATCAAAGTTATCCGCGCACGCAATATGCTTATAAATATTCATAAAATACTCCAATAACAACCGTCGGTCGGTCACTGCCCAACGGACTAAGTGGCTGCATGACCATCTAAAACCCCATTAAAAAGGGTAGGGTATACTGTTGTACACCCTGTTCCTCGCACCTTTACTTACTAAACTTACATAAACATTTGTGCATGTAAGTAGATAAAATCATAATTATTTTCGTTAGTAGCATTACTTAGCGACAAAACTAGTAATAAATTCGATTCGTTATCACGTTGCTGCCTCTATCATCGGTATCACAAATCCTACTCTTTAGACCTCTTTTCCTGCCTTATCTGTATTATTTTGCTATTTTTTGTTTGCCATCCAATTCTCAGGATAATATTTTAATAATCCGAGAGTGTGTACGAAACAAGGTATTACCGAGGCGCCTCGCAACAGCCTCCAGTCCTCCTGAGTATCGTAAAAGGCAATAGGCTGTACACCTCGACATTACTGCTTTAATAACATCTGGAAACACGCTGGTCTCGGAGGAATTCGGACTTTTCACGGTAGTTCCCTTTTTATGTGAAAATAAGTACGCAGGATTATCTATAACCTAGATAATAAACAAGGTTTCAGTCAATTTCAAGCTTTGCAAAGCCATTGACTAACTTTGAGTACCTACCTAATGCTTCCGACTGTTTTCTGGGTGTGTGTGTTCTTAAAGTTGGATCTGAGTTCGATTCCTTGGTCGAGCAAAGTGTTATTGAGTTTTATTGTTTGAGATTTTTCAGTAGTATCCTGAAATTTTATAAGCTAAAAATAACTGGAAAAATGTGGGTTTACTGGCTCTTCTTTGTTCAACCCTTCAGAAAATACAAGCTTGAAGTTTTATGTTACGTAAGATTTTTAGCTAGTCCATGTTAAGTTTTGCTAACATTAAGCAAACTTTTAGCGCAAAAATTCATGAGTATGAAAAATAAAAGTAACGTCAAGCTCAAAGCCGTTTAATCCCTTAAGACTTCAGCACATAGCACGTGTTAGCTTAACAGCTCGCCTAGCAGCTTGTGTGTCTAGCAGTTTTGTTGAAACAGCTCGTTGTATTAAATAATTATATTATTACGGTATGATGTAGTAGATCCTTGCTCATCTGCCAGACCTGGTCATTGTATTCAGGAAGGTGGTCCTGAGTTCAATGACCAGGTCTTATAAAGAAAAATGCATATTATACTTTAAAAACTGTTATAAATGTCCTCTACTAAACACAGGCAAGTAATGAATGTATTACTAAGATAATGCGAAATTGATTACTTATTATTTTGATATAAGATTTTAAACTGACATGGTCACTTACACTATAATTTCTAATGAAAATGGGATATTTACCATGTTTACTGATTGCTTCGAGTTCCCGATATTTAAAAGAGATTAACTAAAATGTCGTAGCATTATTGTGTGAGTTGTTCATATTTATTCTTTGTGCTTAATTCTAACTGTATTTGAATAGGTACCGTTCAACATGTTTTACTTTTAAGGAGAAACAAAACAACTTATAGAAAACAAATTAAATGTAACATAGTTAGAAATTCGCTAGACAAAGAGTGACATTTAGCCGTTATTCCTAGAATACAGCCCAACGTATTTACGACTTATTATTACTGGAATTTCGGAGTATTGAATTAGTAGGCAAGTCACTAGACTGAAAAATGCATGGACATTACTGTGCCTGAAATAGCCTGGCGCTGAAACCTGCCATCACTCTTAATGAAAAAACAATTCCGTCCCATACCTAAATAAATAGATTATCTGAATAATTAAAACAGAGGTATTAACTCAAAGCGGAGGCGTCAAAGAGTAAACAACAATGATAAACGATGCCTAAGTGGATGTTGGCTCAGTGAGGCAAAAACAGGCGCCATTCAAACGATAACGCTCACAAATAAATATAAAAGGCAACTCCACTTTGAAGATAAGTACTGCTTCACTCGTTTAGAAATTATTGCATGAAAACCAAAGGAAATGGACTTTGGTGAAGGAGCTTATAGTCCTCTACGAAGAAATCGTCTAATAGCTTCCAAGATTAGCCGGAATGTACGACTTTATGGTAGCCTGACTCCGATTTCTAATAATATTGAAGAAATAACACAAAGAGAAGCTACTCGACTTTCAACTTTGTAGTAGAATTCCTTTACACAACCATCTTGACTGTTTCCGCTGCAAATTCATATTTACGATGCGCCAGTAAAAACAATATTAATAACGAAATTACAGAACTTAATCAATTAGGTGCCGAACAAAGCGACGGCCGTTTATTATTTGAGCACAAAATTACGATATAAAACAGTTAAGATGGATAAACTGCGGTTTCTTTAACGCGATTATGAATATTAATTAGGGAAGACGCGGCTGCCACGCCGGCGCCCCGCAGCCGTCCCGCAGCCGCCCCGCAGCCGCCCCGCCGGTAAACAAAAGCAGATGCCCCAATTCTCTAAGTGCTAAAGAATTGTCTGGTTCCACCAGCTCGCCGGATGCGTCGTCGGTTGATAAGCTCTTTTGTTGGCCTCACAATGGCGACTGTATCTCGAGTTATTTAAATTAAGGATAGTAGCGACCGCCGCGTGATTTGGTTGTTGCTTGCATTTCGTTTGATAAGGTGCCAACGTGCGGCGGCCTGGAAGAGAGAACCAACTTTAGATAAGAGACGTTCACAGAATTATTAAGAACCTACCTAAATGTAGTATTAAAATAAATTAAATTAGCAAATTAGCATTTGTGATTTGTCATAAATGTTACAGCACCATGCTGAGATAGTGGCCCTTTGGCTTCGCACGGGACTTTTTCAAATTATTATGTCCTAATTTTAAGTGTTTCTCAATTATGTTTACCCTGTTAGCTTTTAATAATTTTTTGTCAATTTGTTTTGTCCTGGTGTGAAACCAATAAATACTTTTTCTTCTTTCTTCTTTCTTCTAGTATAACGAAACCCATCGCTACCTGTCCACATAATACAAAAAATACAAAGGTTTTCTAAATATAACCCATTCTTGTCACCGAGATATTATTGTCAATACCGTTAGACTCTTAACCTTAACCCAAGATCCATTTCAGATTCATTCACATCTAAAAATAAACGAAACTTATCTTCAAAATAAACGAAAACATTTTTAGTTACGAACGACAATAGAAACCCTTAGTAATAGTCTAAAATAATGATCGGACAACGTTCCCCTAATTGTGTTAATAACACTACAATTACATGGCGTGTTCGACAAACGAGCGAGATATTTTTGTTCCAAGTTTGTTGTAAAACATTAATGAAGATGAATGTGGGTGGATGATCGGAGCACAATTACCGCCTCGTCTGGTCCATGGGGGAGGAAGCCATCCCCTTAATATCACCATATTTCACTCTTAAACAATCGCGGTATTTTGTGATTGATTGCCGGTAGCGGTGCCGCAGTATTGGAGGATACAGAAGACCCACTGTTGATTAATATTTACAGTGCATGTGTTCTAGGATGGAATAAATAAGAGGAAATAGGTAGATT
This sequence comes from Diarsia dahlii, assembly GCA_949775195.1. Classification (NCBI taxonomy): domain Eukaryota; kingdom Metazoa; phylum Arthropoda; class Insecta; order Lepidoptera; family Noctuidae; genus Diarsia; species Diarsia dahlii. Next base: position 529,471 of record OX459193.1, on the reverse strand, counting down.
AGGTATGAGTATATTATAAGATAACAGACAGATTTCAGCACGCTTTATTCCTTAGGTTTTGATTATCTTCTTTTTAGCGTGTCGGTGGCAAATCTTCACTAGATAAATTAAATGGCCCAATATTCAGCTAGACAAACTCCGCTTCATAAGATTGTCAAGTGTGCAGGTGTCAGTGTATGCAGCGCAAGATGGAAAGTGGGCCAATGTCTTTGACGCCGCATACACACTAATTTGAGATCTGAACCGTCCATGAACCCCCATCTGAAGAGATTTTCTCTCCTACGGCCGACTTGGCTTTGGAGTTTAATTAGAAATTTGATGGTACAGTTGCCCTCACGCCGCTGGTACCGTTTTGACCTTGATCTGGCTGGGCGTATGGTTTAGTAAAAGACCAGCTTATACCAGTATTTCTTGTCATTAACACCCCGTCTACTGTCCCTTAAATAATTATCTGAACTTAACTGTAAACTAATAAAAACGGTAAACTTTTTTTGTCGAAAAGTGTTTGTTATCACTTTCTTTCTGACTTTACCTTCTGAATCAATTTTCCTTTTGCCACTGTGTACCTAATTAATTACTTGGTATGACATTACCTTTCGTAATGCCGCAGTTTGTAACACTCGAGTATTTTTAGCATGAGTAATGCGCGGAGCAAAGACAAATCTTACACGTAAGCCTACGTTACGAGGTTTGTTTACTGAATTAAATACGTAAGTACCGATGCTACCTATAGGCAGTATAAATAACGGTACCTGTAACGGTTAAAGCGCTGATATCTGTTAGAAAAATCTCACCATATCTTTTTGAGTTCCGTTGCCAAATTTCGCATACGGAACCTTTATAGATTTGACCTGTCCAGTCCTTTATAGAATCAGTCTGTCAGTCCGTATGTCACAGTAATTTTACTCCGAGGCCCCACAGATCGAGGATAAAGAACTTTACACCATGTTTGTTATACATTTAAAAACCATAACAACAATGCTCTATGAGTAATAGAAGTAAACATTTACCTTCTACAAATTGTTAACAGGAGGCTTTGCTATTTCTACGGCCACTGGGCAAACATGCCTAGTTTTCAAACATCTTTACGGAATAAATCACCAACTAATAAACCTTCAGGGCACAAGTTAAGTTAGGATCCTGAACTTTGAACAAGGAAGGCTGTATTATAAGTTATCTAGAACATTTTCAGCTATTAGTGAACAATCCGGTTCGTTACGAACAATGAGTGAATTTTTGTGGGTGTATGGTTTCTCTGTTCGCCTTTGGTTTCTTTTAATTAATTAACAGCTGATCCTATAGATCGAATTTACTGTCAAATTAATTATATCAGTCAAGCAACTGCTTTTTACCCATAGGTATAGTATAGTTTTAACTGTAAACCTATAGTTGTTAAGGCCATATTGTAAATATTTTTGTATATCACATTTTTCAATAAACAATTTCAAAATTTCATTTCATAGCTTTTTATCATTCATCGATCATCCCACAGTCAATATTATGGATATTTAGTATTTCTATTGAAAATCCGATTTATTTGATTGTTAGTCCTAATGTATTATATATTGTGAATCAGTAGAACTATGTATTTAATCCAAAAAATTATGAAATGATGTTTGAACACCCGAGTTAATAAAATGTATTATTTAACTGCAAAATATAATCGCCAAACAATGCAGTAAATGATAACCCAGACACATAGCCCAATAATAAATCACACTGTGAACGCATCAACCTCAACAAAAGTTATTCACGTCAAACTCCTTCATAAACCGATCACCACCATCTTGATTCCAAACTGCACCGACCTTCACCATGTCTTTAAACCAGGATCCATCGCAGCAAACGTAGTACATACCCGTCGCGGTTCACTGGGATTGTGATGTATAGCATGGCCAGTCAGCGATGTATGTCGCCCGCGTGATTTAAATCGCAATCGTGCGCGACCGAGGTGTCAGCCAACAAAGCGCCACTCGCCGGTAATTAAAAGCACGGAGGCCACACATCACAACACACTCCATTTGTTAATTGGAATCCGCAAAGATACGCGACTCATTTGTGTCCCGTAGGCGATGTACTCACGTGCGAGCGTGACGGTCATTGCTTGCCTTCTATGTTAAGCTTTGTTTGCTTTAGTTTGGTTGTGTGGAGATTTAAATTGAAGTTGTATTAGAAAAACAAAACATTAATATCTTTCTCAGTTAAAATAAAACCCATTTCTCAGTAATACTTTTACCCAATGTTATTTTGTTTAATGTACAGAATGTGTAGATAACAGCGAGTCTTTTAAAACCGCCTCTTAGGTAGGGCCTTTTGGTAACACTTTTCCACTGTACAAAATATTTACAGCAAGAATCCAAAAATCTTATAAAATTACTACCCAACTAAAATTTAATCGAAATCACATTTAGAATAACCCAGCACAAAACTCCAAATACAATCCGAATACACGAAATAAGCGCACGACGAGCACAAGTGGTCAGTAATCGTGCTCAGTGCTCGTGCTCGCATTCGTGCATGTATTCGTGCATGCTGAGCACACTCGGCACAACGGACGCAATTATAGCGCATTCATCTCGGAGCCCTAAACTGAACGCGATGCGGACAACATTTATTTATATGTTAGACTATAAGTTTATTTATATGTTAGACTATAAGTTTATTTATTTAAGTTAGACTAGTTTATGGCTGCTGAATGCGAAGCTTGAAATTTTATCGATTTCTATTTTAGAGAGAAAAAGTCAGCGTGCAGCGATATCATAATAGAACTAGGTTTGTGTTTCATCATCATCATCATCATCAACAGCCTATTAATGTTCCCACTGCTGGGACACAGGCCTCCTCTCTTTTTGAGAGGGATTGGCTATAATCAAGTAATGATGCTGCATGGAATATGCAATAATAGATTCGACTGCATTCCTCTGTCAAATAGTCTACATTATACAGTACCTAGATCTGTCATGCTTCGTGGGGTACGTGCGCCTCGCCTATTCCACAAGAATTCGTGCAGGACTAACGCTGGGGAGCGCGTACCTCTTCGGCGCCTTGTTGATGCGTACAAAGCACACTTTATGGAGCTTGACTTATTTACTCTTTCCAAAGGTCGCTTCAAGGCAAGAGCAATAGAATTGCTAAATTCATAAGTTTCATTTTCTTCTTCTTCTTTTCTTTCTTACTTCTTACTAATCTTTTATGACGGACACGATTTGTCTGTTTTCTGTAACCATTTTTTTTTTGTGAATTCGTGGACAATGTTGTTGGTTACATGTGTAATAACATAAATATGTGAGATTGTGTATTTGTGTATAAATGTATTTCTAAGTTGTGTTATTTTAAGAATCTTTAGTTAAGCTGGCATGTAACTGTTTTTTGTCCCTAACAAATAAAATAAAATAAAAATAAAATAAAATCTACCACGCGGGCCCAGTGCGGATTGGTAGATGTCACATGTCTTCGAATTTTTTGGTTCTAAGACATGCCGGTTTCCTCACGATGTTTTCCTTCACCGTTTTGAGAGCAGCGGTGATGAAATAAATTACACAACATATTATGTGTTTCATGTACATTTAAGTCAGGACCGATTAAAGGATTAAACTTGTGCAGAAGAAATGTTGCCCGGCTACGGACACTGACAAACGGCTCAGTATGAGTATCTGTTAGTGTCCGGAATCCACAGCCTTGTCCGTACCCGTTTGATCGCGTAATTATCGTTTTTTTTTTTTAATTATTGGAAATCATCAAAGGACTCCTCCCGCTCTGGGCTGAGCAGTAGGAAGTGTCAGACTTATACTGACTAAAAACCACCCATGTACCTTATTAGCCCTTTGTGTCCGAGGCCGCGGTATCTCTGAGTCAGTCTCACAGTCACCTAAATATATTTAAACAAATAAATTACGCAGGACTTTTAAGGCGGGGTTGCAGTACTTTTTAAGCTTTTTGAACCTTTGAAAATCGAACTAAATATGAGTTTTTTAATAAATAAAAATCATAACATAAAAATTGAACATACTCTCAAGTAAATCGTAAAGATAGAAACGCGATTTCGAATGATCGGCTCGTCATTTTTTTTATCAAACATGACTCTAAATCACAATTTCAAACGTACTGCTAAGACATTTCATCATGAATTTATATGAAAGTTATATCAGTAGATAGAACTTTTTATTCTGAAGTAAATGATGAAAACATATTGTACAATTTCTTTATCATTTTTCTCCAAGAAGAAAAAACAGTCAAAATTTAGGCATTATATCGCTCGCGCGGCAGGGTGGGGGGTGAGGTCGTGCGTTCATAAAAACAAAGTACTGCAACCTCGCCTTAAATAACAATATAATTTCCTATCTCTATGCTTCATCCAAAAAGGTAGTTTCTAGTGGACTAGTGGAGCCATTTTCCGTGTGAGGTAGTTTGGTCCGCAATCACATCGCCTTCTCAGACGTGGTCACGTCTCTTTCAACGGTAGTGCATGTTTATTCTCGAATATCTCGTGCATTTTACAAAATGGGGGATGTCTGCATTTTTAAAGAGACGAATTTTGAAAATGGGACCTGTCTATTCTGCAGATTTTTTCTTCACAGTATAATATAACACTAGATTTGTGTTATTGATCGTAGCGAGTGTTTGTTATTATTGGGAGTGACATAAGATTCGTAAATATTTGAGATACAAGAAACACACAAGAAATATTATTAAGTAATAGTAGTACTGCCACGACGTAGTATATATTTGGCGTAGCTCAGTTACGGCGTAGCATATATTTGGCGTAGCTCAGCTACGGCGTAGCAAATATTGTGCTACGGGTCGAGGTTATTTTATAACCTCATACCTATGCACCACGAGACCAAACAAACAACTACATTTCGCCTGTCCCAATTAACAATGTATAATACAGCATTTTTCCGATTTTGGGTTTTTTAACTTTTGACCTAAGAAAAGCTTTCAGTAGCTTTAACAAAAAGTTAATTTTTTCTCATAGTTTTTGAAATAGCCAAGTTAACAAAGTCGGATATGGCACGACTGTCCGTAAAACAATGACGGATTATTAATAGTTTGTATTAGTTAGTTAAGGAAATAATTGTATTGTCCAATTAAAATTGTAAGATGTACTATATTCGACTTTGTTGTTTATCCAGTTTGTCGTATGTGGAACTTGCGACAGTTAATCGATACGTTTTTCCGCATAACTTTGTAGGATATGACAGATCCGACTGAATACAGCAAATCTTATACCGGTAAAAAAGACATTACTCACTTTTAACATATTTAGAAAAGGAAAAATAATATTTAATTACTATGTAAATGAGCTTTTAAACGTATATAAATTTTTGGTATTATTTTTGTAAACCTAATTTATATAATTAAAAAAAATTAAGCAATTGAAACTTTGTCGCGCTCTCCTGTAAAATTACGGATTTGAAGATCCCACATTGTTAATTGGGACAGGCGATTTACAGTCTACCGGTTCCACTACTACGAATTCTGAAAATAAAACACAGACGACGCGGCGCGACGGCCGTCTAGGTCACAAACAGCCCGTTTTATAATTCAACAGTGAGTGCTTACGGCCTATAATCCACGTTACGTGAGCAATTATCGAGGCGTAATTAAAAGCTGGCTGTACCCTGGCTAATTGGCACTGTGTAAGTGGACAGGCTACAACCCACGGCAATCTGGCTGCTCTCCGGCAGCACACCGGCAATCCGGCACCGACCGATTAATTAACACTACTTCATAAACGATTGCGTCTCACAGTAATGCATTAATGAGTTTTCATGTCGCACTCATTTATTTTAGTTCGTATTTTAATTTTAACATACCGAAACGATTGTGAAAAATAATATTTACATTTTCTTTTTCGATAAATTCCGATTTTATAAAAAGACTGCGATCAAAAATCGAAATTCGCTTCATTGAATACACTTCATCGGTTCATGATTACGATGTTTATAGGACTCGGAGGCCGTAACAGAGTAAATGAGTTTATAAATTAATCTGCGATTGTGATAATATTTTATTTCGTAGATTAAATTCGTCAATAATCGAAATACGTGGCAATGAATACACTGAAGCATTATTAATTGTCAATTCGTTTTTTTAGGGTATTAGTTACCAAACCTAGAATTGTATGAATTTTAATACAATATTACAAATACACATTATCTGATTATTATTTGAACGAGAACCTAGTCAACACCACTTATGTTTTCAATCGGTTGAACCGGTACGGTCAAGCTACTGACACGGCTCTGGGCACCGGACACTGACAGATAATTGACTAAAGTATAAAACGGCTCAGTTGCAAAATGTCTATTTATAAAACAGCTCAGTCGCAAAATTTCAATGTCTCTTTCGCAAAATGTCTACTGGTAGTAAAATATCTCTTCCTCATAATGTCGCTTACGCAGAATGTCGCTTTCTCATTGCCAGGTGTCCGCAGCCAGTCTGACATTGTTGCTCCGGGTGCCAATTTGACGGATTTCTAACTAGACAAGCAACCATGAAGTCACATTACAATATTTTTGAAACCCATTTAAATCTATTAAACACTATTAAGGGCCATTTGTGCAAGAAGCGTCATTGGCATATAATACAAATGGCCACGGTGGCTGCTTCGATAGCGGTGATTAAAAAATCATTCATCTCAAGAACCCATTGCGGGAGGGCACGGGTGATATACCGCGGGTGACAACCCTGGAGCCTCCTCAGTAGAGGTACAAATTCAACCATCGCTCACTGTTGTACTGACAGATGGGCTGATGGTTGTTATTGATTTTCTGCAGAAGGGCTAAACGGAAGAAAGTCATCTATAAAGGCGATATTTTAATTTTATTTATTGCGGAGATCCGCTGGTAGCCAAATGCATGGGACTGGTCAACGTGGTGCCACTTGGGGGAATTCTATGTCCAGCAGTGGACGTTTTTTGGTTGAAATTGTGATGACTTTCTTCGAAATATTAGTACTGAGTTATGTTCGCCTCATTCAAAACTTCAAGTCATACCTTTATAATCAAGACTATAAGGCAGAAGGATATAATATTATATCAGAAGACTAACATAGAAAAATAAATTGCATAACTTAGTCACATTTTAAAGAAAACTACACAGTTGTCAAGCTTGAGCTGACAGAAACCAGTTAGCTCTTGCAAGTACCTATTATATTACAATTTTGATCGCGTAGTCTCACTTATCCTAATTTTATCTAAACATCGTTGTAACTAAGCAAATAAGCCTATAAAATTACAATTCCTGTATCAACTCCAAATATCCGCAAAATCACAGTTATCTTCCTCAAAGCCACGTACTCCTAGCGTAATCTTAAGGAACACAATCATTGAATAACATTACAATACAAGTACACAAACACTTGAAGTAATGCCATGTATCATCCGAATTATCGACGCTACAGCGGAGCCCTATTAACCCCAAGATAGGGACGTGACTGACATGAACATGACAGATACATAATATTACTGGATATTACTGGGTATTACTATATTCATGATATTCGTATCGTGAGCGGTAGTCCCGGGAGCTGCACTCACTAACTGACGTGGGGTGTTTTGTTATGAAAAACCTGTGGAGTGGAGGACTTTTATGGAGTGGAGGACTTTTTCATGCTGTTAATTTAATTCATTGTTTAATTTAATTTATTTTTATCTTTTGATCTGACATTTTCTGTTTTAATGTTTTCAGTTTTGTTTTAATGTGTTCATTATTTTTGTCAGTTAATTTATCGTCATTAATTCATCAATTAATCAGTTGTGCCGTAAAATTATTGTATGTGTTATATTAATATGGGTCAATGACCTGAAATAAAGGAATTTTATTTATTTTATTTTTTTATTTTATTATTAACTTGTAAAAGTATTGTAGTTGCCCATTCCAAAATGAGATCTCTATTCAAAAGAATGGGCTAGGAACTCCATAGAGTAGATACCCCTCTCACTTTTATCTAGGGTCCTGGTATCAAAGTAATGTGAATCTGTTAACTATGTTTATAATCGAGACTAAAACGGACTATTAATGCAACGCAGTTCAACAGTTTAAAATTATAATAATCGACTAAAAAGTTAACACTAAACATGTCATACAAATGCTATCTGCATATTTGCATAATATACGAGTGGTACCGACTACCGACAACGTGTCAACAGCCTGCTAGCGTGCCTCGCTCTAATGTAAAACTTATCAAAGTCATTATTTAAACGATTACTTCCCGCAAAAACGTGCTTCAACAAATCTCTCACAAACACTTTGATAAAACGCAAATAAAACGAACAAACGGACGCGGTACGTGCATCACTCTTTGTAAAACAATACCCGACCGTTTGCAACTGAATAATACAGACAAAAGATTTGAACAATCCCCCGTAAGTTTGTCTGAATGGATCGGCTAGACAGACAGGCTAAACAGATGCTGGGGACATAATTAATAACCTAGGTGTACAAAGCGTCTAGTGTCTGCAGAGTTCTGGCACAATGGGTTACGTAGGATTACCCTGAATGGATTTAACACACCGCCGGATAATACCGGCGCAGATGTACAAGTGAACGAAAGGACTGCGACCCAGAGTTTAAATTATAACGTCTGGCGAAAGGACCAGTGATTTATTTGGCAGGTGCCACGGGAGCTACGGTACCTGTAGAACCGGTACCTGTCCTTTGGAAGGCGTTGAAGCAATTTGGGAGCCTTCCTGTTCTAATTAAGGGACTTTGAAAATATTTTGTCGGAATAGAGAATTTTAGTTTAGTAAAAGTAATTACTTTCATGCTTTGATTATTTGCTATAACCTCATTGAGGTCTTGAAATGAAATTAATGACTTTTGAAAAGTGTTGCTCACACTTTTGAGCCAATTCATAAATCCAATTGGTGACATTCTAGCCAATCAAGAAACCTCTCGTCAACAGTCGATGCCAAGACTTGGCTTTGTCTCCAAATCTGATCCACATACTCGTCACAGCTATAATACATCATATACACACAAGGTTGTATAATTGTGCGAATGTTGAGCCAAGTTCTCTGAATCCCCGGGCTCCGAACTTGGATCTCCGTCGACTTCCGTATCTCGTTATCATACTAATGGACTCTCGGGGAGTGTACATTATTGTACTGTTGCTGCTCGCTCTCGGGACCCGTTCGAGCTGATATAACTATAGCCAGATGATATGAGAGCCGAACTCATGTGTGCCTTGATTAGATCTTGGGCCGAGAAGATGTTCTGAGCTTTTTATTAAACTTTTTACCCATTGGCCACGTGTGAGCACGCCACGTAACACCGCGATTCGACTTAAGGATCCATGGTACTCACATGAATGTAACGATCGTCCCATGCGTGTCTCTTGGTGTAGGTCGTATCGCGTTGTGAGTGTGGCCTAAGACCAAATAAGATCTACATACCACGATGAGGAAGTCTTCAATTCGGTATCTTCATTTAATGTTAAATAGATTATTTAGTTCAATTGGCTTCCTAAATATCCTGCAAGCTATGAGTGGACATTCATGTACTCTTCTCACAGCAGTACGTTTCACATTGAACGCAGACATTCTATTAGACTCGCCGGTCCAGGAATGCATGGGGATTTAGGTACTACGGACAGTTAGTTCCTCGGAACGTTTGGAAATCTAATATGAACGGTGGTACATTTATAAGATTTTGGACACTTTTCCTGTACTTTAACTAAATGATAAATTGTACTCATTTCTGTAATTTGGTTGGTAAAAACATGTTAATTAGCAATATCAAATACTATAAAATAGTACATCTTGAGGCAATGATGACACCAATTTATTTGACTGTATTTTTTTAATTTCTTCCAAGTCTTGTATACCTTCCAGGAGTTTTCATAGCGCGCCACCTCTCAAAAGATTTACCAAGATCAATTTTCAGGTTCCACAATCCTAATGCTCGATCTTTATTTGTGTTTATCGTTGTCCTCAGCGGGTGTGAGGACAGTGGACGTGCAGGCGGTGGAGGGCATGGTGGCGCAGTTCCCCTGCGACCTCGGAACTGCTGCCAACGACAAGGTCTACATGGTGTTCTGGTTCAGGGATGATGCCGGCATACCATTGTACAGGTATGTGATCTAGATATAGAACGGAATGTTTTAGGAGATATTGGTTATAAGACGTGTGTTTAGAGTTAAGCCATGACATATTTTCAGGTAATGCAATATGAATTTTTATGTATTTCAAACAGCTTGTTTTCTGAAAATAATTGATACTTATTCAAATCTCGGTATATGAGCAGCAAGTAACCTAAAAGTACCGACAGTTTTCTAACTATATTGACTCATTTTAATTAATTATCTATAGACTTAGTAAATAATTTGATGATCATTTTTAGCTAATTGCCGAACTCCGCCATTTGATTTATTATGTTTATCTCAAACCCTTGTCTAGACTACATAGAATATTATCTGTAAACAAAATAAAAACCTTCCACTTAGTTCAAAAAGTACAACATCAATCAATAAAAATAAAACTACCTTGACTTTTCTTATAAACCAGTCTGCTCAAAATTCCAGACACAATCTTTCTTCAAAGAACTATTTTCAAAAGAAAGTGTTCTTATCAGCTCTAGGACGTAAAAGTTGGCGTAAAACTTAAAAGTAGGGTAGTTAGGGCTTGTTTTGTCTATGGATGAGCGGAACAAACGCGATTGGGCTCGACTTTGGGCTTTTTTTGGACTTGTTGTAATGTGATCAACAAAGCTGTGGACAATAATATAAAAAAAAGAACATGAATTTGTTAATAAACTAGAATATTACAAATATGTCTTCCTCGAAAATATCCATTGTTAAAAACAGCATGAAAACCAGTGCAATACTTTTTTGAGTTTATCGCGAACAGAGAGACCGACAGACGCAGTGGAGGACTTTGTTTTATTTTATAATAATATAGTGATATGGGTACAATATTATTAAGATTGGATAAAATTGAACAAGGACACTTCAGTTCGTAGTGACTCCGATCCGGGGAATTCGTTGTTTGGGGTCGCATCCATATATACGTTGACTGAATTTTACAATACTATGCCTCAAGTTTGCAGTATAATACCACAAGTACATTTGCCTGGCCATGTTAACACAGTGATTACCTACACACTACACACTGTATATAAATTACTCACTTGCGTGCTAATTAGCGGCGGTACGACTGTTTTTTCATTAGTAACACGAACCTTATTTGCTCGCGTACATTCTTACGTATAAATCTACTTACTTACTTGTACTTGTTAAACTTCCTCTTGGCACTTTTTGTTACATCATTTCTTGTCAATGTTGCATGTATTGCGTGGAGCCAGCACAGCGTGTCTTCTTCTTCCGTAGTTTTCTTTTTACCTTGATCTCAATAACCGCTCACTTTCTGATTTTTATCTGCTAAGGCTTACTAAATGCATAGACAGGTAGACTGTCCGATCATCAAGTTTTAGGGATTTGGTTTACAGGCAAACCAAATCACTAGTATACAGGTTATTTCAGACAGTTACAGTAAACGAGTCAAAGCAGTAAACATGGGAATGTGATGGTGTAACTATTCAAAGAGACTTGAGACAAAACAGCAATAGTTTTTTTACAAATACATACATAGTTTGAAATAAAAGTCATACCCATATCTCTGAGATGTTTTATAGCAAAATAACTTAATTGACAAGTGAAACACGTTACACTTTAACGCATACTAACCAGACAGTTCATCATCAGCCTATAATGTTCCCACTGCAGGGACTCAGGCCTCCTCTCTAGGAGAGGGATGGGCTATAATCTACCACGCGGGCCCAGTGCGGATTGGTAGATGTCACATGTCTTAGATTTTTTTGGTTCTAAGACATGACCAGACAGTTATTAGAATATAATTATTATTAGGATTGTGTTCGCTATGTTCTGTGTATATTTAAATGTTGGCTGTATTGTATAATTAGATAATTTGTTAAGTTTACACAACTTAACCGTCTTATTTGTACCTGTATCTACATAATTATTATGTTATATAATTATTATATCTAGCCCATACTGTCCCACTGCAGGGCAAAGGCCTCCCTCCATTCCTTCCAACGATCACGATTCCGTGCAACTTCTATCCAATTCTCAAGGAAGACATCCAGTTCGTCCCGCCATCTCCTTCGTGGTCTGCCGCGTCCCCGTGTCACTGTTTCAGGGCACCAATCCTGAGCTTTACGGGCCCACAGCTCGTTCGGCATGCGACAGACATGTCCTGCCCAGTCCCAATTAAGAATGGCAGCCTTTTGAGCCACGTCAAACAATTTGCGTTACATAATTAAATAAATAAACGAATTTCTATTTCGAGAACTATTCAAGAATTTGCAGCATACGTTATAAAAAGCCACCATATTTAATTTAGCAGTTAGCCATGGCGAGTAACAAGTTACTCGCGACAGACATGCGATTAGTGACACAGTGCGGGTTAAGCAATTTGTACGAGCGACCTCGCCTTGCTGCTGTATGCAACTTCTACCCGACACTGGGAATATGCGTGGACGGAGTTAGGAGTGTGCGGGAGCGGGAGCGGGGTGACTCTGAACTTTGAAAACATTGAGCTTAAGTCGGAAATATGTTTTGATGTTCCCGATATTTCTACACTGGCGATAAATATTTTGGGACATCCGTTGGTTGGTAAAAGAAAATAAGTCAAACGTCGAATAAATCAAATTGTTATTTGTACACAAAACAAGGTAGACCTTTTCCATTGAAACTTTTACTGAATTACAAATGAAGTGGGCGCGAGCACCGAGCCGCCCTTACATATATTGTAAACACAAAAATAGCTGTTATTATTTAACTCGAACAAACTCTTGTTTATCCGCCAAAATTCGGGCAGCCATAAATACTAAAAGTTCCGGCGCATGTTTTATTTACATCGCCAAATCTGTGCCACTAAGTGCACAAGTTTAGCTCGCGCGACAAAACTCCATGTCGGAAGAAACAAGAGCTGCGCGCCATAATTAATTCATGGCGTGTCTCGGCGCGACACGCGACTGCGACTCGCGACAAGTCGCTACCTCCGCAAATAAGCTCCGTAATGGAATGCCGTCAAGTTTCGTCTACTTAGTTAAAATTAAAACTATTATACCAACTTAACATTCTATCCGCTAGTTTCACAACATATATTTTTGCGCGCGGCGTGTACATTTACATTTTAAATAGTTATAGTTGCGCACATCTGCGCAGACTGATAAACAGCTCCTGAATGTAATAACTGTAAATTATGAGCAGCGCGGTGACGAATGGAGGAACTCGACACTAATTTATGCCGTGAAATGAATACGCAATAAAACAATTTAGGAAAAAACACTCGGTAACACGACCGAACGGCTCGTGGCACTGCTATCACGGTAAACACACTTCTAAGCCGCTTTCCACGGTCCCTTTTAATTTATTCAAGTCAGAAATATTTCATTCGCATAACGAGCTCATTGTCTAACTTTATGATTCCATATTTCCCGTATTTATAAAAGTTACCCTCGGCGGAATTAAGAGACGCGGCGCGCTGAGGTGTCGCCTCCTGTTCATTAGGAGCCGTGTATTTATATAATTAAAGCGCACAATAAGGCGGCCCCGGCCCCCGGCCCCGCCGCCGGACGACTAACTTTTCGTATTAATTAAAAACGAGGCGTAGAAACGCGTCATCACCTCTAGAAAATCGCGGCTAACCGTCCCGTCCCTATCGCTCCTCACATCTACAAAAGGTCCGGCTAAACTTTAATACGCTTTAAAACTTCCCGAATATTTCACTGTTTTAGCCACTTAAGACAAATTGCTTCGCCCGTTTTGGGGGTTATTTTTTCTCGCGAGCAAACTCGTCCGCGTCCGTAATTTCACCGTTCGTTGGTTCATTTCTGGCGAATTTTGGCGTTTTTCAACGCTTCAGCGCGCGGCGGGTTGCGAAGGGTTAAGGAGCGGCGCGCACCTACCGACACGATCTACTTTCTTCTCAGTCGCACGCACACCGCGCACGTGTGCGATTTATCTTACAAATTTATACTTTCTGAATGAACAATGAATGCGTTGTGTTGCAGATTAGTTTTCTCATAAATTAATGAGATGAAGTTACGCCTACCGAATAACTATCTTAACTTAATAGGTAGTTACACTTAATCTTGAAACACAAGTAAAGTTGTATTTAGAATAGATTTAGTTCCGAATTCGAACTAGTGGTATTCCATTTATAGTTTTCGTCGAGTTATGGTGCATTAGTCGATAAAGCATGGTTAGTGCGCTGCGTAAACCGTGATCTGGCTAATAAAGGCAGGTAGCGATACAGTACCCGTGACGTACGACGCACATGACTCATGGATTGGGCGCACGTGCGATTATTTAATCGCACACGCTGGGACTGAGCGTTTGTTTTGTATCTGGTATATTACAAAAATATAAAATTGTATGAGTTTTTTGAAATTCTTACAATAGGGGGGGATCTGACAAAAAAAAAACAAATTAGTCCGTCAGATAGATTTTCAAAAAATATTGACCACACATTTTTTCTTTTTTCACGTAAACAAAAAATGAAGACGATACAGTCCTTCGAAAACTCGTGTGACGTCATATGCTAGTACATTTTGTACCTTCAATTGACGTTTCAAGCCCCACTCCATGATCTTTGACGCGCTTTATCTTCGTAATTTTTTATTGATTTGTTAAAACAAAAAACACGTATCCAATATTTTTCGATAATCTAACTGACGGACTAAACAGAATTATATTTTTTTGAGTCAGTCCGATCCCCTATTATATTTAAAAGAGAAAGTACTTAAAAAATACATCATTACCAAAATAACCCGGCAAGAAGCAAACAAAAAACAAAAATAAAAAGTTCGTTATCGGCCAAAAGTCTCCCGCCTCGCCTTCTGCATGATATGACAGACGTCTTTTGTTTCCAAGTAGTCAATAAAATGGCGAAGCTATTTTAATTTCATCTGAAATTCTGGAAAAGGTGTACCTATTGGAAAATTCTGGAGAAAAATATGTAATTTCTTTTTGTTAATACGGAACTGTCATGTGATGAAAATACTTTTAAAAAGTTTTAAAATTGCAAACTGTGTAAAACGTCATCGTGGAAAAAGTGCTATAATGATTTTATTTCCAGTAGTTATTGCTTTCTGAAACAATAAGAATAGGGGATCGGACTGGGTTAAAATAATATGATTCTGTTTAGTCCGTAAGTTAGATTATCGAAAAATATTGAATACGTATTTTTTGTTTTATCAAATCAATAAAAAATTACGAAGATAAAACGCGTCAAAGATCTTGGAGTGGGGCTTGAAACGTCACTTGTGTCGTCAAAATGTACTATCATATGACGTCACACGAGTTTTCGAAGCACTGTATCGTCTTCATTTTAAGTTTACGTGAAAAAAGAAAAAATACGTGTCCAATAATTTTTGGAAATCTATCTGACGGACTAATTAGTTTTTTTTTGTCCGATCCCATATGAAACTTTTTGCGACCTGTAATTATCTTTTTATTACTAAAGAAAGGATCTGTTAGGAACTTCCTTTAAACGATCGTTCAAAAAGAGGTTATCAAGCCATTGGAGTATACCTTAGCTCACCAGTGGGATGCCACTGGCTAACAGGAACAATAACAGAGTCAATACTGTAGGAACGGGAGCACAATGTCCACTACGTGTGGTGCTATCAGCAACTATCCCGAATTATCATAAACCATGGTCACCGATACAGTTCGCACGTGACTTCTGCCACAAGCGTTACCAAACAGATATCAGCTTTATACCCCTTGCAATTTAGAGCTGGTAATTAATAAACAAGCCGTTCTGGTGTGACACGACTTATTTACGAAGCTTATAAAGTGGATGGTTTTTGCTGGCGATGTTTATCGTAGTAAGTTGGTTTTAGATGGTTTGTTTCATTGGGTATTAAATGTTTTTGGTGATAAACTTATTCAGAAATCAGAAATCATTTATGTGAGTACCAAATAAGATCTACTCTACTTTCCCGTCGGGCTGCGGGTTGTTCGAAAGAGATACCGCGGCCTCGACACAAAGACCTAGCCCAGAGCGGGAGGATTGCCACATTGCAAAAAAAAAATGTATGCTACTGTGGAGTTTTTCCCGCCACTTCTTCTTCCCAGCTAAACCACTAGGAAGTGTCGAAGGGTGGGCGTTTTGGTGGATTGTCTCTTATATTGTCTTTTATATAATAAATGACGTTCGAAATCTTATCAGCCTAGTTTGATTTTGGAACAGGGACGCCAGAATATAGGCACCTTCCAAAAGTAGCCGTTTCTTGTCATACTGTATTCGGGTATGCCAGAATTTAACATAGCCACACAGTATTTCTAACTACTGCACACACAACTAGCGCTAGTGTTACAACTAGTTATCGAAATGCCCCTGTATGTACGTAACATCGATCGCAGCTCAATACGTGTCGCATAAAAACTGATCGGCTTTTGTTTTGAATGCTACATTACGAACCGTATCGCTAGCTCGCACTGTTTTGTTACACTTTTTAGCTGATTGAGTTACGCTGAATAATTCGCAGTTAGCTGAAAAAAGGTTTTTTTTTTAAAAGATTAGGTTAATAAATTGAAATAAATACTAGGTAACCTAAAATGTATTTACACTTTTGATGAGATGAAGCTTAGGAATGATGATAAAGCAGTTAACGGTTATTTCATTAATTTTTAGCAACTCATTATGAGCTACCTAATCTATCAGGGCACGCCACGATAGTGGCGGTAAGTCCCCTCTTTGAGGAGTGGCTAGAGAGGAGCCACGGCGCCCTCACCTTCCGTCTGACGCAGGTCCTTACCGGACACGGATGTTTCGGGAGGTACCTGCACCGAATCAGGCGGGAGGAAACGCCCGGATGCTTCCATTGCGAGGATCGACCGGAGGACACGGTGGAGCACACTGTGGAAGTGTGCCCTGCTTGGGCGGAACCCCGCCGTGTTCTCGTAGCGGCGTTCGTGTTCCACGCGCGCCTCAAAGAGATGTCAGCAAGGAGGGGCCCGCAAGGGCCGACGCCCGTCGGGTATTTTAGTACTAGATGACGTGGCCTCGGCACAAGGGCAAAGAAGGAACATGGGTTCGGTTTTTAGTCAGTAGAAGTCTGACACTCCCCTTCGCTCTGCCCAAGAGCGGGGGGGGTCATTCGATGATTTTCCACCCACCAAAAAAAAAAAAAAAAAGCTACCTAATCTATCTTCTATATCTATATATAAATAAAAAGAGAAGTCCTGACTGACTGACTGACTGACTCATCAACGCCCAGCCCAAACCCTTGGACCTAGAAAGCTGAAAATTTGCAAAGAGTTTCCCTTTATAATGTAGACAAGGAATAAGGAAGGATTTTTCGAAATTCAACCCCTAAGGGAGAAATAAGAAAATATAGGGGATGAAAGTTTGTATGGAAAATCGTCATTTTTGTAGTTAAACCGACATCTACGTGGGCGAAGCCGTGGGCAAAACCTAGTTTAATACAAAAACAAAGAGAAGAAAAGTTCCACATAAGATCCCATGACATCACGCCTGTAATCCCCAAAGGGTTACGTAAAGATATAGCTAATAGTACATTTCGCCAGTTACTTTAAGTCCTAAATAACAAGTGGCGAGCCTATTGATATCCAGAACAAAAATCCTGAAACTGAGAAATTAATAACACTTTGTTCGTCGCGGGTATCAAACTTTATGAAAATGAGAAGTTACTTGAATGGGGAAACCACAAAGAGAAAACCCAACCCAAGAAAAGACAGACAGTGAAAGTAAAACCTCAGGCAAACACTTTACGAGGTAATTATGACGTCACACATACTCGGCTTACAGTTATTATTTCTACCCACAGGAAGGCACATTAATCTTATTTATTCAGGATATCGTATTAAGCGGCCCTTGTATCGAGTGACGGTGGCCCGGAAGTATGGGTAAGAGCTGCTCTTCCGGTTTTGGGCTAAGGGCTTCGGTGGTGGACTAGTGGTGTTAGGGATAGGGATGGCACTGCTAAATGAGATATGGATTGTGAAAATTGTCAATGTAGGGTATAAGAGTAGAGGAAGACGAGAGAAAGAAATGGTGGATGAACTGAGTAAAGTATGATTATGGCACGAAAGGCGGTGTCTGACACTTTTGAGAAAAAGACACGCTGTGCCGATGTCAAATGAATAGGGTAGAAAGTTGACAAAAAAAAGCTAATTAGTCCGTCAGATAGATTTCCAAAAAATATTAAATACGTATTTTTCTTTTTTCACGTAAACAAAAAATTAAGACGATACAGTGCTTCGAAAAGTCGTGAAACGTCACAGGTTGGTCCATTTTTACCAGACTATGACGTCAAAAGCCCTCTCTCCATGGTCTTTGACAAGCTTTATTTTCGTAAATTTTTATTAATTTGATAAAACGAAAAACACGTATCCAATATTTTTCGATAATCTAACTAACGGACTACACAGAATCATATTTTTTTAGTCTGTCAACAGCTACCCTATTGAGATAAGGGCAAGACAATGATGATACAACACCGTTCAACGTTTAACGTTTTACAACGCCTTTGACAAAAGTTTAACCAAAATGTATGTCTACAAGTTGTTTTCAAGAGTCATCACGAATCGTCTCGCACGCAGGTTCGACGATTTCCAGCCTCCCGAACAAGCCGGATTCCGAAAAGGCTTCAGTACCGTAGACCACATACATACGCTGCGGCAAGTTATACAGAAGACCGAAGAGTATAACCTGCCTCTCTGTTTAGCGTTTGTGGACTACGAGAAAGCCTTCGATTCGATCGAGACTTGGGCTGTACTGCAGTCTCTCCAACGGTGCCAAATCGACTACCGGTACATCGAGGTGTTGAAGTGTTTGTACAAAAACGCCACCATGTCAGTCCGACTTCAGGACCAGACCACGGAACCTATCCTTCCGCAGCGCGGTGTGAGACAGGGAGTCGTCATATCTCCGAAACTGTTCACCGCTGCATTGGAGGATGTCTTCAAGGTTCTGGATTGGAAAGGACTTGGCATCAATGTCAACGGCGAGTACATCACTCACCTTCGGTTTGCCGACGATATAGTGGTCATGGCTGAGACCATGGAAGACCTCAGTAAAATGCTCGATGACCTCAGTAGAGCTTCCGAAAGAGTGCGTCTTAAAATGAACATGGACAAAACCAAGGTTATGTCGAATGTTCATGTAACACCCACTCTTATCAAGATCGGAGACTCTACGCTCGAAGTTGTGGACGATTATGTCTACCTGGGACAAACGGTCCAGTTGGCTAGATTTAACTTCGAGAAAGAGGTCAATCGTCGAATCCGACTCGGCTGGGCAGCGTTCGGGAAGCTGCGCAGTATCTTCTCGTCCAACTTACCCCAGTGTCTCAAGACGAAAGTCTATGATCAGTGTGTGTTGCCAGTGATTACATACGGGACCGAAACGTGGTCGCTCACAATGGGCCTTATCAGAAAGCTCAAAGTCACCCAAAGGGCAATGGAGAGGGCTATGCTCGGAGTTTCCTTGCGTGATCGAATCAGAAATGAGGACATCCGCATGAGAACCAAGGTTACCGACGTAGCCTGAAGACGACGTTGAAGAAGACGTAGACGAAGAAGAAGACGTTGCGTTGGAAGGCCTCCCACTAGGTGGACCGATGACCTGGTCAAGGTTGCAGTAACCCGCTGGATGAGAGACGCACGGGACCGGTCAATGTGGCGACGCCTGGGGGAGGCCTATGTCCAGCAGTGGACGTCTTTTGGCTGAAATGATGAATGATAATGATGTACGGTGCTTTAGTTGTGCTATCTGTGCCATATCTATACTAATATTATAAAGCTGAAGAGTTTGTTTGTTTGTTTGTTTGTTTGTTTGAACGCGGTAAACTCTGGAACTGCTGGTTGGAATTGAAAAATTCTTTTTGTGTTGGATAGTCCATTTATCGAGGAAGGCTATAGGCTATATAACATCACGCTACGGCTAATAGGAGCGGAGCATAAATGAAAAATGTTACAAAAACGGGAAAAGGTATTTCCTTTTTGAGAGCTTCCGCTGCGTGCGCTGCGAAAACGGTTTAAGTTACGCTAATATCATGTATGAAGGAATTGTTCCTCTTTAAAAGTTCTAAAAAAAAGTCCGCAACAGCATATATCTATCTTTTAAGATTGACTCACTGTAACCTTTTTTTACAGTTAAACTGTTAGGTTAAAACGAATTATTTTTTGCGAAGCTTATTTAACCCATATGGTATTAATCTATATCTAAATAAATGTGTTTGTTAGAACGGAAATTTAATATAGAATATTTGTGCCCTTTACTCTATCCAGTTTAAACAAATATCTTAGAAGATATCGCAATGTAAAAATATCCGCGCGGCAAAATATTTCGCGCGTCGCAATGTAGGTACGGGGGATTCTGGCTGGCCTCCGGGAAATTCAAATTACTGCATCATAATGTTTACAAGTATAGAGTGTTATAGTATATTTAACAGTAAGAGATACCTATAGTAATTCACACTTTAATATAATCTAAGCTAATCTAAACCATCTGAACTATTATAATAAAGAGGAAAGGTAAGATTTTTTGTTTGTTACGATTTAGCTTAATTTATGTCGGATAGTCGATATCGAGAAAGGTTATAAGCTATATTTATGTGACGCAGACGAAGTTGCGTGGGTCAGCTAGTAATTATGATATTTTCCAGTATTTTAAAGAAAGTTCATGCCAATTTAATAGTCGTTGTTTAAGTTATTCGCACCGTAAATTTTGAAATGCTTTCCCCATTTTATAAGATTTTTTTTTCCTATTATGTTTTTCATAAAAGAAAATAACCATACAAAACATAGCCTCACATTTTCCTACTTTTCCCCAATCCTTTCCCATCGTTGCAATAAGGATCATCATAAAAACTATTTATTTCCCGTACATTCGTATCTCTATTGAACGAGCGATGGTTTGTTCGCGGATGGCCGAACAAATTGGCTTCGGTGAGGCGCTGCGTTGCCATGGCGACCGTGACGTCACTAATCCGCGAATCACACGCCGCACCAAACGCTCTTGTCACTCGTTAAAAGTTTAACAGCTTATGAAAGAGTTTCTATTTGTTGTTGTTGGGAAAAACTAAAACATTTTAACTAGTTTTGTGATTTATGATGAATTTGCACAAGTAGTCAATAATGTAGGACTTGGGGATGACTTGTGCTTGACTCTCATCATCATCTGCAGTCAGCCTTTTCCATTAAGTTGACATTTTTTTTTTTGGTTGGTTGGAAATCATCAAATGACTCCTCCCGCTCTGGGCAGAGTGGTAGGGAGTGTCAGACTTCTACAGACTTAAAACCACCCATGTTCCTTCTTAGCCCTTGTGCCGAGGTAGCGGTATCTCTTTCAAACAACCAGCAGCCCATGGGGTTGGCTTCAAGTCTAACTGGATGCTTCTGAATACCAGTATTTTTACCCACGACGGAACGGAGACTGTATACGCGTTTGGAGTGAGAGGATGTTTGTTTGTTTGTGCAAATACATGTTGCCATTTTTCTCCAAAACTACTAGTCCGATTTTGATGCAGTTTTCAGTTATGGGTTTGGGTTTGATTGGTGCATGTTTTTAGATAGGTGTTACGGAGACAACTCACTAGGGGGCGCTACAGCAAATATTTTTTGTGCAAATCAAAGTTGCCACTTTTCTCCAAAACTACTAGTCCGATTTTGATGAAATTTTCAGTTATGGGTTCGCGTTTGATTATGTTACGGTGACAACTCACCAGGGGGCTCTGCAGCAAACATTTTTGTGCAAATCGACGGTCCCTACGTACATAAGGTCAAGTCAAAAACCGAGGTTTACAGGAGAGCGTAATTTGTGTTCAACACGCCCTAGAAATAATTCTATGAACAATAATAAATAATTTCTTTCTACAATATTTTAGCAGTTTTAAGAGCTTTATAATGCTATTTACACATATTTTATTTTTTTACGTTTTCTTGAAAAAACTGATAGATGACCGTTTCTGCGCCGATAATAAAATAGAAGTATGTAAGTCATGTCTATGATACCGTTTTATACGTAGGAAACAAAAAAACAGTGTCTGATATAGAATTTAAATAAAATGTTTGATGAAAATGTAGGATTATGTTACTATTTTTAAATCAATACGTTAAACATCATGAAATCGTCTCCCATGGATATAAAAAGTACTTCTATGAAGACATATCACTTAATACGTGGTTTTAGTAATTCGGGGTAGGACTATAGTTATTATTATGTAAATAAAGACATGTCTTTTAAAATTATCAGGTTTGTGTTTTATTAATTAAACAAGGTTTATAAATTCAACATTATTTATTATTAAAAAACAATCTTCTTAGCATCTAAATAATAGGTACCTATAGACTCACAGAAGTAGGAACTAAACATTAAAAATCACTGTTATCTAATGTTAGTTATTAACAATTTTAATTTTATACATGTGCCTCAGCCTAATCATGTCTAGTAATGCAATTGGTACCTAGTATTTAATAATCATCACAGTTTTATTAAGGCAAAAATGTGTAAATTGTGTCCCGGACGTTTCAGTCGTTAAGTATGTACCTCAGCTTAATTAACTAATTCATCTTTAACACCTAATTGGTAACATTTAACAATCATCACAGCTTTATTTGGATGTTTCATTCTCACATCAATGACCTCCTTGTTCCTGGTATTGTTGGGTACGCAGATGACAGCACTGTCATGGAGAGTTATACATCCAGCGCAAAAGCAGGTGGTGATGAAGTACGCTAATTGGGAGAGGCCATGGTAGAGCGAACGAATTCAACCTTAGGACTTGTCGCCAAGTGACGAGAATCTGGTTGATTTTAACGCCACCAAAAAGCAAGTGTGGTTCACCGCCAAAAGAAGTCCGTTTAATCTGGCCCCTACTTTCCGGAGTGCGTCTATACAAGTTACTGACAGTCTCGAGCTTCTTGGCACGAAATGAGTGGGAAACTGAACTTCGGCGCCTACATTGAGTCGAAAGCTCAACTGTGGCAAATAAGCTGGGTATCCTAATTAGGGTTAAGCGGTACTTCAAGCCTGGGCAGCTTTCAATATTATATAATGTCCGGTCCGGCATGGAGTATTGCTGTCACCTTTGGGATGGCTCAGCCAAATACCAACTTGCCACACTTGACTCTGTAGAGCGCAGAGCCAGGAGGCTAATTGGTCACGATAAGCTGTTTGCCAAGCGACATAGCCTGGCCCACCGCCGCAAACTCGTCAGTCTTCTGCAGACTGTACTTCGGAGAGAGTGCGCAGGAGCTCCACGGGCTGATTTCACAATCTCCCTTATTCCATCGGGAGACTAGACGTACTGCAGGTTATCACCCATACCTAGTCGACGTTCCACACATTCGAACGAAGCGCTTTGCTAAGTCCTTTATTATTATGCGCACAGCCAAGGAGTGGAACTCCCTGCCTGCGTCGGTTTTTCGGAGTTCATATAGCCCTAATCTATTTAAGTCGCGATTAAATAGGCTTCTTCTGGGTAGGCTCGTTCCATCGTCGACTTCATCTCTGCCCTTAGGGCAAGATTGAGGTCAAGAGCAAGCCCATTTCCCATTTATGATTAAAAAATAATAATTGACCAATAAGATTGTTAAATTTATCTTTACTTTTTCTATATCATAAATTTTGTTTTGTTATTTAACTACTAAGAGAACTTTATTAGTAATAAGATGAATCAGTCTGAATAAAGCTGTGATGATTGTTAAATGTTCCCAATTAGGTGTTAAAGATGAGGTAGTTAATTAGGCTGAGGTACCTACTTAATAAAACTGTGATGATTATTAAATACTAGGTACCAATTGCATTACTAGACATGATTAGACTGAGGCACATGCTTAAAATTAAAATGGTTAATTACTAATATTAGACAACAGTGATTTTTTATGTTTTGTTCCTACTTCAGTGAGTCTATAGGTACCTATTATTTAGATGCTAAGAAGATTGTTTTTTAATAATAAATAATTTTGAATTTATAAACCTTGTTTAATTAATAAAACACAAACCTGTTCATTTTAAAAGACATGTCTTTATTTACATTACAAGAACTATAGTCCTATCCCGTACGGGAACTCCCGTAAATGGCGATAAGTCTGACAAGACCGCGTTCGCACCGAGTGGCACGCATTTTAAAACACCGTACAAAAAGATATGTATAGATGTCCGCATCTACGACACTTATTCGTTGTATTTATAATACTTGTTCTTTTATACGATTTTTAAAACAAGGTAAATAAATACAATTTAAAAAAAATCGTATGTCAGTATGTGCGCATAGATAATCTAAAGCCAATGATACAATAAAAAAAAATGCCATTTTCGACATGTCTTTATATACGTAGGGACCGTCGAAATACATGTTTCCATTTTTCTCCAAAACTACTAGTCCGATTTTGATGCAGTTTTCAGTTATGGGTTTGGGTTTGATTGGTGCATGTTCTTAGATAAAAAAATCGGAACTGGAAATAGGAAGTCCCTCCATATATTGAGTTTCAGCTGCACCTGGTTAGTCTAAAAGCCGACCCCAAAAAATATGGGAATCCGGTAAACAGATGACAATGATTTATAGGAAGATATTTTGCACCTAGGTACAGCAATACCCGTTGTTATCTCGGTAGGCAATTAAATCAAATCAAAACATAACTAATTCAAACTAGTAGAAAACCAATTAACACTGTCTGAACGTTTAACAATAAAATATTGCCCTTTAGTTTGTGTTTTCTAAATTGATTTTGCTTTGATTGAATATATTACCTATCTAAATCAGAAAAATATTTGTTATCCTTATCATTCTGATAATCATATTGAAAACAGTTATTTTTAAACCCTTAACATAACTTATTTGGCATCACTCACTCTTTTACTCTTCCTAGTCACACATAACATTTTGCTTGTAATCCACAAAGGGTAAGGCAGAGGTGTACCCATTGGTTTACCCTTGTTTGGTATAACAACGTTTCGTCGAAAATCACTTCGACTAATTTTAGTTACAATAAAGTCATTTCGTATAATTATTCATTTGTAGCAAAATATTTTTATTTATTTGAAATAATGTTATTTGACTGAATTTTCAAATGCACTAATTTTATTTAAACTAATGTTTCACTAGACTAATAATTAATGATTTAGTCGAAAGGTCCGTCAGCAGGTCGGCGGAGCCCCGCTGCGAGCGGCGGAGCGGCCTATTTCTGTCTGCAGGGTTTACAGGAACCTAACTAACCGAACCTCGGGGTGCCCCTGACGTCGACCGTCTAGGGTTAGCGTTTCCGTCAGCAGGTCGACGAATATTTGCACAAAGAGGTGCAAATATTTACAATGTTTTCTTTTCTGCATTACATTACACCAATTGAATATTCGATAAAATACATGATAAACCACCTGAACATTACATCAAATGAACATTATGTTTAAGGCCCATGTAAAAGGGAACGAGCCTATTGCCATCAACCGGGCACAAATTCAATTCTTCCTAGTCACAAGTTTCAAATTCCTAGGACTATAATATAACTGTGACAATCAAATAAATCCCGACTTTGTCGTTGTTCGTTCCAGGTACTTGGATTGGCAACTTCGTTAGTTCCGCGCCTGAGACGCGAACGTCTCTCATAACAGTATTATCGGCTTTAAATTAAACAGTTCCCCAAGTAGATAATTGTGAACCTCCTGCCAATAGAACTGCTCCTAATGTTATTAGCTATCGAGCGCCACTTGCAACGCAAACACAGCCTTACGTACCTAGATATAAAGTATTTAATCGCGTCCTCTGTGCTTCCAACACATTGAAGTAGAATTTTATCTTTGAGCATGTTTCCCTTCGATGTTTCCAGTCACTTTCGTGTTAGACTTAATTTATTCAGCAGCGACCGCTACATAGTCTAACATTATACCCTCATTAATATTAGCCTCTTCATCAACGACACGACGTTCAATATCCCTCCTTGTTTGAATTACTTAATTACACACTACTCATTTATAATAGAAATCTTTACAATTTACTCATTAAGAAGCTGTTACTTTGTCGAGCTATGTTCTGGTGTCACAGAGGCAGGTTTAATCTCTATTTTTCACTCAAAAGCCGGTCTCAGTCAGGCGGTAGGCTAGCTAATTTAAAATATTCGCGTTCAGTACAAAGTTTAATTGGAAAACGCGAGACTTAGTGGAATTAACGCAGAACGAGAAACTCTTAGGTGTGTTGCTTCCGTGGCTTCGTGGTGTTTGTGAGGTGGTGCCGCCACCACCACCGCGTGGCGGGGATTTATTACAAGTACGCATTCACGTGTTTAGTTTAGCTTGTACTGTTATTATAATTGGTATTAAGCCACTATAATAATTTTGGTGTCGGGAATTCGCATTCGAAATCACTGTTCAATATCCCCAAAAGTGATTGATCACAGGAATTATTCAGTGTTACAATAGCTTTATCCCTAATAAGTTAAACCTATTAATATCATAATTTACGTTTGCCATTATATTCGACCGATCACAACGTACTCTTCTCATTACTGTGATAAATCACACTTTCAAAACAGAATTCAATCCGGTCATCAATGGGATGAAGAACATTGTTCATTGCGTCAAAAACTAGTTCAGAATTAATAATATATTTGCGTGGTAATGTTTCAATAAGCGTGTTCTGTATTGAATTAGGTTTGCGTGAGTTATGTCGTGTTGTTTGGCCGGTATCGCATTGTTCATTATTCAGTGTTCATTACTCACGGGCGCGCATTCATTGCGGGCTCGAGTGGCTGGGCGTATCACCCACTCTAATATAATCAGTAATGTAGCTCCTCCCAGCCATTCAGTCGAGTTGGTTGTTTAGAATTTATTAGTGTGACGGTTACAATTTATTTGTTGCTATAACAGTTAATATTTTTGTCACATTTGGATAAATAAAAGTACCTACATATTATTTGGGAAAACTTTTGTGTTAATTTAAAGAAAATGTAAGTAAAATCTCGTTGTATAATACTTCTAAGCGCAAGGTAACAGTGAAATCTAAGAAATTCTTGTTAAATTCAGGTTTCTCGGAAGCCCCTTGATACTCTATTCAATAACGTTGCAGTGAAGGATGAGGAACAAGCTGTGAGTGAAATAAACAGAAGTTGCAGCTGAAGTTACGCATTGAAATGAACTTGAGCGCGGTCGTGGTAATTCATTGAAATCTCTTCAACGGTACGTTCTTACTTGCATTATTACTAGACAATTCATATCAGAGAATACAGCGTATAGTCGCATAAAATCACGCCTGTAAACTTTCAAAGTATAAGTGTACTACCACACTTTGCTGTTTATTATAAATTAGTTCTACACCTCTTTGGTCTACTGGTAGTTAACGCAACTACTGGGCATGTGGTCCTGGGTTCAATTCTCGGGTCGAGCAAAGTGTTTTTTAGTTTTTCCTTCGGGAATTTCTTTTCACGGATGTCTGGATTTATTTGTGCCCGGTTGACGGCAATAGGGTCACCTCCTAATAATTGGAACTTAAACATAACTGCAAAACCCTTCAGGAATTACAGGTGTGACGTTATATATTTTTCAACACACTTGCTCATAAAATGGCTAATATTTCACCTCAATTAGGCACATAATGACACCTATAATCAAACTGTGAATTTTTCATTGCTATTATTCACTAGTGAGTTATAGGGTTCTTTTTTTACCCGACTACGGCAAAGCCAAAGGAGGGTTATGATTTTGACTGGCTATGTATGTTTGACTGGCTGTGTGTGTATGTATGTATGTTTGTATGTATGTATGTGTGTATCTTCATCTGTTCCCTCATAGCTTCTAATCTACTTATCGGAACTCGACAGAACCGTCTTAATTTTCCGCTGAACATAGGCTACGTGACGTGTCACAAAAAGCGATTTGGCGCCCTCAAGCGGACAAAAACTAAGGCTTAAAAAATAAAAATGGAGATAAATAAGCCGTGTTTGGTATCATTTGAAAGGGCCTCACTTGTACATTTCCAAAATATTGCTCAAATTTAAAATCACGCCCTCTGGCGGACAAAAAGACAAGAGTAAAAAAAATATTTAACACCAAAATTGTTTAAATAATAAAAAGTAAAAAACTAAAACCCGACTACGACAAAAAAAAACGACGCTGAAAAAGTATGAAACAAGATTTTCAGGATAGAACAAAAAGAAAAGACGTAGTCACACGTTATAGGTATAGGTACCAACCTAAACACTTTAATACCGTGTGACTACGGCTTTTCTTTTTATTCTATCCTGAAAATCTTGTTTCATACTTTTTCAGCGTCGTTTTTTTTGTCGTAGTCGGGTTTTAGTCTTTTACTTTTTTAAATTTTATTGGATGAGTTGCTTTGTTCTTCAAAAAGTTTCGATACAAAAAAGATCGTGTTCAATATAGTAAAAATAAATTGATGTACATATTGCTTGCTCATTTCATGTTCGTTCGTATTTAAATAGATAATTTCAACTTTTACGTTTTTAATACGTAAAACTTACACTGAACGAAAATAGCTTTTATTTCTCTGTACCTAATATTTAATAAATAAAACTTTGAAGTCGGCATTTTGTACGTTGGTTGAGCGCTATCCGCGAAAAGGTCAAAAAAAAAAGAAACCTCATTGTCGTAGTCTATGATTACCGTCCTCGGCTTTCTTAAGAGCCTCACCTGACGGCTCGGGTCTCAATAGCGCCTCAGCGGTAATCACCAACATTACACACTTGTACCATAATGTACTAATACTTGTAGTCCTACCCCGATGTTCACTGAGTCCTAACATTAGCCAAGGGTTATCAATAAATCCCTTAATGTGCAGATTGTTCGTCTATTTGCTCAAAATAATGAGCCTCGTTGATTTCAACTGACGCGCGATTTGATACCTGCCGACCGTGCTCGGAATTAGGGCTCGCCGAAATAACTGGCCGTCCTAATCTGGTTTTTAATTTAGCGTTTTAATTGTAAGGATTGTCATTCATTTTAGGGGTTACGGAATTTTGTAGGAGATAAATGATGGTTTTATTTTGTAGTATGTCATTAATTCTTTTTCACTCCTCTTGCTCAAAAAGAACGTCATAATAGCATACCAGAGCGGGCCTAAAATTGCATATTTTGCCCTAGGGCTAAAAGTAAATCTCGTACGACAACTTGTTCAGCCAGCTGGTGCGTGATGTAGTTTCAAGTAAAAAAAATGTTTTATTTTTAAAAATGGAACTAAACGCGCTGAATGCCGAACTCTTTGGTAGAATGTGTGCGTTGCATTGCAGCTACAGAAGAAATAAAAAAAAGGCATTGGCCCGAAATTTTTGGAATTGTATTATTAAATTGAATTAAATTATTAATAAAATAAACTCATATTGAACATGGTTATTTTATTTTCTCGCAATCGTAGTGAAAAGTACAGTGTAACACACGGCGCTAAAATCCCATTATAACTCGGTTCCTATTTACTACCTCGCTAAAGCTCGATAGTAAAACTACCTCGTATATAATGGGTCATTTTAGGCCCTTGTATTACAATGTACTATTGTTGCGCACTATCATATTTCGACGAATTTAAGTTACATTTCTTTGACCTCTATTTAATGTTTCATAACGATTGTTGTAACTTTCTAACACAACCCAACGTCACAATTATCATGAATTGGCACTTATCCGGGGTAAGGATTTCAATATTAGGAAAATCAGAATCTTTTTTTTTGGAGAGGTGGAGTTTCATCAAATAGCCGCTCCCGCTCTGGGCGGAGCGGAATTGAGTGTCAGACTTCTACTGTCTAAAAACCACCCATGTTTCTTCTTAGCCCTTTGTGTCAAGGCTACGGTATCTCTTTTGAACAACCGGCAGCCCCGACGGGAAAATCTGAAACCCTACACTGTTTCCATTCCATTATTACAATATCTTCGAGGATCTTCAACACCGTTCTACTTAAGGACTTCCCTAACGTATTATCTAACCCCAACTAGTAGAACTTACGCAATAACTATTGATTTAATTGGTTCTCCACAAGGCGGCATGTATGGCCCGGTTCGACTCAGCCACGCTACAATAATCCACGCCATTGTTCGGAACACAAAGCTTCGCTCCTCAGGTATTAAACTGTTCGGACTTAAATTGAAAATTTTCGTCGTATCGGGAAATAATGGGTGCCGTAGAACAGTGCACAGTGGGACCTCGGGACACATTATTGAGTTTTGCGCGTTTGTGAACAAAGATTGTGAGCGCGCTCGTTAACGAGGTTAACGCTGAAATCAAACTAGTTGTTTAGTGTTTGCCTTGTGGACGAAATAGACGGCGAGTTCGTATAAGATAATGGTGAATGGAGTGTCCCTTTTTGTGTTGTTTGAAATCATGTATGATGGAGTCAGCTTACCGCAGTTATCAAGCTATTCAAGTGTAAGTTCTTATTTCGAATATCTCATTATTAGGATAGGGTTTCTCATAGTTAAAGCTGCCAAGGATTGGTTCTAATAAAAGGAATCCAGCCATAATCCAGCTCATCCCGTCATCACATCCCGTCCCGTCATCTCTGTCTGGACAGAGATGACGGGATGGCAGCTTTAACTATAGAGAAGTAGGAAGTAAAGTGTGCAGGAAAAACTCTGTTCTAAGAGAAGGTTGACTGTTGTAGAATAAATCAACTTGAGCCTTTCTTATATGCCCTATGTTAAATATATAAAATTAATCAAAAATGTAATACCAATGAACAAATAACTGCAGCTTTCTAAAACTACTCTTAACAAAACAACTCTCGATATTCAACTAACCCGTATAAGATTACCGTTATTGTTAGCTGTCTAACTGTCTAACCGGAAGTGAGGGAAACGAGCGGCGAGGCTGATAATGGCGGCGAGTCCAAGGCGGAAGCGCGTCACACATTGACCGGCCGTTTGTGAGGAAGTGACAACTTTGTCTCCCACGCCAATGGGACAAGATCTAGTTAATCAAAGAGAGCTGGGAAGCTTTGCATTGCATAATAATTTCTATGACATAGTGAACAAGTTGCTAGGCTTGAGGTCCTGGGTTTGTTTGATTGCCAGATCAAGCCAAGTATTATTGGATATTTTCAGTAGCCCGGAGGTGTACGGGACTTAAATGTAGCTGATGACAAAGGGCTTGGCTGATGATGGTCTCCAACCCTAACTCCTAGCTAAGTTTTCAGTCAGAGCTGACGTGTTGTTTTTGTCAATGATTATTATTTGAAAGAAGCAATACTACACTACTTTTAGATTACTCTCGATTAAAAAAACAATAAGCTTCCAGTAAGCTTTTATTAAAACATTTTACTAACGAATTAATATTACGTTACGACTGTAGTTTTAATTAATAATTTTAACGAGGCGCTTACCAATTTAAAAAATGTGATTTATTATATAGGGTTATGGTTTAACGTGGGCAATACTTTAAGGGAGTGAATACATACTTTTTTATTCTTTCTTTCTTTTTGAAGCACTCATATTAAACAACTTCTACTGTAATACTACCTATGTTTTTACACCACTTCACAATTTATTTCAAACACGATTTCTTTGTTAATTGGTTTATAATATCTAAAGAAAATATTAATTAAGTAGAGTCAGCTAATTTTATTCATAACTAATTGAAACCGTTTAAAAAAACTAACAACGAACTATAAAAGGGCGTCAAGAAACTCCTACTCAACGCTGTCACCAGGTAATGTGCCCACCCAAGAGACTGGCGACTTTTATTTAAAAAATCTGCTGTATGGAAAAACTGATATTTTTCGGGATTTCATAGTCAGTCCCCAAGTAAAAGTTGTTGATTTTCATGAGTACAACACGCCCCTAAATTATTGCCAACGTTTAACAAATCACCCTGTATAAATCAAAAGAAAATTATTTATTGCCGACAATCTAGCATTTCATTCGAGACCGTCTGTGTAGATTACATTCGTGAATTACTTTAGAACAAAGAATCCCTAATACATTACGATGTAATTTTATTGTTACATTGATATATCGGAGGGCATTATTATCCTAATTAGTATTTTAATGTAAAATTACGCCTGTTAACTTTGCTGGGTTAGTTAGAGGTATTCTACTGTTAGCCAGCTGTATAATCCCACAGCTGAACATAGGATCTCCCGCCATGACTTCCAATTTTTTCGATCCAGGGCCCCAAGTCTGCTATTCAATAGTGTCAGAATAATGGTCAATGATTGATGTCATAATTGTTGATTTTGACAAGTTTGGTGTTGTCAAAATCAACAATTACAATGATTGACCATTCTGACACTATTGAATAGCAGACTCGGGGCCCAGGGCGCAATGTGGACCACTGGTGGTTGGTAATATCAAGCTCGTCGCGCCATCTCCTTGGCCTACTGCGTCGCCTTCTGGCTGTGTCAGAGCTCCACAACAAACGTGCTTATTTTGGCCATGATTACTTAGTTGAAAATTTAACGCTACTTTGCCCCACCAGGGCATCTTTCCAAGACCTCGTGCTTAGCAGTAACAATGTTTCAATTGTTAATAAAATAACACAAAAAAACAATCAATCTTTAAACGTACTGAAGTATACGACCTACCTATTTTATGAAAGACTAAACTACCTCATCCACAGTAAACTGAGTGAAAGGCACAAAGTTCAGCCACTATACCCAGGAATTCAATTCCATAACGTTTTATAGATGTGGATATAGGTAGAATTCATTCGCTTTCTCTAGCACTCTAGATATTTGTTGAGAGCTTCTAAACCTGAGGCAAATTGGGCAAGTCCTGCACTTAAACATATTAGTTAGTATAACATTACCATATTATTGTTCACAGTGGACTGTGCACTGAGAATGAAGTTCTGGATTTGATTCCCAGGTCGGGCAAAGTTTTATTGGGTTTTTCAGGAATAATCGGGAATTTCTGAGTAGCTTTTGCGGTTCAGGGTAATAAGTTATCCTTATATAACGTGGGACTCAAACTTAACTATCAAAATGTGGGTGTACTATGGTATTCCTCTGTTTAAACACTTCAGGGCTACATAGGTTGAAGTTATGTTAATGGTGGGCTGCGGGTTGTTTGAAAGAGATACCACGGCCCCAGACACAAAGGGCTAAGAAGGAACATGAGTGGTTTTTAGTCAGTAGAAGTCTGACACTCCGTTCCACTCCGCCCGGGACGAGTCATTAATTTGATGATTACAAAAACAAAAAGTTATGTTAACGAGAGGTCAGCTCTTCGCCAGCGGAGATTATCTACTTGGCCGACAGGATTCCAAACCTCGTGTCCACCAGGCAAGGGGTAGGGATCCCCGCGTAATGTCGTGTCCGCTATAAGGTTTAGCCTCACCGATGAAATATCGCGCACAATCTCGTCTGAAACCCTACAACCAGAGTAATTTAAACAAGAATGATTTATGTAAGTAGGCGGGAATGATAACGTGTTTCACTAAACTCTATGTTTATGTTTTAGGTTGCGTTCGTAGCTTCCATGAATGCAGATTTTGTTGTGATAGTACTTAAGTTACTGCTCTGTATCTGAACCAGTTTTTGCTGATAACGTATAACTATACAGATCCATTATTTGTACCATTTACAGACGTTCAAAGCAATTATTCTGTGAATGTACGTAGCCTTGCCTACGTTAAACCTTTTAACACTGAACTGTAGAATAAGAATACAAGGCTTTAATTAGAACATTATCCCAAATTACTTGAACTACACCGTTTGTCAAAGAATATGAAGATATTAGTTTGTCTAATGAATGAATGCTAACAAACGGGTTACTATCCCTTATTACTAGTTCGCAGAATAATATTAAAGCGGCCTGAACCTATTGATTAAACTTCAAGAGCTTTATACTAACGCCTACTGCTCATTTTGTTGTTTAATTCCATTAGTTTTTAAACTGACATGGTCACTGACACTAATTTTATAATTAATATCATAAACGGGATATTTACCATGTTTGATTATTGTTTCGAGTTCCCGATATTTCGGCGCTGTTACAAGCACCATGATCACGGATAAACTGAAGTCATTGCTGGTGGATGTTTCAAACATGGTAAATATCCCGTTTATGATATTAATAGTAATTCCATTAGTACTAAAATAGAAACATGGAATTTTAAGTTACCGTTATTTTCCATTAGGAATTCCCGTCCCATCGTATTTCTTGTTGGCATGATATAATTCCAAAAGCAAACGAAGCTCAATCAAGTCAAACGTCGAAAATCAAGAAATTAGAGTGTCAAAGGTCATCAAAGGGAAGTAAGCCCACACAAATCTGAGTGGCGGTAATAATTCGTAATGAACATTCCAGACGCGTGCCTCGGAATATGAACAACGAATTACTAGTGAAACTCCGGCGCGTTCGGCGTGCCGGTGCCATCGCGGAACTTCCACTTTATTAGCGACTAATAAAACTTTACGACTGCCTCATTTTCACTAGGGCTCCCATCTTGATTCCAATTTATACAAAATCAATTCTTCTATATCTGGAAATTTGGATCATGCTTGTACGTCTCGACAATATGAATGTTTTACATGTAAATATTTGCATGGAGCATTTAGTTGCTTCGATTTATAAACGTTTGCATAAGCAAGTGTAACGCTATATAAGGTCCCATTAAAATAGGTGGACAAAATTTCAGAAATCATTCAGACCACCAAAATAAGGACAATGGTAAAAAAAAAATAAGAAAAACGCATTAAAGTACCTACTCCTTAAGGATGAGTTTGTTCTAGAGTGCCGGTTTATTATTTTAAGTAAAAAAAAAACACTTATTTTGATGTTTTCTTTGTTTAGGTATGTTTGGTTAGACCTACAGAACGCTGTGTCAAAAATTGTACACCTATTTTAATGGAACCTTATATGCGTTGCCAATTAACGACATGGATCCATAAATCTAATAGTAGGTGCTATTGGTTTCATGGATATAATATGTCACGTTTAAGGTATAAAGTAAATAAATCAGTACATAATTATAATGAATGTTTTATAAAAAAAAACATTGCTTTTATTTATACAAGCACTCCACTCTTAGTTCTTTGAATTCTGTTTGCCTTTAAATTCGTCTGAACAAACTAGATGACTTACCAAAGTTTACCGGCTGAAGAGTGCTTCCATGATGGGCTGCTCGTGAAGGGAGCCCAACTTACAAGTGGACCCTGGATCGCTCGAGACTCTTCACAAAGCTTGGAAATTACTGAATTTGATCCTGTT
Source organism: Diarsia dahlii (assembly GCA_949775195.1). Lineage (NCBI taxonomy): Eukaryota > Metazoa > Arthropoda > Insecta > Lepidoptera > Noctuidae > Diarsia > Diarsia dahlii. The sequence continues at coordinate 494,328 of OX459193.1, read as the reverse complement.
TGAACTAGTTACTCACTGTTTCTTAGATTTCAAGTGCTTCAGTCTGTAACTTGCAAATGAAAGGAACTTTATCAAATCAAGCTCGAAGCATTTTGACTAACGAAGTTGTGTCTATTTGAAAAGTTTTTCGATTGCTGTTATTACCTGGCTACACTTTGGAATTTATTTTGGTATTACTATTCACTTTATGAAGACAGTTTAAAGGTAGGTTAGACCCAAAACAAGCTTTGTTTGTGTTACTGCAAGATTCCTATCACAAGTTATCTACCATCATTAAAGTGTAATCGGTTCTTTCTATTTACTGCCCTACATTTAGCATTATCATTAGAGTTGAATATAAATCTCAGTTGTAATTCAGCCCCATAAGAAACGGCGTTAACGATCCGCCTCCCGCGATCCTACAGATTGCCTGCGATAACATGAGCCCCATTGTACACCGCGTTATTTTACTTAGAGGTCACACGGAAATGGGCCACTCCATAAATTAGTTCCGATCTCGGATTATGAAGCTCAAAATTTATCCGAAAAGTTATAGCTGCAAGATTGGTTCGTCCAAATTTCAACCGATGGAGAAGACACTTTTGTGGATTAATCTGATCATTAATTTGGAGCACTAAGCCCCCTCAGATATTCGATTATATGTTACTCGGATTACCGGATCATTTCGGTGGATTCCGTTCTTTGTGTTGCGATCGCTATCGTGTTATCTAGTTGGCTCGTATTCAACTTACCTAACTGCAATATCTAGTGGATCGTATTTTTTAAATTTATAAAATATATTACGTATTTTTTTGGGGATTGTGTTCAAACAGCAAAAATGTTCTTTCAAATCGTTACTGTTTATTTTTAAAACGTTTTCCTCATCGGTGTATTTTGTTCAGTTGCTATTGTTTATCTATTACCTTGCTTATTTTAGAAAGTTTCAATGAAAGCAAAAATGGGGTATTTTTTTATCTGCCTTGTTAATTGAACGCGTTTATAAATTGCAACCATTGGTATTTCACCCAGTTCAAAGCTAAAACTGTGCAAAATTTAACAGATGACTCCCAGTATGCAAATATGGAATAAACTTTAAAACTTGAAGCAAAGTGATACATTTTGCAACAACCCGAAACCCGAACATTGCACATAAAACTATAAAAAACTAGCGTCTTTTGCACCCAAGCGTCTAGTTTGATAAAACGGGCTACAAAAGCCAGACAAAGTAGGAGACAAGTGTGTAATATATATTTTGATACCCAGTGGGCACAGTGGACACAGAGGGCAGTGTGGGCACAGTGGGCATTGTGCGGGCCCTCGCGGCTTTGTCTCGGTTTAGCGACTCGTTAATCATCGTGACGCGCAGTGGACGCGCTGCCGATAAGGCCACACACTGATGGCGTGGCGACGTTCCACGCAGTCAGCCCAGTCACGCAAGAATTATGGAGGAAAAATATTTTTATGGGCGCAAAAGATGTGATAAGAAATGATATAGAGCAAATCCGCTTTTCCCTTATCAACTCCCAAATCGATTTAGTAAATGAAGTCAGCGAGCGATAGAAGCCGTTTTCTTAAGCTTTGGAACTCTGTAACGGATATTATAGAAAACGTGTGAGCTGCTTTAGTAGGGCAGGTATACATTCCTTCATAAGATTGTATAAAAACACATCACTGTAATATCCACTTTTTCTGTTACTAAGTTAAAGTAAAATACAAAATGTTGTTAAGAATTTGCGGACAGCCTTTAATAAAATTAATGAAAAACGTCGCAACAATCGCAAACTTTCAAAATATTTGACTGTAAACCAATATTAATGATACCGAACTAGCAGCGTCATCTGGCGGATTACTTTGTAATAATTCCAGGGCGGATCCTTCAAAGTCCTAATATTGTCTTTTGATAAATAAACTAAGGCGCGCTCGCAGCTGAGACTCAATTATTATTTCATTACAAACTGCCGTTATTACGTTGTTGTACAGCGCCTCGAGATATCGCGAGGAAATGAATTGTATCGTCGTACTGCCGGTACCCCCATGCCGGTGCTCTGCCTCGCAGCCGAGCCACCAGAAGTATCACACTTACTGTTGTTTGCGTCTATTTCATTTGTAACAAGAGCCATCAAACAAGTATTGTGAAAGAGGGTTGTTCGGGAATAGAGAGGCGAGTAATTCAAATGTGTGTGCTTTGGAATTCTCTACACTATTAATGAGGAAGTACATGAGACTGAAATATACTTCCGTAAAACAAATAGAACATTCATCAGCATGTACTTATTTATGGCATGGAAGTTTTCCATAACACAATCTATTCTGGTATTTTCTCAACGTTAACCAAATAATTAAATTAAAGGCGTGGGTTTCTATTTCAATATCAAGTTTTTGGTATTAAATGCGTAAACATTATTTTATGATTGATCTTCAATTTCCCGCTCATGTTAAGTATTTTGTCGTCAAAATGACGTATATTATCAAAGTTTCTACACTACTAACTGTTTTTTTACACCGTAACTTCGTCACGATTAGTGTCAGGCTCTACAGGTTTACGGGACGTATTGGTGAAAAGTTCGCGACTGATTATTACTTTTACGTTCTATTGCCGAAATCTTATTACAATCTTCTTTAAAATAATACGTTTCTGTAGAATAAAGACAAAGATATAATAATTAAAGTATTTTCTCAGTATTGGTCCTAAGATTGTGCCTTGGTGCACTCTACCTCCTGCACCCAATATTTGTTTAACTTGACCTTAAAATTTCACTTCTGAGTTATATACAGCCTTGTATAAACCACAAACGTAAACTACATTCATGATTCAGTTTACAAACCTGTAAACAAATACATATTTTTGAGATAACCACTTTGAGACTCATTCATAAAGCTCTGTTAGCACTACTACTTTAATAAATGATCCTGTAATTTTTCAAGAGTAGGTACTAGTCTATCTATATTGTTACCTATTCGAAAATTATTGTCAATAACATCAAATGAAAATTAGCATTTGAAAGGCTAAATTAACAAAAGAAGTTGAAATAAGGTCGAGCATGCATAGTCCCGCACTTCGAGGTCCAGACTTACGCAAAGAGTTCCAGAGGATTCCAAACAAAATTCAATTTCAAAGCATGCTCATGACAGATGAAAGAACATTTTATTTGTATTGCATGGCTATAAAATAGACAGATGTTTTAGTCTACTGTGAATATACAGAGTATTATCAATATGTTTAAATGTAATTGTACTACGTGAATTACGTAGGCAATAACATAATTTAGTGTATTCAATATAGATTCGAGTTCGGTTATTGATTAGTATAATATTCAATTTATATTTTGTTCAGTTCAGGAATAGTTTGCTTTGATATTCTGAAATATAATACAAACAGTACAATTGAAATAGTTTTAAAATAAATCAGTATAATGGCGTATCAAAGAAAGATGTACGAAAAAAGTTTATATTTGTGTTCAAATTAGTTTGTTTTTCTTTAGATTATTTGCTTACTAGCTGCTGCCAGCGGTAACACCCGCTACAACTCGAAAATTATTCTACGGGAAGATAAAATAGGGATAACATCCTATGTGTTAATCCAGGTCATAAACAATCTGTGTACCAAATTTTATCCAAATCCGTTCAGTAGTTTTTGCGTTACTCACAAACTTTCGCCTATACTATACTATTAGTGTGAATGTGTGATTAAATTAAGACTCTTTTACCTATGCTAATATAATTCGAGCACAAATAAAAAACTATTTGCCCGACAAAACCAGTGTTACGCAAAATATTTCTTCAAGTACACGGGAAGCAGAGTAAGTTGTACTTCTCGTTCCATCCACGTCGAAACGAACACGAAGTCCAAACATTTGAACGAAATGGAAATGTTATTGTTTTAAGCGATTGTTGGATGCAGCCCGCCCGGCGCCAGTCCTCGCGGGACCTGGTAATTCAATGAGTCCACCTCGGCCCGTGATCCCAACACGACTTGGATTTTAGATACGAACTACGTTTAAGACTTTCTGTTTACTCTTAAAGCTTGCTCTTACCTTACTTGAAGCTTTATGTTTTAAGGCGATAATGTTGACATAATTTTTATGTATTTTGGTTCCATGATGCAATATGCAGTTGATACTAAGATTAAATATTCTTAGATTTACCCCCTTTTGTTAATTTATTTCAATCAATTACAGTTATTGACCTAGGGTGAATTCTAATATTTGCATTGGTTCAGACGAGTTTGCTAGATATTTTTAACCGTATGTTCTAAAAGTTTGCCAGCAATATTGTGTGTTATTCTTTGGTAAACAATAGAGATTAATATGATTTGTTTTTGAGAGGATTCTATGCATAGTTTACGATTCTTATCTACCGATAAATTGTATATCGATTTGTTATTATTGTATTTCGATGACCTTTTGTCTGTCAATATGTAATTTTCAACTTTTGCTCTCGTGCCTCAGACTACAGATTAGCAAATAATCGTGAGCATCACTGATTAGTGAGCGCAGCACTAACGTGTAATTACGATAATTACGTTACCGGCTGATTAATAAACCAATGATTGTGTGCGAGCACTGTTTGTTGTTTTTCGAGCTCAAGCCGACACAAACAATCCGCGTTAATCACGGCCCACGTTGAAATGCGATGTTTCGATATCAGAACCAATAGCTGTGCGTAATTGAATGGAATATTGATAGACTTAATTAGGAATTAGTCAATACCAAGTAAAGCAGTAAAGAGACCGACTCTTCATAACAATCATTATGATCAAATTGTAATTTTGAGCGATGGACTTCGTGACAACAGAGCGAGGTCATGTCACCTTGAAAAATAATCGGAGCACCGACCGACTCCATCAATTACGAGGCTCAAATCAGTTGCGACTGGCATTCACCATAAAAACAAACGCGCTTTGAGTCGGTGACATTACACTCACCTTGTCGCAATCACTGACGTTTGTTACATCAAAGGAGAAAAAGAAAAAAGCTTAAACGATAACGTGTATGTAACACAAATAACATGGCGGGTTGGGCTGTCACCCCTTCCGCCTGCGGTCGCACTCGGGCGCACCATAACTCATATTTCCAAGCGACGGGAGCTATTGTGGCGCTTGTACTTTTTTCGGCATTCGGCTTCGCAACATGATTGTTTAAAATCACAGAGCGTGTGCTCCCTGATAAGATTTATGTACTGTTTCTGACACTTAATTTTGTTCCCGTTCGCCACTTGACGTCGCGACGAGGATTATGTACTTTTTTTTCGCTTTTCTATTTTCATGTTCAATGTTTAGTGGCTTGAGATTTATTTTGAGATGGTAATTTTGTTCGGTTTCTTTGATGTTTAGACAGGTAGATTTGGAACCAAAGCGGATTTACATGAGTTTACCAGTAACGTGTTTAAAAAAAACACCTTACTACTGATATTTGCTAGAGCAGATTCGTGGCAGATTTCGTGGATACAAGATATTGTCTTCGTTTAATGCGTATTTGTCTTAAAGATGAGAAATATAATTATTTTCCTTAGGAATACATTTTTCATCAAAGAAATCCTCCTCATATTAAATTCATCGTTCTTTACATAATTAAGCAGTGTCGGCAATTATTTTTCAAAGAAAAATAATATTAAAATGTAATAAAAAGCGTTTGACGCAAAGGCAGTATTAACATCGAATCTAAAGCAAAGATACTTTCTGGACAATGGGGGTGATGAAACGACCATCTAAGATTTTGCCTTTTGCTAATTAATACATCTAATTAAAGAGGGGTTTCTCAAAGAGAGCGGTGTCGAGTACCTCCTCCGATAGAACTCATACCTGTGGCTCGCCTCTTATCTATACTTATAAAGGTAACATCTTCAAAACCGCTGATTCAATTTTGTTGAAAATTTTCCCTGAGTTTGGGCAAAGTGTTATACTAAGGATTGATGAGTTTTGATGATAGTACCTACCTTGTATAAATGAGAGATGAGATTATGCAAGCATCAGCGAGCGCCTTGATAAAATATTTGTTCGAGGCGTGGGTGAAGTACGTTATTCAACTGATAACGTTAGTAATTTAGCTCTAAAAGAAAAATAACCTAAAGGTTATTAATGTAACATAATATTTTTTAAGCCTGAAGCCATTTATCAGATAAAAAAGAAATCAATCAGCAGATAGAAATAGAAACTTGTCAAGAGCACAGAAAATAAAAATACAAGTAAAATAAATTGAAGCTCGCAATCGCAACTATGATTAGATCCAGAAATCGCCTCAAACCACTACGTATTTATTTTCAGATCTAAGGTAACTAATCAATTATTTACCTAGATTAAATACGCTCAGAAGTAAATTACTTAATCCATGAAGCGCACTACCGCAATTTGCTGACTAAAGATTTATATTCGCCCAAGCATCCTTTTGTGAGGACCGACAATACAATACATCACACACACAGACAGGTGGGTAATGTGGGTATAGGTACCTATTAAGCAGAAAACCTAAGAAACATGCAAAATTAATAATAATATCCACCACATTCACATAACACCACAATACTAAGGAATGTTCAGACGAAGATCTTTTGTAGCGACTTCTAATTAAATCGTGGAAGAATTCTGGATTAGCATCTCACGTGTCGGCGTGGATTACTCGTCGCGTCGGTTCCGGGACGACATGTTCCTTCACGGCTCCTAATTAAATTAATTAGCTACCCTATTGTATGTATTTAATCTGCCTTCCCGAGACGAGAGATTTGTTGATTATATAATAGGAAACACTTCCCTGTTTCATTATCAATTTCAATTGAACATATCGTTCGGATTTAATTATGAGTTACCGTGTGTCTTTTGTTGTTCCGTCTGAAGCGACATTATCGTAGGTAGCTTGCCAATGATGGATGTGACAACAGGAGGACAGAAATAATAAATGGCTTCAAAAGATTAACATAAAATACAAACAATAAGCTGGAGTTTAGCACCGACATTGTGCTCGCCATACATTAGGACAGAGCTGCTGTTAAAATTCAAAGCGGACGGAACGGCCGCCATATTTTTTGGCAACGTATCATTTGTTATTTAGACTACACTGTAATACGAGAACGCTACGAATACTTTACGACGTGAAATTACGATGCGGAGGGGAAAAAATTAACATTCTAGCTTCATACGTTTTGTCCAGTTATTCGACGAATGCGGGCTTCGCTGAGGCCCTGAAAGGTCTACAATTTGGGTGAATTGGTGTTATGAGCCGGCTCGCATGTCCGCGCCGAGTTATACCCTCCCCCGCGCCCCGCGCAAAATGGTAACTGTTTAAAATGGCCGCGTTCAACATTCGCAAACTGCTGTTGCCGACGAGTGCTATTAGACGCAATCTATAACTTCCTGGAGGAAAAAAATATGCAGACGCGTTTCGTCATGTCCTGTTGCAGCATAATAAAACTGAATGTGTTACGGAATAGGGGAAATAACTTTTAACTTTGTAATTATGGCTGCGCCACTGGGACCTAATACGAAGTTATATTATTATATTAACATACGTGACAACACATGCGATACGTGCAAACTGCTTCCTACGAAAAACTAGTGCTAACGTAGAAATGAACAGAAGTATAAAGATCTAGTTAATTCTAAAGTTCGAGATGATGATTTATGAGAAAATAGTTCCGTGCACAAACTAAGTAAAGATCTCAAGGAATCATATTTCATAGCCTTTACAGTTCCTAATAATACAGTTTCTGTCAGCAACGTAACATTTTAAAACAATTACGGGCGTCCAACGTGAATTTTAATAAATCTGGTGCAGCGTTCGTTTCTTTCGCCAGCACCTAATAGGTGTGTAATTTCGCAGTAATTCAGCAGTGCGTTGTGCAGGCCGAGGCAGCAGTTATTACGGTGCACAGTTTCAATTACGCTGCGTCACTCGCCGCTCGTCTGGCGACCACTTTACATACGTTTGAGCTGTGCACCGCTAGCATAGGACCGCCGCGGAAAAATTATGTCGTCGAAATATTTTACACTTGCAAGGTTTGGGGCGTGGCTTTTTATTTATTTTCTGCAGGAACACTTTCAACAATCTTCTATGCCTATTCATGAAAACTTGAGCTTAACTCCTAATCGGTCTAGTGCCAGGTACCTGATACTTTTTATTTAGGAAATTTTCCATACTGGTCGTAGTTGTCTTTCGTGTTTCTGAAATGGGAATAGGCTTACCTGTACATGAAATGAGTGTGCCTATGTGGGGTTACTAAAACCCCTTTTGCTCACCACTTCGGAGAAAACAGACGTAATGTTTTGTTATAATAATATTATAGGTAACAAACATCCCAGCAAATTGAACAATAGTAGATCCTGGTTTATGACACGAGCTTTGCACCGTCGGCTGTGTGATCGTCTCCCCCTTGACCCAGTGGGTCGTGGGTCGGTGTGCCGTGGCGGGCCACTGTGCGGTTCCACCCTTCGGCGCCGCTCACCGCAATAGTTCAATGTGCTTGTGGTACCGTTGCGCGTTGGTGCTGCGTTTAAATTGATTGGAACGTTTGTAGGTGTCAGTGCACTTTAGGCTTTGTTCATTTCATTGGATGACATGTGCATTACATGAATCATTGGAACTCATCTAGAGAAAAAATAACTGACGTAAAATAATATAAGCGTTTTACTTTATTCTTTGCAAACAATTTCATAAATAAGTTCAAAATGAAAAACATAAGCAATTATAGCAATCTCTCCAACGATTTCAGTTTTTTTTTTTTTTGGATAGCACCACTTTTTCAAGACATTGGTAACATAAATACCTATACTGACAACAAAACTGTTTTTGAGTCCTGTGTGAGACCAATACATACTTTTTCTTTCTTAAAATGAAAATAAAGCTCTAAGTTAGAGCAACGTAAACAACTTGTTAGTACTACGCTTGTTACCGCTCGCAGCGTACCTTGCTCAATCTGTAACCTGCGACCGGGACCAGTGTGCTTACTCTCGAATATAATTCCGATAGATCGACATTGGAATTGTCAGTCAAACGTCAGGTATTGGCTGGACTCACTGAGTCTAGCCAATCCCTGACGTTTAACTCAACCAACTGACGTTTGACCAATGTCGATCTATCGGAATTGTATTCCAGAGTAAGCACCCAGGTCGCTAGGTCGCGCGGTCGCAGAGCCGGTCGGATCCGCTGCGACTACGACCGGCGGGTTTAATGGTCGCCAAAATGTGCCGTAATGTAGGTGAAAATACAAAAGTTGTGCCGCGTGACCGAACAAAAATTGTTTTAAGTGAAGGTTGATTTTTGGTTGTTCCGCGGTCAGAGCTGTTTTTTTTTTTAAATAAACACTGGCCTGTTTGGTTAAAAAATACGGTAAATATTGTAACGTAAAGCATTTCAGGAGTTTTGAAATAAAAAATACAGAATACGTTTTTCTTACACTCAACAGAATAAATTATGTTTTTTGTTTTTTTTTTTTGTTTAACTTTTATGTTAAGGAACGATTAATTCAGTATTTTTTTTTTAACCATTTATTTGAGATCTCAAATTAATGGTTTTAGAATAGATGTTTACCTGATACTAATAAAAATGTTCTGTAAGTGATGTATGTATTTACAAACGATGCAGAATTGTGATTACCTTTTGTGACATTCTTGTAAATAGGTCGTTGGTATGCCTTATTTAATAAACAAAATAATATAGTTTTTTCTGCCTATGTATCATGTATAAATGTAGGTAAACACCGTGTTCTGTACACTAGACTCTCACAAATAATCTTCTAAAGTGTCCGGTGTTCACAGCTAGTCAGCAACCTGTCAGTTCTCTCTCATTCCATCAGTCCACAGTCAATCTAACTGTACCTTTAGCGAAAGCGATTAGATAGTTGCTTAGTAACGTAGATTATTAGTTTTATAAGATTACGTATCGATCGCTCACATATCCGGATCTGGTTTAATAATATTGTACGTAGCATTGCTCGAAATCCTGCCGAGGATAAGCCCGGATAATGTGAGCACTCTCTTATTGATATTATTGGATAGGCACTATTTTGTTACTTTCAGCACTTCAGAACAGAACCGTATCGATCTTAAATTGTCATGGCATACACAGATATTTCTAGGGAAAATTGAGGGTTATGACTGTGTATTTTTGGGACCTGTCACGCTGTTCCCAAATCACTCATACTGTTCGAAAAGCGAATTAACAGTGGTGACTACCAGAGTTAACTTATCGCAACGATGTTATCAGCAAATATTTGCGAAGGAGTAGGAAAACTAGGACAGTTTTTGTTGGATTCATGTTCCTATTCTACACTTATCTCACAGATAAGCTTTAATTACGTGATGTAGAAGTTCTCTTCTTGTGTAGATGTCGCTGCTAATCAGCTGTTTTTTTAAATCTTTTTGGCTATGTCACTACAAATTTCTGAATCGTATGCGAAGTGAATTATACTGCTGCATACACCAACATTCTTGGGTACCTTTTAGAATCTCAGTAAATCAGTCAATTAGTTCAGTCCATGTTTACAGAGCTTTTTTATTCTGCTGGATTTTAAATGCTTAAAGCTTGAATGTGTAACTCGGTTTAAATTATGAGTTTAATTAAAATCTGTCAGCGTTTTTACGTGGAATATAAAATAATATAGAAATCAATAAAACTACTGTGAAGCTTGGTGTTTTCCTTGTGAGTGACGCGGTGGTACCGCTCTATTATGTCGCGACGTTCAATTACCACGTCGACGTTTTATTAACTAGTACCTCTACTCACTTATACGTACAGCATAGCTTTACCCTGACTTTGCTTACATAAACAGTATGTTCAAGTAGCCTATCCTTATATTAGGTTGTTAAGAACTTAAGTTAAGTTACGTTAAGTTGGGAAATCATCAAATGACTCCTCCCGCTCTGCATGAGCAGAGCGGTAAGGAGTGACCGAGTGACAGACTTCTTCTGACCAAAACTACCCATGTTCCTTCTTGTCGAGGTCCCGGTATCTTTTCGAACAACCCGCAGCACTAGCTTCTGTCTGCGATTTCGTTTTCGCTGAAGAAACATACTCTATGGCACTCAGTAGTGTGACTCTACTCAGCGAAAGTATTTTTCAAACTGGATGAGAAGTTTGGGAGCTTATCTCCTACATCCAAAACTTTACCTCTTTATAATATCAGCGTAGATACACAGCAGGGTAAGCTACGCTACACTTTCACATCGCCTCTGTCTGTATGTGACTCCGTGAATGTGTGTATATTTATGTGGAGTGCAATAAAATAGCAAGACAAAACTTAAATCATACGTCATAAGGCTACATCAAAGTTTATTTTTGTACTGCAACATAAAGCAATTTTCTACAAATATAAGGTCCCATTAAAATAGGTGGACAAATTTTAACATAGCGTTCAGTACATCTAAGCAAAGATACCTAAACAAAAAAAACACTAAGTGATTTTGTATTTACTTAAAATAATGAATTGCCGGCGCTCTAGAACAAACTCATCCTCTATGAATAGGTACTTAAATGCGATTTTCTTATTTTTTTTTACCATCGTCCTTATTTCGGTGGTCTGAATGATTTCTAAAATTTTGTCTACCTATTTTAATGGGACCTTATATTGCGACTTTTCCTATTTATAACTTTTTGTTGTCCGTTGTTCCCCACTAATAAACACAGGCGACCGTTGCTATTCTAAAATAAGTCTGGCGTCCTGTCAGCCACTCTATGAGATACTTGAATGAGAACAAAGATAACCTGCTGAAGTGGACATGTTTAAGGGCTTGGAAAAAAAAAATGTTTTTAACACAATTGATATCCCAAACTGTTTTCAGATTTAGATATCAATTCTAAATACATAATCCTGACTATTTCGGGTGTATATAATGTCAGTCCGAAAACACGCAATACATGGTGTAAGCAATACATCAGTGACCGAATCAAAACATCCATCAGCAAACTATCCAACTGACCAACATTTTCACTATATCCAAAAGCCATATTATAATAAACCTTTCCTAAATAATTTGGCTAATAAACCAGCTATCCATTATCATAGGGGTACAAAACCGCGCCTGCTTAGCACATCCATTAGGAATAATTGCGTCCGCCGTCCCGTGATATGGGACATTGCACGTACCGCGTCCGGACCGCACCGGGCCGCGAGCGGGCCGCGAGCGGGCCGCAAGCGAGACGGTAGCGGGCCTGTAGCGGGCCACGCGCGGGAGGACGGGACAAGCGATTAATGAAATTTGGAAACGTGGGACACTGTTGACATTAGTAGGTTATCGTGCAAGCCACTTGATTGATATAATTTTCGAAGTCGCTTACGTTACGTTGAGCGATATAGGTGATTTGTCAGCCACGGTGGATGTGTTTAGTTTGCTGTAGTTGTGTCGCCTGATTCTGTTACCACGTTCGTTTTACACGAATTTGATGGAGTGTGTCGTATCGTATCTGTTCAGGTTTTGTTGCAGAATTAGGTTTGAAAGTGTGATAGAATATGAATGATTATGTTGAAAATTATTAATCTAATATTCATTTTAAATCACAAACAAGTATACCTACACAATTTTTTTTTACTTATCTTGTCGTAGCAGTTTGTGAAAACCGATAAGGTAATAAGGGGAGATGTTTGAACAACATATATAACGTCACATCTCTAATCTCCAAAGCGTGAAGGCGGTACCATGGGTGTAATAGTATACTCAAATTTCACCAAAGTGATATGACCCATGTAACAGGGCGAGCGGATTTATGCTCCATTTATGACTGAAAAAATTGATAGCTATCAATTTATTTTGTAATTCAAAAACACATTAAGAATATATTTATATCGATTTGTTTTTACATCTTTGTACAAAAAGTAAAGTCAGTCAAACTTTTAGATACTTCATTAGATTTTCAGATGTGATAGTTGCGTAGGTAGAATGTTGTAAGAAAATCAGTTTTAGACGAAATTTATTCTGATTTTATTCAAACTAAAAGTCATGTTAAAGGGCATTTAAAATACTTGAACTAAGTACAATTATTTTGCTTCTAGAACTCAATATTTGTTTATTGCGTAGGTGTCCTAGAAACGCCTAAAACATAATTGCTAGTTTAATACCAAGGTGAGTAGTCGAATTCCGTTCGAAGCAAACAGTGTATATTTCTGTATTAAATCATAAAATATTAGGTCTATATTTGTACGTGTTTGATTTCTGTTCCATTTGACCTCGAAGTGGAACGATTGATACTGAGCATTAATCATAGCGGCCGACTTACGGGGTCACTTGCTTCAGCCAATATTGAAATAGCGAACACTTAGATTTATGTCTAAATACCATTTCATACTTTAATGGAAAATTTATGACAATTCCAACGAAGTTTACGATAAATTCTGAGATGCTTGAATGAATAAAAAGGGATAGACTGCTGTAATCTTGTTAATCAGAGGTTATGTTGTTTTAAGACTTCAGTATATATGGATTAGTTTAATAAATCACTACACTATACTGCGTCTATCTGTCAGTCTGTTAGTTATAAACTTAACAACTACTGCACCGATTTTCATGCTGTTTTCAGCAATGGATAGAGTGGTTCTCGAAGAGGGTTTTAGTATGTTTTTTGCTCGACATCCACACGTGCGAAGCCGCAGACATCTGCTAGTTTAACATAATGTATTAGTAATAACAACTTATATTTTTTTTATTTTTTTGTGCCCAATACCCAAAGCAAACACATTTGTATAAAATTCTTAGCAAAATGAGCCGTTCATAGAAATGAGATTATTATTCTAACATTTTGTTGATAATAACATCATTATATGCCTCCAAATGGTTTAATCGGATTACAACCGTTCACTCTCTTATTTGAGTACCTATTGAGTGTAATATTGAGACCACATTCACTTATTTTCAACACACTTGCTCATAAAGTGGCTATAATTTCACCGCAATTAGGCACATAATGACACCTATAATCAAACTGTGACTTTTTCATTGATATTATTCACTAGTGAGTTATAGGGGTTCTTTTTTATTTTATTGGTTGAGTTGCTATGTTCTTAAAAAGTTTCGATACAAAAAAGATCGTGTTCAATAGTAAAAATAATGTAATTTAAACAGATAATTTCAACTTGTATTTTAATAAATGAAACTTTCACTCAAATATTATAACTTTTGTTCTCTATAATAAAGAAAACTTTGAATTCTCCTTTTTGTACTAAAACTCTTAACTACGCGAAAAGCCAAAAATAAAGAAACCTCATCCTTTTAGTCTATGGCCGATTGCCATTGTTACAGTATGACACATGGTGGCGCCACTGGTCAAGAAAAAATGCATCGCTACGTCAAACTTAGTAAAATTTAGTTCCGTGTTTTCCCGCCTGCACATGCAGATAAGTTGGTCGAACTGTAGATGTGCGTGCATAGGAAAACCGATTATTTTTTCCCGCTATTGTGAAAAAAAAATCAGACTTCGTTTTAACTGTTAAATATGACTTTTTAGTATTATTTTCTTCACAAGTGTGTTGAAAAACGTCGTATGATACACGTGTGTATTGATGATTTCCGTCCTCGGGTCTCACATTACACACTTGTACCATAATGTACTATTATTTTGTTGGCCTCAAAAATATAAGCTGATTATTACCTGTATTTTTAATCTACGAGTAGGTGAGTGCTCGTGGCTATAAACCCAACAGCTGCATCTGGTAGAGTCCCTTTGATGTGCCCTCCTCTTTGAAAAAAAATTCAACCGACTTCCAAAACCGACGAGGTTCTCAATTCGTCTGTATGATGTTTTTAGAATTAGCTTATTACTTATGTAAACAGATTACATTTAAATTATTGTCATTTGCCGCTCTGGTTTTATTTTCGTAAATAACTACACGAATGTGGTTAATGCTCCATTATTCATTGTAATTACTGTGATCGATGCCCGTAATTGCTTTGATAACATTAGTTTGTGGTAATACTAGGACCGATATAAAACCTAATTATTATACTATACAGGTATAATAATAACAAGTGAATATAATACAACAAAAAATAACATGTGTCAGTGCTAATGTCTACTTTTCAAATTCAGCTTTATCAAAAACGTGATTTTCATTTCTTTGAGCAGCCTAAATAGATCATCCGGCCTTTTATGCGAGCTTTATCCGACCATTAGGTGACCGGGTTTTCAGTCAAGGAAAGCCCTTTGAAAATATTATAACTCACGCAGGGAAACATGTGATATAGCTGGATATGCATACAGCGTGTAGCAGGCGGTACGCAATCAGCGTGCGAAGTGGTGAACATTTTTTATATTTGGCTTGCGTACGTGCCGGACGGATGAAAGCGTAGGGACGCGTGCCGCGCGTCGCCTGACCAATCTGCCGCCCGAGCCGTACTGACACTTTGTTTTGACGTGCAATACATGTATTTATTGCAAGTGGTGGACATAGCGCTGGACCGCCAATCGAGGTGCTGATACTGATTGTGGTGATTTTAGTTTAGTGGTGTCGGTGGGGGAAACTATGTATAATTTATTTTTATCTCTTTCACAGCTTGGTGTTCTTAGCTACGTTCATTTGTTTTGGTTTTTACGAAGAGATATTAAGGAAAAGCCAATGACCGCTATTGACATCTTAACTGGCAGCAATAGGGTAGTTGACAAAAAAAAATCTAATTAGTCCGTCATTACCAAAACATATTCGACACGTATTTTTTTCTTTTTGCACGGTAAACCAAAAATGAAGACGAAACAGTGCTTCGAAAACTCGTGTGACGTCACATCGCACTGCATTTTTTACCACGTAGTGCCGTCAAAAGCCCCCACTCCTGATCTTTGACGCGTTATAACTTCGTAAATTTTTATTAATTTGATAAAACAAAAAACACGTATTCAATATTTTTCGATAATCTAACTGACGGACTAAACGGAATCATAATTTTTTTCCCCAGGACACATCCCTATTTACAATAGTGGTTATCGGTCACATAATTTAATCTGCTCTAATATTCACGCCCCGCCACGTGCCGAAGCCAGTTGAACAACATCATCGCATACGAAAACTTCAAACTGTAATTATTGTTTAAACCGTTGTGTTTGTCGTTCATTGCTAAGTAGTTAAAAGTTATACTTTGTCCACGACACTTGTAAAATTCAATGTAAAACTTGACAAAAGGTTATTAAATAATTTCCGACCACTTCAGAGGCGTTTCGTTCTAATAATTATGGAGACTCTGTTTGCTGGCGAAAGTAAATTAATATTTACATTTGTCGTACTGTTAGAATTAATTTCTTCACTGATACAGAAGTTTTATAGAGTCAGAAAATTTTACCAAAACGCCAACGTTTAACTTCGAGGTTTCGTGCAGCGAAGCCAAAGAGCTCTGACTTTTGTGTGGTTATTAAATTATTCTATCAGAACTGCAAAAATAACGGAAAGTTATAATCAAATTTTTGATTAAAGTCGTTAATGTATTTTATTTATGTGACGATAGACTTACATTTACCAAAGCGAAACTGTAGATATCAACTAGCAACGAATGCTCGTAAAACTCGCCCAGTTTTTATCGTCATTAGAACCAACTCACTAGGGAAGCTACTTCGCTGCTTAGAGTTCAATTCTAAGAACCTAATGGAAAAAAGCTTTTCTAAAAACAAGAATATTTTAATCAATTTCTTGATCAATAATTTCGGCTTTATGGTCCAAATTGACGTCGACTCGACTCCTACAAGCACCTCCATTACTTACCCCCGAGCATTGATTAAAAACAATACCAATGTATCGTAATGATTTCAGTAAAAACAAACAGTATTTTGTTACAATACATTCCCAATATCGTGCGATCGTTTTAAGCCGATACGATTAATAGATAAAGAAATATCGGCAAATATTGCCGCCAGCCGCCAGCCGCCCGACATTTGGACACAATCGTGCCCTGGGCTCGCAAAAATTGTGTAGTTGAAATAAATTGGACATTTTATTTTTACTGCTACATCGAATATGACAAATAATGTATTAATTTCTCATTGCGGTCGAGTAATGCGATGTTAACGCTCTGAGCGATGGAATGAGTCGCGTTCCTCGGTAATTACGATATATTATATTATAATCAGTTTTGATTTCGATTTCGAGTTGTTAATAAGATTTTAAATCAGTTTTGTGGTTGATGAAAAACAACTTGTTTATTTTAATGAAATGTTTATTATGTTGATTAAATGTTTTTTGTAACAATGCACATAGGTCCAACAATGGTTATGCTTTTCGCTTTGACATAGGTCACAATAACACTTTTAAACTGAACCTAACATTATACTGAAAGATTTTGCGATTCTGTTATTTTCCAAATTGAAAATTATAAAGCTTACGAACTTACTAAACTAGGTACATTTATCATTCCTAATTGAAGACGAACGTTAAACGTTGAAATCCACAATATTGGCAACAAAGCGTCGCGTCGTGGGCTCATAGATCATTACAGCGGCCGGTAAAACTGTTAATTTATGTATTCCGTGCGGATGATCGCCGACGACTGCTAATTGACTCGGATGTCGGTGAATTATACTCGCTCCACGTAATAATCACCTTATATTTGTACATTGACGGTAAATGCTCTCTTTGTCACTATTTATTGACTTGTGCTGTAAGTTCCGCATATGGATTAGAAATCGCAGAGAGGTGTGTTTGTTACAAAGAAAAAAGTAACAGTTATCATCCTTTTATGTATCAGCTTAGGCTCTGCTAAAAACATAAGATTTATTAAATGTCACGATGTTGTCTTCCAAGCCAAGTGTTTAGGGCCATAAAAGAGCGATAAAGTCGGCTCATGTCCAGTAAATTCTTCCTGAAGAGACCGGAACGATATAAAAGTGCGTTTAATTACACCCCACTGACACGTAACCACCATTATGAACACTAAGGAGCTCATACAGATAAACGGGACATTCATCCGCGCGTCGCACGCCACTACAAGCACACCGCACTCGGGCGCCGCGTCGCGCGCGACGTACATTGTTCTTCCTACAATTGTAACAAGCACCGGGATGCTCACACAACGAGCAATGTGGTTTGTTTAAAACAATAGAGTAGAATGTCGAGCGACGTGTAAGTAGCTGGCGTCTTCATGAGACTCCAGCCGGGAAACTAACAATATAATGTCGTCCGTGCTTGTGCGTGTGGGCTCCATTACTCGCCGCACCCTGGCGTCGGTGACGAGCGTTAGATGCGAAGGCGCAATGGATGACGTGCTAGGCGTAAAGTTTGGCGCAGTTGGGAGTTTTAGTGCGGGACCCGGAAACGGGCACGTCTCCCGGTTGTGGTAAATGGTTTCGTGGAAGACGCTCGTACAGTGAAGTTCTGTAGCTTTTATGTGTGCCTTTAGATCCCGTAACCGTAACACAAGAGCTGCGCTGTAACACTGTTAAATATGGTGATTTTATAAAAACTTTTTAACAAAAAATAAAACCGACTTAAAAGTAAACTTTAGAAGAAAAATCAGTTTCTGAAGTCGGTGACTTTTGTTTGTTTGATTTGCTTCAGAAACTGATTTTTCTTCTAAAGTTTATTTTTCACTTTTTTGTGTTTTTTTTTTGAAGTCGGTTTTATTTTTTGTTAAAATGTTTTTATTTTTCACTTTTTAGTGATTCACATGTTCATGGGTCAATGTGGACGATGTAGTTTTGTTGATTTTTCAAAAACCGCTTGTCCGATTTCGATAAAAAGATTATGGGACCATTTCGGAAGTATACCCTATCCAACAAAAAAAGAATTTTTCAAATCGGTTAGCAAGTGACGGAGTTATGCCCGAAGAAACATAAAAAAAAAAGGTAGCACTCCGGGAGTGCCGGCAGAAGTGAAAACTTCAATATTAACTTTCAAACTCGCGTCAGGGTCACGTGATGCTGATCGAAAAATCTTACGCTTTTTCGATCAGCATCACGTGACCCTGACGCGAGTTTGAAAGTTTTTACCCATACAAAAAAAGTGCTCAGCGCCGCTAAAGAAGTTTTCACTTCAAAAATATATAAACATCCGAATTGAGAACCTCCTTCTTTTTTTAGAAGTCGGTTAAAAATATGTTAGTACGCACTGCCGAGTTCGGCAAGCTTGGTAGGTAGTATTACTATATAACACAATTAACCGGCCTTCTTTTAATAATTATGTCTGTTTAAAATAAGTAATGCTTATCGAGATGCATGCTGATTCAAGTATGTATGTATGTGTAGCTCGGGCACAGTTGCTCATAATTATGTATTGTACTTAGTTCTAACTGCATTTAAAACTGTTCTACATGTATCTAATTTTAAAGAAGAAATAAATTTATTTATTATTTATTTATTTTATTGCAACAATAAATGAAACACTTATAACTAAACTTTTTGATAAATACTGTGTGTTGATCATACTGTCTTGTGATTTACACGTAAATTTCCATTCCTAGCAATCTCTCTAACGTTGTTGATAGTTTTTCAACAAAATACCGTAGAACAAATAGTGAGCCATTAGCTGATGCTGGGTACAGCAACGTTGAGAGTTTGTAGAACCACTGTACTTGATGCCAGCAGTCAATTTTGAGAGGCTGCTTCTTACACGCCAAGTAGTAGACTACAATGTAGTAGTAGTGTACGCGCTAGTAAGTATGTTAATGAAGCTCGTATTCGAAGTGAAAAATATTACTGTAACAGTAAGTGAACCACAGAACAGAAAGAACAGTTCACCACCACCATCTGCCTAGCCTTCTCCCAACTATGTTGGGGTCGGCTTCCAGTCTAACCGGATGCAGCTGAATACCAGTATTTTACATGGAGCGACTGCCTATCTGACCTCCACAACCCAGTTTATACTGGGTAATACGATACCCTTTGGTAAGACTGGTTGTCAGATTTCCAGGTCACTGGTCACTGTAACGACTGCCAAAGATCTATATATGACAGCCGGGACTAACAGCTTAACGTGCTTTCCGAAGCACGGAGAAAACTCGGTATGAAATGGGCGGTCACCCATCCACAGACCAACCTAGGCAAGCGCCGCTTAACCTAAAGATTGACCCGAGTGGCAGTTATTATTACGCCACGAGCTCCTCCCACACCATCAGAAACAAAGAACAGTTCACCACCACCATCAGAAAAAGACTGGAAGACAGGATTCTTAGTCAATTTAATCCAACTCGGGCGCGAGCCTGAAGCTTCTCTCACAACACCGTGGAGCAAGACTTCGATTTGCGAGGGAATACGATGATTGGACAGTAAAATATTGAGCAGTAGAAGTATGTACTGTTGTTCGTTGTTAGCAGTGTGGTAAACAGGTCCAGATGGACGTCAGCGTGTATATAAATTTGAAAGAAATAGTTCTACTCCATGCGCTTTAATAAAGATAGACGATTAAAGTGAGGCTAGACAATGAGACAGTCCAAGACACTGAGGGAGTCTTGTACTGAACTGGTTGTCTTCGATAGAGGCAGTAGGACTGCTCACAGGTACGTGGAAGAAGCTCTCGAAGATCATGAAATACCAGTCGCACCATTTATTGGCCATAATTTAATCCCTTCATCATCATCAACAGCCTATTAATGTCCCCACTGCTGGGACACAGGCCTCCTCTCTTTGAGAGGGAATGGGCTATATCTACCACGCGGGCCCAGTGCGGATTGGTAGATGTTACTTTTCTTCGATTTTTTGGTTCTAAGACAAACCGATTTCCTCACGATGTTTTTCTTCACCGTTTTGAGAGCAGTGGTGATGAAATAAATTACACAAAGTAATGTGCCTGCCTGGGTTCGAACCCACGACTTACTCTTCGTAAGTCGGGGCTGCCACCACTAGGCCACAGCTGCTCATATTTTTTTATTGGTAGTTCAACTTAAAATTTGCTTTTATAACACCCAACGTACCAATTTATATAAAAGCCACTGTATCTTCAAACTATACCAAAGATACGAAACTAAAATACGATGAGAATCAACTTCTTTCCCGATTACGGTAATCGATTCCCGTTCATCGCTAAAGTGAAATACAATCGGAATAGCTGCACAAACACTGGGTGCACGCGACTGATATCATAATCGAGAAGCGAGCGAGTTCGACGAAACGATTGAACGAATGAACTTCACTTATCGGGCGCATCTTCATTTCCGTGAAACCTGTTCCCTACTGAAACTCCGTATGTAAGAAGTCGCGGTTCTATATGTGAAGTCTACTGGGAATTGAATGGTAACGGTATGGAGGGAAAATGTTTTTGCACTCTGAAATGCCAAAGTTTCGAAACTTATGTTTAAAATGTGTTATCCCTTAGCATTATTTCACTTTTTACCAATGCAAAAATAATTCATTTGCCACTTTACTAGTTGGCTTGAGAGTCTCAAGACTAGTTCCTACTTTAGAAGATACTTTAATCCACCTAAATCTATAGTATTGGGCTGAGTTTGCGCCACAATAGCTTGAAAACCAACCATAGAAATATCCCTCAAACTAATCAACAAATTCACACACGTGTAACTGCCCTATTCACCAAAACTCTAAGACGTTTAGGGTTGCTACCGGAACTAAAGTCTTAAGTCTTGTAGGGGAGGTAGCGGGGCGAGGGTTGACAAATGGCTGGCTTGTCCGCGCCAGAACGTACTATTGTCTCGTGATATGATGGAGCTTTGTGCCGCCTTCACCCCCATTACGGGCACCGATCCGCGATACACTGCCAGACTTACCGGGAAGCAAATGTGACATCATTTGGGTACCGTTTTGTATGCATTTGTTAGGGTAATGATGTTTTGTTTCGAAGAGGTCCTGCGCAGATTTTATGTAGGTTATATTTTAGCTTAGCAGGTAATGAGCAATATAAATAACCGTCGTCTGGCCCTGCCACGTTGCCATTGGTATAGTGTTCTGCTGAGCATGATGTCCTAAGTTTGATTCCGGTCGGGAAAAGTGTTACCGTTAGGTATTTTTCAATAACAGCCCGGAGTCTAGATTGATGATCGGCGGATTATATTAGGCTCACCCGTTATGAACCAAAGACAACTGACGTAATGCGAGTATACTGTTTGTAGACGACTGACCTCTTTGCGAAAAGCCAGCGTGTTGTTGTGTTATGTTACAACCTATCTACACCAAATTAATTACTTTACGTTCCTTGGACGCTTTTTTCACGAACTCAATACTCAAACTTTATTTGCATTCCACAATGTGTACTTAGGTGGTAAATTAAAAAAAAATGAGATCATTATAGACCCTGTCGGGCACAGCAAAAGGCAAAGATATAGAACTTAAGCTGTAACCCGTGTATCGTTATTTTGAGGATAAAAATAACCGTAGAAATTGTGTAGAAGTGTCCGGGAATGACGCACTGTCTGTTTGAATAATAGCCAGATTTAAACCAAAATTAGCGTTCAATTTAAAATATTTAGCCAGGTACGATAACATAAATGCAATTTGATACTAAAAACATAGAACTACTCGTAATAAACCCAAAACAAAACAAATCGTAAACGGATCCGTAGCCAACAAACCGACAGCTCCAACAAAGCATAATACATCAACGCGTCGAAAGTGGGTGTATATTTAATTGGACAAACAACAGCTACTCATGCGGTAATGAATAGCGAAATATCATAATACACAACACACGGACTGACGGACGCATAACTAACGTGACGCATGGATGCCTGATTAGGGGCGGCATTTGTACTGCACAGATATTTGATGTGAATTTCACTGGTTTAATGGAATGGTCAGTGACTGAACATTGAACAGGTCAATTAAGCTAGTACTGGATATTAATTAGACCGAACTAGCGAGATGTAGATTTCCTTCAACCGACATAATTGTGTAACTAAGTAGGTGGTAAGTATTCTTTTTGTAATAATAAGTATATAGATCTACTGAGCTAAGAGGATGTGTTGCCACTCGAATGATGTTGACAGAAGGGTGCTGTTCGACTGTTATGGTAATCATTTGTTATACATTGTCCATGAAATATAGAAAAGCAAGATCAGACGATGAGGGGTGTTAGTTTTGATTCCATCAACGCACCAAAATATACACTACCAACAAGAGATACCAAAATTACATACGCAGTAATTTTTCATTGTTCAAATTAGATCCCTATTTTTTCACTGTGTGTATAAATAAACAGCTGTTCCTATTTTGGGTCAAGAAGGTATTCACATTTTGTATGGGACAGCTGATTATTTCAGTGATTTGTACATCCCAAATAAAAAGATAACCATACCCCATACCTATCTGATGCTCATGCCACAAATATCTTAAACTATTTCCAAACAGCTCCACATGCTATTGCCACAAAACCACAAAGTTATATTTAACAGTGTCTAGTCGAATCATATGCAGTATATTGAAGCAGCGCCACTGCGTAGGCGGTGGGCACACGAGCGGCACACACGGTGGCCGCGACCGCCAGCAACAGATTGTTGTATAACAATGTTTAGACGAATTTTAGCCACGAACCATACGCCATGTTCCGCTAACGAAATACAGCCGCGATTCAGTACCAAATGTTTTATTTCTATCAGACTTAATTCCCGAACATGTTTGGTTTATTAGGAGTTCTAAAGAGAAGGAAAAGTTACAGAAAACTTCTGTATTAATTCTTACATCGTGTCTGTAAGAGTTATACGAAAGTAACTTGTGATGTGGTAACAACTTAGCGAAGGAGCGAGATTGATACCGAAACTTATTGGCGGTTTCTGTATATTTAGTATTTGTTGAGAAGCTTTACTTTAGCAGTATAGGTACCTACTTGAAAGTAATTCCTTAGAAATTCATAGATTTTGTCACTTACCCAACTTCAACTTCCGATATGATGGACAAACTGACTTATAATTATATCATCGTTCACAAGAGCTTTTGCAAGCGGCCAACAACAAAATATATTCATCGTAAAGCAGTACAAGCCATCGCCTCCACCGCTCGGCGTTACAATAAACACGAGCGAAGCATTCACTCACGTAGCCATCCGAAAATCTGTAGTTTATGCGGCCGTATACAGGGTGCTCAATGTTGGGGGCTTGGGGCTCCGGCCGGGCGTATATCGTGACCGTCATAAACAGGGGTGTCGCGAACCTTGGAAGTTAGGATAAAGGTGCCTGCTATATTATACCTGCTAGCTGAGAGACTAACTCGGGCACATGATAGGGATAGTGTTCTGAAGTCTTTGTTCAGCTTGGGCCACAACTAAACTGTTTTGTCTTTTTGGAATGACAAATTTAGACGTAATATTGGCAACATTGATTTTATTGAACTATCTAAGAATCTTAATAAAGGCTGTTGGTATTTTTTTTTTTGGGTAAATTAATGATGTTGATAAACATTCAACAAGGAAAAAGGTCGTATCGTAGAACTTTCTTACTCTATTGCCAAAATTAATGCCCAATATTCGAGACCTAGTCGTCAAAATAACATGATAAGTAATGATAACACTGTTTAACTAGTGAAATTCGGTTTCATTGCTTTCCAAGAAGAAGCATTCACAAGCAAAACAACGCTCAAAAGCCTTTGGTTGACAGAAATACCGCCAGTCGCTTGTAACTCGAGACCGACAAACACGCGAGGTGACTACATGCAGTAATTACCTGCGTGCGCTCCGCTAAGTACGGCATGTGGTGCTGATTGCCCTGGTAACTTACTGTATCTCTATCCTGACTCAAAGCTAACATTAATACTGAGAAACATCTATTACTTTGCTAACGTTTGAAGATAAATTATAAACGAATACCTCTAATTTAAAGAACAAAAAGAATCCAAAGCATTTTCATCATAACGGCGTACCTTTTGTGACATTTCCTCGTCCAAACGCGAATTGTTCTCGGAATTTCAATTCGCAGAACATCGAGAACGATTGCTTTTATGACGGTAACAACAGAAACCGAATGATCGCTCCGACTCATAGATACCGCGGAGCGCACACACGGAAAAAAATACATCGCCGTCGGTCCGTAAAAAAGGGGGAAAAACTCCGTAGCTTTAGCAATAAAAACCCCGCTAATACCAAAACTGGCACAATAATAATAATTTGCATGTGAAGAAAACGCCCTGCCTAAGCGAATTTATTCTCTTTTTCAGCGCGAAAGTGGGAAATTCACACGCCTCCAACGACGGCCCGACTCCAACGAGTCGTCTTTTATTACGGACGCCAACGAACTAGTAAAACTGGGCTCGGTTTTATTTCTGGACAATAATGTCGCAGAATACAGATGTCAGTTTTGACGCGAGCACTCTAGAGCTCGTAGCTCGATATGCTTGTTTGTAAACATGAGGAATTTTGTGCATTTCATACGTGGACTCTGTTCAAATTTAGAACGATATTTGAGGTTAGAAATCACTTTCTCATACAATCTTTTCAATTCGCATACCAAGTTAATGGATTTCACATTTCAAGAAAACGGGTTCATCAATCACAAAAGCCGAATTAGCACAAATAAAGTTTCCCAAAAGCTGCTAATTTCATTTCTTCGACTTTACAGTGAAATTAGACTTAATAGCCGTACGCTAAACGATTCCACGAACATTCAAGCTAACTTATAGCCACTTCCTTTCTTTCGATTACATTTCGATCAGACTTCAGCCTTTTCTTACCAGGAACTTTGTCTTCCTTCGTCCTTCCTGGGTCCTCATTTTCATTAATTGCCTCAAATTGTTTGGAATTTTGAGCTCTATTTTCTGTGCTATAAAGTTCTCGTGGATTTTATTTTATAGTGTTGTCTTGTTGGTTCCATTGCCTCGCTCCTTTCTTCACACATCTTGGTTCGCGTTTTACTTTCAATTTTCGCAATGATTCAGCTCCGGCGTTTATTTCCTCACCCTCTGAGGTCGGTATTGGAACTATTTTTTGGCTGGTTTCATCAGGATGTGACGTGTGTTGTGTGTCGGGGTCGCTACACTCGCTACTGTGGAAGTGCGGATGTATGCCTGTTTGTACACGTCACTGCGAGACGATGACAAAGTGAGCTCAACGTAAGCGTTGTTATTATAAATGTTTGGGCACGGAACGTGATTCGGTATTTGTAGTTTGACTTCGGTTAGTTCTTACGTATATTCAAATTGAGTTTGTAAAAAAAATATGATTTCATGAAAACTGTAACTTTAATACCTCTAAATAGTATTAATTTAAGTCTCAGTAGGGTGTGCCGTCTTAATTAAGTTCATAAATAAGAAATTAAATTAGGCTTTTATATAATTAAACCTAATAAAACTTGTACACGTATACGAGTAATACTAGTTTATAATAACTCGTAAATAATAGTATAATGTTTCTAAGAATGTGTTCCAGTAAACATTAAACAATTGTTTTATTTCTCGTGCTGCATTTACTGTATGATTCAACCGAAGTTCCGAGCAAGCACGACATGCACTGAGTGGATTGTTCAAGTACTTTATATTACAATCTTTTAAATCAAATATGTAGGTACATATTGTTTATACGATTATACTTGTTTTAAAAAAGAAAAAAAAAGAATTATGGTAAGGTATTATAACAGTAATAACAGGGTGTAAAATCATCCTTATGGAGAAAGAAACCACCAGAGAAGCCCGTAAAATTTATTTATTTATTAAAACTTTATGCACTTTTGTTTTTTTTTGCAATTTGCAGGTCAAGTTGTATGTTAAATAAAATTTGACTTTCCAACCGTATTTAAGTTACTTATGTAGTTACAGAATTAAAATCATGAATACAAACATGGTTAATTTTATTTCATTCAATTAATATTTTATGAAAAATTCATTCAATCTGATTAAGTGAACTGAAAGATACATAATTAAAAAACTTTTTTGCAAAAAAAAAAAACAACCGACTTCAAAAACACCAAAAAGTGAAAAATAAACTATAAATAAAAATCTGCTTCTGAAGTCCGTGACATTTAATTTTGTTTGTATGATCTGGCTTTTTTTGCCACCGACTTCAGAAGCTGATTTTTATTTATAGTTTATTTTTCACTTTTTGGTGTTTTTGAAGTCGGTTGTTTTTTTTGCAAAAAAGTTTTTTTTATTTTTTCATTTTTAGTTGTATATCTTATAGATAGAAATATTTACTATGAAACCTACGAGTATACTAGTAGGTATAGCGTCAGAAAGAACGAAACACGTAATACGTGCCTATGAAATTTGAGGGTTGCCCTCGATTTCTCTGGGATTCCATCACCAGGATCTGGTTTCCATATCATGGTACCACCCTTGAAATATCTTCGTTCCAATAAAAAAAGAATCATCAAAATTGGTTCATAAACGAGCACACAAAATATGGGTTTTCAGAGTTATACTCTGAAAACCATATTTTTACGGTCGCAAATTATATATTATGAACATAAATCCCGACACTGACACCCATCAAAAATCAAAAACCTTTTGGCATATATCTTTACAAAACTCTACCCAAACTAACTCCATCAAAATAAACCTTAAGAAAAAAAAGCACACGTAATACTAACATGAGTTATATCGTGTTAGTAATACAATAAAACTCGAAACTATCGCGGTGCTATAAACCCATCCGTCACCACATGGGGAGACCTGACGACTGACAGCCCACCTGATGCTATACCATTATTCAAATACGCAATATATGAACGACAGAGACACATAAAAACCTTCTTTATATATTATTATTGTCGACTGGCCTGTTGGTCTAGTGGTTAGTGACCCTAACTGCTATGCCGGAGGTCGTGGGTTCGATTCCCACCCAGGACAAATGTTTGTGTGATGAGCACGATCATTTGTTCTGTGTCTGGGTGTAATTTATCTATAATATGTATGTATTTAGAAATATATAAGTATGTTTATCAGTTGTCTAGTACCCATAACACAAGCTCTGCTTAGCTTGGGACTAGATGGCGTTGTGTGATAGTTGTGGAATATTATTATTTATTTATTATTTATTATTATTGTATGGATTACCAGCTGTGCATGTCTATCTCCTACGTCTGCTGGTCGCAGTTGCTACTGTTCAGCATAAGGTTTCGGATTTGCAAGGCTGTGCCGTGCTATTGGGTTTTCCCTTCAGGAATTCCGCTGTACCAGCTACAGAGTTTTGATTTGTGCCCAGTGTATGTCAGGAGAGACGAGAATAATAAAAAAAAAAACAAAAAAAAAACGAAATTCAAACTCGTCCCCATAGCTCGCCCCCCATGACATGAGTAACTTTGATCGTTCGGCAATTATTAATAATAATATAATATAATGTTCATACAGAAACTGTGAATTCTATTACAATGTAATAAATGTGTACTTTCCTTGTGCTTTGTGAGTTCGTGTACGTGTTGTAAGGTACTCTTTCTTGTCCTTATTCTGTTTTAGTCGCATTCATTGGGCTCGAGTCAAAAAGCTATCTGTTATTACTTTTGAACTGTGAAAATAATTTACAAAACAGAACTGAGGCTAAAATAACCAATCGGTACATAATGGTATAACGTTTCCTTCTTTTGTTGGAGGGTTGTAGTCAGGAGAAAAAAAAACGTTATAAATAATAACAAGAAAAATAAATACAACCTCTATATTGGCACATATAATGTGAGAACGCTGGCAAGCCCGGAAAAACTCATAGAACTTACAAACGCGCTCAAGAATATTAAATATGATATCATTGGTCTGTCAGAAATGAGAAGATTTGGCTGTGGTGTGGACGAATACGACGACTTCATATTATGCTACAACGGACAGACAAAAGGGAGATATGGAGTTGGATTTATTGTAAAAAAACATCTTAAAACCTGCATCAAGAGCTTTAAGGGTTTGTCCGATCGAGTAGCACTTCTAGATGTGGATATAAATGACCTACAAATCACTATAATCCAAGTTTATGCACCCACAGAAGAATCCGAAGAATCAGAAATCAAAATATTCTACGATACTATACAAAATGCCCATGCAGTTTCAAGAAAATCTGTGATAGTGATGGGTGATTTTAATGCGAAAGTTGGGAAGAAAATCTCCGAAGAAAATAAAACTCTTGGAAACTTTGGTTTTGGAAAAAGAAGCCCTAGAGGTGAACAATTAATACACTATGCTCAAGAACATAACTTATCCATTATGAACACCTTTTTCAAGAAAAAGTTTTGTCGGAAATGGACATGGAAATCTCCGGACCAGTCAACCAAGAATGAAATAGATTACATACTTACAAATTTTCCTAATCGATTTCAAGATGTGCATGTCCTAAATAATATCATGTTCTCATCAGATCACAGAATGGTAAGATCAAAAATATCATTTACATTAATGAAGAAGAGTCGTCTAAAGTACAGAACTCCTAAATGCACTCTGAAAGACAAAAATGAAGTAAGTTACTACCTAGAAAAACTAAACAAACATTTAAAATCTATACAACCAGAAGAAACATACACGGTTCAAAGCTTATACGATAAAATTGAAAAATGTATATTAGAAAGTATGAAAATGGATAAACAAAGAGAAAAACCCAAATTGCACAACATTCTTTCAGAGGAATCATTAAGCCTAATCAAACAACGTCACAACCTACAAAACCTAAAACCTAAAAGCCGCGAAGACAGGAAAAAGCTCAGCTATCTCTACAAAATAACAAACAAAAAAATCAGACAAGACTATAAGAACCATAGATCAATCACAATACAAAAATACTTAATGACTAGCGGGAGCTGCAAACGTGCATTTAAAGAACTCCGTTCACATAAAACCTGGATACCAAGCTTATTAGAAAACTCTATCCCATCAACCAATAGAGAGAACATCTTAAACATAGCAACAAAGTTCTACGAAAACCTCTACGATCATAAATATTTTGGAAACCTTGACAGCATAACCTTTCACTCTAACTCTCAAGACCAAACGACCATCGATTGGAACGAAGACGAAATAGATGAAGAGATAAGAAGACTTAAACCGGATAAGAGCCCAGGACCAGACGGTATACCAAATGAGGCACTGAAACTAGCAGGTCCATTGCTGACACCTATGATAGCCCATTTATTCAACAGTATAAACAAAGAGCAGCGAGTCCCCGAGCAATGGACTAAATCTAACATTATATTACTATACAAGAAGGGTGACCCAAAGGACATTGGAAATTACCGACCCATCAGCTTACTTCCTAGCCTCTACAAACTTTTCTCACAATGTATCTTAAGGCGAATATCTGCAAAAATTGAAGAAAATCAACCGGTTGAACAAGCAGGGTTTCGTAGAGGTTATTCGACTGTTGACCATATTCAAACCTTGGAAAGCATAATAGAGAAATACAAGGAATTTCAACGGCCTCTCTACTTGGCCTTTATTGATTACCAAAAAGCATTTGACTCTATCTCGCACAATTCAATATGGGTGGCGCTGAAAGAGAACAATATAGACGATATCTATTGCAATATAATAAAAAACATCTATGAGAGAAGCACGAGTAGAATTAGCCTGGAAACAAGTGGCCCAGAAATAAGAATTAAAAGGGGTGTAAAACAAGGTGATCCCTTATCGCCAAAGCTCTTCATCGCCGTACTAGAGACGGTATTTAAAAAACTTGACTGGAAAAATCTCGGTATTCTAATAAATAAGGAGTATCTTAACCATTTACGTTTTGCTGACGACATAATACTATTCTCGGAATCAAGTTCGCAACTGGAAAAAATGGTACAGAGTCTACAGGCAGAAAGCGCTCGCGTAGGGCTTCAAATGAACCTGCAGAAAACTAATCTCATGACCAATGCCTCAAAGTCACCAATAAAGGTTGGAACCCTAGACCTAGAATATGTAGAGACATACACTTACCTCGGGAAACAAGTTTCATTCCACCAGAACAACAACCTAGAGGAAATAAATAGAAGAATAAACATAACATGGCAAAAATACTGGGCTCATAGAGAAATAATGAAAGGAGATATTCCGCTTTCTATGAAAAAGAAAGTGATGGATAGTTGCATTCTTCCTTGCCTAACATATGGCTCACAAACTTGGACATACACAAAATATATTAAGGAAAAAGTCAGGATATGTCAAGCCGCCATGGAAAGATCCATCCTCGGGCTCCGAAAGAGGGACAAAGTACGCCACACCAAGATAAGAGCGAGAACAAAACTAATTGATTTCCTGTTCCACTCAAAGAAACTAAAATGGAAATGGGCAGGACATCTAGCCAGAATAAAGGATGCTCGATGGACGAGTCGCGTCGTGGTATGGAAAGGTCCCAAGGGGAAAAGGAAAAGAGGGAGGCCATCCAGAAGATGGATCGACGACATCCAAGAAATAGCAGGCGACGACTGGCAAACAAAGGCGAGAGATAGAAAACAGTGGATAAAACTGGAGGAGGCCTTTACCCTGCAGGGGGGTTCTCAATCATATAATTAAAATATAAATAACAATTACGAAATAAATAAAATTACATTTAAATATAATAATCAAAATAAATGAAGAATTATGAAATAATATTAGTATCTATAAATTCAATTATAAAAAAAATTGTTATTAATTGTTGCATGATAATAATTGTAAAACTGCATGAAATTGAGAAATAATAAAAGGCTTATTTATTTATTTATTTATTTACATAATGGTATTATTTTCACTCCATATTCGATCTAAAACTATTTTCGGGCTAATGTGTTAGTGCTATATCTGGGTCGCCGAGGTCAGATAGGCAGTCGCTCCATGTAAAATACCGGTATTCAGCTACATCAGATTAGACTGGAAGCCACCCTGATGATGATGTATTTGTGCTAAATCTATTTATAAGTATTAAAATATCGCCACAGAGAACACTAAACTTTACCCTAGCATTTGAGTAGAACTACAAAAAAATAAATACTATCAAAATATAGCTGAACAAACGTTCACACTATTCATTTATACATGAGTAACTCGTACAACAGACCACTCCGACAACTACTCGACATCTCCACAAACTCACACATTCAATCTCACAGTATTATTATAATTCACCGACAATTTGCTACAGCCATCCAAAATGAATTTGTCTTTCTGCACACGCTATTCAAAACGGCACTCAAGTAAATGAAAACGTAATGATCTCTACAAACGAGAGACGCTTCGTAACTTGTTGAACAATAAGTTGCGAACCCTCTGCGGCGACTGCTCGCAGACAGACGGATAAACAACGGTGACATATTATACCATATTAAACACGTCAATGATACATTTTGTTATGAGTTCTTGCTATTTTTATGTCTTTATACACGGATGGAGCTTCTACACGCAATGTGAGCCCACATTATATCTTCATTGATAAGTCATCTTCAATGTATTCCAGATTTATTTATGTGTTCCGAATATTATGTTTGTCTTTATTGAGTCGTATAGAAATTGTGAATGGATGTAGATCAAAATATTTTAATGAAGCCATTCAAGCATACGTTTAAAAAGGGTGCGTCAAAGTTCACCTAAAATTTCAACTCCGATAATTGGAAATCCGAAAATGTTCTTCCTAACATTTTTCATCCTAACAATCGCAATTCCTAACTTCTCTGTCTCTAATGTTTTAATTCCGAAGCATTCGACTTCATAATGTCTGTAGCAATAAACATCTATTACACTATTATTTGTTTTCCTATATTTTCTCAACATAACCATCTTTTACACTATTATTCAAAGTCATATCTTTTTTTTGTTTATATTACTTTTTATTCATAATAATCAGTATTAAAAAAGGTCCCATTAAAATAGGTGGACAAAATTTTAGAAATCATTCAGACCGCTAAAATAACGACAATAGCAAAAAAATATATAAGAATAAGAAATAAAATACCTACTTTTATAGGATGAGTTTGTTCTAGAGTGCCGGCAATTTATTTTAAGTCAAAATAAAATCACTTTATATAGTGTTTTTTTTTTGTTTAGATGTCTTTAGTTAGGCTTACTAAACGCTGTGTTAAAATTTGTCCACCTATTTTAATGGGACCTTATATACTATGCAAAGATATCCATAGGTTAGGTTAGGTTAGAACTGTGACCAACTACGCGCGAGCCGAGCGAGCGAAGCGAGCGGTGCCGCGCCAGCGGCCGGCGAGCGCTACCTCGAAATTGGTCGCGAAATTTTTCTAAGTATTTTTTTCATAGTGCCCCCAAGACGACACTCTGACCTGAATTTCATTCATTTATTTTATTTCAAGACAAAAATCAGTGAAACGACCTTTAATCATTCTAAACAGTTGTATGAGTGAAAATATTATGGTAATTATGTTTAGGAATAAAAGCGTTAGGATAAAAAACAGTAGGAGTTTAAATATATTTACACTAATGATATTATTGAATTCCAATTTTCGGAAACATGAGTGTTATGAACATCGTCGGTAGGACTACAAATAGTACCTATGAATGAAAACTTTAGGATGAAAAATTTTAGGAAGAGTGATCATTCGGATTACAAATCGTTAGGAAGAACAATTTCGGATAAAGAACTTTAGGTGAGCCAATATGGACCCGTTTAAAAATAGCAAAATGTAGCTGTCGTATATTATTGATAAATATACAAATAAAGGTAACGTTTTTCATTAAATCTTTAGTATAACACAAATGAACAACAAGTTTTGATAAAGTAAGTTTGGTCACAATAACTTATTTCTTGCAAGGGTGTGTTTTGTAGCCATCAGTGTTTCATTTTGTCGCAACCCTTTTCTGGCACAGCAATTCGTTGCAATCTCTTCTCATTGTCGTATACTTGGGAACCGCACCTTAACATTTGAAGTAGCGTCGTAACACCTGAGCTCGCGGTTTTGTAGCATTTTTTTACCGAGTGACGTTTGTCTGCGCTGTTGACGAATGTACCGCCGAAAATAAAGGTAAAAGTTTATTCCCCCACGCCGGAATTATTGTGCGCCAGAATTTATGAAAGATAGTCGAAACACTAAAACGGAATAGGCAAACCGTAACAGTAAAGGTTCAGTCGTTAATAAAGCTTCCTGATATTACGAATGTATAATTGGACCCGCAGTTACAACATCTAAAATTTGGACAAAAGATATAAAATGTCTCCCTTCAGGGGTCCAAGGACACGATGGCACTAAAATCTACGGCGAAGGGGTGCGGCGAGGGGGGCGGAGGGTCTATTCAAAAACTTTCGCTCAATTACTCGCGCGAGACTCTAGTTTAATTCTGAGGCCGTGTAATAAGATTACGTGTAATGCGATTAGGTTTATTACGCGGCGTTTCGTTTAGCGCCCTCTATTGTGAATGTGGCGAGATAATCATCTGTGCGGCGGTCATCATTCCGTGAGTGCGACACTTTGCAGGTAATGTGTGAGTGCGGAGCGACACGCGCTCGCAGGTAATTCGCTTGTAAATAATCACGCCATTTCACTTTTATGGTTCCCGTTTGTTGTGAACGGAGATAAAAGTTGAGTTGTCCAGATTTCCTCGGCTCCATAAAAGAAATATATTCTGTAGTTTATCTGCAATGGAAGGAAACATTACGCGTCAGCTGCTTGTTCCCACGCACTTGTTAGCGCCATTGTAGACGAACAAACGGATATTTTATCGGAAATAGCGAACAACGTGTTACTGTTGCAATTTTTATAATCAATTCAATACCTTTTGAACGGCACCACACGTGGCTCGAAGTGGAACAAACCCGCAAACTGTAATGCTCGTGTAACTTGTGAACGATGACAAGTGGGTAACACACAGACTCGTAAAATAACATTTAATTTTGGGTATAATTGGAGCCTAGTTCTGGGCTCGGTCACCTAACGTATAAAATGCTAATTACAGCACCCTAGAGATAATGACGCCACATTTATAGGCGTTTGCCAAACGAGTACCGTTTGGCATCAAGCAACCAAAGTTTCATTTAAACTTTTAAGTGACCATTCAAACAAGCCAAAATCGTGCCACAGGCGCGTTAAAAATATCCTCAGTAAAGATAAAACTAGTAATAGTTGCAATAGCGTGATGTATAACTATAACCGTAAAGTATTGAAGCCGTCTCGGGTATTCATAAAACTATAACTGCCTCCAATTCTTGCTGAATGCATACAGTTTCGAATTAGACTTTGTGGAATACGCTCCAGTAACATTTCATTTTTCTATGCTAGGAGTGGGTCGGTTGGAATTTTATAAGGCTGTTATATACAATAGGGGTTTGTACCCCGTATTCATAATGCTCTTTGGCCACTTCGACCGGTGTATGGCACCGAAACAGTCTTACGTCTAGGTGCGGCAGTGCAAGTGACTGTTAATTACTGTAAAAGCTTGCAGACACGATGTGAAGTGAACTTTACTGGTTTTAGATCCGAGTGGAAGCTTCTAGGAACATGAACATTCAATCACTGCTGGAACAAGCGTTGTAATACGAGACATCGTAAAGGCGCCGGTGCACTGCTATGTAGGATGTGCATGGAGATGTTTTGCTACGTTTATTGAGAGGTTCATTCGTTTGCCGTGCGTAGAATGCGTGATCTCGTGGACAATCCCACCTACACTACGAACAGGGTGAAGCTAATATATGTGTGTAGCTTCGCCGCTGGCTTCTGTGGAACACCGCCATAACTCTTGGCATTCTCAAGTTGTGATGAATACGGTATTACTCTGTTTTAATATAATGGTTCCCGGAATACTACTTTCATTGATTTTACCTGCAGTCGTTGTCGCGAGAGGCTTGTAGCTTGTTGCCAATGTAATTGTTAGTTTAAATACACTTTGTCTTTAGTGGAATACTGCAAGTGGAACTGTTGTTTGTTGTATTGTGTTAGTTTGGGGTAATTGCTGTGACTTCTCCTTCGGTAATGTTCAAGTGAAACGCGTTGAATTAAAAGGACACGTATGACGATCGATAGTCTACGGCGTTCTGGTTCTGAGATTACTGTTATCATTGCATAACTTGTTTTTGGAGATGATTATTTATTAGATAAATAAACTACGTTGGTAACGAGG
Source organism: Diarsia dahlii (assembly GCA_949775195.1). NCBI lineage: Eukaryota > Metazoa > Arthropoda > Insecta > Lepidoptera > Noctuidae > Diarsia > Diarsia dahlii. The sequence goes on along the minus strand of OX459193.1, from coordinate 458,587 downwards.
ATCCGCTCGAGGATGGGCGACTTGAGACACTATATTAGATATTTGTGTCACTTCTTTCGTCAAAGTAACTAAGTTATTTCATCCAAAAACTCTCTTAAAAATCCTTTTACTATAGGTTGAGAACAAACAATCTTGTGAAATATTCGCTTTAAACGAATAAATTGTCAGAATGCTCCATTTAAATAAACATCATCTATTTTAGTTTTGTTTCTTCGAGTTTTCTCGAATATACTCGTGTTTTAGTTTACGACGCAAACTGCCAGAAATGAGTTGCTAATGTTACGTGTTTGCAAAAAACTATTACTTTGTATTTCTACAAAGCAATATTTTTTTGGATGGCAATAATTATCGCACCACAAATCGTATAAAATAAATATTGAAACTATGAATTATTAATAGGAACGCGTTGTTTAATTTCTAACACCACTATGATGGAATCGTCATATATGGTGGTTTTGCCATTTTGATGTTTGATGCCGTTTGCTAGAGAATCAGAATACGCGTTGTTTCAGCTAATCACAGAAACAAGCAACGTCATTTCATTTGAAGTGAACATAAATTATAAAATGATATTGGATATGGTATAATTATGCAGGTTTTTTAATCTCTTGTAAAGTTGCTATTTTTGAGTAACGTGGTGATAAAACTTCAGCGACGGAATGGTATCGATAACTATGATTGGTTTCAACATAGCTTTATGATGCCTCACTTTGCCAGTTTGCGTTGCGTTTCAATGAACAACCTTTATACGACCTAAGCTGTAAAGATTACCCTAATAGCTGATGACGACAACCCTAATAGCAGCCTAAGCGTCACCAACCATGATGAACCCTTGCATGCGATCTATTATCAGTTGTCGTTCCAGTATCTTTGACTTTTACGACTCAATCCCATTAGACCCCGCCTGAAACGAAACAAACAAAAATTACAACTTAATTATTGTTTCGTTGGAAAGTTGTTATCTTTTTAATTGTTTTAATTGTGATTTAGGGTTGTTTTCACTTTCGCAATCTCTTTGTTTGGACACGCGGCGTCGCGGCGGTTCTTTCTTGAGCGGTGAGTTGTGACGGGTTAAATGTTTGTCACCTCAAGTATGTTTAGGATTGTTTGTTGTTTATGCTTGCCTTCACGCTGAAATGCTTTATTTATAAATTACCTATTTTCCTGCTTGTTAAAAGTGTATACTTTCTACGCGAATATTTTCTCTCTTGGGTATTAAGGAACTCTCTTTATAGTCGATGATTTGAAATCTAAAACTGAAAAAGATAGTCCAATAGTTATAGTTTCTCATTCCAGAATTCAACTACAGTTTGCAAGTATCTGAACTTTTATACTTACACTTAACTTTTTTACTTACTTACTTTTTTTTTCTTTTTTTTTAGTACTTTAAAACTTGTACCTTCTAGTGTTCCCTGTGTGTAGAAGTACCAGGGCAACATAAATGCAAAGCATTACCCCACAGAGCAACGCTAAGGAAGCCACGAACAGCACAACTGTGAGATAGCTCGCAAGTCGTTGAAGCAAAGTAGCACAATTAATTTGCAGCATTATCTTTTCAATACGGAGCCTCAGTTAAAAGTTGGTCGGAAGTTACTTGGAACTAACTGCTTCACAGTAACCAGTTGTGCCTGCATAACAACGCAGTTAATTTTCTCTAAAATAACATTCAGGCTGTAGTAGCAAATAGCGTAGTACTATATCTACAGAAATACTGATTGTGAAAGTAAGTACTTGAGACCGAAGCCAACTTGAAGATAGTTAGTGGTACATATCTGGCTTTTGCGAGGTTTGATCAATTATGGCTATAACTGATCGATTCTGAGTATTGCTAGATAATCCAGTCTTGCTCAGTTGCATCTTATATTTATGTTTTCTTGAAACAAACTGCTGTCAATATTCTACAACAACTATCAATGTAAGCAACATAGACAGTTCTTGAAGTCCGTTTAAATGTGCTAATCATGTTCAATACAAATGCACCCTTAGTACCAGCGAGACAACACGTGACCTATATCAAAAGTAGGACAGTTCTAGTTGTCTGTTCGTTCGCATCCAACATTTAAATGAAGTTGCAAAATATTCAGCGACAAACATTATTCAAACAACAAATCTGTTGTCAGATTGGAATCAAAACATAAAAGTGCGGCGCGGCGCACCTCTCACAATATTTCGTGTCGGCTGTCAGCGCAAACTTGCCACTATTTATCGCTTGGCAAGTTTCCTTGTCTCCTCACCCCTCACCCCTCGCCCCCCTCCCCTGTGCTGTACCCCTTCCCACCCTTGCACCCCTCTAACCGACCGGAAAACTATAGCGAGTTCCAAACTGATGTCTCACTTGATAGGAGACGTCAACAAGTTCGCTGAACGCGCTGCACAGCGCTGCAAGCCGCTGAAAGTTGCTGCACTTAGTGTGAACGTTTAATTGGACGCTTTATGAGTGGCGTGCACCTCATGGTAATGAGGGCCGCCGGCTAATATGAGCATTCAGCCGTAGCACTGATTACTGCCAAATGGAAAAGTCTTGTCCAACTAAAGTTTTGTCAGGAGCACGCAAGGCAAAAAAAAATTTGTAACGCAAAATAAACATTTAGGAACACCGTCCTATCTATAGAATCTTACCTTACTTTGAGTCATTTAAATATCAATAAAGATAAATTCCACAATACAGCGGCGAATTATACAATAATTCTAAAGCGAGATTACAGCGACAGATTCTCATAAAATGTTTCTTTGACGGCGCTCCAAAGTTTTCAATATAAATTCCTATAAAGGCTTATCTCGGGCTTGAATGTAGGCCTAATCTCGTTTTATATGTATGTAGATACCTACATAACGAGAGATTACAATAATGTAGTGAGCTATAAATCGTAAGATCCCGATATGGCTATAAAGTCGGTTTACGAGCGTACCAAGCAGTCGGCGCAGTACCAAACATTTTACATTTTATTGTTTTCTAATATCTGATTTATTCCGTTATAGAGCTATTTAAACACTTCCCGGATTCCGAGTGGAGTTCTTGTAATACGAGCGGGATTGTTGTATTGTTTGGTCGCTGCTACAATTTTGGGATTTAGAATTCGAACCAAAATTGAGAGAATTACGTAATTCCGATCCTCTTCTTCTAATTGAACGCGATAATTTTGTGGAATTGCTCGTTTATGTATTGTCACCGGCAATTTACTACTACATTACGCCTGCCTGCGAAATATCTAAGTACAGGAAGAAAAGGTTAATAAGTGTTCTTGCTAGAGCCTTTCTTCTCGAGTAATTTAAAGGTAATAAAGTTCGCATGCATGTTCTAACTGAACATAAATTTAAATAGAAAAAGGTTTTCAACCAAATTAATTTCCTGGCCCGCCCGCCAAGTATTTTCTTAGAAATAACCCTCGACGTTTTATAACAGTGTTGTACAGGAAAGTGACTCGGAAAACTCGGTTAAGGGTTAGTCGGTTATAGTTCTATACTATTCCCTTACCTTCGTTCACACAGATGTACCATATTAGGTTTTGTTGATAACTTATCTTGCTCACAAACTTATAGATAAACAGTTATGGGAACATTACAGGCTACTAATGCTTATACCAACTCTTTACTTTGTATACATTCTTGCAAATTATTCAAACCACGTTCTGAGACAGCGCTAAAACTACAGTAAAACCTCTAACACGATACCCGCAATATGCTGACGAGAAAAAACAACAAAGTGCAGATCCAATTAAAATGCAAGTTGTTTTAATGAGACCCTAAAGTTAATGCGAAGTTAAGATGAGTGCAAGATACCTCCTTACAGACAATGAATCTGTTTCACTGCTGGAATTAAGATTATCTCAATAGCCGGGTTTAGGCGAGGTGTTATTTCGTCGATTTTGGACCGTTTTCCTTATTTGTCTAGTTTTCTCATTGTTGGTTAAAAGACGTGTGGCGTTTCGTGGTTCGGAATGGAGTTTAATTTTGGGAAAAGGAATTTAACGCGCTTGTGTCACGTTGATTAATTTTGGGGAATTTCTAGTTGATTTAAGGCACACACCTTCTTCTTAAAAAAGAGAGTTTTGTCTATATTGAAAAGCCTACAACATATTCTTTAGAAGTGTAAATACAAAGTCTATCATAACTCTGACTTTCAAGACTTTGAATCTGTCTATCTTCTCTATCTATCTATGTAAATAAAAAGAGAAGTCCTGACTGACTGACTCATCAACGCCCAGTACAAACCCTTGGATCTAGAAAGCTGAAATTTTGCACAGAGGTTCCCTTTATAATGTAGACAAGGAATAAGGAAGGATTTTTCGAAATTTAACCCCTAAGGGAGTTAAATAGGGGATGAAAGTTTGTATGGAAAGTCGGGTTTTTTCACGCGGGCGAAACCGCTGGCAAATTCGACTCATAAAACAGTCATAAAAGCTAAATCAAAACACAGTAAAAACACAAAAAAAAACCTCACAATCACTCCTACCAGTTACAACCGGAACTGTTTACTTGAACATAAATCAGGCATCGGGCGTCGATAAGCCAAACCAACCAATATTACCGAAGTTCCCCTCAAATCTCCTCTAATTACTATAATTTCTAGTTGAACTCACACTCGCACCGCGCCTGATTTCGAACGAATTGGCTCAACTGACGACGAATTTGCTCAACTATCGAACGAATCTGCTCAAATTTGGACGAACCTGCTCAACTATGAGCATCGTGAACTTTGGCGTAAAGTTGGAGACGTATGATATGGTAATGAGAATCGTGAAATGCTGGTGTCAGTTACAAATAGTTGACGTCACGATATTAATGTTGGTTTAAATCCTTTAGTCTATAATCTGTTGTTTGATGTACACCTACTGTGCATGTTGAAATACCTACTCCCGTATGTAGGTCAGAATAAAATTGGTTTAGTTCACTGATAGAAACACTAGGTAGGTTATAAAAACTTGATTTGAAAACAGGACAGAGAGACATGTTTCCTGTTTTCAAATCGAGTTTTTAAATACTTTACGATAGTGCTAGTTTTTTATTCGTAGCACAAGCTACGTTATTGTTAAAATTAAATCTATGAATATATTTGCACATTTAAGTGATTGTTACGGATAGGTCTCATCACCGTATAGACGAACAATGCTCAAAATAACTATTCGCTTATCCAACAATATTTCCCTTCCTCTTAGCATTTACCTGTAGTATTCAGTGCTCGGCCATCACACTAACTATCAACTTTTAGCTGTTTCATAACTGCCGCGAGCCAGCCCGCTATTTCACAGCTTTATCACATTTTAGCGTAAAAAACGTAACACGTTGTCATTCCGCGAAGTGGCCGTTTAAGATGTTTTTACGACAGGCCGGTGATCTCGGCTAATGTCTTCAAATCTTTGGCCTATCCCGACCGCGCTGGCTTACGTTGCTTCAAGTTATATTCTGCTAGACTCGTGATTTGTCCTTCTTTTGCACGGTTATTTACGACATACATCAAAACATCGATTTCTGTGCATAATCTAAATTAATTTTTCAGTCGTCATTCTTGATCATAATCTTTGTTTTTGGTCTAAATTTTGACCGCGGCTTCACTCGCGTGAAAATGTAGATTAATTATTTTCATCCCCTTGGGGGTTGAAATTCGAAAATCATTTCTTAGTGAATGCCTACGACATAAGAGGAATAAACGTGCAAAATTTAAAATTTCTTGCCCTAAGGGTTTGGCCTGTGCGTTGTTCCTCAGTCAGTCAGCTTTTAAGGCAAGGCTTTGCCGTATACAGATAAATAATGGAAACTAAAAACATCGCGCTCGCACGTACAGACACGAAGAGCGAATTTAAATAGTAATATATAAAGTTTTAGATGATGTTTGTTTCACCGGTGACAGCAACTTCCGTGAACATTTATTTTAGTACTAGCAACCCGTGTTTAAATATGCGGGTTATTTCTGCAATCCAACGAATGAAATACAGCATACTTTGGCATATGTTTTACTGCATAGTGTCATACATACTAAAGTAAATAGGTTCAAGGACCTACGTCACCTCTAGGACTAAAGTAAGTGGCTTTAAATTCAAGATTCATAAACAGTAGATAAGGCACGTAATTAATTAGAAGGTATTTATAATTAACACCAACGATGTCAAACAATGTCACAAAGTCGTAGCACTTCAAATGTACACCTCATACCTACGTAAGTTTATTTGACACGTTGTTACGGCTAAATTGCAAGAATCATAAAATTATGAATATTTATTTCAACAGTTACAATTTGAAACATCAAATAAATCGTCGTCATCATATACCTGCCTTTTCTCAACTATGTTGGCATCGACTTCCAATCTTACCGGATGCAGCTGATTACCAATAATAAACATGGACCGACTGCCTATCAGCTGGCCTCTACAACTCATATACTACAGTGTAATATTTATGACACCCCCTGAATAGGAATAGTTGTCAGATTTTAGGTCCATTGACTACCTACCTGTAAAAACTGTCAAAGAAACAAATGACAGCCAGACCAACGGCTTCACATTCTTCTGAAGTACGGAGGAAATTCATGATTAATGATCACCCATTCACATAATGACCCTGGAAAGCACTGCTTTACCTTGAAAAACCGTCCGTGTGTCTATGTGTGTTATTATTTAGCCACAGGCTCGTCTATTAGAAACTATAGTCGTATGAGTTATAATAATTGGCGACGTGTCAGTCTATTAGAGCGCTCGTAAACACAAGTTATTGCGACGGAACAACTTTCTGATTTATATCGCACACCGCATGCCAACGGGGATAGTGGCGGCAGTTAGTTACCGAATGAAGAGGTGGACTGACTTACTGTATTATGAGTAAAGTCTTTTATTAATTTCATATTCACATAATTTTTCTTCTTATGCCATGATTTGATACTAGTTTATTACACGGCTGCGCCAGCGTGTTGTTTAGTTTCTATTAGGATTACCGGTGTAACAAATATGTTTTGCATTAATTGAAGCTAGAAACTACCTGTGTGCGAAATTTCATCCATATCCGTTCAGTAGATCGGTGTACAAGAGTAACATATTCATCAATTCAAACAAACATTCATCCGTCCATACTCGACTGGCCTGTTGGTCTAGTGGTTAGTGACCCTAACTGCTATGCCGGGGGTCGTGGGTTCGATTCCCACCCAGGACAAATGTTTGTGTGATGAGCACGATCATTTGTTCTGTGTCTGGGTGTAATTTATCTATAATATGTATGTATTTAGAAATATATAAGTATGTTTATCAGTTGTCTAGTACCCATAACACAAGCTCTGCTTAGCTTGGGACTAGATGGCGTTGTGTGATAGTTGTGGAATATTATTATTATATTATTATTATTATACATCCTCAAAAACTTCACGTTAACCAATCACTGTGCGGACACCAGTCTCTCACAAACTTTTCTGTGTTATGTAATTTTAAGCTCTATGTATACATAATAAGTTAAGATGTGTTTGTGAAGAGAAAATAAATTAAATTTGAATTTGAATCTGACTGAGTTGTGGAGGTAAGATAGGTAGACACTCGTTGTAAACTGCTGGTTAATCATATAGGTACACACAGAGAGACTGGCAGTCGACTTTATCACATTAAAAGGCTAAATAGCAATGAACTTAATCTTGAGAGTAAATGCTAATTTCAACACGATCACTTTTCTTCACCCTCAGTCGATTGCCTAAAAGAACATGCCTTTTTTTGGAAGGGTGGAAAATCGTCAAATAACCCATCCCGAAAGGGAGTTTCAGACTTCTACTGATTAAAAACCAACCAAGTTACTTCTTGGCCCTTTATGTCGCGGCCATGGTATCTTATGAGCAACCCGGAGCCCCGACCGTAATAGAACATGCCTTACAATAAACTAACCACTTCCAATACTCAACGTAAAATATTTGTAAAATACATTTGTTCCCTCTCAAAGCTGCATTACCTCCGATACGTTGCAGTCCTAAGTACTCGCATAACACTTTCCACCTCCCCCCCTACCTTCCACCACAGGAACCGCTAAGAGACGATACAAAGGAAATTAATCTTCCGCCTTGTTATCTCGCGTTATGATAAGCGTATGCATAGGTTCCGCTTATGCCTTGAAATTGTTTTGAGAAGATATAGGAGCTGGCTTTGGTAAGGGAAATTACAATTTAGTGGTTGTAGTTCAATTAAAACGGATTCCTAATAATATAAGCAAACGTGGCCGTCTTAGTTTTTTTTCTCAATGTATCTTAACGCGTCTTCTAGTAAATGAAATGAAAGAACTGTCCAGGTTGCTACGTACTGGTTGGATAAAGTTTGAGACGCCGACTCGAAAAAAAAAACGCGTCTTCTCGTCGACAAAGAAAGCCTTTTGATTTTTCGGAAAAGAGTGATATATGAACCTAGGGATTGCGTATTCGTGCGACCCATCGCTTTGGTTAGGATGCGCGGTATGATGCGGGCTAGCAGGCGAAAGGTCGTGAGTAAACCTCTAACACTAAACTTGACCCCGAATTTTAACGTGCACTGTGTAGTTGTTTACAACATCAGAATTATTCTGATCTGTTTTGGCTCTCAACAGAAACAGAGTAGACACGGACAAAGGATTTTCAAACTTGACACATATTTTGTTCCCTGAAGTATAACGGGGGAACTTCAAGTTATTATTGAACAGAGTTTCGTACCTGATTTACTTTTACTGTTCTATTCAGGGACTCCAAGTCAGCCAGATTCTGGCTAACGTCCTGTGAACACTGATTTAAGTTTAATCTTTAATCTACATGCAAATCTAGGCGCGACCGTGTTCCTTAGGCTTCAACCAGTTACCTGATACCAAGTTCTTACGCAGGATTATTATGTAATGAGGAGAGTTGTGTTATAACAACTTAATGTCATAATAAGCATCAGGTATATATGGTGGCGGGCTGCTGGTTGTTCGTGGGCTGGGGTTGTTTGAAAGAGATACCGCGGCCTCGGAACAAGGGCTAAGAAGGAACATGGGTGGTTTTTAGTCAGTGCGACGATGCGATTTTTAAAATCAAAATATTTGTAGTAACATTTTGTTGATCAATGTGAAGCACTGTTCATTCATCATCTTCTGGCACTTGTCTAATTTTTCGAACATTTTAATAAAAACCCAAAAGACATCAAACTAAAGATTAGTACTTTCACCAAGTAAGATATTTATCAAAGGATTCAAAGTTTTCGTAACTCCCAAATAACAATATGTGACTTGGAAAATATTTTTGGGCTAATGTAACAAGTTCTCAAACAAGAAATAAGTATATCACAAAACTACGCAAACTAGCAAAAGATTAGCTCAAAGCTAAACATATTTCACGATAACATAGCACAAGGTAACATTAGGCAGAAACTCTCCAACACACACCCTTAAAATATTCTAATTGTTCACACAATTCGTAACTTTGGCGGCCATGACACTTCGGGACTTACACCAATTTCTAGTCAGACACTCAATTTTCGTGCGTCTACATTAAATATGACTTTGTTGGTATATTTAGGTAATTTATGTTCTAGACTTGGTTTAGGTAGTGTTACATACCTAGACTTTCACCTAAATGGGTATACATAATATAAAATAACCTACTTCGTCTGCGGTTGGGCCCTAAAGAAAATTTTGTTGGAATATATTCAGTATTATTTGTGCGTAGATTGGTTAGGCAGGTCTTACTTATATTACAATAACAACGGACATTGTATGTCTGGTGTTGAAGAATTAAAGTGGAACTTTTATTCTTCTAATTTCCTTATAAACTTTTATCGTAGTTTTTCTTCTAAACTAAACGACCCTGCAGTTGACATGTTGGAATTGGTACGCGAACGAGGCGAGTAAGGCGACGAACTACCGGTTTCCTTATACTTAGTTATTTTTATTATTCCATGCGTTAAATAAACCAGGTAAAGTTATTTTGATAAGACAACTTAGATTTTAAATGAGTTGTTCAGGTAAACGCTACAGGGACGGATAGTGACCGGATCCGGACACCGACTCTAACTTCAGTACATTATATCTGTCAGAGCGCGGAGCCCCGTCCGCAATCTGTCCGCACCGGTTTGAACCCACTTTTATTGAATTTTTATGCTGTTTCCAAGATTTTGTGTGAAATTGTACCATGCTTTTATTTATTCAACTTCATTTGAACCGCTTTAATAAGTTTTGAGTGAGTTAAATACTTAATAATAACGTGTTATATACTATTTAATGATGATACTTTTATTATGATGGTAATAGCGATGGCGAGCAGCGGTGGCCCAGTGGTGTAGGCCCCGACTTACGAACAGTAGGTCGTGGTCGTGGTCTTTGTGTAATTTATTTCATCACCGCTGCTCTCAAAACGGTGAAGGAAAACATCGTGAGGAAACTTGTCTTAGGGCCACTTTCACCAAATCTTATTTAAAATAAGTTTAAACGTAGTTAGTTAAATATGTTTTCATTTGTAAACATGTTTAATTTAAACTTATTTAAGGTTGTCCTGCACCACGATGTTGAAGGTTGAAATTAGCTAAACACATTTTAGGAGCGTTGCTTCATTATGTTTTGTGCGTTCCATTTCACGATTTGAGCAGTATCGTTACAATTAGCGTTATTTCACGGTTGTTTGTCGATATTTGGTTTTGTTTTGTACGTAAAACGAGTTATCTGTCAACATGTGTCATGCACGTATTTATTTACTTCATTCAAATTTTATGTAAAAATAGCAAAAAATAGTCTTGTTTATTAGTACTGTTTATAATAGGTACCGCTAGCTTTATATGTTGAAGGTTGAAATTAGCTAAACACATTTTAGGAGCGTTGCTTCATTATGTTTTGTGCGTTCCATTTCACGATTTGAGCAGTATCGTTACAATTAGCGTTATTTCACGGTTGTTTGTCGATATTTGGTTTTGTTTTGTACGTAAAACGAGTTATCTGTCAACATGTGTCATGCACGTATTTATTTACTTCATTCAAATTTTATGTAAAAATAGCAAAAAATAGTCTTGTTTATTAGTACTGTTTACAATAGGTACCGCTAGCTTTATATGTTGAAGGTTGAAATTAGCTAAACACATTTTAGGAGCGTTGCTTCATTATGTTTTGTGCGTTCCATTTCACGATTTGAGCAGTATCGTTACAATTAGCGTTATTTCACGGTTGTTTGTCGATATTTGGTTTTGTTTTGTACGTAAAACGAGTTATCTGTCAACATGTGTCATGCACGTATTTATTTACTTCATTCAAATTTTATGTAAAAATAGCAAAAAATAGTCTTGTTTATTAGTACTGTTTATAATAGGTACCGCTAGCTTTATATGTTGAAGGTTGAAATTAGCTAAACACATTTTAGGAGCGTTGCTTCATTATGTTTTGTGCGTTCCATTTCACGATTTGAGCAGTATCGTTACAATTAGCGTTATTTCACGGTTGTTTGTCGATATTTGGTTTTGTTTTGTACGTAAAACGAGTTATCTGTCAACATGTGTCATGCACGTATTTATTTACTTCATTCAAATTTTATGTAAAAATAGCAAAAAATAGTCTTGTTTATTAGTACTGTTTATAATAGGTACCGCTAGCTTTATGATTCTCACGGTTAGACCAGGTGCTTTATTGCGATGTTTTTTTCCATGGGTAGTTTCTACGGAACAATAGTTTATTGTAGGGACCTTGCCCAATTTGTATAAATTACCTTTAAGAAATTAGCGTAATGCCCGTTAGGTACTTACTTTTCTGTTTTAAACAATAATCTAGAATCAATTATTTCTTGTCTTCTTGGTTTAGCGAAATCTTCAAAATAACTTCTCCGTCGGGGTTTCAAACAAAGATCTTGCCTCTATAAACCTGATATCTCAAGGTCTGTTTATATAGTTGACAATTTCTTCGTCGTCGTCATCAATTTCATCAAAAATAAACTCAAACAAACTCATTATTTATTCCTATTACACTCAAATTATTCACGCACGAGTCGCACGACCAAAAAATAACCTCAAATTCAACTCCTCCTAAATACGTTTAGCACCTTAAACAGCGATTTTTGGCTGTTTAAATTTGACAGATCGTTAATCGTGTTTAACTTGTGGTGCAAGACAATTTGTGTAGTTAAACAGAATTTTGTCCTTAAATAAAATTTTAAACATGTTTAACCGTTTGGTGAAAGTGGCCCTTAGAACCAAAAAATTCGAAGACATGTGACATCTGCCAATCCGCACTGGGCCCGCGAGGTGGATTATAGCCCATCCCTCTCCTAGAGAGGAGGCCTGAGTCCCTGCAGTGGGAACATTATAGGCTGATGATGATGGCATTAAGCTCGTCCCCTATTACATGTGACTTAAACATAACATGACGAAGTGTGAGTGTACCCACTATAAGGTACACCTCTGCCAAACCCTTCGGGGATTGCAGGCGTTATGTTATATTATTCTATTTTATTCACCAATCAGCCATGTGTCCACGTTTGACCTCTCCAAATATTACGGGAACAAATAGGCGCTAAACATGTTGTCTTTAAAAGATAAGGGTAGAACAAACAAAGGAGTTAATTACCTCAGCTCAGCCACGAAACACGCCTAGCGTGACTTTATTAAATTGTTCTAGCAATTAGGCGCTGATTCAGACAGTTTCATGTCTACGCAAATAATGGCCGCGGCTAATTTCACTAGCTGCTCTTTCCGAATTATTTAGAACAAGGAAATTTCGAATTAATGAGTAATCTACCAATCCGCACTAGGCCCGCGTGGTAGATTACAGCCCATTCCTTCTCTAAGAGCGGAGGCCTGTGTCCCAGCAGTGGGAATATTAATAGGCTGTTGATGATGATGATGAGTAATGTAGAATTTAGTTTCTGTGTTTTTCATAAACCAACCTAAATACCGTCAAAGATATGTGAAGTATTGTTGTAGTAGTTGAACAATATAATTTACCTTTTAATTAACATTCATAAAAGTCTCAAATTAGAGAAGTTTCTTTTGAAGTTGCAGTAGTATACACCCATTCCATGATTTGAAATTTGTAAATCCGATGATTCCGCAACATTTTCTTAGTCGATGGATATGTTGAAATATAACAAACAAAGGCATCTTTAGACTACCTCAATACATCTAAGCATAAATTGAATCGAATGTATCGGCCTCTACAGTTTCGACTGACGCTCACCCTAACAGTACGTAGATATCTAGATATACGTAATAGAGGCGTCACTCGCTCTTACTGCTAATCCCGCTTTACCGCCACTAAGAAATATGGCCACTAAAGTTGCCAATACACGTGCGTGCAGCCGATGAGACTATTTACGACCCACCATATGTAAAAATGTACTAAACTACCAACTGAACGGGTTAAAAGCAATGTAATGCTGATCAGTTCAATTCCCATTGCGATAACTTTTGCACATAAAACGGCGGTGAATGCAATATACTTACATACTTGTATAATCTAACTTTATTTACTTACTTGCTCTTCAGTTTTTCATAGCACCAATCTTTTACTAGGGACACAAAACTTCTGACGTAAGCATTACCTACTATATTTCAGACCTCTAAAGAGGTAAAAAAGATACAACAATTTCATGACCTAAACATATCCTGAACACACATTGTTAACAAAACACAAACGCTCGGCTGAACTACCTCAATACAGCGGGACAACCGAAAGAAAAAGAAAAAAAGAATATCGTAGCTCGTAATACGAGGCGGAAAAAACGGTTCAACAAGCCGAAAGTGATTTTTCATCCGAGTTAAGGCGGGAGTCATCAAAACATCGCGATAAAGAACAAAACACCGCTGACTGACTGCAACGAGGGGCGATAAGAGCTACCAGGCGCGCAGAAAGGGGAGGGGGGTCTTAAAACGGTAGTTATGACGTAAAGGCGCAGACGGATCAGCGGATCACAAGGGATCTGAATAACAGCGTGATTAAGAAAGTTACTGTTATTGTGCATAAATGCAATGAAGCCACCTTGTTTTATCAGAGTTTGTTTCAAAATTTTTCTTTCTGATGAAAAGTTTCGCGATGTTTTTCCTGTAGCTCACATTTTTGTAAAAGCAAAAATGCTTTAATAACTTAATCCGGCAAAAGAGAGCCTACTAAGTCGTCCTCTACAAAATGTATCATACCCCGCTTCACCCGAAAAGATGTCGGCATTTTCAGTTATAAACCGTTTCTCGTTTCATGTACCGGATTTTCTGAACAAGAAAACTAGATCTTTCTTTTTTCGTATAAAATTGTGGCGACTCATAGTTTGAGTCGACAGTTCCACTAACAACCCGCCAACTATTCGTATACGAGTTAAAATTGCTACACACCCCAGACGGTAACGAAAAAGTTCATTATAAGAAACTTGAAGTAAAAGAAAAATATACGAGAATAGTGGAAACACTTCCATTGCACTGAGAGCTGCCATACGTAGAGTAGTTTGAACCCAGAACTGCGCAACTTTTTGGTGTAAATCTGCCGAGTAAGGATCGCTGCACACCTTCTATATCTAAGTATGGGTCGCAGATCCAGGCGGCGACAGACGTGACCAGCCTTCCTTTCCTTTATTTCCGTTACGTTCCGGGAATACGGAAGCAAAACGTTTACGTTACCCAACCTTGTTAATAAAATGCATTTTTACAAAATCACATGATTGTTATCGCACAAAATAAAGTTCAAAAAATTTTGTTTGGTGCGATGAATCACGCGATGAATATAGTGCACGTAAAGTTTATAATTGCTTGGCGAAACACTATTTTTAATATCTCAATTAAAAAGTGGTAATAAAAATATAAACAAATTGGTGGGAGCGGTCGTGATCGCGAGCAGTTTATCACGCGAGCGAGCGCGAGCCACCGCACGTTCGCACGCAAGCACCCGCGCGGCCGCTCGCGCACATTCATAACTCTATGATTATGTGAACGCTCATAAAGGAAAAATAATAACCCCTCAAGTGTACATAATATATTCGTACAGTAAAAGGAAATGTTCGTTTTATTAATGCAAACTTTTAAATACACATAAAACGTATTAAGCCGCGGCATTTTGTGAAGTTTGCACGAACGTGCTTTAAAATTTACATCATTAGTAGTGCAACAGTAAACAGTTGGTAATGTCAACACGATGCTATAGTTAAATATTAACGCGATTCGAATAAATGAATCAGAATTGTGTATTTAAATATTGAACTGATGAGTTTGACTCAATTATGTAATAACCAAATCGGATCTAAAATTATTCATTTCATTGGGGACACGTTTACAAAGCAGATGTGGTTCTGTGAGACTAATTGTGTCAACGAGGCGTCAAAGGTAAACCCGGCGGGTGGCCAGGTGGGCAGGGTACTGTGGGTAGGTAAGCATTCGAGCGATGTAATGTGGCAGTGTGGCAGTGGGTCGGCTACTCATTACGACGGGTTCAGACGCCGCCCGATAATTTACCGAATGACAATGAGCGACAGTCGGCCTTTGTATTAGTTGCGCCGAGCGCTGGTCGCGTAATGACCGAAATTACACCCTCTCTGATTGGTCCACGCGCGGCGAACTGATTGTGAGCGATGGAGTGTCCAACGTTTCTTGCTAACGTGTGTCCGAATCAAACGGTTCGAGTGTACGACATACGGTACCTATGTCGTATTGCACGCGTAGTCACAGTGTCCACATGCTCATGAATACTGATTTCAATTAACGACAAAAGGAATGAAGTAGCTTCATTGTTCCCGGAATTCATTCATGTTAGAAAGCTTAGAAATCACATACTGAATCGAGTGACTGTCTGGTTTATACAAAATCTTAGTTTGTTTCTTTTATACCGGGAAAATTGTATATAGCCACAAGAACAAAAACTAAGAATAAAGACGGGCGTGTAAAGTGTCTAGTATCTCTAGCAGCGCCTGTACTTGCAAGTTGTAACATTGCGTGGGAGACAGCCAGCTGACAGCCACTATATTTGAAATCTGAGCACAGACAAGTTTGCACTCCACGTTTATTTATTGAATACTCCTTTACGTAGTTGTGCGATAACAAGTGCCTAACAATTAATATTCTGAACTTATAAGACTTTTTGTTTATTTATTTATTTAAAATAGTTACACCAACAATACATACACATGTAACAATCAACAATTAAAATACCTATATAGGTTAGTTTCAGATTATATCATCATCATCTGCCCAGCCTTTCTCAACTATAGTAGGGGTTGGCTTCCTGTCTGACCGGATGTAGCTGAATACCAGTATTTTGCATGGCATGACTGCTTATCTGACCTCCACAACCTAGTTAAAACTGTGGGTGAGTATAAAGCCTGAATTTATGTCCGTTTGATGATAATAGCATGGCTGCTATAAGAGGTATCTTAGGTACACTTCTTTGTAACCCTGATGTTTTATGCATAAAAAGCACGACAACATACCACCTACATACCAATGAAATCAGGTCATTTCAAAAGCCGGGTATTTAATTAAATAAATAGTATTCAATTAGCCTTCAGGGGGTAACAGGGCAGTAATAAGGCTTACCTTTGCCAGTTAGTTGTGTAATGAACTAAAAAACCAGTGCTGCGTAGTTCAGTCCAGACAGACTAATGTGCCCATTACCCTTCACCGTTTGCCTTTAAATACCGTGTCTGAAAGAATTGCCCGCAGGCCAGTACCTAGTGAACTTGAGGAAATTTGTGAAAAAACGTATGTATAGTCTCTTGGGAATAATGGGATAATTTTTTTTTTTTTTTTGGAAGATGTTATCAAAAGTTATCTTTTTAAATACTTAAATATAATAAAACAAAAGATTGTATCGAACAAAACAAAGAAAAAATAGCTAGACACTCTTATTACATATCATTTAAAATAGACATCGAAATAATGACACTCAATGTTTCTACGTTAAAATAAATCACCTACAATTATTATCACACGACACCACACGAACTTTAATTTTTGAAATCCCTAAAATTCTGAATATTAGTCTGGCTGGATTAATCTGCGTGGCGTGTTGGTCCCCGCGCCCAAGGTGACCTAGGGACCAACATTAGCTCTGCGGCTATTGAATCGCGGCGTACAATTAAGTCTGCTCAGTAATTCACTTAGGCTTACATGTATCGAATTGCGCCACAATCGCTGCGCATTATTGCTAACTTGTAGCAATCACGCTACTTAGATTATAGGTTGCGGGCAGAGAGCTTTGTTTCAAATTGTATGTTTGTGTGCTTTACTTGTAACTATGTAATTGAACAGTAATTGGATTTAGTAAGAAAATTCTAATCGAAAGTATTAAGTAGGTTTTCCCTATGATCCACAGAACCTTTAATATCTGATAATAAACCACCACCACCACTTTTAAATATTCATGGAATAACCATTTAAATCTTTCAGATTATTCAATATTTTGGTTCATTTATTCGAACCAAATCAAATTATTAATTTGTTTCCAAAAAATGTTCACCTGAACTTTATACGTAATATTTTTTTGCCATGTTTTCCGGATTAACATAATACTTTTTTATTAAATTGCATTTTCATTTTACAAACAGATGCAACCCTTCCGCCTTTATATTCGGGGTGTGAATAATGAACTCATATTTTTAAAGAATACAATGGTTTTATTTATTTACTGGCATAAATCATAAAATTATCATGGATTATACGAATATGAAGTATTTCAAAACCTGTACGTATACAGGTTAGGCACGTAAAAATATTATTAACGAAAAACTTAAAAATCACCTATATATCGTGCCGACGATGGCAAAATTGAGTCGATTTAGAGCTTGGATACGAGTATGAAGCCATCAATGGCTTCCATTAATTTCCGTTGCGTGCAGGCATCAGTGCAGCATCTATAAATCTTCGCCTCAGCAGATTTTCATTGCTTCGCTGAAAACACTGCCAAAAACGGAATCCAGATAGCTTCAAATATATACAGGTACCTAATTCACAGCAGTGTATGTTAGGTCTTATTCCATAATGAACCAAAGTATGTAGGTAAGTAGGTACATAAAAGTATATATAATCTAGGTCAGGTCACAGCATTATAATAAGTGTCGCCTCCATTCGAGACGCTGAGTTTAGTCAAATCGATCACGTAAGAGGTGACTGTTGCCAAGGGACCAATATTTCATTGAAACTCCTCAGAGAATTCATCTCCAATAGAAGTAAAAAGTATACAGTCTAAATCTTTTCTTTGCGTAAATATAAAACTTCAATATTCTTTTATTGCTCACTTGATTTTCTTGCCATTTAAAGATTCAGTATTTTTTTGAAGAGAATTTTAGTCTTTGATTCAACGAAAATATTTTGTTGATCTGTATATTAAATGGTATGAAATAAAAATATAAGATTATCCAGAAAAGTTGAGCATTTACTGAACATCGAGCAATAAAAGACAGTCCTTGAAAACTCCCTTCATGTCTAGCCGAAACACATAAAAACCACAATGCCTTCATGAATGTAACACAAAAACATTTATTCTCGAAATAAAAACACAACTATAATGAAGTGTGATATAATTATCGCAGTCTATTACCGGCTACACACGACAATGTTCAGCATCGACGCTTTCCAAACGCGCAATGGTCACGCTCGCAATCGGTTCACTCAAACGCGAGTGGTTAATCGGTCGACGCCCATTGGATTTACGGTCACTAATTGATTAATTATTACCTTTGGGTCGGACTGGCTTGTTTTTTGGTACAAATACATGGAAATTCAGAAGTTGAAGTATCTTTTTATTGGGAATGTTCTTAAAACATTGTTCTAGAAGTTCTCAATAAACAAGATGACAAAAGTTACAAATATGTAAGGGATAGTAACACAGTATTTATATATTTAGCACTCGCAGAGAGTTACAAGAAGATAGAACAGATTTTAGTGATGTGCAAAGAAGTTATTACATAGTATTTTTATAGTTTATGAACACTGGTGAAGAATAAATCAAGATCATCAACACCACAGATATAGATAGACCTAGATAACGCAACTATCACGATCTATATGAAAACCAAGCGTGCCATTTTTTGACTACCTATTATGACATCACCAGCACTATAAAATCTGTGATCAACACTCTGACACATTGAGTTGTATGACCTGCTAGCTCTTATCATAATTGTAGAAGTTTTGTCAATAACCCTAAAACTGTTTCTAGGTAATTAAGTTACAGTAATAGTCTCTGCTAGTGTAACTTGTCAAAGAATAGTAGTGACCTTGAAAATGTTCATACATCGGTTTTCGCTGAGGCTTGGTCGATGGAGAGTCTTGAGCAGCTGAGAAGTCATCCGTAGTAGGTTTATGGTTCCGATGCTTAGTTCTTATTTTGCTGTAAGCAGTACGTACATATTACTGGACTATTAGTAATAAAAATTTGACTACTTTTGTTAGCTTGGGTCTTACCTGTTAAAACAAATGTGTTAATGAATAAAATAAATAAATATTTATGATTAAGACGGGATTCTGTTTCAGGTTTCCTATTTAAATAAATAAATCATTTCCATTCTGCCAACGTTATAAAACGACTGTATATTCCACGTCACCAATACCGAACACAACAGTACCCTCATCTCGTAGTAAAATAATTGAGATTAAAAATTCAGATTGCGTAAGTTAATGGCATGTTCTGTTGAGGCCCACAACGTCGTGACGTGCGGCCTGATTGCCGGCCCGGCCTATATGGCGGCCTGGTCCACCCACCGATGTTCCGGGGGGTTTATAGACGATTTTTTATACAAATTAAAAATATGGTAGGTCTTCTCTTTTTTTAATGAACTTGGAAATAAATTACGATTATTACTACAAAAGTCTTTTACCTACTTACTTTACTACTGTCATAAACTCGAAAGCTCGGATGCATGGATGTTTATTATTTAATAACGAAAGATGAATTTCGGCAAAAAGATAGATGGAATTGCACAAACCTAGGTAACTTATATCAAAATTTCCACGCGACCGTAATTATGGGCATCATCTAGGTATATCATAAGCTTGAGACATTTAGGTACTAGTAACTAATACTATCTCTAAACACACACATAACATTCAATTCCATATTCAATCTACACCAATCAAAAGTATATTTTACCAAACAAAAGTAAACAGCGCATACGTCCTATAAAAGTCAGGAGAAAATTCAGCGCAAAAAATATTTTGTACCGTTTAGTAAAGTTAGCGGAAGAGGATTTAAACGGGCCGCTCTTAACCGCGACCACCTCTCCATAAAATCCAATCAAAGCCACGTGTGGGCAACTGGGCAGTGGGCACTCGGTTACTCGCCTCCATCGCGAACAAACAGACAAGCGATATTGAAAACTTAATATCCTGAGCGAAATGTTTCGCTGTTAGCCAAGTTACGGTGTGTACGAGTAGTGGAGTAGGCAAAATGCCCGTCTATCGGACAAATATCCGACAGTCCGACAGGAAGGGATAACCTAGTTCTGCAGAGATTTGTTTCAGCCAGTTTGCAGTTGCGCCCGCGTGGAGTGCCTATAACAAAGCGTCCTCGAGCGGCCCTACCACGCACACTCGATGGCAACACGACGGTAACTCGACGCCCACTACTCACTCGCACTCTTAATAGTCCCGGACTATTCCGAGAGTCTTTGGTTAAAAAGCAGCGGTTCCGGTATTAAAATTTGTTTGTGGTTTTTCGAAAAGTACTCCCAACTTTTAATTTTAAGTGCAAAAAATTATTGACGATCGAGTAACCACGTCTAATGTGCGTATTTCGCGTATATACGGTTTATAGTATGCAAGAACTTCACCAGCATTAATCACGTTAGCCGAATGTAATAATTTAGGGACGTCAAAAAATCTTGGACACGTAAAAAAATGTTTGTGTGATAATATAGTGAGAACAGGTGTGAGTAAACACGTCGTGGTAGTTCCCGGGACAGTTTTGCACTGTCGCGCGCGGCTCGCTCAATCTGATCGTTTTGAGCGAATCAGCCAAGCGAAGTTTTGTGTTCTAAGCGCGGGATTTACTAAATCCAGCTGTATTTCCATATACTGCACTCTGAATATGAAATTCTGTAACTTATTTCTAGTACTGTTTTGTGGGAAATATCTGATTCAATATAAACAGTAGGAGAAGTTGTGCGGAGTTTTAGCGAGTCGGCGGCGATAACATGTTATCATTGTCGATCGGAATCTTTTCTTATAATAATTGGAATGTTTGTGCAATGCTTGAGGCGTTGAGAGAAGAAATGGCTACCTTTGGTTCAACGAAACTGAAAATCTTTAAAAGCTAAGGAAATAACATAATATACCGATGCTGAAATACCACAAAATGCACCTGATATAGTTAAATAGTAAAACGGGCGTGACCGCTCGCACTGCAGACGACGCGACCCGCCACTCAATTAGACACACATCATTAGACAAAGGCCGGTAATGCGATTATAAACTGAACGCATATTATTACAGGCACAATGGCCTGATTGTCCTCCAGTACCGCTATACCGTGGACTGACACAATTACGATGCTCCCGTAAGATAATCCGCTCGTAATCAGTCGTGTGCACCCGAGCGCCGCCGAGCGTTGCCGAGAGTTGCCGAGCGTGCAGCGGACCACGCAATGCGTACAATACAGACTTGCGTTAGTCGGAGTGCGTAGCGACTACGTCTGAATGGGTTTATTATGAGGTCCACTGAGATATTTTTAACCCTTGCAACGGTACTTTAGCCCGGCTGACTCACTCTGCAATAGTAAACGCCGCTACGATTATAAAAAATTCAAATAAAAAAAGTTCTCATACGAGCATAAATATGAAGTTTTACAGCCCGGTATAAGCTTGACTGAAGCGACTACAAAATATATACCTACCTATTACAACTAAAAGCCGAAACTGATGAGGTTATTTAAATAAGTCGAAGAAGCAAACTGAAACAGTTCACGGAATTCCTCATGAAATGCCAAATAAATCAGCTTTCAAACTTAACAAAAATAAACGACTACTGTCGATGGGTATTCAATTCAATTCACATTTTTCTCAACATTCTGCAGGTTCATTAAATTCCTCCATTTCTTTTTAAACAAAATGATGAGATTCAATAAGCGTTTTCCGTGGAAAAACAAAGCGAATGTGTGAGGCTTATCTGTTCAGAGAGCAGATGAAAGTGGGTTAATGCCGCGCCGTACGTTAGATAAGCATCCTCCACTGTATGCTAGCCTGGTAGCTCCGAAATATTAACGAGTTTACCTACTATGCTGAAACACCAAAAATATAGCGTTAACTTTATAAAAATGTTTTTGTTGTTGGATGATGGTCACAGTGAGAGTACATGTTGTTCTTGGCAGATAGAAGAACGGTTTGAGTAGCTCATTATTTTTTTAAGTATTTGGATTATCTTCGACGTTGCTAACTTTAGTAATTTGTTTCCTTTTCTTTTGATTTTCAAAAATGTAAAAACTTGTGTATTCACAGCACTGGATGAGACAAACAGGATTTCAAACCAAGAAGTATCTTGTCTAATATACGCGATTGGTCAATAAATCTTCCTCACGACCATCCGCCACTTAATGTTGTCTGCTAGGATACATGACCCGGAATGTTAGCAATTTTAGGCGCGTTAACAAGTGGTAGGTCCCTATTGAACACTATTAAACCAATGACCGCAATCTAGAGCTGTTCCATACATAATTGAACACCGGCACGTGAGTGGGGTCGCTGAGCTTAGACCTCAAGAAGTGATAAATCATGGCGAATAACCCATGGTATGAACTGGGGGTTTGGTGCTGATATAGATTTGTCATAAATTAGCCGAGTCGAGCACACGTCACAGGATGCCCATAGTATACAGAAGAAATGTTTTAATGTTTACACACAGCCTTAAACATTTCATAAATGAACATGTATCTTCATCCTGTAGAAATAGCAGTGGTCATGCTACGCGAGATTTAGTAGCAAAGTGTCAAAAATCTATCATTATTAATTTTATTAGTACGTTTGGAAGTTAAGAATTTACTAAGAATTGAAACTTAATTGCAATGGTCATAAAGTGTTTTTTTGGAAGAAGAACGGTCAAGTAATACAGCTGATAAAATTTGTAAACGATCAATTACGTAATTTACTCGACATCAGACGATTTTACATTGTTCTCGGCCCTAAAGTTCAGTAACCGCTACCTCTCATGTCGTAGAACACACATGCTCTCGTGTTCGGCGATTGTTAAACCTGCAGATGAACTGTTATTCGTTCGCAGCTCTCCGGTTAATGAATCGCGCGTTATGACGTCATAAGATACGAACACTCCACTATTACACGCTATTCATAGAAATATTTCTACAGTTTATGGGATTAGGCGCTGACATGATATGGGAATCGTTTTGCGGGCTAAGTGATAAGCTTCATGTAATAAGATCGACAACGAGTAACCCGTAAGCAAAGTTAGCAACGAGTGCTACGACGTAGCAGTGAAATTTTGCTACGTCTGCTACGCCGTAGCACATTGTCAATCCATCAAACTTCATCGAAAATAATTCTTTACTGAATAATGTTTGACTTGTACCTTTATGATAAAACTTCGATAATATGAAATTGACTACATAAGTGGAGATTATAATCCTAGTACCTGTTTTGAATATTCATAATAGAGTACAATTCCTGTTAGAAAATACATTAGTAAATTGCTACACGTCCCCGAACGCCAATATATTACAAACAAAATCCTTCTAACGTATTAGCACTAAAACCATATTCACATTTCATCGCATAAACTGTTTCCTTCAGTATTTTTTCACGGAATGCATTGTCCGGCGAACGGATTAAGCTTCAACACATTCAATACCCGATACGGACGTTTGCGATGTCAACAGAATTTCAGCGGAGCGACGCTTCAAAAAGCTTTGTTGGGAACGTTTTAAGAGCGTTGTGTACATCAAACGATTGAGGCGAATGTTCGCTTAAACTCAGCTTTGTAAATGTGCAACACAACACGGGATTATATTTTGGATTGATAGGTGGTGAGTGCTGGCACTGAGCTCATCTGGGGCTTAAGAATTGTGTGGTGGGATAGAACACATATAAAG
This sequence comes from Diarsia dahlii, assembly GCA_949775195.1. Classification (NCBI taxonomy): domain Eukaryota; kingdom Metazoa; phylum Arthropoda; class Insecta; order Lepidoptera; family Noctuidae; genus Diarsia; species Diarsia dahlii. The sequence continues at coordinate 434,641 of OX459193.1, read as the reverse complement.
GTGTTTGTACCTATACTATGTTGAATTCTCTTGGAGTGGGCGCGCTTTGAATTCAGTGTAAATAAAATGTTCACGGTGTTTCTTTCTTCAACAATGGATATTTTATCTCTCACTTTTATAGAGGAGGTATAGAATTAGAAGACAATTCTAATTGTTGAATAAAAAATATGAGGAGTGATAGTGCTTCTACAAAATAATTTCAAAACACGACGTATTTCTGTCTGCAATAATTTCACTGTGAATTCTTACAATTACTCAAAGCAAACTTTCAGTCAAACTAACATTTCCTCTTACCTTTCTCTGCGAGTTCTCGAGAGTCAAAGCCGCGTCTTCTCAATTCTGAGTATCTGCTTGCTATGCGTTCGGTGGCGGAGGCGACGCCATTACCTGTTTGTTCCAGCCAGCCTCCCGGCTCCCGGCTCCCGTCTCCCAACCCTCACTCGATATCACTACACCGGGAACAGCTCATTATGGAAAATAGTTGGCTTGCTTTCTATTTAAATTGCTCTTGAAGTAGGTTTAAATCGAGGAAGTGGAGATATGTTTTCAATAAACATGTTTTGTTAGGAAGGATTCTTCTGGTGTTTTTGCATTTACATGCATGAAAATAAATTGGTAATTCTCATTGTTCTCCATCACACCTGTTGAGGTCGCTATCTTAATCACGGTTAGGCCACACCATTTTGTTTCGTTTCTTTACGTATTTCCAAATAATAGAACAAAATAAATTGATGTCTCTATAGGACAGCCACTGCAACCACGAGACATCAAAATTGACAACAAATAGCACCTCCAACTCTAGTAGACTTTCGCTGCATTTTATAATATTCTGCCACACCATTCAGTCGCATATTTGTCAAAATTTTCGCTGCAAAATTGCGGATAACCACGAGGGAAATGACATAGGTGTGTGTGAAATTATAATAACAAAATGTACGTATTTTTCGCAAACAGAAATACCGAGATAATATGAAACATGACGTGAGTACATACGTACGTCGTTCTCGTGTCGAATTACTGCAGTTTACTGTGTCACACTATTGACATTTACAATTATGCAGCACATTTGCGAGACTTGCGCCACTGATATTTGTGACCCAATACTTACACTGTGACCATTGGCATTTACCTACATGAATATAAATAATGGCGCATGTCATGGTAAACTCTGTATGTACGAGTACACGCTTGCTTATGAAGGGTATAATGGAATTTGAATGGTCACTCTGTAATATTTCAGGTTTTTATGGTCATAACAATTTTAACAACCTAAATGATACGCTTCAAAACTTTCAATGAGTTAAATTGAAAGTATATTTGAGTAACTATTTTTGACTAAAAGCTATGAGCACTTTATGTTATTTTTATTTTCATGCTAGACTAATTGAAGCGATGAAAGGTTTAATTGTTTTTGCTAGTCACCTTATGTCATAGTTATCATTAGTCACGCGAGTTGAATGAACTTTTAACAATCTGTGTTTAATGTGATTGCAAGTAATGGTTCGCCACTAATTGTAATTCTAGACGTAAGCTGTTATTATTAGCAAATTACTAATCAAGATTGTGATCTTAATATGAGCCTTAATCGCCAGTCATTTGGGAGGATGACATTACGTCTTTGATTTAGTGGCCGGAGAGGGGCAATGTTCTCAAGATTCACGTTCACTGTGGGTTGCAAGGCTTCGTATAGAGGACGTCCAGGAACAGTCAATATATGGGTATGTCGCGTCGTTGGTCGCCGCTCGCCAAATATTTAATTCAGTGCTCAGTGCAGTTGATACCGCTCTAATAGAGCCACGCTGCACTTAGCTGGTGAAGTTTATTTAACTTATGTTCTTAAAGCGTCTCTTATTACTTTCAGCGAATGATAGAAACTAAACACTTCAATATAATATTAGATTCACATTTCCAATTATGGCAAAACTCTGTGGGTAATTATCGACAAGCTATCTAGAACAAATAAACTTTTTCACTTGCAAAACAATGGTTTGAGTTATACTGAAATTTGTCTCGACAGATTTCGAAGAACTATATGAACAGATAAACTGAATTCCAAAGTACAACCCCTGGCTGGAGTTACACAAACATTATACTTAATGTAATCTAAGTACAACATAATACATGCACTACTCCACAAACAAACATGAACAAACATTAATATTTATGTAAATATCAATTAACATATTAAAAGGAGTTTGTAAGCAAATGTAGCGCGCGGCATAAATCGGGCGGCGGAAGCGACGATGAATCATGCGGTGACGTTGTAGAGGTACACAACACAAGTACACAAGTACACACTACACACGTGTGTACTTGTGTATTGTGTTGTGTCGTAAACTTGCACCACAGCCCACGGCTGGGGGCGGAGTTACGATCGCGAACACTAGACCCATGTGTTAATCATAATCAGATAGTGTTGTACTATGTTTTACGAGTGTTAATGTTAATTTACTTTGTTAATGGCAGTTGTCACACTGTTATAGTTATTAGCTCAAAGGCAACACAGTCTTATCTTGCTTGTATCTCACGTTTACGGATCCAACAGAAATTATGTTGTGTGACTGCCTTGTTGGACACCAGTACTACATGCTGAGAGGATATAGGTTTCGGCTCTAGGTTCAGTCCAGCAAAGTAAATTGAGTTTTCCATCAGACATTTCTTAATAGCAATTTGGAGCCCAAGTTTGTGACAATAGGTCCATCCCCTATTGTATGGGTCTTAAAACCTGACGAAATCCAGATGTGCTACCTTAATTCTTCAAGAATACGTGATTGTATGTAATGTTCCGATATTTTATTTACATTTAGATCCAAACTGCTCGTTCCAGTTCTATTCCCCGGCATGGAACGTACGACGCTTGCAGCCACACACGACACCGCGTGTATGAAGTTCATGATATATTGCATCTGAACTTTGTTGTGTCGACGCGTTGTAAACTTGTTCCACGAACTGCCGCAGGCTTTAAGGACCAACATTAGTCTCCTGTATGCGTTAAAGAGCCGCCACGTTGTTGTATACTGATATAAACACTTTTATTAATTGAAATCGTATTTATTTCTCAAGACAGTTTTCTAGTACAGGTTTACAATATGGCTGATTGGTTGCGAGAGAGCGAGACAGCAGAACGAAAAGACAATAGACACATACAAGGCATAAACAATTACTACCACTGTTACGTTCGGATATCACACTCTCCGCCACCTTAACTAAGACAATCTTAAAATTAAATGTGTTAACTAATAGTAAGACAATCATAAGAAAACATTGTACTACTTATCTAATAGCTAATTTATAAATTAATGTAATCTAATTTACTCATCCACCGATTGATCACAAGTACGGATTTGATTTAAATGTCTTTTCCATTTTAAACCCCCCACATCAATGTAATAGGTTACCCCTGGACAGGATTCATCAATAATAGTTCCTAAAATCCAAGGCTTATACCCCTTTCTATAGTCCCTAACCATTACTTTCTGCCCTAATTCTAATGTTACTGTATTTCTGTTTCCTTTATAATAATGTTTATATTTTTCTTGCATTTCATATGATTTTTCAGTTATTGGTGGTGGCCTTAACAAGGTAAATCGATTCCTAAGCTCTCTACCCAGCATTAACCTGGCTGGTGTTACACCAGTGGTACTATGGGGTAAATTTCTGTAATCAAACAAAAATAAGTTTACAGCCGAGCTCAGTGTGCTACCACTTTCCTTAATTTTTGTCACATGGGTTTTAAATGTCTCGACAAATCTCTCTGCTGCTCCATTTGTTGCTGGATGATATGGGGGTGTAAATGTATGTTTTATATTTGTTAGTTGGCAAAAAATTTCAAATTCTGTACTAGTGAAAGTTGGGCCATTATCTGTTACTAAGTGGACTGGGAAACCAAAAGTGGAAAATAACTTTTTGAATATTCCAATTGTACTTGTTGCGCCAATATTAGTCATTTCAAAGGCCTCAGGCCATTTTGAATAGCTGTCCACAACCACTAAAAACATCTTATTATAATATGGTCCTAAAAAATCAGCGTGAAGTCGGTACCATGCTGATGGCGGTACAGGCCATGGTTTTAGTTGTGATTTTGGTGGATTTTTATTGTTACTTAGACAGATTACACACTTTTTTGTAAGATTTTCTATTTCTGAATCTAGTCCCGGCCACCAGAAATATGATCGTGCTACTTGCTTCATACGTACAATGCCAAAGTGGCTTTTGTGTAGCTCAGAAAGAATTGATTCACGTAATACAGTAGGAATTATAATTCTGTAACCCCAAAATAAACAACCTCTGTCAGTGCTAATTTCATCCCTTCTGTTATAAAAAATTAGGAGTTCCTTGTCCATTAATTTCTTATTTGGCCAGCCATCTAAAACATGTCGAATCGTTTTTGACAAGATTATATCTTTTTTTGTTTCAGTCTGAATAGTCTTCCAGTCTAAATTATTGATTTTTGAGTTGTTTACGTGGTAATGTAAGTAATACGATACGACGTGTACGATATTATTAACAAAACGTAACATCACGCCTGTAATCCCCGGAGGATTAGGTAGAGGTGTACCTATTAGTAGGTACATCCACAATTCGCCAGTTATGGCTAAGTCCCATGTGATAGAGGGCGAGTCTATTTCCAACAACAACCAACCAACCATTTCGGACTCGGTTATGATAATAAGTCTTACGAAAATAAGCCCAAAGTCTTGAGAAATATAATAATAATAAAATACCATAAGATAATTTTGACTGTTCGCGTAGCTGGTTTACCTACAGATATGGCAGACGAAAATTATAGCGTTGAGCTTAAAAACGGAATGCTATACTTTTTGTCTTAGCCTTTTCGTATTAGTGAAAGTAATTAGATATTAATTATGTTTTAGATTTGAAGTATATATTTTTTTGGTATCTAGTGATTTTAAGCGAGAGATGTGTTGTCAGGTTGTGTGTCATGCAGAGTCAACTCTGGCCCACTGGGATTGACTCATTGTTTTCGGTAGCTCATTGTAACCTATCCATGTTCAGGATTTTTCGTGTTTTCCAGCTATTCAATAATTATGTGTCAGGAATAGTGAGTGGCACTACTAGTGGATTCGTATGGTGTTGGAGCACCTTTTTCTATGCTTTTGCTCAGGTTCTTATTTCATCCAGTCAAAAAGTATTTAAACAAGGCTTCTAGGTCCGTATTACTGGAATAATACTAAAATTAACTAATACAATTGAAATTTCTGTTAAAGAGTAATTGAATCCGTTTCTATTGTTGTTCTAGATACAAACAGTATCTAGCTACATTACAAACTAAGATACAACTCTAATAATGGCGTTTCACGGAATCCATCAGAGTTTCTCGTTTTATTTGAAAGATATAAAGTTACTGTAGGTATCTAGAGCAATCTTATTTTTATTTTGATTCTAGGCGAGACCGATAGCGTAGTGTGAAATTATTATGAATTTAGGCTATTTTTTCAAAAAAATGTTTAAGGTTTTCTAGCCTAAAAAAAAGTTTAAATATTTTATTTGAACTGAAAACTTATGTTGCGGCGTTGTGCACTTTTTTCGGGATTGGTAAAAAAAATTAAACTCGCGTCAGATGGTCACGTGTCCTGACCGTAAGACGGCGCTGACGCATGTGTGCCAAATGTAAAAAAAAAGTTGTTAAAAAAACTAAAAAAACCCGACAGAAAAAACTGAAAAGCAAAAAACAAGCACATTTTAAATTAAACAAAACTTGGAAGCAAGCGGGGTTCATTTGAATATTAAAATGAAATTAAAAAAATAGAATGGACCCCGCCTGCTTGCTGCCTAGGCTGATACTGAAGATAGATCCGAGTAGCTGTTATTGTTTAACAACAAGCCCCTCCTCAAAAACCAGTACTCCTAGTACTAATTCGACCTCTTTCGTATGACCCCGCAGTAACAAATGAAAGCATTCATCATACGCTCATGTGTTACGTGGCAGCGTGTCCCGCCCGAGTCGCGGCGCTTCTTCCATTTGCATCCGTATCTGAAGGTCGTTTGTTCGCGACGTCGGCCATTTGTAATAACGTGCGGAGTATTAGCGAGACAAGCGTGACAAGTGACGTCATGAGCGTGACGTCACTGATCTGGTTACAGGTGTAATTGGATTGTTGCTTGTAATTGGCTGTTTGTAGATTGTTGGCGTTTCGTTTGAGTTGGCTTTAGTTTGTGATGATTAATTTTCGCTTTGGTTCCAAGATTGTTTGGGTATATCTTGTAGTTTTGCAGTTTCTCTCTCTGTTATTCTGTTCTAAACGGAAGAACAAAACTCTGACTTCATTAATAAAAGGTTTTGTTTTCTATTTATTAACACATATTATAAATTACGTCGAATACAAGTCGCGAGTAAATGGGTTTCCTCTGGGTTATCTCGTTACATCGTCGACTCCATCTCTACCCTTAGGACAAGATTGAGGTCAAGAGTAGGCCCATCTATATAAATAAAAAGAGAAGTCCTGACTGACTGACTGACTCATCAACGCCCAACCCAAACCCTTGGACCTAGAAAGCTGAAATTTTGCACAGAGGTTCCCTTTATAATATAGACAAGGAATAAGGAATGATTTTTTGAAATTCAACCCCTAAGGGAGTTAAATAGGGGATGAAAGTTTGTATGGAAAATCGTCATTTTCACGCGGGCGAAGCCGCTGGCAAAAGCTAGTCTCTTATAAAAAAATCTTTCGCGTCTGTAGGTTTGTGTGACCACGTTGTTATTTGAAACTTTATCATCATATTACCAGTTTTATTCTGGAAGGTTTTCGTGTATAATACATGACTATTAAACTCATACGTAATAAAGACAACTCGGTTATTTCTGTCAGATCGTAAAAGCCATTCGTGTGAGGCGTGCTATACATAGAAGCGCTAGCCGACGCATAAAACTTGACTAAGCTCATTCTATCATATCACACATCACAATATTATAATTATTACAATACATATCCGATAACTTACAATAAAGGACTCAATATCACTCAATTGAAATGAGCAATTTATTATGAACCAATAACTAAAACCTGGTTCACACAACTCGTAAACAAACATCGAATATCACACTTTAAAATATTAATAAACGAATGTTATCTATCAATAACGGTAATAAGTGAACTATCACATGCTGTTTCTATTAAACACATAAAAGCTTCGTTACTAAGGTTCTTCATTATTATTGAAAAATTATATTGATTTATAGGAATCGTTTAGAAAAATTAAGAATTAAACATTTGTAAAGCCATGAGAATTCCTGTTGGTTGGGCATCCATTGGCCGGCCTAGGAATCGAATACAAACTCTCGTTTGCAGTAATAGCCCTTACGACCATTAGACCAACCAGATTATCATCATTCACCATCACAATACATCATACCTACACACTGTAGATACATAAGCTTTCTGTCACATACCACGCTTCAATAAATAAGCTCTTGTTACATGGTTCAATTCTTTGACCCTCGACCTACGCTGACTATCTGACATTTGCCGTTTTGACTAAAGGGGGCTGCGAGTTGTTTCCAAGAGATACCGCGGCCTCGACATAAAGGGCTAAGAAGAAACATGGGTGGTATTTAGTCAGATAGAAGTCTGACACTCCCTTTTGCTCTGCCCAAGAGCGGGAGGGGTTATTTGATGATTTCCCTCCCCCAAAAATGGTGATCGTCAATATAGTTTCAATAAATACCAAAGTATCAGTGGTATAACTAGATCTTTAATGGAACATCTAGGTACTCACTATAGGAGCGTTGTTTGTAATCAAATACAATGTTGTCACCTGTCAGTAAATCTGTCAATGTCACAAGTATATGTCATTTTGTGTTTGACGTTTTGCATTCTTCTCTCTGCTAATGGCTGCCGATGTGTATCTATGCTCTCAGCGATTAAATTAAAAAAACGTAAATATCTTAGTGTTTGATTTACTATTAAACGCCCTAAATCCATCACTTACATCATGAATAACGCATGAGACCGAACGCTTAAGTTTCGATAAATTAATTTTAATATTAAACATGTTCATCTTACCGATAGGGTATTCGCTAAAACCGCTCTAAGTACTGAATTATCTACGTACATACATACGCTTATAACAGCTGTGTTTATATTTGTTGCCTAATCAGGAATGTAAACACTGGTTTTAGCATATCTATCTCAGCTCGAGTGTTTATTTTATGTTAACTAGGTTTAGAATATAATTAACCTATTTTGATGCCTTACTGGGCATTTTACTGTCAATACAAATAATATTTTGCTTAGTTTTAATTTATCTGTGGTCAAAATAATAACATGCTCAAATGACTCTAGTACCATTGTAATACTCGAAATACCATTGTATATTTCAGACCAGCCTTATGATATTGGCATGTTATAAAAATTTTAGTAGGGACAGCCATTGTTGTCAAAATTAAAGCTAGTTGCTAGACTAATAGAAGGTCCCCCTTTTTTGGCTATCGGGAGAATCTTTTAAAGGATTTCCTTTTAAAAGCGCGATCTGGAATCTCTGCAACGAAAGCCAGGTCAAATCCCTGGAAAAAGAAGTTTTCAATATTAACTGCCTAACTCCATCGTTTTTATCTAACAAGAGCACAGCATAATTACAGCCAAGTGTTACCAAATTACCATCACATAGGCTTTCCCAGATACATTTAGTAACATTATACATTGCAATCAATAAATAGTTTCTCATGACAGTAAGCAACATAGATTGTTGCGGCAACTTGTCTGGCATTGTGTGACGAACAATACAACTTGTTTGTGAACACATTAATACATTGTGAACAACTGATGTGCTCCGACGTGCGTGTATATCGCGCTTGTAATGTTAAGATGACATCTTGTGATAACTAAACTTTTATTTGCATGCTCTTTTGATTAATAAGCATTTTATAACAAAGTAGAAGTCTACTTCCAGTTGTTTTTACTAACGTTCTACGGCTAAGGCTAAGGGCTAAATTATAGCTCAAAGTTTTGGACATCACTCAGTCACGCACAGCTTTACTCCACCTACAGTCACCCCTTCTCGATAGGTGTCCTGGTTCCATAACGTCATTTGCAATATGGAAAAACTTCGATCGTTTTCGGATTTCGACGTTTCCTATTTAGTTAACTATTTAGAACTTGCTTCTATTTTGTAACCGAATTCCCTATTCAAGCCTTAATCCACATAGGCACGTTATAAAATGGTATTTGTGTTCTAGACTAGGAATAGCAAAGTTAGAAGAAAAAGTCTGTTCATTTACGAAGCTAAAACTGTGAGAAAATAAAAACAGAGATTCGCAAAAATATTTTGGTAAACGTAAACTCTCTAGTCAGCCGAGATTATCGTCATTAGAGAGAAATATAAAAAAAAATACTACAAAAGGACGTTATCTGATATTACTCTTACTTTCCCATACTTACTAATGATTCGTGGAACTATAAAAAATACAAATAACAATAAGTTATTCCCAAAGATACCTTCAAACAAAACATAAATAGATTTTTTTAAGAAGTAGTAACACATTTTTTTTTAACACAACTCAATGTTTGAATACTGAAAACCTATAAGATGAAGACATTACACAGACCGGATGATAAAGCAACATGAACAAATTTCTAAGACGAACGAGCGACAACCTTACGAGCTCGAGACGACAACGCGACGACGACGCGGCGTTGATGACAGCTCGTAACATGTCCCACCGACGTTGCATAAATTCTTTCATCAAGCCGCGCCAAAAACATTGTCAAATATCCCTTTCATGTTTACTACCGAACAAACAAGTTTGTTTGGCTTCAGTCAAAGGACCCCTTCGCATTATTTACGATGTTGTGAAAAATTACCCAGTGTACGAGCATAAATTTCAGCTGACAAAGAACATAGTAAAAAGAAGCTTCGAGAATTACTTAAAAAATGTAATAAGACGGAGGGAAACAATAGACACACATACGTTGTTCCTAAGAGGCGCGGTAGGTCATGTTTAAATTTGCAATTCAACGAGAGCGCCTAACTACCTCTGTGACAGCTCCTTCCATATTTGATAAACAAGTATATGAATATGAAGAACAACAGAACCCTCCTCTTGTATTATGGAGACGAGTGTCAGAGTGATCGATGCGTGAGTGTCTAACTTTCGTAGAATACTACCAGGTGTATGTATTATACGATCGAGGAAAAACTTAAAATGGTATAAAATGTTGAAAGCTTAATTTTTGTTGTTTTATATCCCGAGTAATAACTTATAATGTTCCATAACTAGTCTTTCCTAAAAGTCATTTGCTCCCTGTATTTCCCTGTTGATATTTTGCAATTCCAATAACCATAAATAATAGATAGAATAACGTCTCAAAATGATACATTAAATTCATAAAGAGATATCGTTTCCATGTTAAGAAATAACGCTTCTGGCTTCACAATGTAAAGTCAGATTTATTTTATTCGTATTTAACTTCAAACAGATGAAACCTAAAACATGATCCTCAAAATGAGGAGCAAGGGGCCAAGCTAGGCAAGCTTTTTAAGCAATAAGTGGACCGAAAGACGCAGGGTATTAGCCGCCGGCGCAGTTTCAGAAACATCATGAAGATATTATAATATTATTCAAAGATTCAACCGAGCAGCAATAAGCCGATTGCCTGGTAAACCTAAACGAAATTGGGAAATGCGACTTTTTAGATAGCTTTCTGATTTAGTGTAAAATGAAAATGTGTGTTGAAAATTGCCTTCCTAAAGGTTTGAGCGAATCGGTGCGGAAACTTAGTGGACCTGACTACGGACACCGGCCTTAATACGCCGGGAGTACGCTGTCCGCTGCAAGTCCATAGTCTAACCGTACCGGTTCTTTCCATCTTGCGTCTAGTCCTTTTACTACATTTTACAAAACAATTGCTTAATGTTTACCAACTAACCAAGGGCCAACAAACCAACAAGGACTTTTTATCCAGTTTTTTCTCAGAAACAAACAAATCTAGGGTAATGTCATTATTATATTCCTAGAAGCAAACTTTATGAGGGTATACAGGAAAGGCGAATATTTTAGCAGTAACCGAGTAAGTTCGCATTTACGATATCATAAAAACAAACAACATAATATGTAGTTGGACAAAACAAACTACTACCATATGTGGTATATTTATTTGTTTTTTATAACTGTATAGTCTTATTGAGCCGTGCTCGTAAATATCAAGATGCAGGCACTGATATGTGCCGTTCTGCGCCGTTTTGTGCCGTAAGTTGCCGGTAGACGGCATTCATACAACTTGCTACATTATTGCCCTGTTGAGTTCCGTTCCGAATGCCGACATTATTCACCGATATGTTTATTGTATGTATTTCAAACCATTTTATATTTATGAAATGTTTCAATGAAATATTAAGTAGGGCTTACGATTTCTGTAAACAGGCCGTTTTCGGTATCGGCATGATATTTTGTCAGCAGTAACACGCTATGTTTGTCCTCTTATTTAATAACAATCAAGGAGGGGTATAAGAGTAGGGAAACTACAAAGAAACTATGGATGGTCTGTGTAAAGGATGATAATTATGCAAGAAAGGAAAGTGTCTGATGATATGGTATGAAGTAATAGAGAGCTATGGAAGCAGAAGGCACGTCGATCCTAAATTAATTGGAATTAGAGAATGATGATGATGGAAAGGTAATTTCGAAGACTTACAGACTGACAAATGCTTGCACTGACTGGACGGGTCCACTCAAATCTGTGTGGTGCTATCTTCAAAAGACCATCTCAGACACTAATTTACATAGTCTTCATGTGTGTATTATACCAAGATTATGTATGTACCTTGAACATATTGTAAACCCAAACGATTTTAAAAGAGTGTCCATGAAGTTTCTTGCCATTCTTCTCATGAGACCAACGCTTTGGAATGGGCAACTACAGTACAATCACGAGTTATTATGCCTTGTGACTGGGACTGTAGCTTAGTTTATTTAGCTTCAGTAGTTTACTGCCGCACTCGGAGAGCTTCAGTGGTTGCTTGGGACGTCGCTTGGTAAAGGTTTTTGGCAGTTTTGTCATACAAAAGTATGTCAAGCCTTTGCTGGGTGGCGGCTTGAGTAATCGTTGGATATCTCTGAGTGCCGCAGTTAGTTTAATTCGACTATTCAAAAGTGCCTATAACGGCCTACTTGAAATAAATGCTTTGATTTTGATTTTACAAATAATTGCGTGTAGATAAGTATTTTAATGAGATAGTGTGTACTTACAACTATAACATAAAGTGACCTTTTCACCTGACAACAGTCTAAAATATTTCTATTCAGCCTCCACATTGGTGTGGCATAGATCATGCAGTCCTGTCATAGCTCCACAAATAGAAGTCACTACAATATATCATTTTCTAAAGTAGTAACTGAAAAAGAACTTAAAAGTGTACTCTGATTTGATTAAAAGCGGGGTGTGCGAGACCAGCAGGACTTTGTGAAGGGGTGCAGAACGCAATGTTTCTCCGAACTTGCTCGGTGCTGGTTTTTTTGTTCATATAAATCTGTATGAAAGTGTATGGTGGCAACACGTCCTCGTGTTGGACGGGTAAAAACAAACGAGTGGTAACAATGTGGCGCGGTTTGACACGAACTAGTGCTGAAATGTTTGTTGCATGGAAAATTACTTTATGATATTGATGATTTTTTTTGTATGTGGATACTTTTGGGTCATGCTGTCTGTGTGCCGATCTGTATGGTGGATAAAAGCTAGTGTACTCATACGCTTTATATCGCAGCTTCATTCTGTGGAGGTCAGAAACGATCCTACACACACAACATGGGTACGTGCTACCTGACTGATAAACTATCCTATTTTGTATCTATTAAGCTGTAAATAGTGTACATGTGCCAAATTATATGTCAAAATTCAAATAGTTGTAAAGGACTAAAAAGCGAAAAGGCAGACAGAACTACTTTTATCGAGGATTTTGTAGTGACAAAAGATTAAAAACAGTCATAAAACCTTATGCATCTTTTCATCTCGAAAGCTGTGACCCTTTCAATTACAACAGCGATTCAGCTAGCCCAAACATAAAAAACCTACAATGGTACAAGCTCACACCTTCACAGCTCTGTCACCTGCTTCACCGCGCCACAGTGGCGCTCTCTCGGCTCAACACGTCGAAACAATGTTGAACTGCGAGAGGAATGCTCGGCGGCATATTAGAATGGCGACTTCAATGGTGCCGCTGACAAAGGACCACTGAACGTCATTCCGCGCTGAACTGAATACGCGATGAGCAGTTTCAGGCAAATGGTACACGAACGAATGAGTGAATGAGTGTCCGCTGATTAGCAGGATTTTGGATTGGTTCGTTGAGGTACCTTCATCTGTTCAGCTTATGCATTTTGTGATGGATTAACCGGTAGTTGGGTAATGGTCTAAATTAACACTGTTCATTAAATGCTATAACTGATTTCTTACTTGCCTAACGGAATATGTGCGATGTGGGTATTTTTGAATGGGCTACAATTTAAATGCTCACCAAAAAAGATTTTTAGACCCTAGAATAAAGTACAGTAAAGTACCAAATAAAATATTTTAACTTCAAATAAAATAAACCCACTCTATACCGAGGTGCCTAAAGAACAACGTTTTAAGTTCCAAAATAATTAGAAACTCATCAGAATAATTGTACGTGTTGTATTAATATTCTTTTTGCCTACCAAAATGGATAAATGCTCACCAAATCTTGTTTCTCTGAAGTACTAACAATAATACCCAAAATGATAGTTCTAAATAGCTTTAGTGTAATCAAATTATTCAACCTGAATCCAAAATGTCATCATCATCATTTCAGCCGAAAGACGTCCACTGCTGGACATAGGTCTCCCCTAAGTGTCGCCACATTGACCGGTCCCGTGCGTCTCGCATCCAGCGGGTCCCCGCAACCTTCACCAGGTCCAATCCAAAATGTATTATTGTCGAACTAAAATAACAATCGTTGTCCTATAGTTACATACTCCTTTCTCTTTCAAAATAATATCATACCAGTGGTTTATATTTTATTTACCTTAGCCATTTGTTTCAGTAATATTGAGAGTGAAATATTTATTTATCATATTTTAATCAAATTCATGAAGCAACTAGCCTGGCAGACAACGTCCTGCCTGGACAGCAGCGCCATCTACCGGGTCCAATTGTAAATCTAAACCATTCTCGAATCCACTTGAACACACACACGGTCCAGCCGTTTAGGAGGAGTTCAGTAACAAACACACGTACAGAAGAATTATAGGTATTTATATAAAGATTAAGAAAAACAAGTAACATGTGTTTGGGATACGCAATATTAAATTTGATGTTCAAAAAAATTTTAAGACCGACCTTTAGCTTTTTTGCCTCAGTAAAACTGAGTAAATTGAAAGTCGTGAAATACAATATTGGTGACATCTATTTAGCGATAATATAAAATAGTTGGTCTGCAATTAGCTTCAAAGGTATTTATAAATCTTTATAGCATAGAATAAAAAGGAAAATAGGTTCATTTCTACAATACTTTAGGTAACACAATTTGGTGAGCATTAATCCATTTTGGCCGGCATTTCGATTTTTTTGGTAGTAAAATCGGTTCTTTTTGGTAGGCGTTTAAACACAAGCCTTTTAAATGTACTGACACCAGACAACTATCAATGCTAGGAACTGCTGATGCTAACCTAGTGTTAGGCCTATGCCTCTGACTTGACCTTTCTCACGTTGTTTTCTTTTACTGATGCAAGTGATTTATAATATACGCTCATGAATCTGAAAAATCAGAAGTATGTGTCTTTCGGATCAAACTTGAGATCAGGCTATAACTGCTGCGATTGCGGGTCCCGTTTGGGCTACGGGTTGTTTAAGAGATACCGCAGCCTCGACACAAAGGGCTGAGAAGGAACAAGGGTGGTTTTAGTCAGTTGAGGTCTGACACTCCCTACCGCTCTGCCCAGAGCAGGCATCATTTGAAGATTTCCCAACCTCCAAAAAAAAGGCTTTTACTCCCCAGTTAATAATTAATCGACGATAGACTGCATATTTTGTCTGTCCATTTAACTGGTCTAGATTTTTCGATAAGCATCACGTGACCCTGACGCGAGTTTGAAAGTTAATATTGAAGTTTTCACTTCTGCCGGCACTCCCGGAGTGCTACCTTTTTTTATCGGAAAAACATTCAGACTGGAGGTGGTTTACGTTTATAAGTAGGTTAGACTACTGGCCCGTGTTGAAAAAATTATGGGTCATGTGAACCACCAGGTGACCTATCTAGAACGATATAGGAGCATAAAATAATAAGATTCAGCACTATGCCGTCACTTGTAAGCTGTCCAACCGAGTGCAGGTGAGAATTCAAAAGTACAGGTAGACTGGGTACATTTTGGTCATATATTTTTGTACGGCATTCTTACCATCGATAGATCCATGAAAAATAATAAGAAAACGCGTAGTGCCGTAAAAAAATGTTAGGCCACAAAGTCGGAATTTTCATTTTATTTTCCGACAATTTCCAGGGTAAATTTGGTCATTTGATTTTGTACGGCATCAGTTTCATACTATTTCAATACTGCTTCTAATCCATTATTCCGCAACGCCGTACAAAAATCATGCGACAAGAGGAAATAATCGAGGGTTGCAACCCCCTCTCTTTCCGCTGGTCCAGGGGGTGATTTGAAAAAGTACGGCTTCGGTTCCAAAACATTATCTAGCACTCAAAAGTACTATTAAAAATAATGCCGTCAAAAAATTATTGTTCATTTTAAATGTATATCAATAATTATCTTAATTTCATCGTATCCTTGATTTTTAAAGCTGTAAAGTCATTTGATCCTGTACGGGAACTTTTTTTTAACATGATATTGTAAAATACAATTGTTATATAGTATTGCCGTTCAAAAGAAACTGTTAAAAAAAAAGTTATAGAGAAATACAAAAACTGAAATTTTGCAAATTATTGCAAAAGTTTTAATATCATAGATTAATGAAATATAGCAGTTTTCTAAATTTTATCCCTTGTTTTAAATAGTATTAACATAAATAAATGAGGAAAAAATGATGCCGTACATTTTAATGCAGACCATTATCTTTTAGGCTGATGAAAATGACGCTACCATTTTAAGGTTGCACAAGCCAGTCATTTTTCCATACAAACGTAGTATATTATCAATCTGATACAGTACGGCATTAACATACTTTTGAAGAGAACAATTGATAATATGATAAAATCACTATGACGTCTAACTGAACTGAAACGGTGTGTATATTATATCCAAGAATTGAAACTGCCAATCCCAGTATCAACAGTTTTGTATACTTTTTGGTTTAATATATACTTCAAACATTATTGATACTTAAATATATAATTGTTTTTTTTTTTGTTTTTTTTTTTTTGTATGATATTTTTAGTCGGCAATACGTTAAGATAAAACGTACATTTTGTGATGACAGTGGATAACTTAAAGTGTCTATCAAATAACTGTCAAATGGTGAGTTTTTAAGAAAAGAATGTACCAAACCATAACCAATTTGTTATGTTTTGTTGCTTATAAAGAAAAAAGAATGCTAATACCGGACTCCCAGGTGTCGCCACGATTGCACCTTTACTAGACGGTGCGCCGACTTGTAGGAAATTCAATTTTACAGCTCCCACAAAAGATTTACTTTCAAAACAATTACTGATCTACCTAGGGATTGAAATGAGCTACACGACTAAGAGAAGTCTTAAAATAATTAACAAGGAACAGCTGACGTCAACTGTTCCTTGTTAATTATTTTAAGACTTACAGACTTATAGTTGCCTCAACCGAAAATGTGCGAGTACTTCTCAAAAATATGTTGTATTTTGAAATTATCAGTGACAACATGTCTATATTTTGGTATAAATCGATAGTATACAAACCCATATTTAACATAGTTTCTAACTAGGAACCTAGAATCACGAAAAGAGTATGAAAATTAGTACAAATAAACTATCTAAATGCCGTATAAAAAAATATCGTGATGAATTTCACCTTACATTTCGATATATGGATTTTTTCTTTTTAATTTTTTCATTTTCCCCTTTGGACCAACGAAAATGTACGGCATATGAAAAAATATTATCTATGCATAAAATACTTTCAAAATAAATTAATTTTATGTTGTGTCAAATCACCCCCTGGACCAGCGGAAAGAGAGGGGGTTACAACCCTCGATTATTTCCTCTTGTCGCATGATTTTTGTACGGCGTTGCTGAATAATGGATTAGAAGCAGTATTGCAATAGTATGAAACTGATGCCGTACAAAATCAAATGACCAAATTTACCCTGGAAATTGTCGGAAATTAAAATAAAAATTCCGACTTTGTGGCCCAACATTTTTTTACGGCACTACGCGTTTTCTTATTATTTTTCATGGATCTATCGATGGTAAGAATGCCGTACAAAAATATATGACCAAAATGTACCCAGTCTACATGTACTTTTGAATTCTCACCTGCACTCGGTTGGACAGCTTACAAGTGACGGCATAGTGCTGAATCTTATTATTTTATGCTCCTATATCGTTCTAGATAGGTCACCTGGTGGTTCACATGACCCATATTTTTTTCAACACGGGCCAGTAGTCTAGGTGTAATGATTATGTGTTATTCTAATCGAGCGGAAGTAACAACTATACAAAACAGTTTATTATAATTGCTAACTTAATTACCACGGGACAATAATTCCGAAAATAAATTCCCAACGTGTACATTATAATTATTCAATTAAAACAATTCACTAAATGCCGCACATTAATTATAATCAAAAACGTTAAAAAAAATACAAGCGACGATTTGAATACTAAAATAATAACGTGAATGTTAAAAATATAACATTTCATCGTAAAAATAAAATCTCTCGTTACATTTTTATATTTTTTCTTTCCCTTTTGAATTTTCCACGTAAGCGGTTACACATTAAAATCATGGAGCATGTGAGGTTTCGTAAGATTAATGGCCTCTCCCGACACTTAATACAGCCCTGTTTATTCTAATGCTCGCGAACATAATGTGCCCACCGGACCCGATACAATACAAACCTCATAATACTACATTCAGACGATTTTTCATTCAATAACCATACGAACAAAGTTGACATTCCTATGTCATTTAACTTTGATAAAGGTACGCAATTTTGACATTTATTTACAGTGCGTTAAAACTGAAAGTAGCAGTCCCTCAGATTTTGGGAGAAACTATAACGTCTATGTTAAAATAGCGTATGCAAAGCGTATGTGAAGGTATACAAAATAAACATTTTAAGTAAAAACGGTAATATTGGAGCATTTATTAAATTATTTACAGAGCTGTTAACACCGTGCGTAGGTTTAACAACCTGCGTGTTACGTGTAGACTTTTTTACATTAAACTACAAAAAGAATTTGGTAAGTATTTATGAAATCATTTTTATGGCGTTCATATTTTATTAATCTTAACTAAACAGATAACTAACTGTCTAGTTTGAGACCCACGCACAAAGAGATGACTTATGAAGAAAGGTTAATTCAGGTTCATGTGCTGTTTTATCTGCTTGAGAGCAGGGTTGCTGTAGAGCAGCGGTGGCCCAGTTGTGGCGGCCCTGACTTACGAATAGTAAGTCGTGGGTTCGAACCCAGGCACGCGATTTATTTCATCACCACTGCTCTCAAAACGTTGAAGGAAATCATTGTCAGGAAAACGGCATGTCCTAGTAGCAACCCGCACTGGACCCGCATTGTAGATTATAGTCCATTCCCTCTCATAGAGACGAGGCCTGTGTCCCAGTAGTGGAAACATTAGACTAATTAGGCGGTATATACCTGCATACCTGTACAAAAACTATTTTATAAACATTATTGTACTGTTGTATATGGATGCTTATGTTACATAATAATGTTCTCAACACAATTCCTACTTTTCAGGCGTAGCGACTTGTTGCCGAGCCACATAAAAGAAAAAAAGGAGTTTGTTAAGAATTAAATTTATCTCAGAAAGGATTTTATTAACCTAATTCAAAGGGCTTACAGCGAAGAACCAGCAGTTTATTACAATTAGGCTTGAGTTATTCAATGTTCCGCTTGCGAGATTTTGTTAATGTTTTTATTGGTTGAGAGGGATCACGGTTAAAATTATTTAAAATAGGTTGGTACAACATAAAATTAACATAGTTTAACTTTCGTTTACAAATTTGGATATTTTATAACATACAGGTCAAAACCCAGATAGGCAGTCGCTCCATGTAAAATAGTGGTATTCAGCTGCATCCGGTTAGACTGGAAAACAACCCCAATATAGTTGGAAAAAGGCTCTAGGCAGATTAAAACCCAGTTTTCTCAATTCAAACACAGAGTTGACCTTGAGTTATTTCACTTTTCATAAATGGTTATTTGTTACAAACATGGCACTGAATATCAGTCCCATGACATTTTTTAGACGACTCATTTGCAATATATTTATTGACATATTTAATGGCATATAAAATACTTTTCATCTATTACCAGCTCGGTGAAGGTCGTTCTTAGAGGGTTCTTAGGCTAGGACCTTAAGTCTGATAATAATCTGAATATTATGCACAATATTTTAATACTGTATTTTATACGCTCAACTAACATACAAACCACTCTACCTGGATGTGCTTCAAACCGCACTTTATAAAAACGCATCGCGCTCAGTTCAGAGCTCAGTGCACTTCACCGGTATGTCTGACTGCGGCTCAAAGCAAGCGGCGCATAGTTCCATCAGCTGGTGGTTATGCCAGCCAATAAAACGCCCATCCGTACTGAACCACATTCGGGTTCCGTAGCCGGAGCAGAATATTAAAACGTTTCCATTTCAGTTCCGTGAACAAACAAAGATACAGTAGGTTGAACAAACGACTTCGATTTTAAGAATTCTGGCTCTTAAATGTGTTCCTTTTAAAATGAAAAAGTTCATTATTATTTTTTCATAAGAATGAGGGAATCTATAGGAGTTCTTGCTCATGGATTGATCCTTTGCCCTGTAGATCCTGCTACCAAATTTTAATATAAGACATACATGTGGTTAGAATTTGAGGAAAGACGTATTTAGCTTTTTTCATTATTTAATATGCGATGTTTTAGTGTTTTAGTACTTTAGTCTAAAACCATGCTTACCCCTCAGGGAAAACCCGCAAAATTATATTATCAAAATCAAAATCAAAAAAAATCAAAATCAAAAATCAAAATTTTCCTGTAGAGATTCTGGGAACCTTAAAATCTAGGCGAACTCGTAAAAATCCCAATATCTCGGAATCCTATCAATACGGCTGGAACGAACGCCAGTTATTTTGTTTTCTCGCTGAATGGAAAAATGCGGGAATATGTTTGTCAGCGGCAGGACGCGCCCGTCGGCCTCTGCCCGTCGGCCTCTGCCCCACAAACCGCGGCCGCGGACCGCAGTGCTCCTGCTTCCAATGATAGATGATAATTGTACGAGATATATGGCTCGATGTTTGTGGAGCTTCGTGGAATCACGTGGAGTTATAGACGTAGTAAGTAGTTGATCTATTGATCATAACCCGGATGTTCTATTAGATATACAAGATATCTACTGACTAGGCTTGTAGATTTCATTTGTCCTTACTTTATAATTTTGATTTTTGGTCATCAACGTAACCATTTACCAAATAAACCGTTAAATTCACTCTCAAAAAAAAATATACTTATAGGTCCAGACAAAATCTAGGTTTCTTACAGACGTGACGGAATATTCTTTCGAGACGTCAATCTAGTATGAAAGAAGCTTGGGTGGGGCACACAGGCGCACATCGGACCTCGTCGTCCGTCAGCGATACATCACACGTTATCTCCGCACGTCACGTGATACCGCGCGACGCGACTCAAACTTTATTGATGACCATTGTGCGCGCCAGTGGACGGCCGCGTGTCACGCTTTTTCAATGCGAACAGATTTTAGATTTCATGTGATTGTGTGGTATTGAAGGAAGTTTGCCAACTGGGCGTGGAGTTAGGGTGTGGTCATACCGAGTTGGCTAGCTAAGTTGCTAGATAAAATGGGATATATTTATTTATAGAGATAAAACAACTTTTATCAATCTTGTTACGGAAATCAAAACAACTAGATAGTTTGATGTTTCCACAAATAAATCCATGTTGAATAACAACAAAGAACACAAGGTCTGGTCCTTTTATCCGCAACATAACCTCACAAATATTCAAAGCTCCTTTATTCAGAGTGTATTAGATTTTTGGGAATCCTCGGTAAACAACAGATGGCTACCGCGTTTATTTTAACGTAGCGTGGTTTAATGCTACGGAGCTACGGCGTAGCAAACTGTGCTACGCCGTAGTCTTCACACCTTTGGTTGAGCGACACAGTAAAATTGTTTTGTTAGGATAGTGTATCTGTTCTGTTATCGGTCTTAAAGTGTATGTTGTGCATTTACGCTGAATGGTTTATGATGATTAAATAACAACAATAATGTAGATAGCAGCGTTGAGAGCAGCGGTGGCCAAGTGGTGGCGGCCCCGACTTACGAACAGTAGGTCGTGGGTTCGAACCCAGGTAGGCACATTAATTTGTGTAATTTATTTCATCACCGCTGCTCTCAAAACGGTAAAGGAAAACGGCATGTCTTAGAACCAAAAATTCGAAGGCATGTGACATCTACCAATCCGCACTGGGCCCGCGTGGTAGATTATAGCCCATTCCCTCTCTAAGAGAGGAGGCCTGTGTCCCAGCAGTGGGAACATTAATAGGCTGTTGATGATGATGATGAATAATGTAGATATGCCCCGAAGGATTAGACAAAGGTTTATTTCAAATTTCGTTACAGTAATTATGGTTCAGGAATTGATATATAATATTATTATGTTCCGCAGCAGAAACAGCCACAGAGAGGAGATTTGTGTCACGTTTATAGGAACCTTATAAACTGATTATAATGTTATGCTTGCTAAGTGACTAAGTAAAATTATTGTGTCAGGCATTACATGTGACTTCTAAAGTACCATCCTCATCAGACATTGTAATGTTTATTTATTTATTTAAACTTCATGCACAATAGTGATACATAGGCGGACTTAATGCCACAAGGCATTCTCTACCAGTCAACCTTAGGGTTAAATAAGACAACTTTGTGGTAGGGTACAAATGTTGTTCTGACCTCTACTTTCTGTTTGTTGCAGCTTCGACGTCCGCGGCAAGCACTTATCGGAGGCGCGTCACTGGTCAGCGCCCGAGGTGTTCGGTCCCCGCGCGCACTTCTCCGTCGCCCCCCCTCCCGCGGCCCTCCTGGTGCGGGACGTCAAGCGCCGTGATGAGGGCGTCTACCGCTGCCGGGTCGACTTCCGCAACACGCAGACCACCAGCTTCAGATACAACCTCACCGTTGTAGGTCAGTGAACACCTAGTTGTTTAAGATTCAGAGCAGCTGCAAAGGCAATGGAAGCTTCAGAATATTGACATTTATACCACTCGAAATATAGGTGGGTATAGGATGAACATGGATGGCTCTAGAAGTGGGGAAGAGTACACAAATATACTTATCAGCTGTGTGATATAGCTAAAAAATAGCTGATGCATACTAGATATGACGACTCATACAGCAGTATGGTATAAGACAAAATGCTGTGCCAACCCCAAATATATTGCTTTAAAACTTTTGCTTTAGTACACAAAAAATAAAGTTGGCACTTACTGATATTCATATTCTAATAAGACACAAAAAAAGTATCAAAATGACAAATTATTATATCATTCCTGATTGATCATGAACATTGCTCGGCTTATCGTGTCACGTACGTTTCTTTCATACAAAATTGTTCCTTCTAACCATCCACTAATACTTACTTTCAAAAGTTAAACAAAAAAGCCGAAAGCCAAACACCCGTCTAATGAACTCGCCATCCCTCACGCGCATCAACACAAACAATTAATCAGTAGTCATCAATTTACCGATCTTGTTTGGCCATACGTATCCGTGCAGCTTAATTGTTCGGCAATGTTCGGTACTGCGGTATACTCGGTGCCGGAATTTACGCGAGACGCATTGTTCGCCAGATATACGGTGCCCCCAACAAGCCTGGAAGGTGTCTGACTTATGGGGTAGACTTAATGCGGGCTTTATTGCCAGCAGCCTGTGAGTAATGTGGCCCTGATAGTCGTCTAATGATCTGACGACTGCTTATAGTGTTTTGTTGGCACTAGATAACGGTGTTGAGATCTAGAGAACTTCATTGTAGCGCATTATCATCGCGCTTAAGGTGAATTTTACCACCGAAACTGAACCCGATCGTGTCATGATTGTTATGATGAAAAACTGTGACAGCTCTTAAGTAAATCTGTTAAATTCGCTCTTAGTATCTGTATATTGTTGTGACAGCAGCGGTGGCCCAGTGGTGGCGGCCCCGACTTACGAACAGTAGGTCGTGGGTTCGAACCCAGGCAAGGCACATTACTTTGTGTTATTTATTTCATCTCCGCTGCTCTCAAAACGGTGAAGGAAAACATCGTGAGGAAACCGGCATGTCTTAGAACCAAAAATTCGAAGACATGTGACATCTACCAATCCGCACTGGGCCCGCGTGGTAGATTATAGCCCATTTCCTCTCAAAGAGAGGAGGCCTGTGTCCCAGCAGTGGGAACATTAATAGGCTGATGATGATGATGATGATGATCTGCATATTTCATCTGTTTTTTTTTTTTAATAAAAAGTAAGTAAACATTAATGTTTTCCGTCAACCTTGCCGTCAACTCAACGGAATTAAAGCGACGTCTGCTGTAGACATCATAATTTGAATTGCCAATGTTCGAGCTTGACTTCTCAACATATCAGTACGTCCCGGAGTACCGGAGTACCAGTGCCGTCATGGAGACGGCTTCCAAACTTTTTGCAGCAAACTCGAAGACGTGGCGAATAATCGATTGCCGACAAACTTGTGGAATGTTCAATCACTGTTCGGGGGTGCTTCATCATCCCTTATAATTAAATCGATTTATTAATTCTATTAGAGCGCTCGTCACTCAGCTTTCGATGTGTGACACTGACTTTTCCAATCGAGTTGGAGAGTTTACTCATTTAAACGTTGCCAAACATATTTACTGAAATTCAGCGAATGAAGTTGATCAGAATCAGTGAGTATGATCGACGTGCATATTGTGTTTGTTTTTACTGCGACAGTTAATTTTGGTAATGTAGTCCCGCTGTATGAAATATTCGCGATCGACAGTTTGTCAGGGATGTTTTTCTTTTACGTTTGATTCTATGATTGAGTTTGTGAGTTTTGTTAATGATATGACACAATTTTGTTTTCAATTTCGATATTTTACGAATGCTCAAACCATACGTATAGGACCTACTAGTCTCATCAGCGAAAAGAACAAGTTACATTCAAATAATGAATGTTTATTTTTATTTTTTCGACCTTCACAATATAGCTGTACTACATGTATATATATACGAGGTTACCACGTGGGTTGGTGTAAACACACTGTATTGTTATTTTACACGTGGTGGCTAGTAATAGCAATTGCGTGGGAGCTACGACGACAATAGTAGTTAGTACTGATCCAGATGGTATACGAGTTGGTTATTTTTTATAAGATGTTACGTGGTTAGGTACGTATAGATAGTGATTGACTCGCTATTGCTGATCATAGGCCTAGGGCTCGATGTCCTTTCTCATTAGCAGCCACGGACTCTGAATTTCAGCCCAATTGATGCCAATAAGCTTGGGACTTAAACATAACTAGCCAAATATTATTTGGGTATAATGTTAAGTACATTTCTATCTAAACATTACGGGAGTACAGTCGTGATGTTATGTTAATGTTACGGTAATAGAGTGTGAGTAATTGTCACGTGATAGGTAAACATGCAGCGGCAGTGCCCTTAAGAAATGCCATGTAAATGCTAATCGTCGATTGCTTACTGAAGGTGAGAGGATCGCGTAAAAATGTCAGCCGTGTTTATGTACGCGCGTGCACGCCGTAACTCGCATCACCCTGTATGTGTGTACGTGCTGCGTTATACAGGGTGCGGTAATGTCAGCGATAAAATTCAACTACCTCCTGTAGGTAATGCTTGATAATCAATTGTCGCGCTTCCAGTTTACGAGTAGCTTTTTATGTGTTGTTTGAAAACAAATATTTTTAGGATCTAAGGGATGAACACAGAATGTTACCGTTGTTCCTGTGAAAACAAATTATATATTCACTGGGTTTATCCCGGCCCACTTCTACACAAAAACCTTTCCTAGGTTACTAACAAGAAGGACAGCGTAGGATAAAATGTAGAGTGGTTACTGTTACACAGCCCGGTCGTTCTTTATCGAAACAAAATGTCATGCTCAGCAGTGTGTAATAAATATAAATAGATCTTTCTGTATTCCGAATAGTATAAAATCATAGATTTTATTATAAATTCAAAATAGAGCAATAAATATATTCAAAAACAGCTATGTCACAATACTGTGGTCGAGTATTCTATTAATATTAAAGTGGAAAGTGCGTAATTATAATCGGATGAGGCTTGTCCCTCGCATCGAGATAACGGCTATTCCCTCTCAAATGACACTCCAGCCCCGGAGCTTACCCAAATATTTTACAACGCCCTCTTGACAAACAATTATGTAGATTTTATACACTTTTGGACAGTTTTAGACGTTAAACTTGCTACTTGTACAAGTACTTCGCGATCACTGTGCAACTTTACACTGATAAAGAATTCATTTATTTAGTTTTAAATGTAAATTATAAGCTGTTGGGGACTGACGGAGATATGAATTTAATTCTATTGGTCGTTCACTGTGATGATCAGTAATATCTAGCGGATAGGACCATTTATTGTAAAGGTCAATCGGAGTGTCATAACATTCTACTCAAAACTTTCTAAGGAACATACAGCCGTCACTGTTATATTATTATTTACATGAAAATATCTAATTTGCATTTTAATTAAAAAAATTACAAGGCAAATATTTTATACCCTACATATCAACAACGAAACAGAAAACAGAACAAATCAAATTCAGTGCCGAACAGACAGATCAGCAAACTAAAATACTAATAATATGTTGTGTATTCGCTCGAGTAGGTACAAGTCGATAGATGTCTTGTCGGACGGCAACAGATAGCGCGGACAAAGCTAGTTATTACAGCTCCAGGGTATTGACCTACATATGTACATATTTTCTTGGCATTTTATTGGTCCTTCTAGGAACAAAACTTGGTTGACACGGAATCCGGATAACGTTGTCTATGAATGGGACACACAAGCCCCATATTATAAAGTTAGATTAAAGTTTAGCAACCTAATTCTGAAAGGTCCCTTTGTGTAGGTTAAACAGTGACAATTTCGTTTTGACAGTTCTACAATTGCCTCCTCGCCCGGTTGTACGGTAGACACAGCGACTGTGTGACGCAGTTAGGGCGGATCCCAACACCAAATGTAAATATAACGGAATAGAAACAAAACTATCTCTGCTAATAAAATGCAATGACTGTATGAATTCGTATGATCAAGTTAAATATAATGAGCGTGAATCGTGCGCTCCCCACGGAGCACATGTAATCGTGTCGGGTATGGCGCGCATTAATTGGATCCGTCCCTTCCAGCCTCCCAATGTTCCTCATTACGACAATCGAGTTTAGTGCCGATTCTATTCGATATCGAAAACCAATCTCATCAACCCTCTCTCTACTCACTGAAGAATTAAAAAGGTAAAGAGACTGAAAGTCTTTATTATATTCCGCTGTGACGTAAATCGCTTCAAAGGACCGGAGAGTGCCATCCAACTATGTAACTTAGTTTCCGTGAATAAAACATCAGGCAATAAGCTAAACTGTCAGCTAACTTGTGTAAGGTAGTTCGTATACAGTCGTACAAACATTTGTAGCCTTGAGTCTGACAGCACGTTACGTGTCCAAATCAGGAGCTCGTGTGCGGAGTGCGAGGCCGGTTCCCGCAGCCCCTATGAGCCACGGTGCGATGTACACAGTGCGGTATCACTGGATCGCAGTTCCATTTCACGGCAACTTTAGCAGGGTTGTTTGTCCGGCCGTCGCTGGAACGTGTTACATTCGTTATTGAACGCGATCGTCTCACAATTGAGTTTTAAAGTTTAAATCACTTTGCTGTGAGCCGCCGGCGCCTCTCGCCGTTCTCTGCGATCCCGAGGGTCGAGATCTGATTACAGACTGTTGTCTTTCTATTAGCCTCTGTCGTTTTTGAACAGTGTCGAACGAATTTCAATGCAGATTATGTCACTCTTAGTTATCGCTTTAAATTGATTTCAAACATTTCTATTCCTTATCGTTTTAATTTGCTACTCGCGTACTTAACGGGTTGATCGCTTTTCCTCTTAGCGCCTCCTTTAATCTGTTCACAATCAAAATCAAAATCAATCAAAATCAAAATTCATTTATTCAAACTAGGCTGATAATCAGCACTTTTCGAAGGTCAAAATTTACTTTACTTTACTACAGTGAAACTTGGCTAACTGGGACCTGGATAAGTGAGAAACCTCTATAACTGGAACTCATACTGGGGTCCCATGAGACAGATTTGGATATCTGAGACACATTTAACCAGGTTTCACTGTATTTACATTTTTATAAGACAGTCCCCCAAAAACGCCCACCCATCGACACTTCCTAGTGTTTAGCTGGAGAGAAGAAGTGGCGGAACAAACTCCCCAGCACACATCTGTCTGTTAGGTTGGTTAGAAGAACCAGACTCGATACAATAGCAAGGTGTCAGTTAAATTTAAGATTTACTACAGACACAATCAGTAATAAACAAAAGTATATAACAATAAACAATGTAAAAATAAAATAATAAATACATTAACATAACAGTAAACTAATTTTGGAGAAAGAACACAAATAACAAACATTGTCTTGCGTTCAACTCAGCGACCAACTATTCTTATCATCTAAGTAGTCGTTAATAGAATAGTAAGCTTTTAAACAAAGATTAGATTTAACTTTGGCTTTAAACTCATTAAATGGCAAGTCTAGAAAAGAAGATGGCAGTTTATTATAAAATGTAATCCCGAGCCCTACGAATGAATTGTGAACTTTGTGAAGCCGGTGGAAAGGAGCGCGTAGTTTATGCTTATTTCTAGTGTTAAAGTTGTGGATATCACTGTTTTTAGTGTACAGGTGGATATTTTGTCTAATATATAAAATGTTGGCAAAGATGTACTGAGAAGCAACCGTGAGAATACCAATCTCCTTAAAAAAATCTCTAAGGGAAACTCGGGCACCCAGCTGATAAATTGCACGAACCGCTCGCTTCTGCAGAACAAATATATTTTGAATATCAGCAGCCTTGCCCCACAGCAGAATACCGTAGGACATAACGCTGTGAAAATAACTAAAGTAGACTAACCGTGCTGTATCAACGTCAGTGAATTGTCTTACTTTTCTGACGGCGTATGCGGCTGAACTTAGCCTTCCCGCTAGGCTTGATATGTGTAAACCCCATTGTAATTTTGAATCTACTGTTATGCCCAGAAATACAGCAGAGTCGGCAGTTTCCAGCTCCTGATTGGCGAGGATAATATTGGGACCTAGATTTCTAACATTGGGTAAAGCGAACTTAATTGAACGTTCGTCGGATAAAATAAACCTAAATCTGTAAGAGCAAGTTTGTTAGAGGATTTAATGAATAGCTTGTATCTGACAAGCTGATCGCTAAAAGACATATTTTGTTGGAAATGGGGGATTGGAATAAAAAGCGCTGTAAGCTGGCAGCGGTTTTCACTGACCAGAGTCAAGCGTTCAGTCCAGTATTAGAGGCTAAAGTTAGATTGGACGAGCCCGCTGTGTCGAATGTAAAACCCAATTGGGCTTTGATGCTTTAAACGGCGCCGACCGAAATAGCCCACCAGCGTGGCGGAATGGACACGCCTTATGGTGCGTTCCAGCTGGGTGACTTTGAACCTTATGACGTTCGATTAAAGGCTGTGCTGGCGCTGTAGTGCGGCGGACGGGCGGTGGGTAGGCCGATGCTAATCGGACGGAGCTGTTAGCGATCACCTGCGTTGTATTGAACTGATTAATTGCTATTGGTTCCGGCGGCGCTCGTCCGATATTGTTTTACGTTTGATTTAATTAATTTGCGCAGTTAGATGTATTATGTAACGTGCACCTAACGTTAATTAATAGGCCGATCAGTTAATTTTATAATGAACTCTAGTTGCAGCCTGAAAATTGGGCCAACATTATGATGATCAATAGTTATTTTAATTAGAAGCATATTTCAGCACAATCGTTTTGCTGATGCACAAATTAATGATGTTATCCCAGTTTTTCCTGTAACTAAAATAAACAAGACGTATGAAATTGGTACCTCCAGTCTCGCTATATGGTACCACGCTAAACAGAGTCAAGCAGTTTAAGTACCTTGGTCATTGGGTCACTGAGGATGGCACAGATAACTGTGATATGGAGAGCGCAGGGCATTGGCCGTACGATGCAACATGCTGGCCCGCAGATTTGCAAAGTGTGACAGTAATGTCAAGTTGACTTTGTTTAGGGCATATTGCCAGGCTTTTTATACCTGCAGTCTGTGGACCAGATGACACGCAGAAAGCGTTTAATGCTTTGCGTGTCCAGTACAACAATGCTTTTAGGATATTGCTTTCGCTGCCTCGTTTCTGTAGTGCTTCTGGGAGGTTCGCGGCAGCGCGCACGGATGACTTCTTTGCGATCATTCGTAAAAGATCCACGTCGCTACTGCGTCGGATGCGGGGTAGCGACAGCAGTCTTCTAGGCATTGTTGCCAGTAAGACTGAAGGGCAACTGATAGCGCCTGTCCGCAGTGCATGTACTGTCGCCAGGTATCGCCAGTGGTGGCGGAATTAAGTGTTATGTTTGTCGTTGTTATTTATTATGTTTTCGTGAATTTTACTAACATAGGTTAAGGAATACTTACACATTATAGGTCTGTACCTGATTTAAATGAAAATAAATAAATAAATAAAATATAAGTACAGAGTAATATTAAAACTATATCCGGAACTAAGGATAAAATTGTGAAAGTGTAGAAATAAAAATATCTTGCTAACATTAATTCAATTAGCGGATTTCTACTATCTCGCCGGCTTAGAGCGGGCGAGGGAATGCGTTTTTCGTGTTGACTGTTGTCGGCGACTAGGTGGACAGACGTCCAGGTAATTTTGTACTAATCTGTAGGATTATTCGGGGAATAGCCGTTGACAGGGAATCTTAAAATAGTCCTTGACGAACGTTTTGAACGCTAAGGTTTTTATTTAGCCACGTTAAATAAGAACACATGGAGGGATATTCGAGTTTCGGGTAATTTGTTAGTTCAGACCTTCTTTTAACGTTTTGTTTTGTGTCTTATTTAGCATAGTAATATTCTTGTCATTGATGTTGAATCCAAAAGCAGACTGCGGTCTAAAATGAACACACTCTGATTAACCTAAATGTCGTGGTTAGGTAAACCTCAATAATTATCTTGTGTCCTAAAAGGCAACTTTCAAAAAAAAGAAATTTACGTAAAAAGGTAAACGTTACAAATTACTTGACACAACTTTTCGCACCGAAGCTTAAATTGTTTATGTGTACTTAAGTGAAAGTCATTTTTATGTAATCCAAAGTGAAGTTGGCGCCGTGTGGCGGCGTGAATGACGTGAGAGCGGCGTGAGACCTGAGTGGCGTGAGTGGCGTCCGACTTGAATAAACCCTCCTTAGACAGGCTTAAGCATAGATTGTGGCTCAGGGGAATGAGGCGCGGGGGGGGGCGAAGGGACAGGGTAACCGACACGATTAGTTCCCCACCATCACTGGAATACTGACCTCAAGCGTTTTTATTGATCACCAAATTAAAGGAATCGAATCAAAACCCGCTTTTGGACAAAACTATGCATCATCGCAGTCGTGTCGGCGTCGGGTCATGGTGGTCTATGTGAATTTAAGAAATATTTATTTGTACTCACGCAGATATTATCGGTGTTATTAAGTTTCTATGACATACATTAAAAATTTGAAAAATGCTTTAGGACTAATTTTAAGTCATCACTTTTCTATATTAAAAACAAAAGCATTCAACAACCTACTTTGTGTTTTCAGATTCAACCAATACTTAAGTAACTCCTACAAGTAGTCTCATGCACCTCTTTTGTTCCAGTTCCTCCAGAGAAGCCAGTGGTGGTGGACCGCTGGGGGCGCGTCATCAACACCACCACCCTCGGGCCGCATGAGGAGGGAGACGATGTGCTGCTCACCTGTAGAGTGCTCGGAGGTAACACCTGTGCTTATTTGTAGATGATGAGATAACATTATGGCTGTTTTTCTCCGAAGGGATAGATAGAGGTCAATCTATATAAAACCGATGGTAACCCACATTTTAAAAGCTATG
Source organism: Diarsia dahlii (assembly GCA_949775195.1). Classification (NCBI taxonomy): domain Eukaryota; kingdom Metazoa; phylum Arthropoda; class Insecta; order Lepidoptera; family Noctuidae; genus Diarsia; species Diarsia dahlii. Next base: position 403,313 of record OX459193.1, on the reverse strand, counting down.
AAGTATTATGTAAAAGGAGCGAGTGTATCGCTATAAACTGGGATATTTATCCATCCTTCTCGAATCGATGACTCTATTTTTTTCTGAGCAATAACTACTTAGCAACCTGGACTGTCGTTTCATTTATTCAAGTACTATAAGCAGTGCTACTGAAAAATGTTAATACTATACTAGGACATCGAATACAGGACGTGATGCACTGCCTTAGTTCTTGTCAAATGAGGCAGTTGATAGAATATTATCATCAGCATAACTCATGAAATGGGGTACCTACCTAAGTAATATGTAACTTGGTCGAACACTTCGGGTTTACAGGCGTGGGTTTATGTGCTACCTTATCTTATCTAGTACTTTAAGTTAGTTACTCGTACTTATAAACTTTATTACCCACATAATTTTCATCACATTACGAATTCAAGGTAGATCTCAAATTAATCCACTAAGGAACGAATTCTGTATCGTTATACATCTCGCATTGTTTATTGTCTTAATTAATCTAAACACAACGCTACTCCGCGAGCCGACCGGCACGGCGGCGGCAGTTTCAATCACTTCCATCTCGCAAATTTACTCAGATCTAATAAATTATGATCCGCGCACAATGGATTAGTCTGATGAATTAATGTATCCGACTCCAGGAGCTGCCGTGATGAATTCCTAATAAATTGTTGAGGAACAGGTGGCCGTGTTCCTGCTGTAGCGGATTGTTTCAGCGGTTCGTAGCTATACATCTAGCTATTTCAATTAGACTACCGTTTAGAGCTCCTACTTTGTTAATTGTTTACTTCTGGGACTTGAGAGCTGTCCTGCATTTAGTTTGAGAATAATTGGAGCAATGAATTTGTGGAGAGACAAACAAGTAATCAATACGACTGTGTGTGGGCACTGCCGACTGCGTCAATATTGGAGGTAGTAAACCAAGGACGTGTAAACACGGAGCTTAGGATACCGTAATATACCTTGAACAAATAGTCTTGTGCGTAGGTCAGTTATTTTGGGCATTTACTTGTATTTGATTAACGGTCTTCATTTTAGAAATGAAACTTCGCCATTAGAGTAACTCGATTCTAACTATTCAAAACTAGGATTATCTTCAAGTAGACTTCTAAAGTATTTTCTTTTCTAATTATGAACGTCATATTATTATATTTTATAAGATTTCAATCTGCCTTTCTGCAGTTTTCATTTCATAGAATTTATCCAACTTGATTTCCATAAGAAAATAGCTTTAGAATTACTCAGCTTTTCTGTCGGTAGCACAGTTAACGTGGTTCAAATCCAGATTCAAAACACCAGGCCAGTTACAGGTTATTTTTAACTGTTGAAACAAATAAATAAGAAGCTATAAGTAGTCTCAATCGCAAGGCATAGTAACTGTGATAGAAGTTTAGTTGTAATCCCTACGTAGAGATCTATGGGTCGCTATGGAGAGAAGAACGGGCAAGAAATTCCATGGCCACTCTTTTTACCCGACTACGGCAAAGCCAAAGGAGGGTTATGATTTTGACTGGCTATGTATGTATGTATGTTTGTATGTATGTATGTATGTGTGTATCTTCATCTGTTCCCTCATAGCTTCTAATCTACTTATCGGAACTCGACATATTATGAGGTATCGTTAGAACCGACTTAATTTTCCGCTGAACATAGGCTACTTGACGTGTCACAAAACGCGATTTGGCGCCCTCTAACGGACAAAAAGTAAGGCTTACAAAATAAAAATGGAGATAAATACGCCGTGTTTGGTATCATTTAAAAGGGCCTCACTTGTACATTTCCAAAATATTGCTCAAATTTAAAATCACGCCCTCTAGCGGACAAAAAGTTAAGAGTAAAAAAATATTTAACACCAAAATTGTTTAGATAAAAAAAAGTAAAAAACTAAAACCCGACTACGACAAAAAAAAAACGACGCTGAAAAAGTATGAAACAAGATTTTCAGGATAGAACAAAAAGAAAAGCCGTAGTCACACGTTATAGGTACCAACCTAAACACTTTAATACCGTGTGACTACGACTTTTCTTTTTGTTCTGTCCTGAAAATCTTGTTTCATACTTTTTCAGCGTCGTTTTTTTTTGTCGTAGTCGGGTTTTAGTTTTTTACTTTTTTATAATTGTCAGAATATTAATACAAAATCTTGGTTACATCGTTCATGTTGAGATGGTATATTATGTGAGAACGGTGTAGTAAGATTTGCGCGATTACTGCCCACAGTAAAGACAAGGCACTTATTAATAAAATAATTAACTCAAATAAATCGTGACAACTAAGAGATGACCTTTTTCATATTATTATTCCGATTTACATAAATCGTTTAGGCACTGTTATACAACATCACGAACCACCGCAAAATTCGTATTGGCCGTTTCCCATGGAAGAAAACAGACAAGAAAAATTAAACAGTAGTATAATAATATCTGGGGCGTTTGTATCATTTACCATAATATCTGGAACACAATGCGTTACGACGCCCCGTTACGAGCAGTAGGCAGGCTCGTACAATAACTGTATTGTCTGGTAATGGCCGCGCCCGCAATGGCCCAGTCGCGGCGATTGCTGTAAATATCCCGCGGTTATGTGATCGTAATGTGACGCTCCGTCTAACACCTGAGGAGAGGGGGAGGCACTTGCGATGCTGCGGGTACTATGTATTTAGGGTTTTTCTAAAATGTGGGTCTAGCTACGAAAATAATAGGTAAAAACGAGTTTATAGTTTTCTCTTATGCATAATTTTCTTTGACCACGTTTTGGGGCTTTTACATTATTGTGTCTTGTTTTTGGTTTGGTAACTTAGGTACCCTCTGTAATACTATTGTTATTTTAGACCCAATGATTTGGTTTTTAACTCTGTAACTGCTCATTTAAAGTCTCAAAATAAATACAATGTCCAGAAGGCTTACTGTAACTTTGTGTCATCATCATCATCATCATTTCAGCCAAAAGACGTCCACTGCTGGACATAGGCCTCCCCCAGGCGTCGCCACATTGACCGGTCCCGTGCGTTTCTCATCCAGGGGGTTCCTGCAACCTTGACCAGGTCATCGGTCCACCTAGTGGGAGGCCTTTCAACGCAACGTCTTCCGGTTCGCGGTCGCCATTCCAGAACTTTGTTTAAATTCCAATATTTAATACTTCTAGGAACGAAAACTCTCTTGTTATTTTAAAACAAATTCTATTTCCGCGAGCTAAAAACTCAACCGCAACACAATCTCTGGCGACCACTTTACGTTTGAAATAAATTTCAAAGCAGACTTAAAATAATTCAGGATATAACATTTGTAGGCTACGATAATGTTCATCTAGAGTGTTGAATAAAAGAGCAGTTGCTCCGCTTGCGCGTGGCTCGTGGCTCGTACCTGGTGGCTCATGGCTACATCAACAATAAGATGCTTACCGTTTTATGACGTCACAGCTCAACAATGCCGAGGCATATGTGAGTAGCACTTAGGTGTGTTTCAAATTTTCTTTCGCTTAGAATTAAGAAATGCGACGTGTACATGTGTAAAAGTTATAGGTGTCGATGATCGTAAACTCTTGTTTTTACGTCAATGTTGTTGCTGGCGTTTTTAAAGCGCCCAACGTAACCCAACAATTTTTCTTATGCATGAGTGATGAGTGTAACTGGTGCATCTAATAAATACATTAATATCTCAGAAAAAATTGTATCTACGGAATCCAAATGCTGGCTAGCCTTTCTCCAACCATGTCAGATTCAGCTTCGAGCCAACTGGATGCAGCTGAGAGTAACGTTATAATTATTTATTAATTTCTAGTTCATGTACAAGAGTCATGTACATAAGCGGACTTAATGCTACGAGGCATTCTCTACCAGTCAACCCTAGTGCCAAATAGGACAGCACTGTGGTCGAGTACAAAAAAAAAATAATTAGGAGGAAACCATTTTGTTATATAAATTGATTTACATAATTAAGTACTAAATGTAGGTTATTAAATGGAGTGGCTGCCTGTCTGACCTCTACCATTCAGTTTCTGAGTAGTCAACTAACTATATCCATCACTTAGTTGTCAAGGTTATCGCTTAGGATGTGAACTTTCTGAGACAGGTTTCTTGGGGCCCATCTTGACATTTGTTGTTCTTATAATTACTTAGCTAATATGGTGAAATTAAATACCAGTTTCTTATATTTGTGGTAATACTTATACTGTCGGAAATAATTCCCAAGTCTAACCCTAACGCCAATTCATATCGATACAGTGATAAAACCGTGGAGAGCAAAGTCTTGAAGGCGCCCCGTGTTTGCCCACCTCTGCCTCTAGACTAGCGTACATAGGAACGCTTTTATCGGGATACCCGCTTCTTACTCAGATTTATAAAATGCTCGCGAGAACTCACGAAAAACATGCTTTGTTTACTTTGTTTGTTACTTGGAATCTAGTGGCGGAATGTAAGAAGTATGGAAGATTTATTTGAATATTTCTGATGAAAAACTTTTGTCAATCAATTGAGATATAACTTAAATTAATATAACTGAAGATCTTTAAACACTATCCAGGCCAATATTAGAATTAATATCGATAACTTCCATCCGAAAGTATTCTCGTATCTTAGATATTCAAGAAGATGTCAATTACAAGAAGAAATTATTTTGTGTTCATTTTCCGTGCAGCTATGTTGATCGTCAAGGTATTTCGGTAAACAAAATAATATCATTTATCAGAAACGGAATTATACAATATCGGAAAGTTACGAGATTGCATTTTATACATTCATAAAATGCCTCCAGCCTTTGTCCTCCGCCGCGATGGAAAATTTTAATTCCATAACAAAAATACGAGTGCTCCAAATGGAAGGAGAGAACTCAAACTCAAAGACTAATATTATATTCCGCAAAGTTTATATTAAAGTTACTTAAGTCATTATAATTTTGTGGTAATACTTGGTTACTCAATTTATGTATGTGTGTGTAAGATAACGGTAAGGTTACCCTAACACCAATTAGGTCTTATATAATTATGACATATAGTTTAACTCATTACTAGCAACTGCTTGGTACATTTTTAAGTTCAGTAATAACTTCAGGCTCCTCCGAATTTCATATTATTTTTTGTTTTGTTTTAATATAATTATATTATTTTAGTATGTTTTAATATTTATTTATAATCTTCTAACGTAACCTATATATTTTATATTATAGGTTACTTTAGATATGGCACAAATACACATTTTCTCTTCGTTTTCTCACATATTATTGTCTACATTTCTTTTTAATTTCTCCTTTCGCAGAACCAGACATTTCTTAAGAAATATGCAGTACCTATGTACTCAAATATATGTTATTGTGTTGTCTACTGTGTGTACATAAATAAATAAATAAAAGCTCGGTTAGCTTGGCATTTTACGCAAAAGGGAAATCTTGAGTCAAGATATTCCTAGAATAAGCCATAAAATCGTAATAACACACAACGACACATTTTAAATTAAAACAAAACAAAGACGTAGAATATTTAGCTCCAGATATTTTTGTTTATCAGGCAAAAGAATACAATCGGAAAATTCCATGATAATATATTTAGAAACTGTTCAAGAATGAGACAGCTGCGTAGCTCAGCAACGTAAATAACTGCCAAAATGTTGGCAAAATTATTGAAAAGTCATGCTCTTGTGTTGATATTTTGATTAAATGTAATTATGGAAAATTTTTGTTATAAAATAATAATTTTATGTCAACGATTTTCGATACGTACGTATAACAATTCGTATCATGTTTGGAGCCTGTTGAACAGCTAGCTTTGGTCCATGAAACAAACATATTTATCAACTCAGGTAGCAGTGGCACTTAACGATTTTTTTTAAATATAGACCATAAACGTTACCCTACCCCAAATCGTCAAGTAAAACTGTCTTAATATAAAAACCACGCCACCCTCGCCGATTAATATATTCCCCTCTTCGTATACACACGTCTGTCGAAATGCACTGCGGCTGTAAGCTCCAGTGTGGCCCACTGTACAATCACGAGCACTGTACACACATAGCGACTTTTAAAACTGATTTTCTCCTAATACCTACCTATATTGATTGTAATTTTATGGGGTGTTTCGTCGTTTCGCACCACGAGTGGTTCGGACTGCGGTGTGAAACACCGAAGAGCTCTTAGGAATGGGCTGTTTCGGACCGCGGCGGTCCTTCGAACGCCGAGCGGTGTGAATCGACCAATAGCTCTTAGGAATGGGGCGTTTCAAACCACTATGTTTAGGTACAAGCTATTTTCAAAGTTTGCATGTACAGTCGAGTAGTAAAGTCTCACAAAGTACCAGGAGCCCAGAAATATATTGGAGGTACAGAACCAATAGAGAACCTGATTTAACAATTCTTTTTTTTTTATTAAAGTTCTGTTGTTGTTTGTTATCCTGCTACTTTGTGAAACTTTACTGATATAGAAGTTATTTAAATAACAAAGAATTAAACTAAAAAAAAATTGTTTAATCAGGTTCTCTAATGGTTCTGTACCTCCAATATATTTCTGGGCTCCTGCTACTTTATGAGACTTTACTGTCCTTGTTTCTCATCTCCAACAAAAACAACTGCATGGTATTAGAAAGGCATATAGATTTGATTTGATGATTCCAATTTCCAATACCTCCTAATGTTTCTGTTGTCCTGGTAGTTTGTGGAACTTTACCAAAATTATTATCGATTACTTTTATTATGATGGAGAGCAGTGGTGGCCCAGTGGTGGCGGCCCCGACTTACGAACAGTGAGTCGTGGGTTCGAACCCCGTCAGGCGCATTACTTTGTGTAATTTATTTCATCACCACTGCTTTCAAAACGGTGAAGGAAACCGGCATGTCTTAGAACCAAAAAATCGAAGACGAAAAAGAGAAGATGTCACATCATCTACCAATCCGCACTGGGCCCGCGTGGTAGATTATAGCCCATCCCTCTCCTAGAGAGGAGGCCTGAGTCCCTGCAGTGGGAACATTGTAGGCTGATGATGATGACTTTTAATACACACCCCATCACTAGCAGCTACCAAATTGTAGGTGGTCAGATGGGAATAAAATTAAATATTTTTTATTGTTCCCATATAAAGCACCACGTCAAAATATTTATTGGTGCTCAGATGGGAATACCTCTTCTAGGGTACCAAAAGTATTACGTAGAGTAGGCGACAAGTCATGTGTAACAAATGCGTGCAAAACAAACTTTAATGTGTTTTATTTTCGCTATTTTATTTTGTGCCTGGCTGTACTTTAAGCATTATTACTGACAAAACTTTTTGTTCCATTCGCGGTTTGAATAAACCCATTCAAATTCTTCTATGGTCGATTCACACCGCGGTCCGAAACAGCCTATTCCTAAGAGCTCTTCGGCGTTTCACACCGCGGTCCGAACCACTCGTGGTGCGAAACGACGAAACACCCATTTTATGTAAGAACATAAAATGGGTGTTTCGTCGTTTCGCAAGAACGAACATACTGTTTTGGTACCCATACAATCATGAAATCGATCTTCAAACAAGGAACAAGATACACGGCCTCGACACAAAGGACTAAGAAGGAACATTGGTGGTTTTTAGTCAGTAGAAGTCTGACACTCCCCTACAGCTCTGCAAAGAGCCTCCAAAAAAAAAGTTACACATATTAGTCCTCGTAACTGTACGCCACTGAACGCACGTGAGCGCCAACCTTGAGAGTATATTATCCCCCCCCCCCCCCCACTTCGACTGCAGACACTGAAACGCTTTTATCCGACAAAACGCGATGCCGTGGATACAGTAGGTAGGTACCGCGGAGTATCAATACATTGTGTGGAGGTTATTACGCGAATCAAACGCGCTCGCCATTCAGCGCCGAGTGGGACGAACGCGGGCGCTCACCGAACGGCGCTCAAGAGGCTTACCGATCAAAGTAGGAACCTATTATACAGGCTGTGGCAAGAAAAAATCCTTATGGATGAAATATACTATGAGTATTTGATATACCATTTGAATTATTTTTATTTTACTTAGTACCATTGTATGATGCTTACACAACAAAAGTACGTTTCTGCGCAAGAAAAAAATTACTCTAAATATTATAGGTACTTTATTAATTCAATTTTGAATCGTCACTAAAACTTAGCCACGAGCGCATTGATCAACAATAAAATTGCATCAATTGCGTATTAGATAAGTAAACAAGCGTTACTCAGTTAACCTCACATGGATTGGTGTGAGTTAACTAAGTAGTTTATTTTATTTTACTTTTTATCTCTTGCTCTCTATCTTGCATGAATAATATTATAAGAAAGGTAGCGAATATTGTTCTTCAGCTCATCCAGAGTTTTAGGACAATCGGCATACTAATGTACTAGAATTTGAATTCTAAATGTGGCTCACACAACACTTCCTCGAACGTTTTATCTCTTATGAGCTGAGGAACAATATTATCTACTACTAACAAAGTAGACCGTCTAATTTTGACTTTCACAATGTTTCGACTTACAAGATATAGTTTTCAAGTAGCGATTTAAAAAAGGATAAATGAAAGCAAAATAAAATAACCGAAAATTATTAACTATCTATTCTTTTCTAATGTTTTTTTTTTTTAATATGGATATTCCCACGCCGCATCCTGTACATGACATGTTACATAAACAGATCGAATTGATTTTGTTCTTTGAAAACACGTTTTCCTTGAATCAGATAATTCTCGGCCGAAAATGAAACATTGAACAGTTGACAGCGCCAAATGTCGCGTTCACTTAATTAATAAAACGACGCCTTATTTTCTTGCTATTCCAGACAATTTCCTCCGAAGTAAAAGACGGCCTCATAAATATTTTCTTCATTGCTAATTAAAGGAAAAAATATGTTAATGATCATTTAAAAATCACAAAGTTAAATTCTCAATCAAAATGGATTTCAAAAGATTACTGTATACTGTCACAAAACGAAATTTGAATTGACGGAAGGCCACCACATTTACATAATCGAGAAATTGATTGAAGCGTATTCCCTGAAAATACGGACGAGAGAAAAAAGATATTCAATTCTTGTGAACGCAGATGCCTTTCTAATGACGGGGGCTCCGACTGCTCCGCGAGTGGCCGGAGCGAGCGGAGCGGCTTGTGCTTCCACGCCGGAGTTTTATCGAAGAGCCTGTTGCTCTGCGCCGGGTGTAATGTGCCGAGTTTACGAACACCTTCCGTCAACACAATCAATTTGGACACTTAGAGAGGGTGAATACTAATAGATGTTTATCACATAATAATGTAAACAGCTTTTGCAACTTTTATTGACTTAATGTTTTCTCGTTCTAAAAACATTAATATTAAAGTCTAGACCGGGAGCTCGAGATTGAAAGACAATATTGTGAATTGCGATGCCGCGCCCCGCGCTACGACTGTAACAAATTAATAAATCTTGACGGACGGCGGCGAGCGCTTCGTTTGTACAGCAAACACCGAAATCCAATACAAAGAAGCGCCGACGTTGTTTATCAAAGGGAAAAACAAGCGAAACAATAAGCCGACCGGAAGCTCTCGCCCTACTACTTCTGATTTAGAAAACGTACCGCCGGAGCTTCGGAGCCCGCGATAAATTAGGCCGGCGGCACAATAGCCCTCCTGACCCCGTTCCGCAATTATTATGAAAAGGTGAATTAAAAACTGGATCAACTTAGTGCAGACACTGAGAGGAATAGTTGGTTCGTGGGCGGGTCACGGTCTGCTGAACAGACGGATGTAGCGATGACACTGCATGCACCTCTAAGCTTAGCTCGATACGATTACGGGGGTGTGGGTTTCGGGTAACGTTAATTTGCTCTCCTCGGCTTTTGTACGTAAGCAGTTTCTGCCGACACACGCTGCATAGCTCATCAAAACCAAGCTGACGTCACTAATACGCTGCAACAAGCTGCTCTCGCGAACGCTGCGCACTGTGGCGTACTATCAAACGTGTATTTAGTACACACATCCGGATTAAATCCATTGACATTTCGAATTAGATCTTCGTACGGGCTCGAAACTTGAACTAATTCAATTTGGCCAAAGTGGATCCTTGGATAGTGGAGCGGTGTCCGGGGCTGAACAAAAGCGCACACACTCCACAAATAAACAGGCAAACAAAGGACAAAGGACGCTGCGCTGAAAGAGAATGCCTTCACTGAAATTTATTTACGTACCGAAGGACCAATGAAAGCATTGGAAATTGCGTTTGACGTACTGTAATCGTTATGTTTGCGTTTCGTAAAACGAGTGCCTCTAAGATGTTTCGTTTTATTTAAAGCACAAAGCCCTGTTTGTAGTTGCGGATTGAAAGAAATGATTTGTAGTTGGAACCCTTTCTTTGCTTTTTATTCAATGTGGATCTAATGTATTTACGTAGGTACAATCTTTTATATTATGTCGTGATCCAAGGGCATCATTAACAAACAAAATTAAGTATCAAATACGATGTTGTTGATTATGTATTTTATATAGTTTTTAGGAAATAATCAATTTTGTTAATACGTATTTAGTAATTACAGATTAAGGTGTTGGAAAACGTATTCTTTATAGTGGTCAATGTGTTTATTATGCATAGAAAACGTCAAAGTAAATATATTCTATTTTGATCTGCCAACGACCAAGTTACGTTTTATATCTATCCTGAAGAAATTAAAATTTTCCGTGTGGTGTCGGACGTAAAGAATAGCACCATCCCATATCTTCCCGTGGGTGTCGTAAGAGGCGACTAAGGGACTTACCAGAGAATGGGCAGCAGCGTTCTCTGTGTCTTTGTAACAACCATACTGCGATCGCCAACCCGCCTGCCAAGCGTGGCGATTATGGCAAACCCCCCCAAAAATGCCTGGGGGAGGCCTATGTCCAGCAGTGGACGTCTTTTGGCTGAAATGATGATGATGAATGATGAATGATGAAGAAATTAGCCATAAATCAAGTTCTACGTCCAGAACTTGCCCATTATTTGCCCTTAACCAACCAACTCCTTCCGCAGGTCGACCAGAACCCTCGGTCCGCTGGCTAGTGAACGGCGTGCTGGTGGACGAGGAGTATGAACACAACACGGGTGACGTCATCGAGAACCGGTTGCTGTGGCCAGCCATACGCCGCGCTGACTATGCCGCCGTGTTTACGTGCCAGGCCACCAACTCGCATCTCGTGCCGCCTAAGGAACTGTCACTAGTGCTCGATATGTTTTGTAAGTTATTCTTGGTATTCTTTAAGCTATGAAGTAGACAAGATTATTGTCTGAAAAATAATTAAGTTATTTAAGTTCTAGATGAAATATACGATTGCGTCTGCCAACAAATAAGTAGGTAGGTGTAGAAACATGATTATCAACAGCTCACAGCAGAACATTTCAGGACATCAGTGGAATACAATTGGAAAGACCAGCACAATTATACGCGACAAAGTGTTCAAAATAACCAAAGTTAAAAATCGAAACGTTGATCAAGCTTTTAATCCCCTATTTTAATCAGTTTCCGATTGATGTTCACATAAATCAATGTTAAATAAACAGTTGATGTTTGTATTTCTGATGTAAAGTTAGATAATAGTAGTATTGAAAAAATGTGTGCTATTTTAGAGGTAACTGAATTTTAAACGCGTGTTTTAAAGTTATTTTTCCAGGAACACGAAATGTGATCATCTGTGTACATTTTTGAAAAACATGCAAATGCCGGATACATGCAGCTGTCCTATTTAAGCCTCTCTTCCACAGTGAGACCTCTAACAGTGGAGATAAAGAAGCCGGCAGAGACTGGTGAGGGAGGAGTTCTCACAGCCGAGAGGAGGTACGAGGTGGCCTGCGAGTCAGCGGGCAGCAGGCCTCCTGCCGTCATCACCTGGTACAAGGGCAAGAGGCAGCTCAAGAGGATAACGGTCAGTGGGCTTTACTTTAGATCGGTCAACCATACGGTGACATCATACTTGAACAACGAAAATCGCACTTATTGCGACATTGTCAGTGTTTTTTTTGCCATGGACAAGCGGTTTCGGTGACTGTATAATGTGCACGCTGACATGACACCTTTGAAGAAAACAAGTTATTGCTGGAATTTAAGTTATAAATGAAATTTATTTATAATCAAGATCAGGGAAGTTATAAAGGAAAGCTCCTTTGTGAGAAACACTTGAATTCTGCGAAATCTATTATAGTTCTAGTCATAATTGCTTCTGAAGTATATTGTAATAATATTCAGTTACGCTATGTTGTTTTCTCTTCGTATACTACTTACATTTATTATATTATCTTTCATAATGTTACATTATCTTTCAAGCAACCCTGTGTTTAGATAAAAAGCTTAATTTCAGTAACATTTCAATATTGCAGAGCAAGTATAAACCACAATAGTTCCACGGAATTAGATCCGGACTAGCCACGAACCCATTATAGATAAATTTGAAATTGGCCTCAATTGAAATTCAGGCAATAGAGATCGATCTATTGTTTCCTAGAAACGGCAAAGCGGCGAATTTTAGACGTTATTCGATGTTACAAAAGACCTAATTACGTTAAATGATTGGTCTGTGTAGCTAATTAGGCTGGTCCTTACACCATGGTCCGTATTCTCGAGATAGCGAGCTCATTCCACGCGGATCACTGCCCACTAATTGCTAGCGGTAACTCCCGGCGCCGCCCGCATTATCGGATTACTGCAGGCTTACACACACATGCTTGCATGCACATCACTGGCTGTTGTGTCAATGTTATCGTATTTGTGAGTTAGCCGCGTTGTTTGTCTAACTTTGTCTAAAACATCATGATTTTTGGTCACGGCATCAATACTTTACCTAGATCAAACTACATGAAATCGTTCTGATACATGCAAAGCTATTAGCGTTCAATTCTTTATACCCAAGATCGTCGTGTATCCCCTTAGGTACATACTGAACATAAAGAGTTTATGTAGGTCGTAGTAATCTTTTTTTTCACGGACTAACAAATCTAAGCACTAGGTTTAACTTCCAAGCCATTAGATTACTTGGCTCATGCGTGACATAAAGATATCGAATTTAAGCCTAAATTCTTTGTACGAAATGAGCCTTTTAATAAACAAAGAAGTTATGTAAAGCAGTATCCTAAAGAAAATACAGATTCTTACGAGACACGAGCTATAAATGACTAAAAGAGTGATGAGTATTAATTAATGTAGACGAGTGGAGAGGTAGAGGAAAACCAAAGAATGGAATGTGTGAGGAATGATATAGGTAAAGGAAAAAGGAGTAAAAAAAGTGGTTAAAAAACTAAAAAACCCGACTGAAAAAACTGAAAAGCAAAAAACAAGAACATTTTAAATTAAACAAAACTTGGAACCAGGCGGGGTTCTATTTTAGATCTATGTTTTTCATTTCATAATTTAATATTCAAATGAACCATTTTTTTGTTTTTTTTTTTTAATTTTAATATAACACTCGCGCCATCAAGACGAATTTAACGATGTATATTTCATTCAAATCCCTTCAACCGTTTAGGAGTTATGAGGGAACAAAGAAACGGACATACATACATACATACATACACGTCAAACACATAACCCTTAACCTACCCCTCCTTTTGGGCTTCGCCGCAGTCAGGTAAAAACACATAACCCTCCTTTTGGGCTTCGCCGCAGTCGGGTAGAAAGAAAACGTCACAAATGGAACAAAATGAAAGAAAAAAAGTGTTGCATTGACCCTAAACAACATGGGATAAGAAGGGCAGCAAGATAAAAATGACGAGCTACAAGTGACACGTCTAATGGAACATCGACTGCGGTATATAACAAATGATAATATAAATCTTTGAGAGCATGGCATAATATTGGTCCTCGCAAATCGACTCCCAGTGCGTCTTTACTCTAGCGGCGGACCATTGTGACGCACTTGCATGTCGCTGACCGAATTCATTTTGTAAGTCACAATATTTGAGGTCGGGAACCACCAAGATGTAAATAAAACATTTGTTTATAATAACAAACTTTACGTCAAGTAGGTCAGTAACGGCTCTTAATTGGCGCCAATGCCGTTAATCCGACCGTCCGCGTCTATGGGCGCGTGCCTAATAGAGCAGCTAAGCACCGGACAACTTCCCAACTGCCAGCGAAAGAATCGGGAACTTCGATAGTTCGGCCGGAATGCTCTTCAGAATTAATTTTCTTTAAAAAAAATGTTGTTCACTGGTATTTTGAAGGAGTATTTTTGTCTTGACATGAATAGTATTATTTACTAGATTAATACTACTATAAAAACGACTTCGAAGTTATTATGAACGAGAAAAATAATACCTAGTTTCATTCAGCAATATAAAAAAAACATTCACCAATATAAAAAAATACATTGATGGTATGCCATATTGTATCATTAGTGCTCGTAATAGGATTAGAAAGTGTTCCGAAATAACCCATCTAGGTTCTCAATTTAGACAATATCGCAAGTATGTCGTCCCAAATACCTCAGATAAAGTTTAAAACGTTGGCCCACTAACAGCCAATCCAAGTTGGGAGCACATACCCGCACATGATCACGGGATAATTAATACCCTGCAGCGCTCAGCGCTCAGCGGTCCAGCGTGTATCGTCTAACGTGCGCTGTATTGAACAGCGCTGTCAGCGCCACTTGGGCGGGCTGGTGAGGTTTCAGCTAAACTTTGTCTATCGATACATGGTGCTTGAGGCACGATATGAAGTAGGGCTGGCGCCCAGATAGTTCTAAATTAAGTTGTATTTACACTCTGATGTACCCACTTAATATTTTCAATACTTCAAAACTCCAGGTTTTTAAACTCAACTTTGGCGTAACATTTGGTATACTTAGTTTTTTATTTACCCACATTAATTTATTCGTAAGTAAGTACCAATAGATTATTCTGTAATTTTTAAAATTGTTAGGAAACATAATATAAGCTTGTTTGAGTTAAATAAACATGACTTAGCTATTATTATAGCGCACAGATTAATTAATATTCCTACAAAGTAAAAACAACGTTGTATGTTAATTTAACTTTGTATTCACAATTTAGCCAAGAGCATAGATAACAAAAGCTTAGTATTAGCGGTATGATGGTTGGCAGCGGTGTTGGTTGGAGTGTGGCCAGCGCGGCAGAGTTGCCGGACGTCCATCACGGCCGGTAATGACCGCCGTAAGCGCGGCTCGTAAAGACGGCGGCGGCCGGTGCTCCGGTCCGGCCCGGGTAGCCAGCCGGTCGTTACTCACACAGATTTAAGCCAGAGGACGCCACATGCGCCATTGATTCCGGCTTCATCATCCGGATCATATCTGCACTCTATTTATCACTATGGGAACTTTGACGATACATTTCATCCGTTAGCATGCGCCACTTTTTTCCCTTTCTTTTTTAAAAGTTCTGAATTGAATAACTTATGTTATAGGTTGGTTTTGTGTTAGATGTTCGAACTAAATTTACATGTTTGCCTTAAAAAATATTTATGAAACTAAGAAACGGATAAAAGAACGTTGTTGACTCTTTATTTATTCTTTGTCAACTTTTTTATTTAAAGAACGTTAACAGATTCCATTTTTGTAGGAAAATAGAATTTGTTAACGTTGTTAGCCGTAGGGCTACCTAGTACTTAGACCAACTACATAAAAATATAAAACCAATATTATATTTCGTATACAGGGATCGTGTAAATCGGTTTTACTGCCACTAAACTCATTTAGGAAACTCACTAAGATGAGTTTCCTAAATGAGTTTAGTAGCGAATAAATAAAGTTATAAGTGAAGCTAACACCTAACAACATTTAAGGCCATCAGGACTGCAATAAAACTATTTTAATAACATTAGCAGCTCAGGAGCAGCATAAGTAATACGCCATGAAAACTTCAAAAGCGTTTTATGATAGACAGTTGTACACTCATACAATGAAGCCTAGTGGAGTGACCGTTGAACTGCCAAGTCATAGATCCCGAATTTAAACTCAAGACACGATCTTTCGGAATCATCTGCATATTGTATAATTAATTCTAATAATGACTTGCTTTGGTGAACGAAAACATCGTGAAGAAACCAGCGTACATGCATGTTCATAAGCGTCAAAAACTTTGGCACCAGGTTAGCCAACCATCCTATTAAAAAATAAAAGGATAACATTTGTATTTCAACAACGTCTGGCATAAGCTTACATTAATAAAACCACGTCTTTCGACGGTACCATTGTTGTGGGCTGAAATTACAGATTACAGGTGGCATTCTACGACTCCTTTTATTGCGTCTTATAAATATCTGGTCATACTCGCACGACAGTTACCAATACCTGTTTGAAGAACATCACCATTAAGATCAGTGTATGTCCTTCTAGGCCGTTCCTCCCGACGACTGTGGTGCTATAAGACCTGATAGCCGGTAGTCCGGTAGTAGTTGCTTTGGAGTCAGTCTACAGCATTCCTTGTGAGTAAATAATACCTCCAAAACCATTAAATGCATTGAAGCTTAACCATATGAAGCACAGCGATGCGTCTGAGATATGGCTCTTACACCCATACCTGCTCCGATGGCCGCACGTGCTACTCAACTCTATTCAAATTGGATCGAATAAAAGTTTTATCGTATCGATTATCGATTTAGTCGCAATCGCGTGCTTCCGCCCAGCCGACCAGCAGCGTTGGAACCGAGCCAGCCTTCTTCGGCTGCGTTATAATAATCGAATGCTGTATTCATGATTATTACCCTCACTATAATTATTATTGCGCACCGTTTTGTGCTATTCTAGTCTCATATTTTATTGAACTGGCTTTTGTTAATTGGAGGTGGTTGCGGTTAATTCTGTAAAATGGAAATCGTTATTAACTGAAGTTCTGGGCTAAGTATTATGCTTTGCATTCATAACTTACAGATATCATAACATTTATCATATCGTGATCATTAATTTAGCTAAAGAAACGTCAAATACAAAGGTTGTCGTGGCATTAAAATCATACATTTTGGTACAAGTGGGCAAACTTTGTCGTAGCAGCCGAGGCTGACTGTACGTAGCGGTGTTATGGAGCCGACAAATGCAGTGACAAATGCACATGTGTATCAAACGATATTTTTTAATACACTTACGAAGAAATAATTAACACATCTGACACAATGGCTATTAGGCATTAAAACACAGATTGGAGGCGAAAAAAAACATGCGTGTGAAACACATTGCATTTTGAACCTTAGTTGAACCTAGTAAGATTCGATTAGAGTTTTCGAGGAAGTGTATTGAAAACGTTTTTGAAAAACAACAAAATTAAAACAATACACCTCCTGATATTAATAAATGAGTACACACTCGTGCAAAGCAACAGTCCCAACTGCTCCCGGAGAGCGGAGAGCGGAACAATGAACCAAAAAGTTATACCTTTATTTAAATGAGCTCAACTCTGCCTTTTAGTTCCCAACAAAAACACATTTTACCCACATTACTAATCACGAATTATCATACATGAACAGTTACTGTTCAAAATACTTCCGTAATAGACTATGTGGGTAAAGGAAAACAAATAGGTTTAAAATGTTTCCTTTTATAGGTATGTGAAGGTGGGTAGTAAAGTTTGTGTAGGCACTTCCTTTGAGTGAATGCTCAGTACAATCACTCGATAGTACCGAGAGTTTACTCAAAAGGAGTGCGGGTACGAGAATGTTAGACAAAAAGTATGTCGAGAATTCGACACCTTTACCTTTTTTTAACATACATACAATACTAACACCTTTTTTCCATGGGAGTAGACAGAAAACGAAGCCTGATACGGTCCTGAGAAGTATAGAAGGATCGTATCAGGTGGCAAAAGGAGTACGTTTTGCCTCGTCCACGTTCATACTTCTGGTCATACACGCACTTTCTTTAACTTTAATATATTAATATAGTTTTTATTCACAATAGTAGATAAACAAATTCCAATATCTTCCATTTTGACACCTTATAAACGAATCACATAATAATATGGCATATACGTACACACATGCCTTTGTAGGGTAGTCAGGATCTACAGAACGTCACCTACTACGATCCATTTGGTCCATCCACGTTCAAACATCTGGTCATACACGCGTGTCGATTGCGAGTGCTACACACCTGACGAATAAGACGTGGCCGAATATCTACTCATCATCATCATCATCATCATTTCAGCCGAAAGACGTCCACTGCTGGACATAGGCCTCCCCTAAGTGTAATTTTTGCTTAGGGGGGTTTGCCATAATCGCCACGCTTGGCAGGCGGGTTGGCGATCGCAGTACGGTCGATACAAAAAGCACAGAGAACGCTGCTGCCCATTCTCTGGTACATCCCTTAGTCGCCTCTTACGACACCCACGGGAAGATATGGGATGGTGCTATTCTTTGCGTCCGACACCATACGGAACAATATCTACTCACCGGCCTTGTATACACCTTTCACTAGACGCACAAGACCTCACCAAGGCATAGACTCTCCCCGTCGAAGCTGCGGGTCGAAAGAGATACCGCGGCCTCGACACAAAGGGCTAAGAAGGAACATGGGTGGTTTTTAGTCGTTAGAAGTCTGACACTCTCTACCGCTCTGCACAGAGCGGGAGCGGAGTCATTTGATTATTACACACCATCAAAAAAAAGACTGTAATAGTCTTCCTGTTGAGTGTACTCAGCAGTACTTACCTGCGATTCACGTTAAACTTTAACAGTCTTCTAAAAGCTACTAACAATTCCCGAACTGTATAATAGTGAAGAGCCCGTACGAGCGGTATTACCGGCACGGGCCTGCCGGGTAATACCGCGCTACCCGGGTAATATCGCGCTCGTTAAACCTCGGGCGCGACCTGAACTGCATCCAAATGCTCCTCTCTCCCGAAGACAAACGGCGGCCGCTACGTAAATATACCATTATTTTGGCGAGAAACTGATTCTTTTGGAATGTGCTGAAGGAAATGGTTGAAAAAACAAGATCTACGATTTTGTAAATTGCTAGCCTACCCTTGACGAACGTATTCCTTGATTCGGTGTGAGATTTTGAATTAGTTGCTAGTCTCCGTAGTTTACAAGCTATTTGGGTAGGTAACCCAGTACTAATTAGGGTTGTGGAGGTCAGATAGGCAGTCGCTCCATGTAAAATACTGGTATTCAGCTGCATCCGGTTAGACTGGAAGCCGACCCCAATATAGTTGGTAAAAGGCTAGGCAGATGATGATGATATTTAGGTAGCTAATTACAAAATGATTGCTTGTGATATATGAACAGTACCAGCAAACTCACTAAACCATAATACTGATGCTGAAATGTTTTTCAAAGTCACTTTACGTACATGAGATTTTCTCTCATGTCTCCTAAGTCCTAAGTACTAAAACTTGAATACGTCGAAGTTACCAACGAGTTGGAACAGCCTACCTGCGGCAGTAAGTCCCAAGTCCCCGCGGACACAGTAACCTAGTTTGTTCCTACAAGGAGCCACGTTGATGGGACGATATCCAACTAATATACTTCTTGTTCCTTCAACTCTAGGATCAAAGAAAATAATATGAGAAAACGAATATCTCGCACGTAGTTGTACCGAATGTTTGTGACCCCTTTCGAACTGATTGATGTTCTGAGTAATGTTGACATACTCCTGATGAAAATCTTTCTTGGATATAAATATCTGGGTCAAGTTACTTTGTTGAAGTATTTTAATACAAACGAATAGATACATCTGATTGGCTATTCTGGCATGTAAATCTTTTCATATTGACACTTATGATAGACAACTATATCAAAGGGATTGGCACCAGCCCACAGATCGATTCTATCATCGAATGAAGTATGACAATGCAGCATTTAAGAACATTATTATGGCTATGTCTCACTCATAGCATAACCATTAAGAGCCCCGTTTCCGAGATCTAAGTTATCGCAACGTCTCAAATACACTGACCTTTCTATATTTATCCAAAGATATTTAGGAAGCCTACAAATAGGCACCACATTAGCTTTCATAAAGACAAAAACAATACGCAATCAAATTAGTTTTATCTAAACATCTCATTCAGTCCGGAATGACTTAAAATTAGCTCCTGAACGTAAGCTGATAGTTTTTCCCCTGGCAGGGGGCGCGGGGTTGCGGTGCGGGGTGAGGCTGCGAGAGGGGGAGGGTTGGCTCGGAGCCAACGCACAGATAATTATCCCCTATTAATCTCGCAGCCAAATCGTTGAGAACGACAATAAAAAACGAGTGATAGCGCTCACGGAGATCGCTCTCTATTGCCACTAAATAAACACTAATGTCTTATACGGGGGGTTTCTGATACAGATTATTTTGGTGGCCACGGGAAGAGTAGGGTATTTATTGCTACATTATTGACTCTTTTCGTTAAGCAGATTGCGGCACCTGGGGACTTAAAGCTAATAGGCGTGATTTTATAAATGTATGTTTGTAGCATTTAGTTTACAGAGGTTTACTCTCAATTAACAACTATCTTCAACTCACTAACCGACTGCTTGCCAATTCAAAAGCGTCTGTAAATAGTTTCATTGAAATAAATGCTTTGAATTTGTAGAAGTATTTATATTTAATAAATCATACTTAATTAATTCTGGTTTTCCTTAAAATTATTTTTCTTGAATGAGATACCTTAAAAACATGATAAGTATCCATTTTACGAGAAATAACATTTAATTATATCGTTCTTACGACATTTATATAAACAAGTTATATAGCTGAAGAGTTATTAGTTGTATACAATATAGAGTATTGTATACAATATAAGAGTTCATAGTTGTATACAATCTATACTAATATTATAAAGCTGAAGAGTTTGTTTGTTTGTTTGTTTGTTTGAACGCGGTAAACTCAGGAACTGCTGGTTGGAATTTTAAAATTCTTCTTGTGTTGGATAGTCCATTTATCGAGGAAGGCTTTAGGCTATATAACATCACGCTACGGCTAATAGGAGCGGAGCATAAATGAAAAATGTTACAAAAACGGGAAAAGGTATTTCCTTTTTGAAAGCTTCCGCTGCGTGCGCTGCGAAAACGGTTTAAGTTACGCAAATATCATGTATGAAGGAGTTGTTCCTCTTTAAAATTTCTAAAAAAAAGTCCGCTACGGCATATATCTATCTTTTAAGATTGACTAACTTTAACCTTTTTTTACTATTAAACTGTTAGGTTAAAAATAATTATTTTTTGCGAAGCTTATTTTACCCCTATGGTATTAATCTATATCTAAGTAAATGTGTTTGTTAGAAGGAAAATGTAATATAGAATATTTGTGTCCTTTACTCTAAATAGTTTAAACAAATATCTTAGAAGATATCGCAACGTAAAAATATCCGCGCGGCAAAATAATTCGCGCGTCGCAATGTAGGGAGATTCTTTCCGGGAAATTCAAATTCAAAATATTTACTGCATCATAATGTTTACAAGTACAGAGTGTTATCGTATACGTATTTAACAGTAAGAGATACCTATAGTAATTCACACTTTAATATAATCTAAGCTAATCTAAACCATCTAAACTCTTCTTTATAATAAAGAAGCAAGATAAGATTTTTTGTATGTTACGATTTAGCTTAATTTATGTCGGATAGTCGATGTATCGAGAAAGGTTATAAGCTATATTTATGTGACGCAGACGAAGTTGCGTGGGTCAGCTAGTAATATTATAAAATAAATAGACACATAAAAATTTTAATAATTTCGGTACCCACCTACGCCTGAGCGTGGGTAAGAGAATGGACATGAAAATACATGTTAACAACAACATCACTGTGATAGGGTTACTGAAATCTTTAATGTAATAGCAAATAAATAAATTAATAGACTCCTGCAAATAAAAACCCTGCCCCATGCACTGGTTAAGATCAAAAAATCGCTATGGCAAGTAGTAGCGTGAATATCTTCTGTTAAATAAGATGAACATTATATTAAAGAAAAACTACATTTAATTTTGTTAAAAAAATATGAGTCTGTTAATTAAGAAACACTCGTATTATTATATTAAATTGCCCTCTTTTAATTTGACAAGGATCTCATTGTAATTAAAATAAAATAGACAGGTATTCAGTTCTTTTTCGTTAGTTTTGAAACATTCAACTGCTAATAAATAATATTTAGTCATATTTCTTAGTGTATGTAAGTAATCAATTAGTAAGTTTCTGTAGGGCAGTTAATAAACAGTGAAGCGGTTACTCTGTAAGCTTCACATTATTCATACAAGCAATTTAGATAAGGCAGCACCAATATTTGCGGTGCTCCGTCAGCGGACGGACCGCTGCGGTCCCGTGCGGTCTCGTGCGGTCCCGTGCGGAGCGGGGCTGTACGAACGTTGGGATTTTTTACGAAACCATAATGCCTTTGGTGGGAAAACAGTTTCATAATAAACTACTATGATTCATTTGTATAAGTATTTTTTTGCCATTTTTAGGGTTCCGTACCTCAAAAGGAAAAAACGGAACCCTTATAGGATCACTTTGTTGTCCGTCTGTCCGTCCGTCCGTCTGTCAAGACCCTTTTTCTCAGGAACGCGTGGAGGTATGAAGCTGAAATTTATATCAATTACTCAAGTCTACTGTCCCTTGAAGCTGTGAAAAAATCAAACTTCTAAGCCAACGCAATCAAAAGATACAGCCGTTTATGCCGCAAATTTTCGACACTTGCAAGGGAATCAAAACCTACAGGGTGCTTCCCGTGAACTCAGAATCTTGAAATTTGGTACGAAGCAACGTCTTATAGCATAGATAAAGGAAAAATTACGAAAACCATAAATTTATAGTTACATCACATAATAAAAATATTCTAAGTAATTTTAAACTTTGTTTGTACGGAACCCTCGGTGCGCGAGTCCGACTCGCACTTGGCCGGTTTTTTTTAGGTCAGTTTAATGTTGAGTGTTGAGACTTTAGTTGGACAATAATCTTGTTTCTAAGACTGCACAAGTTTAAGCCGTCTTTTAAGACTAATTTATTTAGAAACACCAAAGATACTATACACTTAATTTTATCACAAAGAGTATCAGAGGGCCTCTTATTTCTGCGGGTTATTTTTCACAAGAGAAACCGCGGCTTCAACATAAAGGGCTAAGAAGGAACAAGGGTGGTTTTTAGTCAGTAGAAGTCTGACACTCCGTTTCGCTCTGCCCAAAAGCGGGACCCCCTTGATGATTATGCACCCGCCCAAAAAAAAAAAAGGGCCTCTTATTTATTTACTAGGGAAATTTACTTACTAAAATAGTTTCACGAAGTAAAGCGGAGCGATACGTAGCGATCGGTTCTATGTGAAAAATTGTACAAACACAGAGTGACTGACCCACTGATATGGTGAACGAAGTCGATAGTTTACTGTGGAGTGCAGACCCCATGGCGTTGACTGATTTATAGACCCCATATACAGTAAACATGCTTCCGCACGAATTTGAAGTTTCCCATTACTTTCGTGTGACTAGGCCAATGTTTATTAGAGCATTTTCTTATTTATTATATTGGTTATAGTAACATAACATCATGCCTGATATCGCTAAGGGTCAGGCAGTGGTGTGTGGATAACACACCCACATTACGGCTGTTATTTTAAAATCATGACATATGAGGCGCGCCTACTCCCATCACACTTTACGTTAATACTTAGTCCAACCTATGAATAGAATCTAGGACGTTAGTTTGATCAGTAGTAACTCTTGCGTCCACTAGACCAAAGCACAAGATACAGTAACAGTTGTTAACTGTGTAATTGAAGATGCTAGTGAAACGTATGGTAGCCAATCTCAGCGGAGAAGTAGAAAATATTATAGTGCACAATCGTGTGCGTAAACTCAGGTGCAACCATCCTGATGGCAGAACTAAGTAAGTACGAAATTGATATGTAGATATCAATTACTCTACTATATCAATTAACCTACTATCGTACTAATATTATAAATGCGAAAGTTTGTAAGGATGTTTGTTACTCTTTCACGCAAAAACTACTACTATAACCTGGATTAACACATAGGATACTTCTTATACTGGTTGTATGATCCCGTGGGACAATTATCGAACTCCACGCGGGGGAAGCCGCTGGCACAAGCTAGTTGTTTTATAAGCCTCTCCAAACTAAAACCTCTATGCACTTGTAACTACGTCAGATTGGGTGCTAATGAGCGCGTCATGCAGTTAATATTAATTAGCAGTAACATGGGCTGACGTGTCAAACGTGGCGGTTCCACGTCAGCGGACAATCACACGCACGCGCTTCAAATAACTATCACTCGCAATCATCTACTGATATCAGTTAAACAGGGTGCGGAAAATATCATGTGATTTAGAATTTTATAATCAGGTTATGATATTGAGGCCAAAGGTCCCGCGAAAAGGGAAAAATACAGAACATTTGTGGCTCTGTATGTGGGGCTAATCTATACAATTTTCATTATGTTAAGAAAATACGGTCTAAAAGTTGTTTTTTTTTTGTCTGAGCTTATGATAACTATTTTCATACCTCAATTCGCAAAAACAACGTATATCAAAATACTAACCCATACACTTGATGTCGCGGAAAATTTCAAGTTCGGGAAAAAAGAAAAGGCCGTACAAATAATATCCACACAGCACAGGGAACTCAACTCGTTGGCGAACAAAATGACGCCCAAATTGCTTTCTTAAATGCAAATGAAAGTAAACAGGAAAATAGACGAATAAATAATTTAGTCAGCGAGTCGCAACTCTTCGCTGGCGGCGCGGCACGGCGCGGCGCGGCACGGCGCGGCGCGGCACGGCACGGCGCGGCACGGCGCGGCGCGGCACGGCGCGGCACGGCGCGGCACGGCGCGGCGCGGCACGGCGCGGCACGGCGCGGCGCGGCACGGCGCGGCGCGGCACGGCGCGGCGCGGCACGGCGCGGCGCGGCACGGCGCGGCGCGGCACGGCGCGGCGCGGTGCGGTGCGGTACGGGAGTGGGCTGTGTGATGAGATGTAGCGATGGAGAATATATTGATAGACTTTCTGAACAGCTGATAAGGAATACAAAATACATTTTTATAATTCATTTTGTAAATCTGACATTTTATTTTCATACAATTTTGTGCCCGTAGTCATTTTTTTAATTTGCATATAACTTCTGAAGGCTGTGAATATGCTTAATACTTCAGTTGATAAATGTAACTAACTCACTCTTAACCGATATTATGGTAATATTGTCTAAACTTGAAACAAACAACAACAATCGTAGACCGCTACGCTGCTGCCTACGCCGTAGCACGGCTCTACGCCGCGTAGCACGGCTCTACGCCGCGTAGGCTCACTACGCTTTCGTTCAAATTCGACACCATAGCCGTTTCCGGAATTATGCAGAAGCAGCGAAATGTTTCATGAGGCTCCAAGAAAAAGTTCAGGCCAACGTGTTACCTTATTCAGGCCGTTCAATGTTTTATTTTCATCGGCCTTACAAAATACGTGCGGACGACTTACTCCGCCCGATGAGTTGCACTTCCTCGGTCATTAATAAAACGTTCTGGCGAGATCAAGTTGACTTGTTTGCACCTTGCGAAGTTGCCAGTTTGGTAAGTTGACTTTAGTTTACGAGACAGCTCGGAGTTAACGATGAATAATTTTAACGAGTAGGCACAGTTTCGTACGTACAAAGTGTTTACTAGAAGATAAAATAATGACTTGTTATTTTTAATTGCTTTCACAGTGGTCGAAAAGTACGCCAATCTGTCATACAGGTCGACACAGTACGCCTTTACGCTTTTCAATTATCCGATCTCTGTCGCCACAACAAAAATGCGACAACGTTTTAATCTCCATTTTTCTCGAGCCATTTGGTGGCGCCCGCGGCGAAACGAGATCTGTCACATACAATAGCGAGCAGCCCGACGAGCCGCGTGCCCCGGCGGCCCGCGTGCCCCGCCACGGCCCGCGTGCCCCGCCTGGGGGCACTGGGGCCCGGCGCGCTACGTCGCAGATCTGTAAGATTACTTGGCAGACGCGACGTGGGCCGACCGCCGGACGATACATTGAATCCCGACGTCCTTCCTTTTGATAACCCCTTCAACCCCCGTAAGCCGTGTATTACAGGATCACAACAAGTATTAATATAGAGGATGCCGGTGATTGGAAGCGGTTTATTTCCGGTTAACTGGCTGAGTGTTTGACCGTGACATTAGCGGATAAAAAGGTATTTGCGAGTTAACCTATAATCGAATTGATCCAGTCGTTTGGCGTTTCAAAGCAATCACTTCGTGTTTACATTCAGATTTTCGGAAGTATAAAACAGTTAACATTGTTCACTTTCGCCTTATGTTGTTATGTTCTGTGATATATTGGCTCTGAACTGTCGGAATTTCACACGCAAACAAAACTCGAGTTCGATATTATTTTCCTCTAACATTTCATATGAAAATGTAACCCGAAATCCCTGGATAAAAATAAATCAAATCTGATTTCAAGTGGATATTTTATCTTTTAATATTTCCGGGAAGACTCTTAAAAGAATCATTAATATCAGTTTTTCGGATAATCGGCATACTTCATCATACTTTAAGTAAAATCAATTCCTTGCAAGTTAGAAATCTGCTTATAAAAGTGAGCCTTTATTTTCCAGACCGAGTAAATACCGTTTTAAAAAGACTGGACATGTCTTAAAAACTTAAAATTTCCAATCAAAAGTATGTTGTGCACGTGTGCGCGATGATATCGATTATATCGGGCGCGGCACGTGCTGGTGGCGGCTGGCGACGCGCCAGCAGCGGCCGCACCCGGTGACATGCTGGGCCACTGCTGCTCTCAGAGTGAAGTCTCCTATTAAACGCTGTCAGTGACATCACCTAAAAAATTACGAAGGCTGCAGCGTTTTAAAGAGACCACTGTAATGTTACATACCGTATCAAGCATCTTAATGTGGCATAACCGCTTGGTCACGACCTACACGTTCAAGACAAGCGTGCCTTGTGTAGGTGACTGTGGAGAAATTCAATAGTTGCTTAGGGCAAGCCACGAGGCTACGGGTTGTTCGAAAGAGATACTGTGACCACGACACAAAGGGCTAAGAAAGAACATGGGTGGTTTTTAGTCAGTAGAAGTCTGAGAGTTGCTACCGCTTTGCGGCAGGAGTCATTTGATGATTTATCACACTCCAAAACAAAAGGGCATGCCACTAGTGCTGACTCGTAGATGCAACGCGAAACAGGTGAATATAGAGCGAGTTACTTGTCACATCGCTCAAGGCCACAGTAAGGTATATGAGCTATACGTATTATGTTTCATTTCATCTCGAAGTCGTCCAAGAACCTCGAACTCTGCAAACTGTAGTACAGCAGAACTGAGTGAAACTCGGCCAGAGCCACAATATGTTATTGAATTAATACACTATACTCCACTAGCTATTCGTAGAGAAGTAGGGGATGCACGCGAATCTAATCATCTGACAAGATTGAATATTGTAATCCTCTTTCACGGAAAGTAACGTGTACTAGTCGATACGTTTTTTTTTATATTTCTGGATTATATCATGGAAAAGTATGTCGCCGTACGTAGTTGGTTACCAGAACATATTTATTTTATTTATATTAGGGTTAGGTACAGGTTCTTGCATTTAGTAAATATCCAAACAAATGAAAGAAAAAGCCGCTGACACGTTTTTAGACTTGCGTTGATTTGGCACTTGTCGTCGGATCGGCTTTGGTGCGTAAAGTCTAGATAAAATGATATATTATCACTGGACCTAAAGAAATGAGGATGATGTGTCAGCGAAATATTTCTGCAGAATCAGATGTTTACTCTTAAAAAATATCCTTCCACAAAACGTATCTTGAAAAACGAGTCTGTATCGTCGAGGGATTCATCAGACCTCCCTAAAAACAAACGATGAGGCGACTCACGGCCGCAAATAAGCCAAGGACGTGCGAACACACATGGGACGGGATATAACAAAATATCTTTTATTTTACCAATACAAGCAATAATTATTATTTTTAGTTTAATAACTTTAATAAGCCTTTATGGCTCCACTTGTATAATAGTTCTCTGATTTACCTACAAAAGTATAATATCGCAGCAATCAAAACAAGGAAATAAGTCTTTATGGCTACCAAAGCGTTAAATAATTGGTGTTACATGGCATTTGTAACTCACACGTAGTTATTACGAACAAAATACGTGTAGTACACGTTTGAAGAGCGTAAATGCCTTTTGTTTCCGTGTCGACGTGTATTGACACAAACTATGATCGTTATCTACAAGTCTTGCACAACGCGTCACATTTGAATGGTGTCGCGGTGACGCGGTGACGTGACGCGTTAGGGCGCGTCCGCACTGGCGCGGCACAATCACACGCGCCGACAACTGTCCAACTTTTGTGACAGCTGTCGATTTCCCCGGGGGCGGGGCGCGGGGCGCGGGGACTCGGCGACCCTCCTATTAGCATACACTACGACTGAATAGACCACTGTTCTATATAACATCCAGTTCATAGAAGCGGTAATAGGTATGAATATCAAATCGTAAGGGCCGGTGCATTATCCATGGGCTACGAAATCCTCTCATTCTCTTAAACGATTGAAAGTCTGAGAATGTGTGTAACGCTGTATTCGAAAAATAACAACAGCATAATTATGAACCTAGCTTTACCTAACTATGATACGATATCTTTCCTAAAAAATGCAAAAATGTAGGTTTAAATCTATACTTAATATTATAAATGCGAAAGTAACTCTGTCTGTCTGTCTGTTACTCATCACGCCTAAACTACTGAACCAATTTGCATGAAATTTGGTATGGAGATATTTTGATACCCGAGAAAGGACTTAGGCTAATTTTTAATAAAAAAAAAACTTTAGTCAAGGTGTTGAAAGGTCGAAAATATTACTTTTGGTCGCGATAACCGGCATCGGTAGCGATAACCGACATCCGCGCGGTTGAAACTGCGGGCATCAGCTAGTATGATATAAATAATGAAGAGCTCTTGAAACTTCACACGCACCTGACCGCGACCTATCCAAGACAAACAGTTAGCCATTATATGTCGAAACTAATAAGTAATGTCTCTCGGAGTGTCGTGTAACGAGTCGAGTGTCGCGACACCGCTCATCAATCGCGCGACACTCCATCGATAACCGGCGGAAACGGAAACGTCTCGCAGATGTATGGCGGTGTCGATGCTAACATGGGACGCGGATAAAAACACTATGTCTGATACGAGAACAATGCCCACTACGCTATTGTGACTCAGAACTGATATTAGGAGCTTGGAACAATACGAGGAGCTTCATGTTATTATGTAGTTCAATTGTTTCGAGTTAGTCTATCATTTTACAAGGTAAGGCTTCGTCTTCTAACAACGACTACCGTACATCTTTCTTAGTGAACAGTATCATATTAATATTATTACAACATCATTGTATTTAAACACTGCCTCGTTGGCCTAGTAGTCGTAAGCGTGACTGCTGAACATGAGGTTTCGATTCCCGGGTCGGGCAAAGAGTTATTGGATTTTTCTATCGGGAATTTATCAGTAACAGCCACAGAGTCTGGATTTGTGCCCGGTAGATGGTAATAGGCTCGCCCCCTATTACATGGGACATAAACATAACTGGTGAAATGTGGGTGTACTATTAGGCACACCTCTGCCTAGCCCATCTGGGATTGCAGGCGTGATGTTATGTTATATTATTATGTATTTAAACACAGAATCGTTCTACTATAAAACGGAGTAGGTACAAGGATAGCATCACTTCAAGAAACTGTTAATTAGCAACAACATCAGTTCGCCTGAACTTCAGCAATGCTACGCTAAGTGTAATGCAGGCAGTGTACGCCAAGGCAAATGCAGTGAGCTTTATCATTATTTATGACTAAGCTAGCGCACATAACGAGTGATGTCTTGTTAGGGGGTTACTAGAAACTGACACTTCTAACCTTCGATCAATAATGTAGATCGAAGCTTCTAACACACTTACTAAAGTCAAGTTAAAGAAAGATTTGAAAGAAGTGATGATCGTCAAAGAAAGGAAAGTACTAACTTTCAACAGTTCTAACTTCGAGAAATTGTTTGTGAATGTGTGAACATCATGACTTCGTAGATTTCTAGATGCTTGTTAGCTTTTATATTGTTTTATATTTTTTGCACAGTCTAATCAACGACATATTTGCTTTTGTGCTCATATAGGCCTATGTGCAACAAAAAAAATCGATTTTGATTTAATTTAACTACGGAATAAAAAACCTATTTTTAAATTACTTTTACTCAAGTCACATTGACTTGTTTATATGCAGATATAGATGTAGTACGAGTACGAGCGCTGCAAAATGTGGGAATCGTTGTAAACTATGCCATTACAAAACTACAAATCAAGAACGAACGAAATCAGAGAGTACCAAGCTGGCATGTCGTCGAGGAAGTGTCAATTA
The DNA here is from genome assembly GCA_949775195.1 of Diarsia dahlii. Classification (NCBI taxonomy): domain Eukaryota; kingdom Metazoa; phylum Arthropoda; class Insecta; order Lepidoptera; family Noctuidae; genus Diarsia; species Diarsia dahlii. The sequence goes on along the minus strand of OX459193.1, from coordinate 373,060 downwards.
GCAACATAAACATCCGTCGAGCTGGGAGCTGCCAAAGAGAGGTGCAGTCACTGGAGACGTGACGTAATTCAGGCGAGATGGCGCAGCCTGTCATAAGGACTGCATACCAAACGGGATCAACACCAGGGCTCGATGCAGGCGTAGAGATACACAAATATGTGCTTAAAATGTATAATGATTAAAGAGACAGGTTTCAGGAACAGGTTGTTTTAGTTGAATGTGCTCTGAAATGGTGCCACAAACGATCGAATAATAACCTTGTCGTGTCAGCAACACAATCGGGAGTCTATGAGTAAGGCAACCGTTATATAAGAAGAAAAAGAAAAATAATTTATTTAAGAAAAAATCATTACCCTTCCTTTTGGCTTCGCCGTAGTCGGGTAAAAAGTAATACAAAAGGTATAGGTTTAAGCAAGTGTTGTTTCTAATACAATGGTATAATTAATAATAATAATAAAGCCATTTATTCATTATGATATTGTTAGGAATCAGAAGTGAAATACGTGATCAAAATAAACAATGTTTAATATCGTTTAGATTACACTTTTACAAAAATATCACGACAAACATTTTAAACAATAATCAAATAGAAATAGCACTAGCAAAATGGAATAATCAGTACACGAGCAAAAACATAAACCAAAAATAGCGAAGCACACGATAATAGTCGGGTAGCAAGTCCTTTCCGAGCGCCGTCCAAGCAAAAAGTGACCGTTGCAACGCCGCTCGCCTCGTTTTATGAACTTCTGTCGGTTGCCGCACGACGACCGTACGTTGACCGGACGGCTACTGGCTGATGGCGTAACTTTGAGCCAACACGGCCTCTCCTGACGCTCTGACGTCCTCGTCAGCTTCCAACAAGGCGGCTGAGTCTTCGCTGTCTCCTTGATTGCGTGTCTCACAACGCCAGTGGGGCGTGCTGGCACCGTGGAGTGCCACGCACAACTGCGCCTGCAGGGCGCGCTGGTACCGTGGAGTGCCGCACACAACTGCGCCTGTAGGGCGCGCTGGCACCGTGAAGTGCCGCACACAACTGCGCCTGTAGGGCGCGCTGGCACCGTGGAGTGCCGCACACAACTGCGCCTGTAGGGCGCGCTGGCACCGTGGAGTGCCGCACACAACTGCGCCTGTAGGGCGCGCTGGCACCGTGAAGTGCCACGCACAACTGCGCCTGTTGGGCGCGCTGGCAGCCTGGAGCGACGCGCTTAACACGTCAGTAGCGCGCTGGCAGCCCAGAGCGGCGCACTGTACACGCCAGTAGCGTGCTGGCAGCCTGGAGCCACGCGCTGTACACGCCAGTAGGGCGCACAGTCGGCCTGCAGCGACGCGCTCGGCCTACAGCGAGGCGCTCGGCCTGCAGCAGCGAGGCGCTCGGCCTGCAGCGAGGCGCTCGGCCTGCAGCGAGGCGCTCGGCCTGCAGCGAGGCGCTCGGCCTGCAGCAGCGAGAAGCTCGGCCTGCAGCGAGGCGCTCGGCCTGCAGCGAGGCGCTCGGCCTGCAGCGAGGCGCTCAGCCTGCAGCGAGGCGCTCAGCCTGCAGCGAGGCGCTCGGCCTGCAGCGACGCGCTCAGCAACGCCAGTAGGGCGCGCAGTCGCCTTGCAGCGCCGTGCACGTTCATGGCATCACTGTGGCAAAGCCCTGGTAACCACTGCTAAGGCCAAGCAGCGTTGCGTTGCGTCCAAACACACGCCACACATCCTTGTGTAATGGTTAGGTACTCTGCAAACAAACAAATTTACAATTACAACAGAATTTTGTTCCGCTCGATCACTCCTGACCAAACTTTAGTTCCATTGGGTGGCACCAAATTCGACTCTCATTAATTAAATCAAATGTACTGGAAATTATCGAAAATACAACACTCAACTACCTTGAGTCATCATTATACCATAGTCGTTCACACCAACCTTAAAAATTCTATTGCAACAAAAACTGCTGAAATCATCGAGTAAAACCTTTAACACCAAGGCTCTCTAACCGAGTAGTACAACAAGAGAGTAATCTCATTCATTAGGGACATTCAAGTCGAGAATAAAATTCAAAGAAACATTCACCAAACAAAACTTGTCAGACAAGAATACCAATAGGCACATAGGGATGTATAAGCACATTGTTAGCATATCACACTTCTTCCACAAAACTGTAGGCATAGGCTCCAAGTTTGCATACCCCTCAGATGTCGACTTCCACACACACTGTAGGCATAGGCTCCAAGTTTGCATACCCCTCAGATGTCGACTTCCACACACACTGTAGGCATAGGCTCCAAGTTTGCATACCCCTCAGATGTCGACTTCCACACACACTGTAGGCATAGGCTCCAAGTTTGCATACCCCTCAGATGTCGACTTCCACACACACTGTAGGCATAGGCTCCAAGTTTGCATACCCCTCAGATGTCGACTTCCACACACACTGTAGGCATAGGCTCCAAGTTTGCATACCCCTCAGTGGCTGTTGACATAGACACATTGTTAGCGTATCACACAGACTTTCACACACGCAGCTGAGGCCACGCGCTTGACCAAACCACACGTTCTTATGTAATGGTTACTCCGCAAAGAGACAAATCTACGACAGAATTTTGTTCCACTCGGTCACTCCGACCAAACATCAATTAGGTCCCACTCTCGTTGATAAAATCAAACGTGGCTAAACTGGAAATTATCGAAAATACAACAATCAACCACCCTGGGTCATGTACCATTGTCGTTTAAATCAATCTTAAAAACATTATTGCGTCAAAAAAATGCCAGGTTCACAAAAATCATCGAGTAAAACTACAGATCTCTAACTGACTAGTAAACAAGTCGATCTCCCGTGTGTATCACCATTTGACTTCACACTACGGTCTTTCCGGACCCTGACCTCAACCAGAGCTAAACGCACAAAATACAACAAACACACCCACTGTCTACTCGAGTTTCCTCAAAAACCTTCAATTTTAATCGGACTACGACTACACAATAATTACTGGTACTGTCTAACACAATACAGCCGATAGAATCTCTTGGCTTACAACCACAACTTTACTTCATCAAAATTCTTATAAGCATCAACTGATACGTAACTCATTGGCATCCTTCTTAGCCTATCATGTGTATTAGGCAACTTACTTCTTTAATAAAGCAAAACTTATCAGACTTTACAGTGCACCTGTATACGGCCTACGTCTTCACACGAAAACAAGTCAACTGATCATATTGCGTAGGGGTTTGCATTTACGCAGACCATGATTATTTAAGTTTGATTTGCCAACAACTGCACTTTTGGGTTTCAAATATACGGAAAACAAGACTTTTGACTGTATTTTGTTTAGCATCAGATATACCACAAATCACAACGTTGCCCCACACCAGAAATTTCTCCTGTATCGTGGGTACCTTCACAAATATTTTAAACTCACTTACACAAGTACCCGACTTTGAATAAAAACTAACTAGGTCATACAGATACTTGTACTCATAACGTCATTATAGCACAGTGACCATATCGACTTCACGCGGACACAATGACCGAAATTCGTGTTTAAAATGAGTCCACGTGCTGTTATTGGTCAACCAATCGTTAAGCGACGTATTAGCACCACCATGTAAATAACCACCAATGCGTCCGAGGCATTGCCAATCACCCCAGTGACCTTATAAACACACACATAACATCACGCCTGTAAACCCCGAAGGGTTAGGCAGAGGTACCCAGTATACCCACATTTCGCCAGAGACATAAGCTTAACCATGTAAATAACCACCAATGCGTCCGAGGCATTGCCAATCACCCCAGTGACCTTATAAACACACACATAACATCACGCCTGCAATCCCCGAAGGGTTAGGCACAGGTACCCAGTATACCCACATTTCGCCAATTATGTTAAGACATAAGCTTAACCATGTAATAGGGGTGAGCCCATTGTCACCAACAGGGCACAAATCCAGAAAATAACACTTTGCCCGACCCGTCAATCGAACCCAGAACCTTCATGCTCAGTAGTCGCGCTTGCGACTAATAAATCAACGAAATATTAAAATTTAATGGTTCGATCTTACTTGTATCAGGAACGAAAGTAAACCAACAATCCTGTCCGGAGCGTCGCCTCAACCGCGAGAGCGGTTACACAGGACTTCGCGTCCTCACGCGGCTCCTACGACAATCTCGTTCGCGCTTGGAACGGCGATCGGATCCCGAAACTTGCTACGTACGTGACCTTCCACTCCGCTTATGGTGGCTACAAGATCGCTTAGAACGAGAGGCACTAGTTTTTGAACGCGAACAACTCGATCTATCCATTGCTAACTACTACCGGCTTTTATCTAAAATTAAAAGCCTGAAAACTAGTTTTTAACTTGTGGGCGAAAACGATCTTTATCCCACTTCTGATGTTAGGAATCAGAAGTGAAATACGTGATCAAAATAAACAATGTTTAATATCGTTTAGATTACACTTTTACAAAAATATCACGACAAACATTTTAAACAATAATCAAATAGAAATAGCACTAGCAAAATGGAATAATCAGTACACGAGCAAAAACATAAACCAAAAATAGCGAAGCACACGATAATAGTCGGGTAGCAAGTCCTTTCCGAGCGCCGTCCAAGCAAAAAGTGACCGTTGCAACGCCGCTCGCCTCGTTTTATGAACTTCTGTCGGTTGCCGCACGACGACCGTACGTTGACCGGACGGCTACTGGCTGATGGCGTAACTTTGAGCCAACAATATAATTAGTGCTTATAAATAAACTATAACTAAAATATATTTAAAATTCGCAAGAGCAATAAATGCTAGGTCAGAAATCAGAATTCCGAGAATACGTTTGCTACTATTAACTTTATGCAAACAAATCTATACTAATATTATAAAGCTGAAGAGTTTGTTTGTTTGTTTGTTTGTTTGATTGTTTGTTTGTTTGAACGCGGTAAACTCAGGAACTGCTGGTTGGAATTTTAAAATTCTTTTTGTGTTGGATAGTCCATTTATCGAGGAAGGCTATAGGCTATATAACATCACGCTACGGCTAATAGGAGCGGAGCATAAATGAAAAATGTTACGAAAACGGGAAAAGGTATTTCCTTTTTGAAAGCTTCCGCTGCGTGCGCTGCGAAAACGGTTTAAGTTACGCAAATATCATGTATGAAGGAATTGTTCTTCTTTAAAATTTCTAAAAAAAAGTCCGCGACAGCATATATCTATCTTTTAAGATTGACTCACTGTAACCTTTTTTTACTATTAAACTGTTAGGTTATAAATAATTATTTTTTGCGAAGCTTATTTTACCCATATGGTATTAATCTATGGGTGCTAATTAAACCGGCTTCTTTTTAATAGCAATATTTGCATCTAAAAATCTAACTTGCCTTCTAAATTACTAAGTGAGCCACAATTAACGAGCATCTAAATAATACTATCTTAGCCGCAAGTTATCTTTTTTAAAGCCACTCTAAATACAACTCAGCATCGTGATTATTTTTTAGCATCTAAATTTGTAACATGAATTCAAACAGTAAACTTCTAAAATATTAATATATGGCATCAAAAAAATATTCAATTAGCTTCTAATTTATTAACTCAGTACGTTTAAATTATAACTCATGCCACATTAACTAAGCATCAAAATTTAATTAAAATTGTCATCAAATATTATATTATAGCCACTAATAGTATGTATAAACTCCTGTCGTGTCATCGAAAGGCTTAAATATAGAAGTTCAGAGTACTTAATGACCTAAATATTGAAGTTCAGAGTATCGAATGTCCTAAAGATCGATTTTATTTACATGTTGTGCTACAAAAGTTATCGACAGAATCGCTTCAGAACTTCATTTTTATCGGAAAACTAGACAATAAATTGTGAAAACATTTCTGCAAGCAACTCGGAAGTAGCGCTCGCCGGCCGCTGCCGCGGCACCGCTCGCTTCGCTCGCTCGGCTCGCGCGCTTTTGGTCACAGTTTTAACCTAACCTAACCTATTTCCCTCAGTTTACAATAACGAATCATACAATCTGCCTGTCACTAGTCAATCAGGCAATGGTAAAAACATTTCTGTAACTAATAGGTATTTTTAACGTAAATATAATAATCTAAAGTGTATCAAAAGTTGACATTTCATATATAATATACGTTGGCGCTCTCTGATTGGTGCAAATGGCCGGTCGCTGTCGTCTCGCGCGCTCGCGGCAAATCTTTCTGTTGCTATTTTCACGATAAAAGAATGTGATGTATTATTTTACATGCGAAGTTATAATAAATGATGTTGACTACGGTCGCTTCATTTATATTTTTTTGAGGGCCTTGTGTTGAAGCTGTAAAATGTAAAATGGTGGTGAGATATAAATTCCGTGGCTGAGTTAGTAAATTAGGTGCCTATGTATAAATAACAAGGACAAGTTAATATAAATGTTGATCGTCACTTGATGCTTTCTATAGAATATTTAGTGGGCGTTGTAAAGAAGACGAATTAGTATATTAGAGGCTATATAATTTTCCCGTGGCTTAGTTATAAAATTAGAAGTTTGATCCTGTGGCCAATTAAAAAAACTGTGGCTCGATTAATTATTTCTCTTAATCTATATCTAAATAAATGTGTTTTTTAGAAGGAAAATTTAATATAGAATATTTGTGCCCTTTACTCTAACCAGTTTAAACAAATATCTTAGAAGATATCGCAATGTAAAAATATCCGCGCGGCAAAATAATTCGCGCGTCGCAATGTAGATTGATCGTTCTTTCCGGGAAATTCAAATTCAAAATATTTACTGCATCATAATGTTTACAAGTACAGAGTGTTATCGTATACGTATTTAACAGTAAGAGATACCTATAGTAATTCACACTTTAATATAATCTAAGCTAATCTAAACCATCTAAACTATTATAATAAAGAAGAAAGATAAGATTTTTTGTATGTTACGATTTAGCTTAATTTATGTCGGATAGTCGATATAACGAGAAAGGTTATTAAGCTATATTTATGTGACGCAGACGAAGTTGCGTGGGTCAGCTAGTAATCTATAGATTTAATTCTGCACAGAGGTCGTATTCAAATGTTTAATCAATAAACAACAAAGAAATGAACAAGTAACTTGTTGTGTGAACGCAAATTAAACAAACCGCACTGCTATCAATAACCAATCAAATCGTTGATATTCGCCAATCCAATGTTTGAAGTTTCCCCTCAGCGAAATTCTGTTTGCCACAAATACGGAAAATATAAACAAAACTTAATACATTTTCCTTGTGGAAAACAATTGACTTCTTGGCGAACTCTTACGAACCGATACTAGCAATGTTGTTGTAACTGTTCAGCTCAAAACTACTTGTGAGTATGTAAAAATACCTGTGAGTGATAGTGTTTCTCTCTCCGTGTACTTTCAGGTCGTATTACTATGAAAAACATATAATTATTCTCAAATCTAAAGGCAAATTTAACACTAGGTAAACCATTCAACCAATGTTAATTTATTCCGTTTCATCGCTGACCTTTAAATCTAAAAATAACTTATCCTTTACCACACATTGGCATTGATCAACTCGAAACGAAGTACCTAACAGATCTATTCATATAAACCAAACTACATGCCTCCCTCCCCTCTTTCGCCTCTTTGTACCCTCCGTGGCATTGTTTACCTCCGCTATTTGTCTTCCCACTGATACCCGATACGTAAATAAGCTTTAATGAACATTATATTCATCCCTGATATCATTTCAAAGTTAATTAATTTCGTAATATCGTCGACTGTGTGACTGTGTGCTCAAACAGACGCCATGGAAGCCTTTCCCTGCCCAAGAATAGGCTTTATATACACGTACGATACGAGCTTTTTATTGTTTTTCATTATATTCATCTGTGTTTGGGTGTAAATATAATTATAAAATTGTTTGTTAACGGCAAGACGAATTTTATAAGCGTAGAAATTGCTATTTACTTAGAGCCAATAATGTGAACAAACGGCAAGTATATAGACATTGTTCTTTAGTACTTTCGTTTATAAATCTCCGGCAATTCAATCGACTTAACCTAGAAACAGTTATTTCCTAATCACAAAAACCAGTCATTAATTATTTGTAAGACCATCGTAATTGGAGGCCCATTGGATCAGGCCCTGCGCGGGACTGAATCTCTTCAATCCGGGACTGGAGGCTGTGAGACTATCGGAGTCTATTTTGATCAAACAAGCGACTATCCCAACCCTCCGCCCGCCGCCCGGAGCCGGCAATACGGCGAGAAGATTCCTTTCTTTCTCTTCGTATGATTGAATTCATTATTGGTTTAAGAAGGTTTCTTTGCATGAAGACACCGTTAAGAAAACGGGAGCGGATTTGAAGGCAAAGAAGGAATAATATTATCTATGAATTAAATAACATAGTTCATTATAACTTGTGCTTCGAACTTAGTACAGAAATATTGAAGGAATTTCGTTGATAATTATTAATGGAAGACACAATAAAGACAAAGTAAACAGTTGTACTGAGTAATAAAAATAAATAAACACCACTTCTGGGAATAGGGCGACTGTAGCAATTACTTATCTTGTTACTACCTCTATTTACCTAGAAATACAGAGCCTACTGTTGGTAGATAAAACTACGCTTTTGGTCTTGGTTTAAAAATACCTGAGCTAACCTACCTTGACAACTAAACCTCCCACGGAAACTGTTTCTCCGAATCAGGAGTTTTTGACTAGGCTTACTCTTCTTAGTAAAAGTCATAAGGAAGCGAACAATTTTTTTTTCGATATTTTGGGTAACTTACGCCAGTCCCATTCATTATTTTTCACCATCGTTGTCGCTATAGAATTTCATCAGAATGTCAATGTCTGTGTGGTCAGTGAATAGCTACTTTACAGATCCAAAAATAAATCGCAGTCGTTTTTTGGCCATTCCCTCTTTTAGGAGGATGCCTGTGCTCCAGCAGTGGGAACGTTAAAGGCTGATGATGATAATGAGTTTTTTGGGACCCCTATCTAATAAATTAGTCAACACTATTCCGTGATCAGTGGCCGTGGTGTGAGATTGACGCGCTACCGTGTGGCCATGAGACGCGCGGGACCTTTTCTAATCCATTAGCCGCTGCGGCCGCGGCTGGCGCTAGCGACCAGTCGCGGTTGCTATGGCCCGACCTCTGTATTTAATCACTAAATGAGCCCAGCCGCAACTAGACGCACCGCTCTATCGACTATCTATACTAAACTCTATTGCTTCGTAATAGATCATTATTTTAAGTGCCCTTCCTGAACTTTGTATCCGTCTAATACTAGTTTAAATTACTTTAATATGTATTGGGTTATTTTTGAACCTGTTAAGGTCTAATTAACGGATATTGACATAATTATTTGAAGAAGTTTGAAAAAGCCCAACTTTATAACAATTACACAGAAATAATTTAACGTACGATCTTATAGAATAACATAACATCACGCATGTAATTCCGGAAGGGTTAGGCAAAGGTGTACCCAATATAGTACACTCACATGCCGCCAATTAGGTATGTTTAAGTCGTCTAGGGGCGAGTCTGTAATTGCCATAAAAAACCTGATTAAAGCCAAGTCAAAACACTTTACCCGACCTGGGAATCGACCCAGGACTTTATGTACAGCAGTCGCTTGCGACCACTACACCAAAGGGGCATATATCTTATAGAAAATAAGTTAAAAAAAATGTTATTAAGTAGTTTAAGGAGCTCCTGTTGATTACTCAGTCAACACACAACTCTACTCGCTGATTGACCAGTAGTACCTCTTATACATTTGTCCTATCTTCTTCTTCACTTGTCGATAAGCTCAAATCGTAATAGACCAGTATGTAGCTACCGGCACAGCTCTAACATTTGCTTCTAGTAAGTCCTGACAATCACTTGCACCTTTTATTCTGCCGCAGAATAGGAGGTGGCGTATATCTTGCAGAGTGGGTCCACACTGGCAGTTTGTTTGGGATGGATCGAGGGGGATGTGGAAATGGGGTATCATTTAGTCAGATTATATCAATAGTGGCCAAACTCAAATCCATTTGTCCTATAGCGAGCACTAACACAACAGACACATCTAAATAAATTCCCCACTAAACCCGTTGCAGGACCCGAACATTAACAATACACATTTAGATCTATAAGTAAACACCTACTTCATGTGCAATTGTCATTCCGCACAAGTGGCTAAGTACACAGCTCCAGAAGTAGGCCAATACAGTCGTGTACGTACCCATACACTCGCGTGCTCATAAGAGGCGCGACTTAGAGCCGATATCCTCCAGTGGAGCGAGCAGAAAGCATTGACTTCGTCGAGTTATGTGAGCGTTCACTGTGAATACAACTGTTTGTAAGCAGTTGCAAATACTTCGACATTATAATTCTTGAGGGTTTTGTTATTTTACGTAATATTATGTATTTGTAAATTTTTGAGATTTTTGATTTGTTAATTTTTTGATTTTTTATTCCGTATGGTGTCGGACGCAAAGAATAGCACCATCCCATATCTTCCCGTGGGTGTCGTAAGAGGCGACTAAGGGATGTACCAGAGAATGGGCAGCAGCGTTCTCTGTGCTTTTTGTATCGACCGTACTGCGATCGCCAACCCGCCTGCCAAGCGTGGCGATTATGGCAAACCCCCCTTAAGCAAAAATTACACTTAGGGGAGGCCTATGTCCAGCAGTGGACGTCTTTCGGCTGAAATGATGATGATGATGATGAAATTTTTGAGGAGCTCGAACTTCAAGGTTACGTACTAAGTTCCCTCCGCGCCTCGGGAAGCACGTTAAGCTGTTGGTTTCGGTTGACATTCGCAGATCTTTGAGAGTCGTTACGAGTAGTCAGAAACCGAAACTCTGACTAACGTATTAAGTACTCAGTACTGGGTTATGGAGGTCAGATAGGCAGTCGCTTCATATAAAGTATGGTACTTAGCTGCATCCGGTTAGACAGGAAGTCGACCCTTACATAGTTTGGGAAAATACCTAACTTTTTTCTACTATGTTGGGGCAGTTTCTACTGTAGGCAGTTATAGCTGCTGCTTCCGATCTGACCAGTTCCAACAACGCAGGTTCTGGGTAGCACAATACTCCTTGAACTGGGTGACAGACTTCAGGGCTTCTGATTTCCCGTAAAAGGTCAAAGAACTCCTTACAAATGTTGATATCCAATTAATATGCATTTCTTTTCAAATAACGCAATTTAGTTAGTTAGAGAAGTTTTTCAAAATAATCAATATAATAGCTTTATTCTACACCTTAACATACACTATTTCCAGTATCCATTTCTGCTAAGATAAAGGCGTGGATCGGTTATTAATACGTCAATAAATCAGCCCCGACCGGTAGCGGTAGAGAGGCGATCGGCGCTCATTACGCAATTAACCCCCCGCTGGACAACGATAAAGGAGCTAACAACATGTTGCAGCAACACCGCGTAGTGACGGACGGTTTATGTTGCACGGAAATTGTAGGATCGTTGCAGGTGGCCCGAGGAGTTACTCGAGCTTTTAAGTTGTCGTATCTCTGACCGATAGTTTGGTTCGTACTTTACTTGCTTATTATTTTTGATTTTCTCTGTATATTATACATACTTAATTATACTTAATAGAACCATAAACTTGTGCTGTGAGTTTTCACAGCACAAGTTTATGGTTATTCATATAAGTCCTAGATTTTTAAGGTCTACGTCCAAATATGGAAGCCCAATTAAATGCTGACTCCTTCTTTACGTGTCGATGAGCTTAAATTGTGTTAGACCTGACTGACTGAAAATAGTCAATTACCAAATAAGTTTCATAATATGTAGATTCTATCAACTTTTTACTTATCATGATCTTGTCACTGGCTGTTTCAAACTAAAGGTTTGACAAACAGTCCATTACATTCCATTTTACGACAATTTTTTCCACCATTATGAATCGACCGACGTGTCAATTTGTTTATTAATATCAGTATTAATCACCGCAGTATCGTCGGCTGGCTATTCGTGGCTAGCGGCGGCTAGGGGTGGATATCGGTAGCCTTCGGTAACTAGCGGTATTTTAGCCCCCATTACCTAATCTTATCCACGTGCGCTATAAACTGTTTGTATTTGACTAGCTAGGAATCACAGACACGTGTAGTTCTCAAGGACGCGAGCTTGTTTGTAATTGATATAAATACATACTGAAATTGTACGTAAAGTAAACATATTCATTTATTTACAAATAGAATTGTAAAGGAATGAATGTCAAGTTTTCTCTAACAATCGTACACGTGGTATAGTTATCAGCTTAGGGCCACCTGGCTGCGGGTTGTTCGAAAGAGATACCGCGGCCTCGGCACAAGGGCTAAGAAGGAACATGGATGGTTTTTAGTCAGTAGAAGACTGACACTCCCTTCCGCTCTGTCTAGAGCGGGAGGAGTCATTTGATGATTTCCCACCCACCAAAAGAAAAAAATGGCATATCCCCTAAAATAACTATGTTGAAGTGTTATAGACAAACAAACACCTATTATAGTTAGGAAGTGAGTTTGTTTGCCAAACCTTTCCATATGTCACAGAATACGTATTCATCATTCCGGTAGGGCTTTCCCACGAGAGAGAAGCCAGGTGCCAAAACTAATAGATTCAATAATGTTCAAACTTACACTTTGTGCTACCGGAGTTTCAATTAAAAACGTAATGTTAACCCTCAGTGTTAACCATTTTTATCCTACACGTGCCCTTCAAACTGGCACGTGTAGGAATGATTAAAAAAAAACAAAAGTAAATCTATTCAATAAAGAGGAGACGTACATACAGTAAGCCGCACGAATATAGGTACACTTGGCTAAGTTCTAACACGTGAAGTAACGATTAGAACTTTGAGCTAGCATAAACTTACGCCCTTTTCCCATGGGGTTAGGCAGAAATCACAGAACACCACTTGCTAGGATCCTTCATACTCATTTTGCCTCGTCCACATTCATACATCTGGGGGTCTAAAATGGCCACTTTGGCAGGTCATAATATGAATTGCGTTAAAAAGCGTAAAATGGACCTTTCATAATAAAAACTGCGTCTGTGACTATTTTACGAATTACGCAATTCATATTATTTTCCTATTATGATGTATTTTACTAAATTGTTACAGACGCAGTTATTATAATGAAAGGTCCATTTTACGCTGTTTATCGCAATTCATATTATGACCTGCCAAAGTGGCCGTTTTAGACCCCCTGGTCATACAAGCGCGCCGGGTGCGAGTAGGTACTACGCACCTGTCCTTACTGAAGAACGACACCAATAAGATCAGTGTATGTCTTTCTAGGGCGTCCCCTCCTGGCAACCTATTTCATTTCTGATAATATTAGCGAACATTGCTGATAAACGTTGCCAAGTGCCAACATATACAAATTGGTGCTGCTGACTATACGTGTCCACTTGTTATATTGAAATACGTAGATTATTAAATTAAGTTGGACACTGTTGGGAATCGAACCCAACAGTAACACGCAGACGGCACACGCAGGCGGCGTGACCAACATGCGCGCGCGCGTGGCAACCGATCTGAGGTGCGGGGCGCTGCGCGACTGCCGGACACTCGCTTCTTCGGACCCTCCCAAGACGGACGACTCTCTAAAACGTTTATATTTAATTTATTATATGTTTGTCCGGGCAGTTATGATTGTAATTTTAATAATATACCGAGCCTTTTTATACAGTCCACTATCTTTCATTTACCACCACGAGCAAGTCGAACAGACACGGTTTCACAGTTTTTAACTCAACTTACACTATCACTTACGGGGTATCTTCTGCGATTATCAGTTACGGGATATCTGTCGTGATGCATTTTATTAATTTATTTATATTCATAAATTAATTAATTAATTAAATGCATCACGAAAGATATCCCGTACCTAAGTGACAGTGGAAAATTACAAAAAAGATCCTAAGATAAATCCAACTCGAACGTACTTGTATTAGTACTAATACCTAATCCAATAATTCCCAACACGAGTTATTTTGAAGGCAGTATTACATTATTTGTATTTTTACCTTAGCACCCTAATTGCGAACGAAAATCTCTTGCCTGAGGAGTAATCGTGTAACTTATATAATTATCGTGTATATTCGAAGTTTTTTTTATTTATATGACATCTCACAGTTCAGTCTAGAAGACTGGCTACTGGTTATTGCTTGCTTGCTAACACCTTATTATGATCATTTTATATTATTTATGTGTACTACTAACAAACCTACTAACTGTCTTTGTAATTTTTTTAAGGACCTACGAGTAAGTCTGAAATAAAGATAAATTATTATTAATTAACCGGACATACTGTGGATGCCTTGACTTCAAGACCTCCAGCCAGGGCTTACTCGAGGTGAAGGACACAATATTTATGATTGTGAAGCCATCTAAGCGATTTCCAGAGCAATTGCATTCGATGGCTTTCTAAGATGATTGTCAAGGACTTTGTTGTGCTGGGGGCATTGATATAATAAAACCCTAGATGCACAGTCTCGAACAAAACAAACAGTCGAAGCTGTCGCCAAACACTCACCAATACACGCACTACTACATGTAGTTATCGTCACTTTAGACATTTTTTTTTTGTCAAATTCTACCTTACGCAGATTCCTTTTACAATGCAGTTATAAAATGCAATATAAAAAGTATTTTGTATGACCGTGCAGAGACACGAGCGACGCGCGACGCGCGATGCGAGACTATTTGAAATGAGTTCATTGTGAACTCATTTTAAGCGGACGGTTTTGAGACGCGGAGTGTGTATCTTGGGGTTTTATTATATCAATGGCTGGGGGTCTAAAAAAATTTAAATATAAGAAATTAGATCAGAATAGGAAAATATTATAAATTGCGTTAAAATTCGTAAAAAGGTCACAGACACAGTTACTATTATGAAAGGTTAATTTAACGCTTTTTAACGCAATTCATATTAAGATCTGCTAAAGTAGCCATTTTAGACCCCCTCTCCTTTCATGTGCTAGTTTTTATAGGAGCGGTTAGTTCGAGTGTGTGTGTAGCCACGTGTGCGCTCAAGGGCGCTCGCATTTGCATAGTGCAGTCCCGTGTCGGTGCAATGTGTAGCTAGTTAAGACATGTGCCACGTCTTGAGGGTCTTAAGTCTTGTATCAACTACGTGGAGGAATGGGACCGGTTAACTGCAGCAGATGTTAGCTTAAAATGTGTTTTTAATTGGGCTACTGGACAACTTTAAACATTTTTGTTTTTACCGTTGCAGGTCGTGAAAAATGTTACCTATTGAATTTTTCCATCAAGAATTTCTCAAGAAATGTTTCCTGGTTGGCAATTAATAGACTTCCCTATACATGGGATTTAAACAAATCTGCTGAAATGTGGGTGTGTACACGTCTGCCAGACATGACGTTATGCTATAATTTTTTAATATGTACTTTCCATAAAAAATAAATTCACAGTTTAAATAACACTTAAAAACTGATTTCTAACTACTCCCTACCTCTCCAGATACCCAGTATATCTATCTGACAATTTCCTAACTATATTGAATCCACTAAACAAATCTATTTCATTTACCTTTTGCCGAACTTTATAATTTCTGTAGCACAGAGCACTTCCTACGTATTAGTTATCCTAACTAATAATATATCTGGTTCTAGTTCCATTTCCGAATGTACCTGTGGAGTAGCACCACTGTGGGCTGGCTGGATGTGGAATAAGTCCGAGTGTTGGTTTTAAGTGCAAACTGGCTGGCTCAAAGTGGAAACCTATTAAAACTTGTTAGTCACAGAAACATACTGATGCTATAAATGGTGAGCGCGTTTTATTACTTTTGGAAATGTGTTTATCTGCTGATACAGGCCTTCCAAGGATAATACAATTATCAGAGCGAATCATCATCATCAGCATCAATCAGTGCAGCATCGATCAGTGGGTAGATGTCACAATTGTCTTCGATTTTTTAGTTCTAGGACATGCCGATTTCTTTCACCCTTTGAGAGCAGTGTTGATCAAATAAATTGAAGAAAGCAATGCGCTGGCTGAGTTCGAACCAAGGCAGACCCTTTTAATAAAATTTGGTACACAGATAGTTTATAACAAAGATTAACACATAGGATAGTTTCTATCCCGATTTTATCTTCCCGTGGGATAATTTTCGAGTTGTAGCAGCGGGTGAAGCCGCTGGCAACAGCTAGTTACAAATAATATCTTGCATGTAATCGACATTTAGACATGAATGGTCCCCATCAACACTCTGACAGCCACCACCACTGCTTAACCTCACAGTTGTATAAACCTGTAGCCACTAACACACTACCACATCGTATAGTAGCAGTTAGATTCATTTATACAGTTCTGTGGGCGCTGAATGTTTTCCAGTTTAGTTTGAAGCACAAATAGTTAGCGCTCGTCAGAGTTAGCTTCGACGCCACGTGGTTTTGTTTCTGGCTTGTGATCACTTGTGTGTTGACTGGTGGCTAACTGCCTGTCCGTCTGGCCCTCACAAACTTACTTGAATATTGTAGCTTCTGTGAAAATTAGAAGGTCACACAATACCAGCTATGGGGCACGAGATTATGCTAACTAAAGAAGAGTTGTAAGAATGACACTTGTTAAATTAATTGTTAATTTTGAGGTTAAACTCAACGCATGTATATAAATTAAATTTTCTCAAACATGCTTGGAAGTTTGAGCATTATTTTGACAACCTTCTTCGAGATAAATCGAAATTGCTGTACTGGCCAGATACATGCGACCAGCGGCCGGCAAAAGTTGTATGAAAATCCATATCTGTCGTGTTTAGCGGCCAAATAAATTACATACTAAACTCATATCTGTCGTGTTATTTAAAAATGGAACGATCTTTTACTCTGAACCATAGCAACCAAGGAGGTGACTTATTAAAGGTTTTATTTAAATTTCGAATTGGCTGAACTCTTCAACGCGTGAAAAATTATTGTTGTATGTGATTTTGAAAAGTAAATTGTATTTAATTTCCTCGCATTATTTGAGAAAAGTACTATACAAGCCTTGGCCACAACTAGGCATTGATGGACTTACGTATGTGTGCCTCGGCTTCGCCTCGGCCCACATTTACACGTTCGTCCATCAATGCCTCTGTTGCTGGCCGCTGCAGTAATGTACTATAAATAGATAATTAAAACTGTCAAAGAGTCGGTCAGCCAGTCAGAAAGTTGAAGGTCACCAAGATGTAACGAATTACTTACCCAATAAATTGTATGATAATAGATTTACATGGATAAACTGGCCAAACCATAGTTGGAAAAAGACTTGGCATCATTTTGATAATATTCATACATTTCGTCGTTGATAGTCCAATTCCGCGTAACTAACATTGTCAAATACCGCGTATGTACAGTCTCTGCCCAGTATTACCTGACCCCTAATTTAAAGAATAAGAGGGAAAGTGGTGTGAGAACAGAGGTCGATTAATACTGGGCACAGACTGTGAATTCGCGGTATTCGACAATGTCAGTTACGCGGAGTTGAAGCCAAGTATTGCCTGACCCCTAATATAAAGAATAAGAGGGGAAGTGGTGTGCGAAGGTGGGTCAGGTTATACTGGGCACAGACTGTACATACGCGGTATTTGACAATGTTAGTTACGCGGAATTGGACTATTAATCAACGACGCTTTGTCGTCGTTACAAGTTCAGTCCAAAAATGACAATAGCTACCTTGAGAATCTTGTGCTCACAGAACACCTGTTACACAAAGTCCGTCTGCAGCCCCAGACTACAAACCGGACAGGCTTATTGTCAATAAATTACTTCCATCGTCCATTTTATGTTGCGTGCTCTGAGAAGCCCTTTCATCACGAGTGGGATGATACATCTGATTCTTAAAAATTTGTCTGCTATGATCGGCAGACTGGCCATGTTTGCTGAGTTCTAGGAATTGGCCGATGTGTAGAGACAGCATCGGCCAAAGTCTTATAATACTGAAAGGGCTGACGTGATAATCAAACCTGGGTCCTCACGCAAAGCAGCTAGAACAAAACTGGTCAATTCTAATTTGGAAATCAAAAATAATTCCACAAAGCAATACAGTTTAGCTTCCAAAGTTTATCGCACGCAATCGGCTGCGATCACGTGCGTGTGTAATTTGTTGACGGTACGGTACGGCACGGTAAAACTTAATGACGCGCACTATTGATGCCGGCCGATAGCCACAGGTGAGCGCCGGCTAACTGGCTTACTAAACTAAATGTGCTATTTTACACGCTAGTCTGACTAAATGGTTTAGTGGATGCAATAGTGAATTCCTAGATTTCTGTGTTAGGTTCTAAGATGCCGTAAAACATTTATAGAGTCTTCTGCAATCTGGAGTTTTGATAATTTAAATTTTCTTTGGTCAACGAAATATGGGAGTCCAGAAGGCCTAGACTAGGTTCTATGCTACCAGTGATCAACGATGACAAAAAGGCTGTTGGAAGCCAGGAATATATGCGCATAGTGACTGGACGTCGGATAATACCTGGACGAGATCCGCACAGCCCGGAGGAACATAACACAAAAATGACATAATCTGTTCTTTAGAAGTAAGTGGAACGAACCTTGTGGAACAATGATGATGAGAACTTACAAAGTTGTCTTGACAAAGAACAGCCGACGAATTGATAACATCCTCCTTTTTGAAGTCGGTTAAAAATGAACTCAGACAATGGTTGTCCCGTAATGAGGTGTTCATACAAAAAACAGTACAAAAACGTGACACCCGCAACCTGTGCTCCTGTCATAGTAATTATAATAGAATCCTCCCATGTATCGCAAGACAAAAGAAAACATTATAACAATGGTTTTGTATTCAAGAGTAAATCCGAGGGAAATTAAAAGAGGTCCGAATCGTACTCGGGGGACGTAGGAGGACCCGATGTAGCGATAAATTGCCGCAGGTCGTCTCTAGTCGCGCGCTTTTTAAGGCCCCACCCGAATGTCCCGTTTGTTACCTCTGGAGTGACGTCACTCACTGTTGCTTGTGACGTCACTTACTGTTGCTTGTGGCTCGCGATATTACTGGTCGAGCTGATTGCAATTTCAGGGTTCAAAAGAGATACCGCGGCCTCGACACAAATTGCTAGGAAGGAACATGGGTGGTTTTTAGTCAGTAGAAGTCTGACACTCCCTACCGCTCTGCCCAGAGCGGGAGGAGTCATTTGATGATTTCCTACCACCCAAAAAGTTCCGCGGTACTGAAAGGTACTGGAAGATCTTTAGACCCATTGGTTGTCGTTACGTCTCAAGCACGACATTTTCGAGTCAACCAGGGACAGGATTAAAAAAATCTGGTTGGTTTCTGTACTGCGGACAGAGAACAATCACTTAAAGGATTTGAATTAGATGCAAGTTTTAGTTTTTGGACTGTCACACCAGTTTGCAGTGCATGTCATAAACTCATAACGAATATTCTAAATCTGTTCATTTAGTGATTTAAGTAGCGGCAACTCAAACGCTTTTGAAATAATTGTAGTTTGCATCGAGGTCGCTTTGTGCATTTATTTACTTTGTCATGTCATCGTATACTAAGGTATACCTATCGTAGAGCTTGCTCGTTTCCATAAACTCATCAGTGCCTTTCATTCTTTGACTAACTTTCTTGTCAGTTAGTGCGAGACACGCCATCTCAAACCATGCTTCTTCTTCCATGATTATTCATCGTATTATAACAACCTCGAAATATTTTAGAAAAACCTGTCTGTGTTTATCAAACCGTGTTTTTTTTTTTAGAATTTCTCCTGTATCGTGGGTGCGTTTACAAACATTTAAACTCACATACACAAATACCCAGACCCGGAACAACTAATTGTACGTCATACAAATATTTGATCCGTGCGGGGATCGAACCCGCGACACGTAGCGCGGCAGTCCAATCGCTCAGCCATTGCGCCAACCGTGCCGTCAGAATTATAAAAAAAGTAAAAAACTAAAACCCGACTACGACAAAAAAAACGACGCCGAAAAAGTATGTTCTTTTTGTTCTATCCTGAAATCTTGTTTCATACTTTTTCGGCATCGTTATTTTTTGTTGGTTTTAGTTTTTTACTTTTTTTATTTAAACAATTTTGGTGTTAATTTTTTTTAACACATAAATTTTTGTCCACTAGAGGGCGTCACTTTAAATTTGAGTAATATTTTGGAAATGTAGGTACAAGTGACGCCCTTTCAAATGATACCAAACACGGCGTATTTTATCTTCATTTTTATTTTTAACACATGTCTTTTTGTCTGCTAGAGGGCGTCATATCGAGTTTTGTGACACGTCACGTAGTCTATGTTCAGCGGACAATTAAGATGGTTCTAACGATACCGCATATGTCGAGTTCCGATAAGTAGATTATTAGCTATGAGGGAACAGATGAAGATACTGACATACATACAAACATACATACATAGCCAGTCAAAATCATAACCCTCCCTTGGCTTTGCCGTAGTCGGGTAAAAACTACATTGTATTTTTCGCCAGAGAAAATCTAGAAAGCAAGACTAGATTTTCAAAATCCGTCATAATTTTTACTTCTAAAGTCTGTCAGAGTAAAAACACGATATAAAGCGTTCCATCGCGTCTGATTGTAAGAGTAGCGCGTATTTTGTGCAGCGAGCGACGTGACACTTAGCACAAACAACTAACACTTTGTTATTAGGTTTTGTGAACTTTATCTTGTGCACTTGCCTTAAAAATACTGCACTACTGAGCATTGGAGCAGGCGTGGAGCAGGAAGAAATAAATACGCGAACGACTTATCGCGGGTTTAGATGGCACAAAAGAAATGAGTTGTTCTACGTAATGTTTTGAGTGCATATTAAATTGCATCATCATTATCAAGTTTTTTGTAAAATTAATTAGAATTATTAGCAAAAATCTATTACTGTACGCGGTCAAACTATGTGCGAGTTCATGATGGGAGGGTTTATCATATTTATGAATGTGGCGCATTTCAGGCTGCACACCTGCCCGCCTGTGCACATACCTGCGCCCGGGCAGCACCGAGCAGCGGTTAATTCGCCGCGCGCCGACGACGGGTTAATGCATTCGCTAAACACTCCGACAGATTTGAAATATTCGCGCTTAACCCTCCGATGCCACCCCCCCCCCTACTGTCGTCGTCGCTATTCTATTGCGAGTTTAGTTCGCTCCAAACTTGGCCGCTTTTAAGCTGGGACTCGCTTGGCTTTAGGAAATTTACTAGTTTGAGCTATATTAGACCGGTATACAAGGATAAGTGCCTCCGCTAAACTGCTGAAGTTGTTAACAGGATTTCAAAGGTTTGCAATTTGGTATGCGGTTTCATTAAGCAGCTAAATACGATTTCCTGGCGTACTCATACATACGGGAGCATTTAGCATACTGAGTTTGTTGTTGAAGGAACTGAACCGCATTCTTGTGAGCTGTGATATTTTGAAGTGCAGACGTTGTTTACTGGCACGGTCAGAAAAATAATACGATGAGTAAACAGGGAAACCGTGCAGCGAAAAAAGAAACAAATGAACATTTCTTGTCGCGAGGTGAGATTTATCTCCAGCAGGTGACCGGCGCCGTGTAGCTGCCGTTCCAGCACGCTCCGGCTCGCTCCGGCACAACGCGACTAATAAAACATTACCCATAACGAACTTGAACGAACTGTCGATTGTGTTGAGACGGCGAGGCTTCCATTAAACCGACTCGGCAGAACTTCCCTGTCCCCAGTTTTAATTGAAAACGTCGTAAAATCTATCGCAGACAGACGGCAAAGTTGTGCCGGCCGGCCGGACTCCATATAGTTCTAATTACAAAATTCAAATCGCGCTTAAACCAACCGAGTTGATTACGGCGAATGTCGGCGTGTAATTTGGACATTCCTCGGCAGCACCCGCATCACCGCACCGCACTGCACCGCGTTGCGTCGCAAGTCGCAAGTCGCACGTCGCACGTCGCACGTCGCACGTCGCACGTCGCTTGGCTCGCCGCCAGCTGCGTCCAGTGCATTAGGCGCCGCACACCTCGCCGCGACATAACCTGCCAACATAATACCAATTCGCAGTTCTTTTTGCTGCATAACCTCGTTCTCGGATATTGTTATTAGCCCAGCTTAGTCTCTCTACTTGTAAGTAGAAACGATTATTATTCAAATGAAACTAAACTTCTAAGTAGGTTCCATCTGGTTCCGTCACAGTTTTCTCGTTTCGTTCGATTTTAAGTAATGCAATTTCGCTGCAGAGTGTAACATAGAAATGTATAAATCTTATTTTTGTAGCGGTTAAAGTAAAGTGGTTTCCTCTCATTCCTTCCACTGTGCATTCGTATCTCCGAATTAGTGCTTTAAAGAGAATTCTCTACGAGATAAAGCGTTTAAAACTTCTCTTAGGAACGCAGTAAATCTCACATGTTGCGCTGTTAATAATATATACAGAGTGCAGGGAGCGGCATCTTCGTCGCCAGCCGTAAGTCTCCGGCGGCGCGCGTATCTGTCCGCCACGATCCGGCGCCGTGCGGTGCCGTGCGGTGCGGAACGATTCCATGCGGCGCCGTGCAGATGCGATGTAGAGATTCGTCTAAGCTAGCAGAATTGTTTCACTAATCACTTACTCATTTTTACTCTACATAATAATTTAGATTGATAAGTTCTACTGAAATATTGTTGTTCAATTTACAGTTGTGCTTTAAAATATTTTCATTGCATCTTGTGAAACGTGCATAAATTCTATTCTATTTTAAATGATTTATATAACTCTAATTATCTCTCTTCTCATATACTAGACTCTGTATCACCTATTCACGTGTGGCCACTACTTTGCCTGACGCCTGCTATTATGTGTGTGAGCGGAACTGGCTCATTAGCAGCATTCCGTCCGTAACCGCGCGCCTTCCCGCGACACGCCGCGACTGCAGCGATGTAAAGCGGCTGCAGCGCCACACTTAGCGCTGAATAAATCATTACCTAATAGGATCGTTTCATTAGACCAACTTACTGCACTGCCGCTGTAGAAAGCTGCTTTTCTTTAGAAAGTTCATTACTTAAGAGGTAATAGAGAAACTTCACAGTTTATTGCATTCATTAGGTCAACATCGTGTTGTGCAACAGTGGAGGTTTACCGGAGCATATAGTTATATTTAATAAGGACAATTTTAGTAAGGTTGTGCTTAGCAAATGAGTAGGTAAACGTACTTGAGTCTCACTTATTAAGATGAAACAGGAGCTGCAATTCTCCATACAAATGTATTACCCTTTTTCTTCCTGAGGAATGCTTCTAGAGTAATATTTATTTCCATCCGGTGCGATCTCATGGCGGCATGGAGACAGCGACTGTCGCAACCCCGTGCAGGGCACGCCACGATAGTGGCGGTAAGTCTCCTCTTTGAGGAGTGGCTAGAGAGGAGCCACGGCGCCCTCACCTTCCGTCCGACGCAGGGCCTCACCGGACACGGATGTTTCGGGAGGTACCTGCACCGAATCAGGCGGGAGGAAACGCCCGGATGCTTCCACTGCGAGGATCGACCGGAGGACACGGTGGAGCACACTGTGGAGGTGTGCCCTGCTTGGGCGGAGCCCCGCCGTGTCCTCGTAGCGGCGATCGGCGGCGGCGACCTCTCGCGTCCGGCCCTGGTGCAAGCTATGGTCCGGGGCGAGGAGGGATGGGACGCCGTCGCCTCCTTCTGCGAAGCAGTGATGCTAGCGAAGGAGGTGGCGAAATGAGAGAGGGAGAGAACCTCTCAACGTCTCAGCCGCCGCGGAAGGCGCGGAAGGCGCTCCGGGCGTCGGGGGCCACGTGATGGCTTCCGGCCACCGTAGACGCGGGCCTGTGGACGGTGAGTAATGGGCTAGCTCGCCGTCCGGCCGGCCGTCGTCGTGACGGCAACAGACCGTGTCGGCGGCGCGTTTGTGTTCCACGCGCGCCTCAAAGAGATGTCAGCAAGGAGGGGCCCGCAAGGGCCGACGTCGGGGCCGCGGATTTTAGTACTAGATGACGTGGCCTCGGCACAAGGGCAAAGAAGGAACATGGGTTCGGTTTTTAGTCAGTAGAAGTCTGAGAGTAGCTCTACCCTTGGGAGCGAAGGGGAGAGTCAGACTTCATCAAGTGCTCTTGAGCGGGGGGGGTCATTTCATGATTTTCCACACACCAAAAAAAAAAAAGTTGATGTGGCACTCGGAGACTGCCAGGGTAAAGCTATTGCATAGCATTTTTTATCAACTTATGCAAATAATTATTAATTTCTTTATTTATGCAGTATTTTTTAAAAAGAATTTAAATTATTATAAGTAAATCAAAAGTAACCTTCATAGACTAAGCTAGTAAGAAACTCTATGACAGAAAATTTAAAAGAAAAAGTATTGACAGCTTGTCAGCCTGACGTAAGTGTCATAACATTGAAAAATAATATGAAAATTATTTATTTTATTTTAGATATTTTATAAGAAAACGGAAACGGAAACGTATCGAAGCATTCGAAATGTGGGCCTATAGACGTATGTTGGCCATTAGCTGGACACATCGAGTGACCAACGTTGAAGTACTACGTCGTGCTGGAAGGACACGCCAATTAATGCAGACCATCAAAAAGAGGAAAGTTGCCTATCTGGGTCACGTATTAAGGCACGACAGATACGAACTCTTGCAACTCATAATGATGGGCAAAGTGGCAGGCAAAAGAGCAGTGGGACGTAGGAAGAAATCCTGGCTGCGCAATATCCGGGAATGGACGGGAGTTAAGAGCGCCGCGGAATTTTTAGACTGGCAAAAGACCGAATAGGATATGCGGAGCTGACTGCCAACCTTCACTAGTTGGAGAGGCACCTGAAGAGAGAGAGAGAGATAAGAAAACGAATCGTCTTCTAAGACCGATTCGCAGAATAGTAATGCAAAAACCAATAAACGTATGATAGATGCGTAATAATAATAAAATGAATGTATACAGAGTACTCGAGGAGTACTCACTCATTATCTTTCACTATTTTTTCGTGACTTTCTTCATTAATAAATGCACTTTGTTTATTCATATTTAAAACACTTTGTACACAAATTATACGAGTAAGAATATTTTAGAAGGAGAAAGAAGAGAGACAAAACAGAAAAACTTTACACATTTACAACGTGAGGTTATAAATTATTTAATTTGACAACCTCAGTTGCCGACCTTGTTATTTTCCGTAACCAATAGCAACCTGGTTGAGTACTGAATCTTAAATTTTTTGTTAGGAAATTTCTGGATTCGCTCTCCACTCTCAAGGCCCGCGATAGAAGCTATGCAATAGCTTAAAAAAAAAGGGCACGATATATTTCGGTACTTCGGTAGACCAAAATTTGTTTCAAAATGTAGGAGTTACTAATAAAATTTTAGAATTTACGATATTATCAGGTTTAATTTTTAATAAATTGAGCTTTACAAACAGTGTTAGCTGATCGTTGGATACACAACTAAATGTTTGCTTTGAAACATTCAGGTAGGCATTTGATGAAATATTCAATCGAAATTTCGCCGTTGAAAGCAATATTTCAACGGCTGTGTATATTTATATTTGTATTCGAACGTAAAGATTTTTGCACTGTATGTAAATATTTTTCTTTACTTGTTATATATTTTCAGGGAAGGCCCCTGAAAATATATAACTTTGGCTGCTTAATAAAATTGCATTCGTACAGGCCTCCATCTGAACGTAAGAAAGATTATTCAGAAATAACAGGCAACATAATTATAGGTAACTCTAGTCAATGTGAAAGCAAAAAGTTATTATTTACTAATTCAAGAAACTACCTACGTTTACTTCAAAGAATTTTCTTTAGTAAATTCTTGCAAAATTAAAGTAACTCTAACAGGCATCACCAATAACAGTAAAAACACTTAAATTCTTACAAACAGAAATCTTGTTCAAATATTTACCGCGCACAAATCCAGCAGTGTACTCGAAACTACTCGACACACAACACTATCTACAGAATCGCTGTACAAAGCTGCGTTAGACCAGCATTACGACACGACAGCGCAAAGCGGGCGAGCAATCTAAGGCGCACAATAAAGTTAATCTCCTGGCCCACACATCAAGTGGTGCCTGAGGTAGTACAAACACACGGGACGGTAGACAGGTCCACACTACTCGCGTTTATTATTTCCAGAAAGGAACATTATTTAATGTACTAGTCTTTTGAACTTTAATAATGCTTCGTTTGCTATGTAAAAATTTAAACGTAGCAAATGTTATCGGTAAACTTATTTGTTAGTGAGATATGTTAATAAATCATCGTTCTTCATAATGGTTATTTGTTTTTTTAATTAGCCATCAGCATCAGGAGTGGAGGGACTGGGCAAAGATGCCCGGGAGTGGGAAATAAGCTAGGAAAAAAACCATCATTATGATCTCGGGCAACCTTGCAGCCCAAATTGCTGAGTGCCTTTATGCTTCTCCCCCTTTTGTGCCATGCTTGCCTGGCCTGCGCGAGTCTCACCCAGGTACTCAAGATTTTCTATAAAGCTTTGGGAGTATGTAGAACACTTTTAATATCTATCTATCTATATAAATAAAAATGAATTGCTGTTCGTTAGTCTCGCTAAAACTCGAGAACAGCTGAACTGATTTGGCTAATTTTAGTCTTGAAATATTCGTGGAAGTCCAGGGAAGGTTTAAACGGTGAGAAAGTGGTAGGTAGGTAGGCAGGGTAGTAGGTAGGTAGGGTAGTAGGTAGGTAGGGTAGTAGGTAGGTAGGGTAGTAGGTAGGTAGGTAGGGTAGTAGGTAGGTAGGTAGGGTAGTAGGTAGGTAGGTAGGGTAGTAGGTAGGTAGGTAGGGTAGTAGGTAGGGTAGTAGGTAAGTAGAGTAGTAGGTAGATAGGGTAGTAGGTAGGTAGAGTAGGAAATAGTAGTTTATGCGACTGTGCATAATGAAGGGCATTACAACACAAGTGTGGGTTTAAGAAACGAGCCGAAGGCGAGTTTCTTAATAGCATCACACGAGTGTTGTAATGCCTAATTATGTATAGTTGCATACACTAATTTATCTACCCAAATATCATAAGGGCTCTATGATGGGTTCAGGAACCATAGGGAAATGACTAGCATTGTTACCAGTGTAATGCAATAAAAAATGTAGATGTTCAGATGTCTTTTTGATGGTCATAATGTAGATACTATAGTGCGCGCGGAACTAGTTGGCCGCGCCTAAGGCATGTTTTTGTTTTTTATTTAAGTATTCTTTTCAATAAATTGAACAATTATTGTTCACGATATCTCGAGATTGGTCATCGCTGTCTAATTAAAGTCTCCTGTGCATTGCGAGCTGTAGGCAACCCGCCCCCTCACCCCTGTCGCCACCTAAGGCGCGGCCAACTAGTTCCGCGCGCATTAAAGAATAGCACACTCACTTGAATTTGACACCTGTTCCAAATTTAAACTTCATAACCTACTGTTTTCAGTAGGTTATGAGTTCATTACAGTTCTGTTTATTTCTGCTGGTTGGTAATGCTGGTCATTGCCTATGGTTTTTGAACGCATTATAGAGGGTTTATGATATTTGGGTAGATAAAAGAGCATTGCAACGCATGCCGGGAACAGCTAGTTTTGATAAAATTTTGTTCGTACTAAACTTCTTGCTATACTAAACGTGGGCAACAGCTCCAGTAACATTCTTACTTTATTACAAGACTCCAGCAAACTGTCACCCCAGATACCAAGTGCAATGGAACCACCTAGTTAGTGATTCAATTAACAACGTAGATAATCAGGAAAATAACTTGCATGTAATAGTTTTACATATTAATGCGCAAAACATGTCTGTTCATTGGTACGTAGTATGTTAATAAAAGTCCAATTTTTCAACAAAAGCTCCAGTAACGCGACAAACAATGGCGCCGCAGTGGATGCAATCCGCACACGAAGTCCGCCGCATATCGAGTGAATAAGCAATCAACACGCGCGCTCGCACTTATTCAATACACTTTTTAATATTGCTAGCAAAGCTCACTGTTTGCACCCCTCACTAAATCGGTTTGGAGCGGTGAGAGAGCGCAGCGAGCTCAGGGCAGTTAGTATCGCAATAGTGCAAGTATGCGGCACTCGGCTGGCACTCGGGCGCACTCGAGGGCTGCCCCGCTGAGGAACTTCGTCTATTACCTCCTCACATCTAGTACAAACGGAATTATATTTACTTTAACACACAAAACCAATAGAATGTTAACTGTAACAGGAAGTTTGTTTTAGTAAATAAACAAAAGATTTTGTTAATTATAACCGCGTTAGGGGAAACTTCTATAAGTAACTAATTTAATTTCTGTAACACAAATCAAAGGAGTTTGAACTTACTATACGGCGACTATTGAATCGACGGGGCAGCCCTACTCGTGGGCTACTCCAGGAGCTCTACGCGCAAATTAAAACCGAGTCTGATATTTATTTTTAAACGCCCTCCCATACACACCCCTCGAACTCCATATAGTCAGCATATTGCGCTTACCCCCGCAGCCCCGTGTGCGCGAGTGAGTGGCTGAGAGTAAGTAGTGTCGCTAATTTAGCCTCAGAGGAGGAGGACCCTCAGGATGCACTCCTGAGCTAACGAGTCCCGGCCACCTCGCGCGGTGCACTGCACATCGCACTGTGCCGCGCTTGCAGTGGTTCAACTTCACGAGAACGAGTCTAAAGACTTAGTTGAATTTACACAACTGCAAAAAATATAGACGCTTTAATTAATCCTTTGACAATTCACAATATGTGCCTAAAAATAAACTAAAATTTAATGGAAAGATGCCTTTGCCCAGGAGTGGGACATACCGGATTACAAAAAGAAAATGAAAATATGCTATGAACAAATCAATTCTGTCTTCGCAGAAATCGCCCGAACACAAACTAATATTTTAAAGACAACTCCATATAGATTATTATTCTGAAAACAATAGCTGATATCGACATGTCACCTAAACTTCAAAGACATCACATTCTACAGACATCCCTTACCTAAATATAACCGACTGCCTCACTGCACGAGGTGTAACAGTGGCAGCTATTACATGTAGTGTATCTGCCGCGACGTGATAAAGTGACAGCGACTGAGTGACGCCATGCGCCACTCGGGTACAGGTGTGACGATACCTAGACAAGCAGACAATCTGTGTACCTGAGTAGTTTCTGATTCGATAGTTTGACACGACTGTCTTTAAAGATTGTACTATATTTAAATACACTGGGGAAATGTGGGTGTACTAGGAACACCGATGCTTTACCCTTCTGGGTTTACTTTTTTTTTTTTTATAAAATGGAAACATATATATATCTGCTATGTTTGCGCAAAACCGAACTGACGGTTTCCACGCCGTTGTTCGCAAGAAAACCGCGTCGTTGTTGTCAAGGTTGCGGGCGAGTGGCAACAGCATCCTAAAAACTGTGGCGGAGAGTGTCGACTCTCCGATAATTAAAAGTTTTGTGAGAAGGATAATCACTGAACATTAGTTTGGGGATGTCCTTTTCACAGTACTTTAGTCTGTGTTCTCTGTTATATATTATTTCAATTACTAACACTAAATATAAGTTATTTTATTGTTTACTAACACTATGGATCACGTTGTCTGATAAATAAAGAATTATTATTATTATTATATATGAATTTCTCCTGTATCGTGGGTGCGTTCACAAACATTTAAACTCACATACACAAATACCCAGACCCGAAACAACTATCTGTAGGCGATACAAATATTTGTTCCGTGCGGGGATCGAACCCGCGACACTCAGCGCATCTTCCCGATCGCTCAGCCACCGCGCCAACCGTGCCGTACTGGCGTGATGTTATGTTAAATAGAAACGCGGATCTCTGATAAAATAATATCACACCAATAAGAGCGTCTAGATCAAGTGTTTTGATAAAAGACAACTTCAGACCAAAGAGCTCTTAATATTAAAGCTACCGAACTATGTACATATTTAAACTTATTAAAATAACAAGGCTGAAGTTTAATTTGTCTCTGAAACATTACAGGGTGGGCGGCACCGATCAATCATAAAGTAACTACGTTTTGTGATAAATTGTAATAGGCGCACGGTTACACAAACCCTTAAAATGTCATAAAATAAAGTTTTTACAGCTCAATCAAACGAATGACGAGATAGTTGCAATGTTCGACAGATGTCAGTTTAATTGACGTTCGGAGGGAAACTCCTTAATGTTATTTAAGGGAGTTCTGAGGGACGCTGAGATATTACCTGCGCGAACAAAGCCGCCAAGTATTTTGACTAATCTTAATTGGTAGGCCTTCGGGAAACATCTCGGGAGAGTTACGATAGCGGCGGCTCAGGACTTTGTTAGCATAACAAAACTTTTTAACGTAACGAAAATGGGGATTATAATTGTTGTGTTGAAATTTGTAGAAAAATGCACATTAGCAATTAAACTACGTCACAACATAGATATCCTGCTGTATAACTAAAAGTTGGCACAGATCTACCACATTTTTTTTTTGTAAAACTTCTATTAGTTTATTTAATTATCAAGTTTTGTTCCCAAGCTCCACCAAATACCAGCGTAAGTAAACTGTAGTAGTAGTAAACTGCTTCAGTTGCTAATGCTGGTGGCACGTGGACCACGCCACTGGCACACTGGCAACTATAACTGGCAACACTGGCATTCTGGCATACCGCCAGCTATTCATGGCGAATATTTAACTAATGTCCGCCTAATCAAGTGACACGACCTACAGACTACACGCTGTTCCTAAGAGTTATGATTTCCTGGTAGCTTGTGGTCGGTTGTTCAGTGTGTGGGGTAAAGAAATTAATGGGCTCTTATTCATAAATTATGCTAGAGACGGTAAGTTTGTTTGCTTGTTTGTAAATGTGAGGCATGACTTGTATGAGTTTTCGGGAACTAAAGAATTGATGAAGTTTCTGCTCAAAGATGCTGAAGGTGAAGTCAAAAGTCGTATTGGATAGATTTTGTATGTTTATGATTGGTAGCACATGTAATTAAATTATTAGTTGAACAATGTAAACTGTTAAATAAAAGGCTAACGAAATTTTGACTAATTTATTTTAGTTTATAGAAACAATGTGACCGTTCATAGCACAGTTAAATGTAAGAGAAAAAAATATGGCCACCAGAGTGGTCAGCATAAAAAATACTAATTCTAGTGTTGCTATTACAATAGCTAAAAATATTACTATTTTATGTTTTGTATTAAACATAAGTTGGGGCGGGCACAGGGCACCAACCATAGGTAACTGGGTTCTCTAAGTTTAAGTTATAAATTATTTTACATAAATAGTTGTTTGAGAAAATATATTGTATAAAACTATCTTATACATAAATATTTAAGTTATTATCAACACAGAGGGTGTGACACAATTTTACAAAATTTATTCTTAATTAAAAACTAACTTATTTTTATATCCTTAAATTAACCTAATCTAAATTATCTTTCATGGGCACAGGACATAATTTGGTATAGGACCTTAAGTAAACATTATTTTTAGGCCCCATTCTTACTTCTGCTACCCTGACTTTACCATCAGGTCCAGGAATAGTTTTAACAATGCGCCCCATGGGCCAATTTAGAGGAGAGATGTCCTTTTGTTTGACAATAACCAAGTCTCCCTCTTTCAAATTATCACTACTATACTTCCATTTGGGTCTATTTTGTAGGGAAGTTAAATAATCTCTGGACCAGAGATTCCAAGAATCTTGTTTCAATTTTGTACATAGTTCCCAAAATTTCATTCTATTAATATTTTTCTTGGTCACATCCAACTCTGGGTAGCTTGTTAGTGCAGTTCCTACCAGGAAATGGCCTGGGGTCAGGTAATTTAAGTCTGAAACATCACTACTCAGGGGAAGAAGTGGCCTAGAATTTAAAATTGACTCTATTTGTGTGAGTACAGTATTGAATTCTTCGAATGTCAAAGATACATGACCAATTACTCTCCGAATGTGATGTTTAGCACTTTTCACTCCAGCTTCCCAGAGCCCGCCAAATTCGGGAGAGTAACTAGGTATGTACTTGAACCTAATAAGTTTTGTAGAGCAAAAATTCTCTACATTTTCTACATGACATCTGGATGAGTGTAATTCATACAACTCTTTTAATTTATTTTCAGCTCCTTTAAATGTTTTTGCATTATCACAGTAAATTAAGGATGGCAATCCTCTCCTAGCTATAAAGCGCTGAAGGCATGCCAGGAAAGCTGCAGTAGTCATGTCACTCACCAGTTCAATGTGGATTGCTTTTGTAGCAAAACAAACAAATAATGCGACATAACTCTTTTTTGTTATTGGTTTCCTAATCCGTGCTACTTTAATGTCAAATGGACCGCAAAAATCTACGCCTGTTATTTCAAAGGCTCTACCTGTAGATATTCTATGTGAAGGTAGAGAACCCATTAATTGCTTTGCAGCTACTGCTTTAAGGCGGAAGCATTTGACGCACTTATGGACAATTTTTTTAACTTCTCTGATGCCATTTAATAGCCAAAACCTTTGAGAAAGAGAACTTAATACTAACTTTGCACCAGCATGTAGTAGTCTTAAGTGTTCTTTTATAATAATCAAATTGGTAATGTGGTTAGACTTTGGAAGAATAATCGGGTGCTTTTTGTCATATGACAAGTTGGTTGCATTTTGGAGGCGACCACCTACTCTTAGAATAGTATTGCAGTCTAAGAAGGGGTGCAAACTAGCCATGTGATTTTTGATTTGACTTCCTTTCTCTAACAATTGAATTTCACTTGAAAATGCTTTATGCTGAACATGTCTTATAATGACTAAATTAGAAGACTGTAGCTCTTTTGGTATTAGTGTACCAACTAATTTATCATTCGGATTTAAAGTGTTATGTTTGAACCGTAAGAGTAGAGCAATGACTCTTTGAAGTTTATTAAAGTCAGAGTATTTTTCAAAAATATCATCTGAAACTTGAGCAGTTTTTTGTTGCAGATTACACACAATAACATGGTTAAGAGTGGGGGAATCTTCAATTTTTGAAATTGAGACAGCAACATGCTGTTCATTGTTTTGAATGGAGGTAGCAACATTGTGCTGAAATTTTTTATCTAACAATGAGGATGGACCAAACCACCATAGCTGGTTGTCCTGTAATTTGTGTGGAGCAGTGCCTCTTGATAGTACATCAGCAGGGTTATTGACCCCTTTGACATGAGACCACATAAAATCTTTAGTTAGGGTCTTAATTTTGTTGACTCTATTGGAGACATAGACACCTTTTGAATTGTGGGAATTTATCCAGGCTAAAACCACCTGGGAGTCGGTGTGTAAAAACACCTTTAAATTTGGATATCTAATTTGTAGAATTTTATGAACTCTAGAAGCAAGTTCTGCGAGAAGGAGAGCGCCATTGAGTTCTAGATTTGGAATGGTAAGTTTTCTATTGAGAGGAGCGACACGGGACCTAGAGCATAATAAGCTCACATTAACTTGGCCATCATTGGACAAGACTCTAAGGTATAGGCAACAACCAGTTGAACTTAATGAAGCATCTGAGTATCCAACAAGTTCCACTGACTCTATATCCTCTACAGCAGTTCTATTAATTGCTCTAGGTATCTGAATAGTACCCATGTCATTCAAATTTATTAAGAACTCTTTCCAAGATTTCAGTATATTACCAGGTAAAGTAGAGTCCCAGTCCACTTTAGACTTCCAGATCTCTTGCATTAACAATTTAGCTTGGACTACTATGGGTCCTATAAGACCAAGAGGGTCAAATATTTTTCCAATGAAACTTAGAATTTCTCTTTTTGTTTTAAGCAGATTATAGTCATCTGCCATTGGGCAGGAAAACATCAAAGTGTCTGTATTTATATTGTGTTTCAAACCTAATGTTTTTATTATATTATCTTTATTGAGGTCAATTTGTTCAAAATATTTTACATTGTCAGGAAGGTCTTTAATTGATTCTGGAGAGTTGGAACACCATTTGTGTAACTTAAAATTACCTAACTTCATTAGCTCTATAAGTTGAGTCTTGAGCTCCAATAGTTGCTCTACATCATCAGCTCCGGTTATGACGTCATCGATGTACGTGCTTAACCGTAGAGCTTCTGCCGCTATTGGGTACTTATCATTATAGAGATGGGCTAATTCTATGAGACATCTTGTGCTCAAAAAGGTAGAGGTTTTTAGACCGTAAGTTATTGTTTGCAACTGTAAGCAAATAATGGGTTTGGATGGATGATCTCTCCAAAGAATGTTTTGCAATGGTCTAAATTTTTCATTTATAGAGATCATTCTGAACATCTTTTCTACATCACACATTAAAGTATAGCGGTAGGTACGAAAGAGAATCAGTATGTTAAATAATTCATTTTGAACGATAGGTCCATTTAACATAACATCATTTACTGAGAGACCATTTTTAGACTTCATGTTCCCTCCAAAAACGACACGCAATTTGGTTGTCTTGCTACTTTCATTTTGTACTGCATGGTGTGCAAGAAAATACACAGGATCATTCAGGACATCATATTGACTAATGTCAACTTCCCTGGCATGACCCAACTCCACATACTCATCAATAAATTTTTTATATTTTTGAAAATAGTCTTGATTGGTCTCAAACTTTCTCTCAAGTGTCTGAAATCTTTGCAAGGCACGTGAAAAAGAATCACCAATATTTAACTGTTC
Source organism: Diarsia dahlii (assembly GCA_949775195.1). Lineage (NCBI taxonomy): Eukaryota > Metazoa > Arthropoda > Insecta > Lepidoptera > Noctuidae > Diarsia > Diarsia dahlii. Next base: position 338,521 of record OX459193.1, on the reverse strand, counting down.
TAAAGGGCATTGTAATGGAATGTCGACTGAAAACTTGTTATTATCTAACTTAACTGAATTTTTGAAAATTTTTTCAGCCTTTTCAAACTCTAAATTTTGTTCAACTGCCTCTTCAGTGATTTTTTCAGATAGCCAGAAATTTTTCATGATGTTTTCCAAGCTATCATCATCCTTTTCCTGCACTACAAAGTTTGAAACCAAGTTCACACTTGACAAGTTAATTTTACATTCATTTTTAATTGTGCCAGTGACTACATGACCAAATAATGTGTTTTGTAGTACAATACCATTGTCTAATTTTATTACACCATCAATTATGACTTTAGAATAAAAATCTACCCCTAATAATAGAGCAATTTCTGACGGTTTGTTGAAATCATTATCAGCAAGCTGCACATTAGCTGGAATATTACATTTTTTAATATCTAAATAGTTTTGAGGTAAGTTTGTAGTAATAGTATCTACAATATGACATTTGATTGAACATTTTACATTGTATAGAGTGGATTGTAACAATATGTAAGCGCATTCATTTACCTTGTTTGGAGTATTGCCCAAACCAATAATGTTTGAATCTTGAGCCATAGGGGTCAAGTCCAATTGGTTTACAAGTGTACGCTTTATAATGCATACTTGGCTACCACAATCCAGTAGAGCCTTAACTTCAATTACATGACCAGTTTTGTCAATGAGTTTCACCTTTATAGTAGGCAATAATATGTTTGTTTCATTTGTTGATAGATTGGAATGTAATGTAATGACCTCATCCTCCCTAGGCTTGTCCTCATGCAAAAGAGTATTGTGACTATTTTTACAGACCTGACATTTGAATGAATATTTGCATTTGTCAGTGTGATTTCTCAGACACGTAGTGCACAACTTATTATCAGTAGCAAACTTTATACGCTGTGAGGCTGGAGCCAATTTGAATTTAGGGCATGTATAGATGGGGTGATCATTGCTGCAGAATATGCAAGATCGCTTTGAATTTGTTTTGGTTACAATATTGGAAACCTTGTTATTTAATTTTGACTTACCTTCATGGCAGGTATTCTTTTGAGGAGAGCTGTCCTCCAATGCTATAGCTCTTTTTTCTAAAAAGGACATAAATTCTTCCATAGTAGGTAACTTGTCCGTAGACAACCTGTCAAGATGGTATGCCCGGTTAGTATAGTTATCGAGCTTCCGTGATAATATAGATATCAACAGCATATCCCAGCTCTCAACAGGTTGCTTCAGATTTATCAAAGCATAAAGTTGTTGACGCACTTCAGATATAAATGATCTGATACTTGCCGCAGTACCCTTTTGCATTTGGGGAATATCTAAGAGAAGACCAATATGGTTTGAAATAATTCGCGTTTCATTGTCGAATCGTATCTCTAATAATTTTATTGCTTCAGGGTAAGATTCATTGACAAGTGGCAAGTTAATAATAACGGCCAATGCATCAGCAGTTAAATATTTTCGTAGGTAAAACAACTTCTGTACGTTTGACAATGAATTGTTTCTATCAATGACAGCATTAAACAAGTCCATGAAAGGCTTGAACTGAGCAAAATCTTTACCGTCAAATGTTGAAATTTCTATATTTGGTAATTTGCAAGTAGAAATGGAATGCCTTTCAGAGTCTACTCTGGTTTTTAATTGTCTTAATGCTACATTGATTTTTCCTAAGACAGAGAAGTATTTGTCTTCAATTTCACCTACACATTCTGTATCCTTATCATCTAGGTTCAATATGTCTAAGTGGACACTCTCATAGGTCTTAAGCGTGCTAATCAGTTTCTCCTTGCGCGCTTCTAAAGTGTCTATGGTGGCTGTTGCGACGTTGATGGGATCACTTATAAAGTTCTCAATTCGTGTTATTGTAGACTTACATTGTCCTCGCTGAGCGCGTAGCCGCCTAAGTTCAACCTCCGCCATGGTAAACGAACGCAACACAACCTACTTACGATTCACTTCTTGGTACACTAATATTACGCATTACCGCACTGATTATTGTAGATTTATACCGCACTAAACGAATGCCGCACTTATTGAGCACCAGACTTCTTCTATTTAGCTGGTAACTTCGCCGAAAAATGTTGCGAAAACTTTGTTTTGATTCCAATTTGTTGTTGTTTACTAATTTGAAGACCGCTGACAGTGACACTTGCTTGACGTTTGACGTTCCGAACTCGATGAGTGTGAAGTTGCTCCAGCGCATCCGACCGGAATGCCCAACCGAACAACTCTTGTTCGTTCGTTCTTCAGTGAACTTCAGTCTTGTCACAATTTTCTTCCGAATTCTTGTCTTTGGTCATAAATTTTTAGTAATACCGCCTTAAAATAAAATGATTGATGAATTGATGAATCGACGATATAGCATCGAAATATAGGTCTCCCGCGACTCGCAAGAATGCGAATCTGCGAGAAAATCTTCCGTGTCCCTCCGCCCGCGGCGACCAGCACTCCCAACGACTCGATATTTTAAGTCGTCGAAACACAATGTACGATACGCGCACACCGGAGATAACACTTGTACTTGTAAAACACACTCGAAGGACCACTTTTAGCCTGTTAAATAAAAGGCTAACGAAATTTTGACTAATTTATTTTAGTTTATAGAAACAATGTGACCGTTCATAGCACAGTTAAATGTAAGAGAAAAAAATATGGCCACCAGAGTGGTCAGCATAAAAAATACTAATTCTAGTGTTGCTATTACAATAGCTAAAAATATTACTATTTTATGTTTTGTATTAAACATAAACTAATAAAACGCAAACCAAAAACAAAACATAAGTAGCGAGTGAGGTAGCACCGTACGCTCTGTATCGCCCGCACGACTAGTGGCGCCGAGCGGCGGGACGCACCCTAATTAAATTATATTTATTTGCGAGCACCGCCTCTTAATGAAAACGGCCGCAATTTGGAGCAGCCAGATAAAATGAAGCACCTCCGTGCATTCTTTAAAGTGTAGTAAATCGCAATAAAACACGACTTATTAGACAGTAAGACAAAGTCGGCCTCGTCGTGACCGAGTCGTCATCGAACCCGTATCACTCTGCATCCCTTCGCTACACATCACAACAAAACATCGTCTCACCATCACCATGAATTTAATTATTCCAGCGAAGCAAATTCGCAATTGTACGCTTCAAGTAGTGATACTTGAAGCTCAGCAGTGGATTTGCTTGCGGTAGCTTATTGCCGACTAGTCGCTGTGTTGTACATACATACATGTACACGTAGCTATGTGCTCGTACATAATGTATGGTAATTAAAACCACCTCCTCGCACTACAACGTTTGTTTCATAAGCGTGGACTTGCTCGTCTAGCCAAGGAATTATTTCCAACGTCTCCGTTTACACTCAAATGCCTTAACTAAAATACAATTACTTTTGCTTCAGTAAAGTTCATGTTTTAGTACTCAAACAACACTAATGAGTTCAATAGAAGTAATTATACTGGTATACGCAAATGTCTTCCCGCGTATAAAGTCTGGTAAGTAAGACATAATTATGGAGACCGAAAAGAGTGATGGACGAGACAAAAATGTAAAAACTATTTCCAACATTTTCTTGTGGTAGCGCTGTAGGGATCGCAAGTTCTTTTGAAACTACTTCCCTCCTGATTGGATTTCGTAGTAAATGTGAATGTGGCGCGATGGGACGGGTCGTGGTGCGGTGCGGTGCGGCGCCGTGCGGCGAGGCTGCGGCGGCCACTCAATGAGCACTGATTGCAGCAAGTCGCCGCGACCTCACACAACTCGATTACCGCGTGTGTGTGCGATTAGCTTCAACTTATCTTGTGAAGCACTAACGCTGCTACGGTGACAGCTTCAGTTTTCATCTACTTGATGCTGAATAAAGGCAGATTGATAACAATGTTGTGATCGTCTGAGTCGCAAGCACTCTCTCTAATATAGCATAGTAGGCTAAACTCCACTAACATTGGAGTATAATTTCCTCTGCAAATGGTTGCAAACCCGCGGTCACGATGCTAAGACAACCGCGGTCCTCAGGTGTAGCCACCAATTACACGATGTTTGTTTGAAAGCCACCACGTGGACAAACAGACAAATACCGCTGTTTGCTAAACGTACCGCAACTGTTCTGATTCAATAATTATAATTATTTTAGTGGGAATAATAGTGTTTTATATGTGTTTTTATGTATTTTCTGAATGATTCCCAAGTTCTCGGCATATTTATTGCTACTGTATGGGCACACTGGTTCAAGCAAAAACATGTAATCAGTGCTTGTCTACATCTACACTAATATTATAAAGAGGAAAGATTTGTACCTATTTTTGTATGTTTGTAATGAATAGGCTCAAAAAGTACTGGGCCGATTTAAAAAAAAATTTCACCAATAGAATGCTACATTCTTCCAATTTGACATAGGCTACATTACATTTTGAAAAAAATTAGGGATCCTTGGTAAAATTTGAACAATGTAACCGAAGGTGTAGAAAAATGAGTCTTAAAATGTCTTTCGTCGAATGCGCTGCCGAAACTATTAGCGATAGAACAAAATAATGTACAACAATATTGAAGAACATCATAATGTCTACAAAAAACTCCGCGGTAGCATACGTCCAACTATTGTAGTTATGTCACTACAACAACTTTTTTCATTTTAAACATTAATGAAAATGCTAACCAAATCCAAACCATGCTATTTATGTGTTTATATTAATCCTTATCCAAATAAATTATTTTATGGTCAAGACCATTTAACTACCTATAAAATAGTTTTTCAATTATTTAAATTGGACTTTCCATTCAAAAGATATTACGAATTAAAAAATTCAAACATGTAAACAAAACCGCCATAGCGCCGTGGCCGTTGTTTGCGATGCAGTCTGAAAAGCGCGCCGGGCATCGCGGTGGGCGGGGTGCCATAAAAATATTTGTGAAAAACTGTTTTTATATCCGAATTTCCAAAAATAAATAATTGTCTACCCCGTGCGAAGCCGGGACGGGCTGCTAGTAATCTATAAAAGCAAGAATGAAGTGATCATCTGAAAGCCGTAGGTTGGCGTGTGCAATGTGTGTAACGCTTAGAGCTCTGGCCGTTTCAGTGCAAGTCGAATAGCAGAATCTCTTTGGTGTTTGAATTAGTAAACCTTTGTGGATTTCGGGTTTCTCTATGACAAAATGGTTTCAATTTTGAGAAACGACTGGCGGTCGTGTTTTGTTGTTCGGTTTGCGAATTTCTTCATTCCACGTAGCTAGTAATATTTAAATATCTCTGGATCCACGCCTTTCTGTCATGATAATATATAGAAATAGAAATAACGCAAGAACACAAGTTCTAGTCATTGAGGTATATGTACTTCGTACTAGAGGAGACACCTCAACTCGATTTTTTGTAACACACGTTTCGGTGCGTGCACTGAACCTCATTTAGTCTATGCCGAGCGGTTGCTGCGACGTGACACATTTGAGTGAAGTTTTTTGTTCTAAAATATGCCTTCGTGTGCATTGAGATACTGTACAAATAATTCAAGAAATACAAGTAAAAATCACAAGTAATTAAAATATAACTATTATCTTTAAAACACATTTGATTTAATTATATTTTTTCAATTGCAATGTGTCATCGTGGCGGCCATATTTACGTGAAAGTCAAAGAATAAAACATTAGCATGCACAGACCTGACACTATCGACGTATTCAATGCTTGGCCACGAATCCTCTACATGTAAGTCAAAATTGATAGTAGGTTATATAATATTTGCATATGTATCAAGACAATTAACAAAAAAGTTTAAATGTGAAGATTGTATTGAAAGTTTGACTATACTATAAACTTCCACTTCACACATCTATCATACGTAATTTAATACAGCAATGTGGTGGAAGTCTTGCCTCGAAATGTGATTTTAGTTATATGTCACACCCTAAACCATTTAATTAGGAAAGAAGTATTTGTAAATTTGAATCAACATTCACTGAATCAGCCGAGTGCAATACGTCATTACGAAAGTTACAATGTCGAATCACGCGGCGCCGAATGTTTGCGACAACGAATACTGTGAACACGAAAGCACGCAGCGACGCATACCGTTACAACGAATGCACGAGACTTCGGTGTAACGATTTTTGTTGTAACGTGAATTCATGCATTGTGTTTCGCTGTTCTGCAAAACCTTTACCGGATAATAAACCGTTGTTAAACTTTATCTCGTATTAGTTATTTCCAACAGTTGTAACGGTATGCGTCGGTGCGTGCTTTCGTACTCACAGTATTCGTTGTCGCAAACATTCGGCGCCGTGTGATTCGACGTTGTAACTTTCTTAATAATTCTTAATGATGTATCGCACTCGAATCAGCCATCAACATTCAATCACAGAAAAAATAAAAATTATTGTTACAGTTTAAGTACATTTTTATTTATTTTCTAAGTACATACGTACAATATTATATCAAGTAGGCCGAATAATAACATTATGTCGCATCTGTACGTATTGATAGTAATTTAGTAATCTATGAGAACATGACACCCCCCGCCCGCCCCGCTGTCATCAAGTGCGCGTACATTATTTTGTTTGAAATAGCTTCTCTAGTACGAAGTACATATACCTCAATGGTTCTAGTCCGTCTAATATTGTATTGAGCACGACATTGCACAGTATCGCACGACATTGCACAGTATCGCACGATATCGCGCGCAAACGCACGACCGGACAAGCACTCACAGCGTTATGATAGCTTTGTGTTTAGCAAACCCTCCAGCGACGCTCAATTACGAATCGACGGCTAGCAGTGGACTACATCACTACATGTAAGTGGGATCAGATTATGTGCAAACAGTACGTGTGCGGCGGTTACACACGGACTACTGTAAGTAAACAAACAAGAAATATCATCAGCATTGGCTATCGTATGATACTAATACTTACCTACACCATTTGCTTCCACCGTCATTTGCTTCCAGTTATGTGACAAATTTTTGACATGTCACTTTTACTTCTACCTACAACATGAATGAGGCGTGAATTTGTCCCAATCATATCTATGGACATACTATGTTTATCAAAGTAGTAGAAAATACCGCTGACAACGAAGGAAAACGTAAAAACTTTACTCACATCGCAGTTATCACTACTCTTGGAGACCAGGCTGAAAGCTAAGGTCTACAGCTCCTCCTTTTTGGAAGTCGGTTAAAAAGACAGGTAAACACATTCCGTGAAGATACTCAGGGACTAACAGACCAGTCCTGATGAACTGCGAAACATATTGTATTATTAAGTTGAATAAAGCCAAGGTATTCTTTGTTAGACAACAACAACAAACAACCGTGTGTCCTCCCTAGGAGAGATCATGTGACGTGTGCACGACCCCACTCCGGAGGGACGTATCTATGAGATGAAAATCATTCCAAGTTTGACTCGTTCGTTCACGTAATGATATTGTATTGTTTCATAATTTATGCAAATACATAACATCACGCCTGCTATCCCCGAAGAGTTACCGTATAGTACACCGACCTTTTGCTAGTTCTGCTTAAGGCGGAGTTGCAGTACTTTTTAAAATTTTTGAACCTTTGAAAATCGAACTAAATATGAGTTTTTTAATAAATAAAAATCATCACATAAAAATTGAACATACTCTCAAGTAAATCGTAAAGATAGAAACGCGATTTAGAATGATCGGCTCGATCATTTTTTTTTATCAAACATGACTCTAAATCACAATTTAAAACGTGTACTGCTAAGATATTTCATCATGAATTTATATGAAGGTTATATCAGTAGATAGAACTTTTTATTCTGAAGTAAATGTTGAAAACACATTGTATAATTTCTTTATCATTTGTCTCCTAGAAGAAAAAAAAACAGTCAAAATTTAGGCATTATATCGCTCGCGCGGCAGGGCGGGGGATGAGGTCGTGCGTTCATAAAAACAAAGTACTGCAACCTCGCCTTAAATCCCATGTAGCGAGCCAATGGCAATAGGCTCGCTACATGGGAGTTAAGGCGATCAACCGGGTACAAATCCAGTCTCCATGGCTGCTACTGGGAAATTCATGATGGAAAACCCGATAAGATGTTGGCTGATCTGAGAATCGAACGCAAGTTTAAGTTCAGCAGTCGCGCTTGCGCTCGTTAGACCAACGAGGTGACTAAAATAAAATTATACTTCGTTATTTACAGAACTGCCTTCTGCTGACTGCCTCGGTGGTAGCACAAAATCTTTTGGGAGTTTTTCCATCAGAAGTTTCTCAGTAACAGTTTCTCAGTGAATGACAATATAGACAATCTATTAACGATAGCAGGAGTCATATTATTATCGTGTTATTTTTAATGTACTTAACTTTTTTCTCGCGAATCCTTCAAAATAGCTTCATGACTTGAGTCTGTTACTTCAATAGGTATAACTATTGTAATAGCATGAAGTCAAACGCTGCGTAGCTCGTAAAGTGAACCAAGCGGAAACACTTCATTACGCGATTTATTGTTAAACCATAGTTAATTCTCACGATAAGTTGTAAATCATATTTTTTACGGATTTTTTTATCGTTCAAATTGGTTATTTTCTTAAACAAGTGCTTCTAAATGGGACGCCAAGTATTAAATTGGTTTGAAAAGTTAAAAGAAATGAATTTATTTATCCAAATAACTCAGGTTTTATTTGGTTCGTTCACTCAAATAGCTGAGTCTTCTGTGACAGTCGGAAACAAAGCTTTCTCATGATCACTACGAATACTTGTTCTCCTCACGTGTGATGTTATCTCAGAAGACATGTCAAGATAAAGTAAAAACTGTCCTCCCTTGATCTCGTGAGACTGCGGAAGTAGCGACGCGGCGGTGTGGAGGAGAGGCGGAGAGGCGGCGGTCGCAGATTGATGACCACGTCGCATTGATAAATGTGCGCGCACGTAATCAGCCGCCGACATAACAAACACTCCGGACAATTTAAAATGCAATTACCGTCCGGAAACGTCGCTAATTAAACGGAGATATTCGTTAATGGCTCCCCGCACTTCAGCCCCCCCACACGGGCCCCTGGGCCCCGGCTGACCCCGGTCGGACTTGGCTTCAATTTGTAATGACATTACCTTCGCAGCCTTTTTTGTTGAAGGACGGAACGAGCAATCTCTTATTGGAGACGGTTTCGTGAAATTGATGAGTTTCTATTACGAGGAGGCGTTAACGCCGCAAATGTACAAAATCCCCTCGACTTGAATCGTATGTGGATCTAGCTAGCTAGGATTTTTGATGGGACTTTTTACGCTTTTGGTTTTCGGAATGGCATCACCGACTCTTGTTTCAAATGTACGATTCACCCAATCCTACATTTTCCACGTATTGCCTAACGCGTTGATTCCAAAATGCCAGCTGCCACAGCCGAGATATCAAACGCAACGGAACTGATCATACATTATATAGCAGGCGTTTAAAGAGGATTACGTAATGAAGTCGCATTAAGCGCTGTGAGCTCTGTAAGCGCTGTGAGCGCTATGAGCTCTGCACCTCTCACATCAACCTATTTGATTTGTGGAACGTTATTGTTAAGTGATTTCCACTTAGCTAACTTAATTTGTTAAGATACTTCTATTAAATTAATTGATGCTGGGAAAAGAAGGCATGAGAATGCATTTTGTGTTTAAGAATTCTTATTTCGATTGGGTTTAAGAAAATGGCAAACACATTATCAGCAGAAGCAATGATGCACCACTGCCTACCTTTCATAAACTACCAGATAAAATTTTAAGTGCGATATCTGAAAATGCTTTCAAGGCTAAATTGAAAGACTGGTTATCCAACCAGGTATTATATGACCTAAAAGAATGGTTTTAGATACTTACTTCATGAAGTTAATTATTACTGACTTGGTTTTTTTATCATTTATTATTTATCTTTGCATTCTGAATTATTGTTATGACATGTGATGGTTAATTTTATTATTATTATTTCTCTTTAATGTATGATTAGTTTGTGTATGCTTGTTGAAATGTATAATGAGATGTGTTCTTACTTTTTATTCAAAACCTGACATGTAATTTGTATAATTATTAATAAATAAACTAAACTAAACTAAAATCTAAGTCGTCTGTAAAGTGCCAACTTGATCTTTATATTTGATTAACATTTCATTGAATGTCTCGTTGTTAAGGAGCACGTGACTTTATAAAAACTACCACTCTGGTCGATCTTTAGGTTAAGCCGCGCTTGCCTAGGATGGTCGGTGGATGGCTGACCACTCATTATATACCGAGTTTTCTCCGTGCCTCGGAAAGCACGTTAAGTGTTGGTCCCGGTTGCAGAATATATAGATCTTTGGCAGTCGTTACAGGTAGTCAGTGATCTGGAAGTCTGACATCAGTGTTACCAAAAGGTATCATATTACCCAGTATTAACCGTGTGGTGGAGGTCAGATAGGCAGTCGCTCCATGTAAAATACTGGTATTCAGCTGCATCCGGTTAGACTGGAAGCCGACCCCAACATAGTTGGGACGGTAGATGATGATGAATGTCTCGTTGTACCTACATGGGCTTTGTGAACTATATGCGTATGACGTCACTTGCTGCAGATACAGCCGATCAAACAGTAAGTTCCGCTCGCGACTGTAAACAGCGCCACGTCAACATGTTACCGACGCCAAATAGACGCTCACACTCTGCTCAAGTACTTGTGATAACACAAGAGTTCTCTGTGGCTATTATCAGGTGGTAGGTGTGATCGCTGAGTGTCTTCACTGAACATCACAGCGATGGCAAACCCTCGGCTGATAATATGCATCTGTGCCTGGATTTGTATATCTGAATTTAAGTAACAAAAATTGTCAAGATACAAAAATATCCAATTTCCCAAAACGTTTGTAAAAATCGTGTTCATCCAACGATTGTTGACTTTTATCAGTCATGTCACGAACGACAAAGTACACTGTAGACCTGAAGGCACATTGACAATCATCGCGTTCTTTGTTCTGTGGACAAGACAGGCAAGGAATATAAAATGTAGCTTAATTGATGCTAATTGAATGTAATTGGTGCGAGTACTGAGGGCTCGAAGCCAAAGCACCAACAATAAGGCCGGGCTCCGCGCGTGCCCAACTTATACACAAGCGGTATTGTTTTAATTTCGATTCTCTCCGAACTGATCAATTAAAACGTGACCGTTTTCGATGCGAACGTCTCTTCGTTTTATTTTTCAAATTGTAAGTTTTAAAAAGCCGATGGAAGGATATTGGAAATTCCAAGATATTATAACAATATTTTGAGCTGTTTTTATTATCTAAAGACTGAAACAAAGTGGAGTTTTGCCAAAAAAATTATCAAAAACCAATTTCCCATACTCTTTATAAACACCTAGGTCATAATAACACCTGATCTATGGTATGAAAATATGGTTGTTTTCCTGCACAACTCGCGTGATAAAATAATGCAGCGAGACTTAAAAGTAGCAGCACTAAAACTCGCCCTAATACAGTAGACGGCGCAAATTTAAGCAACAACGTTGCACCCGTCATAAAGTGTGGAATTATGCGCCGCGAAGAAACGCGGGCCGGCCACTGTGCGCCACTATGGGCCACTGTGCACCACGAGGTACCAGAGCTCAGTAAACCCACTCCTTATGAGGTTGCTGCCAAAATAAGCAAGCACTAGTAGAATATCTTAAAAATAAAACACTAGTTTTGTTTATTGGCGCATGTCGATCGTACCTGTTCAAGATTCTAAGCAAGCAGTACCTTAACCTACTGAACAAATCTGTTTATTGGTGCAATAGCAACGCATCACAAATCCCGGTCAGTAACAGCCGAGTCAGGCGCACAGTGCGGTGTGTGCGCAGTCAGCGCCTCGCAGCGCCGTGGATCAGGTGTGTGTCGCGCGGGGAGGGTAAATATGCGCTGATCGCTTAGCTTAATAAGCAGCAGCTTTTGGCGTCCCGCCAGCCCCCCCCCCCCCCACCTCCCTCCCGCTCCTCGCCCGCAACCACCAGACTTATGGAACTGCACAACATACGCCGACTCAGCTGTGATTAAGATTTTTGCTGCAACCGCCATCCTCCAAACGAATGGCTCGACCGACCCGCTTCCTACGAGCGAATTGTTTTTTTATGACTACTTCGTTGAGAAAATTAGTTCGTAACGTCTTTAGTGAGCTTATCTCAGTAATAATGGTGATACTTCTCCACGCCACTCGGCAGAGCCATTATACGGGCGCTTTTAACTTTACACTCCACGTTCGTTCTTATATATCTCACATGCGACTTTCCCATTTTGAAAATAAGACTTCAGTAACATACTTTGTCCATTATGTGACGCTCAGCGACAGGCTTTACAACAACTACGCTTTTAGAACATTCTAGAAAAGCTTTTAAAACACGGATTCGGCGAAAATCTAATTATGTTTAAAAAACAAAGAAATAAAAGTTCTATCAAAAGTGAGTTTTGCTCGGAGTTTCCATCAGTAGAGCGCAATTGTAGTAAAACACGAGAAGCAAAAAGAGTGTCACATAAAAGTGGAGAAAAAGAATAGGTAATTCGTAGCATTATAACATCCATTGCGGGCTACGTGTGCGCGGCGCGACGCGGGCGCGGGCGCGGAGCGGCACCAACACGCGGCGCGGGGGATTTATCGCGCGCACGTGACAATGGTGCGATGTGGAGCGACCGGCTGCACTACTGTACCGACGCTTCTAACTATACCCTGCGCGACTGGGCCACACACTGATGCAACCCTAGATTACGTAGCCAAGTCTACGAAAGTAAACTAAATAATTGTGTAGCAAATCTACGAAAGCGTAGCAGTGCTACGATGCTACGCCACCATCGGAACAAAACTTATGGGTATGATTTAAAAATCGTAGAATCTGATGTTTGATTCTATAGTTTTTATACTGACCTTACTGGCAGACTTGACGGCACGGTTGGTGCAGTGGCTAAGCGATTGGACTGCTGCGCTGTGTTTTGCGGGTTCGATCCCCGCACGGAACAAATGTTTGTATGGCCTACAGATAGTTGTTTCGGGTCTGGGTATTTGTGTATGTGAGTTTAAATGTTTGTGAACGCACCCACGATACAGGAGAAATTCCTAGTGTGGGGCAACGGTCTAAAAAAAAAACTGGTGAGATTCTACAGAAAGGTCAGGTGGGTAGTACTTGCAACCGGCGTGCGTGTATGACCAGATGTATGAATGTGGACGAGGCAAAAGAAGTATGTAAGGGCCGTAACAGGTGGCGATCTGTGGTTTCTTTCTACACCCAACGGAAAAAGGCTTGAGTTTATGTATGTATGTAATTATTATTACTTTTTATCGTCGTTAGAAGGTTATCTAAGTTTCTCTATAGTGTGTGCGGTGTGTAGCCATATAGTACAAGAGATAATCACTGCATGATTGATACCAAGTGTGTGAATGTGTCAGCCATTCGCCGCCAATCTCACGCACGGTGACAACTCGGTCAGCTCCACGTAATCCCACTTCACTGCCTTAAACACGCTTCATATAAAATGTGAGTACAAGCCACTAAGAAAATATTAAGCGACGAGAAACTCGCAAATGGAGTGAAATTCAAATTGGGGACAAAAATTATGTATTTATATAATGAGGAGCTATTTTTACTATTTGAACTTTTACTACCTATATTAAACTTTCTTTTTGGTTTTATAAATAGGCAATGGTCCACTTGTCTTTACTTTTTGTTCCAACATACCTACCCCCCAGGAATCTTATACATCTAAGCTAGATTGAAATATTGCAAATAGAAATATTCACCGAGATAATCATGACTGTTTTGCGTGGATGTGACGCACATGTTCACTATTAATTTAACAGTTATTGTATGCTGAGATTAAAGAACGTAACAAAGGTGATGCTTATTTCTAAAGAAATCTCTTACTATACATACATACTCGTACATACCTGCAAAAGAAGATCCTAAAAAAAGAGTTCTGTTCTGTTTGTACTGTTCTTTTAGCATCATAGATATTATATATTTCATTACCTTTCTTTTTTATTTGGTGGGTGGAAAATCATCAAATAACCCCCCCCCCCCCTCCCGCTCTTGGGCAGAGTGGAAGGGAGTGTCAGACTTCTATTGACTAAAAACCACCCATGTTCCTTCTTCGCCCTTGTGCCGAGGCCGTGTCATCTCCTTCAATAATCCGCAGCCCCGACGGGTATTTCATAACATTACTTGAAGCTAAGTGATGTCAGTTCTGTGCTGACCGTGTCGCATGGTTGGACGCCCGGCTCACGTGTGATTGTTTGGTTATCGCGCAGTACACGCGGGTCGTGCGTCTCCGCGCCACACCGCACCGCACCGCACCGCCCGGTATCTGCGGCAAACCGCGGCCTGCCCACTATTAAGCTAACACCACACTATGACATCGCACAGAATATCCACTTGATCTCAGACTATGTGCTGGTACGATTACACATATAATCGTGCGACTAGTTGTTTCAGCGTACGTTTTTTTTTTTTTTTAATTTGATGTAATTTTGTATTTTTTATGTAAATTGGGATTTAATGCCTGTAAAATAAAATTTACAATCATTGTCCATCCTGTTACTGCTCGACCACAAGCTACACTTGCGTAAAACAAATTAAAGAAATTGCTTGAACACGTTGATTACTTAAAGCAGCAGACTGTATGACATCGACGAGTTCTCGTCGCAGCCGTTCACTAGTGCATGTATTTCAAGTTATTTTTTTTTTTAAAAATCGAAAAGAACGCATTTTTTGATGTCGTGATATTGTGGACTAATAGACGTTTGTTAAACTTTTTCTTATATTGAATGTGATATTTTCATTATTTTGAGTTAAAAAAAAACGATTTGAAAAATCGTATCCCTTAAAGCATTCGTGCTGACGTCTCTGTGACTTATAACGCGACGATAGTCACGCTTTAAGAGTCTTGCGTTTGACTGACTTTCCTCGACTTAAAGCCACATCTTCAGAGATTATGACCGATGTGTAAGCTGTGAAAATATATATTTCACTAGCTTTTACCAGTGGCTTCGCCTGCGTGAAAATGACGATTTTACATACAAACTTTCATCCCCTATTTAACTCCCTTAGGGGTTGAATTTCAAAAAACCCTTCCTTATTCCTTGTCTACATTATAAAGGGAACCTCTGTTCAAAATTTCAGCTTTCTAGGTCCAAGGGTTTAGGCTGGGCGTTGATGAGTCAGTCAGTTAGTCAGTCAGTAAGTCAGGGCTTCTCTTTTTATTTATGTATATATATTTATATATATATAGATAGATAGAAGATTATTTACTTACAAGTAAGCAATGAAACGTATGTATATATGTCGTATATGAACGTTATTTAGTTGTGTACAGTGGACTTACTGTCCCTATTTGTGCAGTCTGCCCACCTACTGTGCTACCGGTGCGTATTAATTAAGCTTTGGTTAGGACAACTGGACCGGGCACAACTCGTGCTATACTATTCTATTCAAGCCTAGTTGCACTCACTGCTAATAGAGAGCAACGTTATTACTTACTGTATAACATAGTGCTGCGTTACATACAGCAAAGGTTTAGAATAATAAACAACATGCCTTGGCCTTCGTTCTAACAATACTGAACAAATAAGTTAGTTAGATGGAGAAACTGTATTAAAATATGTATTTTGTAGTACTATTCATGAATTCTAAATTGAAAATCTACAACTGAATAACGATGTTACTGGCTCAAAATGACGGGAATATTTGAATTTAAAGTCAAACCATTTTATGATAACAAAACAATGTTGAACACTATTTATAATCTCGTTGAACAGTTGTCAAGTTTAAACAATAACCCTTTCAATGTCTGAGCGGGAATTTATTCGCTGGGCAGGAAAAAATTCGAGACGGGAGTGGGGCCGCGCCGGTCGCGCCGGTCGCGCCGGTCGCGAGGAGCGCCGGCTTAGTGTTGACTGAACACTTCGTTCGCTACTTATTAACGAGTAACCCTCGCCTGCTACACGGCTTTACGACCGGCCGCCGGACGCGCGCCGATTGGAAAGAACACCGATACTTTCTCTCACCACAATAGCTTTAAATCTCTTCAATCTACACACACTTAGTCTTCAAAGTACTCTTAAGAGTAGTAGGTTTCCTGCCGTATTCAAACGTGTTTAAGATGTGATTTCATTGGAGTTTAGAAAAGAACTGCCTACACTTCCACATATCAATTTAGAGAAATCTTTTGTTAGTGTTCGCGGCACAGGATGGATACATTATTCATCGGAGCGACGTTCATTAAGTACTCGTAACGAGATTAAACTGAATAAATGAATTTGAGTTGTAGTAAAACATTCAGTGCGTTCTGGCACAAATGTAACAGACAGATATGACATGTGGCGTAGCTTGATAGGCATCAAGCTACGCCACATGTCGTCATACACCGTATGCTCGAAAAAGATTTGACTACTCTCGACTTTGTGAATAAATGCCAGGATACATTTTTCTCAAACTGTATAATATTTAAGTATAATTATCACTAACTAGACCACGAATAAACTCCAATTAATGTCAGTCAATCATAAGTCCCTGGCGTGTGATATGGAGTGTAAATAGTGACATTAGCAGCGCGCTAACGCATTCCGGTTGATGGTGCGCGTCAGAGTCGGCGATTGATTCGTAATCGGCGCGCCGCCGCGCCGACCCGCTCAGCCGGACAGCCGACCGCGCGCTGGTAACCGACAGCGGTGCGGGAGGGTTAATGCGATTTAGTTTTAATTTTGTTATTTGATTGCAAAGTAACAAACTATACAGGTCATTCAATTGTAGTCTTTGAGCTTACTTCTTTGAGCTATTGTAGCAAATTCAATCTATTTGTAGAAATTTTCTAATACAAATGTTTTATCTAGTTTTAACATATATTTAAAGTTTTCAAATATATTGTTTTATGTTTACTGACCTATAACTAGTTCGTGTGGTTCCTCTTCTAGATAATTATCACCCATTATGGAAACTATGATCATACTATACAAAAAGTTCCCAGTGCTGCGGCACAGGTCTTCCCTCGGTGAGAGAAAGTATGCCCAATGCGGTGGATGTCACATGTCTTGGAATTTCTGGTTGTAGATCACGGTTGCAACTATTGACGTGACAACGTCTTATAAATTGGTTTGCCGGGTGACACTTCAAGAAACTGCGTTACGCTCCGCTCACGTTATGCGCTCACAATGAGAGCGAGTGAGAGGCACGCGTCCCTTCCACTCGGGCATGGTTAGCCCGCCTAAGAGCGAGAGAGACAGACATAAAAAGTGAAAGGCACGCGTAATTTTGTTAATATGAAATTCAGTGCGATATTCTTTGTATAAATTAATGTTTTAAATATAATTCTTTGTATAAATAAATGTTTTAAATTGTTACTATTATTTCATCCTTCTTCCTACTATACGAATGAATATTCACATTAAAATTATTTTACCACTCAAAGTCGTTGTCACGTAAAACTTTCGCCCGTATACCGACTTTACAGGCAACCAATTTTTTTTTTGTTGATATCACCGTTCACAACCATGGTATTTATCGTTGTTACAGGAGGAGCTCCGCGACAACCTGACAGTGAGCGTGATGAGCTTCGTGCCGACGTTGGACGACGATGGCAAGCCAATCACCTGCCGCGCTGACAACCCCAACGTCACCACGCTCAGCATGGACACCTCCTGGACCATCAACGTCGTCTGTAAGTGTAGCACGTAGCGTAGCATCACGTAGCGTAGCATCACGTAGCGTAGCATCACGCTTCACCCCACCGTCACCACGCTCAGCATGGACACTTCCTGGACCATCAACGTCGTCTGTAAGTGTACCACGTAGCGTAGCATCACGTAGCGTAGCATCACGTAGCGTAGCATCACGCTTCACCCCACCGTCACCACGTCAGCATTTGCACTCCCTGGAATATCATCTGTATGTCTAATATGCTACTTAAACTGCAAGGTTCTTAAAAGATAGGCAGGGGTGACACCAAGATTAAAGACCTGTTGGACACTAAACCTCAAGGAAGTAAAAACTTTTAAACTTTGAAGTGAATTCGGTCATTGTAGTGCCTACTTATTTATGTGTTTTAATAATTTTAAGTGTAGGAAGATGCATTGTGGCTGCAACAATTGTATGAAGGTTCTCAAAAATAAAATGTTTTTGTAACAATGCATTACGGCAGTTCCCAATGGTTATCACCACTGTGATATTGTTCCATTATTTGCACCGACTGCAAACCTCACCAGTGGGTGTGCGTCGGTCAGTCGTCAGGTTGGTCGAATGCGTCTGACCGCACTGTGGTACTGCGGCCGGACAGCGGCGGACACGTACTCATTTGACGCAAACTTAATACTTGATTTATATAAATATAAGATTTACTGTGAGTTTTACTTATTCACTGCATATCGGAGTATATGCAGTGCAGTACATATTTGACTACGACGATAGCCGCGTTCTTATCAAAGTCAAAGGTCAAAACAATTTATTTGTAAGAAACAGGCTTCATGAGATGTTCAAATAGCGTTTTTAATAATAAATAAAGTTTTATTTTCTCACCACAATATACATAAATTAGTTTACAATGGTCAGATTCGACAAGATACACAATTCAGGTATTATATATTGTGGGAGACTGGTGCCTAAGCTAGGCTCATGGCCTGTGTTTCAGGACACCAGGATCCTAGGATTGGATTCACATAAATAAAAATTGTCTTATTATTATGCTTAGTAGATGTAAATTAAGAATATGTATAACTATTTATAAATCCACGCAAGTCATTAAATTAACAAGAAATTAAGCATTCACGATGTAACACGAATTACATTTATAACGAGTTCATTTGACAAAGTCATAACGTTAAAGTCAAGAGTACAGAACGTTCACAGCGACCACATTCCCAGATAACAATTAGCTGAAAATAAAACGGCGCTAATGAATATGTTCTTGTACTGAAGCAGTTATTCTTATAGACATGTTTTTCTCAAAGCGAGTGCGCTGTGGCGCTGGAGCGCTCTGAAGCGCTGGAACGCTGCGGGGCGCCGCCACAGCCGCAACCATTTAATTTATTAGCTACAAGTGTGCCTTACTTACACAGCGACTTAATTATTGAAATTAAACAGCTTTTACGAAATAACTTGCGCATTATTATCTCTTTTACATTTCACTTATTTTAGTTTTATGTACTCGTATCTGTGCCATGTAGTGTGTTTACAATTTACATAATATTCATCTCTTAAATCAATAGTATAGATAGTCAAAGTTCTCGAAAAACTTATAATATTTCTCTTCAATACAATTTAAAGTAGAATAATCATAATAAACAAAAATAAAAATGTTTAATAACTGGTCGTCACGAACATGCGATGTGATCACGTGACATAGTTACATGCTTTCAGTCAGAACGACGATGAACAATTAGAAATTTATGAGACTGAGATTGTCCTGAAATAACCGAAAACCTTATGACTGTTAATTCCATTAAAAGTACTAAAGAAATACAAAAAAAAGCTTTTGTAACGACTTATTCCAAAGATGGGTAAAACTTAAAACGCCATGTCCATCTGTTCCCATATAAATCTTCACCGACTCATCGTATTTAGTTGCATGTAATGATAAATGTTGAAAGAAGACGTTGCGTTGGAAGGTCTCCCCCTAGGTGGACCGATGACTTGGTGAAGGTTGCGGGGATACGCTAAATACCAGACACACGGGACTGGTCATTGTGGTGATACTTAGGGGTGGCCTGTGTCCAGAAGTGGTCGTGATTTTGCTGAAATTTATTATTTATTTTTTTATTAATTAAAAAAGTACACTTACATTAATAAAATAAGTTAATACAAACATAAACTCATTAGAGATTTACCGTGCACCAAAATCAACGTCGACATAATTCAGACAGACAGTTTATACAATCTTAAGTTATACACTAAAGTAGGTAACAACAACATAAATAGTAGCGAGTGTATGCAGCGAAATATTTGTCTGTTAGATACCATACAAACTTTAACTAGCAAACATGACCAACGTGCGGGCGTCCTTAAAAACAAAAAAGAAGTGGAGCAATGTGATTTAGCTGGATACAGGTTGTTGCTGAAAGTATGTTTCAAATGATCATGATGATGATGACACATGACACATTATGCCTTGTGACTGGGACTGTAGCTTAGTTTATTTAGCTTCAGTAGTTCAGTAGTTTACTGCCGCACTTGGAGAGCTTCAGTGGTTGCTTGGGCCGTCGCTTGGTAAGGGTTTTTGGCAGTTTTGTCATACAAAACTATGTCAGGCCTTTGCTGGGTGGCGGCTTGAGCAATCGTTGGATATCTCTGAGTGCCGCAGTTAGTTTAATTCGACTATTCAAAAGTGCCTGTTACTGGCCTACTTGAAATAAATATTTTTGACTTTGACTTTGACTTGACATGTTGTTACGTTGTAGATCCGCCGGTGGTGCGGCTGCGGCTGGGCAGCTCGCTGGCGGCCGGCGACATCAAGGAGGGCGACGACGTGTACTTCGAGTGCCACGTGCGCGCCAACCCGCCCGCACGGAAGCTATCCTGGCTGCACGATGTGAGTACCTGCCTTATTTACTTTAGCTGTAATCCCTGAAGCGTTAGGCAAAGGTGTTCTATAATTGTAAACCCACATTTCATCAGTTTTGCCCCATGTCATGGGAGGCTAGCCTTTTGCCATCAACCGCGCACAAGCTACTGACTCCGTAGCAGCTACTGACAAATTCCTGATGGAAAAACCCACACTTACCTACACTTTGTGCGACCCGGAAATCGAATTTAGGAGCAAATGTACAGCAGTCGCGGTTTCCGCTAATAGGCCAACGAGTCAGCAACAAGCTGTTTTTTGTGCTACAATTATTACAAACTTCGAAATATAACAATATTCTAAGATGGGTTATTCCTGATAATTATCCACTGAACATAAGTGGATTAACCACAAATTAATATTGATAATAATATATTGTCGTCAGTGCAGTATCTGCGCTCCTTAAATATGAAAACCTTCCTTTTGTCAGAATCACGTAGCGCGTAGCTGGTACTCGTAGCTCCGTAGTTCGTAGCTCCCTAGCTCGTAGCTCCGTAGTTCGTAGCTCCGTAGCTCGTAGCTCCGTAGTTCGTAGCTCCCTAGCTCGTAGCTCCGTAGTTCGTAGCTCCGTAGCTCGTAGGTCCGTAGTTCGTAGCTCCGTAGCTCGTAGGTCCGTAGTTCGTAGCTCCGTAGCTCGTAGCTCCGTAGCTCGACGCGCGTAGCTCGTGTTAGTAGCAGCGTAGCATCATATTGTTCGTTTTATTTTAATTATTACTATTAAAAAACGGCATTTATGCATTGCAGTGCCTTTTAATCGAGTTCCGAAGGGAGGAGGTATCAATTCGATTATTTTTTTAATAAGTATTTATTTCTCTTCAGAAACCTTTCCTAGAACATTTCAGATAGTCCAATTTTCAGTAAAACTTCCTGTATACAATATTTAAAATACTTTCCATCCGTGGGGCATAGCCGTGGGACGCCCTGTACTAGTATATTAATATAGATTTCATTATGTACATACTACATACATTATTATTTTCATTGTTTGTGTAAGAAGCTAATTAAAAAAAAAACTTTTATTTGAGGATTTAACTTAAGGTTCACCAGGTTTTGGTCGCTTGTCCAAGATGATGGCTTAGTAGACCGAAACGTAACGCACCGGATAACTCAGCATGAATTAAATAGTGTCAGGTTACTGGAACAACCAGCTAAAGGGGAAAATATACAAGTTAGTGATCAGACCTGTCGTACTGTATGGATCAGAATGCTGGACTGTGAAAAATTGGATATTCATGTAGCGATGATCAGAATGATGAGATCGAAGTGCGGATCTGTAAGAATGGGAAATGTAAGGAAAGCCTATCTTGAGGATTTTATTTGGTCGTCATCTTCATTACATACCCATGTATGTAATGAAGAGGGATCAAATGTGAATGCACTTTACTAATAACCCTCTTTATGGGCTTCGGCGCAGTTGAGTAAAAAGTGACAGATAATGTTAGTGGATGAAGAGGGAGAGAAAGGCCAAAGAAGAGATGAATGAATTGTGTGAGGAATGGTAATGAAAGAGAAAGGAATAAATGATACCGTGACTTCTGACAGGGGAGCACGTGTTGCGCCGACCTTAAGTAGAATTTCACTGATTTAAATTAGTCGTGGGTACTATAAATTGAGATAAAGAGCAGTGGTGGCCCAGAAGAGCAGTAGTGGCCCAGTGGCGGCGGCCCTGACTTACGAACAGTGAGTCGTGGGTTCGAACCCCGTCAGGCACATTACTTTGTGTAATTTATTTCATCACCATTGTTCTCAAAACGGTGAAGGAAAACATCGTGAGGAAACCGGCATGTCTTAGAACCAAAAAATTCGAAGATATGTGACACCTACCAATCCGCACTGGGCCCGCGTGGAAGATTATAGCCCATCCCTCTCCTAGAGAGGAGGCCTGAGTCCCTACAGTGGGAACATTATAGGCTGATGATGATGACTATAAATCGACTAAAATTATATTCATATCATGCACAATTAGTTGCTATGCAATCACTTTGTTTGCGGACAAAGCCACAGTTGAATTGCTTGTTGTTTATAAAAATAATAATGATAACAAATGAATCCGACGTCAATGTGAAAACAATGCTGTAGCGAACGTTGACGAGTGGTGGGCGACCGCGGGGGTGAGGCGCGGGCGAGCGGGGCGGGGCGCGGGGTAGAGTAATAGACGACGATGTACGGTCCGATAATCGCTTTGTACTGTGTCGCTCTGTTTTAATCAGCAATATACAGACGCGGCGGGACACATTTTTTTGTTTCGCTTCACCCTTTCAGGGGCAATCAGCCGCGCGTTGTTACACGGATCGCGACACGCATCACCGCGCGCGCCTCCACGACCATGGATGTTTCTATCTGTATTGTTTTCACGTTTTGTTGTCGGTACCCGCGGAGCGCGGCGACTCGCGACCCACTTACCCGACCGCACCGCAATGTACCGAGCCGCACCGAGCCGTACCGAACCGCATCGCGTCGCTGCAAATGCGATTGTTTCTGATTCTGACGTTACGTTATATTCCAGTGACGTTGACGTGTGACGCGTGTTTCATACGCATTTCAATTTCCGTAATGTTTCACTGCGCGGACATGCGTACTTGCGTACTGAACAAGTAAATACACTAAACACTAAATTAAATCACAAAATCCGAGAATATTCTAACACAATATTGTGTTACACACACGAGCAAATTATTCGGGCGTAGGGAGCCGCGGTTTTGTGGCGCTCGATAACTCGGCGTCGGCAAAGCATGCGGTAACTTACTAGCTCCACTCCAGCTGAGAAATATTTCGGGAACACCCGACTACGTCCCGGGAACCGAACCGAAAACTGTCGACTTACAATTTAGAAGGTCGCATCTAAACTGGAATTTAAAGTACCATGTGGGTGAAGGAAGAGCACACAATTTAACGCCGCATTCCTAAAATAAGATAGTCCGATGTATTCGTGTTGAACAGATAGCTGTAGGCATCGCTGATAGCCGCAGTGGTTAAATAAAAGCGTGCATCGTGCATTGTGCTCGGTGACGTATGACGCGCGATATTATTCGCGTGATTTTTGTCGCGCGACACGCCGCGCCGCGTCCATTTGTCGTTCGGCGATGACACGCCTCATTGTTTTATGTGTGATTGTTTTTGACAAATGGCGGACGCAGCGAAGCCGCGCAAATTAAAACGCACATAATTTACAGCGGTCATTTGCGACGTGAATATACGTCCGCAGTTTACGATCAGCTCTCACTATCACATCGAAAATATTCCGTTTGTTTTATATAAATACGCCATATTTTATGTTAATAATATTTACTCGTGAATGGCTAAATCCCAGACACATTGTTGGCAGTTCCACGCTAGTCACTGTTGCCACTAAGTACTGAGCTTAAGTATATTGTGACGCCTACGTTAAGCCTGTATCAGACTTCTACCACTTAGATAGGCATTATATTTTCATAAAAATTTCAATTATTCTGCTAGTTGCCGTATCAAATGTGTCATAATTGAAAGTAGAGCACATCTCGTAACCCAGCTGTGGGCTCCCAGGCTAGTCGTAACGAATGAACTCGTAAGTAGGCCACACAAAGCGCCGTACTCGCTATTTGTCTAAGAGTCACACACACGAGTGCGGCCGCAGAGCGGCGCTAGCGAGGTATAATATAAATTGTACTGGAGAGTTATTTTTGTCGCCTGTTGAGGTAATTTATAAGGGAGACTCGGTAATGGCGGCGCGCGCGCGGACTAATGACGCGCGGTCATCTCGGAGCCGTATGAGCGGGGACATGCAGAAGGTTTACTTTAACTGACGAATGGAAAAGTTCTGGTCTCAAACCTTCGTTAAACAGTTTACATCCATTCAAAAATGGAGTTTACAAAGAGCTGTAAAAAAGGCTTTTTCTGTTAAGTCAATACATACTATTAATATCATAAACGGGATATTTACCATGTTTGATTGTTGTTTCCGTTTATGATATTAATAGTAGTGTCAGTGACCATGTCAGTTTAAAAACTTATATAAGTCAATACATGTACTAGTTCGTACTTCCACACTACGTACCTTCTGCCACTGTCCTTTACCGGGTTGCGAGACGGCCGGCGAGCGCGCCCCGGGACCGCCTAAATTATTCATCATTAACGCTAACACTGTCCAACGTATTAAAAGCAAATTGACGACGGCCCCACATATAGGTACGATATTAAAATATATACACGTGCGAATGTGTTGCCAGTTTAGCGCCAATGTATGCAAATTAGGGAAACGTCAATTTTGTTAGAACCGCCACAGCGATGGCCGCAGCGGGCGCGGCTCGATGCAAATTCTTGGGATATTCATCATTATTCTGCCGGATATTTAGGTTATTATAATAATGTAGCCAACTTCGACATATCCCTTGGGTAAATAGTTGAACAGGAATTTGTATTTTGATCCGCTTATTTTCAGTTCATAGTACCTGTTACGTAAAATAAGATTAGAGAAAATACTACAAAATTACACTAATAAACCTACATATTTCTAAACATGTGTCTAAAATCTTAAAGAATATAATATTATGGAAAATCATCAAAATATTTGAAGCATTGAAAGATATTTAATAATCAGCAGTAATACATCAGCTGAACCCACGTACCCCGCCAATCACCACTGCACTGTTTGCAGCGTGCATTGTCTCGTCACTACTCACCAGCGTTGTTTGTTCCCGCCTTTATGCAATCGTCGCTTATGGTTCAAGTCAAGTGTAAACTAACAACGTTTGATGTTACTATGCCGCGTTTACATCCGCGCAAGTGGCCGGGAGAGGCCTGCGGAGTAGTGCGCAGCCCTGAGCGAGATTATACGATAAGCTTGTCTGAACTTCGTTGTTTTGATAACTTGTGACTTCTGGTTGCCTGAGGTACTCACCGTTACTTAAACCTGTGTTCCTGTAGCTGTCCTGTGTACCTGTAGTCTGTATAACCAAAGAGTTACTCGCCACTTGATTTTTTAAGTTTTCATTTTGTTGAATGGTGTATCTGTGTGATATTTAGGCCCGAGGATTATGTACATTGCTTTGGCTATTGATTATTTATGTCAAGCAAAGACTTTAACTCTTCAAATGAATAATTATGTAATACTGAGAAACATTTCCAAACACTTCAGTTACATTCACAGCAGTGGTAAATTCCGAAATAATGTTAACATCATAGGTTAATATGTTGTGTATTGATAAAATTCTAAATCCCATAAACTGAGTTCATTTTTATCAAGCAAAACTTGAGTTAAACCATTTGCAACCAAGTATAAAGCATAACAACACACAATATGTCCCACAACAGATGCCTGACACGGTAATGTCCATCTAACATAAGAGTATAACACGCCATAACATAGTGATAACCAGGGCCGTATGATCAGTGTGGCCGGCCTGCTATGACCGTTATCCGGCTATAAGCCGCCCGGCCACGGAAGACAAGGAAATATGTGCTAAAGTCCATCAGACGCCTTTACTGCTAAATAAGAGAGTAATTAAGATGTACTTGGAGCCCCACACATACACACACGCACATACTGGCCATAATTGGGATACAGTTGAAAATAAATACTCGGAGTATACAGACAGGGAAAATACTCGGAGTATACGAGTTTACAAGTCCGTGATTAGACCAATCACGGACTTGTAATTTTCCCCCTTAGCTTGAGGGACATCCGTGGGTCGCAAGTTGTACCAGTGAAATAAAATAATAAAGATACTTCTGGTTATTACGACGATGAAATAATAATTCCATCGTCGTAATAACCAGAAGTATCTTTATTATTTTATTTTCATGTTTTATACATTAACTTGAATAGACTCTTCGTTATTCGGCAATAATTATGAATAAGCCCGAAATAGTTAAGTAGATAGTTACCTACCTCAAATATTATAAATGTGAGATCATATGTGTAAAACAGCGGCAAGCTGGCGGTACCCAGGTCATTAAATCGTATATAATGAAGTTCCGCGCCCCGGGAGACTCGTATAACAAAAACCTCAAATACTAGCACACACGGACCGAACTACGGGACGTACCCGCTCTCGCAACGTACGCGGTGATGAACACTGATTCAGGAATCAGGACATTTGTATCTGGTTGTGATAGTATGTCTTATGACTTTTCATTTATTAAATAGGTATTTTAAATCTGGCCAAAAGATTGTAGTATTTATTCAGGCTGACTTAGATTTTATAATTTCTATTGTAATTATGCTTATATTTTTTAAAATATCGAGTGTTATAAATGACAAAAGTCAATCACTACTATAAGAGTCAATCAATAGTTTCGATGAGATCTTCAATCGCTACGTTTGTATATCACGCGCCACCCAAATGTTTTCATGAGTATTAACAAAATGTATTTAAACTAAAATTGTCACAAAGCCTACTGTATGTACACACTAACTTTATATAGATACTCTGTGTTATATAACGTAGCTACGTATGTACATCACTTGCTATTTCTACTAGCTATTTTTTTTACTCTCGCTACTTTAATATTCTAGTAGGTACATCAGCTGTACGGAACCATGCAATTTTCTCCAAAATTCACTGCAGTTAGAATCCATTTAACTATGTATTTCATGTTCTAACTACTATGTACATAATACTTACTGGCTTCAAAGTGGAGTGCAGTGATTGCGGGGAACGTGTTATGAAGAAACATTTTTCTGGGAAAAACTTTGTCTTACGTACTCCGTTAGACTCAAAGTACCTATCAGCAGGTATTCATAGGAAAATGCACAAAGAGAATTACGTTCCATCACGTAACATAAATGAAATATTTTTATAGTCAAAACTTCCAAGATAGGTGTTTTCTGACTGACCTAATTGAGTTTTAACACCGAAACAACGTCAAAGATCATAAATAGTTGCAAGTCCAGAAATTGTCTTGGTCAGATCAAACAATTATCATGTAGTTTACAAATTAGTGTCTGAGGTGGTATTTTGAGGACAGATTTGAGATGATCTGGTGCACCTCCATTTGTCAGAACATTATTGGTGTAAATCAAACCAGAATTATTTGAGGCAACTTAATGTCTGACTACTATGCTTAATCAAAACCCTACTTAAAACATTTATGACGTGACACATGCTGCCAACCGCACGTCGACCGCAAATGTCCCTAGCCACCGATTTGTTTGATATCAGTATGGCAGGAAATAAAGTTCACGCAACCAGAAGAACCGTGTGTGACGTAGACAAAGTTGAAATAAAAATGTATTTTTAAATCACACAATAACATGTCTCCTGCCCTACAAGGTGGAGTAGACAGAGGTTGATGAGTAGTTCACTTACATTTTGCAAGTTATGCTCAAAACAATTTAATACACAAGACATCCAGACTCCGGGTTTCTATTCCATATGAAAAAAACCTACTATCACTTTATCATTTACTGGGTAGAATTAGGTATAGGTTTATGTTAAATAGGATTAAGTACTAACAACACTAACATAGCATGTAAGCACAGTTTGTTACTAACCAATAACTACGTATGGACTGCTTAGGTCTGAAATAAAGATATATATATTTTTTTTTTTAACCTAGGAGTCAAACTCATAACCTCACTGTGAGTAATCGTATTTTAGACCACTGATCCAACAAGTCAAGTATATTGTATGATTTCGTCACAAATCTCACAACAAACGATGATTGGCTTGTCCTTGACTAGTAATAGGCTCTCATCGTTCCCTGAGGGGGGGGGGGGGGGGTCGTAAAAGGTGATTAAGGGATTACATGAAGCTTGAAGGGCAGCTGTATATTATCTTAATAATACTCCGTGATAATGTGACCGTTATCAACGCGGGTGACTTCGGCCGTGTTCGCGGTTCATCTACTGTTTTAGAAATATTAATTAATTTATTTAATGACACTAGCTTGTACTTTATGAATGAATAAAATAAGAGCAGTAGTGGCTCAGTAGTAGCGGCCTCGACTTACGAACAGTGAGTCGTGGGTTCAAACCCACTGCTCTCAAAATGGTGAAGCAAAACATCGTGAGCAAACCGGCATGTCTAAGAACCAAAAATTCGAAGACATGTGACATCTACCAATCCACACTGGGCCCGCGTGGTAGATCATAGCGAGGAGGCCTGAGTTCCTGCAGTGGGAACATTATAGGCTGATGATGATAAAAAATATGCAGTACTGCCCAAGGTTCCAGAATGATCTAGTATTCTATGATCCCCCCAAAAAGCATTAGGTTATTATTCGAAAAAATAACGTAAATAAACGCCGCGAGTCACTTCCAATTTCGTCTAGAGAGGATAATAACATAAATAAAATCTCGAGTACCTAATACCTTCTGAAATAACAAGATTTTAATAAAATTATCAAAACAATATTACCAAAGTGAGCTCTCAATGTGATTGGAGTATCAATATCGTTGGTATCGAGTGCCCCTGTGCCCCAGTGCCCCTGTGCCCCTGTGCCCGCGACCCGCGTACTAATACCAAATCGTAATCCAAGATGGCAGCCGCCGTCAATCAGCGAGGAAGTATTAAAATTGTTCGCCTGACAAGCGCTGAGTGACTGGGTCGTGACTCGCATCTGTCTATCAACTCTGTGGGATGCTGCAATCAGATGATAAGCATCCGCCTTGCTGATTACGGAAATCATTCTGATCTGGCTGAAAGGGAGCACTTACCCTTTTAAATTGAGTGCAAATGTGTGTCAAATATAAAGTAGGTAAAGTTTGCCAGTTGCTCTGTGTTTTTGTTACAGTTTAATGTTTTTCCATAAGATCGTTTTCTTTGCACAATCCAGTCCTTTTACTTTATTAAGATCTGTTTGTCTTGCTTCGAGATACCAGACGTCATCAAATTGTTTGCTAGTTTTTGCAGTTCAATGATACTAATATAATAGACACAATAATACAGTTCGATGCGCAAATGAACATTCCCTGTGTTGTTATGCACAACATTATACACTTAGCAATTAGCGACCGCGAGTGATTCCCCAGGGGTACGAACTTGTAGGTGTACAATCGCACACAGTTTGCAAATGGCCAGTTGTATGTGATCAGTTCACACACTTCCCATTACGTCACTGTTCTATTTGATTTTTATGAACTTTTCACTACGCTACTCATCATCATCACCTTCCTGCCCTTATCCCATGTCATTTGGGGTCCGCGCAACACGTTTTTTTCACTACGCTACTATTTCTGCGTTACTTACGGATCAGGTCTTCTACACGTCCAAACTGAAACAACGTCCTAATAATTTGATCTGACAAGGCTAACTGAGAGTTAGCAAAATTACCAACTATTAGCATGAAACCTAGAACATACCTAACCCTGCCTGTCTTTCACAACGGTACAACATCAGAGCCAGTCCCTCCGCCCTCTATCACAACGACCGATGAGCTGTCACAATAATAAGACACCGCATAAATTTCTCGTCTTAAGCCATCATAAATTTCAGCCGAATTTATATATATTATAATCTGAACAATTACTCAGGGCGGGGTTGGTGAGCCGATGACTTATGCCCGCTGCCGTCCCGCTGCCGTCCCGCTGCCCAGCTGCCGGGGCCATGGTTTATTGTGCGGGATATAACTGAAGGGAACAGAATTAGATCACTTAGATTATTATATTAATATCCAATGTTAGCCACAGAACCTTTAGACCTAAAATACGCCACATTATCTCTAGTTATCATAGGGCTGTTCGGTAAGGAACTTGGTTAATCAATCAAAATCAAAAGTAATTTCATTCAAATTAGGGTGACAATCAGCAGCACTTTTCGAACGTCAAATTTTTTGTACAAGAGACAATCCCCCATTTCGCCCACCCTTCGACATTTCCTAGTGTTTCAGCAATTATTAAATGATAGAACAACATAATAATTATTATAATCAAATACCCAACACACAATTTCCACCATTGAGGAAGTTCATTATTGATAACATAACTCGCATATTGTGAGCGTATTAAGTCAATTTCAACTCACCATAGTTATGTGATCACTGAACACTGATCACTGCAGTTACTCTTACATTCAGCAAATTCACACTCAGCAGAGAGCGAGCGATATGAGAAGAGTCATAGTCCATAAAAGTCGTCCATACGACGCGGTTGTCCGGTTAGTGTGTATTTATACGACGCTAACTCCGCCCGGGCCGCACCGATACCCAGATCTCATTTAAATAGTTATTACCGTCTAATAGTTGTAATAAAGTTATACTGAATACCGAATGTAATTTGAATGGGTTCCTCGTCCGATCGGAAAGTCTCGACTAGTTGGAGCGATTATTCCAAGAATGTGACTCGCGATCTTGTAGTCGAGCGAGCGTGGCGAGCGTTGCCGGATAACTGGTGCGCACTGCTCAAGGACACGCTATACGACAACGGATATTGCGGACATCACATACAAGGTATATTTTGGTAAATGTCACAGATAATTTATTATGTTTTTTGTTATTGGTGATGTTCTTCAGAAAGGACAGGTGCGTAGTACTCGCAACCGGCGGCGTGCGTGTATGACCAGATGTATGAATGTGGACGAGGCAAAAGGGGTATGTAAGAATCGTAGCAGGTGGCGTTCTGTTTTTTCTGCCTACCCCCATGGGAAAAGGGCGTGAGTTTATGTATGTAATATTATGTTTCTTAAACGAATCGAGTTTGATTTGCGGCTATTAGAAATACTTTATTTTCTATGACTTAGATATTTATGTACATACGCCGTGAATTATCCCTGAACATGAAACTGGCTCTATACACTTTTATATACTGAAAAACTAACATTTAAAATCACATATCTACATACTTAATCACCCAGACGTTGAATATTGGCTCCGTGCGGAAATCAAACCCGCGACCGGCAACGCGGCAGCCAATCTTTTAGCCACCTTCCAACCATGCCGTTAGATACGGGCCTTTATGTCAACAAGGCGTAGCTAGTTCCGATAGTTCTCAGAAAGGCGCCTCACAAAACATCACTGCAGCCATATTCTCACATATCTCACAGACGAGTCCCACATGCAGACTGCTGACTGCTAGCAATAAAATGGCGTTTTAATGCACACCTCGTAAAGAACTGCTTAAATTACTACCTATTGAAATTTATTTCTCACTTAACTATCTCAGCCAGAATGTGCTTAAAGCGAATAAAATAGGGGAACACTAGGGAGGGGGGAGGAGATATATCTGTGTTCAGGTGTGCACTCATTACGGCGGCACACATAAACCGACGACGCCACTTACGCGCCGGTTGACCGCCGCATAGAGAGATATTTTCAACTAGCGAACACTCGTTACCAGTTTACCACTTTGGGCGATATTAGGGAAATAAACTCGTTGTTCCGCCCTGAAGATAAATTTAACGATGGGTACTCATACATTTATGAAGTTCCCAGTTTACATCATAATTAATTCATGAAACACCTTCTGAAATTAATATTGTGTTCATCAAAGGTGATTTTGAGTTTTAGTAGACTTTATTTATTAAAGGAACACTTCGTACACGAACATTTTATATCGTTAGGTACATTTAGCGATATTGCCAAAAACATCACACTTTCATACAGAACCATAGCAATCTACGTAATAGCCACCGTGTAGCACGTGAGTGATAATTGTGTTATTTATGCGCCCATTCAAAATCTACGTGCGTCCCCCCCCGTGCCCCCCCCCCCTTCCCACCCTGCCCCCAACAGCGGCTCATACACACATGATGTATGTTACGAGAGCGCACAACGGTGTCTCAAGCACGCGCACTCCGCAGCAATAACAGAGAACACTCGAACTCGACGTAAGCAAACTGTGTTATCAGGTGGAAAATACCTCTCTTTATTCGTTAATGGCAGCTATTTCCAAGGAGCGGCGGGAGGGACGGGGGGGGGAGCTCCCCCGTGATCATCTACGAGATTGTGCTCCAATGAAACTCGTCTGCCTCATAATGGACAAGCCTGATTGAATCAGTCGCCCTCCATTCATGCGGGATGGATCCCGAGATCAAGATTTTTCGGAACGTTTCCTGTAGTGTTGATGAGAAAATCGCCTATACATGTGCTTATACGAGTACCTATATGTCTATTTATATACATGACGTATGAGGAAGAGAACTCAGTCCTTTATTTTATGTGTCGATTTAACACGACATTACTTTGCAGATACAACCAACCTAGAGAGTAAATAAAACGCGTTATATTTTAAGCATTGCGCTGAACTCGTGTGTTTTAATGTTGCTTCACATAAAAACAGTTATACTGAAGTGGCAGCCCACACTCCACACCCCAAACGTGAATTTTAAATGCATCAAACAACTCACACTTTTCAAAACAAACAGCTGACAAACAAGAAACAAAATCACATTCTCTTTTGCTTGTCAACTCAAAACGGTCTCATAATTACGTCCACACATTCATTTAAAGTCTCAATGTCGGGCTAGAGTCTCAAAGAAGGGACGAACACGTCATTAAAATGTTTGTCGACGAGGGGACGGCACCGGCCCGGCAGCCGGCCGGCAATGGCCCGGCAATTAGACCGGAGACCGGCCCGGGAACTGCACAACAGTTCACGATACTGGGATAAGTCAGTTGGGTTTAAGAATAGGTGTCTACTTAATCGCCCAGCTTGAGCTAAATTGTTATAAATAATACTTTTAAGTTTTTTTTTAAATACATGAATTTTAAATGATGACATTGGATCCAGCTGCAATTAGATCAAGTAACAATGAGATGTCCAGTCTAAAGAAATAAAAATGAATTTTATCCAAAATCTGAAAAATCGAACGAATGAAATGAATGCAGTGTCCGAATCTCGCGCCTGATGTTGCTTTTATTATAATTGTGAGTGAACAATCGTGTTGTGTCCGGAGTGTGAGCAACGTGACGCGACACTCCGGTCTGTTGTCATTAAATGAACGTCACTAGATTTAAACAGCTGGAGGCATTTTGTTAAAAATAGTATGTTCAATATGAAATATGTAAGAGAAGCATAGACTATGACGAAAAAACCGAAACTCTCGTACCAAAGGCCTATGACCTAACCTGATCTATTTAAAAGATCCGGCAACCACAATAACAAGGCAAAGCTACTTCTGTTTCCGTATCAACACTCCCGAAATCAATGAAAACTAACACTTTGGAACGTAGAATAAATAACTGGATGAGAGGAAATCAAAGCCACTCCCGGAACAATCGCAGGAATTGCCGTAACCTCTCGCAAGTTATCTCAGTGCATACTCACGAGGTACTTATCTCCGGTCGGGAGTACTTCATCAATCATCGCAGATACCCTGAGCACTGAAAGCCTACGAGCCAACGCCGCGGGCCCCCCGGGGGCAGGGTGCGGGGGGGGCGCAACTTTTCCAATTTACAACATCTCAGGACAGGACTGAGTAAGATTATTGGCTTACAGTGCAGCTTGCGGCGAACCTCCCACAAGTCAATTATATCGGCGCTTAAGTACTATTGAATTAAGATCTACTCGATAGAAACGTCCGGAACAGGCAAATCACTTCGAGAAAAATGATGCTGTAAAGATAAATAAAATAATGGTGCATTGAAAATTGCTACATTAAGCAATAATGAGTAGAGTCCTGCAATGAGTACCGACTTTGAGTCGGTCAATTGATAAATTGAAAGTTCTAAGAAGAAAAACATGTTTACAATGTGCCGCCCATCTTGAGGCAGACAACAGCAACTGTTGAGCTCAGCGTTGACGTTCGTTGAGCGGTAATGAAACGTCCAGCTCACCTGCGACGCAAGATTGATGGCTTTCGTCGCACTGGACCCGCACCGCATGCACACTGCAACCGCGTTGCAACCGCACCACACATCGACACCTTGTCCCAACGTGAGAAAGGTCATTGAAAACGATGACGAATTACCTTTCAAGTGATTAACTGTGTTTTTACGTAAACGCGAATTGGATTCAAGAGATGGTTAGGTTAAACCAGAATAAAACATTTTGTGGCTTGCAACAGGTCATATTTACAAGAACACTTTCTCGACCACCTACCTTAAAATGAAGGGTTGTATAGAAAAGTGTGTCACAAAAGTCAAGCAACCAACAGAATTATGCGTCTCATGAAAGTTTCCAACCACCATTAAAAAGCACGATTTATATATTCCTGTCTCATAATCTTAATATCCCAGTGAAACAAAGTCCTACCCAGCTACACAAACAAGCCATCTCCTCCAAACTGTACACGCTACAGAGCGGCGCTACAAAGGTAGACGCGAAATTATGTGTTTTTCATCAGCGCCAACAGGCTGTAGTACTAATTTCACGCAGCTTTCAAAATGTCTCTTTTAATTTCCCCTTTTGTAGTGAAACAACAGAGTCATCGGGCTAAACAGTTTTTTTGTTGGCTGTTTCGGCGACTTCATTTGTAAAAATTACGTTTTGTGTCGTCTCGATGGGGAGCGGTCTGTGAGGGTCTGCGATGAGGTGGAACTGCTACTTGAGTGTTGTTATCTGCGTAAGAGATATGCGGATTAAACTAGTTTTAAATTATAAAAAGTAGGAAGTAACAACAAACTTGGAAATTATAACGAAATCTAAAATCAAACGTTGTGGAATTTTTACACAGTGCCATTCAAGTGATGTCAACGTTCATAATTATCTTCTTTTTTTTTTGGTGGGTGGGAAATCATCAAATGACTCCTCCCGCTCTGGGCAGAGCGGTAGGGAGTGTCAGACTTCTACTGACTAAAACCCACCCATGTTCCTTCTTAAAAACAACCCGCGACGGGAAAGTTCGTATCTTCAAATATATTTAAAACTCAAGCCTTTTTATTCCCATAGTGGTAGGCAGAAGCTTCAAAACGCCATCGCTACGATTCTTACATACTTACTCCTTTTTCTTTGGTCACAAACATACATCATACACGCCCGACAAAGTTCAATGTATTGAGAATTAATTTAACAAAAAACTAAAAGCTACAAAATCAATCTATATCTATAAAAGCGAAAGGTCACTCACTCACTCACTGATTCATCACGAAATCTCGAAAACCGCTGGACGTACAAAGATGATTTTTGGCAGGGAGGTAGTTTATGGTTAGTAGACGTCCGCTAAGAACGGATTTTGCGACAGGGCCGGATTAGGGTGGTCTAAGGGCCCTCGCAAGTTTGTATGAAACTCCTTCATTTTTTGTGCTACAATCTAGATTTTTGGCAGATACGTAGTTTATAGTCAGTGGCCGTCTGCTATGAATTAATTTTGCGACAGGGCCGAATTAGGGTGGTCTAAGGGCCCTCACAAGTTTGTATGAAAGTCCTTAATTTTTCGTGGTATAATCTTGATTTTTGGCAGAGACGTAGTTTATAGTCAGTAGGCATCCGCTATTAATTAGTTTTGCGACAGGGCCGGATTAGGGTGGTCTAAGGGCCCTCGCAAGTTTGTATGAAAGTCCTTCATTTTTTGTGCTACAATCTTGATTTTTGGCAGAGACGTAGTTAATAGGCAGTAGACGTCTGCTTAGAACCGATTTTGTGACAGGGCCGGATTAGGGAGGTCTAAGGGCTCTCGCCAGTTTGTATGAAAGTCTTTCATTTTTTGTGCCACAATCTTCATTTTTGGCAGGGACGTAGTTTAAAGTTAGTAGACGTCTGCTTAGAACCGATTTTGAGACAGGGCCGGATTAGGGAGGTCTAAGGGCTCTCGCCAGTTTGTATGAAAGTCCTTCATTTTTTGAGCTACAAACTTGATTTTTGAGACGGACGTAGTTTATAGTTAGTGGACGTCTGGTAAGAACAGATTTTGTAACAGGGCCGAATTAGGGAGGTCTAAGGGTTCTTGCAAGTTCGTAAGTAAATCCTTAATTTTTTGTGCTACAAACTTGATTTTTGGCAGGCACGTAGTTTAGTTAGAAGAACTCTGCTAAGTACAGGTTTTGTGGCAGGGCCGGATTAGAGAGGTTTAAGGGCGCTCGCAAGTTTGTTTAAAAGTCCATCATTTTGTGTGCTACTAACTTGAATTTTGGCAGGGACGTAGTAGGTGAGTAGAAGTTTGCTAAGAACCGATTTTGCGACAGGGCCGGACTAGGGAGGTCTAAGGGCTCACGCGAGTTTGTATGACAGTCCTTCCTTTTTTGTGCTACAATTTTGGCAGGAAGGTACTTTATAGTTAGTAGACGTTGACTAAGAACGGATTTAGCGTATTTAGCAACATGGCCAGAATAAGGAGGTCTGAGGGCTTTCACATGTTTGTCAAAAAGGTACTGTTTTTTTTTTGTACTAACAACCTGAAATTTAACAAGTCTAGAGTTTAGGAGTAAGAGATCTTAGCTAAGTTTGTAAGGAAGACCTGGACTAAGGGCTCCCGTAAGTCCATATGAAATCCTTGGCTTTTTGTACCTGAAAATTGGCAGAGAGATAGAATATAGTTAAGACATTTCAGCAGGGCTATTGTGTATCTTCTAATGACAGTGCATAACTTATAATGTCTATCAAATAACTGTCAAATGGTGAGTTTTTAAGAAAAAAATGTACCAAACCATAACCAATTTACAGTTAATCTATGGACATTTCTGATAGCCACTGACGTTAAAAAGATACGCAATAGGGGGGCAGGTAGGAATAGATTTTACGACAGGGCTGGTTTAAGGGAATATAATCGCTTCGATTGGAATTTGGCATTCGATTTGACATAGTACCATCCACAGGCAGTCCAGACAAGAGAGTCAAAATTTCTACGCGAACGAAGTCGCGGGCAACTGCTAGTTGCTAATATAAGTTAAATCACTGTTAAAGACGAAGATAGATTAACTGATTTTATAACAGACCACAATCATCCCTCAAACATAAAGTGAGCCTAATCAGCAACGGATCTCCGACACACAGCCAGGGAACACGTCTACACTGATACTAAAAATCTTTTTGTTAGAAACAAAAAAATATAATCAGTCCTCTGTACTACGTAACGAGTACCTTTGTCCGCTGGAGTGGCGCCTTTTGTAGGGCCGGCGGTAATGGGCGGACCCTTTGTGTAAATATATTCTAGTAATTGTACCCCCCGCCCCCCGCCAGAGCCCCGCCAGCACCCTGTCCTGCTCCCCAGACCCTCAGAAAGGAACATTTACGTCATCATAATATTGCAGGAATATTTTTTCGTGTTACGTTACATCGTGATCGACGTGGCTTGTAAAATGTTACTGCTCACCTTTTTGCTTTTGCTTTTATCCTGTTTGAGATAGGGTTCTTCCTACGAAACTGAAATAATTTATTTACCATCCCGTTACTGTCCCACGGCTGGACAAAGGCTCTCATGTATACAGAGAAGGCACGATCATTGGCCACCATGCTTGCTCAGGACCGGTTGGCATTTTCAGACGTAAATATTAACCGTCTAGCTAGGTTTCCACACGTGGTTTTTCTGAAGCGTTGTCTCTGACCTAATCTTACAACATTGAAGAACTCTTTTTAGGCGTTATAGGTAGGTATACATACACAAACATTTTTCCCATGGGGATAGGCAGCAACCTAAACGCCACCTGCTACGATCCTTGTGTATTTCTTTTGCCATGTTCTAGGAAATCCTCATTTTAGGCGTTATAATTAGAATGATTAAAGTATAACTTTTCTTATGTCTACACTAGGATAAAGAAGACGCACTGATTTATATTTATAAGTGATTAGGAATTTTCGACGCAACAACTTGTTGAATCGAACTCAGTCGATGATGATTGTGATAACACTGAAGGTAAACCATTGACTTTTTGTTTCAGGACCGGCCACTAGCCCACAACGCGACGGCGCGCGTGTTCCACAGCAACCAGAGCCTGGTGCTACAGAAGGTGACGCGTCACAGCAGCGGCCGGTACGCCTGCTCCGCACTCAACGCAGAGGGGGAGACGGTGTCCAACGAGCTGCTGTTCCGCGTCAAATGTAAGAGATACCTTCTTAGATATCGTAACTGCCTGGTACAGCAGCAAGTGACTCGGTACGCCTGCTCCGCACTCAACGCAGAGGGGGAGACAGTGTCCAACAAGCTGTTGTTTCGCGTCAAATATAAGAGATACCTCCTTTGATATCGTAACTGCCTGGTACAGCAGCAAGTGTCACGGTACGCCTGATCCGCACTCCAACGCAGAGGGGACGACAGTATCCAACGAGCTGCTGTTCCGTGTGAAATGTAAGAGATACCTCCTTAGATGTCATAATTGCCTGGTACAACAGCAAGTGACACGGTACGCCTGCTCCGTACTCAACGCAGAGGGGGAGACAGTGTCCAACGAGCTGCTGTGCCGCGTCAAATGTAAGAGATACCTCCTTAGACGTCATAACTGCCTGGTACAACATCAAGTGAAACGTACGCCTGCTCCGCACTCAAAGCAGAGAGTCAGTGTCAGTGCCCGAGGAGCTGACCATCCGCGTTAAAACTTAAATTAAATAATCACAGCCACGTGATTTTTAAAGAAACACACCGTCAGATAATTTTCTGTATATAATTCGTAAACATAGCTTAAATAACCCAGATAGAGATATAGCCGGGTTATCCTCTGATAACGTTCATCTAGGCAATCTCTTTTATTTCCCTTCACCTCGCTTCTATCTAAACACGTAAAGTAAGTACATCTCGAGAAACGATTCCAGCAGCCAGTGAATGGGGATATATTCTCATCTCATTGATAGTATTTTAAATTCAGTGTTGGCTCCCTAAATCTCCCAAGGATTCGACAGTTTCATGCAATATTCACGCGCCATTCGGGCCTTGTCGTTTCGCGTCAAACAGAATTATGCAGGAAGATAAAGCACACATATTGGAAATACCGAAAGTGAAACAAGTGGGAGTTGCCGCACATTACCAGAACCGCCGCCTGCTGCACCACTAACCCGCTGCGACAGATTCCAACACAACTTCGACCTTTCAAATATAATCATCTGACCGTTTCCCGATCCCTATGTTCTAAACCGCAAATCTCTGTGCTGAGACTATCCTACTAATATTATAAATGCGAAAGTTTGTGAGGATGGATGGATGGATGAATGGATGTATGGATGTTTGTTGCTCTTTCACGCGAGAACGGCTGATAGGATCTGGATGAAATTTGGCACAGAGGTAGATTATAGTCTGGAATAACACATGGGCTATAAATTATCCCCATATTAACTTAAGGGGGTGAGCAGTATTGCATTATCCATAATCCTCAACTGTTTTACAGCTTGATACTGGAAATACGAAATAACGCAAGGGACATCGAGCGTGCTGTGCAATTTTTCACTTTAAGCACCTGGTGCGAGCGTTGCAAATCCAAGAGAAAGCTGAAGTCCCTTACGTCATTTCATATTTCCGGTATCGTACACAATCGAACTGTCAACTGTCATACTATATTAAAACAGAAGGTCTATTTCAAACACTGTTTGTCACTGGTGTATGTAGCCTAACGGTACAGAGACTTACCTGTAAACAAAGGTACGCAAGTTCAAATCACAGTCAGTATTCACTTTTTGTGATTTTTTAAAAGATTTCCAAAAATGTTGAAACGTGTTCGCGAGTTCGATCCCCAATCGGTTTTCACTTTTTGTAAGTTCCACGTATTTGTTTTCATTTCGATGCTATATGATTTTCAAATCAATTCAGAGTAAATTTATATAATCTACTTTTAATTGTAAATACAATATTATAAATCTGTAGACGTAGAGTTTCTGTATATTGAACATAATTATTTAGAAAAAATAATGTTTTCTTTTGTTGTGTCTGTGTGTCTTGGGTGTATAGTTTATTATAGTATTATCACGTGTACATTTTAAAACTAATAAGATTAGGGTTTTAGTTTTTGTTTCATTGGAATTGGTGCTCTCTCTCAAAAGATATACGAATTTAAGGTATTTAAGAAAACTTATCATCATTTAGAAACATACATGCAACGACATCTATTGCATCAAAACGGTACTAATTAATAAGTGTGTTCACAAGATAACTTTTAAATCGTATTTTTCAAACAGTTACGATAACAAAATGTACCCTTTATTAGTTTAAATGACGCTGCTTTGAAAATCTACATAGGGTTTTTTTTTGGAGGGTGGGAAATCATCATTTGACTCCTCACGCTCTGGGCAGAGCGGTAGGGAATGTTAGACTTCTACTGACTAAAAACCACCCATGTTCCTTTTTTGCCTTTTGTGCTGTGGCCGCGATATTTCTTTCGAACAACCCGTAGCCCCGATAAGCGGCGGCCCTTGCAGGCCTCAACCATATTGCTGACATATCTTTGAGGCGCGCGTGGAACCGAACGCGCCGTCGACACGGCCTTTCGTCGTCTTACGACGGGCGGACGGCGAGCTAGCCCACTACTTACCGTCCACAGGCCCGCACCTACGGTGGCTGGAAGCCATCACGTGACCCCCGACGCCCAGAGCGTCTCCTATTGCGGCTGGGACGAGAGGTTCTCTCTCTCACCACGCCACCTCCTTCGCTAGCATCACTGCTTCGCCGAAGGAGGCGACGGCGTCCCATTCCCTCTCGCCCCGCAACATGGCTTGAACCAGGGCCGGACGCGAGAGGTCGCCGCCGCCGATCGTCGCTAAGAGAACACGACGGGGCTCAACACAAGTGGGGCTCCGCCCAAGCAAGGCAGACCTCCACGGTGTGCTCCACCGTGTCCTCCGGCTGATCCTTGCAATAGTAGCATTTGGGCGTTTCCTTCCGCCTGATTCGGTGCAGGTGCCTCCCGAATCCCGAAACAACCGTGTCCGGTGAGGACCTGCGCCAGACGAAAGGCGAGGGCGCCGTGGCGCCTCTCAAGCCACTCCTCAAAGAGGAGACTTACCACCACTGTGCCCTGCACGGGGTTTCGACAGTCGCTCTCTCCATGTCGCCATGAAATCACACCAGTGGGGTCTGTCCGCCATGCGGCAATATACGGCGGCAGCGGAGTTATCCCCCAGTGTAGTGCCTCCGCGCACCATTCATGCAGGAAACTACATAGCCTAAACCCTATAGTGTGTGTTTGCTTCCCATGCATTAAATTTTGGCAGTTTAACTTCGTCTTCGACAGATGGCATTGTTCATTTGACACCATTTTCAGAATTGCGGTGTTAATATTTGTCGTGAATAGTCAACAAATACAAATTGACAGGTACACAGTAAGAAAAACAGCTGTAAAAACTTTAAAATAAAAACCTAATTAAAATTAGATAAGACCCGCGACGTAAATATATTTGTTCAGTGTGGAAATCGAAAACAGGACTTGCAGCGCCACAGTCAAACGCCGAGGCACTGCGCCAACCGTGCCGTCTTATCGGCTGTGGCTGCCTTGGGCATTGCCGCAACTTTGCTTAACAATGGCCAGATTGCACTTTCCGTTTACAAATTGCCGCCGAATCTTACCCCAACTTGCAACATCACCAAAAATCTGCGATTGGCCATGGAACAGATGTCTTTGCAAATAAACTGCTTTAAACAGGAGAGAGTCGCCTGGAATTAGATGTAGATGCGAAAATTCCACTTTCCGAAGAGTTTTCCCATCCAGTGCCAACAGAAGATCCCGAAAGAGTTAGGCAGTGGTGTACCTAATCGTAAACCCACATTTTGCCAGTAATGTTCAAGCGCCATGGAATAGGGGGCGTTTGATGTCTATAGATATAATATTGCCATCGACCTGGCACGAAAACCACGCTCCGTGGCCTCTACTGCGAAAACAATTTGCAATCAAACCTCGGACCTCATCCTCAGTAGTTGCACTTGAGACCACTCGATCAACGAGACAGTCACACATCAAAATTTCCACGTGAACGAAGTCGCGGGTATCAGCTAGTAGCTATATAATGAACTGACAAATACGCATGTGTATCAACTGTCGGTAGAGCAGTTTCCTACCACATAAAGTTATTCCGATTGATGCAGTCCAGTTATGAACCGCAAGGAAGCAGATCATATTTCGGCACTAAAACAAACTTAAATAACAGCCGGAGCCGTGAAAGTTTGGCGCTAAATAGAAAACTCGTCAAGGGGCCGGGTTCATTACGGCACCTCTCGAAGCTCATTCAAAACAATCGGCACAAATCTGGAACAATGCGAGCCACCGACCCACACTTAAATTGCTCAGAATTAATTAATCGCGACGTCCGCGCATTGTGGCGACACAAATACGCCGCACAAATTAAGAAGCATTGTGGTCTTACCGCGCCGCACCGCACCGCAACGCGTCCGCTCGCACGTTGTCGCGGCAAGTCGCGGCAGGCCGCGGCAGGTCGCACGGCTCCGTATTTCGTCGATGTTATCGCGTCTCGCCCTCGGCCGGGAAACTTTCCACTAATTGTTTTTTCTCCGACGTTTGCCTTGATGCCTTCTGAAAAGAAATACTGAACGGATAAACTCCTTGTTTTGCGATTTCAGATTAAATGGAGTCGGTACCTTTTTATTCGAGCTTGACGTCCTACTTTTTTACTTTTTTGGTATCAAAAGATTTCTTGTAACATAGGACACATGTTAGGTCTTTAAGTATATATTTCTGCAGAATGTTGTAACAAGTGTGTATCATGAAAGGCTATATCCGGTGGGGTGACGTTCATATCCGGAGCGTGTTGGAGCCTCGGCATTGTGGGGACAAATCTCGCTGATCGATCATGCCTACTGAAGATAAAGTTTCGTTATTCTGCGATAGTGATGTCTATTAGCCATCAACTAAGTACGTTTAGTAAAGTTCGATTCAGAAATAAAATTTTCAATGTCAACACAATTGGAGTCCACCCTCTCTACGAAACCACGCCGAGAGCCCCTCGATGCAAACAAACAATGGCGACGCGATACTTCCGGCGACTGTTTAACCTGATCATTTCACCGTCGAGTGACGGCGCGCGCTTACCCGCCGATAGTCAATTAGAGCGTATTAGATTGCGCCGATTAAACTCGTCTCCTTGTCAAACGATAAATAAACGAGTTCAATTAAATAGGAGTCTGTCTGTAGTGCTGTGTAGTGGCGCAGGTGAGACTCCTTCGCGGCTCGTTGCTTTAAATCGACCATCTATCCCCCCCGCGCCCTTACCCCTGTGTATACCCCGTGTACCCCCACCCACGCCCCAGTAATGGCTGTCGATCTATTTTGCCAATTGTAAGATATGGCCCTGACAAAATAAGATGGGAATTTTTAATGGCGAACATAACTGCGAGTAATGCCGCAATAAATTTCTGTTTCGCAAGAAAAAATATTTTGTAATGAAGTTGTTGTTATTGCTCGTTACCATCGGAGCAATTTTATTCATGACCCGATGCCGTTAGCCTTCACTGGCTTTTGTCGGAATAACTTGCTCCTATTCGAAGGTAGATTATCCTATTACGTTTTACATTACCTATTTAAATGGGTTTTGTATCGGATTAAATGTTTCGAGATTTCGATATTGCAGCTGTGTCCCGCCATTTTATTTTGCTCACTAACGTCGGTACAGAATGATCTAATCAGAATGAGTGTTGTATCAATCAGTTGCGTCGCTAACTTGGGAGATTTATGTATTAATTGCTGAGTGGTTAATTAGCGTGTGTAGTGATGCACGTCGCTCGCCGCCGCTAGTCACGCGGTGGGGTGGTGTGGCGGTTGGCTGCTATTAGGGACGACCTGCGGTCACATAATTACTCCTTGCCCCTAATTCCCGACTGACGACAACCCCTGACCTTCACCTCTCGCCATCTTCACACACCGCGATTTGTCGCATATTTTGTGACAATAGGTACTCTGACAAACCCGACACTTTTCAGAAAATAGAGCAATGGATCACAAAGAATTTGTATTCTCTATGATTTTTAATGACATTATACTGATTGGTTGCAATAAAAGTGATGTGCTCCAAGCTATCTCTGCTACTATGGCTACTGCAACAAAAATTACCGTTATTAAAAAAATATGCCTACTTCCTTTTGATAATTATGAGTACAGATGCACGTCATCGTCACAGTTGATGGGACTTGGACAAAAACTTGGGAAGGTAACTCCACAAAAGGTAACTTCGGTGTGGATGCACACCTCTCGTGATTAGTCGTGGTGGTAAAAAAATCAAGCACATGTCGTCTGCTTGTTGTAGTTTCACTTAAAAGTAAATATGAAGCAGACCTCAAGTGTGTCATGCATGATGTCCACTGAACATTACTGCAGATACCGTTCCGCCTTGTTCCCCGCATCACGCACCATCAGATACCCGTATTAC
Organism: Diarsia dahlii; assembly: GCA_949775195.1. Classification (NCBI taxonomy): domain Eukaryota; kingdom Metazoa; phylum Arthropoda; class Insecta; order Lepidoptera; family Noctuidae; genus Diarsia; species Diarsia dahlii. The sequence continues at coordinate 293,921 of OX459193.1, read as the reverse complement.
GGCCCATACAGGAACGTTACAAGATTTGTGGCGCCACTCTGCAGAATGACCGCCATGCCTCACGACTGACGCCACTTAGCTTGCCTGTTAGTAGATCACTGGCGGAGCTCGCTGTAAATTGATTAGTGCGATAAAATAACAGCCAGTGAATCTGTTTTGATGTTTTACTTGACTTATTTAAGAGGTGCAATTTAGTAAAGCAATTTAGTTTGGTATAAATCTGAAGTTTTGAATCAAAAAGAGAAGTTTTCTTCTTCTTTTATGACTACCTAGTCCCCTTTCTTTTTTAACCCTTAGCCCTTGCTTGGCACCATATAGGTCGATCTTGGGTTTTTTTAAACTCCCTGAAAAATGAACTTTAGGCACAAAGTTTCGGAATAATGACGTGTTTTGGCTGTTGTTCTCTTGTTTATTTCCTGATCTCTTTCCACTGACCAAAAGTACAAGAAAGAATGGGCTGTATTCTTTAAATAATTATGTGTTTTCTCCTATCATTAGATTCGCCATCATGTCGCACGGGCGGCGTGTCGGTGGTGGGGGCAGCGCGCGGTGAGTCCGTGGTGATCGTGTGCGAAGTGGACGCCGACCCACCCGCCGCCGTCTTCAAGTGGAAGTTCAACAACTCGGGCGAGACGCTCGACGTCGCCGCAGACCGCTACACCTCCAACGGCAGCGCCAGCAGTCTCAAGTAAGAACCATTGCGAAATTAGTCCATGATGATGTAAATATCAGTTCAGATCCGATCAAAATTCATACGGTTTGTAGCGATCCCCATACAAGACTTCAAGCGATGTGACTAGAGACTCCACTGTCTTGTGAGACTACGCTTGTTGGTTAAAGTGCACCGTGACCAAGTGGCAGTCGTATGCCAACTATTAAAAAAACTGTAATTTCTAACCGGAAGACGTTCCGTTAGAAGGCCTCCCACTAGGTGGACCGATAATCTGGTGAAGGTTACCGATGACCTGGTGAAGGTTGCGGGGATCCGCTGGATGTGAGTCGCACGGGACCGGTCAATGTGGTGATACTTAGGGGAGGCCTATGTCCAGCAGTGGACATCCATCGGCTGAAATGATGATGAATTTCTAACTGTGTGTATTTGTCCTCACGAACCCTGTCTGTCGTCAGATACACGCCTGTGGCGGACCTGGACTACGGCACCCTGTCGTGCTCGGCGTCCAACGAGGTGGGCTCGCAGCTCACGCCCTGCGTCTTCCAGATGGTGGCCGCCGGTGAGTAGCCTCTACTTCACTGCTGGATGTTTTATACCTCAAAGTCATTTCTGGCGTAAAGATCTGAAATCACAAAAACTAAACAAAACTAAACTTAAATCTTTTGACACAGTACTGCTTCTTCTTCTTAGGGTGTCGACGACAATACAAATTGACAAGGTAAAAATTTGACGACGAGTTATAACTATTATAATAAAAGAATTAAAGCTCTCTGAAAAGGAGCTCGTCAGTGGACGACTACTTGTGTTCTTGTGTGTTCTTTGCTGTATGTTTACGAGAGACAGAGGTGTCACAGTTATTATAACTTACGGCTCCAGTAACCTAGACCAGCTAGGCTGCTACAGCATGCTACACGCCACACATATTCCAGGCAAGCCGCACGCGCCGCGGAACTGCTCGCTGTGGAACCAGACGGCGGACTCGGTGGAGGTGTCGTGCGTGGCGGGCTTCGACGGCGGCCTGCCGCAGCGGTTCCTGCTCGAGGTCTACGCCGACACCAACGTGCCCAGGTAACACACTGACAATAGTAACCATACCAGCCAGTTTCTCTCTCACTACAGGGCAAAGCTGTCTTTTATACAGAGAAGGCATTAGCAGTGATCATTGCGCTTGCTGAAGGTTTTTGTAGAACAAATCATAAACTTTTAACTCTTTAATGAACGTTAGTGTTTTGCATAGAAGAAGTGGCAAATTCAACTTCCCAGCATCGACATCACATCACCTTCGCCTTCTTCACATGTCCTTCTTAGAAACAATTGGTTTTTACATCTATCTGTATTTTTATTCACCTCAGCCTAACCCTACAGGTAATTCTAGCGTTATTTTAAAATGCAAATAAGACTACCTTTACTAAATATTTAAACTAAACTAACCTTAAAACAAACCAACTATAAAAGGGCATCGAAAAACTCCTCCTCAACGCTGTCGGCAGATCAAGCTAACTTATTGATCTAAAATCACTCGTTTTTAGGGTTCCGTAGTCAACTAGGAACCCTTATAGTTTCGCCATGTCTGTCTGTCCGTCCGTCCGTCCGTCCGTCCGTCCTCGCTTAATCTCTGTGATCGTTAGCACTAGAAAGCTGTTTGGTACCAATATGTGTATTAATCACGCCGACAAAGTGGGAAAATAAAATTTGGAAAAAAATGTTTTATTATGGTAGTCCCCCTATATGTAAAGTGGGAAGTGATTTTTTTTTAATTTCAACCCTAACGCGTGACATATTGTTGGAAAGGTATTTAAAAATGCATAGGGGTTTACTAAAATAATTTTTTGATAATGTCAATAATTTCGGAAATAATCGCTCCAAAAGAAAAAAACAATGTGTGTCCCCCCCTCTAACTTTTGAACCATAAGTTTAGAAAATATGAAAAAAATCTGAAAAGTAGAACTTTATAAGGACTTTCTAGGAAAATTATTTTGTACTTGGATGGAAACAGTTTTTGTACAAAAAAAGACAAAAAGTTGTACAAAATAATTTTTGGACTAAGTTTGTAGTATAATCGTATAAGCAAGCATTTTTTTTAACTTCGTTTACATATTTTATTATCCTGAACGTATCTTTATTACTACGGAACCCTACACTGAGCGTGGCCCGACACGCTCTTGGCCGGTTTTTTTTTTTTTATTAATTAATTTTAAATACCATCAGACCCAAGAAACGTTGGCGTGACGATCTGGACGCGTTCGTGACTGATTGGCCAGAGAAGGCACAGCACCGGGAGAGCTGGAAAGAAATGGGGGAGGCTTTTGCCCAGCAGTGGGACACAATAGGCTAATTAAAAAAAAATACCATCATCATAAGCAGTCTTAATTCAAAATCGCCCACTTCTCACCGCTATTCACTACTATAATCCAATACCACAAATAACAGCTACCCTCCAATGTTTCGGCACTCGTAATGACTATATCCGGCGCGACTAGTGATGCGGAAACACGTGAGTACCCGCTGATGGGTAATACCCCGGAAGTCGTGTCACCCCCGGCTATACGCGAATACCCCCGGGCTAGACGCGAGCGAGTCGCGCTGGGAATGCGATCTACATACATTGGCTAGGTGAGCATAAACCGCTTTATTACGAGGGACTCGGTAACAAGGTCATGTGGAAGTTTGCGCTCAGCGCCGGTTAAAATGACACCCTTATTGGTACCGGAATCATATCTGATATTGTGGAGATTCAACGGGTCGCGTACCTACTGTTTGCTTTCTTTTTGATGGTCGTGTACTAACTTTATCGTGGGAGAGACAGCTCAACCGAAACAGTATCATCAAGTTTCCAAACCTGGCGAGGACGTAGTAGTAGCGGGGCGTGCGGGGTACGGCGCGTGTGCGGGCTGCGGGGCGGGGGGGGGGGGGAGTGAAGGCACAAGCATTGTTTTTAATATTACAGAGGCAATCTGGGCTCTCAAGCTGCGCCCCCGGTGACGTGCGCAGACTTAACGACACCGTATTATTACAAAATTCCTTTATTATATTTCCCCGAACGCACCGGCTTAAGTGAAATAATGTGTATCGGAACAGTAATGGATATGGAAACGCGCGCGACCCTGATATTTTATTATTTTTATGGAACTGCTAAAAACGGAAACCTTATTCTGTAGGCCATTACGTAGACACTCTGATCCATTTGCCTGCCACCGTTATTGTTATGTAACCGACAAGTATATAAGTGAGTATATTATAGTTGTAATACGAAAGAGTTGAGCGAGCAGAACATTGCTTGTCTCAACGTCGCGACACATTCCTTCTTAACGTAGAAACGAATGTTTCTGCTCGCAGGTAGAGGTAGGGGTCCTAAAGTAGAATCCCGTGTAAACATTGGGGTCTCATTAAAGTTGTGAAACAGCGTTAATTATGAATTAACACGCGGTCGCCGGTCCCTGAACACCGCGACACCTCCCACCAACACAACACGACGCGCTACTAATGTCTACCTACGTATACTACCTATGTATTTCAGCGCTTAATATGCCTAGAAATAGGCCATACGTTAATGCTAGTGCTTCTAGCTTCCTGCTGACAACTCCACCAAATGTTTCATGTTGCCATCACTATCACTTCACTATCATCATCACTACATAGTTTAAAAAACTTTTTTGCAAAAAAAAACAACCGACTTCAAAAACACCAAAAAGTGAAAAATAAACTTCAGAAGAAAAATCAGCTTCTGAAGTCGGTGACATTTGTTTGTTTCATTTCGTATTTTTGTCACTGACTTCAGAAGCAGATTTTTTTTCTGAAGTTTATTTTTCACTTTTTGGTGTTTTTGAAGTCGGTTGTTTTTTTTTGCAAAAAAGTTTTTTATTTTTTCATTTTTAGTTTTAATAGAAATAATTTAACTATACATTTAACATTCGACTAAGAAACCTAACATTCGACAAAAAAAACACGAAACACGTAATACGTGCCTATGAAATTTGAGGGTTGCCCTCGAGTTCTCTGGGATTCCATCACCAGGTCCTGGTTTCCATATCATAGTACTACCCTTAGAATATCTCCTTCACAATTTAAAAATAATCATCAAAATTGGTTCATAAACGACGAAGTTATTCTCGAACACACATAAACGAAAAGTGATCATTTAAGAAAAATCTTCATAAAATGAAAAGTACTGGGCCAAAGTACCTATACCTACTAAATTTTATGGGACCAAATGGCAACTATTCCGCATCAAACTAAAAAAGAATCACGTAAATCGGATTATAAATCGCAGCGTAATCGGTGTACATACATAGAAAAAAAAAAACATACCAATCGAATTGAGAACCTCCTCCTTTTTGGGAAGTCGGTTAACAAAGTTGCTTCCCGCTGTCTGTCCCTATGTATGCATAGATCTTTAAAACTACGCAACGGATTTTGATGCGGGTTTTTTAATAGATAAGTAGAGTGATTCAAGAGGAAGGTTTGAGTATCTTTTTTGTACCCGTGCAAAGCCGGGGCGGGTCACTAGTCTAATATAAAAGTGCCATCAAGCTCCATCACAACAAAGCGCAGAACTTTAATCCCGCAGCGAACGGTCTCCGTAAGATACACATCTTTTGCATAATAAACAATTCCCTATAAAATTATGCAAAGCTATCGTAAATGAATATTGGCATCGCATCGCATCTATAATTACTGGGGAATTATCGTGGCGAAATAATTTCCAATAAATAACAGATGATGGTTCGGTTCGCCATTAGCTACAATAAAGCGCGGATAACGAGAAAAATGCTTAAATATGACACACTTTTATTACCTCGTAAAGTGTGTTGTTAGGATCGAAATCGGCTGCGTGTACATTTTACGCGCAATAAAGTATTAAATAATAATTTCGTGACGTCAGCGGTTATTACAGCACTTGTATATTATAAGTAATGAATTAAGGGCTATGTTGTGATATGCGTTAAATTAATGTGTTTGAACAGTTTAGCTGACTTGCTTTATGATAACACTTAGATAGGTAGGATACCTGAAGAAAAGCCTTCATCTTTCACAACCTTCTACCTGTGGGGATACTACTTCGCCCGCATGAAAAACACATTGTTTCTCACTCGGTGACTTGGCAATTATAATATACCTTGCGAACGGTGAATTTTTTTTTAATTGGATGATTAATTTCAGAGATTGCCCCCTCCATTTAAACTTGATCTTTATAGCATTCTATAGTAGGTATAAGAGACAGGGCTTTGACAAACAAAATTAAATATATCACCACAAAAAAAGAATGTTTAATTTAACGTACATTCGTAACCGCTACGGTTTTCGATTCCGGAAACCATCGCAGAAAGGTGAAAATGAAAATACCTAGAGCCAACAAACAGATATAAAAAGGTACAAATTAACAAATCCCGCGATATAATTCCCTAAACGAGAATAATGTGATTCTCGTTATTTCGGCTCGGTGCGGCGCGGCTGCGGGACGGGTGCGTGGCGTACGCGGCGCGGCGGCGTGATAACATTGTTTGCTCTGGCGGGACATCTCTAGGGCACGCCGCGTGTGCACCATGCCGGCTATGAATCACGAGACTCCTATTTAAAATTAAAAGAGTTCCATTTTTGCTTCCGATTAAAGAGCACCCTAGTTTTCTGTTTGTCTAGTGAGCAGCTACGACTGATGTTTGGCTGATACTTGACTGTTTACTGAAGCGCGTTAATGTGCCGGAATCGGTATTTAGGTACTCTCTGAATTTTACCACTGTTACTTAGACCCAGATCTATAGATCTGATCTATAGTTTAGCTGTCTATCTAATTGTTTAAATCGAGTAAATATTTACTAAAACAGGTACACTTCACTTTTGCTCTGTCTTTGACAACGGACTGCAAGAACAAAAATCATGTCCACCGTACAAAGAAAAGACAGCTATTTCCAAATCCGGCAAGGTAAAACCAAACCCTGCCTCCTCCTCCCCTTAACTCACTTCACCCCCGTACGCCCCCGTAATAAGCAGCCAAACGGATAATAATCGTCCTTACAAAATAAAAACATCGACAAATTAAAAGTTTTTCAAGCGCTCGCGGGTATTAAATACACCCTTATAGGCTAGTAGGTACATACAGAATGTGTGAAATATATTAATTTAGTTTAAAATGAGGCTGTAACTGGTTATAATGAAATGGAATGATTTTTATTATCGTACCGACTGAACTTAATAATTGTGAGTCCTGTTAATGAACTTCATAGCCATATAAGCCATACTGTGAGATAATAAATGAGTTTCTCTTTTAGTTACTATGCGAACAGGCAAAACCTTCCTAATTTTTGTACGTTATGAATCTAAATGAAAATTACACCTGTATTCCCCAAAAGGTTAAGCAGAGTTCTACGTAAACAGTGCACTTACATTTCATCAGTTATTTGTGTCATGTTTGTGCCCTATGCAGTGATGAGCCCATTGACGTCAACCAGACAGAAATCTATATTCCGGAACTAATAATTACGTACCTATTGCAAGCAACACTGCTCATCATCGTTCTCTTACACTTCATTCACTGCTATCACATGTATTAAGGTTTACAACGATCACTTCGTGATCGTGGTTGGCTAGATCTTGGTGTTAAACCCGTCTGTTTCCCTCAGAGTGAATCTGTCGTCGGACGAGCCGTCGTGGACGGTGCGCGGTCTGGAGTGGGACGTGCGGTTCCGACTGGTGGCCGTCGCCATCAACTCCAAGGGCCGCTCAGCACCCGCCAAGCTGGACGATCTGCTGTTCCGGGACCCCGAAAAAAGAACAGGTACACTACTTTAGATTTACAGGTGTCTGTTACAATACAGCATTGTTGGTTTATGTAAACAGCTTAGTCAGCCTATCATGTTCGCATATTATTATACTGCTGGGACAGGCCTCCTCTCTGTGAGAGTGAGTGACCCGAAATCGACAACACGTGGGTCTAGTGCGTATTCGTAGATCTAATTATAGGAAATCAACTATAGTAACAAAATACATGTTTTTTTTTGTTTGAAGAGCAGTGGTGTTGAAATGAAATTAAATAAACAAAGTGCCCTAAGTCAGGGTGACCTACATGTTGTAACTCGTGGCCACTATCCCTGCACCACCACTACTGTCCTGCTCCTTTAGCAAATATCAGATGAGTGATAGAACCATGTGAGTATGTGAGCTTGTAAACAGTTGGTCCGACCAGCCGCGCGGGCGTGCTGCGTGCGAGCGGTCTCGCTCGTTTTACATCCGTCTTCAACAAACCCTATGAGCCGCCACTTTACGCGATTGAAAAGATTTCAAATAGTGGACGATAAAGCGAGCACTCGCGAACAGCTCTGAATAGAATACCGTCACGACATTTAAGTACAATCATTAACTCGCCATTGAAACATACGAGCGCCGGCACTCGTCTATAACTAGTTTTTGTTCTAAATCACTCAGCGAAACTCAATTTGGAGGGTAAAGGGCGGGTCCCCCGGGGCCCTGGGGCCCGACGGCGGCGCACTAAGTGGCGGCCGAGCGGCCTTTATCCTCCGCGAGTTATTAGCCGAGGGAAAACATTAGCCTCCCCGGGAAAATATAAGTAACGAGGAAACGTACCGCCCAAAACGTTCAGCACTCACTGATCACTAAACGAAGCCGCGTGACTTTCACACGCGCCGACACCGTACCGTGGCACCGTACCGTACCTACCACGCGCGGTCTTGTGCCAACCTAAGTTATTTGTTTTTCTCCTTTTATGATTTCTTTTTTGATTCTTACACCATTTGTTTCTCATACGGGCGATACCAATCCATCTTCTTTTAATAATGGAGTGTTCAACTGTTCGCAATGTCACCAACTCATAGCTTTACATTCAACTGTGATCCATTTAGACAAACGATAGCCTACGATCATCTTACTCCGCAAGATGCACAAATAATTGCGTGTATTCCTTGTAGTAAACAAATACGGTCGTCCCGTCTCAAGCCAACAGTAATGTTTGTCAGCGGCGCGTCAGGCGTCACATCGATCGCTGCAGAAGTAGGCCGCAGCTCTGCAACCTCAACATAATCCCATTTTAATTAAACGCGCTCGGATTTACCGGCGAGATTAATCAAGAGGCTCTCCTCGTGTGACCTCCTCCGCCTCACTGAGAGGACCACCGGCTCAGCCGCACTAACGTTATAAACTAAACTTTAGTTCGGGATTAATTGCCGATGACCCCAGATGTTCACTGGCGGAGGGCTCCATTCCGCAATGGGACAAATGTTTGTTTGGTCTGCTAATATTTGCTTTGATGTTCAGGAACCTAAAACATAGCTTATCTTAAATGTTAATTCGAATATTTTGATGCTCTCCAAAACAATGATTTATGCATTTTGTAGGTTTGAAGTAGGAGTATCGCAGCGTCGCAGATCACAATTCACCGTCGTTTCAAACTCAATTTACTTATTTGCTCATGTAGAACATTGAAGGCATCAGTGAAAAATCTTCTGTTAGTCGACAGAAATAAGTGGGCCATCACTCGAGCCGACAAGTCATGCGGAAAAACTAATGCGCGTGCTATCGACGCGGACACGACGCGGCGACGCGCGGCGGGCGGCGGCCCGACATGTGGACCTTTAATTTCTCGCCTCGAAGGAGCGAGCCTCGGCCAACGCTTTTTTTAATATTGACTGTTTGATTTTGTCCTCTACCGACCCTGATTTTGTGGTAAATTGACAGGATTTCGAAAATTCACCCCTTTTAGTTTGCCGACGATACGGAGGTAATTTTTACCCACGACGGAACGGAGACTGTATGTGCGTTTGGGGTGAGAGGTTGTTTGTGCAAATACATGTTGCCATTTTTCTCCAAAACTTCTAGTCCGATTTTGATGCAGTTTTCAGTTATGGGTTCGGGTTTGATTGGTACATGTTCTTAGATAGGTGTTACGGTGACAACTCACCAGGGGGCGCTGCAGCAAACATTTTTTGTGCAAATCAAAGTTGCCATTTTTCTCCAAAACTACAAGTCCGATTTTGATGCAGTTTTCAGGGTGGGGGTGGGGGTTTTGGTTTTTTTTAGTGTTATGGGTTTAGGTTTGAAAAGCAAGATTAAAATTTTTTAAAAAACCCACGACGGTTAAAAATTAATTGAAAAAAGGATAAAATAACATAAAACACTCGCCTTAAAAAAACCCAAGAATGTCCGTCGGGAGCTGAACATTAATAATAATAATAATAATAATAATAATAATAATATTCCACAACTATCACACAACGCCATCTAGTCCCAAGCTAAGCAGAGCTTGTGTTATGGGTACTAGACAACTGATAAACATACTTATATATTTCTAAATACATACATATTATAGATAAATTACACCCAGACACAGAACAAATGATCATTGCAAAACTAGTTCATTTAATGGCAGCCCCCGACGGACATTCTTGGGTTTTTTTGATGGAATCATTTTCTATACGTCACTACGCTCGGTCGGTGGGCCGACCCTCAAGTACCTGCAGTGGGAGCACCACGGCGAGCTGTCGATCCTCAAGTACCTGCAGTGGGAGCACCACGGCGAGCTGTCGATCCTCAAGTACCTGCAGTGGGAGCACCACGGCGAGCTGTCGATCCTCAAGTACCTGCAGTGGGAGCACCACGGCGAGCTGTCGATCAGTACTCAGTACTTGAGTCGTGTACTAGGTGATGAGGTAGTATAATGAACACCTCACATGAACTTAACTAAACAGGAACTTTTTTCATCATTGCTCTCAAAATGGTAAGAATATCATGCGGAAGCTGATATGTCTTTATTTGTGGTTTGGTGGGAAATCATCAAATTCCCGATTGGCAGGCTTGTGCAGACTAAAACCCACCCATATTTTGTGCCACACCAATTCATCTTCGTTGACAAACATCCTCAACACCTAAGCTCCGCCCGCTTTCAGTGAATGAATAATTTAGCCATTTTATTCTATTTCTACTATGATTTTATAATTAATCAGCTATGTGAGTGATGAGTGTTACTTAGCCCAGAAATTTTAAATAGTGGTCTATCTGAAGAGTCACGGTCTATTACTTAATATATTAGGTACTCAAAGTCCAAGTTTCTTAACACAAATCTGTATTGTGTATTTGTATTGTGGAGACGCCAGGTACGAGCCATCACTAGCAGCACTTGTCTCGGAGGACCATTCCAGTGGAGGGTGAGGTAGGGCGGGGTGGAGGGGGGGTGGGGCTGCGACCAGATCGCCTCCCACAAACAAATGGCAATAACTTTAGAACGAAATTGAAAGTAAACAGCTCGATAGTCGAGGAGGACCACTCCGGCCATTTGTGTTCTACACAACAACCAATTTGGATTACCTTTAATTTATGAAGTGGCTCAGCTGCTTCGGCTGATTGATTGCAAATACTGATAACTCCTAATCTGTTGGGATTCTGACTGGGATTAAAAGTTTCAGAGGACCCCGTTTAGTTCGTAGCATCATTCGTTTTAGTTCAATTCATTTGATAAAGTGTCTGTGGACTGAGCGTTGTCGCACGGAACAACTAACTGACTAAAAACCGAACCCATGTTCCTTCTTTGCCTTTGTGCCGAGGCCACGTCATCTCGTATTAAAATCCGCGGCCCCGACGGGCGTCGGCCCTTGCGGGCCCCTCCTTGCTGACATCTCTTTGAGGCGCGCGTGGAACACGAACGCGCCGCCCCGACACGGTCTGTTGCCGTCATGACGTCGGCCGGACGGCGAGCTAGCCCATTAGTCACCGTCCGCAGGCCCGCGTCTACGGCCCCCGACGCCCGGAGCGCCTTCCGCGGTGGCTGGGACGACGAGAGGTTCTCTCCCTCTCTGGTTCCGCCACCTCCTTTGCTAGCAATACTGCTTCGCAGAAGGAGGCGACGGCGTCCCATTCCTCCTCGCCCCGGACCATGGCTTGCACCAGGGCCGGACGCGAGAGGTCGCCGCCGCCGATCGCCGCTACGAGAACACGGCGGGGCTCCGCCCAAGCAGGGCACACCTCCACTGTGTGCTCCATCGTGTCCTCCGGTCGATGCTCGCAGTGGAAGCATCCGGGCGTTTCCTCCCGCCTGATTTGGTACAGGTACCTCCCGAAACATCCGTGTCCGGTGAGGACCTGCGTCAGACGGAAGGTGGCTTCTCTCTAGCCACTCCTCAAAGAGTGGACTTACCGCCACTATCGTGGCGTGCCCTTGTATGACAACCCTAATTTTTTGTCTCAAACATCCTACAATTAGATCAATAGTAGAATAACGCATTTGGTGTATTGAACGGAAATTGAATTTGGTATTATTTTGCATGTTAATCGCGTTGGTTTGATATCTTCGAGCTCAACGCCATTTACTGCTTGTCTGGCACATTCCAAATAATAAAGTAATGAAACAGGAACACAGTACTATCTGAGAACAATAGCTCCGACAGTGATTAACTCGAACGGAAACTCGTTATGAATTTAATCACGATTTCATCGTCGAGATAACAGAGCATGAATCAAGAAACAATTATAAAGATATAATTGTTTGGAACACACAAAGCAGATGTAATTATCGCCTGATACGGACCGGACACGGGATTAATTCGATGCTCTCTGTGGCTTCCTATTGGCGGAGCGTCGCCGGACAAGCGGACGAGTGCGGACGTCCGGGAACGATTGTGGCACTAATACTATGACCTACTCTACCCCTGTGTATGTGCATAGCACTGAATAGCACGGAGCACTGGAATTAATTCACATGCTATAGAATACCTACCTTGTCTGTTTAGTATTTCAACTTGAAAGCAAATTCGTTGGAATACGTTAGGTATTCCAACGAATTTGCTTTATATTGTGAAAATCTAATAAGAACAGGTAACCGATCCACCCCAACATAGGGTTACTCTGCAGTACTCTTTAAAAACCAATCTCATTATTAAAACCTACTGACCCTTGCTCCATATACTGACCCGACATGTGAGAGTTGATAACTAACGGACTGATCGCTTCCGTGTCATTTCATACCCCGGAAGATCGAGACACCTACGTCCCGTGTCCCCGTATCCCGGCGCGTCTCGGCAGCGCATGCATAAGCAACAAATGACAGCTGTGTGGTTCGCGCACTTAGCGACACCTGCATGCAGCAGCAGGTTAGCAGGACAGTTAGTCGCGACTCATGAATGATTTACACGCCTGCACACAGAGAACGCGCTGTCTTCATAAATACGCGAAGAGGTAATGTCGCTCGTCGGTCGTCACTCGGTGACTCGCCCCCACATCCCAACACACCTAATCTCGTGTGAACACGGGAGGCGGATATAGAAATACATATTCTCGTCAAGCGAGCGGCACTGGGTCACAAACCGTACTCGTTATGATAATGGCGCCTTTGACGCCGCCGTGTGCCGTGTGTTGCTGTGTGACTGTGTACCAGATGCATACATGAGGCCGAGGGATGATGGCCGCCGCCACAACACCACCCTTCGAATAAATCTGGTCTTTTGTCGCATAAATCGGGGTTATACCAGCTCAATCAAAGTAGTAAATAGCGCGTTTGAATCTACGACGGATTTAGACAAAAATGATGCCGCATAGGCAAACATATCATTTTTATTTGGTTGGCGTTCGGCCGGCCGCCATTTGTTAGCCGGCTATTTGAGCCGTAGGTATTCAGTGGAGTCGAGCCGCTAGCTCGAATAAATCAACCGCTTGGAGCCGTCCCGCGTCCCGCGTCCCGCGTCCCGCGTCCTGCCCGCACTGAAATATGATCGCGCCACTCTAATCCGCCTTTTGTTTTAGAGCCATTACACCCCGAGCCGACGGACCCACCACTTAACATATTGTCACTAAAGCGACCACTCAAATCTCATATTATTGTAATAAATTACTACTTGCTTATCTAGCTACCTATTTTTAACCCTTTTTCAAAATCCGAAAGGTGTGGGATCCACCAGATTGAATTATTCCTCTTAAGTCTTATCGATCAATGTTCAAGATGCGAAACGAACACTAAACACGTTCAGTACCATAACCATAACATCGGTGGCAGCCGGCACTGAGCGGTGCACCATCGTGCCAACCTGCCACTCCTGCCAGCGAGCCCAACGCGCGGTCAACACACAACTTTATAGCCTGACAGGCTGCCCTGCCTCCCTGCCGAGGTGCTAAACGTGTCAGCGTGTTAATATTCACGAGGTGCCTCTGCGAGCTCACCCCGCGCTCTAAGAGGCGATAGATTCAGTCAGAGTGCAACATTGACGCCTCCTTGCTCCGCTCGGCGCTAGGCAGGATTTATGACAACATTAGCACTAATTTCAGAAAGTTTCACGCGTTCACTCCGCAAGTGTGGACGCTAACATTTTATTCATGCTCGACGATAACGCTAGAACGTATGTGTGGATATAATGCGGGCTAGTGCCGCATGCCAGTGCTGCAAACTGTGGATAAGAGACAGAAGTCCCACACGAACAGAGAACTCCATCAGAACAAAACAGGGAGCAATATTAGCACAGTCAAATTGCAATAAATAAATAAATAAAAGCTTGTAATAAGTCTGCTCAGTGTGTAACAGTAAATTGTAATACGTGTTGATACTGAGATAAATTATGAAGTTATTCTTTTGTCTATTGCACGGCCAAATAAAGAACCTACCAAAAAACAAATTGAAAACTTTTGTTCTTCCCATTTAAATTCAACCAGGGTATCTGAATACTCATGGCCCACCCATCCTTACCTCAAGTCAACTTATAGTAATGTCACCGCTGTTTGTTGTTATTTGTTTATGTATGTGCTGCTCTTTTGTGTTACTGCTGTCCATTACGAATAAATACGTATTCTATTCTATTTTACTAACCTACTGGAGAAGCCGTCCACGACGTGGCACGAAAGCGGATATAAGGCAGCGTGCAAGCATGCGACTGCACCTGCTCCGCGAAGTCGCAGTCACCGAACACTACGAGCAGCGTCGTGACTGCACCGCAAAGTTATTATGTACACTATAGAATATTCATAGAATGTGCAACAAAGAATACTAATCAGAAACATCCAAAGTGCTGAGCTTCATCTCCAAAGAAGTTTTGTTTTCACCAATGTTAGAAATAAATCAGACTTCTCAGATTATTATTTTTGCTAGTGTTGTGGATCCGCTCCTGCCGCAACAGCTCTTACTCGTTTCAAAGAAGGAAATAAATAAACCAGCAAATTCGTCCCTGTAAAAAAAATCAGCAATATGTTACGAAGCCGTCGCTCGCACGATGAATACGCAATATTTTTGATCAGATTTGTCGTATTAATTACGAGGCGCGGAAAAATACAATAACGGTGTAATAAATCACTGATAAAGTGCAATGAATAATGATTATTCATTCGTCGTCGTTTTTACGAATCGCCCGGCGACGCGCGACGCCGATGATTTATCGGCGAGTGTAGTGGACGGCACTGGACGGCCACACAGACCCACCGCCCGCCAGTCGCGCCACTGGGCACTGTCCGCCACACTCGCTGCCTGCCCGCTCATAGACGCGCCCGCTCCTCGCTGTGTGTGGGACCCGTCTGAATTGAGAGATATAAGAGTGTATCGAATTAGGTCTAACGAGTAACGACAACGGTTGAGCTGGTATAATTATATATCGCAAAGCCCAGGATTAACCTTATTAAAATAGTTCTCTTCTAAGCTATATTATAACACATCTACAATAATAAATCTCAACTATCGTTTAAATTAAATTACATGTAGTCAGGTAATGTAACACATCCACACGGCAAGGAATATCAAATGACACGTAGTTTCAATTGCCTAACATGTCGCGAATAGTTTGCAAGTTATAATCTCCGCGTAACAAGCAACAACAGCAATAGAACGTAACGCTAGTAATTAGTAGCGCCGCCGGTGTCGCGCGTCGCACGGTCGTGTCGCACAGTCGTGTCGCACGTACACATTAGTGTCGCGACGGTAACGTGGCCCGCGACACAACTTTCATCATTAATAGCCACCCTTGTGATTAATATTTACATTAATTCTATGTAAATTGCCGCTTTGATGACAACTTAACGTTATTTAGGAGCACCTTGAACAACAGATGCGCGCCATCAACAAACCTAAGTGATCTTTGGAAAAACATGTTACCGACACTTTTTGTCCTTTGAGCCGGATACAAGGAAGCATTCCCGGGAAGCGTCTGATAGCTAAATAACGTATTTCCGAGCAAACGTCGAGCGCCATTGTGAGTCTAGTCGAGTTTTATTTTAATAAAAAACTTATTTGTCGTAAAGAATAATATCGGCATGGAGAGTCACTCGTACGACACGAGAGAGTGAGGTCTGCGCCTCTCGAGACGCCAATAAAACTAACAAACCAATAACGTAATATATTCTATGTTTCCTCTGCGCCCCCGGTACACAACAGCGCCGTACCGCGCCGCGCCGCTCCTTGTCAACGAGTGTATGAATTTATATTGGATATGATTGCAAACTGTATTCATATTGCTACACTTAATAAAACTATTGAGTTATTTGAATATTGGAGAGGTTACTTGGCAAAGAGCTCCTAGATAGCTGATATGATGTTTAAACGACATGATATTGTGGCAACTGTCTTTCTAAAATTCTGTATATGGTCGCAAAGCTTTTACACTGAATACTGTATCACTAATCATTTCAGGTTCTTGAGCGAGTAACAGTTATTCTCTAGGTTGCCAGAGAATACCAATCACTCGCTCAAAACCCTCCATCAGACTCGAACCCACCATCAACCGTCTCCCTTTTTCTCAACTATGCTGGGGTCAACTTTTAGTATAATTGCAGCTGAATACCAGTATTTTACATGGAGAGACTCCTTGGTAAGATTCATTTTGAGAGATTCAGATTACTGACCACCTGTTACGACTGTTAGAGGGTCTATAAATGGCAGCTGTGCCCAACGGTATAACATGCTTTCCGAGGCATGGAGTAAGTTCGGTATTAAAGGAGGGTCACCTATGCACAGAGTTACCTAAGAAGCACTGCTTTACCAAAATATCGACCCGAGCAATTAGTATTATTAATCCATCGGCAGACTGGAGGGTGTATCGAGTATTTATGTTTTGATAGCAGTAGATAGGTATTAGGTAGTGTAGTTTAAGCCATGCATATCGTGTCACCCAGTCACTGTTTATGAACGTCAGATTGACAGCTCTATGTAAAATACTGGGATCCAGCTAGACCCGGTAAGACAAGAGAAATGGCTAGGCAGATGACGAATACCAGATATTCGACAACGGCTGACGTAGATAACAGTAATGTTCGTTAGATACCTAACTGAGCTCCGTTCACGTGATCCCTCTTAATGACTAATTTCGCCGACTGAGGGAAACAAAGGTCCCTTTATTATCAAAAGAATAAAATATTGTGTTTTATTACGTTCCTAACAGAAGGTTTTAGTGATCTCTGAGGAGGTATTGCCATTTTACTAGCTTGGAACATCTTGTGAATTAATGTTGCCGGCTTTATGAATTTTTGTACCGATCCCTATAAAATAATGTAAAAGAAAAATTTGGATATCTGCCTAATTTTACATTTCGTATGAGAAGGTGCGTATAACAAAAATATTATTTCAATACTTAGATGCTGAAATATTGCTGCATCTATAGCGTTTTATTGAGGTCTCACTTATAATATTTCCCTATTGTACGTACAAATTCGTTTTGCATGCTGAGTTTACCTTTAAGTGATTGTGCACTATTGTTTATGTTTTTACTTGTTTTTTTATGCTTGTAACCAGTGTAACAGTTGTTGGTAAACCAAATAAAATAAAATAAATTTAGATAATGGCATACAAATATTATAAGAGGGAAACAGTGTTCTCTTTACTGCAAATAAGTTGTCTGGAAAGTTAATTCTTTTTGACAACTGCTTTATTTTTGATCGATGGGGACGATACATTCAGCAATCGTATAGAGCAGTGGATACTGGTTTATTGTCTAAATGGATCTTCCGAGAGTGTTACAAGATGAGCTTGCAGGTGTCGCTCACCGCTCCGCTCGCTCGCTGCGCTCTGACCGCTTCGACCGCTCATTCCGGCTGAGTAGTCGGCTAATACCGGGCATCCCTCCGAACCGCTCGCTATCACTCGTGAACACTCGGATGTTTCCGTCGATTCATTATCCTAAATCAAATGGAGGATTTTATTTATCCTAACTGGAGCAATGATGCGTTGAGCCAGATACGATGTATGAAATGTAGACACTCATAATTTTAGGGTGAAAATATTAATTACTGTTAGCTCCTTACAATGAAGAATTTATTAAATCTTGTACGGGAATAGAGGTGTGTTAGAAAAATACTTGTAAAAATTATGATGCAGCAAATATTTTGAATTTGAATTTCCCGGAGGCCAGCCAGAATCCCCCCCGTACCTATATTGCGACGCGCGAATTATTTTGCCGCGCGGATATTTTTACATTGCGATATCTTCTAAGATATTTGTTTAAACTGTATATAGTAAAGGGCACAAATATTCTATATTAAATTTCCGTTCTAACAAATGCATTTATTTAGATATAGATTAATACCATATGGGTTAAATCAGCTTCGCAAAAAATAAATCTTTTTAACCTAACATTTTAATAGTAAACAGTCGGGTAAAAAGGGTTAAAGTGAGACAATCTTAAAAGATAGACATATGCTGTCGCGGACTTTTGTTTAGAACTTTTAAAGAGAAACAATTATATTTGCGTAACTTAAACTGTTTTCGCAGCGCACGCAGCGAAAGCTCTCAAAAAGGAAATACCTTTTCCCGTTCTTGTAACATTTTTCATTTATGCTCCGCTCCTATTAGCCGTAGCGTGATGTTATATAGCCTAAAGCCTTCCTCGATAAAGGACTATTTAACACAAAAAGATTTTTTCAATTCCAACCAGTAGTTTCTGAGTTTACCGCGTTCAAACAAACAAACAAACAAACTCTTCAGCTTTATAATATTAGTATAGATTTAAGTTAATGTTATTATTGGAGCATGCGTAACTACGTAGTACCTACAACAACACATATTACTAGAAGTTTGCTGGTTTTGCGCAGTTCATCATTGATGACCTTGCCTTTGTTAAGGTCCAAAAATAGGTTATTAGTGAAACAACAAATACAACAAAACATCAAACCTTCCTGTTTACAATATAAATGACTAATTAGAAAATAATAGTAGGTACGAGTACGACACCACTACGATTCTGTTTTAAGTAATTTTCAATCATTTCTCTAAAACAAACAGAAACTTTATTTTGACGCCATTTTATAACTGTTGAATTGAGAGTTGTCAGGACAAACATTTGAAATGAAAGTTAGCAACAGCGCAGTAACCAGCACAGGCACACTATTGTTAGTAGTCGCGTGGTCGGAGTGTGGAATGTTGTGTAATGTTGTGCAATGTTGTGCAAAGTTGTGCAAGCCATTTATCAAGGCAATGTCAATAGTCAACACTGACGCAAATGAAAACTAAACTAAAACGAGAACACCTGAATAATGGAATACCTTTTTAGTTTTTATAGCGAGGTATAAAATGGCGCGCTCACAATGGCTTAGTTATTTCAGCGCCGTCGTGTTTATGTAGGCGCAGCCGTTTGCCGTCATCAGTACCTAGTAATGGTACGAGTACGAGTAGGTACCTGCGGGAACGTACACCCGCTTTATTAACACTTAATAAATATATTATTTATACGCAATACTGGGAACTACGTATGAACAAAATCATAAACTCAACACAAAAGTAACCGTATTTACTGAACTTGTTTACATATTTCAACGTTCAAATAAATCGAGAGAAGTCCAATTTTCAAGGCAATTGTGTACTAAGTCAAATTAAAAGTCAGTGAACAACGAAACATCGAAGTTATTTATTAAGTTGTTCTTGGAGTTTTGTACTCGGATCGTCTGACTGTAGTACTGTACCGTAGGCTGTAGGGAATTGCTCGCCTACAGCCTACAGTACAGTCAGAGAATTTGTAAATACTGTTCAATTACTTAGGTGTTAGATGAGGACGTAATGGAGGAATTGTGAAGGTTTGGGCACGTGTATGTACGCGGAAGAAGTAGCAAGTAGTAGATTGTCTTTTCGGAGATAAGACGGAACAAACTGCAGAAATCTGTTATTTTGAAATATTTTACAAACTGACACTTTAAAGTAATAATTTTAATTTTGGCTCAAATCTATAGTAAACTACAAAAAAACTTTAAAAAAATCACTTTTTGCAAGCGAACGATATTATTATGTAGGTATTTAATGGTCTGTAATTGATTGATTGTGTTGCCGCTAGATGACGCTACTTGTATGATTTTTCTTGACGGTCGATTCTATCTACTCGTTTATGTTTTAGATTTTTCAGTTTCATTTTGTGAAATTGAATATTTTCAGCTATTTCATGAGTACCTACCTAACTTTCTACTGAAATACGACTATTTCGCAAAGCTAGTATTAAGTTTAGGTAAGTACCTACTTTTGTAACTTTCAGTAATACAAAAGTATAACTAGGCTATCCGTTTAGAATACTCAAATTATGAGAATTAATCACGTAAGCCTCGTTCCCATTTCGGGTGTTGTAAAATAATTTACAATATTAATTTAAGAAGGATTTCGGAGATAGCATGCTCCTTGAAAAATGTAAAAAAACGCGAATGAGAGCAAATCCCGCGGATACGGCAGCAGACGCACCTGCCCCTAATTAATTATTGAAGTTACAAATAGGCCCGCATCACGCCGCCCGCACCCCGCACCCCGCGCACCCCGTACCCCGCACCCCGCTACCCACACCCGCGGTGGAGAAGACCCCACAATACAGAAGAATAATATATGACACGAGTTTTTCTAGCACACGGTAAATTAAATGTATCGCTAGCTTATGATACCTGACTGCTTAGAAGTACCTAGTCTGTATATATATATAACAATGTAACAGTGTCATTCTGACTACGTTACCTTTTACCTCAACAAGAACAGACCACAAGAATCCTAACCTAACACAACTGCACTTAATAGTTCGTATAGAGTATAATAGGTACCGCTTGTCACCGCCTCGATAAAGTACCTAAATGGTACTAATTAAAGCAAACGCGGGATTAATTCGTTTTGTCCTGCTTTGTGAAGCGATAACAGCCGTGTGGCTTTTCTCCGTATTTACACATTAACGCTAAATGAGGATAATAACACTACTAGGAATAGGTGATAAGTGATAACATATTTGGGAACAGGAAAATTAATTATTGAATTATCAGTAAACAACTAAAAATAACCACATCGTAACTCGCTAATTAGAACAGGATTAAAGAAACCGGTCAATTATTATTTCTCTTGACCAACATATTAACGATTATACTATGTTTAAAAAAATGTGTCATGTACCTAAAAACCTATTTGCAAAATAATATAGGTATATTATTTTGCAAATAGGTTTGTACATGAAACATTTTTTTAAACAAGACGGTTGCCAGTGTTTCTTACCTGATTACTCTGAGAAGAAACAGTCAATACAAACTCAGAGGTCATAGTTAAGGTTAGGTTAAGGTCCAGACGTATAAATTCTTGGTGACCTCACATGTAGACTATGCAAATTAGTGTCTGAAACTCTGAAATGGTCATTGTGTGTCTGTTACGAATTGCTATCAATGTGTTTTTTAATTAAATCAATAGCTACCATATAGCTACAAAAAATAAAAGCCGCACAGGTTTAACAAAAAACCACACGAGCGATTAGACGCAAGCAAAGATATAAACATTTTATGTAATTAATTTAGCGGCTCTTGTGTGCCACTAGATGTCGCTACTTGTATGATTATTCTTGACCGTTCGATACTGTCTACAAGTAAGTTGTGACATTTACCCTTGAATGAGTTGCTAGCAGTTAGGTAGGGGTTCGTAAATAATAAGCGTACCAGAAATTTGCAGTTTTTATTTATTTGCTTAATTATTCCGTTGCTACTTTCATGAAGGTAATATAATGAGAAACACTGACCTGAACCAAATCCGGAGGTGATGATGGTTCCGTTTCAGGTTCCACCCACGCCAGAAGCTCCAGTTCCAGGATTCTAGTCTACATTTAGAAGACGTTTGGAGAAAATATTTGTTGTACAGAGATATAATTTCATACTGGTTTCACAGTATCCGTTAACGTATAAAGGCTCCTCTACACATTAATAGATGCATCTGCAGATGTCATCTGCGGACGCATCAACAGACGTCTATTTCTGTGTATAGTCAGAATCTACCACCTTCTTCTTCTCCATGTTTTTAACAACTCTACTAATATGCACACACAGTTATTAGTTAAACGTAGTAGGTAAATAAATAATAGCTGCGGCAGCTACGGTCTCAACATCCATTTTTGAATGTTGCGTGCGTACGTGTTGCGTCTGTCGAATATTAACCCAGACTGATGGTCGGCTCGTAGCTACACATCTGATGGTGCATCTGTCAACGTCTGCGGACGCATCTGTCGATGTGTAGAGGAGACTTTAGGCGTTAAGAAATCTTAATAAATATCAAAGGATGACAAGAAGTTGAGAAGTATTCACCGATATAGAAAGTCAAGCTACCTGAATGCTCTTACACAGTGTGCAGTGTGGCCGGTGGACGCGGGGGGGGAGGGGGGACACTTTTAATTAAGTGATGAAGGTAACGACGGACAGAAGTCTTTTTATACAAAATGCTAATTCCATCTGGTCGCCGGTCTGTGCCTGCTGACTGCGATCGGATATCGACTTGCACGACTAATTTGAAAAGACGAGGAAAAATCATAGCGAGCTTTATCTACAATTCAAATAACGGATCTGCAAAGTAAATGATTGTACCAGGTCATATTGACTTTATTGATATAACGGTAGAATGAGTTCAGTCATAAAATTAAACTATTTTTATTCGTGAACAGATTCGTCCTATGATAGTAGTATTATATTATGTCTTTTGAGACGATTGTGTCAAATATCAGATGCTTTTGTGTATATTCCTAGAGAACCATATTCCATTTTTGACTTAATATGGATCTTTCTTTACACTTCGTTATAATATTAAAAATCTTTCCATAATATTAGACGATAACTGACAAGTGTTGTGTTCCCACAGCGACGGAGGCGCAGCTGGGTGTGAGCGGCGTGGTGGGCGCGATGGGCGCAGGCGCGGGCGCCGTGTGCGCGCTGGTGGCGGGCGCGTGCGCGCTGGCGCTGCGCCGGCGCCGCCGCCCGCGCCTCGCCAAGCCGCCGCCAGCGCCCGCGCCGCCCGCCAAGCAGGAACATGACGACACCGAGCCTGACCTCATACCCAACAACTACTGTGAGTTACCTGCACTGTTTACTGCCTCTCACAGAGAATTTCTCTCGCTACGGAGACTAAAACCACGCTAAAACTATAGCCCGTACAAAAGGTATCATCTTTCTGAATTCGTCCTAATAAAAAAATCTTTAATCATAATAGACTGACTGCCGCACTCAGAGAGCTATAATGATTATTAGGCCATCACTTAGAAAAGGTTTTGTCATACAAAAGTATGTCAAATCTTTACTAAGTTACGGCTTAAGTAATCATTACATATGTCTGAGCACCACAGTTAACCCAAAGTAATATGCCTTTAAATTACAAGCGACTTAAGTAGAGAATGAATTATTTGTACAAAGTTGGAGTCAAGAGCAAATCCGAGAAGCTCTATTGCCTCAAACTCACCTGTAAACTGATCAAAAACTTTGACCTAATAAGTTCAATACCGTGACGTGAGACGTCATTACAAACTGATGATATGCATTAGGCGTGCATAAAACATGTCGGGAGGTGCACTGAGGAGGTTAATCATTAACGGCGAGGATATTGCTCATGCATGCGAGATGACGAGCTCGCGCCTCCGACCCAACACCCGCAGTCACAGGTCTAAGCATTCAGCTTTAATACATTTTTAATCCAAGGCGTCTAGAACCAAAAAGAAACGTTTCAGAAACGATCTGTGATCCTTATTCCTAAAACCACATACTATATCGTTCAATACAAGCAAGCCTATAGTGAAGCACGCAGGTTATAATATTCTCCGGTTGATAGTCAAAACATTTGTATTCAATTGTTTCACTTCGGGATCGTCATCAACGTTTGCTCACAAGCGCGCAGATTATGCGGAGGGCATTCAAATATTCATATTAAGCGCATAACAAGGGAAAAACCGGGGTTGAGGTAGCCGGGTTAGGGGTGTGTGGGGGGGAGGTACGGTGGCACTCGGCGCGGTTTAAAAGGCAATCCTCATAAAAGCTTAATATACGGCTGGAAGTGTCCGCGGGATGGAGTGCGCCTGCCGGACACAAACACGTGACAGCGGGCACCTCGCGTGACGTCACGCGCTCTATCTCAATGTTGTAAAGGCGCAGCTCCTTTGTGCCCGTAACGTAATTAGTCGCCGCCGCCGCCATTAACAGCACACTTCATATCTGTAGCACACTCACATACTCACATACTCACACACTTGCGGTGCTACACTTTGTTTATCTTAGTTTTACTAAATTATCGCGAGAGTGTATCTAGTCTTATGTAAGTGGAAATTATTCTCGATGTGTTTGAAGTACCTGGAATTTACACACATAAAGATCACACCTTTAGTTCCCGCATTTAGGCAGAGGTGTGGGTAGTACCTATTAATACACCCCACATTCCGCAAGTTTCGTTTAAGTCCCATGTAATAGGGGTGAGCCCATACCATCAACTGCGCACAAATCATATAATCTGGCTATTGCTGTTATATTGGAAAGTCGAGAACATACTCAAGGAGTTTTAAAGCTATACTAATGCGGCAACCCTTTCATCACCCCTCCTAGAGACACTCATGTACCTGCAGTATTCGTCTGTAACTTGTTTGAATAATAATACGCCAGGTTTCGTCGTTGTTTATGATAACTAAGTGACAAATGTGTGAGAAAAAGTGAGAGCAGCGGTGGCCCAGTGGTGGCGGTCCCGACTTACGAACAGTAGGTCGTGGGTTCGAACCAGGGATGTTGCGGATGCCGATTTTTTGACATCCGCGGATGCGGATGCGGATGCGGAGTTTTGATGACTCACATCCGCGGATGCGGATGCGGATGCGGATGTTTAAGATATTATATAAATGAAGTAAAAATAAAATAAAAATTAAGTACTAGGTCTAAGAATTAAGAATTATTAAAACTTTAAATCGGTGGTGAGTGTGGTGACATTGTTAATTAACTAGACGCTGAAAAATAAAGAATTTTGTTATAATAATAATAAACTTTACCCACAATAAAACGTATTACCGGTGTACCTAACATAATGGAATTGACCTGACGATTGAATTATGCTGAGCTAGGACTAAAGTAGTCTTAGATTAGTGTAACTAATATAAAGTTTTCCAATAAACAATTATTTACACACAATGATCGCAATCACAACTGATAAGTAATCAACAGCGCAAACAAACACGTAATGATTTATCAAGAAACAAAAGATGCACCACAACAAACGCGTCGGATCTTGTCACCAATTTCTATTGGTCATTCTCATTTGTAAGATCCCGTAGTAGTCGGCACCTTACACTCGTAGTTTAAGTAAGAAGTGGCAAGTAAGCCAGTTCTTATAGTTAGGTGAGTTGACGCAAACACACACAGACTTGGTAACTCTAAAAGTTTATTAGAGTATAAATACCGATCACAACAAAGTGTAGGTTGGATGCTAATCCGCGATGTTCGATGTAAGTACGTAACTTGTCAACTACGTTAAAATTATATTAAACATTGTTTTAAATACTAAAGAGAAAGTAGGTTGCTGCGTTTGCAGCCTGACGCTATGTACGTAAACCGTACACTCATTTGTCACAAGGGAAAAGGAACGCGCCATTCGCCGGCCGGCTTCGCCCAATTTCTTTCTTGCCGCAACTTGTATGACATTCGCATCCGCATGAATATCCGCATTGATTATTGCGGATGCGGATGCGGATGCGGATGTTCAAATCTATGCGGAAGCTCCGCATTTGCGGATGCGGATTCGAATATTCGCAACATCCCTGGTTCGAACCCAGGCAGGCACATTACTTTGTGTAATTTATTTCATCACCGCTGCTCTCAAAACGGTGAAGGAAAACATCGTGAGGAAACCGGCATGTCTTAGAACCAAAAAATTCGAAGACATGTGACATCTACCAATCCGCACTGGGCCCGCGTGGTAGATTATAGCCCATTCTCTCTCAAAGAGAGGAGGCATGTATCCCAGCAGTGGGAGCATTAATAGGCTGTTGATGAAGTGCCAAATGCGCTGAAATAAAAAATAACACATTACAGATCACATCATATTGTCCCTTATCTCTAGCTTGTGCTCTAATGGTGTGGTCATATTTAAGGTCGTGGTACAGACTATCAGTTGTGTGATGTCATAGCAAAAATTTTCACTTAACAACTACTAACCCTTTTTTTTGGAGGGTGGGAAATCATCAAATAACTCCTCCCGCTCTGGGCAGAGCGGTTAGGGTGTGTCAGATTTCTACTGACTAAAAACCACCCATGTTACTTCTTAGCTCTTTGTGTCGAGGCCCCGGTATCTCTTTCGAGCAACCCGCAGCCCCGAGACGGGGAACTACTAACCCTTAAACATGACCACATGTTTCCGGTATACGCTGTACAAATGTTTCCCAAATTTCAATCAGTTCAACTTAACGATTGGCCCCTTGATTTATCGGGATCAATGAAGCTTATCGTAAGATCAAACTGAACCGTTACCTTGTTCGGTATCGAGCGGCAGAAGTGCATTAGTCGAGTATTCAAACAGTCGTTAATGACTCCCCAGTCAGTTCCAAGAACGCAGTTCGGCAGCGGGCGGCGGCGGTTCGGTAACGAACCGGGAAGGTCCTCGTAGTGCGGCGAGTAGCGGTGGAGTAGCACTTCTTTTTCATAATGTCTCATTGGCGTTAAAATTTATGCGTATTGTAGTTTATATTTTTTTCGGTACATTGCCCCGATTAACTTCGTAATTACTTGAGACACATGGGAAAATAATTGTTAGCACTGCAATGGGGAATGGAGAAAATCATGAAGTAACTCTTTGCCGCTGTTTTATTTGCGTTTTAAGGAAAATTATAGCCGGTAAAAGTGTTGTAATCAAAGTCACTCCATATGTGCGTTTTTTTATACAGGCACCCCTATACTTGGTGAAAATAGTAACAGTTTGTTTTTAAAGTGAACCGAAGTCGTCGATCATTATCGTATTAGCGCGAGTGGGCGCGAACCAATCGACACCACGACGACGATTAATTCCGAAGAAGCGGCGACGTCGTGCGGTGTCGTGCGGTGCCTTGCGTCCCGCTAACGATGGCCCTAATTAAAAGCTAATGTGGATCCGACTTCGCAAGTAAGTTCGCAAGCAACCGGCGTTCCGCGCAAACTATCGATCGCAAATTAACTCGCACGTGACGTGACATTCTGACGTCACATTAACGACTTTCAGAACGACGGCGACGAGCGCCACTTCTTGTCACTTGACGCATAGTTCAGTGATGAATGGCAACTAACCTGCAACTGATTCGCTTTGGAGGGTTCCGAGAACTTGCGAGGATTGGAGTCAAACTAAAACTCCTGTCGCAAATCCAGATCTTAACCATTAACGAGTATCACTGAATCAGATGTTTTCAAACCAGTGCGTTTTGACAAGATTGCAATATTTCAGTAATTTAATGGTTTAGGTAATATTATAAGGTTTAATACAAAAGCACTGACTTGAAGGTCTGAGACACCAACATCTCGTCGCCGACGCAACCAGACGCTAGCACACACCGCGCCGATGATGACGGCGCGCGCGAACTTGTTAACAATTAAAAAGCTTGTAAATCAGTTGAATGGCCGGCGGCAACGAGCCCCTCCTATTATAATAATACGTTATACGCGAATTATTGCTGTCATAACTCCACCGGCGCGTCACGCCCACTCCGCGCAAACTGCCGCCGACAAAAGCCCGAAATGGACGATAAAAACGCATTCCAGTCGCTTGTTGTTCTTTATACGGGGATAGAGCGCGGTGGGCTTTGTGTGGTGCGCGCACAAACACCTACAAATGCTCGGCTTTACGTGGAGCTCACTGCACAGCTCGGTACACTCACTAGCTCTCAGTGAGAGCATTCAGCATCCAGTGCCGACTGGTACACCCAGCAAGGTCTGTTGTACGACGTTCATGTTGCATTATTTGTGAGATAACTCTTAGACGTGTGTTTATTTATGTATAGTGATTCGATCTGATTCGATCTGAAAATATAAATGCAGCTGTTAACTCCGTGTCTGACTGTATAGCTCTCCAGCGTGATATCGATGCCTTGAGTGAATGGGCTGCCACCAACAAAATGGAATTTAACACATCCAAATGTCAAATTATGAGCTTTGGCCGCATGCGGAGTCCTAACGGTACGACTACGGAGTAAGCAATGAGTCTATAGCCAGAGTATCCTCAGCCAAAGACCTCGGTGTAACGTTTGATAGCAAACTGACGTTCCATACACACATTATAGGTTTGGCTAAGGAATCTTTCCGACGCTTAGGTTTTGTTTTACGTAACTGTCAAAGTTTTAATAACCAGGCAGTTATTAGGCTTTTGTTCAACGCATTGTTCGGTGCAAGCTTGAAACCAGCGATTGTGTGTTGAATCCTCACGAGGTTACCTATATGCTCATGCTGGAAAAGGTGCAAAAAGCTTTTCTCAGGTACCTCTACAAACGAGTGTTTGGATACTATCCCTATATGTATCCTACTAAATTCCTTTTAGGATGTTTAAATTTTAATTCCGTTAAAGTTAGGCGGGCTGTTGACCAAATAACAACAGCGTATAAAATCATACATGGTCACACCGACGCCTCAGACTTACATGCGGAGCTGTGTCAATTATTTGTTCCAAATAATTATAATCGCTCTAGCAAGCATAAATTATTTAATGTCCCATTTTGTCGCACTGTAGCTCGGTCCGCCTCCCCTATACCGCGTATGCTAACGATGCTCAACGCGCTCGTGGAGACTAACCCTGAATTGGATTTGTTTGCTGATGAATGGAAGATGATAATGTTAGAATGCTTGTGGTTTTGCGAGAAGACCGAATAAAAGGATTAGTTAATTTAGTGTTAATGGCTTTTGCTGTACTAAATGTAATAAATAAATAGTTGACCCGGAACTACAGGCCGGTTATGAATGCTGTCGGACATGATCGACGAAGGTCTATAATAAATAAAGTCAGCTTGTATTCATGAGCGTGTCATGGAGTTTGGCGCGGGTTGCGGGTGGACGAAGGGGGGACGGGGGTGGAAGGGTATGGCCCGTGGCCAGACGCCATAAATCGTGACGTAATGAATGCCGTTCTTGCCTCAATAAAAAGTCTCCCACATTATATGATACAGGATTTATGCGAGCCGCCGCCGCCGGCCGTGACGAGTTGTGCCGAACGAAACCAACGTGTATTGTACTGTCGGCAAAATAACTCACAATGTTATTATCTGAGATTCCCACAGTTGTTATTAACTTATGAGTCGGCTGTTGTCTCACATTTTCTTCGCGTCAAAGTAAAGACTCTATGAGTCACCGTTTTTCAACCTTAAATGCATTTTCATAATTTCAATGTATAAAAAATGCAGACGACGTCAATCAGCCGAGCAGAAGCGAATGTAAGCAAATGCAACCGGCATTTATATCCTGAAGATACCGCCAGTGTATTATATTATGAATATCTGCCTTTAGTTGTTCTTACACGAATTGATTGTAATTCATATTTACGTAAAATTACGAGTGCATATAAGAATTTCGTTCTTAGAAAGTAATCTTAGAAGTTCAAGTTCTAACAGTTTGTTGACTTGGATTTATCTAAGTCACAATGTTAGATTAATTGACTTGTCTTATAATTATGTACTTACTTTAGTAAGTAATTATAAGACAAGTCAATTAATCTTAACATTATTATTCACTTACACTGCAATTAAAATCAAAAGAAAGACAACTTGATGCAGTTCACGCACGCTTGCTACAAGCTCGTAGCACGTAGCGCGTAGCACGTAGCACGTGGCGCGTAGCACGTAGCACGTAGCGCGTAGCACGTAGCTCGTAGCACCTTACATGCGGCTCATCCAGCGTAGCGTCACTCCGGGAGGTGACACAATCACGTGACAACCATTCAACAACTATATTGAAAACATCCCAAACGGGGGTGAGGTCGGGAGGCAAGGGGGGAGGGGGGGAGTGCACGGCTAGGTATATTCATGAATATTGATGCAGCATCGTGAATATTCAGCGCGGCGACACTCGCAATTGAAAACATGCCGCAAAGTGCGCTCACACCGCGCCCACGACGGAACAGCTTCCCTCACATAATACGCCTATCCTCCTATCCTATCTGTAGCTGATCATCTCAGCATCCTACTGTCCCTGAAACATAAAACCATGTATTACGAGATTATGCTCACAAATATCTTAGCTTTCCTGTATTCAATAAATTCGTGTAACAGACAGCGCACAACGAAATTCATACCTTCGTCTTAACACGATAATAAGGGATGATCCGATTCCAAGAGTTTCATCTCAAACGTGACGCTTTAAATCGCTCGATACGCTGATGTTATTGTATGACGTCCTAATCCACATCACTAACACGCCGACATTACTGCTTTAAGAACTACAACGACTTGATAGACAGAATACTTTATTAAATAAGTATCGATATCGCAGTACTCAGTCGACAGACGTCAGTCAGGCAACCCCTTGCTTGTAATTAGCGACCGTAGATATACCTCGGTGGTAGTCGCGACTACTTAAGTGGGAGCTGTGAATGTGTTCCCCGCGCCCCGCACCCCGCACCCCTTGCCCCGCACCCCGCAGCAGAACAACATCGCTGTCGCTCAGGTGTAGTGTCGGCACAGCGATACAGCGGTACAACGACACAGCGGTACAGTGGTACAACGCACCACCTATTAATGAAGCCAATTTGAATAAAATCGGCCACATTAGACGCGGGGTGCGGCGGAGCGGGGTCGCGGGGTAAGTTCGGGGTGAGGGGAGGGGGGGCTGCTCGATGCGCGCACCAATTAATTATTTCTTGTGTCCTGACTTACGCTCGCCTCCGTCTTTGAATGTAGTGATTAATCAGGTTTTTTCGCTCTGCGGATAAATCTCGGGCGGATCAGTGCGGCTGCGGGCTGTGAGCTGTGGGCTGTGGACCACGCGCGGACCCTTATTTATTGCGACGTCGGTCCGGGCTCTCCCTTACACCGCGCACCGGACCAGCGTGGACCGTAACAAAACTGGCCCGTACCGTCAACGAGACTGGCTATGGTCCTAATGTCACCAACTACAGTTTTGATTTTTACCGTAAAAGCTACAATATTTTAAGATTAATATATCTTTTATATCTGTACTAACATTTATAAATGCAAAAGTTTGTATGTTTTTTTACTCAATAACGGTAGAACGTATATGGATATAATTTGGCACAAAGATAGATTAAAGTCTGGAGTCTTGGAAAAACACATAAGAACAACAACGACAACGAAATCGAGGGCAACTCAGGTAGTAACAGAATAATTGACACTTTCATACTATTTGTTTAGTAGACAAATGTTATATGGTTACTCGAGAGGCAAAAAATTCAACAATTTAAGATAATTTCATTAAAAACAGATAAAAATCGAACGGGTGATAGATAAGTACATGAACCGCATTGGTGAACGCATATTACTGTAAAATGTTAAATATTAGGCGAAACTTAATCCCATGACTGTTTCCGAAAAGGTGAGGCACAGGTAACCTGAGGTAACCCAGACACTTGGTGGCTACTAAGAAGTTCATGATGGAAAAATCCATTAAAATTTTGCCCAACCCGAGAGAAAACCTAGGAAGTCATGATCAGCAATTCATTTTCGATTCATTATTTAGGTGTTAAATTAGTTAAGAAATTAATCTTTTACGATTTATCCCCCTAATTTCTAATTCATATAATGTTTTCTCTATTGAACCTTCATTAAATATTTATTAACAATTTGAATTTATTAGAAAAATAGAAATAAATGCCAATGTCAGTATTGTTGCTAAGGCGCTTTGCACATGGAGCAACTTAAGTTGAGGCAACTATCAACTTTTTTAAAGGTTCCTGTAACTAGTTGATAGTTGCTATAACGTTTACGGTTTCCGCAATTTTATGGCAATTTGTGAGCAACTTTGGCATTGTCGGGCACAGGGAGGGTGTCAAATCGCCCGACGCGTTGTGATTGACGGTTGAAGAAACCAGCAACTTTAAAAATCGGTATATATTTAACAGTTGCTAGTTGCGGAAATTAAGAACTAACTTAGTCATTGATTGCAGCAACTGAAAACTGTTGACGATTGCCGGAACTCGAAACTCGAGTTGCTATGTGTGCGCAGTCCAATTGAAATATATGTAAACAGCTAGTTGCCAGCTAGTTGCCAGCTAGTTGCCAGTTGCTGCAATAGTTGCTCCATGTGCAAAGCGCCTAAGAGTTGTTGTTGTTCGTTGTTGTGAGTGTTGTTGTTAAGTGTTGTTGTTATGAGTGTTGTTGTTAAGTGTGTGTGTTATTGTGTTGCAGGCGAGACGGCGGCGGCGAGCGCGCCCAGCCTGGCGGTGTCGTCGCCGGGTCGTCCTGCGCCCGCGCCGTTCTCCACACCCGTGAGTACCAAGCACCTGCACGGCTGCACCTGCCTTGCTATGTGCGACTATCTAGCAACTATCACCTTGCCTCAAAACTTTGCCTCACACAAAGAATTTCTCCTGTATCATGGGTGCGTTTCCAAAAGATCACATTATACACAAACAGCCAGACCCGGAACAGCCGTCTTTAGACCATACAAATATTTGTTCCGTGCGGGGATTGAACCCGCGACACGCAGCGCAGCCGTCAATCTCTCAGTCACTACACCAACCGTGCCGCCATTTCTTCATAAATTAGAGATTATTCTCGATATCGTGTGGAAATTGCAATGTTACCACATTACTACTAGGAGCGTGTGCTTCATGCTTTATCGAGCCACAAGGAAAGTACTCCGCAAAGTGTTCTATGAAAAAAAAATACAAAATTGCATTGCACGTTTTCCCCGAAATAACTGAACCATGAAAAATCCATGTAGGTAAAGAAAAAAAATACACACACTTCCTTCAGGAATCGCACGCAAGTGGTTACATAAATAAGCAGGCTCAGTCCACCACTCCATCAACAACGATCCGTTCTCGATCGTTACGAGCGACGCCATCAATCCGAACCGTTTCATCTGGTAAAAGCGTAGCGCGTAGCCGCGTAGCCGCGTAGCCGCGTAGCGCTCTCGTAGGCAGCGCCGCGTAACTGCGTGCTACGTGTGCTACGAAAGTGCGTTTTCAAATAGATTCCTTTAGATCTGACGTTAGACTGTTCCATTTTATATTACTTCAATTAATTTTGTTAGTTAGGTTAGAATCAATTGAATCCTGCCCCCGGAAGGATGATATATTTCTTGAATGTACTTGTATGCTGTTTTATAAATTTTAAAATTTAGTTTAAAAAAAATCTACAAAAATTAATAGAACACCTAACATAATTTTATTTCCTTATGCATATGACGCTTTAGTCGTTCCTCTCTCGCCACTAACGTAGTGGTCACACACACACACACACGCACACCGCCTCACATAAAGTGCAGACGGACGGCGGCGCTAAGTATTTTTTCATTAACTTTTCCTCCTTTAATCGCACATCAGTAAAGTGCGAACCGCTCGTAAAAGTAGCCGCCGTCGTATAAAGCGGACACTGCGTCCGTCCGCGCTCGAACGAACCGGACAAGCGCGACTTAGCGCGATTTTATCTAGTTAAAGTTGTCGTTTGTTTTATGTGAACGTCGTGAGCCGCGGCACCACGCGGGACGGTGAGAGGCGTATCTTTACGACGGTCGCAGATAGTGTTCGCACGTAGTGTGGCGCAGTCCTGCGGGGCTGTCCCTGGCATGTCCCTGGGCGACAGTTACCGCACGTTGTCGCGCGGTATCGGCGCGGCACTGGAGACACATCTCGCGGTCGCAATTCACAGGATATCATCCGTCATAACAGACCGTCCGTTGCCAAACTAAAAACTAATGTAAACGAATGAATCTTAAGGCAAAAAATTAGAAAAGCTTCACTAACTGAACACGTGTATATTACAGTCTTGATCAGAAGCACTATTCATCAAATGTAGTTCGTACTTTTTTTTAAGTCCTATTCAATTAATTAAGTAATATTTTAACCACGCGGATGAATGTCTTATAATAAAACAGCTGCATCCACAGACGACTTAATGGACCTTGGAACCTAAGATTCCTCATAAGTCGTCGTGATTAAGTCGTCTATTAGTCAGCTATTCAATGATAAAACTTGTAATTTTTGTTACCTATGAGAGGAAAGAACTTCTGACCTCAGTTGTGGAGCGGTGCGGTGCGAAGTGGTGCGATGCGTTGCGATGCGGTAACGCCGCTGTCAAAACATTCAGCCTCATGTGACCACACCGCGCCGCGTGGTTCAGATTAAAACATGGCGCGGTCTCCACGGCATCCAACTTCAACGTATTTATACTAAACTTTCATCGAGAATTTACTTAGCCGACGTCTTCATCAAACAGAAACATGGAACTTTATCTAACTCAGTTACGAACCGATAAAGTAACGAACGACTTGAATTTTAATACTGACGAAAGTCGACGAGTGTTGCCAGAAGTCGAGTTAAAGGGTAATGTTAACGAGTCAGTGTTGCAACAAGATCAAATCTAATTATACAAACACGGGGTCAGGGAGGCTCTCTATGTGCGTGTGTGTGTGAGCTACTCGCCGAATGAGGAATAAGTTTGATTTGTGCGTCCAATTTTCGTATGTGTCGGTTGCTCTACTGTCGACTCATTTTTCACGAGCTCTCTTATCGCTCGATAGATCACGCATCGGACCACACTTAAATGCATCTGTTCCTCGAATGTTTCTACTTTTCAATTACGTTTTCTCTCATATCTCAGTGGCGACGACTGCATTATTGCGGTCCCAAATGTGGGATATTACGAGCGTCGCGCGTTGATAAGTTACGCAACGGCTCCCGACGGACGCGGACTGATTGCTATCAGTCGCTAGTCGCTCCAGACGGCGACACGCGCAGCTTAGCACGTCACGAGATGAGACAAGCGGTGACGCGCGTGTACTACATATTGTCAGCCGTCACCGAACTTCGACGTAATAAATACTTGTGCGTGACACAAGTGTCAAGCGCGAGATATAACAGAGAACTTCAACAGGTCTTGTCAGGTCTCAGCGTTGTCGTACAAAGCATCACGAAAGGTGGCGGCGAGCAATAAATCCGCTCCACCTGATTAACTGTACAAAGTTGTAGCGAGCTCATTGCCCGGGCCGGAGCCGGGCCGCATCGCGCCACATCGGGCCGGGTCGGGCCGCGTCAGGACGCGCCGCTAACAAGGGACGTTTTAATTAAGTCGCGATAGTTTTATCACCGTGTTCTTTTGTCGCGTCCCCTCGCCATCGCACCGCCACGTCAGTGCGTGTCGCTGGTTTGAATTAGTTTTAATTTAGCGTAATCACGCCGATGCGGACCAGCGTAACGGGCCGCAGCCGAGTGCGGTGCGGTGCGGTGCGGTGCGGTGCGGTGCGGTGCGGTGCGGTGCGGTGTATTGCAGTGAGGTGCGGTGCGGGTTACAATGGCGCGGAGATGCGCGGCGCGATAGCGGTGATTACAGTGGCTAATGTAATGTAATTCGTCGCGGAGGGACCTTGTGTAATTACTTCGCGCTTATTGGATTGACACTGCCGCCGCACGTTAGAAGGTCAACACAGTCAATCCAGGCCAATGAAACAACTTTATTTAGTTTTTGTCTACATTATCATCCTTACACATTGTAGAAAATAATGAAATATAAAATACAGGAGAGCATTAGGTGAAAACAACGAAAGCAGAATTAGCCATGAAATGTATGTAACAGGATCTCTCTCCACTCAGCAACCTGACCTGGTGTATGGTGCATGTCCACTGTCCAGCTCTCCCGTCAGTCGGGCGCAGTAGCTTTTTGCAGACAACTTAGTTACCCATGATTTGGTTATTAAGTTTTCCTTTTGAAGTTTGAGCTATATAACCATGTTTTGTATTATTTTGTTTAGATTGTTGAAGATAACCGAGCAATTATGTTTCATTCGGATATTCTTATCAGTTGAAAACGATTCTCCCTAGTGCTGAAAAGTAATGCTTTCAACACTGAGGAGCGAGTTGAAAGAATTTAATTTTTTTTGCAACTTCAGACCTACTTTCCAAGTATGAGCAATGAAAAACAGTTTAAGTAATGTATTGTACTGTTTGTCTTCAGGCGTGTAACGGGCCCGGCGCATCGTGGACGTGGGGCGCGCGGTCTGGGGGTGGTGTGAGCGCGTGCGGGGGCGCGGGGGGCGCGGGGGGCGCGGGGGGCGCGGGGGGCACGGACGCGGGGCCGCGCGCGCTGGGCCGCTCGGCCTCCGCCACACTGCGCGCGGCGCCGCCCGACCTCAACGTGGACGCCATCAAGGAGAAGCTGCTGGACCAGCGCATCCCCGAGAGCTGCGTGTAGTGGCCCAGCGACCACCACGGCCCACCGACGATATGCACTACACTGAACTATACAGAAGACGTTCCTATCAAATGTGCAGACATTCCAGTCTGTGTGCATCATGGACTAGTATATACATATAGTACAGACATTCCCAATGACTGGAGCCACGTGAAATCTTTGTGTTAGTGAAACGCGCGATGTGTGACAGTGCCCGGCCGCGTGTGTGTGTGTGTGGCGCCAACAGATGTGTATGTGTGCGCCGGCGCCCGCGCATTCTGTACATGTTGTAGTTAGAGTTATTTCCTCGATGTCATCTTTGCAGTCATTGTGTGTGATGGGTTCTGCTACTGCATGGTTTCTTTCAGCGCTCGGAATATCAGATTTCAATGAATTTGTGTCTTTATTTAGTACTTATTATAGATCAGAGAAATTATAATTATGTTAACAATGATTTTATCAGGTTTAGTTCAGCGACATACTCGAAAAAGACCTTCAACTTTTATTACTACTTTATAAAGCAAAATATACTTGTGCAGTTAAAATGATAAACTCAGAGTATTTCGGAAGCTTATGTGCAAGCATTAAGAAACTTAGTCATTTATGTATTATTCCAGAATCTCATTTCGCTTAATGGTTGAACTTTTTCTTTTGTACGTTTCATGAAAGTTCTAACATTATGATAGTTTCGTGTAGTTAGTTACATTCGCGGTTGAGATCTGATACTCCGAGCGAGTCTCCACTCTCCAGGGAGTCTTGTAAACTAAATAGTGAAATTGGTAATTTTATTTGATATGTAACTGTACATAGTAGTGTTTAAGCGACTGAGTCTTTGCCACTTTTTTACATGTCTACGAAATTAGATAATAATTTACCAGTTATTAAGTACTACGTTAAGTAAATCTATTCATCGTTATCTGTATAAAATCTGATTTTATGTAAATAATGTTTGTACTCGCTCTTAAGGTTTTAGCGCGCCACGTCAAGTCGCGTGTCTCGTGGCCCCGTGACGTCACGTCTCTGTACAGGTCACCGCGTGACGTCACGACTCTCTCAAAGAATTCCACACAATATTACAATAAAGAAACTGGACTCTTTGGTCGCTAATGGATGCGACTACTGCCATATCTTGTAT
This sequence comes from Diarsia dahlii, assembly GCA_949775195.1. Lineage (NCBI taxonomy): Eukaryota > Metazoa > Arthropoda > Insecta > Lepidoptera > Noctuidae > Diarsia > Diarsia dahlii. The sequence goes on along the minus strand of OX459193.1, from coordinate 256,636 downwards.
TATAATTTGATCGCACCTGTGTATCATCTGTCATCACTATGTGCTTACATTCTCGTCAAAGATATGAATTAACTGTAAAATAAATTAACCAAAATGACCTGCTTAAAATACTCACCTGTATGAACAGAACAATTAATCAAACAAGAAAACCTGCATACAGGAAGTATGCAGGTTTTCCAATGAGCAACAACTATCTCGCAGGTCCCAGTATTGTGCCAATAATTATGTGTGGTCGCTGGAGAGACGCGAGGTCCCCCTGCGGCAGTCACGTGGTCACGTCGACGTCGTCGTGTCGACGCTCACGCGATCCTAATTGTTATTTGATGACAACAGCATTTCGTTGGCTGCAGTTTAAAACGCGCGGATATACGAACACTAATTAGTTATCACGCATGACATTAATCATGTTGTTACAAGCGTTTACTTCGCTCATTACTAAGCTACATATTATGTGGAGACTAGTAAACAAATACATAAATGCCAGTTCTAGTCTCTGTGATTGTCTGAGCTTTATCAGAATATAAGATTCTTTAAATGATTAGCATAGTTTCCCATCTGACGAAGGCTAGCTTGATTTTCTAAAATTACGAGATCTGCTTCAATGTTCTCTCATGAGCCATCTTGCAGTACCTTGTCCTGCCCTTATCTCAATTTATCTCAATTTATTTCGGCTCGTTGCAGCATGTCTTCTTCCATATTTCTGTATTGGAAGTAATCTCAATTGGCAGCAAGTTTTGTAGCCATTAACTATCTTTCACAGATTACACCCAAACTTTCTCATTTTATATCGAAACTATGGTGTTCTAAACAAGGACGTTCAGTTATTCAAATTCATGAAAAAGTGAGCATATATCTTATATTGACATGTATTAGTTTTGTAAGTTTATGAGCATATCAAAGTGTTTGACGAGATTGTAAGCACCAGCCAACAATACACACATATTATGTACGAGCTGCGCGAGGTCGCTCGCTACGGAACGTATCAGAGTAATATCAGTAACTACGGCAGTGACGGATGCTGTCGCGTTCACAACAGACTGACATCCCAACTTGTAGATAGTATCACTAGGTAATTTATTTGTAAGTACCGAGGCGGGGTACCACTGCGAGCGGGTCGCGATCCGCGTGCGCTGGGACCCCGCACTCACACGTGATTTGTTATTATAAAGGTTAAAACAACTCAAAGAGTTCGCCCTACTGTTGACATTATTTATTTTGAACGAGATTAAAGGTTGTCTTGGAAGTAATATTGTCTTTACTTATCACCCCACCTTTCTACCCATACCATTAGGAAAACATCGTGATGAAATCGACATGTCTTAAAACCAAAAAAATCAGATACAGTGACATCTACCAACGCGCACTAGACACGCATGGTGCATTATAGCCCATCCCTGTCCTAGAGAGGAAGCCTGAGTCCCTGCAGTGGGAACATTCTAGGCTGATGATGATGATTCATACAAATACTATGAAAATAAAAAAAAAATATTTTTCTGTTGCCGCTTAAAAAACAAGAAATAATACAAATTAAAGGGGCTTCCCTACTACGATGGTACGGAACCCTTCATGTGCAAGTCCCATTTGCACTTAGCCAGTTTTTTTTGGTGGGTGGGATATCATCAAATGACTCGGGCCGCTCTGGGCGAAGAATATTAGTTTTCTGTACTCCTTCTCCATATCATGAACTATTACTGTCACCAGTCAGTTATGAACATTTGTTAACCCTCAAAATTGCAAAAAAAAAAAACTAAATGTGGCACTCGGAGACTGCCGCTAAAGCTATTGCATACATCAATGATTGCATAGCATTTTTTATCAACAGCAAATAATTAATTATTTAATTTGACAACCTTGTTAGTTTCCGTAACCATAGCAACCTGAAACCTGAAAATTTTCGTTACGGAATTTCTGGATTCGCTCTCCACGCTCAAGGCCCGCGATAGAAGCTATGCAATAGCTTAAAATTACCTACCTGTATGCATGCTTTTTTAAATTGTCAAGTACACCACACTACCTTGGTACCTGGCTTTGATAGTAAACACATAGTGATATTCAGCGCCATCTAGCAGCGTCTGTAAGCACTAATACTCGGTTTATCTACCAAAACAACTGTACGGCGAGCATGCCTGCCGTACCTAGTAGGTAAGTAGTAAACTTCCCGATCACGCTACTAGGTGGCGCTAGTGACACACTTCACTTCATTGTTCAAAATAATTATGCGACAAACGCTAAATTATGAGTCAGAGAACTCTAAAAAGAGTTTAATGCAAGAACAATTATAATTAGATGCTGTTATTTTGGCTCGTATGCAAATGAAGATGTAGGCTTCACCACTACGCGGCGTAGCACGTAGCTCGGAAGTGGGAACAATATGAACAAACATGTTTATTTATTGTACATACGATGCGTTTGCTGGTTTTATGAACTCTCAGTTTCAACAGCCAAGCCTTACTTCTTGGTTTTTCTTTCAAGAACGTACACACGGCTACACACATCAAGCTATACAAAACCAGTTAATCTTGGCCTCACTTTACTAGATCTTTTCGCACAATGAACGATCAGATTATACTGGTTTTGTATAGCTTGATGTGTAGCCGTGTGTACGTGAGAAACTTCTGGTTACTGAGATATTGGGGTTCAAAGTGCCTCCTTTTTCAATTTATTTTTTATTCTTAATGTTATTTTATACTTTAAATACCTCCACGACATTATTCAATGCATCTATCAGCACAATGTTTTGAATCCGTTACATTGAGTCCTACTGTAAAAAGTGACTTTCACCCCAAAAACAAAAGTTATTTAGTTTGATGTACAGAATACTTGATTGCCGGCTTTGTGAGGGGTCGTTTACACCCTTACGTAAAAGTTGTATGAGTTTGATTAATAGTCGTATTTTAGTGTAAACAAACTTATTTCAGTGTAAACAAACTGTTAGGGGAAAATATATATTTATAGGTTCTAAAACCTCAACGTTTGAAATTGTGGTCCACAGAATATTGAATTAGTCGTAACTTCAATAATGATTTATAGCTAGTTCCTTTTATATTGATTACTAGCTGATGCCCGCGGTTTCAACCGCGCGGATGTCGGTTATCGCTACCGATGCCGGTTATCGCGACCAAAAGTAATATTTTCGTACCCCCCTTTCAACCCCTTTCTCGGGTATCAAAATATCTCCATACCAAATTTCATGCAAATTGGTTCAGTAGTTTAGGCGTGATTGAGTAACAGACAGACAGACAGAGTTACTTTCGCATTTATGGATAATATATGAATAGTAATAATAGTAATATGGATAGTATGGATTATATAAAATAAACTCACAGAATTTATTAGTTCTAATCTGGACAAAGGAAAAAAATGTCTTTCTATTTTTCTTGACTTGGCAAAGGCATTTGATACGATTTCTGTCTCGCTCTTACTCAACAAATTGGAGGCACTGGGAATCAGGGGCACCCAGCTTGATCTTTTCAAGAGCTATCTCTCTGGGCGAACTCAGTGTGTCCGAGTGGGTAAACACAAAAGTGCACACATTCCAATTACACATGGGGTACCTCAGGGAAGTGTACTGGGGCCCACCTTATTCCTCGTATACATAGATGAGCTTACTTGTCTCAAACTTACCAAAGGTCAAATTATATCTTTTGCGGATGACACCGCGTTGGTGTTTGCGGGTGATAGTTGGGAGGAGGTCTTCAGTGTCGCACAAAAGGGCTTTGATACGACTAAGGGATGGCTGCAGAAAAATATACTCACGTTAAACGTTGATAAGACTAAGTATATTTGTTTCAGTATTAGACAGGTGGTGGGTATTCGCAGCGACCTACAAGTTGTGTCACATGAATGCAATTCTGTGGATGGCTGCGCATGTTCACCTCTGGAACGCGTTAACACGCTAAAGTATCTTGGTGTTACTTTAGACAATAAGCTCAACTTTAAAGAACATGTCAAAATTCTTTGTAATAGAGTACGCAAATTAATTTATGTTTTTAAAAACATACGTAATGTCGCGGACCCTCCACTACTGAAACGAATATATCAGGCCCTGTGCCAGTCGCTTCTTACATACTGCATCTTATCCTGGGGAGGTATCTGCAAAACCACGCTAAAGGCAGTTGAGGTCGCTCAGAGAGCCATACTGAAGGTTAGCACGTTTAAACCGATGCGTTTTCCCACTATTACACTGTTCCAGTTGTGCCAGGTTTTGACAGTGAGACAGTTATTTATACATAAAAGTATCCTCCACGAACATAAAAAACAGCCCTACAATCCTATATTATTACAAAGGCGTCGTAAGCACCATGTATGTTACTATCCAACCACATTTAGAACAACCTTTGGCAAAACATTTGTAAGTTTTCTAGGCCCGTACCTTTATAATAAGATTAACAAAGCAATTCATATATACCCCTTGACTGGAAAACATTGCAAACTAAAAGTATTCCAATATTTGCAGAGATTAAGCTATGAGGAGACGGAACAACTCTTATTCATACCACACTAAAAATACAGCTACGACCACAGTAAACAATAGATGCACTTTCTGAATAGCTCACCTACACACACATACACTCCCGCATACTGACACCCACAAACACATTCATACACCTACATATACTCATAGACACACCACACACACATACACACGAACACACACACATACACAGCTCATTTAATAAATAGATTAAGATTATGTACTTACCTATTTTCATTTTTTATGTAATAAGTATTAACTTTTTTACTTAATGTATAATAGTCTCTATTACTTGGCACCTATTCTTGTATTTTAAACTCGAGGAGAATGGTACTGATAGCTGAAATACAGGCTATGCCTAGTTCGGCTACAGACGCTAATCTCTTTGCTCTCATTGAAATTGTTGCCACATTGCATTGTAAAATAGTATTAAGTTGTTGGAAAATAAACTATTATTATTATTATTAAGTTACGCAGGTATAACAATTAACCTGTCCCTCAAAAGACATCAACGCACCTTACTGGGCCGAAATAGCAGCCTTGATTTTTAAACACAATATATATATATACCTATTAGGCTGCAATCTGTAGCGATGTATTTGCAATAAAGTGGATTGCGTTTGAATAGCGAATGACTTCATTGACGCGCGAAATCAGGCATGATGATGCCTGACACATCAGGCGATATAAACATGAAACATAGGTACCCAGTACGCGGCGCCGATATAAATAAGACGTAATATATCTAACCTACTGCGTTCACGCGAAACTACTATTTATCAATGATTGATCGTTCATTGCTTAGCGTTTACTATCAATGTCGTAAAACCGTTAATAAGGCGAGTTTCTTAATAGCATCACACGAGTGTTGTAACGCCTAATTGTGTATAGTTGCATACACTACTTTATCTACCCAATTATTATAATATGGGCTCTATGACGGGTTCAGGAACCATAGGGAAATGACCAGCATTGTTACCAATGTAATGCAATAAAAAATAAACAGGTTATTAGTTGCATTCGTCGCTGCATTTACGATATCTGGTGGAGTGTTCATGTCAACTTCTGAGTCACTATCACTCATTTTCGACAGAAATAAAGAACTTATAGAAAATTTGTCTACTCGTAACTGGAAATAAAAAGCTAACAAACAAATGACAGCTCGAAATGGCGGCGTTTCGGATATCTGTAATTTTTTTTTAAATCATAGGCAAACGAACAAAGTCACTATTCTTGTGTCACTTAAGATCAAAATGTCGTGCGATTTATAATTAAAATCATACTGAATTGGGGTTTCGTATCGATAGGTATCTGTTTTAATGTAGATACTAGAAGAGCACACTCACTTGAATTTGACACCTGTTCCAAATTTAAACTCATAACCTACTGTTTTCAGTAGGTTATGAGCTCATTACAGTTCTGTTTATTTCTGCTGGTTGGTAATGCTGGTCATTGCCTATGGTTTTTGAACGCATTAGAGAGGGTTTATGATATTTGGGTAGATAAAACACGTTATAATTCTGCCATTCTCCTCTGCCAACCGTCACACTATCGTTTCCTTGGTCTTCCTCTCCCTCTCCAATTCGCCATCCATCAACATTTATATTCTTCACTCTTTTAATAACAGGCGATTCGTCCTCATAACATGTCCCCTTTCAATTTTTAATAATTTCTAGTATAATTGCTAGTTATAAATCAGATAACTATGTTTGTATGATATAAATAAGTATCTGTCTATCTAAGTTCATTTAAAAAACGCGTCGTAGTTTACGTGCTTGTTTAAATGAAATTAAATAATTGTCTATTTTCTATAATTTTAGTAAATTATACAGTTTATTCTTAGTGTATCGATGGCAAAAATAGTTGAAAATTCGCTAAGGAAAAATTCAGTTACTGGTAGCTTACTAACGCAATGATAGGGATTCTTCCGTAACATAGACGTCTTCATTAAAATCTTGGATTTACCATGAAATTAAAAAAAGTAGTCACTATAGCCAATGTTTTCCGGTACTGTCGCATTAAATAACAATCAAATAATTTCAGTATTATTATTTCCTTTAATATATTAATGGACATACAGGACAAACACATTATTGATAAATAGGAACTTAAGCCTAAATTGTAATCATTAAATGATAATTATGTTGGTATATTTTTTTAAAGCATTTGGGTATAGACCCCGATATATTATTATATGGTGAATAGCTTTGTATATAGAGATTACATCGCCTTCCCTGACTTGTGATTATTTTAGTAACATTGAAAGCATTTCTTTAAATGATGTTTAAGCTCCAGTGTAGTAACATTGAGCCCTCGCTCCCCTTGGGTGGTCAGGTCCCCGCGGGGCTGCGGACTGAGAGGGGGGGGGAGCTAGTAGACCTCGACGCTCTCCTGGTGATGCACGGTGTCCTGACGGAACATCTCCACGTCCGCCTGGCTGTCAGCATGGATCATCTTGACGCGTCCCTCCTGTAGATACCATAACATGTATTATTTCACTGCCCACACACATCAACACGCACAACTACATATTGCTATCGCGAAGCTAAACCACACCGGATCCACCAATCTGACAGATAATGACATGTTGGTACGGAAATATCTGTCCGTACTAAAATGTTACCAAATTTTAAATTAGTTATGCGTCGGTGTTCCCAAACTTATACGACCTTAATCTATTTAAGTTGCGAGTTAATAAGCTTCTTTTAGGTCAGCTCGTGCCATCGTCGACAGGGCGAGATTGAGGTCAAGAAAAGGCCCAATTATTAAAAAAAGTACTGCTGTTAACCAGCAGTCAAATGTCGAAGGCCGGGTAAAGCTTGAGGGGGTTACCTTGGGATGCATGAGGATGAAGGGTAGCTCAGCCACGAGCTCGCCGCTGATGGCGCCGAGGTACAGCTTTACCTTGGCGCTGTAGCTCACCACGATGCCGAACGCGTCGCGCTGGTCGGGGTCCAGGAGCCTGTGAACAGACATGGTTATGCCGTTGTACAGCTGAGAGCTGGCAGTTTCTACTGGATCAAACCATTACATCGCAAAGGACGACCCGCAAAAGCATCATTATGACCTGCTGACCAAGTTGCTATAATGGCGTGTGCTACCGATTTGTGGCAAACTATTTGCGTATGTTACATTTGTGGTTTTCAATTATTACTGATAACGGTCATTTATAATCATTTGGAATTGTTTGAGCATCCTTTGGCGTCAGTACATTCATTATGACATTAAACTATTTCTGATTTGTAATTTATAAAAAGAAGTTTTGTCTTCTCTTTTTATAGAAGAAGATGTGCAAATATACAGGATGATATTGAACAGATGTGAGCACGATAGCAGCGGCATGTGGTACTCACAGCGTGGTGGAAGCTAGAGTGGTGTCGGAGCGCTTGAGCTGTCCGTCCAGCGCGATGCCGCGTTTGTCGCGGTTGTGGGTCAGCGCGGGCGTCAAGTGCAGCACCTTCTGCAGGCTGGAGCCCGGTTGCAGCGGGCACCCGTCCCTGGACACACAATAACTTTGTGTTATAGCAGACACGAGGCGCACAAACCAATTAACAGCTTCCTTCTTCAATGTCCTCGTAATTGCTTGACCACTCCATTTTATGTATAAGGGCTATCTATCATATTTGTTTCGACACGAAGTTTAATTAACTGGAAATTTATTGTTATCAAAGTGGTAAATCAGTTGCAAGTCCGCGTACACAATTATGAGCCGCCATTAATACGAGTATGATATATTATATGGGTAGACTCTGTACAGCTACTTCTACGACTTCATTTGCCACATTAACACCAGGGTGTAACGCTACAGAGCGGTACTGACTGCGTCTCGATGCTGGCCACGATGTTGCGGTACTGGCCGTTCTGGAACAGCACCACGTCCACGCCCTGCTGGATGCACGCCTTGATCTTCTTCACCACCTTGTTGCTGTGGTTGCGGACGCACATGTTCACCGCCACCGTCTCGCCGTGGATGTACAGCTGCGTGCACACAATCATACACAATACATCTACAGTACTACAGCTCGTAATTATGACGCAAATATTGTCCACCAAATAATCCCTGTCAATATTATTCATTTCAAGTAATTAATAACTGGACAGTGAATTGTATAAAATGTTGTAGTTCGGTGCTTCAGGCTAACCTGCTTGTCGAGCGTGAGCTCCAACTCGAGCTGTCCCGGCGACAGCACGAAGTCCTTGCGCACCACGGTGCAGGGCTGCGGGCCTGGCTTGGCCGGCGCGTACTGCACCTTGCGGATGCCCAACGCTACCGTGCTCCTGCACAGGTAAAAATTTTAGTACACATCAATGAAGTTTATACATTTGTAAGTTTATTACGTAAGTTCGCGCTGTGGAATACAAAAAATGCTAACAAAACTAATACCTATAATACTCCCAAATTATTAACATAACATCACGCCTGTAATCCCCAAAGGGTTAGGCAGAACGTACTTTATAGTACATCCACATTTTGCCAGCTATGTATATGTCCATTTAATAAGGGGCGAGCTTATTGTCATCAACCGGGTAAATAATCATCAAAATGTAAACCAACAGTTCTTGATAAGAGTACGTGCGCGTACCTGCGATGAGAGCGGTCGATCTCGGAGTCTCCCACGAAGACCTTGACGTAGTACTGCACGCCGCAGGGCTCGCCGTCGTCCTCCAGCCCCGGCTGCAGGGTCACGGAGCCGGGTGCGCCTGCTGGCACTGCCAGCCGGAACGGGACCGCGCCCTCACCAAGCTTCTTCATCAGACGTTCCTGTCACACGTAAACACAATGATGACGATGATAGAACCGTGACGAGAGCACAGTGTCCATCATTATTTTACAGGTTCAAAGTGATTACACCAACAATGACTACAACCAAATATTACACGCTCAGGGTTCCATTCCCACTCCCGGAGGGCAGGACAATCTGTTAATAAAGACCATGAATCTGATGTTTTTTCTGAAGAGATCAATATGTAATACCTGAGTACGCGACAGTTCGTAGTTCCGTTTCTCTGGCAGCGGGTAGATCTGCTCGGAGGCGAGGAACAGCTCCTTGTAGAAATTGAGGCCCATGACCTCGTCCTCTTCGCGGCCATAACGGAACGTGCACACCAGCTGACCGAACACCTTGCGCCCGCGCACGTACTCCTCGTCCAGGAGGACCACACCATCTGGGTACACATAATATGAATGTAGATGAAGCGGCTTCCAGTCAACCAGAATCGGTTTGTTGCAAGGATATCGTGCGACAAACATAGTTTAATGATATTCACTCATCAGCTACCTAGACATTCACCAACTACAACAAGGTCAGCTTCCAGTCTAACTAGATGTAGCTGAACACCAGTATTTTATAAAGAGCGACTGCTTGTCACACTTTCGGGCTATAAAAAACAGGAGACAGCATGTAATGGATGGTTACCTATCCACAGACCAACCTTGGCAATTGGCGACCGTGAAATAATCCTGGAGATCGATCCATTCGGTTTCGGGTTCGGTTGACAAATAAAAGTAGCTTAGGTACGGCACTATAGTACTTACACAGTAATGTGCAGAAACAATCCGCTCCGGCAGAATTGACACGATGTTACGTAAGAGCAGTACGCAACTCAAAAACTGCCCTATACAATGAACTAGTGGGGACCGAACTATGGCTTCTTCGGGCAATGTGGTTTAACTCGAAGGGTCACTAGGGCAAACCATAGGTGCTTGAGGCACAAGTTTGCATAAGAATGGATTGGAAACACCATGTGGGAACGATGATCGGATGACTCTATCCAAACTTTTGCAATTTTATACATCCTATCGGCTTGGTCACTCAATAACTATCCCAATAAAATGTTACATTTTCTGGAAACACAACTAATCGCTTATCCAACAGTCACTGCATGTCCAGTACGAGTACAGGTACCTATGGGCTCCACGGTCGAAATGTGATCCACGAAGTCTCTCTTCGCCATGTACAGCGTGATCTTGCCATTGGGAGCGCACTTCTTGAACACTTTGAAGTTGTACACCATCTTGCTGCTTGTCCTGGCGACTGGTTTCACTGGTGTGTCTGATGTGAGGAGTGTTCGGTCGACTGCGGCTGTGGAGCCATCACGCTGAGCTTATATACAGGATTATTAGTTTGCGAGGCTTCGGCCGCGGTAATCTCGTTAGCTTCATTAGTGAGTCGCGTGACGCGCGCGGGGGCTGGGGGCGGGGGTGGCGCTACCACAACCTGCAGTTTATGAATACTCATCTGTAATGAGATTAATGAGCTGATCAGTTTAAAAATAACTAGAACTGTGTGTTACGTCGCTTTCCGAATAAACAAAATATTGGTATAAAAGATATTTATGTAAGGATTTCCAATCGTCATGACCGTCATGAGATCAGCTGGTTGTCATGGCACGGGTATGTTAGATCGCTTTACAAAGCTTAACTACAAGAGCTATAGGTAAAGATAAGAGTGACTACAGGCCTATTTCTTCTGCCTCTGTTGCTGTTAAAGTGTGTTCGAAGGTATGCTTGACGTACACACGCATATATGATAACCAAATCGGTTTTCGTTCCCGGCTGTCCATCAAAAGTGCTATACTGTGTATGCGTGTGTCTTCCTAGTGTTAAGGCATTAGATCTTGTAGCGTATGACCAGTTGTGGAGCAAGCTTAGGAGTACATACAGACTTGCCATGGAACTTACTACTATGTTTCAGTACCTACTGTTATAAATATGCACCAGTCCCACCGTGTGAGCAGTGATGGATCCGTATCAGCAAAAAGTGACGCGGGAGCATGCCCCCAGTTAGACTTAGTGGACCACGCAGACATAGGACGGGAGCTGAGTGCTTTGACTTTAAGAGCAAATATTATTTCCGAAAAATTATCTAAACCTAACCTAACGAGATCTCTTAAAAGTTATAACGTATAGTTCACTAAATAGAGAGTAGGTAACTTCGAATATGTTACTAATTCAGTTTCTCCTTAAAACATCAGCGTCTTTCTTTCTTCCGATACTTTGTTCAAAATCTACTTCAGCGAAAACCTAACACGGGTCACCAAGCTGTATGACATAACATGCGTAGATTAGTTTGTTAGCAGACAAAGTGTTATTAACGATATTTTTCACAAAAAAATGTTGTTCAGTATGTCAGCACCAGCATCATTAAGTTCGTCATTTGTTTGGCATCGCCTGCCAGACTTCCAGTCTGTATGTTTGACTAAAGGCCATGTAGGTGAATGGAACTATTATATTACTAACTAGCTGATGCCCGCGGCTTCACCCGCGTGGATGTCGTTCAAATTATATACTAAAACCTTCCTCTTGAATCACTCTACCTATTAAAAAAAAACGCATCAAAATCCGTTGCGAAGTTTTAAAGATTTAAGCATACAGACAAACAAACAGACAAAAATAGCGACTTTGTTTTATACTATGTAAGGATGAAAACTTGTGTCAATCACTTTCGACTACTTTCGAGTACCATTCCAATCCAAGCGGCTGTCAAAGTTACAAAATATGAAACAGACACGGGCTCCACATAACTCCTCGGGTTGCTTGTGTCTCACATGACTTGCAGGTTCAGGTGTGTCACTAAATGGGCATGGACTTCACGTAGACTCGAGGATGACCCGGGTAAGGAAAAACCGGGTAAGATACAGTCACATACTTTGATAATATTAAAAAGTATCTGTTAAAATGGTTTAATTAATTTAATATGTTAAATTTTAACGTACACGCTGTTACAGATAGGTAAACAATAATTGCTCTTTTATAACCTGTATCAGCACTAATTAGCAGGACCTACTCCTCTCTTGCTGCACACTGCTCACAGAAACTAGTCTTACTATATTCTGCATGCTGCATTGGAATTGGAACTGTAAAAAAAACCACTAGCTTGAAGAGTTCAGCCAACTGGTTGTGAGTTGTCGGAATGTTTGTAAAACATACTGTTACTTTCATTAGTGTCTCCATCGATATGCATTCATAGTAAAGTGATCGCGGTATTCACGGCCGCGGTGAGTCGGTGACTCAGGCGCAGCGTTCGTTCACCTGCGTGTCGTCTCGCTCACACGCAGCGCCGGCGCAGCGCGGGACTCCTCGCTACGTCACCAGACACGTGCCAAAGGGCAGGGAATACTCGATAACGATCGACTAAGATGATCCTTCGATGCGGGAGACTGTCTGTGTCTCTGCCAGGGAATTCCTTGTGGAAGATGTTATAGCGAGCCCGTAGCGATCTGATAATAGACACCGCATCGCTGCGATGACGTCAAAGAGCGGTTTCTGCGGAGGCCCCCCTCCGGCTGACACCGACACGGTGAGCCCCGGCAGGCGGCAGCCACTCGCGGCGTCTTCGGCTTTGTCTTGACACGCATTTTGTGTATCATCCAAGGAATGCGCAGGCGTCGATTGTGTTTGTATTACTTTGTTTGTGTGGTCAGTGAGTAAAGGCATGTGTCGTGTAGTGTCAGTGGAACACCTGTGAGGAGTAGCGCGAGTTGAGCACGTCGCGCAACTGTACACGCTGCGCGTCATTGGGAGGTATGCGACTGTGACCGATATTGAACAGCTGTTTTGGGTACCTACCGCTTAAATAGTATGTTCCATAAATACACTGCACATAATATTTGATGAATGAGCATCATTTCATGTAGTATTTCGACGTATTAACTAGGTCGGCATCTAGACAAGATATACTGCATGCCATTTCACGAAAATATTTCTTTCTTGATAGCTTTCAGATTTTAAAAAGTGGTGCGAACAGTGTAAACTATGTAGCTGCTGACAGTAATAGGAGAGAGACCAATGTACCGTACTATATTCTTATTAAGTATATATACAGCAGTAATCGTATTGTGTCTCTTCAACAGTTTGTTGTGAGGTGAGGTGACACATCGGTTTATTATTTCTACAAAGTCGTGTGTTGATCCACTACGTTGCGCGTTGTTGTGAATCTCTGATCTTTTCGACTTCATGGAGACAAGAGGGATTTTATTGAACTTAAATTGTATTCTATTAGGTACTGTTTACATCAGATCTATTGTTTTGGAAATAGCAGGCATTTAGATAAACAATCTTCAAACTGATATGGTATTCACCTTTTTTTTATGTGGTTGGGCAATCTTGACCTCAATCTTGCCCTAAGGGCAGAGATGAGGGGTATTCACCTTGAGATTCTTCCCAGTTTATTGTAAACGCGGATTCAGTTTCTCCTAAAACCGTTCACAGTATATATAATCAGAACCTGATCGACCGCCGCCTTATTAGAACTTGACCCGTTACACCACATTAGCAAAATCGATAGCATACATCTGGCTTCCCATCAATAGTTACACAATACGACTTGACTAGCTATGTGTAATGTTCCCAGTGTGCGGGTGGGTGAGCAGACCAGCTGGTGAGCAGACGAGCTGGTGAGCAAGTGAGCAGTCATGCCGCACAGCAGTCGCAGCAGCCCTGACTCGCAGCTCCCCTCTGGTGGGTATCTGAACTATTCGGATCTGGTTCATAACATCGCGAGTCACTGCATCGATGGTCGCTGTATCGACAACGGTCCATCGAACATTAAAAATAATAGCTAGAGTCCTGTACGTACATAAAAGAATTAAAATTCCGAAATGTTCAGCTTTTTAATGTTTCAGAAGATTATTCGTTAATTAAAATAGTCCTTACACTCCAATAACATGTAGTTACGAGTAATATCTAACAAATTTTTACTAAAAAAACAGCTTCGAAACTTTGAGTAATGTTAATATACTTCTGATGATGACCGTACCATCGATTTAGGGTACCGTCGATGTAGCGTACCATCGATGTAGTGTACTGTCGATATAGCGCACCGTCGATTTGGTGTACTGTCGATGTAGCGTACCATCGATTTGGGGTACTGTCGATTCATAAACCCGTCGATGGAACGTTGTCGATACCATCGATGTAGTGACTCGCGATGTTATGAACCGACCCGAACTATTCTGATGACAACAGGTCTATCTTAACACACGAAACCTCGAAAACGATAAACAAATAGATACAAGAGGTTACGGGGTTTTAAGATATTGCGTAAGTATGTTAAATGGAACAAATTTTGTAAAAATATCTGAACTACTTTACATAATTAACTAACAAAAGGTGACTCAATGCATTTTGATTGTGTTTAAATTCTTTTTTTAACATTAATAAGGAAATATGCTCTCAAAACGGTGAAGGAAAACATCGTGAGGAAACCGGCATGCCTTAGAACCAAAAATTCGAAGACATGTGACATCTACCAATCCGCACTGAGCCCGCGTGGTAGATTATAGCCCATCCCTCTCCTAGAGAGGAGGCCTGAGTCCCTGCAGTGGGAACATTATAGGCTGATGATGATGATGATGATGAAGGAAATATGAAATGTGATATATTTAAGACAAGCTAATCCCAGAAGGATTAGACTCCGTGACTGCTACTAAGAAATTCCTGATGGAAAACCCAATTACACTTTGCCTGTCCTGGGAATCGAACCCAGAACCTCATACTCAATCTTTAAAGACTGTTTTTGTAAAAATCACAAATACATTTTCCAATTTAAATGACTCATGAGTCATGGATGCTACTCTGAGTCTGTACACACTACACAGCCTCCTGTGTCAGCGTCCACGTCTGGGCACCGTAGGTACGCCATTCCGGCAGGCTGAAGTACTTTAATTGCAGGAAACGTATTCGTCTTATGCCCTCTGTGCAAAAAATTAAAAATTTTGAAAAAACCCACGACTGTTAAAAATTAATTGAAAAAAGGATAAAAAAACATAAAACACCCACCTTAAAAAAACCCAAGAATGTCCGTCGGGGGCTGCCATTAAATGAACTAGTTTTGCAATGTTCAGCTCCCGACGGACATTCTGGGGTTTTTTTAAGGTGGGCGTTTTATGTTATTTTATCCTTTTATCAATTAATTTTTAACAGTCGTGGGTTTTTTCAAAATTTTTAATTTTGCTTTTTATTTTAAACTTTTTTTAAACTTTTTACTTTTATTTTTATTTTTTATCTAAGAACATGCACCAATCAAACCCGAACCCATAACTGAAAACTGCATCAAAATCGGAGAAAAGATAGATAGAGAAAAAGGAGGGAGGATAGATAGGGAGGGAGGAGGGATAGTTTTGGAGAAAAATGGCAACATGTATTTGCACAAACACACAAACAAACAAACAAACAACCTCTCCAAAACTAACTCCAAAACAACCCCAAACGCAAATACCGTCTCCGTTCCGTCGTGGGTGTTCATGCAAAAACCGTAGTAATAAGTTGACAATTCTTGTCAAAGTACAAAAGTTTATTTTTGAGCTCGATAGATGGCGATGCTTAAAATAAAAGCAGGCTATCGTTGTGTTACATCGATTTGGTTGGGTTAGAGTCGTTTTAGAAAATATATATTACCAGCTTAGATCAGGACACAATTTGGTTTTATTTCATTTTCAACCCTATTAGTGTTCACAACAAGTGTGCTAGTTCAACATTACCAGCTCGGTATTAAACATTGGTCCATCGAACCTGGATCACAGACCCAGGAAGTCTGTATTTTTTGAGATCGCGGTGCCTTTGAACCGCACCCCAGTACTCGCAGTGGATTGCTGCAACAGGAGTACCGGGTATCCCGCAGAGGCAGCAACAGCTTCGTCCAGCGAGGTGGACGAGCTCAGCCACTGTGGTTAGTTCAACGAGTTCAAGAAGTTCAGTGTTCGAGTCCAGACGACTGATCGCGTTCTGCTGAACGCGTTCCGGTGAACGAGATCAACGACCACAACCGACGGTTGAAGTTCCAAGTGACGCCACAGGGGGCGCCACCAGTACTACGCAACCGATTTGGAAGTGTGAGTGAAGTGCAAACGTGAGTACAATTTAATAAATAATAGTAGTGATTCAAGAAGATTTTGCCAAGCAATTTTGAACTTTATTTTAAAGAAGATTTTAACTTAGACATTTTAGATTGTGCATTTTAGACTTAGAATAATTTCATAAAAAACGACGGAACGGGGAACCTATGCCCGATTTCTATCAGAGTGTTTGTTGTTAAAAACACTTGTAAAATTTTTCGCTGTTTTTGTGACTTAGAAAAAATTTATGTTTTGTTTAGATTTAGATTCAAACTTGAAATTTTAAGTCTCAATTTAGGTTTGTTCAGTGTTTAAGTTTCTGTTGTTCCTTACGATGGAAGGTCTAATTAATATATTGAAAGACCATCAAAATGTTATCCACAAGGCATTTACCAATTTTAAAAAGAGTCCGAAGGACAGGTTGACAATGGAATATATCGAGACAAGGCTCGAATTATTAGAAAAAGATTGGTCTCTATTTAAGGAGACCAAATGTCAACTTTATGGTCGTTTTAAGTTAGAAGACATAGGTCAAAAGGTGGTCGATATGTACGACTCCACCGAAGATACGTTTATTTCATGTAAAAGTTTGATGAAAGCAACTTTAAATAAGATCAATCCTAGAGAAGCGGTACCACAAAGTAGTGGATCTAACAATAGTAATTCTTCTAAGCCATCCAATTTATTTGTAAAGTTGCCCAAGATCACAATTCCAAATTTTTCTGGCAAATACAGTGAGTGGACAGCCTTTCATGATCTTTTTAAGTCGCTTGTCCATAATAACGCGTCTTTAGATAATGTGCAAAAACTGCACTATCTTAAGAGTCATCTTACTGGTGAAGCCGAACAGTTGATTAGGCATACACCAATTACAGATGCCAACTATAGTGAATGTTGGGCTCAGTTGGAAAAGCGTTATGCTAATAAAAAGTATCTCGCCAATTATATTTTAAAAAGGTTGTTCAGCCAAAAGCGATTAAATGTAGAATCAGCTGCCGGCTTGAAAGAGTTGTTAGATACCACAAGTGATTGCCTTAGTGCACTTAGAAATTTAAACGTCAATGTGAGCACATGGGATCTTATCGTTATTCATATAGTAACATTCAAATTAGATAGTGAGACGCGAAAACAATGGGAGTTAAGTAGTTCAAATTCAGATTTTCCCACCTTTGAGGAACTTAAAGTATTTATTGAAAGTCGTTTTCGTGCATTAGAATGTATAGAACCAAGAAAGGCAGTGGCTCACCAGGCCAGTAATAGTTCACACGTGCATAATTCAAAAGCAATGCTAGCCACTAAGCCGTCTAATATGCGTTGCGAATACTGTTCGGAAGTCCACAAGCTGTGTTTCTGCAAGGAATTTGCAAAGCAGCCCACGGAAGGTAGACGCGAATTCGTTGCAAAGAATAACATCTGTTTTAATTGTTTGGGCAGCAATCATAGAGTACATGACTGTAAAAAACAGACTGTGTGCAAGGTTTGTAACAAGCGCCACCATTCATTACTGCATCCGAATGGAGAACCTAACGGAGAAAACAAAGACGCTACCGTAAAGCCGACTAAGGATGATATTAGTTCTTCAAATAGTGAGATAGTCGCATGTTTGTCTACGGGCAAAGTTTCTAAACCCAGACAGGTTTTATTAGCGACAGCGCTAGTAAAAGCCGAGTCCAAAACGGGTGAATTTCAAACAGTTAGAGCATTATTAGACCAAGGTTCACAAGCCTGTTTTATTACAGAGGCTACAGTACAACTTCTTCGACTGAAGAAAATTCCAGTCAGAGGTATCGTTTCAGGTTTAGGTGACGATAGATCAACCATTGCAAAGTACATGGTGAATATGACAATTCAGTCAACAATTGATGTCGATTTTCAACTCAAAATAAACGCCTATGTTTTGAGTAAGATTACTTCATACTTGCCTGAGAAAAGTGTAAACACTAGTTCATTGGATTGGATTGCCTTAAACAATCTGTATCTAGCAGATCCTAATTTTAACACACCCAATAGAATAGATATTCTTTTGGGTGCAGATGCTTACTGCTACATTGTGAAGGAAGGTATAGTGAAGAGTCCATTAGGCACTCTTATCGCACAGAGCACCACTTTAGGGTGGGTCCTTTCAGGTGTAGTCAGTCCAAGTAGTGAGAGTTCAAACTGTAACACAAAAACCATAAAGGTACATTGTGCACATGTCAATGAAGATGACATGTTAAAGAAATTTTGGGAGATAGAAGAACAAACCAGTACAAAGAAATTACTTAATCCAGAAGAGCAACGGTGTGAAAATTTTTATACTAAAACTACTAAGAGAGATGATACAGGTAGATATATTGTGCGGCTGCCATTCCGAGATGAAGAACCTGCTTGTAGGGCCGGACGTTCACGGGATATAGCTGAAATAAGGTTTAAATCATTAGAAAAAAGATTAAGTAAGGACACAGATTTAAAAGAAAAATACACAGATGTAATTAATGAATACTTACATTTAGGACACATGAGACCTGTAAAAGAGGAGGACAGTAACAAAGATGTAGCAGTCTATCTACCACATCATGCGGTGATAAAAAACGATAGGATCACTACTAAGGTTCGTGTCGTTTTCAACGCCTCAGAAAAGAATAAGAACGGAGTGTCACTTAATGACACGCTTATGGTAGGACCAAGGCTGCAAGCAGACTTAAGACACACGGTTTTAAGATGGAGAATGCATGCGATTGGTATAGTGGCCGATATAATAAAAATGTATCGTCAAGTTAGAGTGGCCGATGAAGATGCTGTCTTCCAGCGAATACTCTGGCGAGATGATCTTAAAAAGCCAATCAGAGATTATGAGCTGATTACGGTGACTTTCGGGACAGCCTCTGCACCATACCAAGCCGTTAGATCGCTCCATCAGGTTTCATATGATGAAGGAGACAAATTCCCACATGCAGCAGACAAAGTTTTAAATTGTTTTTATATGGACGATTTGATGACTGGATGTGAGAAGATTGAAGAGGGTGAAGAAATCTGTAATCAAATGGTAGAATTATTAGGAAAAGGAGGATTCACATTACAGAAATGGAACAGTAATAATCAGGAATTATTAGATAAAATAAGTTCAATAGATATGAATGAAGGAATTCAGCAAACAGGTCAAACAAGCACGGAAAATGAGGACAAAAAGGACATAGTAATGGAAAAGGAAGTAAATAATAAGGACAGGGAAATTAAACTAGATAGTACTACGAAAATTTTAGGACTTACCTGGAACCGCCACGAAGATTCCTTCCAGTATGCAGTAACTCTCCCACCGCTGACGACGGCACCTGTAACAAAAAGATCTATAATTTCAGACATAGCTCGTTTGTTCGACCCTTTAGGATGGTTAGCCCCTAGTGTGGTTGTAGCGAAGGTGTTTATCCAGAAGTTATGGCTCGCAGGTGTTAGTTGGGATGAGGAGTTGAGTACGGAATTAGTAACAGAATGGGGTACTTACCGCGAAGAGCTAAAGTTGCTTACCAAGGTCCGTATACCTCGTTGGCTGAAGACTAGTTCAACTGGTGATCTGGAATTGCAAGGTTTCAGTGACGCCTCAAAAACCGCATACTCAGCAGTTGTTTACTTGCGGGTAATTGATCCTACAGGCAAAGTTTATGTTTCATTGTTGGTTGCAAAAACAAGAGTTGCCCCAATTAAACAAATTAGCATTCCTAGATTGGAGTTATGTGGAGCAGTACTCTTGGCCAAGCTCTTGATAGAGTCTGCAGAGGTTTTAAACATACCAAAGGAGAGAATTTCAGCGTGGACGGATTCGACAGTAGTGTTATCATGGCTCAATAGCCATCCTAGCCGGTGGAAAACGTTTGTTGCGAATCGGACTGCTGAAATATTGAATACAATGAGTTCGTCTCAATGGTTCCACGTGTCGACCAAAGAGAATCCAGCAGACTGCGCTTCAAGGGGAGTACTACCCAGTGCATTAGTTGGGAATGAGTTGTGGTTTTCTGGACCGCCATTCCTGAAAAACAAAATAATTGAGTACAAAAGACCAAAAGATTTAAAAATAGATTTAGAGCAAATAATAAAGGTTCACGCAGCTGTAGTTCCAGAGCACGTAGTTCTAGAAAAATATTCTAGTCTACGAAAATTAGTGAGAGTAGTTGCGTACTGCCGGCGATTTTTGAAGAAGGACAATTTTGATAGTAAATATTTGAAGAATCAAGAAATAGATGCAGCATTAGAAACCTGTATAAAGAAGACACAAAGAGAGATATTTACAACAGAGTACACACAGTTAAAAGAAAAAGGGTGTTTAAATATCAAATCCAGTAAACTGAAGTCGCTTTGCCCTTTTCTTGACACAAAAGGTATCATGCGAGTTCGAGGACGACTAGCAAAATCGGAACTGGACGAAGATTCAAAATATCCGATAGTCCTTCCACATTCTAGTCATCTGACTCATCTTATAGTTGCAGATGCGCATGAAAAAACACTGCATGGTGGTCCTCAGTTGCTGTTAAACTTTTTAAGGTCAGCCTATTGGATAATAGGTGCTAGATCTCTAGTTCAACAACATGTTCGCATGTGTATTATTTGTGCAAAACAGAGAGCTAGCGTCAGAAATCAACTGATGGGTGATCTTCCATCAGTCCGATGTAAACCAGCAAGACCATTCTTGCATAGCGGAGTGGATTATGCTGGACCCATAAACATAAGAACGACAAAGGGCCGTGGTCATCGTTCATACAAAGGCTATATATGCCTTTTCGTTTGTATGTCTACGCGCGCAATCCATTTAGAGGTTGCCAGTGACATGAGTACACAGGCATTTTTAGCTGCCTTTCGGCGATTTGTGTCGAGACGAGGTCACTGTGCTAAGTTGTGGAGCGATAATGGCACCAATTTTGTGGGTGCCTCCAGAGAATTACAGCAGCTGGCTTCTATACAACCAGCCATAGCAGAACACCTGGAAGCAGCCAATACTGAGTGGCATTTTATACCGCCTCATGCTCCCAATTTCGGTGGTCTTTGGGAAGCAGGTGTAAAATCCACCAAATTTCACCTTAAAAGGGTAATCGGTGACTCTACTCTTACGTACGAGGAAATGTCTACACTCCTCAACCAAGTGGAAGCATGCTTAAATTCGCGACCGATAAGCGTTATTAACGTTGCTGATCCTGGTGAACCTCTGCCGTTAACCCCTGGACATTTTCTGATCGGTGAGCCGATAGTTAATGTGCCAGATAAGAATTATGAAAGTTCAAACATAAATTACTTGACTCGGTGGCAATTAGTTCAAAAAATGATGCAGTCCTTTTGGAAACGATGGTCCCACGAGTATTTGTCAAATCTCATGAACAGGTATAAATGGTCTTGCCAAGTTCCGGAGCCCAATATCGGGGATATTGTTCTGATTAAGGAGGATGATTTACCACCAAGTCATTGGTTGTTAGGACGGGTTGTGGAGAAACACCCCGGTGATGATAACCTCACCCGTGTGGTCACATTGCGTACTAAAGCCTCTACAATTAAGAGACCAACTTCCAAATTATGTATTTTACCAATAGCTCAATGAATTGTTCCTATTTTTCATCAAGTTTATGTAAAACTTCTGCAGGTCAAATATATTATAAATGTTATTTTTAAGATTTTGTGTTATTGAAGATTGTTTATTTTTGTTGTTTGTCTTTGTAGATTTAAGAAGTATTGCTTACCCTGTATACAAAGTGCAAAATTTAGACATAAATATAAGGTCAGAAGGACATTCCGTCACTAAATGTCCTTGGTGGGCGGTATGTTCATGCAAAAACCGTAGTAATAAGTTGACAATTCTTGTCAAAGTACAAAAGTTTATTTTTGAGCTCGATAGATGGCGATGCTTAAAATAAAAGCAGGCTATCGTTGTGTTACATCGATTTGGTTGGGTTAGAGTCGTTTTAGAAAATATATATTACCAGCTTAGATCAGGACACAATTTGGTTTTATTTCATTTTCAACCCTATTAGTGTTCACAACAAGTGTGCTAGTTCAACATTACCAGCTCGGTAATAAACAGTGGGTAAAAATCATCATTTTCGCCCCTTAAAATTACAACAGCGTTGTTCTTGCCGGTGAAGATAAAGAAGTGTCTGTTATATTACCACAGAACAATAAAAAGAGGTTTTATCTTTTTTGTGTATATGACTATGTAATGTTTGTTCACAGGAGGCGTGGAGTTGCGCGAGGACCTGCCACTAAAGGCGGGTGGCAGCGGGGGCGGGAGCGGGCAGCGCTGTTGTGTGGGGGGGCCGCGACTCATCCTCGCCGCCTTCGCCGCGCTCACCGTCGCCATCACGCTGGCACTTCTCACGCAGATATATTATGGAGACTTCGAGGTGAGACTTCAATGTATTTCAATGCTTGTGCGACGCAGAGAATGTGTCAGACAAGATTTGTGAAGGCTGGCCATGTTTTTCGGATGATTCGCATGGACATCCATGGAAAGAACAAGAGAACAACAGTGAAATGAAGAACAGTTTCATGTATTCTTTGAGGCGCCACTCCGCGTTCGCGTCTTGTTTCTCGTTTTCGACAGGATTTTGCTTCCCGATAAAGAGTTCCCAAAGGTGTAGTATGAAACAGACATTGTATAACGTAGTATGGTCTTTTACGTGGGCCTCTGAGATGTGGACAGTTCTCGCTTAGATCGCAATGCGGTGATGTGATGTATGTTTTGCCGCAGCTGGTGCCACACGGCAGCGTGTCTTCGTCGGCGGCGGCGTGCTCGCGCGCGGGCACGGACGCGCTGAAGGCAGGGGGACGCGCGCTGGACGCCGCAGTTGCCGCCGCGCTGTGCCTGGCCGTGCTGGCACCGCATCGCACGTCACTTGACGCGTAAGTATCCTTTAATATTTATACTATCTGAAATAACAATATTGTTCCAATAAATTCATGCTACAATGTCCAAAACCGAAGCCGGCACCAAAATAATTGGGAATAGCCTAGGCAGATGATGAATGTCTTAAAATTTTACAATGGAACCGTCTACCAAATCCCCTCGTTATCGTTACAGGAGTGGTGCGCTGTTGTACTGGGAGTATCGCAACGCTCGGACGTCGCCCCCCGTGCTGTACGAGTGGGGGGGTGTGGAGAGCGCGGTGAGCGCGGGAGCCGGGGAGCGCGCGCCGCGTCTCGTGGCCGCACTCGCCACGCTGCACGCGCAGCTGGGCACGTTGCCGTGGCAGCAGATCCTCACGCCCGCAATACAGCTGGCCAAGTGAGTATCATGATGCGACAATCTATTCTGGTTCTGGTGGAAGACTTCCGAACAGGAGTGGGAAGTCCTCAGAACTGCGTGTATTTGAAAGAAATATGTACCAACCGTTTTGGATTGAGTATAACAAATGCCATGAAAATAAAAACAAGGTAATTTTAAAGAGCACCAGAAAGAAGCATGCTTTGCTTAAAAATAAGCGCACAAAGAGCATCGACATTAGAGCCACTGAAAATCACTGAAAATGCTTTATATAAATGTGCCGAGAAACTTTAGTAGAATTGCGCAGGCGACATTGCGAGAACCACAAACAATAGGTGGAGCGAGCGCGTCCTGCACTTGTATCCACGAAACAGAAACAGGCGATTGTTGTGATGCAAAGAGCAAATATTGCGTAAGTAGAATAACTAGTAATTGAAGTACGTGTGTGTTGCAGGGACGGGTACGTAGTGTCGGACGGGCTGGCGGCTGTGGCGGGTGCGGGTGCGGGCGGCTCCGGGCCGTACGCGGCGGGCTCGGTGGCTGCGGCACCCGCGCTGGCCGACTACCTCACCAGCCTGCTGCCCAACACCAGCTCCGGTGCGTTCTGATCATCACTATCCCTTACTTCATTGACTTGAGTTGATCCTAACCACTCAGGAACTCGACACTGTTGTCAGAGGGCGATTACTGTCTGGGTTTGAAAATCTGTGAGCTGTTTACAAGTCCCGGTTGGCTGTTGCACATCGATCGGGCCAAATGAGGGGATCATTCCCACCTAGTGCTACAGCACAGTCCTACGATAGAACTAGTGGGATATTTTTTCCCACTAGTTCTACGATTCAAGGTGGTACGAAATCGTAGAACTAATGGGAACAAAAAGTCCCATTAGTTCTTGGTCCTATTAAACAATTTATAATAAAAGTAATGGGACTTTTTGTTCCCACTAGTTCTACGATATAAGGGTGTTACAAAATCGTAAAACTACTGGGACTCAAGTTTCTCATTCGTATTATCATGGTTCTATCACACAGTTTAGGGTACAACTACGGCGGTTTGTTTTTCTCCTACTTTTCGATATGTTCCAGAATAGTAGAACTAGTGATTGGAACGGTTTAGTCGCAAAATGCCTAATTCCTTTGACCCTTCCCAAAAACTCTGAAAGTGGGGAGCCCTCACGGGGCATGTCGCTTTTTCTTTCTTCCACGTCATGCACAGTAGCCATCAAGTAATATCATTTGGCACTTTTCAACCTCGTAATATTTAACACGGAAAAAAAAATGTTCCAGAGTTGTCGGCTATGTGGAAGGGTGCGGCGCTGGTGCGTCAGTCGGAGGTGCGCACGCAAGCGGCCGGCGCGTGGCGCGTGCTGGTGGCGGGTGCCGGCGCGCCCGCCGCGCGCGCGCTGGCTGCCGCGCTCAGCCCGCCGCCTGACTCGCCTGACGACGCGCAACGCAGGTACGGCGACACAGTTAACTTACATTATTTTGCACACACAGAGATCAATCTTTCAGGTATCTCTATTCTATTTTCTCAACAAAGGCTTTCTCAATATTAAATAAAAGGTTATTTTGTGGAGCGAGAAGTCTGGTCGCATTCATTCGCATCGGAAGCAGTTTAACGTGGACCACTCAATTTAGTGAGTTGTGCTTATAAGTGGCAGAGCGGGAGAAAGTTGCCAGAAAATGCTGATAAGTGCGTGTGAATGTGATGACTAACGTGACGACAGATGAATGGTACATGATTGGCTTACACCAAGATTCTCTAACATGTTGAGTTAAAAGAGTATCTGACGATTTTCTTTGTAATCTCCGATGTTTCCATAATTCAGTGCCCGTAACTGTTTTTTTAATAAGCCCCTATTGTTCAAAGCCTCCTCCAATTCCTTGCACTTTTTAAAATAGTGTGCTTCTCCTCAACAATCCGCGAGGAAGCCATTGTGGGCGTCCGCCATCTTCTCCTCGACCTGCCATAACTACCGTAACTGCCGTAACTGTTATATTGGAAATAAATATGCGATTAGGTCGAATTAACGCAGCTCAGGACACCATATTCTGAGTATGGTATCCTGGGCTGCGTCTGCATGTTATCCCGGACCCAAAGCTAGCCCTAGTCCCCGTGTATGGCTGTAGTGGTCTGCAGCAGGTTGCAGTAACGTGTCGAGGTCCGCAGGGTGCTGCAGGCGCTGCAGGGCGAGGCGCGCGCGGGGGCGCTGGCGGCGGGCGGCGCGGCCACGGGGCTGGCCGCCGTGGACCGGTACGACACCTACGTCGCGCTCGTCACGTGAGTATCCACTCCACTGCACTCTCCTTGCTACCTGTATAAAGATCAGATCTGGGGTGTAATAATTGTGGAAGGACTGTGACGGGAGCCACAATCGATGCTTTACGTATATGTAAAAAACGTCCATCTTTTGCTATCCGAGCCATGTTTATGCTCATATTTTTACGGCTTATTCCATAAATCCCCCTTAAAATCTCCCCTAAGGGACAGCTTGACAAAGCTTTGGCATTCTTTACTGTAGTATTCGTAGTCTCGTTGATGTTTTTTGGAAATTGTTGGTTTTTTAGGACAAAGTTACCCGAAACTTCTTCGAAACTTACATTATTTTGTATTGCCGCGAGCTGTTCAAAGTCATACATAATTACTTTATTTCGCTTAACCTACATGAACACACAAACGTAGGGAATATAAGGGTACGGTTGTAATAAATCAATTCTTAAGAAGAAGGAAACTCCTTATTTAATATTTAATTGATTACTGTTCATTAATAATAACAAAATAATAGGTTTTCCTTGCCTGACCTATCTCAATGTTTTAACATCATAGTACTTCTTCTACGATATGTTGTTCATATTTTCAAAGTTTCTTGGCAACTTGACACAAATGCCGGGGAAAAAAACTATTAATAATATCATAATAAAACAATCTTATTTTTAGTTGTGTAGCACGGACAAGAATGTTATGTAGCACGGAAATAGAGATATAGGAAATTCCTTTTTGTAAATATAAGCTTATTTTTTTTTTACAAAATGTCACTTTGACTCTGTGATATGCTTTCATTTCGGCAAGCACGGATTCGTGCATGAGCAGTGGGTTGTGAATGTGTATGGGTGTTTACCAAATACGACACAGCAGGTAGATCATGACCGAAATGATCATGCAGGAACTGACATCAGCTCATGCAAATGTTTGTAAAACATGTTAGGCATGATGTGTGATTGTGTGTATATATGTTCGTATGCGTGCATTGTTTCAGTGGCTTGTCGGTACCGTTCGGGTCCGGGCCGGACACAGCAGCGGGCTGGACGCGTGACGAGCCAGCCGCGCCGCTCGACCTGGCGCCCGCCATCCTGCTCGACGACACCGTCTGCGGTCAGTGGAACTTACAACTCACTTTTCACCACAAGGCGCCCATCATCAAAAGATTACGACTTGAAATACTGTACTGCACTGGAGTACTTTACAGTACTTACGAAATAATATGGCCAAATATCATAGTTTTATGTTGTCGGCAGGAACGCGTTACGTGCTGGGGGCGGAGTCGACGAGCGCGCTGGCGCAGGCGGCGGCAGCTCTCGTGGCGGAGGGTGCGCCGGGCGCCGTGGAGCGCGCGCGGGTGGCCGTGCGCCCCGCCGGCCTGGCGCTGGAGTTCGCGCGCCCCGCGCCCGCTCCCGCCGCGCTCCCGGCGCCCCCCGCCGTACCCACCGCGCCGCTCAACGCGTCACTGCCGTACGCCGCCGTGAACCTGGTGCAGCAACGCGCCGACGCGCTGGCGTCGCACGCCGACAGTCGCGGCGGTGGGCTCGCCTCGCGCTTCTGACCGCACGAGCACTTCTCACGCACGCTATAGCCCGCTCAGTTACACACAGAAGGAACTAAATCGACTGCGCTCATGTGGGCCGCTGAAAACATAATTTGATAAGATAAGGGTTTTTACAAAAAGCCTAAACAACCAGTGAATTCGTGGCGCACCTGATCGAGCCGAGCTCTACTTGCTTGACTTTCGGATACCACTTTACACGTGCACTATGAGGGACGCCACTGATGCTGCAGTTAAGGAAGTCACTGGGTATAAAAGTATAAAAGTGAAAGCGAAGACTTTAGACATACTGGGAAACGCCAGACACTGGGACAGCAAGGACTTCTCGCATTTTACGACTGGACTTCTACTTAGGGTCTACCTTTTTTAGTAGAACTTTTTATATCCGAATTTCATTTTGCATAGCAGTGGATGGCAGAATCCTCATTTCGCCGAAAATCATTTGGCGTACACTCATTTACCACTAGCTGACCCACGCAACTTCGTCTGCGTCACATAAATATAGCTTATAACCTTTCTCAATAAATCGACTATCCGACATAAATTAAGCTAAATCGTAACAAACAAAAAATCTTATCTTTCTTCTTTATTATAATAGTTTAGATTAGCTTAGATTATATTAAAGTGTGAATCTAATAAACCTGATATAGTGGTGGTGGATCGATCAGAGCGGCGCGCAATGGTTGTTGACATAACCGTCCCGCATGACGAGAACCTCGTGAAAGCCGAGAAAGATAAACAAATCAAGTATCTTGACTTGGCTCGCGAGGTTGTCGACATGTGGGATGTGGACTCAGCGATCATTGTGCCGATAGTCGTTACAGTCAATGGCTTAATTGCCAAGAGCCTCGACCAACACCTGAGGAGGCTCTCGTTAGGCGGCTGGATCAAGGGCTTGATGCAGAAAGCGGTACTCCTGGACACGGCTCGCATTGTTAGGAGGTTCCTTTCTCTGGAGCCCTAACCGCCGGTAGCTTGGACCCTGTTCCCGATACCGGTGGGCTAAATTTTTTTATATTTTTAAATGTTTTTTGTATTGTTTTTTGTAAGAAATATTTTAAAATGTACTAAAGGGGTTTGAACTTTTTTGTATGGGAGCTGGCATATCAACCCACCGCAATTTTGATTTTTTCTCGAAATCGCGGCCCACGATGAAAGTGGTATGTCTGGATAGAGGACATATTTGACGAACAAAAAATGTACAGTGACACGGTACCCAAAGTGTCATGTTACCGAGATATTTGAAGGTAAAGATGGACATATGAGTACAAAGACCACATAAAATTTGATCTTTTACTTGTCTTTATGCGTTGACTATTATTATTAACTACTATTATCTTTTTTCTTAAATAAATTATTCTTATTCTTATTCTTATTAACTGGTTATTGAAAGAGAGTAGGTACATTACATACTACTAGGAGCACGAAAAAGCTATTCTATGACATAAAATAGCGTTTCATTGCAATGCGAAGCGAATTTATTGTGCGAATACTAATAATCATCCTGGGAACTATTACTTAGATACATTTTAACGGGTATACACGTAAAAAGCCAATTTTTAAAAATATTTAATGATTTTCGTTGTACTCATTTGTCGATCTTTAATTTCAAATATCTCGGTAACGTGACACTTTGGGTACCGTGTTATTGGACATTTTTTGTTCGTCTATATGTCCTCTATCCATACATTCCACTTTCATCGTGGGCCGCGATTTCTAAAAAAAATCAAAATGGCGGACAGGTTGATATGCCAGGTTGGTTCTATCCCCTTTGTGTAAAGATAAATAAAGGAAATAATAATTAATAATAATAATATTCTAAAGAAGTAAAGTTTGTGTGTTTGTATATTTGTTAAATTGTAAGGGGTAATCTCGGGATCTACTGAACCGATTTTAAAAATTCTTTTACCATTAGAAAGCTACATTCATCCCGGGTGACATAGGCTACTTTTTATCTCTGTATTCCCACGGGAACGGGAACTACGCGGGTGATACCGCGTGACGTCCGCTAGTGTCAAATAAATTTCGGAGCATCAACTTTCTGCCAGATAGATGGTACCCTAGTTCTACTTGCAAGCCTGGTTTTGCAACAAAACCGATTCCGCCTTACAAAACGTAGTTAAACCTGGTTTAACTTAGACTTGGTTTATCTCGCATGACGTCTCACTTCAATAATATTCAAAAGAAAGTGACAGCATGCGAGATAAACCAGGTCTAAGTTAAACCAGGTTTAACTAATTTTTGTAATAAGGCGGATTAAGTCTTTTGCAAAAACCTTTTTACTATAAATCGCGAAGACATCTAAACGGAACTAGAATGCGGCCATACAGTGATACAGGGTCATATAAAATAACGAGGTAATTTCACAGACTTGACGGGAATCGGCATTTATTATTACATAATAATATAATCTTTATTCAAAGAGCTTTTACGCTAATGTGAATATGACCTCCGTATGTAAAAACAAAACAAATAGTTTACAGCTGTAGCCTGTAAACTATTTGTTTTGTTTTTACAATCGGAAAAATAAACTAATTAAAACATCCTCAATCGGAACTATGTTCTGGACCTGAATTGTTGACTTGTCAAAATCAACAATTATGAGATCAATGATAGACCATTCTGACACTATTGAATAGCAGACTCGGGGCCCTGTTCTTCATATCTTAAGCATAATGGAATCGACATTTAATGGCGATAAGAGTTGATACGAAAAATTGTCTTTCTTGAAAATTAAATCTTTTTCAGATTTCCTCCTCCAGTTCCGCGTCTTACAGTCATCCAAAACCATGGAACTCGGAAATGTTTTTACTGTGTAGCATATTCGCGTGAATGTATGGCGTGCTAACTTACACGAGCAATGTCCTCATAAAATACGACGTAGTGTTTATGGCGAAACGTGAATCATGACATGAACCACAGTATAAATACCATCTACAGTAGTTTGACTCGGCCGTGTCCTTGAAATAAATGCACAGCCGCGCGGTACGTAAACATGCGAAAGGGCTGCCCGCCTCCAGTATTTTAATTACATTTGCCTACTTTGTGTTTCCATTTAGTTTTGTGATCGTAAATATACTTTTTAAAACAAATAAAATACCTACTTTGTGAATTGAATAGAAAGTGTTCAATAAACATGCGTGTTGTTTTTTGATTGATAGATTTAATTAAAAAACCATGTTTTTTTTCGGGACATATAAAGAAATACTTATCCATTAAAAAGACACATTATAAGCCTACCTACTAGTAAGTGATATTATTTTATAGTCTTATCTTTCAAAGTTTCCAGGTAATTAAAAAAAAAGTTATCTCTGGATACGTTATTAACGAATTCATAAAACCAAAAACAACACAATATATCCCACTCGTCATATTAAATGTACTTGTCTTATTTTTAGAGAAAACATCGCGCATTTATTGTTAAAAAACAACACACCGTCCGTTCGTCGCTGCGGCACAGTCGCGACTGTCTGCATAGTTGCATACCAGGCGCATGCCAAAATCGAGGCGCGTAGGCATAGCTCGCGCTTCGTCCGTTTGTATGAAGTCGAACTACTGTATGATAATACCGTGGCGGAGCTAACGGCGCGTGCACACGTGCGACCCACCGCCCGCGCCTTTGCTCGCCGCACCATTCCTCGCCGCGCCTTTGCTCGCCGCGCTTCAACTCGCCGCGCTTCAACTCGCCGCGCTTCAGCTCGCCGTGCCAATGCTCGGCGCGCCACTAATGATTACTGCGTCGTAAGCACTCTGTAGTGTTTTGTACTGTAAAAATGTAAGTGATTTACTAAAATTGTAATTCGACATCAAATAAATCCTACAAAATATAATGAAGAAACCAATGACAGCGTGACAAATTGGTGCAATTGCGCATCAAATTACAAACAATAAGATAGCGGGAGCCTCAATAACGAACGACGCGTCGTCGTCCGGGCAACGTCCGGCGCCCGTACGTGTCGCACAGACGTAGTCACGCGTCGCTGCTCGCCGCGGCGCCGGTAAACATGTTTTCGACCGTCATTATAAATAACAGTAACACAGACGCAATCACGCAATCACGCAATCAGATAGAAGGCGCACGCACACACTCGCTCTGCCGCGGCGCGGGCGCGCACCATACACGTGTTGTTGTTGTCGTGAGTCGCGCATGCGTCATGGAAGCGTGGCGCGGGGGGGGGGGGGGGGGGGGGGGCTGCTCGAGTATTTTGTTTGTTCGTTCGTCGTACGTAACGAACATCACACACGTAACCAATATGCACTTTAACAGCATTCCTTTCTATTGCAATAAAACTTGTTATTTATACAAATTGTTGTTTCCCTTTTCCAAGCATCGCGCCACATAACGTCACGCAGTGTTTGCGGAATTAATGCATATTTATTTATGTTGCGCCAACCATGATTATAATAATATAAATTTATACAGTAGATAAACAGATACTACTCCTATAGGCGTACCTTGCGCTGGCGAGTACAAGGTACACCTGTTATGGTAATGATATTACGATTAAATGCGTAATATCCGTACTTACCTACATAGGTAGTTATGTGTACTTCTCTCAAACACGAGAACAGTTAATCGAAGCGATATTTAAGCCAGAGTTATCAATATTGCGTCAATTCACAGCGACTGAAGTACTTCGGTTGATTGCGAGATCAATAATGCAAGTAATGCAGCTGGTTTACATTCAATGTTGCAGAATATTAGTGAGCGTGTCCATTACGTGACACGAGTACACGACATAATTACTGTGCCGTTGATCTCTCGACCAGAATAGCTCCCTAGTCCCTGAGGCGTGTGGCAGGCGTGTGGCGTGTGGCGTATGGCGCGTGGTGGGACCAGCTGGCGACCAATAGACTGATGGATTACCATCTCAAGTAATGCTCCACCTTTACAGCAACCCCTCAGTAAACTAAATGTTAGTAGTGCCGTTACAAGGTGGCCGAACTGCAAACTACTACGACAATGTTACTGTATAATGGATATTTCACGGTATACTGTGGTTATTTTATCATTCTAATTTGCGAACAGGTTCATTACTTGCCAAAAATGAAAGCCGGGTCCTTGGCGCTGTCGGTGTTTACGCGGTTCATAAATGTCACAGCGCCACATTTGTGTGCATTCAGTGATAAAGTGACGTCAGCGACGCTGGAGTAGACACGTGTACTGATCTAGTGAACAATGCACTCAACTGTCGAAGGTCGACATCTTCTCACGCGACTGCCAGCGAAGGCGCACCACAGATACTTCCGTAGTATCATCATCATCACCTTCCTGCCACTATCCCATTCTATTTGGGGTCGGCGCAACACGTTTTCTTCTTCCAGTCTTCCCTGTTACACGTCAAGGTGGCATTTACTCCTTTCTCATTCATATCATTGATATTTCTGTAGTATATCCAAAATTCCAAACAATACTTAGCTAACCAGTTCACGATGACACCAGCTACCTTAGCCAACAAAATTGGCATCTGTATTGAATGGGTCCATATTGGCTCACCTAAAGTTCTTTATCCGAAATTGTTCTTCCTAACGATTTGTAATCCGAATGATCACTCTTCCTAAAATTTTTCATTCTAAAGTTTTCATTCATACTATTTGTAGTCCTACCGACGATGTTCATAACACTCATGTTTCCGAAAATTGGAATTCATAATATCATTAGTGTAAATATATTTAAACTCCTACTGTTTTTTATCTTAACGCTTTTATTCCTAAACATAATTACCATAATATTTTCACTCATACAACTGTTTAGAATGATTAAAGGTCGTTTCACTGATTGTTGTCTTGAAATAAAATAAATGAATGAAATTCAGGTCAGTGTCGTCTTGGGGGCACTATGAAAAAAATACTTAGAAAAATTTCGCGACCAATTTCGAGGTAGCGCTCGCCGGCCGCTGCCGCGGCACCGCTCGCTTCGCTCGCTCGGCTCGCGCGTAGTTGGTCACAGTTCTAACCTAACCTAACCTATGGATATCTTTGCATAGTATATAAGGTCCCATTAAAATAGGTGGACAAATTTTAACACAGCGTTTAGTAAGCCTAACTAAAGACATCTAAACAAAAATAAACTATATATAAAGTGATTTTATTTTGACTTAAAATAATAAATTGCCGGCACTCTAGAACAAACTCATCCTATAAAAGTAGGTATTTTATTTCTTCTTTTTTTTTTTTTGCTATTGTCCTTATTTTAGCGGTCTGAATGATTTCTAAAATTTTGTCCACCTATTTTAATGGGACCTTTTATAATACCTACTGATTATTATGAATAAAAAGTAATATAAACAAAAAAAAAGATATGACTTTGAATAATAGTGTAAAAGATGGTTATGTTTAGAAAATATAGGAAAACAAATAATAGTATAATAGATGTTTATTGCTACAGACATTATGAAGTCGAATGCTTCGGAATTAAAACATTAGAGACAGAGAAGTTAGGAATTGCGATTGTTAGGATGAAAAATGTTAGGAAGAACATTTTCGGATTTCCAATTATCGGAGTTGAAATTTTAGGTGAACTTTGGCGCACCCGTATTGAATTTACAATAGATATGCCGCTGTCCCTGCTTGCCAGCATTCAAAGCATCCAAGTATTCAAACCAGACACAGGTAAACTCAAAGCATTTATTTCAATTATTTCGGAATGCTCAAATGACTAAATTCATTGCTGGGTGTTATTTGCCTAGATTCTATTTGGATTTTTTTGACCACTGTGATCTGAAAGAAGATAATTTACAATGGATTTATCTAATAATAGATGCAGCAACAATGATAACCTTCTCCTTGCTGGTTAGTAGAACCTAGCGCAGTTCATCCATCTCCAAGGAACAAGATTCCAAGGTACTGCCCCACATTTCTAGAATATAAAACCCTTCAACATATTATATCTGCCGCTTGTATAAAAGTGAAGTTTTTTCGGACTCCCACCAACGTGTGTTCTTCTAAGTCCTTCAGATGCAGGCCATACCTACGTTAGAATATCCAGGAATGGGGAAATCCGCAAAAGGAAAATTAATCTCAGTAATGCGTGGCACACTGTAAGTTGTAACCTTGTACTTAGAGAGCAAATGAATGCGCAGATAGCAAATAGTTTTTTTAACCGACTTCCAAAAAAAGGAGGAGGTTATCAATTCGACTGTATTTTTTTTTTTTTTTTTTTTTTTTTTTTTTTTTATGTTTGTTCGCTCATAACTTGCGACTGGGTGAACTGATTTTCATGATTCTTTTTTCATTTGAAAGCTGGTGCTTCCCATGTGGTCCCATTGTCACCATTTCAATATCTGATGATGGGATCTTGTAGAAATCGGGGGAACTCTTCAATAAATAACAGCAGATTAACCGCGATTGTTGCTATAGCATATCTAAGCATTGTTTACGCCATCACACAACATAATATCACGCCTGTACTCACTACAAAGGTTATAAAAACTATTTTGTGAAGATCTGATGAAGAACTTCGGAGATAGGCAACGGAATAATAAATGATAGCAAATGAACTGGGATTGCTGAAATCTCATATTGTCTGTCTATTGTTTACACCAGTTCCTAACATAACATCACGCCGGTACGTTGTGAAGGGGTAAGCACATGTGAAACACTAAAAAGTGAAAAATAAAAACTTTTTTACAAAAAATAAAACCGACTTCGACAAAAAAACACTCAAAAGTGAAAAAAATAAACTTGAGAAGAAAAATCAGTTTCTGAAGTCGGTGACAAAAAAATGAAATCAAAGAAACAAAAGTCACCGACTTCAGAAACTGATTTTTCTTCTCAAGTTTATTTTTCACTTTTGAGTGTTTTTTTGTCGAAGTCGGTTTTATTTTTTGTAAAAAAGTTTTTTCACCTTCATTTCCTGTTCGTGGTAATTGCAAGAGACGTAGGTAATGTGTTGACTGACGGTGAGCATCGCTTCTCAGAACTGCAACACGTGACAAGTTTGCCGCGCCTTGCTCCACACAGAAGTACCACGCTGACCATGTGGACACGTGGTGGGCTCAGAACTTCGTTTGGGTGATAGCAACTCGCTGACACGGACAGACGTCTTGGCAATAGCAAAGCCTCTTTTACCGACTACATCGGAATTGAGGTTTCTAAAGACCGTTGATATTTCTGCAGTGGTCGAATGTAAGAGTGGCGGTGACAGCTTGCCAGATAATGCTTACATTACATTAGCAGTTGCTGCGGAGTTGGTGTATCTGCTTACAAACTAGTGCCTTGTAGTGCGTAACTGTGTGAGCCTTCTGAATTCACAGAGTTGTCGTGATATCGCCGTCCAGTGGGGACGGTTTGAACGAATCATTACGAGCAGCTGATAAATAGACGAGATAGCCACTAACTTGTGTACATGTAGGCACCTATTTATGTTATTATGATTCAACATTCAACAACATGCTCGCGGGCCTTTCCACGGTTGGACTATCACGTACTTATGTACCTCCGATAAGTCATCATTGTGCTGTACAGTACGTAAATAATTTTAAGAATAGAAAAAGTAATACAAAGGGTGTACAACTGTACATTTAGGCACAGTAGAGTTGTTTCACATACAAAGGTATAATTAGTGGTTATAAGTAAACTTTATTTAAGTACCTAACTAATAGTTATTCGCCGAACTAAAATAGAATGGGATAAATAAGGGTAGGTAGATGATGACATGATGAGTTACAAATAGTGACAATTTTTTTTTTTAATTGAAATGTTTGTATAGCGACCTGCCACATTTTAATTAGGATGATAAAATGAAACAATTAATCTAATAATAACTATAGGAACAATTAAAATGTTACAAAAACCACTAAAACTAGCTGTACATAATATTCGTAATGTTAATAGAGATACGAGGTGAAACATAATCAAACCACAACTTCTAGTAATTTTCTGTAGCTGTGTATATATAGAAGTATACTTAGTCAAATAATCCCATATTACGACACTACAACAACAATAGCTTAAACTATAGTAAGTTTAATATCTTGTTGAATCTACTCGTATAAAAGGTCCTAAAAACACATGAACTCGCTCAACAATTAACATGTGTAGTTTGAGGCCTATAGTGCCTATAGTGCCTATAGTGCCTATAGTGCCTATAGTGCCTATAGTGCCTATAGTGCCTATAGTGCCTATAGTGCCTATAGTGCCTATAGTGCCTATAGTGCCTATAGTGCCTATAGTGCCTATAGTGCCTATAGTGCCTATAGTGCCTGTAGTGCCTATAGTGCAAACTAAGTCCTCCCTTCTGGGCTTCAGGTCAGGTTGTTCAAAAGATACCGCGTCCCCTGACACAAAGGGCTAAGAAGGAACATGGATGAAAAAAAAAGGGAAGTGTAGCGTACTGATGTAGTATTATGTGAAAAATTAAATATAGGTAATTGCCGTAGGTATTGTGAGTACCTACCTTACATGCTTTGTAAAGTAAAAGCAACCTTTAGAATCGCTCTTTGAGCACGTTCTAGAGGAAACAGAATTGAAATTCCCTCGCTACGCAAAAACCAACGCAGGCAGTGAAGCCCTTGGCATTGCTCTGATGTTGTTGTTAATGAGTGCGGATGCGAGGGCGAGCGGCGGTGTGCGTGTGATCAGCGCGTTGTTATCGGGCGCCACAGCCGCGGCCGCACATATCCGCGATAACTTCGGAAATATTTGGTATTACAATATTATTATAAGTTCGTGCGCCATTCCAATGTAATCACAGTCCATGTAAACAACTGACTACTAAATCCTGACACGTTTTAATGACGCTTTTTTGTGTTTTTTTTTAGATAAGTACAATATTTTGGCACCAGTTCTGGATTCAATAGAATTTTATAACATTACCGCTAGCCGAAATTATTTGATAATTAAGAGCTATTTTAAAATGATTTTAATTTGTTTTGCTATTTAATGGCATCACTGGCACCAGGCTTGAGACCTAGATTATTGTACCTAGTCACCTGACATTACTAACTATGTACTGCAGGTGCTAACTATAGTCGTTCGACAATAACGTACAGGTTGAGTCCGTCGCGCTGGCGCACATGCACCGTGCGGCACTCGCTAATGTGGCACCTATTGGTACTGCTGGCAGCGTGTGACCCCGCTTTATCGGTCAATGTCACCTTGGGTATCGCTCGCTGTGGCACGCGCGGCCGCGCTCCACACTCGTTCGTAAACATTGTCGAATATATTATTGAACATCATTCGTTAATGAGATACCCTCTTTAAAAAAAACAAGCGGTATAATCAGCACAATGAAAACAATGAAGCTTATCAACATTCCTGGTGAGTGTATCTGTTGGCGCGGCTCTGGTGCAGCCAGCAATATCCTCTGGACAGGCTCTCAGGTTCATCGTCTTCGCTCGACACACGCTGGCTGCAGTCTCCAAACACCGACCCTGATGTATTATTCATCACCAGCTCTTTCACTTAATCACTAAACGACAACACCACCTGAGTATTAGTAAATTCCATAAATATGGACTGTATTTCGTTACTCCGAAGTTCGAAATATCGAAGTACGGTATACAGAAAGTTTGTGAGTCCGAATTACGTTAGTCAGAATGTACGCTATGACGAAGTACGGTATTCAGAATGTTCGTTACTCCGATGTACGTTACTCCGAAAGTTTGCTACTTCGAAGTACTGTACTCAGAATGTTCGTCACTCCGATGTACGTTACTTCGAAAGTTTGCTACTACGAAGTACTGTATTCAGAATGTACACAATCGCAAAGTACGGAACTCCGAAAGTTTGCTATGACCAATTACTCAATAATAATTGAGAATTACTGACTTGTAAAACCTATTTGCACAATAATCATCATTTATACTTGACTAATTCGAAATACTCTCCAATGAGGAATATTCTCAATTATTATTGAGTAATTGGTCATAGCAAACTTTCGGAGTTCCGTACTTCGCAATAATGTACATTCTGCATACAGTACTTCGTAGTCGCAAACTTTCGAAGTAACGTACATCGGAGTGACGAACATTCTGAGTACAGTACTTCGAAGTAGCAAACTTTCGGAGTAACGTACATCGGAGTAACGAACATTCTGAATACCGTACTTCGTCATAGCGTACATTCTGACTAACGTAATTCGGACTCACGAACTTTCTGTATACCGTACTTCGGTATTTCGAACTTCGGAGTAACGAAATACAGACATAAATATGTGCCAAAGTCTGTATTTAATTTGCTCCGTCAAAAGTCAAAGCTACCGTATTGATGACGAGTGCACCAGCCATAAAGATAATGAGTTTGAACTCCGGTTCCAGAAAGTACTACCTACTACAGTGCGATCAAATTATCTTGGCAGCTCCGAACTTCGTGCAGTTGTTACAACGAATGTATAAAAGTGTTATGATATTTATTTTATTTGTATTTCTCACTGTTTAATTTAGATATTTTCTGATCGTTTAAGTATTGGTTTATCTGGCAATAACAGTTTTATTCCCAAGTTTACATGCGTAAAATTTCGCAAAGCCTATGTTCAGAGCTGCCAAGATAATTTGATCGCACTGTACCATTCTATAAATCCTACTGGTACACTCTGGTGGGTACACTGAGCAAAGTGAGCAAGTCTTGTACAAATTTTTAAGTGGCAACACTGCTTTGACGTAGGAAATTAGTAACATTGACATTTTCAAAGAAACAGGTAAAAAGTTAAATTAGTACTTTAGATTTTTTTGTCGTTTTGAGCTGTTAAGCACACTTGACAACGCCAAAACGAAATACTTTGGCAAATTAGCAAAATTGGGCTGGCTACATCTTTCACCATCAACCTCTGTATGTTGTCTGTGCCGTGCATATAAAGTTCATTTCACGAAAGAAGTCCCCCAGACGCAGCGCTGTATGTGATAAGAGCTAGCAGTAGGGTATAGGTATAACTTGACACGGGGGTAACTGTGACCAATAAAAAATCTTATTAGTTTGTGTTTTCGGTGAGATAATGTGTAAAATAAAACGTTTACCTTGTTTAATATTTTATAACTTTTGCCAGTGACCTTCGTCCGAGTGGAATTATTATAGGTAAAAATATTACTTACCTACCTAATTGAATCGAATTTTGTTAACAATTTCAAAGATTTTAAATTTTTAACACGGAACCCTAATCATTTTTCCAAAATGATACCTACTTTAATTTTAAGCTTAAGCTACTCCATGGGTCTACCTTTTTTAGTAGAACTTTTTATATCCGAATTTTATTTTGCATAGCAGTGAATGGCAGAAACTTCATTTCGCCGAAAATCATTTGGCGTACACTCATTTACCATAAATTCAAAAGGCATAATTTTGTAAGTCAGAATCATCTTTGAGCATAAACTTCATTTCCAGAACCATCATATTGCCGAAAGTTCAAAACCAAATCGTCTCTTGGAATACATTTCATTTCATACATACGTGTAACATGCAGAAGGCATGGCTTCTGTCTGGTCATGGGTAGAAGAGACTACGTGGAGTCGGTTTTGCAGCGATTCGTTTCTGTCACTAACTTTTGTAGCAAAAAGTATTGACTTTTAATTTTAAATTAGTTCAAAAATATTGTATTAGAATTGGCAATATGCCTTATAAAATTCTGCCATCTTAAAAGTATGCGATTGAAAATTCGGCCATTTAAACATTCGGCCAAACGATAATTCTATAAACAAGCCAACGGCACGAACTAGTTGGTGGGCGGGGCTAAAATGCATGCTATTTCATCCGACATCACGAGCGAAATGCATACAGCGAAAGAGACACAACTAAAACGGGCGCGTGATTGTTTCTATGCAGACCTTTGGTAGTATGGATACCATGAAAAATCCATTGAATGTATCTGTTCAAAATAAAATTATTTGAATTCTTTAATAACTAAATGCCTATATGGTTTCACTTTTTTCATTTTCGTACTATATACGTAACTTATTTACGCCCAAAGATGGTTAAAATTAGTGGTAAAATATTAAAGTTTCGACGCTCATAACTTCCAAACCAATCTTTTTTTTTCCAATTCTGCTTCCATAGAGGCCTAGATAATGACAAGACCAGTTGATACAATTTTTAATTTTGAACCTACACCGTCAACCAGAGGAGTAATCACCATACTACGTTTGTATGGAAGAATGACTGGCTTGTGCAACCTTAAACACATTCGTTCAAATAAGAATATGCCAAGTGTGTTATGCCAAATAAATTTCGGAGCATCAAGTTTCTGCCAGATAGATAGAACCCACTACCCCTACTCCATCCATAAAACGTCAGTTCCGTCGAAATCGATTCAGCCATTTCAAGCAGACACGAAGAGGGACAATAATTTTAAAAAATAGGTACGTTGTTTTAAATATGTACCACGAGTCCACGAACGAAGGAGATGGCGGGATGAGCTAGACAGGTTCCGTCAGAACTGGACGGTAGACGCGTAGGTCCACGGGAGAAAGAAAAAGTAGAGGGAGGCTTTTCCCTAGAAGTGGGATTGAATATGATAGTATAAAAAAGTATCGGTTTCATATACTTACTTTTTTATGTATTCAGCAAAAAGGGGTACCATCTATCTGGCAGAAACTTGATGCTCCGAGATTTATTTGGCATAACACACTTGGCATATTCTTCTTTGAACGAATGTGCAGATGTGAAATGGCAGAACAATTATTTAATAGAATACTCATTTCGCAGAATGTTTAAATAGCCGAATTTTCAATGGACTACTTTTAAGATGGCAGAATTTTATTTGGTAGATTTTTATAAGGTATAACGACCGTCTCGCGAAAGTATCCTTTATGGGCGGCATGTGCACCGGGCCGTAGGCTGACGAAGGAGGCCGGCGGAGGCCCGGCACTTCGGAGACAGAAGATATTAGTGTTATTTAATATGCGAGCGAAGCGAGCGCGCGTCATGGAGTACATGCGTTGCATGTATGAGTGACGTCATTATTATTATTCCCTTTATTTAGTTTTTAACAAATTTGATTCATTTTTAAATATTCCTTACAAAATCAATAAAAAAACCGCTTCGTCTTTAAGGACCCACCTAGCAGACCCACCGGTGGGTCTCCGAATACTGATGTGTCTCCCAAGACCTACTGACTAGTAGGACCTATGTGATTATTTAGTTTTATATCCCCTGAGACCCACCAGGAACTTAAAAGTACGAAAGAAAACAATTACTTAGCATAAATCTACCCTTTTAAAGTTTTATTTTTTGTAAAAAAATTGGATCATTCCCACTAGTTCTACTGCACAGTCCTACGATAGAACTAGTGGGAACTTTTTTTTTTTTTTTTTCCCACTAGTCCTACGATTCAAAGTGGTACGAAATCGTAGAACTAATGGGAACGAAAAGTCAGTGGATTTTTTCGTTCCCACTAGTTCTACGTTATAGGATGTTACAAAATCGTAAACCCAGCGGGACTCAAGTTTCTCATTCGTTCTATCACACAGTTTATGGTACAACTACGGCACAAACTACCAGGAGAATAGAAGTAGGCAGGAGTTAATAAGAACATTTTTTTTTGGAGACGAAAAAAAAAGATACGTATTAAAGTCCCACAAACTACCAGGAGAACAGAAGTAGGAAGGAGGTATTGGAATTCTAATCTTTAAATCAAATCTAAATTATTTGTTAATATAATATTATTAGCTTTTATCGTTTTTTCCTTTTTTTATTTCCAATAAAAAATGTTTTCAATACCTCCTTCCTACTTCTGTTCTCCTGGTAGTTTGTGGGACTTTACTTAAAACTATCTTTTTTTTTTTTCATCTCCAAAATAAATATTTTCAATACCTCCTGCCTACTTCTATACTCCTGGTAGTTAAACAGGCGTTACATTTTCATATGCGCTCTATGTTTTGCCATTTGGCGTACAGTGGGTCATCAAAGACAATAAAATCTCAGAGGACCCACTAGTAGGTCTTGGGAGACACATCAGTATTCGGAGACCCACCGGTGGGTCTGCTTGGTGGGTCCTTGAAGACGAAGCCAAAAAAATATATATATATACAAAATTGTAGCCCACCGGTATAAGTATAAAAAATTGTAGCCCACCGGTATTGGGAACAGGGTCTAAGCTACCGGCGGTCAGGGCTCCAGAGAAAGGAACCTCCTAACAATACGAGCCGTGTCCAGGAGTACCGCTCTCTGTATCAAGCCCTTGATCCAGCTGCCTAACGAGAGCCTCCTCAGGTGTTGGTCGAGGCTCTTGGCAATTAAGCCATTGGCTGTAAGCTGTAACGACTATCGGCACAATGATCGCTGAGTCCACACCCCACATGTCGACAACCTCGCGAGCCAAATCAAGATACTTGATTTGCTTGTCTTTCTCGGCTTTCACGAGGTTCTCGTCATGCGGGACGGTTATGTCAACAATCATTGCGCGCCGCTCTGATCGATCCACCACCACTATATCAGGTTTATTAGCTATAATAGTCCTGTCAGTGATGATGGATTGATCCCAGTACAGTGTGATATGGCCATTTTCGAGAACTGGGTCGGGCACATACTTGTAGTACGGCACTTCTGATTCCACAAGGTTGTATTTCAGAGCAAGTTGCTGATGGATAATCTTAGCTACAAGGTTGTGTCTATGCAAGTATTCTCCGTTAGCCAGACGAGAACATCCGGAGATAATGTGACGGATTGATTCGCCCGGACGGTGGCATGCCCGACATATGTCAACCGTACAGTCCTTCTCAGTTCTCTCTAACCAAGGAGAGCGGGATAAGGCCCTTGTCCACCGCGACAACATCTCGATGCACCCCCACGTCGGCTTCCAGGAAATATTCCCTGAGACTGCATATCTCACGATTGTGGAGAGTCTTAGCGTTTAAAAAGCCTCGACCTCCACATTTCCGAGGGAT
This sequence comes from Diarsia dahlii, assembly GCA_949775195.1. NCBI lineage: Eukaryota > Metazoa > Arthropoda > Insecta > Lepidoptera > Noctuidae > Diarsia > Diarsia dahlii. The sequence continues at coordinate 213,473 of OX459193.1, read as the reverse complement.
ATACAGTCTCATAACTCATAACCGATGAACGTGGGTGATGCATTCGATATGTCGTCAACAATGTACGGACCCGCCTATCCAGGGCGTCTAGCTCTGTATTATTGAAATACATTTAATGTTCTCAGCTAGAAATTTTAGCCGGGGTGAGCTGATAATAATAATTAATAATTATTCTGTATCATTATTATCATTTGTTCTGTGTCTGGGTGTAATTTATCTATAATATGTATGTATTTAGAAATATATAAGTATGTTTATCAGTTGTCTAGTACCCATAACACAAGCTCTGCTTAGCTTGGGACTAGATGGCGTTGTGTGATAGTTGTGGAATATTATTATTATTATTATTATTATTATTATTATTATTATAATTATTGCATGTTACACGTATGTATGAAATGAAATGCGTGCCAAAAGACGATTCTGATTATGAATTTTAGGCGAAATGATGGTTCTGGAAATGAAGTTTATGCTCAAAGATGATTCTGACTTACAAAATTATGCGTTTTGAATTTATGGTAAATGAGTGTACCTACCTATGCCAAATGATTTTCTGCGAAATGAAGTTTCTGCCATCCACTGTTATGCAAAACAAAATTCGGGTATAAAAAAATCTGCTAAAAAAGGTAGACCCAGCAAAAAGCTGTTATGTTGAAATTACAAACAAAAACTTCAATTTAATTTATTTGTATAGATAAAAGTGACGTCACGCCGCGAAAGGCAACGTCTCAAGGTTGCAAACTTAACGCCATTACAACGCTTTTGTCTTCACTTAACAATCATTATTATGCTAATTAGTAGATATTGTTGGTGAGTACCGCTTGGCTAGGTGACGCGGTGGCGCGGTGACGAGGTGACGAGGTGACGAGGTGACGTCTATGTTGCCCGCTACACGTGCTCAACCACAGCCACAGAGCCACTACCTGTATTTCCCAACAAACACTTGTTATCTCACTTCCAGTCGCCGCCTTTCATAATTTAAACAAGTTCAGTTAAAGTTCAAGGTACACTACGTATGTTGATATCTTCCGTAATTCGACACCAAATAAGTTAAGATGTAAATCGTGCGATAATTATTACGGTTGTTGGAAAACAATGCTCAATACATTTAGACTCGTAAGCTAATTCTAGTGTCGTACGGCCATCCCGTATATAGCTATATCACGAAGGCTTGCGCCAAGCAGTTCGGAGCGAGGCGCGGCGGTGGGGTCGTAAAATAAAATTGCCTACCTTTTCCCAACTACATAATTATGTAACCAACTGATATAATATTGAAATGACGGTGAAACTCAATTAAATGACATAAGAAACGTTGCTCTGATGACGTCATCAAGCCATTCACTCGGTATTTAAAGTTTTAATATGGGTATTTTCTACAATAAAATGCAGAAACTGTCAGAAACAGCTTTAGGCTGATAAGTAGTAAACACACATAACTGGACTGAGGCGAATCCCACGCACGGGGCCTAGTGACGTCGTATATAATTTAATGGTCAAACGAACTTACCTGTAAGTGAAGTTCGATGGTAATTATACTTGTTGTTGTATTGTCCTCGATGATTAGGAAAACTATTGTAGTCTCGGTTTAGTCAGCGACGCCATATACATAAGTTTAAAGAAAAAAGTTTCTTTCCGAACGCAACTGTCTCCTGTCATCTGCCTCTGAAACTAGCTTCATTAAGTTCATAGCAATTTATTGGTTTTACAACATAGGGTTCATGCTCATATGACTATATAGCATGGAGATTCTGGGTCGGGTGGGAGTGGGACTAATCATCTTTGGATAATACAACAACAAGTATAATTACCATCGAACTTCACTTACAGGTAAGTTCGTTTGACCATTAAATTATACTTGTTGTTGTATTGTCCTCGATGATTAGGAAAACTATTGTAGATGTTTAAAGACTAGTTGTAAAATCAACAAACATTTATATAAAATCAAAAATCATTACGTAAAACATTCTTATAAAATAGGTAAACATTTATATAAAACCTATAAACATTTATACAAAATCAATAAACATTTAATTAATAAATATCTGTATAAAGTCAATAAACATTCAGATGAATATAAAATAACTATTAAGTCATTTTTTACAGTTCAGGTTTGATCATTACCAGTGTTATTAAAAATTGCTTCGGAGAATTTTCTATTGTTCACTATTGGTAAATTAAAAAAAAAAACTAATTCATTCTATCATATCCACAGCTGTAGCTGGGCTTTCATACTCCTACTATATTGCTAGAGAAAGGAACAGTTATAAAAGGTTGGCATTTGTTTGGCCCAGAAATTTAGTTAGCATATCAATCCTTAAAGTAATACGATTTTGTGTAATCACTATATAATAAATTTATATTAGAGATATTGTTTGCACTTTTATTGTTTGTACAATTACATTTTTATAATAAGTTGGTGCAAACATAAACTCATTCGAGCAACAGTAATAACAGCAACAGTGGTAACAGTAGCAGTTAGTAGTTCTAACAGTAATATAGTTACCGCTTTCTTGATAACAATTTGTAAATCACTTTGTTGAATGTAATTTAGTAGAGAGAGAATAAAACACTGAAATCATCCCAATTCCCAAGAATTCTCTGGATCTTGGAGGACTTAACTTAAAAAAGTCACTGAACAGTATTTTGATATTTAATTTTCATCTGTACTGTTTTATGTGGTCTTATAGTTAGAGATAGAGCTGAACTAACAGAATATGAAAATAGAGGAAAAAACCCTTTATTAATCCTCAAAACGAAAAGACTGAATAACTTCAGTGATGGTTTGCTAATGCATATAATATTTTAATTACTTACAGTACATATCTTGTCTTACAATTATTGCAGGTAATGAGGCAAGCATTAATAGTCTGTATTTTTAATTATTGAATTCCTAATAATATCAACAGCTTCATTACTAGTTCCAAAAAACCTAAAATATATTCCTGATAATACTCCTGCCCTCAATCCCAGTTTTTTGTGAAAAAAGGGATGTAACTATTTGAAATTATGTAAAGTGCATGCTCCTGTATCACAAAAGTATTAAATTAAATAATGGAAAAGACCATGGTTGAGTAAGGTATATATTTCCTGCCCGTCGGGGCCGCGGATTTTCGTACTAGATTACGTGGCCTCGGCGCAAGGGCAAAGAAGGAACATGGGTTCGGTTTTTAGTCAGTAGAAGTCTGACACTCCCCTTCGCTCTGCCCAAGAGCGGGGGGGGGGGTCATTCGATGATTTTCCACCCACCAAAAAAAAAGGTATCTATTTCCTATAATACCAGTTGTTTGTCTGTAGTTATCTTTTCTATAGTTTCCAGAGCCATAGAGAATTGTTGAAAAAAGTAAAGAATAAATGATATAGGTCTCAATACCATTCCTTCCATTGCCACCTTGTATTGGCAAGGAGCATCCACCACTTATCACCGCGCAACCCCTGGAGATCCCAGGGTCATGATGCATAAGTGTGATACTTTGTGTTAGTCCATGATACAATTAATCAATTGGAGGTTCACCCAATATGGATATAATACTCGTATTTTGATTATTTAAAAACACCTAAGATTCCCTTCCACATTCAAAATCTGCTATCATAATATTACCTTTGGTATATACGTAAGTAATATCGAGTAAGTAACCATATATACTTAGATTTGCACCAATGCTTTTCAGAAATGTATGTAATTGCTCATCATATAAATGAGTATTGTTAGGAATCAGAAGTGAAATACGTGATCAAAATAAACAATGTTTAATATCGTTTAGATTACACTTTTACAAAAATATCACGACAAACATTTTAAACAATAATCAAATAGAAATAGCACTAGCAAAATGGAATAATCAGTACACGAGCAAAAACATAAACCAAAAATAGCGAAGCACACGATAATAGTCGGGTAGCAAGTCCTTTCCGAGCGCCGTCCAAGCAAAAAGTGACCGTTGCAACGCCGCTCGCCTCGTTTTATGAACTTCTGTCGGTTGCCGCACGACGACCGTACGCTAACCGGACGGCTACTGGCCGATGGCGTGACTTTGAGCCAACAGTATAATAATGTATCCATTATGTACTATGCCTATGTTTAATACATAAAAATTTTGATTCTGTAGTTATATTTTCAATTCTTGAAAAATTTCACTATCTAGTAAATGACTGACTGAACACTTTAGCCCAGAAAAATGGGGCAGCACTCAATTTTGATATGAAAAAACTGAGCTGAATCTACAGTTCATAGTCTATTAGCAATCTATGGGCTACACCATATTCCCCACCATGCGGGAGAAGCATCTGTGAATATTTTTATTAACTCAAGAGAACTGGCTATGTTTATAGACCACGCCAAATGATATGATATATTCATTGCAGTGTTTATAACATAATTATCATAAAAACAAACTGGCAAAAAAGAGGGTGTACTATTAGGTACCTCTCTGCCTAATCCTTCGGGGATTACAGGTGTGATGTTATTTTACCATAACTATCTCTTAGAACAAGGTATTTGTTCCATTCGAGTTTCTTAGTGAATAGAATCCTTGGCTGGACAATATTAAAGTTTTAAAACCTTAATAAAAACAATTTTAATTTGACTTTTTATCAATAAATTCTAAATTATTTCTTTTCTCTTCAGTGATGTTAAGGCTTGTCTTGACTTGTTAAGCTATGTCAATAGTATTAAGAAGTAAACCTAGAAGTTTACAGTGTCGGATAGGTATGAAATCACATTTCTCTTTGGTTCTTCATCACATTGTTCTGATGATTGCATGTTTTCTAAACATTATACATCTCTTAAAAACTTAAAAAGCCTCTCTAAGGGTCCTTTGAAACCTGTAATGGGTTTCAATGTTTTTGTAATTTATGTTTATGGGGCTGAACATAATATTGAAAACATAGCATTTGCCTTGTCTCATGCAATAAGCATCCAATCCAATGTGACAAGAAAAAACCATTATTCTGTAAAAATTGGTATACTGTTGTATACTAGGTCATCTCCAAGTAAACTAAACATATGTAATGCTTTTTACATAAAAAACGGAAAGTTATATTTTTGTGCCTTTGACAAGGAAAAAATGGTAAACAAAATTGTTTTTGTAAACATGTTTTTGGGTAACAAAATTCCATTTGCTATGAAAGCAATTCACTTCTCTATTTCAGATACTATCTGAATAAATTCAAGTATAGAGATTTTATCATCTAGAGGATAACTGGAGAATCACAAATTATATTTTAGTCCACCTACCTGTGAATTTAGGGGGATGATTTCTCCTGGCCACCTGTCTGCTGCACTCGTACTCTTGATGACGCCCCCCCCCCCCTTCTTTTGCATTTCTGCCAGAGGAGGGCCACGCCAGTTTTAAAAATTTATTGTTAATTTTAGGAGCATTTGCTCTGGGCACCCATGTGCTCTCTCTAGGAGTGAATTTTATGCTACACTCATCTTTAATCCTCTACCAGATTTATTTATAGATTTTTCTGAGATTAGTTTCTCAGCGTCTTCACCCAATATATATGTTTCCGTCTATGAATGCAACAAACTCTTTAATGTCTTTGTTGTTTACCAACAATAAGAGCGATCTGTATCCCCTTGCTTGTATCTAAATGTATACACACATAACAGAAGCATCATTAAGCTTCTTCATCATCATCATCGGTATATAATGTTCCCACTGTAGGGACTCAGGCCTCCTCTCTAGGAGAGGGATGGGCTATATATAATCCACCACACCAGCCCAGTGCGGGTTGGTAGATTCAGCTTGTATGTAATGTATGTAAATCTTCTCTTCTTTTTCTGGGTGTATATCCACACAAAGTATTTCAAGAAACTTGATTACATAATAATTATTTCTATGGTACTTACCTCAATTCATTTAATTCTTGATCTGCAATAATCTGCATTTTCAACTTTTATTGTGGTTATCCATATACCAATTCCGGGCAATCATTCTCAACCGATAACCAGAGGATATTTGCTAATGACTGTGGAGAGACAATTTTACTGTCTTCACCCACATAAGGTGACCTCCTTATAAGTGGTATTTCACCTTCTCGAAGAAAAACATAATGCATGTTGAAGAACAACATTACACTTAAAAAACCATGTAAGTTCCCAAAAAACTTCCCGTGAAGGTTATTATATAACAGTCAACCACGTGTACTCCCACAGAGCACCCTGTGAAGGTTGCTGAGTTCTCGACATAGCCTTTTAGACCGCGTACGCCCCCACAAGACGTCCCAGGCCAGGCAAGTCGTCCATAATGTATCCATTTTAGACTTCATAGTCCGTTGCAAGTCGTTCACTTTCCTTGCAGGTTATAATAGAACAGTCAACCGCGTGTGTTCCTACAGAACACCCCCCAGGTTGCTTACGGCATTGCCGGTGTAGGCTATATGGCCAGGCAAGTTGTTCATAATGTATCCATTTTGGACATCATAGTCTGTTGCAAGTTCCAACGGAGCGGTCTTAGGTCATGTTAATAGCCAACAAGGGCAAACATTTTAAACTCTCTGTACTTCGATGTAGTGCCCACATGGCAATCATGCCGTTAGTTGCAAATAGGTACGTGCAAAGCGCAAGGCATAAAAACATACAATATTTTAGAAGTAGCGATTATTGCCACATAAATAACAGAGCTTTAGGCTTTTGATTCCAATTCTTCAGCAGTAGGCAAAAAACGAATTATGGTAACACAAGTGAAGCCATTTTGGTTTCTTACTTCTAGCACTCAAAACAGAGCTAATAGCATTTTATGCGCTTTCCGCAATATCTTTAATATCTTCAGTAGCTTCCACTTTGTTAACACCAACTTTATTTTCCCATTTAAACGTTAAAATAAGACTTAAAAACTTAAAAAATAAATAAAAATAATTGGAAAGAATGGCGCCGGTATGACATAAAATCCGAATGAAGCTAGTTTCAGAGGCAGATGACAGGAGACAGTTGCGTTCGGAAAGAAACTTTTTTCTTTAAACTTATGTATGGCGTCGCTGATTAAACCGAGACTACAATAGTTTTCCTAATCATCGAGGACAATACAACAACAAGTATAATTGGTGCTAGTCTGTTTGAACGTATTATAAGAGCCTTTGCTACCTCAAATTAGCAACTCGTTTTGTGGTGGTTCAAACTTCGTTTGAAAAACTGTTAGAATAAAGTTCTAATCAGCTTGCACTGCAAAGCGGTTGTTACGCCTTTCGCTGCGGCCGAATAATAATAATATTATTAATAGTATCAGGTGGACGTGGAACTTTCAACTACTCGTACCTATACCTATATCAAAAACTTTAAGAAACTATCAAATAAAAATATTCACGACCAATCTGTATCGGTTGTCATTTTATTCATGAATAAGTAAATATTTTCAGACAGTTTGAGTGGTCAGGGTCACTTATTCGACAATATTGTTGACCTTCACAAACAACGATAAAAAAGCAAAAAACATGTACCTAACTATTATATACAAGTACAAGTACATCTGCTTTAGCATAAAAAAAATTACTGGAGATGGCATCACGCGAAATATCATATCACACGAGTGCCACTCTGGAAAAAATTGTAAGTGTCCATCACTGCAAGCCGTGCACGCAGTGAAATATCTAGGCGTTAACATAGACAGCAATCTCAATTTTAAGGAACACGTTAGGCTGCTATGCGGAAGAATACGAAAGCTCATCTATATCTTTAAAAACCTGAGGCACATAGCGGACTTTAAGTTGCTAAAGCAGATATACTATGCTCTTTGTCAATCGCTTCTAACATTTGTCTATCATCCTGGGGAGGCACATCAAAGACAACTCTGAAGTCTATCGAGATCGCCCAGCGTGCAGTACTGAAGGTTGCGACGTGCAAGCCTATCCGTTTCTCTACCACAGAATTATACGCGGAATGGGAGGTCATGACCGTGAGACAGTTATACATACTGAGCGTTGTCCTCCTACAGCACAGCAAACTAATCTACAACCCACTACTCCTCCAAAAACGAAGAAAGGACATAGTGTGCGAAAGAACTCCGTTGGGACAACGCTTTGCCCACTCCATTGGTCCATTCCTGTACAATAGGTTGAACAGAATCCTTAATTTATACCCGTTAACAAAAATGCAATGCAAGAAGAAACTAACTGAATACCTAAAAAGTCTAACCTATGAACAGACTGAACTTCTTCTGTAAATAGCGTCCTAATCCTAACCATTGTAATGTAATAATAACAACAAGCATCTCTTATCACATACACACAAACGCGCGCACGCTCACTTACAACACAACACACACCACAACACACAACACAACACACAACACAACACACACCACAACACACACCTCATACACATCCTCTTACACATCAGTCACGTACATTCTCATCTAACACAAATAAGAGGCCACACGCAAATTCTACACAAACTGTTTTTCTTTTCTTTTACAAAGTTAATTAAACAAAAATATTAAATGTTTAAAATTATTTTGAACAATATGGTATAAAATGATATTGGCACTTATATTATAATTAATTATGTTTAATAATCGAGGGGTTTGGCGCTGATAGTCGAAATACAGGCTCTGCCTAGTTCGGCTACAGATGACTGCACCACTTACACTAAGTTCAACCTGCCTGTTAAAATATTATGTAAGCTATGTTTAAGTTTTCTTTGAATAAACATTATTATTTATTTATTATATAAATGTTCATTTTGCTAAACAATTTTACCAGGTAGGTACCTATGTAGGTAAATTATCAAAAAAAAAATGAAATTATTAACGATTGATTTGAATGTCAATGGCAGCGATCCCATCGCTTTCCGACACGCACGGTCCACCACGAATTGCTCACGTGTTTTTGCGCTCAAAAAACAATCCGGCCATCTTTCGCACGGTTTTAAGTTTTTACGACTCGGCAAAACTTGGAGATTTCATTAAATTATAATAGGGGATCGGACTGGGTCAAAATAATATAATTCTGTTTAGTCCGTAAGTTAGATTATCGAAAAATATTGAACACGTGTTTTTTGTTTTATCAAATCAATAAAAAATGACGAAGATAAAACGCGTCAAAGATCTTGGAGTGGGGCTTGAAACGTCACTTGTGTCGTCAAAATGTACTATCATATGACGTCACACGAGTTTTCGAAGCACTGTATCGTCTTCATTTTAAGTTTACGTGAAATAAGAAAAAATACGTGTCCAATTTTTTTTGGAAATCTATCTGACGGACTAATTAGTTTTTTTTTGTCCGATCCCCTATTATAATAAAGTTGGAGACTCGTCGGTAGGTGGAAAACACATAAAAAATTCAAAATGCATTAACGTATATAAATGCATTTTGACGCGGTATATTACGTAGTTTCCATGAACAACGCGGTCACACAGACACGCGAAAAACAATTTAATTTACAATTATGCATACCTACTTTAAGATATTTATGTATTACTCATAATAAATAATGGCATATCTAACTATCTACCATTTTTTTATATAATATCGTTAGAGAAATAAAAAAAAAACAATTAAAAAATGAATCGTTTATTTACTTCAAAACGGCGTCGTAATTCTAATTCGATTGCACTTCCGATAGCAAAAACTAGCTGTCATCAGAATTGATAATCTTCTTCGGTTTTGTGAATAGCGATTTTCGATAGTACAGGGTTTTCCAATAAAAGAAGTGTTATTTTGATATTCAAAGAAAAATGCCATTTCATAATATAAATGATCAAATGCTTATTTCATTAAAAGAGGAAGGTATGCCGTTAATAGTGGAGAATGTGAAAATATATATAGGTAAAAATATCAGGCAAATAACCACCACGACTACGCTTACAGAATCATATCCTTTTCAGGAAACTTTCCATAACCAAATCCCAAAATTATATCGAGAGATGATTAATGATTTTTTGTGGCCGGAATTGGATGGTATTGATCTGGACAACATTTACTTTCAACAAGACGTCGCTACGTGCCACACAAGCAACGAAATCATTGATCTTTTACGGGAAAATTTTCTGGACCGTGTTATCTCTCGAAGAGGTGATCACAATTGCCCACCGAGATCTTGTGATTTAACACCTTGCGACTTCTTCCTTTGGGGCCACGTGAAAGAGAAGGTCTACGCCAACAACCCAGCGTTGATTCAAGACCTCAAAGATGGAATTCGTGAGGCTATCGAGGGCATATATAGGGCAGCTACTTTGCGATTTGGTTATGGAAAATTTCACGAAAAGGATATGGTCCTGTAAGCGTGGTCGTGGTGGTCATTTGCCTGATGTTATTTTCCACTATTAACGGCATACCTTCCTCTTTCATCATCATCATCATCAGCCTATTAATGTTCCCACTGCAGGGACTCAGGCCTCCTCTCTTTGAGGGGATGGGCTATAATCTACCACGCGGGCCCAGTGCGGATTGGTGGATGTCACATGTCTTCGAATTTTTTGGTTCTAAGACATGCCGGTTTCCTCACGATGTTTTCCTTCACCGTTTTGAGAGCAACGGTGATGAAATAAATTACACAAAGTAATGCGCCTGCCGGGGTTCGAACCCACGACCTACTGTTCGTAAGTCGGGGCCGACACCACTGGGCCACCGCTGCTCTCAATCCTCCTCTTTATATAAAATGAAATAAACAAATTTTGATCATTTATATTAAAAAATGGCATTTTTCTTTGAATATCAAAATAACACCTTTTATTGGAAAACCCTTTACTATGAATCGATCGGATACGACGGACAATCGAGTGGATGTGAATAGAGCTATGCAGGTGAGTGCGCGTGCGTTTGAATCTTATACTTTCCAGTTACACACAAGCGTTGGAAGACGGGTGTTACCCTACAGGCCCCTGTCTGATTGTGATTCCTGATTTAATTACATTTATGATTTTTATTTCGTCAGCCCTGTAATTGTGGAGCGCGGTAGTCACTCATATTCTGGCTGAATCATCTTCAACTGGAGTCAGGGCGACTGCTCAATCTTCTCCCGCAGGTAGAACAGAACAACCGGCTTTAATGTCCGAGTTTAGCAAATGATGCTGTGACACTGTGCCAGAGCATACAAATTTTAAATTAATGTGTCTCGAATTTGTTGTGTCAGTCAAGTGACAGAATATTAGTGTTAAGCAGCTTGTGGGGAGCTCGCTGGCGTCTATTTATACGAGTGTCGAGTGTAAGCATTTCAACAGAGCACTTGTTATTGTTGCACAAAGTGTAAGATTTACTAGTGCTTCGTTTGAACGCTCGCCAAGCCCGCAGGACAGCGCACTGTCCTACATACTGGAGCCAGTGCTGCGCGATGTGTAATAAAACTGTAATAACACTCACTCGCTGTAATTGCTGTAACGAGTTGATGACGCCGCGCGCCGCATCATTACTAAACCTTGTGACATTGTTTATTAAATGTTCTACTGTGGCACTATTTCTTAATTTAGGTATTTTTTTCCTGAGAGCACGTACAGAGCTACACGCTACAAATAGTCATCAAACCGGTACAGCCACGTGAACTCGTGACTATGTCGTGTTCGAGATAGATACCTTGAGTGTATAAGTCGAGCTATTGAGCGGTCGCGCAGTCCACCACAACACAAGAATGCACGCTACGTTTTTAGAAAATTATTTATAAAATAAAAGAGAGAGTGATATTATTTGATACAGCATCGCGCGAATGTGTGCGATTCTATAATGTGCGTAGTATATTAATATTGGATATGTAGCAGTTTATCCGCGATCTGCTATTCCGGTAACACTTTCACCGCTGAAGGCCGCGGTGACATAAGGCCGGCGTCGCGATCGCGGCTGCTGACACGTTAACAATACTGACAGTGAACGCACAGTGTGTATGGCGTGCAGGTAGACACTCCAGGGTACGTGAGTGAGTAGTTAGCGGCGCAGCTGTGACCTGTGGCCGCAGCACGCACCAGCCACACCTCAACCGGTACAGAGCTGCTACACACACAGCTTTACCACACAGCGAATAAAACATTTCAAAATATTTGATAACGTTCCAATGGATTTAGTCTTGAATAATTGTGTTGTTCGTTTTCAACAATTGAAATGTTTAATTGTGGTATTTTAATGATACTACTGTATCTTCAATAAACTAAATGGTTTTTCCTCCAATACAATGAGCAGACATGTGAGGCCACCTCCCCCCTCCCCCCCACGTGCATGTTCCTGGGCAGCCACCTGAACACAAATACTCTTCACAATAGCATAAAAATAGATAAGCAATATAAACAAACGGAAAGTCGCCGGATTATAAAAATAGTGTATCAAGAGTTGCCAAATCGTTGACAGAACAGAGAAGTTACCTAGTTTATACGTGCGCCGCAAAGTGTCGCAACATGAAACCGAATTCAAGTGGTTTTCACTTCCGCCGTGTGCTACAACTGATACCAGTCTGCTACTGGTGGAATGTGGGTCTCTTGGCTACACATAATCTGCCTAACCCTTCGGGGACCACGCACGTGGTGTTATGTTATACAGAGTGTAAACGTACCCTTGACGAAGCCGTCAACCAAGCATTATGACTGTACATCAAAATAAGTAACCCTACACAAAAATCATCAAAAGCTCTTTGGGTTGATAAATCACGGTTGTTGGTTAAACTTGAATGTAGCACACTCAAAACGTTGAGCTGATGGATGCTTTGAATAGTAAACGTTTCACGCACGGAGGCAATTAAAGTAAAGAAGTTTTATCAATTATCATCAATCACCTTAGAACTAGTTAGAACTGATTAAAAAAAACTTTTGTAAAATTCAGAACTTTGACCTCCAATATCTCCTCAACTAGAAGATTGCCAGCAAAGAGATTCACAAACAATCGAGTCGAAGTCGAAACGAACTTGACACTTTTTCGAGTAACAGATTTTAGGATCGAACGATTGGTAAATTTAATGCTATTCACAGATTCGGTCGTCATGGTAGTCCATAAACACTCGTGGTGAAAATTTTATGTAGCCCAATGATATTCTAATAATTCTTTACTTGAATATCATTGATGTAGCCAATAAAAATTATCTTTAATGAGTATTTCTATAAGTTTTACATTGTACTATATCCGTCAAGTAACTAAACATCTTAAAATTAAAAAAAATAAATAAAATGATTTCAATTTAAATGGATGCGCAACGACTCTTTTTTATTTATAGTATAGTCACAGAATACATAATAGTACTGGTATAGTTCAAAATGGCGTCGTTATTCTGATTCAAACAGCTGTCGGCAGGATTGACAATTATCTTCCTTGGTTTTGTGAATAGCGATTTTCGATAGTACGTTCGATCGATATGACGGACAATCGAGTGGTTGTGAATAGCTATGCAGTACAAAAAAATATCGCAATGATGACGATTACGGGGAGAATAACTCAGAACAAGTACTTTTCGGTTTCGTTAAGGGTTCTTTTACGCCCTTATATATAAGACTTTATAATTTTGTTTATGAAAGATTACATAAAACGTTTCGGAATTTTAAAATAACCTTTATAAATATACCTAAGCTTTTATACAAAGCACTTAAAAAAAGAAAGTAAACATCATCACCTTCCTGCCATTATCCCATTCTATTTGGGGTCGGCGCAACACGTATTCCCTGTTACACGTCAATGTGGCATTTACTCCTTTCTCATTCATATCATTCCTCACACAATCCATCCATCGTTTCTTCCTTCCTCTCCCTCTCCATCCATCAACATTTATATCTAGGTATCACTTTTTTAGTCACATGCATTTCATCCCTCCTCACTGCATGACCATACCAAGATAAACTTTCATTTTTTAACAGGTGCCACTTTCCAACTTCCTCTAATACAGGGTGGTGCTGATAATACGACAATAAATGAAACCAGTGGTAGTTCTAGTTCCTAAGAAGTAAGAACATTTTTAAACTATTGGGAATTCGAAACGCACGCGAGGACTAAGGCGGGGTTACCCCGATAAACGTCGTCAACAATAGCGTTTTACTCGTACATGGAACGGATTTAAATGTTGAAAAAAATTTATTACATAGTTGACTCTTCGATCATGATATGTCGGGCATGCGATACACGATTACTTACACTTCACTGCATCCAATTAAATCGCAAAGACATGTCCAAATGATGGCTAAATAATCGTTTTACTTGAGTTATATTAGGCTTTGAAAAATAAAACTTATATCATAATAAAGGTCGTAAAAAATGTGTATTATCTCGGGTCACATAATGTATAATTTCTTTATCATTTTTCTCCAAGAGAGAAAAAACAGTAAAAATTTAGGCATTATATCGCTCGCGCGGCAGGGCGGGGGGTGAGGTTGCATAAAAACAAAGTAGGGTAACCTCGCCTTTACCGATGTAGGTACCGTATACTCGTACGTACATAAGTATATAACGTTTGAGGGCACGACTTACGTGAGTGAGAAGGTACTCGTACGCTAAACGCTAAGACGAATTACTTAATTGAGAATGTTCCGCATTACATCAAGTTATGCGGAACTTCGAAAGCTTGGTATGACGAATGTGTAAATCAGCTGTTAGTCGTGTTGTACGCTGTCGCTTACGTCCACAGGTAAGGAAGGTGTTTTCCGCCATTAGTAGTATGCTGCAACGTCCACAGAGATGCCGGAACCGAATGCTGTGCGGCGCGCGGCGGATAACTCTGTCGCTGGCGGAGAAATCTCACGGCCTCCTGCAGCATTTGATACGTTAGGCATCTCATTATTATTACAATGTCTCAACGTGTAATAGTGCCTGTATAAGTAGTTTGCACATTTTGAACGAGCAGAAACCCACAACCGAGAAGAAAACTATAATTGCAACAAAGAGCACCTCGTGTTTTTTCGTTATCCTTATCTGTCCCACTCCTGGGCTTTTTCCCTACCCCCATTCCTTCCACTTTTCTCGTTGTTGCGCCTCTTCTCGTCAATTAACGTGAATGCTATGGAAGACGTCCTGCCATCTTCTCCTCGGTCTACCGTGCCACCGTCTGGCGGTCTCAGGGCTCCAGTTCTGAGATATGCGGGCCCGCACCTTTACCGGCAGATGATCTGCTCGGTCCCATTTTAATTTTTCAGCTTTATGAGCCTCGTCAGCTATTTGAGTTCTGGAGCGCAGTGTTGAAAAGCGTTCCACGTAGTCTATCAGCGACAAATAATGATTAGGTACGGTAATCGATTTCGACAAACAGGCTATCGGGAAGCTTGTATCCTACTTCATTCCTCTTGAGATTCGTTGTAGCAATTAATGTAAGAAATTGAAAGCTATTACCACCTGACTAGCGCGTAGTTTTGAATTCTATTCCGTTCCTTTAAAGTTGTGAGAACGAATAAACTTTAAAAATCGAGCTTGCAATTTTCTTACAAAACCTCGTAAACATTTCGCAGCTGTAGGCAGTTAGGCACCCACAACATGTTATATAGCGGAGGACGAATCTAGAATAGTAATAAAATTAGAGGCCCGGCCACGTGAATGAGCGCCACCGGTCATGAATTATTAATGTAGTGCCAAATTATTCGCTTAATTATACATATACTTATGTTTTAAAACAATAGATATGGCTGCAGCAGATTAGCGCTGTATTTATTTAACATTTGCTTTTCTGCGGGACTCGGTTACTTGCTGAAATGGCAGACGTAGTCATCTATGTTCTGGAAATAGGCTGGACTACCAGTTGATGGAAGGCAGAAATATGTAAATACACACATCAAAAGTGTCTAGGGATCACGCATTTTTATGCGGATTTCTTGAGATTGAGATGTGGCTTTGTAATATGATTTTATAAATTTATATAATAATAATAATAATATTCCACAACTATCACACAACGCCATCTAGTCCCAAGCTAAGCAGAGCTTGTGTTATGGGTACTAGACAACTGATAAACATACTTATATATT
This sequence comes from Diarsia dahlii, assembly GCA_949775195.1. Lineage (NCBI taxonomy): Eukaryota > Metazoa > Arthropoda > Insecta > Lepidoptera > Noctuidae > Diarsia > Diarsia dahlii. The sequence goes on along the minus strand of OX459193.1, from coordinate 197,625 downwards.
TCTAAATACATACATATTATAGATAAATTACACCCAGACACAGAACAAATGATCGTGCTCATCACACAAACATTTGTCCTGGGTGGGAATCGAACCCACGACCTCCGGCATAGCAGTTAGGGTCACCAACCACTAGACCAACAGGTCAGTCAAGTATATGGATCCTTTTTGGTGCATTTCATAATTTGAATCAGGAACTGTCAATCAAATTCGAGTAAAAGATGAAAATCAGCTGTCAATATTTTCCCTATAAAAACATACAACGCATTGAAGACATTATTAGTGCTACTGTTTCCCTACTACTGATTAAAACCAACGTTATTATGGAGCGGCGACGTCATTTAAGCAGGGAAGAAATGCTCAGAGCCGTGGGAATGATAGAAGCTGGTTCCCGGCAACGTACTGTGGCTTTAGCTCTGAATACAAGTCAGAGTGTTATCAGTCGACTTTGGACACGTTACCGAAGCACTGGTACCGTGGCTGAGCGCCATGGAGGACGGTATCGCTGCACCACACGGAGACAAGACCGATACATTCAAATCTTAACTCGAAGAGCTCCAACAATAACCGCCATGATGTTAGCCGTGAGGCTTCATCACTCTTCAGGGAACTTAATTAGCGACCAAACAGTCAGAAACCGCTTGCATGAAGTGAACCTTCATTCCCGAAGACCGCTACGGGTACCACCTATAGCAATGCACAATCGTAGGATTCGATATCAATGGGCTCTTGAACACAGAAATTGGGCAGAAGAACAATGGCGTTTCGTGTGCTTTTCTGATGAGTCTCGTTTTGGTATGAGACCGGATACAAGACGTATACGACACTGGAGAACCCCTGGACGCCAACAGCGATTAAAATCCTGCCAGGAAGTCCATCCTTATAGTGGTGGAACCATCATGGTATGGGAGGGTATTTGGATCGGCGGAAGAACTGAGTTGATTTGGATCAGAGGCAACCTCAACGCTCAAATTTATGCTGAGACGATTGTATCAGACGTCATTGTTCCTCTACAAGTGCAAATCGGTCCCTTATTTCAGTTAATGCATGATAATGCACGACCGCACACCGCAAGAGTTTTAAGACAGACTCTCGCTGCAGCTAACATCAATGTCCTGCCCTGGCCTGCTCAGTCGCCAGACTTGAACCCGATTGAGCATGCATGGGATATGCTACAGAGAAGAGCTCTGCCGAATATGGAGGGTATCCAGTCGCAAGAAGACCTTTTTTTGTTGTTGCAACGAACATGGGCGGCCATTCCACAGCGTGATTTGTATGAACTCATTTTGAGTATGCCAAACCGATGTTCTTGTGTTGTTAGTGTTCGCGGTAGAAACACGGATTATTAATTGTTTAAGTTACCCAATAAAATTTTAAAGAAAACTGTTATTTCAGTCTTTTTTTCGAACTTTAATGTTAGTGGTTCAAATGTCAAAAATCCCTTTATTAGGAAAATGGCAAATTTCTTTATTAATGCAAAGGTGACTGTGTTTATCGTTACTGTGACAAACGAAAACACTTTATTTGATGAATCCTTAAAGAAAATTTTAATTAATATCAATCAGGAGAAAAGTTATTGCAAAAATATATGTTGATCCCTAGACACTTTTGATGTGTGTACTTGGGTATCTATGTAGGTAATCTACACATAATAATAATAAATAACGCCTTAAAGGTAGGTACCTCACGGACCAATTTCTAAGCATGTTACCAACAAGTTTTCTTCGTTTCAATGACTTTATTAATCTTTTTATTTAGACTTTGGTCTGTCTGTAGCCAGCATTACCACTCCAACCTTGTCTCTAGCTCTTCCACTTGATTATCTTTTGGGTGACTTTGGTTTTCTTTTATGTCCATTGTGAGCGGCTACGTCTCAATATCGTGAGTCGTTGCTATGTACAACTGTACAAGTAATCATCTAGGTAGGTTAGGTACAATCTGTTTGACTTGCAAAAAATATAGAATACCCTGCAACGCCGAAGTGTGTTATGCAATTTGGAGGGATTTACCTGTGGATTTACTTTGTGCGCCGTTGATTCAATGAGAATGTATGAAACATGAATGCCTTGAAGAAGGTAGTGCGCGCGCTCGTGCCGCGTGCAGTGCCCCAAAGAAGAGCGACGCGCAATTCTCCCAGCACGCGCCCGCACCCGCTGCTATTCGGGTCCATATTGGCTCACCTAAAGTTCTTTATCCGAAATTGTTCTTCCTAACGATTTGTAATCCGAATGATCACTCTTCCTAAAATTTTTCATCCTAAAGTTTTCATTCATACTATTTGTAGTCCTACCGACGATGTTCATAACACTCATGTTTCCGAAAATTGGAATTCATAATATCATTAGTGTAAATATATTTAAACTCCTACTGTTTTTTATCATAACGCTTTTATTCCTAAACATAATTACCATAATATTTTCCCTCATGCAACTGTTTAGAATGATTAAAGGTCGTTTCACTGATTTTTGTCTTGAAATAAAATAAATGAATGAAATTCAGGTCAGAGTGTCGTCTTGGGGGCACTATGAAAAAAATACTTAGAAAAATTTCGCGACCAATTTCGAGGTAGCGCTCGCCGGCCGCTGCCGCGGCACCGCTCGCTTCGCTCGCTCGGCTCGCGCGTAGTTGGTCACAGTTCTAACCTAACCTAACCTATGGATATCTTTGCATAGTATATAAGGTCCCATTAAAATAGGTGGACAAATTTTAACACAGCGTTTAGTAAGCCTAACTAAAGACATCTAAACAAAAAAAAAACACTACCTAAAAAGTGATTTTATTTTGACTTAAAATAATAAATTGCCGGCACTCTAGAACAAACTCATCCTATAAAAGTAGGTATTTTATTTCTTATTCTTATATTTTTTTTTGCTATTGTCCTTATTTTAGCGGTCTGAATGATTTCTAAAATTTTGTCCACCTATTTTAATGGGACCTTTTATAATACTGATTATTATGAATAAAAAGTAATATAAACAAAAAAAAGATATGACTTTGAATAATAGTGTAAAAGATGGTTATGTTGAGAAAATATAGGAAAACAAATAATAGTGTAATAGATGTTTATTGCTACAGACATTATGAAGTTGAATGCTTCGGAATTAAAACATTAGAGACAGAGAAGTTAGGAATTGCGATTGTTAGGATGAAAAATGTTAGGAAGAACATTTTCGGATTTCCAATTATCGGAGTTGAAATTTTAGGTGAACTTTGGCGCACCCCTGCTATTCACTTAACAGACATTACTCACAGAATATTATGCTTCAATCCCCAAATCCCTCTACTGTTGGTTGATTTGAATTGAAATCTGTCTTTAATTTATATGATTAAGTTTGTTTCCGTAGCACCGAATAAGTTGTATGTGGACACAATGATTTTTTTAGAGCTAAAACATTGAAAAGAGTATGTGCCAGGGACCCAGTGCCACAGTGCCACAGTGGAACAGTGCAACAGACACACAATACATTAAGGGGACGGTGAACGAACATTCTTCATATTCTTCATTCTTCATATTTCTTTAGTATTATATTATCTGTGACCACAGATAATATAGTATTACGTTTGTATGGAGAAATGTTCGTTCACCGTCCCCTTAACATCTATCAATGAGATATGACGCAGAGCACTCGATGACACAACACCTACTGTGTATCAGCGTCATCCACTTGATCCACTCTTGTGCTATTAACTGGTATTCGTACACAACGTGCGACGGATAGATCGAAGACAGAAGTTGATGGTGGGGGTTCTGGGTTCACTTCACTGTTGTTATGATTAGGTCAGTCAACACCATATTGTGTACATACACATTGTCATAATAGGTACAGTGCGGTCAAATTATCTTGGCAGGTCCGAACTTCGTGCAGGTCATTTTGTTACAACTAATGTTTAAAAGTGGATATTTATTTTATTTGTATTTCTCACTGTTTAAATTAGATATTTTCTGATCGTTTAAGTATCAGTAATAAAAATAATATGTCATCTCAATGTAAAATACAATAGAAAAAATAGGATAAAGGGGATAAAGACTATTCCATAGTCATAATCCTATTTTTAACCGACTTCAAAAAAAGGAGGAGGTTATCAATTCGACTGTATTTTTTTTTTTTTTTTTTTTTTTTATGTTTGTTCGCTCATAACTTGCGACTGGGTGAACTGATTTTCATGATTCTGTTTTCATTTGAAAGCTGGTGCTTCCCGTGTGGTCCCATTTTCACCATTTCAATATCTGATGATGGGATCTTGTAGAAATCGGGGGAACTCTTCAATAAATAACAGCAGATTAACCGCGATTGTTGCTATAGCATATCTAAGCATTGTTTACGCCATCACACAACATAATATCACGCCTGTACTCACTACAAAGGTTGGTGAACATATTCTGATGAAGTACTTCGGAGATAGACAACGGAACTCCTCAATAAATGATAGCAAATGGACTGGGATTGCTGAAATCTCATGTCTGTCTATTATTTACACCAGTTCATAACATAACATCACGCCGGTACGTTGTGAAGGGGTAAGCACATGTGAACCACTAAAAAGTGAAAAATAAAAACTTTTTTACAAAAAATAAAACCGACTTCGACAAAAATAAAACACAAAAAAGTGAAAAATAAAAATCAGCTTCTGAAGTCGGTGGCAAAAACATGAAATCAAACAAACAAAAGTCACCGACTTCAGAAGCTGATTTTTATTTTTCACTTTTTTGTGTTTTATTTTTGTCGAAGTCGGATTTATTTTTTGTAAAAAAGTTTTTTCTATAAAATACCAGAACATTTTATTTATTTCAAATGTATTTATAAATGTAAGACTATACTTAATATATAAACTAAACTAAAAACAAACTAACTATAAAAGGGCATCGAAAAACTCCTCCTCAACGCTGTCAGCAGGTAAAGTACCCAAGAGTCTGGCAGCGTTGCCGCGTTGTATGGCAACACTTATCCTCTGGCCTGGAGGAAGCCTCAACAAGGCGTTTTGAAATATCCTTAAAAAGGCTGTGTGCACTAGGCCCTAAAGTTTCAACCCCAAACGGCTCGAAAATATAGTTTCCACAAAGGTACACACATATTTACGCCGCTTGAGGTTCTCCGCAGCCACATCGGCAGCGCCAGCACAACACGAAGAGCTTGGAAGATGCGATGGCGCAAGTTGCGTCCCATACTAAAGGCCTATAACCCATCTTCCAAGGAAACAACGACATGCCGTCCGGTCTCTTGCCATCGTCGCGTGCCAAGCCATTTGGCTCTAAGACAGCAGGGACGCCGACGGTAACAAGAGCTCGTCGTTTATGTTTGCATGTCGCGCAAAACGACCCGCACTTCGACTGCAGGACAGGCCATGGTGTCCGAGGCTGCTGACAGCTTCACCACATTGACAGCGATGAGGAGAGCAGCATACGACACCAAGACGTAAAGCAGCAGCGAGGCGAAAAGTTGTGTCGTCAAATAGAGTGCCAATGCTTGACGACGGCAGTGCGTGAAACCAAAGACCCGACTCCCACTCACCCACAGCCAGCAGGCGCGCACGCTCAGCAGTAGTAGCAGACGTGTTCAGCAGATTATTCTGAACTACCCTGCAGAGCGGCTCGTCCCACCGTCTCTGGGAAAAAGGATGGTCGGGTTCTTCTGTATTCGGGCAAGCGATTTTCCAAGCGACTATAGCCTCGGAGAAACACGGCACATCAAAACCAACCAGTGTGGAAGCCAGGATATTCCTGATTAATTTCTCCGTGCCGTGAACCGAGGATATAAAAGCCGGTAAACTAATACTAGAAATTTTGCGGACCGGCGTCCGTATGGGAGGACTCGGCAGTCCTCCCATACGAATGGGAAGAGTTGCTTGTTCCCAAGCTCGGTCGTCCAAAGCCACATTTAAAATGGATGACAAAGTATGTCTGATGATTTGGTCCATTTTGTCCAAAAGATGTTTGTGCTTCCATAAAGGGGAAGCACGAAGGAAATATGTTAATTTAGGGCCGAAACAGCAGTAGCGAATAATGGTGATGGCCGAATGCATGTTAATTTGGAGCAATCTTTCCGAAACATCATTAAAAAATCATTAAATCATTAAATATGACCACGTTTCTCACCTTCGCAAAGAACTCAAGTGGCTCCCAATCCGCCTTCGCAGGAACACTAGGATCCTATGTCTCCTCTTCAATATCCTACACAACCCATCTTATCCTTCATACCTGCGCGAGCGTTTTACTTATGCCCGCTCCACTGACGCTCCGTGTAGATCTCACCTTAGATCCATTCTTAAATCCCCTCCTCACAAATCCAGCTATTATTCCTATTCCTTCTCTGTCCATGCTGTAAGGTTGTGGAACTCACTTCCGCCTAGCATTCGGGACCTGAAGACTATTTCACTGTTCAAACTCAGAGTGAAAGAATATTACCTTTCCTCTCCATTGTAATTTTTATGTACATTTATGTATTTTATATGTTTATGTATAATATTAGCATTATGTATTTATATACGTATATATTATTATTTTCTTATACTTATGTGTATTTATTATTACTTAGGTTAAGTTAGTTAGGACACATAACACTTTGTTCTTTTCCGCTTCTCACACACTATATGTCTACATTTCTTGTTTTCATTTCTCCTTTTGCAGGTCTGCTGGCAGAAATTTCTAAAGAAATAAGCAGTACCTTTGTACTCTAATGTTATATTATGTTGTTTTCCTGTGTTGTCTAGTAATTGTGTGTACATAAATAGTAAAATAAATAAATAAATAAATAAATAAAATTTAGAATTTTCTCCTCGATAAAATCGGGAAAAGAATTTTCATGGATAGGAGACCCAAGGAGACGAAGAGAGTTTTTTTCAATAATTTTGATGTCTGGATGTTTGAGTTAAATTTTGAAAGAGTCAGTTGTCTGTCGGTACCGTCAGCTAAATATAGTTCACATTTCGAAAGATTTAAATCTAGGCCAATGGAATGAAGTTCATTTTTTAAGAAATTTAGATCATTTAAAACGGTATCTACTTCGCCTCCCAAAGTCCCATTATCAAGGTACCAAACGTTAAATTTAGAATTTAGCTGTCGAACAATTGGGTGAATAGCTAAACTGAAAATCACTGGCCCGATGGGGTCACCTTGTTGACAGCCAACAGCAGATTCTAAAAGATGGTCCCGATAAAGTAATTTGGAAGGGTGTCTGTAACATTGCCAAAGAAAACTATAAATTTGAGGTAATTCTTTTTTAGTTTTCATCAACAAGGTGTCCCTGTTTACAGAGTTGAAGGCATTCTTTATGTCAACCTTCAGAATGACCTCTCCTTTGCCAGAATTTAGGTAGGTCGACATGGCGTGTACGGCAGCCTCGCAGCCCCCTTTAGAGCCGTAACCTAGCTGCAGGGGCTGAAATTTTTTCGAAACATCCTCACCATAAAATTTACAGCAAATCTTGGCTGCCATACGACGATAAACAGTTCCCACAGCAATGGGGCGAATGCCGCCATCTCTCTTGCGAAGAGCACACAAGTTTGCCCCATATAGAACGTCGATGACGGCCTCGCTCACCTTGCCGGAGAGCATGAGGTTAATCAGAGCTGTAAGCTCCTTCAAGAGTAGCTCACCAGCCGCCCCGGCGCCCGAACTGATGAGGTCCTTTAGGTGCTGAGGACTTAGGCCGTCGAGGCCACCGGCGGAGCCGTTCCGGAAGGAGCAAACAGCTGTGACCAACTGTCGACCTGTAATGGTGAGGGAGTGTATGTCAGAATCAGGTGGGTCAGGAAAAGAAAGGCCATCTGCTGGGGCAGGGTGTTTGATCTCCAGAGCGGCAAGTGTTTCTGGAGAACACGGTGCCACCACATCGCTGCTGAAGAGGATCCTGGCTGCACCACTAATGTCACCTTCCGCTAACTTAGTTTCTACCAAGTGGGATATACCTCCTGAGGGGGTATTATATCTGTGTCGGTAATTTTGTGTCTAAATCTTGAGCCGAAATGTTACAGTTTTCTTTAATTTGTGATGTTAAAGATTTTTTAGTTGCCAAATTTTTTTGTACGTGAAGAAGGAAGGAAGAATAAGGGAAGGTGAGTAGTTTTTCCCAAGCACTTAGCGAGTTCTCCAGGACGGCAAGGCGCACGCAACCTGCTAAGTTTTGGGCTACGAGCGGTCTGGCGCCTCGGGGAACTCGTTTTAGAACAGGAACAGAGTTTTTGAATTTTATAAAGTATTGGTTTATCTGGTAATAACAGTTTTCTTCACAAGTTTACATGCGTAAAAGTTCGCAGAGCCCATGTTCGGACCTGCCAAGATAATTTGATCGCACTGTATATTGAAGACGACCGGGACCCACTGATCGACGACGGCCTGCTTATTTTTCGTAATGACGACGCGACGTTTACAAACAAAACGCAAATTCATAGTGCAATAGATATGTATTTCATAGGTAATCACGTGTCGAAAATAATAAATAGTGTGGTGGCTGCTTTTCTCAATGTAACTAAATACATTAGCCGATCCAACGTCATTGAGCCGATCCGATCAAGATTGAGGGTCTCTGCTAATGAGTTTGTTTACGAGTAGCGCGCGGAGCGGGGCGCCCGCCCACAGCGGCGGGTGGAGCGCGCGGCAGTCAGCCCGCGGCGGCACCGCCACGCGCACGCCCGCTCCGCTCGCTCGCCGCGCTCATCGCGCTCGCGTTTAGTGCTCGCCGCGCAACTTCACTCATGTGCAGATGTGGATGCAGTGCTTGTGTTGTTCTCACTACCCTCAATATAAACATTGTACAGACTACCTGACGCGTAATATTTATTAAAAATAGGTAATTATTGCTCTGTTCAAAATACTGTTTTTTTTTGTCTCCATTAAATAATTAGATAAGTTAATTCAAATATTCGTGACACAGTGTGTAACATCCAAACGTTCATATATAGTGAGTGCGGTCATTGCTTTGTCATTGGACATTGGATGTGAACGCGCTGCGTGCGGCGCCGGCGGCGGCGCTAGCACCACGGCTAGCGCTGCGCAAGTGCGCACGCGTCAGCTGCTAGTCGCGCGTCGCGCGTCGTACGGGTGGAATGGGAATTGGGATTCCCCCAATGATATTGGTTTCCCCGAATTATTTTGTTTGTTCGTTATCAAAGGAAACAGTCATTATCATCGGATGTAAACCTATGATTGCTTTATAACTTGGTTATTATAATAAAAAAAAAAATAAAAAAAAGTAAAAAAAAAACAAAAAATACATAACAAAAAAAAAAAAAAAAATAAATAAACAAAAAAAAAAAAAAAAATTAAAAAAAAAAAAAAAAAATTACATATATAAATTAATCTTAGGTTATATTTACCGAAAATTGATTGCCATTCAAGCAAATTAATTATCTTGGTGTAGATTAGTGTCTAGTGGTTAGTGACCCTAACTGCTATGCCGGAGGTCGTGGGTTCGATTCCCACCCAGGACAAATGTTTGTGTGATGAGCACGATCATTTGTTCTGTGTCTGGGTGTAATTTATCTATAATATGTATGTATTTAGAAATATATAAGTATGTTTATCAGTTGTCTAGTACCCATAACACAAGCTCTGCTTAGCTTGGGACTAGATGGCGTTGTGTGATAGTTGTGGCATATTATTATTATTATTATTAAACACGAGAGTCGACATGAATAATGCAAATCGGGAATGACAAACAAAAAATAACTAAGTACTACGAATTACCTAGGGACTTAATTTGTAACGTCAGACAATTTTGGATTTTTTTCGACCCACCCCCCTCTCCTTGGATTAGATGTCGTGAGATTTAACTTGACCCCCATGCTCCCATAATCTCACGTGAGCTTTCTCAAAATGCGTTGTTATGAGATTATTTTAAAAACAACATTTGTATTCAAATATTTTCATATTTTAGTGAACAAGCATTACTACAACAACAACAACAATGTTGCTTACGAGAAAAAAAGTTTCGTGATATTTACCGAGCGAGACTCATCCACCATCCGCCTCGCGTAATTAATGGATGACCCCTTACCTTTATGTACCTACGGGGTCATCCATTGATTACAATTAACTTTAAAGTTTCCATTATTTTTTTTTTTAATAACCTGGCCAAGTGCGAGTGTGACTCGCACAGTCGCACACACAGGGTGTTTGATTTTGTTTAGAAACGATTGGCGCGCAGAGTCCGCAGAGCAGAGCGCCCGCGCACTGTGGTGGGGGTAAATAACACAATGCATTACAATTTTTCAACCACTGTCTTCAGAAAATAGTGATTTTATGAGGAAAGTTACCCCTATTTTAAATTTTTCATAATTTCACATAATTTGTAGCGGTTTAAAGAAGGCACCTACTCTCCAAACAACTGTGTGGAGCCGAAATGCAACAGTCTCGGAGTAAAATGCCTGTGTGTGACATACGGACGTACAGAAACAGAAAGACGAGCGGACCTGCGGACAGGAACAGGACGAATCTTGAGGGATTTCGTTTTAGCCATTTTGCTACGAAACCGCAAAAACATTTTTCATGGTAGCACCGTTGGCTGGCCTCAGTGTTCTTGTTTGCAAATGCCAAGTCACCGTAGAGCCTGGCGTACCAACTGCAACAGTGTGTAGTGCAGGCAGCAAACATACACAAGAGTTTGCTCAGAAGCTCTTTGTTATTGGATCGATTCCTGTAACAGATTGTACCTATCTCGAGAATACGAATAGATAACAAACAGTTTATTACTGATAACACTTCAGTGTCAGTAAACGCGTCGCAAATCGCTGGCTATCACGATACCTATCCGCCGCGTGCCGCCACACTGCGCGCGTCATACTTGTACCAGTTGTACCTACGAACGTGTGATATCATACGTGATAGGGTGTGATGGACATAAGTGTGATCACGACTTCATTTGGTACTAGACTAGCTTCAGCCCGCGATTTTATACAATCTTTTATCGGGTAGTGATAAACCGACTTCTATTTAATAGTAGGTATTTGACTCGTCCAAAAATCTGCCTTGTGTCGCGGGTTCGATTCCCGCGCGGAAATAATATTTGTATGACCTACACATAGTTGTTCCAGGTCTGGATATTTGTGTATGTGAGTTTAAAAGTTTGTGAATGCACCCACGAGGGGGCTGCCATTAAATGAACTAGTTTTGCAATGTTCAGCTCCCGACGGACATTCTTGGGTTTTTTTAAGGTGGGTGTTTTATGTTATTTTATCTTTTTTAAAATTTAATGGCACCAACGAAAAGTTTTTGTTTTTCAGTCATGGGTGTCGTTTTCATGGTTTTTGGGGTCGCTGATTACGAAAATGAGGTCAAAATAAAAATCCAAGATGGCGCCGACAAAAATTTTTGTTTTTTCTGTCATGGGCGTTTTCATGGTTTTTGGGGTCGCTGATTACGAAAATGAGGTCAAAATGAAAATCCAAGATGGGGCAAGGAAATTTTTTCGTTTTTCCATCATGGGTGTCGTTTTCATGGTTTTTGGGGTCGCTGATTACGAAAATGAAGTCAAAATAAAAATCCAAGATGGCGCCGACGAACATTTTTGGTTTTTCCGGCATGGGTGTCGTTTTCATGATTTTTGGGGTCGCTAATTACGAAAATGAGGTCAAAATAAAAATCCAAGATGGCGCCGACGAAAATTTTGGTTTTTCCGTCATGGGTGTCGTATTCATGGTTTTTGGGGTCGCTGATTACGAAAATAAGGTCAAAATAAAAATCCAAGATGGCGCCGACGAAAGTTTTTGGTTTTTCAGTCATGGGTGTCGTTTTCATGGTTTTTGGGGTCAATTTTCCTTGCCGCCATCTTAGATTTTTATTTTGACCTCATTTTCGTAATCAGTGACCCCAAAAACCATGAAAACCACACCCATGACGGAAAAACCAAAAATTTTCCTAGCCGCCATATTGGATTTTCATTTTGACCTCATTTTCGTAATCAGCGACCCCGAAAACCATAATTCGATGCCTTAGTTCACAATTGTACTAACTACAAAATTTTCAATTTTCACTTTTTGAATGCCAAATATACTAAGTCACGTGCTCTTTCGTTTCCGCGTATCGAAATACCGAATGTTTCATGAATGTTGTATTATACTAATGACCTTCATTTTTGTAAATCCAATCAAGATATACTTTAACTGATTTTAAGTTTCTCAACTGGAGAAAGTTTCAAAACACAAACATATTAAATACATTTGGAATATCTGGTCATACTTGTTAGCAGTGATTTTGGAGTGTATTATATTGTGTTGATAGTACAAAAGGATCAAGAAAGTTTAATGTACAAGTGTGTTAAGTACTTTTACTTGAAGGGGTGTGGCAATTTAAAAGTGCAAAAATGTACTATATCGTTTTAAGATATAGTCTGAATATTGTACAAGTGTATTACTTGTACTTGAAGGGGTTTGGCAATTTTTAGCTGATTTAATGTATTTGTGCGAGTGTATATACGACTAAACGCCGACAAACACTACGCCGACAGACGACAGACTGAACACCGACAAGACTACTTGACGGGACTTTTCGCCAGCCCAACAAGACACTTCGCCGACAGGGCTCATTAGCGACGCAAGTTATCTCCGATAGTCAGATCAGTACACTCAGTGGACGCCACCAATGACAACATAACGTAACATCACGCCTGTAATCCCCGAAGGGTTAGCCAGACGCCCCATTGGGTCTGCAGGTTGTTCGAAAGAGGACTAAAACATAACTGGTGAAATGTGAGTGCACTATTCGGTACACCTCTGCCTGAAACTTTTTTATTTTTGTTGGGTGGGAAATCATCAAATGAGGAGTCATTTGATGATTTAAATACCGCTCTTTCACTCTGCCCAGAGTAGGAGGAGCTCCCACTCTGGGCAGACCGGTATGTTTTAAGTGCAGCCATGTTTTAGTCCCATGTATTAGGTTGTGAGCCTTTTGCAATAAACCAGGCACAAAACCAGACTCCGTGGCTGCTACTGAGAAATTCCTGAGGGAAAACCCCAAGTGTTATTGGGTTTTCCCATCAGGGATTTGTGGAAGTAGTGTCCCGTCCCGTCAAAGTAGTGACTTGCTTGAAAGGGCGGAAAGGAGTGACAGACTTCTACTAACTAAACACCACCCATGTTCCTTTTTATCCCTTTGTGCCGAGGCCACGGTTTCTCTTTGAACAACCCGCAGCCCCGACGGGGCCTCTGCCTAACCCTTCGGGAATTAAAGGCGTGATGTTGTCATTGGTGGTACCTGATCTGATGTTCAGATCTGATGATCGGTGTTCAGTCTGTCGGTGTAGTGTCTGTCGACGTTTAGTCGTACACCCAAATTATCGATGTACTGGCTACTGCTATTTATGGGACGAATCTAATGGCAAATAAGGTTCCATTGAAATCGGATCAGTATTGTTAAAATATCTTTGTAGTCTATCCGAAACTGTTACTCATGTCGCATCATTTTCTGACACTTGTGGTGGTCAGAATCGCAATTTATATTATGTTACTCTAGCGGCTTTGTGTGCTGTCAATAACTTGCCTCATTTAGATACGATCGATTTGAAATTCATGGAATCGGGCATTCGTATTTAGTGGATTCAATTCATGCGTGTATAAAAAGAGCGCAAAAGCATAAAGGCATTTTCACTTTGCGTGAATATGCATTGGTGATAGGGTCTGCTAGAATCAAGCCGAAACCCTATGATGTTATTATTATGAAACACGGGGAATTCTATGATCTGAAGGGATTAGAAAAAACTTAGAATTCGCAGCGTTGAACCAGCAGGCTGCAGGTTCGAGGTTATGCTGTTAAATATTTTTGAATTTTTCACTTAATGCCGGTCATCATAATCAATCTTAGTGCACAAATGTATTAAATGGGGGGTTTTATGTTTATTTAGCTATTTTGAAAAGGTTACGTTAATCCTAATATTATAATATTGAGATATGATGGAGGTAAAGGACTAGTCATATGAATAGATGCATATTTGTTTTGCTATTTTCCTTGGTTTTTGTACTGTTCTTGTCTAAACTTTAAAAAACTTTAAAGCTCTCTCCTCAAAAATGACAATTTCGTAGTTAGTGCAATTGTGAACTAAGGCATCGAATATAAACGACACCCATGATAGAAAACTAAAAATGTTCTATGTTACTTTCACTGTCTTATAATATTTGTATTTCAATAACACACACAATAATAAAATAAAACATTCCTTATCTTGTATTTTTCCCAATTCAATTCTAAGTAAACCGCAGTGAAACGTGTTACGCACCTCGAGTATTTCATCAAAAAGTTATTCTTGAAAGTTACATGAACTTGGAGGGTTGTAATAATGATTTTGATGATTATAATTCTGAAACTGCATACGTCTTACATCCGCGAATCATATTTTCACTAACATACAACCTAGCACTGGCCTGCAAATCGCTAAAAACGCAAGAAAATTTGAATTTCGCGGGCTACCCTGGAACATCAACCTTAACCCATAACTGAAAACTGCATCAAAATCGGACTTGTAGTTTTGGAGAAATATGGCAACTTTGATTTGCACAAAAAATGTTTGCTGCAGCGCCCCCTGGTGAGTTGTCACCATAACACCTATCTAAGAACATGCACCAATCAAACCCGAACCCATAACTGAAAACTGCATCAAAATCGGACTAGTAGTTTTGGAGAAAAATGGTAACATGTATTTGCACAAACACAAACAAACAGCCTCTCACCCCAAACACCTGTAGCCTGTAGGTGATGTAGGTAGAGTGTCTCCGTTCCGTCGTGGGTAAAAATGGATTTTATAGTCCATTTCACGAAAGAAGTCCCGCGGACAATTGTGAAACTAAAGACAGATGGGGAGATATGGCGAGAGAGAGAGAGATAGCAACATTATGTCGCGCGAATGGCGAATACAGCGCTGCGTCTGCGGGACTTCTTTCGTGAAATGGACTTTACCTAAAAGTCATTAACCCGCGCACATTTTCTGTGATAGGTGCAAAGGGTCGCGAGACTTTTCCGAAATATTTGGTATGGTTCTGTCTGTTTTTTATCAGTGTTTTTTCGTCGTAACTACATGTTATTGGAGTGTAAGGACTATTTTAACGAATAATCTTCTGAAACATTAAAAATAATAGCTAGAGTCCTGTACATAAAAGAATTAAAATTCCGAAATGTTCAGCTTTTTTAAACGGTTTTATTTAGCTCACCCCGTTTGTTTTATTATTTATTCTTGGGTCAAATTTAGTAATTCAAATTTCACCCTCTTCCTGTCAACCGATTAATCTGAAATTTTGTATACACTTTGGATTTTGGTGACAATACAATTATGTTTATTCATTATCATTATAAATTCAAGATGGCCGCCGCTACAAAATGGCGGATAATTTATGTTTTATTAATCCCATCAATATGGGTATCAAATGAAAGGGCTCAACAAGCAGAATACAATATACTATAAAAAATTGAAATCCAAGATGGCGGCCGCTACAAAATGGCGGATAACGTAGGTTTTATCAATCCAATCAATATGGGTATCAAATGAAAGGGCTCAACAATCAGAATACAATATACTATAAAAAATTGAAATACAAGATGGCGGCCGCTACAAAATGGCGGATAACGTAGGTTTTATCGATCCCATCAATATGGGTATCAAATGAAAGTGCTCAACCAGTATAATACAATGTACTATATAAAATTAAAATCCAAGATGGTGGCCTCTACAAAATGGCGGATAACTTAGGTTTTATCAATCCCATCAAAATGGGTATCAAATGAAAGGTAATGAATTAAATGAATTAAACAGAATGCGAAATAAAAACTAAAAACTAGAAAATAAAAATAGGTAAAAAAACTTTTTAAGTTAAACGGTTTTATGTTAAACATACATTGCAATGTTTAAGATAAATGTACTAAAAACCAAAAAATAATAAAATAGATACAGTCGTGGGAATTATAAACATATGCATAGACTAAAACCGTGGGGCACGTCAATTGTCTACAATCGTTGAAATTGACGTGCCCCACGGTTTTATTTTAGTCTAGTCTATGCATATGTTTATAATTCCCACGACTGTATCTATTTTATTATTTTTTGGTTTTTAGTACATTTATCTTAAACATTGCAATGTATGTTTAACATAAAACCGTTTAACTTAAAAAGTTTTTAATGTTTCAGAAGATTATTCGTTAAAATAGTCCTTACACTCCAATAACATGTAGTTACAAGTAATATCTAACAAATTTTTATTAAAAAAACAGCTTCGAAACTTTGAGTATAATATTAATATACTTCTGATGCTGACCGTACCATCGATTTGGGGTACCGTCGATGTAGCGTACCACCGATGTAGTGTACTGTCGATATAGCGCACCGTCGATTTGGTGTACTGTCGATGTAGCGTACCATCGATTTGGGGTACTGTCGATTCATTAACCCGTCGATGGACCGTTGTCGATACAGCGACCATCGATGTAGTGACTCGCGATGTTATGAACCAGACCCCTTTTTATGTGACCCTATAAAGTGTCTGTGTAAATTCTTGTTGTGAATCATTTTTACATGTAACAAGCAGGACCATTCGTGTCAACAATGAAAATAAATAAACCTCTGAACCGATTTTGATGTACCTAGGTAATTTGAAAAAGAAAACAGCTTTATAAAATGTCGTAGGTCTGGCCATCTCGGGATAGTGGACCTTAAATGCTTGTTGATGTTTTCAGTCGCAGGCGCTGAGCGGGCTCCGCCCCGCGCACTCCGCCCCGCGCGCCCCCGCCCCGCGCCCGCACTCATCTCCGCACACACATGCCACGCCACAGGTAACACTAACTGCAAATAAACCTAACCTAAAAGACACATACTATTACTAAACATTAAAAGGCATTAGGCAACATCATCAATACGTTGTATTGGTCAAACGTGCTATACTTAATAATTTTTTTAAGGTTCCGTAGTCAACAAGGAACCCTTACAATTTTGCCATGTTCGTCCGTCTGTCTGTCCGCAGTATGGCTGAAAGACTTAGTAATTTTGCATGAATATACAGATGAGTTACCTACGTCGACAAAGTGGTAAAATAAAATGTCTAAAAAAAAAATTGTAATGTGTATCCTGTAAGTACACGTAATGTGTGGATGTTTTGATTCCGCAACCGTTCTCCTAAGACCGATTAGCCATTGGAATGTTCGTCGACAGAATGATTTATTTATTTACGAAAATTTCACCAACTGAACCTTTCATATGCGTCACTTTCGACGACAGCCCCTTCCAGCTACAAAATGTTTCACCGACACGACGATAAACCTATAACTCTTTTAACTACAGACCTTTCCATCTGCGACGGAGAATTTGTAGTAAATCTTAAAACAAGCGATATTACAAAAAATACACATAATATCTATTGACCGCTTACTGTACTAATAGCACTTGTCTTAAATTTCCCCTTAATAGAGACAATAAGAAAAGACTAAGTATTAATGGACACATTCTTAGTGCGTGTTTACGTACAGGCGGGGAGTCGCGCGGCGCGTAGTGCGTTTTTTATTTAAACACATGGCGATGTATGAAAACGTTAAAGATTTCAAATGTCGATTTCACGAGAAGCGATTATTCACTCGTTAGTTTAAAATGCAGCGTTCGTTTCGGTGGATTCGCCTCTCAGTAAATGATTGAGCAAGCACTCGACGAGCATTTTGCACGCGCCGCTCGACGCCCCGCGTGTCCGTAAACGAGCACTTAGTCGTAGTCCCCCTAGCAAATTAAGTCAAAATAGAATTACTCATTAGCTTTAGTGTTAAGCTTTATTGTATTTTTTATGATGTAACCATATTAGGATAAATCATACAAAAAAAAATGTACATGGGAACACATGTTATAAAACTGCAAAATAATGTAAATTTGCTTCAAGCTTCTATGCCCTATGGGTTTGGCCTGTGCGTTGATCCTCAGTCAGTCAGCTTTGCCTTTATATAAATACAGATAACAATAAAATCATTGTTCGCAGGCAGGTAGCCAGTGAGGTTAATCAGTTTAGTAAGTCCACATATTATATATTTTGGGCAACTGCGGAACCTTATGCGTGGTCCTAAACGCACTTGACTGATTTTAATAATGCCGACGATGTGACCGCATGCGCAATAGGGGATCGGGCTGACTCAAAAAAATATGATTCTGTTTAGTCCGTCAGTTAGATTATCGAAAAATATTGGATACGTGTAAGGCTTCTTCCACGAAATCATCTCATTTTGATCAATTTTGATCGCTTCGTGTGGGAAATCTATGAAGAATTTGAAGCTTACTTTTGGCTATTATAAGAGACGAGTTCTTTTTCTGGTGAATAGTGAACAAGAATTTTCAAAATAATGTTTATATTAATGGCAATCACCCGTATTCAAAAGCCTTTTCCGCAAAAATACCGATCGAGTTACGTTTGGCTTAGCCGAATATAACACTACAAACGATTCTAAACATTAAAAAAAATATAAATAACATCACCATATGGTCTACTGGGGTACCAAGGAGTCACATTTTCGACTTCAATACAAAAAAAATAGCAGAAAAAAAATTTTAAAACTTCGCAATTTTTACAAAATGTCTAGGCAAATAAGATTTTTTTTCAATACCTTAGAACCATTTTAAAGAAAATTTAAAAATTACACATTAGTTTTAAGGTAACCTTCTAATAGAATCGTATTTTTATTTTATCAATAAACTATAATTTCATTTTGTAAATTGAATTCAAAGTTAACTATATTATCGACCGCACAAACGCTCCCGTGTTTTTCGTAAATATTTTTCGAGATTGTACGCCGATTACCACAATTTGATACACTTATTAATTTTGATCAAATATGTGTTTTTTGCTAGTTTGCTAAGATTACTAAAATTTTTTTCATCTTCAGATCGAAGTCGAATTTCACGATCGATTGTTGTTGTCGATAGTACTTCGATATATATTTTTAACCGACCTCCAAAAAAGAGGAGGTTCTCTATTCGTGTTTGTATGTCCGCGAATATCTCCGTCAATAATTGTGGACTGATTTTCAAAATTCTTTTTGTCTTGGAAAGGGTATACTCCCGAGGTGGTCCCATTGTCATTGTCACCAAGTCAGGATCTGATGATGGAATCCCTGAGAAATCGAGGTCAACCCTCAAATTTCAAAGGCGCACATTAATGATCCTATTGCTCTGTTAAATAAACGGAGGAAACATACAGTTTGCGAGTCCAGAGCCTGCCGTACTCAATTTGCGCAGAGATTTTTCTCATTTTTGGGTGGCCATATTTATAATAAAATTAATCAGACACTATCAATTTATCCTCAAACTAAAGAAAAATGCAAACGAACTGTCACACGATGGCTCCTTGACCTTGATTATTCTCAAACGGAAAAAATTATCAATATTTCACAGTAATGCAACTTAATCAGCAGAAATTGCGTACACACCAAAGATACACGTCATACACGCTCACAAAAGCACCCATTGACACTCACACGCACTACACACTATCACACATAACACACTATCACACATAACACACTATCACACACAACACACTACACACTATCACACACAACACACTACACACTATCACACACAACACACTATCATACCCCACACCAAACATATTCTACGAGTATACTCCCATATCTAGATTCTCAATTAATTTATTCGCATGCTTTTATTTCTCTTAGCCTGTTTTATTATTTGTTTTGTATAAAGTCTTAAATATATAGTCTAATTACTACCAGCGTTGGAATTGTAACATTTTTCTTTCTCCATTTCATTTTGTCCATGGAAGTGAACTGATTTCCAAGATACAGGTTTTTTTACCTAGTTTGGAAGTCAGGCGTCCGTATAGTTTATTGCAGCCTTTTTTTTGTATAGAATCCCCGATAATGAAATTGTATTAGGCTATATTTTAATTGAGACCAATAAACGATTATTAAGTTTTCCATATATTTTCTGAAAACGAAAATGAGGTCAAAATGAAAATCCAAGATGGCAGCCAAAAATTTTTTTGGTTTTTCCGTCATGGGTGTCGTTTTCATGGTTTTTGGGGTCGCTGATTACGAAAATGAGGTCAAAATGAAAATCCAAGATGGCGGCCAGGAAATTTTTTGATTTTTCCGTCATGGGTGTCGTCGTTTTCATGGTTTTTGGGGTCGCTGATTGAATTTTTTGGGTTTTTCCGCCATCTTGGATTTTCATTTTGGTCTCATTTTCGTTATCAGCGACCTCAAAAAAATCATGAGTGGGGCTTGAAACGTCACTTGAAGGTACAAATTGTACTAGCTTATAACGTCACACGAGTTTTCGAAGCACTGTATCGTCTTAATTTTTTGTTTACGTGAAAAAAGAAAAAATATGTGGTTAATATTTTAATTAGTTTTTTTTTTGTCCGATCCCCTAACTAATGCATTGTTTGTATTAACAGATGGTGGCACACAGTCGTGTGCGGCGTGCTGGTCGCGTGCGCGCTGGCACAGCAACAGGCGGCAGCAGAGGATGAGGCCACGCAGACGGTGGCCGTGATGCCGGTGACGATGGGCGGGCCGGACGCAGCCGCGGCGCTGGGCGCGCTGGCCGTGGCGGCACTGGCGGCGCGAGGCGTGCGCGCGACCGTAGTGCCCGCGCCGAGCTCGTGCGCAGTCGCGCCCGCGGCCGCCGCTTGCAGCTCCAACGTGCTGCACGAGCTCGTGCTGAGCCGCGCGCACGTGGCGCTGCTGCCCGTGCCGGCCGCGCGCCCGCTGCCCGCGCTGCGCCTGCGCGACGCCGGCCTGTCGGAGCTGGGCGACGTGGCGCCGGCCGCGCGCTTGGCGTGCCACGTGCGGCCCCCCTCCCCCCCGGCGAGCTGCGCGCGCTCTCTGCTCGACTTCACTGACGCTGCGGTGGCAGCGCAGTACCGCGTGCCGCACGACGACATCGTCTCTGCTCTGCGGGCTGCAGACGATACGGATCCTTTCGGGTATGACCGTAGGAAAAGAAAGAAAAGGAAAGGATGCTTTCATTTCATAGACGTGAGAGAGAGAGATTTTTAATTAGGTACCTAAGCTCACTGTGAATAGCTTAAAAAGCTCAATCATGGAGGCGGCCATCATGATTGAGCCAGTGAACTTGGAGAAGTTCGCTGGTAATGCCTATGAACAACCAGTTTCTGGACAGATAACCGGAGTAGCCTGGCAGCTTTGACATGTCCATTGTCCATATCCATTTACGCTCACAATTTTTCTCCAAACAACTTCAGTTATTCCAGCACAGGGAAATTTCAACATTTCGACTGACTTTGATAGGAAGTTTAGAGTTGTTGTTAGTTGATAAGAAATTATACTTGAGTGCATTGACAAGTTACATGATGATGTTCACAGATCTACATGTTTTGCGTCAAACTGCTCGAGCTTTAACTTTACCCCCGAGTGGTGCTCGATGAGCAACTCAGCATGCTCGACGTTGCTGACCGACGACGAGAGCGAGGCGCGCGTCCTCGCCAACGTAGTTCGTGCGTACAAGCTGTACACGAGCGTCGTCGCCCTGGGCGCGCACTTGCTGGCGGTGGCCGAGCGCCTGGCGCTGCCGCTGCTGCTGTGCGCGCGCGGCGCTCCCCGACCGCGCGGCCTCACGCAGCTCGCGCCGCCTCCCTGCAACACAACTGCGCAAGATTGTGCTTTCGATCCCTATCGCCTTACTAAAGTTGTAAACGAGCGCGAACTGCACTCGCCAAGCGTGATTAGTATTCTTGGTCGACTCGAGCTCACAGAAGTCGAGTTACGAGATCTCATTCGCCAATATCGTATATCGGGCTCCGTCGCCGATACTCTGGCGCAGCACTCGACGTGGACGCGGCCGCCGCACGAGGTGCGCACGGCAGTGATGGTGCCGCAGCACACGCGCCGCCAGGCATTCGACGCCAGCGCACTGCGCGCCGCCGCCGTGCTGGCCGAGGAGGACTCCACCAACAACGACAGCATTAACTTCAAGGTGGAGCTGCTGGACGACCAGTGCGCCTCCACGTTGGCTTTCAAGTACCTGACGGACGCGCTAGGCGCGGAGTTCGGCGCGCTATCGGGCGTGGCGGGCCCGGCGTGCGGCGCCGCCTTCGCTGACGTGGCGCGCCAGAGTCCCACGCTGGCCATGCCGGTGCTGGGCTACACACCGCAGGCCCCGCCGCCCGCGCCCGCCGCCGCCTTCGCCGTGCTGGCGGCAGGTGACGCGCGGCTGTTCACGGCCGCGTGGGCGGCGTTGCTCGCGCATCTGCGCTGGCACCGCGTGGCCGTGCTGAGCGAGCTAGCCACGCGTGCCGCACTGGACGTAGCCGAGCTAGGCGCCGACGTCATCGTGCACGTGGAGCTGCCTGCCGACACGGAAGACGTCGACCTGGACAAAGTATCACAGGTTCGATGTCATTACTTTTCTCTTTTATTTTTTTTAAACTACTAACAACTAAGTTAATTTGCAAATATCACTTTCGAGATTACTTCGATGACCTGGTCAAGGTTGCAGGAACCCGCTGGATGAGAGACACATGGGACCGGTCAATGTGGCGACGCCTGGGGGAGGCCTATGTCCAGCAGTGGACGTCTTTTGGCTGAAATGATGACTTTCGAGTTTAGGTTTGCTGTAAGAAAACCCAATTCTGGGTTAAGCTCGCCTTTGTACATAAGCTTTGTAATTTATGTTTATATTTGTTATTTTATGTGTGCAATAAAGAATAAGAATAAGAATTAATTCTAAGTTGAGCATTAGGAATTAACATGGATAATCCAAATGGTTGCAGTGGGCGAGGCGTACGGCGGCAGCAAACGGTCGCATCCTGTACGTGTGCGCCGAGGACGCGCGAGTGGTGCGCGCCGCGCTGTGTGCCGGGGCAGGCGCAGGCCTCGCGCCCGGCGCCGTGTGGCTGCTGCCGGCCGCACTGCCGCCCGCCTGGCTGCGCCGCCAGCCGGCAGACGCGCACGGCTGCACGCAGCAGCAGCTGGATGACGCGGCCGCCGGTCACCTGAGCGTGGCGCCCGCCTGGCTGGTGGCCTGGGACGACGCCGAGCAAGCGCAGCTGCCGTGGGCCGCGCGCTGGCGCCGCCAGTGCTGCCTGCAGCGCGGCACGTGCGCGCCCGCTGACTGCATTCGCGCGCCCGCGCACGCCGCGCTGCTGTACGACGCTCTGCGCATGTGGGACGCCGCGCTTCGGCGCCAACTACACGCTCATCCTGCAGCTCTGGACAATCTTCACCACAGGGGCATCGCTAGGTGAATCAAACTTTAGCCCTGTTTTGTTTTACTAAATCTCAAACAAAGATCAATGTACAATGTTTTTCTGTTATAGAGCCCTAATAGAAGATGTGACAACGGTCAACTACAGTGGATTGACGGGGGCATTCGAGTGGAGTGGCGGCGGCGCGAAGGACGGCGCGGGGGACGGGGCGCGCGCGCGGGTGTCGCCACTGGTGCTGCTGCAGTGGCACAACGGCACGCGGCGCCACGTGGGCAGCTGGAGCGCCGGCGCGGGGTACGCGGACGGGCCGGACGCGCTGCGCTGGCTGACGCCGGACGGGCGCGCGCCCGACGACGGCGCCGAGCGCTGCTCGCTGCAGGCGCTGGCAGACATGCTGCGCGCCGACTGCCGCACCGCCTTCGTGGCGCTGGGCGCGTTGCTGCTGGCGCTGCTGCTGGCGGCGCTGGCGGGCGCGGCGTGGCACTGCAAGCGGCGCGCCGAGCGCAAGTACCGCACACGCCTGGCCGCGCTCGGTCTCACGAGACTGGGCCCCAAGCCCGGCGGCCTCGATCGCTGGGAGATCCCGCGCGAGCGTGTCGTCATCAACCGCAAGCTCGGCACTGGCGCGTTCGGCACAGTGTACGGCGGACACGCGCTGCTGGCCGAAGACCGGGGCTGGTCCGCTGTGGCCGTGAAGACGCTGAAGGCCGGCGCCACCACGGAGGAGAAGCTCGACTTTCTGTCGGAGGCAGAGGCTATGAAGCGCTTCGACCACAAGAACGTGGTGCGGTTGCTGGGCGTAGTAACGAAGACGGAGCCGGTGTGCACCGTGATGGAGTTCATGCTGTACGGCGACCTGAAGAACTACCTGTTGGCGCGGCGGCACCTGGCGGCGGGCGCCGGGGGCGGGGAGGGCGAGGCGGAGGTGTCGGCGACGCGGCTCACCAGCATGGCGCTGGACGCGGCCCGCGCGCTGTCGTACCTGGCGCAGCTGCGCTACGTGCACCGCGACGTGGCCGCACGCAACTGCCTGGTGAGCGCGCACCGCGTCGTCAAGCTGGCCGACTTCGGCATGACGCGCCTGGTGTTCGAGAACGACTACTACCGCTTCAGCCGCAAGGGCATGCTGCCGGTGCGCTGGATGGCGCCCGAGAGTCTGGCGCTGGGCGTGTTCTCGCCCGCCTCTGATGTCTGGTCGTTCGGCGTGTTGCTGTACGAGATCGTCACTTTCGGCTCGCTGCCCTTTCAGGGCCTGAGCAACGCGGAGGTGCTAGCTCGCGTCAAGGCGGGCCACACGCTAGAGCTACCGCCGGGCTTGAAGCCGCAGCTGTGAGTTGTTCTTCTATTATTCCCATGGCTGCGTAGGCGCACATATAGTAATGTTCTGCCTCGCCCGACAGCGTGGGCCTGATCAAGTCGTGCTGGCAGCAGGAGCACGGCGCGCGGCCGGGCGCGGCGGAGGTGGCGGCGTTCCTGGGCGACAGTCCGCGGCTGCTGGCGCCGTGTCTGGACGTGCCGCTGGACGCGCTGCCGCTGGAGCCCGCCGGGAACGACTGCGACGTGTGGCGCGAGGCCCGCGACCGCGCCGAGGTATACGAGCGACTCATTAATCTTTTTTTTAAAGTACAATCTACAGAACTAAAATTATAATAAAATATATACAAGTAGCAAAAAGAGAAGAATTTCATCATCATCATCAACAGCCTATTAATGTTCCCACTGCTGGGACACAGGCCTCCTCTCTTGAGAGGGAATGGGCTATAATCTACTACGCGGGCCCAATGCGGATTTGTAGATGTCACATGTCTTCGAATTTTTTGGTTCTAAGACATGCCGGTTTCCTCATGATGTTTTCCTTCACCGTTTTGAGAGCAGCGATGATGAAATAAATTACACAAAGTAATGTGCCTGCCTGGGTTCGAACCGACGACCTACTGTTCGTAAGTCGGGGCCGTCACCACTGGGCCACCGCTGCTCTTAGAATTTCATGGCGTCAAAAAATTCGTCCACATTACTGTCAACAGGAAAAGTGCCCAGAAGGCTGGCAGCATTCCCACGTTAGATGGCAATGCTTTTTTAATTGGTTTTACACCGTCTACTTTTAGAACATAACATACAACATAAATTATTGTAAGTCTCTGTAAAGAAAAAGTCGAAACAAACTGAGAGGTCACTGTCTCTTTTAAAGTCCAGACATTGGTGCCAAATCATATGACGACAATGCAGATAGTGTTTGAGATGGTCTTTTAAAGAAACAACCACACAGATTTGAGTGGATCAGTCAGTGCAAGCATTCCTCAGTGATACACACATAACCCGACGAGCTCAACGACACGACGAACTATACCAAAGAAAAGACTTTTAGGTGGGCCGCCAAAGTACTCAAACTGCCAGACATAATTTATTTCATAAGGTCAAGAAACTCCCCACAGTCAATACAATTGACTGTTGACTTGACTAAAAAAATCGAATTAGACCGTCAGATAGATTTTCAAAAAATATTGGACACGTATTTTTTTCTATTTTCACGTAAACAATAAATAAAGTTGCGCTACGTCACAGTTTGGTACATTTTTTACCAGAAAGTGACGTCACCAAAGTGTCAAAGATCGTGAGTGGGGACTCTTCTATCTTTGACACGTTTTATTTTAGTCAATTTTTATTAATCTGTTAAAACAAAAAATACGTATCCAATATTTTTCGATAATCTACAAGACGGACTAAACAGAATATTTTTTTTTAGTCAGTCATCTACTCTATTATTTAAGGTAAGTACTAATATAGGTAGGTACTACAATTTCAATAATAGTTAGACTTGGCAACTTGTACAGAACTACCCATAGATCCGCAATGTTCTCGCGAGCATCCCATCGCATGCCTCTCGCTGCTCCGTCGTATCCGTAGCCGAATGGCAAAAAGCGGAACCCTTTTAGATTCGTCATGTCTGTCTGTCTGTCCGTCGGTCCGTCCGTATGTCACAGGCACTTTATTCGGAAACTAACTAGACTACGCAGTTAAAACTTGGTAGGTTCATCGCGGTTCATGTATTCTGTAAACTGCTTTACGATTTATATACAAAAATTAAAAACTTAAAAGATTAACTTAACTTTATTTATCAAACCTATACGTGTGGGGTGTCTAAAGATAGTTCTTTAGAAATGACATTACCTAATAAGGTTCCTAAAATCATTTTTTCAAAGTTAAAGTCGTTTGAAAGATAGACACTTCCTAAGTGGTAAAATGTGTGTCCTCGAACTTTTAAAATAAGAGAGTGAAAAATCTAAAAAAATATATGAAAACTTTCAACCAAAATTGGTTTGAACGATATATTATAGTAAATAGTTTTTGAGATATAGCACATTTCAAAAACCGCAAATATAACTTTGTCATCTACAAACACTATGAAAAACAAATTTATCACAAAAAGAGTACCTATTTCTGTACTTGCTAAAACAAGAAATATGAAATGGTCGCTGCATCACAATCTCCCTCGCTTTCGCAATAATATGTTTGTGTATAATTATAAATTAATTACGTATTATAATTAGTTAGGGTATGATGAGGCTGACATACCTTTGTAAGGTAAAAGCCTCTAAATAAATAAAGAAAAAAAAAAACAAGAAATAATACAAATTAAAGGAGGCTTTAAAATTTTGGCTTCCGTGCCATCGTAGTAAGGAATTACTACGATGGTACGGAAGCCAAAATTTTCATCTGGTCCTTCCTGTGATTGGTCGCATTTGGCACATCTCTCCGCTTTGCTCGTCTCCGCTTTGGTGGAGTCGGGAGGCCTTAGACCAGGGGTGCACAGACCGCGGCCCGCCAGTACTATGTCAGTGGCCCGCCATCAAAAATATTCCCTCGTGCATTTGAAGGAAAATATAGCTAAGGTTTACAAATAATATTAGGTAATTTGAATCACGCGCGTTAGTTACTAAGCGGGCTCGCTGTGCAGGTGCATGATGCGTACTCAGATATGTTCGTGGAACTCAAAAATCCTGACTGGTTGTGTGATTTGGCGTTTTTAGTAAGCCTTACAGATCAAGTCTTGTTGCAAAAATAAGGACAACTAAGCAGTGGTGTATTTTCCTTACTTTAAGGCGCTGCGCTGGGGCGGCTTTTTGAACTAGCCCTACGTAAATATTTCGGTCTGCCGCATGCCACTAAAATGTTCTAGTTCGCTACGCTCGCTCTTACCGCCGCGGTTTTCTGAGTGTCCAATCCATGAATACGTTACTAGTAAAAGTGAGTTAAATATGCATTTTATTAACATTAAAATAAAAATCAAATAATATTAATCACTTTTCCTAGGTGAAGGCCAAAAATTTTCGAGCTCGCTTCGCTCGCTCTTGTATTTTAGTGGACTCTTATGTGAAACTACCCTGCAAATGAAAGTTTGAAAGAAATTTTACGAGTGTTAAAATGATTGTAAGCGCAAAACAATGCCACGCTTCAGACTAGTATATTATTTTTGTACTTAATTAAATTTTTGGCATTTTTTTTATTTTTAGTTTGTTCTGGTGGCCCGCCACTAGGTTATCATTTGCCCAAGTGGCCCTTGGTCTCAATAAGTCTGTGCACCCCTGCCTTAGACGTTTGTCATTAGAGCAACGTTATCGGAAACGTGGCCACTAGGCCCGCTAGGGATGCCGCTAGGGCCGTCACAGCAGTACGTAGTAGCGTTAGTTTTAACGAAGTTTTACCTCAGCCTTATGAATTCAATACAGATAGCTCTTTACTTACTTTGGCGTTCCAAAATAGGGCACCGTCCATTTAAGTCTGTTTTCACAAACACTAGGCAACATCTAAATGGACGAACCATTTATTAACTGCTAGTTGTTGTTGGCAGGCGCGCTGGGTGTCTTGGGCGGCGCCTGCGTCCGCCGCCACCGACACCACGTACCTGAGCGACGTGCCGCCGCAGGACACGGACGCCTTCCTGCCGTGACCGCTGCCGCCACCCGCAACCACCCGCCACCACCCGCCACCACCACCGTGTGCACCACACTCTTACGATGCACTGTAAGGCTTGCGTCTTCGGACGCGCGATCGTAAATCATTCCAACACTTTTCTAGTCAAAATGCAGGTATACCTAAGCTAAGAATAATATTGTAATTAATTTAATTTAAAGAATGTATATAACAATTTTTTTAATAAAAGTAAAATATTTAAAAGTTTATTTTCTTTGCCTCCTCCTCAGAACAAGTTACCTCCAGCAGCCACATCTACCCGAAAAGATACTATACGCACCCGTATCTCATCTCCGCGAATGTAGTTTTACTCCGGAGAGATGTTAGTCTGTTTCCCGGAAATACCTGTTATCAGCCTATATTTTGTCTTTATTTTAAAAGCATAAGAGTATTTCTCA
This sequence comes from Diarsia dahlii, assembly GCA_949775195.1. NCBI lineage: Eukaryota > Metazoa > Arthropoda > Insecta > Lepidoptera > Noctuidae > Diarsia > Diarsia dahlii. The sequence continues at coordinate 169,123 of OX459193.1, read as the reverse complement.
AAAAAAGTGTACGTAACGAAAAAGTTGTTACGAAATATTGTTATGAAATAGTTCTAGATGTTACTTAATAGTAAACATAAGGCTATAAACCAACCTATTAAATAAAGCATATGAGACTTTAAAATTCGTAAAGAACTATTTGCCAGTGAATGTTCACTAAGGTTTTAATATTGGCAAAGTTTTAAGTGCTTTAAACACTCAACTTTACACTATACTTTTTCATAACGTAACGAAATTCATAAAAAACGTTACGAAAAAGCAACGAAAATTTTACAAATTAAGATCATAATAAGTCGATGGTTTGATAAAACCTGAAACTGTAAATAATATAATACGCTTAAATGTTCGTACGACACGTATTACAATAACATATATAAATCAAGACTTATCTTAATGTGAAAAAGTGAAAAAGTATTTCATAATACGAAAAAGTAATCTCCCTTGGACAACACGTTCAAAACTGATTTTCACATTAAAAGTTATGGCGGAGACGTCAGACCACAGCCAATCAGAATGATGCTAGTGTTGCCCGTGTTAAAAGGTAACGGATGCGTACAGAAATTACGTGGAAGTAGAAATAAAACGTAACTAAAGAGTAAGTTACTAAAAAGTAAATGGGCACGACTCATTTTGTTTTTCGCATTTTTTTTTATATTTTACTATGAAACCCCATAGAAAATCACTTTAAGAGGCCTTGTACAGACAAGACTTGCGGAACTTTAGGCAATTTCTATGTTTGTGTGCAGCGATAACACCGACGAACGCACACACGGGCATTTCGAGCGTTGAACTACGGTTGAAAAATTTGATCATTTAGACGATTATTATTTTAGGTGACATAATTTTATAATATGTAAGTACACGCGTACGGCTTTGAAAAAAAGTCTGGAATGTGTGTTGTGTATAGGTACAGTATATCAATCAACATAAAAATGGTTCAATTAGGTGTTAGATGAATTAAAATCAAAAATTATGATATCTATTTTAATCACAGATTTTAATATTTGCTGTAAATTGGTTGTGAAAGCACTTTAACACGTCAAAAATAAATAATGTTTCCGTCTCTTTTTAACCGACTTCTAAAAAGGAAGTAGATTCTCTATTCGTATGTTTTTTTTATGTGTGTCCGCGCATATCTCCGACAAGTGTGGACCGATTTTCAAAATTATTTTTTTGTTTGAAAAGGTATACTCCCAAGGTGGTCCCATTGTCACCAAGTCAGTTTCTGATGATGGCAACTCTGAGAAATTGAGGGCAACTCTCGAATATCATAGGCGCACATAACGTTTTCCATACATTTTCAGAAGCTGTTCAAGTATTTGCGTCTGATAATCATAATTTCATGTGGCTGCGCTGATGACGGAAGGTGCAACTCCTCAACGGTCAGGACTTAAAAGAAAATTCCTTCAAAATTACACGTACTTATGGATCGATAGTTTTTTTTTTTTTTTTTACCTATAATAAATTTATTTATTTTCTCCCACAAATAATAATATGTACAGGAACAGAGATACAAAAATTTGAAGATGGGAGACAGGAGCCCATACTAAGTAAAACCTGTGCTACGGGTCTCCTGGTCTCCTTATCTCGAACACATGTTAAGAGCTAATCTAAGGACAAATAAAGGCAGCGGGAGTGCTTACAGCTAATTAACAATAATAATAATTGTGTAGTGTGTAGAAGTGATTTTGTGAGTATGATTTATGAATTGTGCTTGTGATGCTGTAGGTGTGTGTGCGTGTAGTGCATTCTTTAGTTAGTGTTTTTTTTAGTTGTATTCTTTCAGGCTATTAGGTTGAACTGATGATAGACGGTAAATCTCATTAACCGACTTAAAAAAAAGGAGGTTCTCAATTCGTCGGCTAGGAAAATTTTAGGTTTCTCCGTCATGGGTGTCGTTTTCATGGTTTATGGGGTCGCTGATTACGAAAATGAAGCCAAAATGAAAATCCAAGATGGCGGCCAGGAACATTTTTGGTTTTTCCGACATGGGTGTCGTTTTCATGGTTTTCGGGGTCGCTGATTACGAAAATGAAACCAAAATGAAAATCCAAGATGGCGGCCAGGATTTCTTCTTGTTTTTCCGTCATGGGTGTCGTATTTATGGTTTTTGGGGTCGCTGATTACGAAAATGAGGTCAAAATAAAAATCCAAGATGGTGGCCAGGAAGTTTTTTGGTTTGTCCGTCATGGGTGTCGTTTTGATGGTTTTCGGGGTCGCTGATTACGAAAATGAAGCCAAAATGAAAATCCAAGATGGCGGCCAGGAAAATTTTTGGTTTTTCCGTCATGGGTGTCGTTTTCATGGTTTTCGGGGTCGCTGATAACGAAAATGAAGCCAAAATGAAAATCTAAGATGGCGGCCAGGAAAATTTTTGGTTTTTCCGTCATGGGTGTCGTTTTCATTGTTTTTGAGGTCGCTGATTACGAAAATGAGACCAAAATTAAAATCCAAGATGGCGGCTAGGAAAATTTTTGGTTTTTCCGTCATGGGTGTCGTTTTCATGGTTTTTGGAGTCACCGACTACGAAAATAAGGTCAAAATGAAAATCAAGATAGCGCTTACGAAAATTTTTGGTTTTTCAGTCATTGGTGTCGTTTTCATAGTTTTTGGGGTCGCTGATTACGAAAATGAAGCCAAAATGAAAATTCAGTAATACATAAAATGGGTTTGTTAAACATGAAATCGAAATAAATATTAATAAGTTATACTAGACAAAATGTAAAATAACTGTCATGAAAAGGAAAAACATGGAATTATAGGCATTGTCATTCAAATAGTCCGTTAGCCGTTATCACGTTTCCACCGGGCACCACGTGGAGGTGGACTGACACCCAGCGTTTTTTTTTGGTTGTTGTTTTTCATTGATTTTTATACACAATGTTCAAATCAGATTTTAAGTATTATACATGATGAAGGGAAAAAAAACATGATTTTTTGTTAGGTTTTGTGCTTTCAAGGTCAAGAATCTCGATCACGCCTGAAGGAATTCTGGCTTATTTTGTAAAAAAAAAAGGTCATTGGCCGTATGCAGCATGTAGACTTTGACCCTAGATAGATATGATTATTTCTTTTAAGTTTTTATACTTTTTAGTTTTTTACGTTTAATCATTTTAACATTGTGTATAAAAATCAATGAAAAAAAACAACCAAAAAAAAAACGCTGGGTGTCAGTCCACTTCCACGTGGTGCCCGGTGGAAACGTGATAAAGGCTAACGGACTATTTGAATGACAATACCTATAATTCCATTTTTTTCCTGTTCATGTTATTTAACATTTTGTCTAGTATCACGAAATTAAAATTAATTTCGATTTCATGTTTAACAAACCCGTTTTATGTTTTACTAAATTTTGAGCTCATTTTCGTGATAAGCGACCCCGAAAACCATGAAAACGACACCCATGACGGAAAAACCTAAAATTTTCCTAGCCGCCATCTTGAATTTTCATTTTGGTCTCATTTTCGTAATCAGCGACCTCAAAAACAATGAAAACGACACCCATGACGGAAAAACCAAAAAATGTTCCTGGCCGCCATCTTGGATTTTCATTTTGGCTTCATTTTCGTAATCAGCGACCCCAAAAACTATGAAAACGACACCAATGACGGAAAAACCAAAAATTTTCGTCAGCGCCATCTTGATTTTCATTTTGACCTTATTTTCGTAGTCGGTGACTCCAAAAACCATGAAAACGACACCCATGAAGGACAAAAATTTTCCTAGCCGCCATCTTGGATTTTAATTTTGGTCTCATTTTCGTAATCAGCGACCTCAAAAACAATGAAAACGACACCCATGACGGAAAAACCAAAAAATTTTGTCGGCGCCATCTTGATTTTCATTTTGACCTTATTTTCGTAATTAACGACCCCAAAAACCATCAAAACGACACCCATGACGTACAAACCAAATAATTTCCTGGCTGCCATCTTGTATTTTCATTTTGACCTCATTTTCGTAATCAGCGACCTCAAAAACAATGAAAACGACACCCATGACGGAAAAACCAAAAATTTTCCTGGCCGCCATCTTGAATTTTTATTTTGACCTTATTTTCGTAGTCGGCGACCCCAAAAACCATGAAAACGACACCCATGACGAAAAAACTGAAAATTTTCCTGGCCGCCATCTTGGATTTTCATTTTGGCTTCATTTTCGTAATCAGCGACCCCGAAAACCATAAAAACGACACCCATGTCGGAAAAACCAAAAATTTTCGTCGGCGCCATCTTGATTTTCATTTTGACCTTATTTTCGTAATCAGCGACCTCAAAAACAATGAAAACGACACCTATGACGGAAAAACCAAAAATTTTCGTCGGCGCCATCTTGATTTTCATTTTGACCTTATTTTCGTAATTAACGACCCCAAAAACCATCAAAACGACACCCATGACGTACAAACCAAAAAATTTCCTGGCTGCCATCTTGGATTTTCATTTTGACCTCATTTTCGTAATCAGCGACCTCAAAAACAATGAAAACGACACCCATGACGGAAAAACCAAAAATTTTCCTGGCCGCCATCTTGAATTTTTATTTTGACCTTATTTTCGTAGTCGGCGACCCCAAAAACCATGAAAACGACACCCATGACGAAAAAACTAAAAATTTTCCTGGCCGCCATCTTGGATTTTCATTTTGGCTTCATTTTCGTAATCAGCGACCCCGAAAACCATAAAAACGACACCCATGTCGGAAAACCAAAAAAAATCCTGACCGCCATCTTGAATTTTCATTTTGACCTCATTTTCGTAATCAGCGACCCCAAAAACCATGAAATCGACACCCATGACCTAAAATTTTCCTAGCCGACGAATTGAGAACCTCCTTTTTTTTAAGTCGGTTAATGAGATGTACCGTACCGTCTATTATCAGTTCAACCTAACAGCCTGAAAGAATACAACTATCGATCCATAAGTACGTATAATTTTGAAGGAATTTTCTTTCAAGTCCTGACCGTTGAGGAGTTGCACCTTCCGTCATCAGCGCAGCCTCATGAAATTATGATTATCAGACGCAAATACTTGAACAGCTTCTGAAAATGTATGGAAAACGTTATGTGCGCCTATGACATTCGAGGGTTGCCCTCAATTTCTCAGAGCTCTCATCATCAGAAACTGACTTGGTGACAATGGGACCACCTCGGGAGTATACCCTTTCCAAAACAAAAAGAATTTTGAAAATCAGTCCACAATTGACGGAGATATTCGCGGACATACAAACACGAATAGAGAACCTCCTCTTTTTTGGAGGTCGGTTAAAAATATATATCGAAGTACAATCGACAATAACAATCGATCTTGAAATTCGACTTCGATTTGAAGATGAAAAAAATTTTAGCAATCTTTACAAACTAGCAAAAAAAACATGTTTGATCAAAATTAATAAGTGTATCAAATTGTGGTAATCGGCTTACAATCTCGAAAATATGTTTACGAAAAACACGGGAGCGTTTGTGACACAAAGCGATACGTCCGTCCTTTGGCAGTGGCCGATTCGTACTGGCGAGATAGAGTTTGCGCGGTCGATAATATAGTTAACTTTGGATTCAATTTACGAAATGAAATTATAGTTTATTGATAAAATAAAAATACGATTCTATTAGAAGGTTACCTTAAAATTAATACGTAGTTTTTGAATTTTCTCTAAAGTGATTCTAAGGTATAGAAAAAAAATCTTAGTTGTCGAGACATTTTGTAAAAATTGCGATGTTTTAACATTTTTTTTCTGCTATTTTTTGTATTGAAGTCGAAAATGTGACTCCTTGGTACTCCAGTAGACCATATGGTGATGTTATTTATATTTTTTTTAATCTTTAGAATCGTTTGTAGTGTTATGTTCGGCTAAGCCAAACGTAACTCGATCGGTATTTTTGCGGAAAAGGGCTTTTGAATACGGGTGATTGCCATTAATATAAACATTATTTTGAAAATTCTTGTTCACTATTCACCAGAAAAAGAACTCGTCTCTTATAGTAGCCAAAAGGAAGCTTCAAATTCTTCATAGATTTCCCACACGAACCGATCAAAATTGATCAAAATGAGATGATTTCGTGGAAGGAGCCTTAATAAAGAAACTACATTTAATCAAGGTTTGTAATACAAAAAATGCACAATATTAACGCGACATATCGAATTTTATGAAGTGTTACATGTATGAAGTCGTAGGGTGGCAATTTGATTTTTGTATGAAACGCAAAAAACATCTTTTTAAAAAAGCTTTCTAAAATTGATTGAATACTATGGTTTTACCATTTATTCTTCACAACTTTAAAGTTTAATAGTTTTTCTTCACAAATATGTTATTTTTTGTATGTATGGTTAAATAAAAACATTGAAACTTTGTTACTATTTCGAGGCACACTTTTTTTTCAACAGATGTACACTTATTTTGAGAAATACTCATAAGCATTCTATCTGTTTGGGTTAACCGTATCCATCGGTTTAGGCGAAGAGGGGATTGATACACTCGGAACCGCATGTTCCGGAGTGACGAAAGGTATACAAACATGGAAGCGGCCTTTTACCACTTATTTTTTTGGAGTGAATGACTCGCTGTTCCCGGATAATGCCATGAGTGCTTGTTAGCGCAGGATATGGTCGCTGCCTGTCGGTCACATGAGTGCTTGTTAGCGCAGGATATGGTCGCTGCCTGTCGGTCACACTGAGGGTGATTGTTAGCGCAGGATATGGTCGCTGCCTGTCGGTCACACTGAGGGTGATTGTTAGCGCAGGATATGGTCGCTGCCTGTCGGTCACACTGAGGGTGATTGGATGCGTGTTGTTAGCGCAGGATATGGTCGCTGCCTGTCGGTCACATGAGTGCTTGTTAGCGCAGGATATGGTCGCTGCCTGTCGGTCACACTGAGGGTGATTGGATGCGTGTTGTTAGCGCAGGATATGGTCGCTGCCTGTCGGTCACACTGAGGGTGATTGGATGCGTGTTGTTAGCGCAGGATATGGTCGCTGCCTGTCGGTCACATGAGTGCTTGTTAGCGCAGGATATGGTCGCTGCCTGTCGGTCACACTGAGGGTGATTGGATGCGTGTTGTTAGCGCAGGATATGGTCGCTGCCTGTCGGTCACATGAGTGCTTGTTAGCGCAGGATATGGTCGCTGCCTGTCGGTCACACTGAGGGTGATTGTTAGCGCAGGATATGGTCGCTGCCTGTCGGTCACACTGAGGGTGATTGGATGCGTGTTGTTAGCGCAGGATATGGTCGCTGCCTGTCGGTCACATGAGTGCTTGTTAGCGCAGGATATGGTCGCTGCCTGTCGGTCACACTGAGGGTGATTGTTAGCGCAGGATATGGTCGCTGCCTGTCGGTCACACTGAGGGTGATTGGATGCGTGTTGTTAGCGCAGGATATGGTCGCTGCCTGTCGGTCACACTGAGGGTGATTGTTAGCGCAGGATATGGTCGCTGCCTGTCGGTCACACTGAGGGTGATTGGATGCGTGTTGTTAGCGCAGGATATGGTCGCTGCCTGTCGGTCACATGAGTGCTTGTTAGCGCAGGATATGGTCGCTGCCTGTCGGTCACACTGAGGGTGATTGGATGCGTGTTGTTAGCGCAGGATATGGTCGCTGCCTGTCGGTCACATGAGTGCTTGTTAGCGCAGGATATGGTCGCTGCCTGTCGGTCACACTGAGGGTGATTGTTAGCGCAGGATATGGTCGCTGCCTGTCGGTCACACTGAGGGTGATTGGATGCGTGTTGTTAGCGCAGGATATGGTCGCTGCCTGTCGGTCACACTGAGGGTGATTGTTAGCGCAGGATATGGTCGCTGCCTGTCGGTCACACTGAGGGTGATTGGATGCGTGTTGTTAGCGCAGGATATGGTCGCTGCCTGTCGGTCACACTGAGGGTGATTGTTAGCGCAGGATATGGTCGCTGCCTGTCGGTCACACTGAGGGTGATTGGATGCGTGTTGTTAGCGCAGGATATGGTCGCTGCCTGTCGGTCACATGAGTGCTTGTTAGCGCAGGATATGGTCGCTGCCTGTCGGTCACATGAGTGCTTGTTAGCGCAGGATATGGTCGCTGCCTGTCGGTCACACTGAGGGTGATTGGATGCGTGTTGCTGAGCTGCGGTGGCCCAGTGGTGACGGCCCCGACTTACGAACAGTAAGTCGTGGGTTCGAACCCAGGCAGGCGCATTACTTTGTTTGTGTACCTAATTTATATCATCACCGCTGTTCTTAAAACAGTGAAGGTAAAGTTCATGAGGATGTCTTAAAACCAACACATTTACTATTACCACCAAGACATTTACCAACCCGCTCTGATGGCTCTTTTTTTTAGAGAATAAAAATAGACTCAATTTCTGCAGCCCGTCCCCATAATAAAATACCATAAAACATTTTGTTATGAAAGTAACTAAAATAGACCAGTGTACCGTTATCTACATCAGTAAATTGACGGATTTTTCTAACAGCATAACTTAACCGCCCCGCTAGATATGTTAAATGAGAACCCCATTGTAGCCTTGAATTAAGCGTACCTAATAACCAGGAAAACCGTGTTATCTACGAATTCTAGTTTCTCGTTATTCAGTACTATAACACAATCCTTTGGCATTCGGTAAAGCAAATCTTATACATTTAGTTGTTTTTTTCCGCAAAGGCTGAAAAGCCGCAACAGTTTCCTGAAGTGTGTACCCCCTCACTGGCGAACTCTCTATGGAAAGACTTAAGCTGTGGCGAGATAGCGTTTCTTTACCCAACCCATTTGTGCCACTTGCCGAAAATCTTCCGCCTGGACACGAGTTGCCATGGCCAACCTGGAAGACTCTAAATAGACTCCGGACACAGATAGGCCAAAGCAAGAAAAACCTGTTCAGGTTGAGATTCATAGATGACTCTGCTCTGGAGCGTAAATGTGGTCTTGCCCTACAAACTATGGGGCACTTGATATCGTGTCCAGCCTGTCCCGTTACTTGCACATCACAGGAGCTGATGGAGGCTACTGAAAGTGCCGAACTCGTCGCCAAATTTTGGGCCGACTCAATTTAGATTGTCATCGACACGCTAAGAAGAAGTTGTTTTTTTGTACATTTTTTTTTGCTGTGAACCAATTATGGACCTGAAGTACATCATTCACATTGGGGTTGGTTTTAAGATATTGCATAGCTTCTATCGCGGGCCTTAAGCGTAGAGAGCGAATCCAGAAATTTCCTAACAAAAAATTTAAGATTCAGTACTCAACCAGGTTGCTATGGTTACGGAAAATAACAAGGTTGGCAACTGAGGTTGTCAAATTAAATAATTTATAACCTCACGTTGTAAATGTGTAAAGTTTTTCTGTTTTGTCTCTCTGCTTTCTCCTTCTAAAATATTCTTACTCGTATAATTTGTGTACAAAGTGTTTTCATCATCATCATCATCATTTCAGCCGAAAGACGTCCACTGCTGGACATAGGCCTCCCCTAAGTGTAAATTTTGCTTAGGGGGGGTTTGCCATAATCGCCACGCTTGGCAGGCGGGTTGGCAAAGTGTTTTAAATATGAATAAACAAAGTGCATTTATTAATGAAGAAAGTCACGAAAAAATAGTGAAAGATAATGAGTGAGTAGTTGAGTACTCCTCGAGTACTCTATATACATTCATTTTATTATTATTACGCATCTATCATACGTTTTATTGGTTTTTGCATTACTATTCTGCGAATCGGTCTTAGAAGACGATTCGTTTTCTTATAAAATATCTAAAATAAAATAAATAATTTTCATATTTTTCAATGTTATGACACTTACGTCAGGCTGACAAGCTGTCAATACTTTTTCTTTTAAATTTTCTGTCATATAGTTTCTTACTAGCTTAGTCTATCACGGTTACTTTTGATTTACTTATATAATTTAAATTCTTTTTAAAAAATACTGCATAAATAAAATAACTACATAATTATTTGCATAAGTTGATAAAAAATGCTATGCAATAGCTTTACCGCGGCAGTCTCCGAGTGCCACATCAACTTTTTTTTCAACAAATAGGGTAAATCATTTATATATACTGGAAAGAGGAAAGGACCCAATATTGAGCCTTGTGGAACCCCAATTTTCACTTCTAAACCCTTTGAATTAACACCATTTATTTGAACATGCCATGTTGTTGTCTATCTCTCAAATATATTTTATCAAACTTAGTGCAAGTTTACCTAGTCCGTTATGCTCAAGTTCAAAAGCAATGTGTTGTAATTTATTTACGTAGGTACCCTCAAAAAACTAAACCAAATAATAATATCATATTATACTAGCGGCCCGCCCCAGCTTCGCACTGTTTGAAAAAAAAGATAGTTTGGTTTGGGCACGATGGATAACTATAATTAACTAGCTGACCCACGCAACTTCGTCTGCGTCACATAAATATAGCTTAAAACCTTTCTCGATATCGACTATCCGACATAAATTAAGCTAAATCGTAACAAACAAAAAATCTTATCTTTCCTCTTTATTATAATAGTTCAGATGGTTTAGATTAGCTTAGATTATATTAAAGTGTGAATTACTATAGGTATCTCTTACTGTTAAATAAACTATAACACTCTATACTTGTAAACATTATGATGAAGTAAATATTTTGAATTTGAATTTCCCGGAGGCCAGCCAGAATCCCCCGTACCTACATTGCGACGCGCGAAATATTTTGCCGCGTGGATATTTTTACATTGCGATATCTTCTAAGATATTTGTTTAAACTGTATAAAGTAAAGGGCACAAATATTCTATATTAAATTTCCGTTCTAACAAACACATTTATTTAGATATAGATTAATACCATATGGGTTAAATAAGCTTCGCAAAAAATAATTCTTTTTAACCTAACAGTTTAACTGTAAAAAAAGGTTACAGTGAGTCAATCTTAAAAGATAGATATATGCTGTCGCGGACTTTTTTTTAGAACTTTTAAAGAGGAACAATTCCTTCATACATGATATTAGCGTAACTTAAACCGTTTTCGCAGCGCACGCAGCGGAAGCTCTCAAAAAGGAAATACCTTTTCCCGTTTTTGTAACATTTTTCATTTATGCTCCGCTCCTATTAGCCGTAGCGTGATGTTATATAGCCTATAGCCTTCCTCGATAAATGGACTATCCAACACAAAAAGAATTTTTCAATTCCAACCAGCAGTTTCTGAGTTTACCGCGTTCAAACAAACAAACAAACAAACAAACTCTTCAGCTTTATAATATTAGTATAGATATATTAAAGAATTACAAGAGACCGGTAAAAACGCGTTGGTATCCACCGACAATGTAGACTAGCCATAGAGTTGGGACGCATTGCTAGTGATGTGACCTCCTTAAATTATGACACGCACGAGTATAATGTAGTCTATACAGGGTGCGTAACTTAACTTCGAGAGTCATATGTTCGATTAATGGAAAGTCGACTGAACGATTGTCCGAATGGAATCTAGTGCAAAACAACCGTTGATCGCCACACGCTACTTCGACTGAACGATTCATCTAATTTTTATTAATCGACGGACTACTCTTTCGAATGATTTTAAGTTATTATATTATCGTTTAATAACGGAAAAATCATTAAAATAATCGATTTTTCGTCACATTTATTTCACATACATTATCGAGGACATCAAACACTTTTAAGTTATCTTACGTTATTCTCGTAGATTTAGAAGCATGTTTGGTGCAAAGGAAGATAATAAAGCACAAAAAAAATAAGTTTTCGAAACTACTTAACTTTGAGAACCCTTTTCTTTTTTGGGGGGGTTGGAATATCATCAAATATTCCCCTCCCGCTCTTGGCAGAGCGTTAGGGAGTGTCAGACTTCTACCGACTAAAAACCACCCATGTTCCTTCTTAAACCTTTGTGTCGACACCGTGGTATCTCTTTCGAACAACCCGCCTAATCGAAAAGGATTTTGATTACACGATTAGTAGGTCTGAGTAGGTCCTATACCTGTAAATTAACGAACCTCATAATTTTTCTTAACCGTGTATGGAACTTATTGAGGAGCTCAGTGTTCATGCCCGCGTCCACAAGGAAAATGTTAACTTCCTTATCGGGCTAATACTGTTTAATCACTCCCGCCGGCCAAATGCGCTCATAACATGTCCGTGTATCGTGTGTGGAGCATCGCCGCCGCCGTCATGGGCCCGCTGGCGCTGCTGCTGGCCGTCGTCTCCATCGTCGTCGCCACCGACAAATCCCGCTGCAAGCTGCTGGACGAGAGCGTCATTAACCGTGAGTCGAACACTTATTCCCAACATGTCAAACTGTCGCTTATTTATTACATTTACAGTGTTATCCATTGAGAAATCTAAAACTGTTTAGAGCTCACATTCTCACTGACTAATTCAGCAGTCGTTAGTTTTCAACCGCCTTCCTAAAAGGAGGAGGTTCTCAATTAAACTGTATTGTATGTTTGTTGCGCCATATCTACGCCATTTATGAACCAAATTTCAGAATACTTTTTTTTATACGAAATAGTATTCCCCCGAGGTGGTCCCATTGTCACCATGTCAGGATCTGTTGATTAAATCTCAGGGAAATCAAGGGCAACTCTGGGTGAGCTTGAGGAGTTCAATAACTGCCGTACTTGCCTTGGTTGGTCCGTGCATGGGTGTCCAAAACGCTAGTGGTCACGTAAGATAAGAACTGTGACCGCAGCCTAATTGGATCTGTTCACCCGCGAGTAGATAGGAGCACGAGTGAGCCAGATCTCCACACGTCTCCGAGCAGTCAGACTACACGTCTACGATAGCTACATATTCAATTAACTTAATTGACTTGTTCGATACTTTTTCCTCCAAGATAAATGTTTGGGTAATAGAAATAACCACTTAATCATACACCAATTTAATGTAGTATGTTTTTTAATTTTACATAATTTTATTACTATACTAGCTGATGCCCGCGACTTCGTTCACGTGGAAATGTTGATGTGTATGTGTGAGACTGCCTGGACTTGATCGAGTGGTCCCAAGCACACCATTGAATATGAGTTCCCGGGTTTTATTCCCGGGAGGGGCAAAGTGTTTTCTCAGTAGTGCCATGGGGTTTTTGTGCTTGGTTGAGAATTAAATAGTCCATATTAAAAAAATAGATTATTCTGAAATGGGACTTACAATATAACCTTTTAATCGATTTATTCAAAAAGTTATGTTGGTAAAAGATACTTTTACCTAGTCTTTTACATGACGCTGCTTTGAAAATCTACTTAACATAAACTATAAAGAGTGAGATCGCTTTCCATGCATTAAATTTTAGAAGATATTTTTGTCTTCAATAGATGGCGTTGTTCATTTAACGCCATTTACTGAATTGCGGAATTATATTCCTAGGGGTTATGGGACATCTCGCCCATGCAAAATCTTGCCCGCGGGCCAGATGTCCACTTTTCGTGGGCGAGATGTCCCATAACCCATTCCTAGAGCCCACAGCCGCCAAACATAACTTATTTTCTAAAGGACAAAAAAACCCGACTGAAAAAACTGAAAAGCAAAAAACAAGCACATTTTAAATTAAACAAAACTTGGAACCAGGCCCCCGGGTTCCATTTAGTTCTATGTTTTTCATTTCATAATTTAATATTCAAATGAGGGGTTCATTTGAATATTAAATTATGACAGTTACACATAACCCTCCTTTTGGGCTTTGCCGCAGTCGGGTAAAAATAGGGTTAACTTTACTTAAATTCTAATCATCATCATCACATCATCAAATTCTAATGGTTGATTTTTATACATAACTAGCAGTTGCCCGCGACTTCGTTCGCGTAGAAATTTTGACTCTCTTGTCTGGACTGCCTGTGGATGGTACTATGTCAAATCGAATGCCAAATGCCAATCGAAGCGATTATATTCCCTTAAACCAGCCCTGTCGTAAAATCTATTCCTACCTGAAATGTCTTAACTATATTCTATCTCTCTGCCAATTTTCAGGTACAAAAAGCCAAGGATTTCATATGGACTTACGGGAGCCCTTAGTCCAGGTCTTCCTTACAAACTTAGCTTAGATCTCCTACTCCTAAACTCTAGACTTGTTAAATTTCAGGTTGTTAGTACAAAAAAAAAACAGTACATTTTTACAAACATGTGAAAGCCCTCAGACCTTCTTATTCTGGCCATGTTGCTAAACTCGCTAAATCCGTTCTTAGTCAACGTCTACTAACTATAAAGTACCTTCCTGCCAAAATTGTAGCACAAAAAAGGAAGGACTGTCATACAAACTCGCGTGAGCCCTTAGACCTCCCTAGTCCGGCCCTGTCGCAAAATCGGTTCTTAGCAAACTTCTACTCACCTACTACGTCCCTGCCAAAATTCAAGTTAGTAGCACACAAAATGATGGACTTTTAAACAAACTTGCGAGCGCCCTTAAACCTCTCTAATCCGGCCCTGCCACAAAACCTGTACTTAGCAGAGTTCTTCTAACTATAAACTACGTGCCTGCCAAAAATCATCTTTGTACGTCCAGCGGTTTTCGAGATTTCGTGATGAATCAGTGAGTGAGTGAGTGACCTTTCGCTTTTATAGATATAGATGCTCTGTCAAAAAAGTAACGGGAAAAGAGCAATAATACACAAAATGTTTGTTATTCATCCAAATTTATTTTATTACCTTCAAAGCATGCTCCTTCAGAAACGATACACTGACGCCAACGAATAATCCAATCATCAAAACATTTTTTAAACACTGTTTCCGGAATTGAGTTCAGTTCCTGCCGCGAATTCTTATTTATGTCTTCTACCGATTGAAAACGGGTGCCACGAAGTGGTTATTTGAGTTTAGGAAAAAAAAAGAAGTCGGCTGGAGCCATATCTGGTGAATATGGTGGTTGCTCGATGGTATTTGTTGAGTGTTTGGTCAAAAATTCGTTCACAATGATGGCCTCGTGCGAAGGCGCATTATCGTGGTGCAAAATCTAAGAACTACTAGCCGAGCGGTAACATGATTCATACCCAAATTAGTTAAAAAATGGTATAAGTACCTACGGATCGACTCGTGAGTAGTCGTGAGATACAGAAAGTTCGGCGGCTATCTCTCTCAAAGTTGAATGAGGCCGGATTTTCAGTCACTATTTTCTTCAATTTTGCGATGTTAACTTCAGTTGCAGACGTTGATGGCTTACCAGAGTGACGCAAATCTTAGTTTCATAATCTGACAAACCTAGTGGTGATAGACCGATCAGCGCGCCGCGTAATGATAATTAATCGATGTTACCATTCCACATGACGAGAACTTCGTGAAAGCTGAGAAATGAAAGCAAATTAAATATCTGGACTTGGCACACGAGGTTGTCGATATGTGGCAAGTGAACTTGGCTATCATTGTGCCGTTAGTCGTAACGGCCAATGGCAATGAAATTAAGATTAAAAATACAAAACAATTTTATTACTAATTATTAAACGCATGTTAGGCGTACTCAATCGCCCAGTATGGGACTGTCTCACCTGTCTGTTATAGCTGTTGTTGTTGTTGTTCACTGTTTGCTCCGGATCGACTGCAGCGGTCCGCGGTCGCGGGCCTGTGCCTCGCAAGCCAAGCGATAAATCTGTTAAACGCTCTTATTGCTCAGGAACCGGATCTAGATCTGATTAAATGAGTAGCAATAAAGCCATTCTTAATTATTGCATACGATTTTTACGTTTTTGTGTGATGTTGACTTGCTGCACGCGTTGGTGCATACTGTAAGTGTAGCAAGTACCTGCTTAAGTAAATAAATAGCCAAACCACGGATCCTTTCACAACCACCCGATCTAGTGCTATAAGACATGGCATTTCGCTCGCCACTGTCCGTAGACACTTACATGCAGCTGGGATCTATAATTTATAAACCAGCTAAAAAAAATTTAGCTAACCAGAGCACATCGTCAAGCCAGAATAAGATTTGCGACACAATGTTTGAATTTCGATTGGGAAAATGAAATTGTGAATTTTCCCGACTAGAACCGCTCATTTTAATGAGGGTACACGCTAATGTCTTGGTTGAAAATTGAAATCAATCATGTTGTAAAAGTTATCGTACCCTCGCGGATCATTTTAGCCACATTGATACTTCACCTTCCAGGGCGCCCGGCTGACCACCAGAACAAATCAACCGCCGCTTGGTGGATTTTCGGTTAAACACAAATCTACCGTCGCGCACCATTATCTTGCGTCATTTTTCTGTTGTTTGACTAAAGCACGCAAAACGCATGTTTTCTGGTTCTAATCCAACACGGATCCCAGTTCTGATATCGGCAAGGGAATGGTTTTTAGCACTAATCGTTGGTTAACTGTGGGCGTCGGTGAGTAGTGTTGTATGTAGACACTAGACTCGTACACCGATACACTCAATCAATAGTCCTAAGCACAGTAGATCTAGATAGTTAGACACTCAGAGCCGAGTTCACCAACAGATGTTTAAATTTTTAACCGATGTTTAAACCTTTCTCTTTCCTAAATACAAAGGGACATATGCACTAACCTTAGATTACGACTGTTAAACACCCGTTTTACTTAAACGAGGTAGCGGACATAGTTTAATCATTGGTTAGTTGCTTCCCAACGTTTTTCATTCGTTTTGAAGAAATAAAAATAGAAATACAAGCTTAGAGCTTTGAACTACATTTTTGAAGAAAATAATGTGTTAGATGATTTCGAAGCTATTGAGCAAATTTTACGCGCACCCCGTTTAATTCAAATACGACGCAATTATTTCGAGGAATATGACGAGAAAGCTGTCGGTACAAGATTTTGTTTATACAAACATAGTGTAAGTTCCATTAAAACTGACTTCTCATCTTGGGTGAAATTTGTTGTACGCTTACATATAGCTTCCATCACCAATATAACATAACTTCAATCACTTCGACGACAATAAAATGACTCGACATGACATTGACATACAGACGTGACGAGTAGAAAAAAGATGCTAAATAATAAAGACATTCACGATAACGGACATTGCTTTGACATAGTAAGCATTTCATTTCGTAGAATAATAATGTTACGCTGCCATTTTTCGATGACAGTCGCCTAAAGGCAAACTTATGCAGGTACATGACCATCTTTACAAAACAATGTTATACCATTCAGTTATAGAACTTGGGACGTACTCGGACGGTTCTATAGTTAGATGAAATGAAATGTCCAATTCTATGTTGCACTATGAATTTAATAAAGTATTTGCTATAACTAAACACGGTACAATACTACAATAAATGATTGACGCGAGTAACGGGTAGTAACCGACTATATGTGTTGTCACGGGGATGCGTGGTTTCGAACTTAACTTGACGGTGCAACGTCATAGGCACTTATAAGCTCGCAAGTGGTGTGCATGTGTGGGTAAACATACCGCTACATGTCCTCCCCCCTTAGATGAAGACAATTTAATAAAAGGGTGAAAAAAAAAATCATCAAAAGCAATGACCAAAGTATAAAAACATTGCAAATACCAAATAAAATGGTTTGGTTTAAAAGTGTATAACTATACATAACTCCTAAATTAATAAACAACAAGACTACGGTAACATGAGGTATTTTTATAATATAAAAACAACACTACACAAATGGATACTTACCTAAATTGAATACATTTTGTAAAAAAATATTAAAATACATTGGTCATAAATTTGGTAACAACTTGACACAAAAAGGTCTTATACAAAAAGGTTTTAAACTTAAGAGTTAACTAAGTGGTAACGATAACATAAAAATAAATACGTTACAAGTTGACATAATTAGTGTGAAAACAAACAATTTTGTTGGTCTATTTTAAAACACAGAACACTTCACCGCACTTCAAATTTCACTTGATATTTTTATGACTTTGGGACTGGCGACAAAAAATGTTTTAAATGGCAAATCTCACGGTCTTTTTCACGACGCGACCCGATCTTGTAGTGACAGATGGCTCAGTTTTGTCAAGTGAGGTCGATTTGGTTGCAACCGGTGTTATCGCGGTTGTTTTGGGCGAAACAAAAACTTCATGTGGCGACTGAAGTGCAGGGCTATTAATTATAACGTAAGCAGGTTTGAGACGATCGAGAGAAATAGTGACTTCTCGAGAACCTACTTGAACGACGTAATGTTTATTGCTTCGTTTGAGTATTTTATAAGGACCTTCGTACGGCGGTGTTAACGAACGTTTAACTTCGTTTTTAATGAAAACGTAGTCCGATTTAGTCAAATCTTTGTGCACGAAAATGTTTCTGTTATCAGCTTGTTTTCTTGTGGTTGGTTGAAGGTTCGCTAATGTTTCCATGAGTTTGCAAGTGTAATCGGTGTTGTTAATGTCTGCTTCGGTGGGAACAAAAAAATCTCCCGGTAGACGCATAGATTTACCGTAGGTCATCTGAGCAGGGCTGTACCCTGAGTCTTCTTTTACTGTATTGCGCATTCCTAATAACACGATAGGTAATTGTTGTGACCATTGACTGCTACTATCGCAACGTGTCATGATGGAAGCTTTTAACGTTCGATGCATCCTTTCGACGTGTCCATTTGCCTTTGGGTTGTATGCTGTTGTTCTAATCTTTTCTATTCCAAGTAGTTTGGTCAGCTGTTTGAAAAGATTGGATTCGAATTGACGACCTTGATCCGAAGTTATTCTTGCAGGGCAACCAAAACGTGCTATCCAATGCTCGAGTAGAGCTTTCGCGACGGTTTCAGCGCTTATGTCTTTTACAGGAACAACTTCAGGCCATTTTGTATGACGATCAATCATTGTGACACAGTATGTGTATCCTTCGGAAGGTGGTAATGGTCCAATTATATCTATATGCACATGCTCGAAACGGTCTGACCTTTCGAACTCTCCTAGAGGTGTAATTGTATGCCTTTGTACTTTACATTTCTGGCATTTAATGCAGCTTCTTACAAAGTTTGCAACGTCAGTGTTCATGTTAGGCCAAAAATAGCGCTGCGCGATAAGGCGACGCGTAGCGGCTACCCCAGGGTGATTAAGTGCGTGGACACTTGAAATCGCTTTTTCTCGAAACTCCGACGGCAAATAAAGTCGCGCTGATGACGTTGATGTTTCGAACGTAAGCTCATGATTTGCATATGGCATGCGGAACAATTTAAATTCCAAGTTAGGTTTTTGTTTTAATAATGACAATTGCGTATCTTCGACTTGGCTTTTGTATAATTCTTCATAGTCGAAAATATCATGTAGAAAAATCTCTTCTATTCTCGAAAGAGCGTCGGCGGCGTTATTGAGCTCGCCCTTAACGTACTCAATTTTGTTGCAAAACTGAGAAATAAAATCTAATTGACGAAGACGTCTTGGTGGATCGGATTTCGATTCTTTCTTCGATAAAGCAAATATTAACGGCTTGTGATCGGTTAACACTGTGAGATCACGCCCTTCAATCATATACCGAAAGTGTTTTACTGCCATGTAAATAGCTAATAATTCCCTGTCGTAGGTACTGTATTTTGTCTGGGCGCTACTTAGTTTTTTCGAATAAAATCCTAGTGGCTCTAACCGTTTGTTGACTAGTTGATGAAGTGCTGCGCCAACGCAGGTATTCGCTGCGTCGGTCATTAAAATAAGTTTGGATGATGAGTCTGGATGCGTGAGAGTGACAGCTTCACTTATGTGATGTTTGCATTGATTAAATGCGTTGATTGCTTCTTCGGTCCAAGCGATTTTTGTTTTGTCTTTTTTCTTAGCATTGTGTAAGTATTTGTCTAAGATAGTTTGAGTGTCGGCGGCTTTAGGAATGCTCATTCGGTAAAAATTTATAAGACCGAGGAAACGCCTCAGTTCTTCGATGGTTTCGGGTTGTGGATAGTTATTGATGGCTTTGACCTTTTCTTCGTCCGGCCTTATGCCATCACAGCTAACGCGATAACCGAGAAATGTAATTTCGGATTTTCCAAATTCGCATTTAGACGTGTTGATTGTGACGCCATATTCACTAAGTCGCTTGAACACTTCTTTGAGATCATGAATGTGACATTCTTCTGA
Source organism: Diarsia dahlii (assembly GCA_949775195.1). NCBI lineage: Eukaryota > Metazoa > Arthropoda > Insecta > Lepidoptera > Noctuidae > Diarsia > Diarsia dahlii. Next base: position 149,195 of record OX459193.1, on the reverse strand, counting down.
TTCTGAAGCAATAAGTATATCATCCAGGTAACAAAACGTATTTTGAGTATTTTTCAAAACTTCATTGATAAATCTTTGAAACGTCTGTGCAGCGTTTCTCAGACCGAAGCTCATTTTTGTAAACTCAAACAGACCAAATGGAGTTATTATTGCGGTTTTCGGTATGTCCGCAGGTGCGACGCTTATGTTATGGTAAGCACGTCTAATATCAATTTTAGATAAAACTTTTTTATTTTTGAGGATGTATGTGAAATCCGTTAAACGAGGAATCGGGTAGCGGTCGGGCTCGGTGATAGCGTTTAAACGACGATAATCACCGCACGGGCGTAACTCATCGTTTTTCTTTTGAACAACGTGTAAAGCATTTGCCCATGGGCTGGATGACGGCCTGCATATTCCTAAATCTACCATTCGTTGGAATTCATCCTTTGCCGCTTTGTATTTTGCAGCGTTAAGTGGACGTGCTTTTTCATAAACAGGTGGGCCATGGGTACATATATGATGCGTTACATTGTGTTTGGGTGGGTCCTTGAAACATTCACTCTTAGTGATGTCTGGGAACTCTGTTAAAATACGATGATACTTATTATCCGAGTCGATGACTTTAATTGTAGGAATATTTGAGGCATCTTCTACGTTAGTGTACCTAGAGAGTAGTGTGACTTTGTCAATTAACTTTTTTGCGTGAAGATCAACAAGCAATTGATGTTTGGATAGGAAATCTGCCCCAATAATGCACCGCTGTACATCAGCCAGGACAAATTCCCAGGTAAAAGCTCGACGTAAGCCAAGGTCCAAAGTCATTTTCTGAGTCCCATATGTTTTGATTGTGGTCCCATTAGCAGCAAATAAAGTAAAATCAGCGGGTTGACGATTAACGTTTTTGTAGGCAATAACTGAAATATCAGCGCCGGTGTCAATAAGAAAATGCGTACCACTTTTCCAGTCGGTGACGCTCAAGCGGGATGTTCCTTCGACACCTACTCTCGCCAAGGTAGGTGTCGGGTTTAGTTTAACGCCTTTCTGATGCATTGCTCGTCGCCGCATTTCTTTGCGTTGTCTCCATAAATATAATGATAAAAGCACTTAAAATCTTTGTCTCCCGGTTGCGCTGTTTGACGCCTGTATCTGTCTTGATTGTCAAGATACCGAGAGCGTGATCGTGACCGTGATCGCGACTGATCATTGCCACGACTCCGACTTGTACTCTGACGCGTGTTTTGTAGATCACTAATTTTTGTGTTTAACGCGGCAATTTCTTTAATTAAATGATTAAATTGTTGATCCGTTGAATGACTAGGGATAGCGACCGGATTTAGCGAACAGACTTCAGATGACCGTGAAGTTTCCATTATCTTATCAGCAATTGCTGCGACGTTGTCCAACGTTACATCGCAGACAGTAACTACTGCACGGACTGTTTGAGGCAGGCGATCTAACCACAAAATTTTGATTGTATCCTCGGGAATTTTGTTACTTCCAAGCTCTCGCATTTTACGAAGAAGTTGAGTGGGTCGTTGATCCCCTAGCTCGACTTTCGTAAGCAACGTATGTAATTGCTTGGACTCGGACTCTTCATAGGACGAAATTAACCTGTCCTTCAGTGCTATATATTTACCGTTCACGGGCGGGTTCTCAAGAATGTCACTAATTTGACCCAATTCATCTCGACCTAACTTAGCTATAACTAATTGATATTTATGCAAGTCACCTGCTTTTTGTGCACCGATTATGGCCTCAAACTGATGGAACCATAGTCGCGGACGCGCTGTCCAGAAGTCGGCGATGCGGGAGTTGATGGTGATCGTCCCCGTCTCTGGCTGCTGGTGCTGGTCTGTGGTGTAACACGGACCAGCTTGTTGAGGTGCGTTGACGCTATCAGGTGCGGCGGCAGCCGTGGTGGCTGTGTGCTCGGGATTTATGTTAACTTTATGTTCACTGGCAGCAACAGTGTTAGGGTTGATCATTTTGAAGGTTTGGTATAGTTCACAGTAACAACACTAAATAAAGTCTACGTCTGTATTGAACGTAATTGCACTCGCGGGTCAAAGTATGGAACCGTATTATTTTATTCACGTCGGGGTCACCAATATAGAACTTGGGACGTACTCGGACGGTTCTATAGTTAGATGAAATGAAATGTCCAATTCTATGTTGCACTATGAATTTAATAAAGTATTTGCTATAACTAAACACGGTACAATACTACAATAAATGATTGACGCGAGTAACGGGTAGTAACCGACTATATGTGTTGTCACGGGGATGCGTGGTTTCGAACTTAACTTGACGGTGCAACGTCATAGGCACTTATAAGCTCGCAAGTGGTGTGCATGTGTGGGTAAACATACCGCTACACAGTCATTTATGACCCATCTGTTCAAAAACGTTTGTTTAGTTAACCGTTGGTTACAAATGAATGGTGAACATTAAAAAAACGCGGATTAAACAGCCGTTAAATATTAACGGGGCGGTTATGTAATCAATGGTTATGATGTAGTTGGTGAACTCGGGCCTCAGACTCTGTAGGTACGTATTTCAGAACACACGATGATTCAGCGGTCGCACGCGCCGCCGCGCGCCGCCCGCGCCCGTCTACCGAAAAGTGACGTACAGACGCGACCGGCCCGCGCGCACACCAATGACTCCATCGAACGCCATCAGATGGCGCTGGCGTACTGAATACGACTCGATGCCGACATATATGTATTATTTCGTAAGGTCCAGAAACTCCCTACAGGAAGTAGGATGTAACAGGTTTTTATTGTAATGTTATGGTTGGTCTCGGCAGGACCAAAGCTGTGGCTCAGCGTCAACTCGTTCGACGGGAAAGAGATGAAAGTGTCGCTACTGTGGGGTAGCGAGCCGGCGCGCGCGGCCTCCGCGCTGCTGGCCGCGCAGCTGCGCCACTTACGGCTCTACAAGGACGTGCAGCTGCAGCGCCGCCCGCATGACACCGCCGCGCTCGCCGCCAACGTCACCCACAAAGCGTGGAACGTCTATCCCGAGTACGTACAATATACTTCTTGCAACTCGATGAGTTCCCAGTTTCAAGAACATTTCACACATGTTAACAATTTCTCGGTCGGATATATGCACGGAACGAAACTTCGGTCAGGTAGATCCGATGAGACGGGACGGCGGACCACCACAACAGCCGTCGTGCTGCAGTCCCGGCCTCTGCTGCTGTGCTCAATGCTCACAGAGCTTTGAGAGCTGCTAAATATCTGCGAGGCGTTTGCGTTGTCACACGGTTTGTGCTACTATTTCAAAAAGAGCAAGTTCTTGATCTTCTGATAAATAGACTGAAATTGATTAGTTTACGTCTTTGTTTCTCCTAACGTAATTCATCAACATCTGCTTAGCTTTTTCCCAACTATGTTGGGGTCGGTGTCCAGTTTAACCGGATGCAGCTGAATATCAGTATTTTACATGGAGCGACTGCACTGATCACCACAACCCAGTTCATCATCATCATCATTTCAGTCGAAAGACGTCCACTGCTGGAAAAGCCCCCCCCCCCCCAAGTGTCGCCACATTGATCGGTCCCGTGCGTCTTGCATCCAACGGATCCCCGCAACCTTCACCAAGTCATCGGTCTACCTATCATGAGGCCTTCCAACGCAACGTCTTCTGGTTCGCGGTCGCCACTCCAGAACCTTTCGGTCCTATCGGCCATCCATTCTGCGAGCTATGTGCCCGGCCCATTGCCACTTAAGTCTGGCAATTCTTCGAGCTACGTCGGTAACCTTGGTTCTCATGCAGATGTCTTCATTTTTGATTCGATCACGCAAGGAAACTCCAAGCATAGCCCTCTCCATTGACATTTGGGTGACTCATTCTGATGAGGCACATTGTGAGCAACCACGTTTCGGTCCAGTATGTAATCAATGGCAACACACACTGGTTATAGACTTTCGTCTTGAGACACTGCGGTTCGTTGGGCGAGAAGATACTACTCAACTTTCTAAACGCTGCCCAGCCGTGACGAATTCGCGAATCGTAACGGACAAGCGGAAAAACGAATCGCAACGGACAAGTGGAAAAACGAATCGCACACAATTTTAACTTGAAGTTTTACGGGCAGATTATTAATGTACCTACTTGTCAAATTTAAAAACCTGCCCGTAAAACTTCAAGTGCTAAGGGGAAGCCATCACGTGGCCCCGCGGCGACGAATCTATGCCGTGCTTTGCCTTATCCTACATTTTGTACCTACATGTGTATTATTAGTCACATTTCATTCGAGCGAAACCGGGTTTTCATCCAGAAAAATAAAGTTGAAAATTATACTTGCAGATATCTAATAGGCGTCTCGACGGCGTGGAAACCTAAGGTTGTGTCGGGGTGGAAGCCGTTCACAGGGAAGCACCCCGGCCTGGCGGGTCCGCGCCTGGGAGAGTGCGGCATGAGCCCCGTGCCCGCGCGGCGCCGCCTGTTCGCGTGGCAGCCGGAGCACGAGCGCAATCGCTCCACCTGCCTCCGGCCATTCCACGCCAACGCACTTGCTGATTGTGACTTCATCCGCGCTCCACTGTAAGTCTCTCACAGACGTTGCCACTCTATTGCATGTCGCGATTTCGCGAACCCAGATAACGGCGCGGCGTGATGTGCTCAGTACTACTCGTATTTTTAATTATACTAACTGATTCATTCCGATTTTGTCCGCATTTTAACAATCCAAAAATGTTGCAATAGTTTTCCATAAGTAATTTTTTTTTTTTACACAAGAGTATTTTATTTTAATTTTAGAAACAACGACGTCGTGGTATACGTGCTTGGTGACGACGAGTGCGAGGAGGTGCAAGGGCGACTGCTGCGGCGCGCCGAGCACAGCGGCGTTCGCCTGCGCGTGCAGCGCCGAAACCGTGCGGGCTTCGAGAGCAGTCTACACAGCGCCAACCACTCGTTTCTGTTCCTCGACTATGACATGTGGGAGGGAGTTCCGGGCGTGAGCGTCGTGGAGCCCCCGCCTTGCGTGTCTGTTAACTTCGATTGCAGACAGGAGCTAGATCCTGTCATTGCAATGCGCGTCGCCGATGTCAGGTCTTTAGAAGTGTTAGCTCCTCAGATTATGCAGTGCCTCTATGATTTTCAACCATCACAAAAATATTTGAGGCTGGTTCTTGAGCAACAAGCAAGCGGAGTAGACATTGAAGAGGCAGCATGCGACTGGATGCTGAACAACAATGATCATGTGATAAGTTATGAAGATAAACTTAAATATGATATGATGCAATACATTGTGTATGCATTTCGTTGTCGCGGGGATTCTGACCGAGGTACCTTCAATGTTCTTAAAGACATTGTTCAAGATGAAATAAACAATCATACGCTTCCAGAAGGCTCGAATATAACCATAGAAATTCGCCATATTAATTGTTCCGACCAGACTAGTATGATCAATGAGGTGAAGGCTCAAACACGATCAAGGAGCATATTCAGGATGTTGGGCATAGTGTTACTAACGGCATTGGGAACTGTGAAGGCGGCACCTGCAGCCGCCGCCGAAGACTTGCCCTTCGTGCTGGCGGACGTGGCGCAGGAGGACGTGTCGGCCAGCAGCACGTGGCGGCTGGGCCCCCGCCCGCGACACCTCGCGAGCGCGCTGCTACACTTCGTGCGCGAGATGAGATGGACGCGCCTCGCCGTGCTGTCCCAACACACCACGCTCGCTCAACATTACAATGCCGCGCTCAAAGAGGGGACGGACATTGTTTTTGGCGACTTTCCGATTACTACTGATAATAATAATATTACGAGACAACAAGCTCAAAAACTTTTACAAGATCTAAAAGACGTAAATGCACGCATCGTGTTTATTAACGCGGACGCACGCGCTGCCAGCACAATCCTTGCGGCGGCGGTCGCGGCTCACATGGGCTACGCGGACGGCTTTGTGTGGATAGTCCGCGACTGGGAACAGAACAACGACACGTGCAGAACTAAACACTTCACAGTATCGTCCTGGATACGAGGGGTGGAGGACATGCCGCTTGGAGAGGGGAACGCCACGTTGCGTGACAAGTTGAACAACACGCTGCCTCACCCGTGGCCGACTCGCGCCGTCTCACTCGCTGAAGCACTACTCACACTTGCGTATGGCTCCCAAGACGTCTTCCAAAAATACCCGAACACGAGACAAGGCCTACGTAGCCCCAAAGTAATTCAGTAAGTAGTAATGCTAATTTACCGGAGGAAAACAAACTAATTGAATCATTAAGTATTTTTGCTCGTTGTTTTTACAAATTGTGTCAGAATCAGCCATTAATGTTAAGAGAAAAAAACCGACTTCAAAAACACACAAAAGGTGATAAATAACCGGCTTTTGACTATGGGATATTAGGTATATTACATCTTGAGATATAATATTTTATATCGCTCGTCATACATTTTGCACATGACCATTCATACTGTGCTATAATATCTTACAGCGTGAACAGCAATCTCGGGATGTAATAATAATATAATTATATTACATCCCATAGTCAAAATCAGCTTCTGAAGTCGTTGACATTTAAGTTTGTTTGATTTTTTTCCACCGACTTCAGAAACTGATTTTTCTTCTGCAAGTTGCTGAAGCAAGTTTTCATTTCATAATTTAATGTTCAAATGAACCCCACCTGCTTGTTTTTAACTTTTCCGTTTTTTCAGTCGGGATTTTTAATTTCTTAACAATTTTTTTTTTACGGCTACGGGTAACAGGTAGTGTTACAATAATATTCGTCACGTTTCAAATAAAGTTATGCAAAGCTATAGCTTGTAACATTTGGGGAAACAGTAATGAGGGCCGCTCACAAATTGTCGCTTTAGTCATCGATTTGCCTTAACTGAATTCATTGATCGTGACAGGTCACTGAAAGAAAGCCTCATCAGTAAGCCTGTGATTGGCGTCAGTCAGCAGCTTCGCTTCAAGGAGCGCTCCATCGAGGAGACGTTCGTGTTCGTGGACCAGTGGTGCGGCGGTAACATCACGCATCATCATCGGCTGGCCAAGTGGCGCGTGAACGCAACCAGTGGAACCGTACGCAGCAACAGCGCAGAGGACAACGCTTTCTCACCACCCGCTGACATGCCGCGCTACGATGGCGCTTCGGGCTGCATCGTGCGCTCCGGCGACGCCTTTAGTCCCACTTGCCACGACCGCGTGTGTATCTGTGCGTTGTTGCTGCTAGCGCTGGCGCCCGTAGCCGCACTACTAGCGCGCCGCGCTCTACAACGCCACCTCGCGCGTCTGAAGCAGGAACAGCAGATCGAGGTGATCGCGCGGCGCCGGCACGTAGCCACCGTACTGGCCGCGTACCTGGTGGAGCGCGCCGCACTGGAGCTGCACGAGGAGCTGGGCGCGGGCCGCTTTGGAAGCGTGCGCCTGGCGCAGCTGCGCGAGCCTGCACGCACCCCGCGGTACATCGCCGCTAAGGCTCTCCGCGAGAACGCCGCGCCCGCCGAGGAGAGCGAGTTCCTCCGCGAGGCGTGCACGATCGCCTCTCTCGAGCACGCGCACATCGTGCGTCTGGTCGGTGTGTGCATCGCCGACGGGCCGCCGCTGGTGCTCATGGAGCTGGCGTTCTTCGGTGACCTGCTGGGCTACCTGCGCGCGCGGCGCCACCTGATGGAGGGCATGGGTTCGGAGGTGTTGGAGGCCCCAGCGGCGAGTGGGGAGGTCGAGCACGTATCGGCCGCGGCACTGACGCGGCTGGCGCGCGAGGCGGCGGAAGCGCTGCAGTACCTCAGCGTGCGCGGCGTGGTACACCGCGACGTGCGCGCCGCCAACTGCCTGGTGGACGTGCGGCGCTCACTGAAGCTGGCCGATTTCGGTATGGCTCGCGACACGGTGGCCGGCGCGGACGGTGCACCCGAGTACGCGTGCCGACGCCGCGGTTTATTTCCCGTGCTGTGGATGGCACCCGAGAGCCTGGCGCACGGCGTGTTCTCGGGCGCGTCCGACGTGTGGGCGCTGGGCGTGCTGGTGCTGGAGCTGGTGACGCTGGGCGCGCGGCCCTACGGCACCATGTCACCGCTGCGCGTGCTGGAGTACGTGGCGGCCGGTGGCTCCCCGCCGCTGCCGCTGGACGCCACGCCACAAACGTGAGTGTACGGGCGGGTGGGTTGCTCGAGCCAGTGTTAGATTCCCTGCTGACGGAGCGTGTTACAGGCGCGGGCTGGCGCGGCTGTGCTGGGCGCGCGTGGCGGAGCGGCGGCCGAGCGCGGCGGAGGTGGCGGCATACCTGGCGGCGAGGCCACTGGCGCTGCACCCGGCGCTGCTGAGCGAATGCCACGAGCCGGCTGACGCAGACAGCGGCTTCGGGGAGTCGCCCTCCACAGAGCTGCTGCCACCTGACTCTCCCCTGCATTCTCTCGGTCAGCTCGACAGTCTCGCCGCCACTCACTGATTTACACAAGTAACTAAAGTTCATATTTACTGTTCACATTTGACTCGAGTAAACTGGTATTACGTTATTTGCATCATGTTAATCCGAGCACGTATCGTAGCCAGAGCACATCTGCCTTTTTTTTTTTTGGTGGGTGGAAAATCATCGAATAACCCCCCCCCCCCCCCGCTCTTGGGCAGAGCGAAGGGGAGTGTCAGACTTCTACTGACTAAAAATCAAACCCATGTTCCTTCTTCGCCCTTGTGTCGGAGCCGTGTTAACCTTTCGATAATCCACAGCCCCGACGGGCAAGAGCGCATCTGCCTTGCGTTGCAGCGCGTCCAGGGCTGGAGTAGCCTCGTAGATACCAGGTGCAGCAAGTGATGGCAGTGATGGCCAAGTGCATGTCGGACCACGCACAATGTAGGGTTCCGTAGTTGCCCATCAAAACATGTGAACTTACTAAACTGATTAACCACCCGCCCTGCCTACCTGCCTCCGAACAATGATGTTTATTGTAAAAATAAAACAAACTTATTTTACCGTTTTAAGACCTGCGCTCCTATACATTATGTATAGGAAAATATATGATACAAGTACATTTTATAAGTTCGTCGACTATTATTCGTAAACTTGTAAAGCCTTTAGTATAAATAGATTGACTTGGCAATCAAAATCAAAATCAAAAGTCATTTATTCAAACTAGGCTGATAATCAGCACTTTACGAACGTCGCATCAAAGATTTTTAATAATGATAATGGTCACTATAAGATGTAGTTAGGTTAGCTTGTTACTATTAGGTAATAACTTAAGACAGAATGTCCCTTAAGTAGGACCTGAATAAATTAACTGACTTGGTACTACATGGATCTCACTACTTTTACGGTAGAAGAACTGAGTTGTGCGACTTGGCTTTTTTCACAAGTTTTGTTTTTAGTTGGATAATATTCTATGCTTCGTCAGCATTAGTCCTTTCATACAAGAAGGTCAATTTCCAAGTACCAAGAGTGGAAGTCCACCTTGGTATAATTCCAAGATTTTAGGGAAGTGGCAGCCTTCGGTACAGGGTAACCAGGGCTAGAGGTCATCTATACCAGACTTATACTTACTCGTAGCGGGTCTATACATGATAAGCACTACTCACGTTCTTCATCTTCTTCTGCTTTGTCCAAAGATGTTAATTAAATATGATACGGTTGAACCCAGTAGGTGGCCACGGTCATTGCAACGGCAGATGCGCTAGTCATCAAGGGTACAGGTAAATTGGCACCTGGGATCACAGATTATCTATTATAGATGTGACAGTCATTTTTCTGCTTAGTTTCCCAGTGTTCCGTTTTGGCGCTGTTGTAGTCAGTCTATCAACTATTGTATATAATTTTATGCATATGTATGTAAAGAAACTATGTTTATGTTTCTTTAATTTGTACTGTAATTTATTGATAGATGGCGCTAGCAGCCAACAGTTGATAAAGCAGTTTTAATGTTTGGCGTTGACACATGTCAATGAACTAATTACTAAAGTATTTTCAAGATTGTTTTAAATAGTAAAAAGCCTAAGAATAGTTATTTTAAGTTAATAGACTTTAAATGTCGTTTTTCTATTTCAGGTAAGCTATGTTTAAGATAAGTTTAAGATTATAATATTGTTATAGTATGTTACAAATTACTTAAATAAAAATTCTATTTCAGAACAACACAATCGTCTATTTAATTTAAAATTCCAAAGAAATAATTGTCTTATAATATGTATATGTATTGTGTGTGTAATGCATATTTGTACCTATGTGTGTGTAGTATAGTTTGGTTGTTCTGGTAATTAATGACGAATAACTGCACATACGATATGCACAATCAATATTGTCTAATACAACGGAGGAATAATTGCATACCAAGGATCTCAACTCAGCAAAATGCGAGGAAACACTTGAAATAAAGCAGACATTCAACTCGGAAATATTTCGACAATAATGACAAGTTGTCAAACAAAACGTCACAATGTGACATTTTTTATTCCATGTGACGGTCACATGGAATAAAAAATGGCGGCGATGACCACGTGACTGCCTGCATCATCGCGACAGCAGCGCTTTAAACTTTAAACCATATCCAAATTGACTGCTTTACTTTAATCAAACGTTCGCGTTGGTTTCACAGGACGCACTCTTACTCTTATGTTTTCTGCTCACACAGTTATTAAAAGTTCATAACTAACTTCTAACTTCTCTTTTTACAGGTACCATTTTTGCTCTGAAACACTTTTCTTTCAAAAATGTTTTTTTTTATTGAAAAAACAATAATGTCGACAACGTCTTCTTACTTGTACGAGGTGGTGCTTCAGAAAAAGTACGACAGACCAATTGTGATGTTTGTTTGTCACTTCTGCAGATCTAAAATGGCTTCTTTGTCAGAATCATAAGCTAATAATGTGAATAACGTAACATTTCGTAAAATGTAACAAATTCATAATTTATTTTATACTATGATTAGGGATGTTTCCTGACTAAAAAAAACATAATTCTCTTTAGTCCGTCTGTTAAATTATTTATCGAAAAAATATTGGAGACGTGTTGTTTGTTTTATCAAATTAATAAAAATTTACGAATATAAAACGTGTCAAAGATCATGAGTGGGGGCCCCGTCGGGGCTGCGGGTCCCGTCGGGGCTGCGGGTCCCGTCGGGGCTGTGGGTTGTTAAAAAGAGATAACGGTTGGTGGTGTTTAGTCAGTAGAAGTCTAATGACACTCCCTTCTGCTCTGCCCAGAGCTAGAGGGGGGTTTTTGATGATTTCCTAAAACCCAAAAAAAAGTTGGTTCTTTCTGGTGAAAAATTTACCAAACTATGAGGTATTCCATGAAGTACACCCAAACGAAGCACACCTAAAGTATTCCACTTAGCACACCTGTAGGTGGACTTCAACTAGAAATCTATATATATAAATATATATATATATATATTTATATAAAAGGAGAAGTCCTGACTGACTGACTGACTCATCAACGCCCAGCCCAAACCCTTGGACCTAGAAAGCTGAAATTTTGCACAGAGGTTCCCTTTATAATGTAGACAAGAAATAAAGAAGGATTTTTTTAAATTCAACCCCTAAGGGAATTAAATAGGGGATGAAAATTTGGATGGAAAATCGTCATTTTCACGCGGGCGAAGCCGCTGGCAAAAGCTAGTTTAAAATAATTAATTTCCTATTCCACGAAGCACACCTTCGAATATCACTCGCATAGTGGGAACTAAGAAATAAAAATGTCGATAGGAGAAAATATTTATTATTTATTAAGAAGGTCTAGTGGCAGTAGTTCGGTTGAAATATAGAACCGAACTACTGCCACTCTTTAGTTGCAACAGTTCGGTTATATTTTTTTTTTGTTTGAGGAAATAAGAATAGGTAGTCAAGTCCCATAAACTACCAGGAGAACAGAAGTAGGAAGGAGGTTTTTAATTTGAAGCCCACCTACGGGTGTGCTAAGTGGAATACTTTAGGTGTGCTTCGTCTGGGTGTGTTTCGTTTGGGTGCGCTTCATGGAATACCTCCAAACTATGACGTCACACGACTATTGGAAGCACTGTTTTTTTTTCTTAATTTTTTGTTTACGTGATAAAAGATAAATGTGTCCAATATTTTTTGAAAATCTATCATAAGGACTTAATAGATTTTTTAATCAACTAGGTACCCTGTTCCTTTGCTGCCAATTAGTAAATTCATAAGGTCAAGAGGAAAAACTTACAATCATAATTAGTTTAACGGATTTTGTAAAGAATTTTTGAAATGATGATAATCGTATTATATCGTCGACTTTACGAAATGAACATAATTATGTGAAAGAATTGCTGGGACAAGAAAATTAAACATCTAAAAAAAGTGATAGTTAAAAAACTAAAAACCCGACTGAAAAAACGGAAAAGTAAAAAAACAAGCACATTTTAAATTAAACAAAACTTGGAAGCAGGCGTGGACCATTCTATTTTCATTTCATAATTTAATATTCAAATGAACCCCGCCTGCTTCAAAGTTTTGTTTAATTTTTTGCGGCTTTTGTACACTTTATAACCCAAAAGAGGGTGCTGCTGATACCAATTACCAAGAAGTATTTTATTCATACTTTATTTCCAATTGCGTATCTAACAATGGATGAAATAAAAAAACTGTTGTAAAATTTTCATCAAGAAATAAGGTAACAAAAAAGAACAAGATATAAAAAACGCAATAAACAACAACATCAACGAAAAATTTAAAAACTCGGAACTTAAAAACGAACTCTTAGAGAAGAAAGTCGAGGAGCAGAGTATGGCAATCAACAACATCGAACGATACTTAAGGCGTAAAAATCTGGCGGCGGCGACCTCTCGCGTCCGGCCCTGGTGCAAGCCATGGTCCGGGGCGAAGAGGAATGGGACGCCGCCGTCGCCTCCTTCTGCGAAACAGTGATGCTAGCGAAGGAGGTGGCGGAACGAGAGAGGGAGAGAACCTCTCGTCGTCCCAGCCGCTGTGGAAGGCGCTCCGGGCGTCGGGGGTCACGCGATGACCTCCGGCCACCGTAGACGCGGGCCTGTGGACAGTGAGTAACGGGCTAGCTCGCCGTCCGGCCGTCGTCATGACGGCAACAGACCGTGTCGGCGGCGCGATATATTGATAGATTGAGAGCAGCGGTGGCCCAGTGGTGTCGGCCCCGACTTACGAACAGTAGGTCGTGGGTTCGAACCCAGGCAGGCGCATTACTTGTGTAATTTATTTCATCACTGCTGCTCTCAAAACGGTGAAGGAAAACATCGTGAGGAAACCGGCATGTCTTAGAACCAAAAAATTCGAAGACATGTGATATGCCAATCCGCACTGGGCCCGCGTGGTGGATTATAAGCCCATCCCTCTCCTAGAGAGGAGGCCTGAGTCCCAGCAGTGGGAACATTATAGGCTGATGATGATGATGATGGTTAGATGATTAGGAAAAAAAGGGGAGAAAGTCAGACCAATAGTAATAACGTTCAAATGGGGTTAAAACTAAAAATCCAGAAAAACGGCAAGTGTCTCGAAAAATCACCATCTATACTAATATTATAAAGCTGAAGAGTTTGTTTGTTTGTTTGTTTGTTTGAACGCGGTAAACTCAGGAACTGCTGGTTGGAATTTTAAAATTCTTTTTGTGTTGGATAGTCCATTTATCGAGGAAGGCTATAGGCTATATAACATCACGCTACGGCTAATAGGAGCGGAGCATAAATGAAAAATGTTACAAAAACGGGAAAAGGTATTCCTTTTTGAGAGCTTCCGCTGCGTGCGCTGCGAAAACGGTTTAAGTTACGCAAATATCATGTATGAAGGAATTGTTCCTCTTTAAAATTTCTAAAAAAAAGTCCGCGACAGCATATATCTATCTTTTAAGATTGACTCAGTGTAACCTTTTTTTTACTATTAAACTGTTAGGTTAAAAATAATTATTTTTTGCGAAGCTTATTTAACCCATATGGTATTAATCTATATCTAAATAAATGTGTTTGTTAGAAGGAAAATTTAATATAAAATATTTGTGCCCTTTATTCTAAACAGTTTAAACAAATATCTTAGAAGATATCGCAATGTGAAAATATCCGCGCGGCAAAATAATTCGCGCGTCGCAATGTAGGGAGATTCTTTCCGGGAAATTCAAATTCAAAATATTTACTGCATCATAATGTTTACAAGTACAGAGTGTTATCGTATATGTATTTAACAGTAAAAGATACCTATAGTAATTCACACTTTAATATAATCTAAGCTAATCTAAACCATCTAAAATATTATAATATAGAAGAAAGATAAGATTTTTTATTTGTTACGATTTAGCTTAATTTATGTCGGATAGTCGATTTATCGAGAAAGGTTATAAGCTATATTTATGTGACGCAGACGAAGTTGCGTGGGTCAGCTAGTATTACATAAAACAAGACTACCCCCTTGAAGTATTTCACAAACGCAAAGAGTTGGAACCCCAACTTAAAATTCAAAAAGAACTGGGAATAAAGGCATTTATTAAATATGTTAAGTTAATTATATTAAACAACCAAAAAACAACCAATAACCAAAGTTTCACAAACAAGAGAAACCTGTCCTGTCCGAATCACCAGAAATCACAAATAGTAGGGAAGAAAGACAGAGTAACAACAAAAAACAACCAACTAAAAAGAACAAGATAAGTAAGAACATGAATACAAAGTACAGAGAGCTGTAAGCCACATTTTCAAAAGCTTAAGTTACTTACACTTCCGCGACTTTATATATATGAAGTAGCTACTTTTGTAAAATCAAATCTACATTTATGTAAAAGAGCCAAAGAGCATACGTTATAAATAGTACATTACTGCAGCGGCCAGCAACAGAGGCATTGATGGACGAACGTGTAAATGTGGGCCGAGGCGAAGCCGAGGCACACATACGTAAGTCCATCAATGCCTAGTTGTGGCCAAGGCTTGTATAGTACTTTTCTCAAATAATGCGAGGAAATTAAAACTAAGTAGTACCTAGGCAGAACTTTTTATTTAAAAATACAGTTGTTAAACAACAATAATTTTTCACGCGTTGAAGAGTTCAGCCAATTCGAAATTTAAATAAAACCTTTAATAAGTCACCTCCTTGGTTGCTATGGTTCAGAGTAAAAGATCGTTCCATTTTTAAATAACACGACAGATATGAGTTTAGTATGTAATTTATTTGGCCGCTAAACACGACAGATATGGATTTTCATACAACTTTTGCCGGCCGCTGGTCGCATGTATCTGGCCAGTACAGCAATTTCGATTTATCTCGAAGAAGGTTGTCAAAATAATGCTCAAATTTCCAAGCATGTTTGAGAAAAATACAATAATATGCGTAACAAGACACAAAAAAGCTATTTTCACCAAAAACCATGGCACCCAAAATCTATATTTATATAAAAACTAACAGTTGCCCGCGACTTCATTCGCGTAGAAATTTTGACACTCTTATCTGGACTGCCTGTGGATGGTACTATGTCAAATCGAATGCCAAATGCCAATCGAAGCGATTATATTCCCTTAAACCAGCCCTGTCGTAAAATCTATTCCTACCTGAAATGTCTTAACTATATTCTATCTCTCTGCCAATTTTCAGGTACAAAAAGCCAAGGATTTCATATGGACTTACGGGAGCCCTTAGTCCAGGTCTTCCTTACAAACTTAGCTTAGATCTCCTACTCCTAAACTCTAGACTTGTTAAATTTCAGGTTGTTAGTACAAAAAAAAAACAGTACATTTTTACAAACATGTCAAAGCCCTCAAACTTCCTTATTCTGGACATGTTGCTAAACTCGCTAAATCCGTTCTTAGTCAACGTCTACTAACTATAAAGTACCTTCCTGCCAAAATTAGGGAGCTTTTGCCGAATGCCTAACGTGTAACGTCTGATTATATGTGAATTATTTGTGGGCATCTATCCCTGATATCTATAGGCAACTCACCCACATGTCTGGGTGAGATGCCTATTTTACATTGTTTTAAAAAAATATTCTTGATTCAATTTACGTTGCACAATAGTTCAAAATTTAATCTGAATGGCATAAATAAACAGTGATTCAAATAAACTATGCGTTTTTCATTTAGTATCTTACATATATAATTAGTAATGATTTTTTTTTTTAACTATAGGCAACTCTCCCTGACTTACCCTACATTTTTACAAACATGTGAAAGCCCTCAGACCTCCTTATTCTGGCCATGTTGCTAAACTCGCTAAATCCGTTCTTAGTCAACGTCTACTAACCATAAAGTACCTTCCTGCCAAAATTGTAGCACAAAAAAGGAAGGACTGTCATACAAACTCGCGTGAGCCCTTAGACCTCCCTAGTCCGGCCCTGTCGCAAAATCGGTTCTTAGCAAACTTCTACTCACCTACTACGTCCCTGCCAAAATTCAAGTTAGTAGCACACAAAATGATGGACTTTTAAACAAACTTGCGAGCGCCCTTAAACCTCTCTAATCCGGCCCTGCCACAAAACCTGTACTTAGCAGAGTTCTTCTAACTATAAACTACGTGCCTGCCAAAAATCAAGTTTGTAGCACAAAAAATTAAGGATTTTCTTACGAACTTGCAAGAACCCTTAGACCTCCCTAATCCGGCCCTGTCACAAAATCTGTTCTTACCAGACGTCTACTGCCTATTAACTACGTCTCTGCCAAAAATCAAGATTGTAGCACAAAAAATGAAGGACTTTCATACAAACTTGCGAGGGCCCTTAGACCACCCTAATCCGGCCCTGTCGCAAAACTAATTTATAGCGGATGCCTACTGACTATAAACTACGTCTCTGCCAAAAATCAAGATTATAGCACAAAAAATGAAGGAGTTTCATACAAAACGGGCGAGAGCCCTTAGACCTCCCTAATCCGGCCCTGTCTCAAAATCGGTTCTAAGCAGACGTCTACTAACTTTAAACTACGTCCCTGCCAAAAATGAAGATTGTAGCACAAAAAATGAAAGACTTTCATACAAACTGGCGAGAGCCCTTAGACCTCCCTAATCCGGCCCTGTCACAAAATCGGTTCTAAGCAGACGTCTACTGCCTATTAACTACGTCTCTGCCAAAAATCAAGATTGTAGCACAAAAAATGAAGGACTTTCATACAAACTTGCGAGGGCCCTTAGACCACCCTAATCCGGCCCTGTCGCAAAACTAATTTATAGCGGATGCCTACTGACTATAAACTACGTCTCTGCCAAAAATCAAGATTATAGCACAAAAAATGAAGGAGTTTCATACAAACTTGCGAGGGCCGTTAGACCACCCTAATCCGGCCCTGTCGCAAAATCCGTTCTTAGCGGACGTCTACTAACCATAAACTACCTCCCTGCCAAAAATCATCTTTGTACGTCCAGCGGTTTTTGAGATTTCGTGATGAGTGAGTGAGTGACCTTTCGCTTTTATAGGACTGTATTTCGTTACTCCGAAGTTCGGTAGAAAGGTAGCTAAGAACCAGGAGAAGGTTCTTTGGTACTTTTTTTTTTTTTAGGTAGGGTAGTAGGTAGGTAGGTAGGGTAGTAGGTAGGGTAGTAGGTAGGGTAGTACGTAGGGTAGTACGTAGGGTAGTACGTAGGGTAGTAGGTAGGGTAGTAGATTGCAACGCATGCGCGGGTTCAGCTAGTCTACAATAAATTACCCAAACATATCATAGAAGCTAGTAATACAAATCTGTTTAAAAAATGGTTAAATGAGTTTTTAGTTGAAAAATGTTACACAATTAATGACTATCTAAATGAAACTTACTAGACCTACTACATCCGATTTATTACATTGGCTTGACATTGCATTTAACTCAATTACTGATATAAAACTGTTGTAAAATTATTCCCCCTATGTTTATGTGACAATTTTATTATTAACTAGCTGATGCCCGCGGCTTCACCCGCGTGGATGTCGTTCAAATTATATACTAAAACCTTCCTCTTGAATCACTCTATCTATTAAAAAAACCGTATCAAAATCCGTTGCGTAGTTTTAAAGATTTAAGCATACAGACAAACAGACACTCAAAAATAGCGACTTTGTTTTATACTATGTATAAGGATAATTATGTTGTATATGTAAAATTATGTGACTGTAATGAATAATCTAATTGTTAAATTCTAATTATTCTGACATTATGAACTTTTTGTAATTTGAATTTTCATAGAACCTGATTTCAAATATCAATTTAATTTGTACGCTTTCAACGCAAAACATAGACGGAACTCCTATATTTATTTGTAACACCACTTTAAAACCTATGTTTACAAATAAAGATTTCATTTTCATTTTCGAATATGAAAAAGTTTTTAATTCAAAAACCAAAACTGACTTTCAACTGGGTATTTGTGTACCTACTTCTTAGTCGATTCACTCTTGCCAGAGCGGTCGTGGTTATCATGTTCTGGAAGTTTGGGCAGCAGACAGCACCCGCCGTACGACGTCCCGCCACCCCTGCCTGCTGGCCGTCAATCGGGCACATTCGTGCACGGGAGCGCCCATCGCAGCCTTCACCTGGTCTGTCCATCGCATCGGGGATCTTCCCCTTGGACTTGTGCCTTCGACTTTCCCCTGCACGACAAGACGTTCTATGGAGTCGTTTCCACGCCGACTAACATGCCCAAAGAATTTCAGGATCCGACTGCGCACTTGAGTGGATAGGCGCTCTTTTATGCTAAGCTAAGCGGGTATTTGTGTATGTGAGTTAAATGTTTGTGAACGCACCCACGATACAGGAGAAATTCCTAGTGTGGGGCAAAGTTTAAAAAAAAAACTCTCTAGAAGAAGAAAATACTCAAGTCATACAGGAACCACAGCTGGCCCTCTCTCCCGATCTCCCAATACGGCTTGTCACCGCGGGGGATTAAGACAATAACCCTCCAACACAAAGAATAAGACAAAGCTGGCGAAGGAAAACACTCATGGAAAAGATGGAGTAGGCCTATACCCAAACGGGGCCTTAACTAAAATAAAAGAATACAAAAAAATGTACCTAATGTAATATTAAGATATTATTATATTAAATTGAATAACATTTTATACAAGCAATAATGTACTAAAGTAAAAGCTTTTTAAATTACATGATATACAACTAACGTTTGATTAAGAATAATAGGTAAAGGAATGTACTTAATGTAAAATGTAATCCAAGAAAGTTATCTCTGTACATATCGTGCCCTTACTTCAAAACCCAACTAACTGCATAAAATGTAGTTTCGAGAAAATCGTGTTTTAAGGTTCAAATCGTAAAATTTCTTTTAAAATACCTGATAATGAGTAGAGTACGTGTATTTTTGATTTCTTAATGTATTCATTATACGGGTGGAAAAGAAAAAAGAACTTAATTCTCAAAACAAGTAGGAAAAATTAAGCATTTGCTTGATAAGTGCTGCAGATTAGTGGTTTTTCCTGTAGCCGCAATGTTTTCTTATCTTTTGAAGAATAGAGTTTGGACAGCAGTTTTTTACGAATTCAAATAAACGAAATTTGTATGTTCACATAATTGGTAATTGCTGAAACTAAGTAGAAGTCTTTAGTCTCTTTACTCAGTTATTCAATTATTATTGTTATTGTTCATCTAACTTGAATCATGCCAAAACCACTTAAACGGCGATTTAATGTTTTTCCTGACGAAAAATATTGTTTACAAGGCAGAAACTTTGCTTTCTGACACTTATTGGGTTTTTACTGTTCTTTATTTAAAAAATCTTCTGATAAGTTACTTTAGCTAAAAGCTAAATCCAGAACGGAGTGTCATATCCGAAAACGGGTTTTACCAGTATGTAGATCTTGAAAAGGAGATTCTAACGGTATTTGTAACTCATTTTTGCCCATAAGTGACTTTAATTGGTTTTCGCTTTAAGGGCACGATATATTGGTAAATGAAATGATAAATCGAAAGTAGGGTGGGGTGGTAGCCAATGAACCGCGTGTACCGTATGAACCATAGTACCTACCGTCCATACGGTACGCGGCACACTTGCACAAAAAACATGTCACGACTCGCTTGTCACATCATGCAGTTTGGTGTAGTCGCCGCACAGACTGGTAAAATGACCAAAAACTTGGCCAAAAATATTTTGTTTCTTTTTAACACGCTTTTTCTTTATCAGATAGGTGGTTCATGACGAGAAATGATATTTTTCATAAAAAAATATAATTTTGAAGTTGGGAGAAGGAGAAAAATAAAAAAATAATTATAATTAAATGGGGAAAAATTTCGAGAAATTTGATTAATGTCCAGGTTTTGAGTCGTTTTACCAGTCTGTGCGTCGGCCGCTTGTCGCCACAAACGAATGCCACTTATGATGAATATTTATGTGAGTATAATTATTACTTACTATTTGTTTATTTCAGCATGGAACACGGCAGGGCGGGAAGCCCGAAAAAAGGGTTTCATATCGGAAAAGCTAACCAAACACTTGTCGGGTCTGAGTATCCGAAAAGCAGGCAAAGATTACAACCTTCCCTATCCAACACTGCGAATAACAAAATACTGAAACCATACGTCGCCGCGTCGCGGTCGTGTAGACTAGAGCCTCATTATGATGCTAGTAAAATGTTTACTGACCAACAAGAAGATAGGATAAAGGAATATTCATATTGTGCCAATAAATTCTAATGCAGACAAAATTAGAAAGTGAAATCGTAAAAATTCCATGAAATGGCAGGCCAAGATTGGTTGAAAGCGGTTTAGGCCAAGGCATCTCTGAATAAACAGTGAAAACGTCGGAATACCATATTTGAGAGCTATGACTAAAGATAAGAGACCAAAATGAAAAGTTCATAATGACTGTAATAATTAAGTTCCAAGACTGATTCTGTGGTTTTTATAACCCGAAACCTAATAAATATTTAAACTTATTACTGTTTTTTTTATTTTTAACTTAAAACAAACGTTTAATGGTTTTTCTATTACTGTGATTCATTGTGTACCACCTGGATCATTCAGTACCACCCCTCGGTTCATCGTGTGTACCCCTAGGTGTACACTATGAACCATTTGACTTGTTTAAGAAAAACAGGACTACAGCACAGGCTATTGCCTAATTAATTAGGCAATAGCAAATATTTTCCATTTTGTTTAACGTAGTTTGGTAGTTTATTAAATAACCTAAGATAACCTATGATTGAGATAAACTCATTTTCTTAAACTCCATTATCGACCGAGCTAGAGCTCTTCAAACTTTTGGTGGTTCAATGGTCACCCCACTCTATGTACAAAATAAGTATTATGAAATCTGAGAAAAAAAAAATGTAGTTAAATGATTTATGGTAAATGAAATGTGAATCTATGATGCAATCTAAGAAAAAAAAAACTTATTTTAAATCAAATGATAAGTGGAATGTCGTAATTAATAAACTATGATAAAAACTAAGAAAAAAAAAACTGGCTAAGTGCAAGTCGGACTTGCACATGAAGGGTTCCGTACCTTGACTTCTTATACGTTTTCCTGTAATCTATACGTATTGAAATAATTTCTGTATTTTTTTAAGACTTTAGGTTCAGTAGTTTCGGAGAAAAGGGGGAATGGTAGGACAGACAGACACACGAGTGATTCTATAAGGGTTCCGTTTTTTCCTTTTGAGGTACGGAACCCTAAAAGTAAGCATGTGATATAAGGTGCTATAATGTATGATGAAATGTAAGAAAAAACAAAAAATAGAATGTTACAATGTATGATGAAATTAAAAAAGAAAAGAAAATATATTATGATGGTATTGTTAATAAAATGTTATGTTTAATGAAATGTTAAATGAAAACATATTCTATAGTCTGGTATTGTTAAATTAATTGTTTTTTGCAAGAAATGTAATTGTTAAGGATAAATAAAGGCTTAAATAAATAAATAAAAATAGGATTTGTCACTTTGAATTTCTTTTAAACATCAATAACGCTAAGGTCTTCTCATATGCCGATGATACTGCGATAGTCTTCTTTGGTAACTCCTGGAACGATGTGAAGCAAAAAGCTGAGGTAGGCATGGCCCAAGTAGCTAACTGGCTTATCAATAACTTGCTCACACTTAATACATCTAAAACGAACTACATATGTTTTAGTATTAGCAAAAACACACTACCTAGTGATAATTATAACATAAAAGTTCATGTATGCGGTGATACTAATGATAAACATTGTAATTGTTCGGTTATTAAACAGGTCACACAGACTAAGTATTTAGGCGTGATACTCGACCAACGATTATCCTGGTATGCCCACCTTGATCAAGTAACGAACAGACTTAGGAGATTAAGCTGGATTTTCAAGACTCTCAGACATATCGCACCAAAACAAATAAATGACTGGCCTGTTGGTCTAGTGGTTAGTGACCCTAACTGCTATGCCGGAGGTCGTGGGTTCGATTCCCACCCAGGACAAATGTTTGTGTGATGAGCACGATCATTTGTTCTGTGTCTGGGTGTAATTTATCTATAATATGTATGTATTTAGAAATATGTAAGTATGTTTATCAGTTGTCTAGTACCCATAACACAAGCTCTGCTTAGCTTGGGACTAGATGGCGTTGTATGATAGTTGTGGAATATTATTATTATTGTTATAAATACGAACAGTAAACGAAACTCGTCTAGAAACATATTAAATGAGATTTATTTGGCTTTAGTTCAGTCTGTCTTGACATATTGCATCCCCGTTTGGGGTGGGGCTGCAAAAACCAATTTTATCAACGTAGAACGCGCCCAACGGGCCTTAATTAAGATCATGTACTTTAAAAAGTTAAGATATCCTACTGAAACCCTGTATCAGATAAGTCATTTGCTCTCAGTTCGTAAATTATACATTATTCAAATAATTCTAAAAATGCAGAAAACCGTAAAATATGACTCAAGTAAAATAACCCAGAGAAGAAAATATCTAATCGTTCCAATTCCCCATACAAAAACTGTATTTGCGGGGAGACAATACAACAAGCGATCAGCTTTCCTTTATAATAAAATTAACAGTAAAATTAACATATATCCAAAAAAATACTACGAATGTAAAAAAACTTTAACAGATTGGATAAAATTACTAAATTATGACGATACGGAGGCACTTTTGGAACACATTAGGTAAAATTTTGTGCTAATTGGGTAGTAGTAATAATCACACAACTTATCCACACCTATATCTATAAACACCAAAAGCACAACACACACACACACATACACTCACACAAGCGCACACACACACACACACACGCACACAAATAAGATAAATAATACCTAGCTGTAAATACCTAGGTTAGTTCATATTTTGTATTGCTTAGCTATGGAAGAGCGGGGCTCCCCAACACAGGCATTACTTGCTTACAGGGGAGCTCCAAACACAAATATTGTAAATGTAAACTTGTTGAAGCAATAAACCATTTTGTATTGTATTTGTATAAGTGCTATATATATATATTTGTAATCTCTTCTTAAAACTCTTCATTTTGATACCCCACTCGATAGTTATAATGGTTTTTTCTTTTTTTGAAGTCCGCGTTTTGGCCCCCAAAATTCGCAATTGTATACATATTGGTGCTGCTGATTGTACATCCAAAGTTCAACATGATATCGTTTTGTCTTATTATTAATTTTGTCTGTACGGAAACAGAATATAAAAAAAAATGTCCGTAAAAAGTTATAAGCTCCTAAAGATTCGTTTTTATTGCTAATTTTAACACAACTTTGGGCGTAAAGGGGTTTGAACTTTTTAGTATGGGAGCTGGCATTTCGACCCACCGCCATTTTGATTTTTTTTCGAAATCGTGGCCCACGATGAAAGTGGTATGTATGGATAGAGGACATAAATATTTATTTATTTATTTATTAGGCTTCTCAACAATGAGTACACTGTTACAATTATAATTTGTACATTGCAAACTTAAGACGAAGCGCCTCATTACTTACAGAGAAGCACAGCATGCACTACCTACGCGCATAGAATTACACAATTAAATATTATACTTATTTAAAAAAAAAAATTGAATACATTGAATTTAATTGAACTTAAAAAAGGCCTTTGACACCGTCTCTGTTCCTATCCTCATAAACAAATTGGAAACGCTAGGTGTGAGAGGAATTCCACTCAAAATGTTTGTTGATTACCTTTCAAACAGGAAACAAAGAGTTAGGGTGGGCGAATACGTCAGTAATGAAGAAAAAGTGACATTTGGTGTGCCCCAGGGAAGCGTGCTAGGCCCTACGTTATTCCTTCTCTACATTAACGACCTCTGCAACCTTAATATCAATAACGCTAGAGTATTTTCCTATGCCGACGACACTGCTGTAGTCTTTTCTGGGAAAACTTGGAACGATGTCGCTAGGAGTGCTGAAGCTGGTATGACTCAAATTGCTGAATGGCTTTCAAAAAACCTATTATCACTCAACACAGCAAAAACTAATTACATATGTTTCAGCATATCACACAGAACACAACCTAACAACAATTTTAATATAAAAGTACATACGTGTGATGCTCCAAATAACTGTCAATGTCCAGCTCTACTCAGAGTGACTCAAACTAAATATCTTGGCGTTATTATCGACCAAAGATTATCTTGGTACTCCCAGCTCGAACAGGTCACTAATAGAGTTAGAAAGCTGAGCTGGATTTTTAAAACTTTAAGACATATTGTGCCAAACAAATTAACAACTGTCATGAGTACTACCAGAAATATACTAAACGAAATATATATAGCCTTGGTACAATCTGTGTTAGTATACTGCATCCCCATTTGGGGGGGTGCGGCTAAGACTAAATTTATAGACCTTGAGCGGGGACAACGGGGTCTAATAAAAATTATGTACTTTAAAAACAGAAGGTATCCTACAGAGAGTCTTTATCAAATAAGTAATTTATTCTCAGTGCGCAAACTCTATATAATTAAAACTATTCTGAAAAAACATCGAACACTTTACTATGACCCCAAATTAACCTTAAAAAGAAGAAAGGATATAATAGCTGAAGTTCCACAAACCAAAACCAAGCTCGCTCGGATTCAATATAAAAAACGCTCAGCTCAGCTATACAATCGAGTAAATAGAGAGATCTACATATATGATAAGAAACTAACCGACTGTAAGAAAATTCTGACCACTTGGATAAAACCACTAACATATGACGACACGGAAACGCTGTTGGAATAAAATAAAATAAAACCTTACACATAATAAATAATCAGTTTTTAACTGTTATGCGGGCGCCACACACTCGACGAGTGGCATGGGAAGTAGCGAGGAAAGGAGGCAGGGACATAGTGTGGCAACGTTACTCGTCATGCCGCACGTCATGCTCCTCGTCCTGCCCATCGCTCCCTATTTTGTCGGCTTTTGTGAGCGAGTCAAAGGGCCGGCAATGCGAGCGCGAGTGGCTGGCCACATAATCGCGCGGTCGCGCGGTCGCAGTCCGCATCGAGCGCTCACGCAAGACGCACGCTTCTTATCTATCATGTCCTCGCCAAGTGCCATAGAATGGTTGAACGATAAAGTGTTATTATTTATTGATTTGTTGTCTGCGGAGCCAATTATTTGGGATCCACAACACAAAAATCATCATTCAAAACTTATGATATGTTTATTTATTTGAAAGCTTGTTTTAAAAAGATAAACTTTGGCTTATTATTTTTAAACGACTTACGAAAAATGTAGGTAGGTACGTATCATACTTAATAGTTATGTTGTTAAAATTACACTATCAAGAAATAGAGAAATATTAAGTAGTCGGCCGGTAGGTATGTACCTAGTCTACTATTTTATTAAATACCTATTAGGCCGGGACTATTTACCCACGCGTTGCCTGCACTCAAAGTCGGCTACTCGATTTATTTCTAATTTAATTATATTTTTTTATGTACCTACACGATGCTTTGGTGAGGCTTGGAGAAATAATGAAAATAGGAGTAGAAGAGTTGAAAGCAAAAAAAAAATCATTATTGGCATCTTTTAGACCATAGTCAATAAAAAAAAGCTATGCTAAAAATGCATAGCGCGCACGCTGCCACAGTTTCGTCGTCCATTCTCCACCAAAGGCAAATGCCAAGTGAGGAGCGTCGCGATTAATTGCGCGATTATTTGCACGAGTAGAGCAGTGTGTGGGCAGAGCGGGCAACATCGCGGCAAATAGCGGCAGCGCGAGGAGCAAAGCGATGAGCAGCGCAAGGAGCATAGTGTGGCGCCCGCATTACACTTGAAATCACATACACACTCTTTCATTAATTGACCCTCACAAATGATTACAAACATCTCACTCTCACACAACCTTACATACACTCAAACTCACACTCACACCCACACATGCTCACATTCACCTTCTCACACACTTTCACCCACCCTCAATCACACACTCGCATGCCTGCGTGCATTCTGCTTGTTTAGTTTTAACTTTTTTTAGTTTTATAGTATCTTTTTCTTTAAAAATGTTTTCAGTTTATAACAAGTAAATTAGTAATTTAAGTTACGGAAGAGCGGAGTCTCCTAACACAGGCTTATTTGCTTAAAAGGAGGCTCCTACCCCTAGTTGTTAAGGTTTACTATTGTTCAAACGAATAAAGCATTTTTCATTCATTTTTCATTTTCAATTGAATTAAATAGTTTAATTATATTAAATTAAATTAGAACAGATTAAATTAAAATGTAAAAGGATGGAATTATTTTATTATAGATTATGTTTAAATAAGATTACGTAAATATTTGACAAGAGATACCCATTACATAGCAAGGGCCACTTTTTTTAGAGCACGTACTGAAGAGTTAAATATATCAATGTCCCCTTCGTGATCTTTGTATGCAGCATACATTCTTGATAGTGGACAGTATTGCCTCAAGTTGGTGTGACATCTTGGCATGCAGAAAAGTCTCCTATTAGCACTTCTTGGCAGATTACGTGGCACATGGAATAAGACCCTACTAAGCAAATCGGGACAGTTCAGAGAGCCCATTACCAACTTCTTCAAGAAAACCAAATCCAGCATAACTCTACGTTTCTCCAGCGATACCATCCCAAAATACTTCAGCCGCTCTTGGTACGAGTTGAGCTTTTTACCCATATTATTAGCATAGGTAAGATGCCCTAAGAACCGTTTTTGCAGCCGTTCAATGCGCTTGATGTGGACCTTATACTCAGGTGACCAGACCACACTGCAGTACTCAAGATGGCTTCTAACTAACGAATTGTACATAATTTTTTTAATGCTGGGTTTTTTGAAATTTTTACACTCTCTCATGACGAAGCCAAGCATTTTTGATGACTTTAAAATAATTTTGTCAATATGTTCGACAAAACTTAACTTTTTATCGAACAGAACACCTAGGTCACGTATAGTTTCAACTTCAAGCCGCTCACCATTTAATTTATAAACAGATTGAATAGGGTTCTTTTTTTTTGTAATTTTGATATGGTGGCATTTTTTTACATTGAGAGACATTCTGTTATGCTCGCACCACTCAGTCAGCCGGTCCAAGTCACTTTGGAATAGTAGCGAGTCCGAAGGATTTCTTATAGACTTAAAGGCTTTAAGGTCATCAGCGAATAAGAATATATTCGAATTCGGGAAGCATTTGTGTATGTCATTTATGAAAAGAGTGAACATAGGCGGACCCAAATGAGATCCCTGAGGGATTCCCGACGTAGCAATATACGAACTTGAAGAGCAGCCATTTACCACAACCTTGAGCATCCGACCAGACAAATATGATTGGAACCAACTTAAGACAGGGTCCGAAACGCCATACATTTTGAGTTTCTTGACGAGTATTTCATGGTTTACTGTGTCAAAAGCCTTGCTGAAGTCGGTATAGATGGCGTCAACCTGGACACGCGCATCAACCGCCTCAACAATGCTTTCAACATAGGTCACCAAGTTGGTGGCTGTCGATTTCCCCTTCATAAATCCATATTGGCTGTATATTATTATTTGTGATAAATGTCTCGCTACCACCGGGCATATCAGAGCTTCAAATACCTTAGCAAGTATGGATAGAATAGCGATGGGCCTGTAATTGCCCACATCGGACTGATCCCCGTTTTTAAATATAGGCATAATTTTGGTTTCCTTCCAGATGGTTGGAAAAGTACCCCGAAGCATAGAATGATTAAATATGATACTTAAGGGCAGTGATAGAACGTCTGCCAGCTTATTTAAAAGCAAAGCAGGTATATTATCAGGCCCAGCCCCTTTGTAGATGTCCAATTTTTTTAATTCTTTGCGGATCTGATCTTGTGACATAGTTATTTGTCCTAACATGCTATTGCTTAGGCAGCTACCCATGACATCTGCGTGAGCATGCATTCCAATTCCATCACTAGTATAAACCTTAGAGAAATGGGATGCAAAATAATCACATATAACATTTAAATTATCAGAAGTGTTTATACCATCTGTCATGGAACTAGGGTAGTTACTGGTACCGCCTCTCTTCAATTATAAGTAGCTCCAGAAATATTTCGGGTTTGAAGTAATTTTTTCCTCTAAATCGGCAATGTGCGCATTATAACAAGTCGTAGCCATACGGTCACATCTTTTCCTAAGTATATCCAATGCAATAATGTCCAAAGGATTATTGTACTTCTTAACTCTGAGACGTAGGCGGTTCTTTTCATTAAGTCTTGTAATGAGCTGGCTAGAGAACCAGTACGGATATTTAGTATCTTGTAGTGGTACTTGTGGAACGTAGCGCTTAATTAACCCATACAATATATTGTAAAAATAGTCTACCATCTGATCTACAGCCATGCAAGGATCAAGCTCAGATGACCAATTGACCTGCTCCAGTGCTGCATTAATTGCCACGTAATCTGCCTTAAAGTAGTTTAACCTTGTTCTATTGTTACAAGTTTTTGGCTTTTCAAATCGGGTAAATGAGAGCTCACACAGTATAGGTGGATGGTGCACATCTATTTTAGAAAGTACATCTACTGGTACACTTACTACAACAAGATCCAAGTTAGTTAGGACAAAATCAAGAATTCGGTTATTTTGATTGCATAAATAATTACATTGTGTTAAGTTGTTAAGCAAGACAAAATCACAAAAAGTCCGTTCCAAACCTGTGCAGGTAAGTTGCGGAGCTCTTATCACATTACCACCTGTCCCAAGCCAGCGATTAGTTTTCATATTAAAGTCTCCAATAATCAAACAGTCATTCGCATGTTCCAAGACATTGTTTGTATTATCAACAAAGTGTTCCAGTACTCTGGGCTGTATAGGCGACGGCAAGTATACAGTACAAATATAAATTATTTTAGCTTTCTTACCCCCTTTAAGTGACAACTTGACCCAGAGATCATCGCATGAACTTTCAAATTTAATCATTCTCTGTGATTCTAGTTTTGTGGATACAGCGATAAGAACGCCACCACCGTCGGTTTTGTTATTAAAATTTTCTTGGATCTATCTCGCCTATAAATAGCGTAACGCCCATCCATGATTTCTGAGTCAAATATACCATCCAGAAGCCAAGTTTCAGTAAACATTATAACATCGTATGAACAGCATGCAACTTTCTGGTAAATGTCACTCAGTTTAGTCCTAATACCCCTAACATTCTGGTAGTAAATTTTTAACTGATCGAATTTAAATCCTTAACAATCTTATACATTATCTACACATTGTACTGCTTATTGTAAACTGTCCAACGAGCCGGAATCCCTTATATACTTATAGTCTGCACCATCATGTTTTCTAACAAAGATCTTACCGCCACGGACCCACACATATTTGTAGCCCAAAACTCTTAGCCCTAATCCTAGTCGCGGCATGCAGCGCCTTGTTTGCTAGTGATAAATGCTCAACTATATAGACATTCTCTTTTTTTCCGGAAATCCTAAGAAGAGCGGTGTTGAGCTTCTCTTCAGAAGTCTGTTTTTTATTAAAGTTGATAGAAGCCGCCAGAAATTGGTCGCGAACCCGTGGACTACTGAACGGAACAACGATAGACTTCGGGCGGTTGCTAGTTGGGGTTTGCTTTGCAATTCTTGTAACATGATGTATGTTATTCTCATTTATGTCTCCAGAGATCACCTTACTAATATTCAACACTGTTGACACAAGATTTTCATTGTTGTGCTCTGGTAGACATTGAATTTCCACATTTGTAGAACGTGCTTGTTGTTCCATCTGAGTTAGCCTCACACCTAGGTCTTTGACAGTAGTTTTGAGCTGCTCGTTTTCCTTTTTAAGATCATTAACGACTTTGGTGTTTAAAGAAAACTCAGACTTCATTTCCTCAAACTTTGCGCTCATAAATTCCATCGATGTATTAAGACCTTCTAATTTCTCCGTAATCGCCTTCATCTGCGTGTTAACATAATTCGCTAAAGTTTGGTTGAGGTGCCGCATAAGTTCCTCTATCTGTTTTTTCATAATACGAGAAACTTCGCTAGACGTAACAGGAACATCATCGTTAAGGATAGTTACCGAAGGCTCTTTCTTTCTTTGTGTTACATTGGGATCACTCACCTTACTGTTGCGCACTGGGGTATTATCAGCATTACGCTTCTTCGGCTTGCAGGTCGGACAGGTCCAATTAAGCAATTCAGTTGGGTGGAAATCACAACCCAGTTGCGTGAGACAGGAATGGTGGTAGGATTTTTGGCACGATGAGCATTTAACTACAGCACTTCCTTCAGCTATGACTTCAGAGCAGCAATCACAATTCATTATGGTACGACTTTGTTTTTGACTCGCACAAAAAGTTAAATTACATCAATAATTCTGAGCACACTAATAAGTTGCGCGCTAATAAAGGCCCGCGCCTGGCGACGAGCTGTCGTAAGTCGGCGAGAAGAACGTCGTAAGCGCCGCGGAATATCGCGTCACTTACGCGTTGCGCACTTAAAGTTTGTTCTCACAATTTATTTATGTTAATGGCGGTATAATAAAAACACTGGTAGATTGATTTAAGTCACTGCTTAGTTATTAACAGTATTTATCACAAAATATATAACACTTCACATGTACTAGACTTGATGCTATTAAATTAGAACAGAATCAGTACCCATCATTCACTATTTGACGGGTTTTTAAATTATTTAGACGGAACAAAACACAGGTATTACTCGCGCGCTGTCTGTTGACAATCTGAAAATATATAGACGAACAAAAAATGTCATGTACCCCAAAGTGTCACGTTATCGAGATATATTAAGAAGGTAAAGATCGACATAATTATGAGTACAATGACCACATACAAAATAGACCTTTTACGTGTCTGTAGGCGTTGATTATTATTATTACTTACTGTTTATTGAAAGAGTACATTACATACTACTAGGAGTACGAGAAAACAATTCTATGTCATGACATAGCGTTTTATTGCGATGCGAAGCGATTTTCTCGTGCGAATAGTAATAATAACCCTGGTGAACAGGCTTTGGGATGCTTTCCCAGTTAATCCTCATTCCTTCCTTGTATTCCTAATTTAAATCTGCCGCCACACGCGACATCCAAACGTTGCGTATCCAAACATCATATCGTCGGACCGCTCGCGCCCTCTGACGGAAGAAAACAAAAACTTCAGTTCGAACTGAAATAACGAGCGGCTGGCCAGCCCATCTTCTCCGCGAAGACTATACTCCAAAATACCGTGAAAATACGACTGCTCGTCAACAGTGTGGTGATCTCCAGGCTCCCAGTATCCCGTGAGTACATTACCTTCCTCTTTTGTTTCTCTTAGCCTGGTTCTGAATAGAAGCCTTCAAAACCGCGTGATTGGCTGTACGCGAAAATCAAATCATATTTGTGGTCCATTTCGAGCGCGATTACCTGTAGATTACAGTTTTTTCAGGCATTCTCTGGTTCAATTTCAATAGAAAACTCAGAGATTTCCTAGAATTTCGCAAAATAAAAGTATTATCCTACAAAATTGTGTTGTCATACTCGCAGGGTAAACCTATGCAGATTCAGAGGTCATCTTAATTTAGTCGGGTTATATCACAATAATTCGTAGTTATTTTACGAAATTCATTGTGCAATCTTATTAACTTTATCTATTCACGGTATTTATACACTAACAAATGTTACTAGATAACTATTTCACCTATATGTATTGATTTACACCTAATAAATCTCAACTTAGGTTCGTATTTTCATACTCATAGTCTACCTACGTAAAACAAAATGGAAGACGGTAAACTTAAACTACTTCAGTCTCAACGCGAATATGTCTATCGTGATATCCAAATCCTTTATGACTTATCAAAATCTATGATTCAAGATCGTTCAAAGGTATCGTCGTTCAAGGCGAGATATACGCGGATACATTCAATTCGCGAAGAATTTGTTGCGTTGTGTAGTAAAATACAGGCGTTGGAGTTAGCCATAAAACCTGATGCAAAAGTGTGTCAAAAGTCTTTGAGTTCGTTTGATGATTTGTACTATGCCGTAATCGGTGCAGCGGCTGACTTACAGGTCGCTGATAAGAGCGAGAACGTCGACGGGACGTCGCAGGCGGCGCCGGCGGCTCTCGACTCCATGCAAACAGGACGTAACGTTAGGCTACCTACTCTTGAGTTACCTAAATTCGATAGTAAAATAGAAAACTGGCAAACATTTTATGATATTTACAAAACTTTAATTCACGATAACAATTCGATTTCGCAAATAGAAAAATTTCATTACTTATCGTCTTGTTTACAAGGCCCGGCTTTGTCTATTGTCAAAGGGGTTCCGATGACCGCTGATAATTACGAAGTAGTTTATAATAGTTTGATCGAGCGTTATCAAAACAAGCGTATTATAGCTTTAACATATTTAGATAAATTCTTTAACCAGCCAGTGTTGAAATCGGGTAACTTCCAAGATTTACAAACTTTATCAAACGTAATTTATGAGGCATACCATGCACTCCAAGCTTTAAAAATTGAAAATTTAGGTGATTTTATCTTATTTTGTTTAACTTCACGTGCGCTGGACTCGGACACGCGTAATCGTTTCGAATCTCAGAAAAACATTTCACAAATACCTACTTTTTGTGAATTGTTAAAGTTTCTTCAAGATTATGTTAAAATCTTAGAAACTAGTCATTTATCTTCTAAATCTAATAACAATCCTAACCCTCGTAACCTCGAAGGGAAAAAACCTTCGCCTGCGACCAGTAGGCAAAATAGCAGCGGTTCAAAACGCTCATCTTATCTCGCAAAATCTAATCCTCCTGCCAATGTGGCTTGTGCTCATTGCAGTGAGCCGCACTTGATTTATCGGTGCCCTACCTTTCAAACCTTAGATTCTCGTGCTAGACTCGCGTTAGTACAAGGTAAAAACAATATGTGTACAAATTGTTTGCGTACAAATCACGTCATAGAAAAATGCGTATCTAAAATGTCTTGTACGGTGTGTGGATTACGTCATCATACCCTATTGCATATTGACCCAGCGCCATCTAGCGCCGGCGCTACCACTGCAGCGAACGTTACAGCACATTCTCACGCTGCCGTTCCCAACCGTGACATGGTTTTACTAGGGACGTGTCAGGCGCGCGTGTTCAACACCGCCGCCGGCACTCAATATACCGTGCGTGCACTCGTAGACAGTGGGGCGCAGGATTGTTTTATCACCGCTGCGTGCGCGCGAATACTCGGGTTAAAACTCCGCCGCTGTAATCTTAATATAGCCGGACTAGGACAAAACTCAGTCACACAAGTAAAAGGGGTGACGGAATGCACTATACGACCTGTACATGGTGATGCTCCACAATTTAATATCAAGCCAGTCGTGTTAGATAGCATCACTGCTCTAATACCTAGCGTGAAGGTACCATCAGTCGTTAGAGAACGTTGCAACCATCTAGTGTTAGCCGATCGCGACTACGATGTTCCCGCCAAAATCGACTTATTAATTGGGGCGGAACTATTCCATGAAATCTATGACGGTCAACGCATCAATCTGGGGCCCGGTTTACCTACCGCTCTGCATAGCGTTTTCGGGTGGATTCTGTCAGGGGCAGTAAACTTTAATTCTGCACCTTTGAACACTGCGTGCTCTTTAGTGGCCACCACATTTAAATTAGACGAACAAATTCAAAAGTTCTGGGAAGTGGAGGAACCACCGCGCGCTTTTATCACCGTACCCGAGAATGATACCTGTGAACGCATGTACACTGATTTAACCTATCGCGAACCTAACGGACGATATGTCGTACCAATCCTCTTAAAGGATGGCGATCGTTCTCTGGGTGAATCCTACAATAGTACCTTGTCGCGTTTTACTTATCTAGAAAAGAGACTTAATCGTCAGACTGAACTTAAATCCGATTATGTTAATTTTATGCGCGAGTACGAGAATTTAAATCATATGTATCCGGTACCTAACCCAACGGTACCTACTCTCAATCGTTATCTTATCCCTCACAGTTGCGTCGTTCGCCCAGAGAGCACGACGACTAAATTGAGAGTAGTCTTCGATGCTAGTTCTAAAACTACTAACGGTCTATCTTTAAACAATATTGTATTCACTGGCCCTAAGCTTCAAGTGGATATTGTAGATATCATAACCGGTTTCAGATTACACACAGTAGTTTTAACTTGTGACATCTCAAAGATGTATAGAGGAATCTTAATTAGACCGGAGGATCGGAACTTTCAACACATACTATGGCGAGAATCTCCTAGTGATCCAGTAAAAGAGTACGAACTTGCGACTGTCACCTACGGAGTTAGTAGCTCACCTTATCTGGCCATCCGTACCCTCCATCAATTAGCAGCCGACCATGGCGCCGCGTACCCACGCGCAGCTGAAGCTCTCCTTCACGAGACATATGTCGATGATATAACGACCGGCGCGCCCTCTGTACGCGAAGCCATAGAACTAAAAGATCAACTTATCAGTTTATTAGGCTGTGCTCAACTAGAGCTCCGAAAATGGAGTAGCAATTCACAATCCTTTATTCAAACTTTGCCTGCAGATCATTGTCAAGTACCTAAACCTTTCTCTGAAGAAAGTGACAAATCAACGTTAAAAATCTTAGGAGTCCAATATGATCCTGTGAGTGACAACTTTAGTTACTCACAGTCCCCAATCGAGGACAAAGAATGTACTAAGCGTTCCATCTTATCTAGCATCGCACGTATTTTCGATCCTCTTGGGTGGCTCACACCTTTTATCTTAAAAGCCAAATTGCTCCTTCAAGACTTGTGGCGTCTTAATCTTTCATGGGACGAACCTGTGCCCAGAGACATAGCTATAGAATGGCAAAGCTTTATAGCGGATCTTCATAACTTAAAACTGATAGAAATCCCTCGTAGGATTATACCTTCTCAGTCTAATGAATTTCAACTCATCGGATTTTGTGATGGATCCACTAAAGCATATGGATGTTGTGTTTACCTTCGTGTCGTTACCTCTCACGACGTACAAGTTTATCTTTTGATTGCTAAGTCCAAAGTAGCACCTCTAAAAGTGTTGACTGTCAACCGCTTAGAGCTTTGCAGTGCTGTATTACTGTCCAAAGTAATAAATCGCATTCATTCTTTGCTTAGTTCAAAAATCATCTTAAATAAATCTATCTTGTTCACAGACAGCTCGACTGTGTTGTCGTGGTTGAACACTGAGCCACACAAGCTTAAAACTTTCGTTGCCCACAGAGTAGTCCTAATTAATGACAGTCCTGTGTCAGCTGAGTGGCGACATGTGTCCACCCATGACAACCCAGCCGACATCTGTAGTCGTGGCTTATCATGCCTATCTTTATCTTCATCTCAATTCTGGTGGTCTGGTCCTCAGTGGCTGTCCAACGAAACTTGCAACTGGCCTGCTTCAGCAGTTGAAATGTCCGATAGCTTACCAGAACTTAAGCCTCCATCACGCGCGTGTCATACTGGTGTGACACGTGAAGCTGAATTGCTTACTTCCATCATGGAACGCCACTCCTCTCTTTCTCAAGTGGAAAGAGTGGTTGCATGGATCTACCGTTTCATCCACAACGCAAAAGCTAAACGTTCTCAGCGTAACTTATTACCTTATCTGACAGCCACTGAATTAAACCAATCTTTAGATCATTTAACAAAATATGTTCAACATCAAAGTTTTAATGATGTCATATCTTTAATAACATCCAATAAACCTTTACCCAAACACTTATCTAAACTCTCTCCTTTTCTTGACACTCGCGGAATCTTGCGAGTGGGGGGACGCCTTAAACACGCGTCCTTACCAAGTCAAGTCAAACATCCATACCTCTTACCTAAGATTTCACGATTGAGTACTCTTCTTATTGACCGCTATCATAAAACTTATCTTCACTGTGGGCCTCGCCTACTCCAATCTTTAATTATGCGTCGATTTTGGATACTCGGCGTTAGAAATCTTATCAGATCACGGTTATCTAAATGCGTGACCTGTTTTAAAGTCAAACCTATTCCACTTCAACCTTTACAAGGTGATCTTCCACCTTCTCGACTACACCCGGGTCATTGTTTTCAAACAATAGGCATCGACTTCGGAGGTCCTTTTATGATAAAAGAAAGTAGACGTCGTAGCGCTAAAACTTACAAAGCTTATCTTTGCCTCATAGTCTGCCACGCGACCAAGGCCGTTCATCTCGAGCTGGTTACTGAGCTCACATCTGAAGCATTCATAGCGGCCTTAGATCGTTTTGTATCGCGGAGAGGACTTTGTCACTCCATAGTCACAGATGGTGGCACTAACTTCGTAGGTGCCAGGCGTTACTTGTCGGAAGTTAGGGAAATGCTCAACCGCGAAAGCGATAGTATTAACAGTCACCTCGCTTCTCGAGGAATCACTTGGAAACTCAATCCTCCTTCCGGTCCTCACTTCGGAGGCATTTTCGAGAGCGGTATAAAATCAACAAAATACCATCTCAAACGTATCATAGGATCCCAGATTCTTACCTTTGAAGAATATTACACTATCTTAACGAAGGTGGAAGCCATGTTAAACTCAAGACCCTTAGTGGAACTATCTTCCGATCCCGGCGAGGTTGACGCTCTTACAGCTGGTCACTTCCTCATCGGTCGACCTTTAGTATCTCTTCCTGAACCAAGGTACGCGGAAAACGAGACCTTACGTACTCGTTGGCAGCTATTACAGTGCCTCTCACAAAGCTTTTGGCGCACTTGGCAAAGGGATTATTTGCATACCTTACAACAGCGAATGAAATGGTTCAAACACGGCAACCATCAGCCAAGACTGAACGATCTTGTTACCATTTATGAACCCAACTTACCTGCCAAGGAATGGAGGTTGGGCCGCGTTGTACAGCTCCATCCGGGTAAAGATGACATTACTCGTGTTGTGACAGTCAAAACATCTAAAGGCTTACTTGTAAGACCTGCTGTCAAAATTTGTCCTCTTCCAATTGAGCAAAATAATTAACTTATCTGCATTATATTTTCATACTTATAATTTAACGCACATAAAACACTTAACCATTTTTCAAGTATCTAGTATATGTATATCAGACTTATCTATTACATTTAAACTTATTTTGTTCTTATCAGCTTAGCTTTAATCTTAGAATCTTATCAGCATGATGACAAATGAATCTGCATAGGCCGTAAGTCTCGAACTTCATCTATCTTATCTTATGAAATCACCGGTTGATTTCAAATGGGGGGATATGAACAGGCTTTGGGATGCTTTCCCAGTTAATCCTCATTCCTTCCTTGTATTCCTAATTTAAATCTGCCGCCACACGCGACATCCAAACGTTGCGTATCCAAACATCATATCGTCGGACCGCTCGCGCCCTCTGACGGAAGAAAACAAAAACTTCAGTTCGAACTGAAATAACGAGCGGCTGGCCAGCCCATCTTCTCCGCGAAGACTATACTCCAAAATACCGTGAAAATACGACTGCTCGTCAACAGTGTGGTGATCTCCAGGCTCCCAGTATCCCGTGAGTACATTACCTTCCTCTTTTGTTTCTCTTAGCCTGGTTCTGAATAGAAGCCTTCAAAACCGCGTGATTGGCTGTACGCGAAAATCAAATCACCTGGGAACTATTATTTGGATACAATTTATGTTTTAAAACGCCTATACACGTAATAAGGCTATTTTTAAACATATTTAATGATTGTCGTTGCACCCATTTGTCGATTTTTACCATCAAATATCTCGTTAACGTGACACTTTAGGGTACCGTGTTACTGGTCATTTTTTGCTCGTCTATATGTCTTCTATCTATTTCGAAAAAAAATCAAAATGGCGGGCAGGTTGATATGCCACATCGGTTCTATCCCCTTAGATGGGTAGTTCTTCAGAGACAAAATTTTTGATGTCTTTGGGTATATTTCTGTAACCAACTTACAAAACGACATATTATTTTTTTTTGTAGTTTGTCTGTATCCGTAACTGGAACAAATTATATTGAGAGCAGTGGTGGCCCAGTGGCGGCAGCCCCGACTGACGAACAGTGAGTCGTGGGTTCGAACCCCGTCAGGCACATTACGTTGTGTAATTTATTTCATCACCACTGTTCTCAAAACGGTGAAGGAAAACATCGTGAGGAAACCGGCATGTCTTAGAACCAAAAAATTCGACGATATGTGACATCTACCAATTCGCACTGGGCCCGCGTGGTAGATTATAGCCCATCCCCCTCCTAGAGAGGAGGCCTGAGTCCCTGCAGTGGGAACATTATAGGCTGATGATGATGATGATGATGAACTAATTGCTGTCTAGGTGTAGCATAACAATATTTAAAATGTGTTCTTCTGATTCATATAGCGTGTCCGTTTGCCATTTTCCGAAACAAAATGGTCGATGTCGCATTTTCCTTTTGATAAATCAGTAGGTACAAATTATATTTATAACGGAAGGATATGAGTTGTCCTCTTACAAAAAAAAATAGTATTATTTTTAAATACGTTAGTGTATTTATAAATAAGTAAATAAGAAGTGTCCGGCGTATAATACTGATTCATGTGGCGTAGACTTCTCTTGGCTCTACTTGGTCGGGT
This sequence comes from Diarsia dahlii, assembly GCA_949775195.1. NCBI lineage: Eukaryota > Metazoa > Arthropoda > Insecta > Lepidoptera > Noctuidae > Diarsia > Diarsia dahlii. The sequence continues at coordinate 110,420 of OX459193.1, read as the reverse complement.
AATAATAATGAGAGTCTGGCTTTCCGCGTGGGGGGATGCCAGTCGTGTAACGGACGAGCTAGAAGGCAGACGTGCGGCTGGTTTGCTTGGATCTCGGTGTTAGGAAGGTAAATATGTGATTCATCTGTGCTTGGTTCAGGAGGCTTTGTGATCACACTACCTGCTACATCAAATTTATTTCATTGTTTTAAAATTTCAATTTGAGTTTCGTGTGATGCTCTTGGGTTACAGATTCGTGTAGAAAGATAACGATACTAAAATCTGTATGTATGATGAGTTATGCATGATTGTAGGCAAAATCCTGATCATGGCAACACCTCTTTTTCATACATTTTGATTTATATACTATTCAGTACCTAGTAGATAACCCTTTTACATTTTTATTGTTTTAATTTCTTACCTGCATATTTTTATTTTTTGTTTACCTAACTGCCTAACATTGTAACGGCTGATAAGAGCCCAAGAAGGAACCACTGGCTCTGAAGATACAGGCTTTACCTAGTTTCGGAATCAGGGATACTTATACGTATTTGTTAAGCCCTAGCTACAGTACGTAATTAAACCAGAAATTGTAATCCAATGTCCAATCGTCTTGTTAAGTCACTATATTATGTACACCTTAGAATAAGACCAAAATTGTAAAAAGGGTTGTGAATAAATCTTTTTTTTTTTCGCCTCTCCAGCACGAAAGAAGGGCTTTTGTTGCGTAATTCTCCTTTATTTTTGACCGTGAGTCTTATTTATTATATTTTGCGATTAAACAAAGCATAAGCATGCAACATGCATGCTTGCATTGGGCATTGAACTGAGCGACAAACAAAATACCACATTACGCTGAAAAACTGGAATCGCTGATGTGGGCAATAAGACTGCTAAGTTGAAGTGGGATTGGGCGGGCTATGTCTGTAGAACGTATCAGGACCAATGGGCCAAAGTCGTCACGCAGTGGGTGCCAGAAGATAGGCGTCGTCGTCGAAGATGGCCTAGAAAACGCTGGACTTGCTAACGTGTGTGACAAATTGGCCAGAGAAAACCGCACGGAGAGACGAGTGGAAAGCTATGGGAGAGGCCTTTGCCCAGGAGTGGGACACTATAAAAAAAAAAAAAGCCTTTTATTTCCTAATATAATATTACAATTTTTCTTACAACTACTATTTCTAATTATTTTTAAAGGTTATATACAATTTTTGCACATGGTTACACTTTTATATTTATTTAACATTCCATCGCTTTTAGATAAATGACTGGTAGTAACTGTGTACTTTATATTTATTGTAGTTTGTCATTATTTGCTTTGGAACCCCTTTCGGGTGAAGGCCTCTTCCAAAGATTGCCACTTCTCGCGGTCTTGCGCTATCTGTTTCCATTGTGACCCAGGTATCTTTCTGATTGCATCCTAACAGCGCGCATAGGGTCTACCTTTTTGGCGTTTACCCAATGGCCCGTTCCATGATGTGACCGTTTTTGTCCATCTGTGGTCTTTCAGTCGCGCTACATGCCCGGCCCACTTCCATTTTAACTTTTGTGCATGGTTAAGGGCATCAGTGGTTTTTATTTATGCTCATATATCGGCATGTCTTATTTTTTGCACTTTTTTTATGTTCAACATACTACGCTCCATTCCCCGTTGGCATGTAGTTATTTTATTTTTTGTTCTGACTGTAAACTTCCAGGTTTGGCACGCGTATGTTATGCGGGCGCCACACACTCGACGAGTGGCATGGGAAGTAGCGAGGAAAGGAGGCAGGGACATAGTGTGGCAACGTTACTCGTCATGCCGCACGTCATGCTCCTCGTCCTGCCCATCGCTCCCTATTTTGTCGGCTTTTGTGAGCGAGTCAAAGGGCCGGCAAAGCGAGCGCGAGTGGCTGGCCACATAATCGCGCGGTCGCAGTCCGCATCGAGCGCTCACGCAAGACGCACGCTTCATATCTATTTATCATGTCCTCGCCAAGTGCCGTAGAATGGTTGAACGATAAAGTGTTATTATTTATTGATTTGTTGTCTGCGGAGCCAATTATTTGGGATCCACAACACAAAAATCATCATTCGAAACATAAGATAATTATGTTTATTTATTTGAAAGCTTGTTTTAAAAAGATAAACTTTGGCTTATTATTTTTAAACGACTTACGAAAAATGTAGGTAGGTACGTATCATAATAGTTATGTTGTTAAAATTACACTATCAAGAAATAGAGAAATATTAAGTAGTCGGCCGGTAGGTATGTACCTAGTCTACTATTTTATTAAATACCTATTAGGCCGGGACTATTTACCCACGCGTTGCCTGCACTTAAAGTCGGCTACTCGATTTATTTCTAATTTAATTATATTTTTTTATGTACCTACACTATGCTTTGGTGAGGCTTGGAGAAATAATGAAAATAGGAGTAGAAGAGTTGAAAGCAAAAAAAAAATCATTATTGGCATCTTTTAGACCATAGTCAATAAAAAAAAGCTATGCTAAAAATGCATAGCGCGCACGCTGCCACAGTTTCGTCGTCCATTCTCCACCAAAGGCAAATGCCAAGTGAGGAGCGTCGCGATTAATTGCGCGATTATTTGCGCGAGTAGAGCAGTGTGTGGGCAGAGCGGGCAACATCGCGGCAAATAGCGGCAGCGCGAGGAGCAAAGCGATGAGCAGCGCAAGGAGCATAGTGTGGCGCCCGCATTAAACATGGGATCAGGCACGAGTCCATAATTTTATTTTTTAACTTAATAGGCATATCGCTTTTAAATATTTCCTTGAAGCTCCAGTACTTAGCCCATGTGTTTTTGACTCTCCTTTCCACTTCTATCTCATTACTATCTCTGTTGAACCCAATTTGTTTGCCTAAATAAATATATTTTTCTACATATTCTAGTGTTTCACAGTCTATGTTTATGTTTGTTTTTATGTAGTTGGACATAGTTTTCGTTTTAGTAAGGTTCATTTCGAGGCCCACTTGTCTGCTAGAGCCTATGTGTAGAGCTTCTATCATGTGTTGAAGTTGAGAGCTTGTTTCGGATAGCAAAACCAGGTCATCTGCAAACCTGAGGTGACTTAAGTATTTTCCTTTGATGTAAAGTCCTTGATTGCTCCAGTTCAATCCATGTACATACTATTGACTCTAGTAGCGCAATGAATATTTTTGGCGAGATAGGGTCCCCTTGTCTAACACCTCTTTTGACAGGAAAGCTTGGCCCGACAGTTTCTAGCTTAACTCTACTTGAGCATTTGTAGTAAATGTTTCTTAGAATAATAAAATATATCCTTCATCAACGTTATGCTCTTTTAGTGTTTTCCAAATACTCTCATGTGAAACCGTGTCAAATGCTTTTTGATAATCGACAAAAGCGATATACAATGATCTCTGATATTCCTGATATTTTTCTAGTATCAACTCTAGGGTATGTATATGGTCTACAGTTGAGAAACCCTTTCTAAAACCCGCTTGTTCAATAGGCTGTTTTAGTTCTAATTGTGTGCTTATTCTCTGGTTTATAATTGTAGCGAAGACTATAAATTGTTGACATTAAGCTTATGGGCCTGTAGTTTCCTATATCTTTAGGATCTCCTTTTTTATAAATCAAAATGATGTTGGATTCAGACCACTGTGAAGGTGTTTCAAGCGTTTCTAATACCATGTTAAACAGTTTTGCTAAAGGAGCAGCTAGTAAAACATAGGCTGATTTTAAGGCATCATTTGTAATCTTGTCTGAGCCTGGGCTTTTGTCAGGTTTTAGCTTCTTTATGGTCTCTATTATTTCACCACAGTCTACCGGATCTATGGAGCGTTGTGGTGTTGTGTCCGTCACTGAATCGTTATAAGTATAGTTCGACTTATTTGCGGCGCCATATAGTTTCTTGTAAAAGTCTGTGGCAATACTTACAATATCTTTACGACCATGCTCAATTTTACCTGCAACTTTTAGCCCTTCAATCCATGTTTTTTTAGTACGTAATTCTTTATATCCTTTTTGAAGTGAAAACTTCTTTAGCGGCGCTGAGCACTTTTTTTTGTATGGGTAAAAACTTTCAAACTCGCGTCAGGGTCACGTGATGCTGATTGAAAAAGCGTAAGTTTTTTTTTTTTTTTATCTTTATTTATTGGAGTTTTATCACTCAGTGATAATGTCACCCCTATAACATATACAATTATCAACTTACAACTAAACAATGAGTAACACACTTATATTATAATAATTACTTATAACCTCGTTAACTAACCCTCTTCGTTCTTATAAATAGCAAACAATAGCCGACACAACATCCTAGCCTCTTCCGAGAAAGGGGACGCCAGAATGCTGTTACATACCCCCACATTAAATCCCACATCAGGCGAATAATGTCTTTCGTGTATGTTCCGGTCACATTCCATCAACACGTGATAAATATCATCTATCACCCCACAAACATCGCAGTTTGGTGAAGAACTAATACCCATTAAATATTTAAAGTTATTGGATGGGATGTGGCCAGAACGCATTCTCAATAGATCCACAACATATTTCCTCTCTATCTCCCTTCCATCAAACCATGGGTAACGAAGCGGTTCAGACTGGATGGTTTTATACCATATACCCTTTAACTTTGATCGTTCATCAAAATATTCGTGCCATCTTTGTCCGCAAAGCTCTTTGACATGTCCAAACCAATCTGAGTACACCGGCGTGCATGTGTAATGAATACCCTCGTACGACGCTTGTTGGGCTGCCAGGTCTGCCTCTTCGTTACCCATGATTCCAATGTGTGAGGGAATCCACTGCATGGTGACGGTTTTATTCATAGACTGCATCTTACAAATTAAGTCTAAAATAATTATGGCTATCGGGAACCCTCGAAGACTCGAGGGTACCCGAGCCAAATGTTGGAGGCTGCTTTTTTAATCCGTCAATATAACAAATTTCTCTTCATTCATACTCAGTAAGTACAATAGGGCTTCAGAAATAGCTATAAATAAGTTCACAATACATAATAGAAATCTTGGCATTAATTTTGAATTTAGCTTTGGTATTAAGTTGAGGATCAAAAAAAGCAGCCCCCAGGTCTGAACCATTCTTGGAACCATCCGTAAATATTTTATAGTGTCGACTATACTTATCTTCTAACATTTTTACACATGTATTGTTAAGATCCGTTACATTAATCAGTCTTTTTGCCGAACTTACACCCTTAATAGTAACACTAATTACTCTAGATAAATCTATATTGGTTACCCAAGTAGCTAAGGAATAAATATCTAATATCGGACTAGAGTACAATGGCTTTTCTGAGTAAAGTCTGTGAACATCTACTAATAATGGCAGTTTTTTGTTTCTCCAGTACAATCGCTGGCATTGATCAGACAACTCCCCCAAGGCACCAATAAGAATGTTTTCACTAACCGATTTGGATTTTAAATAAAATTTACCTGCTAGAAACAATCTTCGAACAAATAACGGTTGGAGACACAGCTCACTTTCCATCACATGGATAGGCGTGCTTCTAATAAATCCTCCGATGATTCTCATTGCTTGATTTTGAACTTTGTCAAGCTTAAGAAGATGACACGTTGCACAGTTTCCGTACAAAAAACAACCATAATCTATCCTGCTTCGAATTATTGCTATGTATAGCCTCCTAAGATGTATGGGATGTACACCCCATTTGGCACCAGCTAAAATTTTAAAAATATTTAAAAATCGACATACTTTTTCGCGGATCTCGTTTATATGTTTACTCCACCTTAAGGAACTATCCAACCACATTCCAAGGTATTTGACACAATGGACTTGTTCAATACGGGTGTTATTCACAGTTAGATGGATATCATTCTTTCTTCTCCCCCTACTAAAAAGGCACAGCTTTGTTTTCTTATGGGAAATGTTTAGTCCTAAATCTGTCACCAAGCTTTGAAAAATATGTAACGCGTTTTGGATATGGGATATTGAATCGGATAATTTCTTCTGTATGTCATAAATAATGAAGTCGTCAGCGTATTGCGAAATGAAAACATTAGTTATGCCTCTACAAACATGAATTGTGGCTGCATTAAAAAGTAAAGGGGATAAAGGGTCTCCTTGAGCTATTCCTGTACCAGTAATTCGACATACTAGGTTGTTATCCTGTAGTTCTACAAATAAATGTCTCTGATGAAGATACTGCCAAAGATAATTACAAAGAACAGAGCCCACTCCCAAGTTATCCAAAATACTTAAAAGAGATGTCAGGTTTATGTTATTGTAGGCACTTTCAATGTCTATAAAACAGCCAACAGCTGGTACATTTTTAGAAAAACCAGTTTGCACCCGTGTAACCAACCTAGATAAGCCATCATAACATGATTTAGATCTACGGAAGCCCGTCGTGTCATGAGATAACAGATTATTTTTCTCTAGGAACCATTCAAGCCTACGTGTTATGATGGTATGAAATATTTTACAAAAACAAGATATAAGAGCAATAGGTCTAACATCTTTACCTGAACCTGGACCAGCCCCCGGCTTCGGTATAGGAACAATTCTTACTTTTCTCCACTGGTCTGGTACGAATCCGGATAGCATAAACTTATTGTAAATAGATGTCAACATAATTTTGGCAATATGGGGTAAATGTTTTATCATAGAATATGAGATATTATCTTGACCTGGAGCAGAATCTGTTTTTTTAATCGAGTTAATTACTTCCTGTACCGAAACCGGACTGGACAACTGAGTGTTACAAGAGGTAAATGTAGGAGTTGGTGGTGATACGTAATCTGGTGCCAGACCTCGCAACAAACTTTCGGCTTTACCTTGATCGACAAAAGATGTAGGTGGTTTGTACCCTTTGACCCATCTCATACGTTTCCACATTTCTCCTGAAGAAGTTACACTATCTATGTCGTTGCAAAATCTCTGAAGGGAGTTATTCCTGGCTTGTCGTATGAGTCTTTGCGCTTCACTCACTTTTCTTTGTAGAACTTCAAGATTTAGTGGGGTGGGATTGCCTCTGAAGGTAGCCAGTGCAAGGCGTCGCTGTGCAACAACATGTGATAACTCTTGGTTCCAATATGGCTTCGGTACGAATTTGTCTGACTCAAGAGGATTTTCATTCACTCTAATCGTAGGTATATATTGGTCAGCCGCAGAGTTTATAATATCTAAATATTTATTATATGCAGATTGAAGATCTAAAGGTAGTTCCAAGTTTGTTAAATCCGCTTCTATTTTCTGAGTGTATTTTTGCCAATCTGCTTTTTTAAAGTTCCTCCGTTTTTTAAACGTATTTAATTTATTATTTTCTAAACAAGTTTTAATTATGCAATGGTCACTTCCCAGGTTCTCATTCATGACCCACCACTTTAATTTCAGAGCCAAATCTGTTGAAGCTATAGTTACATCTGGGGAAGATTTTTGTATAGACCCATTGACCAATTTCAACCGTGTATGTGTGTTGTCGTTAAGTGTACATAGGTTGTTGTCCATGACAGAATCAAAAATCTGATTACCTCTTGCGTCAGTTCTGGTAGACCAGTTTGAATGGTGACCGTTTAAGTCACCTGCAATAAGGGTTTTGTGTTGTGTTATAGAAAATACTTCGTCCCAATCATTTCTGCACGTATGTACTGACGAGGGACAGTAGATAGAAATTATGTTCTCCAGATGACTACAGTTGAGCAATTTGATGTGTAAAATTTGAATTTGTGTATTCGAAATAGTCACGTTACATTGTACGGCCTTGATAGAATAATGGGTAAGCACAGCCGTACCTCCATACCCATCAACACGATCTGCCCTGTATATGTTGTAGCCACTGAGTCTGAACGTACTGTCTGGGTCAAACCAAGTTTCGCTGATTATAGCTATATGAATTTTCTCCTGATTTAATAAAGCTTCAAATTCTGTTCTCTTCGGTCGTAAACTCTGGGCATTCCATTGTAGAATATTGATTTTTAAATGTCTGTGTTTGTCGTTGTTATCCATTGTTTTATGTTAGATAAGAAAGGCAACTCCGTTATGTAATCCATCATGAAATATGTAAACAAATCAAAAATAACTTTAGCACAGTCTAACACTTTATTTTCCAGACTGGTCCCGCTATCCCAAATTTTTTCCTTTAATTTATTCCATAACCAGTTCCAACTCTTTTTCTTCGTTTTGTTTGAACTATCAGCTTTCTCTGTTTCTATGTGTTGTATTTCGGGGTCAGTGTCAGACAGTGCTGCCCAATTAATTGGAGTATCTGGTCTTTGTTTATTCTTCTTCTTAATCCTATCCTTTTTATTAGTATCGTCTTGTATTTTTGTAGGTTTCGTCTTTGTTTTGGAATTTAAACTTTCCGCCTTCTTTAGTATGTTAGCATATGTGTTCTGAGTTTGTGTCATAGGTCCCAATCCTATATTTGTTTCTGAACTTAATATTTGTTGATGTTCTTTTTCGGTTTCCTGTTCTCCTTCTTCGGAGTTCGCCTCATAAGTGGGTTCTGGTGGCACATATAGTGTTAAAGCTCTTTTGTAAGTGCAGTTAAACTCTGACATCAATTCTCTTATCCTTTTTTCTTTTAGATATATTGGGCATGTACGAGACAACGCCATATGTTTTCCCGAGCAGTTATTACATTTAAAGGACGTAGTGTCGCAATTAGGGTGGGATTTGCTACATTTGGGGCATATCTGTTTCACTGATGCACATACTCTCACTGTATGTCCATATCTCCAACAGCGTGAGCATTGCGTGACGGGGAATTGGTAATGATTCACTTTGACTCTGGTGTCAAAAATGTAAACAAAGGCAGGTAAAGAAGTTCCGTAACTCTTATTGTTTCTCCAGGTTCCCATTGTCCACTACTTGTGTTGCGACGTTTTAATCTTTTAATTGCTATAATATCTGTGCCACAACTCAAACCCTCTATAATTTCTTCGTCAGTTGATTCTAAATCTATATCTTTGATCACGCCGTAAGTTTCCCTAATCTCTAGTGTTTTCTGACATCTCAGTCCTTTTTCCTTCAAAATTTTTGATTCGATTAACTTATTTGCGCTCTCTTCGATATTAAATTGAATAAGTACCTTATATGCATTAATATATTTAACACTTATAATGTCCGAAATATTCTCAGATTTTAATAATTTTGCCAATCCAAACTGTTTAGGTAACTTTTCGAAAGATGTTATGCTGATTTCAATTTTGTCTTCGGGTATTCTAATTTCATCGTGAACATGACTAGCTCGGGCAAAACGTTTACCCCGTCTTGTAATGTTTGTCCACACCTCCTCTTGGTCTATCAGTCTGTTTCTTTTACTCGTTCTAACCACGTCGCTTTCCCCACTATTTTGTATCAAATCTTCTAACTCCATATTCTCACTATTACTTATAATCTCACTACACTCTTCTACGGCATTACTCACATTAACTGCCCCAATCGATTGTTCGTACTCGCGCTCGCTGCTATCCATTAGTTAAAAGCATTATTAAGCGATGTGTCATAATAACGCACGGTCAAACGCTGCGAGTCGAAACCGGTTCGAAATCACACAGAATGCGCGTCTAACGTTGACAAGCGCCCGCGCGCAACTGGGAGTTTGAAAGTTAATATTGAAGTTTTCACTTCTGCCGGCACTCCCGGAGTGCTACCTTTTTTAAGGCTTTCCTTGTTTTCTAGATGTTTTTTAAAGGTTGTCATTCTGTGTTTCTTGTAGTCGGTTTTTATATATTTGCTAATTAACTTATACAGAGCTTTTAATTCGTTTTTCATGGCACGAGTTTTCTGTACTTCTTGTCTTCTTTTTATGAGGTTTTTTGTGCGTTCCGATAATACATTTCGATCCTTACTCTGTTGATTTCCATCACATGCCCTGCATAAGCTAGTTTGGATAGAATTTATTAATTTATCATAATAATCTTGTACTGTATCTTCAGGGCTTGTGTCTAGTAGTGCGGGCATATCCTTTTTTAACATCTCTGTGTACAATGATATTTCTTCTTCGGTTTTGAGTGCGCTATATTTGTTATTGTTATTAAAATTGGCTCTGCTTTTTATCGGCTTCTCAAGTGTTAATGCTGCTCTAATTGGTCTGTGATCTGATGGGTAGTTTATTTAAGGTTTCTATATTTTTAATCATTTGAGGTCGGTTGGTCAGTATGAAATCTATTTCATTTTTATATAGACCATTAGGGGAGCGCCATGTCCATCTTTTTTTCAGGTTCTTTCTGTAGAAGGTGTTGATAATTGCTAAATTGTTCTCCAAGGCGAAGTCTATGAGTCTTTGACCTCGGGCGTTCCTCTCTCCGTAACCGTTCTGTTTCATTACCAGGTATTCGTCGCTTTGTGGTTGACCTATTTTTGCGTTAAAGTCTCCCATTAGTATGAAATCGCTATACGCTATATCCATAGCCTTGTAGATATTTTCATAAAAAGCAGTGACCTCCTCATCATTTGCTGCCTCCGTAGGGGCGTAGGCTTGAATTGTAAGTTTCTTACTTGGTAGGTCCAGGTGTAGTAATGCTACTCGTTCAGAAATACCGATATAGCTAACTATATATTGTTTTAAGTATTTCTTGATTATAAAGCCGACTCCTTACATGCCTGGTGTTTCACCTGTGTGGCAGAGAATGAAATCTTCGTATTCTATTATTTTGTTGCCGAGGCGTCGCACTTCCGATATTCCAATGACATCATATTTTACATTTGCTAGCGCTTCAGTTAGTTCGATTAATCGTTCGTGTGATGACAGTGTTCTAACATTGTAGGGTAGAGTTGATTATGTTCCGTGATTTTAGAGTATTTTAAATGTGTAAGCTTTGGAAGGTTATGGTCATAATCCTCCTCGGTGACCAGCCGGCTTGGAAGATCAAAACATCTTCCAAGCCGGCTGGTCACCGAGGAGGATTATGAGTTTGTGGTTTTAGTTGCATTTTTGTTTAGTTCTATGGAGGAGGAGGGAGTTAGTTGCTAATGTTCGTATCGTTTTTATCCTGGGTGTTACTTGTCTTAGTTGTGTTTTTATTTAATAAAAAGTTCAACATGCCAGGTTTAATTACTCCTTCTGAAATGCTATTTGATCTTTTGGGTGACGAGCTATGTTGTTGTGGCTTATTCTTTTTAGTGGCTTGTGTAGTTTTGTTTTGTTTTGGTGCGGTGCTGTTTTCAGGTGATAAGGACAGTTTTCTTATACGTATGCTTTCGGTGATAATCAATTTGTCATATTTTATTGTGGCTATGTTCCCCTTTTCTCTCTCTGCTTTCGCCTGTTCTTTTAATTCTTTCCTCTTTTCTAGCACATATTTTGGATAGTCCGCTTCAATGTAAAAGGAAGTACCTTTTAGCAGCTGCTTTTGCTTAAGAATTTTTATTTTTATTCCTAGGGTTGAAAAAGTCACAACTATTGGGTGTGGTCTATCTCCTTTCTTTCCTGGTCTTCTTACTTCCTGTATATCAATGTAGGTTAACTTAATAGAGAGGTATTGTTCAATCCATTTGGTAATGTTATCTTCTAAGTTTTCTGATGATTCAGTTTCTTCGATACCGAATAAAACTACATTTCTCTGCCTTTTCCAAGAAGTATATTCTTTTCTCCTGGTTTTCTACTAATTCTTTTATTTTTTCGTGCCTTTCTTCCCACATACAAAATTTTTCTTCTAACATCATATTAATATTCTGTGTCACCTGCTCAGTCACCTTCTCTCCACTTTCCCGAATTGTTGTTTTCTGCACGTCCAATTCTTTCTGAATTTGTTTTAGTGCATTCAAAATCTCTTCCATGTTGATGAAATTCGTATGTCAGGGTTTACTTATGTCCGTCGGGGCTGTGGATATCGAAAGGTTACCGCGGCTCCGACACAAGGGCGAAGAAGAAGGAACATGGGTTTGGTTTTTAGTCAGTAGAAGTCTGACACTCCCCGGGGGGTTATTCGATGATTTTCCACCCACCAAAAAAAAAAAAAAAAAAAGGGTTTACTTATGTACTCGTGTCGCCCTCTGTTGGCGCACCTTCGTACTATTCCTAACACCTCTTAAGCTGACACTAATCTGTGCTGACACCTCGTAAGCTGATCGATTCGTATGACAAATGTCAATAAGCAGTACCACTCCGTTTGGCTAGATGGCGTTGTGGGTCACTCGAATCATATGAAAAGGAATAAGACCTTGTGTTGGGTAGATTGTTTGCGCGAAAAGTTCACAGAACAGTAACACTGATTTTTTGCTTTCACTTTATATTATGTTTACCGTTTTTATATTTATTTGTACGTGTCCATTTCACATTATCATAGACTAAAATATTTTTGAAGTGGTATCCCTTATCTTGTGTTTTGCGCCCACTGGTATCGAGTAGCGGTACTAAGATATTGGTTCGTCTATTCGGCACAGAGTCGTATTGTCGCTAGTTGTCGAACATTCATTAGAGTAGGTACAAAGGTCAACTTCAAAAATATTTTTCTTAACGGTGTTATTATTAGCGTCTTTTTCACTTATTGAACTATTTTTAATCTAGAACTGCACTCATCTTCATTATTTGGTATACACTAGGATGAAATTGTGTCAAAAAGTGGGACACTATAGGTATAGACTAAGAAAAAAAACCCTTTGAATAATTCAAAAATCACAGGAGTATAAATTTATTTTACATATTACGATACTTTTGATATGCCTTAGTCTTAGTTAAGAATTGATAAATATTATTTACAATTAGCAATCACAACCAACAGTGTATTTATTACTAACAATTAAGTAATGAAATTGAGACCAATAATATTTAAATGGCATTTTTACATTAATCTTCCATACTAACAAACATAAAAACCTATTTATTCATAAGTCAAAGTCTTCTAATTTCTGTAAATGTAAATTGCAGTCACAATTGCAGTCGGTGACATTTCTTTGTTTAATTTGTTTTTTTTTTGCCACCGACTTCAGAAGCTGATTTTTCTTCTGAAGTTTATTTTTCACTTTTTGGTGTTTTTGAAGTCGGTTGTTTTTTTTTTTGCAAAAAGTTTTTTATTTTTTAATTTTTAGTTGTAATATCTTATAGAAATACTTACTATGACACCTAACCATTAACCTTCAAGATTCCCTGATTATTGCTTTCAACTCATATCCATTGAGGAGTAGTACCTTCCATCATAAGCTCATCAACATGAAGTGATGACTGCTAGATGCGAATACTTGTATAGCGTCAGAAAAAGCACGAAACACGTATTATGTGCCTATGAAATTTGAGGGTTGCCCTCGATTTCTCTGGGATTCCATCACCAGGTCCTGGTTTCATGTCATGGTGGCCCTTGAAGTATCTCCGTTCCAATAAAAAAAGAATCATCAAAATTGGTTCATAAACGACGAAGTTATTCGCGATACGCAAAATCAGGTAACATACATAAATAAAATGTGTATTGTACATATCTGCATACCCCCTCAGAGCACACAGGCGTGATGTTACGTCATGATAATGTATATTCAATAAACAACGGGAAATAATAAATCGAGCCACAGTTTTTTTAATTGGCCACGTGATCAAACTTCTAATTTTATAACTAAGCCACGGGAAAATTATATAGCCTCTAATATACTAATTCGTCTTTTTTACAACGCCCACTAAATATTCTATAGAAAGCGTCAAGTGAAGATCAAGAATTATATTAACTTGTCCTTGTTATTTATACATAGGCACCTAATTTACTAACTCAGCCACGGAATTTATATCTCACCACCATTTTACATTTTACAGTTTCAACACAAGGCCCTTTAAAAAAAATATAATTGAAGCGACCATAGTCAACATCATTTATTATAACTTAGCATGTAAAATAATACATCACATTCTTTTATCGTGAAATAAGCAACAGCAAGATTTAGAGACGAACGAAGAGACAACAGTGACCGGCCATTTGCACCAATCAGAGAGCGCTATTCGATTCATGTACTGACGAGTATTCAAAATGTCAACTTTAGATACACTTTAGATTATTATATTCACGTTAAAAATACCTACTAGTTACAGAAATGTTTTAACCATTGTCTAATTGACTAGTCACATGCAGATGGTATGATTCGGTAAACTGAGGGAAATAGGTTAGGTTAGGTTAAAACTGTGACCAAACGCGCGTGAGCCGAGCGAGCGAAGCGAGCGGTGCCGCGGCAGCGGCCGGCGAGCGCTACTTCCGAATTGATTGCAGAAATGTTTTCACAATTATTTATTGTCTAGTTATCCGATAAAAATAAAGTTCTGAAGCGATTCTTGTACGCGAACTTGTACAACATGTAAATAAATATCGATCTTTAGGACATTCGACACTCTGAACTTCTATATTTAAGCCTTTCGATGACACGACAGTAGTTTATACGTACTATTAGTGGCTATACTAAAATATTTGATGACAATTTTAATTAAATTTTGATGCTCATTTAATGTGGCATGAGTTACAATTTAAACGTACTGAGTTAATAAATTAGAAGCTAATAGAATATTTTTTTGATGCCATATATTAATATTTTAGAAGTTTACTGTTTGAATCCATGTTACAAATTTAGATGCTAAAAAATAATCACGATGCTGAGTTTTATTTAGAGTGGCTTAAAAAAAGATAACTTGTGACTAAGATGGTATTATTTAGATGCTCGTTAATTGTGGCTGACTTGGTAATTTAGAAGGCAAGTTAGATTTTTACATGCAAATAATGCTATTAAAAAGAAGCTGGTTTAATTAGCACCCATAAACAACCAAGCGATTCCAGCAATTACGACAGATTTGCCGTCTATTTTTGAAGAGTTCCATTGTTGTATATCTCCGAAGATCAGCACCAGATCTTCACCAAATTAAAATGGGACCACCTCAGGAGTATACTCTTTTGAATAAAAAAAGAATTTTGAGAATCGGTCCACAAATGGGGGAGAAATCAGGTAACATACATAAAAAAAAAACATATACACGAGCATATTTATAACCTCCTCCGTTTTTGAAGTCGGTTAAAAAGAGACTCGCAGAACGTAAAAGGATGGAAAATATAAGAAAATATCCAGACAACTGTATATTTCTTTGAAAGTTAAGATCTCATTTTTACCCGACTACGGCAGGAGGGTTATGATTGTTACTTTATTGTTAGTAATAAATAAACCAATGTGATTGGTAATTTTAAATAATAAATAAAACTGTTTAACTGTCATTTATTCATATTATTTATTCACGCTTTTCCATAAATACTACAAGAATTATTATGTCCAAATGATAGTGATATGATTACTGATAATTCTTTTCGGGTGCTAATTAAATCGGCTTCTTTTTAATAGCATTATTTGCATCTAAAAATCTATAGTGCCTTCTAAATTCCTAAGTCAGCCACAATCAACGAGCATCTAAATAATACTATCTAAGCCACAAGTTATCTTTTCTGAAGCCACTCTAAATACAACTCAGCGTCGTGATTATTTTTTAGCATCTTTTGTAACATGGATTCAAACAGTAAACTTCTAAAATATTAATATATGGCATCAAAAAAATACTCTATTAGCTTCTAATTTATTAACTCAGTACGTTTAAAATGTAACTTATGCCACATTAACTGAGCATCAAAATTTTATTAAAATTATCATCAAATATTATAATTATTATAGCCACTAATAGTACGTAGAAACAACTGTCGTGTCATCGAAAGGCTTACATATAGAAGTTCAGAGTATCTAATGACCTAAATATCGAAGTTCAGAATATCGTATGTCCTAAAAATCTATATTTATTTATATGTTGTGCTACAAAAGTTATCGACAGAATCGCTGCAGAACTTTATTTTTATCGGATAACTAGACACTTGTGAAAACATTTCTGCAAGCAACTCGGAAGTAGCGCTCGCCGGCCGCTGCCGCGGCACCGCTCGCTCGGCTCGCGCGTTTGGTCACAGTTTTAACCTAACCTAACCTATTTCCCTCAGTTTACAATGACGAATAATATAATAAAGAAAGAAAAGAAAGATAGAAAAAATGTTTATTTGACGTCAGTACATCAAGCACACACACAATAATATAATTTTTTTTTTACAAAAATGGAAAAACATAGTAGGTACCTATAATCTGCCTGTGAGTTGTCAATAAGACAATTGTAAAAACGTTTCTGTAACTAGTAGGTATTTTTAAAGTAAATATCCAAAGTGTATCAAAAGTTGACATTTTAAATACACGTGACTAACTGTGTCAGTACATGAATGAATCGAATGGCACTCTCTGATTGGTGCAAATGGTCAGTCACTGTCATCTTGCGCGCTTGCGCCAATTCTTACTGTTGCTATTTTCACGATAAAAGAATGTGATGTATTATTTTACATGCTAAGTTATAATAAATGATGTTGACTATGGTCGCTTCAATTATATTTTTTGAGGGCCTTGTGTTGAAGCTGTAAAATGTAAAATGGTGGCGAGATATAAATTCCGTGGCTGAGTCAGTAAATTAGGTGCCTATGTTTATATAACAAGGACAAGTTAATATAATTGTTGACCTTCACTTGACGCTTTCTTTAGAATATTTAGTGGGCGTTGTAAAAAAGACGAATTAGTATATTAGATGCTATATCATTTTCCCGTGGCTTAGTTATAAAATTAGAAGTTTGATCTCGTGGCCAATTAAAAAAACTGTGGCTCGGTTTATTATTTCTCATTGTTTTCATAAAAAGAGATTTTTATTGTTAAAATATGATTATTTTGTTAGTATAGTACCCATGTACACAAAAATTGCAATTTTTATTTCGGTGCCTGATTCATCTGTAACATATTCTGATTCATCTGGGCACAAAATCGTTGAACGTCGATATCTTGAAAACTACTTTATAAAAACGAGTCCCTCATTCAAATATAATTATTTTATTTGACACACCTTTTTTCATAATTATGAACATGTGTTACAAAGCTGAAAGTGAAATTAGATTTTGGCCATATGAATCGGTCAAATAATCGAATTTCGAAGAACTACCCATAATTTATTCATATCCCTTCATCCGTTTAGGAGTTATGAGGGAACAAAGAGACAGACATACATACACGTCAAACACATAACCCTTCTTTTGGGCTTCGCCGCAGTCGGGTAAAAATATGCGTAAGCTGATTATGTGTTAACAATGTTATGGGCCATCCCTCTCCTAGAGAGGAGGCCTGAGTCCCTGCAGTGGGAACATTATAGGCTGATGATGATGATGATGATGAATGTTATGGGAAAATATCATTGGGAGAAAAGCAAAATTAAAAATTTTGAAAAAACCCACGACGGTTAAAAATTAATTGAAAAAAGGATAAAATAACACAAAACAAGCGCCTGGGCTAAGTCATTTGGATTGCAAATTAACCCTTCTAAATCTCAGGCCATGGTTATAGGCAGCCGATTTGTTCGTGGTGCGGCTGTTGTTGCATCCTTGAAACCTCTGTACCTCGATGGTGTTCGCATTGAATACACAGATACAGCTAAAGATCTGGGAGTAACCATCGATTCCAATCTGTCGTGGCGAGCTCAGGTCAACGAGGTTAGTCGTAAAGTTCACTTTTCACTTCATTCGCTGAAATGCCTTCAGAATCTGCTGCCGTTGAAAACTAAAATTGCCTTAACTCAAACACTTATTCAGCCGATTATAGATTATACCGACGCCTGCTACCTGGATGCTACTGAGGAGCTATTAAATAAGCTTGAGCGCCTGCAAAATTTAAATATTCGCTTTATTTTTGGTCTGCGTAAATATGACCACGTTTCTCACCTTCCCAAAGAACTCAAGTGGCTCCCAATCCGCCTTCGCAGGAACACTAGGATCCTATGTCTTCTCTTCAAGATTCTACACAACCCGTCCTATCCTTCTTACCTGCGTGAGCATTTCTCCTATGCCCGTCCTTCTGACGCACCTTGTAGATCGCACCTTCGAACCTTACTCAAATCCCATCCTCATAACTCCAGCTATTACTCATATTCCGTCTCTGTCCATGCTGTAAGGTTATGGAACTCACTTCCGCCTAGCATCCGAGACTTAAAGACTATATTACTATTTAAAACAAGAGTCAAAGAACACTCATTCGTAGGGCATAATTCATTCGTAGGGCTCGGGATAACATTTTATAATAAACTGCCATCTGCTTTTCTAGACTTGCCATTTAATGCGTTTAAAGCCAAAGTTAAATATCTTTGTTTAAAAGCTTACTATTCTATTAACGACTACTTAGATGATAAGAATAGTTGGTCGCTGAGTTGAACACAAGACAATGTTTGTTATTTATGTTCTTTCTCCGAAATTAGTGTACTGTTATGTTATGTATTTATTATTTTATGTTTACATTGTTGATTGTCATATACTTTTGTTTATTACTGATTGTGTCTTTAGTAAATCTTAAATTTAACTGACACCTTGCTATTGTATCAAGTCTGGTTCTTCTAACCAACCTAACAGACAGATGTGTGCTGGGGAGTTTGTTCCGCCACTTCTTCTTTCCAGCTAAACACTAGGAAGTGTCGATGGGTGGGCGTTTTTGGGGGACTGTCTTATAAAAATGTAAATATAGTGAAACCTGGTTAAATGTGTCTCAGATATCTAAATCTGTCTCATGGGACCCCCAGTATGAGTTCCAGTTATAGAGGTTTCTCACTTATCCAAGTCCCAGTTAACCAAGTTTCACTGTAGTAAAGTAAATTTTGACCTTCGAAAAGTGCTGATTTTCAGCCTAGTTTGAATAAATGAATTTTGATTTTGATTTTGATTTTGACTATCTTTCCTCTCCAGTATGATTCATTATATGCATATGTATTTTATTTGTTTATGTATCTTAGCATTATGTAGGTATTTATTTAAGTATATATCTATATTTATTTATTTCTATGTGTATTTTATTATTTTAGGTAAAGTTAGTTAAGGCACGTATACACATTATTCTTTTCCTATTTTCACACACTATCGTCTACATTTCTTCATCATTTCTCCTTTAGCAGATCTGCTGGCAGAAATTTCTAAAGAAGTAAGCAATACCTTTGTACTCAATTATTTTTATGTTAATTTCCTGTGATGTCTTCTGTGTGTACATAAATTGGTAAATAAATAAATAAACACCCGCCTTAAAAAAACCCAAGAATGTCCGTCGGGGGCTGCCATGTTCATCGTTTGAAATCAGTCTCTAAATGTATCTGTATAATCTTAAAAGTAAATGCAAGTTAGCTGGCTGTATACTTATTGGCTTGTTCGACTACACAATCTGCCTGTGACTAGTCAATTATATGATGGTAAAAACATTTCTGTTCCTAGTAGGTATTTTTATGTACCTAAATATAATAATCTAAAGTGTATTAAAAGTTGACATTATATACACACGTGACTAACTCGGTAGTACATGAATCGAATGGCACTCTCTGATTGGTGCAAATGGCCGGTCGCTGTCGTCTCGCGCGCTCGGGCCAAATCTTGCTGTTGCTATTTTCACGATAAAAGAATGTGATGTATTATGATGTTGTGTATGGTCGCTTCAATTATATTGCTGTAAAATGTAAAATGGTGCTGAGATATAAATTCCGTGGCTGAGTTAGTAAATTAGGTGCCTATGTATAAATAACAACGACAAGTTAATAATTAATTGTTGATCTTCACTTGACGCTTTCTATAGAATATTTAGTGGGCGTTGTAAAAAAGGCGAATTAGTATATTAGAGGCTATATATCATTTTCCCGTGGCTTAGTTACAAAATTAGTTGTTTGATCATGTGGCCAATTAAAAAAACTGTGGCTCGGTTTATTATTTCTCATTTTATTTTACCACTTTGTCGGCATAAATCATCTATACTTATATTCATGCGAAATTAGGGTTCCTTGTTAACCACGGAACTCTAAAAACCGGAATATAATACAAAAACAATCTTATCACATAATATTATTGTGGGTTTTTGTTTCTACTACGATAGGACGGAACCCTTCATGTGCGAGCCGTGCCCGCACTTGGCCGCTCGTTTCACACCCTGCACCACGCTTTCCGCCAACTGCTCCCGTATCGCTATTTTATAAGGAAAATAATAACATTATAACCACAATGTACGTACCTACCTAACAACTCTGTAAAGGTCTACTCACACACAATGACACAATTTTATGACAGCAATATTTATATAATTGCTCAAATCTTATTAATTTTGATCAATATTTTACAATTAAACAGCCATCAAAATCTAAGAAGAAGAAAATACTTACCTACTAGAAAAAAGATAGAGAGAAAATATCGTATTATTTTTACGTTTATAATGTGAGTTGTTAAATATTACGAATGACACGCTCTTACTACTATTAAAAAAAAAACAAAACTAAAGATAACATTAAACTTGCATTGGCATACGTGTGGGCATACGCATAATATAACGCCATTAGAATTGGCATTAAAAATGGTTGTCTGTAAAGTCGGTTTGCGGACGATAATTATATTTTACTTTTTTTAATTTTTTATTATTCGTCACAACTACTCACATCAAAACTCACAAGCCGAACGCTTGTTCCGCGCTCTCGCTTGCACATGGAATGATACTTTTTCGTGCAATTACCACGTCAAAAAAAAAAAACAAAATAGTTTTACAAAATTCCTTTCCAAAGAAGAATGAATAAAGAATTGCGAAAGTACCTATTGTTAAATATTTGCAGATATCCTATTATTTTTGGCTCGTAATGCAAAACAAACTTATAACTTTACTTAAGTATAATTATAAAAATACAGACAATCAACATTAATTAACGTTCAGGCCCGACTGGAACGACGTCGTTCCACTAAGAAAATTCCGTTGAGACCCGCTGGAACGACGTCGTTCCAGTCGGGCGCAGCAAATTCAAACCTTATTTTTACCTAAAATATGGCTCTAAATTGTCTGGCAAAATTTGTGCCAAAGGGTAACTAGCTAGAGCTGCGTATGGCACCAATAAATTACTAAACATAAACCTGGAACACTTTTAAAAAAATATTGAGAGGTGCCATAGTGACGTTTGACAGTTGATGCAAAAAACGGTGTGGTAAAGTGTGGGTGTCGTAGTGTTTTTGTGTTTTGTGTATGATTTTGTTTGTGAAACGTTGGTAAGTAAATGTTTATTAGTTTAGAAGTCCCTATTGCAACTTTGTAGATAATAATTTGCTTGGCAATTCATATCCCAAAATTAGTTTTCGAGCCAACAAAATATCATAACAAAGATTTCGTCGTCGTCATTGAATGAGCGAATTGAAAATATGAATTTGACTCCTTTTCATTGAAATATGGTCTTGGAAACATTATTATCAACATAAAATATAGTGATAATTCATTATATCGTGTATTCGAAGCAAATAATTTCGTATTTATTTATATTTCAAGGTTATTTCGCAATTCTAAAATGACAGTTCGCCAATAAGAATCTTATAAGAATTTTGAGTTGGAATCTTATTAGAATAATGTATGTAGGTCTCCTAAAAAAACACTATCATTAGATTACTTGTACATTTGTTATATTAGTTCTAAAGTTTCGTGTAAATTGATTCAGTAGTTTTACCAAAACAAAATAAGATACGCAACAAGTCGAGTGGCGGCGAGTTCTGTCCTAAATCCGGTCGTCTGTGGGATGACAATATACGTCTTTTAAAATAAGAGTTGTTTATATAATAAATACATCGTCTAGCTCTTCAGAAACAAGAAACTGTTTACCGTTTGAGATAAGAGATAATAAAACTCGAGCATTAAGCGTTTTAGTGAGCAAGGTCAGATGACGCATGCGATGACGTAACTAGGCGGTCCGTGAGGGAGTTGAGTTAAAATCTTATTAGAATAATGTATGTAGGTCTCCTAAAAAAACACTGTCACCGTATTACTTGTACATTTGTTATATTAGTTCTAAAGTTTCGTGTAAATTGATTCAGTAGTTTTACCAAAACAAAATAAGATACGCAACAGGTCGTGTGGCGGCGAGTTCTGTCCTAACTATACGATATTTATAATTCTAAATAAGCTTTAAAAGAGTTGTTTATATAATAATACATCGTCTAGCTCTTCAGAAACACGAAACTGTTTACCGTTTGAGATAAGAGATAACAGAACTCGAGCGATAAGCGTTTTAGTGAGCAAGGTCCGATGACTCATGCGATGACGTAACCAGGCGGTGCGTGAGGGAGGGGGGCCCGTTATTGCGCGCGGCGCTTGAGAGGTTATGAGAAAGTAAGAACAGCATAAACGTCCGCGTCGTCGCTTGCTGAAAAAGGGGCGTGGTTCCCGCCATTTTCAGTAACTTCACTCGGTGTTGCGAACACTATCTCTGTCTGTCTGTCAATAAGATTCACAATCTTAATGTTTTTTTTTCCTTTTCTCATTTCATCTGCGATCAGCTGTCTAGCTATAATCAGATAGTGTCTTGTTTGAGTCGATTTTTTTTTCAAAAATCTTTTTTGAAAAAAAAACTACACAAAAAAGTGAAAAAAAAAACAAAAAAGGTGAATAATAAATAAACTTCAGAAGATTTTTTTTAATTATTTGTGATATCCTATACAATTATTTACTATGCATTTAACATTCAACCAAGAAACCTTACCCTTAACCTTCAAGATTTCCTTATTGCTTTCAACTTTTAACCATTGAGGAGTAGGACCTTCCATAACCAGCTCACCTAGATGACCTGAAAGAATAGTTACAACCAAATACGTCCTCAAAATATTTTATAAAAGAATTATTATCCTACAACTCCTAACCGTTGAGGTGTTATACCTTCCATCCTCAGCTCATCAACATGAAGTTATGACTGCTAGATGCGAATACTTGAAAAGCTTTAGAAAAAACACAAAACACGTAATACGTGCCTATAAAATTTGAGGGTTACCCTCGATTTCTCTGGGATGCCATTATCAGATCCTGATTTCCTTATCATGCTACCACACTTGGGATATCTCCTTTCCAAAAACGAATTTTCTATATCGGTTCAGGCGTCTTCGAGTAATCGGTGAATTTATATTTTAATTTAAATAATCTCCTTCTTATTGATCAATATGGCTTTAAAAAGGGTCGTTCGGCTACGGATGCAGGTGTTGCTTTGCTAAAACACATTTTTAACGCATGGGAGAGCACGCAAAATGCAATCGGTGTTTTCTGCGATCTCTCTAAAGCTTTTGATTGTGTACATCACGACACGCTTTTGCGGAAACTGCGTTATTACGGTGTTCGAAATGAGGCCCTAAATGTGATAGATTCGTATTTACAAAATAGATTCCAATGTGCAGACGTAAACGGCGCGAAATCTTCCGGGCTACCGGTTCCGCTAGGTGTACCTCAAGGTTCAATACTAGGTCCGTTTTTATTCTTGGTTTATATTAATGATCTACCATATTATTTAAAGATGCCTATGTCCAGCAGTGGACGTCTTTTGGCTGAAATGGTGATATTATTTAAAGGGTTTTTGTGACGTTGTACAGTCGAACAAGCTAATAAGTATACAGGGTAGAGATCTATATAATTTTATAACACTGAAAATATTGATTGTAATTTTGTTTTATCAAGTGTTTCGCACTGAGCCACTGATGTCAAACGCTGTATCGTTTGACATCAGTCTCTAAATGTATCTATATAATCTTAAAAGAAAATACAATTTAGCTGGCTGTATACTTATTAGCTTGTTCGACTGTACTATTTGCAGATGATACTTCTCTTATCTTTAAAGTAGATAGGAATAGACACGATTTTGACGACGTAAACAGCACGCTATCGATGGTCACGGATTAGTTCACAACAAACAACCTTGTTCTTAATGCCAAGAAAATTAAAATAGTTCGCTTTGCTCAATGTTAGAAATCTAGGTCTCAATATTATCCTCGGCAATCAGGAGCTGGAAACTGCCGACTCTGCTGTATTTCTGGGCATAGTAGTAGATTCAAAATTACAATGGGGTTTACATAATATTATATTGTAATTTTGTACACTTACGGGAAGGCTAAGCTCAGCCGCATACGCCGTCAAACAGTAAAACAATTTACTGACGTTGATACAGCACGGTTAGTCTACTTTAGTTATTTTCACAGCGTTATGTCCTACGGTATTCTGCTGTGGGGCAAAGCTGCTGTTATCCATACTTCCATTCTAATATTATAAATGCGAAAGTAACTCTGTCTATCTGTTACTCAATCACGCCTAAACTACTGAACCAATTTGCATGAAATTTGGTATGGAGATATTTTGATACCCGAGAAAGGACATAGGCTACTTTTTAATAAAAAAAAAACTTTATTCAAGGGGTTGAAAGGGGGGTACGAAAATATTACTTTTGGTCGCGATAACCGGCATCGGTAGCGATAACCGACATCCACGCGCTTGAAACCGCGGGCATCAGCTAGTTCAAAATATATTTGTTCCGCAGAAGCGAGCGGTTCGTGCAATTTATCAGCTGGGTGCCCGAGTTTCTCTTAGAGATTTTTTAAGGAGATTGGTATTCTCACGGTTGCTTCTCAGTTCATCGACAGCAAATCCACATTATATTATGATGATCAGACGCAAATACTTGAACAACTTTAGAAAATATAATAATATCACAAAACATCATAAGTGCCTATAAAACTCAACGGTTGCCCTCGATTACCCTGCGATCCCATAATCAGATTCTGATTTGATGACAATGAGACCACCTTGGGAGTATACCTTTCCGAACACAAAAAAATTACATCTCCGTCAATTGTGGTTGTGGACCGATTTTCAAAATTATAATTTTAATTTTTAAATTCGCCCCCGACGGATATTCCTTTGTTATGTTTATTTTGAGTTATTTTATTCTTTTTCAATTAGATTGTTACCGTCGTGGGTTTTTTTCAAAAATTTTAATTCATTTGATATGTCACACGGTACAGTTTGCAAAACTTAAAAAATATCTTTTAAGCTCCCCAAAAGTGACCCCCATATTCAAAATTCATTTACGTTATACGTCCGTGTTTGGGTCATAAAAATACATAATGTGAACCTTTCAATTTAATCGGTCCTTTAGATTTGGAGCAAATTGACTGTGAAAGACGGACAGACACACGAGTGATCCTATAAGGGTTCCATTTTTTCCTTTTGAGGTACGGAACCCAAAAAAAAAACACATACACATATACAGGTATATGAAAGTCGGTTAAAAATAAAAATATGCAATGCCATCCACGGAACGAATGGAGGACAACGGAAAGATTTATTCCTTTTATGTCGAGTCCCGTTATGTCGAGCCTGGAAGTCTATTGTTCTCCAAAGTATTGATATTTTACGCTTTCTATTACCTTTATGTCGAGTTTGGTGAACAGGTACAGTCAGGGACGTAAATTAAAAGCATTGGATGTAAATTAAAAAAAAAATGTTTTATTATTTGTTCTATTACTTATTTTCATTGTATATATCTAATCTTTCTTAATTTAAACATATAAATCACAGTATAATCATCACGTATATAAAATTCATCTAAAAAATAACTTTCTTAATCTAAATAAATCACAGTATAATCATCTACTACCAGGACACCAGAATGGTGAAGTATTAGTTTCATGAAAAATAAAAGTATAAGAAAAAAAATCTACCAGTAGGCCAGAATATGAAGGAGGTATTGTATATTGTTAATAGGAATCCCATAACCTAATCTCTATACATTTCTAATAATATATTATGATGACTACTTCAGCATTCTGGTATCCTGGTAGTTTTGAAGACTTTACTAACCTTGTTTAAAATGAAAAAAAAAACAAACTTCATGGTATTAGAAACTTCACCATTCTGGTGTCCTGGTAGTTTCGAAGACTTTACTATCCACGTAAATAGAAAAAGCTGCATGGTATCAGAAAGGTATACAGATATATAGGTTTGATTAGGAAATTCCTATTAACAATATACCTCCTTCATGTTTCTGGCCTCCTGGTAGTTTGTGAGACTTTACTACACCAATCCTTTTTATTTTAAATTATAACTTCTTTTAACTTACTTTGGACGTGACTGTACCTCTAAATTATGATATTATTAAACTCGACATAGGGGTAATAGAACAATAGAAAGCGTAAAATATCAATACTTTGGAGAACAATAGACTTCCAGGCTCGACATAACGGGACTCGACATAAAAGGAATACATCAACGGAAATATCCAGGTACTTGGCAGTCGTCGGTGTTGTGGGGCAAGGAGGTGTGCGTGTGAGTGCCGCCTTAGTTCCCGGGCGAGCCAGCGCGCCTCCCGCCACGGCAGCAGTCCCGCCGAGTGCGCGCGACGTGTCCGTGTGCCATGTGTCGCGTGTGGAGTGACGTCACGTGGCTGCTGGCGCTGCTGGTGTGGCTGGCGCTGGTGCTGGGCGCCGCCGCCGACGACTGTGCGCGGCTGGCCGATAAGAATGCTGCCCGTGAGTGCTCTTCTGTCTACTGCTACCGGCGTAGTGATCCCTCATGCATGCCATGCGGTGCCAGAAGCGACAACACCGTAACTATCTAAATGCGGTGATTATGTGCTTGTTTCTCACACCAGTGGGCAACTGGGCAACTGAGGACCTCGGTATAGTGCGTAACTACTGTATCTCGCAACGGAAGCAGTTGATGCTGAATTTTTGCGTTTGCAAAAGCACCGCGATCTGCATCTCGTCTTACTGTGACACCCAGCTTGTCATCAATGTCATCAACATGACAAAGCTAGGTAATGGTTTCCGGCGCTATTGTCTCAATCTTTTGATGATACTCATTTTTGAACAATGTTTCACTGATAGAAAGTTATAGTTACACTAATACCGAGTGCCACAGGAGTACAGGAACTGTTTCAAATTAAAACAAGAAACTTGAAACGAGTGTTGTGTCTATTTCAATATTTATAATAATTTAGTCTCTAGTTTCTAATTTAAGTATGCGTTACCTATCTCTTTTTCCTAGTACTAGCGTGTCGCTGGCAAAACAAAACAAATGCTTTAGCCATAATTCAGACAAGCAAACGCCGCTCACTATGCCGTTGACATTGTCAACGGCATAGTGAGCACGCCAGCACGGCACGGCATGGTGACATCACCATTCTTCTAGAGCAGTCCTTACTGGTAACTGCAGTTCAAGTAAACCGTCGTTGTCTACACGACGACGCCCTAGTCTCAGAATATCCAACATTGAATACATTATTACAGTCATAATATGTATAATAACGCTACATTAAAAGGTTAATCGCTTCAATATTTACTTAGTTTTCCTCAAATGTATTATTATTGTTTAGGTATAGTATTTAGTCGATCAAACAATACACTAGTGAACGCAATAGAACACAACGAACTATGTATATTATTATTATTATATAGGTATATTGATAGGTATATAATATGGATATTGTTATTATTATTTTTGTTTTTTTTACTACTCTTTGTTTGACTTTATGTTAATTTTACTCTCTCTCCTATTTAACTCTGAATTTTATTTATAACTAGCTGATGCCCGCGGCTTCACCCGCGTGGATGTCGTTCAAATTATATACTAAAACCTTCCTCTTGAATCACTCTATCTATTAAAAAAAAACCGCATCAAAATCCGTTGCGTAGTTTTAAAGATTTAAGCATACAGACAAACAAACAGACAAAAATAGCGACTTTGTTTGATACTATGTAAGGACTAGCGAACCTGGAAGACGACAGCAGCGCCACCCACCGGGTCCAATTATAAATCTAAACCATTCTCGAATCCACTGAAACACACACGAAAAAAACTTTTTAACAAAAAATAACCCGTTTTTTTTTAAGTCGGTTTTATTTTTTGTTAAAAAGTTTTTATTTATCACTTTTTAGTGGTTCACATGTTCATGGGTCAATGTGGACAATGTAGTTTTTTTTTTTGTTTTGTTGATTTTTCAAAAACCGCTTGTCCGATTTCAATAAAAAAATTATGGGATCATTTCGGAAGTATACCCTTTCCAAAAAAAAAAAAAATATTTTTCAAATCGGATAGCAAGTGACGGAGTTATGCCCGAACAAACATAAAAAAAAATATATATATATATAAACATCCGAATTGAGAACCTCCTTCTTTTTTTAGAAGTCGGTTAAAAAACATCTAAATCGGTCCGTTTAGGAGTTTAGTGACAAAACAAAAGAGTAGAATACGGAATCTCGAAATAAGACTTGCTTCTGCCCAGATTTAATAATTCTGGCTCGTAAAATAATAGGGTGGTGGCACGATAGATTTCTTCTAGTGGTGTCAACTTGTGTCTCATTCTTTTAGATATGATCGAGAATCCACAAAATCATAATGGTGAACTGTATACAATTCCAAGCAAATACAAACGTATTGAACGCATTGAGGTATATAATGTACTACGTACTACGAGTATTACATCAATGGTACTAGTACATTTTATCTCAATGATAGAACGATGGAATAACTGTCGGAGTTCAGATATAATAGAATATAATAGAATAAATATTTATTCGATAATGGACAGCAGCAACACAAAAGAGCAGCACTTAAATTAACAAATAGCAACAAACACTGATCTGCTGATCTGATAATGACAGTAGTGACAGCTAATTGTTAAGGTACTGGATAGTGTGATTGAGAAGGGTTCCCTACGTTTCTTCGAAACACTATTTAATTTTTTCGAAAATTGTTTCACCGAAAACTATACACCGAAGCCTTCATACTGCGACGTTTTATTTGGTCTACCCATTTTTTGTTCGATGTTACTTTACACCGACAAACTTTTTTTTATTTTTTTGGTGGGTGGAAAATCATGGAATAACCCCCCCCACTCTTCGGCAGAGCGAAGGGGAGTGTCAGACTTCTACTGACTAAAAACCAAACCCATGTTCCTTCTTCGCCCTTGTGTCGGACCCGCGTTAACCTTTCGACAAACCACAGCCCCGACGGGCGTCGGCCCTTGCGGGCCCCTCCTTGCTGACATCTCTTTGAGGTGCGCATGGAACACGTACGTGCCGCCGACACGGTCTGTTGCCGTCATGACGACGGCCGGACGGCGAGCTAGCCCGTTACTCACCGTCCACAGGCCCGCGTCTACGGTGGCCGGAGGTCATCGCGTGACCCCCGACGCCCAGAGCGCCTTCCGCGGCGGCTGGGACGTTGAGAGGTTCTCTCCCTCTCTCGTTCCGCCACCTCCTTCGCTAGCATCACTGCTTCGCAGAAGGAGGCGACGGCGTCCCATTCCTCTTCGCCCCGGACCATGGCTTGCACCAGGGCCGGACGCGAGAGGTCGCCGCCGCATCAACTTTGTTTCACCAACGTTTGTTTGTTCTATGTGACGTTACTTTGAAAATATTTAGCCAACACAATAATACCTTATTTTTAGTTTAGAGGATTTAAGAAAATAAGAATAGACTTTTTAGTTGGAACCTTATTAACAGCTTAACGTGCTCTCCGAGGCACGGAGGAAACTCGGTATGTGGTGTTCACCCATTCACAGACCGACCTAGGCAAGCGCGGCTTAACCTAAAGATCGACCCGAGTGGCAGTTATTATTACCAATGCTTCAAAAAAAAAACGCCAAGCCAAAGGGAAGGTATTAATGTGTTGGCTAACTACATATTTTCGAAGTAATGTTACATATAACAAACAAACGTTGGTGAAACAAAAGTTGATGTAAGGTTGTCGGTGTAAAGTAACATCGAATAAAAAAGGCGAAGACCAAACAAAACGTCGCAGTACGAAGGCTTCGGTGTATAGTGTTTGTTGAAACAATTTTCGAAGAATAGTGTTTCGAAGAAACATAGTTTTTGGTGAAACAATTTTCGAAGAAAAATGTTTTGAAGAAACGTAGGGAACCCGTTTAAAACAGCTTTACTACGCTCAAGAACAAATGAAGTGACTTTGTAAAAATAAATCTCTTAACAATGATTCAAAACTCTGTTTTAAGCATGTTAAAGCATACCGTAAGAATATATTACTTACTGCAATGGTACGGAACCCTTCATGTGCAAGTCCGACTTGCACTTGGCCAGTTTTTTTTTAATTCTTTGAGTTAATTTTCACCAGCCATATTTTATGGAAAAAAATTTAATCGGCTGCGATCAGACACTGAATGTAGAGCCTCGCTGCGAGCTCAAAACATCACGTCACTGTAGAAGCACACCGACACACCGTGTTAGGTAGGCTCGTAGAGCGCGGGATGTCTCCACTCTCCACTAGCGCGCTTGCGATTCATGATACTGACTGAATCCGACACAGCCATCTTGCTTGCACGCGTCCGCGTCTTCTTAAAAGTAAGTAGCTTAGAAAGCAAACAGAAGAACGTTATCATAAGACAGAACAGACCCATAGCCTCAGACAGGGTGAAACCCAAGATGGCTTATGGGAACAGCTGTTGCTTGAGGGAGGGGTTCCTGGCGTAACCGATGATGAGGGAGCTGAACGCCGTTCCGATACCAGCACCAGATCCAGCTACTCCTATTGTCGCTGCACCAGCACCAATGAATTTGGCAGCCGAGTCAATATCCTTGGTGACAGCGGTGGTCTGGAAGGACCGAACTGCGGCCAGCTGAGCTGACGCAGCAGGGACGATCTGTGTCTGGGAGGGAAGGGCAGCAATTGGCCGCAGGACAGCCGGGTTGCTGAAGATGGCAAACCTGGCTGCAGGAGCCATCAATTTGGCGGCGATCAGCATTTTCGTTTTATTTGTCTGCGGTGAGAGATAGCCCGCCACACTATTCCCAAACCACTGTAACTCCTGTTAGCCAGAATCAACAGTGGCGACCACAAGAAAAGCGCCGAGACAATGAAGCTCGACGAAGTCCCAGAGAAATGATTTAACCGTCTTGGATCCCGCAACGAAATTAAT
This sequence comes from Diarsia dahlii, assembly GCA_949775195.1. Classification (NCBI taxonomy): domain Eukaryota; kingdom Metazoa; phylum Arthropoda; class Insecta; order Lepidoptera; family Noctuidae; genus Diarsia; species Diarsia dahlii. The sequence goes on along the minus strand of OX459193.1, from coordinate 79,745 downwards.
CAGAAAAGAATAGCGGAGGAGTAAGAAAAAGCATAATTTCCACTTTCCTCCATATCAGCAGGAGACAGAACAGAGCAAGGCCAATAGCGAGAGATAACAAAGAATACCGAGAGGGAGGAGACCGGCCTTTGGAATGTTCATTTTTGAGTGGCGACTTTCCTCAAGAGACACCTATTTCTCGGGGGCTATTACTACGTTATAACGAGCTACTTCTTCTTGTTTATCATGTGGTTAGTTGCCTAACCTGGTGTCAGAGTATGTATGCCGCTGGTTTCCTCACGATGTTTTCGTTCATAGCGCACCGGAGCAAGTAATAGTTATACAATCCGCACATGAATGTGTTGGGTTCTAACTCGGGAGTCGGGACCTTTGACTTGGCAGTCACACGGTCACACGGTCACACCACTAGGCTATCACTGCAATATAAATACCACGGTAATATTATACTGTGTAAATACTGATACAGTCGAACACAATACACTTGATACAAGTCTTATATTGACTTACAGCAAGTTATCCAATAGGTAACAGGTTTTGCATATCTTTGAGGAGGAACCCTTGGAGCGCGAGTTCGGTATTATTTAAAAGGTCCTCATGAATGCTAATGACCACAATGACAGCCACACGAATTGACCGTCATGCCCGCCGAGGTTTCGTAGATAGGTGGCAATCCATAATTATTACATACCCTCCCTGCCTCGGAAACTCGCGACTCCTACTAAAACTTGATGATGATGCAAATGGCTTATCGTCTAATAATAATAATACGTCAATGATCCAAACTTTCATTATTCGTACAGCCAAGGAGTGGAACTCCCTGCCTGCGTCGGTTTTCCCGAGTTCATGTAACCCCAATCTATTTAAGTCGCGAGTAAATAGGCTTCTTCTGGGTAAGCTCGTTCCATCGTCAACCTTATCTCTGCCCTTAGGGCAATATTGAGGTCAAGAGTAAGCCCATTTAAAAGAAAAAAAAAGTTCCAATTTCATTAAGTATCTTGTTGACATAGGTATTTCTCAATAATGTTTGGCAGATCGGCTGTTGGTAAAGGCGCCGGCGCAGCTGGGGCGGCGCAGCGTATGGTACAACGACCGCGCTGTGAACGTGTCGCTGCTGTGGGGCAGCGAGCCGGCGCGCGCGGCCGCCGCGCTGCTGGCCGCGCAGCTGCGTCACGTGCGGCACTACGACGGCGTGCAGCTGCCGCGCGCGCGCAGCCCGCACGACACCGCCGCGCTCGCCACCAACGTCACCTACAACGCAGGCGCCATCTATACAGAGTACGTACTCGTGCCTACTCGCATCTAACAACGAAATGAGTTCCCGATCAAATACATAGTAACTGTATTTGATCTGCTGCTGTCATACGGTGAAGGGCCGTAACTACTTTTTTTTGATTGGTGGGAAAATCATCAAGTGACTCCTCCAGTTCTAGGCGGAGCAGAAGCGAGTGTAAGACTTCTACTGACTAAAAACCTCCCATGTTCCTTCTTAACCGTTTGTGTCGAGGCCGCGGTATCTCTTTCGAACAACCCGTAGCCCCGACAGGCGTCGGCCCTTGCGCGCGTAGAACACGAACGTGCCGTCGACACGGCCTGTCGTCGTCATAAGACAGATGAACGGCGAGCTAGCCCATTACTCACCGTCCACAGGCCCGCGTCTATACGGTGGCCGGAAGCCATCACGTTGCCCCCGACGCCCGGAGCATCTCCCGCGGTGGTTTGGACGAGAGGTTCTCTTCCTCTCGCGTTCCGCCACCTCCTTCGCTAGCATCACTGCTTCGCAGAAGGCGGCGACGACGTCCCATTCCTCCTCGCCCCGAACCATGGCTTGCACTAGGGCTGGACGCGAGAGGTCGCCGCCGCCGATCGCCGTTACGAGAACAGGGCAGGGCTCCACCCAAGCGGGCAGACCTCCACGGTGTGAAGGCCGATCCTCACAATGGCAGGTACCTTCCGAAACAACCGTGTCCGGTGAGGACCTGCGTCAGACGGAAGGTGAGGGCGCCGCGGCGCCTCTCAAGCCACTCCTCAAAGAGGGGACTTACCACCACTATCGTAGCGTGCCGTGCACGGGGTTGAGACAGTCGCTCTCTCCATATCGCCATGAGATCGCACCGGAGGTCTGTCCCCCCGGTTTAGTGCGTGCGCGCGCCATTCGTGCAGGCGTGCGAGCACTATCGCCTCTAGATTCCATTGCGGCAATCCACGCTCCCACACCGGGGCCCTATGGACCGCACGATCCCCGCATAGAGCCTCCGGCAGGAGGCGTTTGGCCCCCCCAGATTGGGCAAGAGCCACCTGAAATCAGCCCCGGCCCGCTCCAGTCTGGGAGCCAAACGTCGGAAATTCTCCACAAAGTTCCACCGGCTGTCGAGGAAGAGTCCTAGGTACTTCAAAGTACACTCGACGCCGATTGGTACGCCTCCCACCGATAGCTGGGATCCCAACGGCAGCACATTCCCGCGTCCAAGGAAGCACATTGCCTCCGACTTGTTAGCTGGAGAGTTTGTTTGTTTGGTTGAACGCTCTAATCTCAGGAACTACTTGGAATTGAAAAAAATATACCTATTAAGTTGGATAGGTAGTCGATTTATCGAGAAAGGTTATAAGATATATTATGTGACACAGACGAAGTTGCGTGGGTCAGCTAGTATTATATACAGGGTGTAAATTAACCCCTTACACAGCCGTCAACCAAGCATTCTGTACATCAAACTAAGTACCCCTACGCAAAATTTTTTGCTGGGAAACGACTTTTTTTTTGGGGTCAAAAATCACGTTTTACGGTAAAACTCAATGTAGCACTCTTAAAAAATTGTGCTAGTGGATGCTTTGAATAGTCCTGGCCTGGAGCCTGGAGGTAATTTAAATAAAGTTATAACCTAAAAAACTAGTATTTACAAAAACAGCTGTGAAAAATTTGGAACTTTGACCCCCAATATCTCCGTAACTAGGAGGTATTGTCCTTTACAAAAAAATTATCGTGGTGAGGAGAACAAGTGCCCTTCGTTTGCGCTAAGCGTACTTTTACACTCTTCATAAGAAACATTCTCTGAGAAACTAAAATTTTCGTAATTTCGGCATTTTTCGTCTACTTACGAAACAAGGGGACACCGTCCATTATGTACCTATTTACCCATGTACCCATAACACAAGCTCTGCTTAGCTTGGGACTAGATGGCGTTGTGTGATAGTTGTGGAATATATTATTATATTATTATTATTATTATTATTTACACCTGCTATGCCCAGAGCGGGAGGAGTCATTTGATGATACAGGTACCCCCTAAAAATTTACACCTACGCCAGTAAGTAGGTATATTAAAATAAATGTCTACAGTTTGGTGGTAAGCCTATCGACGGCGTGGCAGCCTGGACCACCACTGACATGGGGGAAGTTCAGAGGTTTCGAGACCGGGCTGGCCGGCCGACGCCTCATCGAGTTCGGCGCCAGTCCCGTGGCCGCGCGGCGCCGTCTTTTTGCGTGTCTGACGGTGTCAGCGCGCACGGCCCGCGCCCGGCCCTGCCAGCTGCAGCACGTGCGCTGGACATTCTACGCTAACACGCCTGCACTTGCAGCTTGCGACTTCATCGACGCAGCAAATCCACAGTAGGTATCCCAAGTTATAGGCGCTATGGGTGATGTTGAGATCAGGTTGGTGTTGTTTATACTGACTACTGTAAAGGCTAGCCTGCCTACCTACTCAAATAATCAGATATGATGCTAAAGATGCTCTACGTTGCTGTTTTATATAAAATGTTGACATTTTCTTTAATCCGGTCCGTTTATCTATGTATTTAATTCGACTTCTAACAACTTATCATACGTATTAAATGCTCACATATTTGTTGTAATACATTAACAATTTTTGAGCTGATCCGATTGCACCCGATGGGTGTTTGTTTGCCCCCGGGCCCCATCATGTTCTATCGATAGACTAATACATACTTACACTACTTTTACCCAGATATTATCTATTACTTCCTTGGGCGGCTTTACGGTATCACTTTCGAACAACCCGCAGCTCCGTCGCGTCGGCCCTGTAATGTTGTTGATATATGTATGAGGCGCGCGTGGAACACGAACGCGCTGTCAACACGGCCTGTCATCGTCATAGGACGGACGGACGGTGAGCTAGCCCATTACTCACCGTCCACAGGCCCGCGCCTACGGTGGCCAGAAACCATCACGTTCAGGCCCCCGACGCCCGGAGCGTCTCTCACGGCGGCTGCTGGAACGAGAGGTTCTTTCCCTCTCACGTTCCACTGCTGACTGTCGCAAGCGATATAGGCCTGTAACGGGTGGGATCATCTACTTCAACAACCAAAAAAAGTAAAAAACTAAAACCCGACTACGACAAAAAAAACGACTCTGAAAAAGTATGAAACAAGATTTTCAGGATAGAACAAAAAGAAAAGCCGTAGTCACACGGTATTAAAGTGTTTAGGTTGGTACCTATAACGTGTGACTACGGCTTTTCTTTTTGTTCTATCCTGAAAATCTTGTTTCATACTTTTTCAGAGTCGTTTTTTTTGTCGTTAAATATTTTTTTTTACTCTTGACTTTTTGTCCGCTAGAGGGCGTGATTTTAAATTTGAGCAATATTTTGAAAATGTACAAGTGAGGCCCTTTCAAATGATACCAAACACGGCGTATTTATCTCCATTTTTATTTTTTAAGCCTTACTTTTTGTCCGCTAGAGGGCGCCAAATCGCTTTTTGTGACACGTCACGTAGCCTATGTTCAGCGGAAAATTAAGACGGTTCTAACGATACCTCATACGTCGAGTTCCGATAAGTAGATTAGAAGCTATGAGGGAACAGACGAAGATACACACATACATACATACATACATCATCCATACATACATACAAACATACATACAAACATACATACATACATAGCCAGTCAAAATCATAACCCTCCTTTGGCTTTGCCGTAGTCGGGTAAAAACAACAACAATCAAAATATCAACACCATGTAATCATCAGTACCATCGATTTGGGGTACTGTCGATGTAGCGTACCATCGATGTAGTGTACTGTCGATATAGCGCACCATCGATTTGGTGTACTGTCGATGTAGCGTACCATCGATTTGGGGTACTGTCTATTCATTAACCCGTCGGTGGATCGTTTTCGATACAGCGACCATCGATGTAGTGACTGGCGATGTTATGAACCAGACCCCAGTTTAAAAAAAAAAAAAAAATACAATGAATCAAAATTAATCATTAGCTTGAAGCATAAGTAATAACTTAACTAGAGGCTTCTCCTGTCTCGTTCTTTATTATGGGGACCACTAATAGTTCTCACATCATTGCTTCAAAGGGTATGGTATGGGAGGTGTACGAATTCTGACTTTTATTCTGATAATGGCAAACATCTTATGTCAAACTTAAAACTTTTTAAGAAAATAACTAAAGTAGACTAGCCTCGCGGTATTTTTTTTCCTACTCCTCCGCTATTCTTTTCTGATTAATTTCGTTGCGGGATCCAAGACAGTTAAATCATTTCTCTGGGACTTCGTCGAGCTTCATTGTCTCGGCGCTTTTCTTGTGGTCGCAACTGTTGATTCTGGCTAACAGGAGTTACAGTGGTTTGGGAATAGTGTGGCGGGCTTGTCCCATAAATAATAAAAAAAATAGCCTCGCGGTATCTATGTCAGTACCTACTACATTACAGTTTCATATTTGAAATTCATATGGGATGGGAAAGTGTGAGTTATTAAAGAAAAAATAACCGGTCAAGTGCATGTCGGACCTCGCACAATGTAGGGTTCCGTAGCTTAGATGCCCATCAAAATAATATGTGAACTTACTAAATTGATTAACCACTCTGCCTACCTGCCTCCGAACGATGATTTTTATTGTAAAAATAAAACAAACTTACATTTGCCGTTTTGAGGCAATACATCCGTGGCTGGCGTGAACACATTAATAAAATGATAAGTCGACTTACATGAAAAAAATTGACAGCTCCAAATATCCATAAATTTTGGAGCAATCGACTTTGGTAGTAAGTTGACAATTCTCATTTTGACGTGTCTACAAGTCCACATGTCCAATTAAGCATTCTCATGTTTTGTGATCAAACATTGATAATATCAACCTATACTCAGTACCCAAATTAATATTCATTATTTGACAAATCGAGATATCAAGTTATGGCCAACTAAAGTATTCTGTGTATATTGTGAATAGTTGAGATATCAAGTTATGGACAACCGAAGTATGTATTTCAGTTTAAATTGTGATATGTGAGATGTCCAGTTACGGCCAATAAAGTTCTGAACCCTAAATGTAATAAATATTGTTATCACTACAATGTCCGTTACAAAAAAGTTAACGTTAAATGAATATGTTTAGTTGACAACTTATTTAACCAAAGTTGTATTAAAAAATAATCGATTTGTCAACAAACTTCTGTAAAAAAAGTAATCACTTATTTTAAACCAAAGTCCTCCGCCGCGTCTGATTCTCTGTCTGGGGGCCAATTCTCGGTTTTAGAGATGGTGTCGAACTCGAGAAAAATTTCTAATGACGTCATTTTTTCGAGAAATTTTAAAAGTTGCTATTCTGGGGATGTCGAATTCGACATTTGTCGAAGGCTAACGTTAGAGTTCATGTCGAGTGCTTCTGAGCAGTAGAGATGTCATGTCGATTATATAGATACGTCATTTCTGAGTGAATTTGTTGAGTTTTGGATTGTACACTGTGTTTTCTTTTCTTTAAGTTTTTAAATAAAATACGGCTTGGCATCTCATACTGGAAATTCGATTTATACTCTTTGATTTGTGCATTGTGTTTTCTTGAAACGACGAGGTCGTCGTTTCAAGAAAACAAGAGAATTACAGAGTCTGTCTGCGCGAACCTTCGCGCAGACAGACTCTGTAATTTGTGTACCTACGATTGGACTTGAAACCACTGAAAGATGGACGAGTTTATTAGCATTTTTATCTCGGAGTTGTTGGAAAGTGGCGAGCAACTGGCCAATACACGGCGACAACAGCTATCCCGCCGTCGATATTTACGACTTGAGCGAAACAGAAGTCATTAAAAACTTCAGACTAAATAAAGATTTAATAAGGGTTCTAATACTTAGATCTATTGGCTCCTGTAATTCAGGATACCACTAAAATAGACCTGAAAACGAAGGTAAATAATTGTTTGCTTCATAATTTTATTAGTCACTGACAGACAGTCAGCTGTCAAACTGATTATTTTTACACTAAACGTTTCGTTTCGGCTTTGCACGGGACTTATTCAAAATTAATATATAAATTATGTCCTAATTTTAAGTGTTTCTCATAATTATGTTTACTTGTTTGTTTGTGAAACCAATAAATACTTTTTCTTCCTTTCTTTTATACTTAAATAATTAGGTTTAGTCAGCGTTTTAAAACAAAATCATTCATTCACTCATAGCTACCTAAAACGGAACGCGCGATTCTTCATAATGGTAACATTAGCTTCACTCCATTCGACATTTTCGTGACATTTATTTCTATTTTGACTGAGAATACGGAATTCTGATCAATTCGAAATTTTTTGGTAGAGATAGAGATATTTTTGATAGACATAGAGATAGACTTACGAACTCGAACTCGAGATAAATGTCGAAAATCGAGAATTGGCCCCCTGATCCCCGAAGGGTTAGGCAGAGCTGTACATAATACATTGTACACCCACATTTCGCCAGTTATGTTTTAAGTCCCATGTTATAGAGGGCGAGCCTATTGCCATCTACCGGGCCCAAATCCAGACTCCGTGGCTGTTACTGATAAATTCCTGATGGAAAAACCCAATAATATTTTGACCGACCCGGGAATAGAACCCAGGACCTCATGCTCATGCTTTTTTTTAATTTAATTTGAGGTATAATACATACGTGCTGTAAGCATCTGTGACACTTGCCCTGTGAGGGGGTGTCAGCAGGTAGGTAGGTAGGGGTTTGAAAACAATAAGAACTCGAAGATTAAGTTACTTATTATTTATTGCCTAAATTTCTGTGGCCATCTCACGACTCGATTGCAGAGGGTAAAAATGGGTAGGGAACACTGGCCTGAATCGTCTCCAGCAATGATGGTTCCGTCCTTGGTCTTGCCCGCAGTCCTAGGTTCTGTCCCAGGTGGAATAATAGTTCTGCGTAGGGTAGGTGTCACTCTGCAGCAGAGGATCTTCTCCAAGCGTCCCTCACGACGCCGGAACCACGACGTGGCGAAAGGTTGAAAGGTAGACTAGAATCCTGGAAATCCAGACAGAAACGGAAGCACAAGCAAGCTGTCGGAACCACGTTTCGTAGGTCCAAAGGTCACAGTGTCCCAGATAGGAAGAAAGGAAGAAATACAGCAGAAACTAGATTAAAGAAGTTCTAGGAACACCTTACAGTTAGCTCTTCTAATAAAATACATGGAAACTTACCCTAGAGGGATTTCGCGACGTATTTGTATTACGTAGAAAAATGATTATGGTACGATCGGAGCGAGCAAAATGGAATGGTCATCGGCCCTAACAAGCCCAACCGAATCGTAGCTCTTCGGAGACGCTCGGCAAAGATCGTTTCAGCGTTGCGCGGGCACATAGAAGCGAGGACCTATAAGGTAACATACACTCCGTAGGTTCCGTACATTATTATTTAATTTAATGATTTTTTTAAGTGTTAGGTTTACTTTATATAAGAATAGGTTAGGTATTTTTAAAGTTATGTGTAAATATTATAGTTTTTAGTGTACATTGATTTCTTATTATTAAGGATTCCTAAACTAAAATCTCCGTTTCAAATCTTGGAAGCGTTTTCTCCTTTGATATGAAATGGTCAGTGGCACTCAGCACCTTGCGCCTTGAGTACGGTATTATGCGACTTCTCAATTTAACTGGGGCGACCTGCTTCTGGAAGACCAGCTAAACCGATCCGCTACCGTAACGAGATACAAAAGCACCAAATATCCGGCTCGAAGGACCATAAAATGTACGGTGCGTACACTTGCAGAGATTGTTATTGAGGTTGTTGTTCAGGTTGGAGCGCGTAGAGAAAGATTCACTTCGTTTCCGATAGGTTTATAACGTTTAATTGTGTTTACAATAAAAACTTTTGACGATTCCTTTCTCTAATGTTAGTCACCGCGTAGCAGTAATTGCACTCACCGATTTATTATGTTGTATCGGTATTTATAGAAACAAAACATGTACGTCAGTAATTTTAAGACTGTACACAGGCTAACACATTAAGCCAGGCCTCTTTCTTCTTACACACAAGCTCTTTTGCTTCACCGTCCACCCAAGAATCATCCGTCCTACTACCACATTTCCTCCGCGCTAGACCACATAACTTGGTCGCCACTTGCACCATACCATTCTTCGCAATATCCCATACTTCCTCTAAACTGTAATCATTTATACCATCGAATATCTTATCCGTCTTCTCATTAACTTCTCTCTTATATTCCTCCCTTACTTTCAATTCTTGCAGTCTCTCTACTTTTATTCTTTCAAGAGCCGTCACTGGAACTCGAACTCGGTGACGCCAATGCTTGAACAGATCATATACCCGACACATTACGATATGCTCTTGTATCTGTAACCTTACTCTTCAACCTTTCATCTACAATCACAAAGTCAATCATACTTCTACTGTCTTGCCTTTCCCAAGTATACCTGTGAATCCCTCTGTCATCACAGAAAGGTTCTTCTCCACACAAATCTCTAGTAAACTCACCCCATTCTCATTCACTCTATCATCTCCAAAAGCACCTAATACCTTCTCGTACCCGCTCCTCTTAACACCAACCCAACCATTGAAATCCCCAAGCATTATAATCTTCTCGTTTGCCCTTACTAAGGGTGGCTCTCCATATATGAAACTTTTTTCATCAAACCTATTCTTGTGTAGCATCTAAAGATAGGTCTCTAAAGATGGCATTGAGGTTACTGAAACCATTTTTTCTCAAATTCAATCGTTTGAAAGATGGACACTTCTGAAGTGGTAATAAAATTTGTGCCCCCCCTCTAACTTTTTAACTAAGTAAGTGAAAAATCAAAAAAAAATATATGCTATAGATCGCAATAGAAACTTTCAACCAAAATTGGTTTGAACGAGACATAGTTAGCAGTTTTTGAGATATAGCACATTTAAAAAACCGCAAATATAACTTTGTCCTTCATACAAACACTATGAAAAACAAACTTATCACAAAATGAGTATTTCTGTCATCGTTAAAACAAGAAATATTACAAACTTAAGGGGGCTTCCCTACTACCGATGGTACAAAACCCTTCATGTGCAAGTCCGACTTGCACTTGGCCAGTTTTTTTTTGTTTGTCATCTTTTTGCTATATCTATGCAAATAAAAAGAAAAGTTCTGACTGACTGACTCATCAGCGCCCAGCCCAAACCCTTGGACCTAGAATGCTGATTTTTTTGCACAGAGGTTCCGTGTATAATGTAGACTAGGAATATGGAAGGATTTTTGAAAATTAAACCCCTAAATGAATTGAATAGGGGATGAAAGTTTGTATGGAAAATCGTTATATTTGTAGTTTAGCCGACATCCACGTGGGCAAAGTCGCAGGCAAAAGCTAGTCCAATAATAATAATGTGTTTGTTATTAATATAACATTGTTTACCTATTAATACTCCCCATTCAGTAGGTGAATAAGTTGATAACTGTTGGTGAATACGTCAATAACGCGGTGAATAAGTTGACAAGTCGGTGAATAAGTTGATAAGTCGTTGGTGAACGAGTTGACAAGTCTATTATTATGGAATCTATGGGGAATTTCGATTATTTACTGTCATCATTTAAAAGAAGGCATAAAAATAATAAACTTTAAAACAACTTCAACATTTATGTAATAAAAAAAATATAACCCTTAAAATGGCCGTCCTGACAAATTGCAGTTTTAGACTTGTCAACATATTCACGCCAGCCACGGACAATAAGTATAAGAAAATATTTCATACAAGTACATTTATTAAGTTGGTTGACTCGCAAACTTGAAGTCTACTTAGCTGTGATAGTTTTCTTTATATTTTCGTTATATGTGCAAAAATTCATGGTAGTAGGTAACTACCATGAATTTTTGGATCATTCTCATTAGTTCCCCCAGCAATTAGTTCCATGGAACTAGTGAGACTTTTTTCTCAGTAGTTCCATGGAACTAATTGCTGGTGGAACTAATGAGAATGATCCGAATTTTTTCAGACGCCCAAATACAACCCGTATAGGTTGTTTAGGTTAGCACACTTGAGTCTAAAAAAAAAATGCACTTTAAAGCTTAATATTTGACAAACGAGTCCCTTAATCGAAAAACTGTTTAAGCAAACTCGCCATATTTTTTAAAGACCTATCCATCATCAGATACAGAGATACACTAAAAAAAAAACATTCAAAATTTTACATAAGCACTTTGTCGGCGTTACTCATTTGTATATTCATGCCAAATTACAGCTTTCTAGTACTAATAGTCTTTGAGATATAGTGCGGACGGACGTACCTACAGACAGACAGATTGACATGGCGACTACGGAACCCTAAAAATCGACGTTAATATCATTTAATTCAAATGCAGGAAACCTTTCGAAGGTGACCTTTACAATTATTACTCATTAATAGGTAGTGGGGGTCCACTACCTATGAAACTTATGAATTATTGTTATAATAATTATGTGAACTTGCTTTTCAAAAAACTATTTCATGTTATTTTAGAAACAACGACGTCGTGGTATACGTGCTTGGTGACGACGAGTGCGAGGAGGTGCAAGGGCGACTGCTGCGGCGCGCCGAGCACAGCGGCGTTCGCCTGCGCGTGCAGCGCCGAAACCGTGCGGGCTTCGAGAGCAGTCTACACAGCGCCAACCACTCGTTTCTGTTCCTCGACTATGACATGTGGGAGGGAGTTCCGGGCGTGAGCGTCGTGGAGCCCCCGCCTTGCGTGTCTGTTAACTTCGATTGCAGACAGGAGCTAGATCCTGTCATTGCAATGCGCGTCGCCGATGTCAACATTTTACGATCGCAGGCGCCTCAGTTTTTTCAATTCATTTATGACTTTAAGCCATCATCAAATTCTTTACGGTTAATTCTTGAGCGACAAGCAAGTGGAGTAGACATAGAAGAGGCAGCATGCCAGTCGGCCTTGAAAGCAGAAACTTATAAATATAAAAAAACATATGACCTACATATGTATACTGTGATAGTATATTTTTGCTATGACGATCCTAGCAATAAGTTTTATTTTAAAATCGGCGGCATAGTTAGCAAATTTATATATGATCAAACATCTAAATTTGGATGCGATATACAAGTAGCAAAACAGTACGTCAATTGTTCCGACTATCGCCACATGAGCCAAAAGTTCAACGATTTCACAATGACAGCACGTTTCAACACATTGGTGGGCGTGGTGTCCATGACAGTGACAGATGGGGCTACTGCAGCGTCAGCGCTCGCAGCCACCAGCCACGTGCCCTTCATGTTGGTGGACGTGGCGCCGGAGGACGACTCGGCCAGCAGCACGTGGCGGCTGGGCCCCCGCCCGCGGCACCTCGCGAGCGCGCTGCTACACTTCGTGCACGAGATGAGATGGACGCGCCTCGCCGTGCTGTCCCAGCACACCACACTCGCTCAACATTACAATGCCGCGCTCAAAGAGGGGACGGACATTGTTTTTGGCGACTTTCCGATTACTACTGATAATAATAATATTACGAGACAACAAGCTCAAAAACTTCTACAAGATCTAAAAGACGTAAATGCACGCGTCGTGTTTATTAACGCGGACGCACGCGCTGCCAGCACAATCCTTGCGGCGGCGGTCGCGGCTCACATGGGCTACGCGGACGGCTTTGTGTGGATAGTCCGCGACTGGGAACAGAACAACGACACGTGCAGAACTAAACACTTCACAGTATCGTCCTGGACGCGGGGTTTGGAGGACCTCCCGGTCGGGGACGGAAACGCCGAGTTGCATCAGAAGTTGAAAAGTCTACCCCGCCCATGGCCACCTCGCGCCGTCTCATTCGCTAACGCACTTCTCACACTATCAATCGGCTTCCAAGACATTTTTACACGATTCCCGTTCATGCGACAAAACCTGCACAACGACCAAATGATTCGGTGAGTAGTTGAATTTGTGAATTTTCGATAGAGACAAAATAATTAATGTTGAAGGCAAGAGAAATAGGAGAATGATACAGTTCTATTATTGTGGCAACGATGGCAAGCGAAATGCCGTGGGAATAGTTCTGGACAGTGAGTTGAAATAATGTGTTGTGGATGTTAAAAGAGTGAGCGATAGAGTGATTGATAGCTGTAAAAGTGATTTTTGATAGTTTGGTGATGAATATAGTTAGTGTGTATGCACCCCAGTCAGGAAGTGAGGAGAGCGTGAAAGAAAAGTTTTGGGAAGACAATGATCGAGTGATGTTGGATGTGCAGGATAGTGAACAAGTGTATGTGGGGGGTGACTTCAACGGGCATGTAGGAAGAATGACGGATGGGTATGAGAGAGTGCATGGCGGTTGGGGGTACGGAGACCGTAACACTGACGGCGAGACACTGCTGCAAGCTGCTTCTGCCTTCGACCTGCCAATAACGTCTGACCACGCACAATGTAGGGGTTCGTATTCAAGATTCTTTATTTGCATGAAATATGGTACCTACAATAATAAATGGTCTTAAATATAAAAGGTTTCACATATTTCGCTTACTACATTCAGCATGCAAACTTAAAATTAAATTAAAACACCTAGTACTCGTAATTAAGGTATTACCTTGTTACGTATAACATTTAAGAATATTAAAATATCATTATTAACAATCACATTCCGGGAATTTATATGAATAAAGTCATAAAATTGGAAAACAAATAACACAACTAATAAAATAAAAAAAGATATGATGGAGATGCCCATTAAAATATGTGAATTTGAACTAAACTGATTAACCACCCTGCCTACCTGCCTCCGAACGATGATTTTTATTGTAAAAAATAAAACAAAATTACATTTGCAGTTTTGAAACCTGCGCTCCCATACATTATGTATAGGAAAATATTTCATACAAGTACATTTTATAAGTTTACCTCGTAAACTTGTAAAGCCTACATAACTGTGATAGTTTTCCTTTTATTTTCGTTATATAATATGCTACAACCATGATTTTTTTCATACGCCCAAACACAACCCGTATAGGTGGTTTAGGTACACTTGAGTCACACTTGAGGCACACTTGAGTCTAACAAAAATTTGTAAATTCATCATGACAGGTCACTCAAAGAAATCCTCATCAGTAAGCCTGTGACAGGCGTCAGTCAGCAGCTTCGCTTCAAGGAGCGCTCCATCGAGGAGACGTTCGTGTTCTTGGACCAGTGGTGCGGCGGTAACATCACGCAACGGCTGGCCACGTGGCGCGTCAACTCCACCAGCGGAGCCGTACGCAGAAACAGCGCAGAGGACAACGCTTTCTCACCACCCGCTGACATGCCGCGCTACGATGGCGCTTCGGGCTGCACCGTGCGCTCCGGCGACGCCTTCAGTCCCACCTGCCACGACGGCTTGAGCGCCTGCGCACTGCTGCTGTTGGCGTTGGCGCCCGCCGTCATGTTGTTGGCGCGCCACGCACTGCGCCGCCGCCTGGCGCGCCTGAAGCGGGAGCTGCGGATAGAGGCGATCGCGCGGCGCCGGCACGTAGCCACCGTCCTGGCCGCGTACCTGGTGAAGCGCGCCGCACTGGATCTGCACGAGGAGCTGGGCGCGGGCCGCTTTGGAAGCGTGCGCCTGGCGCAGCTGCGCGAGCCTGCACGCGCCACGCGCTACATCGCCGCTAAGGCTCTCCGCGAGAATGCCGCGCCCGCCGAGGAGAGCGAGTTCCTCCGCGAGGCGTGCACGATCGCCTCTCTCGAGCACGCGCACATCGTGCGTCTGGTCGGTGTGTGCATCGCCGACGGGCCGCCGCTGGTGCTCATGGAGCTGGCGTTCTTCGGTGACCTGCTGGGCTACCTGCGCGCGCGGCGCCACCTGGTGGAGGGCATGGGCTCGGAGGTGTTGGAGGCCCCGGCGGCGAGTGGGGAGGTCGAGCACGTATCGGCCGCGGCACTGACGCGGCTGGCGCGCGAGGCGGCGGAAGCGCTGCAGTACCTCAGCGTGCGCGGCGTGGTACACCGCGACGTGCGCGCCGCCAACTGCCTGGTGGACGTGCGGCGCTCACTGAAGCTGGCCGATTTCGGTATGGCTCGCGACACGGTGGCCGGCGCGGACGGTGCACCCGAGTACGCGTGCCGACGCCGCGGTTTATTTCCCGTGCTGTGGATGGCACCCGAGAGCCTGGCGCACGGCGTGTTCTCGGGCGCGTCCGACGTGTGGGCGCTGGGCGTGCTGGTGCTGGAGCTGGTGACGCTGGGCGCGCGGCCCTACGGCACCATGTCACCGCTGCGCGTGCTGGAGTACGTGGCGGCCGGTGGCTCCCCGCCGCTGCCGCTGGACGCCACGCCACAAACGTGAGTGTGCGGGCGTATGGGTTGTTCGAGCCAGTGTTAGATTCGTTGCTGACGGAGCGTGTTACAGGCGCGGGCTGGCGCGGCTGTGCTGGGCGCGCGTGGCGGAGCGGCGGCCGAGCGCGGCGGAGGTGGCGGCTTACCTGGCGGCGAGGCCACTGGCGCTACGCCCGGCGCTGCTAACCGAGTGCGACGAGCCGGCCGACGCAGACAGCGGCTACGGGGAGTCACCCTCCACAGAGCTGCTACCACCTGACTCTCCCCTGCATTCGATCGATCAACTCGACGATCTGGCCGCCACTCACTGATCTGTACAGGTAACAATGCCTTCAAAGTCTGATACAGGACACTATTATATACGATACTGTTCAGTGTCAAACCAACAACAACGAAACGCTGTCCCCGAGATCTTTAGGTGGCGTCTTCGGCACATCTCCAATGCGTCGACTTTACGGCGAGTCGGCGATCCTGCACTCGCAGAGACCAAGTTTCGGCACAATTTCTCTATGGTATATGGTGATGGGAAAGACAAGGCATTTCATCAATCTGACCTTCATCTTCTTGGTAATCCTTCTGTCCCACCAAATCTTTCGCAGCCGGGCTAACCTGGGCCTGCAGTCTCTACAAATATTAACGATAAAAATCGGTCGCTAAGTCGTATCGATGTCAAACTTTAATAGATTTTCAATCTTATGCTTTTGCCTTGCTTGTTTCCTCTATCAAACTAATATTATAAAGGCGAAAGTTTGTGAGTGTGTGCTGAGTGTCTATGTTTGTTCCTTCTTCGCGTCAATTTATAATCTCGCCAAAACCAATTGCAAAATTAAACTAAAAAATTGACTCCTTTTATTTTGGAGGGCGTGAATAACATCAAATGACTCCTCCCGCTAGGGAGTGTCAGATTTCTTCCATGTTGCTGACATCTCTTTGAGGCGCACGTGGAACACGAACACGTCGTCGACACGGCCTGTCGTCGTCATAAAACGGACGGACGGCGAGCTAGCCCATTTAAATTACTCACCGTCCACAGGCCCGCGCCTACGGTAGACGAAAGTCATCACGTGGCCCACGACGTACGGATCGTCTCCCGCGGCGGCTGGGACGTGAGGTTCTCTCCCTCTCACATTCCACACCTCCTTCGCTAGCATCACTGCTTCGCAAGAGGCGACGGCAGCCCATTCCCTCCCGCCCCACACGGCACACATACACCACACGCACTCACAGACACACAATCATACAAATACCTACTAAACGAACTAACGCCAAGCACCAAAAAACCTGTAATTATTTCGTTTTTATTTCTTAAATTTTTACTTTTATGTTTAATCTAAAAATCTTATGCTTCTTGTAAATTTTTACCGCATTCGATATCACATCGTACATAACAACAAAATGGAAATATTACCCAAGGGGTGGAGACCTAGGGCACGCCACGATAGTGGCGGTAAGTCCCCTCTTTGAGGAGTGGCTGGAGAGGCGCCACGGCGCCATCACCTACCGTCTGACGCAGGTCCTCACCGGACACGGATGTTTCGGGAGGTACCTGTACCGAATCAGGTGGGAGGAAACGCCCGGATGCTTCCACTGCGAGGATCGACCGGAGGACACGGTGGAGCACACTGTGGAGGCGTGCCCTGCTTGGGCAGAGCCCCGCCGTGTTCTCGTAGCGGCAATCGGCGGCGGCGACCTCTCGCGTCCGGCCCTGGTGCAAGCCATGGTCCGGGGCGAAGAGGAATGGGACGCCGTCGCCTCCTTCTGCGAAGCAGTGATGCTAGCGAAGGAGGTGGCGGAACGTGAGAGGGAGAGAACCTCTCGTCCCAGCTGCCGCGGGAGACGCTCCGGGCGTCGGGGGCCACGTGATGGCTTCCGGCCACCGTAGACACGGGCCTGTGGACGGTGAGTAACGGGCTAGCTCGCCGTCCGGCCGTCGTCATGACGGCAACAGACCGTGTCGACGGCGCGTGTGTTCCACGCGCGCCTCAAAGAGATGTCAGCAACATGGAACGGGCCCGCAAGGGCCGACGCCCGTCGGGGCTGTGGAGCGGCTCCGACACAAGGGCGAAGAAGGAACATGGGTTTGGTTTTTAGTCAGTAGAAGTCTGACACTGCCCTTCGCTCTGCCCAAGAGCGGGGGGGGTTATTCGATGATTTTCCACCCACCAAAAAAAAAAAAAGGGGTGGAGACCTCCCGTCGGGGCTGCGGATTACCGAAAGAGATAACGCGGCCTCGGCGCAAGGGCGAGGAAGGAACATGGGTGGTTTTTAGTCAGTAGAAGTCTGACACTCCCTTCCGCTCTGCCCAAGAGCGGAAGGAGTTTTATTTGATGATTACCCACCCCCCCGGTGGAGACCTGGTGTCCTGAAGTACAGACCTCATGGTCTAGCTTAGGCAACAGTCTCCCACAGTATAATAAAACTATTGCTGTTACGTATTTTTGGGGTTCCCTACTTGAAATCGAACGACGCGAGATCGAATAACATTTGAAATTAACATTTGCTCGAAAACGTTTACTCGATAGTGAAACGTTTACTTGAAATCGATAAAATATGAGCTCGACAGCAACTGCCGTACCATCCTTTACTGGAACCATTTCGCCGCATTTTCAGGCCCCTATTTGAGAACCTCTGGATAAGACCAGAACGCTGAAATTTTCGTCATCCAGTAAGCTATACAATCACACTTAAAATAAAAAGTTTCAAGTCTGTAGGTCATTTAGTTCCGAAGTTAAGCGAAAGCAAAGTTTCGCATTTATGACACTCACTCACTCATGATCATCAAAATAGAACTAGTACTTCCCATAAACTTACAGAGCTGAAAGGTACAGAGTTAGGGTTTAATGGCCACATATAGGGAAAACTATAAAAACTAGGATAATCGAAAAAAAAACTACTTCAAAAAAATTGTTTTAAATAAGAAAATCTAACAAAATAAATCAATATGCTCGTTTTCTACAAAAAGAAGTGAAATCCCAACAAAAACATTCTGTAAAAATCTAGCCAAGTCTCGATGGAGCTGCTTGTTTATCTCTAAAAAGTAATGAAATCTAGACCAAGTCGAGCCAAGTCTAAGGTTCCTTACTGCGATTTCTTTATTATTATTGTTAATGTTGTGTGACTTGGCCGGTAGTTACAACAGATATAACATTACGTGCTTACGCAAGTTTTATGTAGCATACGTTTTTTTACTATAATATTTCCGAACGTGATACAACACGCTACCATATATCCGAAACACTTTTACCGCGTTATATTTCCTGTCATGTTGCCTGCGCTGGTTTTATCTACCCCTCTCTTTCCCTCCTATACCGCCTCCATGCGACAGAAAGAGAAAGGAGTATTGCCGCAAGCGTCCAATGACGCAAGCTTCCGAGGTGATGAAGAAAAACCACCACTCCATGATAAAAAGGAACACTTCAAATTCATATCTTCAACTGTCTTCAACGGCTTAACACCTCTTTACTCTATATACCGCTAAGTTATTGCGGTCCGCAACCATAAAACCAACTAACCAATCTGTGAGTGTCGGCCGACACAAGTGGGACAATAATAAAAACGGTAAAGCAGTGCTGGGAAGAAACCACATTCAAGACCTCTACACGGCGCTTTCCAGTCGTCAGCCATCGTTACAGGCGATCCTTCAAACTGCAAGTAAGTCCTAATACCGTTCCCTCTAAATAAAACCAGTTGGCAGCATTCACTCCCGCTTAAACTATAATTTTACACAACGCTTATTGGTCCTTCGCAGCCGCTACTCTCATAACTCCACCATAAGTTTTTGGTCCATTCGAGTCGGATTCAAAAAATCAGCTTATATAGGTCTCATACCTAGGATTTAGGTCAAATACCTAAATTCGTAAAGTCACCATATTGAACGTGTACTAACGTTCGTACATCCCGCTAGGTACATACTTATTCATTGAGAACCATTGTACCAACTCAATATTCCTCCTGTTGCATTGAAATAGCATAGGTAAATATTAAAACCGCTAATTGTCGCGAGTTAGTTCGGCAAACTTGCCAATAACTTATACTCAACCGCATTCTTTACTTATACCCGCTTAGAATAAAAATAATTGTTCTAAGTCTACCCGCTACAACTAAATTATTTTATTCATTGTACTTTCTAGAAATATTCCATTATGGAAGATCTTAAAATGAAAGTTAAATTGCTTCAAGCTAAAAATCAAGCAATCTTTGAGCGTTTATCGTCGTTGTATGAAACTTCAAAGAAAATAAATACGACTAATATTGAACTGCGATCGTCGGAAACGTTCATGGCAGACACCCAAATACTCTCAGTCTCTCGTCAGGAATTTGGTGACAACATAGATAAAATAAATACATATTGTTTACAATTAAATCCTGATCATAGAATCGATTATAGCAGTCAGGTGTCCTTTGACGGCGTTTACACTCGCGTGGAAAGAGTACGCTCACTTATTGCAGCGAAGTCTTCAAGGTCATTAGATGACTCAATGTCACAGGACAGCGCGAAACATTCTAGAAGCTCGATCAAACTACCTCCTATTCAGATTCCGTTCTTTGATGGTAGGATTGAAAACTGGCCTGTTTTCTATGAGTCATTTAAATCAAATATTCATAGTAATATAAATCTTACAGATTCTCAGCGTGTGCAGTATTTAATAGGGAACTTAAAAGGAACCGCATTGCAAATTACTGCCGGAATTATTCCGTCCGGAGAAAATTATTCCTCCATTTGGAACAGTTTGGTTCAAAAGTATCAAGATAAACGAGCACTAGGCTCACATTACATGTCTAATATATTGAATATTAAACCCGCAACTAATAATTCCGCTTCTCTAAATAGTTTCATTGAAAGTTTTCACGCGTCTGTTTCGGCATTAGAACAATTAGAAATTAATGACATAAAGGATTTCATATTATTAAACTTAGCTTTGAAAAAATTAGATCCCGCTACCATACATTTATTTGAAATGCATATGAGAGATACGGATATTCCTACATATACGGATTTCGTTGAGTTCATAAAATCGCAAGTTAAAATATTAGACAGAACTATTTCTTCTCGGACTTCGTCTGTAAATCTTAACAAAAATAATTCATACCGTAATCAGTCACGTGATAGTACAGTACATACTTTTGTTGCTTGTGATAATAATCAAACTTGTTTACATTGCAATAAGAATGACCATTGGAAGCTTTATTTATGCCCAACATTTCAGTCACTTTCAGCCAACGCGCGTTTGGAGTTTATTAAAACCAAACGTGGATGTGTGAATTGTCTTAGTGCGACGCACACTGCATCACAGTGTAAATCGATACATACTTGCAGGACGTGTAATAAAAAACACCACTCTCTTTTACATCTGGAACAGAGCTCATCGCAGTCGCCGCGATCGATATCGACTGACGCTGTGCCTAGCTCCACGCATTCACAACAGGTGGCGCTGTGTGCATGTTCACGCTTAGGCACAGACATGACACGCACTACTGTACTTTTGTCGACAGCACAGGTCTATGTTGACAACAAACATAATAAATACGTTTCTGTAAGATGCTTAATAGATAACGCTTCACAAAACAACATAATTACTTTAGCTTGTTGTAAAAAACTGCAATTAAATATTATATCGCTTTCAAATTCAGTTATAAAGGGTGTAGGAACCTCTTCGCGGCCTATCATAGGTTACGTTGAGATAAAAGTTACTGCTAAAAATAAAACTAATTCTTTTAAAATAACCGCTCTTGTTGTTGATTGTATAACGGATAAATTACCATCTCACTTTGTTGACACCTCTGCAGTGCAACATTTATTTGAATTGCCGCTAGCGGACCCCCTGTGGCACGTGCCCGGTGAGGTTGAATTACTTCTAGGGGCAAAGCTGTTCCCATATTTATTACTTAACGATAAAATTATCTCACCTACCGCGCCTTCCGCAATTGAAACCGTGTTTGGTTACATTCTTATGGGTGAGGTACCCGCTAGTTTCAGTTCCAACAACAACAACAACAGATCCGCAGATTTAAATACCGCTTCATATTTTTCTACCGCGTTAAATATAGATGATTCTCATTGTTTTATATCATTAGACGAATCTTTACATAAATTTTGGAATATCGAAGAAATACCTTCAAAATCTTTTATGAGCCCCACTGAACGGGAGTGTGAACAGCTGTACGTTTCTACTGTGTCACGTGACTCCAGTGGTAGGTATTGTACTGCGTTACCATTCTGTAAGAATCCAGATTCACTCGGAAATTCTTATGCTGTCGCTTATCGACGCTTAATTAATTTGGAAAAAACTAAGCTTCGCGACCCTGCTTTGCGCGCTAGTTATAACGAAATAATCCAAGAATATATTGATCAAAATTATTTAACTGAAACTACACCCAGCGCTGCTGATCAGACTACGGGTTATTACATACCGCATCACCCTGTTATTAGGAATGATAAACAAACTACTAAAGTTCGTATCGTCCTTGACGCGAGCGCCAAGTCTCATAATGGCGTGTCATTGAACGACTTGTTACACACAGGGCCGAATTTACAGGCTGACATATTTATATTACTTCTAAATTTCCGCTTATTCCCTATTGCAGTTACAGCTGATATAAAACAGATGTATCTTCGAATTGCTGTTATTGATGAGCATCGAAAATACCAGAAAATATTATTTCGATTCAATACCGCTGAGCCTGTTCGCGAATTTCAATTTAACCGAGTTGCGTTTGGACTTAAGCCCAGTCCATTTCTAGCCATGCGCACTGTGCGCCAGCTGTCAGAGGATGAAAAACATCGCTTCCCGCGCGCATCCATTGTCGCTTCTCATGAGCTATACATGGATGACTTGGCTAACTCGACTTCTACTCTGGAGGAAGCCAAAATTCTTTCCGTTGAACTTATCGCCTTATTTAAGGCTGGGGGCTTCGACCTTACTAAGTGGGCAAGTAATTCCTCGGAACTACTGAAGGCTATTCCACACTCCAATCGCTCTTCTATTAACTTTTCTGACGGGGATAATTTAAAAATTCTTGGACTAAAATGGATTCCTTCCGAGGATTGTTTCACCTTTACTACATCTAACTTGGATAAAACTTGTACTAAACGCTCCATACTTTCCACGATTGCTCGTCTGTGGGATGTCCTCGGTCTGGTAGCTCCTGTAGTTGTATTCGCGAAATTACTCATAAAAGAATTATGGAAATTAAACACAGATTGGGATGAAACTCCACCCGATTCTATTGTACTTCTCTTTCAAACATTTAAAGAGCAACTGCCTCTACTTTCTTCTTTAAAATTGCCGCGTCATGTAGCCGTTACTATGGGTTGCATGACAAATATAGTAGGTTTTGCTGACGCCAGCATGAATGCGTATGGCTGCGTCATATACTTACATGTCACTGACACAAATGGTAACACTCACGTAAATTTGGTGTGTGCTAAATCCAAAGTTGCACCTGTTAAGGTCGTATCTCTGGCTCGTCTAGAGCTTTGCGCCGCTGTTCTTTTGTCTAACTTAATTAAATTAGTTTATGACACTTACCGCTCTCGTACCGCTATTAATAAAATATTTGCCTTTTCCGATTCTACAATTACACTTTCATGGATTCATTCTTCACCGCACAAATGGAACATTTTTGTTAGCAACCGCGTCGCAAAATGTCAAGAAAATCTTGATCCTAAACATTTTTATCATATCATCGGTAAAGAAAATCCTAGTGACTGTTTGTCTCGAGGTCTTCTACCTGAGCAGCTACTAAATCACGATTTGTGGTGGCATGGCCCTGAGTGGCTTCTGCGCCCAACTGCTGAGTGGCCTATCACTCCGTTTGTTTCCTCATGCAGCGAGCAGTTGCCCGAGTTTAATAATAAATCTTTAACGTTGGTATCTACCGTATCAGAACTTAATTTGATATATAGCCTTTCTCAAAAAATTACATCTTTAAATAAAATATTGCGCATAATTGTATACATTTTAAGATTTTTGCATATTATTCCTTATGACAAGTCACATCAGATAATTACTGTCCGTGAATTAGCTACCGCTGAAATTTATTTAATTCGTTGTATTCAACAATTTCATTTTTTAGAAATTTATGACGAAATTAAAGGTAAAAAACTTCGCTCACAGTTTAAAAAACTCGATCTCTTTATAGACGAGCATAACATAATTAGAATCGGTGGCAGGTTGTCAAATGCGAACCTTCCTTATGAAGCTCAGCATCCCGCTCTTTTACCTAAACATGATAATTTTACGCATGTTCTAATAGACTACTATCACCGCATTTATTGTCATGCCGGTGTAAGCCTTCTTAGCTCTTTGTTACGTCAAAAATATTGGATCCTCTCTTCTAGAGGTGTCATCAGACAAAGAGTACACGCTTGTAACTTTTGTTTTAAAGTTTCTCCTTCTCACCCTAGCCCAAAGATGGCTGATTTACCCGCTTGTCGCGTACAGGAGACTAAAGCTTTTGTGCACACGGGTGTGGATTACGCTGGTCCCATTAAAGTAACGTTATGTAGACGTAGAGGACAGAGAAGTCAGAAGGCTTACATTTGCTTGTTCATTTGTTTCGTTACCAAAGCAGTTCATATTGAATTGGTTACCGACGTGTCATCGCACACTTTTATTTCCGCTTTCAAAAGATTCATTTCCCGCAGAGGACCTGTCTCTTACTTATATTCCGACAACGGAACAAATTTCGTTGGAGCCAAGGCTCAATTGCAAGAACTACTTGCTAACCACTACCGCATAGAGTGGAAAATGATTCCACCCCGCGCTCCCCACTTTGGAGGGTTGTGGGAATCTAATATTAAATCAATTAAAACTCATTTATACCGTGTTATTGGTTCTCAACTCCTTACTTATGAGGAGCTTTCGACTGTTCTCACTGAAATTGAGGCAGTTCTAAATTCTAGACCACTCTGCGTCCTGACTGAGGATCCGTACCCAGAACCGCTTACTCCCGCGCATTTTATAATGGCTTCTCCGTTGACCTCGTTGCCTGTCGTGAACGTTCCCGAAACAACGAGTTCTCTAACTTGCCGCAAAAAATTGCTTGACCAAATGGTTTGCAGCTTTTGGAGAAGATGGCGGATAGAATATCTACATAACTTACAAGTTAGGCAAAAATGGTTGAATGCCACAGACAATATTAAGATTGGTACAGTGGTTCTCATCCATCAGGATGATGTCCCTCCGTTACGTTGGCCAATGGGCATAATCACCGAGGTTTTCCCCGGCAGGGATGGGACAACCCGCGTTGCTATGGTGAAGACATGCAGTGGCTCTTTCAAGAGACCCGTTGTAAAATTATGTCCTTTACCTTCTCAATAGTTTCACTCTGTATTCAATAACCTAATTTAGCTGTAGTTAACATATTTAAATATTTTTCTCTCTCCTAGTCCGTTTTAATGTAACTTCTTTCCTTTTGAGAATACTACATATCCTCAAAACCGGGCAGGATGCTTACGCAAGTTTTATGTAGCATACGTTTTTTTACTATAATATTTCCGAACGTGATACAACACGCTACCATATATCCGAAACACTTTTACCGCGTTATATTTCCTGTCATGTTGCCTGCGCTGGTTTTATCTACCCCTCTCTTTCCCTCCTATACCGCCTCCATGCGACAGAAAGAGAAAGGAGTATTGCCGCAAGCGTCCAATGACGCGAGCTTCCGAGGTGATGAAGAAAAACCACCACTCCATGATAAAAAGGAACACTTCAAATTCATATCTTCAACTGTCTTCAACGGCTTAACACCTCTTTACTCTATATACCGCTAAGTTATTGCGGTCCGCAACCATAAAACCAACTAACCAATCTGTGAGTGTCGGCCGACACAAGTGGGACAATAATAAAAACGGTAAAGCAGTGCTGGGAAGAAACCACATTCAAGACCTCTACACGGCGCTTTCCAGTCGTCAGCCATCGTTACAGGCGATCCTTCAAACTGCAAGTAAGTCCTAATACCGTTCCCTCTAAATAAAACCAGTTGGCAGCATTCACTCCCGCTTAAACTATAATTTTACACAACGCTTATTGGTCCTTCGCAGCCGCTACTCTCATAACTCCACCATTACGAGTAAACAAAATTTACTTGTACTCACTAACGTATAAAGAATGTTCAACGGCCAAGTCACACAACATTAACTATAGTAATAAAGAAATCGCAGTAAGGAACCTTAGACTTGGCTCGACTTAGTCTAGATTTCATTACTTTTTAGAGATAAACAAGCAGCTCCATCGAGACTTGGCTAGTTTTTTACAGAATGTTTTTGTTGGGATAGGAATGACATCTTAGCAAGAGTTGTTCAGCCTGATGAGCGCTCTCTGTTGACGTAGAAAAATTACTAATTTATTAGAAAGATCTGGAACACCTGAAGTGGAAATCAAAGCTATCACTAATTTCACTGTATAACTATAAAATAACGTAAGCTGGGAGTACCTCCACGCGGTGAAGGCGGTAACAGTTTAGGACTGATTGTCGATGAAAATTCGATGAATCATTGAAAATTTGACTCTACTGGCCAAAACTCCCATTTATTATTTTATTTTATGGAATATATATGCCTTCGGGCTTTCCTTTTCCATGTATCTTCGTGACACGGAAGCCTACCCGGTAATTTAACGCAGGGGAGCAGTCACTTAGATTTTAATTGATCAAGTATCTTCGGAAACCAACTACTCCACCTTGCATTTATATCTCTACCTTGCATAAATAAATAAATAAAACTATAACCATGCCTAGAAAGAGGTCAAATCTTTCCCAACGTTCCAAAGGAGATAAAAGATTGAGGATCATAAGATCCCAAGAACTACCCAAGAGCGTCAGGAGAGACTTGATGCTGTTCGAGAACATCAGGCTGCAAATCGCTCCGTAGAAACCTCTTCGGATCGCGAAGCACGCCTGCGTTCTCAGCGTATTTACGCATCTACATCCAGGTCTCTAGAGACCGTGATGTAGATCGTGAACGTCATGCATTGTCTCGCGAGTCGCCGACGTTCACGTATAGAGAATTGCGTTTGAGTTCTCAGCGTATCTACGCATCTGCTTCTAGGTCTCTAGAGACAAGTGAGGGACCTGATGCGCGACTGTCCGCTGATCGTGAACGTCACGTCACGCATTGTCTCGCGAGTCGGAGACGTTCACTGATAGAGAATCACACTTGAGTTCTCAGCGCATCTACGCATCTGTCAGCTAGTTTATGAGATATAAAAATGGTGACAAAGCAAAAAAATATTCCACGTGAAGAGCATTTTCTGCTGTGAGAATAAAATTTTGCTGGAACACCTATTATGGAACTCCAAAGCCCAGCGACATTTTAATATATTAAGGAATGACGTCTTAGCAAAAGTTGTTTAGTCCGATGGGCATTTCTTGTGGACTTACAAAAATGAAAGATCTGGAACGTCTCCAATCGTCTCGCTCATCCTGTTGTTTTCCCGTCCTTAGAATTCTACATCAGACGTTTCAGATTTTCGATTTTGACGACCCCGTTGTCGCTGGCATAAGCAACAGGATCCGCGTACGAAGTCGCGGGCAGAAGCTAGTGAGAAATAAACGCAAGTGTGAGTGTACGTCAAACGCAATGTTTGCGCTAGTGTGACAACCAGTAGCAAGCTCGCGATCTAAGTGAGTGAGTGCGGTTTATTTGTGTGCATAATTCGCGTACTTATTGGCGTCTTGCATGTAGTGGATATAGAGAGTGGGAGACAAGCGGCGACACGCGTTCTAATACAAATCAGGAACTATTTCCTTTCTAACCTCTTTTATCTGCAAGGGCCCAATTCTCGGTTTTAGAGATGGTGTCGAACTCGAGAAAAATTTCTAATGACGTCATTTTTTCGAGAAATTTTAAAAGTTGCTATTCTGGGGATGTCGAATTCGACATTTGTCGAAGGCTAACGTTAGAGTTCATGTCGAGTGCTTCTGAGCAGTAGAGATGTCATGTCGATTATATAGATACATCATTTCTGAGTGAATTTGTTGAGTTTTGGGATTGTACACTGTGTTTTCTTTTCTTTAGTTTTTAAATAAAATACGGCTTGGCATCTCATACTGGAAATTCGATTTATAGGTACTCTTTGATTTGTGCATTGTGTTTTCTTGAAACGACGACCTTCGCGCAGACAGACTCTGTAATTTGTGTACCTACGATTGGACTTAAAACCACTGAAAGATGGACGAGTTTATTAGCATTTTTATCTCGGAGTTGTTGGAAAGTGGCGAGCAACTGGCCAATACACGGCGACAACAGCTATCCCGCCGTCGATATTTACGACTTGAGCGAAACAGAAGTCATTAAAAACTTCAGACTAAATAAAGATTTAATAAGGGTTCTAATACTTAGATCTATTGGCTTCTGTAATTCAGGATACCACTAAAATAGACCTGAAAACGAAGGTAAATAATTGTTTGCTTCATAATTTTGTTAGTCACTGACAGACAGTCAGCTGTCAAACTCATTATTTTTACACTAAACGTTTCGTTTTACTTTGGCTTTGCACGTGACTTATTCAAATTTAATATATAAATTATGTCCTAATTTTAAGTGTTTCTCATAATTATGTTTACTTGTTTGTTTGTGAAACCAATAAATACTTTTTCTTTCTTTCTTTCTTTCTTTTATACTTAAATAGTTAGGTTTAGTCAGCGTTTTAAAACAAAATCATTAATTCACTCATAGCTACCTAAAACGGAACGCGCGATTCTTCATAATGGTAACATTAGCTTCACTCGACTCGAGATTTTCGTGACATTTATTTCTATTTTGACTGAGAATACGGAATTCTGCTCAATTCGACATTTTTTGGTAGAGATATTTTTGATAGACATAGAGATAGACTTACGAACTCGAACTCGAGATAAATGTCGAAAATCGAGAATTAGCCCCCAGCAGCAGAGGTTACCTCTCTGAAGTACCTACCTATATTATGGCGATAAATAAATCATTAATATTATATTACTGAATAAAGATCCTTTATTAATTTTTCTACAGAATATACAATATTAATTAACGTATTAACAATATCACCATAAAGTACATAATT
Source organism: Diarsia dahlii (assembly GCA_949775195.1). Lineage (NCBI taxonomy): Eukaryota > Metazoa > Arthropoda > Insecta > Lepidoptera > Noctuidae > Diarsia > Diarsia dahlii. The sequence goes on along the minus strand of OX459193.1, from coordinate 51,214 downwards.
TTCTCAGGGTGTCGTCCAAGAATAAGAGTTGGGGTATCAGCCATGTCGCTCGACCGGCATACGGCACCGTCGGCGTGGCAGCAGTCGGGCGGCAACCGGGCGGCAACCGAGCGGCAACCGGGCGGCAACCGGGCGACTGCGGGCAGGCGGAATCCGGCGCAGCGGCTTAGGCGAGTGGGCCGCGACCATCAGCACCTGCCGGCATCCAACAATATAATGATATTTCTGTGTGCAAGTCTTTGTGAAAGTTAATAAGACGACCCACCCGGGTTGGGTGTTCAGACATGAGTCAGAAGCCGGTTACGTACCGAGGGGGCGGCGGGTGCAGCGGCGGGGGCCCGAAGCCGTGCGGGGGGTACGCGGGAGGGGGGGGCATGCCCGGCCCGTGCCCGAACGGCTTCAGCGGGTCGCGCATCAGCGAGTGGTACAGGTTCAGCGCGTCCACCAGCTCCGCCGACAGCTGCGTCAGCCGCGCGTGCCGTCTGTCGGCGCGCTCCAGCGCCGCGTCCACCAGCGCGCCCATGCCGTGCGCGCGCGCCTCCAGCCGCGCCAGCTCCGCCTCGCCCTCGCCCTGCGCGCGCGGGTCGGCCTCGTGCAGCAGCGCCAGCGCCGCGTCCATCGTGGCCTCGTCGATGTGCGCCGGCGGCGAGTCCCGCACTACCGTCCCGCTCGCTGCCGCCGCCGCCGCGGGCGAGGGCGCGCGCGCCGCCGGCTCGGCGAGGTCGCCCGTCACGAAGTTGGCCGGGAAGAGGCCCTCGCCTCGCTCGTTGTATCCCTTCCACCAGTTGGGGTCGCTCGAATCGGTCACGTGAACTGCCAAAAGGGAAGAGACGGATGTGAGCGGTGCCGTGACGATCGGAGTGAGCGTTCGCACGAGCGCTGCGTACCTATCTCGCCGGCCAGGAACGTGAGCTCGTTGTCCTCGGCCGCTTCGAAGTCGTAGAGCGCGCGCACCTTGCGCGCCGGCGCGGGCTCGGGCGCGTCCACGCGCGGGTACAGCGGCGCGGCGGGCGGCGCGTCGCGCAGGGAGAGCGCGATGGCGCGCGCCAGCTCGTCCTGCTCGCGCTGCGCCTGCGCGCTGTCGGTGGCGGGGCTGGCGGGCGGCGCGGCGCGCGGCGTGTCGCCGGTCTCGGCGCGCAGCTTGGCGTGCAGCGAGGGGATGAGGTCGAGCTGCGGGTCGTCGCGGAACTCGCCCTCGGCCCACTTGCGCAGCAGTGCGCGCATGCGCTGCGCCACGGCGGGCTGCGCGCGAGCCAGCAGACGACGGAACTCGGTCTCGAAGTCGCGCGAGGCCACCTCCAGGTGGAAGGCGCGGCCGCAGTTGGCCACGCAGGCGTCGAGCAGCGTGGCGGCGTGTACCTGTACGTGCGGGTCGGGGTGCGCTAGACGGCGCATGACGGCTCGCAGACACTCCTTGGCGCTCTGCGGGGACGCGCCGGCGCGGTCACAGATCTCCATGATAAGCCCCCATTCCTCGCTCGTGTTGTTCTCGCTAGTGGCGCGTTCTGTAAATAAGGCTCTGTTATTAATACGAGTATTTACAACCACTAACTTTGAGCACACATTACTAATACAGTAAAAGGAAAATGTGCCAAGTGAACTATGTTTGTGTAAGGATTTGCGAACAATAATATATTTCTGGCATTGAGCTACGCCTAACAGATGTAAAGCTGAGATAAAACAAAATAAGAATAAAAACAAGAACCCGACTACGAATAAAGTCTTAAAAGTAGAAAACAAGAAAATAATTCGTGTCTGATATTCTTATCAATCAACGCCTTTCCAATTAATTGATTATCGTATTTATCGTCTAGTAAGTAGATAATTTGTATATTTTCAATTTAACGTACCTATTGATAACTAAAATTATCATTGAGGACAGCCGCTAGTCGCAGTCGCATGCCACCTTGCAACTATCTCTGATACCTGATGCTCCTTCATGGCGTTCTGTTCTCATTGATACAGAAGTCAGCTGCTAGTTACAATTAGCAACTTATCATTTCTACTTTAAAGACCGCGGTTTTATTAGTCTGCGATTTCATTCTTAGTCGGGTTTTAATTTTATACTTAAACTTATTTTTTTAATAGAATTTTATTTTTGTGATAAGTAGGTATTTAATTAATACGAAATAATATATTACTTTCATAATGTAAAAATGTACTTAATGTTGGTTTGTTATATACGAGTAAACAACGCAGCGACCGCGAGAACTTTTTGATCGCAATCTTAAAGTACCTATATGTTGACTAATACCAACTGTAATATAATATACAAATATTTGTAATGAACTAGCCAAGACCTTTCATTTGATACAAAACATGTATGATTATCTCAATTTTTTTTTTTGAGGTTGTAATCAGACATTTAAATTCCGTCATGAAAAATTTGACTTTTTTGTACGGAAGCTGGCATATCGACCCACCGCCATTTTATTTAATGTTAGAAATCACGGTCCACGATGAAATTGGTATACCAGTATGGGTAGTAGAGGACACTTAGACGAACAGAAAATGTCATGTAACATGGTACGCATAATAATAATCAACCTGGGAACGATTATTTGGATACAATAGGGTAGTTGACTGATTAAAAAAAATATGATTCCGTTTAGTCCGTCTGTTAGAATATCAAAAAATATTGGAGACGTGTTTTAGGGTTCCGTAGCCGAATGGCAAAAAATTAAGCAAAATTAAAAGTTTTGGAAAAAACCCACGACGGTAAAAATCTACTTAATTGAAAAAGAATAAAATAACTCAAAATAAACATAACTAAGGAATATCCGTCGGGGGCTGCCATTAAACCAGCTAAGTAAAGGTTTTCTAGTGACGTGAATACAATTATTGAAGAATATTAACGAATTAACAACGACATAATACACGTATGAGTATGATTAATTTTGTTGAAATTTCATAGGTATAGAAAAGGCAGCCCCCGACGTATATTCCTTAGTTATGTTTATTTTGAGTTATTTTATTCTTTTTCAATTAGATTTTTACCGTCGTAGGTTTTTTTTCAATTTTTTTAATTTTGGGGATATGAGGAGCTTTACACCCTGTTCCTCATACCACCCTAAACTGGTGACCCCGACGTGATCGTCAGCGCAGCCTTCGTGCAACTTCTTCATACGCCACATCACTTCCCCTTCGCCTTCGAGCAACCAGTCATACCGTCAGCCAGCATCCACGGCTTCAGGGAGTTTGGGGGGTATCAGGAACAGGGTGTAAAGTTCCTCATCCCCCCCAAACTGGTGACCCCGACGTGATGACCAGCATGCAACGGAAGCACATACCGTCAGCCAGCAGCAGTTTGGGGTGGTATGAGGAACAGGGTGTAAAGCTCCTCATCCCCCATAGAAAAGGGAGGATCCTCCGACCGGACGGGTGTTGTATCACGTCGGGGTCACCAGTTCCACTCGTCGGCCACTTCGGCCGGTCAACAAGCAGAGACGCCCTTCTCTCCTGGACGACGCAGCAGCCAGCCACTACGCAGCACTGCATCACTCCGACTCACTGGAGCTAATATGCAGCATCCCCTTGACTCACCAGGGCAGTTAGCCCACCGGACACAGCACCCGTCCGGTCGGAGGATCCTCCCTTTTCAACGGGGGATGAGGAACTTTACACCCTGTTCCTCATACCCCCAAATAATTTTGCTTAATTTTATTTCAGACCCTTTGGTACCAATATGTGTATCAATCACGCCGACAAAGTGGTAAAACAAAAATTGGAAAAAAATGTTTTATTAGGGTAGCCCCCCATATGTAAAGTAGGAAGTGATTTTTTTTTTTTAATTTCAACCCTAACGTGTGATATCTTGTTGGAAAGGTATTTAAAAATGAATAGGGGTTTACTAAAATAATTTTTTGATAATGTCAATATTTTCGGAAATAATCGCTCCAAAAGTAAAAAACAAAGTCCCCCTCTAACTTTTGAACCATAAGATTAGAAAATATGAAAAAAATCTGAAAAGTTGAACTTTATAAGGACTTTCTAGGAAAATCATTTTGAAAGTGAAAAAAAAATCAAAAATATACATAGATAAAAAAAAATTAAAAAAACATAATGGATACCCACCGTAACCCACCTTTAAACTCATAAGTGGGAACACTTATTGTGACGGACGGGAAACTACGGAACCCTACACTGAGCGTGGCCCGACACGCTCTTGGAGGGTTTTTTTTGTTTTGAGGACGTTCATAAATTCACATCATGACTTTTATTTAAATAGCTATACTTACTGTTATTACTTAATAAAATATTATCTGTTGGGAATATTTAATTACATCTTGGATATACCGTTATTTCAAAGAAAAATGTGTTTACTACATTTTTTCGTAGTAACGTTATGGGCCTACTACACGCACGCACTTCCCCACAGTTTTGCCTGCGGGATTACACGGTGCACACAGTACATCGCGCGTGTGGTTTGTAATGGTAATACAGTTTTACCAACCATACGCGCGATGTACTGTGAAGTGTGAACGAAAACTGTGGGGAAGTGCGTGCGTGTAGTAGGCCCATTAGATAGAACAAACAAATGTTGATGAAACAAAAGTCGATGTAAGGTTGTAGGTGTAAAGTAACATCTAACAAAAAAGGCGTAGACCACTATGAAGTCTTCGGTGTAAAGTTTTTGGTGAAACATTTTTCGTAGAATAGTGTTTCGAAGAAAAGTAGGGAACCCGCTGAAAACATAATTGTAATCGGACATTTCGTTTTGATTATATTGCAACCTCAGATTGCAACATTGTTTTGCACTAATACGAGTATTGTGGCGCCCCCTAGTGAGTTACAGCCATGACACCTGTCTAAGAACATGAACTCATCGAGCACAAACCCGTTATTGAAAACCGATCAAAATCGGATCATTAGAAGATAGGTGGGAACTTAAAAAAAGTGCACACACATCTCTCCTCACCCTAAACGCATATAGGTACCTGCTCCGTTCCGTCGTGGGTAAAAAAACGGAACCCTTATAGATTCGTCATGTCTGTCTGTCCGTCCGTCTATCTGTCTGTCTGTCCGTCCGTATGTCACAGCAAGTTTATTCAGAAACTACATATTAAAACTACACAGTTGATTCTGTGAACCGCTTTACGATTTTTCTAAAGATTAAGGGGGTCTCCCCATACATGGAAATGAAATTTAAACAAATACTTTTTTCATCAAAACTATAGGTACCTGTCTAAGTATTTTATTTTATTTTATTTGTTAGGGACAAAAAAACAGTTACATGCCAGCTTAACTAAAGATTCTTAAAATAACACAACTTAGAAATACATTTATACACAATCTCACATATTTATGTTATTACACATGTAACCAACAACATTGTCCACGAATTCACAAAAAAAAAATAGTTACAGAAAACAGACAAATCGTGTCCGTCATAAAAGATTAGTAAGAAGTAAGAAATAAAAGAAAAGAAGAAGAAGAAAATGAAACTTATGAATTTAGCAATAATTATATTGCTCTTGCCTTGAAGCGATCTTTGGAAAGAGTAAATAAGTCAAGCTCCATAAAGTGTGCTTTGTACGCATCAACAAGGCGCCGAAGAGGTACGCGCTCCCCAGCGTTAGTCCTGCACGAATTCGTGTGGAATAGGCGAGGCGCACGTAGCCCACGAAGCATGACAGATCTAGGTACTGTATAATGTAGACTATTTGACAGAGGAATGCAGTCGATTCTATTATTGCATATTCCATGCAGCATCATTACTCCCAGAAGAAATCGTCTAGACTCTAAACTAAGTATAATATATCGTTTTAGTAATTGTTCATAGGAGACTTTAGAACGATAACATCTATAATTCATAGCACGTAAATAATGGGTGATTCATTCGGAGTTACTTTTTCCAAAACTAAAAAAAATATGAATAAAACAAATTTATCGGGTAATCTTTATTATAATACAAAAGAACCATTCCTTACATTTACTTTTTAAAGATTATTTCTTTCAAATGTTGTCCGTAACTGCAATTAAGGTGCATTCTGGAGTTCCAGTTTTCGATGACCCGACCGAGCATTTCCAGTGGTATTTGGCGAATAACGCGAGTAATGTTGGCTTCCAGTTGATCAATCGTACGCGGCTTATCCATATAAACTTTGGACTTTACATAACCCCACAGAAAAAAGTCTAAGGGTGTGATAGATATCACATGGGTGTGATAAACTTTTCGATGGTATAGCGAATAGTGCGTTCGGTAGGGCGATTATGTGGACCATATGTTGCTCTAAGTGCACGAAACACATTCCTCGTAGAACGCTGTTTTTTTCGTAATAAAGTTGAATCATTTGTAGGCGTTGTGCCGTGCTTAGTCTTTCCATGATGAAATGTCAAACTATAGTGAATGAAAATATTAGGTTAGGATGTCATGACTGACGCTTTATCTGTCAAAAAATGCATAGACAAAAAAGTAACTCCAAATGAATCACCCGTTACTTTCTCTGGACAATTTCTAGCCTATCTTTGTACTTATCATATAGAGGATCCCAAAGGGGTTTGAACTTTTTTGTATGGGAGCTGGCATATCGACCCACCGCCATTTTGATTTTTTTTCGAAATCGCGGCCCACAATGAAAGTGGTATACAGTATGGATAGAGGACATATAGACGAACAAAAAATGTCTGGTAACACGGTACCCAAAGTGTCACGATACCGAGATATTTGAAGGTAAAGATGGTCATATGAGTACAATGACCACATAAAAATTAGACCTTTTACGTGTCTATAGGCGTTTATTATTATTATTACTGGTTACTGAAAGAGAGTAGGTACATAACATACTACTAGGAGCACGAGAAAACTATTTTTGACATAACATAGCGTTTCATTGCGATGCGAAGCTATTTTATTGTGCGTATAATAATAATCAACCTGGGAACTATTATTTGGATACAATTTAACGCATAAACACGTAAAAAGGCTATTTAAAAAAATATTTAATGATTGTCGTTGTACTTATTTGTCGATCTTTAACTTCAAATATCTCGGTAACGTGACACTTTAGGTACCGTGTTACTTGACATGTTTTGTTCGTCTATATGTCCTCTATCCATACATACCACTTTCATCGTGGGCCGCGATTTCGAAAAAAAAACAAAATGGCGGACAGGTTGATATGCCACATCGGTTCTATCCCTTTTGGACAGCGTATTCTAGTTGAGACCGAATCAGTGTTTTATATAATATTATGAATGTAGAGGGTCGCACAAAGCTACTTGAAAATCTCATCACCATTCCATACATTTGAAAGGCCTTTTTTACTATATAGTCGATATGAGTATCAAAATGCAGACTAGAATCAAGCGTAACACCCAAGTCACGAACAGATTGAACTTCTTTATGACTTCTATTGTTTATTAGTGTAATTAAATTTGATCTGATTTTTATTTTTAGTGAAAGAAATTGCGTAACATTTGGGAAGGCTAAGAAAAAGTTTATTTTTGAGGCAGTATTCATAAAGTCTATCAAGGTCCTGTTGTAAATAACGACAGTCGCAAATGTTTTTACAGGTGGTATAAATTTTCATATCGTCGGCATACATCAAGAAATGTGAGTTGACAAAACAATGTTAAATGTCATTAATAAACAATACAAATAGAAAAGGACCCAATACTGAACCCTGAGGTACCCCGGATTTAACAACTATATAGACAGGTCCTTAAAAATGACATTGAGGTTTCTCAAACCATTTTTTCTCAAATTCAATAGTTTGGAAGATAGACACATCCAAAGTGGGTTAGGGGTCATTCGGCCCACTATGAAACTCTTTTTTGATTGGTAATGGTTAACTGGGCCCACATCTATTTTGACTTCAATCAAGCAAATGGAGGCCCCATTAAAATAGATGGACAAACTTTAGGAAATCATTCAGACCAAAAGAAAAGATAGACGGCTTAAATATTAATAGAATAAGTAAATAAATATAGATATATAGATTAATAGATATGAGCTAGGTATAGAAATAATACCAACTTTAATATTAAAAGAAGCAAAGCACTCTTCCTCTCTCTAATTATTTTATATAGAAAATTGCTGTGCCCGACAGGGTCCATAATTGTGTCTAAAATTATTTTATACCACCTGTAAAAATGTACATTATGGATTGCAATAAACGATTTGAATTTGAATTTGACCACCAAGATAAGGACAATGGTAAAAAAATAAGAAAAACGCATTAAATACCTACAAGAAAAAAATGAGGGTTAGTCGTCTATAATTATTCACCTGGGTGATATCACCAACTACCAGGAGGCCAGAAACATGGAGGAGGTATTGTATAGGTATTGTTTATAGGAATCTCATAATCAAATCTATAGACATTTCTAAAACTATCCAGTATGCAATAATGACACTACTACATCATCACCATTCTGACCTCCTGGTAGTTTGTAAGGAGTAGGTAGAACACGGAATCTCAACGCACAAAATATCGATCAATGCTAACACGATGCTACAAAACTGTGATGCATGTTACTGCGAAAAATCTTCACTGCAATACTGTATTTGTCTGTATTTTTAGACGCCTACCTACATATTTTATTTGGGCAACTTTGCCCACAAATATACTTAAGTGGGCGTGGGGTTTTTTGTACAAAAAATGATTATATTTTATTAAAATTGAATATAATATGAATAGATTTTATTCACTGCATACTACACTAAGAATACAAATATAGTATCCACAACACACACATAATACACAATTTTAGTAAAATATATAATGGTTTTCAAACCCCGACGTAAAAACGACGGGGTATTATAGGTTTGACGTGTCTGTCTGTGTGTCTGTGGCATCGTAGCTCCCAAACACATGAACCAATTTTGATTCAGTTTTTGTTGTTTGAAAGGTGAATTTGTCGAGAGTGTTCTTAGCTATGTTAAGCAGCTCCGGGCTATAAAAAACACTCTAGGGGTAGGGCAGACCAAGACCACAGAGCGTCGGGGTTGACAAAGTCAATTCTGAATTCAGGTTTGTTGTAAGGCCACATTTACGGACCAATTCTATAGTGTCAGGTTAAGTTAGCAAATCTGAATGGGAAAAAAACATAAAACGGCTGCTTTTTAGTTTTTTTTTACAATTGATGTTGCTTTTCTCACTGAACTTTCCACACATTCGTTATACTCTGTGGCAAAATAGGCTGTGGTTTGAACTAAAATAGTCTATAATATGATAAAATGTCATAAAATGTCGTCTTTTCAATACAATTCCATCAATAATTCTACAATATCTCCGAAACTATTCGTTTCCGACGGATGAAACTTCGCAAATCATGTTCTTTTATGCAGTAGGAACCTAAAATAAAAATTACAACATCCTAGGTCCATGAAGGAATTTTAGTGACTAGGTACCCCCGAATACTTGCAGCCCACCTCCAGACTGATGCCCCAAAACTTGGCAGTAATAAATTATTGATAGCACACTCACCCTCATTGGCCACACATTCTGTTTGGCAACATAAAAGTGTGTGAAGTTGATATTGATTATACTTACCTACTTTATTCATTATGACTCATGTAATTAAAGTTGACAGGATTTAAATTAAACAAGCATATCACATACAATAACTTGAGATCCTATCAGCCAGGCAAAACAACTAAAGACACGCGGGCTATTAAAAGTCACATTAAATAATTCTACAAAAACATAATTCGTGCTGTAATATCTTACTTTACAAAGAAACTCGAAAGTTCCTATCAGTGACTCAACGAGAACCTGATTAGGCGACTCCGAAACCCGTAAGCACACAATTACTACAAGAACAGCCCAAATACTTTTCAATATTTTGACGAAAACTTACCAACATCTTGATCGAAAGGTGAAGAATTACCGAAAATTCCCATTTTACACAATAGAAGCACCCATGAAACACTAAAAATTTCCTACGTGATTTAAAGAACACAAACTATAAAGCTTAAATGTTTTAATACTAGATAAAGTTACAGGATTAATTTTCTAATCACGAAATAAAATTAAAACAAAGAATAATTTTATCAATTCCTTCAATACAATTCTAAAGTACCGAATCAAAATATCAAAAACACTCAATCGTAGGAGGTGACAGAGACGTGACAGCAGAGGACAGAGGTAATATTTCATAGTCATCTACCACAGAGTATAATAAAATACGTTTCACTTCATGTAACAATATTTTATCGTTTTAGAAATTGTCCGTCCCTGTTTAAAACGGTAGTGTTTTAATACTAAAAAATATGTAATAAAGTAACATAGTATATTTATAAACTAGGTACAAATTTCTGTCCATGTTCTCGACTTCTTGTCATAATCAAAAGTCCAGCAGGGCTGTGCTGTTTGTGTCAGTGGCTATCAGACTGGAATACACATGCTACTGTAGTAGCACAAAATCATGCTAGTTTAGAGCAGCTGTCACTTAGTAGCATACAAGTAGCACGTGTAAATGAAAAGAGCATGCTTGTTTCAAGGCATGCTACCTAATCGCAAGCCCGTCTATTTTTCGTGTTAACTAGCACGACCTCTTTTTTGATATTCTTTGGTTTTACCATTTTATATGTTTTTTTAATCGTACTTCCACCTTTTTGTTGTTTTCTGTCAGTGTATCCATTAAAAGTTGTAAAACCGTGTCCCCACTTACTTACGTCACCCGAAACGTTCCATAAGCTCACGGTTCGGCCTCACGGAGCCGCGCGGCCTAAGTGGGGATGCCGCTAAATGTTTCTTTTAGACCTCGGCTCAGGACTCGCTCACGGCCACACTCATGAGGTACGGCCGCGCGGCTCTTGTGGGGACGCGGCTTAAGATAATGTCACTCAGACGTGCTAAAAAGAAGTATGCTTCGAAAAAGTATACTTCTGAGGTCTGTGCTTTAGAGCAAAATAATGTAAACACTCTGACAGCATGCTAGAAATGACCACACTACCTAGCAAACCTAGTAGCAAACAAGCATGCTTTTCTAGTAGCATGTGTATATAAGGCTTAAGGCTGGAATACGCATGCTACGTAGTAGCACGAAATCATCCTTTTTTCGAGCAGCTAACACATAATAGCATAATTATAAGTAGCACGTGAATACGAAAAGAGCATGCTTGTTTCAAGGCTTGCTACTTAATAGCAAGCCGGTCTATTTTTCGTGCTAACTAGCACGACGCTTAAAACCTCTTTTTTGATATTCTTTGGTTTTACTATTTTATGTTTTTTTATCATGCTGCCACCCTTTTGTTGTTTTCTGTCAGAGTCTCCAATAAAAGACTGTAAAGCCGCGTCCCCACTAAAGTCACCCGAAACGTTCCTGTTAAGCGTGCGGCTCGGCATCACGGAGTCGCGCTGCCCAAGTGGGGTTGCGGCCAAACGTTCCTGGTAAGCCGCGCGGCTCAGGTCTCGCCCAGGAAAATTTTTGGTTTTTCCGTTATTCGTGTCGTTTTCATGGTTTTCGGGATCGCTGATTATGAAAATGAGTTCAAAATGAAAATCCAAGATGGCACCGAAGAAAATTTTTAGTTTTTTCATCATGGGTGCCGTTTATATGGTTTTCGGGGTCGCTGATTACAAAAATGAGCTCAAAATTAAAATCCAAGATGGCGGCTAGGAAAATTTTAGGTTTTTCTGTCATGGGTGTCGTTTTCATGGTATTTGGGGTCGCTGATTACGAAAATGAAACCAAAATGAAAATCCAAGATGGCGGCCAGAAAAATTTTTGGTTTTTCCATCATGGGACTCATGGGTGTCGTTTTCATTGTTTTTGGGGTCGCTGATTACGAAAATGAGGTCAAAATGAAAATCCAAGATGGCAGCCAGGAAATTATTTGGTTTTTCCGTCATGGGTGTCGTTTTGATAGTTTTTGGGGTCACTGATTGCGAAAATGAAGCCAAAATGAAAATCCAAGATGGCGGCCAGGAAAATTTTTGGTTTTTCCATCATGGGACTCATGGGTGTCGTTTTCATTGTTTTTGTGGTCGCTGATTACGAAAATGAGACCAAAATGAAAATCCAAGATGGCGGCGACGAAAATTTTAGGTTTTTTCCGTCATGGGTGTCGTTTATGGTTTTCGGGGTCGCTGATTACAAAAATGAGGTCAAAATGAACATCCAAGATGGCGGCCAGGAAATTTTTTGGTTTTTCCGTCATGGGTGTGGTTTTCATGGTTTTTGGGGTCGCTGCTTACGAAAATGAGGTCAAAATAAAAATCCAAGATGGCGGCGACGAAAAGGGGATAGAACCGATGTGGCATATCAATCTGTCCGCCATTTTGTTTTTTTTTCGAAATCGCGGCCTACGATGAAAGTGGTATGTATGGATAAAGAACATTTAGACGAACAAAAAATGTCCAGTAACACGGTATCTAAAGTGTCACGTTACCGAGATATTAGATGGTAAAGATCTCGGTAACGTGACACTTTGGGTACCGTGTTACTGGACATTTTTTATTCGTCTATATGTCCTCTGTATATACATACCACTTTCATCGTGGGCCACGATTTCGAAAAAAAAAACAAAATGGCGGTGGGTCGATATGCCAGCTCCCATACAAAAAAGTTCAAACCCCTTTTTGGTTTTTCCGTCATGGGTATCGCATGCATGGTTTTCGGGGTTGCTGATTACGAAAATGAAGCCAAAATGAAAATCCAAGATGGCGGCCAGGAAAATTTTTGGTTTTTCCGTCATGATAATAATAATAATAATAATATTCCACAACTATCACACAACGCCATCTAGTCCCAAGCTAAGCAGAGCTTGTGTTATGGGTACTAGACAACTGATAAACATACTGCGATAAAAAGATTAAGAGTCACGGTATCAACAGAAGCTGCTCTTTGTGCATATCACGGATACGTTTCCTCCGTACTAGCTTATGGTCTCTTGTTGTGGGGGAATTCGGTGGAAATTACAAAAGCGTTTAGAGTACAAAAAAAGTGTGTACGGGCCATCTGTGGGGCCTGGTATACGGATAGTTGTAAGCCCTTGTTTAAAAAATATAATATTCTGCCATTGCCATGTATGTATATTAGAGATTTGTGCCTTTTTGTACAACAACATCAAAAATATTTCACGAAACACAAAGATGTAACTAAACGAAATGTAGCGCCTAGAAATAAAAATAAATTTAAACATGAGCTCTGTATACCGAAATGCAGGCTCGAATTGTATAAGAGAAACTCATATATAAATGCTGTAAAAGTATATAATAAACTACCGGACGCTTTTAAAGATTTACCACTGATGATGTTTAAGAAAAGGGTAACGCAGTGGTTAAAAGATAAATGTTATTACACCCTTAAAGAATACATGTCAGATCGCGGAGAGGAAAACATAAATCAATAAATAATCTAAGTAATAATAATTAATCGATGTTCAAATTAATATTTAATATTTATGACTTATTCAATTGTAATTATTTGTATGTTCTTATTCTGACATTTTATTAAATTTGATAACTGACATTTATATCTTTGACATCATTATTAATTATTATTTTATTGTTGCGGATTATTTTTATTTTATGTTTATTAATGTAATTAAATATTTGCACACCATATGTAATGGTAGAATGTAATGGAGCTATATAGTTTTAAGACCAAACCCTGTTCAAACCTACATTCTGGCAATTAAATGGATTTGATTTGATTTGATTTTGATTTGATACTTATATATTTCTAAATACATACATATTATAGATAAATTACACCCAGACACAGAACAAATGATCGTGCTCATCACACAAACATTTGTCCTGGGTGGGAATCGAACCCACGACCTCCGGCATAGCAGTTAGGGTCACTAACCACTAGACCAACAGGCCAGTGTCGTGTCAGTGTCGTTTTCATGGTTTTCGGGGCAAAAAATTAGAAAAACAACCCCCAATCTGAACCCAGGACCACGGAACGTGGCCAAAAGCGCAGGGTTGGAGGGTAAGTATGCCTGAAACTATTTAAAATTATAAGAACTAAAGAAACTTTTGATTTCGATTAGATATTAAATAAATAGTTATAATTTTTTTTTGAAGTGAAAACTTCTTTAGCGGCGCTGAGCACTTTCTTTTGTATGGGTAAAAACTTTCAAACTCCCGACTGACGGGAGTTTGAAAGTTAATATTGAAGTTTTCACTTCTGCCGGCACTCCCGGAGTGCTACCTTTTTTTTTAATTTTGCCAAGTGTCGGAGAATGAAAATTTTTTCAGGGGTAGGTCAATGAAATATGGTCAGGCAGTAGGCGGAGCACTAGGAAAACAGCACGTAAAACGCGTGTATAACACTAAAGATATCAACGTTTTGCTATAATTTTCGTTTATGTAGTCCTGGTAAGGTTAGGTTAGGTTTCGTTTATGTAGTCCTGGTAAGGTTAGGTTAGGTTAGGTTAGGTTCGCGGCATACGTTGGCAGAGTGTTCCGCGTGGGACGAGCCGCGCCGTGCTCTCGTTGTAGAGATAGGAGGAGACCTGTCGCTGCCGGCCGTTGTTCGTTCGATGGTCGGCAGCGCAGAGTCCTGGGATGCAGTGGTGTCCTTTTGCGAATCAGTCGTGTCGCAGAAGGAAGCTGCGGAGAGAGAAAGGGAACTCACGACCTCCCGCCCTTCCCGTAGCAGACGCACCGGGCGTCGGCAGAGGGCGGACAATGCCCTCTTCCAGCCCCCGTAAACACGTCCAGGGGTGATGGATCCGGGGACATCCGTCGCCCCCCAACAGAGTGGACCCGAGACGGTGGCGCGTTGTGTTCCACGCGCGCCTCTCTAGACGTAACGGGGGAGTTGTACACCTCACTCCCACCGGGACGAGGCCCGCAAGTCAAGCGGGCCGGCACTAGTCGAGGGTATCGGAAGTCATATCCGTTCCCGGACCCCCGATGCAAGTGTGCGAGGGAACACCGGTGTGGTTTTAGTCAGTAAGAGTCTGACAGACCCCTTCGCTCTCCCCAGGGCGGAGGACATCCATGAGGATTTCCACATCGAAAAAAAAAAAAAAAAAAAAAAAAAGGTTAGGTTAGGTTTTTTTTTTTTTTTTTTTTTTTTTTTTTTTTTTTTTTTGTGCTTTTCCCCGTTATGGGTGGGACGGGCTCTTATTATTCTAGGTACTCATTCATTCCAGTTCTATCATGTATTCCTCTCGCACTTTCAAGCTTCATACTTTATCTTTCTTTTACTCATCCTTTCATTCTTAGCCGGGTGGGACTCCCGCTATTCTATCTGTGTACTTTTGCTGTTATTTTTCTTTATTAAGGGATATTAAAAACAACTCTGATTTATTAATTACAGTAGGTTTTTGACATTCGTTAATTTTACATATTTTCTCTAAGTCTATTCTTTTCTTAACTATGTTTATATACTAGGTTTTTTATTTATTCTAAGTATCTGGTGTACTGTTTTTGCACATCTATTTTATGAACAATTTATCTTATTTCTATGTTGTATCTGTGCAAACTTATTTAATTACTTAATTTGTTAAACAAACTTATTTTCTTAAATCACTAGTTTTACAGTTTTTTCCTTATTTATGTCTAGGTATACAATAACAGGTTTGTTCTAATACATAAGTACTCTTACTTTCTAACATAGTATTTTGACATAAACTCTTATTTTCTAACATGTTCTAAGTTTTTATAACACATTTTTCTGCATTCATTTTCGGTTTTTGGACATACGGTTTGGACTTTGGGCATAATGGATTTGGACGTTTCCAAGGGTTTGTGTGACTTCCTTTCATTTTGTTGCGTTTATTTATTTATCTTACTATTTTGGCAATAATATAATATATAAGTTTAAGTTATACATATTTATTGACATTTCTTATTCTGGGATCTTATGTATTCAAACGTTTTCAAGGGTTGTTGAGGGTGTGTGTTTTGTGTTGTGTGTGTGTTTTGATATACTTGTATATATCGACTATATATTTTATATATCTGTGTTTGTTTTTTGTGTGTGTTTTGTGTTGTGTATGTGTTCAGATATACTTGGATATATTCACTATATATTTTATATATCTGTGTTTGTTTTTGTATTTCGGTTTTCATGTATATGTTCTTTTCGTAGTTGTTATCTATTTCAATGTACTCCCGATTTGTGTTGTTGTCTTGGTGTGTTCCTGTGTGTGTTATGTGTGTCACTATGTATGTTGTGTGTGTTACGTGTACCTTAGGGAGCAGTCTAGGTATATGCCGTTGTCGTCCGAGCCAGGTAGTCCCATTTCTTGCGGACCGGGCACTCCACACTGAAGGCGTTGTGATCAGTCCTCTGATGCTTTGAGTGTGAGCAGTTGCAGCACTGCGGTTCCGTACCCGCCACAAACTCCACGCATTTTTCGCGTAGATGCGGTCCTCCGCAGTGACTGCATCTGTCCACACTCTCAGTGCAAAATTTCCGGCCATGTCCGAATGCTAAGCATTTCGTGCATTGGATGAGCGGCGACTGGTCCTCCACCCTTACCCTTTGCAGGTCCAGGTAAAGAGCCCCAGCCTCCGTCATCCTCTGCCATACCTTCGGACTGACCTGGACGACCACGTGCGCTGTCTTGGGGTTCCTAGTCCTCTTCTTGTATTTTATGACCATCTCTTTGTCTTCTTGGTCTAAATCCCTAAAGATACTGTCGTTCTGGGAGTAGAGCGCCTTCACCATTTCGTCGTCTTCACTGTCCAAAAAGATATCTTTTAGAACGACGAGCGGGTTCTTATTCTTCATGGGCGCTACTTTTAGGCCTCCACCTCGGCTTTCTATCCTTTCTTTGACCTTCTTGTACTCAGCTTCTGTGTCACACCCCAGTATGACCGTCTGATTTTTTGCCTTTCGGACTTTGTTAATTTTTAGGCCAGTTCCCCTGGCATCGACCGCCTCCTTCACCATGGCGAGTACCCCGTCAGCATGCTCCATGCCTTCAGAGGTGACCGCCATCGAATAAAGTGCCGGTCGATGCCCGGGTTTGGCTGCCGTGACGGTGGCATAAGTCTGCGAGTCCGGTCTTGGTTCGCATGCCGCTTCCTTTATGGCCACCTGTATTTTGCTTGTGCTGGTGGCGACCTCACCGGCAACGTCGCCGATTTTTTCCTCAAGAACAACCGCCGCACGACCTACGACGTTCACCCCGTCTATCGTGCGGCCGATGTTCTCTTGGACTACGTCGATCTTGGCGCTGACCAAGTCAACGTTGTCGACGACCCTGTCGATGATGTCGGCACCGCAATCGTCACAGTGCTGAGCCATGTCCACGAAGCTTTTCGCGACTTTCTCCTCTAAATCTTTTATCTGTGTGTTAATGTTTTTCTCCACTTTCTCCAGCCTTTCTAAGATTCCCTCCGATGGTCTGGGGGATGTTGGCATGGTGCTGGCCTTTGTGGGCGGGGCCGTTTTAGGCGCTGTTTCCAGGGCCTTCACCCGTCGACTGAGTTCAAAGAGGATCCGCAGGCATTTATCTGACTGGGTCTCCAGGAAGTTTTTGATGTCTTTCCTCATCTGAGGGTAGTCTTTGACTCTAGATGGTATGTCCTCAAAGGTCTTCATTACGTCCTGGAGAAGTCTGTCATTTGATAACGCAGCGTAGGTGTCCGGCTGTTTTTTGAATGCCTCCATGTTATCTACGGACCTTCTCTTTCTCTCTGGTCTCCGGATGAAGGTCCTGGCGGCGTCCAGCGCTTGTACAGGCAGGCCTGCGGGACTAGTAGTGGTGGTAGAAGCGGCGGCTCCAGAGGTCCCTGCCGACGATGACAGCGGCGTTACGGCTGATTCCACCACTGTTCCCCTAGCAGCGTCCTTCCTGCCGAACGTCAGGGATATCGCTTTCGGCGCTTCGCGCGTTCCAGAGGGTCCCTCATTTCCCGGATGGGAAGGTGACGTGGACTCCTGTGTTCCGCTGGCGCTGGCTGCTGGTACCTTCACAACGGGGGTGCGAATTCCAAACACCATTTTGTTAGGTGCGAGTACGTGTATGAGTTCCTACGTGTGATGTGGCTTGTGTGTATAGGGCACAGTCACAGCAAGGGAAACAGGGAAAATTGTCAAATAAAATTGTAAAATAAAATAAAATATAAAAATATAATAAATTGTCCTACTGCTAAATTTGTACTGTGGCTCACAGTCAGATTTTAAATCCTGTAAAGGGGGAGTCAAAACCGACAGTACAATCCGCGGTCCAAATTCTCCTATCTAGCTTAGCTTCCGAGATACCGGTATTCTAGGATTTAAGGGATGGGGGAGGGTTAAATCGGGTAGGGGAGGGTACCTCTTGTGCGACTTTAGCCGTGGTGTCTGGACACCACTCAAGCTGATTTTGAGGTCAGAATAGTTCTAACTCCTCTCGTTCCCGAGTTATGGCCCTTTAAGGATTAGGGGTGAGTGAATAAATAAATAAATAAATAATAGAAAAAAGGGGGGGAGTGGATACCTCTGTGGCGGTTTCCGCCTCGTGGTGTCTTCGACACCACTAAGGCTGAATCCGCGGTCGAAAATCGCCTATCTGGTTTGGTTGCAGAGATATCCGCTTTTGAAGGTTTCTGCCGTACCGTACCGCGCCGTGTCGCAGGCCTGCCGGGTAGATCTTCCAGTTGACCTAGCTGGGTCTACTCGGCTCCGATTTTGGCGTGAGTGGGCTCGTTTTTTCGGCCTTTTTGAGCTCTTTTTGGTACGTCAGGTTTCAGGATAAGGGATGGGGGAGGGGGAGGGGGGGGGGGTTACTTGAACGAGGTATCCCAGAAGCGTCAGGTGTATGGCTAAGGGCCACTTGGTCTATTACACTAATAAAAACTAACAATATTTATATGCCAAATTCTTCGAAGTCCCAAGGGTGACTTAACCCTAGAGGGTTGATATTTTGCCCAAAGGTGCGGGTGGCCCCTTATGGTTGAGTATTCAACCAGGGGAGGGGGTCAGGGGGGGGGGCTTCGAAAAATGTGTTATTTTTAGTCTAGGACGCACCGTTTCAGAGTTACAGGCCTTTTTCAGTTTTGGTGCGGTTGGTAAACTATTTTCCCTTTCCTGAAAGTTGAATAATTTAAAAACTATAAGTCTTAAAATTATTTTGGGAGTGGGCTCTCCTAAAGGAAGGTGAGACTGACGTCTGGCAGTTCTTAAAATTGGAGCGTCTTCTAAAAGAAATGTGCTGTGGCCTTCTGAAAGTTTTTTAGTTTTACCAACAACTGCAAATGCCCGATTTTTGTTCGCCCGGTTTCACTTACTTCGGGCTCTGTAACTCTGAAACGGGTTGCCCCCGGAGTCTGGTTCTTAATCCTAATCTTAAACACTAAACTAATCTACTTATATAACTAAGGGTCTACGTGTTACCGCTGATCTTCGCCGCTCCAGCGACGTCCGAAGTCTTCCCGGGGGTGCCTGCTCCAAGGGGTGGTGTTGCCAGGGGAGTGACCTATGTCGGGTTGTAGGGCGGATGTTTCTCCAACTGCTGGTGCCGGTGTGGTTCCTGTAACTGGTACGGTTCGGGAGATATTCCCCTGGGAAGGTGAAAATTTTACCCTGGCGAGCTGGTGGTGAAATGGCCAGGGTTATTTTCCCGATCCGACGCTCCGTTCCAGGGTTACAGCCCCGTCAAGGATAAGTTGTAATGGCGTTCCGGGCAGAGGTTCGGAATTAATTACGTATTTATTCCCGTTTTTGTCCAGTCTCCCTGTTCTCTCCAGATTCTGGAAGCCGGTGAAATTCCGCTTCGAGTCTGTTCGGGTGCCTATTTTTTACGTGTCCTGCTTATTTTTAGCAGGTGGTCAAACTGATAAGGGTGAAACCACTTTCTGCAAATAGGACTTTCTGATGGATCCAGGGGGTGGAAAAATAATTTTCGACCAGATTAGTCCAAATCGTAGTCTGAGCAGCCTTATCGGATTTTTTCCCGATTTTTTATCTTTATATATAACTGTGTATGTATTTATAGGGAATTGATTGTAAATTTATAACTTTAAAATAACTAGTCTGAAAAATATGAAAATTTGCACTATTGTTCTTTAGTCTATTCACTGTTTTTTAGAGTCCAAAAAATGATATGTTACCGATTTAAATTTTGAGTTATAAGGGGTTGTATTTTAAGAAAATTTTTGGTAACCTTAAAGTCCTTGTATCTTCCATGTAAGTGGTCCGATTTAGTTGATCGAGGTGTCAGGTGAATGGGTACGGCTTCCTGCGCCTATTCCCGTTTCCAGTTTTCCACTCCGACTGCTGGAAGTTGACCTCGTGGCCACGTGGATTTTCGATTTTTCGGTGTATCTCAGCGAGTTCCAACGGGAAAAATCCCGGACTCAGCCAGAATGTGGTGCTCGTCCAGGTGCTTCGAACGGCAAACCAGAATTACTAGGTCACCGATCGAAATCGCGCAGCGTTTCACTTTTTAAGTTTTTTCACTCACTTTTGGGGTTAAAATTTCGGTTTTTCGGTTATAACTTGAAGAGTTTTTCACCGATTTGAAAAATTTTTTCACTAACACTTGTAACTCGTTAGCGCGCAACTTTTGACACAAATTTGGGTATTTTTGCTCACTTTCACTATTTTTAAGCAATTTTCGAGCGCGGAGCGGCTTAAAAGTGATCCGATCGCGGCGGGGGGCGCCGTGAGACTCGGTTAGGTTAGGTTAGGTTAGGTTAGGTTTTCGGGACCTCTTCAGCGCGTGCTTTACGGCTGGGAGGTTCCCGAAACTGTGGAAGGAGGGGCAGCTATGCCTCCTCCGAAAGGAGGGACGCCCGGTGGACTCCCCATCGGCATACCGGCCCATCGTCCTGCTCGATGAGGTCGGTAAATTGTTCGAGGGGATTGTCGCCTCCCGGCTTGATAGCCTTTTGCGGGGGGTAGGGCCGGACCTGTCGGATGCCCAATTTGGTTTCCGTCGTGGGCGTTCGACAATCGACGCGCTGGCCCTACTCAAGGGCCAAGTGAAGGAGGCGGTGGAGGCGGGGGACGGAGTGCTGGCGGTGTCATTCGACATTGCAAACGCCTTCAACTCCGTCCCCCACTCGACGATATTGGAGGCGCTCCGGTATCACGGAGTGCCCCAATACCTGCGGAACCTCCTGGCCAGCTACTTGGAGGGCCGAGAGGTCCTCCTCGTGGACAAGACGGCCACAGTGAGGCGGTACGGCGCAGAGTCCGGTGTTCCGCAGGGGTCAGTGCTGGGGCCCCCCCTGTGGAACATCGGGTTCGACTGGCTCCTACGGGGAGCCCTCCTCCAGGGCACGAGTGTCATCTGCTACGCGGATGACACTCTCCTCACTGCCCGGGGGAGGAACTTTGGAGATGCGGCCTGTCTGGCCTCGGCTGGCGGGTCCTTGGTGGCAGAGAGGATCCGCCACCTGGGATTGAAGGTGGCGCTGCACAAGACCGAGGCCGTGTTCTTTCGCGGGCCTCGGCAGCGCTGCCCTCCCGACGCTCACATTGTCGTAGATGGCGTCAGAATAGTGGTCCAGCCCCAGATGAAGTATCTGGGCCTGGTGCTGGACGACAGGTGGCGCTTCGGCCCGCATTTCAGTGGGCTGTCGACGCGCCTGTTAAAAGCCGCGGACGCTCTCTCATGGCTCCTCCCGAACCTGGGGGGTCCCAAGGCGAAATGCCGGCGCCTATATGCCGGCATCCTGCGGAGCATGGCCCTATACGGGGCCCCCATCTGGGCAGACTCCCTTCACAGGAGGGAGAATGCGACCGCCATCCGCAAGCCCCAAAGGGCCATTGCACAGCGGGTGGCAAGGGCCTACCGCTCGGTGGGCTTCTCGGCGGCGTGCGCTCTGGCCGGCACTCCTCCTTGGGAGTTGGAGGCCTGGGTGCTCGCCAGAGTGTACGAGTGGACTGCGCAACGGAAGGCGCTCGGGGAGCGCCCCGTCACCGAGGAGCGGGAGGCCGTGCGGCGGGAGGCGAAGGAAGCCATCGTCCTCCACTGGACGGAGGACCTCGCCGCAGCCGCTTTTGGCCGCCGGACGTTAGACGCGCTCGGTCCGGTCCTGCAGGGCTGGCTCGAGCGGTCCCACGGTTTCCTCTCGTTCCGTCTGGTGCAGGTGTTGTCCGGCCATGGCTGTTTCGGATCGTACCTGCACCGGTTAGGAAGGGAGGAGACCCCGGCGTGCCACGACTGTGGCGCGGCGGAGGACACGGCACAGCACACCCTCGAGGTGTGCCCGTCTTGGTCCGAGCTGCGCCGCGGTCTGACCGCGGTAGTTGGACAGGACCTCTCACTTCCCGGCGTAGTCAACGCCATGCTGGGGAGCGAGGAGGCCTGGGCAGCGGTTGCCTCCTTTTGCGAGGACGTAATCTCGCAAAAGGAGGAGGCGGAGCGCGCGCGGGAGGACGACCCTCTCGCTGCGCCACTCCGCAGACGAAGAAGGGGTCGGAGAAGGCGCCGTCCTCTCCCTCCTCATGGTGGCGATGGGCGGGTGGCGGGCACGGGGGTGCCTGCGCCCGCATTGCACCCATCACCACCTTCGTCAGTCACTCCCGGACCCGTCCTCCCCCCCCCTACGGGCGTGGGGTGAGGGCGTGACGGGTCCGCTCTGAGGGGCAATTGTCGGCGGAGGACTGGTCGTTAAGGCTGTGCCAGTTTCCCAGTCCCCCGCCACTCAGACGAAGCGGGAGTGCCGCTGGGTCGTTTTAGTGGGTATACCGGGTCAGACCGGGGAGTCCCACATAGCCCCCCATCCCCCGATGGGAGGGTATGCGTAATGCATTTTTTCCCAGCGCAAAAAAAAAAAAAAAAAAAAAAAAGGTTAGGTTAGGTTGGGGGACCCCCCACAGTGCTTGCGTCCACGTCGCGTCCCCTGAAAACGACCCAGTTCTGACCACCGTAACGGAGTGGCAGACTGGGTTGGCCAAAGTGCACTGTGCTTTCGTAGCTATCATTTTATCTTTTGCCTTGCTTACTACGAACCTGCGGAAATGTCGAGCTCTACGCGGGACGCCTCCGGGCGGTTTTTAAAACAAAAAGGCCCTTCTCAGGGCCAACCCAAAGGCCCTTCTCAGGGCCAACCCAAAGGCCCTTCTCAGGGCCAGCCAAAAGGCCCTTCTCAGGGCCCACCCAAAGGCCCTTCTCAGGGCCAGCCAAAAGGCCCTTCTCAGGGCCAACCCAAAGGCCCTTCTCAGGGCCAACCCAAAGGCCCTTCTCAGGGCCAGCCAAAAGGCCCTTCTCAGGGCCACTCCGACGCTTCGGCGTCTGAGACTAGCCGCGCGCCGTCTGCGACTAGTTTCTTTGAAGGGATGGACGAGTTGTCTGACAACGACTCGCTCATTAGTTTGTCGGACGCGGACGACTCTCGGTCGCGGAAGCGAGTCCGCAAGAGCGGTGGGTCCGAGGGCTCCTCAGCCTCAGGGTCTACGAGGTTGCCGAAGGCTAAAAAGCCGACGGTAGCCGCGGAGCCCCATGTCGTTGGGCTCGCGGACGCCCAACGCCAGTTGGACCTGGCTCGGCGGGCGCAGCTCCAACAAGAGCTGGAGGAGCGGGTTGCCGCTAAAGAAAAACGGGCGCACGCAGCCCGGGAAAAGTCCGGGTACGGTGCGTCCCGTGTTATTTATGCGGACCACTCTCTGGCCGAGCTGGAGAGAATGGCGGAGGAGGACGAGGAGGAGATTGTGGAGGTTGCCTCTAAGTCCTCCAACCTGAAGGGGACCTTCCAGAAGGCCCTCAAGAGTAGGGCCGCGAGCTTGCGCGGTGTCGTCGCGGAGCTCGTCAAGCGAAAGGCCACCGACGAGACGCGGCAACTGCAGGCGAGGATTGATCGCCTGCAGTCGGAGGTCAGCCAGCTTCATCTGAAGCTGGCTGAAGCCACGGCCCGGCCACAACAAGCCCACACAAGCCCTGCGGCAGAGGGCCCCGCCTCCAACCTTGAGGATATCATCCGAAAGGTTGTAATGGAGGAGAGGGCCTTCACAAGAGCCTGCTTAGCAGGCATCGAGGACCGGCTCTTGCCGGAGAAACGCCTCCGGCCGCCGCTTGCGGCGGACAACAGGCAGTGCGAGCCGGGGCCGTCCTCCTCCTCCCAGACGGAAGACGCCCTTCTCCCCTCAACCACCCCGTCCAACGAGTGGACAGAAGTGGTCCGTAAGGGGAAGGGCAAGGGGAAAAAGTCGACGACCGCCGCCAACAACCCTCCCAGCCAATCGCAGACGGCCGGCAAGGGAAAGGGGAAAGAAAAAGGGAGGGGAAAGGGGAAGCTAGTCGCCCCTAAAACCGCGGCCGTCGTGGTGACACTCACCGCGGAGGCTGCGGACCGAGGGGAGACTTACGAGTCGATTTTGGTGCGGGCGCGTCCCAATGCCGATCCAACCCAACTGGGGATCGGCACTGTGACTTGCCGGCGGACCCAAGCCGGGGCTCGAATATTCGAGTTCCCGGGGGCAGAGGCGAGTGCCCATGCGGACCTATTTGCAGCCAAGCTCCGGGAGGTCATCGCAGATTCGGCAAAGGTGGCCCGACCGGTCAAGTCGGCAGCCATAGAGGTGACGGACCTTGATGACTCCGTCACCAAGGAGGAGGTGGTGGCGGCGGTCGCAGCGATAGGGGGCTGTGGCGTCGCGGCGGTCCAAGGCCGGGACATAAGGCCCGGCCGCGGCGGCATGGGCACCATTCGCCTCGAGTGCCCAATCGCCGCTGCCAAAGCCGTCCTTGCCAAGGGACGGCTCACGGTTGGATTCAGCTCGGGTGCAGTCCGGGCACTCGAGAACCAGCCTCTGCGGTGTTTCCGGTGCCTCGGCATCGGACACACCCGGCCCCTGTGTCCGTCCACGGTAGACAGGACGGACACATGCTACCGCTGCGGTAAGGAGGGCCACAAAGCCACCTCCTGCGAGGTCGCCAAGCCGCACTGTGCGGTGTGTGCCGCGAGTGGCTGCCCGGCAGACCACGTCATGAAGGGGAGGAACTGCAATCCTCCCCCTAAGCGGGGCAAAGCGCCGACGTGGTCTGCTGCCGCAGCAGCTAGCACCGTCGTTCCTGCGGCGGCTGCGGAGGGAGGTGCGATGTCCGACTGATGGATAGAGTCGAACATCGCATCGTCTTACTCGGTCCCAGGCCATTGGCTGGACGACCGTTGGTGTCGCGGTCTTCCACAGACTCCCCTCTCCTCTCGCTCTTAGAGAGGGGATCGGGATACGTGGCCGCCGCGTGGGAGACATGGCCCTGGTTGGGGTCACTCCGCAGACGAAGAAGGGGTTGGAGAAGGCACCGTCCTCTCCCTCCTCTTGGTGGCGATGGGCGGGAGGCAGGCGCGGGGGTGCCTGCGCCCGCATTGCACCCATCACCACTTTCGTCGGTCATTCCCGGGCCCGTCCCCCTCCCCACGGGGAAGGCGTGACGGGTCCGCCCTGAAGGGCAATCGTCGGCGGGGGGCTGGTAGTTGAGGCTGTGCCAGTTTCCCGGTCCCTCGCCACTCAGACGAAGCGGGAGTGCCGCTGGGTCGTTTTAGTGGGTATACCGGGTCAGACCGGGGAGTCCCACATAGCCCCCCATCCCCCGATGGGAGGGTATGCGTAATGCATTTTTTCCCAGCGCAAAAAAAAAAAAAAAAAAAAAGGTTAGGTTGGGGGACCCCCCACAGTGCTTGCGTCCACGTCGCGTCCCCTGGAAACGACCCAGTTCTGACCACCGTAACGGAGTGGCAGACTGGGTTGGCCAAAGTGCACTGTGCTTTCGTAGCTATCATTTTATCTTTTGCCTTGCTTACTACGAACCTGCGGAAATGTCGAGCTCTACGCGGGACGCCTCCGGGCGGTTTTTAAAACAAAAAGGCCCTTCTCAGGGCCAACCCAAAGGCCCTTCTCAGGGCCAGCCAAAAGGCCCTTATCAGGGCCCACCCAAAGGCCCTTATCAAGGCCAGCCAAAAGGCCCTTCTCAGGGCCAACCCAAAGGCCCTTCTCAGGGCCAACCCAAAGGCCCTTATCAGGGCCAGCCAAAAGGCCCTTCTCAGGGCCACTCCGACGCTTCGGCGTCAGAGACTAGCCGCGCGCCGTCTGCGACTAGTTTCTTGGAAGGGATGGACGAGTTGTCTGACAACGACTCGCTCATTAGTTTGTCGGACGCGGATGAGTCTCGGTCGCGGAAGCGAGTCCGCAAGAGCGGTGGGTCCGAGGGCTCCTCAGCCTCAGGGTCGACGAAGATGCCGAAGGCAAAAAAGCCGACGGTGGTCGCGGATACCCATGTCGTTGGGCTCGCAGACGCCCAACGCCAGTTGGACCTGGCTCGACGGGCGCAGCTCCAGCAAGAGCTGGAGGAGCGGGTTGCCGCCAAGGAGAAACGGGCACACGCCACTCGGGAAAAGTCCGGGTACGGTGCCTCCCGTGTTATTTATGCGGACCACTCTCTGGCCGAGCTGGAGAGAATGGCGGAGGAGGACGAGGAGGAGATTGTGGAGGTTGCCTCTAAGTCCTCCAACCTGAAGGGGACCTTCCAGAAGGCCCTCAAGAGCAGGGCCGCGAGCATGCGCGGAGTCGTCGCAGAGCTGGTAAAGCGTACGGCCACCGACGAGACGCGGCAACTGCAGGCGAAGATTGATCGCTTGCAGTCGGAGGTCAGCCAGCTTCATCTGAAGCTGGCTGAAGCAACGGCCCGGCCAGCACAGGCCCACACAAGCCCTGCGGCAGAGGGCTCCGCCTCCAACCTTGAGGATATCATCCGCAAGGTTGTAATGGAGGAGAGGGCCTTCACAAGAGCCTGCTTAGCAGGCATCGAGGACCGGCTCTTGCCAGAGAAACGCCTCCGGCCGCCGCTTGCTGCGGATAACAGGCAGTGCGAGCCGGGGCCGTCCTCCTCCTCCCAGACGGAAGAAGCCCTTCTCCCCTCAACCACCCCGTCCAACGAGTGGACAGAAGTGGTCCCCGGGGGCATAGGGGAGTGCGCATGCGGACCTCTTTGCAGCGAAGCTCCAGGAGGTCATCGCGGATTCGGCCAAGGTGGCCCGACCAGTCAAGTCGGCAGCCATAGAGGTGACGGACCTGGATGACTCCGTCACCAAGGAGGAGGTGGTGGCGGCGGTCGCAGCGATAGGGGGCTGTGGCGTCGCGGCGGTCCAAGGCCGGGACATAAGGCCCGGCCGCGGCCTAAAGGTTAGGTTAGGTTCAGGGTGGGTCGGTGGTGGACGTCGCGTTTGCCACCCCCGCGCTGGCCGCCCGCGTCGTCAACTGGCGGGTAGAGACGGTGGAGACCTTGTCGGACCACCGATATGTGCGGTTCGACATCTCCACCCAGGGAGGGGGAATGGCCCGCGCTGTGCAATCTCCCTTCCCGCGGTGGGCACTCACCCGCCTGGACCGGGAGGCAGCTAAGGAGGCGGCCTTTCTTCAGGACTGGCTGTCGCCCCCCGTCGAGGTCCTGGACGTGGACGCCGCAGCGGTCCGGCTCAGGGGATCCCTGACAGAGGTGTGCAACTCTAGCATGCCTCGGTCTCGCCGTCCGCCTCCCCGTCGTGCCGTCTATTGGTGGACGGAGGAGCTGGCGGGGCTCAGGGCCGCCTGCGTGGCAGCCAGAAGGGCCTACACGCGGAGCCGACGGCGCAGCGCCCAAAACCGAGTCCGGGCAGAAGAGGACCTCCTATACGCCTCTTACCGGGAGGCGACGACGGTCCTCAAAGCTGCAATGGGCGCTGCAAAAGACTCGGCGAGGGCCGAGATGCTGGAGGGTCTCGACAGGGATCCTTATGGAAGACCATACAGGGCGGCGCGGAACCAGCTACGCCCTTATGGTCCCCCACTGACGGAGACCCTCGAGCCAGCGTTGCTGGACGGGGTGGTCCGGTCCCTGTTTCCGCGCAGGGCCGACTTCACCCCACCAACGATGGATCCCCCGCAAGGGGCGGCTTCGCCGGATGAGGAGGTCCCCCCGGTGACGGCGGCGGAGTTCTACGCGGGGGTTCTTAGCCTCCGCGCGAAGAAGACGGCCCCTGGACCAGACGGCGTCCCCGCACGGGTGGTGGCGATCGCCGCCTCCCAAATGGAGGACAGGTTTCGGGACCTCTTCAGCGCGTCGCTCGACGCTCACTGGTGGAGCTGGAGCGGATGGCTGAGGAGGACGAAGAGGAGATAGTGGAAGTCGCCTCTAAGTCCTCTAATTTAAAAGGAACGTTTCAAAAGTCCCTTAAATGCAGGGCCGCGAGCATGCGCGGCATCGTCGGGGAGCTGGTGCAGCGGAAGGCGACCGACGAAACGCGGCAACTGCAGGCGAAAGTTGATCGCCTGCAGTCAGAGGTCAGCCAGCTGCATCAGAAGCTGGCTGATGCCACGGCCCGGCCAAACCAAGCCGAGCCGAGACCAGCGGCTGAGGTCCCCCCCTCCAACCTTGAGGATATAATCCGCAAGGTCATCATGGAGGAGAGGGCCTTCACGAGAGCCTGTCTTGCGGGCATAGAGGACAGGCTCTTGCCTGAAAAGCGCCTCCGACCGCCGCTCGCGGCGGACAATAGGCCACGCGAGCTGGAGCCGGAACCTGCGCCTTTGGGAGGCCCGGCATCGGGTGCGCAGCCCCAGGCCTCGAAGCCCTCCAAGGGCAAAGGGAAGGGCAAGGGCAAGAGGACCAAGGGGGCCTCTCAAACGCCCTCCACGAGCGCGGAGGCAGCGTCTGCCGCCCCAGCCGACCCCCGGAACTCGCAGGAGGAAGACGCCCTTCTTCCCTCCACCACCCCGTCCAACCAGCCCTGGACAAAAGTGGTCAAGGGGGGAAAGGGGCAAAAGCCCAAGCCCGCTGCGACTGCTCCAGCAGGCAAAAAGGCTCCAGCCGGCGGGAGGAAACTGGTTCCTCCAAAAACCGCGGCCGTCGTGGTGACCATCACCCCGGAGGCCGTGGAACGGGGGGAGACGTACGCGTCCGTAATGATGCGGGCGCGTACCAACGCCGATCCTACCCAACTGGGGGTCGGTACAATCTCGTGCCGCCGGACCCAGGCCGGGGCTCGAATTTTCGAGTTCCCAGGGGCTCAGGGCAGCGCCAACGCGGACCTCTTCGCAACCAAGTTGCAAGAGGTCATTGCGGACGTGGCAAAAGTCGCCAGGCCCGTGAAGTCTGTAGCCTTGGAGGTGACCGACCTCGACGACTCGGTCACAAAGGAGGAGGTGGTGGCGGCGGTCGCAGCTATGGGGGGCTGTGGCATCACAGCGGTGCAAGGTCGGGCCATCAAGCCCGGCCGCGGCGGCATGGGCACCATTCGCCTTGAGTGCCCAGTCGCCGCAGCTATAGCCGTCCTCGCCAATGGACGGCTTGCTGTCGGATTCAGCTCGGGTGTAGTCCGGGCACTCGCAGCCAAGCCCCTGCGCTGCTATAAGTGCTTAGGAGTCGGACACACTCGGGCCCTTTGTCCGTCCGAGGTCGACAGGGCGGATAATTGTTTCCGATGTGGCAAGGACGGGCACAAGTCCGCCTCCTGCGAGGCCGCCACGCCGCACTGCGCGGTGTGTGCCGCCAGTGGCTGCCCGGCGGGCCACGTAACGACGGGGAGGAAGTGCAATCCCCCCCCAAAGAAGGGCAAAGTGCAGGCGTCGATCCGGCCTGCCGCTGCCGCCGCCATCCCTGAGGCTGGGACTTCGGCGGCCGTGGAGGGTGATGCGATGTCTGATTGATGGATAGGGTCAGACATCGCATCCTCCAGGCGAACACAAACCACTGCAGAGCAGCCCAGGATCTGCTGATGCAGACCATGGCTGAGTGGTTGGTGGACGTGGCGGTGGTTGCAGAGCCGTACTCGGTCCCTGGCCGTTGGCTGGGTGACCGGGATGGCTCGGTGGCATTGATTTCGCGGTCTTCCACGGACTCCCCTCCCCTCTCGCTCTTAGAGAGGGGACCGGGATACGTGGCCGCCGCGTGGGGAGACATGGCCCTAGTGGAAAGGTTGTTGTCACTTGTTGTGGAAATCAATGAAAATACGCAGTAAAATATAGATTTTACCATTTAATTCCACAACTTAAGATTATAACGAGCTGTATAGAACTCGGATAAAAAAGGTAATGGAAGATTGCATAGACAAAACCATAGACAATAAGTGTTGTCATAGATAAAATACAGAATGCAACACTGACATTCTCATCATCTATGTTCTGTATTGAACATAAGTTGGGGCGGGCAAAGTGCACCACTCAAGTTTTAAAAACCTGAATTTATTTAACAATAATAAAAAACTTATTTAAACTAAGCTATGCCAAGATTTTTAGTCTTAACCTATTGGAACAACTAATGTTAAACTAAATCTAACTTAAAACAAATCATAATTTTCGCGTAATCATAAGTCCGCGGCCTGGGGCAACCCGGCCGCCGGTTGCAACGTCCGGGGACGCGCCGTCGAGTTTTGGGCGGCCTCATGCGGTGTGTCCCTCCTCAACAGGGGGGCGGTCCACACGTGTGTGCGGCAACAGGGTGGGTCGGTGGTGGACGTCGCGTTTGCCACCCCCGCGCTGGCCGCCCGCGTCGTCAACTGGCGGGTAGAGACGGTGGAGACCTTGTCGGACCACCGATATGTGCGGTTCGACATCTCCACCCAGGGAGGGGGAATGGCCCGCGCTGTGCAATCTCCCTTCCCGCGGTGGGCACTCACCCGCCTGGACCGGGAGGCAGCTAAGGAGGCGGCCTTTCTTCAGGACTGGCTGTCGCCCCCCGTCGAGGTCCTGGACGTGGACGCCGCAGCGGTCCGGCTCAGGGGATCCCTGACAGAGGTGTGCAACTCCAGCATGCCCCGGTCTCGCCGTCCGCCTCCCCGTCGTGCCGTCTATTGGTGGACGGAGGAGCTGGCGGGGCTCAGGGCCGCCTGCGTGGCAGCCAGAAGGGCCTACACGCGGAGCCGACGGCGCAGCGCCCAAAACCGAGTCCGGGCAGAAGAGGACCTCCTATACGCCTCTTACCGAGAGGCGACGACGGTCCTCAAAGCTGCAATGGGCGCTGCAAAAGACTCGGCGAGGGCCGAGATGCTGGAGGGTCTCGACAGGGATCCTTATGGGAGACCATACAGGGCGGCGCGGAACCAGCTACGCCCTTATGGTCCCCCACTGACGGAGACCCTCGAGCCAGCGTTGCTGGACGGGGTGGTCCGGTCCCTGTTTCCGCGCAGGGCCGACTTTACCCCACCAACGATGGATCCAGACCGGGGAGTCCCACATAGCCCCCCATCCCCCGATGGGAGGGTATGCGTAATGCATTTTTTCCCAGCGCAAAAAAAAAAAAAAAAAAAAAAAAAAAAAAAAAAAAAAAAAAAAAAAAAAAAAAAAAAAAAAAAAAGGTTAGGTTAGGTTAGGTTAGGTTAGGTTAGGTTGGGGGACCCCCCACAGTGCTTGCGTCCACGTCGCGTCCCCTGGAAACGACCCAGTTCTGACCACCGTAACGGAGTGGCAGACTGGGTTGGCCAAAGTGCACTGTGCTTTCGTAGCTATAATTTTATCTTTTGCCTTGCTTACTACGAACCTGCGGAAATGTCGAGCTCTACGCGGGACGCCTCCGGGCGGTTTTTAAAACAAAAAGGCCCTTCTCAGGGCCAACCCAAAGGCCCTTCTCAGGGCCAACCCAAAGGCCCTTCTCAGGGCCAGCCAAAAGGCCCTTCTCAGGGCCAACCCAAAGGCCCTTCTCAGGGCCAGCCAAAAGGCCCTTCTCAGGGCCAACAAAAAGGTCCTTCTCAGGGCCAACCCAAAGGCCCTTCTCAGGGCCAACCCAAAGGTCCTTCTCAGGGCCACTCCGACGCTTCGGCGTCAGAGACTAGCCGCGCGCCGTCTGCGGCTAGTTTCTTTGAAGGGATGGACGAGTTGTCTGACAACGACTCGCTCATTAGTTTGTCGGACGCGGACGACTCTCGGTCGCGTAAGCGAGTCCGCAAGAGCGGTGGGTCCGAGGGCTCCTCAGCCTCAGGGTCTACGAGGTTGCCGAAGGCTAAAAAGCCGACGGTAGCCGCGGAGCCCCATGTCGTTGGGCTCGCGGATGCCCAACGCCAGTTGGACCTGGCTCGGCGGGCGCAGCTCCAGCAAGAGCTGGAGGAGCGGGTTGCCGCTAAAGAAAAACGGGCGCACGCAGCCCGGGAAAAGTCCGGGTACGGTGCGTCCCGTGTAATTTATGCGGACCACTCTCTGGCTGAGCTGGAGAGAATGGCGGAGGAGGATGAGGAGGAGATTGTGGAGGTTGCCTCTAAGTCCTCCAACCTTAAGGGGACCTTCCAGAAGGCCCTCAAGAGTAGGGCCGCGAGCTTGCGCGGTGTCGTCGCGGAGCTCGTCAAGCGGAAGGCCACCGACGAGACGCGGCAACTGCAGGCGAAAATTGACCGCCTACAGTCGGAGGTCAGCCAGCTTCATCTGAAGTTGGCTGAAGCAACGGCCCGGCCAGAACAGGCCCACACAAGCCCTGCGGCAGAGGGCTCCGCCTCCAACCTTGAGGATATCATCCGCAAGGTTGTAATGGAGGAGAGGGCCTTCACAAGAGCCTGCTTAGCAGGCATCGAGGACCGGCTCTTGCCAGAGAAACGCCTCCGGCCGCCGCTTGCTGCGGATAACAGGCAGTGCGAGCCGGGGCCGTCCTCCTCCTCCCAGACGGAAGACGCTCTTCTCCCCTCAACCACCCCGTCCAACGAGTGGACAGAAGTGGTCCGTAAGGGGAAGGGCAAGGGGAAAAAGTCGACGACCGCCGCCAACAACCCTCCCAGCCAATCGCAGACGGCCGGCAAGGGAAAGGGGAAAGGAAAAGGGAGGGGAAAGGGGCAACTAGTCGCCCCAAAAACCGCGGCCGTCGTGGTGACACTCACCGCGGAGGCTGCGGACCGAGGGGAGACTTACGAGTCGATCTTGGTGCGGGCGCGTCCCAATGCCGATCCAACCAAACTGGGGATCGGCACTGTGACTTGCCGGCGGACCCAAGCCGGGGCTCGAATATTTGAGTTCCCGGGGGCAGAGGGGAGTGCGCATGCGGACCTCTTTGCAGCGAAGCTCCAAGAGGTCATCGCGGATTCGGCCAAGGTGGCCCGACCGGTCAAGTCGGCAGCCATAGAGGTGACGGACCTGGATGACTCCGTCACCAAGGAGGAGGTGGTGGCGGCGGTCGCAGCGATAGGGGGCTGTGGCGTCGCGGCGGTCCAAGGCCGGGACATAAGGCCCGGCCGCGGCGGCATGGGCACCATTCGCCTCGAGTGCCCAATCGCCGCTGCCAAAGCCGTCCTTGCCAAGGGACGGCTCACGGTTGGATTCAGCTCGAGTGCAGTCCGGGCACTCGAGAACCAGCCTCTGCGGTGTTTCCGGTGCCTCGGCATCGGACACACCCGGCCCCTGTGTCCGTCCACGGTAGACAGGACGGACACATGCTACCGCTGCGGTAAGGAGGGCCACAAAGCCGCCTCCTGCGAGGTCGCCAAGCCGCACTGCGCGGTGTGTGCCGCGAGTGGCTGCCCAGCAGACCACGTCATGAAGGGGAGGAACTGCAATCCTCCCCCTAAGCGGGGCAAAGCGCCGACGTGGTCTGCTGCTGCAGCAACTAGCACCGTCGTTCCTGCGGCGGCTGCGGAGGGAGGTGCGATGTCCGACTGATGGATAGAGTCGAACATCGCATCGTCTTACCCGGTCCCAGGCCGTTGGCTGGGCGACCGGGACGGCTTTGTGCCGTTGGCGTCGCGGTCTTCCACAGACTCCCCTCTCCTCTCGCTCTTAGAGAGGGGACCGGGATACGTGGCCGCCGCGTGGGAGACATGGCCCTGGTTGGGGTCACTGCGCAGATGAAGAAGGGGTTGGAGAAGGCACCGTCCTCTCCCTCCTCTTGGTGGCGATGGGCGGGCGACAGGCGCGGGGGTGCCTGCGCCCGCATTGCACCCATCACCACTTTCGTCGATCATTCCCGGGCCCGTCCACCTCCCCACGGGGAAGGCGTGAGGGGTCCGCCCTGAAGGGCAATCGTCGGCGGAGGGCTGGTAGTTGAGGCTGTGCCAGTTTCCCGGTCCTTCGCCACTCAGACGAAGCGGGAGTGCCGCTGGGTCGTTTTAGTGGGTATACCGGGTCAGACCGGGGAGTCCCACATAGCCCCCCATCCCCCGATGGGAGGGTATGCGTAATGCATTTTTTCCCAGCGCAAAAAAAAAAAAAAAAAAAAAAAAAAAAAAAAAAAAAAAAAAAAAAGGTTAGGTTAGGTTAGGTTAGGTTGGGGGACCCCCCACAGTGCTTGCGTCCACGTCGCGTCCCCTGGAAACGACCCAGTTCTGACCACCGTAACGGAGTGGCAGACTGGGTTGGCCAAAGTGCACTGTGATTTCGTAGCTATAATTTTATCTTGCCTTGTTAGTACTACGAACGATGTCGATCTCTACGCGGGATGCCTGCGGGCGATTTTTAAAACAAAAAGGCCCTTCTCAGGGCCAAACCAAAGGCCCTTCTCAGGGCCAACCCAAAGGCCCTTCTCAGGGCCAACCCAAAGGCCCTTCTCAGGGCCAGCCAAAAGGCCCTTCTCAGGGCCCACCCAAAGGCCCTTCTCAGGGCCAACCCAAAGGCCCTTCTCAGGGCCAGCCAAAAGGCCCTTCTCAGGGCCACTCCGACGCTTCGGCGTCAGAGACTAGCCGCGCGCCGTCTGCGGCTAGTTTCTTTGAAGGGATGGACGAGTTGTCTGACAACGACTCGCTCATTAGTTTGTCGGACGCGGACGACTCTCGGTCGCGGAAGCGAGTCCGCAAGAGCGGTGGGTCCGAGGGCTCCTCAGCCTCAGGGTCTACGAGGTTGTCGAAGGCTAAAAAGCCGACGGTAGCCGCGGAGCCCCATGTCGTTGGGCTCGCGGACGCCCAACGCCAGTTGGACCTGGCTCGGCGTGTGCAGCTCCAGCAAGAGCTGGAGGAGCGGGTTGCCGCTAAAGAAAAACGGGCGCACGCAGCCCGGGAAAAGTCCGGGTACGGTGCGTCCCGTGTTATTTATGCGGACCACTCTCTGGCCGAGCTGGAGAGAATGGCGGAGGAGGACGAGGAGGAGATTGTGGAGGTTGCCTCTAAGTCCTCCAACCTGAAGGGGACCTTCCAGAAGGCCCTCAAGAGTAGGGCCGCGAGCTTGCGCGGTGTCGTCGCGGAGCTCGTCAAGCGAAAGGCCACCGACGAGACGCGGCAACTGCAGGCGAGGATTGATCGCCTGCAGTCGGAGGTCAGCCAGCTTCATCTGAAGCTGGCTGAAGCCACGGCCCGGCCACAACAAGCCCACACAAGCCCTGCGGCAGAGGGCCCCGCCTCCAACCTTGAGGATATCATCCGCAAGGTTGTAATGGAGGAGAGGGCCTTCACAAGAGCCTGCTTAGCAGGCATCGAGGACCGGCTCTTGCCGGAGAAACGCCTCCGGCCGCCGCTAGCGGCGGACAACAGGCAGTGCGAGCCGGGGCCGTCCTCCTCCTCCCAGACCGAAGACGCCCTTCTCCCCTCAACCACCCCGTCCAACGAGTGGACAGAAGTGGTCCGTAAGGGGAAGGGCAAGGGGAAAAAGTCGACGACCGCCGACAACAACCCTCCCAGCCAATCGCAGACGGCCGGCAAGGGAAAGGGGAAAGGAAAAGGGAGGGGAAAGGGGCAGCTAGTCGCCCCTAAAACCGCGGCCGTCGTGGTGACACTCACCGCGGAGGCTGCGGACCGAGGGGAGACTTACGAGTCGATTTTGGTGCGGGCGCGTCCCAATGCCGATCCAACCAAACTGGGGATCGGCACTGTGACTTGCCGGCGGACCCAAGCCGGGGCTCGAATATTCGAGTTCCCGGGGGCAGAGGCGAGTGCCCATGCGGACCTCTTTGCAGACAAGCTCCGAGAGGTCATCGCAGATTCGGCAAAGGTGGCCCGACCGGTCAAGTCGGCAGCCATAGAGGTGACGGACCTTGATGACTCCGTCACCAAGGAGGAGGTGGTGGCGGCGGTCGCAGCGATAGGGGGCTGTGGCGTCGCGGCGGTCCAAGGCCGGGACATAAGGCCCGGCCGCGGCGGCATGGGCACCATTCGCCTCGAGTGCCCAATCGCCGCTGCCAAAGCCGTCCTTGCCAAGGGACGGCTCACGGTTGGATTCAGCTCAAGTGCAGTCCGGGCACTCGAGAACCAGCCTCTGCGGTGTTTCCGGTGCCTCGGCATCGGACACACCCGACCCCTGTGTCCGTCCACGGTAGACAGGACGGACACATGCTACCGCTGCGGTAAGGAGGGCCACAAAGCCACCTCCTGCGAGGTCGCCAAGCCGCACTGTGCGGTGTGTGCCGCGAGTGGCTGCCCGGCAGACCACGTCATGAAGGGGAGGAACTGCAATCCTCCCCCTAAGCGGGGCAAAGCGCCGACGTGGTCTGCTGCTGCAGCTGCTAGCACCGTCGTTCCTGCGGCGGCTGCGGAGGGAGGTGCGATGACCGACTGATGGATAGAGTCAAACATCGCATCGTCTTACTCGGTCCCAGGCCATTGGCTGGACGACCGGGACGGCTTGGTGCCGTTGGTGTCGCGGTCTTCCACAGACTCCCCTCTCCTCTCGCTCTTAGAGAGGGGATCGGGATACGTGGCCGCCGCGTGGGAGACATGGCCCTGGTTGGGGTCACTCCGCAGACGAAGAAGGGGTTGGAGAAGGCACCGTCCTCTCCCTCCTCTTGGTGGCGATGGGCGGGCGGCAGGCGCGGGGGTGCCTGCGCCCGCATTGCACCCATCACCACTTTCGTCGGTCATTCCCGGGCCCGTCCCCCTCCCCACGGGGAAGGCGTGACGGGTCCGCCCTGAAGGGCAATCGTCGGCGGGGGGCTGGTAGTTGAGGCTGTGCCAGTTTCCCGGTCCCTCGCCACTCAGACGAAGCGGGAGTGCCGCTGGGTCGTTTTAGTGGGTATACCGGGTCAGACCGGGGAGTCCCACATAGCCCCCCATCCCCCGATGGGAGGGTATGCGTAATGCATTTTTTCCCAGCGTCAAAAAAAAAAAAAAAAAAAAAAAAAAAAAAAAAAAAAATTTTTTTTTTTTGGCAGGAGTGGGAAATCCCCACGGACAAAAAAAACGAACGAAATCCCCACGGACAAAAAAAACGAACAAACAAAAAAAAAAAAAAAAAAAAAAAAAAAAAAAAAAATTTTTTTTTTTTGGCAGGAGTGGGAAATCCCCACGGACACCTCGACTACCTCACAGGCTGTGAGATAGTCGAGGTAGTGCCGGACTCGAACCGGCTAAAACCCACTCCTGCCCCACCAGTGTCCCTCTGACGTTCCGCAGAGCCCTTCGCAACTTGGGTTTATTCTTATTTTGCGACCGATTTGTATGTTGGTGGCCGAAGAGACTATGCTCTTTCGCTTAGGTTTTGACAATAAATTTTTTAAAAACTGTTTACTACTCTAAGTTTACTATTTATTTATTTATTAATATTTTGTTCATTTACTTTGCTGTTATTAGTTCTATAATTTTAGTGATATTCGTTAATTTTTTTTTTTTTTTTTTTTGTAAGACTAACATCGAACCTCATATTTATGCCCCTTTTTTAAACTTTACTGTATATTAATTTACTTTACTTACTAATTTAACTTAAGTTTACTTCCATGATACTTTAGCTATATATTTATTATATACTAACATATCATATAACTGCTTTAATTTTAATACTACGCTTTCTACTATATCTTATCTTAATGAATTTACACATAATATAATTTATACTTGCTACGAATTTAATAAAAATACTAAAGTGGTTCGGACTTTGCTTGACACAACGTGACACTTTCACCAGAGCTGACCCCTGGATCGGCTTAACTTGGGCCAGTTTCTCATGAAGCTGGCTCCAGTTACAATTCATCATATTGCCAACTCTAGTGGTTTGTACATTTCGTCTAATGTTTGGGTGTGTCAAACAAGTCTTCAGTCTGTTTTTGGAAGTGGGCGCATCGACATCCTTAGCAATACGCTATGGATGCCCTAGCGAATGCGTCCCACTTCTTTCGTATCGGGCAATCTTTGCTAAAAGCATTGTGCGAGTGCTCCTCCAGTTTGGCCCTGGTACAGTTAACGCACACCGCTGCTTCGCTGACCTGTTTGTCCGGGCAGTCTGACCTGAGGTGTGGTCCACCGCAGTGACAACATAGATCGGCTGGCTCTGAGCACTGGCGTTTTCCGTGCCCATAAGCCAAGCAGCGGGTACACTGGACCAGGGGCGTCTGGTCCTCGACGCGCACTCTCTGGAGGTCAATTCGTACCTTGCCCCCTTCGAGCGCCCTTCTCCAGACTGTGGGGGACACACTCAGCACAATGCTATTAACATGCGGGTTCTTTGTCTTCTTTCTAAACTTTACTGACATTTTTAGCTCCTCGTCGCCGAGGTCGTGGAAGATCTCCCGGTTCTGGTTCCTTAGGGCTTGCAGCACTTCTTCGTCGCTGTGAACAAGGAGCACGTCCCTAAGAACCAGAAGCGGGTTCCGGTTCGTCACTTCCTCGACAACGAGGTTCCCTCCGGCCGCTTTCAGTCTTTCTTTCAGCTTTGATCTTTCCTCTTTGGTTTCGCACCCCATTATTATTTTTCTGTCCTTGGCCTTTCTTATTTTCTCCACCCGCACCCATCCCTCCTTCGCGTCCACCGCTTTTCTGATCCTTTCTAGGATTTTGTCCCCGGTATCCGCTTCTACGGTCGAGGAGACAACCACGGAGTGCAGCGTCGTGCGCTCCAGGGCTGGTGCCCCAGTATGGCACTTACTCACGGACGCGGCACTCGCGTATGTTTTCTCCCCAACACATTCCTTGATAGCCAGACTGGCCCGCAGTTTGACCAATTCTTCGGAGTTTTCCTTTATTAAGGTCATGTGCTCCTTCATCGTTTTGGCGAGCTCAGTCTGGCTAACAAGGTGTTCAAGATTGGACGGGGGGTCACAGTCAGCGGTGGGTGCGGTTTTCGGCACAGGTGCAGGCGCGAGAGGGGCCTTATCTCGTTCGGACTCCTTCACCAGCTCAAAAAGCCTGTTTATGGCTTCAAGCACCGCAGCCTTTATGTCTGTCCTGAGGTTGCGAGAGTTGCCCAAATTCAGCTTAGCTTTGTTTAGGCAAGCTCTCGCCTCGTCAGTGCGACTGCGATACCCAGCCACAGGCTTTTTGAGCTGGGTTTCGGCATCAACGGCAGCTCGGCGCGTCCCCGGTGTGGCAAGGTCCCCCCGAGAAGTGGAAGGAGAGGCCTCTCCGAAAGAGATTCTCCTCCGCGCATTTGCAGGGGAGTGCCCCACCTTCTCCGCGGATCGCGGCGAGCCACTGGAGCCTTGGGCCCTCACGGTGCTGGATGGGGTGCGGAACATTTTTTGGTCTATGTACAGGTAAGTAAGAACAGACCCCTGTAAAGAGGGGGTTGAACTACTTCAAGAGTATGAGAGAAGAGATACGTAGACACTGGGATATATATTATGTGTCCCTGTAAAGAGGGGAGCACATAAATAAAATAAACAATAAAATCAAATAAATGTAGATAAAAAGTCAAATAATTAATTATAGTCGTTCACTAAGAACGACTGTCACAATAACAATTTTTGGTCAATTTTGCTAAAAATATAAAATTTCCCACCTCCGAAACAAGGACAGAACGTAT
This sequence comes from Diarsia dahlii, assembly GCA_949775195.1. Lineage (NCBI taxonomy): Eukaryota > Metazoa > Arthropoda > Insecta > Lepidoptera > Noctuidae > Diarsia > Diarsia dahlii. The sequence continues at coordinate 11,821 of OX459193.1, read as the reverse complement.
ATCAAAAGAAAAAATTTTGAAGGTTTTGCCGACCTCTCTCCGTTTCCCTCTACCTATGGCTATAGAACAGAGGGTGGGAGGGTGGGCAAAATTTTTTGCGAGCTAGCCGCACGTGCGGCACGTCCAGAGAACGGGCTCCGCGCGGGCTAGCCGAATATCGAATAAAAAGTAGTTGGTCGGGAAGAAAAATTTTGGGTTTTCCCTAAAAAACCAGTAAAAATTTGGAAAAACAACCCCCAATCTGAACCCAGGACCATGGAACGCGGCCAAAAGCGCAGGGATGGAGGGTAAATATGCCTGAAACTATTTAAAATTATTAAAGCAGGTAAAACTTTTGATTTGAATTAAATATGGAATAAATTGATGTAAAATTTTGAAAATTTTTCTAAGTGTAGGAGGGAGAAAATTTTTTCGGGCGTCAGGTCAATTTGATATGTTCAGGGAGCAGGCGGAGCACCACTCCTGTCGATTTACGCTGAAAACAGCTTGAAAAAAGCTTTTATACGATTAAAAATATCAACGTTTTGCTAAAATTTTCGTTCCCTTAGGTGTATTTCGACTGTACGTATGTGATAAACTAGAACTATTGAAAATTAATTTTTTGCAAGCTAGACGCACGTGCCGCACGTCCAGAGAACGGGCTCCGCGCGGGCTAGCCGAATATCGAATAAAAAGTAATTGGTCGGGAAGAAAAATTTTGGGTTTTCCCTAAAAAACCAGTAAAAATTTGGAAAAACAACCCCCAATCTGAACCCAGGACCATGGAACGCGGCCAAAAGCGCAGGAATGGAGGGTAAATATGCCTGAAACTATTTAAAATTATTAAAGCAGGTAAAACTTTTGATTTGAATTAAATATGGAATAAATTGATGTAAAATTTTGAAAATTTTTCTAAGTGTAGGAGGGAGAAAATTTTTTCGGGCGTCAGGTCAATTTGATATGTTCAGGGAGCAGGCGGAGCACCACTCCTGTCGATTTACGCTGAAAACAGCTTGAAAAAAGCTTTTATACAATTAAAAATATCAACGTTTTGCTAAAAAAAAAGGGTTAGGTTTGGTTAGGTTAGGTTTTTTTTTTTTTTTTTTTTTTTTTTTTTTTTTTTTTTTTTTTTTTTTTTTTTGTGCTTTTCCCCGTTATGGGTGGGACGGGCTCTTGTTATGCTAGTTTCTCATTCATTCCAGTTCTCGCATGTATTCCTCTCGCACTTTCAAGCTTCATACTTTGTCTTTCTTTTACTCACTCTTTCATTCTTAGCCGGGTGGGACTCCCGCTATTCTAACTTCTGACTACTTTTTCTATTATTTTCCTTTATTTAGGTATTAAGACAAACAACTTTGTTTTATTTACAGTGTTGGCTTATACATAATTGGTTACATTTTGGTTTATTACTCTATTTCTTTACGGTATACAAATCTATGAGCTTAGATAATATTTATTCTACAATTCTAAAAACAGTTATTTTCTACTTTGTGGACATTTTCTCTTATTTCTATGATATATTAGTACATGTACTTTCTTATTTTACTATATTTTTATTTTCTTACTTAAATTTTAATACACATTGTCTTACATGGCTAGTTTTACATCTGTTTCTTTACTCTATTTTCAACACTTTGTTTATCTTAAAGCTTAACTTAACTTCTTATTTTCTAACACAATGTTTCTATGCTATCTTCTTATTTTCTAACACAATTTTACTTATTTTCCAGTATAAAAGGTTTGGACCTGCTCGATTTGGACTGTTCTAAGGGCTTGTGTGGGTTACTTTAAACTTGTTGGAATATTTACTTTCTTTAAGTTTGCGGCAATAATATATAATATATACTTATGTTATACATAATTATTGTCATTTCTTTGTCTACGTTTTTACTTTCTCAGCATATTTAGGGGTGTTGTGTGTGTGTTTAGTGTGTGTGTTTGGTGTGCGTGTTCGGTGTTCTACGTGTGTTTTGATATATGCGTATATATTTATTATATATTTTAAATATCCGTGTTTTTTGTTGTTCTCTGGTTTCCATGTGCCTTCCATATCGTGGTTATAATCCACGTTTATTCTGTACTCCCAGTTTGTGTTGCTATGTTTGTATATTCGTGTGTGTGTTCCTGTTTGTGTACCTGCAAGCGTTGCAGTGTGTGTTCCTGTGTGTGTTCCTGTGACTTTTGCGTGTGTTTTGATATATGCGTATATATTTACTATATATTTTATATATCCGTGTTTTTTGTTGTTCTCTGGTTTCCTTGTGCCTTCTGTTTCGTGGTTATGATCCACTTTCATTTTGTACTCCCAGTTTGTGTCACTGTATTTGCATGTTTGTGTGTGTCTTCCTGTTTGTGTTCCTGTGTGTGTTCCAGTGTGAGTTCCTAAGTGTGTTCCTGTGTGTGTTGTGTGTGTTCTTGTGTGTGTTGTGTGTGTTATGTGTACCTTAGGGAGCAGTCTAGGCGTATGCCGTTGTCGTCCGAGCCAGGTAATCCCATTTCTTGCGGACCGGGCACTCCACGCTGAAGGCGTTGTGGTCAGTCCTCTGGAGCTTGGAGTGTGAGCAGTTGCAGCACTGCGGTTCACCTCCCGCAACAAATTCCACGCATTTTTCGCGTAAGTGCGGTCCTCCGCAGTGACTGCATCTGTCCACACTCTCAGTGCAAAATTTCCGGCCGTGTCCGAACGCTAGGCATTTCGTGCATTGGATGAGCGGCGACTGGTCCTCCACCCTTACCCTTTGCAGGTCCAGGTAAAGAGCCCCAGCCTCCGTCATCCTCTGCCATACCTTGGGTCTGACCTGGACGACCACGTGCGCTGTTTTCGGGTTTCTTGTCCTCTTCTTGAATTTTATGCCCATTTCTTTATCTTCTTCGTCTAAGTCCCTAAAGATGTTTTCGTTCTGGGAGTAGAGCGCCTTTACCAACTCGTCGTCGTTACTGTCCAAAAAGACGTCTTTTAGGACGACGAGCGGGTTTTTGTTTTTCATGGGCGCCACTATTAACCCTTTTCCTCGGCTCTCGATCCTGTCCTTGACTCTTTTGAACTCTGCCTCTGTGTCACATCCCAATATCAACGTCTGGTTTTTCGCTTTACGGACTTTGTTTATTTTTAGGCCAGTTCCCCTGGGATCGACCGCCTCCTTCACCTTGGCGAGCAACTGGTCGGCTGTATCCAGTTCTTCGGAGGTGACCGCCATCGAATGAAGGGCCGGCCGATGCCCGGGTTTGGCTGCCGTGACGGTGGCGTACGTCTGTGAGTCCGTTCTTGGCTCGCATGCCGCTTCTCTAATGGCCTCCTGTATTTTACTGGTGCTGGTGGCGACCTCACCGACAACGTCCCCGATTTTCTCCTCGAGAACAACCGCCGCACGACCTACGACGTTCACCCCGTCTATCGTGCGGCCGATGTTCTCTTGGACTACGTCGATCTTGGCGCTGACCAAGTCAATGCTGTCGACGACCTTGTCGATGACGTCGGCACCGCTATCGTTACAGTACACGGTCATGTCTGCGAAGCCTTTTCCCACTTTTTCTTCAAGATCTTTCAGGCGTGTGTTGATGTTCGTCTCCACTTTCTCCAGCCTTTCTAAGATTCCCTCCGATAGCCTGGGGGATGTTGGCGTGGTGTTGGCCTTTGTAATCGGGGCCGTTTTAGGCGCTGTTTCCAGGACCTTCATCCGCCTACTGAGCTCAAACAAGATCCGAAGACTTCTGTCCGACTGGGTCTCCAGGAAGATCTTAATGTCTTTCCTCATCTGAGGGTAGTCTCTGACTCTAGTTGGAATGTCTTCGAATGTCTTCATGACCTCCTGGAGGAGTTTGTCGTTGGGTACTGCAGCGTAGGTGTCGGTCTGCTTCTTGTAAGCCTCCATGTTGTCAATGGACCTCCTCTTTCGCTCTGGTCTGCGGATGAAAGTCCTGGCGGCGTCCAGCGCTTGTCCAGGCGGGCTTGTGGGGTTGGGAGTGGTGGTGGAGGCGACAACGCCCGAGGTCCCTGCCGACGACGACAGCGGCGTTTCAGCTGTTTCCGCTAGGGTTCCTCGAGCAGCGTCTTTCCTGCCAAACATCAGGGCTATTCCCTTCGGCGCTTCGCGCGCTCCGGTGGGTCCCTCATTTCCCGGGTTGGTAGGTGACGCGGTGGGCGCTTTCACTGCTGGGGTGCGTTGCATTTTTTATTCTCAGGTCCCGTGTATTTAATGTGGTGTGTTGTGTGGCTTGTGTGTCCTGGCACAGCAAGGGAACGGGGAAAATTGTCAATATAAAGTGTATAATAATAGAGATACTTAAATAATATTTTGGTTCAACCAAGCGGTTTGTCGGTGATCTGTCCCTGTATAGGGGGGTGTGTGTAAAATAGAACGAAATAATGTAAGAAGGATTCAATGAATCCTGTCGACTTATACACTAATAACTCTATGTAGAGTCGCGGTCCTTAGCTCAAAAGAGCGGGTCAGGAGGAACCAGTCCGAAATCAGTCAACGGAAAATTTTCCGAGTCAAAACACCCAATTGTAGAGTGATTTTTTGGAAAGACTCTACATAGAGTCGTTCTGTCTAGTTCGGTGGATAGCCCTCAACGAGCCCCCTCAAATGAACCCAAACTCGGTGCAATTACACCAAGGGGTTCCGGAGATATCCCAACTTGAAATTTCTTGGTTTTTTCACTAAATAAAAACCCAAATGGTTACAAGAGGATATCTCCGGATCCACCAGTCCAAAAACCCCGGTGTTTGGGCTTTCCGAAGTCTGCTCGGTGAGACCGATCCACCGGAATGGTTTTCAGCCTGAAAAATCTTGGCGCGCTGAAAACGCCTGAAACTAAACTAGGTCTGTGCTCCAAGCCCTACTGATATAAACAGCGAAAACCCCAGCGCTCTACGACTCTCCGTTGGGAAGCTATGGTCTTCTTAAGTTTTCGCAAAATGGCCGCGGTGCTGTCAAAGTTGGTTTTTGACCGCCAATATCTCCCCTCTGGAAAGCCGTAGACCCCCCGAGTTTGGGCTCTCCCAACTCGGCCTGACCTCCGCTGTCCGCCGAAACTACTTTCAGGGTCCTGAAATTTTTCAACCTCAAACCGCCTGAAATCGTGGGGTAGATGGGACACTATGTCCTTGAGTATAAAACCAAAAACCGCAATCTCCCACGACCTCTGGTTCAGGAGTTATGGCGGCTTGAAGTTAAACAAAATGGCCGCCGAGCTGTCAAAGATCGATTAAAAATGTCCGTAACTTCGGAACCCCTCGTCATAAATGGACGGGGTTTTGGATGTACAGCTCGGCGTCACTTCAGGTGTCTCCTGAAAGCAATTTCAGCGACAAAAACTTGGGACGTCCGAAACAGGCTGAAAACCTGAAAAACTTAAAAGTAACACTAACCTAAAGGCCGCAAAGAAAAATCGGGTTCAATCGGGCCAGCGGTTCCCGAGATATCCTAATTTGAAAATAAAAACCTAAAAACCGAGATGGTATAGATTTTCCAAAAACGCCAAATTGGGAGCAATGGGGCCCGTGTTTGGGCTTGAGGAGGTCAGGATGGGTGTATTGGAACCTATCCTGGCGTTAAATTTATGAATTTACTATTTATTTACGAATTATGACCAAAAAACATTAAAAAATCGATATCTCTGGAACCTTTCGTCACAAAATTATAGAAAAAATATACTAAAATATCTTAAATATAGGGCTACAATAAACAATAATAAAATATTTTGAAATCCAAAAACTAAGTCAAAATTTTTTCAAAAATATGGTTTTTCAGCAATTTACTCTAAAATTTAAAAACTAGTCAACCTAAAAATCTAAAACTTATAATCTCTATTAAGCCGATGAGCGCGCAGCAGGCTGCAGTTGAAGATTTTCAAAATTTTGATTTGGGCCGAAGATAAACAGGTCCAAATTTTCCAATTTCTAACTGCTCTCAAAAATCGGGTATCGTAATAAAATCAAATATTTTTGCAGTTACCGTCTAAACAATGAATGCAGATGTCGGCTGCAAAATTTCAGGCGTCTGGCTCTGCGTCTTCAGTGTTTTCAGCACCACGTGGTTTTGATTTTTCCTGAATAACTCCTGGAACTTTCGGTTTTCGGAGCTTCTGGGTGGTCGAGGAGAAGTGCGCAGGCGGTCCCCACCTTTTCCTTTAATAAAAAAGGGGGGTCGTCGATCTGGTTTCGGCAGTGTGCGCAGTCGAAGTTTTTTCTTAACTGTTTAACCTCCAAATAATAAGGTTTTACAGCTATACCTGTCACTGCACTGAAATCCGGGTAAAAACTTTCACTTGGGCTTGTAGCCAGCACTTAGCCCCACACTTAGACACCAAATTTGTCGAAATCGGACCACTTTTTTACCACTTTTTTGAATTTTTATAGCCTGGAGACGAGTAAAAAAAACGTGGCGTTCACGGCGGTGGTTGGAGCCAGACTGGGTTAGGTTAGGTTAGGTTAGGTTAGGTTAGGTTAGGTTAGGTTAGGTTAGGTTAGGTTAGGTTAGGTTAGGTTAGGTTAGGTAGGTTAGGTTAGGTTAGGTTAGTGTTAGGTTAGGTTAGGTTAGGTTAGGTTAGGTTAGGTTAGGTTAGGTTAGGTTAGGTTAGGTTAGTAGGGTTAGGTTAGGTGTAGGTTAGGTTAGGTTAGGTTAGGTTAGGTTAGGTTAGGTTAGGTTAGGTTAGGTTAGGTTAGGTTAGGTTAGGTTAGGTTAGGTTAGGTTAGGTTAGGTTAGGTTAGGTTAGGTTAGGTTAGGTTAGGTTAGGTTAGGTTAGGTTAGGTTAGGTTAGGTTAGGTTAGGTTAGGTTAGGTAGGTTAGGTTAGGTTAGGTTGTTAGGTGTTAGGTTAGGTTAGGTTGGTTAGGTTA